>CAVLGL010000093.1:0-2928750 GCA_963668995.1 Parnassius mnemosyne | reverse complement strand
GCGCGATTGAATCTGGACGCCCAAATTGTAGCTCCAGTTCTCGCATAATCTCATCTGGTTTAGCATGCCCGATGAGTTCCGAACTAACTGTTTCCAAGGCTCTTCCTTGTAGACTTCTTCGTAGTCTAGCAGTATTTTCTATGTCATTGAAGTAGCCTCGGGTTGTTTCATAAATGGCACGGAACGAAAGCCATTCAGTATGTGCTCCGCTAAAGCTCGGCAGTGTCATTATCGCTTTTGATGCCGCGAAAGTATTTGACGATGCACTCTCTGGTTTTGGTTTATCAGCGAGTGCGGCTATAGCGGACGTGAGCACCCTGTCTTTATTGCTGACAGGTGCCTGGTTAGGTCTTTTTATTATGGGATTCTTGGTTGCTTCTTCCGGTTGGGGATCCTGGTAGGCGGGCTCTGATACAGCAGGTAGGAGCCCCCTGTCTTCATCAACCTTGGGGTCCTGGCAAGTCTTCTGAGGTACGGGACTCTTCGGTATATTTTCAGCATTGGGATCCTGGTAGGTGAGCTCTGATACAGCAGGTAGGAGCTCCCTTTCTTCATCAACCTTCGAATCCTTGTTTGTGAGCTTCATCGGCGGCTCACTGAGGTCGACAACCTCCGGGGGTGGCTTTGTGATGTTTTTATTAAGTGGGGCCTCCCCACCGGTGGTTGCGCCTTGCGTTGGCTTTTGCTTGGCTACAGAATTTTCGAGCCAAGATCGGACATACTCACTTTTGGAGTGACCATCCTCATCATAGTCGTCCGATTCATCATCTTCTTCAGCCATTTGTAATGAGATCTGTGCGAGTTCCAATTTTATTCTCAGCACTTCCTCACGAGCCTTCAAAACCTTTTTATTGGGCCGAGTGGTCTTCTTTGACCTTGTACTTTTATCGGTGTGGCCCCTTGGTGGCTCTTCGGCGCGGGAATATACCCGGGCTGTTGGCGGTGATGCACAGCGAATGTCATCGTTGCCTTCTATTTGTTTCCTCTGCTTCGGTGTACCAGCTTTAACAACGGCTGGCACTGGCAGGTGTACCCCCCTATCGCAGGGGCAAGCTATCTGTTCTCTCTGCTTCGGTGTACCGGCTTTAACAACGGCTGGCACAGGCAGGAGTACCCCCCCATCGCGGGGGCAAGCTGGCGCCTCAGCGCCTTCTGTTGTGGATGGTGAGCGTGGTGGCATCTGGTGGCGGACGGTGTCGGTATTGTCCGACGGTCCATCATCCAGACCGACAGTCCACGCCATGGTTCCCCTTCCTTGCGAACGAGTGATCGGCATCTTGATTCTGAAATTTCAGCAACTTTAAAACGGTAGTGATTATTTACCCGGTTCCGAAATACTAACGGATTGACGAATCCTGTTCGAATGACCAGCGTATGTGGTCCGGTGTATACGGATGATTCGGCTCAAAGGGCCATAAAATGTTCCGGCTGGCAGTTCAATCGGAAGAATCCGGCTCGAAGGACCATAAAATGGTCCAGCCGGCAGTACAGGTGGAAGGATCCGGCTCGAAGGACCATAAAATGTGCCGGACGGGCGTAACTCTCCGGAGTAAATGTTGTCGGAGATACCCCGCGAGTCGCTCACGTCCTACACCTGTAGGTTCCAGACTCCTCCAACTGCCGTCTTTCACTGCCGTCTCTTCGGTTGCTGCGGATAAACTGTGGACTGAGGTTCAAAATTAAAATGCACGATTTGTAAATTAAAATAGCAAGGGAGTGGCCAGCGGATCGACTAATTTATTTGTCGCGAGATTTTACACTGTTATTTATTTATCACTATTTTTCAACTATGATTGTTCATTATATATTTTAAAACACAGATTTAATTAAACACACAGCAATATTAAAATTTCTATTGGTTTTCTAAAATTTCTATTCGTATTTTTAAAATATCTGTTGGTAATATCAAATTTCTATTGGCAGTAACAAGTTTCTATTGGTATTCTCTACAATTTCTATTGGTAATTTTAAATATCTATTGAAAGTAACAAATTTCTATTGGTAGTATCCAAAATTTCTATTGGTAGCAGCTGGTTTTCTAACACTACTGACTAGCAGCTATTAATCAACTAAAATTAGTTGAATTTAAACACTTTTGTAACTGCGAATATCAGTTACCACTTTTTCCGTCTAGCTAACACTTTTCACGAAATGTAACGGCGAAATTTCCGTTACCACTTTTTTCAGCTAGCCAACACTTTTTCACTATATGTAACTGCGAATATCAGTTACCACTATTTTTGGCTAGCTGACACTATTTTACTATATGCAACTGAGAATTTTCAGTTGCCACTTTTTCCGACTATGTGTAACTGCGATTTTTCAGTTACGACCTTTTTCGGCTAGCTAAACTTTTTCTATTTCACTTTAACTTTTCACTGTGTTCTGCTACTAGTCACTTCAGCTACTACCGGATACTACTGCTTGTTACTGGTAGTTCTTCCTACTACAATGTTACTGTGATTTGCCCCCATAAGGTAGACTTCGGCTATACTCTATAGAGAGCCGCTTGCCAATTCCCATTTGCCTCTTTATTTTCAATCATTTTTCTTTATGCAAATGGCACAAATTGCAACTTTTCTATATAATACAAATCTTAACTCTAACATGCTATACATCATTAAATAGACATTTTTGTTCTACATTAGTATGCGATAAAGGATAATTAATATATTTACATTTAACAAAGTTATTCATTGAAATGTCCTAAACTTTTACACTAATTGGTCATATTAATTCTTTAATTATCCTATAACTTTTAAATCGTGCTTAATTATACAAAATATTTCTTTATTATAACGATCTATACATCATATGCTAACTAAATACCATATTTACAACTCTTTTTAGACATAAAATTATTCTCATTAATTTTTTGCTTAAAACTATTACGCAGTTAATTTAAATTTCCAGAAAGTTCTATAGCGCGGCGCGCTGTGATTGGTCGATATTTTCTTAAACAAATTAAAGTTGTTTATATTAACTATTGTCAAATCGACCTTCTATACAAACATATTGAGAGTTGTAAATACATGGTAAAACTATATTTAATACATTATTTAGTCAATTTTTCCGTATTTCCATTTTTTAAACAAATAAATATTCTTTAATCACTTTCTCGTTTAAAGTCATTTTTGCCGTTGTGAACAGTCATTTTGGCCGTCTCGAACAATTGTAGCATGAATGGGTCTGCTCTACCGGGGTAGGAACACGCCCTTACAGAATACGTAAACATACAGCTTAATGCTGCAGTGTTTCGTATGGTGAGTGAAAAGTACCAGTGACTCTTTTTACTGGAAACGAAGCATTCCATCTTAGTCCTCAGGGGTAAAAACGCATCTGCATTTTGATTCTTTATTGAGGATAGATGTAGATGTCTATGGGACAAAGCATCCACTTACCATCAGGTGAAATGTGTGCTTGTTTGTTATCTTATTCTGTAAAAACAAAATTTGTAAAAGCATGTTTATTGAAATCTGTAAAAATACCAAATGTCTTCGTGGTACAATCGGCTAGCACGTTCATCTGTTAATCGAAAGGATTGTAAATCTAGCCTGCACGGGGGCGTAATCATTTTACCTTAAGGAGAGAGACTTATTAATTTTGTTGACATTTTCTCAATTTAAGTGTACTGTATAAAACATAACATGACAACAAAACCTTATATTCGTATTTTTAAAACTTTGGATTGTAATTGGTAAGTGCAGCTTATTTACACTTTCGACCAATACTAAAAAAGGAGGCCACATACGTTGCTACCTTTGAAGACCTGTTTTCCTTCATCATCAATTATTCGTTAAAGTGCACTGCTGGATATGGGTCTCCCACAATGTCGAGAAAATGTCTTGTCGTCACGTAACGTTTAACGTAACGATATGTATATACCACTATCTATCGGATGCCTTAAGAATAGATTCATCTTTTCTTTGAATATAATAAATAGTTTTTAAGACAATTTTGAGTAAGTCTATTTTGACTTTGACTCTTATGCCACAACTACACTGCATGAAAAGCCAGGCAGGATACGAAGCCTGAATATTCTGAAATTGAGAACTAACAGTCTGCAGTAATGCTGTTTCTCCATTCAAACGAAAACACAACATTGCATGAACTGTACCTATGTAAGCAGAAAAAAGGTTAAGAAACCTCGAAGACAAAAGTACTTACAGTCCACCTGGGCCTGTGCAACACGGATGGTTAATTACAAAAGTAGTGGGTTTTGCAGCCGGTATATAAGAGGGTGGTACCTACCCAGAGTATTTAGCAGAAAAAGAGTTCTATCACCCAGTAAATGACATCTATAATAATGTTGATAACAAAATAAAGTGAAATAGAGCAAAGCTTTAAATCTAAAAATCAAATAAATTCATAATGTCCAGGTAAACGTAGTGATTATTTATACTCTTTGATCACTAGTATGACTTAACTGAAATGTATGACTTAATTGAAAGCTTGACAGATTCTTACGTGGTAGAGCCATGCTGCAGCTATATTAGTAGTATATTTGTAGCACGAATGGGTCGGCTCGACCGGGGAAGGACCACGCTGTCACAGAATACCAGCGTCAAGTAGCAGTTCAACACTGCTGTGTTTCGTATGGTGAGTGTAGAGAACCGGAGACCCTTTTTACTGTAAACGAGACATTCCATCTTAGTCCTCACGGGTGGCAACGCATCTGCATTTTGATTCGCAAACGAGGATAAATGTAGATGTCTATGGGCCACAACAACTACTTACCATCAGGTGGACTGTGTGCTCGTTTGTCACCCTATACAATAAAAAAAAAGATTCTCTATTATTTAATAATTTTTTGATGTTTTTGTGTGATCTGTAGAGAACCGGAGACCCTTTTTATTGGAAAAGAGGCATTCCGTCTTCGTGCTCACGGCTGACAACGCATCTGCATTTTGATTCGCAAAGGAGAATAGATATAGATGTCTATGGGCTACAGCAACCACTTACCATCAGGTGGACTGTGTGAAGCGAGCAGCTTGTCACCCGTATCCAATAAAAAAATATAAACGAGCAAGATGTTAGAGGATTTCGGACTCGTTAATTTTACCCAACTGTCACATTGCCCACAAAATCGAAAATATTTGAGTAATATGTGTATTTTATGTTATGTATGTATATATATTACGTTTATATATATTATGAATAAGTATCTATATATAATATTCGTCTATTTCTATGTCAGTCCATAACTTTTAAACTAGTCGCCGGATTTCGACAAATAGTAATACATATCTCAAATCATTTTGTTATTTGGTCTCTGGATTTTTACACTCACCATACGATACACAGGAGTATTAATCTGCTATTATACGCTGGTATTCTGTAAGAATGTGGCAGTCGAGCTGATAAATCGTGCTACAACCACAATATAGCTGCAGTGTCGCTCTACCACGTGTACAATTCTGAAGTATCCACATATGACCAGGTGTAAGTTCGTATTATATTATATCGTATGTCATTTAAATTTAAAAAAATATATACACTTATTTTCCTCATAGATGTCAGATAAAATGTATAAAAAAATATCAAAACCATTATAAGATGTTATAGGCCTTCAACTCCGTTAATTTTAATCAACTGCCCACAACGACGATAATTTTTTGACTGATATGTAAGTCTTTTATATTTTTACACGCTTAAAGCTAGGCTGCAGATGTAACTAGATTTTTGTATTTTAAATCTTATATATTATATAACCAGCCTTTTTATAATATATACGATAGGTTGCAGAACGAATGGGTAGTTGAACCGGGAGAACCACCCTCTCACATATTATAAGCGTAAAATAGATGCTTAATGATGCATTGTTTCGTATGGTAAGTGTAGAGAACTGGAACCCTTTTTTACTAGAAAAAAGTGCCTACCATCGTCGAAGGACGCCACAGCAACAGTTGCTCATGGGCTGCAATAGCCATTTATCACCAAGTGGATAGTATGTTTGTGTCTTATAAAATTTTATGACAAAAAAGTATGACTTTGCACATCAGAGATATCAAATAAAATGAATATTAAAAAATCTAAATCATTTTAACACGTTGTTTGTCGCTTTCTAATTTGGCCTTACTTTAATAAAATTTACCTTAAAGCTTTATTTCGAGCGAGTAACTTTTAAATTTGGTCGCCTGAATCGGATTAGACCACCTCATTCAAAGCCTAAAGTTTAGCAGACGCTTATCGGATTTAATGATCGAAAATAAAATTTATGGGTTCACAGTGAGCCGACTTGAACGAGAACTCCATTATAGAAATTATTTTGAACAAAGAACAGACTATCACTGGGTCGCAAATATTTAGATTTGATTGAATTATTTTAGAAGCGAAGTGCGTTAGCCGAAATTTAATTCTTTTTTTATAGAAATGTAATTTTTATGTACAAATTTTTAATACAATATTGGTTTTTTGGTATGTATGAAAGATGTTTGTGATGAGGCAATGGCTATTTTAGCCGACTTAAAAACAGAATTATTTTTTCTGAATTCGACTCTGAGTACTAAGATGGAATGCCTCGTTTCCAAAAAAAGTTCTCCAATTCTCCACACTTACCATACGAAACACACCAGCCTTAAGCTGATATTTTACGCTGGTATTCTGTAAGAGCGTGTTCCTTCCCCGGTCTAGCTGGCTCATTTGTGCAACAACTATAATATAGGTGCAGCAAGGCTTTGCCATGTGGCTTTTGTTTAGTTTTTGAGTCACCACGGCTCATATATTCGCTAGTTAATTATTATTTACAACTGACTGCCCACTTGATAGAGTGGTTGTAAACGCGATTGCAGATCGCGATCACGATCGCGAACTTCATGATCGGCAATCGCGTTTACAATTACTTCGGGTTCGATTTCTGGGTCGGGCCAAATAAAATGAGTTAATGAGTTTTGGCATAAAGAATATTCTCATTAGCTGCCCAGAGTCAGGAGTTGGCGGTGTCTCATCCCCGTGCCTTAGAAAGCACGTAAAGCCGTTGGTGCTGCGCATGCGCCTGCACCTGGTCTCTCTTCGGACAGGTCGGTTTACCGTTCCCATCGGACTATGAGAATGAGGGAATAGGGAGTGCACTTTTGCATGCGCATACACTTGGGCTCTATAATCCTGTCCTGCGCCGAAGAATGGACTCCGTTTAGGCTGGCCGCCGTGACCGAAATTTGGTCTAGAGGACATTATTATTATTCAAAACTTATTATATTTTAGTGTTACTTCTCTGAAATATAACGAAAAAATAACTTACTTTTAACTTACGTTTGAGCATTTAGGAAGCCAGTTAGTGTGGCGACAATAATGCTGCGGAGAACTTGAGTTTCAAGCAACGTTAATTAGCATTTGCATTGAAAATGTTTAGGTTTTATAAGGCTCGTTAAATAATAAATATTCTAGAACCTACTTTATTTTATTATTTTTCCGAGGGGTGAATGCCATGTCATTAGCCAACACGTAAACTTAATTCTGTCAAGAATCGAAATTTAAAATATTATATCACTGCTGAACACCATCCAATAGATTGACTCACAGGGGGTATATTTGCCACAGTATTCACGCTTGGTAGTCGGGCTAGCAAACGCAGCTTTATGTTTATTTTTAGTTATTCTTTTTGTTTATTTTTTTTTGTTTATATCTTCGCGTTTTTCAACTAGCGCCTCTTACGACACACAGCAGGATATGATACAATGGATATCCTTGAACCGCCACTACATGATCATGTAATTATAATATCCTACAGGCCGAATTGCGGTCACGGCGGCCAGTCTAACCGGAGACTAACCATCTGCGTAGGACAGGATTTAAGTGCATAAGTGTGTGCGCAAGCACTCTTGCGCTCTCTATTCCATCACTGGTACGCGATGGGACGGTTATCGGACACTACCGGGGAGAGATCAGACGCAGAATCAATGGTTTTACGTGCTTTCCAAGTCACCGGGGTGAAACACCGCCAGCTTACTGACTTCAAGCTGCTACTTCGTGACAGAAATATCCAATATCAGATTTTTGCTAAACCCTTAGGTCAAGACCACTAGATCACAGAATACCAGCGTGAAGTATAGTTTTACCTCTGCGTTTCGCTTGGTGAGTGCAGGTGGCCGGAGGCCCTTTTTACTGGAAATGAGGCATTCCATCTTAGTCCTCACGGGTGACAACGCATCTGCATTTTGATTTGTAATAGAGGATAGATGTAAATGTCTATGGGCCGCAGCAACCACTTAACATCAGGTGCACTGTGTGCTCGTTTGTCACCCTTATCGTATAAAAAAAAGATCAACGAGGTAGTCAAGACCATTTAATATTATGTCATTAAATAATTATGTATCATCAGATTTTTCTTCTTCTTCATCAGGCCGTTATAGTCCACGGTTAGGTATGGCCATCTCATAATGTAGAAAACCTAAACTTCAGACTCAGCGAACGTATCGGCAATCGCAGTACCTTTCGTTCCATACATTTTATGCTGCGTTCTGTAGCTGGTCTGCGTATTTTACGTCTTTCATATCATATTATGCCACCATCAATCCGAAGCCATAGAGGAAATACGAATTCCAGCGTCGGAGGATCTAAAAGACCGAAATTAATTTAAAAAAGAATTAAATAAAAATAAAAGAATAACAAACTATTCCTAAGACTAAGGTTCGAGGTTGGATACAAAGTGAGGATGTAGACGGTGACTCGATGTCCGGCGGCTTGGTCACGTTGGCGATGCACGTACTGCGGCGTCAGCGTTTCCGTGGTTTCGCAATATTTCTGTCGGTGACTAAATGTCCGGTAGCTTGGTCACATTTGCGAAGCACCTGATGCAGTGTTAGCGTTTCCGTGGTTTTGAGATATTTCCGCAGGGGTTAGGAGTAGAATACGTGATTCCTTCACCTGCAGATTAGCAACTATTTAAGCATCTACCTCCAGGGTTTTCTTGCTTTTCACTTTCAGATTGTTTTAGATTCGTATACTGACGATCAGGCTCTGTGAGTTTTGCAACGTAGCTGCATCTGCAGGTAAGTATTTGTTGTATTGGATAGTACGCCGTAATATGGAATCGTAGTATGATAAAATTATTCACTCAGTGTTGAGTTAATGCAGATTTATGTGAGATGAATATGTGGCTTGCATTTCTATATTCGGGAATTTCATTATCTTAGTGAATTCAGATGTACGTAGTTGACAGTTGATTAGGGTAGTGATAAAATAACTACAATGTAGCTGAGTATAGTCTCCTCGACTGCAGATGAGATGAACCTTCGTTTGATGTGGCAATGCGATGACATAGTGCTATATATATATGACTAATATGACTACGTGACTCAAATTAAATCTTATTTTCATTATTATGAAGTGTCTGCAATTAGCATTGTTGTATTTAATTGCGTCTAAATGAACTGAATTACCAGAAATATTTTTATCAAAGGGCCTAATCCGTCTGTAAGACCTGGTTTAGTTCTGCTGGGCTCTCAACTATTTAACTGATCTAAGGCTCTATTTAACTTATTTTTTAATAAATTAATTTTCTACTCATATAATTTTACAAAAAAAAAAAACAAATTTTAAAGGATAATGTGTTTTTATTTGTAAAATAATAGAGCTTTAATTTCTGTCGTAAACATTTTCCCATATACCGCACATAGTTTTCGAGAAAGTAGTTTCGAGAAAGTTTGAAGTGGTTTTCTATAATTCTTTAAATTTAAAATTTGTATCTGCAGTTTTTATTTATGATAACTCGAACGAAGTCGCGGGTAAAAGCTAGTAGTACATAAACTGGTACATAAGTATCCGCTTCTGTGACAACTGTACTATTGTATTATCTGATCGTAAAATCTGGAACACATGAGCGAAATAAAGCCAGCCCTCATACAACATGCAGCGCAAAAATCGTGTTTAAGAGCAAGCTGAACAAATTGGAAGGATAAACGAGTAAAGCTGTGTCGTAGCAGGCTCTATTACAGTTGTCTCGAGGGGGCGCTAAGCTTGTTTTTTATTTTACTGGACGATACAAAGCTCAACAAGGCCCATGTCGTACGGGAAAGTTTCGCGGCTCAATAGAGCTTTGCTAGAAGTTAAATCACCCGCAGAGTCACAACTTGGGACAGTTTATCCGACGTTATTTTACTTTTGGGAGAAGAATTCTTACATATGTATCTCCCGCAGTTCAGACAAGACAAAAGCTTAACAAATAAACAAAATATATAAATTGAGAGATGTTATAAATTAATAAGCTAAGATCTTACTACGTAGTTTGAAGAGCACCTCCCGTGCTCCATCAGTTGCGTGCACTAGCCCCGTCACCACACTACCTACACCACTACACTATAAGAACTTATAATCGTCGATAGTACGACACGTGTTTCACCTCTAAATGAGGCACCCTCAGGTGAAATAGACTTTGCGATGGCTGACCGATAAGTTAAAAAAATGGTTTAAGGAAGTGGAAAATTCAAACAACTGTATTCATTCACTTCATTATTTTTTATATACTCGTTTATGATACTTTTCGGTATTTCAAAATATCGTCAAAGTTGAATTATTTTCAAGGTTTCGATTTTAGCATGTCAACGTTAGGTTAAGGGGTTTTTCAGATGTTTGACGACCCCACATAACTAAGATGGAATTCCTAATTTCTTTTATTTTCTTTTTCTCAATTCATCATACGAAACACAGCATTAAACTGCTATTTTACGCTGGTATTCTGTGAGAGCATGATCATTCCCCGATCGAACCAACTCACGTCGTTCGTTCGTTCGTTCTACAACCACAATATAGATGTAGGACACTACCCCGTAATATAAACAACAGCCGTTCAGCAGCAAAATATGTTGCTATAAAATTTTAATAGTTTATAAATTATTATCATTAATAGCGCAAGTTATTTTTATAGAAAAGCAAAGGAAAATTCTTCTTGCAGCATCTAATGGTGTAAGAAAAGTTTTTCAAAGGCCATAATAGCGCTTTATATAAACTTAACTCGTTTAAGTATCACCAAGTTTGGAATGAACAATGAACTCTACTTTAAGATTTAGATTTGCATAAGTTGTTAAAAGTGTAACACCTTCATATGTATCATTATTTTCCAAAGAGGGTACTGGGGGGAACTTTATAATAAGACAATTTTGCAATATATTTTAACCATAATTGTATAAAATAATACATTGTAAATTAATTTTATTTAAAAAAAAGCCACGCTGGGATTCTTGCTGGTTCTTCCCAGGACAGAAGCTTTTCCGAACCAATGTTAAAGCTTAAATGACTTTCAATAAGTATTCTAGTAATCTATATTGAATAAAATTGATTCTATTCTATTCTGTGTGAGGTATAGAAAAGCGAATATTTTTCTTTAATACCTCATACAGGATGGAGTGTACCAAGGCCCCAAGGAAGTCCCAAAGTGCGTTATGTTGGAATCTAAAACACAATCACCCCATATTGGCATGACCACAGTAAAGTTTTCACACACATCTGTGGTTGACTAGCATTGGCTGACAACCCCCTCGAGTCCGATCGCCATCCACATCGGGTCTTCTGGGTTCCTCTAAGTACAACCTCACCAAACCATGGCTAGTTAGCCCCTCTGTCACGATAAGGCGGGAAAATATTCAGAGAGCAGGATGGAGTGCCTGTATGGTACTCTTGGTTGATCCTCCTAGTAGATATACCTAGTGGCAACGGCGTAAGAGAAATAGCACGTTTCATCCCGCAGAATCGTAAGGAATAACTACAGGATATACAAGAAGAATTTTATGAATCATTTCTCTAGATACAGACCTAAAATGTTTAGATGAGTGACAGGGAACAGCTATATGAAACGTCTGGCATTGCGATCCTCTATCAGCCTGCCAATCGTGATGATTAAAGCACAAACAGCAATCGTAAAATAAGATAAACGAGACAATTATAAAAAAGACCCTATCAGTAATCATGGGATCTTCATAATATTATTTTTGTCCTAAGTTGATCTGAGATTTATAGGTCCCACATTTTTGTGGGACTAATAATAACAATGAATGTGTCAATTGTGTTACCTGCCAAGCTTATCATAAAAGGCGACTAATAGGATATTGGATTTGTGATTGTTTAGGCGTAAGACAAACCGCCTGTCACTTCTTTTACAAGTTTCCAAATAAACCCATTTTTTATCCGCTATTTTGGACTCTGTTTCCTCCTCGGGGATAACAAGCGTAAATACATGTTATGTTTATGTATTTAATAATAAGTTAAAATAAATTAAACACATATAACTTTTATATTCATGGTTTTATTTTATTTTTATAATGTCCTCCCGAGAATTAACGTTCTAATATCGTTATAATATAATATTTTATTGAATATAGATTACTAAAAATACTTATTGATAGTCAATTACACCAGTGATAAATGCAATTACTACTGGTTCAGAAAAAAAAAACTCTATCCTGGAAAGAACCAGCAAGAAACCCAGCGGGACGTTTTTAATATATGTCGAACATTTATATTTTCATACCCAAGGTGGAAAAAGATTGGAAAGGGAGTTTACGTTTAATTTATGAAGAAATGTAGAAGAAGACGAAATATAATAAGTGTTTATGCCAAACAATCAACATTTGAAATTTACATTCATCACTCGTGTCCACCCGCTGACTTTGTAAAGGTCACCGTTGCCCCACTCCCGTGTGCGTCGCCCGGCAGAGGGCGCGGGCGCAGAACGCGAGTGCGAAGACAGTAGTTTGAATACAGCGGTGCCGTCGCAACGTACCGTATTTGTGGTGACCGTGGCAGCGATTTTGTGCGACCAGTTTCGGTTTACGGTCTAGATTTTCAGTATTTGTGCGCGTTACTTCGCTACTTAAATTGTATTTCGTGAAGATCGCCTCGGATTAGGGTGTCTAAGTATTGCAGTCAGTGAGTCTACTCGGGCCGCGTGATCACTGCCTTAGAAGGTCACGTTCGATTCTCGAAATAATTTGTTGCTGAGTGAACGGAAGTGAAATTTGACCCACCGCTCATCAGTCATGCCGCGTGTTACGTTTTTGATTATAATTAACGGGATTTAGTTGAGTTTTGAAGTTAGTTAAATGTACAATAGAGTTGATAGGCTGACATAGTGAATCGCTTAATTTTGAGTTTGAGCGATTAATTAACGTCGTTACAATTAATTAGCGTCAAGTGGTATAGTTGTTGCATGCATAATTGCATTCTGACAATATTAATTCGCGTTAACGAGTTGCTTTGTGCTATTGGATTTAAATCGGAGATATTTTCCTGTGTCGGTTAAAACAGCTTAACTTTGTGACCCGCGAGAATCAGCGTTATAGATTTGTGCTAATGGACGCTAGACTTTGAATGACACCGAGTGACGCCGCTGGAGTGATACCACATAGGGTGGCGGTGCTGGAGTCAGGGTTGCTGCTGATTAAAAAGGGCTAATTCAGGTTAAACATATATACACTTCTCACACACTACTTACATTCACTACACTTAACGCCTGAACGAGCCTTGGGGTCTTTCTTCGCTTCTGAATCAGGTACGTACTATTTATTTACCTAGCCTTATCTATATCGTGTAGGTCAACTCTCCATAAGCCATTTGGGCCCCGTCCTTGGTTGTCCGTCGGGTCTACAGCTGTATGGGCCCCTGTATAGTCACCTTTGTCGGGACAGCTAAGGGCGTGTACAATAGGTATTATTAAATTCCAGAAATAATATATTTTTTTAAAAAAAGCCAAAAAAGACAGTAGTCGTATGGAGAAATCGAATCCACAACCTTTTGAGTTCGCGGACTACACTGTAGTCTATCTCATTCTCTCGCAGGCTTAACACTATAGATGTGTATGTTTGTTTCTTCTTAGTATTGCTTTTCTGTTTCATGGAGTTTCAAATCAAAACGATTTTAAGGAAGTTTGACTTCAAAAAGTAAAGTAGCAGCTTAATGCTGCTATGTTTCGTAAGGTGAATGTAGAAAACCTAAGAACCCTTTTACTAGAAACGAGATATACCATATTAGTCCTCAGGGGTGACAACTCATCTGCACTTTGATATTTTAACCAGGATTATTGTAGATGTCTGTGAATCACAGCATCCACTTACTATTAGGTGTATTTTGTGTAAGTTTGTCACCCTGATTCTAAAAAAAAATTGCTGGAAGTTTGTAATTTTGTGTATAAGGTTGTATGTACACTAACGTCATAACTACTACACAAACTCAAAGTAGCCCCGCAAGCGACGGAAAGAGATCTGCCGGAGAACCAATTTCACTGACATAGCCTTACTTATTTGTAAGCTGAAGTGGCAATAGGCGAGTCACATCTGTGATACTATAACCGTTAGAGTAGTTCTACCATAGAGTAGAAACTCTGCTTAAGTAAGCACAGTATTGAACAACCCCTGGCTAGATGGAACGATGCGCATCTGCGCAAGGCGACTGCCAGCAACTAGAAGCGTGAAGCAGAAGTTCGTGCTCAGTGGCGCACCTTGGAAGAGGCCCATGTCCAGCAGTAGACTGAGGTAGGCTGATGATAATGATAAAGACTGTGTGGTCAAATACCGTTGCTGCTTTAATTGGCAAATTGTAATAACAACTAAGTCTTTAAAACTCAGAATAATAACATACATAATATGTCGTCTTGTACAATTGCACATCAACAATTTCGAACGATCCGTGCCGGCGCCATTTTAAATCAAACTAAACTAGGCTACCTTGTTTTCCCGCATAAGAGAAAAAGATATACTTAGCGGTCAGCCATCGCAAATTAGATTTCATCTGAGGATGCCTCGTTTAGAGGAGTAACACATGTCGTATTGTCGACGGTGTTGTGGTTTTGCTGGTGTAGTGGTGATGGGGATAGTGGCGTTGGGATTAGTAGTGACTGGAATAGTGCACGTCATTGAGGGTGGGCGAGAGGTACTCTTCAAATGAGATGAGATAAATTATTTTATTTTATTACGCATGTTTACGCCCGAATGCTGACTTCGGGATTGATGTCAGAGGGCGCGCGGCTCGGCAATACCGGTTTGACGTTCGGTCGTGCGTAGAACGCGCGGCGTCAAATAGGAGTCGTCTGCCAGCTGTGCTAACGTCAGCACGCTGTCAATTTTTGTGCGGGAAACACGGAATAGTTTAGGTGTCTAGTAAATATTCTGTCTAGGATTTGTAACGCGCATTCCTTGTTGGATAGCCTTTCCCGCGACTTATTGGGTCCGAATCAGAATCTGTATAAGTGCATTCGACAATATTAGCTAGTATGGCCTTTGATATTCTAGAAATAACTGTTGCCACGCGAAACGTGGCTTCTGTAAGTTAGTTAATCGTACGATAGAGTAAATGGACAGTCATCGTGACGAACGAAGAAAGTGACTGTGGACGGCGCCGCGGAAGATTACCTCAATTTGGAGCGGTGCTGACGTCCGGGCTGCTAACGACGGCAAAGGTCTAAAAAGGTCAATCACCACCAGTCACACCCAGATACACATCACAGCACCTTATTTCCCTTGCACCACACAACCACATGTGACCTGACCGAATCCTGAGGTACCAGTCGCCTTGGATATATGTAAGTAAGCTCCGTTTAATATTCTCCCTGTTGAATGGCAGTTGTATAGAACGCTCCTCCTTATTGTTTATTGTAATTAGAAACCTTCCACGCGGCCATATTGAGGCCTGACCTACGTCTGTTCGTTGAAGCTCCGCTGATGGGCCCCGGAGGATTGAACCGTAACAAACTGGTAGCAGTGCGTGGTTCCGCGTTCGATTCCCCGGTTGGTCCCGACCATAGTGTTTGATAAAAATTAAACAATTCTGGTGGCAGGAAGCGTTGGTTTGATTGCTTTAATTTGTGTCTACAATCACGCCCGGCCGTAATACGTAAAATTAAAATTCTTTTCTTTTGTTGCTTTGTTGCTTGCCTTTTTTGTTGTTAGTGGGTAGTTGCGATTGCCACGCCCTAGGTTGCGCAAGCTGGAGATTTTCTAGAGGCATACGTCATGTAGGTAGATGGTTATTATCACGTAATCGGTTAATTATCGTTGTCGGATAGTTGTAGTGGATTGGTTATCGAAGGGTCGATTTCCGAGCTTGGCATTTTTTGTTGATCGGCCGTGATGTGTATCTTATTTGTATTGTAATTTGTATTTGAACTAAAGAGCAGTAATTTGTATTTGCGCAATTTGAATTTAGCTTGATTTGATCGCACTAGTATTTGTTATTTGTTAATTTGATTTGTGCTAACTTGTATTTGGCTTGATAAGTAGTAATTCGTATTTGTGTAATTTCAATTCAGCTCGATTTGATAGGAACTGCATTTGCTAACTGTTAATTTTTTGTTGTAATTGTTATTTGTTATCTTTGTAATAGTGTTCGAGCCGCGTCGTTATTTGTATTTAGTATGTAGTAGATGTCATCGCCCAAGCTACTAATCCGTTGCCTGCGGACTGAGTTACGCTGGGCCAAAAGCGCCCATGCTTTGATAGGTCGACCTGATAGGGTCCATAACTTGATGAAGCGATTCGAGCAGGTCGATGCTCGAAGGGCCGCAGAGGAGGAGGCTTACGCTGAGCTCGAGGATTCGGATGTGGAAAAGAGATTCCTGGACTCCTGCTTCGCGGACTACGAGCAGTTCTTTTCGCCCACGGACGAGTTGATTCAGGCTGAAGGCAGGTATGCCAAGGAGGCGCGCGAATCTCGGATAAGTGGCCTACCCGAGTCCTCTCGCAAGCAGCTTCAGCCGCAGATGTTGGGATGACTCCCAACTCTGGACCTGCCAAAGTTCTCCGGGGTCCTTTCCGAATGGCTGACCTTCGTTGGTCTTTTCGACAGCCTAGTGGACGCCCGGAGTAACTTGACCCTGAGCCAAAAGATGGCGTACCTCCTGGCCTCACTGGAGGGGGAGGCCCTGGGCGTCGTCGGCCACTTGAGATTGTCAGACGACGCCTACCAGACTGCTCGGGATCTCCTAACCAGAAGATACACCAACGTCCGGCGAATTGCGGACGAACATGTTAAGCAGCTTCGAAGCCTCCCGCTGCTTAGTGACCGGGCCAGACTACGTCCGGACCTGTTGGATCCAGTCTTGGTGGCCTGTTATACGTTGAGGCGGCTGGATTTACCAGTGGGCAAATGGGCCTTTTTGTTGCTCGGCATTGTGCTGTTCCGTCGACCTCTCGACCTTCGAATCCATTTTGAGGAGAGGTATTGCGGGGACGAGGCCTCCTATATTCTGCCCTTCTATGACCTGCTGCGGTTTTTGGAGGAGCAGTGCCGGCAGATCGAGAACGCGGCGGGCGCCGTTGATGAATTGCGAGCCGTGCCCAGTGAGAGGCTGAATCCGCTGGGCAAGTTGTCGTCAACCCCCCCCCCCTGCACCTATTGTCGAGCACCTGATCACCGGGTAACTTCGTGCCCGAAATTATTAGGTAAGCCGGTTCCGGCGAGGTGAACTATCGCCAAAGAGCGCCGCTGGTGCTACTCATGTTTGAAAGGGCACCTCCAGCGAGACTGTCCGCATCGGCGGCCCTGTCTGCATTGCCAGGGCAATCACCATGCAGTTTTGTGCCTGGGTGCGAACGGCGTCTCCTCTGGGGGCTCTGCCAGGCTTCGACCCACACGGGCGGGGGCGCTCAGCCACGCCCTCTGTCAGGCGACTCTCGGCGCCTGCCGGCTAGCCACCAGGTGGAGAGGAACTTCACGGCCACTCATCGGTCCGCTGGACCCTTCTCACTCCCGTTAGCTGAGTGGCCGCGACTGGTTTACCACTGTTCCCCATTTGATGGAGGCGGCCCTGGCTAGCTGCCACCTTAGCTCCCACCACGGCCGCCCCCACTGTGCCTTAAGCCGTCAACAGTCCACTTGTCAAAATGTTCTGTTGCCGACGGCCTCAGTGAAGGCGTACAACCCGAGTGGCGACTGTTAGCGGTTTGCGCTGTATTGGTCTCGGGTTCACGCCGTGTGGCCTCTTCTTGGTGGTGGGAAGATTCGAGCCCCCCTAGAGCGTTGAATCACGCTGTCAAGGGGTATTTGATTTGGTTTGGTCAAGCACTTAGTTATAAATTCTTTAAATTAAAATTAAAAAATGCTTTGGGTTTTCCGCGAAATTTTCATATTTGTAGCGGTTGTGATTAAAAGAATTGAATTTAATCTACTCCTTTAAATGCTGCTGCATATGTTTTGTAAATATATTTAATCACTGTGTTTGTTGTTGCACGGAAAATTGAAATTGAATTATGTGCCCTTTCGAATGTTTGTGCGTATGCTTTGTAATTGTATTTGATTATTGCGTCTGTTTGCTGAAAGGAAAGTTTGAATTCATTGAAAATTGAATGTCGCGCTATTTGGAAAATTATGTATATATTTTGTGATAGTGTTTAATCATTTTGCTTTGTGAAAAGGAAGGCCGAAATTAGATAACCCTATTTGTGCCGAAGGGAATAAAAGTCAATTCTCCTTTGGTTTACATTTTGTTGGCACTGTCTAAGTAATTTAAATGAGAAATAGGGCTGTCTCTCGCGTTTATTGTTTTGTTTAATTTGTCAGGTTGACCTATGTGCATCGGTGATTAATTTGGTTGAATTGATTCTGTAGTTGAACATTGATGCTTTGAAAAATTAGTTGAAATATGAGCGTAGGACTACTTGTTTAACAGGCTGGCTAGTTTGTAGATTATCAGATGAAAATCAGCTGTCGCACCATTTGGTAAATGATTATATGGTGGATGGCTTGGTTATGCCTACTTGTTTGAAAATTTATACTAAGGACTATCTGTGCGTTCGTTCGGCTCTCCACAGACGACGTTCATGGGGAATTTGGGGCGCTCTCTGCACTGAAACTTAGGAGATCACTCTGAGCCGCTTCGTGTCGCGTCGCTGTTTGCAGACCTGATTCGGTCGGATTGCGGAACTAATCATAGGAGTAAAGATAGGTGTTTGAAGGAGGTCGTCGGGCTTCTGTCTAGGAATAGGACTTATTTATGAGCTGCGATGTCCAGGAAGGGCATTCAGTTCAACCCTCCTGGCTTGCCCACGTTGGGGCTGTAATTTTGAGGTGTTGGTTAGGGATGCAAGATCTGATGAGGTGTTGTAGATTCGGTCTTGCAACTTCCCGTCGCGACCCTGTCCCGTGGACCGGTTTGCTCGCGGACCTAAATCCTTATGTCCGGGACGGGTGTTTGTTAACGCTCGAACGCTGACTTCGGGATTGACGTCAGAGGGCGCGCGGCTCGGCGATACCGGTTTGACGTTCAGTCGTGCGTAGAACGCGCGGCGTCAAATAGGAGTCGTCTGCCAGCTGTGCTAACGTCAGCACGCTGTCAATTTTTGTGCGGGAAACGCTGATGGGCCCCGGAGGATTGAACCTTTATGGGAGCAGCCGTAGGCCATAACAACGCAAATCTTAGCTAATTAGTTTTAACATCCTTAAAAAAGTTGTCATCCTATCAATATATATATCTCGTATAACCAAATAAGTAGTTGATTGTATTGGTTACACTGTGACCTCTAGCTCCGAAGACTGCATCTGCTGTGCCTCCTTGCACTAATGACACGCAATTGTCGTACATCTTAATAGTAATGGTTACTGCAGCCCATAGATACCTGCAACCAGCTAGAAAGTAAGCTAAAGATGCGCTGTCACCCCTGAAAACTAACATGGAATTCTTCAAAACGTCTCATTCCACTGACTCTCTTACCCTTCATACCGGTACACAACAATATTCATCATCATCACAATCTTAATCATTAGCCTCTAGGGCCTAAGTACTTTCGAAATACGGGTTACCTAACTCTAATCGCAGAAAACGTGAAGGTGGAACATGAAGGTAAAGGTATCGGGAAAAATTTTGTGTTTGAATGAGTGTTTGGTTTGTGGCAAAAAAGTAGTCAAACTAAGTCCACAGACGAATGGTATCAATGAACTGCTTGTCTCAAATAGGCTCACAAAAGTTCGGAGCAAAAATTATGTTTTGTATACAAAAACTGCGAATAATTTGAATATTTTGTTTTATTGTTAGTATCTATATTCACCCCTTTAATATAAAATGCCTATCTGGTTTGACCCATAGCTATGGGGTGAATTCGGATTTATGTTATTTAATAAAAGTGTTCTAGTTTGTAGTTATTAAGATTGATTGCAAATATTTACATACCAAAGTTATGCCTAAGGTATACTTAAGCATTTGTGATATTGATTATCTATCCGGTGTCCCGCCTTCCTATACATAATATATTAAATATATATATATTAATGATATTTTTATACAAGTAATGATAACCAACGAGCACATAGTTCACCTAATGGTAAGATGCTATGGCCTATAGACACCTATCTATTAAAATCAAAATTCAGATGTGTTGTCGCCCCTGAGAACAAAGATGGAATGCTTAGTTACCAGCAAAAAAGATTTTTATTAATAGAATATGGATGACAAACGCGCACACAGTCCACATTACATTTATCTTAGAAAAATCAAAACGCAGATGCGTTATCACCCCTGAGGACGTAGATGGAATGCCTCATTTCCAGTAAAAAGGTTCTCCGATTCTCTAATTATATTTAATATATAATTATAATATAATTGTATTTCATAGTTAATGCTACTGTGTAAGTAGCATTAAGCTGCTATTTTACGCTGGTATTCTGTAAGAGCGTAATCCTACCTCGGTCGGCCGACACATCCATGCAACAAATACAGCATAGCTGTAGCGTAGCTCTTTCGCGTAGGAAATAGATAAAAAGGGTATTCTTCTAGGGGAGCGTGGTCTAGAATCACTACATGTTCTATTTCAATCTATACAGACCGCATAATAACACATTTTCTGCATCAAAACTTTATTAACTCTATCTTTTCATAACAATACAACCGATTGAGAAGGAGATAAGGGTTGAACTTACAACTTGTTCTGTAACTTAAATTCTTTGCGTATTCTAAACAAGTTTGAGATTTCCCTCGAGAGCCGCTTTTCAATGTTGGTGTAGTCATGTTCGAACTTGTTAACTTAAAATAATTTATAGTAAGAAATACATTTGTGTGATGAAATAATATAAACGCAAAGCCAATTTTTTTCTATTACTAGTATCTGATATAAGCTGATTCGACTATAATATGACTTTATAAAGAAATAATGAGATTGACGAGGAATGGTCCGAAACTTCAGTTTTGTCACGATTATACTGAGTTGCGACACTGAATTATTAAAAAATATAAGATCTATATAATATATTATATAAATAAAAATGAAGGGTCTGTTATATTGTAATAACTTTAGTACATTAAGCTCAGGGGTTACTTACATGTGTTAGATTAATATAGATAGTGCTAGGAGTAGGTAATTTAATATTACCTATATAGGTTTATGAGGTAATTAATACATTTTATTTTACTACCTATCCACAAAACGAGATTGTTAATAATTACGATTTAAATTAGGTGTGTGTCACGTTA
Source organism: Parnassius mnemosyne (assembly GCA_963668995.1). NCBI lineage: Eukaryota > Metazoa > Arthropoda > Insecta > Lepidoptera > Papilionidae > Parnassius > Parnassius mnemosyne. The sequence continues at coordinate 2,907,365 of CAVLGL010000093.1, read as the reverse complement.
TCTGTTTCCGGGTCTTGGTTCACTAGCTTATCGAATAATAAAGTGCTATTTAATTACTTTAATATTTATTGTATTTATCAAATACTTTATAAGAATAAAGAAATAACACTTAAATGGTAACAACTTACACCGTAAGCTTGATAACTTCCGGTGAACCTAACATTAATGTTATAAGATGTGTATAAACAATTACTATCAGTTATTACTAGCTGAAATATTGATTAACATTTATTTTATGATTTATGATGCAATATTTATATTATGTACAATATGGTTCAATGTTCAATCTTGGGTTAGTACTTAAAATTAATGAAAGGTATAAGAATCGGCTGTGAGGTTGTGTGGTTAGTTGTTTCATAGCCGTCAACAAGTGAACAAGAGAAAGAGATAACTCTGCCAGTCTGCTGTAAGAAGCCAAAAGACTCTTATGCTAAGAAACTTATTCTTTTGGACCGAAATACTAAAGCTAAGTAACTTATGTATTTTGTCATTATACTATATCTTTTAAATGTTAATGCCATTTTGTATATTTACGAATTATGTATTGGTGGTTTGTTCATACTAATTGTATAAGACAACATAATTATAAATATATTTTATTTAAAAGAAATGTCCCGCTGGGTTTTTTTGCTGATTTTTCTCAGGACAGAGGTTTTCTCCGAACTAGTGGTATATTAAATAAAAATGATTCCATTCTATTCTGAAGGCTTATCCTGTAACCCTACATTCAACCCTACATTCAATATTAAGACAGTAAATTATAAATTATATATTTTATAACTTTTTCTTTGTGACTCCATTTTAATAATTCTAACACATGCTATAAATAAAAAATAAAAATAAAACAAACTTGTTTTATTTTTCATCATCGTAGGCTCATATAGTATGTTAGTAATACAAATGAAACTTAAGAACTAATGTTACTAATAAAAACATAATTTAAAGAAAGTAAGATAAGAACTCGCACAAATTGGGGAATTTTTTTTTTATTTTATATGTACTACACATGTAACTTGACAAACCTCCTATCTAGCCTCTCTGCAAGGAAACTCAAAATACTATTCCATATTCCGCTCACTCTGATCAGCAATGATCATTTATACATAAATAAACATTTTTAACAATTTTATCTCTGTTAATTTGTCTGTCCAGGCTAATCTTCGAAATAATTGAACCGATTGCGATGAAACTTTACAATGAACTGATAAAACTGAACAAATAGAGAGCAATGGTCAACAAACTCGGTGTTGGGAATGGTAAGGTGGCCATTCAATTCTTTATCAAGCAGATTGTCCAGAACATTAGCTATGGTGGCAACCATCTAGCCACATGGAAAAACCTTCAGTGAGCCTTCTTTTCTTAAATTATCTTGGTTTCTAAAAAAAACTGAATTCATTTTAAAAGCCTAAATCGTTTTCAAAAATTTTTATCTGATCCTAGATGATTTAAAAGAACAAGTTAAATTTGTTTTACAATTATAAGTACAGACACTTTCACTTCAACTTTTATGTAGTTTTTCATGAATCTGTAAAAGCTGTTCCATTAATAATTCTTAAGAACGAAGATAAAAGTTTGAACACAGAGATAAGTTTAACTTACTACTTTGGAACCATCTCTACGTCTGTCCCAATTTGCTCAGTTTCCTTAACAATATTAACTAAAAAGAAAACAATTGTCTTGTCTGCGATGGTAAATTTTTCTTTAAATTATTTAATTTTATTCCTTGGTTTAATTAAACCAAGACAAGATTCAGTTTCAATTCATTACACTCCAGTAAGAGGAATGAGTTCTTCCATAGTTTTTACAGAATAAGGGTGACATACGTGCACGCAGTTCACATGCTGATAAGTAAGTAGATGATGTGGACCATAGATATCTACATTTATCCTAAAAATTTAAAAAAAAAACAGATGCATTGTCACTCAAAGGATCTTTGGTTATCTACACTCACATTACGAAACACAACAGTAAATCTTGTATTCAGTGACAACGCGTTCCCACCCCGGACGAGCTGACCAAGTGGTGCTACAAACATAATATATCTGCAGCGTGGTAACACTATATAAATATTATATAATATTTCATTTCGTTACGCATAATTTGGAATAATTAATATTTTTGTAGTTTGCGCACGTACGATTGTTTTCTCTTGCATATTGCAATCCTTATTTTATTTGATAATGAATTTAATATTTTACCTGGTAGGGGTGTCTCTCCCACAGCACACATTATTATTGCATTTTTAGGATTTTCTTCTGTAACGTGAAGGCGTTATACAAACAAACTGCACAAGGACAAACATCCAGAGCCTGAACAGTTATTTGTGAGGCATACAAATACTTGTCTTGTGCAGAATTCAAATCCGAGGCCTTCAGCGACGCAAGTCAATGCTAGGCCACTGCATGACGGATTTTTCGTTGACTATCTTTAAATTATAACATTTAACATTAATTTCTAACATTTTTGTAATTGTTACATTTTTGTTATATAATCATATTATATAAAAACTCACGCCTGTCACCCAGAGGGGTAGGCAGAGACTATGGACTTCCATTTGGCACGATCCTGACATGCCTCTCTCGCTTCCTTCACATCCATATACCTACGCATACACGCTTGTCGGTTAAAGGTACTCTTGATTTGGCCCATTTTCAATATATCGCCAATTTGATCGATAAAGTTTCGTCTAGGGCGTCCCTTCCCGACTCTGCCGTTCACCTCTGCAACATAAATTTGCTTTGTCACTCTTTGCTCATTCATTATTTCTACATGACCAAACCACCGAAGCATTCCTTTCTTAATCCTGCTCACAACATCATTGTGAATTGCCATACGTGCCTTTTTGAACACATTTTGACTTCTCACAATAGGGTGTAGAGCCCTTTTCACTCTATTTCCTGCGTTCACTCGTCGTTCTATATCCTTATCATATCTACCATCCTGCTAAATAAACATCCCAAATATACAAACTCATCCACTTGCTCAATCAACTTCCATTCTATTCTTATTTCACATAACGTTTTACTTTCTTCTCTTTCAAAAACAATCACTTTCGTTTTACTTGCGTTCATTTTCATACCCCTTTCTTTTAATGACCAGTTCATTAAAGTAACCATCATTTGCTACTCGGCCGCCGACAATGCAAATATGACTTGATCATCGGCCTACAAAAGGCATTTGACGGTTAACTCACCTATTCTCAACCCACATTCTTCAACTTTAAGTTTGCAAACAACTTTTAAAGTTGTTTGCAAACTTTGACGGCTCCGTGGCGCGGTGTCTTACCAATGAGTTGCTGCGCAGGAGGCCGCGGGTTCGAATCCCGCACGGAACAGGTATTTTTATGGCCTACAAATAATTGTTCCGGGTCTGGATGTTTGTCCTTGTGCAATTTGTGTTTGTAAACTGCCTCCACGATACAAGAGAAAATCCTAGTGTGGGGGTAACGTTTATTAAAAAAAAATAAACTGTCCATAAATAGGGTGAACAGCCACGGGGAAGCTACACAGCCCTATCTGATACATTTTTGAATGCCAAACCAGTCCGAGTAGACCCTGTTGACACAAGCACTAGACTCCCTATAAAGAGACCTTAATGCCTGTATCAAACCAGCGCCCAACCCAAATGAGTTCAGGGTTTGCCATAACACATCCCTGTCCACTCTGTCAGAAGCCTTTTCCAAGTCCACGAACGCACAAAAAACTTTTTGGTTTTTGGCCAAAAACTTCTCCGTGATCATGCGCATGGAAAATACCTGATTTGTACATCCCATTCCCTTTCTAAATCCCGCTTGCATATCTCAAATTTTTCCATCAGTTTCTTTCATAACTCTTTCAATTAACACCTTAGCATACAGTTTACCCACAATGCTGAGCAAGCTAACCACGGTAGTTTTTACAGTCCTGCTGTGACCCCTTTCCCTTATATATTGGGATTATAATGGCTTTTTACCAGTCTTCCGTTACCCGCTTCAGTTCCCAACATAAATTAAACAAGGTGCACAGCAGGCCTGCAACCACATGCTCTCTAGCCCTTAGCATTTCGAGAGATACTCTATCGTATCCGACTGCCTTACCTGTTTTCATACTTTTCATTGCTTTCACTATTTCATCTATACGTATGTCTCTATCTATGTTCTCTTCTTTCGGAATTTCTATTTCATTTAATTCAAATGTCTAATCACTCATAAACACGCTTTCAAATATTCCTTCCATCTCCTTAAACTCAAAACGACGTCATTCAGAATACAGCCATTCTGGTCTCGTGTAGCATTCATTCTAGGCTGTTTTGAATGTCTCCTGGCAGTCCTTACGAGTTTTCAGAACATTCTAATGTTTGCCTGGAAGTTATCCAATATTCTTCTATCATTCTTATCCTTTCTTTCTTGCTTTTTCCTTTCTACTACTTCTTTTACTTTCTTATTTAGGTATCTAAAGACTGCCTTTTTCCTTTCAATATCATCACTCATAGCGCTAAAATTACTACACTTGGTTGCCAGTAGATTTGTTTGTAAATGTGGTATTGGTTGGTTGCTAGTAAATTTTGTAATATAATCAAAAAAATTATAACGCAAAATACTTGGATATGAATTATTATATTCTCACTGATGCAATTATATGTGACGGCACCTGCACCGTTGTAGGTGCGGTGGCGTCGGTCTGGCTAGACAGAATTCTTGTAAACGACACGTGTACCGCACACCTGCGGCATTGCACCTGCGTTGCCACCCGTCCTGCTTGTATAAAACGGACGGAGCGGCCGTCGTTAAGACAGTCTTGGCTCTGACGTGGAACGGTGCGCTTGTCGTATTCCGTTACTAGTTTATCCTCGACTCGTTGGATAATTAATTCGTGTAAACGTATTAATTATTATTCTTAACTACAAAATCAGTCTCTGTACTATACTCAATTACCCTTTCTACATCAGAAGTGGGATAAAGTCCCTGTTACTGCCCACCTGCTATAACCTTTGAATAGTGTAAGGGTTATTACGTTGGTGAAATACTATAATGCGCCTCGCGTTTTGTTTTTGTGTTCAATTTCTTAAATCAAGTTTGTTGTCGTATTTACGACATTGACGAATCATTAAAGTGTAGAGTAAAAGTTTAAAGTGAAATGTTTTAAGTCAAAAGATAAACCTTTTTATTCAATTTATAATAGATAGAAAGTACCCGCAAGAAATTTTATTATTTCTTAACGTACCCAAACATGATAACAAATGTCGAAAGAAACGTTGGAGATATTCTGAATGAGTTATAGTTTCCATTCAGTGGAAGTTTAACTTGCTCAAGTAATGTTATAATTTGATACACGAGGTGTGATTTACATGGCCTAGTTTAAAAGTTCAAAATGTTTAAACGATGTACCGAAAAAAAGAACATGATTACTTTAACGTGCTATGACTTAAAAACACTAGTAGTATTTTTGTGATCTAATGTGATAAGTGTTACAGTTTACTCCGAGCATTACGTAGTCGACGAACTTTGAATGGTTTAGTGGAAAGCGTGGAGCTGTAGCGCTCTCTTTTGAGTATGCTGTCGGCTTATGACGCCGCGAACTTATTATTTGTCGCTGCTACTGATCACCATTAGATACGTGAGGAAAGTAAATTTATCCTAAAAATTGGCTCAGAAACTATTTTGTAAGAATGATTGTTTACATTTTTAATTGGTTGCGAAAAATGCCGGAAAACCGAAGTATAACTGATGAAAGTGAAGTAGAGCCAATTAGTTCTGACATTGAAGAGAGTATTTAAGTTTACATGTGGATCGGACCATACCAGAGGTTGTCGTGTAGCCGCAGCTTAGTATTTGGTGCCCTAGAAAGGCGAATGGTGTACCAAGAGTAGTGCTGCATTTCTTGAAATCAAGTTCCGACTGAGTATTTTTAATGTTTTCTTTTATGTGTTACAGTAGCACGTGTGATGTGATTACAAGTGCGTGAGTGTGTGCCTTACTGGTCGTAACGGACTGCCAGGTCCAGCTGTAACATGTCCTGGTTTCGGCAGATGCGTATGCGCGTATACGCAGGCGCCATCCCGGAGCGTGCGTATGCTGTACATGGCGATGCCTCGGAAGTCGTGTACTCTGTATGCGTGGGGGTCACACTGTGTGCGCGGAAATCGTATGCTGTGTGCACGGTAATGTTTTCTGAACTTGTATTAGACTCTGTCCTGGCAGGCGCTGTCCTGGTTCACGTTTTTAATGTGGTTCACGTAGTTAACGTGGGATCTCGCAAGTTCAAGTAAGAGTATGTGTCAGATACTTCGTATGAAGACCTATGTTTACTTGTGAAAGCGAAGTGCTTTATTATAGTCCACGATATGAGAACGTATTTCTGTTTTAGGGCCTCGTATGTGTGATAGATGAGAGAACAGGCAACTGTGTATGTTGTCCTTATAGTTAACAATTTGTTTTTAACGCAGATCATGATGACTACAACCCCGACGATTCCTGTGAACCCTCAGGTGCTCCTGCTGCTCTCGTTTTGTTGTAATTTGATAGTTCACGCGAAACAGGATTATCATTTGCTATATTTTGAAGTTCAAAACTTTTAAGGGTTGTACTACAGTAAAGGATTAACTTTAACACGCTATGAATTGAAAATAATAAGTAACATTTTTGTGTTCTAATGTGTTGATCAGTGTTGCAGTTTGCTCAGAATATTGTATCGTTGACAAGATTGGGGTTTGATTTCGAGGGATTCGTAGAAGTCTCTACAACAATGATCAATGAGGAAGACGTTGTGATGGCTAATCGAACATGGTCAGGTACAGCCGAGCGCTGGACGGCTTTCGTAGATTTTGCGCAGTTTCCTCCTTCGCTTCGAAATATGTTGTGGTATCTGTCTCTACACATAGTTTCCAGTTTTTTGCAATGTTTTCAAATGTCGTGCAGTTGCCGTTTCTTAAAAGAATATGTGATGAATTTCGGAAGCTCGGAATTCCATGGTTCGCAATACATTTATCTCGATTTCTTTTAATTTTCGCAAAGCAGTGCGACGATTCGCTAGCGCTAGTACGTCGCGACGGCTTGCTGCCGCGAATGTGGCACGATCGCAGCAGAACGAAAAGCTGTAGTGCGTTTGCCTGGAGGTAGCCATATCCGCGCGTTCCAGACTTAAATGAAGTCTGGGATGGTCGACCGTTGTAATATTTAACCAGAGTTAATATCTGTTAGCAAGTGGTGATAACTGATAGACCGTATGCTGTTCACTGTCAACCGCACGAAGACGTGCGACAGTCAGAGGTAGCCGTGTCTGTGCATCTAGAAAATACTAGAGACGTTGCAACACTCTAACGGAGTAATTATTCCAGTGCAGGAAAGGAACATGAAGTTGCAGGGAGGCTGGTCTGTGATATGTGTCGAGTTGCTGTTGGTTTACATACTTGGGTGTTATCGTGTGTCACTACGTCCCTCACGATACACTTTTGTGTGATTGTGACGGGGACATGTTTGCGGTATGGTTGGTCTGTAACTGTTCTATTACTGAATTGAAAAAAAAGGAGAGTAAGAAAAAAAAAATGTGGTTCTTACTATCATTGCAGGGCGTTCGCCGGTCCAATGATATAGCTAAAGGGAATAGTGATTCCGGACTAGCATAAATAGTACTTGAAAAAAAAAGCGTAAGAAAAAAAAATAGTTCTTACTATCATTGCAGGGCGTTCGCCGGTCCAATGATATGGCTATAGGGAATAGTTATTCCGGACTAGCGAAAACAGTACTTGAAAAAAAAAAAAGAGAAAATAGAAAAAGGTACAGACTAGTCATTCCGATCAAACATAAAGATGATTAAAGTTTTGTAGGGCTTACTGCCGGAACAAAACAGACTGTCACCCAAGTCTGAAGGGTCAATATAGACCGGACCAGACGCTGTTATGTCAGGATAGTCGAACGATGTTTTTTTGTCTACAGATAACTAAAATTGTGATGGAGCGCGTGCGAGGACGCACGCATGTCAGTATGGCCGTGACGGCACCTGCACCGTTGTAGGTGCGGTGGCGTCGGTCTGGCTAGACAGAATTCTTGTAAACGACACGTGTACCGCACACCTGCGGCATTGCACCTGCGTTGCCACCCGTCCTGCTTGTATAAAACGGACGGAGCGGCCGTCGTTAAGACAGTCTTGGCTCTGACGTGGAACGGTGCGCTTGTCGTATTCCGTTACTAGTTTATCCTCGACTCGTTGGATAATTAATTCGTGTAAACGAATTAATTATTATTCTTAACTACAAAATCAGTCTCTGTACTATACTCAATTACCCTTTCTACATATGCATAAATTGAAATTAAATGATCTTTTTCGTTGCAGATATGCTTATTTATTTTAGTATTTTTCGTAATTTGTGTTTGAAGGGAAATATATATCTAATTTTAATAAAAATTCTTCTACTTTTTATACAATTAATTTAACCTGGAATTTAAAAAAACATTGTATTATATTTTAAAAGTGGAACTACCATACAGTTTGAACGGGGTAGGATTATGCGTTTACCAAATACCAACGAAGTTTAAATTATTATGTTCAAGCACAACGATATCGACCGGGAAAGGACCATGTGCGCACGTATACTAGCATGAAAATGTATCATGATGACAATAACTGGAGAACGTTTTTACTGGTATGGCACTTGCATTTCATTCCACCTCAGGGTATGACATTCATTTTGATTCAAAATAGATAGTAAATATCTATGGGCCCCAGCAATTATTTGCCATCTACCATATATCAGGTTCACTCTGTTCTCGCTTGTCATCCTTAATTCTATAAAAAATAATTAAAACACTTCCACTCATCCACACACTTTTCTTCAAATGTAGCGTTGGTCTAGCAGTTGTTAGCTGGAACACTGATCATGTGACCCTAATTTCCAAACCCGGTGGGGAGCAAAATTACTTATGGGTTTTTCTGTCAAGAATTTTTCAGTAGCAGTCCGGAGTCAGAAAATTGACGAATTTTCACCCTCGAACCTCGAAAAATACGTTTTGCGTGTAACGTGTAATTGGTTTTGTGCTTGTTCTCTCTATATTCGTGTCAGAATATAAGATTGAGGGCATAGAGAGTGCATCTGTGGCTACGCATTCATTCGGATTCTATAGTTCTGTTCTATGCAGACGACTGATCTCTGTTGAGACTGGCCGCCGTGATCAAAATTCGGTCTGGTGGGTATTATAGCTTTCTCATGGGGATAGTAAAAATAATGAAATCCTGCAATAAAAGATCACTATAATTAAAATGATAAGATTACACATTTTATATTTTCATTGCCTCTCCATCTAAATTAAATTAAAATAAATCGAATATAGATATCCCCGATACAAATTAAGCAACCTCTTTTTATGTCATGTCCGTAGAAATACTTTAGGTCGTTACTCACCTGTTGTCAGACTGTGTAAATTTATTTAAGTAATGAAGTTAGTGATGTAACAAAAAAATTTACATTTTTCTACGTAAATTTCGAAATTTAGATATCTCATAATGTATAACATGATGTTAAACATACCTAATATTTAAACTCAAATATAGATACTTATGTTTAACTATAAGCTACCTAAAAATTTGCATGCAAATATATTGTTTTCGTTTGTAAGTGGTTGTAGGTCTTTAAGTAATTGACGGTTCCGTGGCGCAGTGGCTTGGCATTGACTTATAGCGCTGGGAGCCGCGGATTTGAATTCCGCACAAACAAGTATTTGTATGGCCTACAAATAATTGTCATAGACGTAGATGTTTGTCCATGTAAAACGTATGTATATAACTGCCTCCACGGTACAGAAGAAAATTCTTGTGTGAGGTTAATTAAAAAAAAGAAAATAAGAATATCGTAAATGACTTGTAAAACATTATAACAACTGTTAGTAAAACTAATCAATAAAAAAATCACAATCTTATTTGTCTTACTATCCGTGTAAAAGACAATAGTTGAACAATCGAAATGTTTATATATTACTCACGGGATAGAGAAACGGTTAAGGTAACAACTAGAAAATCATCTAAATAGTAATATTAACCCATTTCACTTCGCTTTTATTAGGTTGTTACATATGAAAGTAGCGTTTTGTCGTACTGAACACTTTGATCTGAAATATCTACTCTTTGATTGAGAATTCCAAATTATAATTTATAAATTCATGTAGCTGGTACATTTTAATTTTGAAAAACGTCATTCGGTTGTTTTTTTCTCATTATTTTTTCTTTGGCGTCGCTTATTCCGCACAATGGAAAACATGAACTATCGGTATATTTACGAGTACAAGGTCAGCCGTGGCACCAGTGCTGCAGAAATAGCTCGAAGGATTAAGGATGTATACGGCGCTGGTATTGTTTTTGGTTTCCACGTTTTTGTTGTGGAAATTTCAACCTTTAGAACCAATCCCGTGGACGGCCGGAGACCATAGTGGAAAATGAAGAATTAAAGGCCATTGTGGAAGCGGATCCATCAAAAAGCACTTCTGAGATAGCTGCAGGCTTCGGGGTAAGTGATAAAACTGTATTAATCCACTTGAAGTAAATCGAGAAGTAAAAAATACTTAAACGATGGGTACCTCATGAATTGAGTGAATCGAGCTTGCAAACACGCGTTGACTGCTGTGTTACTTTGCTCAACCGAAACAATAATGAAGGGATTTTAAATTAAATCATTACTTGTGATGGAAAGTGGATACTGTACGATAATCGGAAGTGCTCGTCGTAATGGCTGAACCCTGGAGACTCAGCCAAATCCTGCCCTAAACGAAAATTGACTCAGAAAAAGTTACCTGTGAGTGTTTAGTGTACTAGTGCCGGTGTCGTTCACTACAGCTTTCTAAAATCTGGCCAAACGATTACGGCAGATATCTATTGCCAGCAACTGTAAACCCTGAAGGAAGAACTAGCTGCTAAACAACCGAGATTGGTCAATCGCTCTAAGCCACTGCTGCTTCACGACAACGTAAGATCACACACTGCACAACAAACAATCACCAAGTTAGTTGAGCTACAATTGTAATGTCCAGCTACACCGTAGTATCTTGACCTTGCTCCAACAAATAACCATTTTTTCCGGAATTTGGACAACTTCTTACAAGGAAAAAAATTCAACTCCTATGCGGCAGTCCAAACCGCCTTCAAAGAGTTTATTGATTCTCGCCCCCATGGTTTTTTTTAGTAAAGGGATCAACGAACTACCTATGAGATGCTTTTTTTCGAGGGTAGTTGCAAAACAGATAACAGCTTAAATTATCTCTCGTATTTTATTTACATTTAAAATAAGTATAATTAACTTAACTGTTTAATTTGTAACTCCAGTTTGTAAAAATAAGTTTTAGCATTATTATCACGTATAGGAATGTGCATTTAAATTAGTTAAAAAACTTATATTCATCTTTCCTCCATAATACCTGTCACACTAAAAAAAATTACTATTCTTCTATCTCTCCTCGGTTAATTCACTTTACTACAATGGCAAATGTCCAAAAGGAATTGGAAGGGAGCTTGACCCGAAAGATGGTGGAGTTTGAGAAACGTCTGAAGGCTGCAACTACTCCAACTAACCCAACAGTTTTAAAGCTTCGGTAGGAGTTTGATTCATTTAAGGTACTTGTTAGTTCCATGTTCAGCCTGCTGCAACAGCAAATTCAGGAATGCAACAAAAGTGTTGATGCAGTATGTATCACCGGAGAAAAGTTCTGCTTTTTCATGGAATAGCTGAGGCTTCTGAAGTTGACCTAAAACAGCAAATTCTACAACTGTTACACCATTATCTGGGTCTAACTCATATTACAGATGACTCTCTCAAGAAATGTCACAGACTTGGTGTTCAATCCAGTACCCGTCCAAGTCCAATTCTTGTGCACTTTAACGTCATAGCACTAAGACTGCGATTTGGAATTTAATATCTTTTTAATATCTCTAACCGTTCCAGCACACAGAGTCGCAGCACTTTATTACACGTATGTAAGACTTTAAAGGACACTGTCTTTTGGACACTGGACACAACTAAGCCAATACTGGACACAACCTAGCCTATTTTATTTATTTTTATATTGGGTATATTATGCTATTACTATTAACTTATCATGTCTGACTCTGACTCTTTTTATTCTATTGAGTCAGAGAGTTCTTTTGTATCTTTTGATGATCAGATAAATTATACTGTGCCCTCTTTAAGTAACCAATTGAATAGCATTTTTCACTTTTTTGATAAAACGTTAAATGTTTGCCATATTAATGCACAAAGCATTCCCAGCCATTTTCTTGAGCTAGAAGCATCATTCTCTAACAATAATATACACGCTATCTTAGTTTCTGAAAGTTGGTTGAAACCGTCGTTACATTCGGAATTATATCCTCTTCCTGGGTTTGTGCTGATTAGGAATGATCGTATAGATAAAGGGGGAGGTGGAGATATATATTCACGCTTCAATTTCTTACAAAATTATATAAGCATCCCCTTCTTCTTATACTGCTTACGCTGAATTCCTTTTTATAGAACTAGATGTAAAGGGCTCAAGGATGCTTCTTGGAGCAACGTATTGTCCTCGTTCCACTGATTACTTCGCCAATTTAGAAGTGGCTTTTGATAACATTGGTTCTGAGTAAACTCACTGCATAATCATGGGCGATTTCAACACAGATTTACTGAAAAATTCAGTCTGGTTTAAAAAGCTTCGTAAAATCGTTGAGTCTGTCAATATCAACATTCTTCCTTTAAAGGCAACTCATCATAATATTAACACTGATGATTCTCTGATTGATCTCATTATAGCTGACGCCTCTGACAGGGTGCTATCATATGGGCAGCTTGAAGCACCGGGATTTTCCCGCCATGATCTTATTTATGTATCATACAACCTCAAAACCCCAAAATATCAACCTACTGTACTGTTCTTACGTAATTATAGTAGAATTTATATGGATGATCTTTTGAAAGACGCATCGCTTATAGATTTTACGCCATTAGCAACTGCATCTACTCTAAATTATAAAGTAACTACTTTCAATAACAAATTCATGTTTTGTATGATAACAATGCTCCTGTACGTAAAGTAAAACTACGACGTCCACAGCTCCCTGGATGACTGAAGAAGTACGGAAGGCCATGACCAGGCGAAATCGAGCCTTTGCCCGGTTCAAAAGGAGCAGATCTGAGGAAAACTGGTTGTCTTTTCAGAAGGCCAGAAATAGATGCAGTAAGATAGTACGTTCTGCAAAACGCCGATTTATCCATAGCAATATAAGTAATTCTTCGCTAGCTAATGTGTGAAAATTCCTTATTTCTCTAGGTGTGGGTAAATCACCTTCTTTGGATTGTAGTTTATCTCTTTCTACCGATGATTTAAATCTTCATTTTGCTTCTGCTTCTGAATTGGACCTTTCAATCCGATCCCAAACAGTCGCTTACGAGTACATAGCTTCAATTCCGTCTCCGCACATACCATACTTTCTTTTTAACCCTGTTGATCAGGATGAAATTAGAAAGACTCTTCTGGCAATAAAATCCAAGGCTGTCGGTTGCGATGATATTAGTAGAGCCATGATTATTAATATTCTAGAACATATTCTCCCCGCAATTACACATATTGTTAATTTTTCGCTTGACTCCGGTCAGTTTCCGAGTCAGTGGAAAAAGGCTTTCGTAAGACGCCTAAAGTATCCAATCCTGCACTTCCCAATTATTTCCGCCCCATATCAGTTTTACCTTTCCTATCTAAAGTTCTGGAAGCCTGTGTTCATAAGCAAATTTTCAATTTCATATATAAACATAACCTGCTGAGTACTTTTCAGTTCGGGTTTCGTCCTGGTCACAGCACTACAACTGCCTTACTTAAAATAACTGAACATATTAGAGAAGGAATATAAAACAAAAAAGTTACATTTGTGGTGCTCGTTGACTTTTCTAACGCTTTTAACACGGTTGACCATGATATCCTTCTTGCTGTCCTTTCTTATTATAGGTTTGCACCGTCAGTCCTGAAATGGTTTTCATCTTATCTTCGCGGACGTCAACAGTCTGTCCACGTGGAGCAAATGACTTTACAGTGGGTTGACCTTATTTCTGGCGTACCACAAGGCGGTATATTTGCTCCATTAATATTCTCTATTTTTATTAATCCCATGACATATAATATTAATTGTTCGTACCATCTGTATGTTGATGACCTAAAATTATATATACAGTCTGACATTTGTGATATCCATAATGCGATTAACAAATTGAATTCCAATCTCAATTCAGTCTGTGATTGGTTTTTTTTTATTATACTATAAGGGTGACAAACGAGCACACAGTCCACCTGATGGTAAGTGGCTGCTGCGGCCCATAGACATCTACATCTATCCTCTATTACAAATCAAAATGTAGATGCATTGTCACCCGTGAGGACTAAGATGGAATGCCTCATTTCCAGTAAAAAGGGCCTCCGGCCACCTGCACTCACCAAGCGAAACGCAGAAGTAAACCTCTACTTCACGCTGGTTTTCTGTGAGGTCGTGGTACCACCCCGGTTTGAGCCGGCCCATCCGTGCTACAGCAAAAGCTGCCGCGTGGCTCTACCACTGTTAAACTGTTGGTCCATGCGCTTTGGAGTGACAGACACTCCAAAGCGCGTGGACTCTACGAAATGCCAAGCGGTGATTATGGGTAGCTCAAGGATGCTTGCAAAAATAGATGCCGCTAGCCTACCTCCCGTCTATTATAATGCTCGCCTGATACCGTTCGCTACCTCAGTTAAAAATCTTGGTCTCCATATTGATAGTAATCTGTCCTGGGGGGTTCATATCTCCGAAATATGTCGTAAAGTCTCTGGTTCTATAAGTTCTCTTTATCGCTTGAAAAATTTTCTCCCCTTTAAAGCTAAAATTATTATTGTACATTTACTTATACTACCAATCATTGATTATGCTGACATGTGTTACTCGGATTTAAACCAAAATCTTCTTAACAAGCTAGAGTGCCTACTCAACAATTGCGTCAGATATATTTTCAATCTTCGTAAATTTGATCATATCTCTCACTATATATATATATATATATATATATATATATATACATATAGGCGTAAATCTAGAATTTTGCTTGTTCTCTTCTCTATCTTAAATGATCAATCCACTCCTTCTTATCTCAAGGAGAAATTTCAGTATATTTCCTTAACGCATGATAGAACTCTACGGTCCTCATATAATAATAAGCTAAGTATCCCACTACATTTTACTAATTGTGTTGTTGAATCCTTCACCATTCAGGCTGCACTGCTCTGGAACTCCTTGCCCGATGACGTCAGAAAAACGTCTAAATAGACTGCATTTAAAAGATTGGTACATAAGCACTTTATGAAGATATTAGATGATAGTTAATATGGTCAATTTGGTAACCTTTGTTGTTATTTTATTTATAGGTTTATGTTATATATCTAATTGTATTTATAATATTTACGTATCTATGTATTTGTATGTAAATATAATATATTGTCTGTATTATATTTCATAGTATATAAGTTTATTGTACACACATATATATATATATATATATATATATATATATATATATATATATGTGTGTGTGTGTGTGTATATAATATTAGTTTATTTTTAGTTTATCAGTAGTTTTTTCCTTGATTTACTCTATTGTTCATTTTATTTTGTCACCTATCACTTAATTTGATATATTGACTGAGAGAGAATGCCTAACGGCATTAAGTCCGCCCTTTGTAATCTTTGTATAAGGAAAGTACAAAAATTAATAAGAAATAAGATTAATACCAAAAATTATGTTAATGTATGTAAAGAAAAGCAAGCATTGTTATATGAACTTAAGTTGTATTCAATTGAGGTGGATAACATAAAAAAATGTTATGAGACTGAAATAGAGTGCCTTAAATCAGAAATATTGTCACTTATGAACTCCCTTCAAACTGTGTCCAATAAATATAAATCAGCCCAAAATGAAATAAAAGAACACATATTGGCTATGGATAATCTGGTAAAGACTTGTAAATATAATGAGGAGCGGTTTGACTCCTTAGTTAAATATCAATGTGAGTGTCAGCGCTCAATGCCAGATTCTTCAAAGTCAGTGTGTGCTGATAATATTATACCACCACAAAAACTCTATGACAGTGCCATAGCAGAGGATATTAAAGTAATAAATAACTCAAATATTACTAAAAATAATATAATTGTTTATAGCGATGACATGGGAAAAAATCTAGGCATAACTTTAAATAACTCTTTAAAGGGACAAAAAGTTACAAATTGCTGCATGCCTGGAGCATCTTTTAGTGACATCCTAAATAAAATTATTGTTACTAAATTTTGCCCAAATAGTACAATAATAATTTTTGTTGGTAGAAGAGGCAGTGTCAACAACAAACAGTTATTAAGATATATTGAACAACTTAATAACTTAAATGTACACAAAATTGTCTTGTTCACACTGCCTTATATACAGGGATTGCCACAAGAAAATAATTTAAGACATAATTTAAATATACAAATGCATAATTTAATATGTAATAATAATTTAAATTTGACATATAATTCTAATGATAATAATCATAAATTTCATGTAATTGACATAAATAATTTAATAAAAAAGTTTTGGACAAAAGATAGGTATTACCTATCCAAATATAATTTAAGACTGATAGCAAATGTGCTATCTTATTATTTACTTTTTAACTCAGCCAAGTTTTTGGCTACCAAGACTGCTTTTATTGAGCATAATCATTTGACATTTAATTTGGAATCAGTTCCAACTAATTTAAATTAGTGAATGTGACAATAGAGGCAATCTCTAGCAATAATAAGAGTTTAATTAATTTTGAATACAGCCCACAAATAAGTAATAAAAATTGTTTACACCTGGTGCATCAAAATATACAAGGCATGTTGGGCAAAGAATTGGAAGTTGAATTGTTTTTAAATAGTAACAATATACACATCCTTTGTATTACTGAACATTGGCTAAAAGATTATAATTTCATGTTTAATTTCAGAAATCACCAGGTGGTCAGTTCCTTCAATAGAGAAAAAAGTTTACGTGGTGGCTCCTTAATATTAGCAGATAAATCATTATTATATAAAGAACGTAAGGATATTGTGAGCCTCTCTGTTGAACGAACTGTAGAAATGGCTTGTGTCGAGCTCGAGCACCTCATTGTTGTAAGTGTTTACAGACCCCCATGTGCTACTTATGACCATTTTGAAAGGATTGTGGAAGAAGTTTTACTCAAACTTAGTAAACAGAACAAGTCTGTTGTAATGTGTGGAGACTTTAATATCAATCTCCTTGAAACTTCTTCCATTAGTATTAAGTTTAGCTCATTGTTTAAATCGTATAATCTTGTAAATTTATTCTTAGAACCAACACGTATTGCTGGGCCTAGTGCGACCTGTATAGACAACATTTTTACAGATGTTAAGCCCTTGCATAAATCAATTATTCAAAATTTAAGTTCAGATCACTGTGGACAGTTAGTATCACTACCTTACATACACAAAAAACAGAAAAATAAGAAAGTTGTGTTTGTTCCAATAAATGAACATCGCTTGGAGAGGTTTAGAAGTAATATAATAAAAAGACTTCCATCACTTTCGTTTAAAAATAGTGCTAATTATTTGTATGCTACATTATTTGAAATTATACGTTGTGAATTTAGTAGAATATTTACTTCTAAAACTTTCTCTTTTAACAGTCGCAAATCCTTTAATGAATGGGCGACAGTAGGAATTTATAAAAGTAGGCGAAGGTTATACGAGCTTTATGATGAAAGATCATATAATAGTAGTGTTATATTTAGAGATTATGTAAAAACATATTCTAAAATATTTAAAAAAGTGTGCTCCACTGCTAAGGCTTTACATTTAAGCAACAAAATTAAAACTGCATCCGACAAAATTAAAATGACCTGGAGAATAATAAATAGTGAAACGGGCAAGGTCAAACCGCGCAACTCGGATTTTCAATTGAATATTAACAATAATTTAACGCGATCTGATCAAGAAGTTGCTATGGCTTTTGAGAAACATTTTACTGATGTTCCTTTTTTGACAACAAAATCATTAAATTCTTCTCCTACTGTCGCCGAATCATTGCTCAAACAAAATGTAAAGGCTTGTTCAAATACTTTTAAATTCCATAGGGTACTGCCAAAAGATATCGTTAAATATTTTAAAACTATTGATGTTAAGAAAACGGCAGACTTATGGGGGATTTCCGTTAAAGTTATTTTATCTATAATAGATACATTAGCACCTTATCTAGCCACTATATTTAATATAAGCGTCGAATCTGGTGTGTTTCCTGATTTAATGAAACATAGTAAAGTCATACCTATATTTAAATCTGGTAGTACATTAGACCCCGCCAATTTTAGACCAATTTCTGTACTACCAACATTAAGTAAAATTTTTGAAAAAATTATTTTAGATCAGATGTTAAGTTTCTTTAATATTAATAAATTGCTACATAATAATCAATTCGGTTTTACAAGGGGTCGCTCGACAACTGACGCTGGAGTTGAGCTTATTAAACATATTTTTTGTGCATGGGAGAATTCAGAGGATGCTTTGGGTATATTTTGTGACCTTTCCAAGGCCTTCGACTGTGTTCACCATGAGACATTAATCAGGAAGCTACAGTACTATGGTGTCAAGAACACAGCGCTTAAACTTATTATTTCATATTTAAGTAATAGAAAACAGAAGGTTATTATCAATGGTAAAAGTTCTTCCGGGTCACCTGTACTAATGGGTGTACCTCAGGGCTCGATTCTCGGCCCATTCCTGTTTCTGGTGTATATTAATGACTTACCTCACCTTGTAGGGGATAGTCATGATATAGTATTATTTGCTGATGATACTTCTTTGATTTTTAAACTTAAACGTCAATCATTTAAATGTGACGAAGTGAATAATGCTATATCTAAATTAGTGCATTGGTTTAACGTTAATAATCTGCATTAGAACGGAAATAAAACTAATTGTGTTAAATTTACAACAACGAATGTTCAAAATCTGAATACCAATGTGTTTTTAAATGGGGAGGAATTGAGCCCTGTTGTATCCACTGTTTTTCTTGGCATCACTCTTGACGCAAAGCTCCAGTGGGGCCCCCATATATCCAAATTAGCAAGCAGACTAAGTTCTGCAGCCTATGCTGTAAAAAAGATTAGAGGTCTCACTAGTGTCGAGACAGCTAGATTAGTTTATTTTAGTTATTTTCATAGCATAATGTCTTATGGGATTTTACTATGGGGAAATGCGGCTGATTCAGAAACTATTTTTGTTTTACAGAAGAGGGCCATTAGAGCTATTTACAATCTAAAACCAAGAGAGTCTCTTAGAGATAAATTTAAAGAAATTAATATATTAACTTTGGCCTCTCAGTATATTTACGAAAATTTAATGTATGTTCACAAAAACAAAGATAGTTTTAGTAAAAGAAGTGATATACATTCTGTAAACACTAGGAACAAACACAAGCTAGTGATACCAGTTTCTCGACTCCACAGAGTCAGTAATTCATTCTTGGGGCAATGTATACGCTATTACAACAAGGTCCCGGAAAGTGTACAGGTTCTCTCTATTACCAAGTTTAAATGTTTTATTAAGCTGAAACTGTATAAAAAGGGTTATTATAGTATAAATGAATACATGGTTGATAATAACCCCTGGGAATGAGGTGATCGCTTCCAAGCAGTTTCTAAAATAAATTTTGTAAATAGTTCGTAATCATTTATATTGTAAAATTATTTAAAAAAAAAAGTCCCGCTGGGTTTCTTGCTGGTTCTTCCCAGGACAGAGGGTTTTTTTCGAACCAGTGGTAAAGTAAAAAATGACTTTCAATAAGAATTACACATGTAATGTATATTGAATAAAAAAATATTCTATTCTATTCTATTCTATTCTTTTATTAAGGTGGAATTAAGTGTAAATAAATAAATAAATAAATCATTTACTTCGTCATATTTTAATAATTGTGGATTTAATTTGAAAATTAATGTAGTATCATCAGCAAATAATACTATATTATAGTTATCCCCTACTATGTGAGGTAAGTAATTACTATAATATAAAATAAAAATAAAGGGGCCGAGATTGGAGCTTTAAGGCACACACATTTTTACTATCGACCCGGAGCAGTTCAAAACCGCAGCTCTAAATCGACTTTAAAAAAGAAAGCGGTTCACAATTCGAATGTATGTTTTTTTGTACGTATCTTACGCGATATCTTCGCCAATTGAGAACCGAATAGGATTATTCTTATTTTATTAAAAGGTTATACTTTAGGCCAAGTCTCATATAAAACAGAAAAAAAAATGGAAAAGGTGAAAAAAAAAACTAATTTTTTGTTATTTGATATCTGCTGTTTTATTTTGTTAGAAGTTAGAAATGGTGACAACCTAATAGGCAACACCTTTTATTCCTATAACACGTATATGCGGCATAAATTACAACAAAAATTAGTATGCTATGTTTGAGATTTAGGAATATACGTTTACCTAGATTTGGAATCACTTCCATTTTTTACAAAATTGATTTCGGTTAAAATTTAAACCTGGCTGTCTGCAATATCAAATGATAAAGCAATGGCTACGTTTTTATAAAGTAGACTGAGAAAATAGTAGACCTTTTTGAATCTCACGAAATCCTACGAACAAAGACAAAGAAAACTATTCCCACACAGATAAGTAAACGAATTTAACTTCCCTCTTTACATACACACCCTTCGTTAAAATAATATTGTCTTATAAAACAGACGTACATTATGGTTTTCATAATTCTCAATATTTCGACAAAATATAATCGAATTTTAATGCGTAGTGAAATTACTTTTATATAATAGAAAAATCACATTTTAATTTAAATGGAATTTATGTATCGAATAAAATAAAGGAATGAAATTTACAGACAAAGCGGACACAACTTACATCACAAGATGGCAGGCAAGCTTCAGCCATGGAGGGGGTGGAGACCTACTCCGACCACCGGTACATCCGGTTTGACGTCTCCACCCAGCCCTCGAGCGCGCCAGTCCAACAGGCCCCGAGTGGTCCGCGTTGGGCGCTGAAGCAGCTGGACCGGGAGCTCCTCCTGGAAGCCTCGATCGTGCAGGCCTGGGTGTCATCACCGGATAGGCCTGCCGACATCAATGATGAGGCAGGGTGGTTCCAGGAGGCCATGTCCGAGATATGTGACGTGGCAATGCCCCGCGTCCGGCCAGGAAGCGCCCGGCGCCAGGTGTATTGGTGGTCGCGTGAGCTGACGTCTCTGCGCGAGGCGTGTGTCGCCGCGCGGCACCTGTACGCCAGGCATCGCAGGCTCCGCATTCGTCCACCGAATGCGGCAGCCATTGAGGCGGAGCTGTACGAGGGATACAGAGCGGCGAAGACCGCCCTCCGGGAGGCTGTCATGCGGGCCCGGGATCGGGCCCGTGAGGAGATGCTGGAGACTCTCGACAGAGATCCGTGGGGGCGCCCTTACAAGATGGTGCGGGATAAACTCCGCACCTGGGCCCCCCCGCTGACGCAGAGTCTCCGGCCTCAGCTCGTGGAGGACGTGGTGAGCGCTCTGTTTCCTGCGCGAGGGGAACATCCACCCCCGCCTATGGCTCCGCCACCTGCGGTGCCGGAAGCGGACCACCAGGACGACGACGACGACATCCCGGAAGGGACCGGGGTAGACCTGAGAGTGGCGGTACGTAGGCTCAAGGCCAGGAATACCGCCCCAGGACCCGATGGCTTGCCTGGCAAAGCCTGGGTCCTGGCCTCGGAGGCTCTCGGGCCCCGACTGGAGGGGCTCCTAAGCGCATGCTTGGAGAGAGGCCAATTCCCGCTTCGTTGGAAGACGGGGAAGCTGGTCCTCATTCGGAAGCCGGGGCGCCCTGCGGACTCTCCGTCCGCATACCGGCCCGTGGTGCTGCTCGACGAGGTGGGCAAGCTCTTTGAAAGAGTCATTGCAAACCGCCTCGCCGAGCACCTTGCGGGGACGGGGCCGGATCTTGCGGAACACCAGTTTGGTTTCCGCAAGAGGCGCTCTACGGTGGACGCCATCATGCGCGTGAGAGCCCTCACGACGGGGGATGCAGTGGCCAGGGGGGGGTTGTTTTGGCGGTGTCTCTCGACATCGCCAACGCCTTCAACTCCATGCCCTGGAGCTGCATTAGGGAGGCACTCCGGTATCACCGGGTGCCGACCTATCTCCGTCGTATAGTGGGGGACTATCTGACGGATAGGGCCGTCATCTACCCCGGTCGCAACGGTGAGTGGAACCGGCGAGAGATGTCGTGCGGTGTCCCACAGGGTTCGGTTCTGGGGCCGCCCCTGTGGAACATCGGTTACGACTGGGTGCTGCGCGCCGACCTCCCTACCGGCGTCAGCGTAGTTTGCTACGCTGACGACACGCTGGTACTGGCACAGGGGGGGTCGTACGAGGCGGCGGCGGAAAATATGACACGCGGGGTTGCGATAGTCGTTGAGAGGATCCGGCAGCTGGGTCTTGAGGTGGCTCTGCACAAGTCCGAGGCCATGCACTTCCATGGTCCTCGGAACAGGCCACCACCGGGATCCTCAGCGATGGTAGGAGGGCTATCCATCGGCGTCGAGTCGACGTTGAAGTACCTAGGACTCGTCCTCGACGGCCGATGGAACTTCGTTGAGCACTTCCGACGTTTGGCTCCCAAACTGGAACGGACCGGGGCTGCCTTCAGGCGGCTCCTGCCGAACCTGGAGGGGCCAAACGCCTCCTGCCGGAGGCTCTACGCGGGGATTGTGCGGTCCATGGCCCTTTACGGGGCCCCGGTGTGGGCGCGTGGTTTGGCGCGGCTTGCCGTCCACCACCTGAACGCGCCCCAAAAGGTGGTTGCCGTAAGAATGGTTCGCGGCTACCGCACGATCTCCCGCGAGGCAGCGTGCCTCCTTGCCGGATTGCCACCATGGGATCTGGAGGCGATAGTCCTCGCGCGCCTACACGAATGGCGCGCGGAGGCACTATGCCGGGGGGAAACCCCGCTGCCACGGCAAGTTGTCGTGCAGCGGACAGACTTCCGGCATGATCTCATGGCGACATGGAGAGAGCGACTGTCGCAACCCCGTGCTGGGCACGCCACTATAGCGGCGATAAGACCCCTCTTTGAGGAGTGGCTTGAGAGACGCCACGGCGTCCTCACCTTCCGCCTGACGCAGGTCCTCACCGGACACGGTGTGTTCGGGAGGTTCCTGCACCGAATCGGGCGGGAGGAAACGCCCGGGTGCTCCCACTGCGAGGATCGACCGGAGGACACGGTGGAGCACACCGTGGAGGTGTGCCCTGCCTGGGCGGAGCACCGCCGTGTCCTCGTAGCGGCGATAGGCGGCGGCGACCTCTCGCGTCCGGCCCTGGTCGAAGCCATGGTCCGGAGCGAGACGGAATGGGATGCCATCACCACCTTCTGCGAAGCAGTGATGCTAGCGAAGGAGGTGGCGGAGCGGGAGAAGGAGAGAGCAGCAGCTTTCCTTCCCGGCCGCCGCGGGAGACGCCCCGGGCGTCGGGGGCTACGTCGTGGCCCCCGGCCACCGTAGGCGCGGGCCTGTGGACGGCGAGCAATGGGTAGCTCGCCGTCCGTCCGTCTAACGACGACAGGCCGTGTCGACGGCGCGTTTTGTTCCACGCGCGCCTCAAAGAGCTGTCAGCAGCGTGAAGGGGCCCGCAAGGGCCGACGCCTGCCGGGGCTGCGGGCTGTTCGAAAGAGATACCGCGGCTCCGGAACGTAAGGGCACTGAAGGAACACGGATGGTTTTTAGTCAGTAAAAGTCTGACACTCCCTTCCGCTCCACCCAGAGCGAAAGGCGTCATTTGATGATTTTCCATCCGCAAAAAAAAAAAAAAAGGCAAGCTTCAGCGCCCACTACATGTTTATGAGACATTGAAAATAAAATGCTGTTAAATAAGATTACCAAGTGCTCTTTGAAGATGTTATCCCTGATTGTTACTTAGTACCTGTTTATAAACCATTAATAATGTTGCGCGCCACTATTAATGTCTTGTACATGGCAACACTAGTTACCTATAGCGCCCTCTGGTATCGAGTGGCGGAGCTGGGAGAGTCAAGATCTTTCTAGAGATTTCGGGACCGATATGTGCTCGAATATTTTAGATGTCGCTGCAGTAGAGGGTTCTGGAAACTATCTAGGGCCCTATATGAGGCCGGTATGGACCGCGACCGGGACAGTATTGAATTGGCGATACAAGAGAATACTTCGAAACTAACTGCGAACTAAAGTGATCAGTAGTACAATTGTGTTTTATTATTAGTATGGTTTTAGATTGTAATTAGTGTTCTGTAAATAAAGTGTCAATTTTGGTAATTCAATCGGCAGTTTTTAATTGTCTCGAACCCCAAGCTCGTAACAATAAGTAATCTTTATATTATGTTATATAATTCTTCTGTCCGTGTGTATTTGACTGAACTCCTAAACAGGTGGACCAATTTTAATGAGTTTTTTGTATGTGATTAAGCCGACTTGAGAATGGTCTTGATTTTTAATTGGATCCGGTAGGTGGCGCTGTTGTCAAGATCCAAATATCTCCCTTGTAACGGCGGTGAATTGCTAGTAATCGTTTATGTTTCAGATTATCATTTTTTAATTATTAAATATAAATAAGATTATTAGGCATTGTATTGCCATAAAAGTATTTGGATTTCATGAATCTTACAGATTTAAACTGTTGCTAGGTTCAGTTTTGAAAGGTATTATTATGAGATAATATTTGAACCATTGCAAATTCAACTTTCGCTCTTTCTTCCTTGCGAAAGCTGACCAATAAAAGTATTAATACCCAGGGTTTGAGAGAAGAGAGAGTGCCCCTTTATGGAACTCCTGTAATATTCGTTAACTAACATGAACATTAAATATAATAACAACTTGTAGCTACACTCGACGTCTAATGAAACATAGAAAAGTCAGCTCTGAAAAGAGCTCTTATATAATCACTATTAAATAGGATATTATTAAAAAAGGAGCTGTTTTACGAGTTTATTAAATACGCGGAGCAGTAATGATGATCCGCCAAACGCGAGCAATGAGAAGAAATGGAACACCTCGCACTAAGTCCACGGCGTTTTTATACCTCTGCCGTACGCTTGTAATGTGAGTCCAAAAGCGCAACACAAAAATTGTCTTACGCTAATTTTTTACAACCAATTACGTATTAATTTATAATAAGATTCTTACATTATACATTATAATTCTAAGACTGTAAGTATTTTAATGTAAATATTTTGAGTGATCAAACTCTTTGCACATTTTTTTAATGTTTAGTATTAAAGGAATCACATTTATATCGCACTCGCTTCTACTGATTCTATTCATTCATATCCGTAAGATTAGCAAAGCGATGACCTGTCAGGTCTGCAAAACCTTTTATAATTAGTAGGATAGGGCAAATCTCGGGGTTTATCTGCATGATAGACTTAAAAATAAGAATATCCACACTAGAACCAGAAAAACTGACATAACCCAAAGGATTAGTAAGCTGAATTATCAATGGGCCGGCGATATAAATCGAAAACTCAGCAACCAAAGGGAAAGAAAGATTCTCGTGTGGCCACCTTGTACCGATATGCGAAGCCTATTGTGACCCCACTAGATTGAGCGATTACCTGGTAAGACATGTAGCAAGTCGATGGATTCAGATGACTGGCGACCGTGCTTTGTGGAACGCCTTGGAAGAGGTCTGTTGTGCTGAGGGATGTTCAGCAGTGAACTTGTGAAGGTCTGTAATGATGAATCATGATGATGATAACAATTTTTATAATAAACTTTAAAATGATTACGTTGTCCATCCATTCAATGCATTAAAGTTTAAATATGGAACGTGACATTATTTCCAAAGAATAGAGATGAAAAGTCGAGTAGACCTTTATCGTGACGTAAGGTAAAAGATGGTCAATGAGGGATTTAGTGCTTACTTTACGATTTCTTTTGCTTGTCAGGACGAGTTCGTTACATATTCAAAGATTATGTGAAATTTCCCCTGAGTGCGCGGTCCTTTCATTACTTATTAAGCGTAAATCATTTTTTTAATCCAGAACTTTTATAAAATAGAAAGCTTTAATATCGCAGGTAGGCATAATATTTTTTTAAAACGTTACCATTGCACTGTGTTTTGCTCCTGTATCGTAGGGGTAGTTTACAAACAAATTTTAAAGGGAAAAATTTGCCTTTGTAACAAATCTAGACCCAAAACAATTATTTGTAGGCCATACAAATACTTGTTTCGTGCGGGATTCTAAACCGTGGCCCCCAGCACTGCAACTCATTGCTAAGCCACTGCACCACTGAACTGTCAATATTCAATGGTTAAACGAACTTATCTTAAGTAAAACGGAACGTCGGTCGGGAAAATAAAATAAATTAATATACGCGATAAAATCCATAAAAAGAAATTCAACCATAATAATACGAAGCTCGTTGTCCCAAATGGCTTTACTTCTCGGAGAAGTATTGAGTATGATTTATTTATATATTTCTTACTTGACACATCTTTATTATCCTTACCCCATGTGATCCCGTGGGTGTCGTAAGAGGTGACAGAGGATAACAAACCAGAAGATAGGCAGCAGCATCTTCCTTATAACAACTAGAATAAAAGAAGCGAGTGGAATGATCACTTACCACAAGAAGTGTTTTGAGGAATTGTGTGGATTAACTCCAGCTGCCAAATTTTGCGAACGCACATCGCGACAAAACTCACGACGCAATCCACACTATCCGAATGCTTGGCTGTCCACCACACTGCGTATTACTTGGAGTTTTCTTTCTTGTACAACCTATTTATCTCCTTCTTCTTCTTAAGGACGGATATATATTCGAACACGATGGGTTTAGGCGAATGAGGTTTGGCAAATCCTCGATGTAGATCTTTTATATCCGTCGTTAAAATTGTGAGACCTCAATGCTTTGTATCACTCTAGTAAGTTCCTGTTTTGACACATTTTCAAGTTAAGGGATATTAAATATTTCAGTTTTTGCAGCACACGTGTTATTTTTTTCAAAATTTTCAAGCCGATTTTTAAGTCATCATTTCATCATCATCATTACAGCCCTTCACAAGTCCACTGCTAAAAATAGGCCTCCCCCAAGGAATGCCACAAAGCACGGTCCTGAGCCACCTGCATCCATCGACTTCCTGCATATCTTACCAGGTCGTCACTCCATCTAGTGGGGGGACGCCCTACACTTCGCCTGCCGGTACGAGGCTGCCACTCGAGAACCTTTCTTCCCCATCGGTTGTCGGTTCTTCGAGCTATATGGCCGGCCCATTGCCACTTCAGCTTACTAATCCGTTGGGCTATGTCGGTCACTCTAGTTCTACTGCGGATATCCTCATTTCTGAGTTTACCACGCAGAGAAACTCCGAGAATAGCCCTATCCATAGCTCACTGAGCGACCTTGAGCTTCTTCTTCTTGAGTAGTGAAGGACCACGTCTCAGTTCCGTATTTCATCACTGGCAACACGCATTGGGTGTACAGTCTCGTTTTCAAGTTTTGAGGTATACCTGACGAGAAGATGTGCCGTAATTTCCCGAACGCTGCCCAACCGAGTTGAATCCGTCGATTCTCGGTAGAAGTTGGACTTACCTAATCGGACTATTTGTCCCAGGTTAACATACTCGTCAACAACTTCGAGCTTAGTGTTCCCAACAACTACCGGCATAGGTGTGACATGGACATTAAACATGATCTTTGTTTTGTCCATGTTCATCTTAAGACCTATCCGTTGGGAAACACTATCGAGGTCATTGAGCATAGTGCTTAGGTCCTCCAGCAATTCTGCCATAAGGACTATATCGTCGGCAAATCTAAGGTGAGTGATGTACTCGCCATTGATGTTGATACCGTATCCTTTCCAGTCCAGAAGCTTGAAAACATCTTCCAATGCAGCGGTAAAGAGTTTCGGGGATATGACGTCACCCTGTCTTACACCTCTCTGCAATTGGATAGGTTTCGTACTCTGGTTCTGTACTCGGATAGCCATCGTAGCCCTACTGTACAAGCACTTCAACACTTCGATATACCGACAGTCAATTTAGCACCGCTGAAGGGACTGCAGCACCGCCCAAATTTCGACGGAATCAAAGGCTTTCTCATAGTCCACATACGCCAGACATAGTGGCAAATTGTACTCCTCGGACTTCTGTACAATTTGCCGAAGGGTATGTATATGGTCTATGGTGCTAAAGCCTTTTCGAAAACCGGCTTGTTCGGGAGGCTGGAAGTCGTCAAGTCTGCGCGCAAGACGATTCGTAATGACTCTCGAAAACAGCACGTAGACGCGGCTCAGAAGGGAAATCGGTCTGTAGTTCTTCAAGAGAGCGTTGTCGCCTTTCTTGAAGAACAAGACCACCGCACTTCTGCTCCACGCCTCCGGTGTAATGCCACTATGGAGGACGGAATTAAAGAGCTTCTGAAGGACTTCAAGTACCGGTTTTCCACCCGCTTTCAGAAGCTCCGCTGTAATTCCATCCTCGCCTGGGGCCTTGCCGTTTTTAAGGTGCTGGAAAGCCATTCTAATCTCGCTCAGACTGACGTCCGGGATATCATCGGAATAATGTCGGATAAGACTCGCTCTTGGATCGTTACTCACACTTGCGTGCGGCTCCAACAATGACGTGTACAGCTGCCCATAGAACCTCTCAATCTCACTCAAAATCTCAGGTGCCCCGGAAACGATGCTGCCACATTCTGTCTTCAGCTTTGACAGTTGGCGCTTTCTGGCAGACAGATCTCTGGCAAAGAATTTGGAGCCTTGGTTCCGCTCGATCGCTTCTTCAATACGAGCTGTATTGAAGTTGCGTAAGTCCCGCCGCATGCATTTGGAGATCTGTCTGTTCAGTTGCCTGTATGCTGTTAAATCTGTTGAAGAATGTAGCTTCATCTCCCGTCTAAAAGCCATGAGATTAAGAGTGTGATCGGAGAGTTTTTGTGTTCTTCTGCGGCGGGTCTTGCAGAACTTAGCTCCGACCGCATGGACAGTTTCCACGAGCTTGTCATTCAAATCGTCCACTTCATTGCAGTCTTCTAGGCACTGAAAACGGTTTTGTAACTCGAGCTGAAAGGTTTCGGGACTTCGGATTAGAGCACGAGGGGGACGGAGCGTTGACTTCATTAGACGAGACCTCTCCAACTTAACGTTTAGGTTCAGTGTGCCTCTAACCATTCGGTGATCGCTGCCGGTTTTCACCCTCGCAATCACTGAGACATCACTGAACAGTTGTCGTCTGGTCGTCGTAATGAAGTCAATCTCATTTGTTGTCGAACCGTCGGGGCTCGACCAGGTCCACTTCCTGTGGGGCCACTTCTGGAAGAAAGAGTTCATGATAAAGAGTCCCTCTTTCTCCATGAAGTCAGCCACCTGCTGGCCCCTTGGGTTCCGTTGCCCTATTCCAAATTTCCCTACTTTCAGCTCACCGTTCTCTCTTGTGCCTAGTTTTGCATTGAAGTCTCCTATTAACACCGTATATTGGGTTTTGGAGGAATGCATGTCTCTAGAGATATCCTCATACATTTCCTCCACCTCCTGATCGGGGTGTGCCGAGGTTGATACGTAAACCTGTATGACCTTCAGCGAATACCGTTTGGTGATTCTGAGTATGAGGTACGCAACCCTCGTCGACACACTCTCAATCTTTACAACGTTGTTAACGAGAGACTTGTGGACGATAAATCCGACACCTCCTTGGGACAGATGGTCGCCCTCCCGGTAATAGAGCAAGTTGCCGGATTCGAGGATTACCGTGTCCTCCCCCTCTCTTCGGACTTCGGATAATCCTATAATATGCCAGCGTAACTTGTCTATCTCTTCTTCCAGCTCCACAATCTTCTCGTCAGTCCTCAGGGTGCGTGCGTTGTATGTTGCCAGGTCGAGTCGTCGTAGGTGGCAACCGAACCTCCACCGGAGATTCTTAGCACCCCCTGCCCCGCCGTTACCATGGTCGCCACCGTAGCCAGGAATAGCGGGGCCGCCGGGGACTGGGGGCCGTTTATTATTGTCATTGCTCATGGGGGATATATTGCCATAGTTGCCACGCTTGGCGAGCGGGTTGGCAACCGCAGTTTTTTTATTGTTATTTTGGCTATTATCAGGAAGATGCTGCTGCCCATCTCCTGCCTGTTTCCCTTTGTCGCCTTTTACGACACCCACGGGAAGATATGGGGTAGTGGATATTCTTAACCGCCACTATACGAGGTTTATTTAATATTACAGTAATTTTAATATTACAGTTTATTTGCTGGTATATTGTTAACTTTGAATTAAATAAAAATACAGTAATTATCAATCTTAAACGTAACATCTACATAAGTTAACAAAACAAATAGGATTCAAACAATTAACACTAAAAATACATTTTTCGTAATTGTGCTTTTGACTAACATTGACTACAGTGATTTTTTCCCATATTATCTTAAGTCACTATTAAAAAAAAAAACATGAATTTGATTTTGTTATTTATTAATTTAAGCCGAAGTCTAACATAGTACGTTATTAGACTTGACATAGTGTATTATTCAGTAGTCAGGAATTCGATACTGAAATATCCTTCGTAAAATGACGTTTATAAAAATAGATATATGTCTTTGGGCAGTGTTTGTTTTGGATTTTATTAATACAATGCAATTTAAATCAATTCCTTATAATAAATGCAATTTCATGTGTGTATACGATATTTAGAGGATTGCAATTAATTTTCAAGTATATTTATATAATTGTGTTTTTCTTTACGCGCATATTTTAACAAATCCTATTCCTTACAAAAGTCGTCATATTTATCCGATAATACGTAATTGTATCGTATTCAGAATTCTGTGTCTTAATTTCTTTAATTGCGGACTGTAATCTTTCAAGTTTATTATTTTTTTGGTCCGTAAAATTTTTAAATATGCTACAAACGTCATCCATAAATCCATATCCTTTAGTCCAACTTTTTAGTTTCTGTCGTACCGTGTGAACATTCTGCGATTCTTGGTCATTGCCACCTTATCACTTAGGCCCACGTCGTCGAGATTGGAATTGAAACTGAATTTGATCCGGCGGAGTGCGTTTTAATGGCATTGATAAATAAATGTAAATAGGCGTAAGTAATAATAAACATTGTAGCTCACCACAGTTCAACACCGTAGATGTTTCGTGGCACTGGTTACGATGAATGGCGGCCGGTAGTAATAAGCGCGTCGTAGCAGATCGTAGCGATGATGCATGAGTAGGAAAACAATTATGCAACTATCTTTTTCCCGATATGTGTGGGTCGGGGAGAACTCAGAGACGAAGCGACGACGGCGATCAGTTTGTGTTGGAATATATATATTACACAATTTTAATCGTTATCTCACGGTAACATAAGGTGGATAATTGTGTGAAACTATTGTTAAATTTTGAAATAAAGCAACAGACGTCTGCTTGCTACGCGATTTTGGATGAAAGAGGCTAAAAGAGGGAATATGTATAATACGCGTTATCTTCGTCAAATGTGAACCGATTTTGATGATCCCTTTTTATTAAATAGTTTACACTTCAGAGGTACAATAGATTATACTTAAGAGGAACCCTAAATGTGGCTATAGGGGATGAAATTTTAAATTTTACTATTTAGAAAATATTGTGATTTTTAAGTTCCTTGGTCGGCATAGAAGATTAAAAAAGAAGTTGAACAATTGAAGTCGTTGCTTTAATTCTTCTACATACTATTTTAGCACCGACTTTAGACTGTGAAATTATTTAGTCAGTATAACTAAAGTATGATTTAACGGTAATAGGGTAGTTGATACTTATGTCAATCAAAATACTAATAAAATCATTATTTCTATTCAATTATTTTATTATCTTAGAGAATATTAAATCGTTTGAGTGAATATGAAAAAAAAATTATGATCCCGTTTAAAAAAAAATTGAATTCAAAAACATTATTTAATTAAATTGGTAGAAATATAATATAAAATATGTCGATTGAATTTTTTTTTGTTAAGATATAATTTAACATTCAAAACACGCACAACTGAACAGGATAGGCAAATTATACCTCCCATATACAACCGCAAAATTATGAAGCCAAAGCACATCATATTATCCCGGCTCTACTCAGGTCGTCCGACGCTCCAATAAAACATTCAACACTCAATATGCAGACGGCTATAGGAGCCGAATTCACCCAGAAATCGGCAGTGGCGGTAAATATGTTGATTTGCACGAATCAACCCTCGTCACATCAGACAGATTTGTTTCGATACATGTAGCAGATAGGTCGTATATACAGACACCATATTTATTTTATTTTTTGTAATATGTATCATCGTCTAAAGAGAATGGCGGCCATTTTATAGTTTGGCGACTGGATGTAGTGCTAGAATGAAGCTTACGTCAAATCTGTATAAATTAATTATTTATTTCAGCCTCAACATTTATTAGTACGTTGTTTGTTAAATTCTCACTTGTGATTGGGTTTGACTTTTGCATTATTTACATTGTAAATCAGTGTGACTAATTTGTAAAATGTATTTGCTTATTTTATAATTCGATCATCAACGAATGTAATTAAGTTTGCGACTGCTTTATATTGATGAAATTTATTAATTAATTAGCCTTTTCATTAGTATTGGACTTTTAACTGCGTATTTGTAAATACGAAATAATGTTTCATTTCATACTGTAACTTCTACGCCAACTAGTTAAATGTCGACCTACCTTTAAATATTTTTAATGTAGATAGGGTTTTATACAATCGCCACGTTTAGAAGATACAATGGCCATTGCCAGTCAACCATTTTGACGCTGCTTCGTCAGCAGTTTGGATAAATAATATCTGTACGAAACGGTGGTGTATTACAGTCTCCAGCTCCGTGGCGCAGTAGAAGGCTCCATGGCGCAGTGGCTTAGCAATGAGTTGCTGCGCTGGGGGCCGCGGGTTCCCGCACGGAACAAGTATTTGTATGGCCTACAAATAATTGTTGCGGGATTTGATGTTAGTCCTTGTGCAATTTGTGTTTGTAAACTGCCTCCACAATACAGGAGAAAATCCAATTGTGGGGGTAACGTTTTAATTTAAAAAAAAAACCAAAAACCAATTTAACGCAGGCCAAAAAGTATTTTTTATATAGGTAAATGTAATTTTTTTCATTTATCATAATATAATAAACACATTCAGCCTATTATATCAATCGATGGGACCCCCTTTCTGCCTAGAAGTCTGTCCAGGTAAGTACCATCCCCTTACCACACTTGCGCTGCTTTCTTGTTTCCGGAATACAGCACTGCAAGCACAGCTATCTCCAATATATAGAGAGTCAGTAGAATCAAGGGTTTGAAGTTTTCCATCTTATTCCGCACAGGTGACAACACATCCTTCTTTGTATGTATGTAAGTTCGCTTCATACTTACTTTAGTACCACTTACCATCGGTTGAAGTGTAAATGCGTGTTACAATTATTAAAAAAAACTTTCTAGCTAACATTGTCCAATCACATCCCCACATGTTGTATGATGAGTGAAGACGCTTTTAATGGTAAAGAAGCATTCCCTCTTAGACCTCAGGGACGCAATTTGATTTTTAATAGAGAATTGACATAATTATATGGAACACACCATCAACTAATCAACATATGGTCCTTGTGTTTGTTATTAACATTACGCCTTATTAATATAAGAACAACATTTAAAAGTATTATTTTTATTATAAATATAACGTAAAATTTAAATAAAATCAGCGGATCTACCAAAAATGTTTATGACGTATATCTGAAAGCAGTGGACGTAAACTTAAATAAAATCGAATAAATAAAAACAATTTCCCGCTTTCCCGTTGAGGAAGCCGTTACTTATTCATTAAAGATGCCGTTTTATAGTCTCGTAGTGAGAAATTACTTTCTTCACGGCTCCTTAATTTCTTTATATAAATAAACAATGACTTGAAATTAGAAGATAGTAAAAAATCTTGTAATACCTTATCTTTATATGTATATATATATATAACTCTTCTGTGCAAAATTTTGTCACTGAAGTCCAGGACTAGACCGATTTCGTAAAAAAAATTATGTATGTTTGTGTGAGTCCTAGGAGGCTTAGATTCATAATTGGATCCGATAGGTGGAGCTGTGGTCAAGATTCCCGTGCAAAGACCGGCCCTATTGCTAGTTATAAATTAATACTATATCAAATATTCTTAGGGTAAATTTAACTAATATTTCTTCTGATAATCAATATAATCAGGCATTACTTTGCGAAAAGGTATTACATCAAAGTTGTTAAAATGAATTTGCTAAGATCCGCGTAATAAAATGAAGTATTACCTGGTTTAAGAGAAGAGTTAATCTAATCTTAGCGGTCAGCCACCGCATACTCACCTGAGGATGCCAATTAAAAATATAATGGCGATAAACAAAATTCTATATGAATATAAGTTCAAGTTACAGCCTATATATGTCCAACTGCTGGGCACAGGCCTCCTCTCATTTTTCAGAGGGTTTTATATCAAGGAAATGTCCGCTGCGCTGCCCAAATGCGTGTTGGCGAAATTCACATGTCTTCGAAATTTTTTTTCTTATTTCTCAGACATGCAAGTATGCTTACGATATTTTCCTACACCACCGAGCACGTGGTAGACCAGCTCTTAAAATTGCAATTAACAATTTCATTGGCGCCGGCAGGGATTGATCCCGGGTTGCTTGCGTATTGTGAAATTTACAGCGAGCGCTAACTATCTGAGCTACCACGGCTCAATATGAATATATTTCAAAGAATGTTCACAATCTAAATAAAAGATAAGTATGCGTGGTAGAGCCATGCTGCAGCTATGTGATGGGACCGGGACCACTTCAAAGAATACCAGCGCAATATAGCAGCTTATTGCTGCTGAGTTTCGTATGGTGAATGTAGGGAACCGGAGACTCCTTTTACTGGAAACGAGATATTCTATCTTAATTCGCAGGAGTGACAATGAATCTGTATTTTGCTTTTCAATAGAGAGGGTAGAGAATATAGGTGTATCTGTCTATGCTATGTCCATTCTACACTACATTTTTGTACACAAATTTTCCGTAGGACTTTTTAATTAAATCAAAATTCAGTTTATACCTTAAAATAATTATAAACTACTTTTTGTAATATAGCGGGTTGTGTTTCAAAATAAATACTGCGTTTTATCACAAAAAGTTAAGTAAGACTTATTGATAGTCTCGGTCCTAAACTATAGTTTAAGAAGATTCGTCCTAACTGAAGAAGTGATATATCCGCGGCGCCACGCATCATTCATCCAATGTGCCGTGTGTCACGTGGTTGATTTCGATGAACGTTGAATTGGTTGACTTTTAAGTTAATTATATGTACAATAAAAATGATAGACTGAAATAGTGAAGTGACGTCAGACTTGAGTTCAGATAAAGTGAAATTCTCACATTGTACACACTAATACACAATACTTACATGCACCTAGCTTACTCCTGAAATAGGTAAGTGCTTGCTTATTTGTCAGCCGTTTTTTTTGAACATTTATCCATAGGTCGTTGGGCTCCGTCCTCTGTTGCCCGTTGATGGGATTACTCATGGGCCCTAGTCCAGTCAACCTTTGTTGGGGCAATTCAGGGCGTGAACAATTCTCAAACTCCATACTTGACATTTTAGTTAGCACTTATGCGAATTTATGTCGTAAAATATATTCTAGTTTAAACTTAAGACAAATAATAAACTACTTTTTGTAATGAGGCCGACAATGAATAGGTATAATCTTTGTATATGTAGCGTAAACATATAAGAGTTGTACTGAAAAACCGGTCTTTAACTGGTTATTTACTATGCTGCTAAGGGAACGCTTTCGTTCACTAAACCAGTCTCGAGGGCGCTAGCCCTTACAGTCTCCTTCTCGATGAAATAGTGGAGCTGGAGTTCTCCACCTCTCCTTCATATGAAAGCACTCAGGAAACACGCCGTACGCACCACCTCGAGACCTTCCTACTGTATACTTAACTCTAATTTTGTAAAAACTACATTTTCTAGACATTAATTCATTAACAAAAAGCTAAATATTCAATCTAGAAATACCAAAGTTAGTAAGACGTGCAGTGGCGATTAAGAATATCCACTACCCCATTTCTTCCCGTGGGTGCCGTAAAAGGCTAAGGGAAACAGGCATGAGATGGGCAGCAGCATCTTCCTGATAACAGCAAGAATTAGAATAAAAAAACTAAGGTTGCCATCCCGCTCGCCAAGCGTGGCTACTATGGCAATATACCCCCCATGAGCAATGACAATAATAAACGGCCCCCAGTTCCCGACGGCCCCGCTATTCCTGGCTACGGTAGCGACCATGGTAACGGCGGGGCAGGGGCTGCTAAGACTCTCCGGTGGAGGTTCGGGTGCCACCTAAGACGACTTGACCTGGCAACATACAACGCACGCACCCTGTGGACTGACGGAAGATCAAGCAGCTGAAAGAAGAGATAGACAAATTACGCTGGCATATTATAGGTTTATCCGAAGTCCAAAGAGAGGGGGAGGACACGGTAATCCTCGAATCCGTCAACTTGTTCTATCACCGGGAGGGCGACCATCTGTCCCAAGGAGGTGTCGGATTTATCGTCCACAAGTCTCTCATTAACAACGTTGTAAAGATTGAGAGTGTGTCGACGAGGGTTGCGTACCTTAAACTCAGAATCACCAAACGGTATTCGCTGAAAGTCATACAGGTTTACACACCAACCTCGGCACACCCCGATGAGGAAGTGGAGGAAATGTATGAGGGTATCTCTAGAGCCATGCATTCCTCTAAAACCCAATATACGGTGTTAATGGGAGACTTCAACGCAAAACTAGGCACAAGAGAGAACGGTGAGCTGAAAGTAGGGAAATTCGGAATAAGGTAACGGAACCCAAGAGGCCAGCAGCTGGCCGACTTCATGGCGAAAGAGAGACTCTTTATGATGAACTCTTTCTTCCAGAAGCGGTCCCACAGGAAGTGGACCTGGTCGAGCCCCGACGGTTCCACAAAAAATGAGATAGACTTCATTATGACGACCAGACGACAACTGTTCAGTGATGTCTCCGTGATCGCAAGGGTGAAAACTGGAAGCGATCACCGAATGGTTAGAAGCACACTGAACCTAAATGTTAAGTTGGAGAGGTCTCGTCTAATGAAGTCAACGCTCCGTCCCCCTCGTGCTCTGTTCCAAAGTCCCGAAACCTTTCAGCTCGAGTTACAAAACCGTTTTCAGTGCCTAGAAGACTGCAATGAAGTGGACGATATGAATTACAAGCTCGTGGAAACTGTCCATGCAGTCGGAGCTAAGTTCTGCAAGACCAGCCGCAGATGAACATAAAAACTCTCCGATCACAGTCTCAATCTCATGGCTGTTCGACGGGAGATGAAGCTACATTCCTCAACAGATTTGACAGCATACAGGCAACTGAACAGACAGATCTCCAAATGCATGCGGCGGGACTTACGCAACTTCAATACAGCTTGTATTGAAGAAGCGATCGAGCGGAACCAAGGCTCCAAGGTCTTTGCCAGAGATCTGTCTACCAGAAAGAGCCAACTGTCAAAGCTGAAGACCGAATGTGGCAGCATCGTTTCCGAGGCACCTGAGATTTTGAGTGAGATTGAGAGGTTCTACGGGCAGCTGTACACTTCATTGTTGGAGCCACACGTAAGTGTAAGTAACGATCCAAGAGCGAGTCTTATCCGACACTATTCCGAAAATATCCCGGACGTCAGTCTGAGCGAGATTAGAACGGCTCCCCGGCATCTTAAAAATGGCAAGGTCTAGGTGAGGATGGAATCACAGCGGAGCTTCTGAAAGCGGGTGGAAGACCGGTACTTGAAGTCCTTCAAAAGCTCTTTAATTCCGTCCACCATGGTGGCGTAACACCGGAGGCGTAGAGCAGAAGTGCGGTGGTCTTATTCTTCAAGAAAGGTGACAACGCTCTCTTGAAGAACTAAAGACCGATTTGCCTTCTGAGCCGCGTCTACGTGCTGTTTTCGAAAGTCATTACGAATCGTCTCGCGCGCAGACTTGACGACTTCCAGCCTCCCGAACAAACCAGTTTCCGAAAGGGCTTTAGTACCATAGACCACATACATACCCATCGGCAAATTGTACAGAAGTCCAAAGAGTACAATTTGCCACTATGTCTGGCGTATGTGGACTATGAGAAAGCCTTTGTTTCCGTTGAAATTTGGGCGGTACTGCAGTCCCTTTAGCGGTGCCAAGTTGATTGTCGGTATATCGAAGTGCTGAAGTGTTTGTACAGTAGAGCTACGATGGCTATCCGAGTACAGAACCAGAGTACGAAACCTATCCAACTGCAGAGAGGTGTAAGACAGGGTGACGTTATATCCCCGAAACTCTTCACCGCTGCATTGGAAGACGTTTTCAAGCTTCTGGACTGGAAAGGATACGGTATTAACATCAATGGCGAACACATCACTCACCTTCGATTTACTGACGATATAGTCCTTATGGCAGAATCGCTGGAGGACCTAAGCACTATGCTAAATGACCTCAATAGCGTCTCCCAACAGATAGGTCTTAGGATGAACATGGACAAAACAAAGATCATGTTTAATGTCCATATCACACCTATGCCGGTAGTTGTTGGGAGCGCTAAGCTCGAAGTTGTTGACGAGTATGTTTACCTGGGACAAATAGTCCAACTTGGTAAGTCCAACTTCGACCGAGAGGTCAATCGACGGATTCAACTCGGCTGGGCAGCGTTCGGGAAGCTACGACACATTTTCTCGTCAGACATACCTCAAAACTTTAAAACGAAATTGTACAACCAGTGCGTGTTGCCAGCGATGACTTACGGAGCTGAGACGTGGTCCTTCACAGCTGGCCGTATGAGGAAGCTCAAGGTCGCTCAGCGAGCTATGGAGAGGGCTATGCTCGTAGTTTCTCTGCGTGATAAACTTAGAAATGAGGATATCCGCAGTAGAACCAGAGTAACCGACATAGCCCAACGGATTAGTAAGCTGAAGTGGCAGTGGGCCGGTCATATAGCTCGCAGAACCGACAACCGATGGGGAAGAAAGGTTCTCGAGTGGCAGCCTCGTACCGGTAGGCGAAGTGTAGGGCGACCCCCCACGAGATAGAGTGACGACCTGGTAAGGCATGCAGGATGTCGATGGATGCAGGTGGCTCAGGACTGTGCTTTGTGGCATTCCTTGGGGGAGGCCTATGTTCAGCAGTGGACTTATGAAAGGCTGTAATGATGATGATGATGAGCACACACACACACACACACGCACATACATGTGCGCGCAACACATACGCAAGCATTAACTCACGCGAGCACACACACCATACACACATTTTAGAATAACATTAAATAATCTTAAGTTTCAAAAACATTTTTGTATTGCTGTCAAAAGGAGCGTTTCTCTGACACAACTGCTTTAAGGTACTTAGTTTGTCAGGTGGGGATCGAACCCGGCCGCAGAACAAAACTCAGAAATAAGGCCAAATCACCTCTTTGTAGTACTAGTAGGACAATACAGAGGCTGTAACTTCACTTTGCTTCCTTCTGTGGTCGTAAGAATCCACAACTGTTTGACATATACGAGTATATTACCTATACTCGTATATGTCAACCTAAATAATAATATAAATATAAAATTAAAGCTTTTTTAATCAAGGTTTAACAAGCCTTCTATGGACGTCGAAATCTACACTGGTTCGAAAACAAGACCTTCTCAGAGAAGAGTCAGCAAGAAATTCTGGAATATTTTTTAAAATGCCGAATACTATATAATGATAATATTATTAAAAAAAATATGACGTCAAAATAATACTTAGGTAGCTCAATATTCAAAAAGTGACAGTGATTATAAATTGAATAAAACTATTTTTACGGATTTTATCGCGTTTAATTAACTTATTTTTTATATTCCCGACGTTTCGGTTGCTTTCCAGCAACCGTGGTCACGGGGGACTGAGGTGATTGACGTCCCGATGTCAAAGTTAACCCGGAGTACCTTCAGCTTTTTAATTATTAATTTTGGTCCAATCTACGCAGAATGAACTTACTGTGTCTTGAAGTTTTGCAGTGGTATGCTTGGGTTTAGTTTTAATTTTATGAATTACAGGATCCCAAGCAGATGGTAGTACCTACAAAACCGGACAAAAGGCTGTTAAGCACTTTAGTCAAGCGTGCATAAAACACATCGCAAACTGACTATTTCATACCCGCCTCATCTACACCGATGTTCTGTGATTATTATTATTATCATTATATTGTTATTAGTGAGTGCTATGATTCATAGACCTATTGATTAATTCATCGGTCAAGCCGACCTATTCGTGCTGAAACTATATAGCTGCAGCATAGCTCTACCACGTGCAAATACAATTTCTCTCCAATATTTTTAAATTATTGTATCAGAAAGCTAAGTGTGGGACACATTTGTACATTTTATTTAAACCCTCGCACTGTAAAGTGTTAAATAAAATCTTATTAACGCGCTTGTACCGTATCTATAGGTATATATGTTCTTCTTGCTTTTAGACCTTTTGAAACGAACGTACAAATGAAAAGGAATTTTATAATTAAACTAGCTGATGAGACATATATTGTTCTGCCTTTTCGAAGACTTATAAAAAATCATTATCATTAAATTCATAATAAAAATATTGGGTTATCTAACGTCAAAAAAATATTTATTCTCTAAAGTTGAAGTTAAAGTACATATTTACGAAAATTCATACTCATGATCATTGAGTTATAATAGAACAAATCATGTGACGTTAAAAAATAAGTTTTAGAATAAAACAGATTTAAAGATTTAAAGTTCAATTCGCCTCGTTCGTTATCATCAGCATCAATAAAAGTAATATAAAAAAATGTAATAATAAAAGGACGTAAAAAATAAAACTCTTGGTTGCGCTTTGTAATCGTCGTACGCCTGCAGCAGCTTTGAGATAAAAAATGTATTTGTGTCCTAAAAATATGTTTATCAGTTAGATGTTTGTAATAATTTTTAGATATTCATATCGAATAATAAATATTTATAGAAAATTATAATAAGGCCAAGGGTAAAAACAGAAACTGAAAAACCGACTACCTATACAAGATTATACGTCACTTCTACACCTAAGACGAATCTAGCAACAGCCTTTATGTTAAAATTCATCAAGGCATTCTGGCCAGAGATCATGTGAAAATAATAGAAATGCATAAACAATATGTAACAAAAACCCTGTGGTTCCCGTTAAGTACGTTATCAGGATCATTATTCAAACCTATAGAAATAACTTTTTTTTAAATACCCTCGAACAATATGTTTTTTATTTTATTTAAAAAAATGCAAATTGTATGCAGTTTTATTACCTCAGCATTGTCTGGAGAGTAAGAGGATTGTCAAGGACCCCGCTTTACTTAGCTTTAGTATCAGCTAGTGTTAGTAAGAGGTAATAAAACCACATATTTTTTTTTAATAAAAATAAAAAATATACCTATGGTCGAGTTTTTAAAAAAAAGTTATTTCTATGGTTTCAATACTGATTCTGATAACGTACTTAACGGGAACCACAGGGTTTTGTTACATGTTGTATACATAGATAAATAGATACATAGAGTCGTTTTACTTACGTACAAAATACAAAAATTAAAATAGTTTTATAAAATGATGAAATATTTTTTTAAAAAACAAGAGCCTATTTACTCTTGCCTTGAAGACACCAACATTGTAATCGGATGGAAAGTCAGACGTCAACAAATTATTCCACTCATTTCGCATTACGAACGACGAAGAAAGCTGGTTTTGATGCTTTGAAGCTGGATGAAGGTACTAGTGGAGCGTCTGTTGTTGCAACTTAACTGAACAATTAAATTGAGCCGTGGCGATATTTCGTGGGCAGTAACTGATAGATGGAGTGACGACCTGGTAAGACGTGCAGAAAGTCGATGGATGTCATCACTGGCAACACACACAGGTAGCTCTGGACCGTCGTTGGTGTTATTTTTCGGCGGCTCCGTGGCGCAGTGGCTTAGCAATCAGTTGTTGCGCTGGGGGCCGCGGGTTCGAATCCCGCACGGAACAAGTATTTGTATGGCCTACAAATAATTGTTCCGGGTCTGGATGTTTGTCCTTGTGCAATTTATGTTTGTAAACTGCCTCCACGGCACAGGAGAAAATCCTAGTGTGGGGGTAACGATTTAAAAAAAAAAGAACAATAAAAGAACAAAGAACATTTCCTTGAGAGTGGCCTATGTTCAGAAGATTTCAATCCCCGCTGACACAAAGAAAAAGTCAATTGTAATTTAACTGACGTATTCATAGTTCGAATGAAATAGGTGTTGAAACGAAATAATCATTTCGTATAGAGAAATGACAGACGAAAACCATTTATTGACACGAACGTACAGTACTATAAACAGACACGAGCGCGTGCGGTCGTTTAATTGAATAAAGCTTATGATTAATTTTAATACCAAAAATAATGATAATTCTTATAATTGATTATAAGGATTCCTTAAAACACATAAAGAGATTATACGATAAGACATTAATTCTCATCATTCCGAAATGCAGTCTACTGCTGTATTCAGGATTTTCCGTCCTCGCCATGATTGGCTGGTGGATTGGTGCCCCGTCGCCAGTCTGAATACTATACATATACATCTGGCTACAATATAGCTATATGCGGTAGCTATATTTCCATCTATCAAATGTTACGAGATAATATATGGATTACAAAACGAACTTTCTAATATCAGACCTATTACTATAATTTGTAAATTAAGAAGTAACAAGCAAATTACATAAAGAACGTGAAAACAAAAAACGGTTAAATTTGGAGTAATGTTAGAATTAACGAGCCACAAAACTTTAAATTGCCCGTATTTCCTTGTTAATGCAATGTAGCGCATATAAGTGATGCAAACAAAAGAGCGCAGCCGACGTCCATTTCGGAACAACGGTGGCTTGATGAATAACGGTTACACGAGGAAAATTTTAATTACGCTACAGTGTGTTTTAATGTTATATAATATAATACAGCAATTTTAAAAATATTTCCATGCTTTGTTCTCATCTGCAGACAATGAAAATAGCAGACACGTATAAGTACAGAAGTGAAATTTATTTCATCCATCCATACAATATTAAAGCCTATAAAAGTCCTCTGCTGAACATAGGCCTCCCCCTCAGATTCCCTTTTAGGGGGGAATTTGCGATAGTCACCGCAGTTTTTATAATTTTGTGCTTTAGACGCGATTAAAAATGGCATGGCCAAAAAGCAAACACCGAAGCAATACCAGGTTCCTCGAGCTACGTTACAATTTCGCATTAAAAAACCATACAATAATCCTCAGCCTGGTCTGAGATACAGTCAGGTCAGTACTTAACGCAGACGAAAAGAATAAATTAAAATTTTGTTAAATGTTAGCCATTCAAAGGGTATTTCTAAACGAAACGAAGATCATTTGAATAGCGTATTAGAATTTATAAGAAAAAGCGGCCGATTTCACCCGTTTCAACATTCACGGCGATAGATGGCTTAAGCTCTTCTTACAGCGACACCCGGAAATTGTTGTAAGAACTCCTGAAACTGTAACAGCGGCAAGTGCTACCGTATCAGAAAATGATATAAAAGGATGGTTTCATACAATTTAAATATATCTAAAAGATCGCGGTTTGTTTGAAATTCTATACAAACCCGAAAATAGTCTTGAATGGTGACGAAACCAATTTTGTACTCTGCGCAAAGACAAGTGTAGTCTTGGCATCAAAGGGTGCAAAGTTTGTTAACGAAATCGACCACGCTTCAGCTAAAAGTTCACTAACGGTGATGTTTACTTTTGTTGCCAATGGCAAAATCACCCCACCTGTGGTGATATTCTCGTACAAGCACTTGCCAAGTGAAATTTCTTCAAAGGATGCAGAGAGGTGTAAGAAGGGTGACGCTATATCCCCGAAACTACTTCACCGCCGCATTGGAAGATGTTTTCAAGCTAATGGTATGGAAAGGATGCGTTATTAAATGCGGTATTAACATAAATGGCGAGTACATCAATCAGCTTCGATATGCCGACGATATAGTCCTTATGTCAGATTCGCTGGAGGACCTAAGCACTATGCTCAATGACCTCAATAATGCCTCCCTATGGATTGGTCTTAAGATAAATATGGACAAAACAAAGATCATGTATAACTTCCATGTCACACCTGTGCTGGTAGTTGTTGGGAGCTAAGCTCGGAGATGTTGACAAGTATGTTTACCTGGGACAAATAGTCTGACTAAGTAAGTGAAATTTCGACCGAGAGGTCAATCGACGGATTCAACTCGGCTAGGCAGTGCTCGGGAAATTACGACACATCTTCTAGTTAGGTATACCTCAAACCTTGAAAATGAAACTGTACAACCAGTTCGTGTTACCAGTGATGATTTATGGAACTGAAACGTGGCACTTTACTGCTGGCTGTATGAAGAAGCTCAAGGTCGCTCATCGAGCTATGGAGAAGGCCATGCTCAGGATTTCTCTGCGTGATAAACTTAGAAATGAGGATGTCCGCAGTAGAACCAGAGTGACCGACATAGCCCAACAGATTAGTAAGCTGAAGTGGCAATGGACCGGCCATATAGCTCGAATAACTGACAACCGATGGGAAATAAAGGTTCTCGAGTGGCGGCGTTGTACCGGTAGGCGAAGTGTAAGGCAACCCTCTACTAGATGGAGTGACGGCCTAGTAAGACATTCAGGAAATCGATGGATACAGGTGGCTCAGGACCGTGCTTTGTGGAATTCCTTGGGGGAGGCCTATGTTCAGCAGTGGACTTGTGAAGGGCTGTAATGATGATGATGATGATGCTTA
Organism: Parnassius mnemosyne; assembly: GCA_963668995.1. Lineage (NCBI taxonomy): Eukaryota > Metazoa > Arthropoda > Insecta > Lepidoptera > Papilionidae > Parnassius > Parnassius mnemosyne. Next base: position 2,862,551 of record CAVLGL010000093.1, on the reverse strand, counting down.
CATTTTCAAATTTAATTTATAAGTAAGTACGTGGAGATGGTCACTGTGTCACATCGTCCCGTGGGTGTCATAAGAAACAACAGTGGAAAATAAACCAGGAGATAGACTGCAGTGTCTACCTTTCCTATAATAAATGAAAATGAAAAATAAAACTGCGGTTACCAACGCGTCTGCTAAGTGTGACAACTAAAAGTTTAGCAAATACGCTTTGTAATCGTCGTAGGCCTGCGGCAGCTTTGAGATAAAATAATGTATTTGTGTCCTAAAAAATATGTTTATCAGTAAGATGTTTGCAATAATTTTTAGATATTCATATCAAATAATAAATATTTATAGAAAATTATAATAAGGCCAAGGGTAAAAACAGTAACTCAAAAATCGACTACCTAATCAAGATTATACGTCACTTCTACAACTAAGACGAATCTAGCAACAGCCTATATGTTAAAATTCATCAAGGCATTCTGGCCAGAGAGCATGTCAAAATATTAGATGCATATATACATAGATAAATAGATACATACATATACGAAAAATTTTACCCTCTCTGGGGAAAGCCAGGTAAAAAGGAAATGAAAAAACTAACATAACAGAGCTATTTTCACACTGTTCAAATGCAACGGACACTGTTTGATTAATGTAGTATAAATTTTCATCTTAGTTTCTTTTATTTTTACAGACTATAATACGCGAAGGATCTCCGAGTACCTATAACCCCATCCATAACTCGCTGAGCGTCCTTGAACTTATCATGCGGCCAACAGCGCCAAACATAAACACGTCTCGAATAACTGAAGACACGCTGGTTGTTCACTCTATTTAAAGATTTTGCGTTATAAGTTACGCGAAGTTGTTTTGTAATGTCCTGAAAGCTACCCAGTTGTGTTGCATCTATAGATTAAATCCTCAAAATTGATAAGTAGAAAGATGAAAACTTACCACCCAAATTTTTCAAGCGGACAAAAACAGTTTAAAGATTATACTTTAATTGGATTTTTGGAATATTTTCGGGCAATTAGATATATCCATATACACATATTTTAAAGAATAACGTGGAAAGTATGCGGCGTAGTACGCAGTGCTTCCCGGTCTCTTTACAACTTATGATTTATAGTTCGTTGTTATTAAAAAAGTTCTTTGTACGTGCCGCTCAATGTCTTTTTAATATCCTCTCGACTATACTTTTTATTGCCAACTACCCTGTCACTTCACAGACTTGTTCAGCAAAAATCTACAGACTTGGAAATTAAACGATGATTCGAGTCGTTTTACTTACGTACAAAATACAAAAATTAAAATAGTTTTGTAAAATGATGAAATGTTTTTTTTTTTAAACAAGAGCCTATTTACTCTTGCCTTGAAGACACCAACATTGTAATCGGATGGAAAGTCAGACGTCAGCAAATTATTCCACTCATTTCGCATTACGAACGACGAAGAAAGCTGGTTTTGATGCTTTGAAGCTGGATGAAGGTACTAGTGGAGCGTCTGTTGTTGCAACTTAACTGAACAATTAAATTGAGCCGTGGCGATATTTCGTGGGCGGTAACTGATAGATGGAGTGACGACCTGCTAAGACGTCCAGAAAGTCGATGGATGTCATCACTGGCAACACACACAGGTAGCTCAGGACCGTCGTTGGTGACATTTTTCGACGGCTCCGTGGCGCAGTGGCTTAGCAATCAGTTGTTGCGCTCGGGGCCGCGGGTTCGATTCCCGCACGGAACATGTATTTGTATGGCCTACAAATAATTGTTCCGGGTCTGGATATTTATCCTTGTGCAATTTATGTTTGTAAACTGCCTCCACGACACAGGAGAAAATCCTAGTGTGTGGGTAAAGTTTTTTAAAAAAAGAACAATAAAATAACGAAGAACATTTCCTTGAGAGTGGCCTATGTTCAGAAGATTTCAATCCCCGCTGACTCAAAGAAATAGTCAATTGTAATTTTAATGACGTATTCATAGTTCGAATGAAATAGGTGTTGAAACGAAATAATCATTTTGTTTAGAAAACTGACAGACGAAAACCATTTATTGATACGTACGTACAGTACTATAAAAAGACACGAGCGCGTGGGGTCGTTTAATTGAATAAAGCTTATGATTAATTTTAATACCAAAAATAATGATAATTCTTATAATTGATTATAACGATTCCTTAAAACACTTAAAAGAGATTATACGATAAGACATTAATCCTCATCATTCCGAAATGCAGTCTACTGCTGTATTCAGGATTTTCCGTCCTCGCCATGATTGGCTGGTGGATTGGTGCCCCGTCGCCAGTCTGAATACTATACATTTACATCTGGCTACAATATAGCTATATGCGGTAGCTATATTTCCATCTATCAAATGTTACGAGATAATATATGGATTACAAAACGAACTTTCTAATATCAGACCTATTATGATAATTTGTAAATTAAGAAGTAACAAGCAAATTACATAAAGAACGTGAAAACAAAAAAACGGTTAAATTTGGAGTAAGTTAGAATTATCGAAACACAAAACTTTAAATTGCCCGTATTTCCTTGTTAATGCAATGTAGTGCATACAAGTGATGCAAACAAAAGAGTGCAGCCGACGTCCATTTCGGAACAACGGTGGCTTGATGAATAACGGTTATACGACGAAAATTTTAATTATGCTACAGTGTGTTTCAATGTTATATAATATAATACAGCAATTTTAAAAATATTTCCATGCTTTGTTCTCATCTGCAGACAATGAAAATAGCAGACACGTATCAGTACAGAAGTGAAAATTATTTCATCCATCCATACAATATTAAAGCCTATAAAAGTCCTCTGCTGACTGGCTCTGGCTCCCCCGCAGATTCCCTTTTAGGGGGGAATTTGCCATAGTCAGGGGCTATACGCCACCCAATTGTCCTCTATTAATAAAATGCAAAGATATTTTTTAAAGAACAACTTGAGAGCGTACACTGACTGTGCTGTATCAGGCAATGCGCCGCAGGCTAAGACTTCAGAAACTGCGATGACCATAAAGTTATCTAGAGGTTTTTATAGGTTTATACTTATTACTTATTAATTTTTTGTGTTCCATAACAAATTCTACAAAATGGATACTTAAAATATCACTTTCTTTTTATGTTGTGTGTCAGTCTGTTACGAAGATTTTTTTTCTAGAAAATATATTAACTGTACCCAAATACCGTGAGAACCTACAAATAATTGTTCCGAGTTTATTTTAAAGAGGTAATTTTCGCAAATAGACAAAAAATTTAATTACTTTCTTGAGAAACGTTATGTTTAGTAGTTTTGTAAGATGATGATGATGAGTATACATCCTACAGCTGGACAAAAGCCTTTTCATTTCTAAAAGTATTATGAATCAAGTATTCAGCCACGTTAATTCGGAGAGAGTTGTAATATTTTATACCCCAAACATTACTAGGCATGTTTGAAAGATGTAGTGAAGCACCTGAGCTACCATAAACGCTACGGGAAATAATAAATAACACTGACACATGAGGGAGACGGGTAGGTAGGAAGTTCATGTTATATTCACTTATGTTATTGTGCAATGTTTACTTTAGCATCCTACTTAAAACTTATTAATGGAACAACTTTAACGGATTTATGAAAAAATTATTATTTTGCGGAATCGACACGTTACCAAAAACGCTATTAATTATTTATTGCGTTGTCTTATATTTAAACATTCAAACAAAAACTATAAAATAGTTAAAAAGTTCTGAATTGCTAGAGCTAAGCTTCTTTTTATAGGGTAGGTTGACAAACGAGCGCACAGTACACCTGATGGTAAGTGGTTGCTGTGGCCAATCGACATCTACATTTATCCTCGTTTGCGTCACCCGTGAGGAATCAGATGGAATGCTTCAGTTTCCAGTAAAAAGGGTCTCCGGTTCTCTACACTCACATTACGAATTACAGAAGTGTTAAGCTGCTATTTCACGCTGGTATTCTGTGAGAGCGCGGTCCTTCATCGGTCGAGCCGACCCATTCGTGCTACAACTATACTACTAATATAGCTGCAGCCTGGCTCAACCTCGTATAAAAACTTGGTTGAGCAATTATGTAGCAATTACTTTAGTATATTTATTTTATAATTACACCGTAGCCACATGCGAAGATAAACGGAAGAGAGACAAAGCTTCTTATGGACGTGCAAAATTGTTACCTATTTAGGTATGGTTGTCACAATAAGTGAAGACAAATTAAAAAGAACATTTGTTAAATAGTTTTATAATGCAGTATGATAGAATACTTTACAAACTTTATCTTCACGCACAATCCCTGACGGGGTAGCCAGAGAGAACAGATCGCCAAGTGTCACGATCCTTACAAACCTCTTTCGCTTCTTTCAGATTCATTATCTTCTTCATGCATGCACGTCGAAGTATCCGAGTACTTTTGACCCTACCCTCTTCGAGCAATTTGCTCACATGGTCTTCGAAAGTTAGTCTCGGTCTACTTTGACACCTTTTAATATTAACTTTCGCGCTATATATTTTCTTCACCATTCGGTCTTCACTCATTTGCTTAACGTGCCCAAACCACCGAAGCACGCCCTTATCAATTTTTGTGATAAGGTCATCTTTCAAACCTGCCATATTGCGAATCTCTTCGTTTCGCTTTCTGTCGGCCATGGTAACGCCGCACATTTTACGAAGAGATCGCATCTCCACTGCATTCAACTTACTTTTATGCTTCTTCTGGCATACCCAGGTTTTGCTGCCATATAACAAAGTCGGTACCAACACTGCGTTATGTATTGCAAGGCGTGCACTCTTCGCTACGCCTTGCCTTTTGACTAACGCAGTCAGGGCACCATTGAATTTGTTCCCGGCAGCGACACGCCTGTCCACATCTAAATCTCATCTTCCATTCCGGCTAAAAGCACTCCCCAAGTATACAATTTCATTTACCTGTTCTAGACATTCCTGATTTACCCATATTACACACTTCGTTCTCTCTTCGTCCCTTTCGAATACCAGAACCTTAGTTTTATTAGCATTCAAACGGAGACCTTTAATTTCACATTCCTCTTTCATACACGTGACTAATGCCTGCAGTTCTGCCTCTGATGGTGCAATAAGAACTGCATCATCAGCATACAGCAGACAATTTACTTTAATGTCACCCAATTTCACACCCAAACAACTATCTTTCAGCTTCTGTAAACAGCTGTCGAGATACAGTATGAACAGCCAGGAAGACATGACACAACCCTGCTTTACGCCCGTTTGGACGTCAAACATGGGTGACAGGTCATGCCCTACCCGCACACAGGGTTTACAGTCACAGTAAAGAGACTGCACAGCCCTTAGCAATTGACCATCCACACCATATCCCGGCAACAGTTCCCACATTTTCTTCCTTACAACCTTATCAAATGCTTTCTCAAGATCCACAAAAGCACAGAAAATCTTCTGGTTAGCAGCCAGAAGCTTTTCCGTGATCATGCGGAGAGAAAACATTTGATCCGTGCATCCTCTTCCAGGTCTAAATCCGCATTGTGCCTCCCATAGAAATCTTTCCGATTTCTCTTGCATCCTACGTGTCAAAACCTTCGAGTAAACTTTACTTGCTAAACTGGTCAAGCTGATCGCCCGATAGCACCCGCAGTCAAAATGTGAACCTTTACCTTTATATGAAGGCCTATTGACTGCGGATCGCCAATCATCTGGGACATCCCCCGTCCGCCAGCACAAATTGCACAGCAGATGAAAGCTGTCCCAGACGCGAGGCCCACCATACTTGACCATTTCAGCAGTAACTCTGTCTAGTCCCGCAGCCTTACCACATTTCAAACTTCGAATCGCACGTTCAATCTCTTTCATACTGATGACCTCAGTGTCATCGAGGTCCGGGTCTGGCGTACCAGTCACGGCGTCATCCCCGGATCCCTCACTAAGATCATCACAGGCATACATTTCTCTATAAAATTCGCTCCATCGCTGCATGACGTCCGATTTTTCTGAGAGGACGTCATTAGTTCTCGAAAGCACTTTGTTCATTCTTAAGGCCGTCGCACCACTTTGGGCCCTTCCAACCTCTTTCCAGAAGAGTTTGGAGTTCTCCTTAAAGTTGTGCGACAACCTTTCGTCCGCTTCCATTCTACACCTTTCACGCACTTCCTCAATCAGTGCTTTCGTGTGAACTTTCTGCAGCTTATATCTTTCTTTCATCTTCTCTCTCATATCCTTATCATTACTAGAGGCCAAGTAGTCTAACCATGCTTTCTTCTTCTTCTTTACAGATTCTTTCACTTCATCATTTCACCATGCATCTCTTCTTTTACTACTGCCTCTTTTTATTGTTCCACACACTTCTTCCGCTGCACTTACCATTCCATCCCTAAGGTTCTGCCATGTTCTTTCTACACATTATTTTCTGCCATCGATGGTGTCAAGCTTTTCGGCTACCCTCGCATGATATTTGTCCCTAGTATCCGCTTCCTGAAGCTTCCAGCTTCGGATGCGACAGACCGACTGTGGTTCTGTTACTGCCGTCCGGTAGCGCCAACCCGCGAACAGACCCCTAAATCTAGTAATCACTAGATAGTGATCCGTTCCCAGGTCAGCACCCCTGAACACTCGCGTATCCATCACCTGTTTTCGCAGTCGGTCATCCACCAGGAACTAATCGATCATACTTCTCTCATTCTTTCGTTCTCTAGTATACATATAGATTTTCTTGTGATTAAACATAGTGTTTGTCACAAGAAGACCCTTATCCTTGCACACCGCCAGTATAAGCTTGCCAGCATCATTAACCCTTTTATCGCCAAACTTTCCAAGTACTGGCTCGTACCCTGGTCGAGCGGTACCAACCCATCCATTCAAATCACCACATACAACAATTCTTTCGTTTCCCCTAGCCAAATCTAGAACTTCTCTTACATTCTCCCAAAACTCCTCCAGCTCAGCCCTGGACGACGAAGCTACCGGCGCATAAACAGCCAAAAGGAATAACTTCGTCAGTCCCAATTTAAAGCGAACCCAGAGAAGTCTTGAGTTCACAACCTTATATTCAGTCATAACATCGACCAACCGAGAAGACAGCAGCACCCCCACTCCCTGGCAGGTGTTCTCGCTCTCCGGGACTCCGGACCATAGAGCTAACGCCCCGCCAGGGAGCTCTTCAGTACCCCTGCCCTTCCGTTTGGTCTCCGATATACACACGACATCTAATTCTCTTTCTTTCATTATTTCGATCAACTCATTCGTCTTATCTCTCATGCCTCCTCTAACATTCCACGTGCCAACTCTGCACTCTGTCCTCCACCTTCCGCCGTGTCGGGCTGTGCGTGACGGGTGGTGGTTCCCATCGCCGCTTTGCACGCTGCACTCCACACCAACGGGGACGAGCTGGTGTGCGTCGCGTTGGGGGGACGCCCTAACCCTAGCCCGTAGAATTGCAACCCGCAGCTAGTAGAATTGCAGCCCTGAAAAGGGCTGGCAGGGGTCGCGACGAGCACGCTTCTACAATGACCCCCTACAAATGACGCTTCTACAATGATCTTCAAATGACTTACTCTAATAATATTCTTTTTATAATTTTAGTTTTTTATTAATATATTGTTTCTTTTAATGGTGTGGTAAATTTTAAATCTAAGATAAAGTGCTTTCAATTAATCTAACGGGAAACACTCACATGGTAAATCAAATTTAAAATCTTTAATACATTTAAGTATTTTGTTGCCAACATAGACAATATTTATTTTAAGATCGAAATATTCAACAAATTTTTTAAATCGCGAAAATGTAATAATCAAATATTTACTTACCTATTGTATTCCATGGGATAGTTAAATTATTATATATTTTTATTTTTCTAGTGTTATTCATACACACAGTACAATAAACAATCATTATTAATAATACCACGCTTTTACATTACAATATTCAAACTTGCAAGTAACGAAACAAATAACGTTCGTCGCACTAACCCTGAAGGCCGAGCGCGCTAGCCAAGTGCGTTCGGCCAATGTGTACTAGGCCCTTTTGAGTGTATTTGGCGTTTGCGATTAACACTCGCCGACAAGACCCATAGTGTCAGTTTTCCGTGCACAAATCAAAGAAATTTGGCGCAAACCGCAAATAGCGATCACAGGTTGGCCGAGTTTTCAGTTCATAGTTACGCTTTACGGCTTAATAGAATTATTTCACGAACATGGCGACATGGCCTAATGAGGAAGTATTTAGGTTCATTGATTTTTATCACAATGAATCAGTTATATGAAACCCCAAACATGAGCAACATAAAAATAAGGCCGCGATCACTAACGTCCATCATCATCTTGCTACCAACGCAGAATGAAGCACGCCAACGTGTGAACGGCACCACAAAAATCTGCCGAGCGGGCTCGCCAAGCGCACTCGACCAACGTATACTGGAGTCTTTATCGCTTTTTGAGGAGGAGGACTATATTCAGCAGAAGACTTTTATAGACTTTAATATTGTATGGATGGATGAAATAATTTTCACATTTGTACTGATGCGTGTCTGCTATTTTCATTATCTGCAGATGAGAACGAAGCATGGAAATATTTTTAAAATTGCTGTATTATATTATATAACATTTAAACACACTGTAGCGTAATTAAAATTTTCCTCGTATAACCGTTATTCATCAAGCCACCGTTGTTCCGAAATGGACGTCGGCTGCGCTCTTTTGTTTGCATCACTTGTATGCGCTACATTGCATTAACAAGGAAATACGGGCAATTTAAAGTTTTGTGGTTCGTTAATTCTAACATTACTCCAAATTAAACCGTTTTTTGTTTTCATGTTCTTTATATAACTTGCTTGTTACTTCTTAATTTAAAAATTATCGTAATAGGTCTGGTATTAGAAAGTTAGTTTTGTAATCTATATTTTATTTCATAACATTTGATAGATGGAAAGCTATAATAGCTACCGCATATAGCTATATTGTAGCCAGATGTATATGTATAGTATTCAGACTGGCGACGGGGCACCAATCCACCAGCCAATCATAGCGAGGACGGAAAATCCTAAATACAGCAGTAGACTGCATTTCGGAATGATGAGGATTGATGTCTTATGTCTTATCGTATAATCTCTTTAAGTGTTTTAAGGAATCGTTATAATCAATTATAAGAATTATCATTATTTTTTGTATTAAAATTAATCATAAGTTTTATTCAATTAAACGACCGCACGCGCTCGTGTCTGTTTATAATACTGTACGTTCGTATCAATAAATGGTTTTCGTCTGTCATTTCTCTAAACGAAATGATTATTTCGTTTCAACACCTATTTCATTCGAACTATGAATACGTCATTAAAATTACAATTGACTATTTCTTTGTGTCAGCGGGGATTGAAATCTTCTGAACATAGGCCACTCTCAAGAAAATGTTCTTTGTTCTTTTATTGTTCTTTTTTTTAAAAACGTTACCCCCACACTAGGATTTTCTCCTGTGTCGTGGAGGCAGTTTACTTACATAAATTGCACAAGTACAAACATCCAGACCCGAAACAATTATTTGTAGGCCATACAAATACTTGTTCCGTGCGGTATTCGAACCCGCGGCACCCAGCGCAACAACTGATTGCTAAGCCACTGCGCCACCAACACCGAAAAATGTCACCAACGACGGTCCTGAGCCACATGTGTGTATTGCCAGTGATGACATCCATCGACTTTCTGCACGTCTTACCAGGTCGTCACTCCATCTATTAGTTACCGCCCACGAAATATCGCCACGGCTCAATTTAATTGTTCACTTAAGTTGCAACAACAGACGCTGCACTAGTACCTTCATCCAGCTTCAAAGCATCAAAACCAGCTTTCTTCGTCGTTCGTAATGCGAAATGAGTGGAATAATTTGCTAACGTCTGACTTTCCATCCGATTACAATGTTGGTGTCTTCAAGGCAAGAGTAAATTGGCTCTTGTTTTAAAAAAAAAAACATTCCATCATTTTATAAAACTATTTTAATTTCTGTTTTTTGTAAGTAAGTAAAACGACTCGAATCATCGTTTACTTTCCAAGTCTGTAGATTTTTGCTGAACAAGTCTGTGAAGTGACAGGGTAGTTGGCAATAGAAAGTATAGTCGAGAGGATATTAAAAAGACATTGAGCGGCACGTACAAAGAACTTTTTTAATAATAACGAACTATAAATCATAAGTTGTAAAGAGACCGGGAATCACTGCGCTTTACGCCGCATACTTTCCACGTTATTCTTTAAAATATGAGTATATTGATATATCTAATTGCCCGAAAATTTTCAAAAGTTCCAATTAAAGTATAATCTTCAAATTTATTTTGTCCGCTTGAAAAATTTGGATTGTAAATTTTCATCTTTCTACTTATCAACTTTGAGGAATTAATCTATATGCAACACAACTGGGCAGCTTTTTGGACATTACAAAACAACTTAGCGTTACTTATAACGCAAAATCTTTAAATAGAGTGTACACGTTGGCCGAGCGCGCTTGGCGAGTGCGCTCCGCCAACGTGTACTGGGCCGTTTTGTATATATTTGGCGTATGCGGCCGACACTCGCCGACGAGCCGTATAGTGTCGGTTTTCCGTGCACAAATCATAGAAATTTGGCGCAAGCCGCAAATAGCGATCACACGTTGGCCGAGTGTTCAGTTCATAGGTACGCGTCGGAGTAGGCTGTAGTGTCGACTTGATAAAATTATTTCACGAACATGGCGACATGGACTAATGAGGAAACATTTAGGTTCATTGATTCTTATCACAGTGAATCAATTATATGGAACCCCAAACATGAGCAACATAAAAATAAAACCAGAGTAACAACCTGCCTAACTGCATTAAATAATACACGTATAGTTGCGCTTTCAGAGTACCTACCTAATGATAAATATTATTATAAATTATCTCTGAGTTTATGTTGCTCAGGGATAATGTAGCTTAGGGGCTACTTTTAGGCTATCTTTTATTTTGAAAAAAAAACCCCAGCGAAGCGGGCACGGGTCAGCTAGTAGATCCTATAAGATTTTCTTTTCAAATTTCGAGGTCGGAACCCTAAAAAGGACAAACTTGGATTATTGTTGTATATGTAGTTTCGTTTTCGTTCACTCTGAGGAAAGTGAAGTATAAGTATATTACAGCGGCCGCGATCACCCTAACGTCCATCATCATCTACCTACTAACACAGAATGAAACACGCTAACAGGTGAACGGCACCACGAAAATCTGCGAGTGCGCTCGACCATCGTGTACTGGAGCCACTTTAGATATTGTTTACTGACCCGAACACGTAGCCGGTTTATTCCAGTCTCGGCGCGTACGCGACAAGCGGCCAGTAGCCACACACACATGCCCCGCGTGCTTGTAGTAGTGCAACCTATTAGCGCGATTGTAATATGAAGCTTTATCTCTGTTCCGTTTCTCGTTCCGTGAATTTTCTTAAACCTAAACGTCTAAATTATATAATATTAACAGTTGAAGTAGAGACGCTATTACATTGTCTTACATTTTTTTAATAAAATTATGTAATCAGTGCCCAGCAGTAGACGTATATACGCTATACTTACTATAGAACTTACTATAGAAGTATTCTTATAAAATGCGCAATGATATATTATTATTAATATATATACGAGTATATACATGTGTATTTACATGGTAGATCCATGTTGTAGCTATATTAATGGTACATTTGTAGCACGAATGGATCGGCTCGACCGGGGAAGTACCACGCTCTCACAGAATACCAGCGTAAAATAGCAGCCTAACGCTGCTGTTTTACGCTGATTCCAAGTTGTTTAAATTAGAACTTTTAAAATCAAAAGTCCTAATTTAAACAACTTGTAACGATAAGCAAAGTGTAGGGCGGCACCCACTAGATGGAGTGAGTATCTTGTAAGAGTTGTAGGAAGTCGAGGAATGCAGAATGAACCAGGAACGTGCTTTGTATTCGTATATATTTTTTTAAATATTAGAGACATTAAGGTGACCCGTATGGTCACCTAATGCTAAGTGACTACAGTCATCCATGAAGAAATACAATCATGGGAATTGAACGTGCGTTGCCGGCTTACCTGAATCGAATCGGTATATCTCCAATAGAAATTGTGACATTTCTGCATTGGACTGTATATAATATATTCTATTTCAATATATCTACAAACATTATCTATATCTGTAGGTATCTATTACCAAAGTAGAGCTAGGCTCAAACACATTTTATTAAAAAGGAGATATTACGAAGACTTCAAAACTGAAACTATAATCGTACACAGTTATTGACTCAATAATCGAAATTTGGATCCGAACCTCAGTAAGCAGACACTCTGGGCACTATGTATACCACGCAAATTATTCGCAAATTCACAGATTATCACGTGACGTTCACTAATACGAAACAAGTTTCAAAACTCTCGAAAACATATCCTGTTTTCGGGCTTTAAATAATCAGTTCAAATTGTGTGATTAATATAAAAGAGAGTTGAAGGAAGTCGTTTGAACGTAGCATTAAGCGACACAAAATTGTACAAATTGTCGACAGATGTCTGCTAACGAGCCTTGTCCGAGTCGTGCCGCTTCTCTTTTACATTAAATGCACTGGTGTCCGACAAAATTATGCTAATTTTAAATCGAATTTTCATATTATATTAAAATTAAAGACACGTATGTGTTTTTATTCAGTAATGTAAAATAATGTTACACCTTGTAAGCAATGGATACAGTGCCTATTGATGACTATCCGTTGTATCATTTTATAGAATAAGAGCACAAAGTCCAACAGTGGCAAGTGGGTGATGTTGTCCGTAGGCATTCATATTTATCCACTATGTAAATTTCTATGGCCAACACTCCTTAGGAAAGCCTCGTTTCCAATAAAAAGGATCTCTTGTTTTTTACATTTACTATTCGAAACACAGCTGCATTAAGCTGCTATTTCACGCTGATATTTTTTGAGTGCGCTGTCCTTTCCCGATCGATCTGACTCGTTTCTGCTATAACCATGAACACGACGACTTCGTGGCGCAGTATTAGTAGAGCTGTAGCACTGAGAGCCGTGGGTTCGAATCTCCCACGGAACAAGTATTTGTATGGCTTACAAATAAATGATTCCTAAGAACAGTGGACGCCGTAAGAGCCACCTACGTCTACCGTAACAGCATTTGAAAGGTTCACTGCTGAACATTGGCCTCCGCCATAGACTGACCCTTAGGAAAAGTATTTGCCAAACTCTTAGTTGCCACACTTAGCAGACGCGTTGGTAACCGCAGTTTTATTTTTCATTTTCATTTATTATAGGAAAGGTAGACGCTGCAGTCTATCCCCTGGCTTATTTTCCACTGTTGTTTCTTATGACACCCACGGGACGATATGGGGTCTATCTCCACCTACTTACTTATAAATTAAATTTGTAAATGTAAGCATCATCATCATCACCATTACAGCCCTTCACAAGTCCACTGCTGAACATAGGCCTCCCCCAAGGAATACCACAAAGCACGATCCTGAGGCACCTGTATCTATCAATTTCCTGAATGTCTTACTAGGCCGTCACTCCATCTAGTGGAGGGTTGCCCTACACTTCGCCTATCGGTACGACGCCGCCACTCGAGAACCTTTATTTCCCATTGATTGCCAGTTATTCGAGCTATATGAACGGTCCATTGCCACTTCAGCTTACTAATCTGTTGGGCTATGTCAGTCACTCTGGTTCTACTGCGGACATCCTCATTTCTAAGTTTATCACGCCGAGAAATCCCGAACATAGCCTTCTCCATAGCTCGATGAGCGACCTTGAGATTCTTCATACAGCCAGCAGTGAAGGGCCACGTTTCAGTTCCATAAATTATCACTGGTAACACGTACTCGTTGTACAGTTTCATTTTCAAGGTTTGAGGTACACCTAACGAGAAGATGTGTGGTAATTTCCCGAGCACTGCTTAGCCGAGTTGAATCCGTCGATTGACCTCTCGGTCGAAGTTTCACTTACTTAGTCAGACTATTTGTCCCAGGTAAACATACTTGTCAACATCTCCTAGCTTAGCTCCCAACAACTACCAGCACAGGTGTGACATGGAAGTTATACATGATCTTTGTTTTGTCCATGGTTATCTTAAGACCTATCCATTGGGAGGCATTATTGAGGTCATTGAGCATAGTGCTTAGGTCCTCCAGCGAATCTGACATAAGGACTATATCGTCGGCATATCGAAGCTGATTGATGTACTCGCCATTTATCTTAATACCGCATTTAATAACGCATCATTTACATTCCATTAGCTTGAAAACAAATTCCAATGCGGCGGTGAAGTAGTTTCGGGGATATAGCGTCACCCTTCTTACACCTCTCTGCAGCCTTTGAAGCAATTTCACTCGGCAAGCGCTTGTACGGGAATATCACCACAGGTGGGGTGATTTTGCCATTGGCAGCTAAAGTAAACATCACCGTTAGTGAACTTTTAGATGAAGCGTGGTCGATTTTGTTAACATACTTTGCTTTCCTTTGGTGCTAAGACTACACTGACTGTCTTTGTGCAGAGGACAAAATTGGTTTCGTCACCATTCAATACTATTTTCGAATCTGATAGAATTTCAAACAAACCTCAATCTTTTAGATATATTTTAATTGTATGAAACCATCCTCTTATATCATTTTCTGATACGACAGCACTTGCCGCTGTTACAGTTTCAGGAGTTCTTATAACAATTTCTGGGTATCGCTGTAAGAAGAGCTTAAGCCATCTACCGCCGTAAATGTTATCACTGAACGGGTTACATCAGCCGCTTTTTCTTATAAATTCTGATACGCTATTTAAATGATCTTCTTTTGGTTTAGAAAAACTCTTTGAATGGCTAACATTTAACAAAATTTTAATTTATTCTTTTCGTCTGCGTTAAGTACTGACCTGACTGTATCTCAGACCAAGCTGAGGATTATGGTCTGGTTTCTTAATGCGAAATTGTAACGTAGCTCGAGGAACCTGGTATTGTTTCGGTGCTTGCTTTTTGGCCATGCCATTTTTAATCGCGTCTAAAGCTTTTTCTATATTTTCCTCACAATATTGTTTTCGTTTGCTTTTTCTCATGACTTCCTTTTATTGGTGTCTTTTTGATTTCGTTCCTTTATTGTTTACGACGTACTCTAAATAAATAAAGAATCTATTAGATATTAATTTTATTCTTTACAACTATTTCATTTAGATAGTAGAAATAGATACAGAATTTTTTATTCAATATAGATTATAAATAATACTTATTGAAAGTCACTCTTATGTTTATTTACCACTGGTTTGGAAAAACATTTTTCCTGGAAAGAACCAACAAACATCCCAGCAGGATTTAAAAAAATAACAGCTTACAATCATGTATGTTACACAATTAACAATACAATACAAATTAAAAATAGCCTGGTAGAGATCACCTCATTGCTAGAGGTTATTATCATCCATAAATTCCTTAATATTATAATAACCCTTTTGTATACAAACTTAGTTTAATAGATCATTGATCAAAATCTAAGTTTATATTTTTTTTTGGGAATTCGTTATCAAGGTGGATTCGAGTAACTTGTTCTAATAACTTATGTCTGTTCCTATTATTTACGTTATGAATATCACTTATTTTTGTTAAACTACTTTTATTATTGTGTACTTACATTATATTTTCATAAATCTATTGAGAGGCCAAAGTTAATATATTAATTTTCTTAATTTTTTGTCAAAGTGACTCTAGGTTTGAAATCATTGATTGCTCTCATGGTCCTCATCTGTAAAAAAATATAAAATATAAAGAACAACTCTTGTCAGCTGGATTAATAAGGCCATACACAGATAGAAAGCAATACCTACTTAGATGCCAAATTTCCTAAATTTATTATACAAGTACACAATCATTTATATATATACAAATTTACTACTACCAACCGACATTTGAAATAAATATTATAATTATTACAAGACACTTCACGTTATTGATGCTTTCTTAACCTCTCTGATTTTAATAAATCACTCAATAAAGCGGATACCTGCATCAAACTATGTCAAGCTGAAAAAGTAAAATATCTAGGAGTAATAATTAATAGCACTCTACGTTTTCATGAACACATTAATACCCTTAATAGCAGGTTGCGTAAACTTATATATGTTTTTAAAACTCTGAGAGATGTGGCTGACGAGAAACTAAAGAAATCCGTCTACTTCGCCTTGGCCCAATCTCTGTTAACATATGGTATTACCTCCTGGGGCGGTGCTCCAAAAACTAAAATGCTTCAATTGGAGAGAACGCAGAGAGCCATCTTAAAGGTCTCTTTTTCACTGCCGTATCGCTATCCTACAGAGCTCCTTTATAAAGAGTTGAAAGTTTTAACTGTGCGGCAACTGTTTATACAAAGTACCTTACTAAAACAGCATGCTTTATTAAAATACAACCCCTCACTCTCCCGAGATAAAAGGCGTTTTAACCCCGTGGACCGCTATCATATAACTCTATCCACCAAATTATCTAAACGTTTCTTTTGTCACCTTGGAGGTTTCTTATACAATAAAATCAATAAAATTATCCCTATATTTAACCTTAACAAAACTATATGCAAAAAGAAAATAACTATCTGGCTCCAAGAACTAAATTATTATGACACTGAACAACTACTTACTAATTCTATCTAATTACTAATCTAATAAAAGTTAATTACTAACCCAGTCACAAACTAACAAACAAAAGCATGCACACACATACCCCCCCACACACACACACATACACACGCACACACACACACAAATACTAGTTAATATATGTAGAATCCTAAGTAAATGAAAGGAGATATTATGTAAATTATAAATATGGTACATGTACGAGTGCATAATAAAAGTATTGTAATTAGAACCATAGGGCGGAGACCTGGCGTCCTGAAATACAGGCGTAAAGCCTAGCTTAGGCACCAGTCTCCCACAGTATATTATTGAGGCTATACTATAATATTATGTACAATAATTCTGTATTGTGGTGAGAAAATAAAATAAATAATAATTATTATTATTATTATTAATATTAATTTCTGAGTTTCTAATTCAAGTTTTTCGGATTGGAGATCAATCCAACAACATACCTCATTCCAAGACTGGGGTCAATCCTGGATAAGAGACACATTGTTAATTTTGGGCGTAAGTGACAATAGGAACAATGCAGACGATCTGCCCGCATGGCTTTAGCGCGTTTGGTAGTTATTGCCGTTGAAACACATGTCGCAAACTAAGACATTAGGATAGCTGATTGAAGGATTATAAATATAATAATATACCTAGTAGTAAAATGCACAGTATAAAAACGACATGGTTAGTTGTTGCGATAATATATGCAGTTCAGAACGTCTTAATATGCTTACAAAAAATTAAACATCACCGGGAAAGGATAATTATAAAATGTAATTATTATTTTGATACAATCTTTAAAATTAAACTAAAATCAAAATTAAAATTAAAATCTAATTTCAATTTGTTTAAAAGTTTATTCAATATATCTGCACTGTTCTGACATGTTTCTTCCTAGGACAGAGGTATTTTTCGAACGAGTGGTAAATTAAACATAAAAAATTACTTTCGATGATATTTTTTCTTATTATTTTCTTTGCCAAATATATTTAAAGAATTGGAAAAGTAAGAACGTAAAAATGTTTAAGCGGACAACTTAATATGCCTGGATTTAATTTTTTGTCACAAGTTATTTCTAATCCCATTATCAAAACCTTCGAACGTCAGATTATAAAGGACGGGGCTTGGGGTTGAAGGGATCCGATATAAAAATTGATAAAATCTTTCCAGCCAGTTGTTTACGTGGAAGTTTAAATATTTTAGAATAACTTTGTTCTGATACCTATGAAGTAATGTGTATATTTCTGATCAAAGTTTTAATTAGATTGCTAAGAAAATTACATTAATTTTCACAGCTCCGTAATGAAATGGCCAAGTGTGTTGTTATAGTGCTGCTAAGCCGCGGGTTTGAAGCATTTGTATGGCCTACAAATAATAGTTCCAGATTTAGATGTGTAATTTATGTATTATGTAAATCACGTCAACGGTACAGGAAAAAGTAATATTGAAGGAACTGCGTATTTTTAAATGAAAGTAAGATTTAAAGAGCCTTAGTAGTTCTGACGATAATTGTTCGCCTTAAGTTTTGTAGTACACAAAGAAACTGAAGTGAATTCCAGCCTCAACCAAACCGCTTTAAACGAGGTACAGTCATGCTGCTGCTACAATATCGCTGCAGCCTGAATGGCTCGGCTCGACCAGCTCGAGTAGCTCAATGCTGTTTGCTGTGTTTTTAGTCCTCAAGGGTGACAACGCATCTGCATTTGGATTCATAATCAGAACCGTCAGATGGTCTGTGTGCTGGCTGGTCATCCCAATTATATTAATAGAAACTTTATGAATTACGTTTGTCCGAGTATTAAACGAATGTTCAATAATAATTTAAATTTTATGTTAAAACATTTAATAAACATGTAAAAAATATAAGATTAAAATATGCTGAATAATGCTAAATGTTAATGTTAATTTTATAATGTTAAATATTATGTTAATGACTTCACGTCCGTTGCGGTTACGGTGAAAACGTGAAATAAATCTATTATTGTAATTGTCAAACTACGCAATGCAATCACTATGCATTGCGTAAAATGTTAACGCCAGCAGAAATGTACGGTTGGACCGTACAACGGTCGAATGTCGAGTAATAGTATATTATAAATATTTAGAGACAAATATTTTAAACGTGAACAAATGAAACTAACTTTTTAATTAAACAATTTAACAAATTCAAAACAATGTCGATATAAATTGGAATAATTTTTCAATTTATCTTTACCTTTAAAAGACAAAATTATGCATTATTTTATTGAACGCTCCGTTCTGGGATCATTGTTGGTCGCCTGTGTGTCTAACATAACAATTGAGAGCTTTAGTTACTACTTATTAGGTATATATGGTATATTATGTTGCCTTTGCGACAGTTAGATATTTTGTTACCAACAGCCACTCATAGTCTGCTTTACATAGCGTATAAGCGACAAAACAAAATACATGGAACAGTGTTAAGCTCTTTTTTATACAAATTTCTTATCAAAAATAGTTATCTAAGTAACAAAAACACTTAAAAAAGATGATAAATCAAATTGGGCATGCCATAAGCGCATTAAAAAATTACGTATAACATGATTAAACGGAATTTTTAAAAGTAGTTTAAATACATTTCGACAGCACTATCGGCTTCAACAACCTCGAAAACCATAAAAATGACACCCATGATAAAAAATATTATACCTAATTCAGCCACCGTCTTGGATTTACATTTCGACAGCACTATCGGCTTGAACACCCTCGAAACCCATGAAAATGACACCCATGATGAAAAATTTAATACCTATTGCAGCCGCCACCTTGGATTTACATTTCGACAGCACTATCGGCTTATACACCAGCGATAACAATGAGAATGACACCCATGATGAAAAAATTGATACCTATGGCAGCCGCCATTTTGCATTTACATTTCGGAAGCACTATCGGCTTCAACACCCTCGAAAAACAATAAAATGACACCCAAGATGAAAAAATTGATATCTTTTGCAGCCGCCATCTTGGATTTTCATTTCGACAGCACTGTCGGCTTCAACACCCTCGAAAACCATGAAAATGAAACCCATGATGAAAACATTTATACCTATTGCAGCCGCCACCTTGGATTTACATTTCGACAGCACTATCGGCTTCAGCGCCCTCGAAAACCATGAAAATGACACCCAAGATGAAAAAAATGATATCTTTTGCAGCCGCCATCTTGGATTTACATTTCGATAACCCTATCGGCTTCAACATCCTCGAAAACCATGAAAATGACACCCATGACGAAAAAATTGATACTACTTACTTTTACATACTTTACGTAATAAAAAAAATTCTCATTATTATTATCATCAAGTATTTAAGACATTTGGTTATTCGAATATTGTGTATTTCTATTGCGATCTTTATGAGCCGCTGCAAACAACCGTCACAATGTCCACTCACGACGGCGACTGACGCCGAACTAACCAAAGATTACTGTATATATACGAACTAACTGAACTAAGTGACGCAGTCTCTATTTAGTAATAATTTACATAAAGGGCTGCCAAATACAACGAAAATTTTGCCATTTCGCAGCCGAAAAAAATTATTATAACTAAATTAAACAAAATTAAACAACCATTTACCTTCAATAGCTTCCCACATGATAGATGAAGAGTTTTAAAAATATTTTGAGTTGAATTATTGATATTTTCAAAAGTTATCGTGTTTACAAGCCTTGCGCACTTGATAAATCCGCACCATAAGCCACTAGAACCCCTTTTTTACTTAAAAATAGCAATTATTCGATTTAAAAAAATATTAATAAGTTCAACAATCATTTATCTTTCTGACAATGTACTTTTTATATCACCTATATGTACAATATGATTGCTAAATACGATTTCATGCGACAAAATGTTGGAATCTTAATTTTTAGGCCCTAGTAGAACATACCGACGTGCTTAGGCGCTTACGGCATGCAAAAATGGCAGGTAAAATATTACCAAGCGACAAAATATATCATTTTTACTAAAATTTAAAAATACTACTATGTTACGTCTTTAAGTCCATTGCATTTAGGAAAAAAAAACTAAATAAAAGTGTGTACATAATTAAGATGTGTTAAAAAGTCAAAAGACAAAAAAATAATCGGGTAAAATTTCTTAAGTTATGCCTATACCCTAGATACTGTAAAGAAAAATATACTTTATGTTTAACCGCATTAATTTGAGTCAAGGCAAGAATTACTAAGTGTATGAAGTTATAATCAATTACCTAACAAGTGAAAATTATTCATAAATCAGTAAAAATTTAGTTGCTTGGTCGCCGAAAACTGTGAAATTGTGATTTTTTTAAGTTACCAAGCGACAACAAAACTCTTCCTACCGGTACGAGAGTATGGAAGTAATCCTACCACTTAATAATAACCTGAATTTGAGCATATTATTACATTTAAATTAGCCTTTTCCAAGAGAAACAAATTCGTTTAATATATGGGAAAGTCCGGAGCATGTGTCTAAAGAAAGAAAAAAAGAGAGAACATGTTTATTTGTTCCAACAATTTTAACTATTTAAAAAACAAAGAAACATAAAGAGAAATTTAAAAAAATCTAATTTCACACTGATTTTCAGCAACAAAACGCTACCGACTCAGCATAATCTATACAAATAAAAAAAATTGAAGTGTCTGTTTGTAATGTCAAAATTACAGCTTTTTACTAAATGCATATGAAAGTATATACGGTACTAATAACTAAAATACAATTTTTAAAGTTTTTGTCTGTCTGTCTGTGCATCTGTCTGTCTGTTTGTTTCGGCTAATCTCCGAAACGTCTGGACCGATTTTGATAGGATTTTCACTGGCAGATAGCTGAAGTTACAAGGAGTAACTTAGGCTACTTTTATTTAAAAAAACGAATTAGGGTTCCGCGCAAGAAAATTAAAACTCCAAATAACACGTGGGCGAAGTCGCAGGGTACAGCTAGTTCTACAATAAAAAATTTATCCCTATGCTGATAGTCTCCTAAGAATAGCTGCCACTATTTAATTCCTTAGCCCCTATTTTGCCAGAGAGGATGGGAGGATTTTGCTAAAGACGTAACGCATTGCGACCTTCGTAGTGCATAACGTCTACGTCGCTGGTCTTAGTTTTTACATCTAATGTAAACGAGATATTTATACCACAAGCTATTGGAAGCCATAAAATTTTACTGGCATTTCTCATATTTAAGTTATACGAACCACCCAAGCAACGAAATGGGGTGATCTATTCTCTTAAGCTCCCACCATATGACTTATTGGTTAAAGAGAAATTTATTGCAGTACATTTTATTTATAGGGTAAGGGTGATAAATGAACACACAGTTCACTTCTTGATAGTAAGTGAATGCCGTGGTCGATAGCTATCCACGTTTATAATTAATAGAATCAGGCGTTACTTTGCGGAAATCCATTATATAAAAGCTTTTAGAAAAATTTTATATAACGTTAACGTTATAACGCGGATATTTGCGAAGTAAATTTTTCTAAAAGCTTTTATCCATATTTATGCTCAATTAAAAATCAAAATGCAGATGTGTTTCACCCTTGAAACTGAGATGGAATGCCTCGTTTCCAGTAAAAAGGGTATCCGATTCTCTATACTCACCATATGAAACATGCATTAAGCTGCTATTTTACGCTGGTATTCTGTAAGAGTGTGGTCCTTCCCTGACCAAGCTGATTCATTCGTGCTACAATCATAGATAGCTGCAGAGCGGCTTTACTACATAAAAATTATATTTTACACAATTTCGTAAGTACACTTTTTTAAATCAGTTATTCATTTAGCTACGTTAAACACACAGGAACACCATAGTACTTTATTGCGCAATTTTACACCTTAATTTTAAAGTGAGAATTTACCACTGACGGTCAAAATTTATGAGGGAGCGTCGCTAAACTGAAAACAGTCATTTGTATCGCTACGCAAACCGTGGCATTTGTTAATTGCCGTGACTTACATGTGTTGTTGGTGTGTAATATCGTTACAGTTGTATCCATTAATTTTCATTAAGTTTTAAAAGTATAAATTCATGAGATTTTATACAAGGTAAAGCCACGCTGCAGTTTTATTATGGTTGTAGCACGAATATGTCGGCTTAACAGCAGGCTCGGCAGCTCAAAATGGATAAGGAATTTATTATAGGTAAAAAAAACCAATCCTTTCTTAAACATGGCTGCTAAAATTGGCGGATAACAATAAGAATTTCGGTGTCTGATCTACCACACAACAAGCTTTTGCGATTTTTGTACGGTTACGTCTATTATCGCACAATTAAAATTTTCATTCATCGAAACAACATGTAGATAAGTATAATATACAAACTTTTTCTTTAAATTATAATATGTGACGTACGAGTTTCGTGTACAAAAGACCGACCAATGACGAACATTTTAATAATTATATAATTAGTCGGGTCATAAGTTCTGTGAAAACCTTATTATTTAAAATATTTGAATACTGGCTAGATGAACTTCACCAATTTTAAAAATATAACGTTTGCGCTTGCCGAAAATAAAAAAGACATTAATTTTCATTCATTTTTAAATATGGAGTGGTCGAAGAAAGAATATAGCGTAGTGGCTATCGCGTTACACCGCTGTGGTTACGCGCCAAAAGAGATTTTCAATATTCTACAAAAATTTAAAATAACCCTATGATCTGTTTATCGCACTATCAAACGATTCCCTGAAGATTCAAGCTTCGAAGACCGTAAGAGGACCGGCCGATCTGGTACAGTTAGGACACCCACGATCATCAAAGCAGTGATGGCGCGAATCCAACGAAATCCTGTTCGTAAACAAAAAATCTCAGCTCTTCAGATAGACCTAAGCAAAACCACCATCAAAAGAGTGATCAATGAAGACCTAGGACTATGAGCTTATCCTAAGAAGACCGGGCATTTTTTGAACGTACGTTTGAAAAAAATTAGGCTGGATAGATCCCGCACTTTGTTACGGCGGTAAGCGGGAAAAATATGCCACGAAATTTTGTTTTCGGATGAAATAAATTTTAACATCTAATAAAAGCAGCAGTGAAAAAGCCAGCACGCGTATTCTGAGGGTTCAACGAGGACATTATCCTTCGTCACTCATGGTTGGGCTTGGAGTCTCATATTCAGGTTTAACTGAAGAGTTTTTTTGTGAGAAAGGTGTAAAAACCAGTACCGAGGTGTACCAAAATACCGTCCTAACAAACATAGTGGAACTTCTTTCTCAAAAAATGTTCAAAAACAGACATTCGATATTCCAACAGGACTCTGCACTAGCTAGCACGAAGCACGCAAAACTGGTTGACCGCCCGTGGAATTGACTTTATCGGACATGAAAACTGGCCCTCTTCTAGTCCAGATTTAAATCTACTGGATTACAAGATATGGCTAAATTTAGAGAAGAAAACCTGCGCTAAATTTATTCAGAATTTGGAATCTCTCCGAGCATCTTTGGCTAAAGCAGCGGCAGAAATAGATAGGAATGTGGTGCGTGCTGCGATTGATGATTGGCCGCGTCTATTAAGGGCATGTATTCAAAATAGGGGAGGGCATTTTGAATAATGTAAATAAAATTGTATTCTAAATTAAATTACCTTTCATTTCATATATAATTTCTATATAATTACAAAAAACGGTATCATTAATTTTATAAAAAGTTTTTGACAGAACTTATGACCTAACTAAGTATATATATTTAATAATTATGTTGATGGAACCTAATTTCTTAGTCTGATGATGACGAATAGCATTATCAGGGTACGTTTTTCAGCTGCCCGGCAAATCTTCAAATTAAAGCTTGAAATGGAAAGGTACATAGAAGAAATACGGAAAGGATGTTGAACTTTTGGAAACACGGCTTTATTTTACAATAACTTGGGATTTAAAAAAGTGTCCTAATATTGTTTACATTTTTAAAAATTTCGTTATATAGAGGATTATTCTATAAAATAAATAAAAATATAAGCTCAAATTTTAAATGTGCGTCTCGAGTTGTAATAAAATTTAATAAGCTATTAGCTAATCAGCGCAGCGGTGGAAGTTCAATGTGTGAGTGGTGTATGTTGGGTAAGTGTGTGTTTAAAATAGTGTACCATAAAACGTTCTTAATTTCCTTGAAGTAATAGTTCCATGTTTTATTTGCGTTTAGTTAGTTCCATTCAAAATATTTCTATTTTGAATCCAACATAAAATTTTAATCTCTATATCTTACTTGCTAATGAAATCCTGTTCCTTTAGTGCTCGGTATTTGGCGATAAGCTTCTTACTCCAGAACAACATTTGCATAGCTCACACAGAACTAAACATCGCCACTTGCTGCAAGGCGCATGTCAAGCACAGACTTAGAATATACTGGCGTATAGATGGACATAGTCTGCAAGGGAGATGAATATTCCTTATGGCAAAAATACAAGATAGAAAAGGATAGGTACCAAATCTCATGACTTTGTAACCGATATTGAATGACAGGTCGGCACAAGTCGGCACGCAAAAAATAAGCTCCTAGATATTTGGTATTTTTTTAGAGTGTAATAGTGGTCATTTTTAGTAACATTTTTCCATAATGTTCATTAGTTCTGTGAGTAACTGTGGTGATAACAATAGAAATAATCCTGATATTTTTGTACGTAGTAGAGCCAAGCTGCAGCTATATTTATAATATAGTTGTAGCACGAATGGGTCGGCCCGACCGGGGAAGGACTACGCTCTCACAGAATACCAGCGTAATATAGCAGCTTAATGTTGCTGTGTTTCGTATGGTGAGTGCAGAGACCCGGAGACCCTTTTTACTGGAAAAGAGGCATTCTATCTTAGTCCTCAAGTCTAACAATGCACCTGCATTTTGATTCACAAACGAGGATAGATGTAGATGTCTATGGGCCACAGCAACCACTTACCATCAGGTGGATTGTGTGCTCGTTTGACACCTTATTTCTACAAAAAAAAATTGCACATTTCACAGGTAAATTCTCAAGACGTCTTCAATATTATGACACATTTAGTTTTGGTTAAAATTAATGTTATATACTGTTTAAAATATGGAATGTTTTTAATCATTTTGTAAATTTTAATATTTTGCAAAGTTTTCCTTTGTTGATAATTTGCATGAATTTGGTAAATACATTTTTATACAAAATATTTTACATGTATGCTAGAGATTGACTCAACTATATTAAAATTAATGTCGATATTTATCTTGAATATTTGTATTGAACGATAGACTGGCCCACAAAACAAGAAAATAAATCATCGGTTTGTGAACTATAATTAATGTCATTTTATTTTGCCATTTATCAAACAGATTCCCTCCGGATTCTGTAATTAGAAAAAATGGTTAAGTTTAATTGGATGGGTTGGTTGGAATCCAAAGAAAAACTCAACAATTTGCAGCAAACATTTATTTGAGAAGTATAAAAGAAAAAGTAGAATAGAAAAGTTTATTAAAAGGAACCATTTTCACATTATTTATATCAGTAAGTACAGTAAGACATCAAAAATGTAACTTTCAAAACTTTGGATAAAAATAGAGACAGACATTAATACATTATAAAACTGTATCTAGTGAAAATATAAAAATATTGAGATTATCCTATTTAAATCATAAATGTTAAACTACATAAATCGTTAAAATATTAACAAAAAATGCTTCTATAAGCTATAAAAAGTATTTTGCGAGGGAAATTTTATAGTGTCACGTGCAACTTTACCTTCGAATTAGGCCAGTTGCACATTTCGCATAGGTTTTTAGGGTTCCGTACCTCAAAAGGAAAAAACGGAACCCTTATAGGATCACTTTGTTGTCCGTCTGTCTGTCTGTCTGTCAAGAACCTTTTTCTCAGGAACTCTTGGAGGTTGGAGGTATCAAGCTGAAATTCATACCAAATACTCACCTCTACTGTCACTTGGAGCTGTGAAAAAATCAAACTTCTAAGCCAACCCAATCAAAAGATACAGCCGTATATGCTCCAAATTTTCGACATTCGCAAGGGACTCAAAACCTACAGGGTACTTCCCGTGAACTCAGAATCTTAAATTTTTGTTACGAAGCAACGTATTATACCACAGATAAAGGAAAAATTGCGAAAAGCATAAATTTTTAGTTACATCATATAATAAAAATATTTTTAATAATTTTAAGCTTACATACCTACGGATTTGTTCGGAACCCTTGGTGCGCGAGTTTTTTTTTATTATTTTTATAGGATAAGGGTGACAAACGAGCACACAGTCCACCTGATGATAAGTGGTTGCTGCCGCCCATAGACAATTACATCTATCCTCTATTTCAAATCAAAATGCAGATGCGTTGTCACCCGTGAGGACTAAGATGGAATACCTCATTTCCAGTAAAAAAAGGCCTCCGGCCACTTGCACTCACCAAGCGAAACGCAGAGGTAAACTTCTACTTCACGCTGGTATTCTGTGAGGGATTTCCGAGCTACATAATTCACACTGTTTTAAAAATTAGTGTTGGGCAAACAATCTTAACGTGTTAGAGCCACTCTGCAGCTATATATATATATATATATATATATATATATATATATATATATATATATATATATATATATATATTGTATATATATATATATATATATATATATATATGTATATATATAATGTTTGTAGCACGAATGGCTCGGCTCGGCTCCTGCGCCCCCTTTCCTCCTGCGCCCCCATTCCCCAAGGGGTTCGCTTCCGATACGGCAGAAAGGCTCTCCAGGCCAAAGCCAGTCTCAGATGGTGTTTAGTGGGTAGGCACTTAGGTTTTCATAGTGAGTCCCACATAACCACGCAGTTGGCTGCATGGTATGCTAAGAGCATTCACCATCTCCTTCCCCCGCTTCCCGGAGGGTAGCCCTTTACGTTGCTTCAGGGCGCAAAAAATAGACTCAGCTTGACCGAAGCAAGAACCATGCGCTCCTAGAATACCAGCGTAAAATAGCTACTTAATTTTGCTGTGTTTGTTATGGAGAGTATTTTACTGGAAACGAGGCATTCTATCTTAGTCAGAAGGGGTGAGAACGCATCTTAATCGAGGATAAATGTAGGTGTCTATGGGCCACAGCATACACTTACCATCAGGTGGACTGTGTGCTCATTATTTACCCTTACTCTGTAAAAAATTAAACAAAAAGTATGTGTTTCCTGTTAAGTGCGCTATAAGAATTAGTATTCAAACGAATAGAAATTACTTTACTTCCGAAAACTCGACCATAAAAAATAATTAATTAAACCACTGCGTTTTTGTTACATGTCATATATTGTTTGCACAACAATAATTTTAAAACAGTATGAATTAATGGCTACACGTTATTTGTTCTCATTTTGAATGTATAATGGCCAAACCTTTATGGTCAGGTCGTAAGTTATATAAACATTAAAAATGTGTGTGTAAAAGTACCGATGTTTTGTATCACCTTTTTGAATATACGATGGAATCTCACAAAGAGGCGATAATCACAAACATGACCTATGTTTGCTATCAAAGTTTCAGAATACGCTGAAGAATTTTGAAAGAAACTGTTTCTGAATGCTATGTCTTGAGGGTGTTTGTAGCAGTAAAAGATTGTTGTTGTCTTTTATTATATTCTAAACTTGCGACCCGTACGGCCGCTTAGCCGGGGTAGGATTTATTAATTTGGCGATATTAAGATTTGAGATAATCATCAAAAACATTATTTTATATATTCTTGATTTCACAAAGAAATCTCAAAGTTTTTGGATACAATATAGCATAGATTACTCCTGAACCCCAGCATAGCTTTTTATCTGTTCTCATGTTTCATTACAATCGGTTGAGCCGTTTCAAAACTAACCCGGCCAGACAGACAAACAGACAAAAAATTTAAAAATTGTAATTCATTTCGTAAAGTCATGAAAATAACTCTCTCAGTTCCATCACAATGAAAGGCAGTACCTAGTTTCAATATAACAACAACACTTAAATTTATATGTGTATATTTAAATTACAAAAATTTGATTGTACTAGTAAACAGAAGTTGTTATTCCTTTTGCTTTTAGGAATTTGCCTTGGTAGGTACCGCTTCTCACTTATTTCTACACTTTAACAGTATTCTACCCAATTACATGATCAGTTGCCATTCCTGAGGACTAAGATTGAATGCCTCGTTTGCAGTAAAAACGGTCTCCGGTTCTCTACACTCACCCTACGAAACATAGCAGCATTAAGCTGCTATTATACGCTGGTGTTCTGTGAGAGTGTTTCTTCTCCGGTCGAGCTGACCCATTCGTGCTACAACCAAAATATAGATTCAACATGGCTTTGATCATCCCGTGGGTATCGTACGGTATCGTAATCGTCATAGAAAAAAGCGAGCATGTGGCGAGCAGCAGCATCTTCCTGATAACAACTTAAAATTATTAAAAAAAACTGGAGATACGAACCCGCTTGCGTGGGAACTAGTGGGAAATTCCCACTATAAGGCTATCTATGGGGTGATATATGTTCAGCAATGGACTTTAATAGACTGTAATGGATGGATGGATGGGTGTGCGCTAAAACGCAAGAAAAATGTTAAAGGTAATATTTTTAAAATTCTTATAAGTTGATTTAAATTTAAATGTTTATGATTTTCATATGTTTCATATTTTGGCTTACACTGTAAAATTTCCGAAGCAGATTCGAAGCGCAGCTTATCGCGCTACCTACAGGAAAAAGGCAAAAATTTAAATGCCAAGCCAGTTACTATATATAAGGCTAGCTGTTCCCCGCGACTTCGCCCGCGTGTTATTTGGGGTTTTAATTTTTTTGCGCGGAAATCTAATTATTTTTCTATAATAAAAGTAGCCTAAGTTACTCCTTGTGACATTAGCTATCCGTCAGTGAAAATCATGTCAAAATAGGTCCAGCCGTTTTGAAGATTAGCCGGAACAAACAGACAGACAGACGAACAGACAGACAGACAGACAAAAACTTTAGAAATTGTATTTTTGTTATTAGTACCGTATATACTTTCATATGCATTTAGTAAACGCATCTGCATTTTGATTCGTAATCGAGGATAGATGTAGATGTCTATGGGCCGCAGCAACCACTCACCATCAGGTGAAACTTAGTAAACAGAACAAGCCTGTTGTAATATGTGAAGACTTTAACATCAATCTCCTTGAAACTTCTTCCATTAGTATTAAGTTTAGCTCATTGTTTAAATCATATAATCTTGTTAATTTATTCTTAGAACCAACACGTATTGCTGGGCCTAGTGCGACCTGTATAGATAACATTTTTACAGATTTTAAGCCCTTGCATAAATAAATTATTCAAAATTTAAGTTCAGATCACTGTGGACAGTTGGTATCACTACCTTACATACACAAAAAATAGAAAAATAAGAAAATTGTGTTTGTTCCAATAAATGAACATCGCTTGGAGAAGTTTAGAAGTAATATAATAAAAATACTTCCATCACATTCGTTTAAAAATAGTGCTAATTATTTGTATGCTACATTATTTAAAATTATAAGTTGTGAATTTAGTACAATATTTACTTCTAAAACTTTCTCTCTTAATAGTCGCAAATCATTTAATGAATGGGTGACAGTAGGAATTTATAAAAGTAGGCAAAGGTTATACGAGCTTTATGATAACAGATCATATAATAGTAGTGTTATATTTAGAGATTATGTAAAAATATATTCTTAAATATTTGAAAAAGTGTGCTCCACTGCTAAGGCAACATAATTACATTTTACATTTAAGCAACATAATTAAAACTGCATCCGACAAAATTAACATGACCTGGAGAATAATAAATAGTGAAACGGGCAAGGTCAAACCGCGCAACTCGGATTTTCAATTGAATATTAACAATAATGTAACGCGATCTGATCAAGAAGTGGCTATGGTTTTTGAGAAACATTTTACTGATATTCTTTTTTTTACAACAAAATCTTTAAATTGTTCTCCTACTGTCGCCAAATCATTGCTTAAACAAAATGTAAAGGCATGTTCAAATACTTTGAAATTCCATAGAGTACTGCCAAAAGATATCGTTAAATATTTTAAAACTATTGATGTTAAGAAAACGGCAGACTTAGGGGGGATTTCTGCTAAAGTTATTTTATCTATAATAGATATATTCTGCCGTCATAAGAAAAAAGGGCGCATCTAACAATTGTTGACAAAATGAGTTAAATATACCAATCGACTCAGGATAAAACGGCGCATCTACTCAATTTTTTTAATTCTCTAAAATATCAATGTTTTAGAAAATACCGTAAGAGTTTTGGACGTAACTGCTGATCAAAAATTACATTTTTTAAGTAGCAAAAGACTTAATACAAATTCAACATAAAAGAAAAGACTTATTTATCCAGTTGCTCTATCATCTTTAATAATATTTGCATCGATTACTTAAATGAAAAGACATAAGTTAATAGTTTTAAAATAAAAAGACGCTTTTGGTTTCTTACGTCCAATCATCTTAGTACTCACAGTGATTAATATAATAGGTTAGGCGCAAATGACGTTGCGTTTTTTAAAATAGCATCAATGATTAATTTACTTTGTAATTGAAAAGACGTAAATAACATTCCGACTTTTTTATAGGCTTGAGATTATATTATTTATTTAACTTCTAAGTTGAAAAGACACAAGTGGCCACTTGCGTCTTTTCTATTAAGTATTCGGGTACATCTTGGCGGTTAGAGGGGGGAAGTGCAGGAATGTTTCGTCAGTTGCGCCCAAGTCGTTAGAGAGTGTGGTCACGTCACGTTTCGTTGTGAAAGAAGGTAAGAATGTTAAACGTATTGAACATATTTTGTAAAGTCTCCATTTATTCGTTTTTATTATAAAAATTATCTATGCAATTAGATTGAAACTGAGTCGAATCTGTATATTAAATATTTTTTGGAAAATCCTATTGAAATAGTCATTATTATCGATACATAGGTTTAATCTATAGTTTTAAGAATTTTTGTCTGTTTGTAACCTTTTACAAAAAAAAACTATCTACCAATTTTTAATTATTCTACATTTATTTTATTTTCAGATTTCTAAAATGAAGGAAGGGAGATCTTTAAAACTATTAAGTATGGCAACTAATGTAATACAGGGTCCAGATTCAAATCCGCTAAATTTAGCGGAAACTGAAGTAGAAATATCAGATGATGAATTGATACTGTTGAGTCAGATGCAGAACGAAAATTTCAGAGATTGAAAGTTGCTTTTACCGACCAGTAACATCGTTCAAGATGATTTAAGTAAATTTCCAACAGGTGAAGAGACTATCCAAAATGAAGAAAATTTATTATCGCATAAAAAGATTATTAGAGAATTAAATACATCTAAGCTTAATTATTATTGTTATGAGGAATCTCGTGAATTATTCCCAATAGTTTCAGATCAATATATTTTTGACTCTGACGATTCTGTCAAAGACAAAGATTATATACCGCCTACCGATTACAAAAGAAACCGCTCCTATTCCGATACAGATTCTCAGGAAGAATTTATTGATAATAGTCAAAATGTAATAACCCCAGACTCGCCAGAGCAGGAAGAAAATGGTTTATTATATACTAAAAAAGGAACTATAAGAAAGAGAAAGAGATATGAGATGTCGTTAAATACCAGAAAACAAATTAAAATATTGAAAAAGTGAACGTAAAACTACCAATTAAAAAATGGCTGTATTGAATCCTGCAAAAAAAATGTAGCACATATATTTCCGAAGACCGGCGCAAAGAAATTAATATTTTTTTTTACAAATATGACGTGGTCAGAACATAAGATTTTTATAAGAGAAAATACTTCTATGACGCGACCAAAGAGACCCAAACTAGGTGAAAGAATACTGAACAGATAAAATACTATTTCTTACTTTTTACTGGATAGTGCCGGTACTAAATTTAATGTCTGTAAGACATTTTCTTTAGAAACTTTGGGTTTTAATAGGAAAAATGATAAAGTTGTCAGAAATTCCTTAAAAATGAAAGAAGGAGATGTGGATAATAGGGGCTTGAATCCATATCCCAAGAAAATTAACAATGAAAATGTAGTACATCATGTCGAATCATTTCATCCTACGATATCGCATTATAGACGTGAGCATGCTCCCAATGTAAGGTACTTGTCTTCAGATATTACAGTGCGAGCAATGTATAGTGATTATTCTGACCAGGAGAAACTGATCTCATACGAATACTACCGTAAGATCGTCAAAGATCGCAATATATCTTTTGCTAAATTAGGTCACGAGGAATGTGAATTATGTCAAAAATTCTTGATTCATAATCCTAGAACTGATTTTCGTCACCGAAATTGTAAGGAATGTAAAAATTATGAGATTCACACGAAAAGTACATTTTGGCTCGAGCCGAGTACCAGCGTAATGTTGACGCACAAAATAATATGAAAGGTGATTCTGATACTACATATTTCGCCGTTGATTTACAGAAAGTTATAATGTTGCCGCGCATGGAGCAATTTAAAGCAGTGATGTTCTGTCCACGCTTAATTATTTTCAATGAAAGTTTCGTACCAATCGGAGAAAAGAAAACAACTTTAAATTTTCAAATATTTTCGGCTCTTTGGCATGAACCTATATTTGGTCGAAAGAAATATGACATAGTAAGTTGCTTTAGAGCATTTTTTTTACAAAATCGTGACATGAAGCACTTAGTGCTTTGGCTAGATAATTGCGCTACTCAGAATAAAAATTGGGCTCTATTTTCATATATGTTATAACTCATTTATTCAGCTGAAGTTTCATTTGAAACTGTTACATTCAAATATCTTCAAGTTGGTCACACATATATGGCTGCCGATGAATTTAATCATAGAGTAGAAATGGCTATGAAAAATAAAAAAAGAATTTATGATTTCGAAGACTTTTATCAACTGTTTTAAGCACTAACGAACTTTTTTATAAAACAAATTTCGATGGTGATGACCATTCACTGGATTTCTTAAGGGTAAAGAATATTAAAAATGGAATACCTGCTCCCAAACAAAATTTTACTTTCAGAGGTATTACATCTGAACGAAAAATGAAAATAATTAGGGAATTAGGGCCACTCATGCCGGAAAACAGAAGAGTGTTTTGGCAAATTTGCCAGTGAATGATGATGCGGTGGATCTTACAAGGAATTATGAAGACTGAACGTACAAATCTTCTTTTTATTTTTATATTTAAGGGTATTTTGATCTCACAATTAAAAAAGGCCAAGGGTAGCTTCAATCTGAGTTTAGCTTTAAGTGATTAATATCGGTGATACTTTTCTTCTATTGTATTTATTACAGGAAAGAAGCTGACAGAATGACTAAGTATGTGGTAGAGAGAAATAAAAAGGCCTTTAGTCTGTTTTTAGTAATTAAGGATAAATTACCTTTGTGTTCTTTTCATTTTTAGATATAGACATCAAAAGTGATTGTTGCTCAAATATTAAATATAGTAATTTAATTAAACCCTGATTAAAAGAAATTTAAGAATAATTTAAATTTACTCGTTGCACATTTAAAAATGTACGAAAAAGTGGCAGTTAAGTTTTATAGGTATAATTATGGTTTTGATGCTGTGAAAGCAAATTTTATACTGATATAGCGTTTTATGTAATGAAATGTAATTGCTCAAAACTTATGATAATTTAGAAAAAAACTGAAGAGAAACTATTAGTTTTGATTTATTGGTTGCAATGACAATAAAACTATCATATGAAAATAATTAATTAGTAAATTATTAAATTTTAGAGGTATTTATTTTGTTTAAATGTATTGAAACTAATTTGTGTTCAAGTTTTTGGTTTTGTTATTATTAGTCATACCCTGATGTTCGTAATATTTAGATTTTTTAATTTTCTCAATAAACAAGATTTTAATTGTTTTTTGTCTATTATTCTTATTTAGCACGTCTTGGAACAGGTATATTTTAAAGAGTGGTTTTATGACTGTTACATAATGTAACTGAGTACGTTTAGATAATTCTAATACAATGCATTTAATATTAAAAATAACCTCACTAATGTTACCACTCTCTTAAGTTTTTCCACCTTTTATCGTAGTAAGTCTGGTATGATACCCCTATATTGCGGGTTGTTACTTTTTGTGTCTAGTTTTGTTACATACTTACTAAAAAGAAAAGTAGTAAATGACCATTTGCGTCCATTCAGTTTCAAATAAACTTTTCGAGATATGTAAAAATGTTAAAAGAATGGCAGTTTTTTTATTTACTAGGTTGGAAAGACGCAAATGGTTATATGCGTCTTTCCTTCGAAGTTTTTGCGTTACCGGGAGTATTTTTTAAGCTAAAATGAAAAGGAAAATCCGTTTAATTTAAATAAATAAACAAATTATCAAAAAAAGTTCGTCTTTAAAATCTTCATGTCTCTAACTATCAATTTCAATTTTCATATTGATACATTTTTAAATATTTTAGACACAGCAGGGTCTGAAAGAAAAATCAGCAAATAGTATTATTTGCTGATGATACTTCCTTGATTTTTAAACTTAAACGTCAATCATTTAAATGTGACGAAGTGAATAGTGCTATATCAAAATTAGTGCATTGGTTTAACGTTAATAATCTGCATTTGAACGGATATAAATCTAATTGTGTTAAATTTACAATAACGAATGTTAAAAATCTGAATATCAATGTGTTTTTAAAATTGGAGGAATTGACCCCTGTTTTATCCACTATTTTTCTTGGCATCACTCTCGACGCAAAACTTCAGTGGGGCCCCCATATATCCAAATTTGCACGCAGACTAAGTTCTGCAGACTATGCTGTAAAAAAATATTAGAGGTCTCACTAGTGTCGAGACAGCTAGATTGGTTTATTTCAGTTATTTCCATAGCATAATGTCTTATAGGATTTTACTATGGGGAAATGCGGCTGATTCAAAAACTATTTTTGTTTTACAGAAGAGGGCCATTATAGCTATTTACAATCTTAAACCGAGAGAGTCTCTTAGAGATAAATTTAAAGAAATAAATATATTAACTTTGGCCTCTCAGTATATCTACGAAAATTTAATGTATGTTCACAAAAACACAGATAATTTTAGTAAAAATAGTGATATATATTCTGTAAACACTAGGAACAAACACAAGCTAGTGATGCCAGTTTTTCGACTCCACAGAGTCAGTAATTCATTCTTGGGGCAATGTATACGCTATTACAACAAGGTCCCGGAAAGTGTACAGGTTCTCTCTATTACCAAGTTTAAATGTTTTATTAAACTGAAACTGTATAAAAAGGGTTATTATTGTATAAATGAATACATGGTTGATAATAACCCCTGGGAATGAGGTGGTCGCTTCCAAGCAGTTTCTAAAAGAAATTTTGTAAATAGTTCGTATTCATTTATATATTAAAATTTATTTTTAAAAAATAGTCCCGCTGGGTTTCTTGCTGGTTCTTCCCAGGACAGAGGGTTTTTTTTCGAACCAGTGGTAAAGTAAAGTAAAAAATGACTTTCAATAAGAATTAAACATGTAATGTAAATTGAATAAAAATTATTCTATTCTATTCTATTCTGAACTGTGTGCTCGTTTATCACCCTTATCCTGTAAAAAAGTAAAAAGCTGGTAATTTTGACATTACAAACAGACACTTCAATTTTATTTATTTGTATAGATACATTGCACTTTTAATTGTACTTGCTCAACAATAAGACAGCTGATGGATAAAAGTACCTTAGATATTAAAATCTTGCCTTGCATGCAGGCTTTGTAGTGCTCATATATTGTTATTTGTCTTTTAACTATTGCTGCGCCCTAGCTAGGTTGGAGAATTTGCTATAATTATTATAATAAAATAGGTTCATACCAACCGCGAAACGAGAAAGTTACTAATGGAAAAGGTTTATTGGCATATTATCATTTATGACTCTTCAAATCAAAATCAAATCAAACTATTTAATAATAACTGATAAAGTATAAATTGTGAAATCATAATGATAAATAGTAGCGAAATTCGAATATTATATAGGTCAATCGGGAACGGTATGTACTCGAACATTCTAGATGTTTCTAGAGTAGAAGATTCTGAAACTATCTGGGGTCCTGTATAAGGCCGGTATAGACCGCGACCGGAGTCGCGGATTGAGTTGGCGATACAAGCGAATACTTCGAAGCGGTGCAACTGCGAACTAAAGTGATCAGTAGTACAATTGTGTTTTGTTTTTAGTGTGGTTTAAAGTTGTAATTAGTATTCTTTAATTAAAGTGTCAATTTTGGTAATTTCCTCGGCAGTTTTTCATTGTCTCGAAACCCAAGCTCGTAACAATATTTAATAAAAATTTAAAATTAAAATTCAACGCCTACTAAAAATAATGTACCTAATTACACTAACAAAATGAAAGAAATTACTTAAGTATTTATATTAGGTCTCATCCTGCAAACAAATGAAAACTAAAACTAAGCTTAACCGAAGAAAGCCTTTTAAAATTTACGTAAGTAATAGGTATGATCGGGGCCAAAATTAGTTTGGTTTTCTATTAATTCTCAGAATCAGCCTGGAGTCAAGATTTTAGCGGTGTCCATCCTTGTGCCTCTAAAGGCACATAAAGTTCTGTATCTATCTCTCCTACACTCGTGGTTGATTATCTTGTCCTGCGTCATTAAAATATAATGTTTGTAATCCATTGATACCAATTTTTTAATGATGGGTTCGTACATAATATCTTTACATCCCGCATAGATGGCTAGTCTCCGTTAAGACAGGCTGCTATAACCTTATATTTTTAAGTTACAAAAATCATTTAAGTAATAATTTTTCTCCATAGAAATATAAAATCACACCTTAAAAAATTTGATCAATTGTACAAATGGGCGTGCCTCAAGGCTCAATTCTCGGCCCCTTTCTGTTTCTTGTATACATTAATGATTTATTTTACATAGTAGGGGATAACCATGATATAGTATTATTTGCAGATGACACTTCTTTAATTTTCAAATTAAGTCGACAATTACTAAAATATGTCGAAGTAAGTAATGCAATATCTAAATTAGTAAATTGGTTCAATGTTAATAATTTGCATTTAAATGGCACTAAAACGAAATGTATGAAATTCATGACTCCAAATGTCCACAATTAAATACTAATGTAATTTTAAATGGGGAGAAACTGAGTCTTGTAGATACCACTATTTTTCTTGGAATCACACTAGACGCGAAGTTTTAATGGAGCCCCCATATATCAAAACTAACAAGTAGACTTAGTTCTGCAGCATATGCTGTAAAAAAGATTAGAAGTCTAACCAGTGTTCAAACAGCTAGACTAGTTTACTTTAGCTATTTCCATAGCATAATGTCGTATGGTACTTTGCTATGGGAACACGCAGCTGACATTGAAATTATATTTGTTTTACAGAAGAGGGCCATAAGAGCAATTTATGATTTAAAGCCTAAAGAGTCGCTACGACAAAAATTTAAGGAAATTAATATATTAACTTTGGCCTTTCAATACATTTATGAAAATGTAATGTATATACAAAAAAAATATAAATAGTTTTACAAAAATAAGTGATATTCATTCTGTAAATATTAGGAACAGACACAAGCTAGTAGTACCAGTTACTCGAATTCATCGAGTCAGTAATTCATTCTTGGGGCGATGTATACGCTTTTACAACGAAATTCCAGAAAATATACAAAATTTGACCTGCTCAAAGTTCAAAAACATTATTAAACTAAGTTTGTATAAAAAGGGTTATTATAATATTAAGGAATTTATGGATGATAATAACCCCTGGAAATGAGGTGATCGCTACCAAGCTATTTCTAATTTGTTGCGTTGTTAATTTGTGTAACATCATGATTGTAAGCTGTTATTAAAAAAAAAGTCCCTCTAGGTTTCTTGCTGGTTTTTCCCAGGACAGAGGTTTTTTTCAAACCAGTGGTAATCAAACAAAAAGGTAAATTTCAATAAGTATTATTTATAATCTATATTGAATTAAAAAGTTTCTGTTTCTGTTTCTGTTTCTTAAAAACTGGAACACCATATTTCACCCTCTAAGGGTTAATTTTCCAAAATCCTCTCTTGGTAGATGCGTACGTGAAAAAAGGAAGTTTTTATCTCAATTTCACGCTTCTACGTCCAGCCGTTTAAGCTTTGCATCTAACTTCTATAGCTTTCATACAAAATTTGCACACATGATTTAAAACAGTAAGGTGAAATTTTATTACTTTATTATTTCAAAGCATTAAATATTTTCTCCCCTCCCCCGTTAATGGGTTGAACTGAGAATTTGCTAAATATTTTATTTAATACTAAATTGCACATCCTCTGCCTCTGAAACTTTTCCCGTAAGGGATAGTTTTGAAATAGCAAAATACGTATGTTTTTATACAGTACTTTTAGTAAGTACCGAGTCAATCGCCCTGTTAAATAAAAAAAAAATCATACAAAGTATAACACCCTATTTCAAACTCTTGGGGGTCGAATTTTCCAACATACTTTCTTAGTGGATATCTTCACCATAAAGGATAGCTATTGTCAAAATTTCAGATTTCTATGTCAAGCGGTTTGGGCTGTCCGTTTGTAGATAATTCAGTTGCTCAGTCACAGAGGATACAATAGTATATAAACAGTAAACGGTGACACATAAACACTCACGCCAGTCACCCACAGGGGTAGGCAGAGACTTAGAACTTCCGTTTGGCACGCTCCTGACACACCTCTCTCGCTTCCTCCACATCTATATACCTACGCATACACGCTCGTCGGTTAAAGGTACTCTTGATTTGGATCATTTTCAATATATCGCCAATTTGGTCGATAAACTTTCACCTAGGGGCGTCCCTTCCTGACTCTGTCGTTCACCTCTGCAATATAAATTTGCTTTGCCACTCTTTCCTCATTCAGTCTTTTTACATGCCCAAACCAACGAAACATTCCCTACTTAATCCTCGTCACAACATTATATTGCAAACCACACTCTTCTCTTATCACACAATTTCTCACTCTGTCATTCAGATTCATCCCTAACATACTCCTTAATGATCGCTTTTTACAGCATTTATTCTACTCTCTTGCTTCTTCTGCCACACCCAACTTTCACTACCATAAATTAAAGTAGGGACTAACACAGCATTGTGAATTTCCATACGTGCCTTTTTGGACACATTCTGACTTCTCACAATAGGGTGTAGAGCCCCATTCACTCTATTTCCTGCGTTCACTCGTCGTTCTATATCCTTATCATATCTACCATCCCTGCTGAGTACACATCCCAAATACACAAACTCATCTACTTGCTCGACCAAACGGTGACACCTGCCGATGAATGGTAAAACTAAATATACATATTACATTCTATTCTGTTTGCCTAAACTATCTCCAATATAAATGAAATTTCATAAACACTATTTGAAAACTAAATGAAAAAAGACTTCTTTTTTATAAAGGTTAAGATAAAACTTTTAGAATTTCCTTGGCAAATTAAAATATAATAACAAACACTTTATTACTAAATAAAAATTTTAAAACAAAAATAATAATATCAAATGCGGCAAGCCAGCGCGATGGTTTCTTTCGCGCTCCAAGAAATATGAGAATGCCCATACCCAGCCGAGAGCCATAATATATAAACTGTATATAATACATAACCACCCTCTTACTTGCCGTAATCGTTAAAGGTAATAAATTTATTGTATTTGCTGATTTACAAAAAATATTGCGTTGAATGCGCCACCTATTTACAGATATGTCTTATTCATAACTCGAGTATAATGAAACCATACCATATTTTAAAAAACCTATAGCGATATCTAGGTAAAAAATAGTAATTCATTTATTATTAGAGTAAAATAAAAACCATGATATTTAGAAAAAAAAATGGGTATAAATAATATAAAAATAATTCAAAATCGGATAATGTAATAATCAATTTTACGAAAATGTAAATTTAAAATTTCTTTGTAGCTGTAAAAGGGAAGTTTATTCCTACTTCCCAGCTCTTATGATATATAACGTGATGAATTATAATTATTTCAACGGTTCTGTGTACTTCAATAGTGAAAGCCCAATTCAAATTCGTTTTATTTATTTTTTTGTGTGGTGTGTGTCCAGACAGACAGGCAGTTACTAAAAATTTTGTTTTCTTATCTGTGTCGATAAACTAGTGTACCCAAATTTAAATTTCAAAGAAATATTTAATGTACAGAATTCATCGTGTTTTAGTTTTAATAAAGTATAGATTATTAATTAATGGTGTATTGACCAACTTGGCGATATAATGCAAATGGGCAAAATAATTAAAATAACCCTTAACCGATGTGTAAGTATGCGTAGGTACATGGATGTGAAAGAAGCCAAAGAATAGTATCAGGATCATGCCAAATGGTAATCCATAGTCTATACACCCGGGTAACAGGTGTGAGATTTGTGAATCGTCAACATAGCCTCCAAGAATGCCCCAAAGAACGGTCCTGAGATAACGACGCATTTTCTCGTTAGGCATAACTCAAAACTTGAAAAAAGTTGTACAACCAGTGCGTGTTACCGGGTATGATTATGGATCTGAGACGTCATAACTGCTGGCCGTATGCGGAAGCTAAAGGTCGCTCTACGAGCTATTGAGAGGGCTCAGGGTTTCTCTGCGTGATATATTTAGAAATGAGGATATTCGCAATAGAACCACAGTAACCGACACAGCCCATTAAATTAGTAAGCTGTAGTGGCAATGAACCGAACATATATTTTTATTTTTTTTAAAACGTTACCTCCACACTAAGATTTTCTCCTGTATCTCTGTACTATAGTTGTAGCACGAATATGTCGGCTCGAAAATTGCAGCTTAATGTTGCTGTGTTTTGTATGGTAAGTGTAAATAACCGGAGAACCTTTCTACTTGAAACGAGGCATTCCATCTTAGTCCTCAGGGGTGAGAACACGTCCGCATTTTGATTCTTAGTTGAGGATAAATGTAGATATCTACGGACCACAGCATCCACTTACCATCCAGTGGACTGTGTGTTGTCACCCTTATTCTACATAAAAATTATATTGTTTTAGAGTTTACAACTCTAATTTTTTTATAATAAATGAGTTGAAATAACCATTAAATATTTCAATCATCGCAAAGTACATTATATATGCAAAATAATAATTATACGGTAGTCCGTGCTCAATGTTTTATGTAAATAACAAAAACTTTTGGAGTAAATTGAACAATATTTTTACACAGTGTATATTGGCACAATAACTACATTCTGGTATATTTTAACTAACTAACCAATCAGCTGAGTGTGTTAACACAAGTGAAACAATTTGTATTCTATGTCTCGGAAATCCGAATATACATTCTGAAATAAAGAAGCAATCACTAACTAAGCTTCTAAATTCAGATAAAGTCTAATCTTTTACAAGGAAGTTGAATACAAATGGGAACGTGACGCGAACGTGGGGTAGAGAGAATATTATTCCTTTCCTTTCCATATAGCTCACGTTTCTGCGATCTCTGATTTCGAATAAGTAGACGTTAGTATTAATGTTAGACGATCATAACATATTTATCGAGAATAAGGTTTCCGTACGTGTACATATTCTTAGTAATAATATGGTGGCGTAAGAAAATCATGCATCCATTACAGCCTTTAAAAGTTTACTGCTGAATAATCGCTTCCCTCATAGACTGTCTCAGGGGGAATTATCCCCGTAGTTGCCAATCTTGGTGGGCCGCAACCGCAGTTTTAATATTTATATAATTTTGGTTTGCTTTCACTAAGATGCTGCTGCCCATCTTCTGTTTTAGTTTCCCTCCTCGCTCGAGCCTCTTACGATACCCACGGATATTAAAAAAAAAAAGAATAAAGGGTGGTCTTTGTTCTTTTTTGTTTTTTTTATAGGATAAGGGTGAAAATTGAGCACACAGTTCTCCTGATGGTAAGTAGTCACTGTGGACCATTGGCATTTACATCTAACCTCGATTACAAATCAAAATGCAGATGCGTTATCACATATCTCGTTGCCAGTAAAAAGGGTCTCCGGTTCGCTACACTAACCATACGAAACACAGCAGCGTAAAGCTGTTATTTCACGCTGGTATTCTATGAGAACGTGGTCTTTCCCCGGTCAAGCTGAGTCATTTGTGCTACAACTATATCAGTAATATAGCTGCAGCATGGCTCTACCACGTATAAACATTTTTTTTTTGTAATATAGATTGAAAAAATATATAAATAAATTAAAAATTAAATAGTAGATAGGCATTAATGACGAAGAAAATTCAATATATTTAATTAATATATTCGAATGAATATATTATGACTACCTCCTACATGGTATTTGTGGCTTTGCTATTCACTGATGATCTCCAAAATTATGAATATTTTATTATAGAATATATAACATACTTCAGTTACTAATGGGTCTATATTTTTTTTAATGCACTTATTATCGTAATTGTCTTTTAAAGTTAGAAAAGAGGATACTTGTGGTGTTGTTTTTTCAACCATACCTTTTCCACTCAGAGGAACTTGAAAAAGTCTAAAACATTAATGTTTGAAACTAAATTTTGAACCTATCTTTCTTGGACTTGGAGAGCCGTGTTGCAGCTATATTATGATTGTATCACGAATAGGTCGGCTAGACTGGAGAAGGACCAGGTTCTAACAGAACACTAGCGTAAAATAGAAGCTTATTGCTGCTTCTGTGTTTCATACGAGGGGCACACTGAAACGATCGGGAATAAGAAAAACCACATGAACGGTGTAGCTAAATTGTATTTTATTGTTTTTCAAAGTATTCTCCATTCAACTTAATGCACTTTTCCATTCGTGCAAACCAATCATTAAAACAGTAATTCCAGTCTGAAGTTGATGTTGACAAAATGGCTGATTTGTACGCTTCCACAGCTGCTTCGGGGTCTTTAAACCGTTGACCGCGTAATAAATCTTTCATTCTAGGGAATGTAAAGAAATCGTTTGGGCTCAGCTCAAGACTCTGTGGAGGATGGCTCTTTGCAGAGTATTCCGGTATCAATCTGCACGAGCCGCCTTTTGCTCTTCGGACAAATTGTGGGGAACCCAGCAGGGAAACTAGCTTTCTTACACACAGCTCATTATGTAATGTTGACTGAATTGCAGTCATTCCGATATTGATAACAGTCCGAATCTGCTTGTATATCACATGACG
This sequence comes from Parnassius mnemosyne, assembly GCA_963668995.1. Lineage (NCBI taxonomy): Eukaryota > Metazoa > Arthropoda > Insecta > Lepidoptera > Papilionidae > Parnassius > Parnassius mnemosyne. The sequence continues at coordinate 2,818,846 of CAVLGL010000093.1, read as the reverse complement.
GTTATCTAATATAATAGTTCGCACAGCTGCGATGTTTTCAGGCGTGACCGCTGTTCTTGGTCGACCTGCAGAAGAAACAGTGCTGACCGCGTCGGAACTCGGCATACCAGCGGTATATTGTCGTTTGACTCGGTGCTTTAGCATCATAAATCGAAACAAATTCGCTGAGACATTTATGTTGAGATAAGGCCACGACGAAAGTTGTAATAAATTATGGCACGGAAATGTTCACGCGTGAGCTCCATTTCTATTAACGACCCGTCAACTTTAAACTAACATGGTTTTTGTGTGTGAAATCAATGCAAACTCATTTCATTTAAGTCACGTATTCACAATCTGACTTCCGAGGGAACCGGTTCACTAAACTAAGATTTGGCTTGAAACCACAGCGCAGCACGCTACACACGGAATTGGTCGTGGAATACGGAATCACGTGAGGTTTTCTCACGGGAACATCTGTACTTACATCGCTCCGAAAATTTGGAATCGATATATCGTCAATGCAAATTATGTTCAAGATTTTATTATTTTTATCCGACTTCAAAAAAGGAAGAGGTTTACAATTACAATTTTTTTTATTTTGTATGTACGATATCTTCATGCAATGTTAACCTATTTAAAAATTATGTTTTATTAAAATGGTTTAGGTATATTTTATTCCAAAGGTTATATAAACTTGGAGGAATAATTCAACCCTTAAGGTTTGTAATGTAGGGGATGAAGTTTTTGAAGTAACTATTTAGACGACAATAAGAATATGTTATTCTTTAGTTTACTTGAAGGAAAGAAGAATTATTACTTAAAACTAGTTGTGATTTAAGTAATCATTCTACAGTATATTATAGGGTCATCTCATACACTATTTGAACTCCACGTAAAAGAAGATAAATTTCAAAGAGAAAAGAGTAATACTACAACTTATGCGATCCTAACCCTAACAAAAAAGTCTTAACCCTAAAAGGTTCAGACTTTTTTGTTTGATTTATTTGATTAGTTTATTGCTTTTGTTGTTTATTTTTTATTTTTATTTATTTTTTTATAATTGCTAAATATTATGTAATTGTAGTAGGTAATTTTGATAAAACTATATTCAATTTTGCTTTTGTTTTTTGTAATTAATTGTATTTGTATAGGCAACACAAACTTATTGCAGTTTGGCGAGAGAATAGTAAAAATGTACTTACCTTTGTATAAATTGAAAAAAAAATGCAAATTTAAAAAATCGTAGGTTCCAATACGCCATTCGACTTCTTGTTAAAAAATTAAAGTTACAACCGATATACGTCCCACTTCTAGGCACAGGCCTCCCCTCATTTCTGAGAGGGTTTTTTCAGGACAAGTATCCGTCGCGCTGCCCCAAGGCTTGTTGGCGAACTTCACATGTTTTCGAAATATATTTTTTTTTCTTATTTCTCAGACATGCAGGTTTTCCTCAAGATATTTTCTTTTATCGCCGAGCACGTGGTAACTATCTGAGTAACCAATTGCTCGGCGTATTGTAAATTTTACAGCGAGCACTAACCATCTGGTAAGCAATGAAATTGTTAATTGTAATTTTAAGTGCTGATTTCAACTTCTTGAATCACTCCTAATTAAGGGAAATAAATTATTTATAAAAAAATATTAACTTAATCCGCTCTGGATTGTTACTTGTTGTTGATGTTACCATAATAAACTATATAGTAACGTATCATGAGGAGAATATTATTTCTCATGGGCGACAACGCATTACAATTTTAGACATAGCCTAACGTGCCGAAGAAATGCAGGCAGGGTGTTTTCTTTTTTACTTATTATAAGCCAATTCTTGACCACAATCCCACCTAGTGTTAAGTGGTGATGCAGCCTTAGATGGTAAATCGCACAGTCTTATCGTAACAAAAGCCTATTCACTCTTGCATTGAAGACGCCCAGATTGTATTCGTACGGAAAGATAGACGCCGGCAAATTATTCCACTCCTTTGCTGTACGCATTACGAAAGACGAAGCAAACCGTTTAGTTCTAATACGTGGAATATCGACAACAAAGGGATGAAGACCCGCCGACCGTCTGGTTGTCCTATGGTGAAAAGGAGAGGGAGGAATTAAAGCGTGTAATTCCTGCGCACACTCACCTAAATGCATCCTATAGAATACCGAGAGACTGGCTACTCTGCGCCTGTGCTCGAGGTTGACAACATTGGTTTCAACCAAATCAATGTCACCAATGAGCCTCTTATCACGTCTCTCCACTGAGTCCAATGCTTCCAGGTGGCATTTTGAAGCACCAGCCCATATGTGACAGCAGTACTCCATACTCGACCGGAGTTGCGCTTTATATAAGCTAAGAAGCTGCCCCGGCGTGAAGTACCGCCGCACCCTTGCAAGGACACCACGTTTCCTTGCGGCTGCTTTGGCTCTTTGATTTAAATAACCAACTGCTGGTTCAGATTTATTAAAAAGGCATAATTATGTGCTGCGGTTATTAAAATAGACGATAGAAGTAGACCGTATTATTAGTTAATATTTTCGCGATACTTCAAATGTCCAAATACGGTACAGGGACGTGAAGGAATGCATGCGCACTCACCTGGACTCCTGCTGATCTGCCTCGTGTCTCATGGGCTGCCGCCACGATGATTAGGCGCTGGCTTTCTTAACACATAAAAACTTCACAGATAATCGCGAAATATAGCGTTTCTGTAAATGTATCTATACTTTAAGATAACTTTATACAGTTTAATATCTAAATTACGCAAAAGCGGGTGAGATGGTGTGAGATAGAATAGGTAGCTTGTGCGCGTCTCATGCGAATAACGCGTTAACACAAGAGTACGCATGCTAAAGCCATAAAAGAGGGTAGATAAGAAACCTGGAAATGGAAAATTTGCAATATTCCTATTGGACAATAATTAACAAATCACATAAGCGTTAGGCGGAAGTGAAAAAGTGGCGTTGACACCTCAAAACAGGAAAGAGACGATTTTTCTATGATTTTTATTAGACTTAAACGAGAAAAAAAAATAAAATGAAAATAGTTTATTCAGTAAATGATCATACATTAATTATAACCGGGGACGGGGTCTCCTTTTAAGTATAAAAACTTGTGTTAGGAGACTCCGCTCTTCCATAGCACTTACATTAACTACTTGCATGACCTTTATACATAATAATTGACTATATAAATTAAGATAATAAAAGTAATTACATTCACGCCAAAGGTGCGTTTATGCGCAAACGCGTGCGTGCGTGCGTGTGTGTGTGTGTGTATGTGTGTGTGTGTGTGTGTGTGTGTGTGTGTGTGTGTGTGTGTGTGTGTTACAATTAAATTACATTATTTTATGATGCTTAAAAGAGCCTCAGTATCATCATAGCTCTTATTCAATAGCCATTTGGTTAGAGCATATTTGCAATTTCGGTAATTAAGGTGGTAAATAAAAACAAATAGTAATGCATATGGCATTACTATTTGTTTTTTTCCTATGGCATTACTATTTGTTTTTCTCGTTTATCGTAAAATGCAAGTCCTGACAAAGCTCACGATACCATCCACAGCATCTGAAAGCTTGGGAGTCCACCAATACAATTTACTAGAAGTTTTATTCCTCGCATGACTTCCTTTTGTGGAATCTTTTACCACCGGCAACGTTTCCCGACTAATACGACTTGAGGACATTTAAAAAATGAGCTAACTCCTTTTCAGAAGGCTGGTAACACACCTGCAATTCCCTGGTGTTGCAGGTGTTCATTGCCAGAGGCCGACAATTACGAGTACCATCAGGTGAGTCGCATGCTCCTTTGCCTCATATTGCCCTTCTTATCCCATATTCAACATAATAATAATACGTAAATTTTTAAAGTACTCGTAGTTTAATTACACACAAGTTTGCACTAAAAACCTTACAATTATTACTATACTTCAAATTTTCCGATCATTTTATGTTAAATTTCAATTTAATAAAAAAGCTTAAAAAATCCTAAAATACACGACTCATAATGCAATTTTATTTGTCAAAGAGTTCTATTAGCAGCCACCGAAGTACACTTTAAAGTCGGTATCAAGTCCGAAGGTAAGGTCTCATTATAACTAACAAAACGAGGCCAAGCTCGGCTCATCTAGTTCTTCTCGTTAAGGAATTCCAGTAGCAGTCATCAAAGTACACTTTCAAGTACGGAGGTAAGGTCTCATCACAACTAACAAAACGAGCCCAAACTAGGCACATTTAGTTCTCTTCGTCCAGGAATTTCAGTGGCATTCATGATAATACACTTTCAAGTCACTCTATCAAGTCCGAAGGTAAGGTCTCATCATAACTAACAAAACGAGCCCAAATTCAGCTTATCTATTTCTCCTCGTTAAAGAGTTCCAGTAGCAGTCATCAAAGTACACTTTCAAGTACGGAGGTAAGCTCTCATCGTTACTAACAAAACGAGCCCAAACAAGACACATCTAGTTCTCCTCGTCAAGGAGTTCCAGTAGCAGTCATCAAAGTACACTTACAAGTCACTCTATCAAGTCCGGATATAAGGTCTCATCATAACTCACAAAACGAGCATAAACTCAGCACATCTAGTTCTCTTCGTCGAGGAGTTCCAGTGGTAGTCTTCAAAATACATTTTCAAGTCACTCTATCAAGTCTGGAGGTAAGGTCTCATCATAACTAATAAAACGAGCCCAAACTCGGCACATCTATTTCTCCTCGTCGAGGAGTTTCTGTAGCTGTCATCAAAGTACATTGTCAAGTCACTCTTTCAAGTCCGGAGGTGAGATCTCATCATAACTAACAAAACGAGCCTAAACTAGGTACATCTTTGTTCTGCTCGTCGAGGAGTTCCTGTAGCAGTCATTAAAGTACACTTTCAAGTCACTGCCGGCAACGCATCTGCAATTCCCTCCCTGGTGTTGCAGTTGTTCATGGGCGGCGGTAGTCACTTACCATCAGGTGAGCCGCATGCTCGTTTGCCCCCTCTCCTATAAAAAAAAACTCTATCAAGTCCAGGGGTAAGGTCTTATCATAACTAACAAAACGAGCCCACTCTCGGCACATCTTGTTCTCCTCGTCGAGGAGTTCCAGTGATAGTCTTCAAAGTACATTTTCAAGTCACTCTATCAAGTCCGGGGGTAAGGTCTCATCATAACTAACAAAACGAGCCCAAGCTCGCCACATCTAGTTTTCCTCGTCAAGGAGTTCCAGTGGCAGTTTTCAAAGTACACTTTCAAATCACTCTATCAAGGCCGGAGGTAAGCTCTCATCATAACTAACAAAACAAGCCCAAACTCGGCACATCTAGTTCTTCTCGTCGAGGAGTTCCTGTAGCAGTCATTAAAGTACACTTTCAAGTCACTCTATCAAGTCCAGGGGTAAGGTCTTATCATAACTAACAAAACGAGCCCACTCTCGGCACATCTTGTTCTCCTCGTCGAGGAGTTCCAGTGATAGTCTTCAAAGTACACATTTAAGTCACCCTATCAAGTCCGGGGGTAAGGTCTCATCATAACTAACAAAACGAGCCCAAGCTCGCCACATCTAGTTTTCCTCGTCAAGTAGTTCCAGTGGCAGTTTTCAAAGTACACTTTCAAATCACTCTATCAAGTCCGGAGGTAAGCTCTCATCATAACTAACAAAACAAGCCCAAACTCGGCACATCTAGTTCTTCTCGTCGAGGAGTTCCTGTAGCAGTCATTAAAGTACACTTTCAAGTCACTCTATCGATTCCGGAGGTAAGGTCTCATAATAACTAACAAAACGAGGCCAGACTCGGCACATCTAGTTCTTCTCGTCGAGGAGGTCCAGTAGCAGATACCGAAGTACACTTTCAGGTCTATAAAGTCCAAAACGTATAAGTTTATTTATATATAAATACTGCGTGCTTTTAGGGAAACAAAATATTGTAATAAAAATCTGTGATTATAAAAATATAATAATATCTTACCTTGGTCAAGTATATGGCGATCTTTTTCGCTGCAAACAAGCGATAAAATATTTATTTATTTATTTTCACCAACAATATACTCGTACATTCAGAAAACAACAAAACATATGTGCTTAGATCTGATACAATATTATTGTTAGGTGAAAAACTGGTGCCTAAACTAGGTAAAACCTGTATCTTAGGTCAACAGGTCCTGTACCTGTAGGTATCCGTGGACAAAATAAATAGATGAAGCTACAATAAATGTTTTCATTCGTAATTAAAAACAATACAAGGAGATTTAATTATATTCTAGTAAAAAAAAAAACGCACAAAACTAATAAGAAAGAGAACAACAACGAAAAAGGGGAATGTCTCACTAAATAGCAAACAGAGACAACATTTAAACATTTTACAACGGTAGGTACTTCATTTTATTTATTAATGGTCGCATCATTTAGGATGCATATAACTGAGCAGAATAATAAAATTTGTGTATGTGTTTATGAGTAATAAGTAGAGTTACATAAATAAATAAAAAACAGTATAGTTAAACATATGTATATAGATATTTTATTATGTTAATAACAGACATTTTTATTATTACACACACACACACACACACACATATATATATATATATATATATATATATATATATATATATATATATATGTATATATATATATGACGGCACCTGCACCGTTGTAGGTACGGTGGCGTCGGTCTAGCTAAACAGAATTCTTGTAAACGACACGTGTACCGCACACCTGCGGCATTGCACCTGCGTTGCCGCCCGTCCTGCTTGTATAAAACGGACGAAGCGGCCACCGTTAAGGCAGTCTTGGCTCTGACGTGGAACGGTGCGCTTGTCGTATTGCGTTACTAGTTTATCCTCGACTCGTTGGATAATTAATTCGTATAAACGAATTAATTATTATTCCTAACTACAAAATCAGGCTCTGTACTATACCCCTCTATACTTCTTACATATATATATACTCGTAAATATACTTTATAAATCACCACACTTTATTTTTAGTTTATACTTTCTTTTTTAATTTTGTTCTTATAATATACATATATTATCACCTCATTAATTGCTTTAATAATTTAACAAGTTAATAATTCTTATTAAATTTTCAGTATCATCTTAGCTTAGGTTCAGTAACCAGGAGGTAACCTTTTTTCTGCATTCGTATGATGATAAAGAATATAAATCAATTTTCCCGTTACATAGGTTGTATAAATATGGACCAAGAAAATCAAAAAATCTTTGTGCGAATTTCGTCCTAAATACTTTGCTCGAGCACACTAAATCATATATATCTTCGCTTTTTGCTTTTGAGCTCTGGATTATAAAGAACTAAGCGATGTTGTCTATGTATAATCGATTGGACAAATAGTTGTCGCACAGATAGTAATTTCCATTCCCTGTAAAGTTCTTTAGTAGGGTAAAGAAAATTACGAAAGGATGCTAATTTTAAGATTGCTCTTTGGGCTCTTTCTAATAGTAATAATGATGTTTTCGACGAGCCTCCCCAGGCAGATATAGAATAGGTCAAAACGGACTGACACAATGCATAATATACTGTTTTTATTAAGTTAAAATCAGCACTATGACGCAAATTTTTGAATATATAAACTAGTTTACGTACCCTAGTTTTTAAAAGAGTAATGTGTTTTTCAAAGTTTATATGCTGATCTTCAGTAACACCTAGATATTTTATTGATTCAGTATTGGCTAATTCTGTGCATGAACATATAGATGTTTGACCACAATAGTGAACAAACAATTTGTAGATGCTTTGGGGTAGAAGAGATCCACACAAGACGGCGGCCGAAGCCGGTATGACGAAAATGACGGAGTGAAACAGTATATTTAGTAAAATAAATAATACAAGGCTGTCAAACCACTGAAAATGTAGCCGTTCCTTGGCCGAAAAAAAATAATTATAACTAAACAAAACAAAATTAAACTGCCATTTACATTCTATAGTTTTCTACATGACAGATGAAGAGTTTTAAAAATAGAGTGAGTTGATCAATGGATATTTTACAATGTTATCGTGTTTACGCCATCATGTGGACTTGATAAATCCACACCATAAACCACTAAAACCGCTTTCTTATGTAAAAAATAGCAATTAATCGATTTAACAAAAAATATTAATAAGTTCAACAATCATTTATCTTTCTGACAATGTGATTTTATTATCATTTATATGTATAATTTATGATTGCTAGATACGATTTCATGCGGCAAAACGTTGAAATCTTAATTTTTAGGCCCTAGAAGAACATACCTGCGCGCTTCACGCTTAAGGCATGCAATATACAAAATAATGACACGATGTAAGCGGTCCATACAAACGCAGCGTTTTGCTTGATTTATTCTGCACGTTGAGCGTGCGAGGACACGTCCGTAGGTGCGTTTTTATGTTCGCGGAATGGGTAGGTAGGTAATAAGTGGGGACGTCGCTGAATTACGTGCTAATTTAGCAATTCATTAATAGTATAAATACCGGGATTTGTTGTAATTAGGTCATTAGTCTTTGAGTTACCGTCAACCAAACAAGTCAATCGGGAAGAAATTATGAAATATGGAGAAATTCGAGTTTTGTGCCATTGTAAAGTTCTTTACCAAGTGAGGAAAATCAGTTCAGACTATACTGGAAGAGATGTCATCTGTTTACGGAGACTCTTTTCGAAGTAAAACTATGGTTTACAAGTAGCATATATTTTTTTTATACAAGGCAGAGATGCACTTGAAAACGACCCATCGCCAGGAAGGCCGATCGAGGTGACCACTTTGGAAATTATTCAAAGAGACGAAAAATCTATATTACAAGATGCGCGCCTAAAGAAAAAATAGCTCGCAAGAATGTTTGGTGTATGAGATACAACCATTTTCAAAATTATTCATGACCATCTTGGCATGACTAAAGTTAGCGCTAGATGGGTGCCTAGAATGTTCACGCCGCATCAAAAGCAACAGCGCTGGAGTGTTGTCGTGCATTTTGGACCTCTGTATGGAAGACAAAGATGGAATGTTGGCTCAAATTATTACTGGTGACGAAACTTGGGTTCACCATTATGAACCGGTAATGAAGTGGTATGCTTGGGTTTAGTTTTAATTTTATTAATTACAGTATAATCATTTCATATAAAACATATTCTATTTTATTTTATTGTATTACTACATTCCACATAGTGTCCTCTTGCGAATCTTACAAGTAACTGCTGTTTTAATTCTAAGCATAAAACACCGTGTTGCAAGTATCTCACTAGACATTCCACAATTACTATCATAAAAGGGACGTTAGAGGTTTCTCACAAAGATTTAGTATTACAGAGCGCGCTACTTACAAAACAAACGCTTAAAATTTTAAGTTTGAAATTGAAATTCGTACGCCACTTGTATTTAAGACGTTTTTATTTTGTTTCAAGCGCTTGTAAATGGAAAATATAAATTGAATTATAGTTTATAAATATGGTTTATTTGAAAAGATATATCAGAAAAATTGTTTAAAATGTATATTCAATTGATGTTGATACCGTATCCTTTCCAGTCCAGAAGCTTGAAAACGTCTTCCAATGCAGCGGTGAAGAGTTTCCGGGATATGACGTCACCCTGTCTTACACCTCTCTGCAATTGGATAGGTTTCGTATTCTGGTTCTGTACTCGGATAGCCATCGTAGCCCTACTGTACAAGCACTTCAACACTTCGATATACCGAGAGTCAACTTGGCACCGCTGAAGGGACTGCAGCACCGCCCAAATTTCGACGGAATCAAAGGCTTTCTCATAGTCCACATACGCCAGACATAGTGGCAAATTGTACTCTTCGGACTTCTGTACAACTTGCCGAAGGGTATGTATGTGTTCTATGGTGCTAAAGCCCTTTCGGAAACCCGCTTGTTCGGGAGGCTGGAAGTCGTCAAGTCTGCGCGCGAGACGATTCGTAATGACTCTCGAAAACAGCACGTAGACGCGGCTCAGAAGGGAAATCGGTCTGTAGTTCTTCAAGAGAGCGTTGTCACCTTTCTTGAAGAACAAGACCACCGCACTTCTGCTCCACGCCTCCGGTGTAATGCCACCATGGAGGACAGAATTAAAGAGCTTCTGAAGGACTTCAAGTACCGGTCTTCCACCCGCTTTCAGAAGCTCCGCTGTAATTCCATCCTCGCCTGGGGCCTTACCGTTTTTAAGGTGCTGGAGAGCCATCCTAATCTCGCTCAGACTGACATCCGGGATATCTTCGGAATAGTGTCGGATGAGACTCGCTCTTGGATCGTTACTCACACTTGCGTGTGGCTCCAACGATGATGTGTACAGCTGCCCATAGAACCTCTCAATCTCACTCAAAATCTCAGGTGTCCCGGAAACGATGCTGCCACATTCTGTCTTCAGCTTTGACAGTTGGCTCTTTCTGGCAGACAGATCTCTGGCAAAGACTTTGGAACCTTGGTTCCGCTCTATCGCTTCTTCAATACGAGCTGTATTGAAGTTGCGTAAGTCCCGCCGCATGCATTTGGAGATCTGTCTGTTCAGATGCCTGTATGCTGTCAAGTCTGTTGAAGAATGTAGCTTCATCTCCCGTCTAACAGCCATGAGATTAAGAGTGTGATCGGAGAGTTTTTGTGTTCTTCTGCGGCGGGTCTTGCAGAACTTAGCTCCGACCGCATGGACAGTTTCCACGAGCTTGTCATTCATATCGTCCACTTCATAGGTAAGTACAACTTCGACCGAGAGGTCAATCGACGGATTCAACTCGGCTGGGCAGCGTTCGGGAAGCTACGACACATCTTCTCGTCAGACATACCTCAAAACCTTAAAACGAAATTGTACAACCAGTGCGTGTTGCCAGTGACAACTTACGGAACTGAGACGTGGTCCTTCACTGCTGGCCGTATGAGGAAGCTCAAGGTCGCTCAGCGAGCTATGGAGAGGGCTATGCTCGGAGTTTCTCTGCGTGATAAACATAGGAATGAGGATATCCGCAGTAGAACCAGAGTGACCGACATAGCCCAACGGATTAGTAAGCTGAAGTGGCAGTGGGCCGGCCATATAGCTCGAAGAACCGACAACCGATGGGGAAGAAAGGTTCTCGAGTGGCAGCCTCGTACCGGTAGGCGAAGTGTAGGGCGTCCCCCCACGAGATGGAGTGACGTCCTGGTAAGACATGCAGGAAGTCGATGGATGCAGGTGGCTCAGGACCGTGCTTTGTGGCATTCTTTGGGGGAGGCCTATGTTCAGCAGTGGACTTGTGAAGGGCTGTAATGATGATGATGATGATGATGTATATTCAATTAGTATATTATTATATGAATATTCTATTTAACGTACCACTTAAATTCTAATTTTGTATACAAATTTATTATTTTAATTTGCATGATATAATATTAATGTAAAAATGTATTTTAATAATTTGCGTTTGTTTTGGAATGTGTTCTTTTAGACACCTGGGTTAATGTTAATAAATAAATAAAAATTAGTAAATAGTTATATGAAAAATTACAAATTTTCAGTCTTAAAAATTTGTAAATTGTTTATAGTAAGGGCAGGCGCAGAAAGTCCATGGATTCAGGTGGCTCAGGACCGCGCTTTGAGGCATTCCTTGTGGGAGGTCTGTGTTCAGCAGTGAAATTGTTAAGGACTGTTATGATGATGATGAAGAGTAAGTGGGTAAATTTTACTGACAACTAACGACCCGCCCGGATCTCGCATGAGAAGGATTTATTAATGTAGCGTTATTTAAATGGAAAATAATTTTCAAAGACCACTTATTTTAATATATACAAATTTTCAAAAGGTGTTTTTCAAATAAAATATAGCTCAGGTCTCTCTTGATCAATTTCTCTATGTGTTCGACAAGTTTCATCAAAATCGGTTCAGCCATTGCGAAGATTAGCCTGGACAGACAAACAGAAAAAAGATAGATCAACATATAAAAAAATTAAAAATGGTTATGCATATAATGATTTCTTATATTTTCGCGAATACTACACATGGAAAAAACTATTTTTATGGATTTCAACGCGTTTCATTATTCCGAAATTATTTTTAACGTTCTGCGTAGATCAGACCGAAATTAATAACTAAAATTTGAATAAAGCCTTCGTTAACTAAATCATCGGGACGTCAAACACCTCAGTCTCCCCGTGACCATCGAAACGTCGAAAATTAAAAAAAAAGTTAAAATTACACGGGAAAAATCCGTAAAATTAGTTTTATTCAATGATTATTCATGTCTCGATGGCATACTAATGACCCCCTAAGTTTAGTTAAAGGCACTAATTTTGATATAACAGACAGACATAAATTGAATATAATATGTATATAAATAAGATATGGATAGGTAGAATAGTTGTAGTACTCTAGTGCGATGTCAATTTAGAAAAATAATCTTTTATTAAAATACAAAAGCCGACTTCAAAACCTAAAAATAATAAAATTATCTCTGTATAAAAGCTTCGAAATTCGTTTCTAAGAAATTGTATATAGGGGAATTACTGCCACTTAACCCTTTTGAGTGGACGAAAGAATATCTCAAGCAGAATGTAACTACTAGAATGTCGTTTAAACAGTTACACTAAATAAATCAATTACTCTATTTTTTCATAATGATTTCTTTCTCTCTTTTCTTTTCACACATTTAAATAAAGCCAGTTTTGACGGATTTTTTCGCGTGCATTAACTTATTTTATGTGCAAAACACTTCGAGTAAATTTAAAGCACCCGTGGTCACGGTGGTACGTTTTTTCGTCCTAACAGGTGAATTTTTTTTAAAAATACTGATGATTTTTAAAAATAATCATTAAACTCGGTCCATAATTGACGATAATATCGTGTAATATATTTACGAAAAAAATCAAACAGTCGAATTCATAACCTTTTCGTCGGATTTAAAGTAATGCCTTTCTTTTGCCCTGTAAAAATTTTAGTTTTATTGATAAACAAAAAACTGAGGTGTTTGACGTCCCTAATTTACAGATGCGGTAAGTCTAATTTATAAAAAAAAATCTCATGAATATATCCTACCCTCGATAGACAAAAGTATGAATAGGTCGTATAAACAAGATTTAAAACGATAATTGAGACTAGGTACTTAATTCATCGAGTGCCGTCGATGTATTCCTTCACAGCCGAGCATGACGTGATTAATAAGCAACTCATTTTTCTTTATCTTCGTTTCCATTTGCCCTTGAAATTTCACCTGGTTTTCTATTATAAGTATTATTTATCGTAAATTAACGATGCTCGCCAAGATCGCCATGTTCCGTATATTATTTTTAATTATTATAAGTCAGTGCTTGCCCATAACTCCACCTGATGGTAGGTAGTGATGAAGCCAGATACGGTCAATTGCATTATAACATCCTAACAAAACCCTGTACTTTTTGCCTTTAAATTTCGGTTCGAATGCGTGGAATATTGGAAATCAAGTTGTAAGAGCTTGCCGACTGGCTGATTGTCCGACGGTAGGAAGGGGAGGGAAGAATTAAGGCATGCATTTGCTGTGCACACTCTCCGAAATGAGTTCTATAGAATAAAATCTGTCTATTCTGCGCCTGTGCTCGAGGCTGACAAGATGTATCGCAACAAAACCAAGATCACCAATAAGCCTCTTAGCACGCCTCTCCACTATGTCTATACTAGGTGGCATTTGTGGCAGCAGTTCCCCATGCACGACCAGACTTACACTATATAGGGTCAGAGGCTATCCCGACGTAAAGTACTGCTGCTCCCTTGCAAGGACACCAAGTTTATTGACACTGTTTTGGTCCTAGACTCAATGAATCTCCTAAAGAAATCTTGGAGAAATCTAAATGCCTAACAACTGAAGGTAGTCAATGTATTCCAGAATAAATCCCGGAAAGTAGGAGCCTTGGTGAGTCTTTTCCTTTTTGCAGTAAAGAGATACGCTTTTACATATTTGATCGCGCTCCCCTTCACCGGTCTACTGGGATTTATGTATGTAAGGTTTAAACGATATAATTAATTATCCTGCCATCAGCCAACACCTAGAAAATCTATCAGACATATCCCGTAGTCGCCTTTTACGACAACTACGGGTGTCACATAATATATATTTCTATGATTATGTTATTACCAATGTGCAATTTCTTTGCAAATTTCTTTGAAACAAATTATAATTTAATCAATACACAGTTAAAGTTAATAAATTGCAAGCACAATTTTTCTCTAGAACAGTATGTCGAGTTGATTAATCAGCGAGGAAAAAACCTATCACGAGGAGAAACCCGAGAGGATTTAATTAGCGACAAAGAAGCTCGTGTTCTGTCGCGTTTTTATTTATTTTATGTTCTGAACATTTCTTAGTCCTTTGTAAGTATTTCAAAAGAAATAAAAGGTAGAAATATTTTCGTGTATGAATTGCTAATGAATTGAACTTAAGCAAATTTCATTTTTGAGATAAAATAAAGAACCACCTTTGTCACGGTTTACAACGTACAGCCAAAAAAGTCTTATTTATATAATTTAATAATAGTATATGTTTCGATTTTCTATGATTCTGTATTTTAATTTAATACAAAGTATTGTTTTTAGACGAAAATGAGAACTTAAACTGTATTTTACTAGAACTTTTTGTATAGACAGAAGATGTAACTACTATCAAACTAATCAGAAATAATAATAACTAATCATTATTATTACATGCACGAAGTCCATAGATGTAAGTAGTTGTAGTTTGATGATGATATAGATGTAGTTTCTGGTAGTACATTAGATCCCGCCAATTTTAGACCTATTTTTGTACTACCAACACTTAGTAAGATTTTTGAAAAAATAGCTCTTGATCAAATGTTAATTTCTTTTTCAATATAAATAATTTACTTCATAAAAATCAATTTGGTTTCACAAGGGGTCGCTTGACAACTGATGCCGGTGTTGAGCTGATTAAATATATCTTTAATGCATTGGAGAATTCACAGGATGCTTTGGGTATATTTTGTGACCTATCCAAGGCCTTCGATTGTGTTCACCATGAAACATTAATCTGTAAACTTCAACACTACGGTGTAAGAAGTGATGCTCTTAAATTAATTATTTCATATTTAAGAAAGAGAACGCAAAAAGTTGTCATTAACAATATGAGCTCTTCCGGATCGATGGTACAAATGGGCGTGCCTCAAGGCTCAATTCTCGGCCCCTTTCTGTTTCTTGTATACATTAAAGACTTACCTTACCTAGTAGGGGATAACCATGATATAGTATTATTTGCAGATGACACTTCTTTAATTTTCAAGTTAAATCGACAATTACTAAAATATGACGAATTAAATAATGCTATATCTAAATTAGTAAATTGGTTCAATGTTAATAATTTATATTTAAATGGCACTAAAACGAAATGTATGAAATTCATGACTCCAAACAATCAACTACTAATGTAATTTTAAATGGGGAGAAACAGTGTTGTAGATACCACCATTTTTCTTGGAATCACACTAGACGCGAAGCTTCAATGGAGCCCCCTATATCAAAACTAGCAAGCAGACTTAGTTCTGCAGCATATGCTGTAAAAAAGATTATAAGTCTTACCAGTGTTGAAACAGCTAGACTAGTTTACTTCAGCTATTTCCATAGCATAATGTCGTATGGTATTTTGCTATGGGGACACGCAGCTGACACTGAAATTATATTTGTTTTACAGAAGAGGGCCATAAGAGCAATTTATGATTTAAAGCCTAAAGAGTCGCTGCGAGAAAAATTTAAAGAAATTAATATATTAACTTTGGCCTCTCACTGCATTTATGAAAATGTAATGTATGTACACAAAAATAAAAATAGTTTTACATAAGTAAGTGATATTCATTATGTAAATACTAGGAACAGACACAAGCTAGTAGTACCAGTTACTCGACTCCGTCGAGTCAGTAATTCATTCTTGGGGCGATGTATACGTTTTTACAACAAAATTCCAGAAAATATACAAAGTTTGACCTGCTTAAAGTTAAAAAACTTCATTAAACTAAGTTTTTATAAAAAGGGTTATTATAATATTAAGGAATTTATGGATGATAATAACCCCTGAAAATGAGGTGATCGCTACCAAGCTATTTCTAATTTGTTGTGTTGTTAAATTGTGTAACATCATGATTGTAAGCTGTTATTTAAAAAAAAGTCCCGCTGGGTTTCTTGCTGGTTCTTCCCAGGACAGAGGTTTTTTCCGAACCAGTGGTAATCAAACAAAAGAGTGACTTTCAATAAGTATTATTTATAATCTATATTGAATAAAAAAGTTTCTGTTTCTGTTTCTGTTAGAATAGAATGGCATAGAATTGCATTATTTTTATTCAATATAGATCACATACACATGTGTTAATTCTTATTGAAAGTAATTTTTTACTTTACCACTAATTTAAAAAAAAAAAACCTCGGTCCTGGGAAGAACCAGTAAGAAACCCAGCGGGACTTTTTTTAAAAGCAAATTTTACATTAATGGTTGTACAAACTATATAAGTACCAAATTTATTTTAGAAACAGCTTGGAAGCGACCACCTCATTTTTAGGGGTTATTATCAACCATTTATTCATTTATAATATAATAACCCTTTTTATACAGTTTCAACTTAATAAAACATTTAAACTTGGTAATAGAGAGAACCTGTACACTTTCCGGGACCTTGTTGTAATAGCGTATACATTGCCCCATGAATGGATTACTGGCTCTGGGGAGTCGAGAAACTGATATCACTAGCTTGTATTTGTTCCTAGTGTTTACAGAATGTATATCACTTTTTTACTAAAACTACCTTTGTTTTTGTGAACATACATTAAATTTTCGTAAATATACTGAGAGGCCAAAGTTAATATATTCATTTCTTTAAATTTATCTCGAAGAGACTCTCTCGGTTTAGGTTGTACATAGTTAAAAGTAGTTATTGTATTGTTAAAGAGGGCCATTATGGCCCTTTTCTGTAAAACAAAAATAGTTTTTGAATCAGCCGCATTTCTCCATAGCAAAATCCTATAAGACATTATGCTATGGAAATAACTGTAATAAACTAATCTGGCTGTCTCCACACTAGTGAGACCTCTAATATTTTTTACATCATAGGCTGCAGAACTTAGTCTGTTTGCTAGTTTGGACACATAGGGGCCCCACTGAAGCTTTGCGTCGAGAGTGATGCCAAGAAAAACAGTGGATTCAATAGGGCTCAGTTTCTCCTTATTTAAAACACATTGGTACTCGAATTTTTAACATTCGTTGTTGTAAATTTAATAGATTTTTTGTAGTATCTGTTTGTGTCTGTCTTCACAGTAATAGAACGCAAAAGAGAATACAATTTACGCAATTATTTTGAGTAGTTTGGTTATTAAATAGTTATTGTTTTTTTCTAGAAAACATTGATTGACCTATATTTTCACACGCGTAGCCTCTTATATCATCATTATTATCATCATCATTAAAGCCCAAGGAATATCACAAAATTCGAGGCTGAGCCGACTGCATCCATCGGCTTTCCGTATCTCTTACCTAGTCGTCACGCCGTAGTGGTAGACCGATCTTACAGAAATGGGAAGATGCTTGGACTCAGCAGTAGACTGTTTCATATTTTAATTTTAAATTGAAGGGGAAAATCACACTTTTGTACTTTTAACCGATAGTTGCTATTGAAATAAAATGAATACTTATAATTATTTCCTTCGCACGTCCTAGGACACACAACGATTTTACATTCTTTTTTTATTAAATAGGTAAAATATTTTTAGAAATGTATAATAAAGCTTACGTCGTAACATCCAAATCGTACTTATTCCACTTATAAATAATGTAAAGATCAGCAGCGATTTTGTAAAACATCTATCAACTAGATATCCTATATACTAGAAACGAAGCGGTGGTGACGCATTTGCGTTTTTATTCTTAATCGGGGATACATGTCTATGGGCCCCAGCATCTACTTATCTTACCATCAGATGGACTCCTTTTAGCCAATTTGGACGGCTTCGTGGCGCAGCAGTTTAGCAATGAGTTGTTGCGCTGGGGGCCGCGGGTTTGAATCACGCACGGAAAAAGTATTTGTATGGCCTGCAAATAATTGTTCCGTGTCTGGATGTTTGTCCTTGTGCAATTTATGTATGTAAACTGCCTCCACGATACATGTAAAAAAAATCCTAGTCTGGGGGTAACTCTTTTAAATAAATAAGATATAAGTATTTTAAAGATGTTCTACTAGCGCCTAAAAATCAAAATTCCAACGTTATGTCGCATTAAATCGTATCTTACAATCATATTGAACATATAAATGATATAAAAAGCACATTGTCAGAAAGACGAATGATTGTTGAACTTATAAATATATTATTTTTTTTAAATTGATTATTTGCCATTTTAATATAAAAAAGTGGTTTTAGTGGCTTATGGCGTAGATTTATAAAGTTCGCATGCTGTGGTTAACACGATTACTTTTGAAAATATCAATTGTTTAATTCAATCAATTTTGTAATCTCTTCATCTATCATGTGAGAAGCCATGGAATTTAAATGACAGTTTTATTTTCTTTTTTTTTTAATTATAATTTCTTTTTTCGGCGTAGAAATCCGAAAGTTTTCGGTGTTATAGCAGCCTTGTAAATAAATAAATTTATTAAACAGACTGCCTCTACCTCACTCACTTACTTCGGCGTCAATCGCCGTTGTGAGTAGACACTGTGTCGATTGTTTGCAGCGGCTCAAAAAGATCGCTGTACAAAATACAATATATTCGAAAAAATAAATTTCATACATTATTATATAATAATATGGCAGGTTTGAAAGATGACCTTATCACAAAAATTGATAAGGGCGTGCTTCGGTGGTTTGGGCACGTTGAGCGAATGGGTGAAGACCGAATGGTGAAGAAAATATATAGCGCGAAAGTTAATATTAAAAGGTGTCGAGGTAGACCGAGACTAACTTTCGAAGACCATGTGAGCAAATTGCTCGAAGAGGGTAGGGTCAAAAGTACTCGGATACCTAGACGTGCATGCATAAAGAAGATAATGAATCTGAAAGAAGCGAAAGAGGTTTGTAAGGATCGTGACACTTGGCGATCTGTTCTCTCTGGCTACGCCGTCAGGGATTGTGCGTGAAGATAAGTAAGTAAGTATTATATAATAATCAGAGATTTTTATTACAATATTTTAAAAGCACAGAATAAATAATAGTACTACGTAGTACGCACTAAAGTAAGTAGGAAGTATATATTTAAGTATATGTATACTTTACGTCTTGGACTTTATGGAGTGCCCTGAATGATGATATGATGACCATATGAGCATTATGAGTCGTGCACATTTGGATTTTTCAAACTTTTTAAAATTGAAGTTTGATATATAATTGTTGGAAAAGTGGAAATGTAATAATAAGGTTATTAATGAAAACTTGTGTATATATAAATTTAAACTATTAAAAATTTACGTATAATCATGCTATACGTAATTTTTTAATCCGCTTATGTATGCCGCAATTAGATTTACCAATAGTTTATTTTTATTTTTTAATTACTTCAGGGATAGTTCTATATACATATATGGAGAAAACATTCCACCTCTAAACGGTGCAAAAATAGGTGATAAATTTTTAACATAACTAATTACATGACATTCAGCTTAAGATTCCTTTCAGAATATCCATCAGGGGTGGTCTTAAACAAATTTGAAGAAAAGCACAGCACCGCTTATGGTATTAAAATCAGGAAGGAAGTCAAATAATTAAAAAGAATAAAATAGTTTCCATATAATAGCTTCTGAGTCGGGGCTTTAATTCTTAGATATACTATGTCTTAGCACCAACTTCCGAAGCTATGTGATGATGTGAAATTATTTTATTATTTTCTTTTACTACGCCATATTATCATCCTGTGGGTGTAGTAAGAGGTGACAGAGGGAATCACATCAGATGATGGGCGGCAGAGCCTACTTAATAACGACTGAAAATAAAAACTGCGGTCGCCAACCCGTTTGCCAAGCGTGGCTACAATGGCAAATATTCCCCTCTATGAGTCAATCTTATTGGAATGCCTATTTATTTATTTTTTTATAAACCACGTCATTATTACAATAATTATACACATCTTTACTTAGTCCACGGGTACTAGGACTGGATGACAACTTAAAGAACACTGGCAGACTTTCATACATAAAATTATTTGAGAATAAATGGTAGCGTCTATATATCAAAAATATCTTAAAATGTTAAGCGTTAGTCCATTAATAACTCGGTCAAAGAATATTGTCCTGAGTAGGCAAAAAAAAAAGATATTTAGATTTGAACCTTTTTAGGTTATGTCCTTTGTCACTTGGAAAAAGTCGTGCTTCCTGTGGTTGTTTGAGTTTTTAGATTATTGTATCTCTATTATATATTTGTGTACTATAAATGTATATTTCTGGCATGGCTGCAGGACCTTTGTGTCATAGTAACATTCTCAAAAGGGCTAGAACCCAGAGCCGTAAAGCCCGGAAAAACAAACCAGTGAAATTTTGTTTTAGTTAGTGTTGCCATAACAATAAATGGAATTGTTACATACTCGTACATAATCATAGTACGATTGAGATAATGTATTATTATAGGAAGTTCTTTGTGAGAGACTTATTCTCAACCATATCACTTTTATTTTTATTCTTACTGATAGTATAGTTATTACTAATAATAACTTAGAAAAAAAATATTTTGTGTGTTGTGTTAGTAGTCTTACAAAGTGTATAAGAAAATAGTATAAATATATAATTAATAGAATCAGGCATTACTTTGCGGAAATCCATTATATAAAAGCTTTTAGAAAAATTTACTTCGCAAATATCCGCGTTATAAAATAAAATAATGTGTCTTACCTAGTATGAACACCTCTCGCCCTTCCTCAATTGCGTGCACTATCCCCGTCACCACTAATCCCAGCACCGCGGTAAAGTCGGGAAGGGACGCTCTAGACGAAGATTTATCGACCAAATCGGCGATACATTTAAAATGGGCCAGATTAGGAGTACCCTTAACCGACGAGCGTGTATGCGTAAATATATGGATGTAAAGGAGGCGAGAGAGGTGTGTCAGGATCGCGCTAAATGGAAGTCCGTAGTCTATGCCTACCCCTCTGGGTGACAGGCGTGAGTGTTTGTATTTTGTATTTTTTTTATTTCTAGACGCGATAATTTATGTCAACTATTTTCTTTTTTTCCTTTTTTTTATAGGATAGGGTGACAAACGATCACACAGTCCACCTGATGGTAAATGGTAGCTGTGACCCATAGAGATCTACATTTATCCTCAAGAACGAATCAAAATGCAGATGCGTCGTCACCCGTGAGGACTAAGATGGAATACCTCTTTTCCAGTAAAATGGGTCTTTTGTTCTCTACACTCACCATTTGAAACACAGCAGTGTCAAACTGCCATTTTACGTTTGTATTATGTGAGAATGTGGCCGTTCCCCGGTCGAGCCGACCCATTCGTGCTACAATTATACTACTAATATAGCTGCAGCATGGCTCTTCCACGTACAAAATTTTCTGCCATTGTCCTTTGAGTTTTTCTTTATTATTGCATGCCATAAGCGCAAAGCTCGTAGGTATGTTCTACTATCCCCTAAAAATCAAGATTCCAACATTTTGTCGCATAAAATCGTATCTAACAAACGTATTGAACGTATAAATTATATAAAAAGCACATTGTCAGAAAGATAAATGATTGTTGAACTTGTTAAGACCTTTTTCAATCGATTAATTGCTATTTTTACATAAAAAAGTGGTTTTAGTGGCTTATGGTGTAAATTTATCAAGTCCGCATCGAGTGGTGTTTTTACCACATCTTTTGGAAGTATCAATTGTTTATCTCAATCTATTTTTTAATCTCTTCATCTATCATTTGGGAAGCCGTGGAATGTAAATGGCAGTTAATTTTTTTTGTTTAGTAATAATAATTTTTTACGCCTGCGAAATCTCGAAATTTTCGGTGTATTAGGAGTCTTGTATTAATTTATTTTAGTAAACGCACTTTGCTCTGCCTTACTACGCTCTCGGCCGCTATCGTGAGTGGATTGCTGTATCGTTTGCTTACAGCAGCGGTAATAGGCAGAAGAATATCGATCGTTGTAGAAATACAAAATATTCCAAAAACCAAATTTGATTGCTTTTAACATATCTTTAATAGAGCAGTGAATCATGAATCATAATATTATGTCGGAATGAGCCGTGAAGCACTTCTAGAAATTTTAAGTTTTCTGCATTCTCCAGCAGATGCCAAGCTGGAGAGTGGATTTGGACTCAAGTGCCATGTGGCACTCGATGCAGCGCTGTTGGTGACCCACTTTTGACGGACTCCGCTACGACTTAATGGGTACATGCACTTACACGCTACTGAAGACGGAAAACGTCACAATTGAAGTGGAGAACGTGGCTTGTTCCGGAGCTATTACTTAGGTGGGTATCTTTAGAATATAATTTTATTATATTTCTAGTTTTTTACACGCGGCTCTGCTCACGTGAAATTCAATTTAAAAACTAAAAAAACTACTTAGCCTAAATACTAAATAATAGTAATAACTTATGTGTTTAATATTTTACTCGGATTGTACAGTCTTTCGTTTCTTTTCTTTCATTGGGCAACAAGACTATAGTAAAAGATTTAAGACGATAATTTAAATCAATAAAAATAAAATAAAATTCGAGTGATGTTTGTAATCTCAAAATAACCTCTTTTCACTAAATGCAATGTTGATGACTTGACAAAGATTATTATTTTTATAATCACAAATTTTTATGATAATAGTTTGTCGCTTTAAGTACGTAGAATTTATATATAAATATACTGATACGTACCGGCAGTCGAAGTGTAGGGCGTACCCCCACTAGATGGAGTGACGACCTAGTAAGACATCCAGGATGTCAATGGATGCAGGTGGCTCGTGACTGTGCTTTGGTGCATTCCTTGGGGGAGTTCTATGTTCAGCAGAGGACTTGTGAAGGGCTGTAATGATGATGATGAAAATGGTGCGTCTTGGACTTTTTGGAGTAATTTGAAGGTGTACTTCAGTGAATGCTACTGGAACTCCTCGAAGAGTAGTAATAGATGTACCGAGTTTGGCCTCGTTTTTTTAGTTATGACGAGACCTTATCTCTTGACTTGATAGAATAACCTGAAAGTGCACTTCGGTGAATGCTACTGGATCTACTCGAAGAGTAGAACTAGGTGTGCCGAATTTCGCCTCGTTTTGTTAGTTATGATGAGAATTTACCTCCAGACTTAATAGAATGACCTGGAACTGTACTTCGGTGAGTGCTATTGTAACTCCTCGAAGTGTAGAATTATGTGTGTCAAGTTTAGCTTCATTTTGTTATTTACGATGAGACCTAACCTCTGAACTTGATATAGTAATCTAAATATGTATTTTGATGACTGCTACTGGAACTCCTCGACGAGGAGAACTAGGTGTCTCGAGTTTGGCCTCGTTTTGTTAGCTATGAATAGACCTTACCTCCGGACTTGATGGAGTGACTTAAAGGTGTATTTCGGTGAATGATACTGTTACTTTTTGACGAATAGAACTGCAATTTACATTTTCACGATCATATGAGCATTATGAGTCGTGTTCTTTTCGATTTTCGAAGCCTTTTTTTTTAAAATTGAAATTTGACATAAAATTATCGGAAAATTTGAAGTATAGTTATAATTAAAAGGGTTTTAGTGAAAACTTGTGTGTTATTAAACTACTTAAAATATTTACGTATAATCATGTTATGCGTAATTTTGATTTACCAATAGTTTTTTAATTGTTTTCAATATTGTGTGTAACCTTCTTGTTAGATATAATTTTATACTATGTTGTAATTAGATTTTAATATGTAAATATAAAAAATAAAGTTAGTCTTCATTAAAGCTAATTACAATTTTGTTACTGAAAAATCATATCTTCAAATTATGAAAGGTTGATTTACAGACCTTCATCCCCATTAGATTTGATTAAAAGTTACGAAGTATACCCTCGTTACCTGAGATATAAAAAGTAGAAGGTTTGAAGGATAATAATTAGAGTTCAACAAATCTACAACCCTTTGAAGTAAATTACAGGCTGAAATAATCAGTTTCAGTGGGTTAATTAGAGCTGCGCTGTCACTGTTTTTTTGTAAGATCTCTCTGTCAAGAAGTATGAAACTTGACAGTCTTTTCTACACCTGTTCCTTAATATTATATTAAATTTTTTAAGAGAGCTGTTACTAAAGTCTACAAGTTTACACTTTATAATTTTATATAGCGGCTAGCTGAAAAAAGAAACCAAACGTTCTGGATTCTCCGAGACAGTCCAACTATTTAAACTGTGATTTTGTAATAGAAAAATAAATAAAATAGCCAAGCAAAAAGAGTATAATCGTACATATCCTAATTTTTTTATTAAGTCCGCATCTATGAGCCATCCAGATTAATTACATCTACTAATTGAAAGTGAACATTGAGTCAAAAAATATCAGTTAAACATGTACGTAATGTGAATTTTTACTGTAAAATTTTATATGGGCCGTTCTGAAACCAAAAATTAAAACACGCGATTAAGTAGCCAGTAATTCGTAGATAACAAAAAAGAAAAAAAAAACAGCGCTACTTTACAGAAATCTATTATATTAAACATGTAAACGTGGATCTTTACCGCTGGCCATAAGAGGAAGCCGAAGTTCGCCATGTGAGCTATTGGAAGATTTATGCTCGGGATTTCTCTGCGTGATAGACTTAGAAATGAGGATATCCGCAACAAAACCACAGCCTGGTTTTGGTCCTAGTAATGGGACGGCCATAGAGCTCCAAGAACATCCAATTGGTAAAGAAAAGTTCTCAAGTCCTTGAACCGGTAAGCGAAATATAGATGTGATTGGCCTCCTACTTGATGGAATGACGTCCTGGTAAGATATGCAGGAGTCTATGGATACATGTGGTATAGGACAGCGTTTTGTAGCATTCCTTGAAGGAGGCCTATGTACATCTATGGGCTTGTAAAAACCAGTGATGATGATGATGACGAAGAAACATATAAATATATATTTTTTTGGATCTTAGGTGTTTAACTAAAACATTTAATAGTTATTCTGTACACCAGTTAAAGAAAGAAAATATTGTATTTTTTAAGTAAGCACAACATAACGCTCGTGAAAATTCAGCAAGTTATATAGTCTTAATCTGCTTGACCCTCTTATGGATTTTGTTGTAAATTCAAATGATCCAAGTCCACGATTATGCGTCACCAGGACGAGCTATACCCAGACAAAAGAACGTATCTCATTATCACTAAAGGCGCGCCGCACTGGAAACTGTGCCGCAGGCTTCTGCTTACTCTATATCAAGTATTATGTAAATCACGTAGCGTCTAAGCTCACTATTATAGTGTTCCCTTTGAACAAGCTTTGGTAGATAGTTTACAGTATATGTCAATATAACATATATAATATAAAGAAGTAATATATTACATTAGTGTTGGATTGTATGTGTTAACGACCAAGTGATGCACAAATAATTAGATTAATAACAGAGCGATATTTTTTAAATACTATTAATGCTATTAAACATTACTAATATTCCCTTTAAACACTTCCGGTAAGCTTAAAATGCTTGTGTTGAAAGTGGTTCACGACATTAGCGTATAAAATTATATTTTATATTTGTTCTGACATAGATTATATTTATATGCATTATGTATATATGTAGTGTAGTATATGTGTATGTATGTATTTATATATGTACATATAGTGTGTATTTAAGTATATATGTCTATGTATGTGTGTATATGTATATTTATACGTATATACAATATTTATAATTTTTTAATTATTGCTGCACCGCCTCTTGTTTGTATATCTCTGTTTAGCCTAATGGTTGACTGGGGAGAACGCCCTATGGCATTAAGTCCACCATATGTACAACTTTGTGCGTGTAAGATTAAATAAATAAATAAATTCGAACCTAGGAACCGCGGCCTGCCATTAGGCTACTGACGCTTATATTCGTAATAATAAAAGGCGATATTATTCATAATGTCCAGACAGTTTGGAGAATGCCCAATGTAAATAGACAATATAGTAAAAACTATAGAAATGGTAAAATTGGCCGTGATCTGTAAATAAAGTATGTTAATTATTGGGCAGAGTAATAACATTATATGCAGTCGTGGGTGAGAGCGATCTAATATAAATAATAATCAATTCTTTTAAAATGATTTAGGAGTTCTCATAACAGTTAAAATACTGTATATATATATATATATATATATATATATATATATAAATGTTATATGTATATATTTATATATATAATATTATATATATATAAATATTATATATATATATTTATATATATAATATTATATATATAAATATATATATATATATATATATATAGAGATCTCTTCACGGTAAATGTTGATCAGACGCGACTTCACGCGAGCACTTTGTTGATCCGAAAATGTATGTTGATCCGACGCCTTTTATTGATCCAATATGCATCTCTGGTAACTAATGTTGCTCCGACAGGATCAACATCTACACTCACGGGACTACTTACTAGCGTTCCCCGAAGTTGATCTGATATACAAATCCACCTTACGATAGTTACGCAAAATGTTGATCCGATTTAAATGAGCCAATCAGAGCACATCAAACGATCGGATTGGCTGAAAAAATCCGCGACGTTGCCGTTTCGTTTCTTTGGCGGTGGCAGCGACGATATTGTCTAAGGTGGACTTGAAAAACAAAAACACTGCTTCACTATATCAAAATAATAATCACAAACAAAACTAAAATATCTATCAAAGAAACATAGAGTAATCAATAACATTGCAACCTGACTTACTTATTAGTCGCTAGTCACTAGAATTAAGGATGCATTTGCAAAATTGATAGTTATAGAATCGAACTATTATATAACTTATTATAATAATTTTATATAATAATTTTACAAGTCCAAGAACATCTAGTTCGACATTTCCTTGGACCTGCAGCATCAACCACAAAAAGTAATCTTCCTCAAAGATCTTCAATCTCCTGTAGCTTTCCAAGATCTTCAATTGCTTCTTCAAGCAATTCTGGACATTCTCTGGAAGAAATACCACGAAAGGCCGACAATAAACTCGTACGAAATAGATGCACTGCTATGTCAAATTGAAAAATGAAGGATTATTGGCTAGAAACGCTAAGCAAGTACACACTGAGTGCAAAAGGTGTGAAAAGGCATTCAGTTTAGAATGTTATAATGAGAAACATGCTTGATTTTATAATATTTTCTGAATAAAATCCTCACCTTCAGTATTTGAGTTTTATTTATAGCAAGTTTACTGTAGTTATTAAATGACAACTTTAAAAAAAAATGCGAAGTTTTCTTTTATTATTATAAACAATAGCTTTTTTACTATACGTCTACGTATGATTTAAAACAATTTCACGTCACGTTCATACCAACAAATGTGCCTTAAGTTGTATTGAGAAATGAGTCACCTGTGACTCATGAACTTATTCTAATACGTTCCTGTGAGTCATATATGACTCATTGGAGAGGGAAGTTGAGTTTTCCCCGGGTGTTCATGCAGCGATCACTCAAGAGTTCACGACGCCGACACATGAACTTGAACAGTCATCGCAGTTTATGTCCGTACTAGCTGTTGCCAGCGGCTTCGAACGCATGTAACTCCAAAATTATGCAACAGAAACGAAATACCTGAATAAACGGTATCATATGTGTTATATAAACCTATCTCTGAGCAAAATATCATCCAGATCCCTTCAACCGTTCTGGCATGATTGAGTAACGTACATCCATTCATCCATCCATCCAAACATCCAAACTTTCGCATTTATAATGTTTAGATAATAATTATAATTAATTCAGCCTATCTATAAATTGTTTTCTAAAATACTTACAAACCTGTGTTCTTACTTTTTTTATGTACAAAATCTAACGTAATTAACGCGCATCCTCAGACACCCCAATTAGTATATTATGTTATAATCATAATACTTTATTTTTAATTATTATTATATTCTTACTAAAACATGTTTATGCATTGATTATTTATTAAATTAGTTATACTAATTCCGGAAGAATGTTGTGGTCACCGTACAAAACCACGAACGCTAGGTGTAGGTACTTGCTAGTTTTTTTTTGAATTTGCATAACATTTTAATTGTATTTGTAAATAATAATGATAATAATAATAATAATAATAATAATAATAATAATAATAATTTATTTCGATAACATATTGTCTACATTTACAGATAGTGATCGAAGACACCTTTTAAGCAAAAATCTTGCCTGTATTAGGTGCCTTCGCTCTTCCATAGCTACTAGTTAACATAAAGTTTATTATCTATAACTGTATTAGGGGTACAAAAAAAAAATATGAAAAATAAGAATTGTACGTGTGTGTGATGCGTGTGTGTGTGTGTGTGTGTGTGTGTGTGTGTGTGTGTGTGTGTGTGTGTGTGTGTGTGTGTGTGTGTGTGTGTGTGTGTGTGTGTGTGTGTGTGTGTGTGTGTGTGTGTGTGTGTGTGTGTGTGTGTGTGTGTGTGTGTGTGTTTGTGTTAAGTTATGCCATGTGTTTAAGAATAATCTCTGTTTCCTCGTAATCTAAAGGTATTAAATAGTTAGTAACTATTTTTTTGCATTCGCGTAGTGTTTTATTATATATGTCTACGATTTTATTTACTTTATTATATAGATAGGCCGAACGACTGTTAAGTTGATTTTTAGCAAAGGCGGTTCTAGTTTTGGTAAGTGGAATAACATTTTTTTTTCTTCTAGCTGTAATATTGTCTGAGACATAAGGTGTAGTTTTATGTCTTTTCAATATAACGCTAAGAATGTACAGCTTTCTTACAGATAAGACTTTACAAAGAGCGTATAAAGTGTGAGTTGGAAATCTTCTACGTTTAAAGAGCATCACTTTCAGTAAAGCACGTTGCGCACGTTCCACTTCAATCATTTTTGTTTTAACCGCTCCTCCCCATATGGAAATGCAATAAGTTAGGATTGATTGCGCAAGTGAAGTGTAAATTTCTTTAAAAATATTCCTTCTGGGGCTATGATCAACCCCCCACCCCCCAGGCACTACATGTCTCAAGGACTTGAATATCCAGATCAATTTTCTTAATCTGGTAGAGACTAGTTCAATGTGCGAATGCCAAGAGAGCCGCTGGTCTATCATAACCCCCAGGTATTTCGTTTTATCAATTCTGTCTATAGCAGGACAATCACAGTTAGTGGGTTCAGTTTCAGGATTGCAAGAGTGAATTAATAGATTGAAGTTAGTGTCAGGTTGTGAATGATTTTGAATACTGTAACAGATGTAATTAGTTTTGGCCGTATTCAGGGTTAATAGATTGTTTTTTAACCAGTTGTTAATCAAGTGCAGGCCAGATTCAGCATTATTCTTCACATCTGCCCAGTTATTCCCAGAAAAAACGACTGCTGTATCATCGGCATAGGAAAAGATGTGCGCATGGTCAATTTTTAGATTACAGAGGTCATTAATATATATAAGAAAGAACGTTGGTCCTAACACACTTCCCTGTGGTACACCATAGGATACAGCAACGTCTTCACTGATGTAATGACCCAATTTCACTCTTTGCATTCTATCAGAGAGATAGCTCTTAAAGAGAGATAGTGCAACATCTCTGATACCTAATTGTTCTAGTTTTTGGACAAGAATAGGGATGAAAACGGTATCAAACGCTTTCCTGAGGTCCAAAAAAACAGTCAGACACTTGATCCCTTTATCCATCGTCTCAGTAACTAGCTGGCTAAGAGCACCTATTGCATCTTCAGTTGATCTGCCCTGTCTGAAGCCATACTGTGACGTCGATAGAAGCCGAAATTTTTCTAAGTAATTTAATAATCTAGAATTCAAAAGTCTCTCAAGTATCTTCGAGATAGCTGGCAGTACCGAAATTGGCCTATAATTACCCACATCCTCCCTGTCCCCACTCTTGTATACAGGAGTGACTACTGACTTTTTTAGCGGGGCTGGAAAAACGCCCTGCTCAAAACATAAGTTAGCTAAGTGAGTAACTATAGGTACAATTTCGTTTTTTACAAGTTTTAAGAACGTGATGGGAATTTTGTCCCAACCAGGAGCGCCATCTGATCTCAAGTTCATGAGTGTTCTTTCGACTTCTTTCACATCAGCTTGTAGCAAGACAAAGGAGTTGCATGTAGCAACAGTATTTCTAGTTCCGAGAATTAGATTAGAATTGCCACTAGAATTAATATTTTCGGCAAGATGCTCTCCTATTTTCGCAAAGTAATTGTTAATATGATTTGCAGATTCAGTTGGATCATTTTTCAGTTTGAATAACGCCTCACTTTCATCGTATGATTTATTGTTAAAGGTAATGGTTTTTATATTTTTCCACAGCAGTCTATTATTACTAACTGATTTAGTAAGCAAGTCTCTTTCATATTTCCTTTTAAGTTTTTTAATAAGCTTATTACAGAAATTTCTATATTTAGTGTAGGTTATTTTTAATATTTCATTGTGACTCTCTTTTCGAAGCTGTTTTTGTAGTTTGTTACGATGTTTGATGCATCGTAAAATGCCAGGAGTAATCCACGGCTTTATTGTGCGCTGGCTTCTAGGAATCGAGATATTTATGGTATTCGAATTCAGTGATTCAGTGAGCATAGCTATCAGACGGTCAGATAAAGCCGTTGGATCACTATAAAACAGTAATTCATTAATATTTTTTTGTTGAAGGTCCTTATGAGCTTTAATATAATCTGTTTTAGTTTTTGTTTTATTAATAGACTTTAATAGTTTAGTCTTAGATAGAGAAAGAACGGTAGTAAAGTGATCTGTGATAGTGGTACGCAAAACTGCTATGAATGCTGAATGTTTATTCTTGTTAATCTTTAGCATAAAGTGATCTAGGCAGTTCTTCTCTCTAGTAGGTATAGTGTGACCCGCTAGTATACCATATGCTGAGAGAGCGTTCAAATAGTTAGTTCTATTTTTATACTCATATGCCGGTTCAATAAGTTTGGGTGTAATATTAATGTTAATATCTCCCGTGATTATAATGTTATTTTGATTAGTTAGGGTATCCAAGTGTGAGCAAAGTGAGTCTATAAAATCATCAGCATTTGTATTAGAAGGGGATCGATAAATACATAATATTGTGTTATTAAGTACGTCAAGCTGAAGACAAGAAGCGTGAGTAAGACTTATTTCCCTAACTTTTGGCTGTAAAGATTTTTTAATATAGGTAACTACACCATCATTCTGATTCAGATGGCGTGTCGTTGAATAAGAACTATAATTGAGTAGTTGTGGTACAGGTTTATATGAGGTAAGTCTACATTCAGTCAGGATCAAAATATCCGCCTCAAAGGGAAGACTAGACAATGTCAACATCAAATCGTCAAAGTTACTGTAAATACTACAGATGTTTTGGGAAATAATCACAAGACCGGATTCATAATTAATTTTATAAGATGGGAGCTCCGAACAGTCACACTCTATTGCACGAGAAATATCAATACCGTCTATCACATTCAAATTACAAAGTTGAGGATCACCCATTTGGTGTATAGAAAAATGCAAATATCGTTACTACAGGATTATGGCTAGTTATAATGATTTTAGTTATATGAGGAAGGTTTCGTTCTATCAGAATGAGGTAAAGATTTATTTCGTTTGGTGGTTGTGTGTATAGAGATTTGAATGAAGACTGTTGTAGAGGAATAATGTATGAGGATTTTTGAGTATATAATTGAGTCTGTAAAGTATGGTAGAAGAAATGTGTGACATATATTGGATTTTTATGCTTAATAATAATTCTAAAAGTTTTTACAAAGTGAAACAGAGAAAAAAAATACAAATAACACAATAAAAACAGATAATCAGGCAGAATAACAGAGTTTATCAGTTGGGTGAGCTTAGTAATAACAGTAATACCAGAGGTTGTTAGTACATGTTCAGATAGTCAGATTACTTGGGGTCCCTGCTGCTGACTACCCAGAAGTTGGTGTACTTGACTTTCATTACGTATCATTATAATTGGAGAGTTTTCATTCTCTCTTACATACACTTTACCATAGGCGGTCCAGCAGAATTTATAGTTCTTTGACTTGGCCAGATCACGCGCCAAGAAATGTAAACGCGCTCCTTTTGGGGTTAGATGCTCGGACAGGAATATAGGGGTATCTTCTTGTGTTTTAAAGCCGAGATGTTTGGCACACAGCTTACATTTATGTTTGATATTAAATGATTTTGCTGCTTTTAGTAAATCATTCTTTAGTATGGTCGAACTTGTTTCCACTACAATGGTTGGGCTTTTATTGTTAATGGACTTTGGCCGCACTCTGTAAATATCTTTAATATCCATTTTGGTGATATTGTAGTCCAGAGACTTGGAGAGAGCACTAACCATATCAATAAGGTCTTCTTTTTTTTCGTTAGGCTTTTTCGGAACATTTTTAATTTCGAAGCTCGACTTACGATTTTCCAATTGTAATTCTTCCATTTTATTCTCCAGAACAGTAATATAATTCCTATCCTGCTTAACCTGTGTTTCAAGTTCGATTATTCGCTGCCTAAACTCCTCATTTTGTGCGGCTAAGAAAGAGACTGAGCTTTCAATGTTATTATTTGTCTGTTGTATCTCTTTAAGTACGGTATTTACTTGTTTAAGTTCGTTGGTTTGGGAGGCAGAA
Source organism: Parnassius mnemosyne (assembly GCA_963668995.1). Taxonomy (NCBI): domain Eukaryota; kingdom Metazoa; phylum Arthropoda; class Insecta; order Lepidoptera; family Papilionidae; genus Parnassius; species Parnassius mnemosyne. Next base: position 2,786,256 of record CAVLGL010000093.1, on the reverse strand, counting down.
AAAAATGTCATTAACCTACGCATTTCTTGTTTAAAATCATCCATTTGGTTAGACATCGAATCATCCAATTGGTCCCTGCGTCTCTTATTTCTTTGGGAAACAAAGTTTGGAGGCGTAATAAGCGAGAGATCCGTGTCAGAGGCAGTTCTGTTGAGTACAGTATCCGTATGTACTAAGGTAGCAGAGCTACTAGGAGATGTATTCGCCGCTGCCGATGTCGCGGATGACGTAGCGTCGGGGCGTGTCGCCATACTGCCTCTAAGATGGCTTTAGTGCAGTGGTAGGTAGTGGTAGTAGGCCTTAATTGGGTGGCGATGCAATCGTGGGTGTGTGACTGTTGTTCAACACAAATAGTGACGTTACGCTAACGCAGAATTGGTTGTAATTGTAGTTGCGTACAGCAGTAGGCGGAGTACGAAGTACTAGGCGCTCATAAAGTTGAAAGAGGTAGTAGAACTGTTTGCACCTTCTTAGACCGCTAATTGGGTGGCGTTGAAATGTGGGGGTGCGGCTGTTGCTCAACAAAAATGGTGTCAAAGCGATCGCACAGGAATGGTAGTAATTTATACTTGCGTCACAACAGTAGGCGGAGCACGAAGTACCAGGCACTCAGGAAGTTCTGAGAGGTAGTAAAACTGTTTGCACCTTCAAGTTTATGCACTCCTATTATTTTGTCCGAATTTAATAATACTGATTGTATTTTAATTTTTTAATAAACGAATTTAAAATAGCTCCAGAGACACAACTGTTCCTTACGGAGATCCGAGGGAAGAGGAATGAACTGCTAAAACTAACATAATTCAAGGACGGCGTGTTTAAAAGATGTGAATCAAGATTACAATAATTTTAAGAATCAAATATTTAACTTACTGATAGCCTAAACTCTCATGCAACGTTGTATTTAAACCACAACGGCTCCGTGGCGCAGTGGCTTAGCAATTGAGTTGCAGCGCTAAGGACCGCGGGCTCGAATCCCGCACGGAACAATATTTGTATGGCCTACAAATAATTGTTCCGGGTCTGGATGTTTGACCTTGTGCAATTTATGTTTGTACACTGCCCCCACAATACAAGAGAAAATCCTAGTGTGGAGGTTACGTTTTAAAAAAGAAAGAAAATAATTTAGAAAGCAATTCAGTGTCATTTTTCACTATTCTAAAATCGTCACAAAAAGGTCCTCGGCACTTGTTGGCTCACTAAAGTAAACTAATGATTTAATACATCCCCATAAAAAAAGTCAAGAGGCGTCAAATCAGCTGATCTGGGAGGTCAGTGGCCTGGCCGCCGCGACCTTTATAAGGCACTCCAAACTCTGTATTTGTAAAGACTTTAACATACTTGAAATAAGGTTCAATTTTCTTTATTTTGTATTGAATGACGGAATTTGTATTAATACAAGTAAAACTCACTTTTAAAAGTCTTATTGCCTTGAGTTACGGTCCATTTCAGTTTGTTTTGACTGTACAGGTTTAGGCGTGACTGTAAATTACGTAGTTTCAATTATTTTTGGGATAAAAAAATTACCTATATTAAAAATGATAGAAACAGTGGTAGAGCCACGCGGCAGCTTTTGCTGTCGCACGGATGGGCCGGCTCGAACCGGGGTAGTACCACGACCTCACAGAAAACCAGCGTGAAGTAGACGTTTACCTCTGCGTTTCGCTTGGTGAGTGCAGGTGGCCGGAGGCCCTTTTTACTGGAAATGAGGCATTCCACCTTAGTCCTCACGGGTGACAACGCATCTACATTTTGATTTGTAACAGAGGATAGATGTAGATGTCTATGGGCCGCAGCAACCACTTACCATCAGGTGGACTGTGTGCTCGTTTGTCACCCTTGTCCTATAAAAAAAAAAAAAAAAAAAAAAAAAAAAAAAAAAAAAAAAAAAAAAAAAAAAAAAACCGATTCAGTAAACGATTCTGAACAAACTACTTTCACAAAGTGCGTTAATTATGTTACGTGTTGTCAGAATGTGTCAAAGAAGGTACGTATGGCAATTCATAGTGCTGTGTTAGTCCCTACTTTAATGTATGGTAGTGAAAGTTGGGTCTGGCAGAAGAAGCATGAGAATAGAATAAATGCTGTAGAAATGCGGTCATTAAGGAGTATGCTAGGGCTGAATCTGAATGACAAGGTGAGAAATAGTATGATAAGAGAAAAGTGTGGTTTGCAAGATGACGTTGTGACCAAGATTAAAGAAGGAATGCTTCGGTGGTTTGGTCATGTAGAAAGAATGAACGAGGAAAGAGTGACAAAGTAAATTTATGTTTCAGAAGTGAACGGCAGAGTCGGGAAGGGACGCCCTAGACGAAGATTTATCGACCAAATCGGCGATACATTGAAAATGGGCCAGATTAGGAGTACCGACGAGCGTGTATGCGTAGCTATATATGGATGTAAAGGAGGCGAGAGAGGTGTGTCAGGATCGCGCCAAATGGAAGTCCGTAGTCTCTGCCTACCCCTCTGGGTGACAGGCGTGAGTGTTTGTGTGTGTTTGTGTTGTATACTCAATATCACTAAACGTAAACACAGGTTTTTATCAAGACAAGTGACCCATCAAGATTGTTTTCTTAGTACCGACGTACCTACCTAAAGTTTACATTTTAGTGTCCACGACGCAGCAATGATTTGTGACAGTTTGTTGTATTGTAGGTTGTAGGTAAAGTAACAGTAGGTATCTATGATAATCCTACATAATATACCTAGTTTGTCCGCCGCAAAAGTCGTCGAATAAATAATTAAACTGTTTTGTAAATCTTTATTAATTATTTATTTATTTATAAGATGTTCATTGAGAGCCGTGGTAGTTCAGATGTTTAGCGCTCGCTGTAAGTATCACAGTACGCGATGAACCCGGGTTCGATCCCCGCCGGCACCAATGAAATTGGTGCAATTTATTTATCACATTTTAATTATTTTTATAAATACGTTTAAAAATGAAAATATAAGTTTTGTAATTAAATTATTATTACTGAATTAATTACACAATTACTGACATTGTTTCCTTTTACGTCTGCGGTTTGTAATTACCGCCTCTATAGCTCAAAATAAATTATTCCTAATACACAGAAAAATAGTTAGGTACTTATGATACTATGTGGAAAGTTGGTTTTTACAAACTCGTAGACGAATCTAATCCCAATTTACGCATGTGTGACATACAACGTTTTTCAACACATTTGCGAGAAAACAGTACCTACTATAGGTAACGAAACAAACTTTTTGTGCTTAGATATCAGATGGAAAGTCTGTTTATCTGGGCTGTTTTGTTTTGTTAGACTGACATCTCGCAGGTCAACCTAGGAGGTTGTCGGTTGCTTATTTTTTATTTTTATTTAAAATTTCGTCTGTAATATAATATAATTATAAAAGTAAAAGAAAGTAAAGTCTATATACGTCCCACTGCTGGGCACAGGCCTCCTCTAATTTCTGAGAGGGTTTTAAGGCAAGGAAATGTCCGCCGTGCTGCCCCAATGCGTGTTGGTGAACTTTATGCCGGGTTTCCACGCTTGCCAAGTCTCGGCAAGCATCCACAAGCCCAAGTGTGTAAAGAGGGCGTTTGGCTTCGCTTGCGTGAGCTTGTGGACGCTTGTCACCGATCCGGGCTAGTGTCGGTTTTTGGACACAGATCAAAGGGCGCTTGCGGCAAGCGCTTGCAACGCATTCACACGTTGGTGCGCGTTTAGTAGAAATTGTGATTTCGCGACAAGCGCATGTTTAGTTCCTTGTTTAAAATGAGTGACTGGTCGAACGAAGAGAGTTTATCGTTTCTGGAATATTATCAGACCGAATCGTCTATCTGGAACCCCAAAGACGTTAATCATAAAAATAAAAAGAAAGTTGCAAATGCTTGGAGTCGTCTTGCCGAGTTAACGGGAAAGCCAGTAAAAGAATTAAAAGCCAAAAAATTCCTTGTTTTTGTATTACTTTGCTTGTATTTCAAATAAAATTATGTTAAACTAAACGCAATAGCCGACACAAGTTCGGTTTCCGCCATGCTTGGGTTTACGTAGCACACTGACGCATTCACAAGCATGGAAACGACTTCCAAACGCCAAACGAGATTTGTGGACGCTTGGGGCTTGAAGACGTTTGCCGAGGCTTGGCAAGCATGGAAACCCGGCATTACTAAATATATATTTTTTTTAATTTCTCAGACATGCACACCCGGGTTAGATCCCCGCCGGCACCAATGAAATTGTTAATAATAATAAATAATCAATGCATAAACATGTTTAACTAAGAATTCAGTGTATGTATTATGATTATAACATAACATACTATTGGGGTGTCTGAGGATGTGCGTTATTTATGTTAGATGTTGTGTATATAAATAAAAGGGGGTGAAATGCGGTTTGATAGGTTATATGAGTCCTATATTTTTGAAGTTAGACATATGAAAATCGGTATTTAGATTATTAACTTTAAATAATAAAAATCTGTGTAAATTATTTCGAAGTGTTTTAATTTTTTTTAATTTAAAGCACTTTAAAAACAAAAACACTGTTTCACTATATCAAAATAATAATCACAAACAAAACTAAAAATATATATAAAAAACATAATAATTGATAACATTGCAACCTGAACTACTTATTAAGTCGCTAGTCACTAGAATTAAACAATTAAATACAAAAACAAAACACACATTTAAAAACAGAATAAAAACAGAATAAACCAATTTTTTACATTGTAGAGCCATGCTGCAGCTGTATTACTGGTATAGTTGTAGCACGAATGGGTCGGCTCGACCGGGGAAGGACCACACACTCACAAAATACCAGCTTAAAATAGCACCTTAACGCTGTAAACGAGGCATTCCATCTTAGTCCTCACGGGTGACAACGCATCTGCATTTTGATTTAGATGTAGATGTCTATGGGCCACAGCAACCGTTTACCATCAGGTGGACTGTGTGCTCGTTTGTCACCCTTATCTTATAAAAAAACAATAATCTCAAACAAGATTCAAAAATATACTTTAAAGAAACATAATCAATAACATTTCAAACTGACTTACTTAGTCCTCACAATTAAATAATCAAAACAATAACCACAAATAAAATTAAAAAAATATTAATTATAAAAACATAATAACATTGCAACATTGTTGCAACTTGACTTATAGGTACTTTTATGTCACAACTCACTACTTAATAAGTTTCATTTCAACATTTGATTTATGAACTATAAAGTATTATGGTAACCGGGTAGGGTTAATTCGTATTGACATGTTTGAATCTCCTTTTGTAATTGTTCTGTGCGATTCCATGCGGCGCGCCCGGTCTAGATCATACCTTAGGGCTCATTTATGTACAGGCGGAGCTCACCGCTGAGCGGGCGCGGAACACAGCAATGTAATCGTGTTCTACTTAGTTAAAAATCATCGTATTCTACTTAGTTAAAAATTATGATAAAATATTATGTAGTACATCGTTTTCTAATAGTTTAATCATCCAAGTTTTCTAATCATCATCGTCATTACAACCTTACACAAGTCCACTACTAAACATCCTCCTAGATAGACTGCCGCAAAGCCTGGTCCTAAACCACATTCCTTGTCATGAGTTTTTCATCTATTTTCAAGTTATAATTAGTATTACTAAGTTATGGTTTTTGCTTGTATATACTATATTTATTGCTTGTTTTTTCTTCTTTCTCAAAAAATAATTGAATAATTACATAAGGTGTTCTTAATATACATCGAATGTCAGAGAGAAAAGCTAGTACATCTTTTGTTAAACTTTAAAATCTAAAACCAATTTTAAAACAGCCGAATTGATCATAACTCTCTTAGGTATAAAATAAGTTATGATCTAATTAATGGTATTTATTCCAGTTTATGACAGCCCTGATTTATATTACGCCGCTGAAATTAGGCACATACTTCTTATTAGGTACATTACACCAAATAATAACAGCATATACAAATAATAAATAAATAACAGCCTGACGGCTGACATTGTGCACTCCATACATTTCGTATATCTAGTTACAGCCCCATTAATTTCCGCTAAAAGAAAATAAATAACTTGTAAATTTAAACAAAAATAACTGCATTACTATGTCATAGTCATATTCATACAAATCAAAAAGCCTATATATGAGATAATGTGAAGTAAGCGTCTTTAACGTGGTAGAGCCATGCTGCAGCTGTATTACTGGTATAGTTGTAGCACGAATGGGTCGGCTCGACCGGGGAAGGACCACGCTCTCTCAGAATACCAACGTAAAATAGCAGCTTAACGCTGCTGTGTTTCGTATGGTGAGTGTAGAGAACCGGAGACCCTTTTTACTGGAAACGAGGTATTCCATCTTTATCCTCGCGAGTGACAACGCATCTGCATTTTTGTCACCCTTATCTTAAAAAAAAAGCATAATTTTACATGGATTACAACAAAATGTTTAATATCGCATATTTTATATAATAAAATTGATTTCATTCTTTTTAGCAGAGTTTCAAACACGACAATCGACGCGCATGTTTTTTTATGTATATCCACTGATTTCTTGGAAACTCCTGAACCCATTAAAATGATCTTTTTATTTTAAATGGAATATATTTCAAGGGTTATTCTAAATTTAAAGATTTAAGGTATTATTTAAACCACAAAGCCGTTGTAGCTCAGGGGCTAAGCGCTCGCTGTAAATTTCACAGTACGCGAGCAACCCGGGTTCGTTCTCCGCCGGCGCCAATTAAAATTTTAATTGCAATTGTGAGTGCTGATTTACCACGTGCTCGGCGGTGAAGGAAAACATGTTGAGGAAACCTGCATGTCTGAGAAATAAGAAAAAATATTTCGAACACGTATTGGGGCAGCGCGGCGGACATTTCCTAGCCCTAAAATCCTCTCAGAAATAAGAGGAGGATTGTGCCCAGCAGTGGGACGTATGCGTATATAGGCTGTAACTTTTACTTAAAACATTTAAAAGAGCAAAACATTAACGTTTAGTAAAGATTAAAAACCGAATAAAATAACTTCCACAGAACAGCTTCTGCAATCAGTGCTAAGACATGCATTGGCATGCATTGGCATCTTTCGTTTGCACAATGCAAACGAAAGATGCCAATTAATTTAATCTTGCAACTTACTCCGGGCTTCCCCATAGGTTGATTGATTAATATTTTTTTAAAACTTACTTTAATTGATTTTACTTCTCATAATTTAGCACTTATATAAACATCTATGATGCCAAATTATTCGAAATCCATTTCTAAGTAATTCTTTCTTAATATCTCATACCATTTAATGTTAACGTCCAAAAGACGAAATACTTCTACATTATACTATTTATTTATTTTTTTAAATTGAGGAATACAGTAAATTAGTTCAGTTATTAACAAATACTATAATCAGCCTATGACATAGTTTCGTATAAATTTACAAAAATAGTCTATAACAGTCCAAAATGTTGTCTGATGGGTTACCATATAGTTTTCTTTGTAGGGCATATATCTATGCCCTACAAAGTCGCCGCCTAACAATGCATTGATTGGAGTGGCAAGGATGACTCGAAAAAACCAGGTAATAACGGAGACAAGAAGAAATTCGAAACATGTTGTAACTCTTGAGATATTGTAATATGCACATTATAGTTCTCACGGCAATGCATTGATTGCAAGGCACGCCGAAGTCCTTCCTAATCAGTGATAATTAAAATTCATAAGACGAACGAAATTATAATTTTACAAATTACACAACCTTGTGTAATGAAATATGTAAAAGCGCATAATTACTTGTTCTTTTGTTGTCTAAATTTGATGCGACCATAAATACTAGGGGCTTATGTTCATAAGATGGAAATTAAGTTTTATACGTTCAAACAATTTTTTTATAGGATAAGGGTGACAAACGAGCACACAATCCTCCTCATGGTAAGTGGTTGCTGCGGCCCATAGACGTTTACATCAAACAAAATAAAGATGCGCTGTCACCCGTGAGGATTAAGATGGAATGCCTCATTTCCAGTAAAAAGGGTCTCCGGTTCTCTACACTCACCATACGAAACACAGCAGCGTTAAGCTGCTATTTTACGCTGGTATTCTGTGAGAGCGTGGTCCTTCCCCGGTCGAGCCGACCCATTCGTGCTACAATTTAAAAAAGTCTTTATGTAATTACGGAGAATTTTTTAGGTGACAATATTTATAGTTAAGACTACTAGAAATCTTATTTACGAAGTAAAAAGGCGAAAAAGCTGGAATTAGGGGCATAGCTGGGATTAGGGGCACCCACCCTATAATTAATTTTTACATATAAAACCAACATGCACGGCCGTAAGTATACCTGAGTATATGATTTTAATTCTAATTCGATACCTACACGCTTTCCCGAGATAAAGGGTCTTGACAGGCAGACGGACGGACGGACAGAAAGACGGACAAAGACGCCATCTTATGCTGCGACGTCATTAAACAAAACTTCTGAAATTTTGTAAATATGGTACCTATGTTTAGTCTTTTTACGTACTTAAATAAAATAAATAAATATCCTGGACATTTCACACATAAGTAGTCCCTGATATCCCTTAGTGTTCTGTGAAACCTACTGTACTAGGTATGGAGGCCTGAGAAATACATAGATAAGTAGGTAGTTATTTAACACCTAGACACAGAGCAAACATCAGTGTTCGTCACACAAATGTTTGGCATGTTTGGACATCGAACCCACGACCTCAGGATCCGCATCCAGAGCTACTAACCACAGAGCGAAAAGGTCAGTTAAATAGTTATTGGTTATCTACTTTTATTATTCTGATTCGGCTTCTGGCAGGCAGCACAGTTATTTAACCTACCTAAACACAATCACAACTCTTTTGGTGGTAAAAAAACTGGTAGGTAGGTACTAGGTAGTTAGGTAAGTCCTTAGGTATTATTATGTGAATACCTATTTATTATCATACGTGTCGAACATGGATGAGGGGGTGCATTTCCACTGAGGCGGTCTTTACTCCGCCCCCCTTCATTTGAGCCGGGATCACATCCGGATTAACTCATTAATATAATACCTACATAATATCGAGTTTCTAAATAGATAATCAAATATAGATAATAAAATACTCACCATCATCTTCTGATTGGAAAATTTACTCCACTCACACGATAACAAAAACCCGCGCAAACGTCTTGCCGCAATCAAATTTGCCAGTTTGATCCTCAAACGCAACGTATCAGCTAACGCATATTTCTTACCTTCTTACTCTAACGAAATAGTTCTCTGTCACACGCAGAACGCGACGTTGCCGCTTTGTGTTTGCGTACCTATATGTCAGTTTAGGCTCTGGATCCACTTAGCTTAGGTAAATGTCGCATATAAGTTAAATATATTCTGGATGTAAGAAATCGTATTCAGTATGATTTTTTCGACCGTTGATGGACCAACAAATATTGGTCAAATCGCTGACGAGTATGTTGAAAATTAGTAACCACAGATCCACCGACGTCACACGCGCATCAAGGATTGATCAAAGTATATTATTTTGCGCGACGCAGAGCTGAGTATATACGTAAAATAGGTGGATCAATATTTGTTCTAACTTCTCACTGGAGCAACATTTACCGTGAAAGGTTCTATATATATATATATATATATATATATATAAATATAAATATTATATATATATATATATATATATATATATATATATATATATATATATATATAGAGATCTCTTCACGGTAAATGTTGATCAGACGCGACTTCACGCGAGCACTTTGTTGATCCGAAAATGTATGTTGATCCGACGCCTTTTCTTGATCCAATATGCATCTCTGGTAACTAATGTTGCCCCGACAGGATCAACATCTACACTCACGGGACTACTTACTAGCGTTCCCCGAAGTTGATCTGATATACAAATCCACCTTACGATAGTTACGCAAAATGTTGATCCGATTTAAATGAGCCAATCAGAGCACATCAAACGATCGGATTGGCTGAAAAAATCCGCGACGTTGCCGTTTCGTTTCTTTGGCGGTGGCAGCGACGATATTGTCTAAGGTGGACTTGAAAAACAAAAACACTGCTTCACTATATCAAAATAATAATCACAAACAAAACTAAAATATCTATCAAAGAAACATAGAGTAATCAATAACATTGCAACCTGACTTACTTATTAGTCGCTAGTCACTAGAATTAAGGATGCATTTGCAAAATTGATAGTTATAGAATCGAACTATTATATAACTTATTATAATAATTTTATATAATAATTTTACAAGTCCAAGAACATCTAGTTCGACATTTCCTTGGACCTGCAGCATCAACCACAGAAAGTAATCTTCCTCAAAGATCTTCAATCTCCTGTAGCTTTCCAAGATCTTCAATTGCTTCTTCAAGCAATTCTGGACATTCTCTGGAAGAAATACCACGAAAGGCCGACAATAAACTCGTACGAAATAGATGCACTGCTATGTCAAATTGAAAAATGAAGGATTATTGGCTAGAAACGCTAAGCAAGTACACACTGAGTGCAAAAGGTGTGAAAAGGCATTCAGTTTAGAATGTTATAATGAGAAACATGCTTGATTTTATAATATTTTCTTTGAATAAAATCCTCACCTTCAGTATTTGAGTTTTATTTATAGCAAGTTTATTGTAGTTATTAAATGACAACTTTAAAAAAAATTGCGAAGTTGTCTTTTATTATTATAAACAATAGGTTTTTTACTATACGTCCACGTATGATTTAAAACAATATCACGTCACGTTCATACCAACAAATGTGCCTTAAGTTGTATTGAGAAATGAGTCACCTGTGACTCATGAACTTATTCTAATACGTTCCTGTGAGTCATATATGACTCATTGGAGAGGGAAGTTGAGTTTTCCCCGGGTGTTCATGCAGCGATCACTCAAGAGTTCACGACGCCGACACATGAACTTGAACAGTCATCGCAGTTTATGTCCGTACTAGCTGTTGCCAGCGGCTTCGAACGCATGTAACTCCAAAATTATGCAACAGAAACGAAATACCTGAATAAACGGTATCATATGTGTTATATAAACCTATCTCTGAGCAAAATATCATCCAGATCCCTTCAACCGTTCTGGCATGATTGAGTAACGTACATCCATTCATCCATCCATCCAAACATCCAAACTTTCGCATTTATAATGTTTAGATAATAATTATAATTAATTCAGCCTATCTATAAATTGTTTTCTAAAATACTTACTAACCTGTGTTCGTACTTTTTTTATGTACAAAATCTAACGTAATTAACGCGCATCCTCAGACACCCCAATTAGTATATTATGTTATAATCATAATACATTATTTTTAATTATTATTATATTCTTACTAAAACATGTTTATGCATTGATTATTTATTAAATTAGTTATACTAATTCCGGAAGAATGTTGTGGTCACCGTACAAAACCACGAACGCTAGGTGTAGGTACTTGCTAGTTTTTTTTTGAATTTGCATAACATTTTAATTGTATTTGTAAATAATAATGAACTGCTAAAACTAACATAATTCAAAGACGGCGTGTTTAAAAGATGTGAATCAAGATTACAATAATTTTAAGAATCAAATATTTAACTTACTGATAGCCTAAACTCTCATGCAACGTTGTATTTAAACCACAACGGCTCCGTGGCGCAGTGGCTTAGCAATTGAGTTGCAGCGCTAAGGACCGCGGGCTTGAATCCCGCACGGAACAATATTTGTATGGCCTACAAATGATTGTTCCGGGTCTGGATGTTTGACCTTGTGCAATTTATGTTTGTACACTGCCCCCACAATACAAGAGAAAATCCTAGTGTGGAGGTTACGTTTTAAAAAAGAAAGAAAATAATTTAGAAAGCAATTCAGTGTCATTTTTCACTATTCTAAAATCGTCACAAAAAGGTCCTCGGCACTTGTTGGCTCACTAAAGTAAACTAATGATTTAATACATCCCCATAAAAAAAGTCAAGAGGCGTCAAATCAGCTGATCTGGGAGGTCAGTGGCCTGGCCGCCGCGACCTTTATAAGGCACTCCAAACTCTGTATTTGTAAAGACTTTAACATACTTGAAATAAGGTTCAATTTTCTTTATTTTGTATTGAATGACGGAATTTGTATTAATACAAGTAAAACTCACTTTTAAAAGTCTTATTGCCTTGAGTTACGGTCCATTTCAGTTTGTTTTGACTGTACAGGTTTAGGCGTGACTGTAAATTACGTAGTTTCAATTATTTTTGGGATAAAAAAATTACCTATATTAAAAATGATAGAAACCGATTCAATAAACGATTCTGAACAAACTACTTTCACAAAGTGCGTTAATTATGTTACGTGTTGTCAGAATGTGTCAAAGAAGGTACGTATGGCAATTCATAGTGCTGTGTTAGTCCCTACTTTAATGTATGGTAGTGAAAGTTGGGTCTGGCAGAAGAAGCATGAGAATAGAATTAATGCTGTAGAAATGCGGTCATTAAGGAGTATGCTAGGGCTGAATCTGAATGACAAGGTGAGAAATAGTATGATAAGAGAAAAGTGTGGTTTGCAAGATGACGTTGTGACCAAGATTAAAGAAGGAATGCTTCGGTGGTTTGGTCATGTAGAAAGAATGAACGAGGAAAGAGTGACAAAGTAAATTTATGTTTCAGAAGTGAACGGCAGAGTCGGGAAGGGACGCCCTAGACGAAGATTTATCGACCAAATCGGCGATACATTGAAAATGGGCCAGATTAGGAGTACCGACGAGCGTGTATGCGTAGCTATATATGGATGTAAAGGAGGCGAGAGAGGTGTGTCAGGATCGCGCCAAATGGAAGTCCGTAGTCTCTGCCTACCCCTCTGGGTGACAGGCGTGAGTGTTTGTGTGTGTTTGTGTTGTATACTCAATATCACTAAACGTAAACACAGGTTTTTATCAAGACAAGTGACCCATCAAGATTGTTTTCTTAGTACCGACGTACCTACCTAAAGTTTACATTTTTTGTCCACGACGCAGCAATGATTTGTGACAGTTTGTTGTATTGTAGGTTGTAGGTAAAGTAACAGTAGGTATCTATGATAATCCTACATAATATACCTAGTTTGTCCGCCGCAAAAGTCGTCGAATAAATAATTAAACTGTTTTGTAAATCTTTATTAATTATTTATTTATTTATAAGATGTTCATTGAGAGCCGTGGTAGTTCAGATGTTTAGCGCTCGCTGTAAGTATCACAGTACGCGATGAACCCGGGTTCGATCCCCGCCGGCACCAATGAAATTGGTGCAATTTATTTATCACATTTTAATTATTTTTATAAATACGTTTAAAAATGAAAATATAAGTTTTGTTATTAAATTATTATTACTGAATTAATTACACAATTACTGACATTGTTTCCTTTTACGTCTGCGGTTTGTAATTACCGTCTCTATAGCTCAAAATAAATTATTCCTAATACACAGAAAAATAGTTAGGTACTTATGATACTATGTGGAAAGTTGGTTTTTACAAACTCGTAGACGAATCTAATCCCAATTTACGCATGTGTGTCATACAACGTTTTTCAACACATTTGCGAGAAAACAGTACCTACTATAGGTAACGAAACAAACTTTTTGTTCTTAGATATCAGTTGGAAAGTCTGTTTTTTCTGGGCTGTTTTGTTTTGTTAGACTGACATCTCGCAGGTCAACCTAGGAGGTTGTCGGTTGCTTATTTTTTATTTTTATTTAAAATTTCGTCTGTAATATAATATAATTATAAAAGTAAAAGAAAGTAAAGTCTATATACGTCCCACTGCTGGGCACAGGCCTCCTCTAATTTCTGAGAGGGTTTTAAGGCAAGGAAATGTCCGCCGTGCTGCCCCAATGCGTGTTGGTGAACTTTATGCCGGGTTTCCACGCTTGCCAAGTGTCGGCAAGCATCCACAAGCACAAGTGTGTAAAGAGGGCGTTTGGCTTGGCTTGCGTGAGCTTGTGGACGCTTGTCACCGATCCGGGCTAGTGTCGGTTTTTGGACACAGATCAAAGGGCGCTTGCGGCAAGCGCTTGCAACGCATTCACACGTTGGTGCGCGTTTAGTAGAAATTGTGATTTCGCGACAAGCGCATGTTTAGTTCTTTGTTTAAAATGAGTGACTGGTCGAACGAGGAGAGTTTATCGTTTCTGGAATATTACCAGACCGAATCGTCTATCTGGAACCCCAAAGACGTTAATCATAAAAATAAAAAGAAAGTTGCAAATGCTTGGAGTCGTCTTGCCGAGTTAACGGGAAAGCCAGTAAAAGAATTAAAAGCCAAAAATTCCTTGTTTTTGTATTACTTTGCTTGTATTTCAAATAAAAGTATGTTAAACTAAACGCAATAGCCGACAAAAGTTCGGTTTCCGCCATGCTTGGGTTTACGTAGCACACTGACGCATTCACAAGCATGGAAACGACTTCCAAACGCCAAATGAGATTTGTGGACGCTTGGGGCTTGAAGACGTTTGCCGAGGCTTGGCAAGCATGGAAACCCGGCATTACTAAATATATATTTTTTTTAATTTCTCAGACATGCACACCCGGGTTAGATCCCCGCCGGCACCAATGAAATTGTTAATAATAATAAATAATCAATGCATAAACATGTTTAACTAAGAATTCAGTGTATGTATTATGATTATAACATAACATACTATTGGGGTGTCTGAGGATGTGCGTTATTTACGTTAGATGTTGTGTATATAAATATAAGGGGGTGAAATGCGGTTTGAAAGGTTATATGAGTCCTGTATTTTTGAAGTTAGACATATGAAAATCGGCATTTAGATTATTAACTTTAAATAATAAAAATCTGTGTAAATTATTTCGAAGTGTTTTAATTTTTTTTAATTTAAAGCACTTTAAAAACAAAAACACTGTTTCACTATATCAAAATAATAATCACAAACAAAACTAAAAATATATATAAAAAACATAATAATTGATAACATTGCAACCTGAACTACTTATTAAGTCGCTAGTCACTAGAATTAAACAATTAAATACATAAACAAAACACACATTTAAAAACAGAATAAAAACAGAATAAACCAATTTTTTACATTGTAGAGCCATGCTGCAGCTGTATTACTGGTATAGTTGTAGCACGAATGGGTCGGCTCGACCGGGGAAGGACCACACACTTACAAAATACCAGCTTAAAATAGCACCTTAACGCTGTAAACAAGGCATTCCATCTTAGTCCTCACGGGTGACAACGCATCTGCATTTTGATTTAGATGTAGATGTCTATGGGCCACAGCAACCGTTTACCATCAGGTGGACTGTGTGCTCGTTTGTCACCCTTATCTTATAAAAAAAACAATAATCTCAAACAAGATTCAAAAATATACTTTAAAGAAACATAATCAATAACATTTCAACCTGACTTACTTAGTCCTCACAATAAAATAATCAAAACAATAACCACAAATAAAATTAAAAAAAATATTAATTATAAAAACATAATAACATTGCAACCTTGTTGCAACTTGACTTATAGGTACTTTTATGTCACAACTCACTGCTTAATAAGTTTCATTTCAGCATTTGATTTATGAACTATAAAGTATTATGGTAACCGGGTAGGGTTAATTCGTATTGACATGTTTGAATCTCCTTTTGTAATTGTTCTGTGCGATTCCATGCGGTGCGCCCGGTCTAGATCATACCTTAGGGCTCATTTATGTACAGGCGGAGCTCACCGCTGAGCGGGCGCGGAACACAGCAATGTAATCGTATTCTACTTAGTTAAAAATCATCGTATTCTACTTAGTTAAAAATTATGATAAAATATTATGTAGTACATCGATTTCTAATAGTTTAATCATCCAAGTTTTCTAATCATCATCGTCATTACAACCTTACACAAGTCCACTACTGAACATCCTCCTAGATAGACTGCCGCAAAGCCTGGTCCTAAACCACATTCCTTGTCATGAGTTTTTCATCTATTTTCAAGTTATAATTAGTATTACTAAGTTATGGTTTTTGCTTGTATATACTATATTTATTGCTTGTTTTTTCTTCTTTCTCAAAAAATAATTGAATAATTACATAAGGTGTTCTTAATATAAATCGAATGTCAGAGAGAAAAGCTAGTACATCTTTTGCTAAACTTTAAAATCTAAAACCAATTTTAAAACAGCCGAATTGATCATAACTCCCTTAGGTATAAAATAAGTTATGATCTAATTAATGGTATTTATTCCAGTTTATGACAGCCCTGATTTATATTACGCCGCTGAAATTAGGCACATATCTTATTAGGTACATTACACCAAATAATAACAGCATATACAAATAATAAATAAATAACAGCCTGACGGCTGACATTGTGCACTCCATACATTTCGTATATCTAGTTACAGCCCCATTAATTTCCGCTAAAAGAAAATAAATAACTTGTAAATTTAAACAAAAATAACTGCATTACTATGTCATAGTCATATTCATACAAATCAAAAAGCCTATATATGAGATAACGTAAAGTAAGCGTTTTTAACGTGGTATAGCCATGCTGCAGCTGTATTACTGGTTTAGTTGTAGCACGAATGGGTCGGCTAGACCGGGGAAGGACCACGCTCTCTCAGAATACCAACGTAAAATAGCAGCTTAACGCTGCTGTGTTTCGTATGGTGAGTGTAGACAACCGCAGACCCTTTTTACTGGAAACGAGGTAATCTTTATCCTCGCGAGTGACAACGCATCTGCATTTTTGTCACCCTTATCTTAAAAAAAGCATAATTTTACAAGGATTACAACAAAATGTTTATTATCGCATATTTTATATAATAAAATTGATTTCATTCTTTTTAGCAGAGTTTCAAACACGACAATCGACGCGCATGTTTTTTTATGTATATCCACTGATTTCTTGGAAACTCCTGAACCCATTAAAATGATCTTTTTATTTTAAATGGAATATATTTCAAGGGTTTTTCTAAATTTAAAGATTTAAGGTATTATTTAAACCACAAAGCCGTTGTAGCTCAGGGGCTAAGCGCTCGCTGTAAATTTCACAGTACGCGAGCAACCCGGGTTCGTTCTCCGCCGGCGCCAATTAAAATTTTAATTGCAATTGTGAGTGCTGATTTACCACGTGCTCGGCGGTGAAGGAAAACATGTTGAGGAAACCTGCATGTCTGAGAAATAAGAAAAAATATTTCGAACACGTATTGGGGCAGCGCGGCGGACATTTCCTAGCCCTAAAATCCTCTCAGAAATAAGAGGAGGCCTGTGCCCAGCAGTGGGACGTATGCGTATATAGGCTGTAACTTTTACTTAAAACATTTAAAAGAGCAAAACATTAACGTTTAGTAAAGATTAAAAACCGAATAAAATAACTTCCACAGAACAGCTTCTGTAATCAGTGCTAAGACATGCATTGGCATGCATTGGCATGCCAATGAATTTAATCTTACTCCGGGCTTCCCCATAGGTTGATTGATTAATATTTTTTTTAAAACTTACTTTAATTGATTTTACTTCTCATAATTTAGCACTTATATAAACAACTATGATGCCAAATTATTCGAAATCCATTTCTAAGTAATTCTTTCTTAATATCTCATACCATTTAATGTTAACATCCAAAAGACGAAATACTTCTACATTATAGTACTTATTTATTTTTTTAAATTGAGGAATACAGTAAATTAGTTCAGTTATTAACAAATACTATAATCAGCCTATGACATAGTTTCGTATAAATTTACAAAAATAGTCTATAACAGTCCAAAATGTTGTCTGATGGGTTACCATATAGTTTTCTTTGTAGGGCATATATCTATGCCCTACAAAGTCGCCGCCTAACAATGCATTGATTGGAGTGGCAAGGATGACTCGAAAAAACCAGGTAATAACGGAGACAAGAAGAAATTCGAAACATGTTGTAACTCTTGAGATATTGTAATATGCACATTATAGTTCTCACGGCAATGCATTGATTGCAAGGCACGCCGAAGTCCTTCCTAATCAGTGATAATTAAAATTCATAAGACGAACGAAATTATAATTTTACAAATTACACAACCTTGTGTAATGAAATATGTAAAAGCACATAATTACTTGTTCTTTTGTTGTCTAAATTTGATGCGACCATAAATACTAGGGGCTTATGTTCATAAGATGGAAATTAAGTTTTATACGTTCAAACAATTTTTTTATAGGATAAGGGTGACAAACGAGCACACAATCCTCCTCATGGTAAGTGGTTGCTGCGGCCCATAGACGTCTACATCAAACAAAATAAAGATGCGTTGTCACCCGTGAGGACTAAGATGGAATGCCTCATTTCCAGTAAAAAGGGTCTCCGGTTCTCTACACTCACCATACGAAACACAGCAGCGTTAAGCTGTTATTTTACGCTGGTATTCTGTGAGAGCGTGGTCCTTCCCCGGTCGAGCCGACCCATTCGTGCTACAACTTAAAAAAGTCTTTATGTAATTACGGAGAATTTTTTAGGTGACAATATTTATAGTTAAGACTACTAGAAATCTTATTTACGAAGTAAAAAGGCGAAAAAGCTGGAATTAGGGGCATAGCTGGGATTAGGGGCACCCACCCTATAATTAATTTTTACATATAAAACCAACATGCACGGCCGTAAGTAAACCTGAGTATATGATTTTTATTCTAATTCGATACCTACACGCTTTTCCGAGATAAAGGGTCTTGACAGGCAGACGGACGGACGGACAGAAAGACGGACAAAGACGCCATCTTATGCTGCGACGTCATTAAACAAAACTTCTGAAATTTTGTAAATATGGTACCTATGTTTAGTCTTTTTACGTACTTAAATAAAATAAATAAATATCCTGGACATTTCACACATAAGTAGTCCCTGATCTCCCTTAGTGTTCTGTGAAACCTACTGTACTAGGTATGGAGGCCTGAGAAATACATAGATAAGTAGGTAGTTATTTAACACCTAGACACAGAGCAAACATCAGTGTTCGTCACACAAATGTTTGGCATGTTTGGACATCGAACCCACGACCTCAGGATCCGCATCCAGAGCTACTAACCACAGAGCGAAAAGGTCAGTTAAATAGTTATTGGTAATCTACTTTTATTATTCTGATTCGGCTTCTGGCAGGCAGCACAGTTATTTAACCTACCTAAACACAATCACAACTCTTTTGGTGGTAAAAAAAACTGGTAGGTAGGTAGGTAGGTACTAGGTAGTTAGGTAAGTCCTTAGGTATTATTATGTGAATACCTATTTATTATCATACGTGTCGATCATGGATGAGGGGGTGCGTTTCCACTGAGGCGGTCTTTACTCCGCCCCCCTTCATTTGAGCCGGGATCACATCCGGATTAACTCATTAATATAATACCTACATAATATCGAGTTTCTAAATAGATAATCAAATATAGATAATAAAATACTCACCATCATCTTCTGATTGGAAAATTTACTCCACTCACACGATAACAAAAACCCGCGCAAACGTCTTGCCGCAATCAAATTTGCCAGTTTGATCCTCAAACGCAACGTATCAGCTAACGCATATTTTTTACCTTCTTACTCTAACGAAATAGTTCTCTGTCACACGCAGAACGCGACGTTGCCGCTTTGTGTTTGCGTACCTATATGTCAGTTTAGGCTCTGGATCCACTTAGCTTAGGTAAATGTCGCATATAAGTTAAATATATTCTGGATGTAAGAAATCGTATTCAGTATGATTTTTTCGACCGTTGATGGACCAACAAATATTGGTCAAATCGCTGACGAGTATGTTGAAAATTAGTAACCACAGATCCACTGACGTCACACGCGCATCAAGGATTGATCAAAGTATATTATTTTGCGCGACGCAGAGCTGAGTATATACGTAAAATAGGTGGATCAATATTTGTTCTAACTTCTCACTGGAGCAACATTTACCGTGAAAGGTTCTATATATATATATATATATATATATGTATGTATGTATGTATGTATGTATATATTTCCCTATATGGGGTAAACTGGAAGATATTACGATATTAGAGGGCCGGTCTAAGAATATCTACATCACCATGTCATCCCGTGGGTGTCGAAAGAGGTAGAGAAACAGAAACTGATCTAGAAGATGGGCAGCAGAATTTTCCGGAAATGACTTAAAATAATAAACTGCGCTTGGCAACTCGCTTGCCAAACGTGGCAACTAGGGCAAATATCATATGATTCAATGGAAGGCCAATGTTTAGCAGTGGACGTGTGGGTATAGTTATGGTACGAACACATTGTATAACTATTTCTGTGTATTGCTGTGTATACAGAGTTAATTAAAAACCAAATAAATGTTAAAATTATAAAAACAAAAATATATAATTTATGTATAAATATGAAAATCACTAGCTATAGAATTCCATTATTCTTAATTGACCTGTGAGTTATTCAAATGGAATAAGTTTTCGATACAAAGGTAGGTTTTAACAAACTTCATTAAACTTTATAAATTAAACATCTTCAACTGTCATCGCTTAATTAAATTAGAAAGTTTAATTAAACAGCGAGATTGATGAAGATTCTTTGTTTTAGGACCGTACGTTTCAATCGTTTTATGACTGCGTTGTTACTATTATGTACTCTGTGTTAATTTTTTTCCTTTAATTTATTTTAACGTTATTTCTGAGCTTTACATATTGATAAAGACGTATTATAAAGTCAACACTATCACATACAATAATCAACCATGTTGAGAATAACTGGCCTCTTAAAAGCTACGCGTGCTCAGCAGAACGACACATATAGAATACTATTCTCATCTCTGGGCCGGGCACGCCAAAGCCAGCTACGTCGAGAAAGGAGCATATTTGCCAAATTTCAAGACAGTACGGCGTTTTTTGAGCGAGTTTTGGAGATCTCGTGACGAGTGAGTCAGTCAGTCATCTGCCGGAGCGTTATGTTTTTCATATTATAAAGAATCGTATGAAATACATAAGGCTCCGGCAGATTGAATATGGCGGAATTCCGTCCAATTTCACGACCATGATTTTATCTGTGTGTATGTATGTATGTATTTATGAATGCATGTATGTATGTAAGTATGTATGTATGTATGTATGTATGCACGCTTTGTAGCTAAAATGTCTTGATGGATTTAAATATATGTTGTGTTATTTGATTCATCTTAATTGTGGAAGTGTTTTAAGGTACATATTATATCGGAGAGTCTTTTAACTGGAAAGCATTCCATTTAAGTCCTCACGGATAACAACGCGTTTGCATTTTGATTCATAATTGAGGATAGATGTAGATGTCTGCGGGCCACAGCAACCACTTACCATCGGGTAGCGTGGGTGCTCGTTTCTCACCCTTATCCTATAAAAAAATTGTAATATTTTTCTTTTTTCAATAAAATCTTTACGCAAGTTTTTTAAGTTACTGTTTTAATGTTTCCGTTGCAATTCACTCTGCTCTTTAATTTTTTTTATAAGTTGTTATTTTGTTGTTCGTTTCTTTATTATTATTTTAATAATTACAATTGTAGCAACGAATAAACATGTTCTTTCTTTAGCTATTTCTTTCAAAGTTAAAGTTTGTAAAGTATTCGCGTACCGGAGCAGACCAGTTCTTATAAGCAGATGTTCACATTTGATGTTTTTCACATTCAGAATTACGTCGACGGCTCCGTGTATAATTATAACCCACAAAAAACTGTCTTTATGTGTGTCTTTGTATAATTTATGTACGTAAATTATCTCCACGATACAATAGAATATCCAATTGCAGGGAAACGTTTTTTTAAAATACCTAAATCAGGTCGTAAAACATAAGTGATATTTTGTTATTTTAGGCAAATTGATGCTAATTCAGTACCGATGTAAACAAACCGCCATTTCTGTTTGCATTTGCATTGCGTATCGAGTAAACATAAACGAGCAATTTGTACATGAGGTCCATGTCACTAACCGGGCGCTGTGGCTACAAGTGAACCGAGTCTTTCGCTACTGATGCGGGAGTTTGTAAATTGTTTAAATTCAAAAATAGTCTAACATTTTGTTGGAAATAAAATAATAAAATAATTTTATAATTTGAAGTAATACTAGGCTAAAGGACAAACAGACTTTTGTTTGGCGCGACGATTAAGAAATAGAAAGCAGCACCACAGGCGGCAACTACTAAAGTTAATTTTATAAATCTTTTTTAAAAATGAATTATTCATTATTTTATAAATAGTTGATTCATCGTTAATAGCCTATTGGCAGGGCGTGGACCGTGGGCTCGAATCCGCAATTCGACTACTGTCGCAAATCACTTCTGTCACAAGCATTTTAAGCTTACCAAACACTACTATTTAATTACTTACAGAGTAAATGGGAATAATAGTAATATTTAATAGCATTACTAGTTTAAAAAAAATGTAGTGGAGGGTTTTAATGGATCATTAGCGTTGCGACACGAGTTGGGAACTAAAGTTTATGTTGGATTTTCGAACTTAACGAGCCGTTTCATTATTTAATACACTCTAAGCAGGACTTAACGTCTATAATTTAGTTATATAGTTTTCGTTAAATATTTATAATCTTTACAAAAGAACACATATTCCACCCGATAGTGAACGCATGCTATAGTTGATATGTGATGGCAAAGTTCACACGTCTAAGATATATTTTCTGACTCCTGTCTCAATTTTAGGAATCAAAACCGTTTCCACCCTACTAAGATACAATAACCTTTAAAGAGTGCCTCCGGTTCTTGTCACCCACTAATCGAAACTACTGTGTTTCGATTATACTGCTCTTTAACAAAAAATCTGTACAATATATATTCTCGATGTAGACGACCAAGTTGTGCTGTAAACAACGTGCATTAGATAGTAGTAGCTTACGACTACGTAATTATAATAATAATAATTTATACAATACTAGTAAATGGCGTAGGGAAGTGACGACCCCACTGTGCGCTGACGTAATAGTTATGTGACAAAACTGGTACGTCAGAGCAGTCAGTCAGCGATTTGCCAAGAGGTGTTTGCGCCGTGCCTCGGCAGAATTGAGGGTGCAAAGGTCCGTCTGTGCTTATGGCCGCACCATGAAACGGTGCCGGGCCTGGGCGTCTCCCGTTAATTGACGCCCATACAATGGATGATAGACAATAAAAGAGTGCACAAAGGGCCGCTTCCTGGTGGTCGCCAGGGCGTGTCTGGAGCTGGCACTGGACGCGACAGCATGCAGGTCGCCAGCCAAGCGCGGGGGGCTGCAAGATCACCTAGTAGCCGCCCGCGTCCATCATCCCCACCAGAGGGCTTGGTGTCGGGTGGGTCTTAGCGGTACTACTTTGCGGATTACCGTAGCGGTCTCGGGCTCAGCAAGAGGCACCCGCCGCTGGTGGAATACGTCGCATGCGTTGGACAAAAATGATGAACACAAACGCATTGCGAGCGTATTTTAGGGCAAAAGGGGAAGAAACTGGAATGTTAGCGTATCGGGCTCGGATGCATCGCTTTTTCGCGGAGCTGGAGCCATCTGTTCATATATCAGAGCAAAGCCTGGCAGACCGAGTTCGGTACATCCTGCGCTACAACATATTTGGTGATGCCTAACTCAAACGACTACGACGTGAACCTGTCCCCTCATCGGATGAAAATGCTACAGCTGGGAATGCGACGCTTTTAATTGCAGAACAATCTGCACACGTGGATGCCGCCGCGGATTCAGACGATGATAGAATGGTCACCCAAGAACTAGACCAGATGAGGAGTAAAGTGGAGGAGGCGATTGTGGAAACGCGCAGTACGCCTCTCGAAAATTGACCGCGACTCCCGTGCATATCCCTAAGCAAGTGGAATCGGGCTGTCGTGAGGGCTCTTAACCCAATGCTGGTGACCTATTTGGAAGCCAGCCGGGACCTTTGCGAGACGGACTCAATTCTTTTTGGCACCGCACTGGCAGTTTGCCGATTTATTGGCGCCAAGCTTCCCACTCGCTGCTTGGGGGAATTCGACGATATACCGAGAGGTCGACAGGGTTCAACCAGAATCGTCTCTTCCAGAGTGATCAGAAGAGAATCTATGAATCATTGGAGCGACCAATGTTACGTGGAACGGGCCCAGCACCGAAACAGGCCGACACTATCGCATTCTAACGCGGTCTGTGGTCAGAGCGCGTAAACCACAGGCCCTTGGACAGAAGTTGTGGCGAGTCAGTGTGCAAATATTACGCCCATGGACCCCGGCATCATAACGCCGGATGTCCGTAGGACCCCGAACTGGAAAAGTCCAGGACTCGACGGAATGCATCACTACTGGCTGAAGGGGTTCGTGGTGTGTCACGCTGTGCTCGCCCGACAGTTTCAAGAGGCTCTCGACCAAAAGTCGCTCCCGAGCCTCATCATTACTGGGATCACGCATTTGGTTCCTAAAGACCGGGATTCCACAGACCCGAGCAAATACCGCCCCATTACGTGTCTACCTACCATATACAAGACACTAACATCCATTTTGAGCGCGAGAATCACTCGTCACCTGAACTCAAATCAGGTGATGTCGCGCGCTCAAAGTGGATGTCGGGGCGGCGGTCGTGGAACCAAGGAACCACTCCTCATTGACGCGGTTATTGGCAAGGTGGTTAAACGCAACCAACGGAACCTCTCCGCCGCCTGGATAGACTACAAAAAGGCATTCGACTCGGTGCCTCATACATGGCTGAAGAGGGTCCTCGAGCTGTACAAGGTTGACTGTACGGTTCGAGACTTCCTCAGGCAGTGTATGGGGCAGTATACTACGATCCTTGTCATCTAGGCCAGGAGATGACGGCTGCGGAGAACCAGATAAGGATAAGAAGGGGTATCTTCAGGGCGGTTGTTTGCGTCCAATCTGGTTCTGCCTCTCTCTGAACCTGGCCTCTCAGTACCTTACTGGAGGGTTCCGGGAGGGTATTTCAGCTTTGGAAAGGAGGTACAAAAGTGACCTACATTTTCTATATGGATAATCTCAAGTTATTCGCCTCCAGTCGCTCCCATCTTGTGGAATTGCTAAATATCACTTGTGATTTTAGCAATTTTATTGGAATGGCGCTGGGGACGGATAAGTGTGCGATCCTCCATGTCGAAAGGGGAAGGGTTGCTAACTCTGAGGGCATGAACTTATCTATGCCCATCAGCATAAGGACCCTTTCCGAGGCTGAAACATACCGATACCTGGGTATGTCACGGAACATCGGTGTCGATGAGGCGGGTATGAAGCAGTCAGTTTGCGAGTTTGTTTTATGCACGCTTGACAAAAATGCTTAACAGTCTTTTGTCAGGCATTAATAAAACACACGCATATAACAGTTGGATCATGCCTGTTCTCATGTATACCTTTGGCATACTCAGGTGGACACAGACCGAACTGAACGCTCTGGATGGAAAAGTCCGCACTATTATGACGTCCATCATCATCCGAGATCGTCAGTAATGAGGCTGTACTTGCCGCGGAAGCATGGTGGGCGCGGCTTTTTAAGCGCGCTTAACATGCATAATCGCAAAGTGTGCAGCATCCGTAATTATTTTCTGACAAGAGCGGATAATCCATTCTATAGGGACGTTATTTTTTGTGATAAAGGACTTACCTCTCTATCCTTAGCCAAAGAGCAATGGCAAGACCCAGCAGTACACAGCATTTCCGACCGGGAGACCGTATGGAAGGAGAAGGAGCTCCACGGGAGGTTCTACAAGGCTCTACGTGAGCCTTTCGTAGATACAGTTGCCTCCCTCCACTGGCTACAATTTCGTGACCTCTTCGGCGAAACCTAGGGTTTTGTCTGTGCAATACAGGATCAGGTTATTAAGACCAACAACTATCGGAGATACATCCTAAGGGATGGCACCGTCGACATTTGTCGAGTTTACCGCCTTCCCGGTGAATCACTTAGGCATGTCATCTCCGGTTTATCGGCGCTTTCTAACTCTGAGTACTTGCATAGGTACAACCTAGTAGCCAGGATTCTATACCAGGAGCTCGTTTTGAAATACGGTCTGGTGGATCGGAAACTGCCTTATTATAAGTACATGCCGGAAGCCGTGCTCGAAAATGACCGCGCCAGGCTCTACTGGGACCGGGCCATCATCACAGACAGGATGCTTCTGTGATGATGCCATTCTTGCGAATAAGCCTGATCTTGTGCTGATGGACCGGGCACAGTCAAGAATATTTTTAGTCGATATTACCGTTCTGTATGACGAGAACCTCGTGAAAGCCGAAACAGATAAGCGTACAAAATATCTGGACCTGGCTCACGAGTTGACCGACATGTGGGGCGGACTGCTGGCCGAAATTATACCTGTAGTCGTTTCTGTGAACGGGTTAATCCCAGTCAGCCTCTCGGATCATCTGAGGCGACTAGGACTCCATGACGGACCGTTCCAAGTTCAAGTGCAGAAGGCGGTACTCCTCGATACCGCCCGCATCGTCCGCCGGTTTCTTTCCCTTTCCCCTTAACCCTCGGCCGTTTGGTCTCCCCTGCCGAGGGCTTCCATCTGGTTGGGTTTTTATTTATTTATGTATTTATTTTATTTTGTTGATATTTATGTATGTTTATCATTTTCATTTACAATTATATGTTTATACATCTCAACCAGATGAGGAAACTACCTAGTCAGGTCATAAGTATTGTCATACAGTAAAAACTTTTCTTTTAGAGTGCTGGCCACAAAAAAGTTTATTGAATTCGAATTTCCAATTTTTCATGAAAATAAAACTTTATACTTTTTAGAATTTTACTCATTTTGAAATATGGAGTGGACGCTTAAAAAAGACCGTGCTGCAGTTATTGCGTTGCATCGTTGCAGTTACGCGCCAATTCAAATATTTGACATACTGAAAAATTTGAATATAACCAAAAGATTCGTTTATCGTACCATCAAACGATACAATGAAGACTCTAGTGTAGATGACAGGTCAAGAAGTGGTCGCCCTCGGTCTGTTAGGACTCCAGCAGTGATAAAAGCTGTAAAGGCGCGAATTCAAAGAAATCCCAAATGTAAGCAGAAACTGTTGGCCCTTCAGATGGGGTTAAGCAGAATCACGGTGAAAAGGGTATTAAATGAAGACTTAGGGCTTCAGGCATATCGAAGAAAAACAAGATATCGTTTGAATGCTCATCTAATGGACCTGAGACTGAAGAGATGCCGCGCTTTGTTGAAGCGGTACGCGGGAAAAAATATCGGGAAATTCTTTTTTCGGATGAAAAATTTTTTACATGTCATGGCGACTAACCAATAACTTCCTGACTCCAGGTTGATGCTGGATACGACTCCTGACTGAGGATTTCTTGACAGAAAAACCCAATTACGGATTTTAGCTGCACCTGGGAGTCGAACCTGAGACCTCATCGGAAATCGAATTTACGACAACTAGAGTAACAAGGCAGTAATAAGCACATTGGCACGTTGCAAACGTGAAAATATTGGGTAATTAATAAATTCTAAAGAACATTAAAATTTCTATCATCTAGAATATTTTTCAATATCTTTGTCTTCGACAAATTATAAAAAAATTAGCACGCCCCAGAGTGGGCTCTAACCACCAACCTTTCGGTTAACAGCCGAACGCGCTAGCCGATTGCACCAAGGAGGCTTATATCTGTAAAGTTTTTTTTATCAGTTGCAATATAAGTCAGTAAACAATTTATACGTGGTAGAGCCATGCTGCAGATATATTATAATTATGAATGGGTCGTTCCAAATGGGGAAGGACCACGCTCTCACAGAATACCAGCCTAAAATAGCAGCTTAATGCTGCTGTGTTTCGTATAGTGAGTTTAGAGTACCGGAGATCCCATTTACTGGAAACGGGGCATTCCATATTAGTCCTCAGGGGTGACAACACATTCTGCATTTTGATTCTTTATTGTGGAAAGATGTAGATTTTATTGGTCACAGCATCCACTTACCATAAAATGAAATGTATTTTTTTTATAAGATAAGGCTGACGAACGAGCACACAGTCCCCCTGATGGTAAGTGGTTGCTGTCGCCCACATACATCTACATCTACCATTCATTAGGAATCAAAATGCAGATGCGTTATCACTCTTCATCGGTTCACGCTGTATATTGGCGGCATAAGAAAATGTAAGTGTCCTAAGAAGTAACAATGGAGAAAAAAAAATTACAATAGAAATACTTAATGTTACAGATTTTTACGTTAAGGAGCAATTAACCCAATTAAAGAGGACAGAGGGCGCTGACCATGTAAACATAGCTCTTCATTTAAATAATTAAAAAAAATAGTAAACGATAATATTCTATAAAAAAATTACAATCAAAGTGATAAGTAAACAGCAAGTAATGTGTGACAGTGTATGTGAAACAAATTTCGGAGAAATAAGTTAATAAATCTACAGTGAAATAATTAACAGTGTAGACGCTTTAAACTGTAATAAGAAGAAATTATTTTAGTAAATAATCTTTGAACAATACACCAATAAACGAAAACCTAATAAATATGTGAAAAATGTAAGTGAACAGTGCATAGTTTTTAAATCTATATAACGAATTATTGTTCTTTGTCGAAAACAAAGAAATGAACTTTGTACCTTAACTGTTTAAGTATCTCGTAAGTTACACTTAACGCCAACTAGTGTGAAATAGCGTAAAAATCTATAGTAAATCGATTTAGACCGGGATCCCTATTATTATCTCACGTAACTACGTAACGCCATCTAGTGTAGAAAGCTGAGAGATTTCTAAACATTTCTAAAATCGTTACAAAGCTCCCGCTACTGCTCTCAGTATGGCAGGCGTGTGTGCAGGCTGCCGTCAAGAAATACCCGATAGGAGATTTTTGAAATGCTCTATTTGTTACCAAAATTATGATCTCGAATGTGCTAACGTAACTGAAGTTCGTTTTTATAATATCATGACAAAAGACAGCAAGCTGTTGTGGAAATGCCAATTTTGCCGATCAAATGAACCAAAAGCAGACAACAGTAATACGCCTATTCGAACTCAACATCCTGAAAATTTAAACGTAACAATAGATCCAAACATTACTAAAAGAAAGAAAATATCACGTTTCGATGAAGAAATCTCAACAGTTAGTGACGATGACTCTATAATATCGCCCCAAGGAAATACTGTAGCACTTGAAACTTCAAAATCCCAAATCGAGAAAGATGTGATTATTTGTTTTAATAAAGATGACGAACAAATTACCTTAAAAAAAATTACATCGATATTACAAGAAAACAACCAATACATATTGAAAGCAATACAATCCTCGTTTCAAAAAGAAATAGAAAACGCTATATCTGAAATCAAAGCCGATTTTAAACAAAGTTTCAATAAAATTTTACTCGAACAAACATAATTTAAAAAAGACTTATCGAATTTAAACTCCAAAATATTGCAATTAGAACAAAAATGCCTTACTCTCCAAGATGAAAATAAAAAATTACAAAAAGAGATCTAACAAATACACGAAAATGTACACCAACCATATAAACAAACCCATGATAAGGTAATAATTCTACGCGGATTTATAGAGAATTATTGGAAAACAGACGAAAAAGTAATGGAAAGAGTAATAAATATATTTTATGACCTACTATACATAGATTTATCAGGCTATATAGAAGAACTAACATTCATAGGTAAAAAAAGCTATAAAAGACCACTAATAATCGAACTAATTAGCAAAAGAATGAAAAAATACATCCTGGATAACTATATATATTTAAAAGAAGCTGGTTTCAGTGTGACAGAGTATTTAAGTCCACAAGATTTACAAGAAAAGAAAAAGTTGAAACATGCCTTATACGTAGCGCGACAACATGGACACCACGCAATTATAAGAAACAACAAGTTAATCATCAATGGAAAAGAAGCGACCGATATACCGCAAAATGATGAGAGAACCAATACGAACGCGCATACAAAAGAAGGCAAAGATGAAACAAAAAAGTTCGAGAGGCCGCCTACAAATCACCGAATTTCAACTATCCCATCTTCACCCCCCACTCGACCAAACTACGTAAATCATGCTGCCACCAGCCAAAGAGTGGGAATAAGAAAAGGCAATATAACAAGTAACTCTAATTTTCGGAACTCATTTTAATATTATATTTCAAAATATTCAAAGTATTTGTAATAAAACTCACCTTCTTGAGGCACTCATAGAGGATAAATGTGATTTCCATGTTATATGTATATCAGAGTCTTGGTTAAATAAAAAAAAGAAAGATCTGTTGAAAATAGAGGGATATTCCGTAAGCTCATTTTTCTGCCGGGAGGAGCATAACGGTGGTGGTGTATGTATACTAATAAAAAATACATTAGAATATTACGAACGAACAGATATATCTTCGTTGTCCACTGAAATGATTTTTGAAATATGTGCTACTGAAATCTCTAAATTAAACCTATTAATTGTTAACCTCTATTGGCCTAATAGCAAAAGGGAAATCGAAGTATTCTATTCATGTCTAGAAAAACTCTTGAATCTTATCTCAAAAAAATATTATTCTAAGAATATTATCATAGGCGGTGACTTTAACGTGGACTTCCTAACAAATAATAGCGAAAAAAATAGGCTCTCTAATTTAATGCTATCGTATAACTTCCACCAAAAAATTAAACAACCCACCAGAATTACACCAAACAGTTCCACATGCATTGACTTACTGTTCATTAATTTTAAATTAAACGATATGAAAATAGCTGTTCATAAATTTGGTCTTTCAGATCACAGTAGTTTATTAATTTCTATACCCTCTTCAACACAAAACCTAAAGCAATTTTTATTATATAAACGAATATACAACGATTTAAATATATCTAAATTCAAAAATGAAATTTCCAATATAAATTGGAATGACATACTCAAACCTAATAAAAATGTAAATGAAAATTATAGTATATTTAGTGAAATCTTACAAAGAGCTTTAAATAAATTTATACCAAAAATACTATTAAAAATAAAAAATACACCAAAGAAAAATTATTTAACAGTAGGATTAAAGACATCGTGTCAATATAAAAGATTTTTAAAGCTATTGGTTTGTAAAACCAAAAATAAAAATGTTAAATATCACTATAAACAGTATTGTAAAATATTAAAAAAAGCCATCAATATATCCAAAAAATTATGTAACAAATATAAATACGAAAATTTTCAAAATAAAACTAAAACTATGTGGCAGATTATAAATAATGAGACAAACAAAAATACAAGAAAATATAGAAATGTGAAACTCAAAATACCAGATAAACGTTTATTATGTGATCCTAAAATAGTAGCGAACTCATTTAATACTTTTTTTTTACATCTATTGGAAATATACACTCAAATTACAGTAAGTTAAATAGAACATCTTTAGCAAAAACTATCGAAAATACTCTCTTCTTGAGCCCAGTAGAAACTAATGAAATTAATACCATAATAAAAAATCTCAAAAATAAATCATCCTTCGGTAATGATGAAATTACTCCTACTTTGATAAAAAGCTGTGCTGATTTGTTAACAATGCCATATACAATATTAGTAAATCAATCTTTTTTAGAAGGTGTCTTCCCAGATGCCCTCAAAATATCCCTAATTAAACCCGTGCATAAAAAGGGTGAACTTACGGACATAAATAATTATCGACCCATAGCTCTGTTACCTACGTCGGCTAAAATATTTGAATCGGCCATGGCAAAACGTCTTTGTTCATTTTATGAAAAATTTAAAATTTTACATGAAAACCAAAATGGCTTTAGAAAAGACCACTCTACCACCTTAGCAATTTATAAATACGTAAAAAACATTCTAGACGAAATCGACAATAAAAAATTCGCAGTAGGCCTCTTGCTCGACATGAGTAAAGCCTATGACAGAGTTTGTTATAGAACACTATTGGATAAACTATATCAAACAGGAATTAGGGGAGTAGCTCACAATTGGTTTAAATCCTATCTTGATAACCGCTTTCAATATGTAGAAATTGAAAATACCGATTTCGAGACTGGCAAAATTACACATATTAGATCTGATGCAACTGTCATTACTGGTTCTATCCCACAAGGTAGCGTTTTGGGATGCATTTTGTTTCTTGTTTACATAAATAATCTCCCGAACATACTGGACGATCTATGCGTGCTCTTTGCCGATCACATCTCCATCTTAATCTCTTGCACTTATTCCACGCATTTAACAACAAAATTGAACTATACATTAGATAAAATTACTAACTGGCTAGAATTACATAATCTACAACTTAACCTTAATAAAACTAAAATTATTCAATTTAAACCCTACCAAAAAACTGCTTTACAAATATCTTATAGCTATAAAAACACAAAAATAGAAACTGTAAACTCTGCTACTTTGTTAGGAATAGACCTGGATACGCATTTGAGTTGGAAACAGCACATACAAAAAATTGTAAAAAAAATATCCTCTTTTATTTACGCTCTACAATACCTCAAACGTGTGACAGATTTTAAGACTGCCCTTGCGGCTTACTATGCACATGCTCATTCGGTACTCTCCTATGGGATCGTATTGTGGGGAAACTCTTGTGATGTAAACAAATTATTTATATCACAAAAGAAGTGTCTACGAATATTAACGAATTTAGACCAAATGGAATCATGTAAACCTCACTTCATTAAATATAAAATACTAACACTTACATCTATCTACATCCTCGAGTCTTGTAAATTCGTCAGGAAACACCCAAAATTGTACTCACCTATTACAATAACTAAAAGAAATAACAGAAATTTATATAAGCTTAGGATACCCTTCTCCAAACTAAAATTAGTTTCGACTAGCCCCCACGTTATGTCAATAAAGATTTATAACCATTTACCGAATTCTATAAAAATCCTAGAAAACCCTGCGCAATTTAATAAAAAATTAAAAACATTCCTTATTAATAAATGTTATTATACTTTGAAAGAATTTTTTGACGATAAATAATGACAAAGAAAGAATACTTCGACTATATTATATTTCTAATTTAAGTAATTTATATAGAATAATATTGAATGTTGACGATATGATATTTTATAATTTATGTTTAAAAGTTAGATTATACATAAATAGTTAGTCCTCTAGTGTTGCTATGCCCTTGCAGGGCGTCACATGTATACCTATCAAATGTAACATCTTATATTTGTAATGTGACATGCAATAAACAATTTGAATTTGAATTTGAATTTGAAAACCCTCCCTACGAATATTTTAGGAGTTATGTCCATCTTTATTTGAATATATTATTCATCATCATCATCATCATCAACTTTGCCTATTGCAAGTCCACTGCTAATATATATACCCTATAGATTGTCAAAAAGCACGGTTCTTAGCTTCCAGCCATTTGCATTCGTCACCTATAATGTTTTGTGAAGTCGTCACTTCATCTAGTGGGTGGTCGCCCAACACTGCGATCGCCAGTACTAGACTGTCACTTCTTTCTTTCTCATTTGTTGTCGCTTCTTCGATAATATGTACTAGCTAAATATATTGTCACAGTCAGTACAATAGTGTATTGTTAGGAATGAAAGTAGAAAAAAGGAAGGGGCCTAAGTCGGCGTCGTGTTTTTGTCCAAGGTGTGCCTTTCCGTCTCTTTGGTTTCTATACTTACCTATTTAGGTGTTATCTTATATTCTGTTTGCTGAGTTCTATGAGTAACCTGTAATGTAAATTCGTTTCCGAAAAATATTCCTTCTCTGTATTCATCATCATCATCATTATAGTCCTTCACAAGTCCCCTACTGAACATAGGCCTCCTCCAAAGCACGGTCCTGGGCCACCTGCATCCATCGACTTCCTGCATGTCTTACCAGGTCGTCGTCGTCGTCGATCGATCGCTTCTTCAATACGAGCAGTTGCCTGTCTGCTGCCAAATCTGTGTAAGACCGCCGCTTCATTTCCCGTCTTACAATAGTTTTTGTGTTCTTCTGCGGCGGGTCTTACAGAACTTTGCTCTGATCGCATGGACAGTTTCTTATCATTATATCATCATATCGTCCACTTCACTGCAGTCTTCGAGGCACTGAAAACCGTTTTTCTAACTCGAACTAAAAGGTTTTGGGATTCTGGATTAGGGACGAGGAAGACGGAGCATTAAATTCATTAGACGATACTTCTCCAACTTAACGTTTAGATTCAGTGTACCTCTAACCATTTGGTGATCGCTACCAGTTTTCACCCTCGCGATCACTATTGAAGTCAACCTCATTTTTGTCAACCGTCGGGACTCAACCAGGTCCACTTCCTGTGGGGCCGCTACTGGAAGAAATAGTTCCTTTTTCTCCATGAAGTCAGCCAGCTGCTGTCACCTTGGGTTCCGTTGCCCTATTCCGAATTTCCCCACCTTCAGCTCAGCGTTCTCTTTTGTTCCTAATTTTGCATTGAATCCTTTTCTATAAATAACTTAAGAATTGCTTATAATATCGGAGGTAGGATGATGTCTAATCTATATAAATAAATAAAATTGAAGTGTCTTTTTGTAGTGTCAATATAACAACTTTTTACTAAAGTTTATACGGTATTTATAACAAAAACACAATTTTTAATATTTTTGTCTGTCTGTCTGTCTGTTGTCTGTGACTTCCACTAGCAGACAGTAGATGTTATAAGGAGTAACTGAGGCTACTTTTATTTTATAATAATAATTAGGGTTTCGCGCAAAAAAATTAAAACACAAAATTACACGCGGGCGAAGTCGCGGGAACACCTAATAGTATAATATCTTATCTTTTTTATTAAAGCGATTAACACTTACGTGTCGAAAATCAATGAATGGTAGCAGCCATTGAGTCTCACAATACATTGGGTTATAAATTTTGTTCAACGGCACTTAGTTTTGTCAAACGCTCGAGTATACACTGGACGAATGATGAGCAGTTTACTAAATGGAGCATTTTTCAACGGAACAGTCCAGCGACGTACAATCGGATACATGACGATATACTAAAAGCACGTAGCGCTGAAAATGTTTAACAAAAGGTTGTTAAACCTGAAAATTTGTTAACAATCTATTCTATTCTCTTATTTTACTTAGTATAGCACTTTATATGTAAAACCCTTCATTGCATTTTATTGATAAAGAAAAGCCGCCACGTTAATTTAATTTTATAATTAATTACCACGATCGTGACGGCTGAGGTTACAGTGGCTGCTACGCAAGACTGCTGACCGTCACAACCCTTGACCCACGGGACGAGTACAGAGTACACCTGATGGTAATTGGATTCTTTGGCCAAAAGACATCTACATCTATCCTCGATTAAGAATTAAAATGAAAATACGTATTTACCCCTGAGTACTAATATGGAATCCTCGTTTACAGTAAAAAAGGTCATCATAATGCAGATGCGCTATCTTTCCTTAGGGCTTTGGTTCTGTGAAATATTGACTTTTGATAAAAAGTAAAAGCTTACTTGGTCATCCTTCGCACATTTCTATTATTACTGTCGTACGCCAAAAAGTAATACACATAACGTTTATGTAGAATAATTCCCTCCGGCCAACGAGATTTACACGATCGTACCGCTGAAGCAATTGCTTTAGGCCATACTTTTTGTAATAGAGGTAGATGTAGCAACCACTTACCATCACGAGAAATGTGTGCTCGTTTGTCACCCTTATCTTATAAAAAAATTCTTACAGGTTTTCATGTGGGGTTTAAACCTGCCACTCTCAGCGCAACAGCCAGATGTTATCGAGCCAAAGTAATATTTATATTACGTACACGGTCTGTTTATTTTGTTAAAACATTTTAAACTTCTTTAGAGAAAAACAACGCAAAGTTATTACAAGTAAATGAAACAATTCTGAACATAAAAACTATGTACAAAACTAACAAAAATATCCAAGCTTTTAGGTCGTCTCAATAATGAGGCAAATTTTTCTACAATTCTAAGATTTGTAATCTTCCTTTAGGATAAATAAACGAGAAACTGAAGATAGAGAAAAATATAACCTTTTTTCCTTTCCCGTTTTGGTTCCGTGAATAAGAAATTATAGACTGCGAAGAGATTTTTTGAAGTGAAAATTTCGCTCAAATACATAAAATTAATGAAAGTAGTGTTGAAAAGCTAATTGAATAAATTTTATAAAGTTGATGTGTATGTATAAATTTGTTTGTATTATATAATTAATAATCATTCTTTTTATGTAAAACAGCGCAATAAATGAAAATTTTATTGCTATAATATAAATATGTTGATTAAAATTATTTCATATGATCGAAAATTTCTTCATAAAAAATCTTAACAACCCAAAAATAATATTTACAAGTTTGTAAAGCCATGAATTTTTCACTTCTGACGTGCAGTCCTACTACTGACAGATTTTATGGATTTTTAATTAAATCGAATAACGATGAAAAAACGGCGCTAGATCACCTCTTTACTTCTCATGGGTTTCGTAAATTCAAGATAAAAATAATGTTCAGTGGCCAAGCCGCGACAAAAGTGAGATATATCTAGTCCCTTCCACTTCGCCTTTCTTTTTGAGAACCTATTAACAATTTATTAATTGTTCATAATTTGGATACGGATTAGTAAGTTGAATTGGCAATGGGCGGTCCACACAGCTTTAAAAAATGACAACCGATGGGGAAGAAAGGTTCTCGAGTAGCATTCTAATAACTTTAAAGGAAATTTAGGGCGGCCCTCCATTAAATGGAGTGACGACCTGGTGATACATGCGGGAAGTCGATGGATGCAGGTGATAAAGGACCGTGCTTTGTGACATTCCTTAGGGCAGGCTTATATATACTGCAGTGGACATGTGAAGGGCTGTAATGATAATTATGATAAATTGCTCGTAGCTACAAGCAATTATAAGCTAAACAAAAGGACGTAGCAATATAGATTTAAAAAATATTTATTTAAGAAATTCAAGATTGCATGAAGTTCTCCGTAAGGAAAATCCGTTCTGGATAGCTCAGAGATCGATTTCATATCTATTTTATATTTTGGTTGATATTTTATAACGTACACTTTTATCTTGATTTCCTTGCAAATAACACGTTTTAAATGTTCAGAAGAATTAAATTATGATGTCAGCTAACTAGTTGACATCATAATTAGTTGTAGTAGATGTTTATTACACTGAAGGGTCGCAAAGGGTGACAGCGCATCTTAATTTTTATTCTTAGTCGAGGATAGATGTAATAGAAACAGAAACAGAAACAGAAAAAGAAACATAAACTTTTTAATTAAATATAAATTATAAATAATACTTATTGAAAGTTACTCTTTTGTATAATTACCACTGGTTCGAAAAAAAAAACCTCTGTCCTGGGAAGAACCTGCAAGAAACCCAGCGGGACTTTTTTTTTAAATACCAGCTTGTACGAGCATGACATGCAACGTACAATTGTCAAGTCATCATTTCACAACTTGACCTCTTTTACATATTTCCGCGGCAAATGTATTATAAAATCAGTTCGCATATAGCCATCTTGAGCGCTACGCGTACTCGTAATTATCAGTAATTCTAGCCTTTAAGATTTGTAACTTATCCAAAATATATTTTATCAGACTTATCAAGCGTTATCAGTTTATCATCCCCTTACTGTCGCTACAACCCCGAACACAGCTTATAATCATGTATGTTACACAAATTAACAACACAACAAATTAGAAATAGCTTGGTAGCGATCACCTCATTTCCAGGGGTTATTATCATCTATAAATTCTTTAATATTATAATAACCCTTTTTATACAAACTTAGTTTAATAATGTTACGGCCCTCGGTTGCCCCGACAGAAGTCGACTGGACTAGGGCCCATGAGTAGCCCACTCGACGAGCAACCAGAGGGTTCGGGCCCAAATGGCCTATGGATAATTATTATGTAATGGTTGATAAGCAAACAAAAACTTACAGAATTCCGGAGGTAGGGTCGACCACAAGGTACAGTCAGGGGTTAAGTTGGTGGTATGTAAGTGGTGTGCGAAAGTGTGTAAATGTAACCTGACGTCACCGATGTAATCGGACAGCAGACCCACATGCGCTTCTCTGCTCCCAAAGATGTGCGATCACTTGGTAGGGCGTTCACCTTTATGTAAACTCAAGTCTAACGTCACTTAGCACAATAAATATAATCGAAGACGAACGCGATCTCCTCTGGGTTCACAAATTTTTAGCGTTCTACCGACAAAGGAAAAATGTCTTCGTACGATATTAAAATGTGACACAAGCAACTCATACATATACATACATACATAAACACTCACGCCTGTCACCCAGAGGGGTTAGCAGAGATTATGGACTTTCATTTGGCACGATCCTGACACACCTCTCTCGCTTCCTCCACATCCATATACCTACGCATACACGCTCGTCGGTTAAAGGTACTCTTGATTTGGCCCATTTTTAATATATCGCCAATTTGGTCGATAAACTTTCGCCTAGGGCGACCCTTCCCGACTATGCCGTTCACCTCTGCAACATAAATTTGCTTTGTCACTCTTTCCTCATTCATACTTTCTACATGGCCAAACCACCGAAGCATTCCTTTCTTAATCCTGGTCACAACATCATCTTGCAAACCACACTCTTCTCTTATTAAACAATTTCTCACTCTGTCATTCAGCTTCATCCCTAACATACTCCTTAATGACCGCATTTCTACAGCATTTATTCTACTCTCATGCTTCTTCTGCCACACCCAACTTTCACTACCATACATTAAAGTAGGTACTAACACAGCATTGTGAATTGCCATACGTGCCTTTTTGGACACATTCTGACTTTTCACAATAGAGTGTAGAGCCCCATTCACTCTATTTCCTGCATTCACTCGTCGTTCTATATCCTTATCATATCTACCATCCCTGCTAAATACACATCCCAAATATACAAACTCATCTACTTGCTCTACCAACTCCCCTTCTATTCTTATTTCACATATCGTTTTACTTTCTTCTCTTTCAAAAACCATAACTTTCGTCTTACTTGCGTTCACTTTCATTCCCTTTTCTTTTAATGGCCTGTTCATTAATGTAACCATCATTTGCAACTCGGCTGCCGACGACGCAAGTATGACTTGATCATCGGCGTACAAAAGGCATTTGACGGTTAACTCACCCATTCTTAACCCGCATTCTTCTACTTTCAAATTTTCCAAACAACTGTCCATAAATAGGTTGAACAACCACGGGGAAGCCACACAGCCCTGTCTGACACCTTTATGGATGTCAAACCAGTCCGAGTAGGCCCCGTTGATCCTGACACAAGCACTAGAGTCCCTATATAGAGACTTCAATGCCTGTATCAGACCAGCGGTCAACCCAAATGAGTTCAGTGTTTGCCATACCACATCCCTGTCCACTCTGTCATAAGCCTTCTCCAAGTCCATGAACGCACAAACAACTTTTTGGTTTTTGCCAAAAACTTCTCGGCGATCATGCGCATGCAAAAGACCTGATCCGTACATCCCATTCCCTTTCTAAATCCCGCTTGCACATCCCAAATTTTTCCGTCAGTTTCTTTCATAATTCTTTCAATTAATACCTTAGCATACAGTTTTTCTACAATGCTAAGAAGGCTGATACCCCGGTAGTTTTTACAGTCCTGCTGTGATCCTTTTCCCTTATATATTGGGACTATCACGGCTTTGCACCAATCTCCCGGTACCCGCTTAAGTTCCCAACATAAATTAAACAAGATGTACAGCAGGTCTGCCACCACTCCTTCTCCAGCCCTTAGCATTTCGAGAGATACTCTATCATAACCGGCTGCCTTACCTGCTTTCATACATTTCATTGCTTTCATTATTTCATCTAACGTCTCATCACTCAAAACTTCGTCATTCAGAATACAGCCATTCTGGTCTCGTATAGCATTCATTCTAGGCTGTTGTGAATGTCCCCTGGTAGTTATTACGAGTTTCCAGAACATTTTAATGTTTGCCTGGAAGTTATCCGATATTCTTCTATCATTCTTATCCGTTCTTTCTTGCTTTTTCCTTTCAACTACTTCTTTTACTCTCTTATTTAGGTGTCTAAAAACTGCCTTTTTCCTTTCAATATCATCATTCATACTGCTAGAATTACTAGCCTTGGTTGCTAGTAAATCTAGCCATGCTTTCTTCTTTGCTTCAACTTCCATCCGTACCTCATCATCCCACCATAACGTGTTATTTTTCCTTTCGTTCTTTCTCTTACTTACACCACATACTTCGGTAGCTGCATCCACTAAACCTTTCTTGACATTATACCACACAGTCTCCAAGTCTAAATCATTCATACACAATTCAGTCATACCACTTATATTTTCTCTCAATCTACATTTGAACTTTTCTTTCACACCTTCATCTTGTAACCTCTCTGTTCTTATACGCTGTAACGCAGTAGTAGATACAGATGTCCGATGCCTCCAACGTCTGAAAAGACCATTAATTCGGCATATGACCAAGTAATGATCGGTCCCTACGTTAGAGCCCCGGTAAACCCTTGTATCTACCACCGCGCTCCTCATTCTTTCATCAACAATTATGAAATCTATAATACTTCTATCATCACCTCTTTCCCATATATACGTGTGAATCTTCTTATGACGAAAGAAAGTGTTCGTCACAACAAGATTCTTTTCCACGCATACGGCGAGAAGGCTTTCACCATTCTCATTTATACTTTCATTACCGAACGTTCCCAATATCCTTTCATAACCAAGCCTCCTCACCCCAACCCTTCCATTAAAATCGCCTAATATCACAATATTTTCATTAACCTTGCATTTCATTAGCACCATCCTTACCAACTCCCAAAACTGCTCTCGGATATAAGTGGGCTTAGACATGTCTGGGGCGTAGATCCCTAAAACAAACAACTTCTTTAAGCCCACTTTCATTCGTATCCATAGCAGTCTCGGGCTTACACATTCATACTCTTTTACACAATGACCCATTCTTTCTGAAAGGATGGTACCGACTCCCTGGCATGCCCGCTCGGTCTCGTCTACACCAGACCAGTACGCGGTATACATGCCATGTGTAGTGGCATCCTGTCCCTTCCGTTTTGTCTCATTCACACATAACACGTCTATTCCTCTATCATACATCATATCGCATACTTCATTCATCTTATCATTCATTCCTCCACATACATTCAATGTAGCCAGACGGGCTTCCGCAATCCACTTTTCGCCCCTCCGGGAGACAGAACGTGACGGGTGGCGAATCTCGTCGCCGGTTTTCCTCCCGGAGATTCTTCGCACCCCTGCCCCATTAAAGGGGCGCCGGGAACTCGGGGCCATTTCGTTAATATTTTGCCTCATGTTGCGAAAGTAAGTTGTGGTATTTTTTACGCCGCTCCCACACGGCGAGGAGCCGAGTCAGTTCTTTCGGCTTTGTCAAGCAACTCGTCGACGCAAATTAATGGCAATCAAAGTTAAGTTATCACTCAAACTCTAAAAGAGCCTCGTTGTCACGTAAACGCACGAAAAAAAACAACGCAATAAGAGGCGGTCGTCACACGACCTAACAATTCAAGCGTAATTTAAAGACTATCTGACACGGCCGCCGCGGGCAAATATCGAGCCCCGCCGGCCCAAGCGTCAAAACTGGTTGCTAGCCCACACCGACCACGGCGACCGAGCCGAGCGTTTTGAATGCAAGTTTTCAATGTTAAGATTTGGCCTAAACAAACCCCCGTCCCGGGCATAAGGACTTATCTCCGCGAGTAAATTGGCAAACGGGATAAGGTCGCGACGGCAAGTTGTAAGACCGAATCTCCAACCAAAACCTCGGCCACCCTAGGCACCTCATCCGATCCATACGACAACTTAACAATGCGCCCATGGCACCAATACAAAGGCAAAACGTTGGGTACTTTAACTAACACGAGGTCTCCAACCCGAGGAGGATCCGTCTTGTCAGACCACTTAACGCGCTGCTGCAAAAGATGTAGGTACTCCAGAGACCATCGGTGCCAAAAACTCTGAGTCATATGCTGCAGCAGGTCAAATCTGCTCAACCGCGAAGAGTTTATTTCCCTGAAGGGGTACTCGGGCAGGGCCTTAAGCGGCTTACCAATCAGGAAGTGGCCCGGGGTTAGAACCTCCAAATCATTCGGATCGGACGAGAGGGGACAGAGAGGCCGAGAGTTGACTACCGCCTCAATTTTACAGAATACAGTGGCAAGCCCCTCAAATGTCAAAATAGTTTCGCCAATAACGCGATGGAGATGCGTTTTTGCAACCTTAACCACCGCCTAAAAAATACCGCCCCAGTGTGGGCAAGCCGGAGGGTCTAATTTCCACTAGATGCCCTTCTTGGACATCGCAGTACCTAAATAAGTCTTGTTGCTGGACAGAAATTCGACGACCTCTTTCAAATATTTATCCGCGCCCTTATAATTCGTTCCGCAATCAGACCGGATCAGGTACGGCAAACCGCGATGCGATACGAAGCGGCCAGACGGGCCAGAGCGCTCTTGACAACTGAGCCCCGCTTCAAGAATTCAATCACGGGCCCAAAATGCTCCACTTGGACCATACGGGTCCAACGCATCAAGGTTTCACGACGCTCGCTAGGGGACAGAACGGAATCAGAGATTCGGTTGGACGGGTCTCTCAAATTGTGGACAAATCGACGCAACCAAGCAGTCACTCCTAAGAGCTTATCGAGAGAGCTGTGCGTTCCAGCATGGAGAAATCCCGAGTGGGCTTATCCTTGCCCACTCCTACTCGAGCTCAGGCAATTCAATCTGTTCGGAGTATTTTTTCTGGGGTCAGAATGACTGAGACTCAGTCTACCAACTGGGACCCCACCACAGCGGGTGGTCAACCAAAGAGGGGGTCTCACAGCCGCGAGAAGCGCAGTCTGCGGGATTCAACTCCCCTGGGACATGTCTCCAGTTTAGAGACGTCCCAGAATTCTGGATTTGA
The DNA here is from genome assembly GCA_963668995.1 of Parnassius mnemosyne. NCBI lineage: Eukaryota > Metazoa > Arthropoda > Insecta > Lepidoptera > Papilionidae > Parnassius > Parnassius mnemosyne. Next base: position 2,743,490 of record CAVLGL010000093.1, on the reverse strand, counting down.
GACACGCGGTTCGCCACAAAGACCTCAAGATTGTGAGGTGCAGCCCTGAGCCAACAAAGCACTATCTTACTTTCCGACCACGCGTAGACGTCCGTAATGTCGATTACAGACTTCAAAAACAAGTGATCGTGGTTGAGGAGTCGCGAGAGAAGAGCGGCTCCGGACAGTTCCAATTTAGGGATAGTTAAGCGGGACCTAATGGGAGCAACCTTGCTTTTAGCAAGCACGAGATGGATGGAAGTATGGCCAGAAGAGCTCACAGTCCATGTAGGTTAGCCCTGCATTTCCCTGGAGGGAGGAAGCACCCTGGCATGGAGACCCGGTTGACGTCCGGAAGAGAGGACACAATGGAGAGCCACTCTCGCAAGAGAGCGCCGCTAATAGTCTCGTCCCAACCCAACCCGGATATCCAGAGCTTTTGAAGAAAGCACTCAGCCAATAAAAATGACCGAAATGATCCATCCATTAGGATCGAAGGCGCGGGCCACTGTAGACAGCATGGAGCGCCCGGTCTATGCTTAAGGAGAGGGATCGAGTTTGACTTGATACGTGAAAGTATCCTGAACAGGCTGATATTGGATGCCCAGCACAGTCAACAAATTAGGATTTTCAGGGTGCTCGAATAGATGAGGGTCTTGTTGATCCCGTCCTGGAAGGAGTTCGACAACCATTTGCGCAACTCATAACCTTCGGACTTCAGGATGGCAATCAATTCGTCTCGTAATACAAGAGCCACCTCGACGGTGGAGGCGCCCGTGCAAATGTCGTCCATGTAGACCGCAGTCTCCAAAATAGAAGCCCCCCGAGTGTATGTTAGATGCTTTCTCTCTCTCTCTTTTAGCGAGTTCAAGGAGGGATCGTATGGCGATATACGGGTTGGACCGGAGTCCATAGGTGGTGGTGTTCAACTCAAACACCTGTATCGGATCGTTGGGCTTCTCGCGCCACAATATCAGCTGATATCGACGGTCATCACGATGAATCACTGATTGTCGAAACATCATCCGAATATCGGCTACAAAAACCACTTGGTGCCGACGGAAGTGGGTCAAAATGTCGGATATGTCCTTGATCAATTTAGGACCAGAGTGGAGACACTGGTTCAGGGACACACCATTTGATGAGGGGCGGAGCCGTTAAAAACTACCCGAATCTTACTCCCAGGGGTCCTCAAGACCGCATGTTGAGGGAGGAAGTAGTGCTCCTGTGACCGACAGTCGAAGTTGGACGGCGACATGTGACCCAGCTCCTGACACTCGATTGGCCCAAAGAGGGCTGTGAGTTCAGAAAGAGTAAGCGAGTGACAAAACGACCGTCGGCACGACGGCCCGTACCGTTCTGGTAGAAAAACTCGCACTCACAGTCCAGAGGGTTGACTCGAACCGCGTGTGGTGGCTCCTCAATTTCCCAGAACCGCTGGACGACGTCGCAAAGGGACATGCCCACAACAGAGAGCGGGTCGGCCGTCTGAGGAGGTGCAGACCACAGAACCGGCCCAAAGTGTCCAAGTGCTGTGCCCAAATACAGAGGACATGGCTGACAAGCCATCGGGCTGTAGGGCTCGTATTTCGCCTAACAAGATGAACCCCAGCGCGTCGGCCCCCAGTAACAAATCTATAGGACCAGGTTGGGACCACTGAGGGCCTGCCGGTCTCAAACCCGATGCACAACGAACCGCGCTGTCATTTATACGGACGTTAGGGAGAAAACCTACAATGTCATCGAGGACATTTACTTTAACTAGAATGTGAAGGTGTTCGCTGGTAGGGCCAAACACCAACTCCGCTTGTCCCCTAGGAACAGGAGGCTCGGCACCTCAGATACCTACCATTGAACGTGATTCAGAGCTCCATGGGAGACCTAGTCTTCCCACCAAACAAGTGGACGCCACACAGCGTTGCGAACCCGAATCCAATAGAGCGCGAACCGTTAAACAGTCACCACTCGGGTTGTACACCTTCACTGAGGCCGTCGGCAATAGAAAAATTTGACAAGTAGACTGTTGGCGGATCAAAGGATCAGTGGAGGCGACCGTGGTGGCAGCTACCTAGCTGGAGCTGCCTCCATCGGACCGGCACTCGAACCGGGGGTCCCGAAAGCAGAATTCCGGCGGCATCTCAGTGATCCGTGGTTAGAAATCACCGGACGGGCCGACCTGGGGAGCTTCGAGGAACCTCGGACTTGAGGCCCGGGACAGATTCGAGGTCGCAGGAACCCCGTTGTACCGGTACCGACCAAAAGGGGGAGGGCGGTACCCCAGTCGTGGCCATTCAGCTAACGGGGGTGAGAGGGGTCTAGCTGACCGCTGATTGGCCGTAAAATTCCTCTCAACACGCTGAGGGGGGGCGACGACCCCCCGCCCCTGGGGGAACGACCCCACGACTGGTCGGAGGAGGAACCTCTCAACCTACCCTGGGGGCGGGTTTGCTTCTCGCCGGAAGATCCCAGCGTTTTTGCCGATTCTGTAGCTGATGTGGTGCTTCAGGGTATGGAACTTTTTATTCCATCCTCTGTGGTTCCCATCGGAGGTAGATCCCAGCCATGTTTTCGTCGTTCCTGTAGAATAGCATCACGCTATAAGAAGGAGTGCTACCGGGCCTGGGCTGGCGCATCAACGTCTCGGGATGTAAATACCAGCGCACTTAAAAATAAGTATAATTCCGCCTCCTGGTCCTTCAAAAGCGTCATTGCCTAGGCAAGGTCTGAGCACATCGGCAGAATTGGCGAGAAGCTAGTTTGCCTTCCTTCGGGAACCCGTGCATTCTGGTCTCTCGCCAAGGCTCTCTCTGCACAGACTGGACGTCTCACTGGCCCATGCCGCAAAGGAGAAAGCCTATCTTTTGAGCTCTTTGCGTTCAACTAGACTCTAGATGACTGGGAGAACACACCGCCGACCATCCCGCGATGTGAGTGCTCAATGCCGGATGTGCGGTTTACACAGCGCTCGGTTCGCAAAGCACTCTTCTACCTAGACGTCAGCAAACCGAGTGGGTCCGATGGAGTCCCTCCCATTGTGCTGTAAACGTGTGCTCCGGAGATGGCACCGGTTCTAATGCGTCTTTTCCGGAACTCCTACTCCCAAGGCGTAGTCCCAAATTCATGGAAGACAGCTTTGGTCCACCCGATCCCTAAAAAAGGCGACCGCTCAGACCCGTCCAATTACAGGCCTATCGCCATCACCTCCTTGTTCTCCAAAGTAATGAAATCCATTATAAACTGCCAGCTCATGAGGTAACTTGAGGATCACCAGCTGGTTAGTGACCGCCAGTACGGTTTTCGTCGGGGTCGATCCGCTGGTGATCTTCTATTCTATCTGACTCATAGATGGGCGGAGGCATTAGAGTCCAATGGTATTGGCCGTTAGTTTGGACATAGCAACGGCCTTCGATCGGGTCTGACACAAAGCGCTTCTTTCGAAACTTCCTTCCTATGGACTTCCAGAGAAATTGTGCAAATGGATCACCAGTTTCCATGCTGATCGGAGTATCAAGATCGTAGTAGACGGTGCATGCTCTGATTTCAAGCCTATCAAAGCTGGTGTTCCAGAAGGCTGCGCGCTATCACCAACGCTGTTTATCCTGCATATCAATGATATGTTGCTAACTGGTAGCATTCATTACTATGCGGACGACAGCACTAGTGATGCCTTATATACCGGCCGTGCCAATATTTCTCGGGAAAACGTCGCCGAGTACCGGGACAAACTTGTGTCTGAAGTCGAGTCTTTGCTTAACAAAGTCTCGGATTGAGGGGTGACTAAATCTAGTCCAGTTCAATCCCCTGAAGACACAAGTTTGCGCGTTTACCGCTAAAAAGAACCCCTTTGTCGTATCCCCTCAGTTACAAGGCACTCCCCTAGCTGCCTCAGCTAGCATCGGAATCCTTGGCGTCTACATATCGAATAGAGTGCAGTTTCGTGGTCACATGGAAGGGAAGGCCAAATTGGCCCCTAAAACGCTTGGCGTGCTCAGCAGAGCGAGACAGTATTTCATGCCGGCACATCGCTTGGAACTTTACGTAGCGCAACTTCGTCCCCACATAGAATACTGTTCTCATCTCTGGGCCGGGGCAACCCAGTGCCAGCTCCTTCCACTTGACCGCATCCAGCGCAGAGCGGTTCGAATCGTCGACGACCGAGTTCTTTCTGATCGGCTTGATACACTGACACTGCGTAGATATGTTGCATCTCTTTGCGTATTTTGTCGCATCTATCACGGGGAATGCTCTGAGCAATTGTTCGGACTAATTCCAGCAGCTCAATTTCACCATCGCACATCGCGACAAAACTTGCGTTACCATCCATAGCATCTGGATGATTGGCGGTCCACCACTGTGCGATTTAGAAGAAGTTTTCTCCCTCGCACAACTTCCTTGTGGAATCAATTACCACCAACAAATTTTCCGGACCGATACGACTTAATAACCTTCAAGAAAAGAGCTTACACCTTTCTAAAAGGCCGGCAACGCATCTTCAATTCCCCTGGTGTTGCGGTTGTTCATGGGTGGCAGTAGTCACTTACCATCAGGTGAGCCGCATGCTCCTTTGCCCCCTCTTCTATAAAAAAAATATTTTGACCTGACCTGGGATTCAAATCTGAGACATTAGCAGTAACGTTTGCAACCACTAGACTAACGAGGCTTACGTGTATAATTATCTACTTAATTTACTTATTAATAATATGATGTTGTTTTTCATTAGGCATCGGAAATGGTTAGTATCCGGACACGCGATGCTGGCATTACAGACCAAATTATTTTGATTATGAGTTGAGTTTATGATAGATCTTTATTTAGAGTTTATGATAGGTTTTTTCTGGCAAAGAGAATGACTAGGATATATTCCTTATGAATTTTTATAATCAATAATAATTATGGAGTGTAGAATATTTGAATAAATTTTTTTTTGTAAACTACAAATTTTTTTTATTAATTTCATTATAAAAATAAATATAATGTAGACAATCCAGGACACTATTATAAGTTTCAACGATAACGGTTGACTAGATAAATGATGGTCTTGTAATTAGACTACGTGACTACTTAGTCTGAGTCCTTGGCCCGGCTCTCAGCCGTAGCCATTTGTGCAAGAAATTAGTATGTACTTCCTTGGGTAGTATTTTTACATATTATTAACAGCTTTTTGGCTATTTTGGCTCGTTATCAGGAAAATGCTGCTGCCCATATTCTGTTTAAATTTCCCTCCGTCACGTTAATGACAGCCACGGGAGTATAATATGGGATAGTGTTTGTTCTTAAACCGCCATTACACTATTTACTTTATAAAAGTTGTTTTTAAGTCAGCTTTGTGTGGTCAAGCATATAAAATTTTAGTGTATGATTAGATTATTTTTAAATAAAAACACCATTATAGCATTTTTCACTCTAGTTTCAAATAGCAACCTTTTGGTACATTATTCATCAACATTCATTCAATTAGTAGGAAACATGCAAATCTGGTTTTTACCGCAAAAAGCATTTGTCATCAGAATTTATTGTACGGCGAGGCACAAGCATCGGTACTTAATCAACTGAAAATTAATTTTTACGGTCTGCGATTTGTTTGAAAGGGACTCCCAACTTGCTGCATTTAATTATTGATGTTCTATCTTCGGTTTGTTTTTTCACTCGTCACACTTCAGTAATTTGTCATATTTTGACCTTAAAATAAAACCAAACTCTCGGACAACTTTAATATTCTTATTTTTTATTTTTACTGGTGTAAATGTGGAATTGTTATAACCCAATTGTTCTTATCCTATCTGTTCTAAAAAACTTTTATTTGATAAACTGCACAATATTTCTCCAGCAGCGTTCGAGCGCACATTGACAATGCTTGGTGTATTTGACCAAATTACGACTGACTGGTTAAAATATTCAATGTTGAACGCAATTTATTGACCTTTGACACTAGTTCGTTTTAACTAAAAAAATATTTGTCAGCATTTAGAAACTTATGCTGAAAGAATAAGGGTGACAAACAAGCACACAGTCCACCTGATCGTAAGTGGATGTTGTGGCCCATAGACGTCATCACATTTATACACGATTAAAAATCAAATTGCAGATGCTTTGTTTCCCTTGAGGACTAAGATAGAAGGCCTTGTTTGCAGTCAGTTTTTTAATACTCACCATACGAAACATATAATACTGTTCATTTTATGCAATAAAAAGTCGCCCCCGGGTGGGATTGAACCACCAACCTTTCGGTTAACAGCCGAACGCGCTAGCCGATTGCGCCACGGAGGCTTGTATGAATATTTTAAAATTCACTAACCATATGGAAAGAGTATGCTGAAGTATTACTGGTTAAGGCACAAAGTTTGTAGAAAAGATAACCGATGGGTAAAAAAACTTCTCGATTTGCAGCCTCGTACCGTTAAGTTGAGTGTAGGGTTGTCCATTACAAGATAGAGTGATCACCTGGTAAGACATGCATGAAGTCGATGTATGCAAGTGGCTCAGGACCATGCTTTGCACTTGGGGAAAACCTTTGTTCAGTTGTGCACTTGTCAAGGCCTGCTTTAATCGTGTGCAACAGCAGAAAAGAACAGAAAGGAACAGAAGAACAGTAGAAGGAAATTAAGGAATTATATAAAAACTAACAAATATATTAGAAGAATGCAAAAATAATTTATAAAAAAGTGTGTAAGGTAAAGCAAGAATTATTTAACAAACTTAAATTGTATGATATAGAGCGTCTTAGTTCAGAAATTTTATCTTTTCAAAACTCATTACAAATTATGTCGAATAAATATAAAGCAGCAGAGAATGAGATTTAATAACACATGCTATCTATGTATATGGCCATGGATAATCTGGTAAAGTCATGTAAATATAACGAAGAACGTTTTGACTCCTTAAATGAGACCCATAAATCCAAAATGAGTATCAGCGATCAATGCCAGGTTATTTAAGGACAGTGCATGTTAATAACACAACAGGCATTATTGACTTATTTTCTTCATCTTCACTCTATGAAAGTACTATAAAAAATTTAAAACTAAAAAGTAAATCAGATAATGAAAAAGATTAAGTTATTGTGTATAAATTTGGAAATATCATTAAATATCTATTTAAAAGGGCAACAGATAAATAATTATTGCACACCTAGAGCATCATTAAGACAAATAATGAATAAAATTCAACTAGTAAATTTTGCCCTAATACTACATTAATCATTCTTGCTGGAAGAAAAGGTAATGTGAACAAAATCAATTATTAAAATATATTGAATAATATCTTAATAACTTAAATGTATATAAAGTTAAAAAACTGTCCATGCGGTCGGAGCTAAGTTCTGCAAGACCCGCCGCAGAAGAACACAAAAACTCTCCGATCACACTCTTAATCTCATGGCTGTTAGACGGGAGATGAAGCTACATTCTTCAACAGACTTGACAGCATACAGGAATCTGAACAGACAGATCTCCAAATGCATGCGGCGGGACTTAAGCAACTTCAATACAGCTCGTATTGAAGAAGCGATCAAGCGGAACCAAGGCTCCAAAGTCTTTGCCAGAGATCTGTCTGCCAGAAAGAGCCACCTGTCAAAGCTGAAGACAGAATGTGGCAGCATCGTTTCCGGGACACCTGAGATTTTGAGTGAGATTGAGAGGTTCTATGGGCAGCTGTACACGTCATCGTAGGAGCCACACGCAAGTGTGAGTAACGATCCAAGAGCGAGTCTCATCCGACACTATTCCGAAGATATCCCGGACGTCAGTCTGAGCGAGATTAGAATGGCTCTCCAGCACCTTAAAAACGGTAAGGCCCCAGGCGAGGATAGAATTACAGCGGAGCTTCTGAAAGCGGGTAGAAGACCGGTACTTGAAGTTTTTCAGAAGCTCTTTAATTCCGTCCTCCATGGTGGCATTACACCGGAGGCGTGGAGCAGAAGTGCGGTGGTTTTGTTCTTCAAGAAAGGTGACAACGCTCTCTTGAAGAACTACAGACCGATTTCCCTTCTGAGCCGCGTCTACGTGCTGTTTTCGAGAGTCATTACGAATCGTCTCGCGCGCAGACTTGACGACTTCCAGCCTCCCGAACAAGCCGGTTTCCGAAAGGGCTTTAGCACCATAGACCACATACATACCCTTCGGCAAATTGTACAGAAGTCCGAAGAGTACAATTTGCCACTATGTTTGGCGTATGTGGACTATGAGAAAGCCTTTGATTCCGTCGAAATTTGGGCGGTGCTGCAGTCCCTTCAGCGGTGCTAAGTTGACTGTCGGTATATCGAAGTGTTTAAGTGCTTGTACAGTAGGGCTACGATGGCTATCCGAGTACAGAACCAGAGTACGAAACCTATCCAATTGCAGAGAGGTGTAAGACAGGGTGACGTCATATCCCCGAAACTCTTCACCGCTGCATTGGAAGACGTTTTCAAGCTTCTGGACTGGAAAGGATACGGTATCAACATCAATGGCGAGTACATCACTCACCTTCGATTTGCCGACGATATAGTCCTTATGGCAGAATCGCTGGAGGACCTTAGCACTATGCTCAATGACCTCAATAGTGTTTCCCAACGGATAGGTCTTAAGATGAACATGGACAAAACAAAGATCATGTTTAATGTCCATGTCACACCTATGCCGGTAGTTGTTGGGAGCACTAAGCTCGAAGTTGTTGACGAGTATGTTTACCTGGGACAAATAGTCCGACTAGGTAAGTCCAACTTCGACCGAGAGGTCAATCGACGGATTCAACTCGGCTTGGCAGCGTTCGGGAAGCTACGACACATCTTCTCGTCAGACATACCTCAAAACCTGAAAACGAAATTGTACAACCAGTGCGTGTTGCCAGTGATGACTTATGGAACTGAGACGTGGTCCTTCACTGCTGGCCGTATGAGGAAGCTCAAGGTCGCTCAGCGAGCTATGGAGAGGGCTATGCTCGGAGTTTCTCTGCGTGATAAACTTAGGAATGAGGATATCCGCAGTAGAACCAGAGTAACCGACATAGCCCAACGGATTAGTAAGCTGAAGTGGCAGTGGGCCGGCCATATAGCTCGAAGAACCGACAACCGATGGGGAAGAAAGGTTCTCGAGTGGCAGCCTCGTACCGGTAGCCGAAGTGTAGGGCGTCCCCCCACGAGATGGAGTGACGACCTGGTAAGACATGCAGGAAGTCGATGGATGCAGGTGGCTCAGGACCGTGCTTTGTGGCATTCTTTGGGGGAGGCCTATCTTCAGCAGTGGACTTGTGAAGGGCTGTAATGATGATGAATGATATAAAGTTATCATGTTAACATTTCCTTACATACAGGGTTGGCCACAGGAAAATAATCTAAGATATGATTTAAATTAATAATGAATAACTTGACACGTATTTCTAATTTAAATTTGACATTTAATTGTAAGAATTATAATGATAAATTTCATGTGATTGAGATAAATAATTTAATTAAGAAGTTTATGACTGGGAATAGGTATTACCTATCCAAGTATAGTTTAGGAGTGATAGCAAATGTGGTATCTTATTGTTTATATTTTAACTCAGCCAAGGATTTGCCTACCCAGACATCTGCTTCTATTGAGCAGTGTAATGACTTTACATTGAATTTGGAATCAGTTCCAAGTAATTTAAATTAGAAAATTAGACAATAGCGGTAATATCTGGCAAACATAGTTATAATTTTGGTTAAAAGAGTATAACTATAATATGTTTTATTTCAGTAAGACTCTCTGTTGAGCGAACTGTAGAAATGGCATGTGTTGAGTTCGAGTACTTCATTGTTGTCAGTCTTTACACATTCAATGTATGATTGTTTTGAAAAAATAATGGTGGAAGTTTTGCTTAAACTTACAAAATTAATCTGTCGTCGTATGTGTAGATTTTAATATCAATCTCCTTGAAACTTCTTTCAAGAATATTAAGTTTACATCATTACTCAAATCATACAACCTTGTTAAATTGTTCTTTGAAGCAATACGTATTTCAGAACCAATTGCAACTTATATATATATAATATTTTACTTATGTTGTGCCCTAACATAACATAATTATTCAAAATTTAAGTTCTGATCACTGTGGAAAGTTAGTCTAGCTACATTACATGCACGAAAAACAGAAAGTTAAGAAAATTGTCCTTGTTCCAATAAATGAACATCGCAATAGTGAAAAAGCTGCATTGTCTTCCATATAAAAACAATACCAACTATTTATATTCCTCGTTATTTAAACTAACAAGTCTTGATTTTAATAAAACATTTACTTCTAAAATACTCTCTTTAAACATTCGCAAATCGTTTACTGAGAGGGCAACTGTAGGAATCCATAGGAAAAGACAAAAGTTGTATGACGTTTACAATAAAATATTATATAATCATATTGTTTAATTTAGAGAATAATATGTATAAAAATATTCCGAAATATTTAAAATTGTGTGTTGCGCAGCCAAGTCTTTATATTTAAGAAACACAATTAAGAATGGCTCTAATAAAATTAAAATGACTTGGAGTATATAATCAATAGTGAAACTGTCAAGATAAAACTACAACACTGAAACTTTGAGTTAAATTTTAATAATAATTTGACGAAGTCAGATCAAGACGTTGAAACGGCTTTTGAACAATATTTTACTGAGATTCTGATCTTGACTACAAAATCACTCAATTCTCCCCTGATGTCGCCGAGTTCTTACTCAAATAAAATGTAAATGTCTGTAAAAAACAATTTGCATTTCATAGAATATTATCAGGTGATATTGCAAAACATTTCAAAACTATTGATATTAAGAAAACAATGTCTGATCTATGGAGGATTTCTGTTAAAGTTATTGCGTCTAAAATAGATGCGATCGCACCCCAATTTGGTATTATTTTCAATGCTAGTATCTAATCTGGTAATTCCTGATTTAATGAAAAAGTAAAGTAAACCGTATAATAATAATAATAATAATGGCGTAGCGAAGTGACGACCCCATCGCCCGCTGACGTAACAGTTAAGTGACAAAACTGCTATGTCAGCGCAGTCAGTCAGGCCTTGCCAAGAGGTGTGAGCGCCGTGCCTCGGCAGTATTGAGGGTGCAAAGGCCCGTTTGTGCTTACGGCCACACTATTAAAGCGGCTCTTCAGGCCACAGACCAGCAGCCACATATAGAGGGCGCCATGGATCTCCCCGCTCTGGTTGATTCAGGCGATGATGGAATGGTCACCTAAGAACTAGAGCAGATGAGGAGTAAATTGGAGGAGGCGATTGTGGAAACGCGCAGTACGCCTCTCGAAAATCGACCGCGACTCCCGCGCATACCCCTAAGCAAGCGGAATCGGGCTGTCGTGAGGGCTCTCAACCCAATGCTGGTGACCTATTTGGAAGCCAGCCGGGACCTTTGCGAGACTGACTCAATTCTTTTTGGCGCCGCACTGGCAGTTTGCCGTATTGTTGGCGCCAAACTTCCCACGGCTGGACGCGTTACTAGACAAAGTAGCGCCATCCCAGCCTGGAGAAGAAGGATTGAGGACCGTATCGTAAAGGCAAGGGCCCTCATCGGCAGGCTGATAAGCTTCAGGTCGGGAAATAATAGGCCGAGAATTGTGCGCACCGTCAGAATGGCGTTTGCTGGGACAAATTTCAGTTTGTCCCAGCCGGATATAACGCAAATACTTTCGGAGCGCATAGACGACCTGAAGCAGAGAATCGCTGCTTGGGGGAAGCGGTTTCGGCGATATACCGAGGGATCGACACGGTTCAACAAGAATCGTCTCTTTCAGAGTGATCAGAAGAGGCTCTATGAATCATTGGAGCGGCCAATGGTACGTGGAACGGGCCCAGCACCGAATCAGGCCGACACTATCGCATTCTGGCGCGGCCTGTGGTCAGAGCCCGTAAACCACAGCGAGGGTCCTTGGACGGAAGTTGTGGCGAGTCAGTGTGCGAATATTACGCCCATGGACCCCGTCATCATAACGCTGGATGACGTAGTTGAGGCGGTCCGTAGGGCCCCGAACTGGAAATGTCCGGGGCTCGACGGGCTGCATCACTACTGGCTGAAGGGGTTCGTGGTGTGTCACGCTGTGCTCGCCCGACAGTTTCAAGAGGCTCTCAACCAGAAGTCGCTCCCGAGCCTCTTCAATACTGGGATCACTCATTTGGTTCCTAAAGATCAGGATACCACAGACCCGAGCAAATACCGCCCCATCACGTGTCTGTCTACCCAAGATATACAAGACACTAACATCAATTTTAGGCGCGAGAATCAGCCGTCACCTGAACTCAAACAGGTGATGTCGCGCGCTCAGAATGGATGTAGGGGCGGTGGTCGTGGAACCAAGGAACCACTCCTCATTGACGCGGTCATTGGCAAGGTGGTTAAACGCAACCGTCGGAACCTCTCCGCCGCCTGGATAGACTACAAAAAGGTATTCAACTTGGTGCCTCATGCATGGCTTAAGAGGGTCTTCGAGCTGTACAAGATTGACTGTACAGTTAGAGACTTCCTCAGGCAGTGTATGGGGCAGTGGAGTACGATCCTATGTCATCTAGGCGAGCGGATGACGGCTGCGGAGAACCACATAAAGATAAGAAGGGGTATCTTCCAGGGCAATTGTTTAAGTCCAATCTGGTTCTGCCTCTCTCTGAACCCTCTCAGTACCTTACTGGAGGGCTCCGAGAGAGGATTTCAGCTTCGGAAGGGAGGTACAAAAGTGACCCACCTTTTCTATATGGATGATCTAAAGTTATTCGCCTCCAGTCGCTCTCATCTTATGGAATTGCTAAACATCACTTGTGATTTTAGCAATTCTATTATAATGGAGCTGGGGACGGATAAGTGTGCGGTCCTCCATGTTGAAAGGGGAAGGGTTGCTAACTCTGAGGGCATAGATTTATCTATGCCCATCAACATAAGGACCCTCTCCGAGGCTGAAACTTACCGATACCTGGGTATGTCACAGAAAATCGGTGTAGATGAGGCGGGTATGAAACAGTCAGTTTGCGATGTGTTTTATGCACGCTTGACCAAAGTGCTTAACAGCCTTTTATCCGGTGTGAATAAGACGCACGCATATAACGGTTGGGTCATGCCTGTTCTCATGTACACCTTTGGCATACTTAGGTGGACTCAGACCGAACTAAACGCTCTGGACAGAAAAATTCGCACTATAATGACGTCCCACAGGATGCATCATCCGAGATCGTCAGTAATGAGGCTGTACTTGCCGCGGAAGCATGGTGGGCGCGTCTTTTTAAGCGCGCTTACCATGCATAATCGCGAAGTGTGCAGCCTTCGTAATTACTTTCTGACGAGAGCGGATGATCCATACTATAGTGGCGTTATTTCTTGTGATAAAGGACTTACCCCTCTATCTTTAGCCAACGAGCAATGGCGGGACCCGGCAGTACAAAGCATTTTCGACCGGGAGTCCGTATGGAAGGAGAAAGAGCTCCACGGGAGGTTCTACAAGGCTCTACACGAGCCTTTCGTAGACACAGTCGCCTCCCTCCACTGGCTACGTTTCGGTGACATCTTTGGGGAAACCGAGGGTTTGTCTGTGCGATACAGGACCAGGTTTTTAAGGCCAACAATTATCGGAGATTCATCCTAAAGGATGGCACCGTCGACGTCTGTCGAGCTTGTCCCCATCCCGGTGAATCACTTAGGCATGTCATCTCCGGTTGTTCGGCGCTTTCTAACTCTGAGTATTTGCACAGACACAACTTAGTAGCCAGGATTCTACACCAGGAGCTCGCTCTGAAATGCGGTCTCGTGGATCGGAAACTGCCGTATTATAAGTACTTGCCGGAAGCCGTACTCAAAAATGACCGCGCCAGGCTCTACTGGGACCGGGCCATCATCACAGACAGGACTATTCTTGCGAATAAGTCTGATATTGTGCTGATGGACCGGGCACAGTCAAGGATATTTTGGTCGACATTACCATTCCTTATGACGAGAACCTCGTGAAAGCCGAAACAGATAAGCTGACAAAATATCTGGACCTGGCTCACGAGGTGACCGACATGTGGGGTGGTCTGCCGGCCGAAATTATTCCTGTGGTCGTTTCTGCGAACGGGTTAATCCCAGTTAGTCTCTCGGGTCATCGGAGGCGACTGGGACTCCGTGACGGGCCGCTCCAAGCTCAAATGCAGAAGGCGGTGCTCCTCGATAACGCCCGCATCGTCCGCCGGTTTCTATCCCTTTCTCCTAACCCTTGGCCGTTTGGTCTCCCCTGCCGAGGGCTTCCATCTGGTTGGGTTTTTTTTATATATTTATGTATTTATTCTATTTTATTGATATTTATGTATGTTTATATATTTCGTTTACAATTATATATTTAAACAGCCCAACCAGATGAGAAAACTTTATAGATAACCCCCATAATATTAATAGCCTTTATTTAACAATCTTACAACATATGCGTATGAAAGCACTAAGTAATAAAAAAATATATATATATATATATATATATATATATATATATATATATATATATATATATATATATATATATATATATATATATATATATGAGGTGATACTAACTTAAGTAAACTTAAATATATACATAAATTATTAGACACCGGTTTTGTCATTGTCGTGCGTATCCGCAATGGCCTCCCCTAGAGCTTGCCACGCTTTTTAATCCTGGGTAATTCTCCTCCAAGTAACTCCAGCAATTTTTCGAATATCATCCTTCCATCTAAGACGCTGCCTCCTTTTCTTTCGTTTGTTTTGTCTTGGACACCACTTGGTAACGTTCTTAGCCCATTTTTCTTTATTACTCCTCATCATATGACCTGCCCACTTCCATTTTAGTTTTCTTACACAGTGTGTTACATCATTTATTTTAGTTTGATTTCATAATGTTTCTAGTTTTATTTTGTCTTTAAGCTTGATGTTGAGCATGCTCCTCTCCATACTGTGTTGACAGGTCTCTAGTATGCGCAAGTTATGTTTCGTTAAACTCCATGACTGATATCCATGTCATGATGGATAATATATTATACTACTATAATTTGTTTTATGGTGTGTATATGGTCGATTGTTGAAAAATCACTACAAAAACCTGCTTGCTCTCTAGGTTGGTTTTTATCCAGAGTCTGAGTTAAACGGTTTAGCATTACTTTAGAAAATATTTTGTAGACGTTAGACATCAGGCTTATGGGTCTGTAGTTGGCTATATTATCTTTCTTTCCTTTTTTATGAAGCAGTACTATGGTCGACGTAGTCCACTGATGAGGTATATATTCTGTGATTAAAATTTCGTTAAATAAATCTGTGATAGCATCTAATATTGTTTCAGCCGTTCCTATTAGAAGTTCGTTAGATATGCCGTCTTCTCCCGGTGCTTTACCTTTTTTTTTGTGATTTGATTGCCTTATATACTTCTTCTTTTAGTATGTTAGGGATTTCTTCACTTCTATTTACATCATATTCAATTAGTAGGTGGTTTTCTCCTGATCTTCCGTCGTCGCTATATAACTCGCGGTAGTAATCCGTGGCTACTTCTAATATTTCTACTATACCTACCTCTTATTTTTCTTATCTTTATGGTGTGTCATATTATCTATCCAATTTGTACTTTCTCTTAGCTCATCCCATGCTTTCGTGACTTCTCCCAACTTTTCTATGTAATAGTTTATTGTATTGTTCCTTCTTTTCTCTCTATGTTTCCTGATCTGCAGATTTATTTCTTTACTTAGGATTTATATCTTTTTTTTT
Source organism: Parnassius mnemosyne (assembly GCA_963668995.1). Classification (NCBI taxonomy): domain Eukaryota; kingdom Metazoa; phylum Arthropoda; class Insecta; order Lepidoptera; family Papilionidae; genus Parnassius; species Parnassius mnemosyne. Next base: position 2,727,826 of record CAVLGL010000093.1, on the reverse strand, counting down.
GTTCATTTTCCTGTCTTCATTGAGAGATTTTCTCTGTATGATCAAATTTCTTGCTTCTGGACCTATTTTGTCTTTGGTGTCTTTATTTATTCTAGCTTTGTTTTCGACTTTGTTAAGTTCGTTTACGAAAGTGTCATATTTTTCTTGGACATCTTTGGCATTATTTGTTGCTTTAAAATTATTTTCCAATAATTCTAGAATATTGTCTGCAATAGGTAAAGGTATTGGTTTTTTATTATTGCTAATGTTTTTTCTCGATGTTTTCGGTTCCAATACTTACATTTGTCCTCGAAGCATTCTATGGTTCGTGTTGTAGTTGAGTTGATTAACAACATCAATATTTAAAAACACTCTTGGTTTGTTTGTGGGAATGTAATCTATTTCATTTTTTGTTTTCCCATCAGGTGACACCTATGTCCATTTTCTATTATGTTTTCTATTGTAGTAGCTATTTATGATGTGTAAGTTATTTCCTGATGCAAAATTTATCAGTCTTTGTCAGTTGTCATTCCTTTTCCCAGTTGAATACGGTCCAAGTATATTGTTCTCATTTTCATTCCTCTTTCCAATTTGGCTGTTAAAGTCTCCCATTATAATAACTGTTCTACACAGATTCGGCATAATTTGGTTGAGTTTTTTATAAAATTCATCTTTATGTCCTTCTGGGTAACCTCCGTTGGAGCATATGTTTGAACAATTGAAGTGGGTTTTTTATAGCCAGGGAGGTTTATATTCAAAATGGCGATCCTGTCTGATATTCCTTGAAACTCTAATATTTAATTTTTCAAGTGTTTCTTGACCATAAAACCTACTACGTATAATCCAGCCTTTTCATTAATGTGGTATGGTATGTAATTGTCGCGTTCTTCGGTTTTCTCATCCACTCTTCTAACATCATTCAAGCCTATAATATCCCAGTTAACGGTTTCCAATGCATGTTCTAGTTCTAATAAAAATTCTTGTGACTTTAGAGATCTTGTGTTAAGTGTAGCTATATTGAATCTATTTCTAGAATTTTGTTTTCTACTTTCAGAGTATGGTTTTCAGGTAGTGTATTGCTGAATGTTTCTGCTGTAAGCTTTATTGGGTATTGGTCTATCACCCCACGGTGACTTACCGTATTGGAGATCTGTGTAATTTTTGTTAAGTTGATTTTTGTTTTGTTTATTGTTCTTACGTTTTCGGTGTCTGATAATTCCTATACTTCATGCTGCTGGGTTTGTTTCTCTGTCAGTGAATGCGACCTAGCTCTCATATAAGCAAATGCATCAATTTTTTGCAACTTTGGTGGAGCTATAATGTTTTTGATCCCTTCCTTGCGACATATCGGTGTTTGAATATTTTCATGTGATAAAGAAGAATCTCCTTTCCATTTTTAAGCATCCGGTTTTTCTTTTATTGTTAGTTTATTATTTTTAATGAAGGCTTCTTTTCCTTTTTCTTTTTCTTGTTTTAATTGTTTTTGCAGAGTTTTGCGTATTTCTATTGTTTCCTTTGAGAAGTCCTCCGTTATATAAGTCTGTTCTGGCAGTTTTGCTTTGCTCATTATTTCTACTTTCTTCTGATAAGAAGTAAAGGCAATAGTATAGGTCTAGTTTTTCCATGTTGTTTGCGTCCCAATCTGTGAAATTTATTTATTTCAAATTTTTAACATTAACATTTTTCTTTTGTAAGGTGTTACATATTATATTAAATAGTCCTTCGTAGTTATTCTCCGTTTCCTTAACACCATGTATTATTAAATTATTTTTCCTATTTACATCGTCTAAGTATTTTATTTTTCTGTTTAATATTTGTACTTCCACTTTTAGACTTTTATTTTCTTCTAAAATTGGTTGGATTTTATCATCTATAGTATTCATAAAAGTGGCGGTTATATTCTGTGTGATTGTTTGAGTTTGTTTTTCTAATTCAATTTTCATCATTTGGAATAGTTTCAACATATGTTCCGACATACTACTGTTATCCATGACTTAGTATAGTATTTGCGTGCTTTCCGTGATTCGGAACGTAACTATTTACTCAAGATTAGCACTACTACATAGCTATCAAGTTGCTATGCAGCGTGAGTATTGTATATGGTTCGGAACTTAAATGTAACACAATGTTGGTGCTACTGCGTTAATGTTAAGTGAGTGTTATTTTACTTCACGTTTATGTGCTTGATGAATAAAAATATTCTAACCTCTAACTGTTATGTCGGCACTATTTATTTATTTTTAAATAACTTATTTGTTCAAGTGTTGTTGTGATGATAAAAGTTTCGTTTTGACTTAATGTCACTGATTTTCTGCAGTTTGAATATTATCTGTTCTATTTTTCACTTATATTCAATAAAAATCGGGAGCACTTTTGGAACACTGTTACTACGTTGACAACCGTAACCGGAACCTTATACCTTCTTTGAAATCTGGCAGTATATTGGACCCCACAAATTTTAGTACCAACGCTGAGTAAAATTTTTGAAAGATTAATTCTAGATCAAATGTTAAGTTTTGTAATGTAAATAAATTTCTACATAACAATCAATTTGGATTTACAAGGGGTTGCTCGACAACTGATGCCGGTGTTGAGCAAATTAAACATATTTTCTGTGCATGGGAAAATTTAAAAGATGGTTTGGGTATATTTTGTGATCTTTTCAAGACTTTTGACTGTGTTCAACATAAGTTGTAAAAAACATAGCGCTTAAACTTATTATGTCTAAATAATAGACTGCAAACAGTTGTTACAATAACAGCTGTTATAAATTAGTATCTATGGGTATTCCTCAGAGCTCAGTCCTTGGTCCCTTTCAATTTTTAGTTTATATTAATAACTTACCTTACTTGATAGGGAATAACCATGATATAGTATTATTTGCTGATAATACTTTGATGATTTTCTGACTAAAAAGGCAATTATTGAAATATCACGAAGTGAATAATGCTATATAAAATGTAGTGCACTAGTTAAACGTTAATAATTTGATTTTGACAGAAATAAAACGTATAAAATTAACAACACCTAATGTTAAACCGGTGAATTCCAATGTGCTTTCAAATGGGGAGGAGCTGGGCCTTATTGAATTCATTGTTTTTCTCGAAATTACTGTTTACCCGAAGCTTCAATGGGGCCCTTGTATATCTAAACTAACTATCAAACTTAGTTCTGCAGCATACTCGTATGCTGTACAAAAGATTAGATACCTTACATGTGTTGAAACAGCTAGATTAGTTTATTTTAGCTATTTCCATAGCATAATGTCATATGGAATCTTTCTATGGGGTAATGCGTCAGACATGGAAACTATCTTTGTTTTGCAGAAGATAGCCATGAAAGCAATTTATAACCTAGGCCGAAGTAAACCCTTAGAGAAAAAATTTAAGAAATAAATACCTATATATTAACTTTGGCCTCTCAATATATTTACGAGAACTTATTGTATGTACACAAAAACAAAAATAGTTTTATTAAAATAGTGATGAACATTCTGTAAATACTAGGAACAAGCACAAGTTAGTTATACCAATTATTCGTCTCCACAGAGTTAGTAATTCCTTCATGGGGCAATGTATACGCTTTTACAACAAAGACCCATAAAATATTCTATCAAAAGTTTTAAATTATGTATTAAGCAACAATTGTCTAGTATGAGTTATTACACTAGGAAAGAGTACATGAATAGAATAGAATAGAATAGAATGATTTTTATTCAATATGGATTATTACATAATACTTATTGAAAGTCATTATTTTATTTACCACTGGTTCGGAAAATACCTCTGTCCTGGGAAGAACCAGCAAGAAACCCAGCGGGACTTTTTTTTTTAAACATAATTTCACTTAACAATAATTTTGATTATACAATTTTAAATGAATTTTCATAGAACCAGCATGGTGGCGATCACCTTATTCCCAGGGGTTATTTTCACTCATGTATTCCTTGATATTATAATAACCCTTTTTGTACAGTTTTTCTTTAATAAAACTTTTAAACTTGTTTATTGACAAACTTTGAACATGTTCTGGGATTCTGTTGTAAAAGCGTATACATTGCCCCATAAATGAATTACTAATTCTGTGGAGTCTTGTAAGTGGCATTACAAGCTTATGTTTGTTCCTAGTGTTTAAGGTATGAACATCCTTATTCTTATTAAAGCTATTTATGTTTTTATGTACATACATTACATTTTCATAAATATATTGCGATGCCAAAGTTAATATGTTTATTTCTTTAAATTTTTCTCTAAGGGACTCTTTACAATTTAGATTATAAATCGCCCGTACGGCTCTCTTTTGCAAAACAAATATAGCTTCAATATCAGTCGCATTACCCCATAGCAAAATTCCATAAGACATTACGCTATGAAAGTAACTAAAATACACTAACCTAGCTGTCTCAACATCTGTGAGACTTCTAATCTTTCTTACAGCATATGCTGCAGAACTAAGTCTGCTTGCTAATTTAGATATATGGGGGCCCCATTGAAGTTTCGCGTCAATAGTAATACCGAGAAAAACAGTGGTATCCACAAGACTCAACTCCTCCCCATTTAAGAGCACATTGGTTTTCGAATGTTTTACATTAGGTATTGTAAATTTAATACATTTTGTCTTATTGCCGTTTAAGAGCAAATTGTTGGCGTTAAACCAATGTACTAGTTTCGATAGAGCATTATTTACATCGTCATATTTAATTGACTGCCGTTTCAGTTTGAAAATTAAAGAGGTATCGTCAGCAAATAATACTATATCGTGATTGTCCCCTACAAGATAAGGTAAGTCATTAATATAGATTAAGAACAGGAATGGGCCAAGAATCGAGCCCTGAGGAACGCCCATTGATACTACCGATCCGGAGGAACATTTACCATTAATGACGACTTTTTGAGTTCTGTTACTTAAATATGAAGTAATAAGTTTAAGCGCCAAATTTTTTACACCGTAATGTTGTAGTTTCCTGATTAATGTATCATGATGAACACAATCGAAAGCCTTGGAAAGGTCACAGAAAATACCTAAGGCATCTTGTGAATTCTCCCAGGCATTAAAAATATATTTCATAAGCTCAACACCGGCGTCAGACGTCGAGCGACCCCTTGTAAAACCAAATTGATTTTTATGAAGTAATTTATTTGTATTAAAAAAAATTAACAATTGATCCAAAATTATTTTTTCAAAAATTTTACTGAGAGTTGGTAGTACAGAAATAGGTCTATAATTAGCGGGGTCCAATGTACTACCAGATTTAAATAAAGGTATTACTTTACTATACTTCATTAAATCAGGAAACACACCAGAATCGATACAAGTATTAAAAATAATAGCAAGATGAGGTGCAATTAAATCTATTATGGACGTAATCACTGTAACGGAAATCCCCCACAAATCTGCGGTTTTCTTTACATCAATGGTTTTGAAGTATTTTACAATATTATGCGGTAATACTTTTTCAAATCTAAATTCTTTTAAACAGGTATTAACATTCTGTTTAAGTAATGATTCGGCAACAGTTGGAGAAGCATTCAATGACTCTGTTGTCAAGATAGGAACATCAGTGAAATATTTCTCAAACACCGCTGCAACTTCTTGATTTGATTTAGTCAATTCATTATTAATTTTTAATTGATAGTTTGAATTACGAGGTTTCTCATTACCGGTTTCGCTGTTAATTATACTCCACGTCATTTTAATTTTATTCTTAGCTGCCTTAATTTTGTTACTAATATGTAATGATTTGGCTGTGGAGCAAACTCTTTTAAACATTTTAGAATAATTTTTTACATATTCTTTAAAAGCATCGGAAAGATTATACGATCTTTCATGGTAAAGGTCATATAACCTTCGTCTGCTTTTATAAATTCCTACTGTCGCCCACTCATTAAATGCCTTGCGACTGTTTCTGGAGAATGTTTTAGAAGTGAATGTTTTATTAAATTCATTGTTTATAAAGGTAAATAATTCTCTATATAAATAGTCTGCATTGTTCTTATAAGAAAGGGATGGAAGGATTTTTAACATATTACTTCTAAATCTCTCCAGGCGTTTTGCATTAATAGGAACAAACACAATTTTCTCATTTACCTGTTTTTTGTGCATATAAGGTAACGAAACCAGTTGTCCACAGTGATCTGAACTAAGTTTTTGAATTATTGATTTGTTGATTGGTACAACACCTGTAAAAATATTATCAATACAAGTTGCACTACACCCTGCAATACGTGTAGCTTCAAAGAATAAATTATTAAGATTATAGGATTTGAACAAAGAACAGAATTTAATACTGATGGAAGAAGTTTCCAGGAGATTGATATTAAAGTCTCCACACACTACAAGAGATTTATTCTGTTTATTAAGCTTAACTAAAACTTCTTCCATAATTTTTTCAAAAGTATCATAACTTGAACATGGGGGTCTGTAAACACTGACAACAATAAGGTGCTCAAGCTCAACACATGCCATTTCTACAGTACGCTCAACAGAGAGGCTCACAATGTCTTTACGTTCTTTACATGATAAGGACTTATTAGCTAATATTAAGGAGCCACCACGTAATTTAGTATCTCTATTGAACGAACTGACCACCTGGTGATTACTGAAATTAAATATGGAGTTGTATTCTTTCAACCAATGTTCTGTAATACATAAAATATTTATACTGTTACTATTTAAAAATAATTCAATTTCTAATTCTTTGCCTAACATACCTTGTATATTTTGATGCACCAGGTTGATACAGTTTTTATTATTTTTATTTTGTAAAATTGCATAATTATGTATTGGTAAGTTGCATTCTAAGCTATTTAAATTATCTTTGCTAGAGATTACCTCTATTGTCTTATTATCTAATTTAAATTACTTGGAACTGGTTCCAAATCAAATGTAAAATTATTTTGTTGCTCAAAAGAAGCAGGTGTCAAGGTAGCCAAATCATTGGCTGAGTTAAAATATAAATAATAAGATAGCGTATCTGCTACCAGTCTTAAACTATACTTTGATAGGTAATACCTATCTCTTGTCAAAAACTTCTTAGTTAAATTATTAATATCAATTAAATGAAATTTATCATTATTATTCTTACAATTAAATGTCAAATTTAAGTTATTGTTACATGTCAAGTTATGCATCATTAAATTTAAATTATGTCTTAGTTTATTTTCCTGTGGCCACCCCTCTATATAAGGCAATGTAAACAAGATAACTTTAACCACATTTATGTTATTGAGATATTCAATATATTTTAATAATTGATTCTTGTTCATATTGCCTCTTCTCCCAACAAAAATTATTAATATACTATTAGGGTTAAATTTACTAGTTAAAATTTTATTCATAATATCACTGAATGATGCTCCAGGCATGCAGTAATTACTTATCTGTTGCCTTTTTAAACAGTTATTCAATGATATACCCAAGTTTTTGCCTATGTCATCACTATACACAATTATATTATTTTTTTCATTATATGAATTACTTTTTAAATTTATCTGCTTTGTTATGGTACTATCATAGAGTGTAGGTAAAGAAAATGAAGTATTACTGCTTGTCATATTATTAACACACACTGTCCCTGAAGAACCTGGCAGTGAGCGCTGATATTCAGTTTGATATTTTAATAAGGAGTCAAAACGTTCCTCGTTATATTTGCAGGACTTTACCAGATTATCCATGGCCAGTATGTGTTCTTTTATCTCATTCCCTGCAGATTGATATTTATTTGACATAATTTGTAATGAGGTTTGAAGTGATAAAATTTCTGAATTAAGACACTCTATTTCAGTCTCATAACAATTTTTCATGTTTTCCACCTCAATTGAATATAATTTAATTTTACTAATTAACTCTTGCTTTTCCTTACATACATTTATATAATTTTTAATATTAATTTTAGTTTTAACTAATTTTTGCACTTTCCTAATATATTTATTAATTTTTATATATTTTTTTAATTTCCTTCTGCTGCTTGTAATCCTTTCTGCTGTTCTTGATGTGGTAGAATCATCAGTCAAATCTATTGTTGTGGAGGGTTGCAACGTTTTATGAAATTTACATTCTACGAGCTCCTCGAACAGACTCTGAGTTTTAAGTGCATGCAAGTTATCAATGTTTTGTTTAAATTCTGAAATTTGCTCATTAGCTTCAGTTAATTGTAATTTCAATGCAGCAATTAATCTGAGGGATTCCTCATATTCTTTGCTGCATCGGTCAAACTCATCGACTGTCCTCTGGAGCTGATCCCTTTCCTTTAAAATATCTGTATAGTCTCTATGTAACTTAACCATATCACTTTTCAATTGAGTATTTTTCGAAATTATACTTATTATTTCCTTTTCGTTGTCATCCCTTTCTTTAAGTAACAGCTCATCATGACTGATAATAACCCCTGGGAATGAGGTGATCACTACCATGCTGTTTCTAAATATTTTTATAACAATTATATTAAATATTATATTGTAAATTTTGATTTAAAAAAGGCCCGCTGGGTTTCTTGCTGGTTCTTCCTAGGGCAGAGGTTTTTTTTTGAACTAGTGGTAAAAGTAAAAAGTTACTTTCAATAAGTATTATGTACTATAATCTATATTCATATCATAAAACTAGAGTAGATTGCATTTTATGTTAAACTAGCGACCCGTCTTGGCTTCGTCTGTGCGGGACTTGTTAATGTGGCGTTATTTAGATTTTATTTTAAAACAATCTCTGGCCGTGTATTTTACCAGTTTTTCAAGTTCACAAAAGACACAATACTCCAAAGTTAGTAGTTCATGAAGTTTCATCACAATCGGTGTACGCATTCTAAAAATTAGTGAGGATATACAGACAAACAGACAGATAGATAGACGGACAAAAATTTAACAATTTTTTTATTGATATTATAATCGCACGCTAAGAACCCCCCGGATCTCGGTAAAGGGCAGTTATTTCAAAATTGCAGACAAATACTTTATTATGTGTAGTTGCTTTTAGTAATATACATTTATTTTTTTACAAGTGTTTACTAATGTTTTGTAATGTTTTAAGCTTTAAAAATAGACTGTTTTAAGTCTAAAACTTATAACAGTGTTCTGCGAATGTCATGAACTTTCGCCTGTGAATGTTTTAAAAAAAACATTTCAAACAACAAGAAGCACTTTAGGTATTGGGAGTTTCCCCGCAAAAATAAAGAATAAAACAGGCATAAGCATTTATATGGGCTGAGTTTCAAATGGGAGTTCACATGAACGTTAGAGTCTGCGGGAATGACTTCATTTAAATGTATTTAAATAAAGTCATTTTAATTCTAGTTCTTCCATTATTTGACTATGCCGATGTTTGTCTAACTAATATTTCTCAGGAGCTGCTAAACAGGTTGGACAGGTTACTTAACAACTGTATCCGATTCATCTTTGGCCTGCGCAAATATGATCACTTTTCAGAATTTCGCTCTCAGTTAAAGTGGTTGACTATACGCCAGCGCAGATATTTCCGAATCCTGTCCACTCTGTTTTCAGTTCTTAATGATCTTTCCTCACTCTTTTATCTAAAAGAAAGATTTCAATTCTGTAGTGAAACTCATTCTCTCAATCTGCGTTCTTCACACAGTTTAATCCTGTCTACTCCTCTCCACCATTCTGGGTCTACGTCAAATTCTTTCACAGTTACTTTCATTACCCTCTGGAACAAATTGCCTGTTGACCTGCGAACAATACCTGTCAAAAATGTTTTTTTAAAGAAAACTATATGAGCATATCCGTAGCCTACAAAGTTGAATCAACTTACTTTATATGTTTATAGTTATTTATATATATATATATATGTGTGTGTGTGTGTGTATGTGTGTATAAATGTGTTTATTTATTTATATTTGTTTATGAATTATATATATTTCATATCTATATGTCTATATTTTATGTTTGTGTTGCATGTATATATTAGAACTGAATTATATCATGACAACTTAATAGAGTCATACTGCAGCTACACTATAGTTGCCGCACTAATGAGTCGAGTCGACCGGGGTAAGAACTCGCTCTCACTCTCACTGAGTTCCTCATGGTGAGTATAGAAAACCTGAGACCCTTTTCACTGGAAATGCGGCATTTCTTAGTCCAAAGTTACTAACGCATCTGAATTTTGATTTATAACCGAATACATATAGATATAGATTGGGTGTCCGCGGAAGACCAGCGTCTTGACATGCTCCATGCGAGCATGTCATGACAAATACTAAGCGGAAGCCTGTTTTGGTACAGTATTAATGTATATATATATAATTAACCGTTAACTGTTTGTAAATGTGCATGCACTACTGTGTCAATAAAGTTTATTTTCTTTCTTTCTTTCTAGATGTCTATGAGCCACAGCAGTCATTTACCATCAGGTGGACTGTATGCTCGTTTGGCAATTCCAATGAATGGCTTTGCGCAAATGGTTCGGCTCGACCGGAAAAGGACTACGATCACACACAATACCAGAGTAAAGTAGCAGCATAATGCACTCTTTTCTTAACTAAAGATCTTCAATTTTTTCCACGTAGTTCTCAGGGATTGCCTTTTCAATGTACACTTTGCATGTGTCCCTATATACCATACAAACATCGTTCTTTCATTTGAAAACTTTCAATTGTTTACGTCACAACAAAGCTTATTGTTGCGCCTCGCACTATGATTACTGTTTGTGTTCACAGTCTGAGTTTGTAGACGGATATACTTCCAGGAAAATATAGTTATAGTCAAATAATAACTTATGGCTTTACTAAAAAAATCCACGTCATTTTAATAATGTTTAAAATTGTTCTCTATTGCACTAAATGACAATTGAAAGAAAAAAAAAATAAAAAATAAAAATACTTACGTTTTCTTTGCTATTATAAGCCAGAACTGGAGTACTATCCTACCTGGTGGAAAGTGTGGCTGCTTATGTTCAGCAGTGGACTCATAGGCTGTAATGGAAGGAGGAATGAATTTCACTTTAAAAGGGGTTTAGTTTTAGTTACATTCAAAGAATTATTGTTAGATAAATGATGATTTTAATTTCGCACTTAAACGACTATTCACTTAATACCGAGTAACGGCCAATCTTCCACTAGGTGATTCAAAATGTCGATGGATGCAAACAGCTCAGAATCATAAAACGTTACATAGTAGAACCACGCTGCAGCTTTATTATGGTTGTAGCACGAATAGGTCAGTTCGACCGGGGAAGTACCACGCTCTCACCAAATACCAGCGTAAAATTGTATTGATTGTAATGATGAGTGTAAGATCCGGAGACACTTTTTACTGAAAACGAGGTATTCATCTAAGTCTTCAGGGATGATAACGCATCTGTATTTTGATTCTTAATCGATGATAGATGAAGATATCCATTAGCCTCAGAATCCACCTACCATCCAGTGGACTGTGTGCACATTTGTCACCCGTATACGATAAAAAGTCATTAATTTTCTCTTGTAAGACTCGCCCTTATAAGAAATTTATTCAGTCTCTAATACCTACTGGTTCAATGTTTTATATCAGGAAGAATTAGTATTAAGTAGCAGAAAAAACGTTATTTCTATCGCATTCGGCTTAATGGAAGAAATGCGATCTAGAGATCGCTGCGAGTTGACCCAGATAAAAAGATAAGAGTCTGTTCCTGCAGTGTTACTGTAAATTGGTGTTACGTTTCGGGTAAGTTTGCTTGCGTTAGTTTGTACATATAATAAGGAGCAAATATTTTTTTTAAATAGATTAAGGGTAATAAGCGAGCACGCAGTCCACCTGATAGTAAATGCATGTTAAAGTCATATAACATAGACATCTACATAATATATCGTCGATTAAGAAACAATATGCGGATGCGTTGTCACCTCTGAGTGCTAAGATGAATTGCTTCGTTTTCAATAAAATGGCTTTCCGACGCATTTTTTTGGGGAGGCTTATGTTCAGCATCGAACCTGTTATGGACTGTAATTAAGATTAATATGCATTCTTCAGAAGACCCGTCTTCAGGAATGGACTTAAAAAAGCTAAAGAAGAAATAAAAATATTAGTTACGTCACCATTAAAGTATATTGCATACCTTAAGCGAAAGCGCATGGTAAGTTCTACTATCGCCTAAAAATTAAGATTCCGACGTTTTATCGAATAAAATCGTATCTAGCAATCATATTATACATATAAATGATATAAAAAGCATGTTCTACTATCGCCTAAAAATTAAGATTCCAACATTTTATCGAATAAAATCGTATCTAGCAATCATATTGTACATATAAATGATATAAAAAGCACATTGTTAGAAAGATAAATGATTGCTGAATTTATTAATATTTTTTTAAAACGATTAATTGCTATTTTTAAATAAAAAAGGGGTTTTAGTGGCTTATGGTGTGGACTTATCATGTCCCCACATGCTTGCTGGCTTGTAAACACAATAACTTTAGAAAATATCAATTGTTTAACTCAATCTATTTTTTTAATCTCTTCATCTATCATGTGGAAAGCCACTGAATGTAAATGGCAGTGTAATTTTGTTTTGTTTGGTTACAATTAATTTTTTTGGCTCCAAAATGACGAAATTTTCTTTGATTTGGTTGCCCTGTATGAAAATTATTTCTGTAAATGAGGAGCTACAGCCTATAGCCACAGAGTAGTTTAGTTCGGCTTCAGACGCCGTCGTGAGTGGACACTGTTTCGGTTGTTTGCAGCGGCTCTAAAAGATCGCTGTACAAATACACAATATTCGAATAGGTAACCAAATTTCTTAAATACTTGATTATAAGAATAATAAGGGATTTTTTTATTACAATATTTTAAAAGCACAGAATAAATAATAGTAGTACGTACTAAAAGTTAGTAGTATAATTTTTTTTTGTCATGGGTGACATTTTAATGGTTTTTGTGGGTGTTAAAGCCCATAGTGCTGTCGAAATGTAAATCCAAGATGGCGGATGAAGTAGGTACAAATTTTTTCATCATGGGTGTCATGTTCATGGGTTTCGAGGGTGATGAAGCCGATAGTGCTGTCGAAATGTAAATCCAAGATGGTGGCTGCAATAGGTAACAAGTTTTTCCTCATGGGTGTCATTTTCATGGTTTTCGAGGGTGTTGATGCCGATAGTGCTGTCGAAATGTAAATTCAAGATGACGGCTGAATTAGGTAGCAATTCTTTCACCATGGGTGTCATTTTCATAGTTTTCGAGGGTGTTGAAGCCGATAGTGCTCTCGAAATGTAAATCCAAGATGGCGGCTGAAGTAGGTACCAATTATTTCATCATTGGTGTCATTTTCATGGTTTTCGAGGGTGCTGATGCCGATAGTGCTGTCGAAATGTAAATCCAAGGTGGCAGCTGCAATATATATCAAGTTTTTCATCTTAGGTGTCATTTTCATGGTTTTCGAGGGTGTTGATGCCGATAGTGCTGTCGAAATGTAAATCCAAGATGGCGGCTGCAATAAGTATTAACTTTTTCATCATGGTTGACATTTTCAAGATTTTCGAGGGTGTTGAAGCCGATAGTGCTGTCGTTTTTAAACTACTTTAAAAATTCCGTATAATCATGTTATACGCAATCTTTTTAATGGGCTTAAGGTATGCCCAATTGGATTTACCAATATTTTTATTCAATTTAGTAAACTTTTGCTTTATTTCAAATAAACGTGCTTTCTTATCCATATATTATATCAAGGTCAAAGTAAAATATTTTTATTTTAGGTTTATACAAAACATTTTTAAAAGTCAAAATCTACGTAATCATTCTGTAGGAACCACAGAACGTGTTTGTGTGTCTGTGCCTTGACAAAGTTTATTACTTGTTAGAACACCTGCAGGCACGGTCTCGCATTTCAAAGTTGGACGGTTTTCAACGCTTATTTTGTTTTATTCAGTTTTTGCGATGAGAGTTTTACACAGAAGGTACGTTTTGCTGCAATTACTCCGCAGACAGTTTCGCTTTAAGTTTACGATGCCCGTAATAAAATAATTTGTCAGATCGTATATTTTATTGCATGTTGGTTTCAACTCACCCTCGTTACCATTCGCACGATTAACTCAATAAAAGGGTCTCAATAAAAGGACCCCAACTCGTCGGCATGTTCTACGCGCTAAAATTAGACCTGGCTCGCATGACGTCGTATTCGTCCCTATTGAAAAGAAAGCGCATTCCAGGAGGGTTTTTTTTATAAGATAGTGACAAAGGAACACACAGTCTACCTGATGGTAAGTGGTTGCTGCGGCCTATAGAAATTTACATCTATCCTCTATTACAAATCAAAATGCAGATGCGTTATCACCCGTAAGGACTAAGATGGAATGCCACATTTTCAGTAAAAAGTGTCTTGAGTTGATTTAATCTGGCTGTAACAGGGTCATTAATTACCCAAATAGACTCAGGTTAGTCAATTGAAATAAGCTTGGTTTTCAGACATTTCTCTCAAACAATCAAAAAGTTATCCACTTAACAACAACATATTTTTGTCAGCAATATTTAAGACAAATTTACTTCCCTCACGCATGAAATTTCGATCGGCAGCAGCGGTGAAAAATCCGCCCACGGCGTTCCACGCCGATCGACACAGCACCATGCCTTGATCACATAATTCGGAGATTATATTATGTAGGTGAAATAGGAACCTTATCCCAGATGCACTCATGATTGATGGCACAAATTTGCGTGCGTTACAATATAAAGTACCAGAAAATATCATAAACAGATCGTTAGTAATTCTCTTTTTTTTTCTCTTTATTTGGATCACCAACAGACGATACACAATACTAACAAAAATATAACTTAACAATGCGACTACATGCTATGTGTTCATCTTCTTACAGGTAACCACAACTTACATAAATAGCGAAGTGATTTTTTAAAAAAAATAGAAAACAGATAGTTATATGATAATAAATATACACATGGAAAACCAGATTTGATATAGCTACAGTTTGTGGATTTCATGCTTACATTCTATATATAATATTGATATTAAATTAAATCTACTAATTTTATTACACATTTCTGAAATGTTTATGGATCAAATACTTAAATCTAGACAACGGTGTATACATTATATCTATTTGTATGGAATTTGGTATACGGTTGTACAATGACATCATTCTGGTAAGTGGGGAGTTTTTATTTATTTTTTTTTTTTATTTTTTTTTTTTTTTTTTTATTTATTTGCTTTTTAAGGGAAACATACAGTACAATAATAAATTACATAATAAAACATATAAAAGTAATCCTAAGAACCAATGAAGTTTCCACAGATATCTAATACATAATAAAAGCTTGCCACCACAATATTATGTTGTATAAAATTAAAATATAAAAGAATAAAACTAGCTAAATGGTATTCATAAATTAAAACATTAAGTAGTAAGTAGTTAAAAGTAACATTATACATATATACAACTCAAAGTGAAACTACCAATTATATATTAAGTTTTACAATATTTTCTTTGTAACTATCATATTCAAGGTGAAATATATCTAATTTACAATATTTTAAGTTAAACTTTTTGCATGTACGAGATACAAAATTATTTGAGGCATACCTTGTTTTAACTTTAGGTAATGCAAAAAGAGGTTTATTTCGTGCACCTAACCTATGACACGCAAGATTAACTTTGCCTAAAAGTAGGGGAGAGTCGATGATATTATGAAGCAATTTGTACAACAACATTTGATCTCTTATATCACGGCGTTTCTCGAGGGTATTGCTGCCTAAATTATCAATAATGGAGTCTACAGAAGAATTATATCGCTTTAATTGACGCAGAAACTTATTGTAGATTGTTTCAATCATTTTAATATAAACTTTGTATTGAGGATTCCAACATGAAGAACAATACTCAAGAATAGACCGCACCAGAGTGTTAAATAGTAAGATAACTGTTGAAGACTTTTTAAAATCTTTTGAGATACGCATAACGAAACCTAGCATTTTATAAGCTCTTTTAGTTATGATATTAATATGTGATCTCAGTAACAACTTACTATCCAACTGAACACCAAGATCACGCAGTTCATTAACTCTCATTAGTAAATTATCATCAAGCTTATAATCAAAGAGGATAGGATTCTTTTTCCTGGTAAATGAGATAATGTTACATTTCTTAATGTTCAAGCAAAGATCATTTACTTGACAATATGCACTAAGCCTACATAGATCTTCTTGAAGTAGATGGCAGTCCTCTATAGTTTTAATAGACCTGAAAATTTTCATATCATCTGCAAAAAGAAGAATTTTGGAATTACGACCGAAATTCCTTTTACAGAGCCGCTCTTTGAACAGCTTGTAAGCCTTAAAGCGCGGTAACTTATTTGGCACAGATATATTTATTTTACTAAGAAGTTGCGGGCAGTCAATATGGTTATGTAATAATTTGTGCAAGAACATAAGATCTAGTTTTTTCCTTCTATTTTTAAGTGTTGTCATTTTAAAGTATTTTAGTTTTTTTATTATATGAATTCAATGAATGTGATTTCTTTGTGTGGTGACGTAAAAAGCACAAAAATCGCTTTTGAATTTTTTCAATACGGTTCTTGTGTACTTCATAAAATGGATTCCAGACTTGAGGACAGTATTCCAGAATACTCCTTACTAATGTATTATATAGCAATATAATAGTTTTAGGGTCCTTAAATTGTCTAGAATTCCGCATAATAAAACCCAACATTTTGGAGGACCTTTTTATGATATCATCTAGGTGAGTATTGAAACTTAATTTGCTGTCAAACATAATACCACGATCTCGAATAATAGAAGCCGGTTCTAGAGGTATGTTATTTATCTTATATTGAAATAAATAAGGTTCTTTGTTACGTGAGAAAGTTATTACGTGACACTTATTAACATTCAAAAGCATTCTATTGTCTCTACACCAATTACACAATCTATCAATGTCCTCTTGTAGCAAAGCACTATCACTAATGCTTCTTATTGGCCTTAACACCTTAAGATCATCCGCAAAAATATAAGGCTCAGAGTTAGGAAAGCAATTAACTATATTGTTTATAAATATTGAGAACAAGAGTGGACCAAGGTTTGAACCTTGAGGAATACCTGATGTGACGATAAATGTTTTCGATCTACCTCCATTGACAACCACAAATGATTGGCGTAATTCGTCGTAAATATTTGATATACTTTCTCAATGATATTAATTTCCAAAATCCTATATACAACAGCGGCTACTACTTTACCCCCGACACGAAGCTTTACTACTTACTAATTTTATAGTTGTGCCTACATATATATACATACATGTTCATATATATATATATATATAAATAAATAATATATATACATATATATATATATATATATATATACATATATATATATATATATATATATATATATATATATATATGTATATATAAATTTGATACAGTTTCCATGCTTGACAGGCGAGTTGGAAACGGCACTATTTTTTTTAGTTGTATTTAGGAAGACAGTTTTACCAATCATTTGGTGTTTTTCCCTCTATTACCTCTTACGATACCCACAGAATGATATGTGATAGTGGATATTCTAACATCGTCATCATCGTAAGGTGGTTATCCTTTATATTCCAGGTGTACCTGATACATACTCTCAGAAGCGCTACATCGCAGACGGGTATATTTAATCGGGTGAGCGTCTCTGTGACACAATATATCCACTATCCCATTTTGCACGTGGTAGAGCCATGCTGCAGTTATATTAGTAGTATAGTTGTAGCACGAATGGCTCGGACAGGGCAGGACCACGCTCTCATAGAATACCAGCGTAAAATAGCAGTTTAACACTGCTGTGTTTCGTATGGTAAGCGTAGAGAAGCGGAGACCCGTTTTACTGAAAAAGAGGCATTCCATCTTAGTCGTCAAGGGCGATAATGCATCTGCATTTTGATTCGAAAACTATCCTCGATTAAGAACTAAAATGCAATTGCAGTTTCATCCCCGAGGAATGAGACAGCGTGAGTAGAATATAACATAATTACAAAAAAATAAAGAACTGTTAGAAATTACTCTCAAAAACATTTAACTCTCATTCCATTGTATTTCATTTATTTTTCATCCTCATTCATAACACTACCGTAAATAGTGTCACTTTCGATAGGGATTTTAATATATGATATCCTTGATAAAAAAAATTCCTTTTCAACCAGGTTTAACGTAAAATTGCCACACATACGACGCATGATGCCACATTTAAGCCGCAAACTACGTGCCAGCATCCGCAAACATTTACAGACACCGGAGCCAGCGCGCGAAAAAACTTACAATCACTGAAACATTATTTGTGAATGCGGACTGCGGGTAACTCATAATTGTGCGAATGCTGAATTTAAATAAGTTACAAGATGAAAAATTACACCAGATTTATTTTTCAGATCTGCAGTTGTTTTGTGACCGATTCTAAAGAATGCTGAATATTAATAATGAATAATTTTATGTCGATTATTTATAAAAACATATACAAATGAGCAAAGAATCCATCTGATGGTAAGTGGTACTATGACCTTAGAAAAATTCAGATGATTTGTCATTTCTGCGGCTAAGATGAAACGGCTAGTTACCTACGAGTACCAGTAAAAAGAATTTCTGAATCTCTACACTTCCTAATCTAGAGCAAGGTTTGGTCAACAGTTAGTACTAAAAATAATTACATGCAATTATATTTAACTTTATTTAAGAACATAATATGTTACGTAACTTACAAAATAATTTGCACAGTTTTACTAGTAGGATAAATATATTATGTAATTATAATCAAATTATATGTTGTGTTTATTTATTTCTGTATTGCTACACCTGCTTTAAATATTCACCACTGTAAGGTTACACTCCATGACTGATAGAGAATGCCTAAAGGCATTAAAATCTACCCTATTTACAGACTGGGTAAAAAATGAAATATTTGTAATAATAATGTGATATGACGATTAAAACAATAGAGTTAGTCTGTTCCATAAAATGAATAATATTATAGTGAAAGATCCATACATCTTATGTCTTTTATGTCCCATCAATATTTAACTCTTTTCTTATTATAAAAGTTGACTAAATATGTTCTACAATAGTGAGGTATGAAATAAGTGAGTGAGATGTGTCAAGATCGTGTCAAATGGTAGTATGCAGTTACTGCCTACCCCTCTCGGTGACTGGCGTGACACATTATTTATGTATGTAGAACAAGAAAACTAGTTTTCAGGGAACAGATTTTGCTATAAATCATGAATATGAAACATATTTGACAAATAACTAGATAACACCTTGTAGTTTCGTAGTGGCTGTGTAATCAATCACATTATAATTGAATACTGTGTTCTGTTTACATAATCACAATATATTTGAATAATTGGGTTAACAGGAGTTTCTACTAACGAATTAGAATTTTGTATATAATACGTATACCTATAGCTACATATTTATAATAATACTAGTTGACAAGGCAGACGTTGTTCTGCCCTTTCCGACGACCATTTGCTTTCCTAAAAAACCCCCTGAGATTAGCAATAAAAAATTGAGGGTCACTTATCGGGATAAAAATTATCCTAACTCTCAAGTTGGACCAAACTGCACACAGCGTGCAAAATTTTTATTAAAATCAGTTCAGTAGTTAAGGAGTTCATCGCGGACAAACAATGTGTCACGTAATTTTTATATATAAAGAATAATAATAATTTATTTCAGACGCACATATAGCACATAAGTAAAGAAACCGTATCGTACAGAGGCTAAGCTTCATCCAACCGCATAATGATAGTTACACTAGTAGCTTAAGGTACTTGTGGTGGTGAGCACTGGCGGCTCGTCACCTACAGAGAAAAACTGCTTTAAGCCGGCACGGCCATTGCCCGAACTCATGGTTATGTAAAAAATAATAAGTGTAAATTTTATTTTTCAAAAATAATAATTCTTATCAAATGAAATATAAAACAGTGTAAATATTATAGTTTACTAATACCTACGTAGATTTAAATATTATCGAGGTAGCCGCAAGAGATACCGTTGATTTTTAAATAAAATTAATAACTTGTTTGATTTATATATAACTCAAGCACACTGCTATCTCCTAATAAATATAAAAGAGCTTTTCGATACGATAGTTATCAAATTGAGTTTTTAAAAGAAATGCTAACATTTTGTAGGATCTTAAAATAAATAAGAAGTGATAGGCAGAAAGACGTTATAAATAGCATGAATTTCATTCTCGAATTTCAAGTGTCTTTAAAAATTTAATAAAACTTCATAAAGAATTAAAATCAGAAGAAATTGAATTTGTTTATATTTAGGAGACGTTTCAATCAAGATGATCTCGAAATTTGTTTGGCAAAGTAAGACAGGCGGATGGTAACTGCCAGGTACCAACATATCGACAAGTCAGTATTGTCTTCAATAAGATGTTCGTAACCAATATCTTAATGAAACCTCAAAATACTAATTGCGATGCGATGTTACTTGTGAAACCAGACGATTGTCGTCGTACCTGACGATGTTACTGCCCTTGTGTTAACAATAGGAAAAAAATATTATCGATTTGATACCAGAAAAAAATGGTTTAGTCTGTTTGTTGGGATATTTGTATAGAAAATGTTGTCTCGAACACCACAAATGTGAGAAAATAAAATTGTACGTTAATAGATTTGAACAATATTAAACGTGTGCAAGATTGTATATTTGTGATGCTATGTGAGTGCTTTCCAATAGGTTATTAAAAAAGAACTTTACACTAGATTCAGAATTTAAAAGAAAAAACAAACTGTTGAATAACATTAATTATAAATGTAAAATATTTATAATACGTGGTTTGTAAGAAAATATTCTAAAGTATCTATTAAAAAGCCGATAAACGTTGTGTATATTTAATTATATCCTCCTGTGCCAACCCTACCTAAACAGGTAAATATTTAACAGCTCCTAAGAAGCTTTGGCTCTGTACAGTTTTTCTTTACTCATGTGCATAGTCCTTAAATTATGTTAGTAATTAGTTAAACCTATGTTAGTCTTAAATTATCACATACACACTAACACACAATTTTAATTACAATTATTTTTATTTTCGGCAACCCATGACACAAGGCACATGCAAGTGCATACGCATCCAGTGCCCCAGGATAAGACAATCAAATTTATCAGATATTTCCCTCAGAATGCTATTAGAGCTCCCATGAACCCTGCGCATAAGGGATGCGATTCTCTTTTGAATAATCACATGAAAGCCGTCCGTAACGTACACTGTAAATATCCCTGAAGCGCTGCAATACCGCGCAAATCCCATCAGCACCCTGAAGGCATTGTTATAATGTGCCCCAAGGGCTTTATAGGCTCTCTGCGTGTACTTAACCCATAGACTCCAAGTGTAAAATGACTGATAAAAGCCTTTGAAGAGTGTTATCTTAACTTCTTCTGTACAGCGTGCAAAGCTACGGGATAGCATTTTACAGCGAACCGCCTCAACTTAACAGGAGGAATTGTTTAAATATTTGATCCAGCACGAAACAGAGAAAAATTCACTTTTTTAACATTATAAATGAGAGCGCGAGTCTCAGCATAGATATTACAAATATTCAGTAATATCCTCATAGCGCTAATCGATTTCCTCAGCAAAACCACGTCGTCTGCATACCTTTTACTGTTGACGAAATGCCCATCAATTGAGCAGCAAACACCAGTGTTGCTGAGCTCAACGAGCAACTGGTTAATATACAGGTTGAAGAACGCTGGTGAAGTCAGGCCACCCTATCGCACCCCGTTCTCTAACCTATACTCGTCGGAAAGTACTGTACACTTTCAATGGAGAGACTCTTTTTAAAGCCGAACTGAGCATTATGTTATTTTGATAGCCACTGAGATGCTGCTCTAGCAGACTGTCAAGCACCTTAGTCATAATATTAGCTAATGAGATATGCCTATAGTTCTCTTTGTCGGAGATATTTTCAGTTTTATTTTTTACTACAGGCACAAAAGAAGTTCTCATCAGCTGCTCAAGAAGATAAGAATATATTACAATATATTGTAGAAAGTATCTAAAAGTCCGGAGAGATAAGGACTTGCATGCAGAAGACAATGCTGAGGCCGTCGTGCCCTGGCGATTTTTCCCTCATCATGTTTTTTATTACATCAGTAACATCGTTCGACGTAAACCTAATTGGCACGCCCGTCTGGTAGTCCTCAACATCTGATATTATCTGGGAAAAAATTTCCGTGATATCACCCTTAGCTCCTTAAATAAATTTGCTATTTCTTCTGGCTCTTTTACACCTTCAATACTCACAGGGTTGTTCGGCTTACGATTCACCTTTTTCTTTCTTATTATAGAGCTCTACTCGGTGTTTGTGAAAAATTCGCTATCTCGCATGGTTTACTATACAATACGAAAAAGTCGCAGTTCATGGTATTTAAGGCTGGCAGTAATTGTCCTAGTGTTGTACCCCCTGTAAAGCTCTCTAATGAACCACTAGAAAGGGCCTATAGTTTTAAATATCTTGGACATATTGTGACTGACAGTCTTAAAAGCGATGAAGACATTAAAAGAGAATGTGGGGCACTGTCGGCCTATGGACCAACTACACCAAAAAGACCTATAGTGCCCTACGTACTCAATACAAACTGCAATCAGGGCGCTGTTGCGCTGCCACGCTACTGTAGCGCGTCTGCGATGTTTGCACTGGCGGTTGTGGATAGCTTTGATGCGAAAATCCAAAAAAAGACCGCATCGTTGCTAAACAGAGTGCGCGGCAGCGGCCACAGTGTGCTGAGTGAGATTGTCGACATTGGGGACAGTCCACTGATCAGACAAATGATGGCCAGGACTATGTCATGCTTAATAATAAAGTATTAAGTATAAATTATATTACTAACATATATGTAATTTTTTCTCTACTAACAAATTCTATGAATCTTGTTGTGCGAAATAAACAAATTTTATTTATTTTTATTTTATTTATTGAAAACAATTTTAACTTGTGTGTGAATGAAATCATTCAAAATTAAAAGTCAGAATTGACAAACACGTATTGAAAAAAGATGGTTTGGTTTTTATTTACAGCAAATAATGATATTTATTTGAAACCTATTAGCTTTGAGTAGCAAACACCTAGTTGGAGAATTATTGCGTGCATAAAGGAATGGAAATTATTATCTTTAAAAAAAAGTCACAAGTTTGATAGTTACTTTAACATCTCAATACATTTAATTGAGTTGGTTTTCTATAATATGTATTCACCGTGTATAAGCGTTATAAGAGAATCTCGTATCATCCCGTGGGTATCGTAACACGCGACAGACGGAAACGAAACAGGTGGTAAGCACTAGTATCATCGTGATAATAACCGCGGTTTATAATCCGTCTGCCCAACGTGGAACACTGGCCCTATCTATCAATATATTTCCCCCAGGTCTATATATATTGATGAAATAATATTCTATAAAATATAATATATGCGTAGATACTTTGGCGGCCTCTCATCTCAGGGGTAACTCATTTAGAGCCAGGGCGGCATCAGAGGCAGCTGAACTGAGTAAGTGGCGCAAATATGAGTCTCTGAGAGATGACTACATATTTGTGCCATTTGCTGTAGGGACTATCGAACCGTGGGGTCCACGTGCTGTGAATTTTCTAAAGGAACTTCATCCGCGGCTAGTCGTTGCTGCTGGTAATAAGAGGGCTGGTTTTTTTCTCGATCAATGGCTAATTATAACCATTCAGCGGGGAAACGCAGCCAGCGTTCTTAGCACGATACCATGGGGAGTAGTACTGTATGATAATTAAGTATTTTAGTATTTTTTTATTATAGTTTTTAATATTGTAAATAATTAAAATGTTATTCTGATATAATATAATATATTATATTTAATAAAATATTATATTATTAAAACAGTATTCATTTCGATTGTAGAAGGAAGGTATCAAAGAATGAAATATTAGCACAGGCTCGTGTAATTAGCCGCACTTTTAATATTTTCTACGATTTTAAAGTAAACATTTGAAGTGTGTGTATAATAGAATAGATAATAATAATGTAGAATAATCATTTAAATTTATTGATTTTTCTAAGTACACAATAACGTAAAAAACATACAAAAAAACAATAAAAGATAAATTTGTTACCTACGTCGTTATATCAAATTAAAAAACTCCTCTCTAACTACGTACGTTTTCAATATTAGATACGAAGCATTATTTATAAGAAGAATATAACGTTTTTCGTTGTTATTAAATAAATGTAATTTCTCGCCCTCTTCGCACGAGTGTGTACACTACAATACAAATAAATGAAAAATAGTAAACTGAGAATAGGATAGTATAATTTTTTATTCAATATTGATTATTACACAATGCTTATTGAAAGTAATTTTTATTTACCACTGGTTCGGAAAATACCTCTGCCTGGGAAGAACCAGCAAGAAACCCAGCGGGCCTTTTTTTCAAACATATTTCATTTAACAATAATTTCGTTTATACAATTTTGAAATTATTTTCATAGAGCCAGCATGGTGGCGATCACCTTATTCCCAGGGGTTATTTTCATTCATGTATACCTTGATATTATAATAACCCTTTTTGTACAGTTTTTCTTTAATAAAGGTTTTAAACTTGGTTATTGACAAACTTTGAATATGTTCTGGGATTTTGTTGTAAAAGCGTATACATTGCTCCATAAATGAATTACTGATTCTGTGGAGTCTAGTTACTGGCATTACAAGCTTATTTTTGTTCCTGGTGTTTAAGGTATGAAAATCCTAATTCTTATTAAAGCTATTAATGTTTTTATGTACATACATTAGATTTTCATAAATATATTGCGATGCCAAAGTTAATATGTTTATTTCTTTAAATTTTTCTCTGAGGGACTCTTTACAATTTAGTTTATAAATCGCCCATACGGCTCACTTTTGCAAAACAAATATAACTTCAATATCAGTAGCATTACCCTATAGCAAAATTCCATAAGACATTAAGCTATGAAAGTAACTGAAATACACTAATCTACCTGTTCAACATCTGTGAGACTTCTAATATTTCTTACAGCTTACGCTGAAGAACTAAATCTGCTTTCTAATTTAGATATATGGGGGCCCCATTGAAGTTTCGCGTCAATAGTAATACCAAGAAAAACAGTGGTATCCACAAGACTCAACTCCTCCCCATTTAACAGCACATTGGTATTCGAATGTTTTACATTAGGTATTGTAAATTTAATACATTTTGTCTAATTGCCGTTTAAGTGCAAATTGTTGGCGTTAAACCAATATACTAATTTAACTAAAAACCTACAAAGATACAATTTACGGTATTGTTTAGATAACTCTTTTCTATGACTGCAATACTATATATTCCCCTTTTTTTTCGTGGTAAAGCCACACTGTAGCTACTTTATGGTGAGAGCACTAATGGGTCAGCTCGACCGGGGAAGCACCACACTCTCACCGAATACCAGAGTGAAATAGCAGGTTAATGCTGCTTATAATGAGAGATGCGGGGACCCTTTTTACTGAAAACGAGGCATTCCACCTTTGTCCTTAGGGGCTAAAACGCATTCTGCATTTTAATTTGAAAGATGTAGATGTCTATGGGTTATATGTTGTACCCTTATCTTTAGGTGGAATATGTGCTCTATGTCATCTTACTTTGTCAAAAAAGATATCATAAAATAAAATATATTTATGTGACTTTAGAATAGATACAGATACCATTAGTGTGACAGTCTTTTATCCGATTGTGACGGTGGCTGAAAAGTGGATAATAATATTTTTAGTGGTATGTATGTACTTTTCCAACTCCTACCTAACTCTTAGCCTTATTAGGTCCTAAGTTCGATTTTATATTTTTTTATATAAAAGTTTATTGACCAAATATATGTTATATTGAAGATGGGTCAAGTTATGAGTATATTTGACTGATGAGCATGTATGTGTTAGTTATATGAATGTGAAAGAAGTATCGCGATCACCTCCTTGTTCTCCAAAATAATGGAATCCATTATTAACTGCCAGCCCATCCGGTACCTTGAGGATCACCAGCTGATTAGTGACCGCCAATACGGTTTTCGTCGGGGTCGATCAGCTGGTGATCTTCTGGTCTACCTGACCCATAGATGGGCGGAGGCAGTAGAGTCCAAGGGGGAGGCGTTGGCCGTTAGTCTGGACATTGCGAAGGCCTTCGATCGGGTTTGGCACAAAGCGCTTCTTTCGAAGCTCCCTTCCTATGGGCTTCCCTAGAAATTGTGCAATTGGATCACCAGCTTCCTTGCAGATCGGAGCATCAAGGTTGTTGTAGACGGTGCATGCTCTGACTACAAGCCTATTAACGCTGGTGTTCCACAAGGCTGTGTGCTATCACCAACGCTGTTTCTTCTGCATATCAATGATATGTTGCTAACTGGTAACATTCATTGCTATGCGGATGACAGCACTGGTGATGCTCTATACACCGGCCGTGCCAATATTTCTCGGGAAAACGTCGCCGAGTACCGGAACAAACTTGTGTCTGAAGTCGAGTCTTTGCTGAGCAAAGTCTCGGATTGGGGGCGACTAAATCTAGTCCAGTTTAATCCTTTAGAAGACACAAGTTTCCGCGTTTACTGCTAAAAAGAACCCCTTTGTCGTATCTCCTCAGTTTCAAGGCACTCCCCTTCTTGCCTCAGCCAGTATCGGTATCCTCGGAGTCGACATATCGAGTGACGTGCAGTTTCGTGGTCACTTGGAAGGGAAGGCCAAATTGGCCTCCAAAAAGCTTGGCGTGCTCAGCAGAGCGGGACAGTATTTCATGCCGGCACACCGCCTGCAACTTTACAAGGCGCAAGTTCGGCCTCACATGGAATACTGTTCCCATCTCTGGGCAGGGGCTCCCCAGTGCCAGCTCCTTCCACTTGGCCGCATCCAACGCAGAGCTGCTCGAATCGTCGACGACCGAGCCCTTTCCGATCGGCTCGATTCATTGGCACTGCGAAGGGATGTTGCATCCCTTTGCATTTTCTTTCGCATCTACCATGGGGAGTGCTCTGAGGAATTGTTCGGATTAATCCCAGCCGCCAAATTTCACGAACGCACATCGCGGCAGAACTCCCGATACCATCCACACCATCTGGATGATTGGCGGTCCACCACTGTGCGATTTAGAAGATGTTTTCTTCCTCGCACGACCTCCTTGTGTAATCGATTACCATCAGCGATTTTTCCGGACCGATACGACTTAGGGACCTTCAAGAAAAGAGCGTACTCCTTTTTAAAAGGCCGGCAACGCATCTGCGATTCAGAATCAGGTGAGCCGCATGCTCGTTTGCCCCCTATCCTATAAAAAAAAAACCTAAGTGTTCATGTGTGACTAGTAAAATAAGTAACAGTCGTGAGGCAGCCCACCCATCCGCAACAGGTCAGCTCCTGTGACCATGTCCCATGTGGTTTTCTGATTTGATAAAGAAGGAGTATAACTCGGGTTCTTTGAAAATAAATGACGTATTTAATTGTACATTTAATAGAAGCAAATTAATAAACTGCACAAAAAACTTCTGTTGAAATATCTAAAAGTCAAAACAAAGACCCATTTCAACGATTATTCTATGTCTTTTCAAATAGATA
The DNA here is from genome assembly GCA_963668995.1 of Parnassius mnemosyne. NCBI lineage: Eukaryota > Metazoa > Arthropoda > Insecta > Lepidoptera > Papilionidae > Parnassius > Parnassius mnemosyne. The sequence continues at coordinate 2,700,311 of CAVLGL010000093.1, read as the reverse complement.
ATGAGTATGAAAGCTCCGTTGCTACTGAATCAGCGTAGATAAGTGCTTTATTGTAACAGACGCGTTGGCCGCCATTATGTACGAGTGAAGAGGGCTCAGTGCGGTGTGCGGCGTGCGTGATGCGAGTGCTAGATTGTTTAATGAAATTACATTAGAAATGCCTGAGAGAATTGAAAAGATAATGTGCTAGTTAAAAATTTATATAATGAAAGTTTATTTTTGTAAAATAAATTACAATATCATTTCATCCAAGTTTTTAAACTAACATTTGTTTGAAAAGTAACAATAATAAAACAAGCGCCTCATTTTTGGATAGATGCATAAGATTTTATAATAGGATTTTCTCTAATATTACTGAGTTGCCTTTGCAAAAATGCAAAGACATGTACAAAACATTCTAATTAACATAAATTATTATAAAATAGACGATTATCCAAAGACAAGAATGTTAAGACATAATGGTCTGGGCTGGATTATCTTGATTTGTTGTCAATATCTTATAACATTAAATGTTATATATTAGAAGAAAAATTAAAATTTTAGTAACAAGTAAAAGCCGACAAAAAACTAAAAACACTAAAATAATTTCCATTTCCATAAAATCTTCAGAATTCTGTGCTAAGATATAGTGTACAGAAGTATTAATACTTCTTACGTGGTTAAGCCATGACAGTAGGACTAATGGGTTGGCTTGAAAGACCACGCTCTCACAGAATACCAACGTAAAATAGCAGCTTAATAGTGCTGTGTATGGTATGGTGAGTGTAGAGAACCGGAAACCTTTTTAACTGGAAACAAGGCTTTACATCTCAGTCCTCAGGGATGACAACACCTTTTATTTCTTAATTGAGGATAAATGTAGATATCTGTGAGCCACAGCCAGTACTTACCATCAGGTGAAATTTGTACTCGTTGACAACCCTTACTATATAAAAGAAAAACTGGCCAAGTGCGTGTCGGGCCACGCACAATGTAGAGGTAGGGTTCCGAAGTTGCTGGTCACAATACGTGGGAGTTCTTAATAATGAGCATAATAAGAGAGTTCGCGGTTTGACCACTATAACGACTAAAAATTGGGCCAAATAGGAAGACTTTTACACAGTGGTAGAGCCACGCGGCAGTTTTTGCTGTCGCACGGATGGGCCGGCTCGAACCGGGGTGGTACCACGACCTCACAGAAAACCAGCGTGAAGTAGAGGTAGGTTTACCTCTGCGTTTCGCTTGGTGAGTGCAGGTGGCCGGAGGCCCTTTTTACTGGAAATGAGGCATTCCATCTTAGTCCTCACGGGTGACAACGCATCTACATTTTGATTTGAAATAGAGGATAGATGTAGATGTCTATGGGCCGCAGCAACTACTTACCATCAGGTGGACTGTGTGCTCGCTTGTCGCCCTTATCCTATAAAAAAACATCGTAACTGAAGGACTTCTTTCAAATTAGACTTATTGGGAGTGGTATTCAAAAAATATTCTAAAAGTTTTTGATTCTGAAAATAATTTAATTTACTACAAACCGTTCACATGCCAAGGTACAAAGGTGATCATAGTTGACTATCTATCTATATATTCCCGGCAGTGCAACCCTAAGTTATACATATATTACCGTAATGAACTTTCACTTAAAACACCTCTGCCCTAAATTTTTTTGAGGTCGCCCGCGTTAACCAAGAGTGACACGAATGAAACTGTATATTATGATTGTATGAATACTTTGAATGAGACCTACAATAACTATGAACTAAAAGAAAGTGAAAGTAAGAAAGATAATCCCTGTCTATTCCGCAAATGAAAAAGTAAAGCTATAGTAAGTAGTAATGCATATAAGTCGTTTTCTTCATACATTTTATGAAGCTAGTTTTTTAGGTCATTTTCTATGTAGTTGTAACGAAAATTTCGTTACAACTATATCGAAACTTTTACTAATCCAAGTGTATTTTATAAGTTTGTCGACTATTACTAGTTAATTTACTTAATTCTGCTTAGCTGTGATAGTTTTCCTTTTAACTTTATAATATTTAGTAATAACGTGTCTACTTTTCACATTTTCAAAAACAGCGGATTAGTTGGTAGAGGGAGTCACATGGCTCTAATAAAAAATACAAATTTAAAGCTAAATATTTCTCAAACGGAACCCTGAATCGAAAAGATGTTGTTCTATACCGCCAGTGTTTTTGAAAGACCTACCAACGATACCCCGCATGATGGAATAGACGGCTAAAAAATTTGTAGAGGAACTTGTATAGGAAGTTTTTGAAGATATTATTTTACAGATTTCTAGGCGTGATTAATATCTATAACTATGCCAAAGTACAGATATTTAGCAACTAGTGTCTCTGAGCAAAACCACGGACGGACTTCCGTCATTCGATAGTTATTAAATTCAAATCCTTATTTTTAACTTTCGAGTTTGAGTTTTTTTAATCGCTTACGAAGTTTTGCAATGATAAGCAAAGGTTTTCCATTAGTGAAAGCCGTTAATGGTTCTAATATGGAAACGGTGGTTTGTCGGATCTAATTGATCAATCTCGTATTATTTTAACAGCTATTTAGAGAATGTATTCTTCTATTTTTAAACTGCTGCCACTGAAAACAATGTAATAGTATCTTCTTTTAAATAATAAGGGTGACAAATAAGCACACAGTCCTCTTCATGGAAAATATATGTTGTAGCCCATAGACATCTACATATATCCTAAGAATCAAAATGATGAGTTGTCACCCCTAAGGCCTAAAATGGAAAGACTCTAAGCATGTAAAAGGAGTCTCCGATTTTCTACAATCATGTACGGCACACAGCAGCATTAAGCTACTATTTTACGCTGGAATTTTGTGAGAGCGAGGTCCTTCCCGGGTCGAGCTGACTCATTCGTGCTACAAATATACAATTAATGTAGCTGCAGCATGGCTCTACCACGTATCGTATTAAGAAATATCCAAAGCCCAAATGTCCTCTGAAATATTGAAAGTTTCATACCCTATTTTCCCATCATAAAGGGATTTTTCTCCATATTTATATGCGACCACTCCTGAAGTATTTCCTATCTAATTTAAAAAAAATCATTGAAATCGGTCCACAGTGAAATTCTCTCTACAATATTAGAGACCCACATCAAGCAATAGTCTCCTACAGACGATAAAGAAGAAATAAGAAGAAAATGTGTTTGAAGAAAAGAAGGAGAAATTTTCAGAATTCTACTAAATTCTAAAAATTCGGTTCATTATAATCATCAGTATCAAAATTACTTAACTGAACATTGTGTTCATTTGAGTAATTTTGATAGTTTGTTTATTTATAGAATAAAGGTGACAAACGAGCTCACAGTCCACCTGATCGTAAGTACATACTGTAGCTCATTGATATTTACATCTATCCTCGACTTAGAATCAAAATGCAGATGCATTGCCATCCCTGAGGACTAAAATGGAATGGCTCGTATCCAGTATAGTTTAAAATTAAAATTTTTTACAACCGACTTTTATGTAAATTATAAAGAATAATTCAAACACTATTGGTCAGACCTTGATCAAATTTATATGGGACCATATGAGAAGCACCAGCTTTAAAACAAAACAGAATCATCTAAATCGGTTCACCCAGAAAAAATTTATGAGGTTAACACACATAAAAAAAGAAGAACATACAGTCGACAGTCTCCTACCGTCTCCTTTTTGAAGCTGGTAGAAAAAGGGTCTCTACACTCACCTTACGAAAAACAGCAGCATTGAGCTGTTATTTTATGCTGGTATGGTATTATATGATCAGGATAGGACATCCCGGTCAAGCCGACCCATTCGCGCTACATTAATAATATATCTGCTGCATGAGTCCACCACATAAATTTATTCGCTACTTCTTAGCTTCCATGCACGCTAGATGCCACGCTTGATACGCGGGTTGGTAACAACAGTTTTTTCATTATTAATAATTTAATTTGCCTTTGTCGCCACTTAAGACACACATGGTATAATATGAGACAGTGAAAATTTTTAAACTGCTACTAAACCATGGAAATGCTATAGACATTTAATATATATCAGCCAAAAATATTACCGTTCTTGTGTGCTCTGCGGCGGTTGGGTAATAATGTCGTTAACAAAAGTCAGACTTTCTTTAATCTGTGGTTTTTTTAAATTTTCAAAAAGACTAAGAACTAGAATATTTGTATTTCTTTTAGCCTTTCTAAGTATTAACTTCACTTTGCTAAAGCTTTTCGGTGTCAGCTTAGAGAACTGCCACTGCCATATTCAAACTGATCAGATTAATAAAAGTGCTTGATTTTTATTTCATGATAAATTTTGCTAATGCATTTTTAAAAAGAATTTAACTGTGAAGTTTTGGAGACTTTGTACGTAAAAGGCATGCCAAATGAGGACAATTCAGCATGTGTTGTAGTACAACCACAACGCTGAGTTTTAGTGGTGAATGAAAATCTTGGGAATTATAGGTGAAGAATAATTTAATATAGAGGAAAAAAATAAGTTCATTCAAATTCTTAATTCTTCACTCTGCGAATAAAATGCGAGGCGATGACAAAGAAATGCAAATAAAGGAAATAAAAAACAAATCATATGAGAGTGACTTACCTACTTAGTTTAAAAATACTGTACAGTATAAGATAAAAAAACTACTTGACTTAGTTATAAATTAACCTTAATTTACATATTAAGAATCTATAGTATATTCGAGTATATACTAGTATATATGACTTCAATGTGCCTAAAAGCATGAACGCCGGCTTTTCCGCTCTTTTTATACCTTTTGAATGAATTGATATGATGCATTCATATTAAAAAAGTATGGAAAAAACCGGCAATACATAAGGAAAAAAAAACAAATTAATATTATTATGTTAGTAATAACGGATTAGTAAGCTGAAGTGGCAGTGGGCCGGCCATATAGCTCGAAGAACCGACAACCGATGGGGAAGAAAGGTTCTCGAGTGGCAGCCTCGTACCGGTAGGCGAAGTGTAGGGCGTCCCCCCACGAGATGGAGTGACGACCTGGTAAGACATGCAGGAAGTCGATGGATGCAGGTGGCTCAGGACCGTGCTTTGTGGCATTCTTTGGGGGAGGCCTATGTTCAGCAGTGGACTTGTGAAGGGCTGTAATGATGATGATGATGATGAATAACTTTATCCCTAAATGCCTTTCACGTGGTGCTTTCTACTATCAAAGGAAGGAAGATCAAACGAAATATTATAAGTACAGAAGATTAAAATTCTTTTTTAAAAAGGTTTGCTTTTAGCTCGCAAAAAAGGGCGAGGTTCTCTATTAATGAAAATATTCTTTTTTGTTCGTATGTATGTTAACTGCGTTAGTTGTGAACTGATCTAAATGTATCTTTTCATTTAATAGGTTATACTTCATGGGTGGTCCACTATACGAGTATATTTGGAAAAAAATCCACCTTCTAAAGTGGTAAAATAGGGAATGTAGTTTTTAATGTTACTACTTGGACGACATTATAGAATAACAATAACAATTTAATGTTCAGTAGCTTAGCGCTCGCAGTAAACATCACAACATGTGAGTGATCCGGGTTCTATCTCCGCCGGCACTAATGAAATTGTTAATAGCAGTTTTAAGTGCTGATTAACCACGTATTTTCACAATTACTCAAAGGCGAAATAGTTCTATACAAGTGTTATTAACTGTAAATGCGTTTTGATATATATATATATATATATAGGATATTTTTGGAACGCTCCCGAAAAGTATATATTATTAATTTATATAACTATTTACTAGGGAAATTCTTAAAATGAGACAAAATCTTTATTTTTTAACAGATTGTTTTTATTGCGTTTACAAATATCGTTTATGAATGTTTATTTTGATTGTCCAAATCTAAAATTGAATATAGAATAGAATTCATTTAGTCAATAGTCAGCAATAAGTATCATTTAGTCAATAAATCAAGTCGGCCGGGAGCAACTAACTCCCGCCGACCGCCCACTCATCTCATGGGTTATGAACGCGCTGTATCGAGCTGAGCGCCCTCTGGCGTCAAATCTTGAAACCAGCGTTTGGGTGCGAGCAATATCTAATTCATGATTATTACTAATTATTAATAATAATAATATACTTTTAATTGTCCTTGGATACGTCGTACAAATCAGATTACTAGCGACTCGTAAAAGGCAAGTATTGTAGTTATTAGTGCCGTTTGGTGATATAAGAGAAACCGTCAACCCATTTAGTCCAATCGGTGTCGTAAGAAGCAACTATGGGAAATGCTACAAAAATCTTATCATATGTGGTAGAGTCATGCTTCACCTATATTGTATTTACAGCACGAATGCGTCGACTCATCAAAGGATCGTGCTCTCACACAATACTAGCGTCAAAAAATTCAAGAAATAACTTAAAAAGTCACAAAAGGTAACAAATAATTTTAAATTGGGTACCACACAAATTTTCCTTCTTCTGTAGGAGTCTAAGTAGTGTAGAGTCTGTATTGTATACGGAAAATAAGGTAATGGAATAGGAGGTAAACCGTCTACTACAGGGTATCCTCGCTTAGGACACAGGGTATAAATGAATTACGAGTATATATGAATTACGAGTATATATTAATTATTTGTTCAATAAAGAATTATTATTATTATATATATATTCACTTCGAAAATTTATTATAAATATATAAATTTTTGTAAACGGCATGAAAAACTATTACCTACTGTATTACAGCCTATCAAAGCCGAACATAGTTTGTCTCACTGCGGAGATTTTTGCCATAGTTGTCACGCTTAACAAGCGAGGTGACCACCGCAGTTTTTAATTATTTAGTTGTTAATAGGAAGGTGCTGCTGCCCATCTCCTCATTTTTTTCCCTCTATCACTTCTTACAACTGTAGTGGCAGTGTTAGAATACAAACTCATATACAAGGTGTCGATGTCGTAAGAAACGACAGAAGGTAACAGTAAAATATAACATCCACTATTCCTCTTTCAAGCTATTTTTTTATTTGAAATTAATTTGTTATCTAAAAACATCACTACAAATTCTATCACACAGAGAAACTCCAAACGAAGTGCTCTCCATAGCTCGCTAAGCGATTTTCAGCTTCCCTTTCATATTTTTTTTATTATCTAGTAATAAATTTCAATCATGATTAAACTATTATGATGGCAGCGCTGAACTAATTAAGTGGCGCAAATATGAGTCATTGAGAGATGACCACATATTTGTGCCATTTGTTGTAGAGTCTATTGGCCCGTAGGGTCCACGTGCGGTGAAGTTAATAAAGGAACTCCATCCATGACTGGTTGTTCCTGCTGGTGATAAAAGCGCTGGTTCTTTTCTCGCTCAAAGGCCGTATAGCCATTCAGCTGGAAAATGCAGCCGGCGTTTTTGGCACGATTCCGTGGGGAGTAGTACTGTACGATAATTAAGTTAATTGTTTTAGTTTTCTTTTTTTTTAATTATAGTTTTTGATATTTTGTATAATAAAATATTGTATATAATAAATTTCATAATCGCTAGAAATATGATTTATATCATATTAGTTAACATAGTTATTTGATTAAACTCAGTTTTAAATTTAACAACATAGAAACTTATAATAAACTAGAAGTTTGTTAGATTAAATAAAATATTATTTGAAACTTCAGCTAGTTTGAAATTTTATTACGTGGAACTTTAGCGTCGGCAAAATCGTCTCGCAGCGTCTGATTTTAATTCAGTTCAGTAGTAAACAGTAAACAAGTTTTTATTTTTTTTTTTGTAATTAAGACAAAATTAATTAATGTTTAAAGAATTATCTCAGAGACTAAGTTTAACTATAATAAAAGGATATATTTTTAATGCGAGTGCATCATTAGTTTAATACCCGCCAGAGACATTGAATTTTATACATTTTCATTTATTCTATTTTATACACCTTTGGACGCCAACTAGTGTGGACGTGTTCATAGTGCGTGCTATATTCGTGAAATTAAGCATAATCTTTATATCGTATTATTTAGCACGAAGTACCAGGAGTACAGAAATCGCAGTGAGTCTCTCTCTTCTTGTTATTATTAAACTATCTCGCCTGTCACACAACCAGTAACTCGCCTATTGCTGCTGATCGCCTTTGATTCGCTCTTCAAATTCCCAACCTACTTTTACCAACTGCATACACAGTGAGCGGAGAAGAGGCGGACCTCATTACCGTTCCTGTGACGCATTGGATTTCAAACAGACTAGTAAATATAAAAACTCGCCGTTTTATTAACTGGACATACGATCTGACTTCGTTATGTTTAAATCGCCACCAAAGACGTGGAATAAACGGAATACACCTTCACATTCCGATTCTGATATACGCAAATTGTGTTCTGAAGAAGGATTCACGTCTGACTTAACTATAATACACAATGTGCCGCAACGAACAAAACGCCGATACCCATTAGGCACCGGATTTTCTGAATTTCTAGAGGAATTACCCACACTCAAGAGCAAAATAACAAACTATATTAAAAACATGATCAAAGAATTGTTGTCAGATAAAACTTCTAGAATGGATAAATTAGAAAATTATTTATTAGATATTATAAACCAAAACTCTAAAATAGAAAGTACTAACCTCGACTTAGAAAAGTCCATGAACTTTATATCCGAACAAATAACTTCGCAGGAGTCTAAAATTACTTTCCTTGAACAGGAGCGTACCACCGTGGCTAACAAACTATCATTGCTGAAAGAGAAAATGGAGTTATATGATCGCAATTGTATAAAAACTTGTATTGAAATTCGTAATATACCCAAAAAGAAACAAGAGTCGAAGAAAGATCTATATGATATGCTAATAAAATAAGCAAAGCTCATAGAAATCGATCTTCAAGTCTTCGATATTCGAGATGTGTCAAGGCAGTTTTCAAAAAAGGAAAGCAAAACATCTAATTTGACAGTTGAGTTTTCCAACACTCTTATCAAAAGTGTTTTTTGGCTCAAGTTAAGAAATTTAACAAACGAAACTCAAACAATAAGTTGAATTCGTCTCATCTGGGTCTGGATAATCTATGTACTCCTATATATATATATATATATATATATATATATATATATATATATATATATATATATATATATATATATCACTGAACAGCTCACTCCTAGCACTAAGTAATTGTTTTATATCACGCGAAAATTAGCTACATCAAATCAGTACGCATATCCTGCTGAGAAAAAATGATGATTCTCCCTACATTATAGTAAGAAATGAGCAGCTATTAAACCAATTGTCTACATCAAAAGGAGCATGACTACTACGAAAATATTTTCAATCTTTTTAACTTTATATGCTATTAAGGTTTCTTCCGTATATTTTTATGGTTGCTTACTGTTTAAGACCCAATAATTTAACACTTACATTCATTTACTATTCTTAATTTATAGCATAAGTATAAAATATTTACATGCACACAAATTAAACTTACACGTTTACATACATCTCCATAAAATTAATACAAAACATAAACTATAATATTACACTCAATATAAACTCTTATATTATTAACATTTATATTAAAATGAGAAATACTGCTTTATATCTCCAAAAACACAATATTAGCACTTTCCGGCCTCTAGCGCTATCGTATGCAGAAATATCACGTTGATGTTTCAGTTCAGCAAATTGCACAACTGATAATAACTCCATCTCTAATATAGTCTATTCAACAAACAATTCTACCCTTCATTCAAACCACAAAAATGGCTAATGACTTTAATACTTTAATTGAAAACGTTGACCAGCTTTCAGTTTCCGAATCGTTTTCCTGTACCAACGAACAATCCAATCAAATATTGCATAACCCAAACAGATATATAAAAATGTTTAACCAAAATATTTGATCCGTAAACTGTAACTTTTCAATATGGCAGCTGTCAATGGCAACGACAAATAAAAGGGATCTAAAAATGTGAATATATATTTCCAAGATCATTATTAATAGAAACTTAAATGCGAATATTTGTATTAAAGGAGCGATTGGATCAGGAAATGTTATACATAGGAAATTAAAGTGCCGCTCAGGTCACTGACCTGGCCACGATAATGGATAACGCGTCGAAAATATTAAAATGTTCTAATGTAACATCGTTATTTGTGAAGTGTTAGCATTCGTCCAAAATAAGCTGGACATAATGGATGAAGAAAGTCTAATTCAAATATGTGAAAGTGCTTTTAATTTGGATGAGATTGAAAAGGCAAAGTCGTTATTGTTTGAATCTGTGGGTAAGCAGCTGACAGTGAGAAAACGAAAAGGTAAAACTCTACGGAACATTGAAGACATAATTTGTCTACTTAAGGAAACAGACCCTGATCAAGTCCCAATTTTCGTGGCAAGGCAGTTGGAAAAGCTGCCTCCCATCACATTTAATCATTTAGACGTTACGCCAATACTTAAGAAAATATTAGTGTTAGAAAGTTCTGTTCAACGCATTCAAAGCGACTATGTTACGAAAAAAGATCTTAATAACCAATTAACCGAATACTGTAAAAGTACTTGCGTGCATACGAGCCAAAATAATGTAAATATGAAGAGAGGCGATGGTGTTAGTTATTTTGATAGTGGTCCCATGGCAATTTCAACTTACTTTGACGAATGCGCGTCTCACTCGCGTAAGGAGGGTAATTCATCTTACCACTCAAACAACCGCCACCCGCGAGTGTAGCGAGTGTGAGCGAGGAATTTCAAACGGCGCCTGAGCAAGCATCCGAGCGCGTGAATGAGTCAAAAATCGATCATGAGATGGTACGTGTGGGTTCTGAGGAAGAGCAACAGGGCCGAATAGCGATGACTAGATCGCCTGAGCATCGTTACGGTAATAATATTATCAATCAGGCTGAAACTGATATTAAAAATGGAAAAATTGCGTCTTTCTCGGAGATAGTAAGGAAAGATGGCGAATGGAAAGAGCCTGAAAAAAACGAGGGGTGGGTTTTGTACCAAAAACGTAGGCTTAGAAACCGCTTTAGTAGTCAAAGAGGCTGTGCCATTGAGTCTGAGTCAACTAGTCAAAAGTTTAGGGCAGCGGATATAAAGGTGCCTCTGTTTATCTCGAATGTTGCCAAGGAGGTATCAGGGCAGGATATTATTGATTATGTGTATAACAAAACGCATGAAAAGGTTTCACTGGTGAAAATAAATATGAGACGGCAGAAAGGGTATGATGCCTATAAGGTCTTGGTATCTAAGCATAAAATTGAGACATTCCTAGATGATAAACTGTGGCCATTAGGCATAACGTTTCGTCGTTTTGTGAATTTTTACGATAAACAAAAAGGTAATATCAATAATAAGGAACAAAATATACAGGATAGTTGAACATACTGAATAATAAATACGTGCTACATATACTACATACATTTTGAAACAAATAAATAATTTAGATAATAAATTAATATATTGAATATACTAAACACATTTCAATAAAAATACCAAATAAATATTTATTTATAAATATATTCTTAATTAATATAGATAAAAATTAATACATATATGGATAATCTTAGTAACATTATAAGTTTCAACTGTAAATCGATCAAGAGTTCAGCGGAAGGTGTAAGAGAGTTGTGCCAGTCAGCCGACGTGTTGTGCCTCCAGGAAACGTGGATTCTTCCACATGACTTATCATTTCTCAGCACGATCAGTGAAGGCACATCTGCGGTGGACACGGAGGGAGGCCTAGTGAGTGGGAGGCCTTATGGTGGAGTTGCAATATTGTGGCGTAAAAATGTGTTTGAATCAGTGTCAGTGATAGAGTGTGACAACGTGCGAATCTGTGCCATAAAAGTAACTGTGAGTGGTAGATCTGTAGTTATATTTAGTGTATATATGCCCAAAAACTCTTATGAAAACTTACCTGAGTTCTGTACGTGTCTCGGTTCGATCCGATCGATAATAGAAATAGAGGAAAATAAGGGAATCGAAGCTTTTTATATACTAGTGGACTTTAATGCTCATCCTAGGGAATTATTTTATAATAAAATGATAGATTTTTGTAATGAAGAGAGCTGGATTTGTGTGGATGCAAGTATGTGTGATAAAAATACATTTACTTTTCATAGTGAGGCTCATGGTTGTAACAGGTGGCTGGACCACTGCATAGTCACTCATTCTGCGCGTGAAACAGTAGTAAGCGTGTCTGTTAATTATGACGTATTTTGGTCAGACCACTACCCACTTGTGGTGGAATGTAATTTAAATAAACTTAAGCCTAAGGTTGTGGAGCAGGTAAGGAGGAAACCTGTGAACCGTGTTACTTGGGGCAACAGGACTCCACAACAGATAAAACTGTATCACGATTTTTGTCACACAACCTTGAGAGTTATAGATCTTCCAGAGGAACTCAGAGGCTGTTGTGATACATTTTGTAGTAACAACGAACATCACGCTGTACTTTATAATATGTACGGTAATATTATAAATATACTATCACTGGCAGCAATTCGTACATATAGGGATACATGTAGAAAAAAGGGAGGTTACGTGACGGGGTGGAATAAGCACGTCGCGGGCCCACATCGGGAGGCGCGGCTTAAATTTCAAGAGTGGATGATGGCTGGGCAGCCGTCCAGAGGTCGCGTATTTGAAGAGATGTCAGAATCTAGAAAGCATTCTAAAGCCAAATTAAAGTGGTGTCAAAACAGTCAAGAACAGCTAAAGATGGATATTATTGCGACAAATCACTCTTCTAAAGACTTTAAAAGCTTCTGGAAGAACACAAACTAAATGCATGTTAAGCCAAGTCTTCCAGTGAGTGTTGGGGGTGCTTATTATCACAAGGATATTGCGGATGCATTCAGATGCAACTTTACTGTAAGGTCACCCTTAAATGTCGTTTCAGGTTTGAATTTGAGCGAGGCTGAGACTATCATGATAGAACGAAATGAAAAGATACCTGCAAAAAATAGAAAAAAATAATTAAAAAGATGGTAAGAGGAAAATCGCCTGGTTATGATGGTCTCAGCATCGAACACTTCAGATATGCTGGGGTGCATCTTCCGCGAGTCCTTTCACTGTTTTACAGCCTGTGTTTGGGTCACTCTTACTTACCCGAGCCACTGATGAGGACTATTGTAGTACCCATTGTTAAAAATAAAACTGGGGACACATCCGACATGGGTAATTACCGACCTATCTCGCTTGCAACCACTGCAGCCAAGGTGTTTGATAGTCTGTTAAATGAGTGTCTCAACAAATACGTACTAATAAACGATGCACAATTTGGGTTTAAGCCGAATTTATCGACGGAGAGTGCCATTTACTGTCTAAAACACACTGTCAAATACTACACCGTAAGGCGGACGCCGGTGTACGCGTGTTTCCTCGACTTATCGAAAGCTTTTGACCTGGTCTCATACGACATCCTGTGGGGCAAGTTGAGGGACGCGGGTGTGCCGGCGGAGTACACGGCTCTACTAAGATACTGGTATGCTAACCAGCGTAACCAGGTGAGGTGAGTTGGAGCTCTGTCGGAAGAATACAGGCTGGAATGCGGTGTAAGGCAGGGTGGCTTAAGCTCTCCACTCTTGTTCAACCTGTATGTAAACCAACTGATTGAACGACTTAGCAGCACACATGTTGGCTGCCACATCGATGACATATGTGTCAACAACGTAAGCTATGCTGACGACATGGTGCTGCTCAGTCCTTCTATAGCAGGTCTGAGGAAACTGCTTTCTATCTACGAGACATATGCGGAGGAGCAGGGCCTTAAATACAACTCAAAAAAGAGTGAAATATTAGTATTTAAGGCACCGCAACGGAAGCCACGACATGTGCCACCCGTATGTCTCGATGGTTTACCTCTGAAAGTCGTACAGAAGTTCAAATATCTCGGTCATATTGTTACGAGCGACCTAGGAGATGATGAGGATATTGAGCGAGAGCGCAGAGCGTTGTCGGTAAGGGGCAATATGCTTGCCCGCAGATTCGCCCGGTGCACTGCAGACGTGAAAGTAACTTTATTTAAAGCGTTCTGTCAGTCTTTCTATACCGGTGGTCTGTGGGTGACTTATACACGCCGGACCTACAGTGCCCTGCGTATTCAATATAACAACGCTTTTAGAATGCTGTTGAGGCTGCCGTGGCGCTGTAGTGCCTCTAAAATGTTCGCAGACGCACACAATAATGACTTTTTCGCCATAATGCGTAGAAAAGCAGCGTCTCTCCTGCAGCGCTTACGTACCAGCAACAACGGCATCCTAAGGGTAATTGCTGCCAGGCTCGACTGCCCCATACTGCACCACTGTATGACGGTAGCTATTGGGCGAAAAAAATAATTTGTACATAATTCACATTAACTAACTTACAAGTTAAGAAAAAATTGTTACTAACATACTAACAATCTATGGATGTTCCTTACGTCTGAAATAAATACTTATTATTATTATTAAATTTACAGACAACCTTACAGCGTGTTTCGTTTGGTTGTGATATTTTGACATTGACTGAATGTTGGCTATCCTGTTCCAGTAATTACTATATTCCCAGCTTACCCAATCATTCAATTCATAAAACTTCCAAGCACCTTAATCAAAGCAATGGTGTTCTTGTATACATAAATACATCTTTTGAAATTCTAAATAATTTAAATTTTCACAAGATAGTTTTGTTTACATTGCCTTACTTATGGTGTCTGCCACAAGAATATAAATTAAGACATGACTTAAATATCCATATGAATAATGTAATATTCAAAAATAATGTAAAACTGTCATATAATTGTAATAATTTTAAATTTCAATTAATTGATTTAAATAATTTAATTAAGAATTTTTTGACAAGAGATAGGTATTACCCATCAAAGTATAGTTTAAGACTGGTAGCAAGTACGCTATCTTATTATTTATATTTTAACTCAACCAATGATTTGGCTACCTTGAAACCTGCTTCTATTGAGCAAGTCAATAATTTTACATTTGATTTGGAACCAGTTCCAAGTAATTCAAAATTAGATAATCTGACAAAAGAGGTAATTTCTAGCAAAGATAATTTAAATAGCTTAGAATGCAACCTACCAATACATAACCATGCAATTTCACAAAATAGCAATAATAAAACTGTATCAATCTGGTGCATCAAAATATACAAGGTACGTAGGCAAACAATTAGAAATTGAATTATTTTTAAATAGTAACAATATACATATCTTATGTATTACTGAACAGTGATTGAAAGATGGCAATTGAAAAAAAAAATGACAAATGCATATTTAATTTCAGTAATCACAAGGTTGTCAGTAATCGTTCAATAGAGATACTAAATTACGTGGTAGCTCCTTAATTAGCTAATAAATCCTTATCATGTAAAGAACGTAAAGACATTGTGAGCCTCTCTGTTGAGCGTACTGTAGAAATGGCATGCGGTGAGCTTGAGCACCTTATCGTTTTCAGTGTTTACAGACCCCCATGTTCAAATTATGATACTTTTGAAAAGGTTATGGAAGAAGTTTTAGTTAAGCTTAATAAACAGAATAAATCTTTTTTATACGTGGTAGAGCCATGCTCCAGCTATATTAGTAGTATAGTTGTAGCACGAATGGGTCGAATCGACCGGAGAAGGACCACGCTCTCACAGAATACCAGCGTAAAATAGCAGCTTAAAACTGCTGTGTTTCGTATAGTGAGTGTAGAGAACCGGATACCCTTTTTACTGGAAAAGAGGCATTCTATCTTAGTCCTCACGGGTGACAACGCATCTGTATTTTGATTTGCAAGCGAGGATAGATGTAGATGTCTATGGGCCACAGCAACTACTTACCATCAGGTGGACTGTGTGCTCGTTTGTCACCCAATCCTATAAAAAAGAATCTCTTGTAGTGTGTGGAGACTTTAATATCAATCTCCTGGAAACTTCTTCCATCAGTATTACATTTTGCTCTGTGTTCAAATCCTATAATCTTGATAATTTATTCTTTGAAGCTACACGTATTGCAGGGTGTAGTGCAACTTGTATTGATAATATATTTGCAGGCGTTGTACCAATCAACAAAACAATAATTCAAAAACTTAGTTTAGATTACTGTGGACAACTGGTTTCATTACCTTATATGCACAAAAACAGGTAATTGAGAAAAGTGTGTTTGTTCCAATTAATGCTAAACGCCTGGAGAGATTTAGAAGTAATATGGTAAAATACCTTTCTTCGCTTTTATAAAAACAATGCAGACTATTTATATGGAGAATTGTTTACCCTTATAAACAATGAATTTAAAAAAAAAACATTTACATCTAAAATATTTTTCAGAAACAGTCGCAAAGCATTTAATGAGTGGGTGACAATAGGAATTCATAAAAGCAGACGAAGGTTATATGACCTTTACCATAAAATATCATATAATCTTTCCGATGCTTTTAAAGAATATGTCAAAAATTATTCTAAAATATTTAAAAGAGTTTGCTCCACAACCAAATCGTTACATATTAGCAACAAAATTAAGACGGCTAAGAATAAAATTAAAATGACGTGGAGTATA
The DNA here is from genome assembly GCA_963668995.1 of Parnassius mnemosyne. Taxonomy (NCBI): domain Eukaryota; kingdom Metazoa; phylum Arthropoda; class Insecta; order Lepidoptera; family Papilionidae; genus Parnassius; species Parnassius mnemosyne. Next base: position 2,683,842 of record CAVLGL010000093.1, on the reverse strand, counting down.
ATTGACAACAAAACCGGTAAAGACAAACCTCGTAACTCAAACTATCAATTAAAAATTACCAATGAATTAACTAAATCAAATCAAGAAGTCGCAGCGGTGTTTGAGAAATATTTCACGGATATTCCTATCTTGACAACTGAGTCATTGAATACTTCTCCAACTTTCGCCGAGTTATTACTCAAACAGAATGTTAATACCTGTTTAAAAGAATTTAGATTTGAAAAAGTACTATCGAAAGATACGAAAAATACTTCAAAACTATTAATGTTAAGAAGACCGCAGATTTGTGGGGGATTTCCGTTACAGTTATCGTGTCCATAATAGATTTAATTGCACCTCAGTTTCCTGATTTAATGAAGTATAGTAAAGTAATACCTTAATTTAAATCTGGTACAATATGACCCCGCTAATTTTGGACCTTTTTCTGTACTACCAACTCTCAGTAAAATGTTTGAAAAAATAATTTTGGATCAATTTTTTTTTTAATACTAATAAATTACTTCATAAAAACCAATTTAGTTTTACAAGGGGTCGTTCGACGTCTGTCGCCGGTGTTGAGCTTATGAAATATATTTTTAATGCCTTGGAGAATTCACAAGTTGCCTTTGGTATTTTTCTGTGATCTTTCCAAGGCTTTTGATTGTGTTTATCATGAGACATTTATCAGGAAACTACAAAATTACGGTGTAAAAAATTTAGCGCTTAGACTTATTATTTCATATTTAAGTAACAGAACTCAAAAAGTCGTGATCAATGGTAAAAGTTCCTCCGGATCAGTAGTATCAATGGGCGTTCCTCAGGGCTCGATTCATGGCCCATTCCTGTTTTTAATCTATATTAATGACTTACCCTATCTTATAGGGGACAATCACGCTATAGTATTATTTGCTGACGATACTAATTAATTAATAATAACGATGTAATTGAAATTGGTACATTGGTTTAACGCCAACAATATTAGCATATTAAACGACAATAAGATTTAATACACTTTGTATTAAATTTACAATACCTAATGTAAAACATTTGAATACCAATGTGCTGTTAAATGGGGAGGAGTTGATTCTTGAGGATACCACTGATTTTCTTGGAATTACTTTTGACGCGAAACTTCAATGGGGCCCCCATATATCTAAATTAGCAAGCAGACTTAGTTCTGCAGTATATGCTGTAAGAAAGATTAGAAGTCTCACAGATGTGTGTTAACAGTGGTAGAGCCACGCGGCAGCTTTTGCTGTTGCACGGATGGGCCGGCTCGAACCGGGGTGGTACCACGACGTCACAGAAAACCAGCGTGAAGTAGAGGTTTACCTCTGCGTTTCGCTTGGTGAGTGCAGGTGGCCGGAGGCCCTTTTTACTGGAAATGAGGCATTCCATCTTAGTCCTCACGGGTGACAACACATCTACATTTTGATTTGTAATAGAGGATAGATGTAGATGTCCATGGGCCGCAGCAACCAGTCAACCTTATCCTATAAAAAAAAGATGTTGAGATAGCTAGATTAGTATATTTTAGTGACTTTCTTAAAGGTCTTATGGAATTTTGGTATGGGGTAATGCGACTGATATTGGAGCTATATTTTTTTGCAAAAAAAGAGCCGCACGGGCGATTTATAACCTAAATTGTGGAGAGTCCCTCAGAGAAAAAAATAATAAACATATTAACTTTGGCATCGCAATATATTTATGAGAATGTAATGTATGTGCATAAAAACATATATAGCTTTAATAAGAATAAGGATGTGCATACTTTATACACTGGGAACAAACATTAGCTTGTAATGCCAGTTAATAGACTCCACAGAATCAGTTATTCATTTATGGGCCAATGTATACGCTTTCAGAACAAAATCCCAGAACATATTCAAAGTTTGTCAATAAACAAGTTTAAAAGTTTTATTAAAGAAAAACTGTACAAAAAGGGTTATTATAATATCAAGGAATAAATGAATAAAAATAACCCCTGGGAATAAGGTGATCGCCACCATGCTGGCTATATGAAAATCATTTTAAAATTGTATAAACGAAGTTATTGTTAAGTGTAATTATGTTTAAAAAAAGTCCCGCTGGGTTTCTTGCTGGTTCTTCCCAGGACTGGGGTGTTTTCCGAACCAGTGGTAAATAAAAACTTTCAATAAGTATTATGTAATAATCAATATTGAATAAAAATTATTCTATTCTATTCTATTCTTTATCTTCGATCGTCGAAGAGCTAGACTTTAACGAATCAGCTTCAGGACTAATAATTAAAATAATTAAACTCAATTCTGATATAGTAGTGCTCTGCATATATCGATCAACATCTAATGAAATTTACATTATCGTTGTAGCATTAATAGGTCAACGGCACCGAAGAAGGGCCCCACTCACACAAATTACCAGATTACAAATGGCAGCTTAGTTCTGCTCTATTTTGTATCGTGAGTGTAAAGAATCGGAATTTCTTTTTACTGAAAGAACGGCATGATATATTAGTCTTCACGAGTGAGAACGTATCTGCATACATCGCATCTTGATTCTTAAACGAGGATAGATGTAGATGTGTATGCGCGACAGTATTAATTTACCATCAAGTGGATTGTGAGCGTTTCTCACCTTATTCTATGGAAATAAACTTACAACCTATAAAGAGTCCACTTCTTAGCATAAGCTTCCCATATAGAATGTCTTGTTTGCCTTTGTAGCCTCTTACAATATTCACAACAGGGCGTGGTCGATCGTTCATTAGATAGTAGTAAATGATAGCAAACTGTTTGTGATTCAGAACCATTCCTCCACCTTCATTCTTTTAACTAGAATTGTTATTTGAGGTACGCTAGTAATCAGGATTCCGGTTCCGGTGATCGCAAAGTAAACACGCACGTCAAAGTACTCCGCAAAATAATAACTGTTTTTAGTGTAAAGAGTGTGAAATAGAAGTGTCACAACACGAAATCCACTAAAATTGTCAATAATAAATGATATAAATAAGTGAACAAAACATAAAACAACATTCTGGGAATAAAAAGTGCAATAAAAGCTAGTGGACAATATAACCGAAAAATTAAAAAGTGAACGACATAACTACCTAACCTACCGACATGCTACCAACATAGCCAACAAATCTGTCAAATAGAAATAACTGTCATTTTGACACTGACAAAGCGAGTGTTGCTAGCAACAAGAATATAAAATACCATTCTGCTAGTGTTGTCAGTAAATAATCCAAAAAATGGACAAAGGTATGGAATTATTGTTGTTAAAACTAGACGAGAAATTGAACCAACAAACCAAACACATAACAGAGTCGGTGACGTATAATGTTATGGAGTCATTGGACGAGAAATTAAAAATAGTTACTGAAGAAAACATTAAATTAAAAGACAAAATATCGTTTTTGGAGCAGAAACTTATGGTTATGGAAAGAGAGAAAAAGAAAATACAACCTAGTCTTCTTTTTCATTAAGGAGAATGTAAAATCAGAAGAGGAACTAGTAGACTACGTCAAGGACACAATCATAGAATCAGGTACACATTTAAATATCCAGGAAATCAGCAATATATATAGAATTGGCAAGAATAAAAATGTTGAAAACCGCCCTGTCGTCATCTCCGTCACAACACTGTGGAAAAAACAAATGATTTAAAAAAAAAGTCAAAGCTACCGCCAGGTGTCTATATAAAAGAAGATTATTCTAAAGAAGTGTTAGATTAGCGCAAGCAATTACAAGCCCAAGTGGAAGAGGAAAGAAAGAAAGAAAACATAGCTTTTCTAAAACATGACAAAATAGCTACTCCTGCATATGTAAAGTTATCAAATGTTTTTCAATGTAATTAATAGTGGGCTAAAAAGTCACAGAAGTAACTAATAAGTGACTAATCTTAAAGCCAGCGTTCACGTGCACACTGCAATGTTATATTTTTATACAAAATCTTTAATAATTATCTTGACTGTTCATACTTTTGAATAAATCACATTACAGTTTCTTAGGATTAATCTGCCGCTTAACTTAAATCTATCTTTAACAATCCCTCTTGTAAGAGAGCGCCTGTAAAGCCTGTAATTGCTATAACCAATGTTATAATATTTTGGATATAATTATTACTATTAATCTTCCACTGGAAGTTAAACAACAAAAACAGTGGGATATTCCGTTGGTACAGGGCGTGCAGAAAGATTTGTTTCACAGTTTCCATAGTGACCAAGCTAAGGCACGCCTTCTAACTGTTTCGACTAAGGAATCTAGTCACTGGTTATACGCTTTACCATTAAGTAATCTCGGCACATTACTTGATGGGGAAAGCTTGCGCATCGCCGTAGGAATCGACTAGGAGCAGCGATTTGTGAACCCCATCAGTACCCCTGTGGTAGCAGCGTCGACAAGTTTGGGCTCCACGGACTTTCATATAAGAAAAGTGCTGGTAGGTTTTCACGACACAGTTTTTAATAAAAATATCTCTTCTTTATAAATGTTCGTCGGTTTCGGAGCCTTATGGAATATTTAGAGACGATGACAGGGGACCCGACGGTATGGCATTGGTCCCTTGGGAGAGACGTAAAGCCTTAGTGTGGGATGCTACTTGCGTAGACACTCTGGCGGCCTCTCATCTCAGGGGTACCTCGTTTAGAGCCGGGGCGGTATCAGAGGCAGCTAAACTCGGTAAGTGGCGCAAATATGAGTCTCTGAGAGATGACTACATATTTATGCCATTTGCTGTAGAGACTATCGGTCCGTAGTGTCCACGTGCGGTGATGTTCCTAAAGGAACTCGTCGTTGCTGTTGGTGATAAGAGGACTGGTTTTTTTCTCGCTCAAAGGCTAAGTATAGCCATTCAGCGGGAAAAAGCAGCCAGCGTTATTGGCAAGATACCGCGGGGAGTAGGACTATATGATAATTAAATTTCTAGTTTTAGTTTTAGTTTTTATTATTATAGTTTTTAATATTGAATATAATAAAATATTTAATTATAACAATTTTAATCATTTTTAACATTTTTAGTTGCCATCCAGCAATTTACGTGGTAAATCACTATTAATAAATATATAACATACAAGTTTAATTAAAGAATGAAGCATAGAAATAATGAAAATTAATTGGCTGAAATTATGATATGCAAATGTAAGTTCTATTGCTGTGTTAGAGCTCATAAAATCCAACGCACCACTGACGAAAACTTAATGACTATGTTAACGACGTCCGAACGGAACCGGATGTTGCTCTCATTATTGCGCAGACGTTTTCTATTAATGACTGAATGAGTCCTTGACTATCCAACTGTTTCACTTATTTCTCGTTACATTTTATTTTACAGTACGCGAGCAACCCGGGTTCGATCACCGCCAACTCCAAAGAATTTGTTATTAGCAATTTTAAGTGTTGACTTTTTGCTTGATGGTGAATAATATCGCGAGGAAACCTTTATCCCTGAGAAATTAAACAAATATTTCGAAGACATGTGAACTTATTTCCTTGTTTTAAAACATAATGTAATATATCACCACGGCTATTCCAGGTAGAAAATATCATTTGTAACTATAATAATAGAAAGAACAAATTACAATATACCTTAAAAAACAATTATGTGCACGTTACCTGTCTACTATGGTTTAGTATTTTTAATTTCCACTAGTATAATAAATTTAACCAACTTAAGACTCGAGATCCATTTTATTACTTTGAAAAGAGCCAAGTTTTAAATTTAATTGTTTAAGCGGATCACTTTAGCCACGGAAAAGTCCAAAAGTTCGTCTGGAGTTAAACTGAATTTAACTTTATCCTTTATACGTCCGTTTGCAAAGAATTTAACTTTGAAAAGTAGTGTCGTCTCTGTTGCTTGATCGAATTTTTAATGATAAATTAAAAGATTAAATTTAATACGATGTGACTATAAATAAGGTGATAAATACATACAATCTTTGTATATGTAGCGTAAAAACAACAGTTGTACTGAAATACCGCTCCTTAACTGGTTATATAGAGATTGTTATATTGTAAACCGGCCACTACTGAGAACGTTTTCGCAGTAATCCCGCAATGCGGAAAAAATCATTATCATCTATAAATTTTAAATACTATAATTCCTTTTTAATTATTTCCAGTTCTTCCAGTTAAGTCTTAAGTACTCTAATTATTTTTTATAATATTCTTTAATTTACTAAATTACTAATAGTATAACGTTTTAGTTTTACTTAATTTATAAAATCATTTATTGTTTTATATGTTAGAGTTTTAATTTTTTAATTTTATTTCAAATATGGCGAGGCATATGTTAAACCCCTTACCACGGGTGTCGTAAGAGGCGACAGAGAGACGCGCCTGACGATAATTAAAATATTGTGTACAGCGGGAAGGACATATGTCCAATGAGTGTACCTAAATGTATCGATTATGAAGAAGTAGACGAAATTTGTTTATATTTAAATGAATGAATAATAATTGAATGTGTTTAAACTAAAAGCTATCTTAAATATTTTACAATGCCAAAAATTTATAAGCAGACACAGCGGTACTCCGTCAACTTAAACTACCCATAACCGATGTACCGCTTGCACGAGAATATCAGAGGTACAACCAAATATTTTAACCAAAGAATGAAATTATAGTGTAGTCTAATCTATCGCCCCCACGTTGAAACCCCACGGTGTTCATAGCTTCTCTTTTTGCTGTGGCTATCAAATCATGTACGTTAAGAGAAAAGTTATAAAATAAAACAGATATGAAGGTTCAATGTACATTTTGTCTCGTTCTTATCATCGGAACGAATGTAACATACGTTCGTAAAATTGAAACTTTAGGTCGCGCTTTAAGATATTGTAAACTCGCGCTGCGCTTTGTAATCCTCGATCGCCTGCGGCTTTTAGATAAAATAAAATATTTATGTGTCCTCAAAAATGTTTTTGTCAGTTAGATTGTTGTTACGATTTTTAGATTTTTGTATCAAAGAATAAAAAATTAAATTTTTTATAGGATAAGGGTGACAAACGAGCACACAGTCCACCTGATGATAAGTGGTTGCTGCGGCCCATAGACATCTACATCTATCCTCTATTACAAATCCAAATGCAGATGCGTTGTCACCCGTGAGGACTAAGATGGAATGCCTCATTTCCAGTAAAAAGGGCCTCCGGCCACCTGCACTCACCAAGCGAAACGCAGAGGTAAACCTCTACTTCACGCTAGTATGCTGTGAAGTCGTGGTACCACCCCGGTTCGAGCTGGCCCATCCGTGCGACAGCAAAAGCTGCCGCGTGGCTCTACCACTGTTGAAAGTTATAACAAGGCCAATGGTAAAAACAGTAATCCAAAACTGGACTGCGTAAAAAAGATAATACGTCACTGTTACACCTAAGACGGATCTATCGGCACCCTATGCCTTTTCCAGGCCGCTCTTGCCGTTGCTAGGTAGCCGGTGCCGAGTACCCGACGGCTAAGTGTATAGCCATGTACGTTAGCTTCCATACGTACCGGCGTAATTTGTCCGGCAAGCGATCGCCGGGTACACGCCGGATCCACCACTCTGTGTCCGGTCGCTGCCTACCAGTAGGCCTATATGCACCGGCGGCCAGTCGCTCAGGTACAACCATGGAAAGCTGAATGTGTTGCCGGACAGTCGGCACCGGCTATCCGGCAACCAGTGCGTGTGAAAAGGCATTTTATGTTACAATCCATCAAGGCATTTTTGCCACAGAGCATGTCAAAACAATAGATATGCATACATAGATACATATAGTTACGAAAAACGTTACCTTCTTTGGGGCAGTCGGGTAGAAAGGAAATTAGAAAGTAACATACCTACAGAGTTATTTTAGCACTAATCAACGGCAGCGGACACTATTTGATGATTACAGTATAAATTTTCATCTTAGTTTGTTGTTTTTTTACGGAATATAACCCCATCCATTACTCGCTGAGCGAGTTTATAATTCTCATACGACCAACAGTGAAGGACCACCTCTCAAATTATTTGAAACACGCACTGGTTGTTCGCTTTGTTTAAATATTTTGTGTTATAAGTTATGAAAATATATTTTGTAATGCCCCGAAAGCTCACCAGTTGTGTTGGATCTATGAATTAATGCCTCAAACGTGATGATTAGGAAGATGAAAATATCCGCAGTAGAAGCACAGTAACCTAAATAGGCAGAGGTCGGTAAGTTGAAGTGCGATCGGAGAACCGACCCACGATAGAGAAAAGGTTCTAGTGTAGCCGTTTATCGAAGTGTAGGGCAGCCACCCCCGAAATGAATGTGGGCATCTCAGGATCGTGTTTTGTGGCAAAACTTGTGTTAAAGGCTTGCACATGTTTATCAGGTAGCTTGGAGGGACTGTAATGATAATGATAATGTTTTTGTAGTTTTTTGGTTAGTAATAAAAGTTATTTTTATAGAATAAGTTGTGACAAACTAGCTCAAAGTTCACCTGATGGTAAGTGGATATTGTGGCCATAGACATTTAAATCTATCATCAATTAAGAATCAAAATACAGATATGTTGTCACCCCTGAGGATGGAATGCCTCGTATCCAGTAAAAAGGGTCTCCGGTTCTCTACACTCACAATACGGAACACAGAAGCATTGAGCTACTATTTTATACTGGTATTCAGTGAGAGCGTGGTCCTTCCTCGGTCAAGCCGTTCCATTCGTGCTACAACCATAATATAGCTGAACATGGCTCTACTACGTATAGTTATGTTAGTTACTAGCTGTGCCCGCGGCATAGCTCGCGTATATAGGTTTTACTAAAAGAATTTGACGTTTAGGTAAAAGAATATTAAACGATTTATATCATTACTGTATCAATAAGTGGTAACAAAATAAATCATTATCTTTTAAGTTCTAAGTCGTTTATGATAGAGCTTCTGTGTAAACGACGTTAGAAGTAGGCTTAGCCGGGGTGTACACAAAAAGGGTACGGGGCTTACTAACGCGGGAAAAAGCAACATACCTACTCCTCCTACCTCAGTATTGTTTTGCACATAGTTGGCCATGTGCAAAACAATACTGAGGTCCACTCCTGGTACGCGTAAAATTTGACCTTGCACTTTATTTACGGTCATCGCTTAACATAACATACGCTGACTGGGAACTGAACACGCTTAAAACTGAAAGGTATTTGGTATTTGGTATTAGAGGGATTCTGGCTATAAAAACAATATTGCGACATTTTGTTGCAATTTTGATACTTTTAATCGAGTTTTGTTGTATAGCTTGGATGGGCGTGTTTTTTCTCTGGTTTCTGGTGATGTTTGTGCTTTTAGCCTACACGGTTCTTTCAACTTCATCGTACTCATGGGCACAAATTTCTTCAGTGAGTCTCACTACGATTCACCGACGAAAAATTCAGAACAGACCGCAATTCAGAAAAGGTTGTAATTTGTGCAACGCTATCTATTACAAATATCTTTGTGAGAAATCCTTTTTCAAATTAAAATTTCATCCTTTTTTTTAATTAAAGGAAAACATTTTTCTTGTTTACTGTATTTTAAGTATAAATATATTATAATAGAACTTTTTTTTACACATGAATCTTTTTATTACTATTTCTGAGATTTTATGGCGCCTTTAAACAAATTTGAACCTAGATTTCAAAATAAGAATCATAACTTTCGATATAATTAACCAATTTTAATACAACAAAGATTAAAAATGAACTCGAGGATACGCCTTATGATTTGCGACTTCTTTGAAAAAAGATGTTTATTCAAAACGTGATGCGTTCATGAAAACACAGACAGACCGACAGACAAACAATTCTAAAATATTTAAAAATGTACTTATTTAATGATTTTCAGTCCCCATAATGATTTAGCCACAAACATACTATACAATGCACTTCGATCAACAAATGCACAGCAACAGACACAACATGTTATCACTATTTTTATTGTATGTACCTATAGATTTAAATAGAGATGGCGCTGTTAACATCAATTCTATAAATAAAATAGATTAATTGACGCAATTGATACATTATATAAAACATAAAAACACTTATAAAACAGTGCAAACCAACGAAATTTTAAATAGCTCTTTTAAAATTTGATTTACCACATAGAGTACTCGGCGGTAAAGAACAAATGAGTTTGTCAACACGCAGTAGGGCAGCGAATAATAATTAAGATTTGTTGCAAATATGAAAACTCAAAAAAACTCATCTATAGGAAAAAACCACAACTTGCCTTTTTCTGTTACATTTGTAAACCACCACCATCTATCGATGAAATTGGTTAACTATTGTACTTTAGATGTAGATAATAAGGTTAAAATATTTTTCTATATATTTATTATGTACGTTCTTTAATACTTTGCTTACTGCGTTTCAAAGATAATTATAACATTATAGAACATTATGTTACAACATTTAATTATGATTTACAATATTATATGAGTATAAAATGCACTTGATGACTCAACCAATGCCACCATTGAACAAATTTGTACCTATACTTCGCACCCGTACTTCAGAATATTTATTATAACTTTTGATGGAATGAACTGATTTTATTGAAATAAAGACTAAATGTAACCAGAAGATACACTTTGTATTTTCCTTAACGATTCTTATGATATAAATTAGTACTTTATACGTGAAACGTTAACAAACAAAGAGACAGATAGACAGACAGACAATTCTAAAAAGGGTAGAAATGTATTTAATTAGGTACTAATTTTTAGTATCTCTCAATCACTTTTATTACAAAAATATAAAATGTACAGACGTCTGCTATTTACATTTTTATTATATGTATAGATAATATATACCTACATTGTATATTGGCCAAAATGTACAAATAATTAGTTTCTAATAAGTTAATGTTTATGCAACAAACGTACCTACCTACGTATTACGATATGATTACGTACAACACATTTTTTTTCCTTTTTTAAAAAACGTTACACTATACTATATATACGCTAGGATTTTCTCCTGTGTTGTGGAGGTAGTTTACAAACATAAATTGCACAAGGACAAACATCCAGACCCGGAACAATTATTTGTAGACCATACAAATACTTGTTCCGTGCGGGATTCGAACCCGCGGCCCCCAGCGCAACAGATTGCTAAGCCACTGCGCCACGGAGCCGTCGAAAAAAACCCCGGAACGAAAAGCTAGTTTCACATATTTAAGCCGTATAGCCACGCAGCATCCGTATTATGTCTGCAGAATAAATTGGGTTGGCTCAGCTGGGGAAAAAACCACGCATTTTTTTGCTCCTCGGACTTAAAAACGCATTTGCTTTGTGATTTTAATCGATAATGGATGTACATAGGTGTCCATTGGCTACAGCATCATTTCACCATCCAAAATTTTTGTACTTTTTAAAGGTTATATCTTTTTGGAACTTTTTGAATGCTTTTGGGCAGTTATGTCCAACCGTGTAGTTATAATTTTAAGGAATAACGTGTGAAGCAGGCGGCGTAGCACGCTGTGATCCCCGGTCTCTTTACAACTTGCGATTTATATTTTAAAAACGACGTTATTATGAAAAAAGTTCTCGTACGTGCTGCGCATTATAAATTTAATATCCTCCCGACTATACGTTCTATTGCAACTACCATGTTACTTTAACAAACTTGTTCCGCAAAAACCCAGACTTGAAAACTGAACGAAGATTCGAGACGTTTGTTTAACGTAGGAAGTTAACTAATATTATAATAGTTTTATAAAATATTTTATATTTTATGCTTTAACCTAGAGACCTAGAAATTTAATGCCTATCCGCTGTTGATTTTATTTTTTTATTATAAGTGATAAATTTTGTACTCTACAATTATATATATATATATATATATATATATATATATATATATATATATATATATATATATATATATATATAAAAGTGAAGTGTCTGTCTGTGATATTGAAATAACTTGCTTCTAATAGGCTCATGGGGCCTTTGCATGTTATTAAGACAAACAACCATTTCTCCAGGATCATCTTTCTAATCTTAGGAATGGTTAAAGCGATTGTGATAAAACTTTACAAACAGATATGGAGTAATAAAAGGAGCTATTTAGGCTATATTTTATCCGAAAACTCAAATATATTTTTAAACAAAAACGAAAGATTGATAATTATATGGCCATTGATAATTATTTAAAAAAATCATATTTTTTACCATATTCGACTATTGACTCATAAATAGTAGGCAAGAGCTGGCTTAGAATATTAAAATAAAATCTGAATAATGACGCATTAATGGGTTACAACATGGTAAAGCCTGGGTGGGTTTTTTTTTTATAGAATTAGAGTGACAAACGAGCACACAGTCCACCTGATGGTAAGTAGTTGCTGTGGCCCATAGACATTTACATCTATCCTCCATTACAAATCAAAATGCAGATGCGTTGTCACCCGTAAGGGCTAAGATGGAATGCTTCGTTTCCAGTAAAAAAAGTCACTGGTTCTCTACACTCACTATACGAAACACAGCAGCGTTATGCTGCTATTTTACGCTGGTATTCTGTGAGAGCGTGTTCTTTCCCCGGTCGAGCCGACCCATTCGTGCTACAAATATACCAGTAATATAGCTGCAGCATGGCTCTACCACGGGTGGCAAATCAGGAATAATAATGGTTCCACAAGATAATCATTCGCCCAGTTTCGTCCCAGGTCCCAGTCCCAAAAGGCGACTTTGGCAAATGCCAGGAATATTTCAAGGATTCGTATACATAGTGGTGTAACCATTTATGTCCTCGAACATACCCAGTGCTTGAAATGGAAATGGGCCGGTCATGTTGCACGCTTATCAGATAATAGGTGGACTCAAAGAGTTGCAGCATGGTCAGGACCGTCCGGAATAAAGGCAAAAGGTCGCCCAGTCGAATGCTGGGCCGCTGAAATACAAAAAATTGTAGGTAAATTTGGCTAAACAAAGTAAAAAACCGCGACATCTGGCATAAACTGGAGGAGACTTGAACCCGAAAATGAGCCTTAACAACATAAATAAATAAAATATTAACTTGTCATTTTCTAAAGAGTGTTATTTATTTGTTTCTCGAGGAACTTTTTTCTCCATCGGTTGTCGGTTCTTCGAGCTATATGGCCGACCCATTGCCACTTCAGCTTACTAATCCATTTGGCTATGTCGGTTACTCTGGTTCTAGTGCGGATATCCTCAGATTCACAAGTCATCACTAGCAACACGCACTGGTTGTACAATCTAGTTTTCAGGTTTTGAGGTATACCTGACGAGAAGATGTGTCGTAGTTTCCCGAACGCTGCCCAGCCGAGTTGAATCCGTCGACTGAACTCTTAGTCGAAGTTGGACTTACCTACTTGGACTATTTATCCCAAGTAAACATACTCGTCAACAACTTCGAGCTTAGTGCTCCCAACAACTACCGGCATACGTGTGACATGGACATTAAACATAATATTTGTTTTGTCCATGTTCATCTTAAGACCAATCCGTTGGGAGACACAATTGAGGTCATTGAGCATAGTGCTTAGATCCTCCAGCGATTCTGCCATAAGGACTACATCGTCGGAAAATAGAAGGTGAGTAATGTACTCGCTATTGATGTTGATACCGAATCTTTTCCAGTCCAGTAGCTTAAAAACGTCTTCCAACGTAGCGGTGAAGCGTTTTGGGGATATAAAGTCACCCTGTCTTACACCTCTCTGCAGAAGGATTGGTTTCGTACACTTGTTCTGTACTCGGATAGCCATCGTAGCCCTAATGTACAAATAGTTCAGCACTTCGATATACCGAAAGTCCACTTGACACCGCTGGAGGGACTGTAGCACTGCACAAATTTCGACGGAATGTAAGGCTTTCTCATAGTCCACATACGCCAGAAATTTTAATATTTGCCTGGAAGTTATCAGATATCATTCTATCATTCTTATCTATCCTTTCTTGCTTTTTCCTTTTAACAACTTCTTTTACTGTCTTATTTATACGTCTAAAGTCTGCCTTTTTTCTTTCAATCTCATCATTAATACCGCTAGAATTATCAACTTTGGTTGCTAGTAAATCTAGCCATGCCCTCTTCGTTGCTTCACCTTCCATCCGTACCTCATCATCCCACCACAACGTATTACTTTTCGTTTCATTCGTTCTCTTACTTACACCACATACTTCGGTGGCTGCATTCACCAAAACTTTCTTAACATTATTCCATACAGTTTTCAAGTCTAAATCACTCATACATAATTCATTCAAACCACTTATATTTTCCCTCAGTCTATATTTATACTTCTCTTTTACACCTTCATCTTGTAGTCTCTCTATTCTTATACGGTGTAATGCAGTGGTAGACACAGATGTCCGCTGCCGCCAACATCTGAATAGACCATTAATTAGGCATAAGACCAAGTAATGATCCGTCCCTACGTTGGACCTCCGGTCAACCTTGTATCTACCACTGCGCTCCTCATTATTTCATCCACAATTATGAAATCTATCATGCTTCTATCATCCCCTCTTTCCTATGTATATATGTGAATCCTCTTATGGCGAAAGAAAGTGTTCCTCACAAAAAGATTCTTTTGCACACACACGGTGAGGAGGTCTTCACCATTCTCATTCATACTTTCATCGCCAATCGTTCCTAATATCCTTTCATAACCAGACCTCCTCACTCTTCCATTAAAATCTCGTAACATAATAATATTTTCATTTTGCTTACATTTCATCAACATCAGCCTTACCATGTCCCAAAACTGCTCTCGGATATAAGTGGGCTTAGACGTATCTGGAGCTTTCACCCCTAGCAGAAACAACTTCTTTGAGCCCACTTTCATTCATATCCACAGCAGCCTTGGGCTTACACAATCATACTCTTCCACACATTTCCCCATTCTTTCTGAAAGGATGACACCGACTCCCTGGCATGCCCGCTCGGTCTCGTCTACACCAGACTAGTAAGCGTTATATATGCCATGTGCAGTGACATCTCTTCCCTTTCGTTTCGTCTCGTTTACACATAACACATCTATCCGTCTATCATTCATTATTTCGCATAAATCATCCATCTTATCATTTATTGCTCCACATACATTCAGCGTAGCCAGACGGGCCTCCGAAATCCACTTTTCACCCCTCCGGGAGACAGGACATGACGGGTGGCGAACCTCGTCGCCGGTTCGCCACCCGTCACATCGTGATTTAAATGAATTCTGAGAAAAATCACCTTATCACGGAGAGCTGGGGGTGGGGGTGTTATTCTTTATACTTTTTTTCATTCTTTTTTTAAAAACGTTACCCCCACACTAGGATTTTTTCCTGTATCTTGGAGGCAGTTTACAAACATAGATTACACGAGGACAAACATCCAGACCCGGAACAATTATTTGTAAGCCATACAAATAATTGTTCCGTGCGGGATTCGAACCCGCGGCTCCCAGCACAACAACTCATTGCTAAGCTACTGCGCCACGGAGCCGTGTTTTGTAGTCGACGAAACCCCGAAAGGCGTGGAATTATTTGCAAGCATCTGTCTTTCCATCCGATTACAATGTGGGTGTCTTCAAGGCAAGGGTATAAGCTTTTGTTAAGCTGAGTCAGCGTGCTTTGATAATGGTAAACATCGCCTTATAAATATGATTTCTTATATTAACACGAATATAAGACATTGAATGAAATTATAATTTTACGGATTTTATCACGGGGAGTACTCAGAGGAATTGTTCGGACTAATTCCGGTCGCTACATTTCACCATCGCACATCGCGACAAGACTCGCGATACCATTCATATTATTTGGGTGATTGGCGGTCCACCACATAGTAATTTACTAAAAGTTACCTTCATCACACAACTGCCTTGTAGAATAGACTACCACAGCAGCTTTTTCCGGACCAGTACGACTTAGGGAATTTCAAGAAAAGAGCCTACTCCTTTTTAAAATGTCGGAAACGCGTCTGAAATTCATGGTACAGGTAATCACTTAGCATTAGGTCAGCCGCATGCTCGTTTGTCCCCTTTTATATATACGGATTTTATCGCGATAAATTTAACTTATTTTATTTATTCCCGATGTTTCGGCTGCTTTGCAACACCCATGGAGTGGAGTGTGTGGTCTGTTTACCGCTAAATTATTTTTACTTGATGTTTATTTAATTCCAATATCTTTTTCTCATTCTCTTTTATCAGTCCACTGAAGTTGACTGGTTGACATAGGCCTTGAAGAAAGAACTTGCCTCAGTGGCCATGCTTGGTTTTTCACGATTACCATACCAGACCTTTTTCGCCTTTGACGCTGCTACCTATCACATCTAGACTTTTTTATTAGTATATATAGTAGTATAATAGTTTTTTCTTAGTGTAAAATAGTATATATAGTATTTTATATCCAGACTTTTTTATTTCTTTCACAAATACATATTTACATTTACAAAAGATAATTAATTAAATATTAAGTCGTAATAAAATTTTCTTAGGCACAAAAACAGCATTTAAATAATTTGGTTAGCATTCATTTGGCAATTCTTGTTTCTCATATAATCTTGATAATGTTCAGTAATTTAATCATAAATACGCAGCTTACAATAATATGAGTTTGCCTACAAACTATACATAATTCGTCATTTCGCAAAATAACTACTTGATCAGCGTTCTATAAAAAAATCACAACTTTATCCTCGTTTCTCATTTTCTATCAGGACATTTTTTCTCTCTCTAATATTGTATTCTATTAAACCATATCCAAATGTCTATTTATGAAAAAATAATCTTAACAAAATTTGTCAAAATACATGCACTTTTAATTAGGAAGACGTTTCTGGCTTGTTTTCCTCTGTTGTCCCTTACGACACTATTGGACGGACGATATAGGGTAGTGGATATTCTTACACTGGCACTACAATATGACCTAATATAAAATATACTTTAATATACCATATTATGTATAGATGTTACAGAGGTAGATACCAAAATGTGTTGGCTACTTTATTAATTACTATTAGTGAGTGTTTTATTAATGTGGTGTTATTAAGATTAAAGATTAAAATCATCAAAACCATTAATTTTACCAAGTTTTCTATTTCTCATAAAAAATTGCCATATTTCGGATAAAATTTCGCCTAGACTACTCTTAGCTCTCTCTATATATGTTCGTGAAGTCCCATCACAATCGGTTTAGCCATTCCAAAGATTAGTCCGGACAGACAGACATACAAAAATATATAAAAATGGATATACTAATGTCTTGCAAATAACTCCTTACAAAAAGTCACTTAAATTTTCTTTAAATGTTTAGATTCAATATATTTGCGTCATTATATTAATATTTGTCACGTAGCAATTAAAACATTCTGTATTAGCATAATTAACATTTTCGTCTCAGTAAAGTAGTTCATCAAACCCCCACTAGACCTTTACAACAAAGGCTGAACCTCGGCTCCGGTCTTTTGTCTGAGTCGTTTTATATGACACTTTGCTTTTTGAAGGAACACACGGAAGAGAGTTAATTAAAAACTTTGTGGGTCATTGCTTTACGCTGATATCACATCGCGATTTTTGATATAATATTTTACAAATTTTTTAATTCGTTTTTAAATACATTCACAGAATACCAACGTAAAATAGCAGCTTAATACTACTATTTTTCGTATGGTAAGTGTAGAGAACCGGAGACCCTTTCTACTGGAAACGAGACACCTTAGTCGTCAGCGGTGACAACACAGGGGTTGCATTATTATTCGTAATTAAGGATAGATGTAGATGTACATGGCCCACATAGTCAATTTACCGTGAGGTAGACTGTGTGCTCGTTTGTCACCCTTATCTTATTTCTTATAGCATTATTGATGGTAAGGCTATAGAGAAATGGAAGGAGTTTAAGAAATGATATAGCCACTGATATAGTCTTACATGTTTGCAAACTGAAGCGGCAAAGGCCTGACCCATATATCGCAAAACTGTTGACATGTAATGGAGTGGAGATACAAATTTTGAAATTAGTGACGTATGGAAATTTTTTAATTAATTCACCATCTTGAACAAAATTACAGCCCATTACAAGTTCACTGCCGAACATACGCCTCCCTCAAGGAATGCCACAAATCACGATTCAGAGCCACCTGCATCCATCGACTTCCTGCATCTCTTACGAAGTCGTCACTCCATCTAGTGTGGGGCTGCCCTACACTTCACTTACCGGTACGAGA
This sequence comes from Parnassius mnemosyne, assembly GCA_963668995.1. Lineage (NCBI taxonomy): Eukaryota > Metazoa > Arthropoda > Insecta > Lepidoptera > Papilionidae > Parnassius > Parnassius mnemosyne. The sequence goes on along the minus strand of CAVLGL010000093.1, from coordinate 2,665,743 downwards.
CTGCCACTCGAAAACCTTTCATCTCCATCGGTTGTCACATCTTTGAGCTATATAGCTAGCCCATTTCAATTTCAGCATACTAACCCTTAGGGCTATGTCGGTTACTCTGATTTTACTTCGGGTATTCTAATTCTATGTCTAGCTATGTCGTTTACATCAATTCTACCGCTGATAATATTTAAGTCTATTACGCAGAGAAAATTCGAGCATAGTCCTCTTCATAGCTCGCTGAGTGGCCTTGAGTTTTCTCACACGTCCAGCAGTGAAGAACCACGCTTAAGACCCAAATGTTATCACTGGCAAAACGCACTAGTTATGCACTCTTGTTTTTGAGTTATAAGGTATAAGTGATGAGATGTGTCGTTATCTGTCGAACACAGCCCAGCCGAGTTGGATTCGCCGTCGATTCGTTTATTAGGAAACAGAAATTTATCAATATTTAAAAAATTTAAACTGTTTGTAAATAGGTTCTGTTACCTTTTTTGTTTTAATGTATGTTACATTAAATATAGGAAAACGTGGTAAATGTTGCATTCGTTTGTAGTATTTTGTTCGGTAAACGTAGATGTTGCGTGCCGCATATGCCATAATTACTCGAACTTTTAACGTATCCATAATGACGAAAAAGATTCATAGGCGATGAAAATATAACGCTATTCAATAAACAAATGACTAATTTTGAAAAAAGAGTTCCATGCTTTTAAAACAAAATTGATTTTAAATTATTTTGATTAGAAATGACCAGTATTGTAAAACGGCAATTTCATAGGTAAAGAGTTTGACAGGCAAGTTGGCATCCACAGTTTTTAATTTTTTATTTTAAATTGTAATTAGGAAGACACTGCTGCCCATTCCCTACTGTCGCCTCTTACGACACCAACGAGACGATATGGGGTAGTGGATATTATTACGCTGCTACTACACGCCACTGCCACACATATTTACCACATATCGTCTCAATATAATAAAAAATTAGGCATTCCTCGCGTTGAAATGAAATTGCAAATGTAAATAAATACAAGATTTTGTAGGAATTTTCGTTAGCTAAGGCTTGTCGAGTCCTTCATTACACACGGCTCTTTACGTTTCAAAAGCCACCAAAAGCTCTTCAGTGGCACCTTGCAAAAATCCACTTTGGATAAGTGGTTCTAACGTTAAAGAAATCTCTGACATGACTTTTTGATTTGTCAAACCGTATTTCAGAAATGTAATATTTATATTAATAGAGACCAAATTAAAACAATATTATTTTAATTTTATTAATTTATTTTTAATATAAATAACAAAGCCGCGGCTGCTCGCTAAGTGCTCGCCGTAAATTTCACAGTGCGAGAGCAACCCAGGTTTCGCTAGTACTAATGAAATTGTTAGTTGCTAAATTTTAGCGCTGCTCTTTCAATTATCAAAATTTCGAAAATAAAATGTTAAAAGTAGATTAATTTTTCTTCTTACTATTATTTTTCTGCGTAGTCAAAAGCAAGAAAATACTAAAAATTTCTTTAAAGAAATATTTATTTAGTGTTTTTTCAAAGATGTTTTATTGTGTCTGGCAATTTGGGTTGATCTTTAAATACATATTTATTAAAACAACAAAAGTTCATTATTGTACACATAATAAATGTTTTAAATATTCTTCTACAGCTTTACCTAAGCAACAAAGTTAATTCTCATAATCGTATATTTATATATCGCAGCCAACTAGCTTAGTCAACCTTTCAATTAATAGTCTTCAGCCTTTTTACTTCTAAATGGCGCCCTTCAACGAGCGGCCTGAAAGATATTCAGCCTATGCGTCTAATACAACATTGCACCTGTCTTATAATATAATGTAATAATACAATGGAACGAGTGAGTCGGCTCGACCGGGGAATTCTTTTGTGACCTTGTGAGTGTGTTCGTAATTCTTCTACTTCTAAACGGCTTGATACATTTCTGATTTATTGGATCAGCTGGATGTTTTCTAGCTATAGTTGGACCTGATAGATAGCGTTGTTGTCAAGATCCATAAATCACCCGTGGGAAGCCGGGCGTATCGCTAGTAAACTTTAAATAAATTGAACTTTTAATAAACTTCATTATAACAATCGATAGACTATTATTTTCATCATCTTCATCGTTCATCATCATTATAGCCCTTCATAAGTCCATTGCTGAGCATAGGCCTACCCGAGAAATGCCACAAAGCACGGTTCTGAGCCACCTGCATCCATCGATTTCCTGGATATCTTAATAGGTGTGACGTTTTTGTGTTGTTTTTGTGACGAGGTTACATGGAATGACGCTACATCTAGTTGTGGGGGGGGGGGGGGATGTCACCCTACACTTCATCTACCGGTACGAGGCTGCCACTCGAGAACATTTTTTCCGCATCTGTTGTCGGTTCTTCGAGCTACATGACCATCCCATTGCTACTTCAGCTAACTAATCCATTGGTATTTGTCGGTTACTCTGGTTCCAAGCATAGCCCTTTCCATAGCTCACTGAGCGACCTTGAGCGTCCTCTTACGGCCAGCAGTGAAATACCACGTCTCAGATCTATAGTACATTACTGGCAACAAGCACTGGTTGTACAATTTCGTCTTTAAGTTTTGAGGTATACCTGACAAGAAGATGTATCGTAGTTTCCCAAACGCTGCCCAGCCGAGTTGAATACGTCAATTGACCTCTCGGGCGAAGTTGGACTTACCTAGTCGGACTATTTGTTCCAGGTAAACAAACTCGTCAACATCTTCGAGTTTAGGGCTTCCAACAACTATGGCATAGGTGTGACATGGACATTAAACATGATCTTTGTTTTATCCATGTTCTTCTTAAGACCTATCCGTTGGGAGACACTATTAAGGTCAATGAGCATAGTGTTTAACTTATTCCGACAGTCAACTTGGTACTGCTGAAGGAACTGTAGCACCGCTTAAATTTGATCGGAATCAAAGGCTTTTAAAAAATAGGCTCCACTAATGAGATAAAAAGCTAATGACAAGTATATTCGGTTATGGAAAAAGAAATAGTAGAGGCCAATAATTAATTGAATTCGCGTACCAAAACAAACTTACAATAATTAACACATTATTTAAGAAAAAATTGTAAACATGTTGAACCAGGATATCTCCTTACAATAAGACAAAAATCGAGATCGATTATGTTCTCTCAAATGCCCCCAAACAATCTATACAAATAAATAAAATTGAAGTGTCTGTTTGTAATGTCAAAATTACAGCTTTTTACTCAATGCATATGAAATTATATACGGTACTTATAACAAAAATACAATTTTTAAAGTTTTTGTCTGTTTGTCTGTTTGTTGCGGATAATCTCCGAAACGTCTTGACCGATTTTGACGGGATTTTCACTGGCAGATAGCTTAGGCTACTTTTATTTTAGAAAAAGAATTAGAATTCCGAGCAAAAAAATTAATACCGCAATAAACACGCGGGCAAAGTCGCAGGGAACAGCTAGTTTACAAATATAAAAGTTATAAATAACCTATCCCAGCGACCATAGGATGGTAAGAAGCACAATAAAAATAGCAAAATTAAAAACTAGCAGGGCAAATTACTGCAATTCACCTAGCTCATTAATATCACAAAAAAATATACAGATATGTATATTTAATTTAAAAAAAATGTAATTTACTCTACCAAGAAAATGACAGTGTAAATAATTATGACAATGAAGTAGAGAGCAACATAAAAAAGCTGTCTGGCAAAATCAAAATGAAAATGAATACACGACGAAATGACGTGTTGAGAGAAGAAACAAAGTTGCTTATAAAAAGAAGTCATAATTAACAAATTTTTCAAAAAAAAGATGGGTCGATGAGGTGATGGCTACAGCGGAGAAAAATTAGATGAACAAGGCACAGGATAGACAGGTATGGGAAGCCCTGTAGGAAGCCATATCATCACAAAAACAAACTTATTTGTTAGCTGACCCCATGAGGGGTCCTCAAATAACAGGCATAATAAGTTAAAAATTATAATATACAATTGCTAAAATATGACGAAGTAAATAATGCTATATCTAAATTAGTAAATTGGTTCAATGTTAATAATTTGCATTTAAATGGCACTAAAACGAAATGTATGAAATTTATGACTCCAAATGTCAAACAATTAAATACTAATGTAATTTTAAATGGGGAGAAACTGAGTCCATTTTTCTTGGAATCACACTAGACGCGAAGCTTCAATGGAGCCCCCATATATCAAAACTAGCAAGCAGACTTAGTTCAGCAGCATATGCCGTAAAAAAGATTAGAAGTCTAACTAGTGTTGAAACAGCTGTACTAGTTTACTTTAGCTATTTCCATAGCATAATGTCGTATGGTATTTTGCTATGGGGACACGCAGCTGACACTGAAATTATATTTGTTTTACAGAAGAGGGCCATAAGAGCAATTTATGATTTAAAGCCTAAAGAGTCGCTGCGACAAAAATTTAAGGAAGTTAATATATTAACTTTGGCCTCTCAATACATTTATGAAAATGTAATGTACGTACACAAAAATAAAAGTAGTTTTACAAAGATAAGTGATATTCATTCTGTAAATACTAGGAACAGACACAAGCTAGTAGTACCAGTTACTCGACTCCATCGAGTCAGTAATTCATGGGGCGATGTATACGCTTTTACAACAAAATTCCAGAAAATATACAAAATTTGGCCTGCTCAACGTTCAAAAACTTTATTAAACTAAGTTTGTATAAAAAGGGTTATTATATTATTAATGAGTTTATACATGATAATAACCCCTGGAAATGAGGTGATCGCTACCAAGCTATTTCTAATTTGTTGTGTTTTTAATTTGTGTAACATACATGATTGTAAGCTGTTATTTAAAAAAAAAAGTCCCGCTGGGTTTGTTGCTGTTTCTTCCCAGGACAGCGGTTTTTTTTTCGAACCAGTGGTAATCGTACAAAAGAGTGACTTTCAATAAGTATTATTTATAATCTATATTGAATAAAAAAGTTTCTGTTTCTGTTTCTGTTTCTATATATACTTACAATAATAAATATGTTCTAAAAAAATGATAATGAATTTATGTAAAATTAATTATATATAAAGAGATTATAAAATGTAATTTTATTAAAAAATTGTTAAAGAAAACACTAAAGATATAATTATATAAAATTAAAATGATCAATGTCAAAATTCTTTATAAAAATTAAATTATCTAAATAAAAGCAAATTAAATGCACAATGAATTTACAAATAAAAAAACTTCACTTTACTTCTTATTTAATAATGCATGTAATTAAAATTAGTAAATTGATTTTGCAACTAATTTATTACGAGTAATTAATGAAGAATAAAAGGCTATTTTATTTTATTTTATATTACTACACAGGAATTACAACAAAGGTATGCAATGATATTTAAACTTTCATGTTAACAACTGACTGGTAAGAACTTATCAAATTTTCATATCGGATGCCTTCAACACAAACAAGCCCCGTCCTTTAATATAATCCGACCTTCTAAGGGTTTGACAATGGGATTTGAGTCAACATTGTAACAAAAACTTAAATCCAGGCATATTAAATTTCTCGCTTAAGGCGCAGGTTGAGCAAAATGTCGCGCTAGTCGTTATTTGTGCGGTTTTTAGAAGCTATCTACTTTTTATTTAAAACATATATCAACAAATAAAAAACACATTATATTTCTACATAATCTTGATTCCATAAAAGCTATATCCAATTTTTTTTAAAACGAATAAATATTAATATAATCTCCTTACAACGAAACCACATAAATGTGAAATTATTATTGATAACATGGATCTCCTCGTAAAGTAAGTATTATTTTATTTTGCGATTTACACCAATGGATAGACAATTTATTAATAAACATTTCTATAGTAAATTTTTTTTCAAAAGACCAAAATTTGATTTTATTAAGAAATTATTTTAAAATCTGGGCATATTCACTGCTCACGGGCTTGCTAGAGTCAGTGAGCCCTGAGCTCTTCGACGCGAAGCCCGTGTCGTTAGAGCGTCGACCAGCGCCGCATACACTCACGTAATATCAGTCGATAAATAATATTACTTATTAGGTTATTTATAGGTAGTATTATTTGTTTGTTTTGGGTATAATTTTTCGTATTAGTTATACATATATTTGTTGTGTTTTTTACTGCGCTATGAAGCTTTTTGCGTGTATTTTCTTTGAAGTAAATGCAAATAAAAAAATTAAGCACCATTGGCATGTAAGGTTCGAATCCATAATTAAAATTTCGATAAATATTATAATTTACACTATAAAAGGCTAATTCAATATTATCACCCAACCACAATATCTTATTACGTACAGTACTGCCTCGTTGGTCTAGTGGTTGTAGTAGTGCGACTGCTGATCATTAGGTCCCGGGTTCGAATCCTGGGTCGGACCCTGTCAGTTATGAGTTTTTCATTTATGTTCTAAGTTATAATTAGTATTACTAAGTTATAGTTTTTTGCTAAAATATAGTATATTATTTATTGCTTGTTTTTTCTTCTTTTTCAAAAAATAATTGAGTACATAAGGTGTTCTATACTTATAATTCGGTAAAAAGTATCTAAGTAGGTACTAATATACCTACTTTTTACTACTAAAAATTTTTAAAACTAAATTTAACTAAAAAGACTAAACTGACCATTTATTTTTTAACTCAAAACAGGACATGGGTTTATTTATACTCTAAAAACTATAACTTTATACAATTAGTGTTCACTGTAAAATTATATTCGGTATAGACGGTAATTATTAAATGCAACATATTTTTCTTAATTATTAATTACATTTGTCAGTGGATTAAATTTTCTTTAATAAAGTTGGTGATGATTTTAAATAAAAATAAAATTCTGCTCAAGTTTTTTTATTGTTATCTTTGTTAACAACATCGCCTTTAGAACTCTGGAACCGTAAGTGTTTCTTTCAGACGTCCACAATTTATTCAAAATAAAAAAAATACTCTTTCTACCGGAGCATTCGTAGCAGGTAGACATAAAATATATTCGATTAAAAAAAATTATGTTGAAGATTGTTGACTTTGAATACTTCCATCCAACGAGTTACGGGACAATTTTGTGTCCCGGAGCTTTGTTTGGGGACAATGGGACAGGTGACCGAGAAAAGGGACAGTCCCGTTCAAAACGGGACGTGTGGTCACTTTAGCTATAACCCGGCGACGGCTACGTGGGGCAGTGGCTTAGCAATTAGTTGTTGCGCTGGGGGCCGCGGGTTCGAATCCCGCACGGAACAAGTATTTGTATGGCTTACAAATAATTGTTCCGGGTCTGGATGTTTGTCCTTGTGCAATTTATGTTTGTAAACTGCCTCCACGACACAGGAGAAAATCCTAGTGTGGGGGTAACGTTTTTTTACAATTAAAATTGAAAGATTGAACCCTTATACTTCTTGTTGATTTTTGTATTAGTACTCGTAGTTAGGTATATTACTTTTCAATACGTGACACGTAAAAATTAACAATAATCAAAAACACATCTACGAAACATCCTATTTATTTATTTATTCTTTCTTGCACCAAATATTTGTACAAAAGGCGAGCTATATATTTATTTACCTATAGTGAATAGGTATCTTTTAAACTCACAATTTTCAATGCTTCATTTTTAATATATAATTAATTATAAAATTTCATAATTAGATAATATATGAAAATACATAATTCTAATATAATGCAACTAATATACCATTTAAAAATTTTAAAATACATTTATCGTTGTACGCTGTGTGTATTTCCATAAATTAGTTCATTGATGTTGAAAAAATAATACTACGTTCGTACCTACAATAGGTGGTGGCGTCGTACATATTTCAAATAAGCAATATATTGAGGCGAGCGGCGTGCCGCCGGCAAAATGCTCAAGGTCGTTCGCATGGAGTAGCCCCTTAAACATCTTTAGTTTTTTAAACTATTTGGAAAAGAAAATAAGAAGGAAAAATATTTCTTTGCTACGTGTTCTTTTCTAGAAAATAGAAAATATATTTTTTATACAATCGTAGTTAGTAAGTGTATATTTATTACTATAAACAGTAAATTTATATATATATATATATATATATGCCGTGTAGTGGCGGTCAAGAATATCCACTACCCCATATCCTCCCGTGGGTGTCGTAAAAGGCGACAAAGGGAAACAGGCAGAAGATGGGCAGCAGCATCTTCCTGATAATAGCCAAAATTATAATAAAAAAACTGCGGTTGCCAACCCGCTCGCCAAGCGTGGCAACTATGGCAAATACCCCCCAATGACTAAAGCAACAAACAGACGGCCCCCAGTCCCCGGCGGCCCCGCTATTCCTGGCTACGGTGGCGACCATGGTAACGGCGGGGCAGGGGGTGCTAAGAATCTCCGGTGGAGGTTCGGTTGCCACCTTAGACGACTCGACCTGGCAACGTACAACGCACGCACCCTGAGGACTGACGAGAAGATCGTGGAGCTGGAAGAAGAGATAGACAATTTGCGCTGGCATATTATAGGATTATCCGAAGTCCGAAGAGAGGGGGAGGACACGGTAATCCTCGAATCCGGCAACTTGCTCTATCACCGGGAGGGCGACCATCTGTCCCAAGGAGGTGTCGGATTTATCGTCCACAAGTCTCTCGTTAACAACGTTGTAAAGATCGGGAGTGTGTCGACGAGGGTTGCGTACCTTATACTCAGAATCACCAAACGGTATTCGCTGAAGGTCATACAGGTTTACGCACCAACCTCGGCACACCCCGATCAGGAGGTGGAGGAAATGTATGAGGATATCTCTAGAGCCATGCATTCCTCCAAAACCCAATATACGGTGTTAATGGGAGACTTCAATGCAAAACTAGGCACAAGAGAGAACGGTGAGCTGAAAGTAGGGAAATTTGGAATAGGGCAACGGAACCCAAGGGGCCAGCAGCTGGCCGACTTCATGGAGAAAGAGGGACTCTTTATGATGAACTCTTTCTTCCAGAAGCGGCCCCACAGGAAGTGGACCTGGTCGAGCCCCGACGGTTCGACAAAAAATGAGATTGACTTCATTATGACGACCAGACGACAACTGTTCAGTGATGTCTCCGTGATCGCGAGGGTGAAAACTGGTAGCGATCACCGAATGGTTAGAGGCACACTGAACCTAAACGTTAAGTTGGAGAGGTCTCGTCTAATGAAGTCAACGCTCCGTCCCCCTCGTGCTCTGTTCCAAAGTCCCGAAACCTTTCAGCTCGAGTTACAAAACCGATTTCAGTGCCTAGAAGACTGCAATGAAGTGGACGATATAAATGACAAGCTCGTGGAAACTGTCCATGCGGTCGGAGCTAAGTTCTGCAAGACCCACCGCAGAAGAACACAAAAACTCTCCGATCACACTCTTAATCTCATGGCTGTTAGACGGGAGATGAAGCTACATTCTTCAACAGACTTGACAGCATACAGGCATCTGAACAGACAGATCTCCAAATGCATGCGGCGGGACTTACGCAACTTCAATACAGCTCGTATTGAAGAAGCGATAGAGCGGAACCAAGGCTCCAAAGTCTTTGCCAGAGATCTGTCTGCCAGAAAGAGCCAACTGTCAAAGCTGAAGACGGAATGTGGCAGCATCGTTTCCGGGACACCTGAGATTTTGAGTGAGATTGAGAGGTTCTATGGGCAGCTGTACACGTCATCGTTGGAGCCACACGCAAGTGTGAGTAACGATCCAAGAGCGAGTCTCATCCGACACTATTCCGAAGATATCCCGGACGTCAGTCTGAGCGAGATTAGAATGGCTCTCCAGCACCTTAAAAACGGTAAGGCCCCAGGCGAGGATGGAATTACAGCGGAGCTTCTGAAAGCGGGTGGAAGACCGGTACTTGAAGTCCTTCAGAAGCTCTTTAATTCCGTCCTCCATGGTGGCATTACACCGGAGGCGTGGAGCAGAAGTGCGGTGGTCTTATTCTTCAAGAAAGGTGACAACGCTCTCTTGAAGAACTACAGACCGATTTCCCTTCTGAGCCGCGTCTACGTGCTGTTTTCGAGAGTCATTACGAATCGTCTCGCGCGCAGACTTGACGACTTCCAGCCTCCCGAACAAGCCGGTTTCCGAAAGGGCTTTAGCACCATAGACCACATACATACCCTTCGGCAAGTTGTACAGAAGTCCGAAGAGTACAATTTGCTACTATGTCTCGCGTATGTGGGCTATGAGAAAGCCTTTGATTCCGTCGAAATTTAAGGCGGTGCTGCAGTCCCTTCTGCGGTGCCAAATTGACAGTCGGTATATCGAAGTGTTGAAGTGCTTGTACAGTAGGGCTACGATGGCTATCCGAGTACAGAACCAGAGTACGAAACCTATCCAATTGCAGAGAGGTGTAAGACAGGGTGACGTCATATCCCCGAAACTCTTCACCGCTGCATTGGAAGACGTTTTCAAGCTTCTGGACTGGAAAGGATACGGTATCAACATCAATGGCGAGTACATCACTCACCTTCGATTTGCCGACGATATAGTCCTTATGGCAGAATCGCTGGAGGGCCTAAGCACTATGCTCAATGACCTCAATAGTGTTTCCCAACGGATAGGTCTTAAGATGAACATGGACAAAACAAAGATTATGTTTAATGTCCATGTCACACCTATGCCGGTAGTTGTTGGGAGCACTAAGCTCGAAGTTGTTGACGAGTATGTTTACCTGGGACAAATAGTCCGACTAGGTAAGTCCAACTTCGACCGAGAGGTCAATCGACGGATTCAACTCGGCTGGGCAGCATTCGGGAAGCTACGACACATCTTCTCGTCAGACATACCTCAAAACCTTAAAACGAAATTGTACAACCAGTGCGTGTTGCCAGTGATGACTTACGGAACTGAGACGTGGTCCTTCACTGCTGGCCGTATGAGGAAGCTCAAGGTCGCTCAGCGAGCTATGGAGAGGGCTATGCTCGGAGTTTCTCTGCGTGATAAACTTAGGAATGAGGATATCCGCAGTAGAACCAGAATAACCGACATAGCCCAACGAATTAGTAAGCTGAAGTGGCAGTGGGCCGGCCATATAGCTCGAAGAACCGACAACCGATGGGGAAGAAAGGTTCTCGAGTGGCAACCTCGTACCGGTAGGCGAAGTGTAGGGCGTCCCCCCACGAGATGGAGTGACGACCTGGTAAGACATGCAGGAAGTCGATGGATGCAGGTGGCTCAGGACCGTGCTTTGTGGCATTCTTTGGGGGAGGCCTATGTTCAGCAGTGGACTTGTGAAGGGCTGTAATGATGATGATGATGATATATATATATATATATATATATATATATAAATTTACTGTTTATAGTAATAAATAATATATATATCATATACAAATTTTCACATTGTATCTAATAAAGTCAGAACTTTACGTCCTCGATACTGTAATGTAGGGTAAGCTTATTGTTAGTATAAAGAAGGTAGTTTGTGACCAATTAGAGTACCATTTTATAGCCACTTTACGAACTACTAAAAAAAGACTCGACATGGAAATAGGGTAGATTAGAACAGCAGGCTTCCATTGTAGTTAAGAGACGTTTGAGTGACGCGGTCGCGCTGAGACACTACGAGCCGGGCGCACCGCTAGTGGTGACGTGTGATGCCAGCGCGCGCGGGCTCGGCGCCCTGCTGGCGCAGCGCGACGCGGCCGGCCGCGAGCGCCCCGTCATGTGTGTGTCGCGCGCGCTCACCGCCGCGGAATGCAACTACAGTCAGATACAAAAGAGGCGTTAGCTATTTTATTTGCTGTGAAAAAGTTTCACCAGTATATTTACGGGCGACGGTTTACATTGCGGACGGATCATAAACCGTTAGTCACAATATTCGGTTCACACCAAGGTATTCCTAGCATGACGGCCAGTAGATTACAGAGATGGGCTTTAATATTAACAGCTTACGATTTCGATATCGAATACGTCTCAACTAATGATAATGTGGCGGATGCATTGTCGCGAATGATTTCTACCCATAAAGAGAGTAGGTCGGAGGAAAATCGAGAATTTCCGGAACAAACTTATTTACATTTCGCGTCAGAGGCCTTATTAATAGACAATAATAGTTTAAAGCGGGAAACCGCGAGGGAGGCGATACTAGGGCGGGTCCTCGGTTATATACGGGACGGCTGGCCGCAAGATATCGAAATAAAAGATATCAAACCATACTTTCACAGAAAGAAAGAGTTATATGAGGAACTGAGGTGCGTCGTGTGTGGTCACAGAGTAGTGGTACCTTCTAGTAGCAGGGAGAAAGTTCTCGCGGAGTTACATGAGGCTCACATGGGGATCACTAAGACGAAACAGTTCGCTCGCAGCTACGTGTGATGGCCGGGGATCGACGAGGCGGTGGAGGCCGTGTGCCGCGCCTGCTCGGTGTGCGCGCGCGTGGCGGACGCGCCGGAGCGACACGAGCCGTGCCCGTGGCTGTGGCCAGAGCGCCCGTGGTCGCGACTGCATCTCGATTTTTTAGGGCCGATAGGGGGCGCTACTTACTTAGTTACCGTGGACGCTCATTCTAAATGGGTCGAAGTCACTGCTATGAGTTCCATTTCGGCAAAAAATGTAATAAGCAAATTAAGGGAAATGTGGGCTAGATTCGGTCTGCCAAGACAGATAGTGAGTGACAACGGTCCGCCATTTACTAGTCAGGAATTTCAGTTATTTCTTAAGGATAACGGTATAGAACACATATTTTCAACACCTATCACCCGGCTTCGAATTGCGCAGTTGAGAATGCGGTTAGAATGGGCAAGCGGGTTATTAAAAAGGCACTAGTACTGGGTGTGAATATCGATATTGCGCTTAATAAGTTTCTACTCGTATATCGTAACACCGAACACTACTACCGGTGTGAGCCCCGCGAAATTATTACAAGGTTGTTCACTGCGCACACGCCTCGACTGTCTGAAGCCGGTGCTGAAACCCTGCGTGCGGCGCGAGCAGGCGCGGCAGGCGCGCGCCGCGGGCGGCAGTCGCCGGCTGTTCGCGCCGGGAGACCGCGTATGGTACCGCGATTATCGTAACTCGGTTGTAAAATGGTTAAAAGGAGAAGTACACTCCAGACTAGGAGAAACGGACTATAATATTCTAGGGGCTGATAAAATCTTTATTCATAGACATGTCGACCAGATAAGACAATGATCGGGGGAGCCGGATAGGGAAGGAAAAGACCGGGATGTTTCAGAAGGAGGAAGAGGTTCATTATCACGTTCCTATCTAGTGTGTCCGAATGGCTCCTCTCCAGTGGTGGAGGAAGAGGCCAGTTCGAGTGGCAGAGATGCCGCGGCCGGGTCCACGCCCGCCGCGACGTCCCCGCGCCCCCCGCCCGCCCCGCAGCCGGCGCCCGCGGCTCCGAGCCCGGCGAGGGAGCGCCCCAACCCGCCTAGAACTCGTAGGGCCCCGCGACGTTATGGATTTGATTTTGATTAGTTGTAAGTTATTTAAGTGATATGTGCTTTGTTTTATATTAGTTTAAGTACGTTTAGAATAAGGGTGGAGGTGTAATGTAGGGTAAGCTAATTAATAAAAAAGGAAGGTAGTTTGTGACCTCCCTCTCTCGAAATAAATGGTTGAACTGTACGGACGTGTTTTCCTTTGTCTCATACATACATACATATAATCTCGCCTCTTTCCCGTAGGGGTAGGCAGAGACCACTGCTTTCCACTTGTTACGATCCTTATATACCTTGTTTCCCTTCGTCCACTTTCATTATTCTCTTCATACATGCTCTACGGTTTAGGGTGCTCTTGACCTGGCATTTTTTCAAGCTGTCCCTGATTTGGTCTTGAAATGTCCGCCTAGGTCTACCTCTTCCAACACTTTCATTCACACTCGCCTTATACACTTTTTTCGTCAATCGTTCTTCATTCATTCTCTCGACATGGCCAAACCATCTCAGCATACTTTTCTCAATTTTTGTCTCTACATCTTCTTTCAGACCACAACGTTTCCTTATCTCTCTATTTCTTATCCTGTCACTCAATTTAACTCCTATCATAATTCTTAACGCTCTCATCTCAACTGCATTTATTCTGCTTTCATGTTTCTTCTGCCATACCCAAATTTGACTTCCGTACATGAGTGTCGGAACCAACACCCCCTCATGCACAGCTAAACAAGCCTTGTTAGACACCTTCCGACTGCTCATAAAGGAGTGCAAAGCTCCATTCACCGTGTTTCCTGCATTCACTCTTCTTGCGATATCACTCTCACACTTTCCGTCTCTTGTAAACTTTGAACCCAGATACACAAACTCTTTCACCTGTTCAATTTGTTCATCTCCAATCACGATATTGCAGTCTGTCACTTCCTCATCTTTTTCAAACACCATCACTTTCGTCTTCCTTACATTTTCGTTGATTGTCCACTTTTACTCTGTCCATAACACTCGTAGCCTCGACCCCTTGGTGTCGCCACCGTTTAAAGAGGCCACGCATTCGGGCTATGACCAGGAAGTGGTCTGTGTCGAGGCCTACACCTCAACATGCCCGAGTGTCTAGCACTTTCTTCCTCATTCTTTCATCCACAATTACAAAATCATTCATACTTCTAGACTCATCCTCATCTCTTGTATACAAATGGATCTTTTTGGGGTCAAACATTGTGTTGGCCACGCAAATATTCCATTCTAAGCATATTTCAAGCAGGTTTCTCCCATTGTCCTTCACTCTCTCGTCCCTAAACGTATCCAGAACTGTTTCCTATCCATCACGCTTTACTCCAACCCATCCATTACAGCCCCCTAATATCACGATCCGTTCATTTTCCCCGCATTTATTCAAGACCTCTCTCATGCTATTCCAAAATTCCTCTCTCTCTTGTTAGGATTTTAATGACCCACCTCCAAGCAGATCCGTCGGTGCATAGATCCCAAGGATAAACAAGTGAGTGAATCCGACTTTTAACCTAATCTAGAGGAGTCTTGGGCTTACACATTCATGCTCCATCACACATTCAACCATTCGAGATGAAAGAATCACACCAACTCCCTGACAGCCGCGGCTGGTTTGGGGGACTTCCGACCAGTATGCCGTGTAGGGGCCATGAACAGTGGTGTCACATCCTTCCCTCGTGGTTTCGTTCACGCACAGAATGTCAATGCATCGTTCATCCATCATCTGACATACTTCATCTATCTTACCAGCCATTCCTCCTCTTACATTCAACGTAGCGAAGCGGCTCTCCGTGAGCCGCTTTTCGCTTCCGCGAGAAACGAGACATGATTGGTGGCGAACCACATCACCGCCATTTTGATTAATTAAATTATTTTTATTATTGTCCATTGCGTTCCCATGAATAACGAGGGAAAGGTTTGTCCGCCCCAGCAGAGCCCCGCGTGCCAGGGTAAGGCTAGCCTAATTCTGGGGTCACCCGGTCCCAGGGCAGTGTGGCACGCTAATGACTAGGCTTGCCCCTAGCCATGCATCCATCCGCGCGGCAGACGTTTGATTGGCGGGGAGGGTAGGATTAGGAAAAGGGGAAGGATAGGTGGTGTGAAAAGGAAGAGTAAGGTAAGTTAGGGTGGGAAATAGGAAATGTAGGATATTACCGTTCAGGAGGGCAAGGGATAGGACAGTAATAGCTAAGGAAGCCGGGGTCGGATACCCGTATACTATACCACAACTACCGGACAGGTAAATTGGGATGAGTATCATGAATATGAGTATCCCTATGTCTTATCACTGACTTCTGAAACTATTAGGTGGAAATTATGTTTTATATTTTTTTTATTAATAGGATAGGCATTCATTAATAGGAAAACGTTCAATTTATTTAAAACACCAATTTTCCAAATTCAAAAACGTTAATTAAAATAAGTTATGCGTAAAGGGCACTGCGTATGGAGAATGCTCGTAATCAATTCATTTATATCATAATCGTTATTTGTTTGTTGAATATTGGCTCAGATTGAAACATTTTTATATAATAACTTCCAACTTTAATTTTTGTTTCAATAAAACCGAAGTATAAACGAATTTACAGTCTACCTGATGGTATGTGGTTGTAGTACGAATGGGTCGGTTCGACTAGGGTAGGACTACGCTCTCACACAATACCAGCGTGAAATAGCAGTTTAATGTTGCTGTGTTTCGTATGATGTATGCATCGGAGACCCTTTTTACTGGAAAATAGACCTTCTATCTTAGTGTACAGAGGTGACATTGCATCTGCATTTTGATTCTTAACCGAATATATATGTAGATGTTATGGACCACAGCATCCACTTACCATCAAGTGGACTGTGTGCTCGTTTGTCATGCTTATTTCTTTTAATAATATATAATTGTAATAAAGTGCTGTATGTCGTCTAATTATGATGAAGCATTTAAGATTTTTTTTATTAAATTCATGACCTATTTTGAAAACTACTTTATAACGCTCAAAGTAAACCAAATTTAGATACATTTTAATATCGACCCGTGCTTAAATTTATGGCGAAGTCTCGCTTTGTGAGATTTCCCGGTGGACGTCTGCCCTTTAATATTTATAATGTTGAAACCAAACCTTTCCACATTCCTATTCAAAAATTACTCAGTCTGATAATTAATATTGAAAACGCTTTTTCTTTATTCAGGAATAGATTTTAAGTATTCTTTATTATAGAAACATGTACATTTAAATAATAGGTAGGTATATTATATTATAATTATTTTCAGGTTCATTTTCCATTCTATGTTCAGCGGTGCACTTGTGTAGGCTGTAATGATTCACAGCTGAACGAAAACCTATTCTAGCAACAGAGGCACTCTTGGCAGGCAGTTTGGCAGGCGCGTTGGCAACCAAATTTTCATATTATTTTGAGTTGTTTTAGTAGATGCTGCTACCCATCTCCTGTTTCGTTTCCCTTTGATGTATCTTACATTCATAAAAATTGTCTAAATCGTACTTTACGAATAAATAAACGAGACGAAAAGTAAAGCGAAATGATAAATTATATTTTTTTATTTTTCCTTCCCGTTACGCAACCTATTCATTAGATAAATAATTTTGTAGATTGGTCAAAAGAAATGTTTTAGAGATGCAAGCAAAACGAAGAAAAGAAAATATTATAAAAAATGCGTTTTAAAAAATTAGAGACTTTTATTAATCATTTATTTTAACAGGATCCTTTCCAACTTATGCCCGACTCCTATATTTAAGAAACGTTTCGTTCTTCGTAACGATCCATTTTGATACATAGGAGGTGCATGGTAAAACATAAAATATTAAAAATAATTCATTCAGCAACTTAGGATGACTTAAAATAAAAAAAAATAAAAACTTAAAACGCTTCATAAAAAGTTAAACTGCTAATTGGTGAAAAAAAAAAGGTTTTCATTAACTTCATTTACTGAAAAAATGGCTCTTAAAAGAACACGAATAGTTTTTAAACATATAAGTGTTAGTCTGAGTTGGTGTCGCTGTATTACTTTGTTTTGTTTTTTAAGAGACTAAAGTGACACGAAGTTGCAGTCTACCTGATGTAAAATGGATTTTGTAGTCCATTGACAACTAGCGTCATCGTTAAATGAAAAAAGGTACATTACATACAGATGCGTTGCTACCTTTGAGTACTAAGATGTAAATCCTCACAACATGTAATTATAATGGCTCTCTATATCCTTAAGACTGAAACAAAGCAATGTAAACACTGCTGTTTAGCAGCACAAAGAGTTAAGATGGTGGCCCTTGGTTATTTACTAATGGCGTTTCGTTATTCTTAAGACGACAAACGAGCTCACAGTTCACCTGCTGATAGAGGGATGCTGAAATATGGTAAATTAAGCTCAATTTTTACGCCGGTATTCTGTGAGAGCGTTGTCCTTTCCCGGTTAAGTCAACTCATCCGTGTTACATTCCTAATACAGCTGCAGCATAGATCTACCACGTTTGTGTTAGCATGCATAATTTTTCATTATTTAGAACATTTGCCGTTGCAGCTGTAAGTACGCTTATGGACCTTTGTCCTTAACATATTCGAGGTGCCTTATTCCTTCAAAATTTAGTCAAAGCTTAACTTCTCGTTTTTTTGTTGCCGGCTGCTATTATCTTGTGTTTTTAATTTAGGTGTATATTCAATATATCGTTACTGACTGAGAAGAATTTCATTTTATTGCATTTCATAGTAAGCCTCCGAGGTGGTAATGCATATGTGTCCTTGTGAGTTCATTGTTAGCTCAACCTAGGTAGAACCACGCTCTCACAGAATACTAAAGTGAAAAAAACAGCTGTGTTATATTTGGTGAGTCTAAATAACCGGAGACTCTTTTTAATGGTAACGAGATATTCCACCTTATTTTTAGGGGTAAAATGTCTCTGCATTATGATTCTTAATCGAAGAAAGACGTAAATGTGTATGGTCTACAGCATCCACTTAGCATTTGGTGGACTATGTGCATGTTTGTCATCCTTATTCAATGAAAAATGTTGGATTTTATAATTGGCAGTCAAAAACTAAAACACTCTACTATTTGGTAGATCTCCTTTTATGTCTCAGAGTCCACCTGGATTGGTGCCAATATGCTTGCAAATATATCATATTTCTACGTAATATTATATTTAAAAGGAAAATTTTATTACCCCCTACCATCTGGTACATTTAGTGCTTGTTTTCCACCTTCTTTGTATAAAAAAATACAAAACAAATTAATAATTTATTATTCCAAAACCTTACTACACGTGCAGATGAGGTTCACACTTTGGTATCTTGCATAACGGACCACGTCCAATCCTTAAACTAGTTATGTATTCGTATATTGTATGCAATTTCCCCGGAGGTTTCTAGCTCAATATCCAAGAAGCTGAAATCAATTTTGTATAAAACAAACTTTCTTTGAGTGAGATGTTTTAGTAATTTATTAACTTTTTATTGAAAGAAAAGGTAGACATTAATCTTTATCATAACCCCGGAGAATAGCGGAGTGCCTACTGCGAATTATAGTCGCTTAGAAACTAAGCGCTTGCCATACATTTTACAGTAAGCAGGCAACTCGAGTCCGATTCTCGAAGGAGAACGATCGAGTTTTGTTAATTTGACATAGAGATTGCCAAACATCTTTTGGACACTGGACACAATCTAGCCAACGACCCCCCCCCCCCCCCTAACGTCTTACATATGTGTAATAAAGGGCTGCGACTGTGTGCTGGAACAGTTGGAAATAATAATAGTAACGTTGCACTGCTGAATCAATAAACAAATGTTTATAACTCACCTCTCTTAAATATCTTTAGGCCTGCTCTCTAATAACAAACAGCCTCGCAATATGGTCGTTTGTCATCCTCACGGTGATCGGCGATTGGTTGCGTAGTTTGAGGGTAGGCGGGCGTTACGCGGCGATTTGTATTTAATTTTACAAGCGGCTGCGTAATCGCATGTCTTATCGCATGAAGCAGTAGAGGTTGTGTCAGCGGGCTGTATAAATAGCGGTTGATTTGGCTCGCCGCTCACTTAGCGGTCACTCACCGCAGAGTCTACATCACCTAAAGATGCCTCATGTAGAGAAGAAACACGTGTCGTATTGTCGTCAGTGGTATGTCTTTCCTAGTGTAGTGATGATGGGAGTAGTGGTGCTGGGATTAGTGGTGAAGGGGAGATGCTCTTCAAACCAGGTAAGACACATTATTTTATTTTATCCAGCAGATGTACGCAACATGATTTTTGCCAACTTTAATATAATAGCTTTCCCCAAAGTAACGCCTGATTCTATTAATTCAAAAGAATTATTAAGCCCAGCAGACGATAGCCAATGCTACCTCACCAATCGATCGATTGTCGATCGACTGATGGTGAAATAAATTATTCAACGCCGATCGATAGTTTTTACTACATCGATGGTATGGATGATTCTTCAAGATGCCACCACGCTACATTGACTGCTATTTAAAATGTCGTCTAGATGTAAGAAGCCATCTCTGACGTTAAAAAAACGTTTGCATCTAGAGTCTTCTGCGTTTGCGTCATTGATTATGAGACCTTAACCAGATCGATTAATTGTAGATCGACATCTATCGATGATTGAACAACGTTTTAGCGACCAGTATCCGTCGATCAGTTAAAGCTACCACACCAATCGATCGACATCGATCGCCGTCAAGAGGAAAATATACCTACTGGTGTTATTGTTCTAATCTTAAACATTCGTAGTGATTACAAAATATTTCGTCAATTAGAAAATTAGGATTCAAATGATAGAAATTATGATAGAAGTTAGGATTGGAGTGTTAAACGGAAATTGGAAGTTATATAAGATAACAATAGAAATGTATGTTGTTGCCAATAGCGTTGAGGAGAAGAAAAATTGCCTACATTGATGTCATATATGGGTGAAAATGCATATGAATTTATGGTGAATGTATGTAGCCCACAGAAACCCGCCTCGTATGATGAAGTTGTTGAAATAATGTTAAAACATCTACAGCCAAAATTGTTCATACTCTTTCGTTATATACTTTTCGTCCGCGTAAACAAAAAGACAATGAGATGGTGAATAATTATGTAAGTGAATTAAAGAAATCATCACATTGCTGTGAATTTATAAATAATTTGAATAAAAATTTCCGGGATCTAT
The DNA here is from genome assembly GCA_963668995.1 of Parnassius mnemosyne. Lineage (NCBI taxonomy): Eukaryota > Metazoa > Arthropoda > Insecta > Lepidoptera > Papilionidae > Parnassius > Parnassius mnemosyne. The sequence continues at coordinate 2,645,223 of CAVLGL010000093.1, read as the reverse complement.
TTGTTTGTGGGCTATGTGGCGATATGTGCGTCAAAGATTATTTTTCTATATGTAATATTTTTAAGAATAAATATAAAATCTGCGACCCTAAACTCAAAGATTAAATTTTTATAGCAACTTTAAATAATTCGCCTATTTTCCAACTAACTACTATTTTTTAAATTTACGTTCAGCCCTAAACTTAAAACCTCCCTTAACTCAATTAATTTTGACTGGCAGAAAAACAATTAAAAATACCTTTTTTATTTGTTTTTAGTCCCAATAACGACATATGGAACATAACAGCGAACAGGATACGGCGTTGGGCGTTAGTACTTTTTTGCTATTTTGATGACATAGAATTTATCAGTACTAATAAGAACATGGCGAATGCTCTGTCTCGCATGATCAACAGTTTTAAAGACAAAAGCTTTTAGAAAAATTTACTTCGCAAATATCCGCTAAGAAACTTAGCGGTTAGCCACCGTAGAGTCTATATCACCTGAGGATGCCTCGTGTAGAGGCGAAACACGTGTCGTATTGTCGTCAGTGGTGTGTCTTACCTAGTGTAGTGGTGTTGGGAGTAGTGGTGCTGGGATTAGTGGTGACGGGTATAGTGCACGCAATTGAGGAAGGGCGGGAGGTACTCTTCAAACTAGGTAAGACACATCATTTTATTTTATAATGCGGATATTTGCGAAGTAAATTTTTCTAAAAGCTTTTATATAATGGATTTCCACAAAAAAAACGCCTGGTTCTATAAATTATAGTTTTAAAGACAATAAAAAAAGCGATTTAGAGGATTTACCTGAACAAAGATATTTGCACTTTGCTACGGAAGCTATACTTCTCGATTATAATAAACTTGAGAGGGATACTTCGCGTGACACGATTCTAGGTAAGGTTCATAGTTACATCAAAAACAGTTGGCTGCAAGAAATTGAGTTCAGAGAACTAAATCCGTACTTTCACAGAAGGAACGAGATGTACTTAGAGTAAGAGTGTATTATGTGGGGCCATCGAGTCGTTATTCCAAGTGCATGTAGGGAGAAAGTTTTAAAACATTTTTAATTTTTAAGTAAATTCTATCGATTATGCCTGTATGATTTCCCTGGACCAGTATTCTCAGATCATCTGCATAACGAATTGTATAGAAGTGATTTGCATTTGCAATTGCTGTTTAATAGTGTTGCGTTATACATATTTTATAGATTAAGGTGTAGCTTATCTGTCAAATTTTAAGTCGGCGGCTTGTGGTACACGGTAAAGTTTTCATTAAGCTAATGTTGTACCATAATATATTCTATCTATTATCTGTAGTTTGTTAAATAAATAAATAAATAAATTTAATTTGTTGATTAGTTCTTGCGGCAGCCTTTTGGCGTGCTTGACATTTACCAACAATCTTTATTATTCGTAAACTGATCATGTTTACTATCCAGTCAATCAGTGCCTGTTCAACTCTATGTCTACTTAGTGCAAATTTTATGCTGGAAAAGTTCATTGTGTCATTAGTACCTACTTTATCTATGAAGAAACCTAGACATATTTCTTGGTTTTGGTTTCCAATTCTCCTTCAATCCTTGTTATTTCCTGATGAAATACCGATTCTGTCGATTTGCCTAAGCTGTAGGTGTGTTTCTTATCGTTTTGGGATTTTAGGGAATCCTATCCTAGCCTATTAGCGCCGATTGCCTAAAATCCCTTTCACACAGCCTCTCCATTGTCTATAGGAGAAAGTATGTGAGGATGTGGGTCTATAGGATTTTGGGGCCGTATAGTCACTCTTACCTGGTTGAGTATGAACTTAACTTTCTCACTCCCCTAGGAACATATCTGAAGCCAGAAATGATCTCATTATGGCAACAGGTCCGACTATTATGCATTTACCTCCCCACTGTAGGAGTGCCGGGAATATATTGTCAGGTCTTGCCACCTTATAAGGAGGGAAACTGTGAATGGCCCAATGCATTTTATCCACTGTTACCACTCTTTGTGCTAAATCCTAGTATTCGGGTATTGATATTGATTGATAACGTCGAATACTACTAATACCTGATACACATTTTGTACTCAAACTTATCTTTCTCGTGTAGTAGCCAGTCTCCATCCATTGTGATATTCAAGGCCCTATTTAGGGCTTTTCTTTCCTTCTTGCGTTTCCTATCTAGTTCTTTACCCCACCACGGTTGCTTGCCCTCAGCAAGCCTTGGTGAAGTAATTTCTGAACATGCTTCATAGTAGATGTCTATTATGGCCTTAGTAACAGCCGCTACCTGTTCTTCTAGCAGCAACTGATCTGCTATAGTGTTTATCCCCTCAAAACCAGCGGGCGAAGACGTTACCTTATTATGGTACTTTATTTTATCAGTCTTGCCGAGGTTTCTCCATAGTGGTGTAGCGGGGATATTAAAGTGTAGTACGAGGCAGTTTCATCTATGTTCTGAGCATGGACCTCTCTGGACACATGCCATTCCGTGATTAGTTTAGCTGCTCCTTCTGTTACAAATTTGAAGTCAACTATTTTGCGACAACATTTGTTTATTAATGTTGGTTTGGAACCTGTGTTTAAAATGATAAGGTTAGTGCTAAAGAGATATTTAACTAACACTTTACCACGTTTCCGCCGAATAGATAGTAAATTAACGCTTAAAATTCCATTTATTGAATGTCTTTGGTGTTGGCGAAGATCACATCTGTCTTGGTCGCATACTGTTTAATTTATGACAACCGCTCAACTTCTCAGTCACCAAGCCTTGCTATCTGCAATTAATGGTTATATTTTATGTGTGAATTGGTACTCAATTGAATATCAACGTTTGTTGCGTTTATTCCCGCTATCAATCATTAGCAGTGTAATTCGCTTAGAGTATATGTAATTACATGCATAGGCAATTCGTTAAGTTTTGCGCCAGATCATTGCGGACAATATTTTTGACGTCAATCACCGTGAATAATTTGTATGACATTTACACATAATGTGATTTGATTGCATTCAAAATTAGCTTAAAAAAGCTTAGTGTGAAAATATGAAACATGATCATCATTTACCACATCATCATCATTACAGCCCTTGTCGTCAATCACCAGCGTAAAATGGAAGCTTGACACTGTGTTTTGTATGGTGACTGTAGAGAACCAGAGACCCATTTTACTGGAAAAGAGGAATTCCATTTTAGTCCTCACGGGTGACAACGCATCTGCATTTTGATTCGCAAACGAGGATAGCTGTAGATGGCCATGAGTCACAGCAAACACTTACCATTAGGTGGACTGTGTGCTGTAATGATGATGATGAATGATGAATGCAACACCTGTTATTAGTTTGCCCGCTTCCGTTCTGGAAATTTCGACCTTAAAAATAAATTCCATGGCCGTCCTCGATACTCAATCTACGGTTCATTTAGCAGCAGCTTTCGACGTTAGCATCAAAACAATACTGGTCCATTTGCGTCAAATTGGTAAGGTAAGAAAGCTTGAAAAAGGGGCGTACGCAGTGCAAGGCGCGTCAAGACGTGTCTTGCACTGCTCAACAGGCACACAAACGAAGGAAAGTTAAACACAATGTTACCTGTGACAAAAATGGATTCTCTTTTACAATTGCAAGGGCTCAGCAAGTTGGTTGGATCTATTGAGTATCTAAACAATGCCCTAAACGTGTATATACTTGGTAGAGCCATGCTGCAGTTATACAACGAATGTTAAAAATCTGAATACCAATGTATTTTTAAATGGGGAGGAATTGAGCCCTGTTGTATCCACTGTTTTTCTTGGCATCACTCTCGACGCAAAGCTCCAGTGGGGCCCCCATATATCCAAATTAGCAAGCACACTAAGTTCTGCAGCCTATGCTGTAAAAAGATTAGAGGTTTCACTAGTGTCGAGACAGCTAGATTAGTTTATTTTAGTTATTTCCATAGCATAATGTCTTATGGGATTTTGCTATGGGGAATTGCGGCTGATTCAGAAACTATTTTTGTTTTACAGAAGAGGGCCGTTAGAGCTATTTACAATCTAAAACCGAGAGAGTCTCTTAGAGATAAATTTAAAGACATTAATATATTAACTTTAGCCTCTCAGTATATTTACGAAAATTTAATGTATGTTCACAAAAACAAAGATAGTTTTAGTAAAAAAAGTGATATACATTCTGTAAACACTAGGAACAAACACAAGCTAGTGATGCCAGTTTCTCGACTCCACAGAGTCAGTCATTCATTCTTGGGGCAATATATACGCTATTACAACAAGGACCCGGAAACGGTGCAGGTTCTCTCTATTACCAATTTTAAATGTTTTATCAAGCTGAAACTATAAAAAGGGTTATTACTCGTATAGTATAAATGAATACATGGTTGATAATAACCCCTGGGAATGAGGTGGTCGCTTCCAAGCAGTTTTTAAAATAAATTTTGTAAATAGTTCGTAATCATTTATATTGCAAAATTTATTTTAAAAAAAAGTCCCGCTGGGTTTCTTGCTGGTTCTTCCCAGGACAGAGGGTTTTTTTTCGAACCAGCGGTAAAGTAAAAAAATGACTTTCAATAAGAATTACACATGTAATGTATATTGAATAAGAAATATTCTATTATATTCTATTCTATTCCTTTAATAGAATAGTTGTAGCATGAACGGATCGGTTCAACCAGGGAAGGACCATGCTCTCCCAGAATACCAGCGTAAAATGGCAGTTTGACACTGCTGTGTTTCCTATGGTAATTGTAGAGAACCGGAGACCCTTTTTACTGGAAAAGAGGCATTCCATCTTAGCCCTCACGGGTAACGACGCATCTGCATTTTGATTCTTTATTGAGGATAAATGTAGATGTCTATGGGTCACCTCATTATGCACAAGAGACGGTCTCTAAATTACAAGAGCTAGAAGCTCTCCGTCATCCGCCGTACTCACCAGATCTTGCGCCTATAAACTTCTACTTTTTCCAGAATTAATTAAATTAAACTTCTGATTTCCTTCATATTAGGTGAACAGCACTATATTTAAACTCCGTAATTTTGTGGTAATTAAATATTTAGTATGATACTTAAAATTTCAACATGATGGCATAGTGGCAAGTACTTGAAGGGCCTTTAGATATTTGTTCCGGACCTTGATGTTTGTTCATTCGTATCTAGACTATCTAGACTAGTCGAGAACACTTATTATATATTTTATATAGAATATAGGACGAATTTCTGTAATGTAGGTTATGCTTTAAAAAAATCGATGTAAAAAAAACTACGTTAGCAATTTATATCCCTGAACACAAAACTTATTAACAGACTACATGCATGGCGGGTTGGTGTACTTCACATGTCCTTTAACTTTTTTATACCTCACGATTTTTTTTTGTTATAGAATATGGTGCCCATAGATCTATATATCCCATACATCTATCTTTAGTTAAAAATCAAAAAGCAGATGCATTTTCAACTTTAAGAACTTGTCGGCGGGTATCGAACGCCGATTACTGGTTACTGTTTGGCTACTACTTAGGCCCTGATCTATTACGGCTCATCGAACTACAAAGTAATGTTATTAAAATAGACAAAAACTATTTTCCTTGATAGTAATGTCCTCCTGAGCGAATTTCGTTCAAGGCGGTCATTATCGACGGAGACAAGCGATCTGCGCATTACCTATAGAGCACGAGTGTGTGCGTAAACACAGGTGCTCTTGCTATTCCCTCACTCTCATAATCCGACGGGACGTTAATCCGACACGACCGGACAGATATTAGGCGCATACCTAACGGCTTTACATTTCAAGATTTACCACCGGTATTACTGAATAGTGTGCGCCTCTAGATTGTCAATCAATTAAAGTGCTTGGGATACATAATAACTAATGATCTCAAGAACAATGCGGACATTGAGCGGGAGTGGACAACGTCGTCCATGAGAGCTAACATGATAGCCCGCAGATTAGAGCGATGCTCATAGGAGGTAAAAATTACACTATTTAGAGCTTAATGTACATCACTCTATACACTGTAGGAACACTATAATAAACGAAATAACAACGATCTCCGCTTCCTGTACAATATCGCTTTCAGAGTGATCTTGAGACTACTCCGCTTCTGCAGTGCCTCTGGCAAGTTTGCGGAGGACCGCACTGCCTGCTTTCACGCAACCACGCGTAAGTGGTGCGCGTCACTGGTGACCAGAGTGCGGGCCAGCTCAAATATTATTCTGAAAATGATAGTAGACAGATTGGACTGTCCTCTTCTCCTGCACTGGTGCGACAGATATGTTCCAGTAATTGTGGGAGTGAGAATGTTTCTGAGGGGGTGAATCCTCGCTCTATACTAACACTGCACGGGGAAAACAGAGCGATCCGTGGACTTTTGCAAAATCAGGGGACTTCACTCGAACCTTAACGCCGGCCGCTACCATCAAGAGACGGCGGAGCCGGCCTTGCTATTTTTAACCGAGACGCAGGTGTCATCTCCGGCTGATATTTCGTAACTGTCCTACCCGGGGTACAAATTATAACACTTCTTTGTGGCCTAGGCTGGAGTTTGCATATACGTGAGAGAAGATATCTGTTCTCGACGCCTCGGCAGTCTTGATGTTACAGACCTGTCCATCCTTTGGCTGCTCGTGGATAGCGACGAACATCTACGGTATTTACGGGTGCCTGTATAGGTCCCATAGCGGTAACCACGACACAGACTGACTCATCGACCATGTCCAAATGGCTACAGATTTCTTGCTACGACAGATCGCATCCGTAGAGATCCTTGATACTTGGTGAATTTAACGTCCACCACGCTGAATGGCTCAGTTCACGCTTAATCGATAATGCGGGGAGATTTCTTTATGATTTTGCCTTGGAATATGGTCTGACACAACTAGTTACTTCGCCTACGCGGATTATAGATGTGGAGGATCATACACCTTCCCTGTTGGACCTTCTACTGACCTCTCATCCGCACGGATATCAGGTTTTCGTTCAGGTTCCTCACATTTGCGTTCTGAAGGCTGCCGCCGTATTTGGCATTACAGGTCGGCAGACTGGGACGGAATACGGCCATTCTTTGCATCCTTCCCATGAGGGCGGGTTTGCTTCTCGCCGCATGATCTCAGCGCTGTTGCTGACTTTGTCACCGATGTGGTACTACAGGGAATGGAACTATTTTTTCCATCATCTGTGGTACCCATCGGTGGGAGATCTCAGCCTTGGTTTGGTCGCTCCTGTAAGACTGCATTACGCAGTAAGCAGGAGTGTTATCAGGCCTGGGCTGAGACATCGGCAGCTCGGGATGTAAGCACCAGCATGCTTAAAAAAAGTATAACTTCACCTCCAGATCCTTTAAAAGATTTATTGCCAAAGCAAAGTGAGAGCACATAGGCAGAATTGACGAGAAATTTGTACGCCTTCCTTGGGAAACCCCTGCATTCAGGTGTCTTGCCAAGGCTGTCCAAGGGAATTTCTAAAAGCCATCACTACCATCTCTGCACAGGGAGAATGACTCACTAATAAACGCCGCTAAAGAGAAAGCCGACATTTTAGGCTCCCTTTTTGCATCTAACTCGATTCTTGATGACCGGATGAACAGACTGCCGACTACCTCGCAGTGTGAGTGCTCTTTGTCTGATGTACGAATCACGCAGTGCTCAGTAAGCAAAGCACTCCTCTCCCTGGATATCCACAAGTTGAGTGGGCCTGATGGAATCCCACCAATTGAGTTGAGGATTTGCGCTCCAGAATTGGCACCGGTTCTAACGCATCTTTTGTCTTATCTATTCAGTTTCAAGGCAACCTTGTTGCCTCAGACAGTATCGGAATCCTTGGCGTTGACATATCGAGTGACGTGCAGTTTCGTGGTCACTTGGAAGAGAAGGCGAAATTGGCCTCTAAAAAGCTTGGCGTGCTCAGCAGAGTGGGACAGTATTTCATGCCGAGACACCGCCTGCAACTTTACAATGTGCAGTTTCGGCCACAAATAGAATACTGTTCCCATCTCTGGGCAGGGACTCCTCAGTGCTGGCTCCTTCCACTTGACCGGATCCAGCGCAGAGCGCTTTGAATCGTCGACGACCGAGTTCCTTCCGATCGGCTTGACCTGCTGGTACTGCGTAGAGATGTTGCATCTCTTTGCAATTCTGTCGCATGTACCACGAAGAGTGCTCTGAGGCATTGTTCGGACTAATTCCAGCCGCTCAATTTCACCATCGCACATCGCGACAAAACTCGCGATACCATCCATACCATCTACCACGGTGCGATTTAGAACATGTTTTATTTCTTGCACAACTTCCTTGTAGAATCGATTACTACCAGCGATTTTTCTGGACTGATACGACTTAGGGACCTTCAAGAAAAGAGCCTACTACTTTTTAAAAGGCCGGCAACGCATCTGCAATTCCTCTGGTTCCCCTGGTGTTGTAGTTGTTCATGGGCGGCAGCAGTCACTTACCATCAGGTGAGCCGCATGCTCGTTTGCCGCCTCTTCTATAAAAATAAAATAAAATTTAGAGCCACGGGGATGAATTACCCCCAACTTCTACCTTACTACTGGAACTACATGATCAGCAGTTGCACTTCAAAAGTACAAACTGACTTCAAGAGACAACAATTAGAATGTGGTCTGAATCTACTTCTTCATCCCTTTTTATTTAAGGGATAGTAGTTTTTTTATTTATATGGGTCCACCCCTAAAGTTACCCTATTTAATAGAAGAAAAATAATTTTATTTAGTGCAGCCGTTTCCTATAAATCGAAAAGACAAAAAAAAACAAAACAAATGCGAAGCTTCAATATTCAAATATCACCATCTCTTTATATTGAACTCGGTTAAAAGTATCTTATCATTGTTTACGCCACTCCCTTTTTATATAATGACAGCATTTAAACAAAGCTTAGGCTATACGTGATAGCTATCATTTAAATGAAACTAATTTTACGGATTTTATCGCGTATATTAACTTATTTTACATTCCCGACGTTTCAAGCACTTTACAGCACCCATGGTCACGGGGGGGACTGAGGTGTATGACGTCCCAATGTCATAGTTAACCACGGCTACCTCCAGATTAAAAATTATTAATTTTTGTTCCGATCTACGCAGTATGAACTTACAGTATCATGAAGTCTTGCAGTTGTATGCTTGGGTTGGGATTTAATTTTATTAATTACGGGATCCCAAGCAGATGGTAGCACCCAGCCATCTTCTCTATTGAAATTAGGATGTTTTTTGATTTCAATAGCCTCGCGAATCATCCTTGGAAGGAATCGGTGTTCTTTAGCGAGGATTTGTGGTCTATCAAATCTAATGTAGTGACGGGGGCGATCCTGTACATGTTCACAGACTGCAGACTTCCCGGAGCGTCTATTCTTCACATCAGCTATGTGTTCTTTAACGCGGGTTTTTATGGATCTTTTAGTTTGTCCTATATAAGAGAGACCACATTCACAATCCAGCTTGTACACTCCTGCATCTTGCAGAGGAATATTACACTTGACTGATGGTAAAAACTGACTAATCTTCTTCGGCGGCTTGAAATATGTTTTAATGGAAGCACGCTTCAAGATGTAGCCAATCTTGTCAGTGACGCCTCTGACATATGGCAGTACAGCAGGCACTCGCTCGACTGTGGCCGGCTTCACTCGTTCACTGTGACGTAGGCGCGGGACCCGAAGCTTATTGTCGTGCAAAACTTGCTTGACGTGTTGGAGCTCGGCGGCCAGGTGTTTACTGTCACAGATCCCTCGTGCTCTCTGAAACAAAGATTTACCCACGGTAGCTAACTGTGAAGGATGGTGGTGAGAATCACCGTTTAAATATCTATCTGTATGGGTCTTTTTTCTATACACAGTGTGGCTCAAGGTGTTATCAGGATTCCGAATTACTAATACATCTAGAAAAGCTAAAGAATTGTTTGCTTCTAACTCCATTGTGAACTGAATTTTAGAATTTAATGAGTTAAGATGGTCTAAAAATGCAGTTACTTTATCTAAAGGTAGAATTGTGAAAGTGTCGTCTACGTACCGCTTGTAGAATCTTGGGTTTATGGGAGAAGTAAGCAGGGCTTTCTCCTCAAAGTCCTCCATGAATATATCGGCGACAATGGGAGATACAGGTGAGCCCATCGCCACTCCATCTACTTGCTTGTAGAACTCCTCCTTCCACAATAGGTAACCAGATGTAAGGCAGTGTCTGAGTAATACTGCATATTCTACGGGCATGTTGTTTTCCTCTAGCCTTCTAGTAACAATCGAGATGCAGTCTTCAACAGGTAGGCATGTGAACAGAGACTGCACATCAAAACTCACCATAGTTTCATTGTCTGCCAGATGTATGTCTTTAATCTCGCTGACAAAATGGTAGGCATCCTTTGTGTGTGCTCTTGTATGTCCCTTGAGCGGTGAGAGTATATTCGCTAAGTATTGAGCCAATCTGTAAGTTGGTGAATCGATTTGGCTCACTATAGGACGTAGTGGAGCATTGGGCTTGTGTATTTTTGGTAACCCATACAACTTCGGTGGTTTAGCACACGTAGGTATTATCGATTTTACGTCTAGATTTAATTTTTCGGAGTGTTTCTTTATGAGATCACTAGTTGTTTTAAGTGTGTTATTTGTTGGGTCATTTTTAACCTTTTTATACGTACTTGTATCCGACAAAAGTTCTTGTATTTTAGAATTATAATCTGACGTATCCATAACTACCGTGGCATTTCCCTTATCTGCGCGGAGAATCGTGAGTTCTGGTTTATTGCGTAGGTTAGTCAACGCTTTGAATTCGTCTTTAGGTAGATTCGGTTTTGGCGCTGAACTTCGACGTAACATAGACGAAATGTCTTGACGTATCGCTTCCAAATCCTCCTTTTGCATATTGTTTTTAAATAAACAGTCCTCGACACTACAGATAATTTGTTCGTACGGTAATTTTTTCGGTGTTATAGCAAAATTAAGACCTTTCGATAATACTCTAATTGTTGCATCATCCAGAGTTTGTTTCGACAGATTATAGACCGCGTTTAATCTATGATCCGCGTTCGTAGTCGACGGTTGCGTTTCGTTCTCACGTCGACGCAGATGTTTGACATTTAATTTGGTCGTTAATTTTTGATATTTTATTATATGTTTGTTTTTGCATTCATTATATTTATTAATTTCTCGTTTATTTAACGTTTCGATGCAAACATTATAATCATCATCATCATCATCATTACAGCCCTTCACAAGTCCACTGCTGAACATAGGCCTCCCCCAAAGAATGCCACAAAGCACGGTCCTGAGCCACCTGCATCCATCGACTTCCTGCATGTCTTACCAGGTCGTCACTCCATCTCGTGGGGGGACGCCCTACACTTCGCCTACCGGTACGAGGCTGCCACTCGAGAACCTTTCTTCCCCATCGGTTGTCGGTTCTTCGAGCTATATGGCCGGCCCACTGCCACTTCAGCTTACTAATTCGTTGGGCTATGTCGGTTATTCTGGTTCTACTGCGGATATCCTCATTCCTAAGTTTATCACGCAGAGAAACTCCGAGCATAGCCCTCTCCATAGCTCGCTGAGAGACCTTGAGCTTCCTCATACGGCCAGCAGTGAAGGACCACGTCTCAGTTCCGTAAGTCATCACTGGCAACACGCACTGGTTGTACAATTTCGTTACATTAATTAATTTTAAACAAACATTATAATCAAATGTCGTTAAAACTGCCTTTAAATCACTGAATGATGTGTCTATGGATTTGTTTATGGTATGTAGATCGGAGCGTTTTTGTTGGATTACCGTTCGTAACAACTTTTTACTTGCCTCATTTAAGATGTTAGCGCTTCCTCGAATGTCCTTTTTAGTGGATATTTTGACACACGTAGGGATGATATTATTATCACGACAGCGTTTTAAAAAGTTTAGTGCTGTTATATATCTTGCGCGCTTAGTCACGAGATCTTCTAATCGGCGAATTTTATTTGCAATTACCAGTCCGTACTGGTTCACATAGTGATTTCTTATATTTACGAGAACACTACACATTTAAATGAAACTAATTTTACGGATTTTATCGCGTATATTAACTTATTTTACATTCCGACGTTTCAAGCACTTTACAGCACCCATGGTCACGGGGGGGACTGAGGTGTATGACGTCCCAATGTCATAGTTAACCACGGCTACCTCCAGATTAAAAATTATTAATTTTTGTTCCGATCTACGCAGTATGAACTTACAGTATCATGAAGTCGTGAACGTGAGAACGAAACGCAACCGTCGACTACGAACGCGGATCATAGATTAAACGCGGTCTATAATCTGTCTAAACAAACTCTGGATGATGCAACAATTAGAGTATTATCGAAAGGTCTTAATTTTGCTATAACACCGAAAAAATTACCGTACGAACAAATTATCTGTAGTGTCGAGGACTGTTTATTTAAAAACAATATGCAAAAGGAGGATTTGGAAGCGATACGCAAGTACGTATAAAAAGGTTAAAAATGACCCAACAAATAACACACTTAAAACAACTAGTGATCTCATAAATAAACACTCCGAAAAATTAAATCTAGACGTAAAATCGATAATACCTACGTGTGCTAAACCACCGAAGTTGTATGGGTTACCAAAAATACACAAGCCCAATGCTCCACTACGTCCTATAGTGAGCCAAATCGAGTCACCAACTTACAGATTGGCTCAATACTTAGCGAATATACTCTCACCGCTCAAGGGACATACAAGAGCACACACAAAGGATGCCTACCATTTTGTCAGCGAGATTAAAGACATACATCTGGCAGACAATGAAACTATGGTGAGTTTTGATGTGCAGTCTCTATTCACATGCCTACCTGTTGAAGACTGCATCTCGATTGTTACTAGAAGGCTAGAGGAAAACAACATGCCCGTAGAATATGCAGTATTACTCAGACACTGCCTTACATCTGGTTACCTATTGTGGAAGGAGGAGTTCTACAAGCAAGTAGATGGAGTGGCGATGGGCTCACCTGTATCTCCCATTGTCGCCGATATATTCATGGAGGACTTTGAGGAGAAAGCCCTGCTTACTTCTCCCATAAACCCAAGATTCTACAAGCGGTACGTAGACGACACTTTCACAATTCTACCTTTAGATAAAGTAACTGCATTTTTAGACCCTCTTAACTCATTAAATTCTAAAATTCAGTTCACAATGGAGTTAGAGGCAAACAATTCTTTAGCTTTTCTAGATGTATTAGTAATTCGGAATCCTGATAACACCTTGAGCCACACTGTGTATAGAAAAAAGACCCATACAGATAGATATTTAAACGGTGATTCTCACCACCATCCTTCACAGTTAGCTACCGTGGGTAAATCTTTGTTTCAGAGAGCACGAGGGATCTGTGACAGTAAACACCTGGCCGCCGAGCTCCAACACGTCAAGCAAGTTTTGCACGACAATAAGCTTCGGGTCCCGCGCCTACGTCACAGTGAACGAGTGAAGCCGGCCACAGTCGAGCGAGTGCCTGCTGTACTGCCATATGTCAGAGGCGTCACTGACAAGATTGGCTACATCTTGAAGCGTGCTTCCATTAAAACATATTTCAAGCCGCCGAAGAAGATTAGTCAGTTTTTACCATCAGTCAAGTGTAATATTCCTCTGCAAGATGCAGGAGTGTACAAGCTGGATTGTGAATGTGGTCTCTCTTATATAGGACAAACTAAAAGATCCATAAAAACCCGCGTTAAAGAACACATAGCTGATGTGAAGAATAGACGCTCCGGGAAGTCTGCAGTCTGTGAACATGTACAGGATCGCCCCCGTCACTACATTAGATTTGATAGACCACAAATCCTCGCTAAAGAACACCGATTCCTTCCAAGGATGATTCGCGAGGCTATTGAAATCAAAAAACATCCTAATTTCAATAGAGAAGATGGCTGGGTGCTACCATCTGCTTGGGATCCCGTAATTAATAAAATTAAATCCCAACCCAAGCATACAACTGCAAGACTTCATGATACTGTAAGTTCATACTGCGTAGATCGGAACAAAAATTAATAATTTTTAATCTGGAGGTAGCCGTGGTTAACTATGACATTGGGACGTCATACACCTCAGTCCCCCCCGTGACCATGGGTGCTGTAAAGTGCTTGAAACGTCGGGAATGTAAAATAAGTTAATATACGCGATAAAATCCGTAAAATTAGTTTCATTTAAATGTGTAGTGTTCGCGTAAATATAAGAAATCACTATGTGATAGCTATCAGTTTAGAATCAAACATTATGTTTTTGATTCGAGCTAAAAGGTTTGTCGATTTAATGGTTCCGCTTGTTGATTGCTCGGAGGGAATTTGTAGTTTACTTTTTGATTATCATAGGAACATTATTGATTCTTGCCTCATGCAGGCATTTTGTATTTGTAAATTATGAATCCGATTTTAATTTTTATAATGTATGTGTGTGGGTTAGTTAGTATGTATGTGCAGGGATTTTGAGCAAATTATCGCCTAAATCGTAATAAAAGCAAATTATTGTAAAAGTTGTGGCCAATAGACATATAAATCGATCATCGATTAAGAATCAGAATGAATATGGGCCGTGGGCCATGAGACCTTGTTCGAAATGCCTCGTTACTATTTGAAAGTTCAAAGGGTTTAGTACTCTCTGCAATGGCATTTTAAGCATGGTAGAGCCATGCTGCAGCTATGTTAAGGTGTAGTAAAAATGAGTCGGCTTGACCGGTGCGGGACCACGCTGTGACAGGTTACAAGCTTAAAATAGCAGTAATACTGCTATGTTTCTTATGGTGAGTCTAGAGACACGAAAAGCCTTATTTCTGGAAATGATCTATTCCATCTTAGTCCTCAAGGGTAACAATGCATCTGCGTTTTGAAACTTATTTGAAGAGAGATGTAGATGTCTATGTGCCACTGCATCTACTTACCATTACGTGGATTTTGCTCGTTAGTCACCCATATTCTATAAAAAAATCTCGACTGGATAAGTCGAAAAAAACCTTATTGCAAAGAACATAAATTATATGTGTTTCTTGACCATATAAACTAAAAAAATTGTAGCTTCTGACAGGAATTTTTGCTCTACTCGACCACATAGTGGAGACCTTTAGAAAACAGGCCTACTTCTATTTAAAAAGCTCCCAACACACCTGCAAATGTTCTGTTGCTGCAGATGTTCATGAGTGGCCGTGACCACTTACACGCAGTTATACACGAGGTGAGCCCTATTCTCGTTTACCTACTTTTTTATATAAAAAACCTATTAGTAATTGTTATTTCACTATGGTAACATGATTTTTGTGTTTAGTTGTAGACCGCAAACTTAAAAGTCATGTTTCCGAATCCAACACATGAACGAACAAGTACAAAACCAAGGAAATTAAATATACGTTTCCGGTCTTTTCAATTTTCTTTCTTTTCCCAGTTTATTCTGATCAATTCGACTCACTGTGCGCGCTGCGAAAATGTGTTGCATATCCTTGCACATTATTCAATCGTATCTTGCACGTGAAATACTCAGAGGAAATGTTCCGACCAATACCAGTATTTCACCATCGCACATCGCGACGTAACTTGCGATACCATCCATACCATCTGGATAATTGGCGGCCTACCACTGTGCGATTTAAAAGAAGTTTTCTTCTCCACACTTTCTTGTGTAATCAACTACCGACAGCGACTTTTCCGTCACACTCCATCTAGTAGAGAGACGCTCTACACTTCGCCAACTGATACGAGGCTGCCACTCGAGAACCTTTTTTCCCCATCGGTTGTCGGTTTTTCGAGCTATATGGCCGGCCCTTTGCCACTTCAGCTTACTAATCCGTTGGGCTATCTCGGTTATTCTGGTTCTACTTTGGATATCCTCATTTCTAAGTTTATCACACAGGAAAACCCTGAGTATAGCTCTCTCTGTAGCTCGTTGAGCGATATTGATATACTAACCTCTATAACTAAACAATATTTTACAATGATGGTGTGGGATTTATAAAACCACAACGGTGGTAGAGCCACGCAGCAGTTTTTGCTGTTGCACGTATGGGCCGGCTCGAGCCGGGTTGGTACTTCGACCTCACAGAATACCGGCGTGAAGTAGAAGCTCTGTTTCTGCGTTTCGTCTGGTAAGTGCAGGTGGCTGGGGGCCCAATCCCCCCCCCCCCCATCAACATGGTAGCGGAATTAAACCAAAGACTACCCCAGGAGGGTACCAGTACCCCTGTAGAATCCCTCGCTGAGCATCCACGACCATGTTATTACACTCCTGAGCGTGGGTGCTCAGGCTGCCCGGCGTATTCTGGGGGGGGGGTCAGAATTCCGCTCAAGAACATAGCTGCTCGGGGCAAACTGAGCAACAATACCAAGGCGACCACTGCCACGCTATCTGTGAATTTCTGCAACATCAGGGGACTTCACTCGAACCTAAACGCCGTCCACTACCAACTCGAGACGGAGAAGCCGGCCTTGCTCTTTCTGAACGAGACGCAGGTGTCCTCTCCGGCTGATACGTCGTATCTCTCCTGCCCGGGTTACAAATTGGAGCACTCCTTTGTGCCTCGGACTGGAGTTTGCGTGTATGTCAGAGAGGACATCTGTTCTCGATGCCTCGGCAGTCTTGAAGGTTCGGACCTATCATTGCTATGGCTACGCGTAGACAGCGACGACCATCCGCGCGTCAACGGGTGCCTCCATAGGTCCCATAGCGGTAATGCTGAAACAGACCGACTCATCGACCACGTCCAAATGGCTACAGATTCCTTGCTACAACAGGTCCCATCCGCAGAGATCGTGATCCTTGGCGATTTTAACGCCCACCACGCCGAATGGCTTGGTTCATGTTTAACCAATCATGCGGGGATATTTGTTTATGACTTTGCCTTGGCATATGGTCTGACACAACTGGTTACTTCGCCTACGCGGATTACAGATGTGGAGGATCATACACCTTCCCTGATGGACCTTCTGCTGACCTCTCATCCGGACGGATATCAGGTTTCCGTCCACGCCCCTCTCGGCTCTTCTGACCATTGCCTGATCCGGAGTGTGGTGCCACTCACGCTCCCCTCGCGGTTGCGTTCTGCAGGTTGCCGCCGTGTTTGGCATTACAGGTCGGCGGATTGGGACGATATGCGGTCTTTTTTTGCATCCTACTCATGGGGGCGGGTTTGCTTCTCGCCGGATGATCCCAGTGATATTGCTGACTCTGTCACTGATGTGGAAGGAAGGAATGGAACTATTTATTCCATCATATGTGGTATCCATCGGAGGCAGATCTCAGCCTTGGTTTGGTCGCTCCTAAAAGACTGCATTACGCAGTAAGCAGGAGTGTTATCAAGCCTGGGCTGCGGCTTCGGCGACTCGGGATGAAAACACCAGCACACACAAAAAGAAGTATAACTTTGCCTCCAGTTCCTTCAAAAGAGTTATTGCCAAGGCAAAGTTAGAGCACATAGGCAGAATTAGCGAGAAACTAGTTCGCCTTCCTTCGGGAACCCGTGCATTCTGGTCTCTTGCCAAAGCTGTCCAAGGGAATTTCTATAAGCCATCACTACCATCTCTGCACAGGGAGGACGACTCACTGGCCCACGACACAAAAGAGAAAGCCGACCTTTGAGGCTCCCTTTTAGCGTCCAAATCGACTGTTGATAACGGGGGAACACACCGTTGACCATCCCGCGGTGTGAGTGCTCCATGCCGGATGTACGTTTTTCAAAACGCTCTGTTTGCAGAGCACTCCTCTCCCTTGACATCCACAAGTCGAGTAGGCCTGACGGAATCCCCCCAATAGTGCTGAGAACGTGTGCTCCAGAGTTGGCACCGATCCTATCGCGTCTTTTCCGGTACTCCTACTCCCAAGGCGTAGTCCCGAATTCATGGAAGACAGCTTTTGTCCAACCGACCCTAAAAAAGGCGACCGCTCAGACCCGTCCAACTACAGGCTTATCGCCACCACCTCCTTGTTCTCCAAAATAATGGAATCTATTATTAACTGCCAGCTCATGCGGTACCTTGAGCATCACCAGCTGATTAGTGACCGCCAATACGGTTTTTGTCGGGGTCGATCAGCTGGTGATCTTCTGGTCTACCTAACCCATAGATGGGCGGAGGCAGTAGAGTCCAAGGGGGAGGCGTTGGCCGTTAGTTTGGACATTGCGAAGACCTTCGATCGGGTTTGTCACAAAGCGCTTCTTTCGAAGCTCCCTTCCTATGGACTTCCCAAAAAATTGTGCAATTGGATCACGAGCTTCCTTGCAGATCGGAGCATCAAGGTCGTTTTAGACGGTGCATGCGCCGACTATAAGCCTATTAACGCTGATGTTCCACAAGGCTGTGTGCTATCACCGACGCTTTTTCTTCTGCATATCAATTATATGTTGCTAACTGGTAACATTCATTGCTATGCAGATGACAGCACTGGTGATGCTCTATACAAAGGCCGTGCCAATATTTCTCGGGAAAACGTCGCCAAGTACCGGAACAAACATGTGTCTGAAGTCTAGTCTTTGCAGAACAAAGTCTCGGATTGGGGGCGACTAAATTTAGTCCAAAAAGACACAAGTTTGTGCGTTTACCGCTAAAAAGAACCCCTATATCGTATCTTCTCAGTTTCAAGGCACTCTCCTTCTCGCCTCAGCCAGTATCGGAATTCTCGGAGTCGACATATCGAGTGACGTGCAATTTCGTGGTCACTTGGAAGAGAAGGCCAAATTGACCTCTAAAAAGCTTGGCGCTCTCAGCAGAGCGGGACAGTATTTCATGCCGGCACACCACCTGCAACTTTACAAGGTGCAGGTTCGGCCTAACATGTAATACTGATTTCATCTCTGGGCAGGGGCTCCCCAGTGCCAGCTCCTTCCACTTGACCGCATCCAGTGCAGAGTGGTTCGAATCGTCGACGACCGAGTTCTTTCTGATCGGCTCGATACACTAAAACTGCGTATAGATGTTGCATCTCTTTGCGTATTTTATCGCATCTTCCACGGGGAGTGCTCTGAGGAATTGTTCGGACTAATTCCAGTCGCTCAATTTCACCATCGCACTTCGCGACAAAACTCGCGTTACCATCCATACCATCTGGATGATTTGCGGTCCACCACTGTGCGATTTAGAAGAAGTTTTCTCCCTCGCATAACTTCTTTGTAGAATCGATTTCCACCAGCGATTTTTCCGGACCGATACGACTTAGGACTGTACATTCATTCAACATCACCGAACTTCATTTCTGTATAAATTATTTTAATTTATTTATTTTTTTTATAAACTGGCTCAACTGTATATTTCTACACACTCTAGTAGTGCGCTGACGGGAACACTTGCAAGTCATCCTTAATTAAGACGCTATTAATGGTGACTTGCAAGTGTTGAAGAATATCGCTAGTAGTGTGTCTGAGTAACGAATTGTAAATGCCTATACGTGGAAACTTTTTATTACTATAATTTCTAATTTAGTGTTCAAGATCGTAAATGCAGCTCTAAGCAACCCGAATAAAATAAAATAAATATAAGCTAGCCTTGATTGATATCAGTTTCTATGGATTTTATCGCGTTTATGAACTTATTTTACCGTATATTAATTTACATGATATACCCGATGTTTCGACCACTTTACAACATGTTCTACGTTCCAATTTCGTAGTTAACCACGGCTACATTTCGTTTAAAATTATTAATTTTTAGTCCAATCTACGCAGAAATAGCTTATCGTTACTCCTTGGCTATGGATTTTATTTTATAAATTATAGGATCCCAAGCAGACAGTGTGCCGTGTAGTGGCGGTCAAGAATATCCACTACCACATATCTTCCCGTGGGTGTCGTAAAAGGCGACAAAGGGAAACAGGCAGGAGATGGGCTGCAGCATCTTCCTGATAATAGCCAAAATTACAATAAAAAAACTGCGGTTGCCAACCCGCTCGCCAAGCGTGGCAACTATGGCAAATACCCCCCAATGATTAGAGCAACAAACAGACGGCCCCCAGTCCCCGGCGGCCCCGCTATTCCTGGCTACGGTGGCGACCATGGTAACGGTGGAGCATAGGGTGTTAAGGATCTCCGGTGGAGGTTCGGTTGCCACCTTAGACGACTCGACCTGGTAACATACAACGCACGCACCCTGAGGACTGACAAGAAAATCGTGGAGCTGGAAAAAGAGATAAACAAGTTGCGCTGGCATATTATAGGATTATCCGAAGTCCGAAGAGAGGGGGAAGACACGGTAATCCTCGAATCCGGCAACTTGCTCTATCAACAGGAGGGCGACCATCTATCCCAAGGAGGTGTCGGATTTATCGTCCACAAATCTCTCGTTAACAACGTTGTAATGATCGGGAGTGTGTCGACGAGGGTTGCGTACCTTATATTCAGAATTACCAAACCGTATTCGCTGAAGGTCATACAGGTTTACGCACCAACCTAGGCACACCCCGATGAGGAGGTGGAGGAAATGTATGAGGATATCTCTAGAGCCATGCATTCCTCCAAAACCCAATGTACGGTGTTAATAGGAGACTTCAACGCAAAACTAGGCACAAGAGAGAACGGTGAGCTGAAAGTAGGGAAATTCGGAATAGGGCAACGGAACCCAAGGGGCCAGCAGCTGGCCGACTTCATAGAGAAAGAGGGACTCTTTATGATGAACTCTTTCTTCCAGAAGCGGCCCAACAGGAAGTGGACCTGGTCGAGCCCCGACGGTTCGACAAAAATGAGATTGACTTCATTATGACGACCAGACGACAACTGTTTAGTGATGTCTTCGTGATCGCGAGGGTGAAAACTGGTAGCGAACACTGAATGGTTAGAGGCACATTGAACCTAAACGTAAAGTTGGAGAGGTCTCGTCAACTGAAGTCAACGCTCCGTCCCCCTCGTGCTCTGTTCCAAAGTCTCGAAACCTTTCAGCTCGAGTTACAAAACCGTTTTCAGTGCCTAGAAAACTGCAATGAAGTGGACGATATGAATGACAAGCTCGTGGAAACTGTCCATGCGGTCGGAGCTAAGCTCTTCAAGACCCGCCGCAGAAGAATACAAAAACTCTCCGATCACACTCTTAATCTCATGGCTGTTAGACGTGAGATTAAATTACATTCTTCAACAGATTTGACAGCATACAGGCAACTGAACAGACAGATCTCCAAATGCATGCGGCGGGACTTACGCAACTTCAATATAGCTTGTATTGAAGAAACCAATGCTCCAAAGTCTTTGCCAGAGATCTGTCTGCCAGAAAGAGCCAACTGTCAAAGCTGAAGAGCGAGTGTTGCAGCATCGTTTCCGGGGCACCTGAGATTTTGTGTGAGGTTGAGAGGTCCTATGGACAGCTGTACATCGTTGGAGCCACACGCAAGTGTGAGTAACGATCCAAGAGCGAGTCTTATCCGACACTATTCCGAAGATATCCCTGACGTCAGACTGAGCGAGATTAGAATGGCTCTCCAGCATCTTAAAAACGGCAAGGCCCCAGACAAGGATGGAATTACAGCGGAGCTTCTGAAAGCGGGTGGAAAACCGGTACTGGAAGTCCTTCATAGGCTCATTAATTCCGTCCTCCGTGGTGTCATTACACCGGAGGCGTAGAGCAGAAGTGCGGTGGCCTTATTCTTCAAAGGTGATAATGCTCTCTTGAAGAACTACAGACCGATTTCCCTTCTAAGCCGCGTCTACGTGCTGTTTTCGAGAGTCATTACGAATCGTCTCGCACGCAGTCTTGACGACTTCCAGTCTCCCGAACAAGCCGGTTTTCGAAAGGGCTTTAGACTATGAGAAAGCCTTTGAATTCGTCGAAATTTGGGCGGTGCTGCAGTCCCTTCAGCGGTGCCAAGTTGACTGTCGGTATATCGAAGTGCTGAAGTGCTTGTACAGTAGAGCTACGATGGCTATCCGAGTACAGAACCAGAGTACAAAACCTATCCAATTGCAGAAAGGTGTAAAACAGGGTGACGTTATATCCCCGAAAGTCTTCACCGCTGCATTGGAAGACATTTTCAAGCTTCTGGACTGGAAAGGATACGGTATGAACATCAATGGCGAATACATCACTCACCTTCGATTTGCCGACGTTATAGTCCTTATGGTAGAATCGCTGGAGGCCCTAAGCACTATGCTCAATGACCTCATTAGTGTCTCCCAACGGATAGGTCTTAAGATGAACATGGACAAAACAAAGATTATGTTTAATTTCCATGTCACACCTATGACGGTAGTTGTTGGGACCACTAAGCTCGAAGTTGTTGACGAGTATGTTTACCTGGGACAAATAGTCCGACTAGGTAAGTCCAACTTTGACCGAGAGGTCAATCAACGGATTCAACTCGGCTGGGCAGCGTTCGGGAAGCTACGACACGACACATCTTCTCGTCAGACATACCTCAAAACCTTAAAACGAAATTGTACAACCAGTGCGTGTTGCCAGTGATGACTTACGTATCTGAGACGTGGTCCTTCACTGCTGGCCATATAAAGAAGCTCAAGGTCGCTCAGCGAGCTATGGAGAGGTCTATGCTCGGAGTTTCTCTGCGTGATAAACTTAGGAATGAGGATATCCGCAGTAGAACCAGAGTAACCGACATAGCCCAACGGATTAGTAAGCTGAAGTGGCAGTAGGCTGGCCATATAGCTCAAAGAACCGACAACCGATGGGGAAAAAAGGTTCTTTAGTGGCAGCCTCGTACCGGTAGGCGAAGTGTAGGGCGACCCCCACGAGATGGAGTGACGACCTGGTAAGACATGCAGGAAGTCGATGGATGCAGGTGGCTCAGGACAGTGCTTTGTGGCATTCCTTTGAGGCCTATGTTCAGCAGTTGACTTATGAAAGGCTGTAATGATGATGATGATGAGGAGACAGTATCACGATAGCTGGCATCTTCTCTTTTGAAGTTTGGAAGGTTTTTTGATTTCAATAGCCTTGCGAATTATTCTTGGTGGAAATCGGTGTTCTCTTGCGAAATCACGACTTGAGAATCTCCTTCTTTTATGAAGTTGGTTAAATATTTTCATAAAGAACGGGGATAATAAGTGAGCACACAGTCCTGATATCTATATCTGATGGTAAGTGGATATTGTTGCCCATTGTCATCTACGCCTATCTTCAATCAGTGTGACAATGCAGATGCTTTGTCACACTTGAGGACTAATATAGAATGTTTCCTTTCCAGTAAATAGAGTCTCCGGTTCTCTACACTCACTATACAAAACACTGCCGTATTTAGCTGCTATTTTACGCTGGAATTCTGTGAGAACGTGGTACTTCCCCGGTCGAGCCGACTCATTCTTTCTACAACCTTAATATACCTCTACCACGTAAATAAAATTCAAATGAAATAAAAAGACACAAAAGCTAAATGTACAGAACTCAAATACGTGGTACAATAATATGGTAAGCCACATTGTCACCGTACCACGTATAATCGTATATTTTAGTCGTACCAGTACAGTGAAGTGAATCGAGCGGCAATTACAATTCTAACTAGCTCTGCGGTTTTAACGCGACTGCACTTAATCTCCGTACGTGCTTCTCTGCCGCGGAGACGTATTTATTAGCTGAACTGCTGTACACTGGGTACGTTACTGTGAACAATTTGCTGGGGACCCCAGTGAACTTATTTAAATGTTACACAGAGTGGACGAACGGGAAAACTATATTAGTGATTTTAAGTATTACGACCAACGAAATAATGTTATAAGCGTGATCCCAACAAAAGAAGGTAAAATGTAAATAAGTTGGTAACTTTTTTATACAAATACGAGTGATTTCTTTTACCTTTTATGATTGAAAAATAAAGAGAATCAGACGTCACTTCGCGGACATCCATTATATTAAAGAGGTTAAAAATTAATTTGCTTGGATCCGCGTAGTAATTTTTAATTAATATTATTTTTAATTTTTAACACCTTTAATTTTATGATTCCTATTAAATAACATAAAATTTTAGAAGTTGCTTGTTAGTTTATCGGGACTACTTGCTCGTTTGTCACCAAAATATTATAAAATACAAACATAAGCTCTCACACTTGCTATCCACAGGCGAGGGCACGGATAACATACTAACACTGGGTAGGATTCTGACAAACCTCTTCTGCTTTTTCCATGCTCATACAATTACGCATATAACGCTCGCCGGTCGGTCGGCAATATTATTTTTGTGCAATTACGGGTAACTTTTTATAATCTTTGATTATTTTTAAATATCGTAGAAGTTTAGTAGCTACCTATGAGTTCGTCAAGGTTGTTAGCCCGTTAGTGATTCATCATTCTAATATTATAAAATAGCAGCTTAATACTGCTGTGTTTCTTATGGTGAGTGTAGATAACCGGAGATCCTTTTTACTAGAAAAGAGGCGTACCATCTTAATCCTCACGGGTGACAAAGCATCTGCATTTTGATTCTTTTTTGAGGATAGATGTGGACGTCTGACAGGTGGACAGGTGGACTGTGTGCTCGTTTGTCACCTTATCCTATAAAAAAATATAACCGTTAGCTACAACTTTCGTCATCCGTATAGTAAAGGAGTGAAATGAGTACACTTCATTATCTTTGCATAAATTTTTAGCACTATTTATCAGATGGGATAATAACTAAGCACTGGCTAAGCATAGTAAAAAATTACCCATCTATCACCCAAAGTAATGGGCAGATACTACGGATTTTCACTCTACTGATACACCTCTTTTGCTCCTTCCACATCCTTATGCTTTTATAAGGGTACTCCTCTTTTGGCTCATTATTCAAACTCAAATTGAAATTTATTTATTGCCAGAATGTATTTAATGAAACACCCAATATAAAAATATTTAAATTATTCTCTTTCATCGTTTTCTTCATTAACTTATAAAAGACCAGTAAAATCATGCTCCTTCCTCATTCGAGCCGACCCGTTCGCGCTCCTACTATAATATAGCTGCAGCATGGCTCTACCGCCTGTACAATCGTGACTTAATATGAGATAGCATTAATTTTTTTCTTTTAATTCTCTCTAGTACATCAGCTTGCTTTTAGAGTAAAAGGAAATTGGTCGCGTATGTATAAATAACAGGTTACGGGAAATAGGATGTCGCGTCGGTTTCCCTTGAACGATTTTCAGTTTCTAAGAGTGTGTTATCACGTATGCCGTATCTGGCACTGAGTTTCATAGAATAAAATAATGTTTCTTTCATCTTGTACGAGTCTTTAATGCAGAAAAATAGATTTATAAAAAATATTCTGATAATTGATTAAATCAGGCGTTACTTTGCGGAAATCCATTATAATCGGGTTGTTTTAAATAAATTGCTTAATTCCGCGTAAAGAAAGAACTGACGCAAACGCAACACGTGTCGTATTTTCGAGAGTGGTGTGTCGTGCCTAGGGTGGTGGTGCTGTGGATGGTAGTGCTGGGATCGACAGCGACGGGTATAGTGCGCGCGATTGAGGGAGGTTGAGAGGTCCCCTTAAAACTGGGCAGGACACATCATCATTTTCTTTATTTACGCGGTATTAAGCAAATTAATTTATAACAACCCGAAAAATGTTGTGGTCCATTTGAGATTTTTAAAAAAAAAATCACTTCTACACTATGATTTTCTTCTGTATTGTGGGGACAGTTTACATACATAAAATTCACAAGGACAAACAACCAGATCCAAAAGCAATTATTTGTAGGCTTTACAGTGTACGGGATTTCAACCCGCAACCCTACGCGCTGCAAATGACGTAGCCATCAAATTTACGTACTTTTAGCACGTGAATAAGAAGCTGTTGTTTCTTTACTCATGTGCTTTTGATGAGTAAGGACTCGTTAGTTAGTTAGTTAACGATGGGCTGTTTTCCGCAATTCCACGTCTAAGCGCATATTTTGCATGTGGGCAAAATAATGTGATTATTTGAGCCATGAAATCTCCTCGAAGAAGTTCAACAGTCCTTTCATATTGCAAGCAACTTCGGGGAGTGATTCCGGTATGCCAAGAAGTTTAGCCCTGTATGCGGTGACTTCTGGACATGTCAGCAACACGTGGGCCGCCCTTTTTTCCTCCCGCATACATGCCCTGCACAGGGGACTTTCTGCGAATCCTGAAAGCTGTCTTGTAGGTACCCAGCGGTGTGTATGTGTGTGGATATTGAGGTCTTAAGAGAAAGTTCCAGATCCTACACTTCCATTTGTTTTAAAACCATCGGTGAAAATTCTAAGCTCTTTTGGGCTTAATCCTTCCGGCTGGCTGGTTTTATTTAATTGTATCTTATGTTTCTTTTCGAATACAAATTGCTTAGGGATCTTATCATACTTGGTTTGAGAGATAGGAATTTTTGAGTGAATTCTATCAATTCTACCTATATGAGGGACTCAATTAATAATACGTTTATTTGTATGTTTAATTTTTTTTTAAATAACAACGCATTGGGCTGTCACCGTGCGAGAGAGAAAGATGGAAATATACTATTGATAGTTACTTCCGCTTGTTCATATTAACTTCACTTTAATCAGTATAATTTTCGTGCTTAAATTATTACATAAACAATTATTTTACAATATTTCACGAGCGGTGCATTTACTTGAAAGCATTTTCGTATAAAAGCTCCTAAACTTAACCACATGAAAATCTGTAATGATGTTCAGTTAATGGGTAACCATGACGAACAGTAATGGCCATCTGATCACGTGCAATAAGTTCATTTGAGCTCTTCGTATAATAAAATAAGTACTACCGAGTTTATACTATGAAACCGGTTATAATTCACAAAAAAATATTTCAACTTCTGCGAAAAATTCCACAGCTGGACGTGTACTTCTTTCGCTTAGGGGGTTTTTTACCTTAATCTCCACACTTGCCACGTGGATTGCCGATTGCAGTTTGAGACATATCACTAATTTGACGCTTCCCTTCCCTCGCCAGTCTGCTTATATTTTCAGTCTGATCGTCCAGATTTTTCCTACAGTCGCATTTTACAATACACGCGAGAGAGAGCGGATGATTGATTCTCTTAGTGAATCCAGAGAGCGTGAGAGAAAACTACATAAATAAAAAACGTGTTTCATTGAATGCTTAGACTCCAGAATTAGAGTAAATCTGTGTTTTCGGAGGCAGTGGATTCTCCCATAAAATTATG
The DNA here is from genome assembly GCA_963668995.1 of Parnassius mnemosyne. Taxonomy (NCBI): domain Eukaryota; kingdom Metazoa; phylum Arthropoda; class Insecta; order Lepidoptera; family Papilionidae; genus Parnassius; species Parnassius mnemosyne. The sequence goes on along the minus strand of CAVLGL010000093.1, from coordinate 2,618,217 downwards.
CTATTAAAATCTTTAACGCGCATACAATAAGTGCTGTCAGGTCTAGTGTGTCAAACTTGGAGACAGCTGCAATGGCTACAAAAGACAGGTAGTTTTGTTGGCTTTTTGGCCGCTATAAATTATAATAAAGTTTTTACCACACAACACGTAATGTGTTTTATAGTTATTATTGGGGATTGATCCTATAATCGAATAATTTTTCATTCATGCATTTCATAAGTCTGTGTTTTTTGTTTACGGCGAATCAAAAATTTTAGAAGGTGTCTTTTTGTTCACTAAAAAGTGGCTGAATTTTCTAAATCATTAATTTTAATATAATTCTGATAAAGTTTTAATTCTATTGAACTCACCGCATGCACTTCAACAAACGTATGTATATATATAGCTTAGCTTAAACTAAACGCCCAGACAAAAGTCGTTGCATCGCACGCAATATGTAACTCTATTTATTAAAAAAAAAACAATAATTCAACCACTTGAAGAAATTTAATTTACTTATCTAAGCCGCAGCTTGTAAATTAAGTACTGTATTATTAACTGGTGAAGGGAGAAATAAATGATCATCGAATTGACGAAAATCGAGCTTAGTGGCGGGCCTTGGGAGAGGCCTTGTCCAGCAGAGGCCTATATCCTATGATGATGATGATAAATTGACATAATAGTCAATGCATAATGCGACATAATAGTTACAAATCCTTACTGGTAGCCTGGTGACAAAACGTAGACGGTTTTTCACCCCCGTATTTCGAAAAGCACGTAAAGCCGTAGGTCCTGCGCCTCATCTCTCTTCGGTCGTGTCCGATTACCGTAGCATCGAACTATGAGAGTGAGAGAGTAGGGAATGCATCTGTGTTTGCGCACACACTTGGACACGATAATCCTATCCACCGCAGACGGCTAGCCTCCGTTAGACTAGCCATCTGCACCGTGACTGAAATGTGGTCAAGAAATCATTATTATTATATTACCGTTAATAAGAATTAAGACAAGTGTTTAGTCATGTTCGTCTGCTTGTAACGCAAAGGCTGACACTAATAATCTTAAACCAAATAATTCTAATTAGCGCAAACAGAGGAGCGATTAATAATTCACTTTGTTTCCTGAAACAATCTTTTTTTTTATATAGGATCGGGTGACAAACAAGCACCCAGTCCACCTGATGGTAAGTGATTGCTGCGGCCCATAGACATCTACATCTATCCTCGTTGCGAATCAAAATGCAGATGCGTTGTCACCCGTGAGGACTAAGATGGAATGCCCCTGTTCCAGTAAAAAGGATCTCCGGTTCTCTACACTCACCATACGAAACACAGCAGCATTGAGCTGCTATTTTACGCTGGTATTCTGTGAGAGCGTGGTTCTTCCCCGGTCTAGCCGACCCATTCGTGCTACAACTATACTACTAATATAGTTGCAGCATGACTCTACCACGTCTATAATTAATAGAATCAGGCGTTACTTTGCGGAAATCCATTATATAAAAACTTTTAGAAAAATTTACTTCGCAAATATCCGCGTTATAAAATAAAATGATGTGTCTTTCCTAGTATGAAGAGCACCTCCCACCCTCCCTCAATTGTGTGCACTATCCCCGTCACCACTAATCCCAGCACCGCTACTCCCAATACCACTACACTAGGCAAGACACACCACTGACGATAATACGACACGTGTTTCGCCTCTACACGAGGCATCGTCAGGTGATATAGACTCTACGGTGGCTAACCGCTAAGTGAGTCACTTATATATAAATAGTTAGTAACCAGGGGCAACTAATAGGCTACTTTTTAACCGATTACGGAATTTAAGAAAGAAGTTTTAGTATTTTTCTTCCTTTATATATTTATTTTCTATATTCGGGATAACGGGTGTTTTTTCAAACAAATATCATATTTGTAAACAATTAATTTTAACTTTTGCATAAGAATTTGTAACTCCGCTGATGATATACGTTTTAATTATCAAAACAGCGCCATCTATCATCAAATGAAAAAAGCCTATATAACTTTAATGGATGATGGTGCGTTTCACCATTTAAGTATCGGTTGGTATGGGTCTTTTTTCTATACACAATAATAATGGTGAATCGCACCATCGTCCATCACAGTTAGCTACCGTGGGAAAATCTTTGTTTCAGAGAGCACGAGGGATATGTGACAGAATACATCTGGTCGCCGAGCTTCAGCACGTCGAGCAAGTATTGCAAGACAACAAGCTTCGGGTCCCGCGCCTCCGTCACAGTGACCGAGTGAAGCCAGCCACAGTCGAGCGTGTGCCTGCTGTACTTCCCTATGTCAGAGGAGTCACAGACTAGGTTGGCTATATCTTGAAGCGAGCTTCCATTAAAACATACTTCAAGCCGCCGAAGAATATTAGTAAATTTTTACCATCCGTCAAGTGTCATATCCCTCTACAAGATGCAGGAGTGTACAAGCTGGATTGTGAATGTGGTCTCTCTTATATAGAACAAACAAAAAGATCTATTAAAACCCGCGTGAAATAACATATTATAGCTGACTTGAACCACCGACGTTCCAAAAAGGCTGCACTGTGTGAACATGTTCTAGATCGTCCCCGCCATTACATTAGATTTGATAAACCACAAATTCTCGCAAAAGAACACCGATTTCCACCAAGGATGATTCGCGGGGCTGTTGAAATTAAAAAACATCCTAATATCAATAGAGAAGATGGATGGGTGCTGTCATCTGCTTCATCATTATCATCATCATTACAGCCATTCATAAGTCCACTGCTGAACATAGGCCTCTCCCAAGGAATGCCACAAAGCACGGTCCTGAGCCACCTGCATCCATCGACTTCCTGCATGTCTTACCAGGTCGTCACCATCTCGTGGGGGGTTGCGCTGCACTTCACCTACTGGTACGAGGCTACCACTCAAGAACCTTTCATCCCCATCGGTTGTCGGTTCTTCGAGCTATATGGCCGGCCCACTGCCACTTCAGTCACTAATCCGTTGGGCTATGTCGGTTACTCTTGTCTACTGTCGGTTCTACTGCGGATATGTCATCTGCTTGGGATCCTATAATTATTAAAATTAAATCCAAAACCAAGCATACCACTGCAAGACTTCAAGATACTGTAAGCTAATTCTGCGTAGATCAGACCAAAAATTAATATTCAAAAACTGAAGTTAGCCGGGCTAACTATGACATCGGGACGTCAAACACCTCAGTAACCCCCCGTGACCATGGGTGCTGTAAAGCACCCGAAACGTAGGAAATTTAAAAGTTAAATCAAACGCGAAAAAATTCATAAAAATTAGTTTCTTTTAATGTGTAGTCCTCGCGCAAATATAATAAATCATTAGGTTATTTTTTCTTAGATAGAGGTAAGATCTATATCTTTGTAGAACATAGTATTTACGTATCACTAACTATTACGCCAGCGCACGCAGATAAAGCAGTTCAGGAGCGCTTTTTTCCAACTTTCTTAACGAAAATCAATATTTAAGACTAGCTCAGAGGTGTAGCTTATATTAAATAGCCTCTACCTATTCCTCGCAAATTTTAAACTTGGAAGAGCCATGCTGTATCTATATTAGTAGTATAGGTGTAACACGAATGGATCGGCTCAACCGGGGAAGGACCATGGTCTCACAGAATACCAGCGTAAAAAAGCAGTTCAATACTGCTGTGTTTCGTGTGGTGAGTGTAAAGAACCGGAGACCTTTTTACTGGACACAAGGCATTCCATCTTAGTCCTCACGGGTGACAACGCATCTACATTTTGATTCGTAATAGAGGATATATGTCTATGAGCCACAGCAACCACGTACCATCAGGTGGACTGTGTGCTCGTTTGTCACACATAGCCTATAAAAACCTGGCTATTATATACAAGAATAATTTATCAAATCCGACTGGAAGGTAGTTCCAGAGATTAGCGTGTGTACTCATTTTCTCCTATAGATAATATATATATATATATATATATATATATATATATATATATATCAATTATATGAAAATTATATTATTATTATTTGATTATTAATTCATCTTTGTCTCTTAATAATTTTTAACGCCTGTAAAATGTTTCTAAATAATACCATTTTTGATTTATATTTACGTGTAATTATTATAAACAAATCCTACAATACTTGAATATCATTGATGCCCACATTATTGTATTGTATTCAATTCGATATCTTCTATATTTGTTTTACTTTTGTTGTGGTTGAAACTGAAGACTTTTGAGTTTCATTCGACTAATTTCCTGGAACCCTACTGGCGCATTGTGAATGCTCGAAGCGTTCAAAGACTTGATTTATTCAACGACGCATCGTTTGTCCAGCGCTTAACTCGGAGTGGACTGAATTTTTTTTTATACAGTTGGACGTTAATTACAGTTTTCTATATCGCAGCACTCAATTTTCTGTAAGTCAATCGAATATAGCTCAACAAATTGAAATCCTTTAACACTGATTCTCTCGAATTATATTTATTTTTAGTTTGTTCGCTAAGAGAGTGTCGGTACACGCAGAGGCGCAGTTATTATTTTGCTTTTATTTTATTATTTTTTACTGCGTTTGTTAAATAATATGATTTTCCATTGTAATAATAAAATAGAAAACTATTTTATTCTTATGAATATCGTGGTAAAATACGAATATAAACATTATAACAAGTTTAATAGCAAAGAACCGTTCACTTCGGCGCTTCGTTTTAAAATGCCAAATTCTCTTTCGGGTGTACGCTGACCTTTGATGTCGCGGCGGCGCCTTTAACGGCGGTACGTTTCAAGGTGGCGCTATACAACGGCAACCGTTTATAAGCGTACAGACTTTAAATTTGATTGAGTGGCAGATGTGACTATTATTATGTATTTCGAATCAATAAAAATAAGAGTAAGACGAATCCCATGTCGTCCCGTAGGTGTAGTAAGAGCGACAAAGTGAAGTTTAAGCAGAACAGAATAGGGCATCTAATAATATATAAAAATAAATTTTTGTTTGTTCGTATTTCATGCGCTGCCATACCGCTCATTAGATTGCGGTAAAACTTTGTAAACTTATTGCTGGCACTTGCGCAAAGGTTATAGGCACATTACATTAACTGACAGTAGGTGACACGTATCGCATCAATAAATTTATTTAAAAGTTAAATATCATTTAACTTCAATGAATGTATTATCATTCCTAATTAGACAATACGTGTATGTCGCATGTGACAAACAAAATTATATGACCTAGGGTGCAGCTAGCATATTTTCAATGTAAAAATACTTTTATAAGTGGCAGAGCCATGCCATAGCCATATTGTGGTTGTTACAACCAATGGGTCAGCCAAACGAAACGAATAGGATGGCCGATTAACTTACAAATTTGCGTTTGACTGATGACAATATAATAATTGTATAACTATTCTAGTATCTTGATCTGGGTCACCAAGATAAAATAAAATAATTATCAGGATCATTATGGCTCGTGATCGATGCGTGTTGTTTAAGTTTCTTGAAACTCTATTCCCATTTATATATATATATATATATATATATATATATATATATATATATATATATATATATATATATATATATATATTATCTTGTATATATATATATATATAGGTATATTATCTTGTATATTTATATATATGTATTTATGTATGTGTATATAATAACAAAGTGCAAAGTGCTCTTCATCATGTTGTGTCCTGTCCGTTGTTTGTGTATACATAAGTTGTTTAATAAAAAAAATATTATGTTTGTTATCATAATAAAATAAATCACTGGAGTAAACAAAGTTTTAAAACATTTTCTGCTTGAACAACGTTCGCAATCTAACAAACGTGTGACAATTTTCTGCTACGTGCAGTTTGTGTCGTGATTAATCTGATTGTTCGTCGCTTGACCGTTCCGAAATAGTTCCGAAATGGTTCCGAAGAAAAATGTGCCATTTGCTAAAGTGCGCATCATTTGTCTATCGGACACTCAAATTGCTTCGACAGAGCTGAGTGCAGTTGAACGGAATTTACGACTCGTTACATTATAATATGTTGAACTTTTATATTTAGCATTAAAAAAAGCATTAATAGTAAACACTAAGAAATAAGTTTAATAAATCTTTAATAATTTTAGCTGTTATGGTACTTATACGGACATTTAAATGGCATATAAATGGTTATTTCGCGTCTTGATATTTGTTTATTTGCGCTACATGTTTTTAAATGATATAGCCATGCTAGAAATATATTATGGTCGTAGCATTAATGGGTCGGCTTGACCGTGGAAGGACCACGTTCTAACAGAATACCAGCGTCAAATAGTTTTTTTTTTGCTTTTAAAGGGAAAGTACAATAATAAATTACACAATAAAACATATAAAGTATTCCTAAAAACCAATGAAGTTTCCACAAATATCTAATACATAATAAAAGCTTGCCACCATAATAATATATCGTATTAAAAATAAAAATATAAAAGAATAAAACTAACTAAATGGTTAAACATTAAGTCATCATCATTATCATTTCAGCCCTTCACAAGTCCACTGCTAAACATAGGCCTCCCCCGTGGAATGCCACAAAGCACAGTTCTGAGCCACCTGCATCCATCGACTTCTTGCATATCTTACCAGGTCGTCACCCCATCTAGTGGGGCGATGCCCTACACTTCGCCTGCCGGTACGAGGCTGCAACTCAAGAATATTTTTTCCCCATCAGTTGTCGGTTCTTCGAGCTATATGGCCGGCCCATTGCCACTTCAGCTTACTAATCAGTTGGGCTATGTCGGTCACTCTGGTTCTACTGCGGATATCCTCATTTCTAAGTTCATCACGCAGAGAAACTCCGAGAATAGCCCTCTCCATAGCTCGCTGAGCAACCTTGAGCTTCCTTATCCGGCCAGCAGTGAAGGACCACGTCTCAGTTCCATATGTCATCACTAGCAACACGCACTGGTTGTACAGTCTCGTTTTCAAGTTTTGAGGTATACCTGATGATGTATCGCCTTTCTTGAAAAACCAGACCACCACACTTCTACTCCACGCCTCCGGTGTAATACCACCATGGAGGACGGAATTAAAGAGCTTCTGAAGGACTTCAAGTACCGGTTTTCCACCCGCTTTCAGAAGCTCCGCTGTAATTCCATTCTCGCCTGGGGCCTCCCCGTTTTTAAGGTGCTGGAGAGCCATTCTAATTTCACTCAGACTGACGTCCGGCATATCAACGGAATAATGTCAGATAAGACTCGCTCTTGGATCGTTACTCACACTTTTTTGTGGCTCCAACGATGATGTGTACAGCTGCCCATAGAACCTATCAATCTCACTCAAAATATCAGGTGTGCCGGAAATGACGCTGCCACACTCAGCTTCAGCTTCGACGGTTGGCTCTTTCTGGCAGACAGATCTCTAGCAAAGACTTTGGAGCCCTGGTTCGGCATTTCCGCGTGCTGCCTATCTCCTGTTTGTTTCCCTTTGTCGCCTTTTACGACACCCACGGGAAGATATGGGTTAGTGGATATTCTTAACCGCCACTACACAGCAAAACATTAAGTAGTAAGCAGTTAAAATTTTCGTATTGTAAGTGTAATGAAACGCACATATTTTTACTAACAATGATTATGGACTATTGCACTGTCCAGATAGTAAATTTATAAACATTTACCATCTTCATCAACGAATATTGGGAATTTTTTTTTGAAAAGCCTAAGTAAGGCTAAGTTTACAGTGACAACGTTAAATAACATATTAATTAAAAATATCAGGAAATTCAATAAATACAAAAATAAACCGTTTTAGAATGCAGTTAACAAAAGAAAGTTTTTAAAATTATGGAAGTCTCAAGGAACTTTGCTCGCGTTTAAACTTTTCAAATGCTCTTTCTGCTGTTCCCCGCAAACAGTGTTCCCGAATAAAATAATTCAGCTTCCATTATTTACACGCTACAACAAAGTTAATATAAAACAACATCCGTCATCAAATCTATACAGATCAGAGAAGACTTTTTTTTATAGGATAGGTGACAATCGAGCACACAGTCCGCCTCATTGTAAGTGGTTACTCTGACCCATAGACATCCACATCTATCCTCAATAAAGAATCAAAATGCAGATGCGTTGTCACCCATGAGGACTAAGATGGAATGCCTCTTTTCCAGTAAAAAGTGTCTCCGGTTCTCTACACTCACCATTATCTACACACACTCACTTCTGGTGAGTGTAGAGAAGATGCTGTGCCCATCACCTGTTTCATTTGACTCTGTCGCCTCTTAGACACCCACAGTGATGACTACTTCCACTAATTCTCACTTATCCTGGATGTAATGGCACAGTGTTAGTGTAGTGTGTTAAGGATTGGTGAGTTAGCAGTTCAATGTTTTTGTAAGACGATAAGCTGACATTTTATTTGTTATGAATATAATCATAATATATTTATTTAAATAACTCCATATCGTTCCGTAAGGGTCGTAAGAGGCGACAGAAGGAAACTGAATAAGGTAATGGGTAGCAGCATCCTGATATCATATCATATAATAACCCAATAACAACTCAAAATAATATAAGAACCCGCTTGCCAATCGTGGCAATTATGGCATAATTTACCATATCAGAATGTCTAAGGGAGAGGGCCTTTGTTCAGCGGTAGACTTTTATGAGCTGTAGTGGATGGAATGAACGTAGTTAAATATATCCCAGCACCACTGGTTACCACTTTTTAGTAGTGATGCGGATAGTGCACGCAATTGGGGAATGACGGGAGGTGCTCTTCAAACTTTATTACGTGGTAAAGCCATACTGCATCTTTATTAATAGTATAGTTGTAGCACGAATGGATCGGCTCGATCGGGTTAGGACCACGCTCTCACAGAATACCAGCGTAAAATAACAGCTTAATGCTGCTGTGTTTCGTATGGTAAGTGTAGAAAACCGGAGATCCATTTTACTGGAAAAGAGGCATGCTATCTTTGTCCTCACGGCTGACAACGCATCTGCATTTCAATAATACGCAAACGAAGATAAATGCTCGTTTGTTACCCTTATTCTATATAAAAAACTAGGTAAGATACATCATTTTATTTTATTACGGAGATCTTAGTAAATTAATTTTAAACAACTTGAATATAATGAATTTCTACAAAGTAACGCCTGATTTTAAGGATTATTACTTATTATAATAAAAAACAACAATCACTTAAGGGCTCAAACTAACACTAAAATTGGTAGACATTGTTATATTTGTACGAAAGTCGCATAATAAATTTTAGCTAAAGAATCATAATACAAGAGTTTGGTTTTGTTCTCCGAAATGCTAGACTTTCGTCTCGTGATACATTTAATATTTCATGCGCTGCTACATCTGAAACTTTAAAGACATCTGAAACTTTAAAGCTTTAGAGTTTCAATTGTAGCAGCGCACGAATACTCATACTCTAAAAATAATTTTAAGAACACTAAAGTTGGAAACTACTCTCTAAATTATTAATAGTTATATTAAAACAATATATACTTGAACGGCTTATGGTTATAAAACATTTATGGAATACTGTAAGCAGTTGGAACTGCATACAAGATCAAACTAAAATCCATCCAACAGCTCTCTGACTATCAAGATGTAGAATAGGGTCTCTCTACAACATGAACTTCTTAGCTTTTACCAAAAGAATCACCACAATGGACAAATCTTGATCTGTTAGGTGAAAAGATGGTTTACGCAAAAACGTGTTTGAGCTGCACTATTTTCTTCTGTGAGTGTGCGCAGGAATTACACGCTTTAATTCCTCCCTCTCCTTTCCATCATCGGACAACCAGGCGGTCGGCGGGTCTTCATCCCTTTGTTGTCGATATTCCACGCATTAGAACCAAATGGTTTGCTTCGTCTTTTGTAATGCGTACAGCAAAGGAGTGGAATAATTTGCCGGCGTCTATCTTTCCGTCTGAATACAATTTGGGCGTCTTCAAGGCTTTTGTTACGATAAGACAGTGTTATTTACCATCTAAGCCTGCATCACCACTTACCATCAGGTGGGATTGTGGTCAAGCAATGGCTTATATTAAGTAAAAAAAAAATCGCTTCCCTCACAGATGGCCTCAAAGATTTTGCCATTGGTGCAACACTTGGCAAGCTGGTTCCAACGTGGCTTTTTTATATTATATTATATATTTGAGGTTTATTTTCAGGAAGAACCCGCTGCCCATTTACTGTTTCAGTTTCCGTCTGTCGCCTCTTACGAAACCTACGCAAAGGCAATGGATATATGTATTAACACCTCCACTACACATTTTCTCATGTTTCTCATTTTTGGGCATCGTAAAAGGTGACTATGGAAAGCATTGAGAGAATTCTAAAATGTTCTTACTTTTTATATAAGTAAGAATAACAAAGGAGATTCCACCTGATTGTAAATGGATGCTGTGGTCCGCAATATATTTTTTACGTGGTAGAGCCATGCTGTAGCTATATTGTGGTTGCAGCACGAATGGGTCGGCTCGACAGGGGTAGTACCACGCTCTCAGAGAATAAAATAGCAGCTCAATGCTGCTGTGTTTCGTATATTGAGTGTAGAGAACCGGAGACCTTTTTTACTGGAAACGAGGCATTCCATCTCAGTCCTCAGGGGTGGCGGTGCATCTGCATTTTGATTCTTAATTGAGGATAAATGTAGATGTCTATGGGCCACAGCATCCACTTACCACGAAGTGGACTGTGTGTTCGTTTGTCACGCTTATTGTATAAAAAAACATAATATTTATCCCCAAATACGTTTAACACTTTGCCAGAGTGTAGCTCACCATCGTATGATAATGCCTCATGGATGATTTTAGTAACGAAACATAAATTTTCACAGCATCCAGAGATGACTGGTAGAGAATGCCAATAAGCTTTAAGTCAATCCATTCGTCCATTTCAGCCAAAAAAAATGTTTTGTACATAGATTATTGCCCATAGATTGTATTATATTTATTTATTGTACCTATTTATTTAAAAACTTTATTGCGTCCCTTTAGAAAAAAAAAGATACAAAGGGCGGACATAATGCCTAAAGGCATTCTCTACTAGTCAACTACGGTAATTCTAAAAATTATTCAGTAAATGCTCGCATACCTTCTTTTTAAAGGAGTATTTGTTGGGTGCTTTTCTGATATCATAAGCAAAGGAATTCCAAAGACAGATATTCAGGTGTGTTCCCATATAAATTTGTAGAAAATATGGGATGACGTAATATTGTAACTATTAAGATAAGACATTGCGACGGTGATATCCCTTAGTTCACTCAAAAAGGTGACTCATATGGATTGAAACACAAAGCGTAATATATTTTATGTTTTACACACAGAATACGAGCGTCAAATAGCAGCTTAACGCTGCTGTGTTTCGTATGGTGAGTGTAGAGAACCGGAGACCCTTTTAACTGGAAACGAGGCATTCCATCTTAGTCCTCACGGGTGACAACGCATCTGCATTTTCATTCGTAATCGAAGATAGGTGTAGATGTCTATGGGCCACAGCAACCACTTACCATCAGGTGGACTGTATGCTCGTTTGTCACCCTTATCATATAAAAAAATTATGTGTGTAAACTGCTTCGAGATACAGGAGAAAAGTCAAGTGTGGGTGTAAAGTTTTTTAAGATTAAAATAATAGTCATTTCATTTAAAACAAATTATAATTAAATAAATACACAGTTGAAAGAAATACATTGAGAGTACAATTTTTCTCTACAGTCTGTCGCGTTGATTAATCAGCGAGAAGAAAAACCTATCGTGAGGAGGACCCCGAGAGGATATAATTAACAACAACGAAGCTCATGTTCGGTCGTGCTTTTATTTATTTTATATTTTGAACATTTATTTCTATGTTCCTTGTTGTATTTAAATAGAATTAAAGTTAAATCTTATTTGCAATGAGTCTTTAGAACTAATCCTTAATGGAGCAAATTTAAACCAATTGCATTTGAAACCATAATAAAACTGCGTTATTGCATGATGTAGGACTCGTCTGTTACTGTTTACAATTTCTACTTTATTAATTTATTACAGCCTTTCACAAGTCCACTGAACATATGCCCCCAAGGCATGCCAAAAAGATTTATCAATATACTTATAAGCCAAAAAGTTATGTATAATTTTATAACAGTATAAGCTTCGAAAACCATGTAGCAACGGCATAAGAGTTATTTCTGTTTTATAGTATAACAAGTCTTCTATAAATGTTTTGTTTAATAAATAATTTGTACATTTAAAGCGCCGATATAGTTAAAGTTTTATCCATGTAAAAATTACAAATTTTTTGGAGTCCAGTTATTCGTATTATATACTTGTACTTTTTCTTTTTTATAGAATAAGGATGACAATGGAGAACACAATGGTTAGGGGATGCTGCGGCCCATTACATCTACATTTACGTCTGAAAGTAGATGCGTTTTTATCCCTGAGGACCAAGATAGAATACCTCGTTACAGCAAAAAGGGTCTCCGGTTCTCTACACTCATCATACGAAACACGGCAGCATTAAGTTGCGTACATTTATAGAATAACGAAAAAAGTCGATATGTTTAAATGCACTTTGAGTGAATTCACTAGGGTAGAATTGTTTATAATTTCGTTATAGTTAAGTATCATATTTTTATTAAACATAAAAGAATTGCACTCCTTCACCAAGGTTTAATAGGAAGAAATCGCTGTTATGCGATAAGGAAGTTATAAATATTTTATATTATTTCAAACATTAAGTAATTTCAGAAAACTTTAAGTAAGAATACTGCACTCGTGTTTAGCGACACATTATTAGCAGTTCCACAGTGCAGTGGATTAGCAATGAATTGCGTTGGTTCGATACCCGCACAAAACAAATATTTGTATGGCCTACAAAAATTTTTTCCGGGTCTGGATATTTGTCTTTGTGCAATTTATATTTGTAAACTGCCTTGACGATACAGAAACATATCATATTATGGGTGTGACGATTTTATTGATAAAAAGAAATCGAGGAAACACCGCTAAATTTCTGACTCTGCACTGCTAATAAGAAATAGGTACACCTAATATCTGATTTTTGACTGACGATTTAGCAGCAGCCGCGTTTACGAGCACTGGACCCATGATCAACTTAAGCCTGTCTATCAAGTGAAGCCGGACTATAGTAAGGTTAAACTTTTATAGGCTGTATAGTGATCGAAGTATTTTATTTTTCCAGACATGATTATTTTTATGCACCATCGAGCACGTGGTAATTAGTGTCATTCGTGCTCATGGCGATAGAACCAAGGTTGCTAGTGTTCTGCTATTTACGGCGGGGCTTTGAACTACTACGACTAACTCAAAAAACTATGCCATTCGTGCTCATGGCGATAGAACCAAGTGTCGTGCTCATGGCAATAGAACCAAGGTTGCTAGTGTTCTGATATTTATAGCGGGGCTTTGAACTACTACGACTAACTCAAAAAACTATGCCATTCGTGGTCATGGCGATAGAACCAAGTGTCGTGCTCATGGCAATAGAACCAAGGTTGCTAGTGTTCTGATATTTACGGCGGGGCTTTGAACTACTACGACTAACTCAAAAAACTATGCCATTCGTGCTCATGGCGATAGAACCAAGTGTCGTGCTCATGGCAATAGAACCAAGGTTGCTAGTGTTCTGATATTTACGGCGGGGCTTTGAACTACTACGACTAACTCAAAAAACTATGCCATTCGTGGTCATGGCGATAGAACCAAGTGTCGTGCTCATGACAATAGAACCAAGGTTGCTAGTGTTCTGATATTTACGGCGGGGCTTTGAACTACTACGACTAACTCAAAAAACTATGCCATTCGTGGTCATGGCGATAGAACCAAGTGTCGTGCTCATGGCAATAGAACCAAGGTTGCTAGTGTTCTGCTATTTACGGTGGGGCTTTGAACTACTACGACTAACTCTAAAAAACTATGCCATTCGTGCTCATGGCGATAGAACCAAGTGTCGTGCTCATGGCGATAGAACCAAGGTTGCTAGTGTTCTGCTATTTACGGCGGGGCTTTGAACTACTACGACTAACTCAAAAAACTATGCCATTCGTGCTCATGGCGATAGAACCAAGTGTCGTGCTCATGGCAATAGAACCAAGTGTCGTGCTCATGGCGATAGAACCAAGGTTGCTAGTGTTCTGATATTTACGGCGGGGCTTTGAACTACTACGACTAACTCAAAAAACTATGCCATTCGTGGTCATGGCGATAGAACCAAGTGTCGTGCTCATGGCAATAGAACCAAGGTTGCTAGTGTTCTGATATTTACGGCGGGGCTTTGAACTACTACGACTAACTCAAAAAACTATGCCATTCGTGGTCATGGCGATAGAACCAAGTGTCGTGCTCATGGCAATAGAACCAAGGTTGCTAGTGTTCTGATATTTACGGCGGGGCTTTGAACTACTACGACTAACTCAAAAAACTATGCCATTCGTGCTCATGGCGATAGAACCAAGTGTCGTGCTCATAGCAATAGAAACAAGGTTGCTAGTGTTCTGCTATTTACGGTGGGGCTTTGAACTACTACGACTAACTCAAAAAACTATGCCATTCGTGCTCATGGCGATAGAACCAAGTGTCGTGCTCATGGCAATAGAACCAAGGTTGCTAGTGTTCTGATATTTACGGTGGGGCTTTGAACTACTACGACTAACTCAAACAAGCTATGTCATTCGTGCTCATGGCGATAGAACCAAGTGTCGTGCTCATGGCAATAGAACCAAGTGTCGTGCTCATGGCGATAGAACCAAGGTTGCTAGTGTTCTGCTATTTACGGCGGGGCTTTGAACTACTACGACTAACTCAAAAAACTATGCCATTCGTGGTCATGGCGATAGAACCAAGTGTCGTGCTCATAGCAATAGAAACAAGGTTGCTAGTGTTCTGATATTTACGGTGGGGCTTTGAACTACTACGACTAACTCAAACAAGCTATGTCATTCGTGCTCATGGCGATAGAACCAAGTGTCGTGCTCATGGCAATAGAACCAAGTGTCGTGCTCATGGCGATAGAACCAAGGTTGCTAGTGTTCTGCTATTTACGGCGGGGCTTTGAACTACTACGACTAACTCAAAAAACTATGCCATTCGTGGTCATGGCGATAGAACCAAGTGTCGTGCTCATGGCAATAGAACCAAGGTTGCTAGTGTTCTGATATTTACGGTGGGGCTTTGAACTACTACGACTAACTCAAACAAGCTATGTCATTCGTGCTCATGGCGATAGAACCAAGTGTCGTGCTCATAGCAATAGAAACAAGGTTGCTAGTGTTCTGATATTTACGGTGGGGCTTTGAACTACTACGACTAACTCAAACAAGCTATGTCATTCGTGCTCATGGCGATAGAACCAAGTGTCGTGCTCATAGCAATAGAACCAAGGTTGCTAGTGTTCTGCTATTTACGGCGGGGCTTTGAACTACTACGACTAACTCAAAAAACTATGCCATTCGTGCTCATGGCGATAGAACCAAGTGTCGTGCTCATGGCAATAGAACCAAGTGTCGTGCTCATGGCGATAGAACCAAGGTTGCTAGTGTTCTGCTATTTACGGCGGGGCTTTGAACTACTACGACTAACTCAAAAAACTATGCCATTCGTGCTCATGGCGATAGAACCAAGTGTCGTGCTCATGGCAATAGAACCAAGTGTCGTGCTCATGGCGATAGAACCAAGGTTGCTAGTGTTCTGATATTTACGGCGGGGCTTTGAACTACTACGACTAACTCAAACAAGCTATGTCATTCGTGCTCATGGCGATAGAACCAAGTGTCGTGCTCATAGCAATAGAAACAAGGTTGCTAGTGTTCTGATATTTACGGTGGGGCTTTGAACTACTACGACTAACTCAAACAAGCTATGTCATTCGTGCTCATGGCGATAGAACCAAGTGTCGTGCTCATGGCGATAGAACCAAGGTTGCTAGTGTTCTGATATTTACGGTGGGGCTTTGAACTACTACGACTAACTCAAAAAACTATGCCATTCGTGCTCATGGCGATAGAACCAAGTGTCGTGCTCATGGCGATAGAACCAAGGTTGCTATTATTCTGCTGTTTACGGCCGAGCTTTGAACTACGACTAACTCATACAATATAATAATAAATACAATAAGGAGAAAAATACTCTATCACCTAGTAAAATTACTTAGAGGCAACATGTTTACAATTCTGTATATGGTCATAATCATTATCATTACATCATATTAAAAATTCACTGCTAAATATAGGCCTCTTTCATAAATTTTCCTATGGACAGGATATTTGTCATAGCTGTCACGTTTAGCAAAAGCGTTGTCATCAAAAATATGTTACTGCCTATCTGGTATTGTTTTCTTTATAATCAAAATACTAGCAGTTTTATGTTAGTATCCATCTTGTTTTTTTCTTTTCTTTATAATCAAATTACTAGCAGTGAATATCACTTCCCAACATTCCCTTTACTACTCCTGGTAAGTTTAAAATGCCTGTGTTGTCATGACATTTGTCGAGGGGAAGATTTGAACACTAAATTAGGCTATTGCCACTTGTTTCATTTCACTCTGACGCCTCTTACCACACGCAAGTGATGATATTTGGTACTGCATTATATTATCCTACCACTACATGAACATACCTACGTATGAGACGCTATTAGGTTACAAAGCGCTTGAACAAACAAGAACTAAGCCTGTCTTGTACCAGTTACATCGGAGTTACGTACGCATTTTCGACCAAGTTCGACCCCTCAGTATTCGCCTCAACGAAATTTAGGTGTGGTTTACAATGTTGTTAACAAGCTTATAGATATTGTCATACGTTGTTAGGGTTGCTATTATACGATTTAACGAATACCTATAATACCGTGACTTCTTTAACAGGAAAAGCTACTTAAATTTAAATCGCATATTTAGAAGCTATCTGAGCTAAAAAATTACTTCAAAAAAGTACAAGCTGACTTCAAAGAATTTAAAAGAATAAAATAATTTCATATTGTGGTTTAGGCATAGTGTATAATATAAGAATCCATTTTTTTAAAACGTTACCTCTTCTTGAGGATTTTGTACTGTATCGTGGTGGCAGTTTACATACATACATTTCACAAGGACAAACATCCAGACACGCGATAATTATTTGTAGGCCATACAATTACTTGTTCCGTACAGGATTCGAACTCGCGGCCCTAAACGCTGCAACTCATTGCTAAGGCACTGTGCCACAGAGCCCTCAAAAATTAAAGCCCTATTACGTGGTGAAGCCACGCTGCAGCTATTCTATGGTTGTAATATAAATTGGTTGGCTTGACCAGGGAATGAGCTCGCTAAGTCACATTCATTTATTTATTGCAGCCTATCAAAAGTCTCTGCTCTGCTGGACATAGACCTTCCGTATAGATTGCCTATCGATATATAATAACGACGTCATTGGTCTAGTGAATGTAAGCGATTGCTACGCGTGGGTCTAGTCAGGTGCTTTTTACGAAGAGTTTCTCTACGAACCGCGCGGACGAGTTAGGTTTTTGGGAGCCTAAGTCTACGTTTCTCATGTTGCCGTCTCTGTCCAATTCCGCGCGCATATGCAAGATAGTACTATCACGTACTCACTCAGAGTATTCTTTTATGTTTCGTAATTTGAAAATTATTCAAACAATAATATATAAGATATGTAGATACATTTTTTCAAACAGAATTCAATAACATTTCTAATTGTTCTAAATTGATTTATTGTCTCGAAATATAAGGATGAAGTAGGACCTATTTTGATAGAAAATTACAGATATTTGAGAGGGCGTAACTTTGAAACGTTATGTTATAATGTAAATCTGACAAACCACAGACACAGATATTAGTTTTTTAGATCATGTTTAAATAAATTATGGACTTGAGTTGATTTATATTCAATCTACGATCAAACTTCGTTCATATGGAGTTCTCTAGGGAGAAAATTCCCTTTAGGATTTAAAGAAATACAGTACGTGATCAAATATGGACTATTCTATGCTTCAAAACGCATCACAGAAATGGGAAGATGCCTGTACTAGCAGTGGATTACTTCACATTTTAATTTATCACACTTTTTGTACTTTTAACAGACGGCTGCTATTAAAATAAAAGGATAACTTAGATTTTCTTGGCGCATCCTAGTACCTACGTTGTAACAACCAAGTCGTATTTATTCCACCTGTAAGTAATATAAGGATCAGCAGCAATTTCGAAAAACATATAAATCGTAATTATAAAGTGAAGAACTAGAGTCACTTTATACTGGAAACGAAGCATTCCATCATAGTTCTCAGCGGTGATAACGCATTTGTGTTTTGTTTTTTAAACGAAAATAGATGTCTTTGGGCTACAGCATCCACTTACCGATAGTTGGGCCCCTTTTAGTTAATTTCAAAGAACGAGGATGATTATTTTAAATTAGATAGATTGTACTTCAGGTCCTATACATATTTTGAGAAAAAATTCCACCTCTAAAAGGTGCAAAAACAGGTGATTTAATTATCTAACAAAAATAAATGCTATTCAGCTTAAAATATTCCTTAGGTTCCTTTCACCATAAACACTAGGAGTGGCCTTACACAAATTTAAAATATGCAATGCGTGATGCATTAATAATGTTAAAATAAGGAATGAAATTTTTTATGTAACTATTTAGTCGTAATTCAAACTTAAGATGTTCCACTCAAAATACTAAAAAAAATTGATTGTAATGAAAAGTAAAAGCCGCATTCAAAGAATTAAAAAGAATACAATAATTTTCATTTAACAGCTTCTGAAGTCGAAGCTTTAATTCTTAGATATAGTATGTCTTAGCACCCCCTTCCAAAGCTTTAATGGGAAATAATTTCACTCTTTTCGTCGGATTTAACTTTTTGTTATAATTTTTATTTTATCTTGACAAATTGTGGACCCTTAATGCGGAAACGCAGCTTTCTTCTGGGAAACTTTGTATTTCGCCTAGGAAAAGTGAAATTACTCACAGCTAAGTTAATCATTCTATTCATTGAGGACGTAGGGCTTAGCACTGAACTGTAGAAATAGCAACGATCACAATAAATCTTTTAGGTCGCAGTGATACTGGTCTCTCTAGACCTGCATAGCTGCTGGTACATAATAATAAGTTTTATTTTATGAAATGGTCTTTGAGGTAGAGAGCTACAGTCATTTCACATTTTGTCAGTAAAATTTATAAATCTCTATCGATAGCAATTCGAGTGTATAAATTTAAAATGAAGAAAAAACACAGTTTACAGAAATGGACTAGAGCTTTTATATTTTTTATATGATAAAATTAAAAAACAAACACAGTACAATACCTGATGAAAAGTAGAAGTTGTGGCACATAGTAAGTCTTCGAATATGTTTCTAATTACAGAAGCGTTGCTCTGACGTCTAAGATAAAATGCCTTTTTGAAAAAGGATCTCTATGATAAATTAATGTCGAATCTTGAAAAATATATTTACCAATTTCTTTAAACTATTAATAATAACTTTATTATTTTTGTTGGATTAAAAATATCTTTAAGTTAGTTAATAATTTTAGTATAAATTAATAGAATAAATTTACTCTTTCTTAAGTTTTCAATACAAATATATATAGCAAAAATCTTAACCACCTAATATTTGCAGACGACTTGATTCTGCTCAATGAAAATCAAGAAGGCTTAGAAATAAAGAAAAGCCAATTAGAAAGAGAAAGTAAAATTGCAGGGTTAACTATAAGTCAACAAAAGTAAAAATAAATCATATAAAAACATCTATCTTTCTAAATTCTAATCAAATAAAGTATGTCGACAAATATACATATTTAGGACAAATTAATTGCACCAAAGAATCAGATGCAGAAGGAAATAAATTTCAGGATAAGTAAAGCTTGGAAAAGATTCTAGACCCTCAAAGAAATTATGAAGAACCCACATATACCCCTAAAAGACAAAACTGCAGTGTTCAACTCGTGCATAATACCATGTTTAACGTATGGAGCACAAACCTGCGCCCTCACTAAGAAGCATAGTAGAGCACTAGCAGTGTGTTAAAAGAGAATGGAAAGAAGCATTCTAAACAAGCTACGGGACAAAATCAAATTTACAAATATAAGAAGCAAGACAAAAGTTACACATGTCGCATACACAGTGAAAAAACTTAAGTGGAAATGGGCAGACCATATGATAAGAAACAGGAGAGAAAAATGGACAAAAAATGTTACTGTATGGTACCCTAGAGATGAAAAAAAGACGTAAAAGACGTCAAAAATTAAGATGGGAGGATGACATTGAGCAAATAGTCACAACAATATGGCAAAGAAAAGCTACAAATGAGGTAATATGGAAACCCCTACGAGAGGCCTATGCCAAAGGGCAAGCTGATAATAATGTTACCTATGTCTAAAATTAAATTGAATTGTTATTATAAAATATAATTTAGTATGTAAAGTAATTTATAAAATGTTGCAATTATAATAATTCTTAATAATAGGATGAAAAATTATTAATAATAATATTAATAAAAAAATAAGAAAAGTACAACAGGACTAGCTTTAATTCAAGTTAATAAAATAATAATACATAATATATATCAAAATAATATTTGATTAATTGGATAAAATTGAATTACTTGAAATTTTTTATTAATGGTTAAAGGGAGAATAATTAAAATTAAAGTAGATATTACCAAAACAATAACTCCTTCTAATTTATTAGGAATAGACCGTAAAATTTCATATATTATGCATTTTTGGTTATCAGCATTAAGCTGTTATTTTACACTTGTAGAGCGGCCGTGAGAGCATGGTTCCTCGGTCAACTCGACCCATTTGTACTGCAGCTATAATATAAATGCAGCGTCAAAAATTAACTCAGTAACTACATTAGCAGCGTGGCTATTATTTTTAATTTTTTTATCGTGTCTGCCGGTCTGGAAAGTTTATCTATTACATATAATAAAATTGTAAATAGCAGATGTCTGTACATTTTATATTTTTGTAATAAAAGTGATTGAGGGGTACTAAAAATAAGTAATTAAATACATTTCTACCATTTTTAGAATTTTCTGTCTGTCTGTCTGTCTGTCTGTCTGTCTGTTTGTTTGTTAACGTATCACGTTTAAAGTACTAATTTATATCATAAGAATTGTTAAGGAAATTATAAAGTAAACCTTCGGGTTACATTTAGTCTTTATTTCATTAAAATGGGTTCATTCCATCAAAAGTTATGATAAATATTCTGAAGTATGGGTAGGGAATTTGCTCAACGGTGGCTTTGTTTGAGTTGTTCTCTTGAGGATGTTAGCAGCGCCATCTCTCTTTAAATATATACATATAATAAAAATGATGATAACATGTGTCTCTTTCTGTACATTGTATATATATATTATGGTGACTAAAATCATTATGGGGAACTAAAAATAATTAAATAAGTACATTTTTATAATTTTTAGAATTGTCTTTCTGTCTGTTTGTCTGTTTTTATATGAAAGCATCACGTCTAAAGTAAATATCTTTTTTTTTTCAAAGAAATCGTTAAGAAAATCATAAAGCGTTTCTTCGAGTTACATTTAATCTTTGTTTTATTAAAATTGGTTAATTCTATCGAAAGTTATGATTATTATTTTGAAATGTAGGTTCGAATTTGTTTAATGGCGCCACAAAATCTCAGAAATAGTAATAAAAAGATACGTGTGTAAAAAAAAACGTTCTATTATAATATATTTATACTTAAAACACAGTAAAAAAAAATATGTTTTCCTTAAATTAAAAAAGGATGTTTTCTCACAAAGAACGTAATAGATGGCGTTGTACAAATTACAACCTTTTCTGAATTGCGGTGTTAAGATTTTTCGCAGGTGAATCGTATTGACACTCACTGAAAAAATTCATGTTCATGAGTTCGACGAACCTGCAAGACTGTTAGAGCCGTGTAGGCTAACAACACAAAGCACAAACACAGACAGAAACAGAAAAAAGAGACGTACCGCGTACGTCGAAATTATTCAACAAATCTCGAAAACTCGACTAAAAGTAGTAAATTTGCAATAAATGTCGTGATATTGTTTTATACCCAGAATCCCTCTAAACCTCTAATACCAAATAACTTTCCTTACAGTTTTAAGATAGGGATAATAACATCGATGATGACATCGATGTTGGCATCGATAGCTCAACATCGATGTTCGATGTTTAGGCTACTCAAAACATCGATGATGACCATTATCGATGGTTTTTGTATATGTGTAGATACTTACACATTGTTTCAAAATTATGTGGGTATACACATCAAGGGAAAAGTAACTATTAACTTGAATATCAATTTACGTAGAATAGTTATTATGCGACAACCGACAACGACACTACGTCCGAGAGCTCATGACGCATTTTTCATGAAGTGTTTGATGCATCATGAAACTTTGTTTAAAGGTATCAGTTGACTCAATAAGCAGGTATATGACTGTCTGCCTGGCCTACCTGGGTACACCTGGTACTGCGCATACAGTTAAGTCGAAAAAAAATTTGCCCAAAAAAAAGTGTTT
This sequence comes from Parnassius mnemosyne, assembly GCA_963668995.1. Taxonomy (NCBI): domain Eukaryota; kingdom Metazoa; phylum Arthropoda; class Insecta; order Lepidoptera; family Papilionidae; genus Parnassius; species Parnassius mnemosyne. Next base: position 2,595,737 of record CAVLGL010000093.1, on the reverse strand, counting down.
GATTCAAATAATAATAATGACTATCCGTTAGCTAAGTTTATAAACAATTAAGAAAAAAAATGGCAGACACTTCTGAAGGGGTTTACATAGGGGCAGACGACCACAAAGTTGTATTTTCAAAAATTCCAAAAAAAGTGTTTGATTCAGTCTGCCATTTTTACAGCGTGTTTATTATGTATAATAAAATATTCTCACAAAAAGGCAGACAGTTTCTCCGGGGGTTACTAATTTAAAAATCTATACAAATAAATAAAATTTAAATGTCTGTTTTTAATTTCAAAATAACAATTTTTTACTAAACGCATAAGACATTATATACGATATTTATAACAAAAACACAATTTTTAAAATTTTTGTCTGTCTGTTTGTTCCGACTAATCTCCGAAATGGCTGGACCGATTTTGACGGGACTTTCACTGGCAGATAATTGATGTTATAACGAGTATTTTAGGCTGCTTTTAAATTTAAAAAAAATTATTAGGGTACCGCGCAAAAAAAAATAAAACCCTAAATTACATGCGGGCGAAGTCGCGGGGAACAGCTTTTTATTTTATCAGCAGCTATTTAAATAATCTTAAAAAAGTATAATTATTTTCATGTTTGTCAATTGGAATCGGATTCTGCTGTCAATGTACTTATCAAATCATGTGATACAGATGTATTAATTATTATGATAGGAAATATGGACCATTTAAAAAGTGATTATTTATTTGTATAGATTTTTAAATTAGTAACCCCCGGAGAAACTGTCTGCCTTTTTGTGAGAATATTTTATTATACATAATAAACACGCTGTAAAAATGGCAGACTGAATCAAACACTTTTTTTGGAATTTTTGAAAATACAACTTTGTGGTCGTCTGCCCCTATGTAAACCCCTTCAGAAGTGTCTGCCATTTTTTTTCTTAATTGTTTATAAACTTAGCTAACGGATAGTCATTATTATTATTTGAATCAAACACTTTTTTTTGGGCAAATTTTTTTTCGACTTAACTGTATGCGCAGTACCAGGTGTACCCAGGTAGGCCAGGCAGACAGTCATATACCTGCTTATTGAGTCGACTGATACCTTTAAACAAAGTTTCATGATGCATCAAACACTTCATGAAAAATGCGTCATGAGCTCGAAAGCAGTGACCATTGTGACATCACAGGTGACACTTGACAATTAAGTTTGACTCACCATACTGACATTTTTTTAGGTTAACGATGCGTTCAGGAATTCTGAATTATTCAAAATTTTTAATCTTCAGAGCAGATGCAAGATTTAGTTGATATTGATTTCGCGAGTTCGCATTGTTTGCAAGTTCCCAATTATCGATTATGGGTTCATTGACGTCGATGTTTCGATGTTTGACATGTGTCAACATCGATGTTAAAACATCGAAGTTTTAATTTTTAACATCGATGATCATCTAACATCCCTATTTTAAGTGTGTTTCCCACTCAGCGTGTGTTATGCGACGATCGTAAATAAAGCGCAAGGTCAAACTTTATGCGTTGTAGGAGTGGACCCCAGTACTGATTGTTTTGCACATGGCCAACTCTATGCCAACCTTTTTCTGTACGCCTCGGCTAAGTCTACTTCTATCGTCGTTTACACGGAAGCTCTATCATAAACGACTTAGAACTTTGAGCGTATCGATTTATTTTGTTACCACTTATTCATACAGTATTGATATAAATCGTTTAATATTCTCTTACCCTAAACGTCAAATTCTTTAAGTAAAACCTATATTCGCGAGCTACGCCGCGGGCACAGCTAGTATTAAATAAATGTTAGTGAATTTGCCAATAAAAATAATGTTCATGCGTATTTGAATTTTTTTTTTGTATTAAATGTTTTTTAACCAACAACCGATGGGGAAAAAAGGACTAGGACTGTATGACAATTAAAATTTTTAGGTTTGCTTTAGATTTAATTTTATACTATGTTGTAGTTAGATTTAAATATTTTAACATAATAAATAAACTCAGTGTTATATTATTACACTAATTTTCTCACTGAAAACCATAGCTTAAGATTGCGAATGGTTGTTTTACAGACCTTCATCTCTATTAAATTTGATTAAAAGTTACGAAATATGCCCTCGTCACATGAAATATAAAAAGTAGAAGGTTTGAAGGGTAATAATTAAAGTTCAACAAAGCTACAACCCCTTGAAGTAAATTACAGACTCAAATAATCAATTTCAGTTGGTTAATTACAGCTGCTTTGTCACTGTTGTCTTATAAAGTCAGATTTCTTTTCTAAATAAATTACAAAAAAAAAACTATTTGTTTAGAAGTATGAAACTTGGATTTTTTCCTATGCATGTTCATAAGCATGTTACCATTGAGAACTCTAAGAGATCTGTAACCAAACTCTACAAGATTACAGTTAATACATTTATATAGCGACTAGCAGACACATGAGAAAGGAAACCAAACGTTCTGGATTCTGCGAGACAGTCCAACGTTGTACACTGTCATTTTTTATTAGAAAAATAAATAAAATAGCCAAGCAAAAAAAAACTCCTTGTACATATATTGGTTTCTGTATAAAATTCGCGTCTTTGGGTCATCTTGATTCGTTACATCTATTAATGGAAACTGAACATTGAGACAAATGTCAAATAAACAACTTAATGTGAACTTTTTATTGTAAAATTTAATATGGAGAAAGGATTGGACGGAGGACCAAAGATTAATGACCCGGGATATAGTAGGTAGTAATTCGTAAGATAATAAATAAGCAAATAAAAGCAGCATTTTACTGAAATTTATATAGGGAGCCGAAGATCGCTTTGTAAGCTATGGGAGGATCTATGCTTGGGGTTTCTGTGCATGATAGACTTAGAAATGAGGATGTCCGCAGCAAAACCAGAGTTTATTATATGCTCTACTCGAAGATATTACGATATTAAAGGGACCACCCCTTTAATGTCGTAATATCTTCGAGTAGAGCATAACAATATCTATTTCCTCATATCATTGTTGTCAAAAGAGATGGGCAACAGAATTTTCCTGATAAGAGATGAGTAAAAATAATATAATTGGCTTGGCAACCCGTTTGCCAAATGTGGCAACTAGGGCTAATGCAATCTATGGAGAAGGCCAATGTTCATTAGTGGATTTCTGATTGACTGTAAGGGTATGGTAATGGTACGAATTCATTGTATAAATATTTCTTAGTGTTGTTGTGTATACATAGTTTGTTATAAACCAAGTAAATTTATTATATTATAAAAAATGTGTATGCGTATTCAATATCAATTTACAAATTAAAAAATTTTTCTATTCAGACGAATTTAAAAATCACTAGATATACCATTCTATTATTCTTAATTGACCTGTGAATTATTGAAATGGAATAAGCTTTTGATACAAAGGTAGCGTTTGCCAAACTACATTAAAATTTATGAATTAAATATCTTCAACTCTCATCGCTTAGATAAATTATAAATTTTGATTAAACAGCGAGACTAGTGAAGATTCTTCGTTTTAGGAGCGAACGTTTAAATCGTTTTAAGACTTCGTTGTTACTATTATATATTCGGTAATACCATTATTCCCTTAATTTATTTTAAAGTTATTTCTGTGCTTTACACATTAACAACGGCCTCCTTTAAAGTTTACACACGGAAGTTGCTCACCAATAATTAACCGAAATGAGAATAATTACTGGCATCTAAAAAGTCTGGCGTGCTCAGCAAAGCAGGTCAGTTTTACTGTTGGCACACCGCTTGCAAGTTTACAATATTACAATTTTTTTTCAATTTCAATTTGTTATTTATTTTCCACATATGATCAGTAAATGCAATGAACTAAGTAAAATGAACTTATACAACTAAATGACAACTGTAGATAAATTTATGTCAATAATACATATAAGATCTAGGAAAGACTGGTGCCCAAAACAACTACACTTTGTCTACTGGTACGAGGCTGCCACTCGAGAACTTTTTTCCCTATTACTTGTCGGTTCTTCGAGCTATATGGTTGGCCCATTGCCACTTTAGCTTATTAACCCGTTGGGCTATATCGATTACTCTCGTTCTATTGCGGATACCTGTTACATTACAAGCAAGTTAATGACTACACATTTTTCGTATACATTATATAAAAGTTCATGATGATAACGAGAGTATAATATAAAATTAAATTGAATCCATGGCTTATCAAAGTAAAAGAAATAAAATTTCGTTCGTCAACGGAGTCTAGCGATCTGCACAGGACAGGATTATAGTGCCCAAGTGTTTGCGCAAGCATAGTTTCACTCTTAATTCCCTCACTCTCAAAACCCGATGGGACGTTATTTGATACGACCGGAGGGCGATCAGGAGCAGGAACAACGGTTTTATGTGAATCCCGAGGGACGAGGTCGAAACATCACCAACTTTTTGACTCAGTAAGTTACGTTGGGGTAATACCGGACGGATTTTCGAATAGTTGGAAGAGTCTGCCAAAAACTTTAATTTCTCGACATTCGTATACGTCAGATTTATGGAACATGGAGCAAACCGTTAATCGTTAAACGTAAGTTAGCTCTGAGAATCTTTTGCTTGTGTAAACTAAACGGTTTCTGCTTTAAAGGTGTGCGAAAACTAGACATACTTTTTTATATGCATAATGAAAAATTGGCCATTAAGGGGTAAGACCGGACATAAATTTAAAACCACTTCTACTGCTTAGAGAAAAAAGTTTATAAAAGAGATTTGTCGTATCTTTAACGCTCAAAAACATATTTCAATATGATCTATAAATTACTAGAAACATAAATGTTCCAAACGATTTTCTCTTTTTTTGTTTCTTGCCATCCGATCTTATCCCTGATAAAAAGAAATTGTAATTTTATGTTTCTCAAACTTTGTTATGACATAAGATGGAATTACTCAATATAGGAGAAAGATCGGATGCATTTGATTTTATATGGAAAAAAAATAACAGTAAGAACTGGCGAAATGCCCTGGGATAATGCAGGAGTTAAGGAAGATATAAATATTTTAACAAAGCGGCATTTATTATTATAAATTATTTTTTAAATAATTATTATAAATTACATTTTGATTTGTAATAGAGGATAGATATAGATGTCTATGGGCCCCACCAATCACTTAACATCAGGTGGACTGTGTGCTCCTTTGTCACCCTTATCCTATAAAAAAAATGTATTTTAATATGTACTTAAAAGTAATAAAACCATCGTATTGTTTTATTACTTTTAAATATACAGACTTGCTAACGAGACTGAGTCCCATAGTCACTTGAGTAATCAACGAAAAAATATACACGACCAATGAAAGTTTAACAACCACTGCCATATTTGTAACGGGCAAAGATCGGATAATATTCATCCGATCTTCACTCACGAGGGGAAACATCGGATCTCGGCCTACAGCGATCTTACCCCTGCATGGACCAGCTTTATTTAGCTATAACTTCATAAAAATTAGTATCCACACAAAATAATAACAAAAGAAGCCATATTCTCGCTAAAAATCGTAAATAAAAGTGATAGGGAAAGATCGGATGGACAAAAATAATACAAAAATTACATTGTTTTATTAAATGCCAAGCAGCACAGGTCCCACTTGCCGGAGTGACTGGCGCGAACTGAGGGTCGGGGCAGGATGAAATGGCGTCGTGTAGCATATTGTTAGCTTTTCAAAATATAGCATAATTCGCCGGGAATTTGAATCCTACGGTCTTGCCCCATCACCGATCTTACCCCAACGTACCTTAACTGATTGAAGCCCGACCTCATGCTTAGCAACCGCGTTTACGACCACTAGATCAATGATGCAATTCAGTACCGATGGTATACAAGTTGTCATAATATGATGTGTGCATTCGCTTCGCGTATCAAGTAAACATCAAAGAGCATTTTGTGCATGAGGTTCACATTATTAAGCGGACGCTGTGGTTATAAGTGAATGGAGGAATGGTGATTATGCGTTGTTTAACTTGAAAAAGGGTCAATAGTTTTTGTGTATACTATACGAAACACACACCATACCAACCACATAGCATTAAGCTGATGTTATACGGTGGTATTCTGTAGGATAGTGGTCCTACGCCGGTCGACCCGACTCATCTGAGCTACAACTATAACGTAGCTACAGTGTAGCTTTATCACCTAAAGTAAAGTTCTTAAGATGTTCAAGGGCGGTGGTAGTCACTTAATATCAGGTGAACCGCATGCTCGTTTGCCACTGTTATGTAAATAAAACGTCTTTTGTTCTGACAACTCTCTCCGTAACGAAGAATGAATTCTTCTATGTTGCCATTACAAGACACCCAATGGTTATTAAATTAAAAATCTTTTTTTTTATAGGATAGGGTGACAAACGAGCACACAGTCCACCTGATGGTAAGTGGTTACTGTGACCCATAGACATCTACATCTATCATCAATAAAGACTCAAGATGCAGTCTAGGTAGAGTAATCGCCAACTTCCTGATTCCGAGCTATTACTGAGAATTTCTTAGCAGAACACCCCAATAATTTAAGATCAGCGATCGCGGTCACGATCACTAGACCAACGAGACATACACCTCTTAAAATATACACACACACACACACACACACACACTTACACCCGCGCCACGCAAAAATGCGTGCGTGTGTTTGAACGCACGCACGTACACATTCAGCACCTCCTTCAGATGAAAATAATAAATATACCAATAAATTTTGTGCTTTTACTTATTATACACAATTCGTTATTGTAGTGAAATAACGAGATAGATAATTTTTCCTTGAGGATTTGTTTGAAAATAGACAGGTACACGATGGCCTAGCTCAGTAATAATTGCTCGGTATGAAGTAAATATATGCTCACGTTTTACTGAAAAGAAGATCAGTCTGGAATATAAATGTATTCAGTTTACTCAAACAAAACATTTCGTATTCCTATTTAGTCCTTAGATTTGAACCTGTGTGTTAGATTTGAGACCATAAGTGCTGTTAAGTACTGTAAACGTTAAGGACATACTTTAAAATCTGTAAAAACTAGTTTCATTCATTTCTATTTCTATTAATATGCGAGAAAAGTCATTAGTTTTAAATTATTTATTAGTAAAAAGCTTAGCTGATTAATTTTCGCATTTATAATAAAATTAATTTCAGATAATGAACATCTTATTAAAGGAATGACGTCCAGCTATTCAGAATAAGCGATTTCATATTTGATGCTGCAGGATTTTTACAGAACAAGGATGACTAACGAGCTCACAGTCCACCTGATGGTAGAAGCTACCTTGACTGGAGGAGGAGCACGTTCTCTAGAATACATTTATATGCCGGCGTAAACTAGCAACATAATGCTAATGTGACTGAGGGCTCCCAACTCATTACATTCTTACATTATTCATACATTATATTCTCAACCGAAGATACATCATCATCATCATTACAGCCCTTCACAAGTCCACTGCTGAACATAGGCCTCCCCCAAAGAATGCCACAAAGCACGGTCCTGAGCCACCTGCATCCATCGACTTCCTGCATATCTTACCAGGTCGTCACTCCATCTAGTGGGGGGACGCCCCACACTTCGCCTGCCGGCACGAGGCTGCCACTCGAGAACCTTTCTTCCCCATCGGTTGTCGGTTCTTCGAGCTATATGGCCGGCCCATTGCCACTTCAGTTTACTAATCCGTTGGGCTATGTCGGTCACTCTAGTTCTACTGCGGATATCCTCATTTCTGAGTTTATCACGCAGAGAAACTCCGAGCATAGCCCTCTCCATAGCTCGCTGAGCGACCTTGAGCTTCCTCATCCGGCCAGCAGTGAAGGACCACGTCTCAGTTCCGTATGTCATCACTGGCAACACGCACTGGGTGTACAGTCTCGTTTTCAAGTTTTGAGGTATACCTGACGAGAAGATGTGCCGTAATTTCCCGAACGCTGCCCAACCGAGTTGAATCCGTCGATTGACCTCTCGGTCGAAGTTGGACTTACCTAGTCGGACTATTTGTCCCAGGTAAACATACTCGTCAACAACTTCGAGCTTAGTGTTCCCAACAACTACCGGCATAGGTGTGACATGGACATTAAACATGATCTTTGTTTTGTCCATGTTCATCTTAAGACCTATCCGTTGGGAAACACTATTGAGGTCATTGAGCATAGTGCTTAGGTCCTCCAGCGATTCTGCCATAAGGACTATATCGTCGGCAAATCGAAGGTGAGTGATGTACTCGCCATTGATGTTGATACCGTATCCTTTCCAGTCCAGAAGCTTGAAAACATCTTCCAATGCAGCGGTAAAGAGTTTCGGGGATATGACGTCACCCTGTCTTACACCTCTCTGCAATTGGATAGGTTTCGTACTCTGGTTCTGTACTCGGATAGCCATCGTAGCCCTACTGTACAAGCACTTCAACACCTCGATATACCGACAGTCAACTTGGCATCGCTGAAGGGACTGCAGCACCGCCCAAATTTCGACGGAATCAAAGGCTTTCTCATAGTCCACATACGCCAGACATAGTGGCAAATTGTACTCCTCTGACTTCTGTACAATTTGCCGAAGGGTATGTATGTGGTCTATGGTGCTAAAGCCTTTTCGGAAACCGGCTTGTTCGGGAGGCTGGAAGTCGTCAAGTCTGCGCGCGAGACGATTCGTAATGACTCTCGAAAACAGCACGTAGACGCGGCTCAGAAGGGAAATCGGTCTGTAGTTCTTCAAGAGAGCGTTGTCGCCTTTCTTGAAGAACAAGACCACCGCACTTCTGCTCCACGCCTCCGGTGTAATGCCACCATGGAGGACGGAATTAAAGAGCTTCTGAAGGACTTCAAGTACCGGTTTTCCACCCGCTTTCAGAAGCTCCGCTGTAATTCCATCCTCGCCTGGGGCCTTGCCGTTTTTAAGGTGCTGGAGAGCCATTCTAATCTCGCTCAGACTGACGTCCGGGATATCATCGGAATAATGTCGGATAAGACTCGCTCTTGGATCGTTACTCACACTTGCGTGCGGCTCCAACGATGACGTGTACAGCTGCCCATAGAACCTCTCAATCTCACTCAAAATCTCAGGTGCCCCGGAAACGATGCTGCCACATTCTGTCTTCAGCTTTGACAGTTGGCGCTTTCTGGCAGACAGATCTCTGGCAAAGACTTTGGAGCCTTGGTTCCGCTCGATCGCTTCTTCAATACGAGCTGTATTGAATTTGCGTAGGTCCCGCCGCATGCATTTGGAGATCTGTCTGTTCAGTTGCCTGTATGCTGTTAAATCTGTTGAAGAATGTAGCTTCATCTCCCGTCTAACAGCCATGAGATTAAGAGTGTGATCGGAGAGTTTTTGTGTTCTTCTGCGGCGGGTCTTGCAGAACTTAGCTCCGACCGCATGGACAGTTTCCACGAGCTTGTCATTCAAATCGTCCACTTCATTGCAGTCTTCTAGGAACTGAAAACGGTTTTGTAACTCGAGCTGAAAGGTTTCGGGACTTTGGATTAGAGCACGAGGGGGACGGAGCGTTGACTTCATTAGACGAGACCTCTCCAACTTAACGTTTAGGTTCAGTGTGCCTCTAACCATTCGGTGATCGCTGCCGGTTTTCACCCTCGCGATCACTGAGACATCACTGAACAGTTGTCGTCTGGTCGTCATAATGAAGTCAATCTCATTTTTTGTCGAACCGTCGGGGCTCGACCAGGTCCACTTCCTGTGGGGCCGCTTCTGGAAGAAAGAGTTCATCATAAAGAGTCCCTCTTTCTCCATGAAGTCGGCCAGCTGCTGGCCCCTTGGGTTCCGTTGCCCTATTCCAAATTTCCCTACTTTCAGCTCACCGTTCTCTCTTGTGCCTAGTTTTGCATTGAAGTCTCCCATTAACACCGTATATTGGGTTTTGGAGGAATGCATGGCTCTAGAGATATCCTCATACATTTCCTCCACCTCCTGATCGGGGTGTGCCGAGGTTGGTGCGTAAAACTGTATGACCTTCAGCGAATACCGTTTGGTGATTCTGAGTATAAGGTACGCAACCCTCGTCGACACACTCTCAATCTTTACAACGTTGTTAACGAGAGGCTTGTGGACGATAAATCCGACACCTCCTTGGGACAGATGGTCGCCCTCCCGGTAATAGAGCAAGTTGCCGGATTCGAGGATTACCGTGTCCTCCCCCTCTCTTCGGACTTCGGATAATCCTATAATATGCCAGCGTAACTTGTCTATCTCTTCTTCCAGCTCCACAATCTTGTCGTCAGTCCTCAGGGTGCGTGCGTTGTACGTTGCCAGGTCGAGTCGTCTAAGGTGGCAACCGAACCTCCACCGGAGATTCTTAGCACCCCCTGCCCCGCCGTTACCATGGTCGCCACCGTAGCCAGGAATAGCGGGGCCGCCGGGGACTGGGGGCCGTTTATTATTGTCATTGCTCATGGGGGGTATATTGCCATAGTTGCCACGCTTGGCGAGCGGGTTGGCAACCGCAGTTTTTTTATTGTTATTTTGGCTATTATCAGGAAGATGCTGCTGCCCATCTCCTGCCTGTTTCCCTTTGTCGCCTTTTACGACACCCACGGGAAGATATGGGGTAGTGGATATTCTTAACCGCCACTACACGGCATACATGTCAGTGTCTAATGATTACAATATTCACTTATCATTAGATGAATTGTGTGTTTGTCATTCATATCCTAAAAAATGGAAAATAAAAATCTATCATTATCAAAGGAAATTGCCCATGTGCACCACTTTTAAAGGCTGGTGAGGATGATGAAATATATATCTTCATTTATATGTAGATTATATATGCTCTATGAAGGAATAATATGTATGAATGGGTGTGTTTTTTATAGAGTATTAGAATATTTTGGGGGACTAGGCTGCTCGCATCCGTAGGAAATACTTGAAATCTGACACCCTACACGTGTCCCCCGGGTAGTGCTAAACGAGCAGCACCAATTCAGGTGGTAGGTTTAGGCCGTTCTGGCTTTTCGGATACCACCCACCAATGCAAAGTCTTGTCGCCAAATAATTTTGTCGTGTTCCGACATGATGCTGGATGAAGCCATATGGAGAATGGGTCTGAACAGTAGCGTTGTGTATGTAAACCGGGTACGAAGCGTCAGTTGTTGCTGTGTCGGGTGCTTGGTCGTGGAGGGTAGTGGGATCCAAAGCACGGTGTTCCGCTGGCCGACCGCAGGTAGCTGGGGGCCTAATTAGTGAATAAGCTACTCATGAAAGGCTGCCCCGCCAACTGGAAAAAAATCCCAGGGTGGCCCCATCATGCCGGTTACCGACCGGGCATGAGGACCCGATGGCGATCTCTGGGGGGGTTCGGGCGTCCCCGCAGTCTCCAGATCAAGCTCCCATGAGCGCAGTAATAACTCTGACAGTATCGTTTAGCTCCACCTGGAATTTACGACGACTACACCAATAAGGCAGTATAGTAAACACAAATTAATTAATTAATAAGCGAGTTGCAAATGTGAAAATATTGGGTAATAAATAAATTCTCAAGGACATTAAAATTTGTATCATCAAGGATATTTTTCAATATCTTTGTGTTCAACAAATTGTAAAAATATGAGCACGCCCCCGGGTGGGCTCGAACCACCAACCTTTCGGTTAACAGCCGAACGCGCTAGCCGATTGCGCCACGGAGGCTTGTATCTGTAAGGTTTTTTTATCAGTTGCAATATAAGTCAATTAATCATTTATACGTGGTAGAGCCATGCCGCAGATATATGATAATTATGAATGGGTCGTTTCGAACGAGAAAGGATCACGTTCTCACAAAATAGCAGCTTAAAATAGCAGCTTAATGCTGCTATGTTTTATAAAGTAAATGAAGAGAAACGGAAACCCCAATTACTGGCAACGAAACATTCCATCTTAGGCCTCAGGGGTGAAAACGCATTCTGCTATTCGATTATTGATGATAGATGTTTATGTTTATGGGTCACAGCATCCACTAACCATATGGTGGAATGTATTTTTTTTATAAGATAAGGGTACACGAGCACATAGTCCATCTGATTATAAGCGGTTGCTGTCGCCCACAGACATCTCAATCTACCATCCTTTACGAATCAAAATACAGATGCGTTGTCATCCTTCATCGGTTTAAGATGTATGTTGGCAGCATAAGCAAACGTGAGTGTCATAACAAGTAACCATGGCGAAAAAAAAGAATTATTTGAAACAGAACTACCTAAAGTTATAGTTTTTTTAAGTTATGGAACAATTAACCCTGCCTACGAATATTTTAGGAGTTATGTCCACCTTTATTTAAATACATTATTCACCGTCATCATCATCATCACCATTGCCTACTGCAAGTCATGTGTTTCCTAAAGCACGGTTCTGAGCTTTCAACCATTTTCATCCATCATCTATAATGTTTTGTGAGGTCGTCCCTTCATTTAGTGGGTGGTCGCCCAGCACTGCAAATGCCAGTATTAGGCTGCCACTTCATTCTTTGTCATTTGTTGTCGCTTCGTCGAGCATATGTAACAACTAAATATATTATCCCAATCAATAAAATAGTGTATTATTAGGAATGAAAGTAGAAAAAAGGAAGGGGCCTAAGTTGCTGACGTGTTTATATCCAATGTGAGCCTTACCATCCTATTGGTTTGTATACAAATCCAATTGAATAAATTTTAAAAAATTGATGGGTTTTTATAGATTTGTTTGTATTATATAGATAATAATAATTGTTTTTTATGTAAAACAGCGCAATAAATGAAAATTTTATTACCATATTATGAGTATATTGATAAAATTATTTTTTTTTAAATTTCTTCATAAACAATTCTTAACAACGCAAAAACAATATTCACAAGTTTGCACTGACAGTTTTTATGCAATTAAATCGAGTAGTGATGCAAAGCGGTGCTAGGCTCTTTTGTAGTTGATTGAATCAGAGCGTTAATAATTTTTTTAATAGCTAATGTGCGTGACGTGTATAGACGGATAATTCACATCATCACTTGGGTTGATGGGTTGGGTTTCGGAAATTCGTAAAAAATATTACTGTTCAGTGGTCAAGCAGCGGTAAGTGTGAGAGACATCTAACATTGCCCTTCGTCTACGCCTTTCTATTTGACAACCATTATCATCATTACAGCCTTTCGTAAGTCCAATGCTAAACATAGGCCTCCCCCAAGGAATGCCACAAAGCACGGTCCTGAGCCACCGGCATCCAACAACTTCCTGCATTCCTTACTCGTCACTCCATCTCGTAAGAGTTCGCCTTACACTTCGCCTACCGGTACGAGGCTGCCACTCGAGAACATTTCTTCCCTATCGGTTGTCGGTTCTTCGAGCTATATGGCCGGCCCACTGCCACTTCAGCTTAGTAATCCGTTGGGCTATGTCGGTTAATCTGGTTCTACTGCGGATATCCTCATTTCTAAGTTTATCACGCAAATAAACCCTGAGCATACCCCTCTCCATAGCTCGCTGAGCGACCTTGAGCTTCCTCATACGGCCAGCAGTGAAGGACCACCTCTCAGATCCGTAAGTCATCACTGGCAACACGTACTAGTTGTACAATTTCGTTTTAAGGTTTTGAGGTATGTCTAACGAGAAGATGTGTCGTAGTTTCCCCAACGCTGCCCAGCCGATTTGAATCCGTCGATTGACCTCTCGGTCGAAGTTGGACTTACCTAGTCGGACTATTTATCCCAGGTAAACATACTCATCAACAACAGCGAGCTTAGTGCTCCCAACAACTACCGGCATAAGGGTGACATGGACGTTGAACATGATTTTTGTTTTGTCCATTTTCATCTTAAGACCTATCCGTTGGCAGACACTATTGAGCATAGTGCTTAGATCCTCAAGTGATTCTGCCATAATTACTATATTATCGGTAATTTGAAGGTGAGTAATGTACTCGCCATTGATGTTAATACCGCATACTTTCCAGTCCAGCAGCTTGAAAACGTCTTCCAATGCAGCGGTGAAGAGTTTCGGGGATAAAACGTCACCCTATCTCACACCTCTCCGCAGTTGAATAGGTTCCGTACTCTGATTCTGTACTTCGATAGCCATCGTAGCTCTATTGTACAAACACTTCAGCACTTCGGTATACCGATAGTCAAATTGGCACCGCTGAAGTAACTGCAGCATCACCCAAATTTCGACGGAATCAATGGCTTTCTCATAGTCCAGATACGCAAGGCAAAGTGGCAGATTATACTCCTCTGTCTTTTGTTCAATTTGCCAAAGTGTGTGTGATCTATACTAAAGCTTTTTCGAAAACCAGCTTGTTCTGGAGGCTAGAAGTCGTCAAGTCTGCGTGCGAGACGATTCGTAATGACTCTTGAAAACAGCACGTAGACGCGGCTCAGAAGGGAAATCGGTCTGTAGTTCTTAAAGAGAGCGTTGTCGCCTTTCTTGAAGAACAAGACCACCGCACTTCTGCTTCACGCCTCCGGAGTAGTCCTATCATAGAAGACAGAATTAAAGAGCTTTTGAAGGACTTCAAGTACCGGTTTTCCACCCGCTTTCAAAAGCTCCGCTATATTTCCATCCTCGCCCGGGTACTTTCCGTTTTTAAGTTGCTGGAGAGCCATTCTAATCTCGCTCAGACTGATTTCCGGGATATCTTCGGAATGGTGTCCGAGAACACTCGCTCTTGGATCGTTACTCACACTTGCGGTGTGGCTCCAACGATGACGTGTACAGCTGCCCATAGAACCTCTTAATCTCACTCAAAATCTCAGGTGTCCCAGAAACGATGCTGCCACGCTCGGTCTTCAACTTTGAAAGTTGGCTCTTTCTGGCAGAACGATCTCTGGTAAAGACTTTTGAGCCTTGGTTCTGCCCGATCGTTTCATTAATACAAGCTCTATTAAAGTTGCGTTAAGTCCTGCCACATGCATTTAGAGATTTGTCTGTTCAGTTGCCTGTATGCTGTAAAATCTGTTGAAGAATGTAGCTTCATCTCCCGTCTAACAGCCATAAGATTAAGAGTGTGATTGGAGAGTTTTTGTGTTCTTCTGCGGCGGGTTTTGCAGAACTTAGCTCCGACCGCATGGACAGCTTCCACGAGCTTGTCATTCATATCGTCCACTTCATTGCAGTCTTCTATGCACTGAAAACAGTTTTGTAACTCTAGATGAAAGGTTTCGGGACTTTGGAACAGAGCACGAGGGGGACGGAGCATTGTGTTCATTAGATGAGAACTCTCCTACTTAACGTTTAGGTTCAGTGTGCCTCTAACCATTCGGTGATCGCTACCAGTTTTCATCATCGCGATCACGGAGCCATCACTGAACCGTTATCGTCTGGTCGTCATATTGAAGTGAATCTCATTTTTTGTGGAACCGTCGGGGCTCGACCAGGTCCACTTCCTGTAGGGCCGCTTCTGGAATAAAGAGTTCATCATAAAGAGTCTCTCTTTCCTTTCCTAACTTGTGCCTAGTTTTGCATTGAAGTCTCCCATTAACACCGTATATTGGGTTTTGGAGGAATGCATGGCTCTAGAGATATCCTCATACATTTCCTCGACCTCCTCATCGGGGTGTGCCGAGGTTGGTGCGTAAACCTGTATGACCTTCAGCGAATACCGTTTGATGATTCTGAGTATAAGGTACGCAACCCTCGTCGACACACTCCCGATCTTTACAACGTTGTTAACGAGAGACTTGTGGACGATAAATCCGACACCTCCTTGGGACAGATGGTCGCCCTCCCGGTGATAGAGCAAGTTGCCGGATTCGTGGATTACCGTGTCCTCCCCCTCTCTTCGGACTTCGGATAATCCTATAATATGCCAGCGCAACTTGTCTATCTCTTCTTCCAGCTCCACGATCTTCTCGTCAGTCCTCAGGGTGCGTGCGTTGTACGTTGCCATGTCGAGTCGTCTAAGGTGGCAACCGAACCTCCACCGGAGATTCTTAGCACCCCCTGCCCCGCCGTTACCATGGTCGCCACCGTAGCCAGGAATAGCGGGGCCGCCGGGGACTGGGGGCCGTTTTTTTGTTACTGTCATTCATAGGGGGGTATTTGCCATAGTTGCTACGCTTGGCGAGCGGGTTGGCAACCGCAGTTTTTTTATTGTAATTTGGCTATTATCAGGAAGATGCTGCTGCCCATCTCCTGCCTGTTTCCCTTTGTCGCCTTTTACGACACCCACGGGAGGATATGGGGTAGTGGATATTCTTGACCGCCACTACACGGCAACCTATTTACCAATTATTAATTGCTCGTAATCCGGATACGGATTAGTAAGCTGAATTGGCAATGGGCCGTCCATATAGCTCGAAGAAATGACAACTGATGTGGAAGAAAGTTTCTCGAGTAGCAACCTAATACCGTTAAATGAAGTATAAGGCAGTCCTCCGCTAAATGTAGTGACGACCTGGTGATACTTGTGGTAAGTCGATGGATGCAGGTGATACAGGACCGTGCTTTGTGGTATTACTTAGGGAAGGCTTATATTCTGCAGTGGACTTGTGAAGGGTTGTAATTATGTTGATGAATTGCCCGTTGACAATGACATGACATGACAATTTAGATTATAAAAATATTCCTAATTAAGCAACATTGTCAAAGTATATCAGATATTATCAATGGAAATTTTCCAGAGAGAGCGGGTCATTGGAAGCATCATTTGACTCGCAGTACGTGTACGATGTACTTGAAAATTAGTTTCAAAATGCAAGATTGCATGAAGTTTTTCGTAAGGAAAATCCGTTCCCGGATAGCTCAGAGATCGATTTTACATATATTTTATAATTTGGTTTATATTTCATTATGTATACTTTTATCTTGACTTCGTTGTAATTACACGTTTTAAAAGCTTTGGAAAGAATTAAATTATGATATCAGCTAGTTGTAGGAGATAATTATTTCACTAGAATAGAATAGAACCAACTAAATGTAATAAATTTGAATACAGTAAATATGGTGTTTTAGAGCTATACGAGCATATTAACTCCATTTATAGTTAGAGTACGTCGTAGTTGTAGAGGTTAATAGTATAGAGTGCATTAGGGTCGTTGGCGGCCTACAGTGGTACTTATCAAGCGGGTTGGAGCCGATGCGGAAGCTTTCTGTAAAAAACGCCGTGGGCAATTGCACAAACCCACGGTATCTTGTATAATAGCATATATAACTGCGAATCAATTATGCTGTGCTTAGAGTGATTAAAACTATTGGTATATCCAATTGTGCATGCCCTAAGCGCATTAAAAAAATTACGTATAACGTGATTATACGTAATTTTTAAAGGTAGTTTAAATGCACACAAGTTTTCATTAAAAACCTTATTACTATACTTCCAATTTTCCAATAATTTTACGTCAAACTTCAATTTAAATAAAAGTTTGGAAAATCCATAAGTGCACGATCATAATATTATCACTTTATCACCATTCAGGTGACTCCATAAAGTCAAAAACGTATTTAAGTATAAATATACTTTTAATATCCTATCGGTTTAAGGTTATAAATAGCTCTTATGGCCCTCTTCAGCAAAACAAAATTAGTTTTTAAATCAGCCGCATTTCCCCATAGCAAAATCCAATAACTTTTAATAAAATTAGTACTAGTTCTTTATTTAAAAAAAATTCAATGGTGAAGATTCATATTTCATCTTTGTTTGATATTATCCAGTGGAAACAATAATATATTTATTATTAATGTAGTAGCTACAACTAACATGTTTATTGTTCACCCGCCTTTGTATGACACACGTTAGATGTTATATAAGTTGCTCATATTGGAGTGAACGAATGTAACTTTGCGAGTGAAGCGGAATGGAAGATAATGTAAAGTTGTATTGATGTTGTTATTGTGGTTGTTCTGCTAGAATGCAGGGCACTTGAGTATTTTAATAATTGTACTATTGTTAAGAAGTTTATGTTATGATCTGTTTTTTATAAGTTTATTATTATAGCTAGCGACCCATCACGGATTCGACTATATTATGCACATTAGGATAACATTAAATTAAATATCGTTATTTCCATTGCGGATGAAATAATTTTTATTAAAATATAACCGTCTACCAGATGGTAAGTGGCTTCTGTAGCCCATGGACATCTGCATCCAACTTCATATAAAGAAGGGCTACAGATGCGTAGTCACCTCTGAGTACTAAGATGGAATGCCTCACATACTGTAATTATGTTGGCTCTTTATACCCTTAAGATAAGTAAGGGACAGGCGTTAGTTCAGCAGTAGATTTTGATAGGCTGTGAAAAAAAATGTAAATAAATGATGCAAAATGACGAATAGTAAGTCCTCTAAATCCTGTAAATAATTATTATATATACACTAGAAATTATTCCTAGGAAATTGAAAACTCTCCAAATATCTAGGTTGTAGGGCTCATCGCCTTGCGAGAGTGTCTACTTACCTACGATAATTAATGCTTGTGCCAGGTATATACACCATATTCCCCCACGAACTCACGTCAGTCCCTATTTAAATAAATCAAAGCTATTAAGAATGTCCCAATTAAGAGCACTACATTTAGCAACACTAAAATTCGGTGTCTTTCAAAACCAAAAGCCCTGGTATCTGTTATATAATTTAAAATTTAAAATTTTGTACAGCCGACTTCAATATAAGTTATTAAGAATAACTCAAAAACTATTGGTCTGACCTTAGTCAAATTCTTATGAGACCACAAGAGAAGTACCAGCTATCAAATAAAAATGAATCATCGAAATCCGTACAACCAGTAAAAAGATATGAGGTAACACACATAAAAAAACAAAAACAAAAACATACAGTCGAATTGAGTACCGTCTCCTTTTTGGAAGTCGGCAGAAAAACTAAAATGGCGCAAGGACGGTAATTTTAAGGACATTCGAACAAAATCAAATGTCCTTTCAATAGCAAAACACACAACGGCAGTATTCCGCGGTAGTTTCCGATATGCAGCTACCAAATGCTGGAACAACTTCCCACCTATTCGCCAAGTAAATACCATAAGCCTTTTCAAGGTAAAAGTAAAAGAATATTTTTGTCAGTTTAACATTTAGGGCGTATATTGTATATACTCATTATATTATTTATTATATACATTTATATATACTTACTGCATAAATAAAGTTCCTATCCTTTTTCATTTCCATTATTTTATTTTATTATTTTGATAACATCTTTCTCGAAAATACAAATAAAGCGAACATAGTATTTTCGCGGGCGAGTCCAACCTCAATGGGCACTACTGAAAACCAACGCTACCGCAATCCTGCGATAGCATTATGTTGAGTCAGTGCCCTTTTCAGCGCCACATCACTCATGCAATCGGATCATTTTATGACTGTTTTTGTTATTTACTTTTATCTTTGATGTTTTTATGTATCATTTTATTTTCCTTATCAATACTGTATGAGTGTAAGTTGCTGAATAAATGCGTGTCTATGTCTATGTCTATAATAATAATAACCTCCAGATCACCTTAATGGCAACTAGCCATTGGCACAGTACAGGATTATAGTGCCCAGGTATATGCGCAATATCTCATTCGCACTCTTCATTCCCTCACTCTCATGGTCTGATGGGACGGTAAACCGACACGGCGGGAGAGAGATCAGGCGCAGGACCAACGGTTTTATGTGCTTTCCGAGGTACGGGGTTGAGACCCCACCTGTACGTTACACCTAAAATGCTGCTGCACATAATATTCTGCTTGAGGTAAAATGATAAATATATTTAAAAACTTCTATTAGCTGACAATTAGTACACGAACGCGGTGTATGGCGATGCTATGTGAACCGACATAATTAAAAATGAAATAAGTGTATGAGGCGAAAGTGCTAATCGGGCGATATGTGCGGTTGCACCGTTTATTTTTTTTACATGGAGAAATGCCTACGCATACCCGCCTCGCGGGGGCAAGGACGGGTTAAGTCGGACTCACACCGACTAAAACCCCATGGTGTTTCACCTTCGCCGCATATTGGCAGGGACACGGGAATGCTTTCGCACACATCCAGCGCCGGCTACCCCATGGCAGCACCTTCTCGGTGGAGGACCTCTCCTCCCCATTCTCCTTCTCAGGCAAGGCGCACCAGGAACACAAGGCACGCCCCATTCCACGGCCTCTTAGTAGCTCCCGCTCTCCCGACCCCAGCGGCGGATCTGGTCTCCGGCTCCGCTGCCAACCAAGTTTCGGCCGCGGAGTGTAGAGAGAGCGGTGCCTCGCAATACCGAGACTCCTCTCCCCCCGCGGCCGCACCACCACTGCATCAATGGTGCGGCCCCGTCAGAGTCGTGGAGGATAGGTCGAGTGGCGCATCGCCATACCAACACTCTTCTTCCTCCGAGACTCTACCACGGCTGCAGCGTTAGTGGGAGAGGACACCCCTCTCACCGCAGTACACTGACACACATCAGAAGTGGGCTCGCCAAGCTCACTCGGAGTGACCACCTCGGGCCGGCCCTACTCCACGGGCCAGCCAAGGGGTTCCTCTTTGTTCACCGCGGGTGACCATACTACGGCTACTAAGTTCCCCCCCCACGACAAGGCGGGAACCGGTTCGGGGGTGGGGTTTCACCCTACAACACCATCTTCCTGCCTCAGCTATTGGGAATTTCTTGACGGAAAAACACAATAACGGATTTTATTTTGACCTGAGCTGGGACGTAAATTCGCCACCTCATGATCAGCAGTCGCGTTTACAACCACTAGACCACGAGGCCTACGTGTATAATTAGCAACAAATATTATGTTGTTCATTAGGCACCGGAGATGGTTAGTTCCCGGACACACGATGCTGGCAGTACAGACCACAATATTTTGATTATGATTTGAGTTTTTGATACATCTTTATTTATTCTGGCAAATAGCATAACTAGGATACATTCCTTATGAATTTTTATATTCAACAATAGTCATGGATTCAAGATGTTTTCTATCAATTTCAATATAAAAATAGATATTATATATACAGTCCAGGACACTATTATAAGTTTCAACGATAACTATTGACTAGATAAATGATGGTCTTGTAATTAGACTACATGACTACTGAGTCTGAGTCCTTGGTCCGGCTCCCAGCCATAGCCATTTGTGCAAGAAATTAGTATGTACTTCCTTGGTTATTATTAATACATATTATTTATTCTGTCAATTTATTGTGCAAATTGTAACACCTTAGATTATTGATAAGACATCGCGCGCTCTGACTAGATACCGCCAGCTCTCTTGTAAAATGCGGCAACAAATACTACGCCGAAATCGGCGTACCCGAGCCAGTCGCGTTGCAAGTAACGTTTGAGGTAGATGTATTGAATGTTTTATTAAATTTTGATCATAATCCGAAGTAAAATACTAGTTTACGTAGTGAAACTGTGTAAAAATAATACTAAAAGAAATAAGAAAGACACTGGGATCACATACTATCAGCAAGTATTATAAAATTTCCAAATTTCAACATAAAATAACACGAGCCATAAATAAGTCACAAAATATGAATGAAGCCATTCAATGGCAACATCGAATGGCTTCGTATACAAAAATAAAGTTCCCCGTAGCTGAGATTTTTATATTTAAATTTATTGTTACTATATTTTATAATATAATATATTATAATATAACCTAATTCTAAACTATAAAACAAAAACGTCTTGAATTTGTATACAAAATACGAAAGAACTTTTTCCCCGATCTTATATACTAAGTAAAGGTGTAACAAAATATTCCTCGATAACTTAGGGAATGATTCTGGCCGTCAACATGAATAATTTTTATTATAGGATCATATTCGAAATTTTCAATTAATACGTGTTAGATCCGTACTGCAGCTATATTACTGGTATAGTTGTAGCACGAATAGGTCAGCTCGACCGGGGAAGGACGACGCTGTCACAGAATAGCAGTGTAAAATAGTAGCTTAACGCTGCTGTGTTTCGGTATGGTGAGTGTAGAGAACCGGAGACCCTTTTTACTGGAAACGAGGCATTCCATCTTAGTCCTCAGGGGTTGCAACGCATCTGCATTTTGATTCTTAATCGAGGATATATGTAAATGTCTATCAACCACATCAACCACATCAACCATTTACCATCAGCTCGACTGTGTGCTAGTTTGTCACACTGATCCTATAAAGAATATCTCAAAGTCAGTTATTCAATACAAAATTTCGTACAAACTTGTTCAAAATGTATGGAAGACCTGATTTTTCTTATGATTACGAAGATAGATTTATAGTAAAAGTTGTTTATATTGACTATATATTATTATATTATTATATTGATATATATATTTTTTTTAAAGTAATTTTTGAATATTAGTTAGACATGTAAATAAAAAAATTGAAGTGATAAAAATGAGGCCTTATCATTTATATGTCATTTATTCAGAAGAAAAACCTATACATAATATGAACAAATATATTGATACATTCATTATTAATAAATTATTAATTTTTTAATATTTCTGGATTATGTACATTCACAACTATGAACTTAACTACTAAGCCATAACATAAAATAAATTTGTAGTAATATGCAATTTTTCACGCACACTAGCATCCTTGCAAATTGTCTTATACACACTACAATATTGAGATGCCGCATTTACGGAGCTGTTACTTTCAGGTAGCGCGGTATATAGTCAGAGCGGGCGATGACTTATCAATAATCTAAGTGTAACACATTCATGTGTAATTCAGTTTAAAGGTCATGAGAAGCACGGTAATTACAGGTTAGGTTTTCCATCTTAATCCTCAGAAAGCGCAACGCACCGGAAGCATTATTTATTTGAAGTTGATTTCAGGTGTCAATGGATTAGACCAATGTCTCCTACTAGAATTATATAATTCAGGGGAAATTATAATATACTAAATATATATAACGATAAAATAATTTGTAATTGAAATTTATTTCCATTTAAAACTACGTTCATACACCGCACTGAAGCTTACCGCGCGCGGCGTGTCCAGCGAGCATGTGTAATCAAACTGTGAGTAGAGAGTGTATTATTATTTAAACCGTTACTAACTATTCATGATTACCAAACATAACATACGTAAACATAACATACATAAACCATAAACATATTTACGTTATACGTGGTAGAGCCACGTTGCAGCTATAATATAGTTGTAGCACGAATGGGTCGGCTCGACCAGTGTAGCATCACATTCTCACGGAGTACTAGCGAGAAATAACAGCTTAATGTGTTTCGTGTAGTGAGTGTAGAGAATCGGAGACACAGTTTACTAGCAAAGAGGCATTCCACCTTAGTTCTCAGGGGCGACAACTCATCTGCATTTTGATTCTTAATCGAGGATAGATGTAGATGTCTATGGGCTACAGCAACCACTTACTATCAGGTGGACTATCTAATGGACATAGGATAAAATAGAGGATATCATACTGTTGTTAATAAAATGATGTTATGGTATTGTTATCCACAGTCGAGCGTGTGCCTGCTGTACAACTCTATGTCAGAGCAGTCACAGACAATGTTGGCTACATCATGGAGCGAGTTTCAATTAAAACATACTTTAAGCCGCTGAAGAAGATTAGTAAATTTTTACCATCCGTCAAGTGTATATAGTGTGGTTTATTTTACATGTGACAAACAAAAAGATATGTAAAAATCTGCGAAAAGGAATATATAGCTGACTTGAAAAAGCGACGTTCCGGGAAGTCTGCAGTCTATGCACATGTTCAAGATCGTCCCCACCATTACATTAGATTTGATAGACCACAAATTTTCGCAAAAGAACACCGATTCCTACCAACGTTGGTTCATGAGGTAATAGAAATAAAAAAAAACATTATAATTTGAATGCAGAAGATGGATGGTCTACTTGGGATCCTATAATTAATTAAATTAAATCCAAACCCAAGCATACCACTGCAAGATTTCAAGATACTGTGAGCTCATTCTGGGTAGATCAGACCGAAAACTAATAATCAAAAACTTAATTAGTCGGGGTAACTATGGCATCGGGCGTCAAACAACTCAGTGACTATGGATGCTGTAAAGCACCCGAAACATCGGGAATTAAAAAGTTAAATTAAACGCGATAAAATCCGGAAAATTAGTTTCTTTTAATGTCCATTATAGCATTTTTTTACTATAGTTTAATATAGCAACCTTTGGTTTCCATATTTATCTGCTTTCATTCAAATAATAGGAAATATGCAAATCTGGTTTTTACCGCAAAAAAGCATTTGTCTTCTGAATTTATTATACGGCGAGGCACAAGTATCGGTACTTAATCATCTGAAAGTTGATTTTTTCGGTCTGCGATTTGCTTCAAAAGGGCTCGCAACTTGCTGTCTTTAATTATTATTAATGTTCTATCTTCGGTTTCTTTTTTCGCTCGTCTTACTAAGTATTATGCTATATTTTAACCTTAAATTATATTTTTTTATTTTTAGTGGTGTAACTGTGAAATTGTGATAACCCAATTGTTCTTTGCCTAACTATTCCAAAAAAACCTTTATTTGACAAATTGCGCAACATTTGTCCAGCAGCGTTCGAGTGAACTTACTTAACGCCTGACCGCGACTTGGGGTCGGTTCTCGATTCGGAACCAGGTAAGTTCTTATTAATTACCTAGCCTTACATCTATTGTGTAGGATAATTGTCCATCAGGCATTTTGAGCCCCACCCTTAGTTGTCCGTCGAATCTACAGCTGTATGGGCCCCTGTATGATCGACCTTTGTCGGGGCAACTAGGGGCGTGTACAATATTTGTTACCATTTTGAAATGGGAATACTTTTGCTGCGTTTCTATTTCAAATTTTATAGAATATATTTTTTTATAGAATACGGGTAGCAAACGAGCACACGGTCCACCTGGTGGTAAGTGGATGCTGTGGCCCATACACATCTAAATCTATCCTCGATTAAAAATCTTTTTATTAATTAGAATGCCTCGTTTCCAGAAAAAAGGTGTCTCAGGTTCTCTACCGAACTACGCATCATACGAAACACAGTATACTGTTAATTTTATGTAGTAAAAACTTCGCTCCCAGGTGGGCTCGAACCACTACAAGAACCACCGGCTTTCGATTAAAGTCGACATTTCGGTTAAGAGTCGAACGCGCTAGCCATTAAAAATAATATTAATAAGTTTGACAATCATTTGTCTTTGTGACAATGTGCATTTTATATCATATATATGGTCAATATGATTTTTAGATACGATTTTAAGCGACAAAATGTCGGAATATTCATTTTAGGCGCTAGTAGAACATGCTTACGCGCTTTGTGCTTAAGGCTATAACTAATTTAAGCAACCTGACATACACGGTCTGCTTAATGGTATACCTAGAACAGAATGACCTTCTCAGTAATAGCCAGTCGCCGAAACCGGTCAGCTGGGACCTTCTAGCGTATGCTATGCACGCGGGGAGCGAGGCACTCGAGAACAGTGGGGCACTGTTCTCTTGATGTCTCAAAGGGCTTTGAGAGAGCTTGGCATGCTAGACTTTTGGGTAAGCTTCCAGCGTACGGTTTATCCGAGGTTTTATTGACTGGGTAAAGGACTTTCTGAGTAAAATCCAGTCCGAAAGAGAAGGTATGGTTGAGCGTGTGAATCTCACACTAAAGTCTCTGAATGGGGCGATGCTTTGTGAAATTTGACGCCTCTAAAACGCAACCGTGTCTCTTCACTGCAAAAAGAAGCCAACTCATCTAAGCTCCTTCTTTCCAAAATTAATCACTGGAATACACCGACCGCATTCAGTTGTTGACGATTGAGATATCCTCAAACCTGAAATTTGGGCGGTTTATTGAGTACAAGGCCAGAGCAGCTGCTAAAAAGCTAGTAGTGTTTTCTTATAAACCATACAAACGTCGTTCTTTTCTTTGGAAACTTTTGTAGCTAATGTCTCAAGAAAGCTTATTGTTGCACCTGGTTCAGCGCTTACTATTTGTGTTCACAGTCCAATTTTGTAGACTGATATACTTGCAGGAAAATATAGTTATAGTTTAATGATAACTTATCGCCTTACTCATAAAAATCCACATTATTTTAATAATGTTTAAAATTGTTCTTTCTTGCCACCAAATGACAATAGAAAGAGAGAGAAAGAGAGATAAAAAACTTATGTTTTCTTTACTATTATAAGCCAGAGCTTGACTACTATCCTACCTGGTGGTAAGGGGTGGTGCAACCGAAGATAGTAAAGCACACTGACTTAGCTTAATAAAAAGCTATTTACTCTTTTCTTGAAGTCACCCACATAAGCGGAGGGAAATACAGATGCTGGCAACTTATTCTGTTCCTTTGCTGTACGCATTATGTACGTCAAAGCAAACCGGTTGGATCGAATGCGCGATATGTCGACAAAAAAGGGTTGGAGACCAGCCGATCGTTTGATGGTCTGATGATGGAACGGAGAGGGAAGAATTAAGTCGTGTAATTCCTGCGCACACTCCTGAAATGTAAGCGGTAAATATTAATTGTCCTAATACTGACTTTGACAGTCCACAGCCCGTCTGTCTAGTCCTAACAGAACGGCATTATCTCGATTTCTTATACATTCGACAGAACAATTGTTGGTGTACCTGTCAATATTTCGTATATGTACAATTGTACGGCTAGTGCCTAGCGTTTGAAAATAGTACTTTATAATTGACACTGACCTTATGCAAAGCAAGCAATGCAGTTATAAAATAAATAGAAAAGCATTTTTTTAATTTATTTGAAGATTATTTATGGCCAGACTACTAATATATTCGATTTAAATTGTCATTAAACCTAATTACAACCTAGTATACTCTATCGATAAATAAGAAACCAAAGCCTTATCCACGAAATCCGGTACAGGACAACTTGTATATATCATGGAATACATGATAGAAATAACAAGATAAATAAATCGAAATAAACGGTAAAGCTGACAAAAAACGGACTTGCTCTTCGCCGTGTGGTAGTGGTCTAAAACCAACCACGCCTTGTTTTGCACCACAAGGCAAAAGATAAAGGCATTGGCCCCGAGTGCCGCTTTAATTGGGCAGGGGTGCGGAGAATCTCCGGAAGCAAACCGGCAACGAGGTTCGTCAGAGGTATTTTATTTATATCGCATTTTCATAGTGAGGAATTTCATGCCAGTCCTTAACGTTAATAACGAATAAGATTTTTGATTATTAATCGAACCTAGTTAGTATGCCACAACATACACATAGAAAAAGGTGGAATGCATTAAAAAAAAAAAAAACTAGGAAATGCCTGTGTCCAACAACGCAAAACACTGTTGATATGATGTGACGTAAACCTAATATAATACAATGAACCCAAGGACAACTATTATAAATTATTCTTCCCAATATTCAGCAATGGAAACAAGTCACGTAGCGGCACGCGCTGGGACGTTAGCGGGGACACTGTCCCCGTACTAAAATAAATACAATTATTGAAAAACATTAAGTTCTTGGAGTGGAAACTTGTAGTTTCGTGTGAAGCACAGAATATTTATTTACCGTATTGTATTTCTGGTTAGCTATATAATGACTACGGATATTCGGTGTTATGCAGTTTCCAGCTAATAGTGTTTCCGGTAGTCTAAGTTCACCATACGAAGCACGGTAGTATTAAGCTGCTATTTTACGCTGGTATTCTGTGAGAGCATGGCCCTACCCCGGTACAGCCGACCCATTTGTGCTACAGCCTTTACCTACAGCGTGACTCCACCACGTACAAAAATAATTTAACGTTAATTTTACGTAATTAAAAATAAAATATGTTTAAGATAGTTATTAAAATCATTTTACGTTCCCGTAATCTTGACTAGAGCTTATTACATTTCATACAAATAATATCAACAAAGAAATAGTATATTTGCAAACAGTTTATTGGTTTAATACCACGGCCACGTCAGCTAATAATAAGCGCTAAAGCTCAATGCTGTTGTCTTTTATATGGTGAGTGTAGAGAACCGGAGACTCTTCTTCTTTACTGGAAGACAGGCATTCCATCTAAGCCTATAGGTGTGACAAGTTTATAGGCTACAGCATCCACTTACTATCACGTGGACAGTGTGCTAGTTTATAAACCTTATTCTATAAAAATAAAACTTAATACGTTTTAACTGAAGCCGATTTCTAACGGCTCCAATAAGTTACTGGACACTGCCTATGCAGCCCCTTTTACGTATAAACCCTAATTACCCTATGAACTTGTAGTTGCATAACGATCTTGTGTTTTAATTTCAGATAAAATTTGTCACCGAATATTTCAAAATAATACATTATGTGTTTTACTACACTACTGATCTGTGGCGTAGTTAATCTTAGTTTTGACTATGAGAAGGAAAGATTTACTCTTGTAGAAGAGAAAATGTTATAATTCTCCTTACACCGATAGTAAAATTAGAATTATGAAATATTTCATAAAAGTAAAAAAAATGTTCTAATAATATTTAATTTTTATAGAATTGAAATAGAAAATAGTATAAATAATTTTTAGTCTATACTGACGGCTCCGTGGCCCAGTAGCTTAGCACCTGTGACTTTCAAATAATTGTTCCGGGTCTGGATGTTTGTCCCTGTGTAATCCTATTGTGAGAGTAAGGTTTTTTTTAAATAGAATTAAATAGAAACAAGACAGATCTGAAGGTTTAATGGTTGTAAATAAAGCCCTTTAAGCATAACAAGGTCCACGTTTTAATAAAAGTTGCACTTATCAGATTGAACTTACTTGAATGCCTTTTAATTAGCCGGTGAATTATAAACCTTTTAAAATGTAATGCCAGCCTACATTCTTGTATGAGTGAAAAGGATTTTAATAACTAAATGTTTCCTTTCATGCGTTCCGCCTCTCTTTAATTTATCTTAACGTCAATAAAAACTTATACGGCAGACTGTTTCTTCGTTTATATTGATATACTTACGTACATAACTAAGACATTGTAACGTGTTTTCGATGTATCGCGAAAAAATCGCAAATGCATTATTTATCTCTACTACGTCTACTATATGATGACCAATTCACTATTCATTTTATTACCTCTGCACATACTAGTGAAATTAATAGTCTCATGCTTTTGAAATGACGTGTCTACCGACGTGAACAGATTGACCTATGCTAATTTTGCTGTCAACTTGAAATTTATGCCTTTGATGCTCTGATATATTAATGTGCTTGTACAGAAGAAAGACAGTTACTAGTTACTAACATTAGTAATCATCAACCTATTTTCATCATTTTTAATTAAAAAATTATAGTGTGAATGACAATCGACCACGTCCAAATGGCTGCAGACTCCGTGCTACAACAGGTCCCATCCGCAGAGATCGTGATACTCGGTGATTTCAACGCCCACCACGCTGAATGGCTTGGTTCTCGTTTAACCGATCATGCGGGTAGGTCTGTCTACGACTTTGCTTTGGCATATGGTCTAACACAACTGGTTACTTCGTCTGATTGAGATGCATAATAATAATATGTAAGAAATGTATCAAAATCTTTGATGCTTGCCGTTTTGAGGCGGCGCAATAAAATCCTAACCTAAATTATCCCGTGGATATCGATAACTGCTCAGATACCTTACAATTTAATTTCCTTTGCATTGAAAATTCCGAATGCAATAAATAATAATAATTATAACAATGGCGTAGGGAAGTGACGACCCCACCGCCCGCTGACGTAACAGTTAAGTGACAAAACTGCTACATCAGCGCAGTCAGTCAGCGCCTTGCCAAGAGGTGTGTGCGCCGTGCCTCGGCAGAATTGAGGGTGCAAAGGTCCGTCTCTGCTTATGGCCGCACCATGAAACGGTGCCGGGCCTGGGCGTCTCCCGTTGATTGGCGCCTATTCAATGGATGATGGAAAATAAAAGAGTGCGCAAAGGGCCGCTGCCTGAAGGTCGCCAGGGCACGTCTGGAGCTGGTGCTCGACGCGACAGCATGCGGGTCGCCAGCCAAGCGCGGGGGGCTACAAGACCAACTAGTAGCCGCCCGCATCCATCATCCCCACCAGAGGGCTTGGTGTCGGCTGGGTCTTCTCGGACTCAGCAAGCGGCACCCACCGCTGGTGGAACACGTCGCATGCGTTGGACAGAAATGATGAACGCAAACGCATTGCGAGCGTATTTTAGGGCAAAAGGGGAAGAAACTGCAATGTTAGCGTATCGGGCTCGGATGCATCGCTTTTTCGCAGAACTGGAGCCATCTGTTCATGTATCAGAGCAAAACCTGGCAGACCGAGTTCGGTACATTCTGCGCTCCAACATATTTTGTGACGCCAAACTCGAACGACTACGACGTGAGGCTGTTCCCTCATCGGATGAAAATGCCACAGCTGGTAATGCGACACCACAAATTGCAGAGCAAGCTCCACACGTGGATACCGCCGCGGAGTTTCCAGTTGTGGTTGATTCAGATTATGATGGAATGGTCACCCAAGAACTAGAGCAGATGAGGAGTAAATTGGAGGAGGCGATTGTGGAAACGCGCAGTACGCCTCTCGAAAATTGACCGTGACTCCCGCGTATACCCCTAAGAAAGCGGATTAGGGCTTTTAACCCAATGGTGGCAACCTATTTGAAGCCAGCCGGGACCTTTGCGAGACGGACTCAATTCTTTTTGGCGCCGCACTGGCAGTTTGCCGTATTATTGGCACCAAATTTCCCACGGCAGGACACGCTACTAGACAAAGTAGCGCCATCCCAGCCTGGAGAAGAAGGATTGAGGACCGTATCGCAAAGGCAAGGGCCCTCATCGACAGACTGATAAGCTTCAGGTCGGGCAATATTAGGCCGATAATTGTGCACACCGTCAGGATGGCGTTTGCTGCTATTTGTCGGCACATATAGGTAAGAGGGTATGAGAGTGGTATGGTGTTACCCTGACCCACAAACACAGGAGGACAGAACAGAAGTACCAGACGAACTCCTCTGAATACCAATACTTTCTAAATAATTATTTCGTGATATATTTTTATCCATAGATATTTGTGAGCAATAACTCTATTGTTTTCGCGCATTTCCTATTGTTTAAACATTCAAGTCTCTCGCAAAATTCTCGTTGTTTGTTGAACTACCATTCGCAGACCGCGATTATACATATTGTTTAGTTGCTGCATTTTACTGTATTAAAATTATCAAAATGTGTATTATCGTGTAGGATATTTCTTAAATTTTTGATGGTAACCTAAAATAATTTTAACATGCTTACCCAATTTTTATAAAAATTAAAGCGTGCACCTGACGTGGCTCATAAATATATTTTAGTATTAATCGAAGATGATAAATTCACATGAGAAAAGAAACCGTACCGTACAGTGGCAAAGCTTGTCTGCGCTCGAATGAGCTGTCAAAATTTTTACCTATTTTGGTAGGGTTAGCACAAGGGGATAAAATTAATATATATTATACTTACTATATTTTATACTTTTATTTTATATATATAAGATAAAATATTTTTTATAAATTTCTGAAAATTCTTCTTCTAAAAATTCTAAATACTTTATTTTAAAATGTTTGTTCTTCAACAATTTGTTTTTCCTTTTAATTAAATGCTAAATTATGAATCTAATGTAAAGTTTTTTTTTTAATAATCTATTGGAAAGCATTCGCTTTGCATAACAAATACAGTTTAGAAAACCCAAAAGTGCAGGCTTCATGAGCGTTTCATTAAATTTTGATGAAAAAAAAATAGTGACGATAATTTTACAAGAAAAAAAAAACAGAGAAACTGATCAACCTTAATTAATAACTTTATTGAACAAACTTAGTTAATGACTTTTAAACGGTGTTCGTTTAAAAGTTATTAATTAAGTTTGTTCAATAACAAAAATCATTTGAGATCCTCCTTGGGACTTATGGAATCTTATTTAATTCTATATATCTCAATCTATTGCTTACATTTCTATAAAGCGAGAAGGCTCGCTGACGCGTAGACAAATCACATCAAAATTTATGTTATGTAATCTAAAGTTAATCAATTAGTAAATAAACTAATCTTGTAATTCAATTTCTGTCGTTATTGTAACTTTAATAATAATATGGATTTGATGCCTAGCTAAAAGTATAAGTACGATTTTATGTAGCAAAATTGAGGTATGGCCATATATTTTTTTCAACAGTGGTAGAGCCACGCGGCTGCTTTTGCTGTCGCACGCATGGGCCGGCTCGAACCGGGGTGGTGCCATGACCTCACAGAAAACCAGCGTGAAGTAGAGGTTTACCTCTGCGTTTCGCTTGGTGAGTGCAGGTGGCCGGAGGCCCTTTTTACTAGAAATGAGGCATTCCATCTTAGTCCTCACGGGTGACAACGCATCTACATTTTGATTTGTAATAGAGGATAGATGTAGATGTCTATGGGCCGCAGCAACCACTTACCATCAGGTGGACTGTGTGCTCGTTTGTCACCCTTATCCTATAAAAAAAAATTCGAGAGAGAATCTTTTACACGTTTTAATATATCATTACCAATGATTCTTTCGAGACCAAAATATTCGTAAAGTTTTTGCTCAAGCAATTCATACATTCATTTTAGTTCTCACATTGGCTGTAACTCAAACAACAAACATCATTTTTAGAAAAGTTGAGTGTTGGAAAAGAATTTCCAAATAAATATTTTACAGGACTTTTTTTAAATATACAGGATTTTTCGAAGTGATCCTCAGAGAGTCTATAAAGTAAAGTAAAGTAAAGTTGCGCTAACCATCTGAGCTACCACGGCTCTATGGTTATGGCTCTACAGAGTCTATATTGGTGAAAAAAAAAATTTGAAAGGATATCTTCTCGTCCAACAGCTTTTAACGACTCTTGCCGTCTGAAATAATACAAATATGAACCTACGTATTTAATTTACAAACGTAATTATTCAATTATAAACATTATTAAAGTAACTATTCAATCACTTATAGGTAGGTCACTTATAGGTGAACTATCTGTCTACTACATTGAAATAATAAATTATATTCAAGTTACTACTTACCTAGTGAAGACTTTGGGATTTAAAAAAAATATATATGATTATATTTGTTCTATTACTTTTCGTACAAAAAGTACAGTAAACCATAATAACACTTTTTTATATTTCATGTGTAATAACAATTTTCCACGCAGACTAGCAAAACTGCATAAAACAGGATTATAGTGCAATAGTGTGTGCGCAAACATATATACACTCTCTATTCCCTCATTGCCACAGTCAGATAGAACAGCATTTTCATTCAACCGGGAGGCGGGAGAGGGAGTCCGATTGAGATGCATAATATTAATGTGTAAGAAATTTATAAAAATCTTTGATGCTTGCTGTGTTGTCGCGGCGTAGTAAAATCCTAACCGATTTAAGTTCATCCCGTGGATGTCGATAACTGCTAAGGTATCTTACAATTTAATTTCCTTTGCATTTAAAATTCTGAATGTATGTATTCTGTATTTCCTTTTAAATGCTGCTTACATTATTTTCTTTAAGAAATTCGCTAGTTTAAAAAACGCAAGTTACATAGGAACTCACATTTAGATTCTATCAATGGAAGCAATGAAATAAGTCTATGCAGTACTTCAGAAAATTTTCTTTAGTCTTTTACGAGTAAGTTCAACGTGAATTCGTACAACTATATTAATGTTTTCTAGACCGAATTTTGGCTACAGTGGCCAGTCTCAACGGAAACCAGAAACTATCTGCGCAGGACAGGATTAAAGTTTGACAGCACCGTGGCGCAGTGGCTTAGCAATGAGATCCAGAGCTAAGGGCCGTGGGTTCAAATCGAGTGTGGAACAAGTATTTGATTCCAAGTAATTGTTCCGGGTCTGGATGTTTGTTCTTGTGAAATTTATGTTATAAATAATTTAAATCCGAGAAAATACTAGTGTGGAAGTAAAATTAAAAAAAGAGAAAATAAAAATTAAAAGTCAGTGCAGTCTAAATTGTGCAAATAGTTTGTAAAACCTTTCTTATTCTATAATTTACACTGATAAAAAAGTGCCATTGGGTTTCGTACTGGTTCTTCACAGGGAAGAGGTTTTTTTTTCCGAAACAGTGGTAAAAGTAAAAATGTCTTTCAATAAATTCAAGATAATCAAAGACCATTTGTATTGTAAAATATATTTTTTTGTCTTTAAGTTTTTCAGATAAAAATAGCAAAGATACCTTCTGGCATTGCTTTCCATTCGTTCGTAAAGTTTCCACACAATCGGTTCAGACATTCACAAGATTAGTCTGGATAGACAAATAAAAATTTTAATTTCTTTTATAATGTCAAAATAGTGAAAATTCTACAACCTATTAAGAAATATACCTAAATTGTGTGCGCAGATTTGGTTTTTACAAAATGATAAAGTTTTCCTGATCCCTGAGGAGTATGAAGCAGCGTCACTTCACAAATATGTTTACGCCTCTAAGGCTTACAATATAGTGCGAAATACAATAAAGAAAAGACATCAAACTAGAAGTGTTTGGATAAAACTAACACCAGATATGCAAAAAACATCCCTTGATAAAGATGAAAACATGATATTTCAGGACCAATACCTAGAGGAAGTTACTGAAGAACAATTGGCTACTATGAACAAAAACAATTCCGAAGATCACATGGTGAAAATTTTGAAAAAATTAGTTGAAAGTCAACAAAGAAAGGAAAAACAAAGCGTAAAAAAATTAGCAGACAGATTTGTACTAGATAAATTTGATGGCAAGAATGTTAGTGCATGTCAGTGGATGGAAGTTTTCGAAAAGGAATGTACAAGATTTGATATAGTACAAGATGAAGAGAAAATTGAAATCCTCAGATTATTTCTAGAAAAATCATGCACTGATTGGTATACTTCCATGATGATTAAGCTAAGTTTGCAATCGGAATGGTCGAAATGGAAATCAAACTTTGTAGAAACCTTTGCAAATAAGGGTTGGACTAGTAGTAAATATGCCTTAGCTTTCAAGTATCAATCAGGATCTTTATTGGAATATTCCATTAAAAAGGAAAAACTTTTACTTGAAGTAAGAAAGACAATTGATCAAGGGACCTTGATTGATCTAATCGCTGCTGGATTGCCAGACTTTATAACAGATAAGATCAACAAAGAAGAAATATTAGAAACAAAAGACTTATTCAATGAAGTTGGTAAATTAGAACATTTGGCCATCAAGAAAAAGTTTATGAAAAAGAAAGATGATACTAAACCATCGGAAGATAAGATGCAAAAATGTAGCATTTGCAAGAAGCTAAAGAAAGGAGTACGCTATCACTCAGAAGATTCATCCTGGTTTAAAACAAAAGACAATAAAGAAAATGAAAAGAAACAAATCAAACTTATTAATAATTCAGAATTGAAATGTGAACTGCAGTGTGAAGAACCAAAAAACTAATAGTGCCGCCATTAATTAAAGTAAGGTTAGTATTGAATAAAAATCTTGAAGTATTTGGAATCTATGATTCAGGCTCAAACGTGTCCTAGATAAATTCATGATTACTGAAATTTAAACATAAAACATTAGGTTATTCCAACAATACTAATTTAAAAACAATTAATGGCGTTAAAAAGGCAAGTGGTATAATAACACTTGACGTAAATATTTTTAATGTAGAAAGAAAAATGGATGTCTTTGTAATAGATCAAGAAAATTTTGATCATGATTTTTTGATTGGGCTAGACTGTATTAAAAAATTCTATTTAATTCAAAATGAAAACTTAGAAATCAGTCAAAAAGTTCCAATACAACAAAAATATATTAAAAATTCAGAGACAAACAACGTTTCTAAGGAAACAATAACAAAAAGGTTAGAGATTGACAATATTTCTAAAGAAATGAATAAAGAGTCAGAAAATGAAATAATTCGAAAGGAAATGAAATTAGAAAATTCTCAAAATCACAAAAAAACCTTATTAAATTTAACGAATACTTCAATAAAGAAAATTTCATTATTTGGATAAACCATTTAGACATTGACAAACAGGCAATAATTGATGATTTAATAACAAAGAATAAATCTGTTTTTGCAAAAGATAAATGTGACATTGGCACAGTAAAGGATTATGAAGCACACGTTGATTTATTAGTAGAAAAATATTGCAGTAAAAGACCATATCGTTGCACAATCGAAGATAAAAAAGAAATCGAACAACAAATTGCACAATTATTAAAGAGAAATTTGATCGAAGAATCATATAGTCCATTTGCGGCACCAGTAACATTAGCTTACAAAAAAGAGGAAAACACAAGATCAAGATTGTGTATAGATTTTCGAGAACTAAATAAAATTGTTGCGCCGCAATCACAACCGTTTCCTCTTATTGAGGACCTATTGATAAAAACAAGAGATTGCAAATATTTCTCCACACTGGACATAAACTCAGCGTTTTGGTCAATACCTCTACGTATTACGGATAGACACAAAACTGCGTTTGTGACACAAGAAGGTCACTTCCAGTGGACGTGTTTGCCATTTGGCCTAAAAACTTCGCCAGCAATATTTCAGAGAATAATGTGTAACATAATAAGAAAACACAAACTTGCAGAGTTCACAATAACTTACATAGATGACATTTTAATATTCTCCAAATCTTTCTCTGATCATGTCGAGCATCTAACAAAGCTGTTCGAAGCAATTAAAAGTGAAGGATTTAGACTTAAATTCTCCAAATGCACATTTGCAGCTGACTCAGTAAAATATCTGGGTCACATAATACAAAATAATTCAGTTAGACCTCTGAAAGACAACTTGATATCAATTAAGAATTTTCCAACACCAAAAACACAAAAAAATGTGAGACAATTCTTAGGAAAGATACATTTTTATCATAAATATGTACCAAAAATAGCAATAAAATTGGATCCATTGCATAACCTTTTGAGAAAAGGACAAGCCTTTAATTGGACCAAAGCATGTCAAGAATCATTTGATGAAATAAAACAAATATTATGTTCTCAACCGATATTAACGATTTTTGATCTAAAATTGCCTATACACATATACACAGATGCTAGTATACTAGGAGTGGGGGCCGTCCTAAAACAGCTGCAAGAAAATAAGGAAGAAAAACCAGTAGCATACTTCTCAAAAAAATTGAATGAAGTACAAAAAAGGAAGAAGGCTATATATCTGGAATGCCTAGCAATAAAAGAATGTGTAAAGTATTGGCAACATCTGTTGATAGGTAGGAAATTCACTGTTTTCTCAGATCACAAACCGTTGGAGAATATGAACATAAAATCAAGAACTGATGAAGAACTAGGAGATTTAACATACTACCTATCACAATATGATTTTGAAATAAAATATTCCCCAGGAAGATACAACTTGGAAGCTGATTGCCTGAGCAGGAACCCAGTCTTAGATCACACTGAAAATCTGGAGGAACAATTAAAAGTGGTAAACTTAATAAAACTAAAAGATATTTTAGAAGATCAAGAAATAAATAAATATATACAGTCCAGGAAAGAAAAGCTAAAGTCAGATCACAATATTTATTATAAAAAAGTTAAGAAAAAAGATAAAATAATTCTCTCGGAAAAATTTAGCAGGGAATTCATTAAAAGAATACATATGGACCTAGGTCACATAGGAATAAATCAAATGCAAAAAACAATAAGTTCACTGTATACAGCTGAAAACTTAACAAAGAACATAAAAAAACCTGTAAAGATTGTACGGTATGTATAAAAAACAAATCGAGGGGACAAAACAAATATGGAATGATCTCTCATTTGGGCCCGGCTACGAAACCCTTTGAGATATGTTCTATTGATACAATTGGAGGTTTTGGAGGTTCCAGGTCCACAAAAAAGTACTTGCACCTACTATTAGATCATTTCACGAGGTATGCATTTATTTTGACATCAAAAACTCAAAATGCAAATGATTTTATTAAACTAGTGAAGAACACCGCAGAAACTGACAATATTGGCATGATTCTCTCTGATCAATATCCAGGAATTAATTCAAAGTAATTTAAAAAATTTTTAGAAGACCAACATATTCAACTAATTTTTACTGCAGTGAATTCACCCTTTTCGAATGGTTTAAATGATAGACTAAATCAAACATTGGTTAACAAAATTAGATGCACGATTAACGAAAAAGATACTAAAGTAGCATGGACGACCATAGCACAAAATTGTGTAAAAAAATATAATGAAACGGAGCATACTGTCACTAGATATGCTCCCACGTATCTATTAAATGGCACCGATGTTACGATTTTGCCTAATGAGCTAAAACCAAAGAAGACAGAGACCAATTGGATTCAAGACAGGAAAAAAGCTCCAGAAAATACACTTCAGTCACACAATTACAACAAGACACTTTATGATAAAAATCGTATACACTTCGACTTCAAAGTGGGTGATATGGTTTTTGTGGAAAATGGCAACATGCTAAATAGGAAAAAGCTTGATGAACTGAGAATCGGACCATACACAATAATGGAAAAATTGTCTAACACGATTTACAGGATCAACTCTGGAAATAAAAAAGCAGAGTCTAACTTTTTCCATATCTCAAAATTGGTTCCAGCTCCGATGCTTGACGAAGATGACTAAGAAGTGTTGAAAAGTCACAATAGGTTATATTTAATGATAAACTTTCGTAATAATTTGTATGTGTTATCTTTCCCAGGGAGGGTGATGTAAAGAAAATATATTTTCTTTAGTTCAAATAAAGGCCGCGCTGCTAGCGCCAGCGAATATAGTCAGCCTTTTTTTAGTCTGTGGTCGAATGAATTCCATTATGAAAACTATTGACGTTAGGAATTGATATTGTAATTAATAACATTAAATGTCGTTTCTTTTATTACAGGTAAGGTTTTTAGTAAATAGAATATTATATTTTGTAATTAGTACTAAACAAACATGTTAACTAACATAAAACTTTTATTACAGAGAAACTCAGTTGTGTTTTGATTTACGATATCATATCACCTAACTGTTGAACAAATATCATTATATGTATAGCAGGGTTGCTGTGTTACCAGGTATCGGATCAGGTGTGCTTTTCTACTTTGATTACCCTTAGTTGTATAAAATAAAATGAAAACAAAAAGTAATGTACTTGTACACTCTAAAGAAAATTAGTGTCAATAAAAGTGAAGTAATGTAACGTGCAAAGTGTGCTAGTACGTACAGCAACTTTTATGCGATGGAGTGTACTGTCAATATGAACCCTTAATTAACTACCTGCTATTGACATCTTTGACCGGTCACGTACGACCCATACAGAATCTGCTGAGTGGTATCCTCTGCTACCTCGAAGCGGTTTAATTAAAATCGCTACCTATCGTAGTATAGCTCCCTGCATTGTTATTTAAAATCAATAACGTGATTAATTACCTTTTACTCAATAGTTTTAATCATCTGGTACAGTTCGGAATTCTATAAAAATAATAACAAACGCTTGTTCCATTGATCAATGATTGAAATACCGCTCTAGCTTTGCAATTATGATTTATTTACTTTATAATCTTTATATATATATATATATATATATATATATATATATAAATTACGTGTCACATTGTTTGTCCGCGATGAAATCCTAAAGTACTGAACTGATTTCAATGAAATTTTGTACACTGTGTGCAGTTTGGTTCAACTTGAGAGATAGGATACTTTTTATACCGATAAGTGACCTTCAATATTTTTTTATTGCAAATTTAAGGATTTTTTCACAGGAAGGGTCGTCAGAAAGGGCAGAACAACGTCTGCCTGGCCAGCTAGTTAACTATATAATATAATTAACTGCCTGTGACTGTCTCGTAGGTCTCGTTATCGAAAACGCGATTTCTGATCATGAGATCCCGAGTTCAAATCACGTGTCGGGCCAAAACCAGTTATTGGATTTTCGTATAAGAAATTCTCATTAGTAGCCCGGAGTCAGGAAATTGGCAGTGTTTTACCCATGTGCCTCGAAAAGGACGTAAAGTCTTTGGCCTTGCAACTAAAGAGTGCACCTGTGCTTGCGCATACACTCCGTCACTATAGTTATTTCCATAGGATAATGTCTTATGGAATCTTGCTATGAGGTAATGCGACTGACATTGGAACTATCTTTGTTTTGCAAATGAAAGCCATAAGAGCAATTTATAACCTATGTCCGAAGGGATCATAAAACAAAAAATAGTTTTATTATTACCCCGCAGTTTCGCTCGCGTGTACATTGGTTTTAATTCTTTTTTTACGCGGACCCCTAAACTTTTCCTAAAATAAAAGTAGACTAAGTTACTCCTTATAACATTAGCTATCTGCCAGTGAAAGTCCCGTCAAAATCGGTCCAGCCGTTTCGGAGATTAGCCGGAACAAACAGACAGACAGACAGACAGACAGACGGACGGACAAACAGACAGACAGACAAAAATGTTAAAAATTGTGTTTTTGTTATAAGTGCCGTATATACTTTTATATGCATTTAGTAAAAAACCGTTATTTTGACATTCAAACAGACACTTCAGTTTTCTTTATTTGTATAGATAGTGATGTATATTCTGTAAATACTAGGAACAATTAAAAGTTAGTTAAATACCAGTTACTCGACTGCAAAGAGTATGTAAATCCTTCATCGGGCAATGTATACGCCTTTACAACGTCCCAGAAAATATGCAGACCTTTTCTATTAAAAGATTTAAATTATTTATTAAGCAAAAATTGTCTAGTAAGGGTTATTATACTACTAAAAAGTACATGACTGATAATAACCCCTGGGAATGAGGTGATCGCTACCATGTTGTTTCTAAATGTTTTCATGACAATTGTATAAAATATTATACTCTACATTGTGTTTTTTTTAAATATGTCCCGCTGGGTTTCTTGCTGGTTCTTCCCAGGGCAGAGGTTTTTACAGATCTCTGGCAAAGTTTTTGGAGCCTTGGTTCCACTCAATCGTTTCTTCAATACAAGCCGTATTGAAGTTGCGTAAGTACCGCCGCATGCATTTGGAGATCTGTCTGTTCAGTTGCCTGTATGCTGTCAAATCTGTTGAAGACTGTCGCTTCATCTCCCGTCTAATAGCCATGAGATTAAGAGTGTGACGTGATCGGAGAGTTTTTGTGTCCTTCTGCGGCGGATCTTGCAGAACTTAGCTCCAACCGCATGGACAGTTTCCTCGAGCTTGTCATTCATATCGTCCACTTCATTAAAATCTTACTTCACGTTATTTTAGTATCATTTATAAGAAGTTCAGTTATATTGGTGCCGGGAGTGATTGATCTCGATTTGATAGAACGCGAACTATCAAAGTCATGGTGAGAGCTAAGTGTCTGCACTACCAAGGTTGTCTAATATATTTTAAAACGAATTAGAAACCTTTAAAAGTTCTATACTTTCCTTAATATAAATAAAGCTGCAGATGCGTTGTCACCTTTGAAAACTAAGATGGCACGTATTACAACTTGTTTTTTTACTGGCTCTCTATACCCTCCCGACCGGGAAACAGCAGTGCAGGAACTACTATTTGGATACAGGAACAAGTAAGAGGGCGGTTCCTACTCAGATGTATTCCTATGCAGAAAATGAGTCCTAACTAACAGTGATCACTATTTAAGCTAAAATAAGTATAAGAATAGGGAAAAGATGATAAAACTTGTAGAGAGATCCTTAACAACAATGAGAGCATCCACGATTTTTTTCTGCCACCAGGGTGGCACCACTAGAAAGTGTTAATTTGTTCGGAAAATATAAAAGTTTTTGTTTCTTTTTGTACAATTAACTGTATTTTATATTAATAACATTAAAAATAAATATGATAATTAATAGAATCAGGCGTTACTTTGCGGAAGTCCATTATATTAAAGTTGACAAAAAATAAATATACTAAACCACAGATATTCATAAAAGCAGAAAAATAAAAGAAATGTTTAAAATGTGCAAAAAATTAAACAGCACAACACTGACGCATTGTTTCGTGTTTTAAAATAATACTCTAGAAACTGATAAACTTTTATTAAAAAAAAACAACTTTTCAAAGTACATTTTGTAACAAAAAACTTTACCTTAGTGTCAAGTGTCAACTAGCGACATCTCGTGAGAAGAAAATTATTAGCCCTCATTATGTAATTATTCATTTAATATTTTGTTGTATCAAGAAGGTACTTATTCTTAGTTTGATGATAATTTTGTTTTCTCTCGTGATTAGATATATGTTTCTGTATGTTATAATATTTTTGTTACAATTTATTTAATGAAATTAACAATTAATGAAATGTATTAAAATATCGTTAAGGAAATAAATAGCTTTATAACAGTGATAATAAGTATATTAATGTAACAAAATACGAAATATGCCCAATAAGGATATAAAAGAGAAATTAGAGTAAGGCGAATATTTTTTCCTATTTGCAGCTATTACTGTGCAATCCAAAACAAAGAGACAATTCGCCACCTGCAACTGCGCTCGAGAAATGGACCAGAACGTAATTGGTTTCAAAATTACATCCGATTGAAAGAATTTGCACGCTATCTTACAAGGGAAAAATATTGGTATAAATAGTGAAGATGGCATTGAATAAAACTATTTGTAATTCTTAATAAAAATATTTGTATTTCCCAATTTTTCGTCTATATAAGTAAAATTAAACGCGATAAAACCTGTGATAATAGTTTGTTCAATGTGTTGT
This sequence comes from Parnassius mnemosyne, assembly GCA_963668995.1. NCBI lineage: Eukaryota > Metazoa > Arthropoda > Insecta > Lepidoptera > Papilionidae > Parnassius > Parnassius mnemosyne. The sequence goes on along the minus strand of CAVLGL010000093.1, from coordinate 2,553,313 downwards.
GTTCGCGTAAATATAAGAAATCGTTAGTCAAGAAGGCGTTTGGAATGTTCAAGCTTTTATTAGCTTAACCTGTACGTATGATTGTAATAGAATTTTGAATTCGCTTTCGGCCATTTCCGGACGTCTAAATAATCTAAAATATTGCAGACGTATAATTTGTATTTCGACTAATGACTGCGGATGTATGTATGTATGTAATTACTATAAGCCTATGACAAAACGTTAATTTTCATGACTATGAGCTAATGCTATGACAATATGAGCCTCGATGTTAAAGATTCTTTCTTTTATTAAATAGGTTTTACTTGAGAGGGACCACCATATTAAAAGGAATTTATATGGGACCACCATATAAAGGACAATGTCCAAAATCGCCCTGTGTAATAAAAGCATCGGATAAACACGATAATTAACTGTCTATTTTATTATATTAGTTGCATATATTTTTATAACACGGACTAGCTGCATAGAAAAATTAACATTAAAAAGTATTCTACTCGACTAATTACATTAATCGCCGCCATCTTCGCCAAACATCATGATTGTCGAAAAATGATTAGGGATGTCCAATCAATTGTAATCGATTTTTGAATTTTGAATGAACAGTTTCATATTTTTTAATATGAATTACATTTTGAATTTGTTTCGAATAAAACTGCAAAGAAAAAGCTACAATAAAAATATTAAATTACCATTTCTTTATATTCCTTTAGATTATTCCCTAAAAGTATAATTTAAAAAACCTACTATTCCTAATGAATGAGGTCATACTCGATTATGAATAGGTAGTTAGAATAATGCTGAAAAAATATTCGTAAAGATAATTATTCAGAATTTTCTAATGATCGTTTAGAAATGAGTGTATATTACGTCTTACTAAACGTTAACTTACGAGTTTACTACAATTAATATTAAAAAAAAACACTTATCGTTACTGCATTTGTCATAAATGTGTTCTTTAAAAAGAGCAATATTGCAGACTAGATACAGATTTTATTATTAATATTGTTACAAGTATGGAAGAAGTAATGTAACACGTACGTGTTATTATAAGTAATGTAGGATATTTTCATACTTGTTATGGTATTAATATTATCATATGACAAAAGAAGATGTAAGTAATACTGTTTGTAACGTATGGCTATAATAAATGTTAGGAAATATCCATAAATCGTATTGTATTTGGCGCTCCAATTATTGATGTCACTAAATGGTCACGTGTCAGTCTCTTATGAAAAAAATACAATCTCCAAATCGATTTAAATCGAACATACTAGAATCGATTCTCGATTAAATTAAGTTTTAACATATCTATTTTCGATCAAACGTGACATTTTCAAAAATGCCTAATATAGACACAAAACATTATTGACGATAAATTACCGTAAATACAACTAATTGTATAGAAACCTCATAAAATTAATAAACATAACATCACGCCTGTATTTCCCAAAAGAAGTAGGTAGAGGTATGTAGTACTGTTGTGTTATACGCCCCATGTAATAGAGGGTGCGCGTATTGCCAAACACCGGACACAAATCCAGACTCCGTGCTACTATTGGGAACTTCAAGTTATAAAAACCCAATAATAATCTGCCCGACCCTGGGATCGAATTCAGAACAGATCAGTTTTTCTGTCTCTGTTTTCTCTGTCTTCTGTTTTCAATAGTTGGGACAGATGTTCCAACTATTGAAAACTATTTCTTGATTTGTTTGAAATATAGCTAGTTCTTGAATAAATCCGATTCGAGGGGTTTTTGGATCGATTTTCCAATGTGTTCACTCCACCGAAGTGTTCTATGTCGATATCATGACATCGGACAAGGATTTTTCAGGTTTATATCGATCTGGAAAATCGATTATTTTACTATAAATAATCAATTAAACGATTTCAAATCGACATGCCTACTTTGTACTGTCACTGTCATCTCTCACTCTGTCAAAATTACATTGGTTGGCGTCGTTTGCTCTTTGTAATTGTATCGGTGTTTGGGTGACTTTCGGGACTATATATTGAACATTACGACTTGGTTATTTTAACGGACTCTGATTGCTTTCTGGAACGACTTACCTTGTTGTGATTTTCGGAACTGTGTACCACTCAAGCGATAACCTAGAATTCATAAACGAACTAGCATTCATAACGCATACGCAATAGAAAATGTATTTTGTGTATATTACGGCTCTGCTGGTGGTTCAATGTTGTTGAAAGATGAACAGAGAAGCAATCGTGCAATATTGCTGTAATTGCATCGTTGTACATAGAACCATCGGTTGCTGCGCCCATGTTATGACCATTATTTGGTACTTGAGCTTTACGAGACATCAAAACAATATCGAATGAATAATAAACATGAAATTAATCTGTGTTTTATTTCTAATTCAAACATAATAAGTTAATGTAGGTGTAAAAACAACTTATACTACCAGTTAAGTACTAAGTCGGTAAGGCTGGTTTCATAGTCATACGTTTGAACAGCGCCGTCAGACAGACAGTAATCAATAATATTCAAGTTGTTCAAGCGCGCGCTCTTGAAACTTGATTGAAACCGTAATTGATACGCTTGCTGTATGACGGCGTGTCTAGCGGTGTGACTGAAACCAGCCTAAATTCTTATACATTAGCATATACGGTATGGTAAGATACCTAGTAGGTATCTTACCGTACCGTATATACTAATGACAACATCTAAATGCTAACAGCCATTCTATTCTATTCTTAGGCTTTAGAACAAAAACTGCATGCCTAATTATCTAGATAGGTACTAAAAATAGCTAAATGTTTTAGGACATCGTTTTTTCAGTTTGTTAAAAATCACTCGGAGCTATGAAAAATCGTAATATTTGTGGTTGGATTATAACCTCAAAATATGATACTTTTTTTGAAATATATCTATTATGCAGCTAGTCCGCTATAAAAATAAGATCATATAGGAATTTAGTAATGATCGACGATAAAACACATAATTTTCCGATGCTCTTGGTTCCAGGGCGAACAATGTATGGGCGCAGAGCAATGTCCTTTGAAACAAAAATTCCAACGTTAAGGTTGGCAAAGTTGGGATGAAGTTTTTAACGTAACTATATAGAGTTTAGACAATATTGTGTTCGTGTTAATCTTAAGTCCACTCAAAAGTGTAAAAACAATCAACAATAATATATGATAACAGAAACAAAATTTATTAGTGTTGATTGATAAGATGATTTAATTTTTGTAACAGTTACATTATACTTCTGCGATGATTTCATTTATATTTGGGGAAAAAGTTGGGAGTTGAAATGTTTGTTTGTATAATATGTAAATATTTATTTATAATTAAGATCAAACATAATATACAAATCATAAACAAATCAAATCTAACGTCGCTTGTCGCAACATTAAGTTTTTTGTAACAATGTAATTTGCTTAAACTCATAAACCCTACATTCTGTACTGATTTTATAGAAAAAAACCGTATCTCAGTAATGCAGTATATGTAAATATTGTTTCTATTTAGACGACATTCTCGTTGTTGACTTGAAGAAATAATAGACCACTGAAAAGAATCAAATGATTAAACTTTATAAAAATATAGACCTACTCCAAAAAAAAAACTAAGAGTAATTAATTAAGTTCCACATAATTTAATAAAAAATTAAGTCGGTACTAGCACATAGTGTATCGAAGAATTATAGCGTTGGCTTCAGAATCAAACATATGTGCATATTATTTTATTCTTTTTAGTTTGTTTTGTTTTTACTTTTTTAAGTATAATTATATCGTACATAAGTCGTAATACTGACAAAGGTGTATAAAACTAATAGATAAAAAATACAAGTGTCACAAATGTATATAAAATACATTTTAATAATATTCAAATATAAACCTAAATGTACAATATTTAGATATCCCTTGGGAATAAACTTTTTACAAAACAATGAAGCATTCTGCGCTCACAATAAAAGAAATGCTTTTCAAATGTCCACGTTAATGCAAAGTGTAATGGTACAAAGCAAAAGTACAAATGTAGAGCAGTGTATGAACATTTTAGTATAGTTGTCAGCCTCTATCGCTATAGTAACTTGCTCTGTGATGCGTTCTGTAAAATTGTAGTAAAACACACCCATACACACAAAAGCGCACACGCGCGCTCACTCACACACATACAAGCACGCGTGCACGCAATCACGCACGGACGCACGTACGCAACCTTATCAGCACGGACTGCACGCAGTAATTAACTTAAAACATGGCTCGGACGATGTCAGAGTGTATTGGGACGACAAGGGTATAAGCGACAGGCGACGCGGGTGAACGACAGGGGAAGCGCATTCCAGGCTGGTCTCAAGTTGATTTCTGCAGATTGAAACCGTTCATTCTTTATTTTTTTTAATTGAATTTAAATTCTACAAAAAATATTTAACATAACATCAAACTAACCAAGCGGAATGTTGGTTGGTTATGTTACCGATATATTACCTTTCTATTTGGTGGTAGAGATAGTTGCATACATGCCGAATCTCATGCTGACAAGGAGTCCTACCACTTAATACAATTATAAGTGTTGTGTCGAAATTGATTCCGTCACATAATCCTTACCTATCTTTTATCTATTCACAGACGCGCTACGTCACAGACAGATATATTTAAACGGGTGAGCGTCTCTGTGACAGTACGCTCGCGGCTGAAAGTTTATGTCTGTGATATTTCTATGAATAGCTGTGACCTTATTTAGAGGTAAGTGCAATTGAAATCGTCTAGGAAAAATCATCACCGTGTTCATTTATAAGTTAAATTGAGCTTACAGACGTCCCGGGCTCAAATCCCGGGTCGAGCGAAAAAAATCAGTTATTGAGTTTCTCCATCTAGGAATTCTCAGTAGCTGCCCGGAGTCAGAAAGTTGGCGGTGTCTCACCCCCGTGCCTCGGAAAGCACGTAAAGTCGTTGGTCCTGCGTATGGTCTCTCTCCGGTTGTGTCGGTTTACCGTCCCATCGGACTATGAGAGTGAGGGAATAGAGAGTGCACCTGAGCTTCCGCATACACTTGTGCACTATAACCCTGTCCAGCGCCGATGGCTAGTCTCCGTTGAGACTGGCCGCCGTGACCGAAATTCGGTCTGGAGGACATTATTATATTATGAATTTATAAGTTAACAACCATCACCATTACAGTCTATTAAATTACACTGTTGAAGTTAGGCCTCCTCCATACATTACGTCCTAGCGGCGATATTTGCCATCTAGAGAAAGCGGGTCGGCAACCACTACTACACGGTAAAGAATACCTGCATAAAATAGTAACTGCTACATGTCGTATCGTAAGAGATAAGAACCGGGATTGTTTGTAAAGGTTAGGCATTCTATCTTCTTATTTCATAAGAAATCACTTACGGATTTTGGGTTTCAGTCGAAAAAAAATCAAAGGTGTATAAGAGTCACACAGTCCAATTATCATTAGGTAGTCTGCTAGTTTTTTGATTACTCCGGTATTACAAAAAATGAGTGCACTTACTAGATTATACTGAAATAACGTAACATTAAAATTATCTCACCATTTTCTTTATTTCGACAAATAATTGTACATTGTTATAATGCTACAAAAGTATTTATACAACTATCTGAAACATCTATCAAAAGTACATTGCTGAATTCACACTTTCCCTGATTACTAAGTCTTTTGTTGATTAACTTAATCTGTCGTATGAGGTGATGTAGAGAAATGAAATAGGAGATGGGTAGGAGTATCTTTTTGATAAAAACTCAAAATAAATTAAAAACTACGGTTATCAACACGCTTGCCAAGCGTGGCAAATATAGAAAAATCTCTTCTGTGAACAAATCTATGAGAGGCTAAAATTCATCAGTGAACTTTTATAATCTGTATTGCATGGATGGATAAAGAATTGTTGTAGAGAAAAGTCTAATCAATCAATTAATCAATTAATTATTTATTGTATACAATATATACATTAGTTATTGCATAAAATATATCATAAAAATATATACGTGGTAGAGCCATGTTGCAGCTATATTAGTAGTATAGTTGTAGCACGAATGGCTCGGCTCGACCGGGGAAGGACCACACTCTCATAGTATACCAGCGTAAAATAGCAGCTTATTTCTGCTGTGTTTCGTATGGTGAGTGTAGAGAATCGGAGACCATTTTTACTTGAAATGAGGCAATCCATCTTAGTCCTCACGGGTGACAACGCATCTGCATTTTGATTTGTAATAGAGGATAAATGTAGATGTCTATGGGCAGCAGCAACCACCTACCATCAGGTGGACTGTGTGCTCGTTTGTCACCCTTATCCTATAAATAAAAAAAAAATATTGAAAAAATTAAATGCAAAAATTTGTAATAGATGGTCTTACCGCTCTGAAAGCGATTTCTTCCAGACAACCTTTTAAAACAAAGAACTGCTGTTTACAAATAATCAAAAAGTGAGATGCGTACCTAAACGAACACTTAAATAAAATAAAAAAACCTTTAGTAGTAAAGCTCCCAAAAACTTTTACAGTTCACAACAACGATTAAAGACGACCTAATCAAAAACAAAATTAGATCCGTGTAAAAATTATCTGAAGTCGTAATAAATAGGCACTTCGTTATTTTTCTATTCGGCTGTCAAGGACAAGCCGGAAAGCAAATTTTTCCCCCTTGTTACGTGTTTTTGTTCTGTAAATTATTTGCCAACAAACGACTAACTTGTTTCCGATTTATCATTATTATTCTATGACGTCCAAGCGTAAGGAATTGTTATTTCGGGACCAATTTCCTTTTATAGAATAATGGTGACAAACGCGCACACATTCCACCTGATTGTGATTGCTGTGGCCATAGACATCAATATCTATCTTCGATTGCGAATTAAAATACAGATGCCTCTTTTCCAGTAAAATGGGTCTCCGGTTCTCTACACTCACCATACGAAACACAGCAGTATTAAGCTGCTATTTTACGCTGGTATTCTGTAAGAGCGTGGTACTTCCCCGGTCGAGCAGACCCTTTTAGACTTTGGATGTGTGTCGGTGGGCTGCGGTGGTAGGAGTCCCCCCTACCGCTGTAGTAGAGATGGAGTCCCGGACGAAGAGGAGTGTTCTTTACCGTGTAGTACGGTAAAGAATACCTGCATAAAATAGTAACTGCTACATGTCGTATCGTAAGAGATAAGAACCGGGATTGTTTGTAAAGGTTAGGCATTCTATCTTCTTATTTCATAAGAAATCACTTACGGATTTTGGGTTTCAGTCGAAAAAAAATCAAAGGTGTATAAGAGTCACACAGTCCAATTATCATTAGGTAGTCTGCTAGTTTTTTGATTACTCCGGTATTACAAAAAATGAGTGCACTTACTAGATTATACTGAAATAACGTAACATTAAAATTATCTCACCATTTTCTTTATTTCGACAAATAATTGTACATTGTTATAATGCTACAAAAGTATTTATACAACTATCTGAAACATCTATCAAAAGTACATTGCTGAATTCACACTTTCCCTGATTACTAAGTCTTTTGTTGATTAACTTAATCTGTCGTATGAGGTGATGTAGAGAAATGAAATAGGAGATGGGTAGGAGTATCTTTTTGATAAAAACTCAAAATAAATTAAAAACTACGGTTATCAACACGCTTGCCAAGCGTGGCAAATATAGAAAAATCTCTTCTGTGAACAAATCTATGAGAGGCTAAAATTCATCAGTGAACTTTTATAATCTGTATTGCATGGATGGATAAAGAATTGTTGTAGAGAAAAGTCTAATCAATCAATTAATCAATTAATTATTTATTGTATACAATATATACATTAGTTATTGCATAAAATATATCATAAAAATATATACGTGGTAGAGCCATGTTGCAGCTATATTAGTAGTATAGTTGTAGCACGAATGGCTCGGCTCGACCGGGGAAGGACCACACTCTCATAGTATACCAGCGTAAAATAGCAGCTTATTTCTGCTGTGTTTCGTATGGTGAGTGTAGAGAATCGGAGACCATTTTTACTTGAAATGAGGCAATCCATCTTAGTCCTCACGGGTGACAACGCATCTGCATTTTGATTTGTAATAGAGGATAAATGTAGATGTCTATGGGCAGCAGCAACCACCTACCATCAGGTGGACTGTGTGCTCGTTTGTCACCCTTATCCTATAAATAAAAAAAAAATATTGAAAAAATTAAATGCAAAAATTTGTAATAGATGGTCTTACCGCTCTGAAAGCGATTTCTTCCAGACAACCTTTTAAAACAAAGAACTGCTGTTTACAAATAATCAAAAAGTGAGATGCGTACCTAAACGAACACTTAAATAAAATAAAAAAACCTTTAGTAGTAAAGCTCCCAAAAACTTTTACAGTTCACAACAACGATTAAAGACGACCTAATCAAAAACAAAATTAGATCCGTGTAAAAATTATCTGAAGTCGTAATAAATAGGCACTTCGTTATTTTTCTATTCGGCTGTCAAGGACAAGCCGGAAAGCAAATTTTTCCCCCTTGTTACGTGTTTTTGTTCTGTAAATTATTTGCCAACAAACGACTAACTTGTTTCCGATTTATCATTATTATTCTATGACGTCCAAGCGTAAGGAATTGTTATTTCGGGACCAATTTCCTTTTATAGAATAATGGTGACAAACGCGCACACATTCCACCTGATTGTGATTGCTGTGGCCATAGACATCAATATCTATCTTCGATTGCGAATTAAAATACAGATGCCTCTTTTCCAGTAAAATGGGTCTCCGGTTCTCTACACTCACCATACGAAACACAGCAGTATTAAGCTGCTATTTTACGCTGGTATTCTGTAAGAGCGTGGTACTTCCCCGGTCGAGCAGACCCTTTTAGACTTTGGATGTGTGTCGGTGGGCTGCGGTGGTAGGAGTCCCCCCTACCGCTGTAGTAGAGATGGAGTCCCGGACGAAGAGGAGTGTTCTTTACCGTGTAGTACGGTAAAGAATACCTGCATAAAATAGTAACTGCTACATGTCGTATCGTAAGAGATAAGAACCGGGATTGTTTGTAAAGGTTAGGCATTCTATCTTCTTATTTCATAAGAAATCACTTACGGATTTTGGGTTTCAGTCGAAAAAAAATCAAAGGTGTATAAGAGTCACACAGTCCAATTATCATTAAGTAGTCTGCTAGTTTTTTGATTACTCCGGTATTACAAAAAATGAGTGCACTTACTAGATTATACTGAAATAACGTAACATTAAAATTATCTCACCATTTTCTTTATTTCGACAAATAATTGTACATTGTTATAATGCTACAAAAGTATTTATACAACTATCTGAAACATCTATCAAAAGTACATTGCTGAATTCACACTTTCCCTGATTACTAAGTCTTTTGTTGATTAACTTAATCTGTCGTATGAGGTGATGTAGAGAAATGAAATAGGAGATGGGTAGGAGTATCTTTTTGATAAAAACTCAAAATAAATTAAAAACTACGGTTATCAACACGCTTGCCAAGCGTGGCAAATATAGAAAAATCTCTTCTGTGAACAAATCTATGAGAGGCTAAAATTCATCAGTGAACTTTTATAATCTGTATTGCATGGATGGATAAAGAATTGTTGTAGAGAAAAGTCTAATCAATCAATTAATCAATTAATTATTTATTGTATACAATATATACATTAGTTATTGCATAAAATATATCATAAAAATATATACGTGGTAGAGCCATGTTGCAGCTATATTAGTAGTATAGTTGTAGCACGAATGGCTCGGCTCGACCGGGGAAGGACCACACTCTCATAGTATACCAGCGTAAAATAGCAGCTTATTTCTGCTGTGTTTCGTATGGTGAGTGTAGAGAATCGGAGACCATTTTTACTTGAAATGAGGCAATCCATCTTAGTCCTCACGGGTGACAACGCATCTGCATTTTGATTTGTAATAGAGGATAAATGTAGATGTCTATGGGCAGCAGCAACCACCTACCATCAGGTGGACTGTGTGCTCGTTTGTCACCCTTATCCTATAAATAAAAAAAAAATATTGAAAAAATTAAATGCAAAAATTTGTAATAGATGGTCTTACCGCTCTGAAAGCGATTTCTTCCAGACAACCTTTTAAAACAAAGAACTGCTGTTTACAAATAATCAAAAAGTGAGATGCGTACCTAAACGAACACTTAAATAAAATAAAAAAACCTTTAGTAGTAAAGCTCCCAAAAACTTTTACAGTTCACAACAACGATTAAAGACGACCTAATCAAAAACAAAATTAGATCCGTGTAAAAATTATCTGAAGTCGTAATAAATAGGCACTTCGTTATTTTTCTATTCGGCTGTCAAGGACAAGCCGGAAAGCAAATTTTTCCCCCTTGTTACGTGTTTTTGTTCTGTAAATTATTTGCCAACAAACGACTAACTTGTTTCCGATTTATCATTATTATTCTATGACGTCCAAGCGTAAGGAATTGTTATTTCGGGACCAATTTCCTTTTATAGAATAATGGTGACAAACGCGCACACATTCCACCTGATTGTGATTGCTGTGGCCATAGACATCAATATCTATCTTCGATTGCGAATTAAAATACAGATGCCTCTTTTCCAGTAAAATGGGTCTCCGGTTCTCTACACTCACCATACGAAACACAGCAGTATTAAGCTGCTATTTTACGCTGGTATTCTGTAAGAGCGTGGTACTTCCCCGGTCGAGCAGACCCTTTTAGACTTTGGATGTGTGTCGGTGGGCTGCGGTGGTAGGAGTCCCCCCTACCGCTGTAGTAGAGATGGAGTCCCGGACGAAGAGGAGTGTTGGTATTGCGATGCGCTACTCGCCCTATCCTCCGCGACTCTGACGGGGCCGCATCGTTGATGTGGCGGTGGTGGGGCCACGGGGCGGAGAGCAGTATCTGTATTGCGAGGCGCCGCTCTCCCTACCCTCCGCGGCCGAAACTTGGTTGGCGGAGAGACCAGATCCGCCGCGGGGGTCGGGAAAGCGGGTGCTAAGCGCTCGATTTTCTTGGCCCCATGGCCGCCTCGTATCGGACCCAGGAGGTCCGATACGCAGGTGGAATTGGAAGCCGTCGAGGGGAGCGTGCCTTGTGTACCTGGTGCGCCTTGCCTGAGAAGGAGAATGGTGAGGAGAAGTCCTCCCCCGAGAAGGAGTTGCCATAGAGCGGCCGGCGCTGGTGGGGCCGCGGATGTGTGCCAAAGCGTTCCCGTGGCCCTACTAATATGCGGCGAAGGTGGAACACCATGGGGTTTTAATCGGTACGAGTCCGACATAACCCGTCCTTGCCCCCACGAGGTGGGTATGCGTAGGCATTTCCCCATGTAAAAAAGGTACTAAGGCAGTTAAAATGCATGTATTTTCTTAATCAAAAAACAAAATTTAGTTTTCAGAGAATTATCTTAATATTTTTATTAATGATAGAAGAATTTATGAAAATTATGTGTAAAACAAAATATCGGCTGAAGTTTAGCCACGGCTTCAGTGACATATTTCTAACCGATGGTCCTGGTGGAATTGAGGTTCAATGTTAGTAATATGACCAATAATCTTATCCTTTAGCTCTTGAATTGTTCTTGGATTATTGACGTATACCTTTTCTTTTAAATATCGCCAAAGAAAGAAGTGCAACGGTGTCAAATCATATGATCGTGGCGCCCAATTAACATCGCTACGATGTGAGATAACACGGTCATTGAATTTCTCGCGCAATAGAGCCATTGTTTCGTTGGCTCTGTAGCAAGTGGCACCATCCTGTGGGAACCACATATCGTCCAGGTCCATATCCTCAATTTCTGGGCATATAGCAAATATGATTCACGGTAACTGCTTGGTCGACCTCGTTTTCGAAGAAGTAGTCACTCTTTGTGGATGTATCGGCTTTTCAACAAACACTTGTGGATTCTCATTGTCATTGAATATGATTTTCTTTGTAAAGTCACCATTCACTTCTGTCTGTCCAACTAACCAATCGGCGTATTGACGAGTCATAAAATGGTCAATAAGCTTCAGTTTTTAAGTCAATTGAACCTTGTAAACGCTTAAATTCAAATATTTATTCAAAATTCGCATCAGCGATGTTTGCGAGATGTTCACTTGTTGGGCACTGTAACGAGTCGAGGTTGACGGCTCTTCTGCCAAACTAGCGCGAACGAGATTTGTCTGTTCAGTTGCCTGTATGCTCTCAAATCTACTGAAGACTGCACCTTCATTTCCAGTCTAACAGCCATGAGATTAAGAGTGTGATCGGAGAGTTTTTGTATTATTCTGCGGCGGGTCTTGCAAAACTTAGCTCCGACCGCATGGACAGTGTCCACGAGCTTGTCATTCATATCGCCCACTGCATTGCAATCTTCTAAGCACTGAAAACGGTTTTGTATCTCGAGCTTAAAGATTTTGGGACTTTGGATTAGAGCACGAGGAGGACGGCACCTTGATTTCATTAGATGTGACCTCTCCAACCTAATATTTAGGTTCAGTGTGCCTCAAACCCTTCTGTGATCGCTGACGCTTTTCACCCCTCGCATTCATTGAAACATCACTGAACAATTGCCGGTTAGTCATCCTAATGGAGTCTATCTCATTTTTTGTCGAAACATCGGGGCTCGACCAGGTCCACTTCTTATGAGGCCGCATCTGTAAGAAAGAGTTCATTATATAGAGTCCCTCTTTCTCCATGAAGTATGAAATCTGCTGGCCCCATGGGTTCCGTTGCCCTATTCCGAATTTCCCTACTTTCAGCTCACCGTTCTCTCTTGTGCCTAGTTTTGCGTTGAAGTCTCCCATTAACATCGTATAGTGGGTTTTGGAGGAACGCATGGCTCTAGAGATATCCTCATACATTTCCTCCACCTCCTCATCGGGATGTGCCGAGGTTGGTGCGTAAACCTTTATGACCTTCAGCGAATACCATTTGGTGATTCTGAGTATAAGGTACGCAAACCTCGTTGACACACTCTCAATATTTACAACGTTGTTACCGATAGACTTGAGAACGATAAATCCGACACCGCCCTGGGAAAGATGGTCGCTCTCCCGGTGAATGAATAAGTAGCCGGATTCGAGGACTACTCTTCCTCTCTTCGGAACTCAGATAATCCTATAATATTCAAGCAAAACTTGTCTATCTCTTCTTCCAACTCTAGAATCTTCTCGTCAGTCGTCAAGCTGCGTGCGTTATATGTTATCAGATAGAGTCATCTTAGGTGGCAACCGAACCTCCACCGGAGATTCTTAGCACCCTTGCGCCGACGTTACTATGTTCGTCAACGTAACCAGGAATACCGCCGCTGGGGACTGGGGGCCGCCACTTCGTCTCTTTTATGATGGGGATTATATTGCCATACTTGCCACGCTTGGCGAGTGGGTTGGCAACCGCAGTTTTATACTGTTATCAGAAAGATGCTGCTGCACATATTCTGCCTCAGCTTCCACCTACTACACCCACGGGAAGATATGGGATAGTGGGTATTCTTACCCGCCACTATACGGGGCGTAATTAAAACTAATTATAACAAAATTAAACTGTCATTTAAATTCATGTCATTTAAATAGCCATGGAATGTAAACGGCAGTAGAATGTAATGGCAGACATAAGTGATTAAGGCTTTAACTAGCCTGAATGACCTTGACGAAACGGCGATCGCAGAGATTTTAGCCGATGTCAACACCGTCTAGCAACTACGTTCTGTATTACTTATAAAAGTGCAAAGATTAATAGACTGCAGAGATGACAATTATATAAGTGACATACTGCCTGTTATGCTTGCGCATCACTGAGAATTATGTCGCGGTTACGCATCTTCAATTACATTGCACGGTGTGGTGCTGTAGCTTTGTCCGGTAGCCATCACGAGCTATCAAGTGTTCAAGTTTCAAGTACGTAAGAATTTTTATTATATATATTAAATCGTATTTATTTGTGTCGTATTAAAAATATGTCGTCAAAGCGTTCGCTGTAAATTTTCCCGGGTTTGATCCCCGACAGCACGAATGAAATTTGTAATTGCAATTTTCGTCAACACGCATTGGGGAAGCGCGGCGGGCATTTCCTTGCCCTAAAACCCTCTCAGAAATAAAAAAAAGAGTCCTGTGCCCAGTAGAGGGACTTGTATAGCCTATTACTTTACTTTGTAGCAATATTTATATTCGTTTCAGATATAGAAGGGTACCTTATGCTGACAAAAATATCATGTGGAGGCGACGAACACGTAAAACATCTTTGTACCTAGATAAAACGTTCGAAAGATTGTCAGTCATGTCATACGCCACATTTTCTATAGAGCGTAGAACATTGCAGATAGGGCAAAATAAAAAATAATCTAAAATATTATGGGACTTATCTATTAATAATATATACATTTATAAGTATTTATAATAAAATAATGAACAAGCTGCAAGGTTCAACTAATAATGTTTTTTGTAAACACAATTGTTAAATTCCTGTTTTAATTTTTACCAATGGTTAATTGATGAAACGTAGTCAAGATCACTTCATATAAAATATATTTAATTAAAATTGACACGTGACCTATTTGGCCTTCTACTTACAACTCGGCGGAAATTTGAAAAGAAGATTTTGTCTTTTCACACAAGTATTGTTTACAACTGGCGTGGTTTCGATAAGCGTGATTAAGTGTCAGCGGTATATAATCAACTAAATACTGAACTTTATTGAAATTTATTTTTTATTTATTTTTGTTATATCTTCTTAAAAACTGACGCCATCACACTATTTTATTATTTGTTTTTTTTTTGTACGTATAAGGATAAATTAGACTAAGTTAGATTAACTTGGATAAGTTTATATTTTTTTTTAATTTTATCACAAAATTTCCGCAATAAATTATTACCTTTTCTACAGTGATTCTCTCCTCTTAGTTTCGGCGTGACTGTAGGATGTTATAGTGAGTCACCGTCAGTTACTAAGCGGCCATAAATCATTATATGTATGTATAGACATAAATATATACATTTTTTGATTATAATATTTATGTTTTTTGAATTTTGATTGATATTTTGAAACCTGGTAAAATTACTTTTTTCCATACCAATTGATGGCCCTGAGTATAATGCCAGTTTTGCTCTTTGGCTGAAGTTATTTTTTATTTTATGCTCAATTGCAGACAAAACAATATTGATTGCGCATTTCTAAAACAAAATTTTACCTCTTCTCCTTCTAATAATAGCTCCTGCACCTAACACGGCGGAATAGTTATTATTATCTATAAGACCATTTGGGAAAACAGTTTTTGTTAACAGTTATGAGTGTAACATTTTATCAGCTGCTTTGTTTATAGTGCCTTGAGCAACACTTTGCCGGTTTCTGTACAGAAAATGATGCTGGCTTTGCAAATACGGATGGCCGCTACCATTGAATATAATTCCCGCTATGTTACACTTATTTACATAGAAACTTTAATTATCATTTGCATAAAATTCTAAATAGCACTTTTTATACAAGAAAGTAAACTTTTAGATCAGTCCATTTTGTTTTTCACTAATTAAGTAAAAAGTAAAACAAACCAATAGGGCCGGGAATTAAAATTTCTTGCAACTTTTTATAGAAAAGCATGACCTTATCATAATATAAAAGTCAATCATTTAGCCATGAGATAAAACTTTTAAGTGTGCCAGTCAAACATTAATGATGATATTCGGGTCATTATACTGGAAATAGTCTTTTAAATATTTTTTAGTACAATTGATAATCTTCAGTATGATTGACCGTGTATATAACTTTTATAAGTCTATGTTATTTTTGATGAAAATTATTATTGCAGATAAAAGCCCTTTCACATTTATTAGTTCTTGATGAAAATACTTGCTTTATAACCTTATAAATATTATTTGACTGTAATAAAATAAAACAAGGTAGTCTTGGGCATGAAAGTAAAAATAAATATTTTCGATTACTTTTGCAATATCTAACAGCCGGATCAGCGGGCGATTCTGATCCATCTAAAGATGCTAAATTTCAGCAAGCACTGTCAAATTCAATAGGAGTGACAGAAAAACGGTTCTTGATATAGAAAGGTAAATAAATTATTTAACCTGTAAAGTAAAATCACTTTATTACAAATCAAAATAGCCCAATAGCTTTATTAACATGAGACATAATTGTACGAGTGCTTACAATACTTAACATTATTTTATTGAAATCTCAGAAAGTTTTTTTTAAATAGAATAAGGGTGACAAACGAGCACATAGTCCACTTGATGGTAAGTGGTTGCTACGGCCCATACACATCTACATCTATCCTCGATTACGTATCAAAATGTAGATGCGTTGTCACCCGTGAGGACTAAGATGTAATGCCTCGTTTCTAGTAAAACGGTCCTTAGGTTCTCTACACTCACCATACGAAACACAGCAGGGTTAAACTGCTATATTTTACATGTTATTCCGTGAGAGCGTGGCCCTTCCCCGGTCGAACCGACCCATTCGTGCTACAACTATACCTAATAAATATAGCTGTAGCATGGCTCTACCACGTAAAAAAAATTGACGTTGAAAATTTATGTATTTTTAGAAGCAACTTTGCAATTATTTTCTATTGAGTTAATTTTTGTGGAATCGTGTTTTGCAAATGAAATGAAATGAAATACGTACAATTTTTTTGGATAGCGACGTGAAATTACAAAACCATCCCCATGCATTTCAATGTGGTAGAGCCACATTGAAATGCATTCAGCCTCTTAATATGAACATACCTTGAATTTCAGAGATAATGGAAGATATAATATTATATTATTACTGTTCCGTGTGAGGCAACCTTTATACTTATATACATATTCTCATCATATTTTTATGGTTGGTTAGAAAAATTATATCTAAATGCCAACTTTCACAGGGTAAATTTTTTTTACTATTTTTACCCAGCAAGTAGTAAAGCAACTACAATCCCATCGGTAAGTGGTTATGTAGTCTAAGATGGTGAATTGCACTGACTTAACAAAAACCTATTCACTCTTGCCTAATAGTACTAGGTAAGTATTATTTGCGACCTATTTGTGTGTGTGTGTGTGTGTGTGTGTGTGTGTGTGTGTGTGTGTGTGTGCGCGTGTGCGTGTGTGTGTGTGTGTGTGTGTGTGTATGTGTGAAGAAAAGCGTATGAGAATACGTGAAGAGGAATAAAGGTTGAGTACTAATTCGCTTACCTGTACGAGGTTGCCACACGAGGACCTTTCTTCCTATTTTTTATTGCTATTGCCATTTCACTGTAATATTCCGTTGAGCTATGTCAGTTACTCTGGTTCTAATGCAAATTTCTTCATTTCTAACTTTATCACGTAGAGAAACCACTCTCCAATTTAAAATTTTTACATTTTTTAGATGATAGTTTGTCTAACAAAAAAAAACCATAAACCCAAGAATGTCTTTATATAGTTATTTATACTTAGGTAAGCACCATTCTTTTATTTATTTAAATTGTTTGATTTAATTTGATAACAGTGTACCTAAATGTAAGTATTTGTATCTTTATTTCTCTCCCCAATAATATTTTATAAAGTCATAGTTATAAAAACAGCGCTTTATTGTAATACGTAATTATAAAATTCATTATCAACTAAATAATAAAAATATGCAACAATAAAATTACATAGGTATTAAAAACTATCACAATCTAAGTAACGAGAGCATGTTCGTCGTCCCACATCTAAATTATATAAAAATGCATTTTTCAATTTCACTAATCAACGTCGCCGCAAAAATTTCTTCTTCTTTGGGCACTTTAAAAATTCATTTATTTAGAAAATAATATTTACAGTTACCAGTGTTCAGAAATTAACTAAATTAAGTATTTCTAGTCATAAAAATATTTATAATTGGGTATAAACTTTTAAAAAACTAATATATATTTGAACGAAGTCGCTTCAACACCGACGTGCAGTCCACCCTCGACGATGTCCGAAAACGGACTGTGACAGTGCTTACATGGCGACGGAGCATGCGCGTTCGCGTAAATATATTCAATTTCAGGGAAAAATGATATATTCTCTTATAAAACGGGTAATAAAAATAAAACTCTCAATTAAAAATATTAATATTTTTAAGACCTTTTTTTTAGTGTAAGAACTATTTAAAAAGCTTGTGGCGTTTTGGAGAAATTTTGCAAAATATGACAAGGATAGGTACTCTTTGGGGATTTTTTTTTCTAATAAAGGGTTGACAAAAATACAATTTTGTTAAATTAAAAACATTTACCAAATCTTTTTCTGTTACCTTGTATTTTTTATTTGTGGATTAAATGAACAGTTATTGATATTTTTTTACTTAAATATCCTAGATTTAGGCATTTCAACCACTGTTAAAGCCTTAAAAGATTTAAAATAGAATGAGTTAAAAAATTGATTATTTTAAAATTTACCGTGCTTACCCGTCAATGCGGACTTAATAAATCCACACCATAAGCCACTAAAACCACTTTATTGTATCAAAATAGCAATTAATAGATATAAAAAAAAAATAAGTACGACAATCATTTATCTTTCTGACATTGTGCTTTTTATATCATTTATATGTACAATATGACTGTTTGATACATGCTCCAAAACGTTGAAATGTCAATTTTTAGGCCCTAGTAGAAATTAACTACGCCTTTCGCGCTTAAGGCATGCACAACAATATACACGAATACATTGAGTTGCAGCGAAAAAAAAAGGCATCCGATTCAGCATGATACTGTAGCACATATAGTTAATTTAATAAACAACGAGAACAGTTTCAAAATTTTAAATGAACATTAGTTTTGATTGCTTTAGAAATTAGACTTTAGAGTTAGACTTTAAAATATTTTTTGTTTTATTTAGAAAATAATAAAAATTAAAATAATTTATTTTTTGCTTAATGTTGCTATCTTGAACATATTTTTCTATTATTAATGACCTTTAACATTTCGTAGCGCAATTGTTTCTGTCGTAATGATATCTCCTTTGACTTTTAAAACCGACAAACTAACATATTAATGTCGACGACATACGCAACGGTTTCAAAGTGGATAAGGACAAAGCTCTATTGTGTTACGTTAGCCGAATGTAATATTGGATAATAAATGGAAGCGTTTGAAATTCAATAGAAAAATACCGTGGATTCGTAGGTAAATATTATTTTCGCTACCTTCTCAATATTTTTTGGATAAAATATTTCCAAATATACAATTTTTATGACATTTTTTTTAAATTTTTTTAAAGAATTAGGGTATCTTTCAATTGAACTGTTATGTTAACCTATGGTAGTTCATTATTTATTGGATAAGGGTGAAAAATAAGCAAACAGTCCGCCTGATGGTAAACGGAAGCTGTGGCTCATATATATCTACATCTATCCTCGATTAACAACCAATATGCAGTTGCAGTTTCAACGCTAAGGAACTATGACACAGCGTGAGCAGGATATTACATAATTACACAAACATAAAGAAGTGTTAGAAATTACTTTCAAAACATTCAACACTCACTCTGTATTTTTATTTATTTTGCATCCTCACTTTCGTCAGGTATTTTAATATATGATATTTTTGATAAAAAAGTCTCATTCCAACGCCATTTTACGTTAAATTGCCACACATAAGACGCATAATGCCACATTCAAGACGCGTGTGCATTACGTGTCAGCACTCGCAAACAGTCACAGAAACAGGAGTCAGCGCGCAAAAAAAATTACATTCACTGAAACATTATTTGTGAACGCGGACTGCGGCTAACTTATAATTGTGTGAATGTTGAATTTAAATCAGATACATGATGAAAAATTACACCAGATTAATTTTTCAGATCTGCAGTTGTTTTGTGACCGATTCAATTAATTGCTGAATATTAATCATGAATACGTTTATGTTTTGGGACGTAACCGTCATTTTAAGGGTACAGCTGATTATTTATAAAAAATATACAAATGAGCGAACAATCCACCGCCATCCTACCATCTGATGGTAAGTGGTACTATGACCTACAAACGCCATAGAAAAATGCAGATGCAAAAATGCGTTGTCATCTATGCGGCTGAGATGAAACGACTAGCTAAAAATAATTTCTGATTCTCTTTACTCACTATACGAAACTCAGCAGATTAATCCAGTTTTTAGCACTGGTATTCTTTATATGTATTTTATGGTATTCTTTATATGCCGTGTAGTGGCGGTTAAGAATATCCACTACCCCATATCTTCCCGTGGGTGTCGTAAAAGGCGACAAAGGGAAACAGGCAGGAGATGGGCAGCAGCATCTTCCTGGTAACGACAAAATACAATAAAATACTGCGGTTGCCAACCCGCTCGCCAAGCGTGGCAACTATGGCAATATACCCCCCATAATGAAAGTTACGAAGAGACGGCCCCCAGTCCCCGGCGGCCCCGCTATTCCTGGCTACGGTGGCGACCATGGTAACGGCGGGGCAGGGGGTGCTAAGAATCTCCGGTGGAGGTTCGGTTGCCACCTACAACGACTCGACCTGGCAACATACAACGCACACACCCTGAGGACTGACGAGAAGATTGTGGAGCTGGAAGAAGAGATAGACAAGTTACGCTGGCATATAATAGGATTATCCGAAGTCCGAAGAGAGGGGGAGGACACGGTAATCCTCGAATCCGGCAACTTGCTCTATCACCGGGAGGGCGACCATCTGTCCCAAGGAGGTGTCGGATTTATCGTCCACAAGTCTCTCGTTAACAACGTTGTAAAGATTGAGAGTGTGTCGACGAGGGTTGCGTACCTTATACTCAGAATCACCAAACGGTATTCGCTGAAGGTCATACAGGTTTACGCACCAACCTCGGCACACCCCGATCAGGAGGTGGAGGAAATGTATGAGGATATCTCTAGAGCCATGCATTCCTCCAAAACCCAATATACGGTGTTAATGGGAGACTTCAATGCAAAACTAGGCACAAGAGAGAACGGTGAGCTGAAAGTGGGGAAATTTGGAATAGGGCAACGGAACCCAAGGGGCCAGCAGTTGGCCGACTTCATGGAGAAAGAGGGACTCTTTATGATGAACTCTTTCTTCCAGAAGCGGCCCCACAGGAAGTGGACCTGGTCGAGCCCCGACGGTTCGACAAAAAATGAGATTGACTTCATTATGACGACCAGACGACAACTGTTCAGTGATGTCTCAGTGATCGCGAGGGTGAAAACCGGCAGCGATCACCGAATGGTTAGAGGCACACTGAACCTAAACGTTAAGTTGGAGAGGTCTCGTCTAATGAAGTCAACGCTCCGTCCCCCTCGTGCTCTAATCCAAAGTCCCGAAACCTTTCAGCTCGAGTTGCAAAACCGTTTTCAGTGCCTAGAAGACTGCAATGAAGTGGACGATTTGAATGACAAGCTTGTGGAAACTGTCCATGCGGTCGGAGCTAAGTTCTGCAAGACCCGCCGCAGAAGAAAACAAAAACTCTCCGATCACACTCTTAATCTCATGGCTGTTAGACGGGAGATGAAGCTGCATTCTTCAACAGATTTGACAGCATACAGGCAACTGAACAGACAGATCTCCAAATGCATGCGGCGGGACTTACGCAACTTCAATACAGCTCGTATTGAAGAAGCGATCGAGCGGAACCAAGGCTCCAAAGTCTTTGCCAGAGATCTGTCTGCCAGAAAGAGCCAACTGTCAAAGCTGAAGACCGAATGTAGCAGCATCGTTTCCGGGGCACCTGAGATTTTGAGTGAGATTGAGAGGTTCTATGGGCAGCTGTACACGTCATCGTTGGAGCCACACGCAAGTGTGAGTAACGATCCAAGAGCGAGTCTTATCCGACATTATTCCGATGATATCCCGGACGTCAGTCTGAGCGAGATTAGAATGGCTCTCCAGCACCTTAAAACGGCAAGGCCCCAGGCCAGGATGGAATTACAGCGGAGCTTCTGAAAGCGGGTGGAAAACCGGTACTTGAAGTCCTTCAGAAGCTCTTTAATTCCGTCCTCCATGGTGGCATTACACCGGAGGCGTGGAGCAGAAGTGCGGTGGTCTTGTTCTTCAAGAAAGGCGACAACGCTCTCTTGAAGAACTACAGACCGATTTCCCTTCTGAGCCGCGTCTACGTGCTGTTTTCGAGAGTCATTACGAATCGTCTCGCGCGCAGACTTGACGACTTCCAGCCTCCCGAACAAGCCGGTTTCCGAAAAGGCTTTAGCACCATAGACCACATACATACCCTTCGGCAAATTGTACAGAAGTCCGAGGAGTACAATTTGCCACTATGTCTGGCGTATGTGGACTATGAGAAAGCCTTTGATTCCGTCGAAATTTGGGCGGTGCTGCAGTCCCTTCAGCGATGCCAAGTTGACTGTCGGTATATCGAAGTGTTGAAGTGCTTGTACAGTAGGGCTACGATGGCTATCCGAGTACAGAACCAGAGTACGAAACCTATCCAATTGCAGAGAGGTGTAAGACAGGGTGACGTCATATCCCCGAAGCTCTTCACCGCTGCATTGGAAGACGTTTTCAAGCTTCTGGACTGGAAAGGATACGGTATCAACATCAATGGCGAGTACATCACTCACCTTCGATTTGCCGACGATATAGTCCTTATGGCAGAATCGCTGGAGGACCTAAGCACTATGCTCAATGACCTCAATAGTGTTTCCCAACGGATAGGTCTTAAGATGAACATGGACAAAACAAAGATCATGTTTAATGTCCATGTCACACCTATGCCGGTAGTTGTTGGGAACACTAAGCTCGAAGTTGTTGACGAGTATGTTTACCCGGGACAAATATTCCGACTAGGTAAGTCCAACTTCGACCGAGAGGTCAATCGACGGATTCAACTCGGTTGGGCAGCGTTCGGGAAATTACGGCACATCTTCTCGTCAGGTATACCTCAAAACTTGAAAACGAGACTGTACACCCAGTGCGTGTTGCCAGTGATGACATACGGAACTGAGACGTGGTCCTTCACTGCTGGCCGGATGAGGAAGCTCAAGGTCACTCAGCGAGCTATGGAGAGGGCTATGCTCGGAGTTTCTCTGCGTGATAAACTCAGAAATGAGGATATCCGCAGTAGTACCAGAGTGATCGACATAGCCCAACGGATTAGTAAGCTGAAGTGGCAATGGGCCGGCCATATGGCTCGAAGAACCGACAACCGATGGGGAAGAAAGGTTCTCGAGTGGCAGCCTCGTACCGGCAGGCGAAGTGTAGGGCGTCCCCCCACTAGATGGAGTGACGACCTGGTAAGATTTGCAGGAAGACGATGGATGCAGGTGGCTCAGGACCGTGCTTTGTGGCATTCTTTGGGGGAGGCCTATGTTCAGCAGTGGACTTGTGAAGGGCTGTAATGATGATGATGATTCTTTATATGAACGAAATAGGTATATAGCCTACGAATATGCCATGAAATAAAGTTTAGTCAACGGTTAGTACTAAAAAGTAATTACATGCAATATTATCTAATTTTATTTACATAATGTGCTATATAACTTAAAAAAGAATTTGCATAATTTTACTTAAAGGGTAAGTGTATTATGTAATTATCATCTCATTTAGTTCACAACAGCTATAGAATGTAGTTTCTCTACTCAAAGGCATCTGTTACATAAAATGCTTGCGTAAAACTAACATAAATGTTTACGCGGTGGACGATTGTAACGACGTAAAAGATGTCACATAGCCGGCTCTACAATGGAAATGCGCCATACAGTTGCCATCTCTTGTTAGATTGTAAATGAAAACTACATTGTTGTACATGTGTTTGTTTGATACACTCTAATACTAGGGTATGAGTGCGTTATTATACTTTGTTTTCTCTGGAATTGAAAAGGGAATCATTTTTAGCTACGTAATGGATACGAGTGTATGTGCACCAAAAGGCACATAATGTATCCTTGTTTAAGAATGCTTCATCACCTCTAAAATTGTTTCCCGATTTCGATATAAACGCTGGTATTAAGCTGGTATTTTTATAGTGCATGGTTTTCCCGTGTAATAGCAGTGTGAGTATATTCACAATTCCTTATTCTCCTGTAAGTGTCGTTAGAGGCGACAGAAGGAAGCTGAAATAGAAGATGAGCAGCAGCTGCTCCTGATATGAAATCTTAAAAACGCCCCGGGTGCCAACGCGCCTGGTATAAGTGGCAACCATGACAAAATTCCTTCTAAAGGGATAAATATGAATGAAGCCTATGATTGCTTCGTTGGGTTCTACTTGATCGTTTAGTCGCACCAAAAATCTGATTTTATCAGGGTTTCTCTGACAAGAATTCTCTGTAGCAGTTCAAAATCTGAAAGTTGGCGGTGTTTCACTCCCGTACCTCAGAAAGCGTGTATAGCCGTTGTTTCTGCTCCTGATCTCTCTCCCGTTACGTCGGATTATAATCCCATAGGACTATAAGAGTGAGGGTATAGAGAGTGCACCTGTGGGTATACACTTGGACACTATAATCCTATCCCGCGCAGATGGATAGAGTTGAGGCTGGCTGCCGTGATCGAAATTTGGTCTGGGGAACATTATTATTATTTAATTATGTTACTTAAATGGTTTCTCACGTGCTTAATCCATCTGTCAATCGTCACCATATTGATGTTTACGTGTCATTCGCCTGCATTAAATACGCAAACGTGTGGAGCAATACCATTGTCATTTCATGTTAGCAACGCTTGCAATCTATGTGTACATACATTGTAGTAAGTCGACGTAGGTACAGTCATGTAATATCAAGCTTTTTTCGGAGTCAATATAACGGCTTGTTTATAAAGACGCTTCTCTCTCGCGTAATAATCTTTGATACTGCCGCGATGTTGGCTAAAAACTAAATATTTTATAGCGCTTGTTGGTTTTTATTATTGAACACGTATGAAACTGTTTAAGTGTAAAGTGAGATTGTGAAGTCATCGTGCTCTATTTTTCGACACATTTTTTTTTATACGATAAGGGTGATAAACGAGTACACAGTCCACCTGATGGTAAGTGGTTGCTGCGGCCCATAGACATCTACATCTATCCTCCATTACAAATCAAAATGTAGATGCGTTGTCACCCGTGAGGACTAAGATGGAATGGCTCATTTCCAATAAAAAGGGCCTCCGGCCACCTGCACTCACCAAGCGAAACGCAGAGGTAAACCTCTACTTCACGCTGGTTTTCTGTGAGGTCGTGGTACCACCGTATCCGTGCGACAGCAAAAGATGCCGCGTGGCTCTACCACTGTTAAAAAATTAAGATGTCGAAATTAAGATAAAAAATAATACTTTAGTTGCTGATTTATACTAATCGATTTATTTATTAGCGTGTGTGATACTCGCAAATGAATAAATCGATGCGACCCCCAGCACAGCAACTCCTTGCTAAGCCACAACTATTAAAATCATTTATTCGAACAAATTATCAATATTAATTTTCAAGTAGTATTAAACCATTAATAAACTTTACAATAAAGTAAACAATGAGGTCAAACATGCCTTAATTTAAAAAAATATCTACGATATTTGGTACCATAAACGTGTAGTGGGGTGTGAGTGAGAGTGTCATACGTGGTGACAAATCGGCAGATAATCGAAAAAGTGACGATTTTTATCCGGCAACGCACTTGCAATTCCCCTGTTGTTGCAGTTGTTCATGGGCGACGGTTGTCAGTTATCATCAAGTTAGCTGCATGCTTTTTTGTCTCCTCTCCTGTACAAAGAAGAAGAAAACCTGGTTCCGTTACACTATATCTAAAAATCTACTGCCGAACACAGACCTCAAACATAGATCGCTTCATAGGGGCGATAGTTGCCACGCTAGGCAAACGAGATAGCAACCGTAGTTAAATTTTTCTAGTTGTTATTTGGAAGACGCTGCTGCCCATCTTCTGGTTTGTTTCCTTCTGTCGCCTATTACTACACCCACGCGAAGATATGGAGTAAAAGATATACTTATACCGCCACTAAACGGTCATCTTTCTCATAACAGCAGATAAAAAATAAAACTTGCGGTTACCTAACTGCTTGCTAATCGTGGCAACTATGGTAAATATCCCTATCCTATTATAGATAATATATATCCTATCTTCAGCAGTGGACTTTAATAGATTGTATTATATGCAAATATGCACAAAATTGTATTAATATTGCATAAAAATGGGCCAAGGAATGTAAAAGCTCTATGCATATAAGAATGCCTATTTCTAATGTTAGTTTCACTTACTTTATTTTTGCGTCTTTCATCATCGACTTTTCTTCTGTCGGGCAATTATTTTGAGTGTTGTATTAGTAACGTACTCATAACGGATTATTGGCGCACTGAGAGGATATAACAGGATTTATTTAGTTTTTGCTGCTCCTCTTCACGAAGATATACAAAAATGATTATATTTTGACACAAACTGAAATATACTTGTATTATTTTATTTTTTTGTTCATCTTTTTTAAACATTTCCTTCGCAATTGGACTTTTCTACGGTATGGTGGGGGCAGTTTATAAACATAAATTTCACATAGATAAATATTCACTCCCGTGCAGTGCAGGATTCGAAACCACGATTCTCAGCAATGCAACTTATTGATAAGTCATATATTAATAAAGATATATTAATATAGATAAGTCATATATTAATATAGATATATAAATATAGATAAGTCATATAATATTAGCTAAAGGACGAATCTTTCTAAAATCAAATATTAGTTTACGGACTCTCTTGTACAGGTGATATTTTTTATAAAATTGAAATGAAAACGGACTTACAGTCTACCTTTTTTATAGGATAAAGTTGATAAACGAGTACATAGTCTACCTGATGTTAAGTGGTCGCTGTGGCCCATAGACGTCTACATCTATCCTCGATGACTATTCAAAATGCAGACGCGTTGTCATCCGTGAGGACTAAGATGGAATGCCTCGTTTCCAGTGAAAAGGGTCTCCAGTTCTCAACACTCACCATACGAAACACAACAGCGTTAACCTGCTATTTTACGCTGGTATTCTGTGAGAGCGCGGTCCTTCCCCGGTCGAGCCGACCCATTCGTGCTACAACTATAGTACTAATATAGCTACAGCATGTCTCTACCACGTATAGACCTACCACTTAATGATAAGTGGCAACTACTGTGCTTGGACACCTCCAGCCAACTTTTTACGAAGGGGTCTACATATACGTTGTTGCCCCTGAGGACTAAGCGGAAATGCCTCACAGATTGTAATTCTACTAGCTCATATTACGCAGCTGAATTAGGTAAGGTGTAAGTACCTAAGCAATAAATGATATTCGAAGAGGTAACCTACAACCGTTAAAAGACTATGTACATAAAATAACTTGATCTTTGTCAGCAGCACTATATAGTGAAATAAAAATACAGCTACAAATTATTATTATTTTGTAAAAAGAAAAATATTTTCATTTTTTTTTATAGAATAGGGGGCAAACGAGCTTGCGGCTCACCTGATGGTAAGTGACTACCGCCGCCCATGAACAACCGCAACACCAGGGGAATTGCAGATGCGTTGCCGGCCTTTTAGAAAGGTGTAAGCTCTTTTCTTGAAGGTTCCTAAGTCGTATCGGTTCGGAACATTCGCTGGTGGTAATTGATTCCACAAAGAAGTTGTGCGAGGGAGAAAACTTCTTCTAAATCGCACAGTGGTGGACCGCCAATCATCCAGATGGTACGGATGGTAACGCGAGTTTTGTCGCGACGTGCGATGGTGAAATTGAGCAGCTGGAATTAGTCCGAACAATACCTCAGAGCACTCCCCGTGATAGATGCGATAAAATACGCAAAGAGATGCAACATCTCTACGCAGTGCCAGTGTATCGAGCTGATCGGAAAGAACTCGGTCGTCGACGATTCGAATCGCTCTGCGCTGGATGCGGACTTTTACGGGCTGATAAAGAAATAGAAATGTAAATATACGTAGTTCTATCTGTAGGTCTGTCTATTTTACTTTGTAAAAAGCTTTTTTTTGTTTTTATAGGATAAGTGTGACAAACGAACACACAGTCCACCTGATTACAAGTGGATGCTATGGCCCATAAACATCTACAATTATCAATTATTAAGAATCAAAATGCAAATGCGTTTATCCTTAGGTGTTACCCCTAGGGATTAACATGGAATATCTCGTTGAGAAGAAGAAGATGGTTGTAAATGTTTTTAATATAAAATCTTAAATATTTTATGTTGCCTTTGAAAGAGTTTTCAATCAATCAGACAAAGCCGAAACGATTCATAAAGAAAAAAGCTAGGCATCAACGGGTTTATATGACCAAAGTATTATGAACCCTTTAACGGATCAACGTTTCCCATTTGGGGTTGATCACCGTTCGACCTCGGGCGGGTTGAGAGCTCAACAGATTATGGCGACTTTTAGCTGACAGCAGCAGGGATTTAAGGCTTGACCACTTAACTGATAATTGCCCGAGCGTTCATCATTATACGAAAACTTAAGTGATACGGGCCCCCAATTTATAAATATATAAAGTAACGGTAAATAAGATAACATTTTAGAGATTTTTTTATTTTACTAGCACTGACTTCGAATGAGTATGGTCTATTAATGTAGTGTTATTTCAATTCAAGATAATGAAAGACCATACATTTTAGCAATTTTATTTTTATTTAATTAAAAAAGCACGTATTCTTTTGCTTAAAATATAGTCTAGATCACTCCGGGTACTTTCTCTATTTATTCATCAGACAGACAGATTAAATTTTTAAAAATGGTTATTCAGATCTGAATGACATATAAATAATATCATGAGCACAATATGAGGCAGTTTTTTCTTTATTAAAAATTGACATTTTATTTATGTGTAAAGATATATTGATTATAATTTCTAATACAAAAATTATAGTAATACATATGCGTGGTAGACCCCCGTTGAATCTTAATTATGTTTTTAGCATGAATCGGCCGGCTCAAACAGAGAAGGACCACGCTCTCTCAGAATACCAGCGTAAAATTGAAGATTAATGGTGCTGTGTTACCTATGGTGAATGTAACGAAACGCATGTTCATTCAACTTGAAATGAGGCATTTCATTTTAGACCTAAAGGGTGACATCACGTTTGAATTTTGATTTTTAATCGAGGATAGATGTAGAAGTCTATGGGCCATACTATCTATTTACTATCAGATGGATTGTGTGCTCGTTTGTCATCGATATTTTATAAAAACGAATATGTGGTAACGAGGGTTGTGATAGTTTTTCTGCATCATGCTATCATATGACTGACAATGCTTAAGATTTAGTCAGTTGAATTTGCAATAGCCTACCAAATTAAAATGATAGCTAATTTAACATAACATATAAACATAAACATAAACACTCACGCCTGTCACCCAGAGGGGTAGGCAGAGATTATGGACTTCTATTTGGCACGATCCTGACACACCTCTCTCGCTTCCTTCACATCCATATACCTACGCATACACGCTCGTCGGTTAAAGGTACTCTTGATTTAGCCCATTTTTAATATATCGCCAATTTGGTCGATAAACTTTCGCCTAGGGCGACCCTTCCCGACTATGCCGTTCACCTCTGCAACATAAATTTGCTTTGTCACTCTTTCCTCATTCATTCTTTCTACATGGCCAAACCACCGAAGCATTCCTTTCTTAATCCTGGTCACAACATCACCTTGCAAACCACACTCTTCTCTTATTAAACAATTTCTCACTCTGTCATTCAGCTTCATCCCTAACATACTCCTTAATGACCGCATTTCTACAGCATTTATTCTACTCTCATGCTTCTTCTGCCACACCCAACTTTCACTACCATACATTAAAGTAGGTACTAACACAGCATTGTGAGTTGCCATACGTGCCTTTTTGGACACATTCTGACTTTTCACAATAGAGTGTAGAGCCCCATTCACTCTATTTCCTGCATTCACTCGTCGTTCTATATCCTTATCATATCTACCATCCCTGCTAAACACACATCCCAAATATACAAACTCATCTACTTGCTCTACCAACTCCCCTTCTATTCTTATTTCACATATCGTTTTACTTTCTTCTCTTTCAAAAACCATAACTTTCGTCTTACTTGCGTTCACTTTCATTCCCTTTTCTTTTAATATCCTGTTCATTAATGTAACCATCATTTGCAACTCGGCTGCCGACGACGCAAGTATGACTTGATCATCGGCGTACAAAAGGCATTTGACGGTTAACTCACCCATTCTTAACCCGCATTCTTCTACTTTCAAATTTTCCAAACGACTGTCCATAAATAGGTTGAAAAACCACGGGAAAGCCACACAGCCCTATCTGACACCTTTATGGATGTCAAACCAGTCTGAGTAGGCCCCGTTGATCCTGACACAAGCACTAGAGTCCCTATATAGAGACTTCAATGCCTGTATCAGACCAGCGCTCAACCCAAATGAGTTCAGTGTTTGCCATAACACATCCCTGTCCACTCTGTCATAAGCCTTCTCCAAGTCCATGAACGCACAAAAAACTTTTTGGTTTTTGGCCAAAAACTTCACGGCGATCATGCGCATGGAAAAGACCTGATCCGTACATCCCATTCCCTTTCTAAATCCCGCTTGCACATCCCAAATTTTTCCGTCAGTTTCTTTCATAACTCTTTCAATTAGTACCTTAGCATACAGTTTTCCCACAATGCCAAGAAGGCTGATACCACGGTAGTTTTTACAGTCCTGCTGTGATCCTTTTCCCTTATATATTGGGACTATTACGGCTTTGCACCAGTCTCCCGGTACCCGCTTAAGTTCCCAACATAAATTAAACAAGGTGTACAGCAGGTCTGCCACCACTCCTTCCCCAGCCCTTAGCATTTCGAGAGATACTCTATCATAACCAGCTGCCTAACCTGCTTTCATACTTTTCATTGCTTTCATTATTTCATCTATACTTATATCTCTATCTATTTCCTTTTCTTTCGGAATTTCTATTTCATTTAATTCAAACGTCTCATCACTCATAAACACGCTTTCAAAGTATTCCTTCCATCTCCTTAAATTCAAAACTTCGTCATTCAGAATACAGCCATTCTGGTCTCGTATAGCATTCATTCTAGGCTGTTGTGAATGTCCCCTGGTAGTTCTTACGAGTTTCCATTTTAATGTTTGCCTGGAAGTTATTCGATATTCTTCTATCATTCTTATCCGTTCTTTCTTGCTTTTTCCTTTCAACTACTTCTTTTACTCTCTTATTTAGGTGTCTAAAAACTGCCTTTTTCCTTTCAATATCATCATTCATACTGCTAGAATTACTAGCCTTGGTTGCTAGTAAATCTAGCCATGCTTTCTTCTTTGCTTCAACTTCCATCCGTACCTCATCATCCCACCATAACGTGTTATTTTTCCTTTCATTCGTTCTCTTACTTACACTTATTTAAAATGCATTAATTCGACATTCTTTATTTTGTACTATAATAAGATATTCACCGTGCAATTAAAAATCTTAAAAAAGGTAATAATTATAGCCTATATACGTCTCACTTCTGAGCACAGGCCTCCTCTCCTTTCTGAGAGGGTGACCGCGGTGCCCCAGGGCGTGTTGACGAAATTCATATGTCTTCGAATATATTTTTTTTATTTCTCAAACATGCAGGTTTACTCACGATTTTTTCCTTTACCGCTGAGCACGTGGTATATCAGCACTTAAAATTTCAGTAAACAATTTCATTGGTGCCGACGGGGATCGAACCCTCGTTACTTGCTTACTGTGAAATTTACAACGAGCGCTTAGCCCCGGAGCTACCACGGCTCAATGCAAACATGCATTTATAAACGTTCAACTTATTAAGTTAAAAAGAGTAATATAAATATTTATAGTAATAAAACAATTCAATGTAAGCAATTTTATATAAAAACATTTTTTACTTGTGTAAATTAAACATTATGTTTGTCTAGAGAGAGAACAGTATGAAACAAATAAAATTATTTCCAACAGAGGTTTTGAAAAGGCAGTAATATCTCGTAATGCCTTATTTTAATACAGAAAATACTCTAAGAAGAACCTAACAATGTTTTTAATATAAGTAAATCCGCCTCCTCGTTTAATAGTGGTTATTATAGACTTTGCTTTTATAGACTAGTAAATAACAAGAATAAATCTTTTTCAAATAATTCTAGGTGAATAATGGCGACGCATTGAACGGCTATATTTAATAAGAAAGGTTATACAAATTAATATGAAAGAAATAAAACAAAAATACAAATGCAAGGAATATAAATATGCACGCATCAGTGTTATATTGCTTAGGCATTAACAAATAAAAAGCAGCGGACAATATGAACCGTTGAAATCTTCTTTAGGTATATAATTGTCCTGTACTTGCGTTCGTCATTGAACTCCTCCTAAACGGCTAGACTGATTTAGATGTTTATTGTATGTGTTTGAGAGAGTCCGCGATGGTTTAGATTTACATTTCAATCCGACCCAAAATCATGCTATCGAAGTTTCCAGGTACTCAAGTATTTATTGAATATCTACGTACTACCAATCCGAAAGCTTTTTTTTAAAATAATAAACGTCACCCACAGACTAGGATTTTCTCCTGTATTGTGGAGGCAGTTTACAAACATAAATTGTACAAGAACAGACATCCAGACCTGGCACAATTATTTATAGGCCATATAAAAACTTGTCCAAAATCTCATAGCATTACAACAAATTGTAACAAAAAGTTTTTGTTTCAGTTACGAATTGTTTCAGTTACGAATTGTTTCAGTTACGAATAGTTTCATGTACGCGGCTTGTTTGAACTCCCACTCAAATAAGATTTGCTTGTTCCAAAATGCTGAGTACATTTCTGAATTAATTTACTTTAGAACTGTAAGGCAACTTCCAAAACACTGAAGACTTTAAATGAAAACATGTTTTCAATTAGACTGAAGATACATCTTCCTTATGTATTTTTCGTATCGGGTTCACTAAAATATTTTATTTACCTACTACTTGTATATTTTACACTACATTGTAATTTAGTCCTCAGAGGTGACAACGAATGTGATGTGTTTTTGTTTGAAGTCGGTTTCAAGGTATTTTGTAACTTCGGTTGTCTATTTAGATTAAATATGAAATATAAAGTCCTTATTTTCATTTTCATCATCATTATCATTACAGCCCTTCACAAGTCCACTGCTGAACATAGGCCTCCCCCAAAGAATGCCACAAAGCACGGTCCTGAGCCACCTGCATCCATCGACTTCCTGCATATCTTACCAGGTCGTCACTCCATCTAGTGGGGGAATGCCCTACACTTCACCTGCCGGTACGAGGCTGCCACTCGAGAACCTTTCTTCCCCATCGGTTGCGGTTCTTCGAGTTATATTATATATATATATATATATATATTACAATATATTCATATTACTCAAATATATTGTAATAAAATTAGGAGTAACAGAAGTGATAATTTCCGTCTAAGAGCAAGTAGATGATGTCTTTCATCGATTAATAATTAAAATACAAATGCGTCGTCACCCTGTTGGACTAAAAGAACGCCTAGTTATAGGTTTAAATCGCTCAACATTCAACATAAAAACTGCAAAATTATTGTTTGTTTAAAATTGGCCTTGCAAAGCCAAATAGCTTTGTAAAGTACGTGAAAAATGCGGCAAAGAATGTGTCAACGTGGCGCTGTGACACCAACATCATACTCACAAACATAGAAAATACGTAACCTTACTACTGAAGTAGTCGGGTGAAAACACTTTCAGAGAATATGATCTACTATTAAATACGTGACGGTTTTTAACTGGAAACAATATCATGCTAACTTCGTTATCCGCGATGCATCTGGAGCGGTAGGATAAAAATACGTTAAGGTTTTTTAAATGGAAATACTTTTTGTGTAAAGCATGTGGCCTACTATTTATTACTTATGTACTATTTTTTTTTAATTGAAAAAATATCATATTGATTTCAGTGGTTTAATTTCTAGTAACTCAACGGTTAGGCACTCGCGGTAAATTTCACGAAACCCGCCAATACCAATTAAATTGTTATTTGAAATTTTAAGAGTTGATTTACCATGCGTTCGGTGGTAAAGGGAACTTTGTGAGGAGACCTGCAAATCTAATAATTTAAAAAAATGCCTGAGTTTCGTGGAACATTCTGTTGGAACGAAGTTCCTTACGTAGTATTATTATTGATAAACGTAGGTATTATATTATTGATTAACAAATACAAATAAATGAATTACTTTAATAAGAATACGGATGTGCATACTTTAAACACTAGGAACAAACATAAGCTTGTAATGCCAGTTACTAGACTCTAGACCAGTTACTAGACTTTTACAACAAAATTCCAGAACATATTCAAAGTTTGTCAATAAACAAGTTTAAAAGTTTTATTAAAGAAAAACTGTAAAATAAGGTTTATTATAATATCAAGGAATACATGATTGAAAATAACCCCTGGGAATAAGGTGATCGCCACCATGCTGGTTCTATGAAAAATCATTTAAAAATTCAATAAGTATTGTGTAATAATCAATATTGAATAAAAAATTATTTTATTCTATTCTATTCTATACTAGCGTCTATTAAAATGAAGCGTCATTTCAAATAAAATAATATTTCTTTCATGGCAAGATATGAAGAATGATGTTTCTCATTGCTGTCACGCTTGATAGATGAGTTGGGAACTGCAGTTTTATTTTTTAGCTAAGTAAGACGTAGCTGCCCATCTCTTGGTTTGTTTCCCTCTGTCGCCTCTTGCGACACCTACGGGACGATATGGGCTAGTGAATATTCTTACGCTACTACACGGTAATTTATGTTCATCCTTTTATAACACCGCAACGTGAAACTCTCCGGCTATTCGGTGTTAAAAAACCGTAGCGATGTCGTAATTCGTGTAGCATTATAAATCATGATGTACTCTGAAATATGTCTAGGTGAAAGCCATTTTATTTGGCTACGCCATCAAGGTCTTTCCTCTGTATAGTAGATAGGATTTAGTATTTATATGTTCATTTTAAACAAGTTGGACTTGGACTACTAAGAGGTCTATGGTGATTTAAGTTATTACTTTTAGTGTTTTTTTATAATAGTTTTTCAATATTGTATATTTTTCAATGTTATGTAAAATAAGATTATTTTAAACAGAATATCACGCGTAGTTTGGAAAAAATGAATAGTTTAAAACGGTTTAATAGTATAGGCAAAATTTCATTTTGATGCATTTTTACAGAATTTCTTTTTACCGTACAAAATCAGTTAAATTAGAGTGACTTAGACATAGCTTCAAATTTCAGCAAGCGAATATCATGCTGAGTTACCTTCATTTGTCCAACGCGCCACAACACACGTGTCTGTAATTTGAATATATAAATATGTAAATTATATGTGTTGATGCAGCTATATTGTTTGTTGCACGAATTGGTCGTCTCTCACAAAGCGTAAAATGTAACCCCACCGTAAAATAGCAGCTTAATGCTGCTGCGTTTCGTTTGTTAGTGAGTATAGACAACTAAAGAGACTTTTTACTAGACACGACGCATTCCATCTTAGTCGGCAGGGGTGACAACGTATCTGATTTCAACTGCACTTTCATTCTTAATCGAGTATAGGTGTCTATGGCCGCAGCATCCACTTACCATCAGATGGACAATGTGCTCGCTTATCACCCTTGTACTATAAAAATGAGATGTATGTACAGACTGGAAGTGGTGGCTGAATTAGTGTCTGCTGACAGCAATAGGCAAGATAGCGGTTCCTATTGAGACGGACTTCAAAAAAGTAAATGCCTCAGTAAGTAGTTATTTCATGGCTTCCTAAAATATTATTAATACGTGACGCTTTTAGTTATTAATAACTGAAAAGCATCACGCATTCACTTGTTTCGGCCTCATAAATGCTGTGAAAAGTGTCAGAATCAACAAGGGAAGCCTTAGATCGAATAATTTATCGACAAAATAAGAGTTGTTAAATTTCTTGCTTGCACATTTTATGACTTACAATTCAAATTTACGTAACATTTTGAAAATGCTTAAAGGTTCTGATACAGTTTATAATAAAACCGGCCAAGGGCGAGTCAAACTCGCGCATGAAGGGTTCCGTACCATCTTACAAGATTTAATGTTATGTATGTAAAAAAAAAACACGTTTCTAGCAGGGGAGCCCCCTTAATTGTTTTTTTCATTTATTTATTTGTATCGGCAACAGAAATACACATTCTGTGAATTTTTCAATTATCTAACTATTACAGATCATAAGATACAGCCCGCTGACAGACAGACGGACGGACATCCCGTAGGTTATCTTTCAGGTACGGAACCCTAAAAATGATATTCATTTTAAATTGAAAGCAAGTTTTAAATATTTTTTTAAAGAATAAGGGTGAAAAACGAGCACACAGTCCTCCTGATGGTAAGTGGATGCTGTAACCCATAAACTACCTTCCTTGTAAACTACCTATCTATCCTCGATTAAGGATAAAATTGCAGATGTATTATGACCCCCTCAGAACTAATAGCCCGGTAAATATTTTAAAGATTGCTTTATAAGAATATCAATTTAAATGTTTACTATAAGTAAACATTTAAATTGATATTCAGAAAGTAAAAACTGAGATGTGGAGAATTTAGGAGCCTCTCCTTTCAGACATCATTGTAAGATCATAAAATGTTCTTTGTTAAGAAAATATATTGATACTGCAACTGCAATTAATTAAGACGGTGAAGCTTTACTTATGATGTACGTTAGAGCGGACCAGCTACAACACTTTGCAGCACTTTTAAACTATTTTTATATTAATAGAATTTAAAATATTTTCTTCCATCCTGTTGTAGATTCAAGTAGGTTATTAGTCAGTGAAAAATACTGGCAGCTATTGCCTATGGTTATACATAATTTGAATATATATATATATATATATATATATATATATATATATTACTTGTTATTCAGACTTTGATCCATGATGTTTTAAAATATGAAGAAAGTAACGAAAAGATGTTTTAAAGGACATGAAGAAAATATTATAATTAGTAACTGTTTTTAACTTGTTGTCTTGGTTATATTGATTAAAGTAATTAACAAAGAAAAAGTATTTAATTGCAACTATCACATATGGCGACCGTGAGGCAAATAATTTAACATATTAAAAGTCCGGAATATCCGCTGTAAATTGTGCTCAAATAAGTAAGTCTGATTAAGATTATAATAAAATAAATAGTTTGGAGGATTTGAGTACATATATTTAATAAAAATGGAGACTGCAGCGGCGATTTAAGAGAACCGGGAGCGAGAGCAACTAAGAAGAATTTTCAATCGAACAGCGACGAAGCTGGAAGCTGATATAAAAGTCAAAAATTTCATCTATTTGATTAATAAAAATTTCATCTATTTATAAATTCAGAAATAGATGCCGATGGGGTGATAAGAGTAAAAACACGTTTAGAGTTGAGTAAAGAAGACAAGGATTTTGTAAGGCCAATACTTCTACCAGGAAAAAACGAAATCGTACAGCTGTTAGCGCAACAGAATAATGAAAAATTAAATCATAAAAGAACTCAGCTCTTGCTATCCAACCTCAGAAACAATTTATGGATTTTAAACTTAAGACGTCTTGTTAAAAGTGTTGTATCTAAATGTGTTATATGTAAGACATAGACATAGACATAGACATAGACATAGACATAAGTTTTATTAGCATCAATACATACACAAAATATACATTTAGAAATAATGAGACATACATACAAGGTAGTCGAAAAACATAAATAAAAATTAGCAAGAGTGAGTGATGTGATGCCAAAAGAATTCCGTCTCAGCATATGCTACCACAATTACTGCAGCAGCGCTGATTTTCAGCGGAGCCCTAATAAATATTGATTCTGTATTGCGCCCACGACTATATCGGTAATAACATTAACTAAAAATAATGAATCTACCATTCACTCAAAGTAAATATTTCCAAGTATATACATAAAGTATTGTATATTATATTAAAATTATTAAAAAATACACATAAGTAAATATATCTATACACACTCACACACAGAACATATTTATAATATATATTATTATATATTATATACACATTAAACTATCCCTATGATATGTTTGCTAAATCGTATCTATGAAATAACCTGCCACTACACGTGAAATAATGATTTTTGAGATTCTAAAAGGTATATTTTTAATTTAGCTTTAAAACCGTTTACAGATTTAGTTTCCCGTATAGGTGGTGGTATATTGTTCCAACATTTAGTGGCCATGTATCTAAAACTGCCACGAAACGCGGCCGTTCGATGATATAGGGTTGCCAGTATCGGGGTAACCGTTCTGATGCTTCGAACATCTTCTGCTCTTCTCCATTTTAATTTTTGAAAGAGGTATTCCAGTCTTTCTGATTTAATGCAACCGAAAAGAAGCATAGCTAAATGTAAATCTCGCCTCAATGACATCCTTAATATGTCCAATTTATTAAGATACGGATGTACATGATGATATCGAGGTATATGAAAGATGTACCTTGCACATGCGTTTTAGACCCTTTGTATTGACCTATTTGTTTTAGCAAATAACCTAGGACCATACACAGTATCTGCGTACTCAAGCCTAGAAAGTACGAGTGACTCACATAGGCGCAGGCGAACACTGTCACTGAAATAATCACGCACTTGGTACAGTACTTTGAGTCTATAAAAACAGTTGCGTGTTATTTCAAGTACATGATTCTCAAAGCGAAGACCCTGCTCCATCAGCAATCCTAGATTCTATTAAACTATAGTCTCACTTACACGTTCCACCGGTTTTCCACAAATGCTTATAACAAATTTCGTTTTCATTATAGAGTCGACCTGCCCCTTTGACCCTAACAGCATGAATTTGGATTTGCAGGGGTTAAGCACAAGTGTATTTGCTTCTGACCATAATGAGATGTTATGCAAATCCTCATTTATCTTTGCTACTGCACTTTCTACGTCGCTAGGAAAATATGGCAGATAAATCTGTATATCGTCAGCATATAGGTGGAACTTGCAATGCCTTATATGGCGACATACGTCCGCTGTATATAAATAAAAATAAGTGGACCAAGTATAGAATCTTGAGGCACTCCCCTAGTTACACGGCATGGAGACGAGCGCAACTGAGTACCATTGTTCTTGTTAATTTTTACTATCTGAGTCCGATTAGATAAATAGCTGTCGAACCATCGAACAGCGGGCAATTCAAAACCATAATATCTAATTTTTGTAAGAGATACAAGACAAAACATTACGAGGTTCCTGAAGCACCATTGCCATGAAACAGAGTAGAATAAAATAGAATAGAATAGAATATTTTTTATTCAATATACATTACATGTGTAATTCTTATTGAAAGTCATTTTGTACTTTACCACTGGTTCGAAAAAACCCTCTGTCCTGGGAAGAACCAGCAAGAAACCCAGCGGGACTTTTTTTTTAAATAAATTTTACAATATAAATGATTACGAACTATTTACAAAATTTATTTTAGAAACTGCTTGGAAGCGATCACCACATTCCCAGGGGTTATTATCAACCATGTATTCATTTATACTATAATAACCCTTTTTATACAGTTTCAGCTTAATAAAACATTTAAACTTGGTAATAGAGAGAACCTGTACACTTTCCGGGACCTTGTTGTAATAGCGTATACATTGCCCCAAGAATGAATTACTGACTCTGTGGAGTCGAGAAACTGGTATCACTAGCTTGTGTTTGTTCCTAGTGTTTACAGAATGTATATCACTTCTTTTACTAAAACTATCTTTGTTTTTGTGAACATACATTAAATTTTCGTAAATATACTGAGAGGCCAAAGTTAATATATTAATTTCTTTAAATTTATCTCTAAGGGACTCTCTCGGTTTTAGATTGTAAATAGCTCTAATGGCCCTCTTCTGTAAAACAAAA
Source organism: Parnassius mnemosyne (assembly GCA_963668995.1). Lineage (NCBI taxonomy): Eukaryota > Metazoa > Arthropoda > Insecta > Lepidoptera > Papilionidae > Parnassius > Parnassius mnemosyne. The sequence goes on along the minus strand of CAVLGL010000093.1, from coordinate 2,513,544 downwards.
ATAGTTTCTGAATCAGCCGCATTTCCCCATAGCAAAATCCCATAAGACATTATGCTATGAAAATAACTAAAATAAACTAATCTAGCTGTCTCGACACTAGTGAGACCTCTAATCTTTTTTACAGCATAGGCTGCAGAACTTAGTCTGCTTGCTAATTTGGATATATGGGGGCCCCACTGTAGCTTTGCGTCAAGAGTGATGCCAAGAAAAACAGTGGATACAACAGGGCTCAATTCCTCCCCATTTAAAAACACATTGGTATTAAGATTTTTAACATTCGTTGTTGTAAATTTAACACAATTAGTTTTATTTCCGTTCAAATGCAGATTATTAACGTTAAACCAATGCACTAATTTTGATATAGCATTATTCACTTCGTCACATTTAAATGATTGACGTTTAAGTTTAAAAATCAAGGAAGTATCATCAGCAAATAATACTATATCATGTCTATCCCCTACAAGATGAGGTAAGTCATTAACATACACCAGAAACAGGAATGGGCCGAGAATCGAGCCCTGAGGAACACCCATTAGTACAGGTGACCCGGAAGAACTTTTACCATTGATAATAACCTTCTGTTTTCTATTACTTAAATATGAAATAATAAGTTTAAGCGCTGTGTTCTTGACACCATAGTACTGTAGCTTCCTGATTAATATCTCATGGTGAACACAGTCGAAGGCCTTGGAAAGGTCACAAAATATACCCAAAGCATCCTCTGAATTCTCCCATGCACAAAAAATATGTTTAATAAGCTCAACTCCAGCGTCAGTTGTCGAGCGACCCCTTGTAAAACCGAATTGATTTTTATGTAGCAATTTATTAATATTGAAGAAACTTAACATCTGATCTAAAATAATTTTTTCAAAAATTTTACTTAATGTTGGTAGTACAGAAATTGGTCTAAAATTGGCGGGGTCTAATGTACTACCAGATTTAAATATAGGTATGACTTTACTTTGTTTCATTAAATCAGGAAACACACCAGATTCGACGCTTATATTAAATATAGTGGCTAGATAAGGTGCTAATGTATCTATTATAGATAAAATAACTTTAACGGAAATCCCCCATAAGTCTGCCGTTTTCTTAACATCAATAGTTTTAAAATATTTAACGATATCTTTTGGCAGTACCCTATGGAATTTAAAAGTATTTGAACAAGCCTTTACATTTTGTTTGAGCAATGATTCGGCGACAGTAAGAGAAGAATTTAATGATTTTGTTGTCAAAAAAGGAACATCAGTAAAATGTTTCTCAAAAGCCATAGCAACTTCTTGATCAGATCGCGTTAAATTATTGTTAATATTCAATTGAAAATCCGAGTTGCGCGGTTTGACCTTGCCCGTTTCACTATTTATTATTCTCCAGGTCATTTTAATTTTGTCGGATGCAGTTTTAATTTTGTTGCTTAAATGTAAAGCCTTAGCAGTGGAGCACACTTTTTTAAATATTTTAGAATATGTTTTTACATAATCTCTAAATATAACACTACTATTATATGATCTTTCATCATAAAGCTCGTATAACCTTCGCCTACTTTTATAAATTCCTACTGTCGCCCATTCATTAAATGATTTGCGACTGTTAAGAGAGAAAGTTTTAGAAGTAAATATTCTACTAAATTCACAACGTATGATTTCAAATAATGTAGCATACAAATAATTAGCACTACTTTTAAACGAAAGTGATGGAAGTCTTTTTATTATATTACTTCTAAACCTCCCTAAGCGATGTTCATTTATTGGAACAAACACAACTTTCTTATTTTTCTGTTTTTTGTGTATGTAAGGTAGTGATACTAACTGTCCACAGTGATCTGAACTTAAATTTTGAATAATTGATTTATGCAAGGGCTTAACATCTGTAAAAATGTTATCTATACAGGTCGCACTAGGCCCAGCAATACGTGTTGGTTCTAAGAATAAATTTACAAGATTATACGATTTAAACAATGAGCGAAACTTAATACTAATGGAAGAAGTTTCAAGGAGATTGATATTAAAGTCTCCACACATTACAACAGACTTTTTCTGTTTACTAAGTTTGAGTAAAACTTCTTCCACAATCCTTTCAAAATGGTCATAAGTAGCACATGGGGGTCTGTAAACACTTACAACAATGAGGTGCTCGAGCTCGACACAAGCCATTTCTACAGTTCGTTCAACAGAGAGGCTCACAATATCCTTACGTTCTTTATATAATAATGATTTATCTGCTAATATTAAGGAGCCACCACGTAAACTTTTTTCTCTATTGAAGGAACTGACCACCTGGTGATTTCTGAAATTAAACATGAAATTATAATCTTTTAGCCAATGTTCAGTAATACAAAGGATGTGTATATTGTTACTATTTAAAAACAATTCAACTTCCAATTCTTTGCCCAACATGCCTTGTATATTTTGATGCACCAGGTGTAAACAATTATTATTACTTATTTGTGGGCTGTATTCAAAATTAATTAAACTCTTATTATTGCTAGAGATTGCCTCTATTGTCACATTCACTAATTTAAATTAGTTGGAACTGATTCCAAATGATTATGCTCAATAAAAGCAGTCTTGGTAGCCAAAAACTTGGCTGAGTTAAAAAGTAAATAATAAGATAGCACATTTGCTATCAGTCTTAAATTATATTTGGATAGGTAATATCTATCTTTTGTCCAAAACTTTTTTATTAAATTATTTATGTCAATTACATGAAATTTATGATTATTATCATTAGAATTATATGTCAAATTTAAATTATTATTACATATTAAATTATGCATTTGTATATTTAAATTATGTCTTAAATTATTTTCTTGTGGCAATCCCTGTATATAAGGCAGTGTGAACAAGACAATTTTGTGTACATTTAAGTTATTAAGTTGTTCAATATATCTTAATAACTGTTTGTTGTTGACACTGCCTCTTCTACCAACAAAAATTATTATTGTACTATTTGGGCAAAATTTAGTAACAATAATTTTATTTAGGATGTCACTAAAAGATGCTCCAGGCATGCAGCAATTTGTAGCTTTTTGTCCCTTTAAAGAGTTATTTAAAGTTATGCCTAGATTTTTTCCCATGTCATCGCTATAAACAATTATATTATTTTTAGTAGTATTTGAGTTATTTATTATTTTAATATCCTCTGCTATGGCACTGTCATAGAGTTTTGGTGGTGTAATATTATCAGCACACACTGACTCTGAAGAATCTGGCATTGAGCGCTGACACTCACATTGATATTTAACTAAGGAGTCAAACCGCTCCTCATTATATTTACAAGTCTTTACCAGATTATCCATAGCCAATATGTGTTCTTTTATTTCATTTTGGGCTGATTTATATTTATTGGACACAGTTTGAAGGGAGTTCATAAGTGATAATATTTCTGATTTAAGGCACTCTACTTCAGTCTCATAACATTTTTTTATGTTATCCACCTCAATTGAATACAACTTAAGTTCATATAACAATGCTTGCTTTTCTTTACATACATTAACATAATTTTTGGTATTAATCTTATTTCTTATTAATTTTTGTACTTTCCTTATGTATTTATTAACTTTTATATACTTCTTCAATTTGGTTTTACTGCAATTAATCCTTACTGTGTTTCCTGAAGTGGAAGAGTCGTCACCAGTCAAGTCTATTGTTGCAGATTGCTGTAACATTCTTGAAGTATCACATTGCACAAGCTCAGAGAACAGGAGTTAAAGCAAATGCAGCATTCCAGATAACTGGTATAGATTTAGCGGGGCCTCTACATCTCCGTGACCAAAGGAAATGTTCGATAGTATTATTTACTTGTGCTACATATAGAGCAGTTCACCTAGAGCTTGTGGAATCTTTATCCACAAATAGTTACTTGATGGCTTTACGTCGTTTCATAGCTCGAAGGGGCCGCATAAACATTATATATACTGATTGTGGTACGAATTTTCAAGGTTCAGCCAGTTTATTAAAAGAGTTTGATTGGGCAAAAGTCGAAGAAGCAACTAGCATAGTTCCACCAGCTATCAAGTGGCGTTTTGTACCTCCACGTTCGCCCTGGTGGGAAGGATGGTGGGAGCCCCTTATAAAGGTAGTAAAGGAAATGTTAAGAAGAATCTTGGGAAAACAATCTTTAACTTGGATTGAATTATCAACAAAACTTTGTGACTGCGAAGCAATCATTAACAGCCGACCATTGACATACGTAGCAACAGCTGATGACTCTCTTAAACCACTTACTCAAATGATGTTTTTACATCCCTTAGATAATAGTGAGATGCCTGATTTAGATCTGATTGATGCAAAAAATATAAATATTCGTTTACAATATTTAAACTAATTACGTGCAGATTTCCGACAACGTTTTAGAAACGAATATATTGCTTTAATTTGTAGTAAAGACAGGTGTAAACAAAATTTGCCGAAATTAAACGATATTGTTCTTACTGAAACTGACACTAATCGGTTATATTGGCCTTTAGGTATTATAAAGGAGTTAATTATAGGTGCTGATGGTAATTGTAGGGTTGCAAAAGTACAAACAGCTACCGGTGAATCGGTAAGAGCTGTACAAAGTCTTTACCCACTGAAATTAACAACAGTTACAAACGAATGGCCAGCCCATCTACTAATAGAAGTAAGACAGTGACTAACCCTAACATTAAGGATTATAGTCCCCAGACGACTTTGAATTCAGACATAATATCATCTGATTTACCTCAAACATCTTCTATTAGTACTAGATATGGTAAAGTAATTAATGTTCCAAGAAGATTCTTAGACTAACGTGACGAAATGCATTTAGTCAATTAGTTAGGAATGTTTATTTAAAATACTGCTCTCTAATTAACATTAAACATTAATTAAAATAGGGTTGAATTCATCTATATTTGTAATGAATGTGTGAATACACTTCAAATTAACTTAATTCGATTACATGTTATGTTTAAGTATTTTAAATAATATTATATCGTCTCTACTATCATATTTTTCTGTGTGGGGAGGATGTTGTAGATTCAAGTAGGTTATTAGTCAGTGAAAAATACTGGCAGCTATTGCCTATGGTTATACATAATTTAAATATATATATATATATATATTATTATTCTGACTTTGATCCATGATGGTTTTAAACAATGAAAAAAGTAACGAAATGATGTTTTAAAGGACATGAAGAAAATATTATAATTAGTAACTGTTTTTAACTTGTTGTCTTGGTTATATTGATTAAAGTAATTAACAAAGAAAAAGTCTTTAATTGCAACTATCACACATCCATTATTCTTTGCAAATAAAAAAAATCAACGTTTTTCGGATAAAATACATCGTAGATCACTCTGGTTATATTTTCTATGTGTTTTCTATTGTTCATTGCAATTTTTTAGCTATTCCGTAGATTAAACCCGACAGACAGACCGAGAAACTACCAGATTTTTGAAAATGGTTATTAAGGTTCTAATTACATTTAAAGAAAAACCCTGCTTTATATATATTTCAATAATACAGGGAGACACAACAATTTGATTTAAATTTATAGCTAGTTAGTAAATAATGATTATGTCGAAAGGAAAAACAAAATATTATTCTTTTGTTCGTTGCAGATCATTTTTGAGCATTTGAATGTACTGAACAGAGAAAGTGCACGATATTTCTTCGATACAAGCATACGCCTACAGAAATACAGCCTCAATTCAACCTTTACAAAAATCTCTTTTATATTCAAAGAAAAATATAGATTAATAATCCTTTGCCCTTTTGTGGAATACGGAGCATGAATCCAAGTTGCTGTTCCCAATCTCCAAATAGATTGAACGTTAACAATTCTCAGCTTGAGTTTTTGAGTTTTGCCTTCTTAATAACTCTGATAATATACAAGCAATAGCTTGTATGAATACTAAAGTTAAATAAACAGTATAACTTAAATAATAATATTCGAGTTTAAAGATTATATAACACGCTGACCTTGAGCTCTAATTCAACGAGTGAGGTGTGAGGATTAGATGTCAGTCTAGGCAGGCACCACTCTCTTAAGGATCTTCTTATTGCCGCCAAATAGCAGTACCTGTACCCGCACCTTCTTTGTTCGACCAGTAAAATAACATATTGTTAAGTATTCGAAGTCCTCGGAAGTGACAACGCATCAGTAGCCTCCCTTGATTGAAGTTGGCTACAGGTGTCACCCTTATTCTGTAAAAATGATTTGCAGTAAATAATTAGAAAACAATTGTAGATGTTATAGTTATTTTGAGAATACTGAGTAAAAGACAATTAGAATTATTTAAAATTGAAAATTTTGTACTGCCGACTTCAATATAAGTTATTAAGAATAACTCAAAAACTATTGGTCCAACCTTGATCAAATTTATATGGGACCACACGAGAAGTACCAGGTTTCAAATTAAAAAAGAATCATCGAAATCGGTTCACCCAGTAAAAAGTTATGAGGTAACACACATAAAAAAACATACAGTCGAATTGAGTACCGTCTCCTTTTCTGCCGACTTCCAAAAAGGAGCCGGTACTCAATTCGACTGTATGTTTTTTTTTTTCGTTTTTTTTTATGTGTGTTACCTCAGAACTTTTTTCTGGGTGAACCGATTTCGATGATTCTTTTTTTATTTGAAAGCTGGTACTTCTCGTGTGGTCCCATATGAATTTGATCAAGGTCAGACCAATAGTTTTTAAGTTATTCTTAAATAACTTATATTGAAGTCGGCTGTACAAAATTTTTAATTTTAAATTATACAGTTTTTGGAATTTACTTTTATCTATTAAAAAATCAACACGCGCTAAATTTGAATAAAGCAATTTTCATCAATTTATTTCATTTTAGTGTTAAACTGCTATTTGTTTGTATTTTACATTCAAGACACGTAGTTGGGTTGAATTTTACTGTTGCTTGTTATTTTGATTTTATTAAATGTTAGGTATCTAGCCTTTAAAACTTTCAAACATTTTACCTTTAACATAATAAATGTTAAAGATAAAATATTTAAATAATATATAAATATATTTAGGGACGCATGGCTTACTTTTTTTATTTTTAGTAGAAAGTGGGTGTCACACCCACGTGAAAACACCTTTGTTACCAGTGTTAAATGTCAATATAAAATTTTTGATATTGATTTGTGGAAGTGTGGAAATTAAGGAGTAGGTTAGAGCTGAGAATGTACGTGATAAGAGAAGTGCGGTTTGCAATAAAATGAGAATACTTGGTCATGTAAAGAAATGAATAAGGAAAGGATGCCAAGTAAATATATGATCGTGAAGGAGGCGAGAAATATGTGTCAGGATCATGCCTAATGGAAGTCCATTGTCTCTGTGATTAACTAAAATAGTCGTCTTTTCCTGAATTAAAGAGACAAACAATCTTACAGTTTTTCTTTTGGCAACTGGACACTAAAGTCCATGGATATTTGAAATCCTCATTCGAAGAGACTAAGACAAAATGCCTAGCAACGGTTATTTGAACGTATATTTCTTTAAATTTGATCACAGCAATGTCTCAACGACTACTTGCCGCTGAAATGGAACGGTACTAACACGAACATGACATAAAGACAAAAAGGAGCTCGAATATGTACGTCGAATAAAGTAGATAACTTAAGTAACCTACACGTGCTCGATATAAAATCTATGTGACAAAATTTCAAATTGATTATATGTAGTGTTTAAGATACGGGAACACATCAAAATCATTAAAATTATTGGTTTTAATCAAAGATCTTTTAGTGAGAACAACGATCAAATAAAAAGAAGTTTACAGTTTCAGTTTTTATCGTCGGATTGAAAACTACGCAAGGAACGATCTTGAGATACTTTTGTGCAACTTTTGTATGTTTTTATATTTTATTTTAAAAGAAAATTGCGTTTGTCCCGTCTGCATTCTTATACCTTTCATCCGATTACAATGAACATTTTGTATGTATTTGTGTGCGTCCGAGAAGGCTTTTGAATAAAGGAATATTTTGAAAAAGAATAAAAAGAGTTTTTTGTTAATTATTTTCTACGCGTTCCAATAAATAAAGTGTGCATTCACTATTTCCTCTGTCTCATAGTCTACTAAAACAAAACACTAAAAGCAAGTGTGTATGTGTGTACGTAAGTGCGTGCAGGTGTGTGTCTGTGTGTGTGTGTGTGTGTTTGTGTGTGTGTGTGTGTGTGTGTGTGTGTGTGTGTGTGTGTGTGTGTACATGCGTTCCTATTCCATTAAACTGATTACGAAAACCTTATGTGAGTTACCCAAAGATTTTTAAAAAAAATCCGCTTGCCAAGCGCAATGACTAATGCAAATTCAACAACCATTCAACAACGGGAGGGGCAGAATCATGCCGTGATATTCTATCTTTATACGTGGTAGAGCCATGCTGCAGCTATATTAATAATATAGTTGTAGCACGAATGGGTCGGCTCGACCGGGGAAGGACCACGCTCTCACAGAATACCAGCGTAAAATAGCAGTTTAATGCTGCTGTGTTTCGTATGGTGAGTGTAGAGAACCGGAGACCCCATTTTACTGGAAAAGAAACATTCTATCTTAGTCCTCACGGCTGACAACGCATCTGCATTTTAATTCGCAAACGAAGATAGATGTAGATGTCTATGGGCCGCAGTAACCACTTACCATCAAGTGTACTGTGTGCTCGTTTGTCACCCTTATTCTATAAAAAAATCTTCTAGAGGCTGGTGATAACGAAGAAGAAGGGTCTCATTATGTATTAAGCTTTCACTTCAGACACGAAAGCCTAATATGACGAAAGCCTAATATGACTGCATACATAAAAAATAAAAAAGTTTAATCTGTATCCACCAGTTCGTTGAGTTTCGTCTTGGTCGTTTAGTTATGCAACATGGAATACAACAAAACACTTCCGCATTGAATAGAAAGCGGTACGAATACGATGCGAATAAACTCCGAAGACAACAAATAATCTAGGAGCTGTTCTCCTTTTACGCGTTACATGGATACGTTAAGATACTGCAGTAGAATAAAATTGACACAATTGTAATACTTTATGGAAATAATTTAACAAAATAGTTTTTCTTTCCAACACACAAGATAAATATATGTTTTTTGTTATAAAACTAAAGTGACAAATTCAAGCATAAGTTACAGATTTGTTGTCACCGCTGAAGACTATGACATGTTTTTTCTCATCACATAGGCGGCTATTCTGTTGACTAATACAGCAATACACACGACGAATTCCGAATACCTATATACCTTTTTCTTAGTATTGAGGCATTTCATATCAGCTCCCATGAGTGAAATCGTATTTATATTTTGATTCTTAATAGAGGACGAATAGAATAGAATAGAATAGAATAATTTTTATTCAATATACATTACATGTGTAATTCTTATTGAAAGTTATTTTTTATTTTACCACTGGTTCGAAAAAAAGACCTTTTGTCCTGGAAAGAACCAGCAAGAAACCCAGCGGGATTTTTTTTAAATTAATTTTACAATGTAAATGATTACGAACTATTTACAAAATTTATTTTAGAAACTGCTTGGAAGCAACCACCTCATTCCCAGGGGTTATTATCAAGCATCCGACGTTTGGCTAACGTTAACTACGTTGGGAACCCCTTTTACTGGTAACGAGACATTCCATCTCATTTCTTAACACATGTATGTATATTTAAATTCTCAATCTAGGATAGATGTAGGTGTCTATGGGCCGCAGCATTTATCATTAGGTGGACTGTGAGCTCGTTTGTAAACTTAATTCTATAAAAACTTATCACATTTATCTGATGAAGCTTTAAGCGAGCCAGCGCATATATTAAAAGAAAAATGGCGCTAGAGATGCTTTGTAAATCAAAATAAAACAAATATAAAACTCGTCTATAAAAATACGGCCTTAGCTATCGGAGGCGGCGGATGCGACAACACGAAAGTAAACTTTGCGTCGACGACCTAATATCGGAGCTCATAACGCCGCCTTCCTACTGCATCTTGCAAATGTTCAGTTTAACGTCTGCTGTTACGTTTTACAGCTATTCGGTCCGAAGGAATTGCTAAGTTGTGACGTTTCTTCGTCAGTTCGTAAAAGTTGGGGAAACAGTTTCTTCCTATTTTATATACAAATTCACGACATGTTATTTCAAAGTTTTTTGCTGAGTGGTCAAGGATGTGTGTGGTGGCGTTATCATAATGAAAGAATACTCCTTTTCTGTTGTTAAATTCCGGACGTTTTTTTTTCAATTTATTGCTAGAGTCTCATTAGTTATTGGCATTAGAGATCCGAATCGATGGTTTTGCCCAGTGGTAAAAGCTCATAATAAACTATGCTCTTCCAACCACACCATACACACAGGATCACCTTATTGCTTGTTAATCCAGGTTTCGCTACATTCTGTGGAGCTCGAATATCGTTTGACCATGATCTTTTTTGCACGTTCTTGTTGCAGGTGCAATCTTTTCAAAAATGGTTCGGTTTCATTGCGTTTCAATAGAGAATCGCAAATGAGTACACGCTTAAATAGCTTTCTTTCTGTGGGCTCGTGTGATACCCAAATATCGAGATTTTTTGTATAGTCAGACTTTTTCATATCGGTGAAAACTGTTTTATAGTCAATGAAAAAGTCAAAAGTTGAAAGCAAAACATTGACTAAATGTTAAATTTCATCCAAATCGTTTGAGTCCTTTCCGAGAAACATACACAGTCATGCCTTTTGCAATGTAAACATCAATTACTTTAAGGAACTTGGTTGGAAGTGTTTTCGATTGAAGTCTCTATGTGTAAGTATTCAACATTAGTAAGGAACAAGGAACACATAAGGACAAACACCATATTCATCTTTGCAGATCTGTATTTATTTAACGAATGAAGAGACGACGAGTTTCAGTTTTCAATATCAAACGTTGCTAGCAATTTCAACATGTAATAATTGGAAAAGAGGGCATTGCGACTACTATTGACTGTAGAGTAAAATGTCGTGCACTCGCACTGCATAATGAAAATAGCGTTGACTAAGTAGTCAACACGACCGCAGGTGTAAAGAGTGTAATAATAGGGTTAAGGATAAAAAATACACCATTTTTTAAAGTTATTATATAACTTTATTATTTGCCGTGTCGTTGAGGCTTAAGAGAATTCACAAACCCATTTTATGTCGTGGTGTCGTGGTTATCATAAGAGGCGATAGTTGGAAATAAAACAGGAGACGGGTTGCAAAATCTACCCGATAATACCATAAAATAAAACAACGGATGCCAACCCGCCTGCTCAGCGTGGGAACTATGAGAAATATCTCTCATATGACGCAATCTATGAGAAGGTCTGTGTTCAGTTATGGAATTTCGATAGGCTGATATCAATTAATGAATAAACACTCGGTTCAGCTTGTCTTATTCTACATTAGAGACCTCCGGCTTTGCTTGGGCAGGATTTATTGTAGGGGCGTCATTTAGATTTTTTTTTTATAGGATCGGGTGACAAACGAGCACACAGTCCACCTGATGGTAAGTGGTTACTGTGACCCATAGACATCTACATCTATCCTCAATAAAGACTCAAGATGCAGATGCGTTGTCACCCGTGAGGACTAAGATAGAATGCCTTTTTGCCAGTAAAAAGGGTTTCCGGTTCTCTACACTCACCATACGAAACACAGCAGCGTTAAGCTGCTATTTTACGCTGGTTTTCTGTGAGAGCGTGGTCCTTCCTCGGTCGAGCCGACCCATTCGTGCTACAACAATAATATAGCTGCAGCATGGCTCTACTACGTAGAATTAAGATTTTTATCAAAGATGCATGCAACTTTTACCTAAAGCTGTTACGCTTTGAACACTCCTAGCGTCAGCGTTGACTGGCAATTACAAATCATCCATCACTCCGCTACAACCTATAAAATTGCAAGAAGAAGAAGCCTTTGCATTACATTGTCTCAATATCGGTGATTTCGCCATCGTTGCCACATTTGGCAAGCGGGTTGATAACCGCAGTTTTTATTTTGAGATGTAATCAGAAAGACGCTGCTGCCCATTTATTTCATTTCCCTCTGTTGTGTTTTATGACATCCATGGGACAATATGTGCAAGTAGATATTCTTAAACAGCCACTACACGGTTGATTAATTACAAATGCATAAGTATATGTTTACAAGGCTACAAATCGCAGCGGAATTCGATACGAGGGAATTCATACGATTGTCGGCAATCCTGACGATCTTTTTTATAGGCGACGTAAATGTAGGAATAGTTCTTGAGTATGCAGATATTGTAATATGTTAATATACAGTAATATGTTATGAATATAATATAAAACGTTCACAATATTTTCCGTAATATGCTCTGTGCTCAGCACTCAATATCGGGGAGCGAATCTCCTCGTTGACAGCGGTCGGTCTGTGCCTGGCCGTTTAAAATATAATTATGAATTTAGTTATTACAAAAACTTGAATAAAGAAATTAAAAAAAAAATATCTAAACTCCTTTATACCCTGTGTTTGAATGCAGTGAGCAGTTGGCGAGCGCCCGACACCTGACAAATGGACTGTATTTTAAAAACCATTTCTCCATCGCCTTCAGAGAGAAATATTTCCGTTAATTGCCTTTGTTAAGGTAATTACTTTGTTCTCTACGAAGTTATGATTTAGTATATACTGAAGATATTGGTTGCCAATGAAAAAATATGCGCAAAGGTTTTTTTTTAATATTAAAGTATTTAGTTTTTATTAAATAAATCTAATTTTACGGATTTGATGGCTCTTAATTTTAACTTTTTAATTTCCGTTTCGAGAACTTTACAGCACCTATGGTCACTGCGGGAGTCCCCCGTATTTGTAAAATCCGTAAAATTAATATATATATATATAACAATATAGGTGTAAACAAACTATGTGGAAAGGAATCTATAGGACTTTTCTTATCTGTGTAATATTATTTTTTTATAAAACTAGAGTGACAAGCGAGCACACAGTCCTCCTGATTGTAAGCGGATATTGTAGTTGTAGACATGTACACCTATCTTCGATTAGGAATCAAAATGCAGGAGGGCTAAGATGGAACTCCTCGTTACTAGTAAAAAGAGTTTCCGGTTAATTTTCCGAAATATTATCAGACCAATAATTCTAAGTCTTTGATTTAAACGCCAGCTAATATTTTTGTAAAATTACAACAGTAATTTTTGATCTGAATCAGATCTGATCTTTGGTCTCTAACCCTAGCAATTCTAAGTATTCCTACATACGTAAGATGCAGTAAGGTTTACAGAACCACACTATATGCTATGCAGATCAAGAAGATAAAACATCATACTCAAATTTGTATATATATAAATGTAAGCTATGGATATTTTATATTAAAAAAATAATCCCTTTGTAACTGTCATAAGTTAGCATTTAATTACGAGTAGGAAAAATATTTAATAAATACTATAATTTGTTAAGCAAGTTTTTACACATTTCTTATAAAAAAACACTATATTTGCGAGCTGTAAAAAAATTATATGACTGTATAAAGCGTGCCTTTGCCTCCTTCAAAAATTGTTACAACGAAACAGTGTAAACAAAGATTAACATTCGATTTTGTTTAAAGCTTAAATGTAAAGTGCTGTTGTGAAGAATGTGTGAATTACTGAAAGACCTTTCGATTTGGATATAACTATTAGCAGTTTGAAATAACACAGTTTGCCGTCCAACTTTCAAACAGAGCTAAGAAGTTTATGAAACAGGGGAAATGGGCATCCATCTCTAAGCTCATTAGGAGGAACAAAATAAATAATAATGGTTAAGGCTGGGCTAAATAAAGTACAATATTTTTTTTAAGAATAGTATGAGTGAGTAATATATTTTTTTTTAAATTATGCACAGAAAAAATGTTGCTTAAATTAAATTATTTGTTCAGCATAGCAATTTACTGCAGCATAGGCCTGCTGAAAATCCACCCATTTTGTCAACAATAGACAAGGGATCGATAGCAGTCACAGGTGATCAAGTGTTGCTTTTGAAGACTTAACTTACAATTTACCTTTCTCACAACTTAGTTATTACAAATAGCAATGTTATAATTCATTAACTTCTCAATATTTTTGTTTGGCATCTGATAAGAATAACTTTACTTTTTCCTCAGCTTTATAGACAGATTATTTTTATATCATTTTATTTATTTTAGACACATCAAATATAAATGACACTTTTGAGGAACTTGCAATATATATGCTTTGCACTCAAGCGGTACAAAACGGTAACCCACCGTTTTTAATTGCAATAATTTACATAAATTAACGTCATGCATGTTATTATTAGTGTAGAGAATATAGATGTTTCAATAAATCTTACAAACTTACTTTACATGCCTTGTATGGTTTAAAACTCCCAATTCAAATATTCAATAATCTTAGATTTGTTATTATTGCATGCATAAATCTATAATGATACATTGAAAATGGGCCAGATTAGGAGTACCCTTAACTGACGCGCGTGTATGAGTAAATATATGGATGTAAAGGAGGCGAGAGAAGTGTGTCAGGATCGCGCCAAATGGAAGTCCGTAGTCTCTGCCTACCCCTCCTGGTGACAGGCGTGAGTGTTTGTATTGTATTAAATCTCTGAAACATCTGTTTTAAATTTTTTTATTTTAATTTCAGAATCACAAGTTAATTCCATACCACATTTCCCAAGCAACAAGTACAAACAAGAAATGATCAAGTTATAGAACTTCTGAAAAGAAAGTAACAAGCAAATGCAATGTTCCAGACAGCTAGAAAAAATGAAGGTTATCTGCAGCTATTAATATTCCTGTTTTTAATTTTACTAAACGGAATACAACAACAATAGCATTACTGTAACTCAAAATGAAAAAGACTTATTAAATTTTATCAATATTTTCATGTTTTATTAAATTAATTTTTCTATTTTGAAAGAAACTGATTTTTGGTTGATTTTGAATAAAAATTTAACTGTTATTTAAAAAAAAATAATTAGAGAATAGATATTAATGATGATACATTGATTACAATATGTTGATATTAAATAAATGATTAAAATTTGTATCATAATTTTATTACTAAATCCTTATTAAAATTACGTTACCTATATCATTTTACTTTCAATATTTCCTTTACATATGAAATCTTCCAGTAAACCTCTCAGAAATGAGAACAGACGTCTGCCCAGCAGTGGGGGCGTATAAAGGCTGTAAATTATTTCTTTTTTTAGACGGTAGTACAAAACGTTATAATTTCAATCCCTATCGATCGGAATCGTTTTCAAGATTAAGCTTACTGCGATTCGAACCCGGGAGTTCATGATCGGCAGTCACAATCTAAGTAATGAAATCTAAGTAAAAGTAATGAATTAATTCGCAACAATTTTTTAAATTTATTTTGTTTTGTGTTCATCTTGCCGTGTAGTGGCGGTCAAGAATATCCACTACCCCATATCCTCCCGTGGGTGTCGTAAAAGGCGACAAAAGGAAACAGGCAGGAGATGGGCAGCAGCATCTTCCTGATAATAGCCAAATTACAATAAAAAAACTGCGGTTGCCAACCCGCTCGCCAAGCGTGGCAACTATGGCAATTACCCCCCTATGAATGACAGTAACAAGAAAACGGCCCCCAGTCCCCGGCGGCCCCGCTATTCCTGGCTACGGTGGCGACCATGGTAACGGCGGGGCAGGGGGTGCTAAGAATCTCCGGTGGAGGTTCGGTTGCCACCTTAGACTACTCGACCTGGCAACGTACAACGCACGCACCCTGAGGACTGACGAGAAGATCGTGGAGCTGGAAGAAGAGATAGACAAGTTGCGCTGGCATATTATAGGATTATCCGAAGTCCGAAGAGAGGGGGAGGACACGGTAATCCTCGAATCCGGCAACTTGCTCTATCACCGGGAGGGCGACCATCTGTCCCAAGGAGGTGTCGGATTTATCGTCCACAAGTCTCTCGTTAACAACGTTGTAAAGATCGGGAGTGTGTCGACGAGGGTTGCGTACCTTATACTCAGAATCACCAAACGGTATTCGCTGAAGGTCATACAGGTTTACGCACCAACCTCGGCACACCCCGATGAGGAGGTGGAGGAAATGTATGAGGATATCTCTAGAGCCATGCATTCCTCCAAAACCCAATATACGGTGTTAATGGGAGACTTCAATGCAAAACTAGGCACAAGACAGAACGGTGAGCTGAAAGTAGGGAAATTTGGAATAGGGCAACGGAACCCAAGGGGCCAGCAGCTGGCCGACTTCATGGAGAAAGAGGGACTCTTTATGATGAACTCTTTCTTCCAGAAGCGGCCCCACAGGAAGTGGACCTGGTCGAGCCCCGACGGCTCCACAAAAAAATGAGATTGACTTCATTATGACGACCAGACGACAACTGTTCAGTGATGTCTCCGTGATCGCGAGGGTGAAAACTGGTAGCGATCACCGAATGGTTAGAGGCACACTGAACCTAAACGTTAAGTTGGAGAGGTCTCGTCTAATGAAGTCAACGCTCCGTCCCCCTCGTGCTCCGTTCCAAAGTCCCGAAACCTTTCAGCTCGAGTTACAAAACCGTTTTCAGTGCCTGGAAGACTGCAATGAAGTGGACGATATGAATGACAAGCTCGTGGAAACTGTCCATGCGGTCGGAGCTAAGTTTTGCAAGACCCGCCGCAGAAGAACACAAAAACTCTCCGATCACACTCTTAATCTCATGGCTGTTAGACGGGAGATGAATCTACATTCTTCAACAGACTTGACAGCATACAGGCATCTGAACAGACAGATCTCCAAATGCATGCGGCGGGACTTACGCAACTTCAATACAGCTCGTATTGAAGAAGCGATCGAGCGGAACCAAGGCTCCAAAGTCTTTGCCAGAGATCTGTCTGCCAGAAAGAGCCAACTGTCAAAGCTGAAGACAGAATGTGGCAGCATCGTTTCCGGGACACCTGAGATTTTGAGTGAGATTGAGAGGTTCTATGGGCAGCTGTACACATCATCGTTGGAGCCACACGCAAGTGTGAGTAACGATCCAAGAGCGAGTCTCATCCGACACTATTCCGAAGATATCCCGGATGTCAGTCTGAGCGAGATTAGGATGGCTCTCCAGCACCTTAAAAACGGTAAGGCCCCAGGCGAGGATGGAATTACAGCGGAGCTTCTGAAAGCGGGTGGAAGACCGGTACTTGAAGTCCTTCAGAAGCTCTTTAATTCCGTCCTCCATGGTGGCATTACACCGGAGGCGTGGAGCAGAAGTGCGGTGGTCTTGTTCTTCAAGAAAGGTGACAACGCTCTCTTGAAGAACTACAGACCGATTTCCCTTCTGAGCCGCGTCTACGTGCTGTTTTGGAGAGTCATTACGAATCGTCTCGCGCGCAGACTTGACGACTTCCAGCCTCCCGAACAAGCCGGTTTCCGAAAGGGCTTTAGCACCATAGACCACATACATACCCTTCGGCAAGTTGTACAGAAGTCCGAAGAGTACAATTTGCCACTATGTCTGGCGTATGTGGACTATGAGAAAGCCTTTGATTCCGTCGAAATTTGGGCAATGCTGCAGTCCCTTCAGCGGTGCCAAGTTGACTGTCGGTATATCGAAGTGTTGAAGTGCTTGTACAGTAGGGCTACGATGGCTATCCGAGTACAGAACCAGAGTACGAAACCTATCCAATTGCAGAGAGGTGTAAGACAGGGTGACGTCATATCCCCGAAACTCTTCACCGCTGCATTGGAAGACGTTTTCAAGCTTCTGGACTGGAAAGGATACGGTATCAACATCAATGGCGAGTACATCACTCACCTTCGATTTGCCGACGATATAGTCCTTATGGCAGAATCGCTGGAGGACCTAAGCACTATGCTCAATGACCTCAATAGTGTTTCCCAACGGATAGGTCTTAAGATGAACATGGACAAAACAAAGATCATGTTTAATGTCCATGTCACACCTATGCCGGTAGTTGTTAGGAGCACTAAGCTCGAAGTTGTTGACGAGTATGTTTACCCGGGACAAATAGTCCGACTGGGTAAGTCCAACTTCGACCGAGAGGTCAATCGACGGATTCAACTCGGCTGGGCAGCGTTCGGGAAGCTACGACACATCTTCTCGTCAGACATACCTCAAAACCTTAAAACGAAATTGTACAACCAGTGCGTGTTGCCAGTGATGACTTACGGAACTGAGACGTGGTCCTTCACTGCTGGCCGTATGAGGAAGCTCAAGGTCGCTCAGCGAGCTATGGAGAGGGCTATGCTCGGAGTTTCTCTGCGTGATAAACTTAGGAATGAGGATATCCGCAGTAGAACCAGAGTGACCGACATAGCCCAACGGATTAGTAAGCTGAAGTGGCAGTGGGCCGGCCATATAGCTCGAAGAACCGACAACCGATGGGGAAGAAAGGTTCTCGAGTGGCAGCCTAGTACCGGTAGGCGAAGTGTAGGGCGTCCCCCCACGAGATGGAGTGACGACCTGGTAAGACATGCAGGAAGTCGATGGATGCAGGTGGCTCAGGACCGTGTTTTGTGGCATTCTTTGGGGGAGGCCTATGTTCAGCAGTGGACTTGTGAAGGGCTGTAATGATGATGATGATGATGATGTGTTCATCTTAAGACCTATCCGTTGGGAAGCACTATTGAGGTCATTGAGCATAGTGCTTTGGTCCTCCAGCTATTCTGCCATAAGGACTATATCGTCGGTAAAACGAAGGTGAGTGATGTACTCGCCATTGATGTTGATAACGTATCTTTTCCAGTTAAGAAGCTTGAAAACGTCTTCCAATGCCAAATTTCGGGGATATGACGTCACCCTGTCTTACACATAACATCGACATTAAACGGTATCCGCTGAAAATCATACAGATTTACGCACCAACCTCGGCACACCCCGATGAGGAGGTGGAGGAAATATATGAGGGTATCTCTAGAGACATGCATTCCTCCAAAACCCAATATACGGTGTTAATGGGAGACTTCAATGCAAAACTAGGCACAAGAGAGAATGGTGAGCTGAAAGTAGGGAAATAGAAACGGAAACCAAGGGGGCAGCAGCTGGCCGACTTCATGGAGAAAGAGGGAATCTTAATGATGAACTCTTTTTTCCAGAAGCGGCCCCACAGGAAGTGGACCTGGTCGAGCCCCGACGGTTCGACAAAAAATGAGATTGACTTCATTATGACGACCAGAGGACAACTGTTCAGTGATGTCTCAGTGATCGCGAGGGTGAAAACCGGTAGCGATCACCGAATGGTTAGAGGCACACTGAACCTAAACGTTAAGTTGGAGAGGTCTCGTCTAATGAAGTCAACGCTCCGTCCCCCTTGTGCTCTAATCCAAAGTCCCGAAACCTTTCAGCTCGAGTTACAAAATCGTTTTCAGTGCTTAGAAGACTGCAATGAAGTGGACGATATGAATGACAAGCTCGTGGAAACTATCCATGCGGCCGGAGCTAAGTTCTGCAAGACCCGCCGCAGAAGAATACAAAAACTCTCCGATCACACTCTTAATCTCATGGCTGTTAGACGGGAGATGAAACTACATTTTTCAACAGATTTTACAGCATACAGGCAACTGAACAGACAGATCTCCAAATGCATGCGGCGGGACTTTCGCAACTTCAATACAGCTCGTATTAAAGAAGCGATCGAGCGGAACCAAGGCTCCAAAGTTCTTTGCCAGAGATCTGTCTGCCAGAAAGAGCCAACTGTCAAAGCTGAAAACAGAATGTGGCAGTATCGTTTCCGGGGCACCTGAGATTTTGAGTGAGAGTGAGAGGTTCTATGGGCAGCTGTACACGTCATCGTTGGAGCCACACGCGATTGTGAATAACGATCCAAGAGCGAGCCTTATCCGACATTATTCCGATGATACCCCGGACGTCAGTCTGAGCGAGATTAGAATGGCTCTCCAGCACCTTAAAATCGGCAAGGCCACAGGCGAGGATGGAATTACAGCGGAGCTTCTGAAAGCGGGTGGAAAAACGGTACTCTAAGTACTTCAGAAGCTTTTTAATTCCGTCCTCCATGGTGGCATTACACCGGAGGCGTGGAGCAGAAGTGAGTTGGTCTTGTTCATCAAGAAAGGCGATAACGCTCTCTTGAATAATTACAGACCGATTGCCGTTACTACGTTCTGTTTTCAGAAGTCATTATGAATTGTCTTGGTCGCAGACTTGACGACTTTCAACTTGCCAAACAAGCCGGTTTCACTGTACCTTGCGTATGTGGGTTATGAGAAAGCCTTTGATTCCGTCGAAATTTGGGCGGTGCTGCAGTCCCTTCAGCGGTGCCAAGTTGACTGTCGGTATATCGAAGTGCTGAAGTATTTATACAGTAGGGCTACGATGACTATCCGAGTACAGAATCAGAGTTTAGAACCTATCCAACTGCAGAGAGGTGTAAGACAGGGTGATGTCGTATCCTCCAAACTCTTCACCGCTGCATTGGAAGACGTTTTCAAGTTATTGGACTGGAAAGGATACGGTATTAACATCGATGGCGAGTACATTACTCACCTTCGATTTGCCGACGATATAGTCCTTATGGCAGAATCACTGGAGGACCTAAACACTATGCTCAATGACCTCAATAGTGTCTCCCAACGGATAGGTCTTAAGATGAACATGGACAAAACAAAGATCATGTTTAATGTCCATTTCACACATATGCCGGTAGTTGTTGGGAGCACTAAGCTTGATGTTGTTGCGGAGTATGTGGGACAAATAGTCCAACCCTTTCTTGAATTAATTATTATTGTCATCATCATCACCATTACCCATTGCAAGACCACTGCGTTTATACCTCATCTATAGACTAACACAAAGCACGGTACTGATCTTCTAGCCATCTGCATCCATTGTCTATAATGTTTTGTGAGGTCGTCACTTTGTATAATAGGCAGTATCCCAATATTGCGAATGCCAGTACTAGACTGCCACTCCTTTCTTCCCCAATATTTGTCATTTCTTTTATCATATAATCTATCTTAATATATTTATTACCCTACTTCATGTTGGGGTGCATTCAGAAAAAAAAGTGTATTGCTAGGAATGAGATTAGAAATAAGAAAATAAAGAAGTGAGGGTAGACCTCTAAAACTCCACTCGTTCAAAAACAATTTAAAGGATCATACTGGGGCTCGTAAAATGGCTGAATGAAACTAGTTTAGAGAGTAATTCTACCAGTCTTAGTCGATGTCATGTTTATGTCCATTGTGTGCCTTTCCATTATATTGGTTTGCAGACTTCATGCATTTTTGTGTTATCTTGTTTTCTAATTGCTTAATGAGTTCTATGAGTTTTTCATAACATAAAGTCGCTACTAAGGAATATTTCTTTTTTTAACCGACTTCAAAAAAGAAGAGATACTCAATTCAACTGTACGTTTTTTATGTGTGTTAGCTTAGGTGAACCTATTGTGAGCTCTATGTGAACTGATTTCGATGATAATTTTTTAATGTGAAAGCTGGTGTTTTTTATGTGGTCCTATATAAATTTGATCAAGGTCCGACCAGTAGTTATTGCGTTATTCTTAATAACTTATATCGAAGTCCGATGTACAAAATTTATAATTTTACCACTTATTCTAAATAACTTTAGTTACTTCTAACCTCAGAGGTGGGATGATATCTAGTAGTATTATATGTTGTCTTTTAATTAAAGTGAATAGAACTTAGTTTCGAAAGTCAATAAAATTTAACATCCATGGAGCCTCACAACACATCGAGTTATAAATTTCGTTCAACGGCACTTAGTTTTGTCAAACGCTCGAGTATACACGGGCCGAATGATGAGCAGTTTAATAAATGGCGCATTTTTGTACAGAACAGTTCAGCGACGAACAATCGGGTTCATCACAATATACTGAAAGCACTTAGCGCTGCAAATCGTTCACAAGCGGTTATTAAACGTGAATAATTGTTCACAACCTATTCGATTCTCTTTATCTAAGCTTAGTATTACATTTTATATTAAAAAAATCCAGTACATTTTATTGTTATAATGAATCTGCTTTGTTATTATTAATAATGTAATGCAACGACCGCGTGGCCTGAGGTTAGAGTACCTGGCGACTACGCAAGACTGCTACACCAGGCCGCTACGCCAGGCTGCTACGACAAGGCATAACATTGGACTGCTACGATAGTTTGTTACGCAAGGCTACTACAACAGTTCCGGTTTGAACAAAGTATCCGTAGTGGATTCAGAAATTTTTACTTTTTTTTTATAGAAATAGTGTGACATACGAGCACACAGTCGACCCGATGGTAAGTGGTTGCTGTGGCCCATAGACGTCTACATCCATCCTCGTTGGCAAATTAAAATGCAGATGCGTTGCCAGCCTTGAGGACTAAGATGGAATGCCTCTTTTCTAGTAAAAAGGGTCTCCGGTTCTCTACACTCACCATACAAAACACAGCAGCATTAAGCTGCTATTTTACGCTGGTATTCTGTGAGAGCGTAGTCTTTCCCCTGTCGAGCCGACCCATTCGCTCTACAACTTTATTATAAATATAGCTGCAGCTTGGCTCTACCACGTATAAACTGGAGTAATAATTCATGCAAAAACACAAATTGTTGATTTTATAGTGCGCTGGTTTTGATGATTGGTCCCGTGTTCCACACCATACATTTAATCTGATCGCAGAAAAACTATACTACGTGTGTTGCGGATACTTAGTGCTGAACATAAATAAACCCATTATTGCGACATAACATAAAGCATGCTACAATAACTTACCATGCAACTCGCGTACTGCGGGCACTCTTAATAGTATGTTAATAGATTTTATTAATTTAAATGACTTAAAACAGTACAATGACATCCCTAATTGTAAAAATAAAATCTTGGATGTGATATTATCTAACCTTGAGGTTGCTAAACCTACAAACAGCACATGCAGCCTTAGCGTTATAGACCCATTACACCCAATTTTAGAGTTCTCCCTATCAATGCGATCTGACACGAAACTTAAAGATAAAAGTAGTGTACCCTGACATAATTTCTACAAGGCGGACTATGAGGAAATTGTTTCGAGTCTTATGGGTACCTCGTGGGACCAAGAAGCATGCAACGCGTGCTCGTTTGTCACCCTATCCCATAAAAACTTACCATCAAGAGGACTGCACGCACCACACCTCGCGTCGCTTATTCTATGAAAAACTTTACCATTTTGGTTATTATCATACCATTTTGTTTGTATCTGTAACAATAATAAGCCCATTTTTCATATTTATATTTAATTTTTGGTAACGAAATATTGCCGATTTTAACCCAAGGCCTTCTATCTGGTTATGTTTTTGTTTATTTATTTTACCTTGTAAATATATTCTTGTGTATTTATGATTTTAATTTATATATTTATACAGCTCAACTAGGTGCAAAAACAATTATACGCTAAATATTACTAATAATATTTATTGTTTTATTTTTAATATTTATTTATACAGCCCCACTAAATGGCAATACTATTTAAATACCCCAAAAGAAAAATAATAATATTGTTTATTTCGAAAAACAAAAGTCCATTGTATTAGTACATATTATGGCAAATCATTATATATTTAGTCATTGTAACCTATTCTGTTTATTTAATGATTTATGTTGAGACTGATCAAATAAGAAGCCTTAGTTGATCATCCTAGCATTCACATACCATACTAATATATATCATTATTATCATAAAGCGAAGAAAATACACATAACGGTGATATAGCGTAATTCCCTCCGGCAAACGAGACTTATACAATGGCGGTACTGCCAGAACAATTGTATTAGGCCATAAAAACACTATTTCATGCGTGATTTAAACTCACCTCCCACAGCAAAACAGCCGGATATTTCCGAGCCTAAGGACATAAAGTATTTATATAATATACACGGCCTGTTTATTCTTATAAAACATTTTATAGTTCTTAAACAAAAACAACGCAAAGTAATCAGAAATAACGGAAACATTTCTCAACACAAAAACAACTTACAAATGACTCACGAAAAGAACCAAACCTTTAGGTCGTTTTAATAATGAGGCTAATTTCTCTACAAGCCTGAGATTTGTAATCTTCCTTTAAGATAAGTAAATAAATTACTAAAGAGAGAAAAAAAGATGCCCCTGTCTCTTTTTATATCGTTTTGGTTTCGTAAATTAGCAATAACTCTGAAGGGTATTTTTAATACATTAATTTGAGTAGAGATGGAAAAACGTTTGCTAGTCTTTTTATAGTTAATTGCATGAGAGCTTTTGTATTTTTTCATAGCCAATGTTGCTAATATGTAAGCTAATCATCTCATGAGTTACGTTAAAGCATGGTAAATTAAATTTTGAGTGTCCAAGCAGCGACAAAAGTGCAAGACACTGAGACTTGCCCCTTCGCCTTTCGTTTTGACAACCTATTTACACATTATTAATTGCTCGTCATCCGTATCCGCATTAGTGAGCTGAAGTGACAATGAGCCATCCATATAGCTCCAAGAACCAATAACCGATGGGGAAGAAAGGTTCCGAGTGGCATCCTAATGCCGATAAAAGAAGTGTAGAGCGGCCCTTCACAAAATGGAGTGACAACCTGGTGAGACATGCAGGAAGTCGATGGATGCAGGTGATACAGGACCGCGCTTTGTGGCATTCCTTTGGGAAGACTTATGTTCTGCAGTGGACTTGTAATAATGATGGTGATAAATTGCTCGTAGCTACAAGCAATTATAACAAAACTAAGCTAAACAAAAGAAAGTAACACTGTAAATTGTAAAAAGTAAAGTCATGCTGCAACTATATATATATTATATTATAGAATTAGGGTGACAAACGAGCACACAGTCCACCTGATGGTAAGTGGTTGCTGTGGCCCATAGACATCTGCATCTATACTCGTTTGCGAATTAAAATACAGATGCGTTGTCAGTCTTGAGAACTAAGATAGAATGCCTCTTTTCCAGTAAAATGGGTCTCCGGTTCTCTACACTCACCATACGAAACACAGCAGCATTAAGCTGCTATTTTACGCTGGTATTCTGTGAGAGCGTGGTACTTCCCCGGTCGAGCCGACCCATTCGTGCTACAACTATACTATTAATATAGCTGCAGCATGGCTCTACCACGTGGTAAATTACGAGAATCAGGGAATATTCAATGAAAAAATCATGTTTTTATAAAATATCAGCGTATTAATAATGTCCTCGAGAAATAGATTCGTTCGCAGCCGGTCTTATTCCGAATCTGAAAGAGACTAACCATCTGCGCAGCACTGGATTATAGTGCACGTGTGTGTGAACAAGCACAGGTGCATTGTTTATTCCATTAGTCTCATAATGCGATGGGACAGTAATCTGATACGACCACAGTGATATCAGATGCAGAACAATCGGCTTTATGTGTTTTCCGAGGCACGGTGTTGAATCATCGCCAACCTTCTGACTCAAGAAGGTCTGATATCTGACTCATGCGAGCACTATTTGTGAGTTTGCACCCACACGTACAACACAATACTATACAATACGGCGACGTGTCGCTGCTGCTGCAACAGGACTGGCGCTCGAGCAGCATACGCGAGCACTCTATGTGAGTCTGCACCCACACGTACAACATAATACAATATAATGCGACAACGTGTCGCTGCTGATGCAACAGGACCGGCGGCCGAGCAACATATAAAGCAATATTTTCAACGTAAATCAGATATTTTCAATGGGGAATTTCCCTAGAGAGCGGGTCGGTGGAAGCAGAATTTGACTCGCAACCTTTACGTGTATCATGCACATGGAATTTGGTTTGAATTTTGAACTCGCCAGTCAGCCTTCGTCATCTTCAGCTGCTCTCCGCTTGGCAAATTTATATTGGTTCGCAGGATCCCCTCACCACACGAACGCAGAAAACGATATTATGCGAATTTATTCGCGGACGGCGCAAGAAAATAGCGATCTTACCGGCTGCACTAGTCAAGTTAAGGGGAGCGGTGGAGGCGTCTTTAAAAACTGAAATAAAACTAAGAGATCTCCGTAAAGAAGTTCATGTTCTCTAATAATGGCAAACTTATTTTAATACATCTTTCATGCAGACCTTATTACATTTGCTTACTCAAGTGTCGCAATATAGGCCACACACAGGGTACAGAGTCAGCAATAGTATTTATGCACGTACTTGTATAGTGATAAAAGAGTGCTGGGTGGGGTTGAATCCATGACTAGCTATTATTTTCTTGATTCCACAGAGTCAGTAATTCTTTCATGAGGCAATGTATATGCTGTTGCTACAAGGTCTCAAAAAATATAGGTATAAGGTCTCTCCATAACCAAGTTTAAACAATTGATTTCTTATATTTACGCGAACACTACACATTGAATAAAACTACCTTTACGGATTTTACCGCATTTAATTAACTTATTTTGCTTATTTTTTTCATTCCCGACGTTTCAGGTGCTTTCTAGCACCCATGGTAACGGGGACTGAGGTGATTGACGTCCCGATGTCAGAGTTACTTCGACAAGTACCTTCAGCTTTTTTAATTATTACTTTTGGTCTGATCTACGGAGAATGAACTTACTGTATCTTGAAGTCTTGCAGTGGTATACTTGGATTTAGTTTTAATTTTATTAATTACAGGATCCCAAGCAGGTGATAGTACCAAAACTCCCTCTCTATTTATATTAGGATGTTTTTTAATTTCAATAGCCTGAAAGGACGTGAGGCTATTGAAATTAAAAAAAAAAACATTCGTCAATCACTTCAGTCCCCGTGACCATGGGTGCTGAAAAGCACCCGAATCGTCGGGAATTAATAAAAATAAGCAAAATAAGTTAATTTAACGCGACAAAATCCGTAAGAGTAGTTTTATTCATGTTTAAACAATTTATTAAATAAAAACTGTATGAAAGTGTTATTATAATATAAACGAATATATGGTTGATAGTCGTGGGATCTCTAGGAATGACGTGGCCGCTTCCAAACTGTTTCTTAAATAAGTTTTGTATTTAGTTTGTGCAACCTGTTTTATGATACGCCGTGTTGCTGCAGTTAGGAATATCCACTACCATATATATTCCCGTGGGTGTCGCGAGAGGCGACAGTGGGAAACAGGCAGGATATGGGCAGCAGCATCCTCCTGATAAGAGTAATATCACAATAAAAAAACTGCGGTTGCCAACCCGGTAGCCAAGCGTGGCAACTATGGCAATATAGCCCCCAATGAATAAAGTTACGAAAAGACGGCTCCCAGTCCCTGGCGGCCACGGTATTCCTGGCTACGGTGGCAGCCATGGTAACAGCTTGCCAAGGAGTGTATTCCGATTACATCCCGGACGTCAGTCGGAGCGAGTTTAGAATGGCTCTCTAGCACCTTAAAAATGGTAAGTCCCAGGGCGAGGATGGAATTACATTAGAGTTTCTGAAAGCGGGTGGTAAATTGTTACTTGTAGTTCTTCAGAAGCTCTTTAATTACGTCCTCCATGGTGGCACTACTCCGGAAGCGTGGAGCAGAAGTGCGGTGGTCTTGTTCATCAAGAAAGGCGATAATGCTCTCTTGAATAACTACAGACCGACAGACCGATTGCCCTTATGAGCCGCGTCTACGTTCTGTTTACAGGAGTCATTATGAATTGTCTTGCTCGCAGACTCGACGACTTTCAACTTGCCAAACAAGCCGGTTTCACTTTGCCTTGCGGGCTATCAGAAAGCCTTTGATTCCGTGGAAAATTGGGCTACAGTACAGTAGGGCTACGATGGCTATCCGAGTACAGAATCACAGTTTGAAACCTATCCAACTGCAGAGAGGTGTAAGACAGGGTGACGTTATATCCTCGAAACTCTTCACCGCTGCATTGGAAGACGTTTTCAAGCTACTGGACTGGAAAGGAAACGGTATTAACATCGATGGCGAGTACATTACTCACCTTCGATTTTCCGACGATAGAGTCCTTATGGCAGAATCACTGGAGGACCGAAACACTATGCTCAATGACCTCAATAGTGTCTCCCAACGGATAGGTCTTAAGATGAACATGGATAAAACAAAGATCATGTTTAATGTCCATTTCACACATATGCCGGTAGTTGTTGGGAGCACTAAGCTCGAAGTTGTTGCCGAGTATGTTTACCTGGGACAAATAGTCCAACTCTTACTTGAATTAATTATTATTGTCATCATCATCACCATTACCCATTGCAAGACCACTGCTTTTATACCTCCTCTATAGACTAACACAAAGCACGGTACTGAGCTTCTAGCCATCTGCATCCATTATCTATAATGTTTTGTGAGGTCTTCACTTTGTATAATAGGCAGTAGCCCAACATTGCGAATGCCAGTACTAGACTGCTACTCCTTTCTTCCTCAATATTTGTCATTTCTTCGATCATATAATCTATCTTAATATATTTATTAACCTACTTTATGTTGAGTGCATTCAGAAAAATAGTGAATTGATGGGAATGAGATTAGAATAAGGAAATAAAGAAGAAGTGAGGGTAGACCTCTAAACCTCCACTCGTTCAAAAACAATTTAAAGGATCATGCTGGCTCATAAAATAGCTGAATGAAACTAGTTTAGTCAGTCATTCCACCAGTCTTAGTCGATGTCAGGTTTATGTCCATTGTGTGCCTTTCCATTATATTGGTTTGCAGACTTCATGCATTTTTGTGTTATCTTGTTTTCTAATTGCTTGCTGAGTTCTATGAGTTTTTCATAACATAAAGTCGCTACCAAGGAATATTCCTTTTTTTAACCGACTTCAAAAAGGAAGAGATACTCGATTCAACTGTAAGTTTTTTATGTGTGTTAGCTCACTTGAACCTAGTGAGAGCTCTAGGTGAACTGATTTCGATGATATTTTTTTAATGTGAAAGCTGGTGTTTTTTATGTGTTCCTATATAAATTTGATCAAGGTCCGACCAGTAGTTATTGCGTTATCTATACATATAATAATACTGTAAATAGCAGATGTCTGTACATTTTTTATTTTTGTAATAAAAGTGATTGAGGGGTACTAAAAATAAGTAATTAAATACATTTCCACCATTTTTAGAATTTTCTGTCTGTCTGTCTGTTTGTTTGTTAGGGTATCACGTATAAAGTACTAATTTATATCATAAGAATTGTTAAGGAAATTATAAAGTGTATCTTCGGGTTACATTTAGTCTTTATTTCATTAAAATCAGTTCATTCCATCAAAAGTTATGATAAATATTCTGAAGTATGGGTAGGGAAGTATAGGTACGAATTTGCTCAACGGTGGCTTTGTTTGAGTCATCAAGTGCATTTTAAACTAATATCATATCATAAATCATAGTTAAATTATGTAAAATAATGATATAATTATGTATATCTAAAACGCAGTAAAAAAAAGTATTAAAGAACGTATTAAATATATTACACAAAATTATATTAACCTTATTAACTAAATCTGAAGCACAATAGTTAACCCATTTCTTCGATAGATGGTGGTGTTGTGAAAATGTATTTTTTATTTAATCTTTGTTTTATTAAAATTGGTTCATTCTATCGAAAGTAATGATTATTATTTTGAAATGTAGGTTCGAATTTGTTCAATGGCGCCATAAAATCTCAGAAATAGTAATAAAAAGATTTCTGTGTAAAAAAAACGTTCCATAATAATTAATATATTTATACTTAAAACACAAAAAGAGATAGGATGTTTTCTCACACAAAGGACGTAATAAATGGAGTTGTACAAATTACAAACTTTTCTGAATTGCTGTGTTGAGATTTTTCGCCGATGAATCGTATTAGACTTACTGAAGAAATTTGTATCCATCGAAGCCATACAACGGAACCCGACCAAAAATAAAAATTTTGCAACGAAATGTCGTGATATTGTATTTATAATACGCAAAATCAGAACTGCCATTTAGCGCTTTGGGAACTAGATTTAGCACTTTTTTGGAATGTATAGCGCGCATTTCGAAATTTTAGCACCTAGCGCTTAATCCAGCGCTTTTTGGTGTATTTAGCACACATTTCAATATTTTAGCGACTAGCGGGTTATTAACTCTTTTATAGCAGCACTGTTAGTCCACATTACCGATAATAATAATAATGACCTTTATTATTTTTTCCCACAAATAGTACATTGCAGTTTATCTTTTTCAAACATATTTTTTCCACAAAACAAAGAGCATGGGAGACGAGTCCAAACTAGGATACCCTGTGCTATGGATCTCCTGGCTTCCCCTTTAGGATGATCAACTTGATTTTTTTACCGACGACTATAAGCGGCGAAATCCCCTTTATTAAAGTTTTCGTTCATGGTTTTGGCAACGCATTTATTTTGCTTTATTCAGTTTTAGTCAGTTGCTTAGAGCACAGCTAAGTTACAAGTTACTTTGAAGTTATAACACAAAGAAACTGTGTAGCAACCGCAATCAGATGCTGACATCTGAAACTAAGTTGCGAAATACATTGCACTTTAAAACAATTAATGACATTTTTATTGTTCGTACAGTACTAACTACTGTTGACAGCAATTGCTATAATTATAAGTCGATGTCCTGCGAAGTATTGATACATCAAAGAAATATTGCCAGAAAAAAAAACTTAATGTTGTTTTCTTTATTATGATTATATAAACACAAACTTTGTTTGTAGTTAATTTAGCGCGAAATCTAGGGCTTTTTAAAGCGCTGTTTTCATGAAATCTAGCGCTTTTTGTGTTGTCCTAGAGCTGAATGAGTTTTTTTTTTATCTGGCCGCACTGCCCAAAAACCCTCTATTAAGAAGTAACTTTCCTTTCAGTTTTAAGCGCGTTCAGTTCCCAGTTACAGTGAGTGTGTGTTATGCGATGACCGTAAATAAAGCGCAAGGTTAAACTTTACGCGTTGTAGGAGTGTACCTCAGTACTGACTGTTTTGCACATGGCCAACTCTATGTTGATTTTTCCCGCATTAGTAGCCCCCGTAACCTTTTTGTGTATACCCCGGCTAAGCCTACTTCTAACGTCGTTTACACAGAAGCTCTATCATAAAGGACTTAGAACTTTGATGATAATGATTTATTTTGTTACCACTTATTGATGAGTAATGAAATAAATCGTTTAATATTCTCTTACCTAAACGACAAATTCTTTATGTAAAACCTGTATACGCGAGCTACGCCGCCGGCACAGCTAGTCCTTAATAACTTATTTCGAAGTCCGATGTACAAAATTTTTAAGTTTACCACTTATTCTAAATAACTTTAGTTACTTCTAACCTCAGAGGTGGGATGATGTCTAGTAGTATAATATGTTGTCTTTTAATTAAAGTGAATGGAACATAGTTTCGAAAGTCATAAAAATTTTGCATCTATGGAGCCTCACAACACATCGGGTTATAAATTTCGTTCAACGGCACTTAGTTTTGTCAAACGCTCGAGTATACACGGGCCGAATGATGAGCAGTTTAATAAATGACGCAGTTTTGTACAGAACAGTTTAGCGACGAACAATCGGGTTCATCACAATATACTGAAAGCACTTAGCGCTGCAAATCTTTTTTTTTTTTTTTTTTTTTTTTTTTTTTTTTTTTTTTTTTTTTTTTTTTTTTTATAGGAGAGGGGGCAAACGAGCATGCGGCTCACCTGATGGTAAGTGACTACCGCCGCCCACGAACAACCGCAACACCAGGGGAATTGCAGATGCGTTGCCGGCCTTTTAAAAAGGAGTAGGCTCTTTTCTTGAAGGTCCCTAAGTCGTATCGGTCTGGAAAAATCGCTGATGGTAATCGATTCCACAAAGAAGTCGTGCGAGGAAGAAAACATCTTCTAAATCGCACAGTGGTGGACCGCCAATCATCCAGATGGTGTGGATGGTATCGGGAGTTCTGCCGCGATGTGCGTTCATGAAATTTGGCGGCTGGGATTAATCCGAACAATTCCTCAGAGCACTCCCCATGGTAGATGCGAAAGAAAATGCAAAGAGATGCAACATCTCTTCGCAGTGCCAATGAATCGAGCCGATCGGAAAGGGCTCGGTCGTCGACGATTCGAGCCGCTCTGCGCTGGATGCGGTCAAGTGGAAGGAGCTGGCACTGGGGAGCCCCTGCCCAGAGATGGGAACAGTATTCCATGTGAGGCCGAACCTGCGCCTTGTAAAGTTGCAGGCGGTGTGCCGGCATGAAATACTGTCCCGCTCTGCTGAGCACGCCAAGCTTTTTAGAGGCCAATTTGGCCTTCTCTTCCAAGTGACCACGAAACTGCACGTCACTCGATATGTCGACTCCGAGGATACCGATACTGGCTGAGGCAAGAAGGGGAGTGCCTTGAAACTGAGGAGATACGACAAAGGGGTTCTTTTTAGCGGTAAACGCGCAAACTTGTGTCTTCTGAGGATTAAACTGGACTAGATTTAGTCGCCCCCAATCCGAGACTTTGTCCAGCAAAGACTCGACTTCAGACACAAGTTTGTTCCGGTACTCGGCGACGTTTTCCCGAGAAATATTGGCCCGGCCGGTGTATAGAGCATCACCAGTGCTGTCATCCGCATAGCAATGAATGTTACCAGTTAGCAACATATCATTGATATGCAGAAGAAACAGCGTTGGTGATAGCACACAGCCTTGTGGAACACCAGCGTTAATAGGCTTGTAGTCAGAGCATGCACCGTCTACAACGACCTTGATGCTCCGATCTGCAAGGAAGCTGGTGATCCAATTGCACAATTTCTCGGGAAGCCCATAGGAAGGGAGCTTCGAAAGAAGCGCTTTGTGCCAAACCCGATCGAAGGCCTTCGCAATGTCCAGACTAACGGCCAACGCCTCCCCCTTGGACTCTACTGCCTCCGACCATCTATGGGTCAGGTAGACTAGAAGATCACCAGCTGATCGACCCCGACGAAAACCGTATTGGCGGTCACTGATCAGCTGGTGATCCTCAAGGTACCGGATGAGCTGGCAGTTAATAATGGATTCCATTATTTTGGAGAACAAGGAGGTGATCGCGATAGGCCTATAGTTGGACGGGTCTGAGCGGTCGCCTTTTTTAGGGATCGGGTGGACAAAAGCTGTCTTCCATGAGTTCGGGACAACGCCATGGGAGTAGGAGTACCGGAAAAGACGCGTTAGAACCGGTGCCAACTCCGGAGCACACGTCCTCAGCACAATTGGGGGGATTCCGTCAGGCCCACTCGACTTGTGGATGTCAAGGGAGAGGAGTGCTCTGCGAACCGAGCGCTGTGAGAATAGCACATCCGGCATGGAGCACTCACACCGCGGGATGGTCGGCGGTGTGTTCCCCCCGTCATCAACAGTCGAGTTGGACGCAAAAAGGGAGCCTAAAAGGTCGGCCTTCTCTTTTGCGTCGTGGGCCAGTGAGTCGTCCTCCCTGTGCAGAGATGGTAGTGATGGCTTACAGAAATTCCCTTGGACAGCCTTGGCGAGAGACCAGAATGCACGGGTTCCCGAAGGAAGGCGAACTAGTTTCTCGCCAATTCTGCCTATGTGCTCTGACTTTGCCTTGGCAATAACTCTTTTGAAGGACCTGGAGGCGAAGTTATACTTCTTTTTAAGTGTGCTGGTGTTTACATCCCGAGTCACCGAAGCCGCAGCCCAGGCTTGATAACACTCCTGCTTTCTGCGCAATGCAGTCTTACAGGAGCGACCAAACCAAGGCTGAGATCTGCCTCCGATGGGTACCACAGATGATGGAATAAATAGTTCCATTCCCTGTAGCACCACATCAGTGACAGAGTCAGCAACAGCGCTGGGATCATCCGGCGAGAAGCAAACCCGCCCCCATGGGTAGGATGCAAAGAAAGACCGCATTCCGTCCCAATCCGCCGACCTGTAATGCCAAACACGTCGGCAACCTGCAGAACGCAACCGCGATGGGAGCGTGAGTGGCACCATACTCCGGAACAGACAATGGTCCGAATAGCCGAGAGGGGTATCGACGGAAACCTGATATCCGTCCGGATGAGAGGTCAGCAGAAGGTCCAACAGGGAATGTGTATGATCCTCCACATCTGGAATCCGCGTAGGCGAAGTAACCAGTTGTGTCAGACCATATGCCAAAGCAAAGTCATAAACAGATCTCCCCGCATGATCGGTTAAACGTGAACCGAGCCATTCGGCATGGTGGGCGTTAAAATCGCCAAGGATCACGATCTCTGCGGATGGGACCTGTTGTAGCAAGGAATCTGTAGCCATTTGGACGTGGTCGATGAGTCGGTCTGTTTCGGCATTACCGCTATGGGACCTATAGAGGCACCCGTAGACGCGCGGATGGTCGTCGCTGTCTACGCGTAGCCAAAGGATGGACAGGTCCGAACCTTCAAGACTACCGAGGCGTCGAGAACAGATGTCCTCTCTGACATACACGCAAACTCCAGCCCGAGGCACAAAGGAGTGCTCCAATTTGTACCCCGGGCAGGAGAGATACGAAATATCAGCCGGAGAGGAAACCTGCGTCTCGGTCAGAAAGAGCAAGGCCGGCTTCGCCGTCTCGAGATGGTAGTGGACGGCGTTTAGGTTAGAGTGAAGTCCCCTGATGTTGCAGAAATTCACGGATAGCGTGGCAGGGGTCGCCTTGGTATTGTTGCTCAGTTTGCCCCAAGCAGTTTTGTTTTTGAGCGGAATTTTGCCCCCCCCCAGAATACGCGGGGCAGCCTGAGCACCCACGCTCAGGATTGGAATAACATGGTCGTGGATGCTCAGCGAGGGATTCTCCAGGGGTACTGGTACCCTCCTGGGGTAGTCTACTTTGTAATTCCGCTACCATGTTGATGGGGGGGGGGGGGAATTGGGCCTCCGGCCACCTGCACTCACCAGACGAAACGCAGAAGCAGAGCCTCTACTTCACGCCGGTATTCTGTGAGGTCGTGGTACCAACCCGGCTCGAGCCTGCCCATACGTGCAACAGCAAAAAACTGCTGCGGGGCTCTACCACCGTTAAAATCGTTCACAAGCGGTTATTAAACTTGAATAATTGTTAACAACCTATTCGATTCTCTTTATCTAAGCTTAGTATTACATTTTATATTTTTTTTTTAAATCCAGTGCATTTTCTTGTTATAATGAATCTGCTTTGTTATTATTAATAATGTAATGCAACGACCGCGTGGCCTGAGGTTAGAGTAACTGGCGGCTACGCAAGACTGCTACACCAGGCCGCTACGCCAGGCTGCTACGACAAAGCGTTACATTGGACTGCTACGATAGTTTGTTACGCAAGGCTACTACAACAGTTCCGGTTTGAACAAAGTATCCGTAGTGGATTCAGATATTTTAACTATTTTTTATAGAAATAGGGTGACAAACGAGCACACAGTTGACCCAAAGGTAAGTGGTTGCTGTGGCCCACAGACGTCTACATCCATCCTCGTTTGCAAATTAAAATGCAGATGCGTTGCCAGCCTTGAGGACCAAGATGGAATGCCTCTTTTCCAGTTAAAAGGGTCTCAGGTTCTCTACACTCACCATACAAAACACAGCAGCATTAAGCTGTATAGTAGTCTTTCCACGGTCGAGCCGACCCATTCGCGCTACAACTATATTATAAAAATAGCTGCAGCTTGGCTCTACCACGGATAAACTGGAATAATAATTCATGCAAAAACACAAATTGTTGATTTATATTTTTTTATATTTTTTTTATATAAAGCGCTGGTTTTGATGATTGGTCCCGTGTTCCACACCATACATTTAATCTGATCGCAGAAAAACTATACTACGTGTGTTGCGGATACTTAGTGCTGAACATAAATAAACCCATTTTTGCGACATAACATAACGTATGCTTTACTTTAAAAATTGTATTCAATGTCTAATTTTTAATTTTTCTAAGCTTGCTCACACCATAATGTAAATCTTTTGCTTGTGAGACATTTTTTATTCGTGATAGGCAGTACAAATTCTTTCTTTGCTTTTTCCTTCCTTGCTTTTTTTTTCTTTCATAAAAGCTTAACATCAGTCACAAGTAGATTAGGAAAGTAACTTTCCGATTACACGTGAACTACAATATTTTCTGTCTTATTGAAAATTTTAGTCTACGCTTACCTAGTAATATATTGACACATCTACTTTTTAAAAGTTTACAGAAACTGGGATCAAAGATTTTATAAATAATTTAAAAGAAGTTATGACAACATTCTACATTTTGTCGCGGATTTTGTGGTTTTGGCTACTAGTATAGACCTTATTGGATATTTAGGGATAATAACGTCCACTGTTCATAACAATCAAAGAAGGGGAAGAGTCATGCATTTGTGTCGTTGTTACTTTGAATAACTTCCAAAAATTAATTTATGCGAATAAAAATTTACAGGATACTGTGTAAAATCAAGTAATTAAGAAATCTGGTTGATGGAAATCGAAACGTTTAATTTGTAACAAACACATATATGAATGTTCTTGAACTAAAATATTATAATGGTATAACCTTTAATTAGTTCATAATAATTTAGAAATACTCAAATCAAACGAAAACAAATGAAATTTAAAGGAATCACAAATTATTTTCTCTTAAGAGGATGCATACAGAAAGTTGGCGATACAGGTAGCTTTCAAATATTTCACTGTTTCGATTGATTTGTCTAAATGAAAATATAAAATATCGTTCTTTTAATTATAAAAATCAATGGTCAGTGATTACTTTCTATTTAAAGAACAAAAGCATATTAATGCTTTTAATGGTAGCTTAAGTTTAGATAAAGTTATGATACTGTGTAGTGGCGGTGTAAGAATACATATACACTACCCCATATCATACCGTGTGTGTCGTAAGATGCAACATATGGAAAGAAACCAGAAGATGAACAATAGCGTCTTCCTAATAACGACTAAAATAAAATAGCGGTTGCCAACCCGCTTGCAAAACGTGGCAACTATGGCAAATATCCTGCCTATTAGGCAATATATGTGGGAGGGCTATGTTCAGCATTTAACTTTAATAGGCATTAATAGTAATGGTAATGTTTTGAGGTTAAATCCAGAATTAAATCAGGAAGAGTTTAACTTTAATAAATGTGTTTTAGATAAATGAATAAGCAGTAAACATAAATTAAAAATATATATATATATATAGGAACTTGTGGAGTTCTTACTTCCGTAGAACCTTTAGAAATTAAGCCTTCATGACAAAAGTAATGAGCTTAGTTATTTTACTATATCAATTAAGTAAAGTAAAATTTGCGATGATACATTTGTCAAATATGCCATACTTATTCACTAACTGAACAAAATGTCATAATTGTCACTAACGCCAACGTAGTTCTGGAAGCGGTTCCATCTTGCGGCGAAGAACCCTGCATAACCGACCAATAAATCGTTGTTATACGCAGAAGCGGGAGGAAACACGCCAAGTGCTACAATGACACTGAACACCCTCTCTTGATAAATACGAAAATTAACAATCTGCCGTTTTACCACTGTATAAATGATCCACTTTTAAAACACTGAGGCCTTAGCTCAGTAACACATTTTTGTGATCACAATATTTAAATGATCTTTTAGTGTATCTATATAGCTTTTAGTAAGAATTTTCATCACTGAAATTATAAAAGAAAGACATCATCATCATTATCTTCTTATTTCTTCTTTAGTCTCTGAAATTCACTCTTGGATATAGGCTTGTTTCGTGTGTTGGCTGTAGAGAATTGAGGCCCATTTTACTGGAAAAGAGGCATTCCATTTTAGTTCTCACGGGTGACAACGAATCTGCATTTTGATTCTTTATTGATGAAAGATGTAGATGTCTGTGGGTCACAGCAACCACTTAACATCAGGTGGACTCTTTGCTCGTTTGTCACCCTATCCCATAAAAACTTACCATCAAGAGGACTGCACGCACCACACCTCGCGTCGCTTATACTATGAAAAACCTTAACATGTTGGTTATTACCATATTATTTTGTTGGTATCAATAACAATTATAAGCCGATTTTTCATATTAATATTTTATTTTTGGTAACAAAATATTGCCGATTTTAACCGGAGGCTTTCTATCTGGTTACGTTTTTATTTATTTATTTTACGTTATTAAAAATATTATTTTGTATTTATGATTTTCATTTATATATTTATACAGTTCAACTAGATGCAAAAACTATTATATAATAAATATTAATAATAATATATTTGTTGTTTTATTTTTAATATTTATTTATACAGCCCCACTAAATGGCAATACTATTAAAATACCCCAAAACAAAAATAATAATATTGTTTATTTCGAACAACAAAAGTCCATTATATTAGTAAATATTATAGTAAAACATTATATATTTAGTAATTGTAACCTATTCTGTTTATTTAGTGATTTATGTTGAGACTGATCAAATAAGAAGCCTTAGTTGATCACCCTAGTATACACATACCATACTAATATATATCATCATTATCATAAAGCGAAAAAAATACACATCACGTTGATATAGCGTAATTCCCTCAGGCGAACGAGACTTATAAAATCGCGGTACTGCCAGAAAAATTGTATTAGGCCATAAAAACACTATTTCATGGAAATAACGGAAACATTTCTCAACACAGAAATAACTTACAAATGACTCACGAAAAGAACCAAACTTTTAGGTCGTCTTAATAATGAGGCTAATTTCTTTACAAGCCTGAGATTTGTAATCTTCCTTTAAGATAAGTAAATGAAAATCTGAAGAGAGAAAAAAGATACCCTTTTTTCTTTTTATACGTTTTGGTTTCGTAAATAAGCAATAATAGTACTCTGAAGAGTATTTTTTATAGATTAATTTGAGTAGAGTTGGAAAAACGTTTGCTAGTCTTTTTATAGTTTATTGCATGAGAGCTTTTTTATTTTTTTAATAGCCAATGTTAGCTAATATGTAAGCTAATCATCTCATGAGTTACGATAAAGCATTGTAAAATAAATTTTGAGTGTCCAAGCAGCGACAAAAGTGAGAGACATCTAGTACTAACCTTGCCCCTTCGCCTTTCGTTTTGACAACCTATTTACACATTATTATTGCTCGTCATCCGTATCCGCATTAGTGAGCTGAAGTGACAATGAGCCATCCATATAGCTCCAAGAAACAATAACCGATGGCGAAGAAAGGTTCCGAGTGGCATCCTAATGCCGATAAAAGAAGTGTAGAGCGGCCTTTCACAAAATGGAGTGACAACCTGGTGAGATATTCAGGAAGTCGATGGATGCAGGTGATACAGGACCGCGCTTTGTGGCATTCCTTT
This sequence comes from Parnassius mnemosyne, assembly GCA_963668995.1. Classification (NCBI taxonomy): domain Eukaryota; kingdom Metazoa; phylum Arthropoda; class Insecta; order Lepidoptera; family Papilionidae; genus Parnassius; species Parnassius mnemosyne. The sequence goes on along the minus strand of CAVLGL010000093.1, from coordinate 2,474,488 downwards.
GGGAAGACTTATGTTCTGCAGTGGACTTGTAATAATGATGGTGATAAATTACTCGTAGCTACAAGCAATTATAAGTAAGCTAAACAAAAGAAAGTGACACTGTAAATTGTAAAAAGTAAAGTCATGCTGCAACTATGTTACTAGAATCAGGGAATATTCAATGAAAAAATCATGTTTTTATAACATATCAGCGTATTAATAATGTCTCGAGAAATAGATTCGTTCGCAGCCGGTCTTATTCCGAATCTGAAAGAGACTAGCCATCTGCGCAGGACTGGATTATAGTGCACGTGTATGTGAACAAGCACAGGTGCATTCTTAATTCCATTAGTCTCATAATGCGATAGGACAGTAATCTGATACGACCACAGTGATATCAGATGCAGAACAAACGGCTTTACGTGTTTTCCGATGCACGGTGTTGAAACACCGCCAACCTTCTGACTCATGAAGGTCTGACATCTGACTCATGCGAGCACTCTTCGTGAGTCTGCACCCACACGTACAACACAATACTATACAATACGAGGACGTGTCGCTGCTGCTGCAACAGGACTGGCGCTCGAGCAGCATACGCGAGCGCTCTATGTGAGTCTGCACCCACACGTACAACATAATACAATATAATGCGACAACGTGTCGCTGCTGATGCAACAGGACCGGCGGCCGAGCAACATATAAAGCAATATTTTCAACGTAAATCAGATATTTTCAATGGGGAATTTCCCTAGAAAGCGGGTCGGTGGAAGCAGAATTTGACTCGCAACCTGTACGTGTATCATGCACATGGAAATTGGTTTGAATTTTGAACTCGCCAGCCGGCCTTCGTCATCTTCAGCTGCTCTCCACTTGGCAAATTTATATTGGTTCGCAGGATCCCCTCGCCACACGAAAACGATATTATGCGAATTTATTCGCGGACGGCGCAAGAAAATAGCGATCTTACCGGCTGCACCGGTCAAGTTAAGGGTAGCGGTGGAGGCGTCTTTAAAAACTGAAATAAAACTAAGAGATCTCCGTAAAGAAGTTCATGTTCTCTAATAATGGCAAACTTATTTTAATACATCTTTCATGCAGACCTTATTACATTTGCTTACTCAAGTGTCGCAATATAGGCCACACACAGGGTACAGAGTCAGCAATAGTATTTATGCACGTACTTGTATAGTGATAACAGAGTGCTAAGTGGGGTTGAATCCTTGACTACCTATTATTTTCTTGATTCCACAGAGTCAGTAATTCTTTCATGAGGCAATGTATATGCTATTGCAACAAGGTCTCAAAAAAAATAGATATAAGGTCTCTCCATAACCATGTTTAAACAAATGATTTCTTATATTTACGCGAACACTACATATTGAATAAAACTACTTTTACGCATTTTACCGCATTTAATTAAATAACTTTGCTTATTTTTTTCATTCCCGACGTTTAAGGTGCTTTATAGCACCCATGGTCACGGGGACTGAGGTGATTGACGTCCCGATGTCAGAGTTACTTCGACGAGTGCCTTCAGCTTTTTTAATTGTTAATTTTGGTACGATCTACGCAGAATGAATTTACTGTATCTTGAAGTGTAAGTTGAAGTTGCAGTGGTATACTTGGGTTTAGTTTTAATTTTATTAATTACAGGATCCCAAGCAGGTGGTACTACCAAGCCACCCTCTCTATTTAAATTAGGATGTTTTTTTAATTTCAATAGCCTGAAAGGCTGATACATGAGGCTATTGAAATTAAAAAAAAATATTCGTCAATCACCTCAGTCCCCGTAACCATGCGTGCTGGAAAACAGCCGAAACGTCGGGAATTAATAAAAATAAGTAAAATAAGTTAATTAAACGCGATAAAATCCGTAAAAGTAGTTTTATTCAAGCAATTTATTAAATAAAAACTGTATGAACGTTTTATTATAATATAAACGAATATATGGTTGATAGCCGTGGGATCTTTAGGAATGACGTGGCCGCTTCCAAACTGTTTCTTAAATAAGTTTTGTATTTAGTTTGTGCAACCTGTTTTATGATGCGCCGTGTAGCGGCAGTTAAGAATATCCACTATCATATATCTTCCCGTGGGTATCGCGAGAGGCGACAGTGGGAAACAGGCAGGATATGGGCAGCAGCATCCTCCTGATAAGAGTAATATCACAATTAAAAAAATGCGGTTGCCAACCCGCTCGTCAAGCGTGGCAACTATGGCAATATAGCCCCCAATGAATAAAGTTGCGAAAAGACGGCTCCCATTCCCCGGCGGCCCCGCTATTCCTGGCTACGGTGGCAGCCATGGTAACAGCGGGGCAGGGGGTGTATTCCGATTACATCCCGGACGTAATTCTGAGCTAGATTAGAATGGCTCTCTAGCACCTTAAAATGGTAAGTCCCAGGGCGAGGATGGAATTACATTGGAGTTTCTGAAAGCGGGTGGAAAATTGTTACTTGTAGTTCTTCAGAACCTCTTTAATTACGTCCTCCATAGTGGCACTACCCCGGAGACGTGGAGTAGAAGTGCGGTGGTCTTGTTCATCAAGAAAGGCGATAACGCTCTCTTGAATAACTACAGACCGATTGCCCTTCTGAGCCGCGTCTACGTTCTGTTTTCAGGAGTCATTATGAATTGTCTTGCTCGCAGACTCGACGACTTTCAACTTGCAAAACAAGCCGGTTTCACTTTGCCTTGTGTATGTGGGCTATGAGAAAGCCTTTGATTCCGTCGAAATTTAGGCGGTGCTGCAGTCCCTTCAGCTGTGCCAAGTTAACTGTCGGTATATCGAAGTACTGAAGTGTTTGTACAGTAGGGCTACGATGGCTATCCGAGTACAGAATCAGAGTTTGAAACCTATCTAACTGCAGAGAGGTGTAAGACAGGGTGACGTTATATCCTCTAAACTCTTCACCGCTGCATTATAAGACGTTTTCAAGCTACTGGACTGGAAAAGATACGGTATTAACATCGATGGCGAGTACATTACTCACCTTCGATTTGCCGACGATATAGTCCTTATGGCAGAATCACTGGAGGACCTAAACACTATGCTCGATGACCTCAATAGTGTCTCCGAACGGATAGGTCTTAAGATGAACATGGACAAAACAAAGATCATGTTTTATGTCCAATTCACACATATGCCGGTTGTTGTTGGGAGCACTAAGCTCGAAGTTGTTGCCGAGTATGTTTACCTGGGACAAATAGTCCAACCCTTAATTGAATTAATTATTATTTAAAAGCTTTTAGAAAAATTTTTACTTCGCAAATATCCGCGTTATAAAATAAAATGATGTGTCTTACCTAGTATGAAGAGCACCTCCCGCCCTCCCTCAATTGCGTGCACTATCCCCGTCACCACTAATCCCAGCACCGCTACTCCCAACACCACTACACTAGGCAAGACACACCACTGACGATAATACGACACGTGTTTCGCCTCTACACGAGGCATCCTCAAGTGATATAGACTCTACGGTGGCTAACCGCTAAGTGAGCGGCGAGCCAAAACATGTGCCTTTTATACAGACCGATTATGCAACGGCTCTCTACCTAAGGAGCGAGCGACTGCGTCATGCGATAAAACATGCGACCAATCACCGCTGGACTTAGGCAGCCGTTTGTAAAATTAAAAACAAACCGCCGCGCAACGCCCACCCTCCAACCACGCAACCAATCGCCGATCACCGTGAGGGTGACAAACGACCATATTGTGAGGCTCTCTGTTATTAGAGAGCAGGCTTCAAGATATTTAAGAGAGGTGAGTTAGTAACATTTGTTTGTTCATTCAGCAATGCAACGGTATTATTATTACTTTTTAATATTTCTAACTGTTCCAGCACACACAGCCGCAGCCCTTTATTACACGTATGTAAGACTTTAAAGGAGTGGTCGTTGGCTAGGTTATGTCCAGTGTCCAAAAGATGTTTGGCAAAATGGAATTTATCGGGATTGCAATTCCTGTTTGCGGCTAAATGCTCTTTATAACGTATCTCGAAATTGCGACCAGTCTGACCCACGTAAACGGCGTGGAATTCGTCACAAACAAGTTTGTAAACACCTGACTTTTGACGAATGTCTAACTTATCTTTATTATTACAGATATTTCTAAGAGAATTGTTTGTTTTGAACGCCACATGAACGCCGTTTTGTCGAAGAGTGTCAGTAATTCTACCAGTTTTAGTCGATGTCATGTTTATGTCCATTGGTGCCTTTCCATTATATTGGTTTGCAGACTTCATGCATTCTTGTGTTATCTTGTTTTCTAATTGCTTGATAAGTTCTATGAGTATTTCATAACATAAGTCACTACCAAGGAATATTCCTTATTTTAACCGACTTCAAAAAGTAAGAGATACTCAATTCAAGTGTACAATTTTTATGTGTGTTAGCTCAGGTGAACCTAGTGTGAGCTCTAAGTGAACTTGTTTTTTATAGGATAGGATAGACATCGACATCTATCCTCACCCGCGAATCAAAATGCAGATGCGTTTTTACCCGTGAGGACTAAGATGGAATGCCTCTTTTCCAGTAAAACGGGTCTCCGGATCTCTAGACTCACCATACGAAACACAGCAGCATTAAGCTGCTATTTTACGCTGGTATTCTGTGAGAGGTCCCTACCCGGTCGAGCCGACCCATTCGTGCTACAACTATACTACTAATAAAGCTTTCGTCACATTTAAATGATTGACGTTTAAGTTTAAAAATCAAGGAAGTATCATCAGCAAATAATACTATATCATGACTATCACCTACAAGATGAGGTACGTCATTAATATACACCAGAAACAGAAATGGGCCGAGAATCGAGCCCTGAGGGACACCCATTAGTACAGGTGACCCGGAAGAACTTTTACCATAGATAATAACCTTCTGCTTTCTATTACTTAAATTTAAATAATAAGTTTAAGCGCTGTGTTCTTGAAACCATAGTACTGTAGCTTTCTGATTAATGTCTCATGGTGATCACAGTCGAAGGCCTTGGAAAGGTCACAAAATATACCCAAAGCATTCTCTGAATTTCCATGCACAAAAAATATGTTTTTAATAAAGTTGTGTACGGGTGTAAATAAAGGTGGGTACGGGCCATAGCTTCCGCTTAACATCATGTGGGCTATGTTCTCCTTTGTCATACCTATATGACCACATAATAGTCTGAATAAGTTAACTAAAAACAAAGGTTTAAATAAACGCAATTTGAAATTTTAATCAAGCAACCATTCACATAATTAGTCTGTGCCATGTTGCAATGTGGTACGTCTGCAATCTAAAACTAAATCAAAAACATTGCAGTAGGAATTACTTCAAAAAAATTTCCGTTGTTCGCAAACGACTTATTCGTTTAACATTTACAAAGTAAATAAAGGACTATGTTACACCAATTTACAATAAAAGTGAATTTCCTAACTTGTTTTATATTTAATGTGACAAATTTACCTCTTAACATATATATTTTTTAATTTTGCTTTAAAAGTATTACCATTATGTCTTCATGTAAATGATTCAACTTTGATATTTGAGTTTGATAGTCCAGATATACAAATTATGTAGTATTTATTATGAAGTGTATTGACTTTGTGTTACAAACGTGTAATTAATTAACCGTGTAGTGGCTGTTTAAGAATATCTACTTGCACATATTTTGATGGATTTACATGGATGTCATAAAAGACAACAAAGGGAAATTAAATAAATGGGCAGCAGCGTCTTTCTGATTACAATTCAAAATAAAAACTGCGGTTATCAACTGCTTGCCAAACGAGACAACTATGGCAAAATCCCCGCTATTGAGATAATGTATGGCAAAAGCTTATATTCAGCACTGGACTTTTATAGGCTGTAGCAAAGTGATGGATAATTTGTAATTCAATTCAATCAACGCTGACGCTAGGAGTATTCAAAAAATAACAGCTTTAAGTAAAACTTGCATGCATTTTTGATGACAATCTAAATTTTAAATGACGCCCCTTCAATAAATCCTACCCAAGCAAAGCCGGGGTTCTCTAGTGTATGATAAAACATAAGCTGAACCGAGTGTTTATTCATTAATTGATATCAACCTATCGAAATTCCATAACCGAACACAGACCTTCCCATAGATTGCGTCATATGAGAGATATTTCTCATAGTTCCCACGCTCAGCAGGCGGGTTGGCATCCGCTGTTTTATTTTATGGTATTATCGGGTAGACTTTGCTACCCGTCCCCTGTTTTATTTCCAACTATCGCCTCTTATGACAACCACGAAATAAAATGTATTTGTGGATTCTCTTAAGTCTCCACTACACGGCAAATATTAAAGTTATATATTAACTAAAAACAACAAAGTGTAATTTTTTTCATCCTTAACCCTTTGATTACACTGTATACACCTTTGATCGTGTTGACTACTCAGTCAACGCTATTTACATTATGCAGTGCGAGTGCACGACATTTTACTCTACAGTCAATAGTAGTCGCAATGCCCTCTTTTCCAATTATTACATGTTGAAATTGCTAGCAACGTTTGATATTGAAAAATGAAACTCGTCGAGTCTTCATTCGTTAAATAAATACAGATCTGCAAAGATGAATATGGCTGTTTGTCCTTATGTGTTCCTTGTTCCTTACTAATGTTGAATAATTACACACAGAGACTTCAATCGAAAACACTTCCAATCAAGTTCCTTAAAGTAATTGATGTTTACATTGCAAAAGGCATGACTGTGTATGTTTTTCGGAAAGGACTCAAACGATTTGGATGAAATTTAACATTTAGCCAATGTTTTGCTTTCAACTTTTGAATTTTTCATTGACTATAAAACAGTTTTCACCGGTATAACAAAGTATGACTATACAAAAAAGCTCGATATTTGGGTATCACACGAGCCCACTGAAAGAAAGCTATTTAAGCGTGTACTCATTTGCGATTCTCTATTGAAACGCAATGAAACCGAACCATTTTTGAAAAGATTGATGACGTATGATAAAAAGTGGATTACCTGCAACAAGAACGTGCAAAAACGATCATGGTCAAACGATATTCAAGCTTCACAGACTGTAGCGAAACCCGGATTAACACGCAATAAGGTGATCCTGTGTGTATGGTGTGGTTGGAAGAGCATAGCTTATTATGAGCTTTTACCACTGGGCAAAACCATCGATTCGGATCTCTAATGCCAATAACTAATGAGACTCTAGCAAAAAATTGAGAATACGTCCGGAATTTAACAACAGAAAAGGAGTATTCTTTCATCATGATAATGCCACCACACACATCCTTGACCACTCAGCAAAAAACTTTGAAATAACATGTCGTGAATTTGTATATAAAATACGAAGAAACTGTTTTCCCAACTTTTACGAACTGACGAAGAAACGTCAAAACTTAGCAATTCCTTCGGAATGAATAGCTGTAAAGCGTAACAGCAGACGTTAAACTCAACATTTGCAAGATGCAGTAGAAAGGCGGCGTTATGAGCTCCGATATTAGGTCGTCGATGCGAAATTTACTTTCGTGTTGTCGCATCTGCCGCCTACAATAGCCAAGGCCGAATTTTTATAGACGCGTTATATATTTGTTTTATTTTGTTTTACAAAGCATCTCTAGCGCAATTTTTCTTTTAATATATGCGCTGGCTCGCTCAAAGCTTCATCAGATAAATGTGATAAGTTTTTATAGAATTAAGTTTACAAACGAGCTCACAGTCCACCTAACAAAATATACCCAAAGCATTCTCTGAATTCTCCCATGCACAAAAAATATGTATATAATAAAGTTGTGTACGAGTGCTATGTTCTCGTTTGTCATACTTACATGACCACATAATAGTCTGAATAAGTTAACTAAAAACAAAGGTTTGAATAAACGCAATTTGAAATTTTAATTAAGCAACCATTCACATAATTAGTCTGTGCCATGTTGCAATGTGGTACGTCTGCAATCTAAAACTAAATCAAAAACATTGCAGTAGGAATTACTTCAAAAAAATTTCCGTTGCTCGCAAACGACTTATTCGTTTAACATTTACAAAGTAAATAAAGGACTATGTTACACCAATTTACAATAAAAGTGAATTTCCTAACTTGTTTTATATTTAATGTGACAAATTTACCTCTCAACATATATATTTTTTAATTTTGCTTTAAAAGTATTACCATTATGTCTTCATGTAAATGATTCAGCTTTGATATTTGAGTTTGATAGTCCAGATATACAAATTATGTAGTATTTATTATGAAGTGTATTGACTTTTCGCGTATTAAGAAGCTTAATTTTTAGCTTAAAGTTGTTGCATTGACTACCAATCCTTGAGACGTAAAGTTAAAAAGTCCTTTAAAGGAATGGTAACCATCCAGGAGCATCCGACGTTTGGCTAACGTTAACTACGTTGGGAACCCCTTTTACTGGTAACGAGAGATTCTATCTCATTTTTTAGAGTTGAAAACATGTTTGCATATTTGATTTCTTAATCTATGATAGATGTAGGTGTCTATCGGCCGCAGCACTTATCATTAGGTGGACTGTGAGCTCGTTTGTAAACTTAATTCTATAACAACTTATCACATTTATCTGATGAAGCTTTAAGCGAGCCAGCGCATATATTAAAAGAAAAATGGCGCTAGAGATACTTTGTTAAACAAAATAAAACAAATATAAAACTCGTCTATAAAAATACGGCCTTAGCTATTGGGGGCGGCGGATGCGACAACACGAAAGTAAACTTCGCGTCGACGACCTAATATCGAAGCTCATAACGCCGCCTTCCTACTGCATCTTGCAAATGTTGAGTTTAACGTCTGCTGTTACGTTTTACAGCTATTCGTTCCGAAGGAATTGCTAAGTTGTGACGTTTCTTCGTCAATTCGTAAAAGTTGGGGAAACAGTTTCTTCGTATTTTATATACAAATTCTCGACATGTTATTTCAAAGTTTTTTGCTGAGTGGTCAAGGATGTGTGTGGTGGCGTTATCATGATGAAAGAATACTCCTTTTCTGTTGTTAAATTCCGGACGTTTTTCTCAATTTATTGCAAGAGTCTCATTAGCTATTGGCATTAGAGATCCGAATCGATGGTTTTGCCAAATGGTAAAAGCTCATAATAAACTATGCTCTTCCAACCACACCATACACAGGATCACCTTATTGCGTGTTAATCCGGGTTTCGCTACAGTCTGTGGAGCTTGAATATCGTTTGACCATGATCTTTTTTGCACGGTCTTGTTGCAGGTAATCCACTTTTTATCATACGTCATCAATCTTTTCAAAAATGGTTCGGTTTTATTGCGTTTCAATAGTGAATCGCAAATGAGTACACGCTTAAATAGCATTCTTTCAGTGGGCTCGTGTGATACCCAAATATCGAGCTTTTTTGTATAGTCAGACTTTTTTATACCGGTGAAAACTGTTTTATAATCAATGAAAAAGTCAAAAGTTGAAAGCAAAACATTGGCTAAATGTTAAATTTCATACAAAACGTTTGAGTCCTTTCCGAGAAACATACACATTCATGCCTTTTGCAATGTAAACATCAATTACTTTAAGGAACTTGGTTGGAAGTGTTTTCGATTGAAGTCTCTGTGTGTAATTATTCAACATAAGTAAGGAATAAGGAACACATAAGGACAAACAGCCATATTTATCTTTGCAGATCTGTATTTATTTAATGAATGAAGAGTCGACGAGTTTCAGTTTTCAATATCAAACGTTGCTAGCAATTTCAACATGTAATAATTGGAAAATAGGGCATTGCGACTACTATTGATTGTAGAGTAAAATGTCGTGCACTCGCACTGCATAATGAAAATAGTGTTGACTGAGTAGTCGACACGACCGCAGGTGTATACAGTGTAATCTAAGGGTTAAGGATGAAAAAAATTACACTTTGTTGTTTTTAGTTAATATATAACTTTAATATTTGCCGTGTAGTGGAGACTTAAGAGAATCATCAAATCCATTTTATTTCGTGGCTGTCATAAGAGGCGATAGTTGGAAATAAAACAGGGGACGGGTAGCAAACCCTACCCGATAATACCATAAAATAAAACAGCGGATGCCAACCCGCCTGCTGAGCGTGGGAACTATGAGAAATATCTCTCATATGACGCAATCTATGGGAAGGTCTGTGTTCAGTTGTGGAATTTCGATAGGCTGATATCAATTAATGAATAAACACTCGGTTCAGCTTATGTCTTATTCTACATTAGAGACCTCCAGCTTTGCTTGGGCAGGATTTATTGAAGGGGCGTCATTTAGAATTAAGATTTTTTATCAAAGATGCATGCAACTTTTACCTAAAGCTGTTACGCTTTGAACACTCCTAGCGTCAGCGTTGACTGGCAATTGGAAATCATCCAACACTCCACTACAGCCTATAAAATGGCAAGAAGAAGAAGCCTTTGCATTACATTGTCTCAATAGCGGTGATTTTGCCATAGTTGTCTCGCTTGGCAAGCGGGTTGATAACCGCAGTTTTTATTTTGAGATGTAATCAGAAAGACGCTGCTGCCCATTTATTTAATTTCCCTCTGTTGTCTTTAATGACATCCATGGGACAATATGTGCAAGTAGATATTCTTAAACAGCCACTACACGGTTGATTAATTACAAATGCATAAGTATATGTTTACAAGGCTAAAAATCGCAGCGGAATTCGATACGAGGGAATTCATACGAGTGTCGGCAATCCTGACGGTCTTTTTTATGGGCGACGTAAATGTAGGAATAGTTCTTGAGTATGCAGATATTGTAATATGTTACTATATAGTAATATATTACGAATATAATATAAAACGTTCACAATATATTCAGTAATATGCTCTGTGCTCAGCACTCAATATCGGAGAGCGAATGTCCTCGTTGACAGCGGTCGGTTTGTGCCTGGCCGTTTAAAATACAATTATGAATTTAGTTATTACAAAAACTTGAATGAAGAAATTAAAAAAAAATATCTTAACTCCTTTATACCCTGTGCTTGAATGCAGTGAGCAGTTGGCGAGCGCCCGACACCTGATAAATGGACTGTATTTTAAAAACCATTTCTCCATAGCCTTCAGAGAGAAATATTTCCGTTAATTGCCTTTGTTAAGGTAATTACTTTGTTCTCTGCGAAGTGATGATTTAGTACATACTGAAGATATTGGTTGCCAATGAAAAAATGTGCGCAAAGGTTTTTTTTTTAATATTAAAGTATTTAGTTTTTATTAAATTAAACTAATTTTACGGAATTGATGGCTCTTAATTTTAACTTTTTAATTTCCGTTTCGAGAACTTTACAGCACCTATGGTCACTGCGAGAGTCCCCCGTATTTGTAAAATCCGTAAAATTAATATATATATAACAATATAGGTGTAAATAAACTATATGGTAAGGAATCTATAGGACTTTTCTTACCTGTGTAATATTATTTTTTTATAGAACTAGAGTGACAAGCGAGCACACAGTCCTCCTGATGGTAAGCGGATATTGTGGTTATAGACATCTACACCTATCTTCGATTAGGAATCAAAATGCAGGAGGGCTAAGATGGAACTCCTCGTTACTAGTAAAAAGAGTTTCCGGTTAATTTTCCGAAATATTATCAGACCAATAATTTTAAGTCTCATATTTAAACGCCAGCTAATATTTTTGTAAAATTACAACACTAATTTTTGATCTGAATCAGATCTGATCTTTGGTCTCTGACCCTAGCAATTCTAAGTATTCCTACATACGTAAGATGCAGTAAGGTTTACAAAACCACACTATATGCTATGCAGATCAAGAAGATAAAACATCATACTCAATTTTGTATATATATAAATCTAAGCTATGGATATTTTATATTAAAAAATTAATCCCTTTGTAACTGTCATAAGTTAGCATTTAATTACGATTAGGAAAAATATTTAATAAATACTATAATTTGTTAAGCATGTTTTTACACATTTCTTATAAAAAAACACTATATTTGCGAGCTGTAAAAAATTATATGACTGTATAAAGCGTGCCTTTGCCTCCTTCAAAAATTGTTATCACGAAACAATGTAAACAAAGATTAACATTCGATTTTGTTTAAAGCTTAAATGTAAAGTGCTGTTGTGAAGTATGTGTGAATTACTGAAAGACCTTTCGATTTGGGTATAACTATTTATTAGCAGTTTGAAATAACATGGTTTGCCGTCCAACTTTCAAACAGAGCTAAGAACTTTATGAAACAGGGGAAATGGGCATTATTTATTTTAGGAACATCAAATGTAAATGACACTTCTGAGGAACTTGCAATATGTATGCTTTGCACTCAAGCGGTACAAAACGGTATCCCACCGTTTTTAATTGCAATAATTTACATAAATTAACGTCATGCATGTTATTATTAGTGTAGAGAATATAGATGTTTCAATAAATCTTACAAACTTACTTTACATGGCTTGTGATGGTTTAAAACTCCCAATTCAAATATTCAATAATCTTAGACTTGTTATTATTGCATATGCATTTAAATCTATAATGATACATTGAAAATGAGCCAGATTAGGAGTACCCTTAACCGACGCGCGTGTATGCGTAAATATATGGATGTTAAAGGAGGCGAGAGAAGTGTGTCAGGATCGCGTCAAATGGAAGTTCGTAGTCTCTGCCTACCCCTCTTTGTGACAGGCGTGAGTGTTTGTATTGTATTGTATTGTATTAAATCTCTTAAACCTCTGTTTTAAATTTTTTTTATTTTAATTTCAGAATCACAAGTTAATTCCATACCACATTTCCCAAGCAACAAGTACATACAAGAAATGATCAAGTTATAGAACTTCTGAAAAGAAAGTAACAAGCAAATACAATGTTCCAGACAGCTAGAAAAAATGAGGGTTATCTGCAGTTATTAATATTCCTGTTTTTAATTTTTCTAAACCTAATACAACAACAATAGCATTACTGTAACTAAAAATGAAAAAGACTTATAAAATTTTATCAATATTTTCATGTTTTATCAAATTAATTTTTCTATTTTAAAAGAAACTGATTTTTGGTTGATTTTGAATTTTTTTTTATAGGAGAGGGGGCAAACGAGCAAGCGGCCCACCTGATGGTAAGTGACTACCGCCGCCCATGAACAACTGCAACACCAGGGAGGGAATTGCAGATGCGTTGCCGACCTTTTAAAAAGGAGTACGCTCTTTTCTTGAAGGTCCCTAAGTCATATCGGTCCGGAAAAATCGCTGATGGTAATCGATTCCACAAGGAAGTCGTGCGAGGAAGAAAACATCTTCTAAATCACACAGTGGTGGACCCCCAATCATCCAGATGGTGTGGATGGTATCGGGAGTTCTGCCGCGATGTGCGTTCGTGAAATTTGGCGGCTGGGATTAATCCGAACAATTCCTCAGAGCACTCCCCATGGTAGATGCGAAAGAAAATGCAAAGGGATGCAACATCTCTTCGCAGTGCCAATGAATCGAGCCGATCGGAAAGGGCTCGGTCGTCGATGATTCGGGCCGCTCTGCGCTGGATGCGGTCAAGTGGAAGGAGCTGGAACTGGGGAGCCCCTGCCCAGAGATGGGAACAGTATTCCATGTGAGGCCGAACCTGCGCCTTGTAAAGTTGCAGGCGGTGTGCCGGCATGAAATACTGTCCCGCTCTGCTGAGCACGCCAAGCTTTTTAGAGGCCAATTTGGCCTTCTCTTCCAAGTGACCACGAAACTGCACGTCACTCGATATGTCGACTCCGAGGATACCGATACCGGCTGAGGCAAGAAGGGAAGTGCCTTGAAACTGAAGAGATACGACAAAGGGGTTCTTTTTAGCGGTAAACGTGCAAACTTGTGTCTTCTGAGGATTAAACTGGACTAGATTTAGTCACCCCCAATCCGAGACTTTGTTTAGCAAATACTCGACTTCAGACACAAGTTTACGATTTTGAATAAAGATTTAACTGTTATTTAAAAAAAATAATTTAAGAATTGATACTAATGATGATAGATTGATTAAAATATGTTGATATTAAATAAATGATTAAAATTTGTATCATAATTTTATTACTAAATCCTTATTGAAATTACGTTACCTATATCATTTTACTTTCAATATTTCCTTTACATATGAAATCGTCCAGTAAACCTCTCAGAAATGAGAACAGACGTCTGCCCAGCAGTGGGGGCGTATAAAGGCTGTAAATTATTATTTTTTAGACGGTAGTACAAAACGTTATAATTTCAATCCCTATCGATCGGAATATTTTTCAAGATAAAGCTTGCTGGGATTCGAACCCGGGAGGTCATGATCGGCAGTCACAATCTAAGTAATGAAATCTAAGTAAAAGTAATGAATTAATTCGCAACATTTTTTAAAATTTGTTTTGTCCATGTTCATCTTAAGACCTATCCGTTGGGAAGCACTATTGAGGTCATTGAGCATAGTGCTTGGGTCCTCCAGCGATTCTGCCATAAGGACTATATCGTCGGCAAATCGAAGGTGAGTGATGTACTCGCCATTTATGTTGATCCTTTCTAGTCCAGAAGCTTGAAAACGTCTTCCAATGCAGCGGTGAAGAGTTTCGGGGATATGACGTCACCCTGTCTTACACATGACATCAACATTAAACGGTATTCGCTGAAGGTCATACAGGCCGTATGTACGAACCAACCTCGACATACTCCGATGAGGAGGTGGAGGAAATATATGAGGATATCTCAAGAGCCATGCATTCCTCCAAAACCCAATATACGGAGACTTCAATGCAAAACTAGGCACAAGAGAGAACGGTGAGCTGAAAGTAGGGAAATTTGGAATACGGCAACGGAAACCAAGGGGCCAACTCTTTCTTCCAGAAGCGGCCCTACAGGAAGTGGACCTGGTCGAGCCCCGACGGTTCGACAAAAAATGGGAGTGACTTCATTATGACGACCAGACGACAACTGTTCAGTGATGTCTCAGTGATCGCGAGGGTGAAAACCGGCAGCGATCACCGAATGGTTAGAGGCGCACTGAACCTAAACGTTAAGTTGGAGAGGTCTCGTCTAATGAAGTTAACGCTCCGTCCACCTCGTGCTCTAATCCAAAGTCCCGAAACCTTTCAGCTCGAGCTACAAAACCGTTTTCAGTGCCTAGAAGACTGAAATGAAGTGGACCATATGAATGACAAGCTCGTGGAAACTGTCCATGTGGCCGGAGCTAAGTTCTGCAAGACCTGCCGCAGAAGAACACAAAAACTCTCCGATCACTCTCTTAATCTCATAGTTGTTAGACGGGAGATGAAGCTACATTTTTCAACAGATTTGACAGCACACAGGCAACTGAACAGACAGATCTCCAAATGCATGCGGCGGGACTTACGCAACTTCAATACAGCTCGTATTGAAGAAGCAATCGAGCGGAACCAAGGCTCCAAAGTCTTTGCCAGAGATCTGTCTGCCAGAAAAAGCAAACTCGCAAAGCTGAAGACAGAATGTGGCAGCATCATTTCCGGGGCACCTGAGATTTTGAGTGAGATTGAGAGGTTCTATGGGCAGCCGTACACGTCATCGTTGGTACCACACACGAGTGTGAGTAACGATCCGAGAGCGAGTTATTCCGATGATATCCCGGACGTCAGTCTGAGCGAGATTAGAATGGCTCTCCAGCACCTTAAAAACGGCAAGGCCCCAGGCGAGGATGGAATTACAGTAGAGCTTCTGAAAGCGGGTGGAAAACCGGTACTCTAAGTCCTTCAGAAGCTCTTTAATTCCGTCCTCCATGGTGGCATTACACCGGAGGCGTGGAGCAGAAGTGCGGTGGTCTTGTTCTTCAAGAAAGGCGACAACGCTCTCTTGAAGAACTAAAGACCGATTTCCCTTCTGAGCTGCGTCTACGTGCTGTTTTCGAGAGTCATTACGAATCGTCTCGCGCGCAGATTTGACGACTTCCAGCCACACGAACAAGCCGGTTTCCGAAAAGGCTTTAGCACCATAGACCACATACAAACCCTTCGGCCAATTGTACAAAAGTCAGAGGAGTACAATTTGCCACTATGTCGGGCGTATGTGGACTATGAGAAAGCCTTTGATTCCGTCGAAATTTTGGCGGTGCTGCAGTCCCTTCAGCGGTTCCAAGTGGACTGTCCGTATAACAAAGTGTTAAAGTGCTTGTACGGTAGGGCTACAATGGCTATCCGAGTACAGAACCAGAGTACGAAACCTATCCAATTGCAGGGAGGTGTAAGTAACATTTAATAGCGTTCATGTTTAATGTCCATATCACACCTATGCCGGTAGTTGTTGGGAGCACTGAGCTCGAAGTTGTTGACGAGTATGTTTACCTGGGACAAATAGTCCGACTAGGTAAGTCCAACTTCGACCGAGAGGTCAATCGACGGATTCAACTCGGTTGGGCAGCGTTCGGGAAATTACGGCACATCTTCTCGTCAGACTCAAAACTTAAAAACGAGACTGTATAATCAGTGCGTGTTGCCAGTGATGACATACGGAACTGAGACGTGGTTCTTCACTGCTGGCCAGATGAGGAAGCTCAAGGTCGCTCAGCGAGCTACGGAGAGGGCTATGTTCGGAGTTTCTCTGCATGATAAACTCAGAAATGAGGATATCCGCAATAGAACCAGAGTGACCGACATAGCCCAACGGATTAGTAAGCTGAAGTGACAATGGGTCGGCCATATAGCTTGAACAACCGACAACCGATGGGGAAGAAAGGTTCTCGAATGACAGCCTCGTATCGGTAGGCGAAGTGTTGGGCGTCTCCCCACTAGATGGAGTGACGACCTGGTAAGATATGCAGTAAGTCGATGGATGCAGGTGGCTTAGGACCGTGCTATGTGGCATTCTTTGGGGGAGGCCTATGTTCAGCAGTGGACTTGTAAAGGGCTGTAATGATGATGATGATGAATTTTTAAAGTTGTATTTTCATGCAATATTATTCATTTACTTTATCTTTAACAAATTATAACAAAATACTTCGCCCCCGGGTGGGCTCGAACCACCAACCTTTCGGTTAACAGCCGAACGCGCTAGCCGATTGCGCCACGGAGGATTATATCCATAACATATTTTATCAGTCTCAATATAAATCAGTTCACACCGTATAGTAGCGGCATAAGAAAATGTGAGTGTTCCTAGAAGAGACTACATGAAAAAAAAAGGATTAAGTATAGAAAAACGTAGGGTTACAAATTTTGAGGTTATGGAGTTATGTCCAAACTCACTTGAAATAATTATTATTGTCATCATCATCACCATTACCCATTGCAAGACCACTGCTTTTATACCTCCTCTATAGGCTACCACAAAGCACGGTACTGAGCTTCTAGCCATGTGTATCCATTGTCTATAATGTTTTGTGAGGTCGTCACTTTGTATAATAGGCAGTACCCCAACATTGCGAATGCCAGTACTAGACTGCCTCTCCTTTCTTACCCAATATTTGTTATTTCTACAATCATATAATCTATCTTAATATATTTATTACCCTACTTCATGTTGGCTGAAATAAGAAAATAAAGAAGTTAGGGTAGACCTCTAAACCTCCACTCGTTCAAAAACAATTTAAAGGATCATACTGGGGTTCGTAAAATGGCTGAATGAAACTAGTTTAGTCAGTAATTCTACCAGTCTTAGTCGATGTCATGTTTGTATCCATTGTTTGCAGTTTTCATGCATTTTTGTGTTATCTTGTTTTCTAATTGCTTGCTGAGTGCTATGAGTATTTCATAACATAAAGTCGCTACCAAGGAATATTCCTTTTTTTAACCCACTTCAAAAAGGAAGAGATACTCAATTCAACTGTACGTTTTTTATGTGTGTTAGCTCAGGTGAACCTAGTGTGAGCTCTAGTTGAACTGATTTCGATGATAATTTTTTAATGTGATAGCTAGTGTTTTTTATGTGGTCCTATATAAATTTGATCAAGGTCCAACCAGTAGTTATTGCGTTATCCTTAATAACTTATATCGAAGTCCGATGTACAAAATTTTTAATTTTACCACTTATTCTAAATAACTTTAGTTAATTCTAACCTCAGAGGTGGGATGATGTCTAGTAGTATTATACAGGGTATTTTTGGAACGCTCCCGAAAACTAAGACAGGCGACAGCACCAAGTATACCTTTGATCTTGGGTCACAAATAAATTTAATCCTGATGAAAAAAAAATCATATTTTTACAACGTTTTATTAGCTTTATTCACGCGCCATCATGTTAGTACAGCTAAATGAAACGATAATTTCATTAAAAAATTTATGAAAATACTGAAACATAAAACCAGCAGTGGAAACTGAATTGATATCACCTGACTAATGGAGGTTAATGTACGCACGAACGGTGAAAAAAGAACGCTGGCCTTGAACTTGGGCACTGAGCGATTTATCACATATTGGTACGAAGGGGGCGCGCGACGGGGGAACAATCCGCCAGTATTACTGTGCCTGCATGCTATTGGTTCCCGCGCTTTGTCCGCTCCGAAAATACAGTCGCATACACAGCTTACTTTGCGACTCGCGACGATGTTTTAAAAAGGAAGGAAAGAAAAATTATTTATATCTATTGTTTTATGACTAAACTAGTGAACGAAAAGGTAAATATGATAGGAGAAGGTGAATGGGGAAAATTGTGCAGTAAAATTAAAAGTGTTGAGGAAGAATACCGAAAAAATTACCATGTGATCGACCTGATGACGGAAGCTCAAGCGAAGATGAAAGTGATGATGAAGTAGCATCCAGTAACACCAACACACCATCAACATCTGGCTTCCATGTGGCAAAGACGTCATAATGGACGGCGTGTCACCCTTAGCTTAAGTTTTCTTGTTACAAACTACTTTATATTTTACGATAGAAATTACAAATAATGCTCAAGTAAACATTCAAAATCATAACTCAAGAGTTGCGGGTTGTTATTTTATGTGTCTCACTACCAATGCTTTTCTAATATTTACTAATAATAAAAAAGTAATAAATTACTATTAGCGTCCTTTCAACTTCAAATGACCTTTCCAAAATATGTAAAAATGTTAAATGAATGGCAGTTTTTTAATTTATTACGTTGGAAAGACGCAAAATGGTTATATGCGTCTTTCATTCGATGTTTTTATGTGGCCAGGTGTATTTTTTAAGCTAAAATGAAAAAGAAAATTTGTTTTATTTAAATAAATAAACAAATTATCAAAAAAATAAGTTCGTCTTTAAAATCTTCAAGTCTCTACGTATTTCAATTTTCATATTGATACCTTTTAATATACTTTAGACACAGCAGGGTCTGAAAGAAAAATTCATCTATTTATTTTTTATTTCGATTTTACGTTTTTGTTAGTTGCATCCTTCTTTATTATGACGGCAGAATGCCTAACCCTGTCGCCTCACGCTTGTGACGCAGTAGGTTTCAGCCTTGGCGGGGTTCGTTCGTTTTAGTTTTTGAGACAGTTCCGTGTTGATTTTGTACACGCGTGCGCGAGCGACAGTTCAATCGTTTTGTTTAATAAATTTACTTGTGATTACGTGTTCATATTATTGTTGTTGTTACGTTTTTGGATTCTTTTTTGTTTTAATAATGCCTAACGCGTACGTTTATAGTGCTCAACATGTTAGGTATCCGAACCTAGGTACACGAAGTATCGCTAAATAAATTGTTAAGACGTCGGGATGGAACAAGTGTGTCATACTTTGCAGTGCACAAAGTGTTGAAGCGTAACCGGATGCGCCCATACAAATTGCACAAAGTGCAAGCTTTAGTTCCCGGCGATCACGACCGCCGACGAGTTTTCTGCCGTTGGTTATTATACCAGCAACAACGTGTGCCTTGTTCCATTGAGCACATTATCTGGACGGATGAGTCGACATTTACCAGAAACGGCCTGTGGAACCGAAGAAATACACACGTGTATTCAGAGGTTAACCCGCACGCTGTTCGACAAACCAGGCACCAAACCCGATGGTCGGTTAACGTATGGACAGGTATTAAGGATCGCATACTGGGACCAGTGTTTCTGCCACAGCGACTGAATGGACAGCGATACCTAAACTTTATAAGTGAACAGTTGGTTGACATTTTAGACGACCTATCGTTGGCTGAATATCGCCGACCATGGTTCCAGCATGATGGTGCACCTCCATATTTCGTGAGGTTCGTCTGTGAGCGCCTCACCGAATTATTTGATAATCGCTGAATTTGGCGGACTAGGACCACTCGGTTGGCCACCTCGCTCGCCAGATCTGACCCCGTTAGACTTCTTTCTGTGGGGGTATGTGAAAGAAAGGGTTTTTAATCGTGAGTGTGATAGTGCTGACGAAACTTCAAAAGGATCGAGGATGTTTTCGACAAACTACATACGGACTGTGTCGAAGACTACACGATGATGCCCCGCCTGCATGAGGAGATGCAACACCGAGCCCAAATCTGCCTTGAAATGAATGGAGCACAATTTGAGCCGCATCTCATAAGACCACGGAGGATTTAGAGCGGTAAGCTGTTTCATAAGTATTTTTTTTAAATAACTTAATACTGGACTAATCTGAATAGGTACATAACTGAATACATGTGAATAATAAACATACCTACACGATGAATAAAAATGCATGACTCCAATCTTGGTTATATTTCATTAATTTAAGTATTTTTTCATTAGCGGGGAATCGAACCAGTTATTTGGGTTATTTAACCTGTAAATTCGTATTAAAGTGGCTACGTGGAGACAATTACAGTGGCAAAATAGTAGGTTAAGTAGATAAGTTAGGTATTTAGACAAGTGTTGTAAATTATTAGGTAATGTGGTATTGCCCGCTAGTTGCGGGCCGCGCGAATTTGCGTTCGCGCGGCCATTAATCATTGACCTTTAGTCAGGTGATATCAATTCAGTCATTCCACTGCTGGTTTTATGTTTCAGTATTTTCATGATATTTTTTATGAAAGTATCGTTTCATTTAGCTGTACTAACATGATGGCGCGTGAATAAAGCTAATAAAACGTTGTAAAAAGATGATTTTTTTTTCATCAGGATCGAATTTATTTGTGACCCATGATCAAAGGTATACTTGGTGTTGTCGCCTGTCTTAGTTTTCTGAAAAATACCCTGTATATTGTCTTTTAATTATAGGGAATAGAACATAGTTTCGAAAGTCAATAAAATTTAGCATCCATGGAGCCTCACAACACATCGGGTTATAAATTTCGTTCAAAGGCACTTAGTTTTGTCAAACGGTCGAGTATACACGGGCCGAATGATGAGGAGTTTAATAAATGGCGCATTTTTGTACAGAACAGTTCAGCGATGAACAATCGGGTTCATCACAATATACTGAAAGCACTTAGCGCTGCAAATCGTTCAGAAGCGGTTATTAAACTTGAATAATTGTTGACAACCTATTCGATTCTCTTTATCTAAGCTTAGTATTATATTTTATATTAAAAAAATCCAGTGCATTTTATTGTTATTATGAATCTGCTTTGTTATTATTAATATGTAATGCAACGACCGCGTGGCCTGAGGTTAGAGTACCTGGCGGCTACGCAAGACTGCTACACCAGGCCGCTACGCCAGGCTGCTACGACAAGGCGTTACATTGGACTGCAACGATAGTTTGTTACGCAAGGCTACTACAACAGTTCCGGTTTGAACAAAGTATCCGTAGTGGACTCAGAAATTTTTACTTTTTTTTTTATAGAAATAGGGTGACATACGAGCACACAGTCGACCCGATGGTAAGTGGTTGCTGTGGCCCATAGACGTCTACATCCATCCTCGTTTGCAAATTAAAATGCAGATACGTTACCAGCCTTGAGGACTAAGATGGAATGCCTCTTTTCTAGTTTAAAGGGTCTCCGGTTCTCTACACTCACCATACAAAACACAGCAGCATTAAGCTGCTATTTTACGCTGGTATTCTGTGAGAGCGTGGTCCTTACCCGGTCGTGCTGACCCATTCACGCTGGAACTATATTATAAATATAGCTGCAGCTTGACTCTACCACGTATAAACTGGAATAATAATTCATGCAAAAACACAAATTGTTGATTTATATATTTTTTATATAGAGCGCTGTTTTTGATGATTGGTCCCGTGTTCCACACCATACATTTAATCTAATCGCAGAAAAACTATACTACGTGTGTTGTGGATACTTAGTGCTGAACATAAATAAACCCATTTTTGCGACATAATATAACGCATGCTATACTTAAAAATTGTATTCAATGTCTAATTTTTAATTTTTCTAAGTGTGCACATGTCATAATGTAAATCTTTTGCTTGTGAGACATTTTTTATTCGTGATAGGCAGTACAAATTCTTTCTTTGTTTCTTCCTTCCTTGCTTTTTTTCTTTCTTTCATAAAAGCTTAACATCAGTCACAAGTAGATTAGGAAAGTAACTTTCCGATTACACGTTAACTATCATATTTTCTGTCTAATTGAAAATTTTGGTATACGCTTACCTAAGAATATATTGACACATCTACTTTTTAAAAGTTTACAGAAACTGGGATCAAAAATTTTATAAATATTTTAAAAGAAGTTATGACTTCATTTTACATTTTGTCACGGATTTTGTGGTTTTGGCTACTAGTATAGACCTTATTGGATATTCAGGGAAAATAAGTTCCACTGTTCATAACAATCAAAGAAGGGGAAGAGTCATGCATTTGTGTCGTTGTTACTTTGAACAACTTCCAAAAAATTATTTATGCGTCTGAGAATTTACAGGATACTGTGTAAAATCAAGTAAATAATAAATCTGGTTGATGGAAATCGAAACGTTTAATTTGTAACAAACACATATATGAATCATGCTCATGAACTAAAATATTATAATGGTATAACCTTTAATTAGTTCATAATAATTTAGAAATATTCAAATCAAACTAAAACAAATGAAATTTAAAGGAATCACAAATTATTTTCTCTTAAGAGGATGCGTACAGAATGTTGGCGATACAGGTAGCTTTCAAATATTTCACTGTTTCGATTGATTTGTCTAAATGAAAATATAAAATATCGTTCTTTTAATTATAAAAATCAATGGTCAGTGATTACTTTCTATTTAAAAAACAAAAGCAAATTAATGTTTTTAATGGTAGCTTAAGGTAAGTAAAGTTATGATACTGTGTAGTGGCGGAGTAAAAATACATATAAATTACCCCATATCATGCCGTGTGTGTCGTAACATGCAACATATGGAAAGAAACCAGAAGATGGAAAATAGCATCTTCCTAATAACGACTAATATAAAATAGAGGTTGCCAAACCGCTTGCAATGCGTGGCAACTATGGCAAATATCCTGCCTATGAGGCAATATATATATGGGAGGGCTATGTTCAGCATTTTACTTTAATAGGCAGTAATAGTAATGCTAAAGTTTTGAGGTTAAAACCAGAATTAAATCAGGAAGAGTTCAACTTCAATAAATTGGTCTTAGATAAATGAATAAGCAGTAAAAATAAATTAAAAAATATATATATAGGAACTTGTGGAGTTCTTACTTCCATAGAACCTTTAGAAATTAAGCCTTCATGACAAAAGTAATGAGCTTAGTTATTTTACTATATCAATTAAGTAAAGTAAAATTTGCGATGACACATTTGTCAAATATGCCATACTTATTCACTAACTGAACAAAATGTCATAATTGTCACTTACGCCAACGTAGTTCTGGAAGCGGTTCCACCTTGCGGCGAAGAACCCTGCATAACCGACAAATAAATCGTTGTTATACGCAGAAGCGGGAGAAAACACGCCAAGTGCTACAATGACACTGAACATCCTCTCTTGATAAATACGAAAACTAACAATCTGCCGTTTTACCATTGTGTAAATTATCCACTTTTAAAACACTGAAGGCTTAAAAAGTCAATTACACATTTTTTGTGATCGGAATATTTAAATGATCTTTTAGTGTATCTATATAACTTTTAGTAAGAATTTTCATGACCGAAATTATAAAAGGGGGATATCATAATCATTATCATTCTTTTTCTTCTTAAGTCTCTGAAATTCACTCTTGGATATAGGCTTGTTTCGTATGGTGGGTGTAGAGAACCGTAAGCCCATTTTACTGGAAAAGAGGCATTCCATCTTAGTCCTCACGGGTGACAACGAATCTGCATTTTGATTCTATATTGATGAAAGATGTAGATGTCTGTGGGTCACAGCAACCACTTAACATCAGGTGGAGTCTGTGCTCGTTTGTCACCCTATCCCATAAAACTTACCATCAAGAGGACTGCACGCACCACACCTCGCGTCGCTTATTCTATGAAAAACTTTACCATTTTGGTTATTACCATACCATTTTGTTTGTATCTGTAACAATTATAAGCTCATTTTTTATATATTTAATTTTTGGTAACGAAATATTGCCGATTTTAACCCGAGGCCTTCTATCTGGTTATGTTTTTATTTATTTATTATACGTTGTAAAAATATTATTGTGTATTTATGATTTTAATTTATATATTTATACAGCTCAACTAGGTGCAAAAACTATTATATAATAAATATTAATAATAATATATTTATTGTTTTATTTTTAATATTTATTTATACAGCCCCACTAAATGCCAATACTATTACCCACTAAATACCCCAAAACAAAAATAATAATATTGTTTATTTCGGTGTTGTATATTATGGTAAAACATTATATATTTAGTCATTGTAACCTATTCTGTTTATTTAATGATTTATGTTGAGACTGATCAAATAAGAAGCCTTAGTTGATCATCCTAGCATACAAAAATACACAAAACGTTGATATAGCGTAATTACCTCCGGCAATTGAGACTTATACAATCGCGGTACTGCCAGAACAATTGTATTAGGCTATAAAAACACTTTTTCATGCAGGATTTAAACCCACCTACCACAGCGAAACAGCCGGATATTTCCGAGCCTAAGGACATAAAGTATTTATATAATATACACGGCCTGTTTATTCTTATAAAACATTTTATAGTTCTTTAAAGAAAAACGACGCAGAGTAATTAGAAATAACGGAAACATTTTTCAACACAAAAACAACTTACAAATGACTCACGAAAAGAACCAAACTTTTAGGTCGTCTTAATAATGAGGCTAATTTCTATACAACCCTGAGATTTGTAATCTTCCTTTAAGATAAGTAAATGAAAATCTGAAGAGAGAAAAAAGATACCCTTTTTTCTTTTTATACGTTTTGGTTTCGTAAATAAGCAATAATAGTACTCTGAAGAGTATTTTTTATAGATTAATTTGAGTAGAGTTGGAAAAACGTTTGCTAGTCTTTTTATAGTTTATTGCATGAGAGCTTTTTTATTTTTTTAATAGCCAATGTTAGCTAATATGTAAGCTAATCATCTCATGAGTTACGATAAAGCATTGTAAAATAAATTTTGAGTGTCCAAGCAGCGACAAAAGTGAGAGACATCTAGTACTAACCTTGCCCCTTCGCCTTTCGTTTTGACAACCTATTTACACATTATTATTGCTCGTCATCCGTATCCGCATTAGTGAGCTGAAGTGACAATGAGCCATCCATATAGCTCCAAGAAACAATAACCGATGGCGAAGAAAGGTTCCGAGTGGCATCCTAATGCCGATAAAAGAAGTGTAGAGCGGCCTTTCACAAAATGGAGTGACAACCTGGTGAGATATTCAGGAAGTCGATGGATGCAGGTGATACAGGACCGCGCTTTGTGGCATTCCTTTGGGAAGACTTATGTTCTGCAGTGGACTTGTAATAATGATGGTGATAAATTACTCGTAGCTACAAGCAATTATAAGTAAGCTAAACAAAAGAAAGTGACACTGTAAATTGTAAAAAGTAAAGTCATGCTGCAACTATGTTACTAGAATCAGGGAATATTCAATGAAAAAATCATGTTTTTATAACATATCAGCGTATTAATAATGTCTCGAGAAATAGATTCGTTCGCAGCCGGTCTTATTCCGAATCTGAAAGAGACTAGCCATCTGCGCAGGACTGGATTATAGTGCACGTGTATGTGAACAAGCACAGGTGCATTCTTAATTCCATTAGTCTCATAATGCGATAGGACAGTAATCTGATACGACCACAGTGATATCAGATGCAGAACAAACGGCTTTACGTGTTTTCCGATGCACGGTGTTGAAACACCGCCAACCTTCTGACTCATGAAGGTCTGACATCTGACTCATGCGAGCACTCTTCGTGAGTCTGCACCCACACGTACAACACAATACTATACAATACGAGGACGTGTCGCTGCTGCTGCAACAGGACTGGCGCTCGAGCAGCATACGCGAGCGCTCTATGTGAGTCTGCACCCACACGTACAACATAATACAATATAATGCGACAACGTGTCGCTGCTGATGCAACAGGACCGGCGGCCGAGCAACATATAAAGCAATATTTTCAACGTAAATCAGATATTTTCAATGGGGAATTTCCCTAGAAAGCGGGTCGGTGGAAGCAGAATTTGACTCGCAACCTGTACGTGTATCATGCACATGGAAATTGGTTTGAATTTTGAACTCGCCAGCCGGCCTTCGTCATCTTCAGCTGCTCTCCACTTGGCAAATTTATATTGGTTCGCAGGATCCCCTCGCCACACGAAAACGATATTATGCGAATTTATTCGCGGACGGCGCAAGAAAATAGCGATCTTACCGGCTGCACCGGTCAAGTTAAGGGTAGCGGTGGAGGCGTCTTTAAAAACTGAAATAAAACTAAGAGATCTCCGTAAAGAAGTTCATGTTCTCTAATAATGGCAAACTTATTTTAATACATCTTTCATGCAGACCTTATTACATTTGCTTACTCAAGTGTCGCAATATAGGCCACACACAGGGTACAGAGTCAGCAATAGTATTTATGCACGTACTTGTATAGTGATAACAGAGTGCTAAGTGGGGTTGAATCCTTGACTACCTATTATTTTCTTGATTCCACAGAGTCAGTAATTCTTTCATGAGGCAATGTATATGCTATTGCAACAAGGTCTCAAAAAAAATAGATATAAGGTCTCTCCATAACCATGTTTAAACAAATGATTTCTTATATTTACGCGAACACTACATATTGAATAAAACTACTTTTACGCATTTTACCGCATTTAATTAAATAACTTTGCTTATTTTTTTCATTCCCGACGTTTAAGGTGCTTTATAGCACCCATGGTCACGGGGACTGAGGTGATTGACGTCCCGATGTCAGAGTTACTTCGACGAGTGCCTTCAGCTTTTTTAATTGTTAATTTTGGTACGATCTACGCAGAATGAATTTACTGTATCTTGAAGTGTAAGTTGAAGTTGCAGTGGTATACTTGGGTTTAGTTTTAATTTTATTAATTACAGGATCCCAAGCAGGTGGTACTACCAAGCCACCCTCTCTATTTAAATTAGGATGTTTTTTTAATTTCAATAGCCTGAAAGGCTGATACATGAGGCTATTGAAATTAAAAAAAAATATTCGTCAATCACCTCAGTCCCCGTAACCATGCGTGCTGGAAAACAGCCGAAACGTCGGGAATTAATAAAAATAAGTAAAATAAGTTAATTAAACGCGATAAAATCCGTAAAAGTAGTTTTATTCAAGCAATTTATTAAATAAAAACTGTATGAACGTTTTATTATAATATAAACGAATATATGGTTGATAGCCGTGGGATCTTTAGGAATGACGTGGCCGCTTCCAAACTGTTTCTTAAATAAGTTTTGTATTTAGTTTGTGCAACCTGTTTTATGATGCGCCGTGTAGCGGCAGTTAAGAATATCCACTATCATATATCTTCCCGTGGGTATCGCGAGAGGCGACAGTGGGAAACAGGCAGGATATGGGCAGCAGCATCCTCCTGATAAGAGTAATATCACAATTAAAAAAATGCGGTTGCCAACCCGCTCGTCAAGCGTGGCAACTATGGCAATATAGCCCCCAATGAATAAAGTTGCGAAAAGACGGCTCCCATTCCCCGGCGGCCCCGCTATTCCTGGCTACGGTGGCAGCCATGGTAACAGCGGGGCAGGGGGTGTATTCCGATTACATCCCGGACGTAATTCTGAGCTAGATTAGAATGGCTCTCTAGCACCTTAAAATGGTAAGTCCCAGGGCGAGGATGGAATTACATTGGAGTTTCTGAAAGCGGGTGGAAAATTGTTACTTGTAGTTCTTCAGAACCTCTTTAATTACGTCCTCCATAGTGGCACTACCCCGGAGACGTGGAGTAGAAGTGCGGTGGTCTTGTTCATCAAGAAAGGCGATAACGCTCTCTTGAATAACTACAGACCGATTGCCCTTCTGAGCCGCGTCTACGTTCTGTTTTCAGGAGTCATTATGAATTGTCTTGCTCGCAGACTCGACGACTTTCAACTTGCAAAACAAGCCGGTTTCACTTTGCCTTGTGTATGTGGGCTATGAGAAAGCCTTTGATTCCGTCGAAATTTAGGCGGTGCTGCAGTCCCTTCAGCTGTGCCAAGTTAACTGTCGGTATATCGAAGTACTGAAGTGTTTGTACAGTAGGGCTACGATGGCTATCCGAGTACAGAATCAGAGTTTGAAACCTATCTAACTGCAGAGAGGTGTAAGACAGGGTGACGTTATATCCTCTAAACTCTTCACCGCTGCATTATAAGACGTTTTCAAGCTACTGGACTGGAAAAGATACGGTATTAACATCGATGGCGAGTACATTACTCACCTTCGATTTGCCGACGATATAGTCCTTATGGCAGAATCACTGGAGGACCTAAACACTATGCTCGATGACCTCAATAGTGTCTCCGAACGGATAGGTCTTAAGATGAACATGGACAAAACAAAGATCATGTTTTATGTCCAATTCACACATATGCCGGTTGTTGTTGGGAGCACTAAGCTCGAAGTTGTTGCCGAGTATGTTTACCTGGGACAAATAGTCCAACCCTTAATTGAATTAATTATTATTTAAAAGCTTTTAGAAAAATTTTTACTTCGCAAATATCCGCGTTATAAAATAAAATGATGTGTCTTACCTAGTATGAAGAGCACCTCCCGCCCTCCCTCAATTGCGTGCACTATCCCCGTCACCACTAATCCCAGCACCGCTACTCCCAACACCACTACACTAGGCAAGACACACCACTGACGATAATACGACACGTGTTTCGCCTCTACACGAGGCATCCTCAAGTGATATAGACTCTACGGTGGCTAACCGCTAAGTGAGCGGCGAGCCAAAACATGTGCCTTTTATACAGACCGATTATGCAACGGCTCTCTACCTAAGGAGCGAGCGACTGCGTCATGCGATAAAACATGCGACCAATCACCGCTGGACTTAGGCAGCCGTTTGTAAAATTAAAAACAAACCGCCGCGCAACGCCCACCCTCCAACCACGCAACCAATCGCCGATCACCGTGAGGGTGACAAACGACCATATTGTGAGGCTCTCTGTTATTAGAGAGCAGGCTTCAAGATATTTAAGAGAGGTGAGTTAGTAACATTTGTTTGTTCATTCAGCAATGCAACGGTATTATTATTACTTTTTAATATTTCTAACTGTTCCAGCACACACAGCCGCAGCCCTTTATTACACGTATGTAAGACTTTAAAGGAGTGGTCGTTGGCTAGGTTATGTCCAGTGTCCAAAAGATGTTTGGCAAAATGGAATTTATCGGGATTGCAATTCCTGTTTGCGGCTAAATGCTCTTTATAACGTATCTCGAAATTGCGACCAGTCTGACCCACGTAAACGGCGTGGAATTCGTCACAAACAAGTTTGTAAACACCTGACTTTTGACGAATGTCTAACTTATCTTTATTATTACAGATATTTCTAAGAGAATTGTTTGTTTTGAACGCCACATGAACGCCGTTTTGTCGAAGAGTGTCAGTAATTCTACCAGTTTTAGTCGATGTCATGTTTATGTCCATTGGTGCCTTTCCATTATATTGGTTTGCAGACTTCATGCATTCTTGTGTTATCTTGTTTTCTAATTGCTTGATAAGTTCTATGAGTATTTCATAACATAAGTCACTACCAAGGAATATTCCTTATTTTAACCGACTTCAAAAAGTAAGAGATACTCAATTCAAGTGTACAATTTTTATGTGTGTTAGCTCAGGTGAACCTAGTGTGAGCTCTAAGTGAACTTGTTTTTTATAGGATAGGATAGACATCGACATCTATCCTCACCCGCGAATCAAAATGCAGATGCGTTTTTACCCGTGAGGACTAAGATGGAATGCCTCTTTTCCAGTAAAACGGGTCTCCGGATCTCTAGACTCACCATACGAAACACAGCAGCATTAAGCTGCTATTTTACGCTGGTATTCTGTGAGAGGTCCCTACCCGGTCGAGCCGACCCATTCGTGCTACAACTATACTACTAATAAAGCTTTCGTCACATTTAAATGATTGACGTTTAAGTTTAAAAATCAAGGAAGTATCATCAGCAAATAATACTATATCATGACTATCACCTACAAGATGAGGTACGTCATTAATATACACCAGAAACAGAAATGGGCCGAGAATCGAGCCCTGAGGGACACCCATTAGTACAGGTGACCCGGAAGAACTTTTACCATAGATAATAACCTTCTGCTTTCTATTACTTAAATTTAAATAATAAGTTTAAGCGCTGTGTTCTTGAAACCATAGTACTGTAGCTTTCTGATTAATGTCTCATGGTGATCACAGTCGAAGGCCTTGGAAAGGTCACAAAATATACCCAAAGCATTCTCTGAATTTCCATGCACAAAAAATATGTTTTTAATAAAGTTGTGTACGGGTGTAAATAAAGGTGGGTACGGGCCATAGCTTCCGCTTAACATCATGTGGGCTATGTTCTCCTTTGTCATACCTATATGACCACATAATAGTCTGAATAAGTTAACTAAAAACAAAGGTTTAAATAAACGCAATTTGAAATTTTAATCAAGCAACCATTCACATAATTAGTCTGTGCCATGTTGCAATGTGGTACGTCTGCAATCTAAAACTAAATCAAAAACATTGCAGTAGGAATTACTTCAAAAAAATTTCCGTTGTTCGCAAACGACTTATTCGTTTAACATTTACAAAGTAAATAAAGGACTATGTTACACCAATTTACAATAAAAGTGAATTTCCTAACTTGTTTTATATTTAATGTGACAAATTTACCTCTTAACATATATATTTTTTAATTTTGCTTTAAAAGTATTACCATTATGTCTTCATGTAAATGATTCAACTTTGATATTTGAGTTTGATAGTCCAGATATACAAATTATGTAGTATTTATTATGAAGTGTATTGACTTTGTGTTACAAACGTGTAATTAATTAACCGTGTAGTGGCTGTTTAAGAATATCTACTTGCACATATTTTGATGGATTTACATGGATGTCATAAAAGACAACAAAGGGAAATTAAATAAATGGGCAGCAGCGTCTTTCTGATTACAATTCAAAATAAAAACTGCGGTTATCAACTGCTTGCCAAACGAGACAACTATGGCAAAATCCCCGCTATTGAGATAATGTATGGCAAAAGCTTATATTCAGCACTGGACTTTTATAGGCTGTAGCAAAGTGATGGATAATTTGTAATTCAATTCAATCAACGCTGACGCTAGGAGTATTCAAAAAATAACAGCTTTAAGTAAAACTTGCATGCATTTTTGATGACAATCTAAATTTTAAATGACGCCCCTTCAATAAATCCTACCCAAGCAAAGCCGGGGTTCTCTAGTGTATGATAAAACATAAGCTGAACCGAGTGTTTATTCATTAATTGATATCAACCTATCGAAATTCCATAACCGAACACAGACCTTCCCATAGATTGCGTCATATGAGAGATATTTCTCATAGTTCCCACGCTCAGCAGGCGGGTTGGCATCCGCTGTTTTATTTTATGGTATTATCGGGTAGACTTTGCTACCCGTCCCCTGTTTTATTTCCAACTATCGCCTCTTATGACAACCACGAAATAAAATGTATTTGTGGATTCTCTTAAGTCTCCACTACACGGCAAATATTAAAGTTATATATTAACTAAAAACAACAAAGTGTAATTTTTTTCATCCTTAACCCTTTGATTACACTGTATACACCTTTGATCGTGTTGACTACTCAGTCAACGCTATTTACATTATGCAGTGCGAGTGCACGACATTTTACTCTACAGTCAATAGTAGTCGCAATGCCCTCTTTTCCAATTATTACATGTTGAAATTGCTAGCAACGTTTGATATTGAAAAATGAAACTCGTCGAGTCTTCATTCGTTAAATAAATACAGATCTGCAAAGATGAATATGGCTGTTTGTCCTTATGTGTTCCTTGTTCCTTACTAATGTTGAATAATTACACACAGAGACTTCAATCGAAAACACTTCCAATCAAGTTCCTTAAAGTAATTGATGTTTACATTGCAAAAGGCATGACTGTGTATGTTTTTCGGAAAGGACTCAAACGATTTGGATGAAATTTAACATTTAGCCAATGTTTTGCTTTCAACTTTTGAATTTTTCATTGACTATAAAACAGTTTTCACCGGTATAACAAAGTATGACTATACAAAAAAGCTCGATATTTGGGTATCACACGAGCCCACTGAAAGAAAGCTATTTAAGCGTGTACTCATTTGCGATTCTCTATTGAAACGCAATGAAACCGAACCATTTTTGAAAAGATTGATGACGTATGATAAAAAGTGGATTACCTGCAACAAGAACGTGCAAAAACGATCATGGTCAAACGATATTCAAGCTTCACAGACTGTAGCGAAACCCGGATTAACACGCAATAAGGTGATCCTGTGTGTATGGTGTGGTTGGAAGAGCATAGCTTATTATGAGCTTTTACCACTGGGCAAAACCATCGATTCGGATCTCTAATGCCAATAACTAATGAGACTCTAGCAAAAAATTGAGAATACGTCCGGAATTTAACAACAGAAAAGGAGTATTCTTTCATCATGATAATGCCACCACACACATCCTTGACCACTCAGCAAAAAACTTTGAAATAACATGTCGTGAATTTGTATATAAAATACGAAGAAACTGTTTTCCCAACTTTTACGAACTGACGAAGAAACGTCAAAACTTAGCAATTCCTTCGGAATGAATAGCTGTAAAGCGTAACAGCAGACGTTAAACTCAACATTTGCAAGATGCAGTAGAAAGGCGGCGTTATGAGCTCCGATATTAGGTCGTCGATGCGAAATTTACTTTCGTGTTGTCGCATCTGCCGCCTACAATAGCCAAGGCCGAATTTTTATAGACGCGTTATATATTTGTTTTATTTTGTTTTACAAAGCATCTCTAGCGCAATTTTTCTTTTAATATATGCGCTGGCTCGCTCAAAGCTTCATCAGATAAATGTGATAAGTTTTTATAGAATTAAGTTTACAAACGAGCTCACAGTCCACCTAACAAAATATACCCAAAGCATTCTCTGAATTCTCCCATGCACAAAAAATATGTATATAATAAAGTTGTGTACGAGTGCTATGTTCTCGTTTGTCATACTTACATGACCACATAATAGTCTGAATAAGTTAACTAAAAACAAAGGTTTGAATAAACGCAATTTGAAATTTTAATTAAGCAACCATTCACATAATTAGTCTGTGCCATGTTGCAATGTGGTACGTCTGCAATCTAAAACTAAATCAAAAACATTGCAGTAGGAATTACTTCAAAAAAATTTCCGTTGCTCGCAAACGACTTATTCGTTTAACATTTACAAAGTAAATAAAGGACTATGTTACACCAATTTACAATAAAAGTGAATTTCCTAACTTGTTTTATATTTAATGTGACAAATTTACCTCTCAACATATATATTTTTTAATTTTGCTTTAAAAGTATTACCATTATGTCTTCATGTAAATGATTCAGCTTTGATATTTGAGTTTGATAGTCCAGATATACAAATTATGTAGTATTTATTATGAAGTGTATTGACTTTTCGCGTATTAAGAAGCTTAATTTTTAGCTTAAAGTTGTTGCATTGACTACCAATCCTTGAGACGTAAAGTTAAAAAGTCCTTTAAAGGAATGGTAACCATCCAGGAGCATCCGACGTTTGGCTAACGTTAACTACGTTGGGAACCCCTTTTACTGGTAACGAGAGATTCTATCTCATTTTTTAGAGTTGAAAACATGTTTGCATATTTGATTTCTTAATCTATGATAGATGTAGGTGTCTATCGGCCGCAGCACTTATCATTAGGTGGACTGTGAGCTCGTTTGTAAACTTAATTCTATAACAACTTATCACATTTATCTGATGAAGCTTTAAGCGAGCCAGCGCATATATTAAAAGAAAAATGGCGCTAGAGATACTTTGTTAAACAAAATAAAACAAATATAAAACTCGTCTATAAAAATACGGCCTTAGCTATTGGGGGCGGCGGATGCGACAACACGAAAGTAAACTTCGCGTCGACGACCTAATATCGAAGCTCATAACGCCGCCTTCCTACTGCATCTTGCAAATGTTGAGTTTAACGTCTGCTGTTACGTTTTACAGCTATTCGTTCCGAAGGAATTGCTAAGTTGTGACGTTTCTTCGTCAATTCGTAAAAGTTGGGGAAACAGTTTCTTCGTATTTTATATACAAATTCTCGACATGTTATTTCAAAGTTTTTTGCTGAGTGGTCAAGGATGTGTGTGGTGGCGTTATCATGATGAAAGAATACTCCTTTTCTGTTGTTAAATTCCGGACGTTTTTCTCAATTTATTGCAAGAGTCTCATTAGCTATTGGCATTAGAGATCCGAATCGATGGTTTTGCCAAATGGTAAAAGCTCATAATAAACTATGCTCTTCCAACCACACCATACACAGGATCACCTTATTGCGTGTTAATCCGGGTTTCGCTACAGTCTGTGGAGCTTGAATATCGTTTGACCATGATCTTTTTTGCACGGTCTTGTTGCAGGTAATCCACTTTTTATCATACGTCATCAATCTTTTCAAAAATGGTTCGGTTTTATTGCGTTTCAATAGTGAATCGCAAATGAGTACACGCTTAAATAGCATTCTTTCAGTGGGCTCGTGTGATACCCAAATATCGAGCT
Organism: Parnassius mnemosyne; assembly: GCA_963668995.1. Taxonomy (NCBI): domain Eukaryota; kingdom Metazoa; phylum Arthropoda; class Insecta; order Lepidoptera; family Papilionidae; genus Parnassius; species Parnassius mnemosyne. The sequence goes on along the minus strand of CAVLGL010000093.1, from coordinate 2,439,561 downwards.
TTTTTGTATAGTCAGACTTTTTTATACCGGTGAAAACTGTTTTATAATCAATGAAAAAGTCAAAAGTTGAAAGCAAAACATTGGCTAAATGTTAAATTTCATACAAAACGTTTGAGTCCTTTCCGAGAAACATACACATTCATGCCTTTTGCAATGTAAACATCAATTACTTTAAGGAACTTGGTTGGAAGTGTTTTCGATTGAAGTCTCTGTGTGTAATTATTCAACATAAGTAAGGAATAAGGAACACATAAGGACAAACAGCCATATTTATCTTTGCAGATCTGTATTTATTTAATGAATGAAGAGTCGACGAGTTTCAGTTTTCAATATCAAACGTTGCTAGCAATTTCAACATGTAATAATTGGAAAATAGGGCATTGCGACTACTATTGATTGTAGAGTAAAATGTCGTGCACTCGCACTGCATAATGAAAATAGTGTTGACTGAGTAGTCGACACGACCGCAGGTGTATACAGTGTAATCTAAGGGTTAAGGATGAAAAAAATTACACTTTGTTGTTTTTAGTTAATATATAACTTTAATATTTGCCGTGTAGTGGAGACTTAAGAGAATCATCAAATCCATTTTATTTCGTGGCTGTCATAAGAGGCGATAGTTGGAAATAAAACAGGGGACGGGTAGCAAACCCTACCCGATAATACCATAAAATAAAACAGCGGATGCCAACCCGCCTGCTGAGCGTGGGAACTATGAGAAATATCTCTCATATGACGCAATCTATGGGAAGGTCTGTGTTCAGTTGTGGAATTTCGATAGGCTGATATCAATTAATGAATAAACACTCGGTTCAGCTTATGTCTTATTCTACATTAGAGACCTCCAGCTTTGCTTGGGCAGGATTTATTGAAGGGGCGTCATTTAGAATTAAGATTTTTTATCAAAGATGCATGCAACTTTTACCTAAAGCTGTTACGCTTTGAACACTCCTAGCGTCAGCGTTGACTGGCAATTGGAAATCATCCAACACTCCACTACAGCCTATAAAATGGCAAGAAGAAGAAGCCTTTGCATTACATTGTCTCAATAGCGGTGATTTTGCCATAGTTGTCTCGCTTGGCAAGCGGGTTGATAACCGCAGTTTTTATTTTGAGATGTAATCAGAAAGACGCTGCTGCCCATTTATTTAATTTCCCTCTGTTGTCTTTAATGACATCCATGGGACAATATGTGCAAGTAGATATTCTTAAACAGCCACTACACGGTTGATTAATTACAAATGCATAAGTATATGTTTACAAGGCTAAAAATCGCAGCGGAATTCGATACGAGGGAATTCATACGAGTGTCGGCAATCCTGACGGTCTTTTTTATGGGCGACGTAAATGTAGGAATAGTTCTTGAGTATGCAGATATTGTAATATGTTACTATATAGTAATATATTACGAATATAATATAAAACGTTCACAATATATTCAGTAATATGCTCTGTGCTCAGCACTCAATATCGGAGAGCGAATGTCCTCGTTGACAGCGGTCGGTTTGTGCCTGGCCGTTTAAAATACAATTATGAATTTAGTTATTACAAAAACTTGAATGAAGAAATTAAAAAAAAATATCTTAACTCCTTTATACCCTGTGCTTGAATGCAGTGAGCAGTTGGCGAGCGCCCGACACCTGATAAATGGACTGTATTTTAAAAACCATTTCTCCATAGCCTTCAGAGAGAAATATTTCCGTTAATTGCCTTTGTTAAGGTAATTACTTTGTTCTCTGCGAAGTGATGATTTAGTACATACTGAAGATATTGGTTGCCAATGAAAAAATGTGCGCAAAGGTTTTTTTTTTAATATTAAAGTATTTAGTTTTTATTAAATTAAACTAATTTTACGGAATTGATGGCTCTTAATTTTAACTTTTTAATTTCCGTTTCGAGAACTTTACAGCACCTATGGTCACTGCGAGAGTCCCCCGTATTTGTAAAATCCGTAAAATTAATATATATATAACAATATAGGTGTAAATAAACTATATGGTAAGGAATCTATAGGACTTTTCTTACCTGTGTAATATTATTTTTTTATAGAACTAGAGTGACAAGCGAGCACACAGTCCTCCTGATGGTAAGCGGATATTGTGGTTATAGACATCTACACCTATCTTCGATTAGGAATCAAAATGCAGGAGGGCTAAGATGGAACTCCTCGTTACTAGTAAAAAGAGTTTCCGGTTAATTTTCCGAAATATTATCAGACCAATAATTTTAAGTCTCATATTTAAACGCCAGCTAATATTTTTGTAAAATTACAACACTAATTTTTGATCTGAATCAGATCTGATCTTTGGTCTCTGACCCTAGCAATTCTAAGTATTCCTACATACGTAAGATGCAGTAAGGTTTACAAAACCACACTATATGCTATGCAGATCAAGAAGATAAAACATCATACTCAATTTTGTATATATATAAATCTAAGCTATGGATATTTTATATTAAAAAATTAATCCCTTTGTAACTGTCATAAGTTAGCATTTAATTACGATTAGGAAAAATATTTAATAAATACTATAATTTGTTAAGCATGTTTTTACACATTTCTTATAAAAAAACACTATATTTGCGAGCTGTAAAAAATTATATGACTGTATAAAGCGTGCCTTTGCCTCCTTCAAAAATTGTTATCACGAAACAATGTAAACAAAGATTAACATTCGATTTTGTTTAAAGCTTAAATGTAAAGTGCTGTTGTGAAGTATGTGTGAATTACTGAAAGACCTTTCGATTTGGGTATAACTATTTATTAGCAGTTTGAAATAACATGGTTTGCCGTCCAACTTTCAAACAGAGCTAAGAACTTTATGAAACAGGGGAAATGGGCATTATTTATTTTAGGAACATCAAATGTAAATGACACTTCTGAGGAACTTGCAATATGTATGCTTTGCACTCAAGCGGTACAAAACGGTATCCCACCGTTTTTAATTGCAATAATTTACATAAATTAACGTCATGCATGTTATTATTAGTGTAGAGAATATAGATGTTTCAATAAATCTTACAAACTTACTTTACATGGCTTGTGATGGTTTAAAACTCCCAATTCAAATATTCAATAATCTTAGACTTGTTATTATTGCATATGCATTTAAATCTATAATGATACATTGAAAATGAGCCAGATTAGGAGTACCCTTAACCGACGCGCGTGTATGCGTAAATATATGGATGTTAAAGGAGGCGAGAGAAGTGTGTCAGGATCGCGTCAAATGGAAGTTCGTAGTCTCTGCCTACCCCTCTTTGTGACAGGCGTGAGTGTTTGTATTGTATTGTATTGTATTAAATCTCTTAAACCTCTGTTTTAAATTTTTTTTATTTTAATTTCAGAATCACAAGTTAATTCCATACCACATTTCCCAAGCAACAAGTACATACAAGAAATGATCAAGTTATAGAACTTCTGAAAAGAAAGTAACAAGCAAATACAATGTTCCAGACAGCTAGAAAAAATGAGGGTTATCTGCAGTTATTAATATTCCTGTTTTTAATTTTTCTAAACCTAATACAACAACAATAGCATTACTGTAACTAAAAATGAAAAAGACTTATAAAATTTTATCAATATTTTCATGTTTTATCAAATTAATTTTTCTATTTTAAAAGAAACTGATTTTTGGTTGATTTTGAATTTTTTTTTATAGGAGAGGGGGCAAACGAGCAAGCGGCCCACCTGATGGTAAGTGACTACCGCCGCCCATGAACAACTGCAACACCAGGGAGGGAATTGCAGATGCGTTGCCGACCTTTTAAAAAGGAGTACGCTCTTTTCTTGAAGGTCCCTAAGTCATATCGGTCCGGAAAAATCGCTGATGGTAATCGATTCCACAAGGAAGTCGTGCGAGGAAGAAAACATCTTCTAAATCACACAGTGGTGGACCCCCAATCATCCAGATGGTGTGGATGGTATCGGGAGTTCTGCCGCGATGTGCGTTCGTGAAATTTGGCGGCTGGGATTAATCCGAACAATTCCTCAGAGCACTCCCCATGGTAGATGCGAAAGAAAATGCAAAGGGATGCAACATCTCTTCGCAGTGCCAATGAATCGAGCCGATCGGAAAGGGCTCGGTCGTCGATGATTCGGGCCGCTCTGCGCTGGATGCGGTCAAGTGGAAGGAGCTGGAACTGGGGAGCCCCTGCCCAGAGATGGGAACAGTATTCCATGTGAGGCCGAACCTGCGCCTTGTAAAGTTGCAGGCGGTGTGCCGGCATGAAATACTGTCCCGCTCTGCTGAGCACGCCAAGCTTTTTAGAGGCCAATTTGGCCTTCTCTTCCAAGTGACCACGAAACTGCACGTCACTCGATATGTCGACTCCGAGGATACCGATACCGGCTGAGGCAAGAAGGGAAGTGCCTTGAAACTGAAGAGATACGACAAAGGGGTTCTTTTTAGCGGTAAACGTGCAAACTTGTGTCTTCTGAGGATTAAACTGGACTAGATTTAGTCACCCCCAATCCGAGACTTTGTTTAGCAAATACTCGACTTCAGACACAAGTTTACGATTTTGAATAAAGATTTAACTGTTATTTAAAAAAAATAATTTAAGAATTGATACTAATGATGATAGATTGATTAAAATATGTTGATATTAAATAAATGATTAAAATTTGTATCATAATTTTATTACTAAATCCTTATTGAAATTACGTTACCTATATCATTTTACTTTCAATATTTCCTTTACATATGAAATCGTCCAGTAAACCTCTCAGAAATGAGAACAGACGTCTGCCCAGCAGTGGGGGCGTATAAAGGCTGTAAATTATTATTTTTTAGACGGTAGTACAAAACGTTATAATTTCAATCCCTATCGATCGGAATATTTTTCAAGATAAAGCTTGCTGGGATTCGAACCCGGGAGGTCATGATCGGCAGTCACAATCTAAGTAATGAAATCTAAGTAAAAGTAATGAATTAATTCGCAACATTTTTTAAAATTTGTTTTGTCCATGTTCATCTTAAGACCTATCCGTTGGGAAGCACTATTGAGGTCATTGAGCATAGTGCTTGGGTCCTCCAGCGATTCTGCCATAAGGACTATATCGTCGGCAAATCGAAGGTGAGTGATGTACTCGCCATTTATGTTGATCCTTTCTAGTCCAGAAGCTTGAAAACGTCTTCCAATGCAGCGGTGAAGAGTTTCGGGGATATGACGTCACCCTGTCTTACACATGACATCAACATTAAACGGTATTCGCTGAAGGTCATACAGGCCGTATGTACGAACCAACCTCGACATACTCCGATGAGGAGGTGGAGGAAATATATGAGGATATCTCAAGAGCCATGCATTCCTCCAAAACCCAATATACGGAGACTTCAATGCAAAACTAGGCACAAGAGAGAACGGTGAGCTGAAAGTAGGGAAATTTGGAATACGGCAACGGAAACCAAGGGGCCAACTCTTTCTTCCAGAAGCGGCCCTACAGGAAGTGGACCTGGTCGAGCCCCGACGGTTCGACAAAAAATGGGAGTGACTTCATTATGACGACCAGACGACAACTGTTCAGTGATGTCTCAGTGATCGCGAGGGTGAAAACCGGCAGCGATCACCGAATGGTTAGAGGCGCACTGAACCTAAACGTTAAGTTGGAGAGGTCTCGTCTAATGAAGTTAACGCTCCGTCCACCTCGTGCTCTAATCCAAAGTCCCGAAACCTTTCAGCTCGAGCTACAAAACCGTTTTCAGTGCCTAGAAGACTGAAATGAAGTGGACCATATGAATGACAAGCTCGTGGAAACTGTCCATGTGGCCGGAGCTAAGTTCTGCAAGACCTGCCGCAGAAGAACACAAAAACTCTCCGATCACTCTCTTAATCTCATAGTTGTTAGACGGGAGATGAAGCTACATTTTTCAACAGATTTGACAGCACACAGGCAACTGAACAGACAGATCTCCAAATGCATGCGGCGGGACTTACGCAACTTCAATACAGCTCGTATTGAAGAAGCAATCGAGCGGAACCAAGGCTCCAAAGTCTTTGCCAGAGATCTGTCTGCCAGAAAAAGCAAACTCGCAAAGCTGAAGACAGAATGTGGCAGCATCATTTCCGGGGCACCTGAGATTTTGAGTGAGATTGAGAGGTTCTATGGGCAGCCGTACACGTCATCGTTGGTACCACACACGAGTGTGAGTAACGATCCGAGAGCGAGTTATTCCGATGATATCCCGGACGTCAGTCTGAGCGAGATTAGAATGGCTCTCCAGCACCTTAAAAACGGCAAGGCCCCAGGCGAGGATGGAATTACAGTAGAGCTTCTGAAAGCGGGTGGAAAACCGGTACTCTAAGTCCTTCAGAAGCTCTTTAATTCCGTCCTCCATGGTGGCATTACACCGGAGGCGTGGAGCAGAAGTGCGGTGGTCTTGTTCTTCAAGAAAGGCGACAACGCTCTCTTGAAGAACTAAAGACCGATTTCCCTTCTGAGCTGCGTCTACGTGCTGTTTTCGAGAGTCATTACGAATCGTCTCGCGCGCAGATTTGACGACTTCCAGCCACACGAACAAGCCGGTTTCCGAAAAGGCTTTAGCACCATAGACCACATACAAACCCTTCGGCCAATTGTACAAAAGTCAGAGGAGTACAATTTGCCACTATGTCGGGCGTATGTGGACTATGAGAAAGCCTTTGATTCCGTCGAAATTTTGGCGGTGCTGCAGTCCCTTCAGCGGTTCCAAGTGGACTGTCCGTATAACAAAGTGTTAAAGTGCTTGTACGGTAGGGCTACAATGGCTATCCGAGTACAGAACCAGAGTACGAAACCTATCCAATTGCAGGGAGGTGTAAGTAACATTTAATAGCGTTCATGTTTAATGTCCATATCACACCTATGCCGGTAGTTGTTGGGAGCACTGAGCTCGAAGTTGTTGACGAGTATGTTTACCTGGGACAAATAGTCCGACTAGGTAAGTCCAACTTCGACCGAGAGGTCAATCGACGGATTCAACTCGGTTGGGCAGCGTTCGGGAAATTACGGCACATCTTCTCGTCAGACTCAAAACTTAAAAACGAGACTGTATAATCAGTGCGTGTTGCCAGTGATGACATACGGAACTGAGACGTGGTTCTTCACTGCTGGCCAGATGAGGAAGCTCAAGGTCGCTCAGCGAGCTACGGAGAGGGCTATGTTCGGAGTTTCTCTGCATGATAAACTCAGAAATGAGGATATCCGCAATAGAACCAGAGTGACCGACATAGCCCAACGGATTAGTAAGCTGAAGTGACAATGGGTCGGCCATATAGCTTGAACAACCGACAACCGATGGGGAAGAAAGGTTCTCGAATGACAGCCTCGTATCGGTAGGCGAAGTGTTGGGCGTCTCCCCACTAGATGGAGTGACGACCTGGTAAGATATGCAGTAAGTCGATGGATGCAGGTGGCTTAGGACCGTGCTATGTGGCATTCTTTGGGGGAGGCCTATGTTCAGCAGTGGACTTGTAAAGGGCTGTAATGATGATGATGATGAATTTTTAAAGTTGTATTTTCATGCAATATTATTCATTTACTTTATCTTTAACAAATTATAACAAAATACTTCGCCCCCGGGTGGGCTCGAACCACCAACCTTTCGGTTAACAGCCGAACGCGCTAGCCGATTGCGCCACGGAGGATTATATCCATAACATATTTTATCAGTCTCAATATAAATCAGTTCACACCGTATAGTAGCGGCATAAGAAAATGTGAGTGTTCCTAGAAGAGACTACATGAAAAAAAAAGGATTAAGTATAGAAAAACGTAGGGTTACAAATTTTGAGGTTATGGAGTTATGTCCAAACTCACTTGAAATAATTATTATTGTCATCATCATCACCATTACCCATTGCAAGACCACTGCTTTTATACCTCCTCTATAGGCTACCACAAAGCACGGTACTGAGCTTCTAGCCATGTGTATCCATTGTCTATAATGTTTTGTGAGGTCGTCACTTTGTATAATAGGCAGTACCCCAACATTGCGAATGCCAGTACTAGACTGCCTCTCCTTTCTTACCCAATATTTGTTATTTCTACAATCATATAATCTATCTTAATATATTTATTACCCTACTTCATGTTGGCTGAAATAAGAAAATAAAGAAGTTAGGGTAGACCTCTAAACCTCCACTCGTTCAAAAACAATTTAAAGGATCATACTGGGGTTCGTAAAATGGCTGAATGAAACTAGTTTAGTCAGTAATTCTACCAGTCTTAGTCGATGTCATGTTTGTATCCATTGTTTGCAGTTTTCATGCATTTTTGTGTTATCTTGTTTTCTAATTGCTTGCTGAGTGCTATGAGTATTTCATAACATAAAGTCGCTACCAAGGAATATTCCTTTTTTTAACCCACTTCAAAAAGGAAGAGATACTCAATTCAACTGTACGTTTTTTATGTGTGTTAGCTCAGGTGAACCTAGTGTGAGCTCTAGTTGAACTGATTTCGATGATAATTTTTTAATGTGATAGCTAGTGTTTTTTATGTGGTCCTATATAAATTTGATCAAGGTCCAACCAGTAGTTATTGCGTTATCCTTAATAACTTATATCGAAGTCCGATGTACAAAATTTTTAATTTTACCACTTATTCTAAATAACTTTAGTTAATTCTAACCTCAGAGGTGGGATGATGTCTAGTAGTATTATACAGGGTATTTTTGGAACGCTCCCGAAAACTAAGACAGGCGACAGCACCAAGTATACCTTTGATCTTGGGTCACAAATAAATTTAATCCTGATGAAAAAAAAATCATATTTTTACAACGTTTTATTAGCTTTATTCACGCGCCATCATGTTAGTACAGCTAAATGAAACGATAATTTCATTAAAAAATTTATGAAAATACTGAAACATAAAACCAGCAGTGGAAACTGAATTGATATCACCTGACTAATGGAGGTTAATGTACGCACGAACGGTGAAAAAAGAACGCTGGCCTTGAACTTGGGCACTGAGCGATTTATCACATATTGGTACGAAGGGGGCGCGCGACGGGGGAACAATCCGCCAGTATTACTGTGCCTGCATGCTATTGGTTCCCGCGCTTTGTCCGCTCCGAAAATACAGTCGCATACACAGCTTACTTTGCGACTCGCGACGATGTTTTAAAAAGGAAGGAAAGAAAAATTATTTATATCTATTGTTTTATGACTAAACTAGTGAACGAAAAGGTAAATATGATAGGAGAAGGTGAATGGGGAAAATTGTGCAGTAAAATTAAAAGTGTTGAGGAAGAATACCGAAAAAATTACCATGTGATCGACCTGATGACGGAAGCTCAAGCGAAGATGAAAGTGATGATGAAGTAGCATCCAGTAACACCAACACACCATCAACATCTGGCTTCCATGTGGCAAAGACGTCATAATGGACGGCGTGTCACCCTTAGCTTAAGTTTTCTTGTTACAAACTACTTTATATTTTACGATAGAAATTACAAATAATGCTCAAGTAAACATTCAAAATCATAACTCAAGAGTTGCGGGTTGTTATTTTATGTGTCTCACTACCAATGCTTTTCTAATATTTACTAATAATAAAAAAGTAATAAATTACTATTAGCGTCCTTTCAACTTCAAATGACCTTTCCAAAATATGTAAAAATGTTAAATGAATGGCAGTTTTTTAATTTATTACGTTGGAAAGACGCAAAATGGTTATATGCGTCTTTCATTCGATGTTTTTATGTGGCCAGGTGTATTTTTTAAGCTAAAATGAAAAAGAAAATTTGTTTTATTTAAATAAATAAACAAATTATCAAAAAAATAAGTTCGTCTTTAAAATCTTCAAGTCTCTACGTATTTCAATTTTCATATTGATACCTTTTAATATACTTTAGACACAGCAGGGTCTGAAAGAAAAATTCATCTATTTATTTTTTATTTCGATTTTACGTTTTTGTTAGTTGCATCCTTCTTTATTATGACGGCAGAATGCCTAACCCTGTCGCCTCACGCTTGTGACGCAGTAGGTTTCAGCCTTGGCGGGGTTCGTTCGTTTTAGTTTTTGAGACAGTTCCGTGTTGATTTTGTACACGCGTGCGCGAGCGACAGTTCAATCGTTTTGTTTAATAAATTTACTTGTGATTACGTGTTCATATTATTGTTGTTGTTACGTTTTTGGATTCTTTTTTGTTTTAATAATGCCTAACGCGTACGTTTATAGTGCTCAACATGTTAGGTATCCGAACCTAGGTACACGAAGTATCGCTAAATAAATTGTTAAGACGTCGGGATGGAACAAGTGTGTCATACTTTGCAGTGCACAAAGTGTTGAAGCGTAACCGGATGCGCCCATACAAATTGCACAAAGTGCAAGCTTTAGTTCCCGGCGATCACGACCGCCGACGAGTTTTCTGCCGTTGGTTATTATACCAGCAACAACGTGTGCCTTGTTCCATTGAGCACATTATCTGGACGGATGAGTCGACATTTACCAGAAACGGCCTGTGGAACCGAAGAAATACACACGTGTATTCAGAGGTTAACCCGCACGCTGTTCGACAAACCAGGCACCAAACCCGATGGTCGGTTAACGTATGGACAGGTATTAAGGATCGCATACTGGGACCAGTGTTTCTGCCACAGCGACTGAATGGACAGCGATACCTAAACTTTATAAGTGAACAGTTGGTTGACATTTTAGACGACCTATCGTTGGCTGAATATCGCCGACCATGGTTCCAGCATGATGGTGCACCTCCATATTTCGTGAGGTTCGTCTGTGAGCGCCTCACCGAATTATTTGATAATCGCTGAATTTGGCGGACTAGGACCACTCGGTTGGCCACCTCGCTCGCCAGATCTGACCCCGTTAGACTTCTTTCTGTGGGGGTATGTGAAAGAAAGGGTTTTTAATCGTGAGTGTGATAGTGCTGACGAAACTTCAAAAGGATCGAGGATGTTTTCGACAAACTACATACGGACTGTGTCGAAGACTACACGATGATGCCCCGCCTGCATGAGGAGATGCAACACCGAGCCCAAATCTGCCTTGAAATGAATGGAGCACAATTTGAGCCGCATCTCATAAGACCACGGAGGATTTAGAGCGGTAAGCTGTTTCATAAGTATTTTTTTTAAATAACTTAATACTGGACTAATCTGAATAGGTACATAACTGAATACATGTGAATAATAAACATACCTACACGATGAATAAAAATGCATGACTCCAATCTTGGTTATATTTCATTAATTTAAGTATTTTTTCATTAGCGGGGAATCGAACCAGTTATTTGGGTTATTTAACCTGTAAATTCGTATTAAAGTGGCTACGTGGAGACAATTACAGTGGCAAAATAGTAGGTTAAGTAGATAAGTTAGGTATTTAGACAAGTGTTGTAAATTATTAGGTAATGTGGTATTGCCCGCTAGTTGCGGGCCGCGCGAATTTGCGTTCGCGCGGCCATTAATCATTGACCTTTAGTCAGGTGATATCAATTCAGTCATTCCACTGCTGGTTTTATGTTTCAGTATTTTCATGATATTTTTTATGAAAGTATCGTTTCATTTAGCTGTACTAACATGATGGCGCGTGAATAAAGCTAATAAAACGTTGTAAAAAGATGATTTTTTTTTCATCAGGATCGAATTTATTTGTGACCCATGATCAAAGGTATACTTGGTGTTGTCGCCTGTCTTAGTTTTCTGAAAAATACCCTGTATATTGTCTTTTAATTATAGGGAATAGAACATAGTTTCGAAAGTCAATAAAATTTAGCATCCATGGAGCCTCACAACACATCGGGTTATAAATTTCGTTCAAAGGCACTTAGTTTTGTCAAACGGTCGAGTATACACGGGCCGAATGATGAGGAGTTTAATAAATGGCGCATTTTTGTACAGAACAGTTCAGCGATGAACAATCGGGTTCATCACAATATACTGAAAGCACTTAGCGCTGCAAATCGTTCAGAAGCGGTTATTAAACTTGAATAATTGTTGACAACCTATTCGATTCTCTTTATCTAAGCTTAGTATTATATTTTATATTAAAAAAATCCAGTGCATTTTATTGTTATTATGAATCTGCTTTGTTATTATTAATAATGTAATGCAACGACCGCGTGGCCTGAGGTTAGAGTACCTGGCGGCTACGCAAGACTGCTACACCAGGCCGCTACGCCAGGCTGCTACGACAAGGCGTTACATTGGACTGCAACGATAGTTTGTTACGCAAGGCTACTACAACAGTTCCGGTTTGAACAAAGTATCCGTAGTGGACTCAGAAATTTTTACTTTTTTTTTTATAGAAATAGGGTGACATACGAGCACACAGTCGACCCGATGGTAAGTGGTTGCTGTGGCCCATAGACGTCTACATCCATCCTCGTTTGCAAATTAAAATGCAGATACGTTACCAGCCTTGAGGACTAAGATGGAATGCCTCTTTTCTAGTTTAAAGGGTCTCCGGTTCTCTACACTCACCATACAAAACACAGCAGCATTAAGCTGCTATTTTACGCTGGTATTCTGTGAGAGCGTGGTCCTTACCCGGTCGTGCTGACCCATTCACGCTGGAACTATATTATAAATATAGCTGCAGCTTGACTCTACCACGTATAAACTGGAATAATAATTCATGCAAAAACACAAATTGTTGATTTATATATTTTTTATATAGAGCGCTGTTTTTGATGATTGGTCCCGTGTTCCACACCATACATTTAATCTAATCGCAGAAAAACTATACTACGTGTGTTGTGGATACTTAGTGCTGAACATAAATAAACCCATTTTTGCGACATAATATAACGCATGCTATACTTAAAAATTGTATTCAATGTCTAATTTTTAATTTTTCTAAGTGTGCACATGTCATAATGTAAATCTTTTGCTTGTGAGACATTTTTTATTCGTGATAGGCAGTACAAATTCTTTCTTTGTTTCTTCCTTCCTTGCTTTTTTTCTTTCTTTCATAAAAGCTTAACATCAGTCACAAGTAGATTAGGAAAGTAACTTTCCGATTACACGTTAACTATCATATTTTCTGTCTAATTGAAAATTTTGGTATACGCTTACCTAAGAATATATTGACACATCTACTTTTTAAAAGTTTACAGAAACTGGGATCAAAAATTTTATAAATATTTTAAAAGAAGTTATGACTTCATTTTACATTTTGTCACGGATTTTGTGGTTTTGGCTACTAGTATAGACCTTATTGGATATTCAGGGAAAATAAGTTCCACTGTTCATAACAATCAAAGAAGGGGAAGAGTCATGCATTTGTGTCGTTGTTACTTTGAACAACTTCCAAAAAATTATTTATGCGTCTGAGAATTTACAGGATACTGTGTAAAATCAAGTAAATAATAAATCTGGTTGATGGAAATCGAAACGTTTAATTTGTAACAAACACATATATGAATCATGCTCATGAACTAAAATATTATAATGGTATAACCTTTAATTAGTTCATAATAATTTAGAAATATTCAAATCAAACTAAAACAAATGAAATTTAAAGGAATCACAAATTATTTTCTCTTAAGAGGATGCGTACAGAATGTTGGCGATACAGGTAGCTTTCAAATATTTCACTGTTTCGATTGATTTGTCTAAATGAAAATATAAAATATCGTTCTTTTAATTATAAAAATCAATGGTCAGTGATTACTTTCTATTTAAAAAACAAAAGCAAATTAATGTTTTTAATGGTAGCTTAAGGTAAGTAAAGTTATGATACTGTGTAGTGGCGGAGTAAAAATACATATAAATTACCCCATATCATGCCGTGTGTGTCGTAACATGCAACATATGGAAAGAAACCAGAAGATGGAAAATAGCATCTTCCTAATAACGACTAATATAAAATAGAGGTTGCCAAACCGCTTGCAATGCGTGGCAACTATGGCAAATATCCTGCCTATGAGGCAATATATATATGGGAGGGCTATGTTCAGCATTTTACTTTAATAGGCAGTAATAGTAATGCTAAAGTTTTGAGGTTAAAACCAGAATTAAATCAGGAAGAGTTCAACTTCAATAAATTGGTCTTAGATAAATGAATAAGCAGTAAAAATAAATTAAAAAATATATATATAGGAACTTGTGGAGTTCTTACTTCCATAGAACCTTTAGAAATTAAGCCTTCATGACAAAAGTAATGAGCTTAGTTATTTTACTATATCAATTAAGTAAAGTAAAATTTGCGATGACACATTTGTCAAATATGCCATACTTATTCACTAACTGAACAAAATGTCATAATTGTCACTTACGCCAACGTAGTTCTGGAAGCGGTTCCACCTTGCGGCGAAGAACCCTGCATAACCGACAAATAAATCGTTGTTATACGCAGAAGCGGGAGAAAACACGCCAAGTGCTACAATGACACTGAACATCCTCTCTTGATAAATACGAAAACTAACAATCTGCCGTTTTACCATTGTGTAAATTATCCACTTTTAAAACACTGAAGGCTTAAAAAGTCAATTACACATTTTTTGTGATCGGAATATTTAAATGATCTTTTAGTGTATCTATATAACTTTTAGTAAGAATTTTCATGACCGAAATTATAAAAGGGGGATATCATAATCATTATCATTCTTTTTCTTCTTAAGTCTCTGAAATTCACTCTTGGATATAGGCTTGTTTCGTATGGTGGGTGTAGAGAACCGTAAGCCCATTTTACTGGAAAAGAGGCATTCCATCTTAGTCCTCACGGGTGACAACGAATCTGCATTTTGATTCTATATTGATGAAAGATGTAGATGTCTGTGGGTCACAGCAACCACTTAACATCAGGTGGAGTCTGTGCTCGTTTGTCACCCTATCCCATAAAACTTACCATCAAGAGGACTGCACGCACCACACCTCGCGTCGCTTATTCTATGAAAAACTTTACCATTTTGGTTATTACCATACCATTTTGTTTGTATCTGTAACAATTATAAGCTCATTTTTTATATATTTAATTTTTGGTAACGAAATATTGCCGATTTTAACCCGAGGCCTTCTATCTGGTTATGTTTTTATTTATTTATTATACGTTGTAAAAATATTATTGTGTATTTATGATTTTAATTTATATATTTATACAGCTCAACTAGGTGCAAAAACTATTATATAATAAATATTAATAATAATATATTTATTGTTTTATTTTTAATATTTATTTATACAGCCCCACTAAATGCCAATACTATTACCCACTAAATACCCCAAAACAAAAATAATAATATTGTTTATTTCGGTGTTGTATATTATGGTAAAACATTATATATTTAGTCATTGTAACCTATTCTGTTTATTTAATGATTTATGTTGAGACTGATCAAATAAGAAGCCTTAGTTGATCATCCTAGCATACAAAAATACACAAAACGTTGATATAGCGTAATTACCTCCGGCAATTGAGACTTATACAATCGCGGTACTGCCAGAACAATTGTATTAGGCTATAAAAACACTTTTTCATGCAGGATTTAAACCCACCTACCACAGCGAAACAGCCGGATATTTCCGAGCCTAAGGACATAAAGTATTTATATAATATACACGGCCTGTTTATTCTTATAAAACATTTTATAGTTCTTTAAAGAAAAACGACGCAGAGTAATTAGAAATAACGGAAACATTTTTCAACACAAAAACAACTTACAAATGACTCACGAAAAGAACCAAACTTTTAGGTCGTCTTAATAATGAGGCTAATTTCTATACAACCCTGAGATTTGTAATCTTCCTTTAAGATAAGTAAATGAAAATCTGAAGAGAGAAAAAAGATACCCTTTTTTCTTTTTATATGTTTTGGTTTCGTAAATAAGCAATAATAGTACTCTGAAGAGTATTTTTTATAGATTAATTTGAGTAGAGTTGGAAAAACGTTTGCTAGTCTTTTTATAGTTTATTGCATGAGAGCTTTTGTATTTTTTTAATAGCCAATATTAGCTAATATGTAAGCTAATCATCTCATGAGTTACGTTAAAGCATGGAAAAATAAATTTCGAGTGTCCAAGCAGCGACAAAAGTGAGAGACATCTAGCACTGCCCTTGCCCCTTCGCCTTTTGCTTTGACAATCTATTTACGAATTATTATTGCTCGTCATCCATATCCGCAATAGTGAGATGAAGTGACTATGATCCATCCATATAGCTCAAAGAACCAATAACTGATGGGGAAGAAATGTTCTCGAGAGGCATAGTAATGCCGATAAAAGAACAGTAGAGCGGCCCTCCACAAAATGGAGTGACAACCTGGTGAGACATGCAGGAAGTCAATGGATGCAGGTGATACAGGACCACGCTTTGTGTCATTCCTTTGGGAAGACTTATGTTCTGCAGTGTACTTTTAATAATGATGGTGATAAATTGCTCGTAGCTACAAGCAATTATAAGCTAAACAAAAGAATGTGACATTGTAAATAGTAAAAAGTAAAGAAATGCTGCAGCTATATTACGAGAAACAGGGAATATTCAATGAAAAAATCATGTTTTTATAAAATATCAGCGTACTTATAATGTCCTTGAGAAATAATTTCTTTCGCGGTCGGTCTTATTCCGAATCTAAAAGAGACTAGGCATTTGTGCAGGACTGGATTATAGTGTACGTGCATTTTCAACCTAAATCAGATATGATCATTGGGGAATTTCTCTAGAGAGCGGGTTAGTGGAAGCAGAATTTGACTCGCTGCCTGTACGTGTATCATGCACATGGAAATTGGTTTGAAAATACAAGATTGCACGAAGTTCTCCGTGTTAAGGACGTTTGCATTGTTGCGTTTGCAAATCAGGCAAATTTATGCTATTTTTCGATACATTTTGTGACAAAACTAAATCAAATCAAAAATAAGTAATAACTCCCACGTATAGACTGGTTCTTCATCTTCAAATGTTAGTAACAATTTTGTTGAAATTAAAAGTTTTTTTTATATTGTAAAAACGATCTTTCCTAGCCATTTCCTACAAAATTAACGATACCGGCTCAAGTTTAGGTACATTTTTTGCTCACATCGAATGCATCGTGTCGAATTGCTATCGTACCGATTAAGGAATAAACGGCTTTAAGACTAAACGTGTCAATCTATGAAAAAAATGAATTTAGTTGACTCTTTGAAGCGGCTCTATAATACTATTATGTCAATATAATAACAACGTAATGCTATATTCTATTCACCTTTAAACAGCTTCGAATTTTTATAAAAGAAACAGCTAAAATAAAACTTCGCGCAGTTAAATTTATTATTTATTTAAAATGTTGGATTGTCAACTAAAAGGCACAAGTTGATTCAATTTGCTGTTTGTAATACAGGCGTGGGAAATAGAATGTTCGTTTTCATCGTTGATTGGACTGAATTATTTTGGAGCCATCATGAAAGCCTATTACAAGTCCATTCATGAACATACGTCTCTCCCATACATTGCCACAAATTCTTGAGCAACCTGTATCTACAGGCGCGTTTCATCAGGTCGTCATTCCATCTGGTGGGGAGTCACCCAACTACTTTTACTGCCGCAACGGCCGCTCGAGAACTTTTCTTCCCTATCGGTTTTCGGTTCTTCAGCTATATAGCTGGCCCATAAACACTTTAGTTTATAGATCCGCTGAGTTGTGTCAGTTATTTTTAAATATAATTTTATTTCTTAAAGTTGTGGTGGAAAGTGTACAGCTGGCAGAATGTTGCCCCTGTTTTATCGTTTAATTAATGTTTTGATGTGGATTAAGAGTCGTAAATATGACGCGAGTTTGTGTGTCTGCACATGTGAACCATATTGGAAATGACGAAAAAAGCGCTTCCATTTTGATATTAACCCCAAGTTATTTTGTTCTCTTAGGCGACTTAAGAACTTGAGATATTGTCGTCATCGAATGTCCACTAGGTTAAACCGTTGTCAAAATTAAACAAATACTTTTTTTTAATTTATTAGGATCAACAAACAGTTTACACAATATTTCTTAATCTAAAATACATTTACTACAAAAATATAATATAATAGTGCAACCAACAACGTTGACCACCAATTACTATTAATAAAAGCTGAGATTGAGATTAGCGCATTTTTCATCTGATACAATGTTTGTGTCTTCAACTAATAAAATGATGAAAATTAATTATTATTCCAATAACCAATCACACAAACTCATTCTCCTCTGAGTACTGAAAGTAACTTCTTTTTATAAATACCTACCTTATGAGCAAAAATATCAATGTTATTGAAATTATTATAATAACAATTTACCAACATATACATAGGGGATCTTTTACCTATGTTGGTTCGACATTTATTAGTAAAAAATGTATGTTTGGTATGAACTCTGCGACACAATGGCCTATATGGTACTCTGTATTGTATCATATTAACTAGTTCCATACTATCGTACCTGTTATGACAGATATCATACAGTAACATAGCTTGAATCTGTTGACGTCTGGATTTTAATTTAAGTAAGTTATATTCGACCAGCAATTGATAGTAGGGTAATTTAACTGGTCTGCACTTGTAATTTACACTACGTAAAAACTTATTTTGAATGGATTCGATTTTATCTATATATTTATTATAATACGGACACCAAATATCTACTGCATATTCGAGTTGTGATCATATTAAAGATTTATAGAGGTGCAAATAAGTGAGAGTTTTTTTTTAAATTCACGACCAATACGCATCGCGAAACCATACATTTCAAGAGTCTTATTAATTTTTCTACATGTTTATCAAAATTTTTCTACATGTGTATCAAGGATAAGTTTACTATCTAATATTATTCCTAGATCTTTAATTTTATGAACTTTTTCTTATAGAACTC
The DNA here is from genome assembly GCA_963668995.1 of Parnassius mnemosyne. Taxonomy (NCBI): domain Eukaryota; kingdom Metazoa; phylum Arthropoda; class Insecta; order Lepidoptera; family Papilionidae; genus Parnassius; species Parnassius mnemosyne. Next base: position 2,420,804 of record CAVLGL010000093.1, on the reverse strand, counting down.
CGCATAAAGAATAATTAAAATTACTTAGCTGACGCTTACGGATAAACGTTATAGCTTTTCATTTATTAACACTCAAATCAAGCTTATTGCGTTTACAATAAGATGAAAAATTATCTTAATCTTTTTGAAAGTTAAGATGATCATGATAATGTTAAATTTTGCGATAAATTTTAATATCATCAGCGTACAGAATAAAATTACAAAACTTGAAACAACTATTAACATCATTAATATACAATATAAAAAGAAGAGGTCCTAAAATTGATCCTTGTGGTACACCAGCACTTATATGCACAATATCTGACTCAAAACCTCTAATGACTACTTTTTGGGTTCAATTTGTCACATACGACTTAAACCATCTCCACAAATTACCACGGATACCATTAAAGGCTAGCTTTTCCAGAAGTAGTTTATGGTCAACGCGATCGAAAGCTTTGCGGAAATCTGTGTATATGCATTCAGTCTGGATGTTACTATCCAGATTCTCAAATAAGTAGTTTGTATAAATTAATAAGTTAGAGACAGTTGAACGCTTCTTAATAAAACCGTGCTGCTGCGGAATAATTACATTGTGAAGACTAGGATATATCACATTATGTATTAACCTTTCAAAAGTTTTAGCGAGTGTTGATAAGATCGATACCGGTCTGTAATTATCAACATCTTTTTTTGAGCCTGCCTTGTAAATTGGAACAACTCGAGCTGTTTTCCTAATAGATGGGCATATCCCTTCTTTTAAGCATTTATAAAAAATGTAATAAATAGGTTTTGCAACAGTGTGTGCTGTAATTTTCAAAAAATAAAGAAGGAATGTTGTCAATGCCCGCTCCTTTGTTCGCATCTAAATTTAAAAGGGATTTATTTACATCTTTTTCAAAAATAAAAATGTCAGTAATAATGAAATCAGAATTGTTATTATTTGGTATACTAATGTTGTCATAATTAAAATCTTCTCTGACTAAAGTAGATTCAAATACTGATAAGAAAAAATCAGAGAATAAATTACATACTTCCTTGTAACACACTAGCACATTTATCTTTATAAAAAATTCTGAAGGTGTTTCTAGACTGCTTTTGCAATTTGATACATATTTCTAGAAACATTTGATATTTTGCTTTACACACTTTTCGACAGTATCCATATAATAAGTATAACGTAACTTAGAATCACTTTTAAACCGTTTTCTGAAAATGTTTTATAATCTGATAAGTTTCCGTACTTTTCCATTTAACCCAAGCATTATTTTTATTTTTCAAGATATGTATCAATGATGTATCGAACCACTTAGAAAAATGACTGTTTTTAACAGTTTTCTTTGCTATATATTTGCTTATAATACCATATATTTCGTCATAAAATAAGTCTACAGCCGCTTCAGCAGAAACGTCATCTGCCATCAAAGCTTTCCAATCAGTATTTCATATTACTTTATTAATCAACACGTAGTCCGCACTTTCAAAACAGTAATGTGTGTGTTTAGTCGGTATGCATCGAATCTTTTTGGCAAACGGTACTATTACATCAAATCGAGGATGGTGTTTATCAGTACTTATTAAAGGAATAGAGACTGGACATAGTATATAGTCATTTATGTTAGTAATAAATAGATCTAGAATAACATTATTTGACTTTCTAAATGTATTAATTTGTGTTAAGTTATAAAGTGATATAAAATTTATTAAACTATTGCGTGAAACCGATATATCGGAAATACAATTAGTTTCAAAATTAAGATCTATATCATTCCAATCTATAGATGACAAATTATAGTCTCCTACTAAATAAAAATTATGACATAATTGGTATTGATCAACTATACTAGATAAATATTCTATATAGCTCAAGTATACAACACTCTTTTGGTTAGGCGCAATATAGACAGCATTTAATAAAAAAAAATGTTTGCTACCCCTAATCTCAAGTGTAACTTAATCTATAAGTGGAGAAAGTGCGGACGCAGAGAATGAAGTCCGGACCTCGGCAGTGATAAGCGTATGGCGTACCGCTATGAGTACTCCACCACCGTCCCGCCGGTCACACGCATCACGATTTCTGTCACATCTATACACAACATATTATCTGGTATCAATAAATTCGTTATCACAAACATGACTATGTAACCAGGTTTCCGTTAAAATAATTACATCATATGAGTAAGAAAGAATGTTCGTATATATAGTATGTAATTTAATCCGAAGCCCTCGGCAATTTTGATAGTAAATCCACAAGTTATCCATTTTTAGATACAATAAATTGAACTGTTACTAAAATAATAATGTTATATAATTAATATATTATATTGAATGATATGCAACCCTATAATTGAATAGACATCAACAGTTATTATTACTACCTTAAGATTACGAGTAAAACCATAAACAATAACTATCTTAACATATAAACATCGTTCATAAGGCTCAACGTACTTATGATTACCCGCAAAAGTATAATATTAACCAACTGATATTTAATTTTTACGCTACAAAATGAAATATACTCGTAGTAGTAAAAAGGAGAATGAGTATGTACCAGAACAATCTTATATATTATTCGTCTTAAATACAACCTGTAATCGTTTAAAATAACAACACTATTTAATATTTTTGATATTATCCAAAGATCGAATTGCCATAGCTGGCGAGTTCTCATTCTTACGCATCAATATATTTCCAATCCTAACCCACACATACTTGTATTCATTAGTTTTAGCTGCATTTCGACATGCATGAAATAAAATCTTATTTTTTAATGTCAAATGCTCATTTACATATATAGTACGTGGTGGTCCAGGGATCGATAGCTTTTCTGAATTTAAATTCTTACGTACAGGCAGCGAGGAAGTTGTCACGAAGAATTCTAGACGAAAATTGCACAATAATGTTTTTGGGGCGAGAATACTTGTGGTCAGCATGTGGAACTCGATGAATTGCGGTAATATCAGTCGATAAAATGTTTTGGTCAACTACAACCCCCAAATTAGTTATTATAGAAAAAAAGATTTTCGCCTCTCTTTTCAGGTAAATTTGAAATTTTGAATATTGTTGCCTCTAACCTGTTGTTCCATTGATGATAACTTATTTTCCAAACCAGCATTCGGCTCCGAAATCTGTTGGATTTTTTCTTCAAGCCCTTTAATACGAGCATCAAAGGAATCTTGACGTAACTCAGAGGAACATAGTGTGTTATCAATATCTATAAGCTTATTGTTAACTTCCAGTAACGAATTTTAACAAAGCAGAATTAGCCGAAATTATCCCAGTCACGGCCAATTGTATATTAGTCGAGGCATCCGTTATTTTGTTGAGCTCAGCAGAAAAAACAGAGCGAACCGATTTTGTCACTAATTTTTCTATATATTTTTCATTTAAAATATTGTTGGAAGATATCGTACTATGTTCGGATACGTCTTCCATTTCTTTGCGCTTTCTACAAGTAATGAAGTTATTAATAGAATCGATTTCACGGTGTAGATCTAGGCTTGACATACACTTTATCTTTTGCGGAGGAGTACGTTGCATCGCGAATACATAAAGTGAGAACAAAAATATGCACTTGTCTTTTGCTAGCGGAGGTGAGGTGCGGGCGCCCTTCAGGTTTACGAGATGCAATGCTAGACAGAGAAACAATTATCCGCGATCGACAGTTGCAAATTTTGTAGATTATCACAGTAATTTGAACACACAAACATGCATCGAGAATTGACGTTTTTAAGGTAAAATTTGTATGCACTTTTTTAAATAGTTCTTCAAGCAACAAAATGCACGTCTACTCTCAACGGTATTTCAACGGGTAAATGACTGTTGATAAATGAAATACCTCGAATCAGTATATTAGATACATCGGTATATTTTAAAGAAGTTTTATAATAAGATATTGTAAGGGATTATTTATTATTACTTGACATTGTCCAAAGTACTGTAACGTGTCAATAACAAAGAAAATGTACTTTATTTACTTATGATCCTAAATTTCATACTATTACAATAAATTGTTACAAAAAGCTTTTGTTTCAGTCATGAAACGTTTCATGTACGCGGCTTGTTCGAACTCCCACTCGAATAAGATTTGCTTGTTCCAAATTTCTGAGTAATTTTATCCAGAGCTGTAAGGCAACTTCCAAATAACTGAGACTTAAAAACGAAAACACGTTTCCAATTAGACTGAAGATAAATTTTCGTTATGTTGTCTTTTGTATCGGTTTACTAAAATATTTTCTTTATTTTCTTACGACTTGTATATTTTACACCACATTTTAATTAAAAGGTGTTAAAAATTCTTAAATGATGAGACAAATGAAATTTATACTGGTAAAATTTCTTAAGTAATACCCTAGACACTGTAAGGAAAAAAATACTTTATGTTTAACGCGTTACTTTGAGTTAAGGCAAAAATTACTAAGTGCATAAAGTTAAAATCATATACCTACCATGTAAAAATTATTCATAATTCAGTATAATTTTATTCGCTTGGTGGCCGAAAACTGAAAATGTGATTTTTTTTAAGTTACCAAGAGATAACAAAATTCTTCATAGCAGTACGAGAGTATGATATATTGACGCAGAATTTTTTTGCTGGTTTCAATGATGTATATAACTCAATATCGCCCAAAATGTCGTTTGGTAATTATTACCCTTAAAAAGTAAAATATTAATCTGAATTTTCCCCTTGGACATGGTTTTAACATTTCTTGCTGGTAGATTACAATTTTAATATAATACAAGTTTTGAATATCTTTTTTAAAGAATAATGGAAACAAGTAGTGAAATTAAACATTTTGTACAACCGACAATATATTAGTAACCAATGTGACGTGACGTATGGGGTACCACAGGGAAGTGTACTTGGGCCGACTCTGTTCTTGATTTACATCAACAGCCTCTGTAATATGAGTATCAACGCGGGACAAATTTTTTCCTATGCAGACGACACTGCCATTGTTTTCACCGGCAACACGTGGAATTCCGTACGCCATGTCACGGAAGAGGGGCTAGTCAGGGTAGCTAACTGGTTAAAATCTAACCTTGTAACATTAAATACGGACAAGACAAACTACATAGCATTCACAAAGTATAATTCAACGCAACCTAAACATAATTTCAAAATTCAACTTCATGACAGTGACAACATTCAAAATAATTGCTCTTATTTTGAATGTTGTTATATGATATAACCAAAGTTAACAACACAAAATGTTTGGGAGTTGTAGTTGACCAGACGTTATCCTGGCACGCCCATCTAGAACTAATGATGGGAAGAGTCAGAAAACTCATACGGGTGTTTAAAAAGCTGAGACATGTTGCTGACAAAAAACTATTAAAACTAATTTATGTTTCATTGGCTCAGTCAGTATTGGCCTATTGTATCCCAATCTGGGGAGGTGCTAGTAAGATGAAGTTCCTCGATTTAGAAAGAGCACAAAGAATAATGCTAAAAGTAATGAGCTTTAAACCTTATTGGTTTCCCACTGATAACCTATACAAAATGTGTGATGTTATTACAGTTAGGCAATTGTATATATTAAATATAATTCTAAAACGTCACAAAACGCTCCCATATGATCCTTCTATAATATCTAGGAGACGAAAGCATAATGTAGCTCCCATTGCTACAGCCAAGTCAAGTTATGCTAAGAGGCAGTTTATGATTCGATCTGCTTATTTATATAATAAATTTAATAAAGTTTTAAACATTTACCCTATGACTAAGTACAATTGTAAAATGACTTTGACAGCACTATTGAAAACTTGGAGTTATGATAAAACTCAGAATTTCTTGCTGAACCAAAACTAACACTTTCTTGGATTATATTTTACACATAATAGAAGCTTGAAAAAAAAAAATTAATATTGAATTTAATAAAATTGTTCGCGCCAAACGCTAATGTCAAGAATCGACGCCAGAGGGCACTCGGCTCGGTGCGAACTGGTTTAAGTTCGGCCGAGCGTGGCAAGAGCGGGCGGGTCGCGAGCGAAAAGTCAGTCGTCCTTAGGCAGTGCTCACGATTGGCACTCTGTCATTCTGTTAGGGAACTCGGAATAATTAGGTGCGGCCCGTAAATATACGGTCTAGGATTTTGTGACGCGCATTCCTTCTGGAGAGCTTCCCGGGACTTATTGGGTCCGACTCAGAATCTGTATAAGTGCATTCGACAATATTAGCTAGTGCGGCCTATGATATTCTAGAACTAACTGTTGCAACGCGAAACGGTAGCGACCTTTGGTCCAGAGGCTCCGTGTGCGTTTTGTGCGGTAACCTTATACCCCGCGATAGTTAGTGGCTTCTGTAAGTTAGTTAATTGCACGATAGAGTTAATTGACTGTCATCGTGACGAAAGAGGAAAGTGATTGTGGTCCGGCCCCGAAGCAGTCTGAAGCGGTGCAGCATTTTGGAGCAGCCTGGAACTCGGCCATGGCTGGTCGCGTATGCTTGACAAGGCCCCAAACATTCACACCTCACTGTACACTACTCGCCATCCACAATTACACACACTCACGGCCTGCCCAAGCCTTAGTGCGAAGTTAGCTTCGGATAATGGTAAGTACTATGTCTTTCTAACGTCCTCCCATCTGGTTTATTGTAATTAGGAATTTCCACGTGGCCACATTGAGGCCCGACCTACGTCTGCTCGGGAAGTCTTCAGCTCATGGGCCCCTGAGGGTTTGACCCTTTAAGGAAGCAGCCGTAGGCCGTAACAACTGGTAGCAGAGCGTGGTTCCGGGTTCGATTCCCCGGTCGATCCCGACCATAGTGTTTGATAAACATTAAACAATTCTGGTGGCAGGGAGCGTTGGTTTGATTGGTTTAATTTGTATCTACAATCACGCCCGTCCGTAATACGTAAAAATATTTTTTGTACGTAATAATAAAATTATTTCACTTTGTTGTTTGTTGCTTGCCTTTTTTTTGTGTTAGTAGGTTCTTTGAAAAGCCGTGCCCTAGGTTGCGCAAGCGAGAGTTTTTCTAGAGATATACGTCATGTAGGTAGATGGTTATTTTTACGTAATCGGTTAATTATCGTTGTCGGATAGTTGTAGTGGATTACTTATTGAAGGGTTTATTTCCGAGCTAGGCATTTTTTGTTGATCGACCGTGATGTGTATCTTCGTTTATAATGTAATTTTTATTTGAACTAAAGAGTAGTAATTCGTATTTGTGTAATTTCTATTCAACGCGAATTGATAGGAACTGCATTTATTAACTGTTAATTTTTGTTGTATATTTTGTTTGTTATCTTGGTAATTTGTGCTCGAGCCGCGTCGTAATTTGTATTTAATAGTGATGTCATCGCCCAAGCTACTGATCCGTTGTCTGCGGACTGAGTTGCGCTGGGCCACAAGCGCCCATGCTTTGATAGGTCGACCGGATAGGGTCCATAACTTGATGAAGCGGTTCGAGCAGGTGGATGCTCGAAGGGCCGCAGTGGTGGAGACTTACGCTGAGCTCGAGGATTCGGATGTGGAGAAGGGAGTCCTGGACTCCTGCTTCGCGGACTATGAGCAGTTCTTGTGGCTCACGGACGGATTGATCGAGGCTGAAGGCAGGTATGCCGAGGAGGCGCGTGAAGCTCGGATGAGTGACCTGTCCGAGTCGTCTTTGAAGCAGCTTCAGCCGGAGCTGTTGGGACGACTTACAACTCTGGACCTGCCAAAGTTCTCCGTGGTCCTTTCCGAATGGCTGAACTTCGTTGGTCTTTTCGACAGCCTATTGGACGCCCGGAGTGACTTGACCCCGAGCCAAAAGATGGCGTACCTCCTGGCCTCACTGGCGGGGGAGGCCCTGGGCGTCGTCGGCCACTTGAGATTGTCGGACGACGCCTACCAGACTGCTCGGGACCTCCTAGCCAGAAGATACGCCAACGTCCGACGAATTGCGGACGAACATGTTAAGCAGCTTCTAAGCCTCCCGCTGCTTAGTGACCGGGCCAGACTACGTCCGGACCTGTTGGATCCAGTCTTGGTGACCTGTAATACGTTGAGGCGGCTGGATTTACCAGTGGGCGAATGGGCTTTTTTGTTGCTCCGCATCGTGCTGTCCCGTCTACCTCTCGACCTTCGAATCCATTTTGAGGAGAGGTACGGCGGGGACGAGGCCTCCTATATTCCGCCCTTCTATGACCTGCAGCGGTTTTTGGAGGAGCAGTGCCGGCAGATAGAGAGCGCGGCGGGCACCGTTGACGGCTTACGAGCCGTGCCCAACGAGGCTGAATCCTCCAGGCAAGTCGTCGTCAACCCCCCCCCCCCTGCCCCTATTGTCGAGCATCTGATCATCGGGTAACGTCGTGCCCGAAATTATTAGGTAAGCCGGTTTCGGCGAGGCGAACTATCGCCAAGGAGCGCCGCTGGTGCTGTTCATGTTTGGAAGGGCACCTCCAGCGAGACTCTCCGCATCGGCGGCCCTGTCTGCATTGCCAGGGCAATCATCATGCAGTTTTGTGCCTGGGTGCGAACGGCGTCTCCTCTCGGGACTCTGCCGGGCCCTCGACCCCCACGGGCGGTGGCGCTCGGCCGCGCCCTCTGCTGGGTGACTCACGGCGCACGCCGGCCAGCCACCAGGCCCCTGAGTTTGAAAGGGGTCCCTCCCCCGACCAGTCGAGGGGTAATTCCCCCAGGGGCGGGAGTGTCATCACCCCCCCTCAGCGTGTGGAGAGGAACTTCACGGCCACTCATCGGTCCGCTGGACCCTTATCACTTCCGTTAGCTGAGTGGCCGCGACTGGTGTACCACTGTTCCCCATTTGATGGAGGCAGTCCTGTCTAGCTGCCGCCTTGGCTCCCACCACGGCCGCCTCTAATGAGCCTTAAGCTGTCAACAGTCCACTTGTCAAAATGTTCTGTTGCCGACGGCCTCAGTGAAGGCGTACAACCCGAGTGGCGACTGTTAGCGGTTGTACTCTATTGATGTCGGGTTCACGCCATGTGGCCCCCCTGGAGCGTTGAATAGAATAGAATAGAATAGAATATTTTTTATTCAATATACATTACATGTGTAATTCTTATTGAAAGTCATTTTTTACTTTACCACTGGTTCGAAAAAACCCTCTGTCCTGGGAAGAACCAGCAAGAAACCCAGCGGGACTTTTTTTTTAAATAAATTTTACAATAAAAATGATTACGAACTATTTACAAAATTTATTTTAGAAACTGCTTGGAAGCGACCACCTCATTCCCAGGGGTTATTATCAACCATGTATTCATTTATACTATAATAACCCTTTTTATACAGTTTCAGCTTAATAAAACATTTAAACTTGGTAATAGAGAGAACCTGTACACTTTCCGGGACCTTGTTGTAATAAAATCACGCTGTCAAGGGGTATTAGATTTGGTTTGGTCGAGCACTTAGTAAAAAAATACTTGAATTAAAATTAAAAACTGCTTTGGGCTTTCCGCGAAATTTTCCTATTTGTAGCGGTTTAAATTAAAAGAATTGAATTTAATCTACTCCTTTAAATGCTACTGCATGTGTTTTGTAAATATATTTAATCACTGTTTTTGATTGTTGCGTCTGTTTGCTGAAAGGAAAATTTGAATTCATCTGAAATTGAATGGCGCACTATTTGAAAAATTATGTTTATGTTTATGATAGTGTTTAATCATTTTGCTTTGCGAAGAAGTAGGGCTGTCCCTTACGTTATTGTTTTGTTTAATTTGCAAGTTGACCTATGCGCATCGGTGATTAATTTGGTTGAATTAATTCTGTAGTTGAACATTGATGCTTTTGAAAAATTAGTTGAAATATGAGCATAGGACTACTTGCCTAACAGGCTAGCTAGTTTTGGAGATTATCAGATTGAAATCAGCTGCCGCACTATTTTAGTAAATGATAATATGGTGGGTGGCCTGGCTAGGCCTACTTGTTGAAAATTCATACTAGGGACTATCTGTGCGTTTGGTTCGGCTCTCCACAGACTATGTTCATGTGGAATTTGTGGGTGCGCTCTGCACTGAAGCAACAGCTGGCACAAAATTTGTCTGGGCAGCTTCGTGTAGCGTCGCTGTTTGCAGAGCTGATCCGGTCGGATTGCGGAACTAATCATAGGGGCACAGATAGGTGTTTGAAAGAGGTCGTCGGACTTCTGTCCAGTACAGGACTTATTAAAGTGCTGCGATGCCCAAGAGGGGCATCCAGTGAAGGCTGACCCTCCGGCTTGCCACATTAGGGCTATCTTTTGAGGCGTTGGTTAGGATTGCAAGATCTGATGGGGTACCTAAGGTGGCCTAGTTTGGTTGTAGATTCGGTCTTGCAACTTGTCCGCTGACCGGGTTGCTCGCGGACCTAATTCCTTATGTCCGGGACGGCGGTTTGTTCGCCAAACGCTAATGTCAAGAATCGACGCCAGAGGACACTCGGCACGGTGCGAACTGGTTTGAAGTTCGGCCGAGCGTGGCAAGAGCGGGCGGGTCGCGAGCGAAAAGTCAGTCGTCCTTAGGCAGTGCTCACGATTGGCACTCTGTCATTCTGTTAGGGAACTTGGAATAATTAGGTGCGGCCCGTAAATATACGGTCTAGGATTTTGTGACGCGCATTCCTGCTGGAGAGCTTCCCGGGACTTATTGGGTCCGACTCAGAATCTGTATAAGTGCATTCGACAATATTAGCTAGTGCGGCCTATGATATTCTAGAACTAACTGTTGCAACGCGAAACGGTAGCGACCTTTGGTCCAGAGGCTCCGTGTGCGTTTTGTGCGGTAACCTTATACCTCGCGATAGTTAGTGGCTTCTGTAAGTTAGTTAATTGCACGATAGAGTTAATTGACTGTCATCGTGACGAAAGAGGAAAGTGATTGTGGTCCGGCCCCGAAGCAGTCTGAAGCGGTGCAGCATTTTGGAGCAGCCTGGAACTCGGCCATGGCTGGTCGCGTATGCTTGACAAGGCCCCAAACATTCACACCTCACTGTACACTACTCGCCATCCACAATTACACACACTCACGGCCTGCCCAAGCCTTAGTGCGAAGTTAGCTTCGGATAATGGTAAGTACTATGTCTTTCTAACGTCCTCCCATCTGGTTTATTGTAATTAGGAATTTCCACGTGGCCACATTGAGGCCCGACCTACGTCTGCTCGGGAAGTCTTCAGCTCATGGGCCCCTGAGGGTTTGACCCTTTAAGGGAGCAGCCGTAGGCCGTAACAAAAATAGGAATGATAAAACTCACCTAAACTAAATTATGTAAGAATTCACAATAAATAATATTGTATTTAATAAAATAGAAATGATAAAACTCACTTACCCACACACATACACACACACACACACACACACACACACACGCACACACACACACACGTACACACAGACACACACGCACGCACACACACACACACACTTATGTTGTAAATCCTTTGTGTATCATTTAAAACTTGTTTAGAAAGCATACATTTTTATCTACTCTAATTTGTCTGTTGTGGAGCAACTATAAAAATCAAAATTAAAAATATGTTTTTAGATTAAGTATTGAAGTAAGTAGGTATCACATTAGTATTTCTTAATCAATGTTACGGAGTGCGGGATTTGTAACACAAGTATTTATTTATTTTAAAGAAATCCTCAATCATAACAGTGCTATGTAAAAACTCTGATACTGAATAAATTCTTTGATTTGATTTGACTTATTTGATTTTTGGAATATGAAACAAGAATCCCAGTTGCTGCCCTCAATCTTCAACTTTCAACTTCAACAGATTGAATGTTAACATTTCTAAGCTTAAGTTTTTGAGTTTTGCCTTCTTAATCATTCTGATAATATTATTACTTATATTAAAATACCAAAAACTATAAGTAATAACTTTAAAAAACTATAATTTTATTAATAATAACAATAATTATCATCATTACAGCCCTTCAAAAGTCCACTGCTGAACATAGGCCTCCCCCAAGGAATGCCACAAAGCACGGCCCTGAGCTAACTGCATCCATCGACTTCCTGCATGTCTTATCAGGTCGTCACTTTATCTAGTGGGGGGACGCCCTACACTTCGCTTACAGATACGAGGCTGCCACTCGAGAGCCCTTTTTCCCCACCGGTTGTCGTTCTTCGAGTTATATGGCCGCCCCGTAGCCACTTCAGCTTATCAATCCGTTGAGTTATGTTGGTCACTGTGGTTCTACTTCAGATATCCTTAATTCTAAGTTTATCACACAGAGACACTCCAAGCATAGCCCTCTCCACAGCTCGTTGAGTGAGACCTTGAGCTTCCTCAAACGGCCAGCCGTGAAGGACCATGTCTCATATCCATAGGTCCATCAAAGGCAAAACGCACTGTTTGTACAATCTTGTTTTCAGGTTTTGAGGTATACCTGACGAGAAGATGTGTCGTAATTTCCTGAACGCTTCCCAGCCGAATTGAATCCGTCGATTGACCTCTCGGTCAAAGTTGGACTTACCTAGTCGGACTATTAGTTCCAGGTAAATATACTCGTAAACAACTTTGAGCTTAGTGTTCCCAACAACTACCGGCATAGATATGACATGGAAAAGAAACATGGTCTTTGTTTTGTCCATGTTCATCTTAAGACCTATCCGTTGGGAGATAATATTGAGATCATTGAACATAGTACTTAGGTTCTCCAGCAATTCTGCCGTAAGGACTATATCGTTGGCAAAGCAAAGGTGAGTGATATACTCGCCATTCATGTTGATACCGTATCTTTTCCAGTCCAGTAGCTTGAGAACGTCTTCGTGAAGTGAAGATTTTATGGGATATAACTTCACCATGTTTTAGACCTCTCTGCAGTTGCATAGGTTTCGCACTCTGATTCTGTACTCAGATAGCCATCGTAGCCCTACTGTACAAATACTTCAGCACTTCGATATCATCATCATCATCATCATTACAGCCCTTCACAAGTCCACTGCTGAACATAGGCCTCCCCCAAAGAATGCCACAAAGCACGGTCCGTCCGCACTTCGATATACCGACAGTCAACTTGGCACCGCTGAAGGGACTGTGGCACCGCCTAAATTTCAATGCAATCAAAGGATTTCTCATAGTACACATACGCAAGGCAAAGTGGAAGATTGCACTCTTTTGTCTTTTGTACAATTTGCTGAAGGGTATGTACGTAGTTTTTAGTTCTAAAGCCTTTTCGGAAACTGGCTTGTTTGGAAAGCTGGAAGTCGTCAAGTCTGCATGCGAGACGATTCGTAATGGCACTCAAAATCTCAAGTGTCTCATAAATGATGCTGCCTCACGCGGTCTACAATTTTGAGAGTTGGTTCTTTTTGGCAGACAGATCTCTGGTAAAGACTTTAGAGACTTGGTTTTGCTCGATCGCATCTTCAATACAAGCTATATTAAAGTTGCGTAAGTCCTGTTGCATGCATTTGGACATATGTCTGTTCAGTTTCCTGTATGGTGTCACGTCTGTTGAAGACTGCAGCCTTATTTGCCGTCTAAGATCCATCAGATTAAGAGTAAGAGTTTTGGTGTTTTTCTGCGGTGGGTTTTACAGAACTTACCTTCGACCACATGGACAGTTTCCACAAGCTTGTCATTCATATCGTCCACTGTATTGCAGTCTTCTAGGCACTAAAAACGATTTTGTTACTTGAACTAAAAGATTTCAGGACTTTAGATTAGGGCACGAGGGATACGGTTTGTTGACTTCTTTACTAAACGAGACCTCTCCAGCTTAACGTTTAGGTTCAGTGTGCCTCTAACCATTCGGTGATCGCTATCAGTTTTTACACTCGCGATCACTGTGACATCACTGAACAGTTGTCGTCTGATCGTCATAATGAAGTCTTTCTCATTTTTGTCCACGTGGCCACCATAAGACCAGCAGTGAAGGACCACGTCTCAGTTCCGTAAGTCATGCACACGCACTGGTTGTACAATTTCGTTTTAAGGTTTTGAGGTATGTCTGACGAGAAGATGTGTCGTAGCTTCCCGAACGCGGCCCAGTCGAGTTGAATCCGTCGATTGACCTCTCGGCCGAAGTTGGACTTACCTAGTCGAACTATTTGTCCCAGGTAAACATACTCGTCAACAACTTCGAGCTTAGTGCTCCCAGCAACTACCGGCATAGGTGTGACATGGACATTAAACATGATCTTTGTTTTGTCCATGTTCATCTTAAGACCTATCCGTTGGGAAACACTATTGAGGTCATTGAGCATAGTGCTAAAGCCCTCCAGCGATTCTGCCATAAGGACTATATCGTCGGAAAATCGAAGGTGAATGATGTACTCGCCATTGATGTTGATACCGTATCCTTTGCAGTCCAGAACCTTGAAAACGTCTTCCAATGCAGCGGTGAAGAGTTTCGGGGATATGACGACACCCTGTCTTACACCTTTCTGCAAATGGATAGGTTTCGTACTGGGGTTCTGTACTCGGATAGCCATCGCAGCCCTATTGTACAAACACTTCAGCACTTCGATATACAGACAGTCAACTTGGTACCTCTGAAGGGACTGCAGCACCGCCCAAATTTCGACGGAATCAAAGGCTTTCTCATAGTCCACATACGCCAGACATAGTGGCAAATTTTACTCTTCGGACTTCTGTACAATTTGTCGAAGGGTATGTATGTGGTCTATGGTGCTAAAGCCCTTTCGGAAACCAGCTTGTTCGGGAGGCTGGAAATCGTCAAGTCTGCGCGCGAGACAATTCGTAATGACTCTCGAAAACAGCACGTAGACGCGGCTCAGAAGGGAAATCGGTCTGTAGTTCTTCAAGAGAGCGTTGTCACCTTTCTTGAAGAACAAGACCACCGCATTTCTGCTCCACGCCTTCGGTGTAATGCCACCATGGAGGACGGAATTAAAGAGCTTCTGAAGGACTTCAAGTACCGGTCTTCTACCCGCTTTCAGAAGCTCCGCTGTAATTCCATCCTCGCCTGGGGCCTTTCCGTTTTTAAGGTGCTGGAGAGCCATTCTAATCTCGCTCAGACTGACGTCCGGGATATCTTCGGTATAGTGTCGGATAAGACTCGCTCTTGGATCGTTACTCACACTTGCGTGTGGCTCCAACGATGACGTGTACAGCTGCCCATAGAACCTCTCAATCTCACTCAAAATCTCAGGTGTCCCGGAAACGATGCTGCCACATTCCGTCTTCAGCTTTGACAGTTGGCTCTTTCTGGCAGACAGATCTCTGGCAAAGACTTTGGAGCCTTGGTTCCGCTCTATCGCTTCTTCAATACGAGCTGTATTGAAGTTGCGTAAGTCCCGCCGCATGCATTTGGAGATCTGTCTGTTCAGATGCCTGTATGCTGTCAAATCTGTTGAAGAATGTAGCTTCATCTCCCGTCTAACAGCCATGAGATTAAGAGTGTGATCGGAGAGTTTTTGTGTTCTTCTGCGGTGGGTCTTACAGAACTTAGCTCCGACCGCATGGACAGTTTCCAAGAGCTTGTCATTCATATCGTCCACTTCATTGCAGTCTTCTAGGCACTGAAAACGGTTTTGTAACTCGAGCTGAAAGGTTTCGGGACTTTGGAACAGAGCACGAGGGGGACGAAGCGTTGACTACATTAGACGAGTCCTCTCCAACTTAACGTTTAGGTTCAGTGTGCCTCTAACCATTCGGTGATCGCTACCAGTTTTCACCCTCGCGATCACGGAGACATCACTGAACAGTTGTCGTCTGGTCGTCATAATGAAGTCAATCTCATTTTTTGTCGAACCGTCGGGGCTCGACCAGGTCCACTTCCTGTGGGGCCGCTTCTGGAAGAAAGAGTTCATCATAAAGAGTCGCTCTTTCTCCATGAAGTCGGCCAGCTGCTGGCCCCTTGGGTTTCGTTGCCCTATTCCAAATTTCCCTACTTTCAGCTCACCGTTTTCTCTTGTGCCTAGTTTTGCATTGAAGTCTCCCATTAACACCGTATATTGGGTTTTGGAGGAATGCATGGCTCTAGAGATATCCTCATACATTTCCTCCACCTCCCCATCGGGGTGTGCCGAGGTTTGTACCTGCACCTGCATTGTTCGGCCAGTAAAATAACATATTGTTAAGTATTCGAAGTCCTCGGAGGTGAAAACGCATCAGTAGCCTCCCTTGTTTGAAGTTGGCTGCAGGTGTCACCATAATTCTTAAAAAAATTTTTGCAGAAAATAATTACAAAATAATTATTGATATGATAGTAATTTTAAAAATTTCAAGTAAAAGACAATTGAAATAAACAACTTTTCTGACATTTATCCAATTTAATTTTATCATTTAAAAATTCAACACGCGCTAAATTTTAATAAAGTAATTTTCACCAGTTTATTACGTTTTAGTGATAAGCTGCTCTTTGTTTGTATTTTATATTCAAGACACGTAGTTGGGACATAATTTTGCTGCTAGTAGATTTTATTAATTCTTATGTATCTAGTATCTAGTCTTTAACCTTTTCAAACGTTTTAACTTTAAAATTTAGTATTTAGTGACGCAAGGCTTATTAAATTTTATTTTTAGTATAAAAATAACGCTGACTTGAAAACACTTTTATGTGAAATGTGGAAATCAGAATTTTCGGTATTAATATGCTGAAATTCGGAAATTAAGGATTATGTTAGAGGTAAGAAATTGTGTGATAAGGAAAAAAGTGTGATTTACAGTAAGATGTTGTGAATACTACTTTGGTGGTTTAGTCATATAAAAAATGAATGAGGAAAGGGTGACAAAGTAGGTATATGGTCGTGAATTGAGCGAGAATAGTGTGTTAGAATCATTCATGCATTATCATGAGTGTCTATATTGTGTTATCATAACAAAAATTCTCGTCTTTTCCTGGTTTAAAGTAGTACATAATCTCACAGTTTATCTTTTGGAATCTGGACACTGAAGCCCATGGGTATTCGAAATCCACATCCGAAGAAACTAAGATAAAATATCTCACAACTGTTATTTGTACTGACTATTTCTCTTTAAATTGGATCATAGCAATATGTCAACGACTACTTGTGGCTAAAATGGGACGGTATTAATACGAAAAGGATATAAAGACAGAAAGGAGCTCTAAAAGGTGTGAGTAGATGCCATTAACTCAGTCAACTTACCCGTACCCGGTATAAAATGTATGTGGCAACATCTTTAGTATGTTTATACGGGAACACATCTAGATCATTAAAATTAATGTAATTAATGGAATAGGAAACCAGTGCTTTTTAATTATTCCGGGTTATTCATTATTTAAATGCTTTGATAAACTAATAGGTAATACCTAGTTCAAGTTACAGGTGCCGCTGCTGGGCTCAATCCTTTTATCATTCCTGAGAGGGTTATTAAGCAATCAGTCGGCTGCATTGCTCCAATAATGTCATCGTAGACACTTTTTACTGGAAACCAAGCATTCCATCTTATTCCTCAGCGGTAATCGGCAAAGGCATTTGGATTATAATTATTTTAGTGAACTTTTTAGTGAGAACAACGTTAACGGCTCCGTGGCGCAGTGGCTTAGCAATGAGTTATTGCGCTGGGGACCGCGGTTTCGAATCCCGCACGGAACAAGTATTTGTATAGCCTACAAATACTTGTTCCGGGTCTGGATGTTCGTGCTCTTGCAATTTATGTTTGTAAAATGCCTTCACGACACAGGAGAAAATCCTAGTCTGGGGGGTAACGTGTAAACAAAAAAATTAAAAATTAAATAAATTAAAAAAAAAAGATTTGGCTAGGGGAAACGAAAGAATTGTTGTATGTGGTGATTTGAATGGATGGGTTGGTACCGCTCGACCAGGGTACGAGTCGGTACTTGGAAAGTTTGGCGATAAAAGGGTTAATGATGCTGGCAAGCTTATACTGGCGGTGTGCAAGGAAAAGGGTCTTCTTGTGACAAACACTATGTTTAATCACAAGAAAATCCATATGTATACTAGAGAACGAAAGAATGAGAGAAGTATGATTGATTTGTTCCTGGTGGATGACCGACTGCGAAAACAGGTGATGGATACGCGAGTGTTCAGGGGTGCTGACCTGGGAACGGATGACTATCTAGTGATTACTAGATTTAGGGGTCTGTTCGCGGGTTGGCGCTACCGGACGGCAGTAACAGAACCACAGTCGGTTTGTCGCATCCGAAGCTGGAAGCTTCAGGAAGCGGATACTAGGGACAAATATCATGCGAGGGTAGCCGAAAAGCTTGACACCATCGATGGCAGAAAAGAATGTGTAGAAAGAACTTGGCAGAACCTTAGGGATGGAATGGTAAGTGCAGCGGAAGAAGTGTGTGGAACAATAAAAAGAGGCAGTAGTAAAAGAAGAGATGCATGGTGGAATGATGAAGTGAAAGAAGCTGTAAAGAAGAAGAAGAAAGCATGGTTAGACTACTTGGCCTCTAGTTATGATAAGGATATGAAAGAGAAGATGAAAGAAAGATATAGGCTGCAGAAAGTTCACACGAAAGCACTGATTGAGGAAGTGCGTGAAAGGTGTAGAATGGAAGCGGACGAAAGGTTGTCGCACAACTTCAAGGAGAACTCCAAACTCTTCTGGAAAGAGGTTGGAAGGACCCGAAGTGGTGCGACGGCCTTAAGAATGAACAAAGTGCTTTCGAGAACTAATGACGTCCTCTCAGAAAAATCGGACGTCATGCAGCGATGGAGCGAATTTTATAGAGAAATGTATGCGTGTGATGATTTTAGTGAGGGATCCGGGGATGACGCCGTGACTGGTACGCCAGACCCGGACCTCGATGACACTGAGGTCATCAGGATGAAAGAGATTGAACGTGCGATTCGAAGTTTGAAATGTGGTAAGGCTGCGGGACTAGACAGAGTTACTGCTGAAATGGTCAAGTATGGTGGGCCTCGCGTCTGGGACAGCTTTCATCTGCTGTGCAATTTGTGCTGGCGGACGGGTGATGTCCCGGATGATTGGCGATCCGCAGTCATTGTGCCTTTATATAAAGGTAAAGGTTCACATTTTGACTGCGGGTGCTATCGGGCGATCAGCTTGACCAGTTTAGCAAGTAAAGTTTACTCGAAGGTTTTGACACGTAGGATGCAAGAGAAATCGGAAAGATTTCTATGGGAGGCACAATGCGGATTTAGACCTGGAAGAGGATGCACGGATCAAATGTTTTCTCTCCGCATGATCACGGAGAAGCTTCTGGCTGCTAACCAGAAGATTTTCTGTGCTTTTGTGGATCTTGAGAAAGCATTTGATAAGGTTGTAAGGAAGAAAATGTGGGAACTGTTGCCGGGGTATGGTGTGGATGGTCGATTGCTAAGGGCTGTGCAGTCTCTTTACTGTGACTGTAAAGCCTGTGTGCGGGTAGGGCATGACCTGTCACCCATGTTTAACGTCCAAACGGGCGTAAAACAGGGTTGTGTCATGTCTTCCTGGCTGTTCATACTGTATCTCGACAGCTGTTTACAGAAGCTGAAAGATAGTTGTTTGGGTGTGAAATTGGCTGACATTAAAGTAAATTGTCTGCTGTATGCTGATGATGCAGTGCTTATTGCACCATCAGAGGCAGAACTGCAGGCATTAGTCACGTGTATGAAAGAGGAATGTGAAATTAAAGGTCTCCGTTTGAATGCTAATAAAACTAAGGTTCTGGTATTTGAAAGGGACGAAGAGAGAACGAAGTGTGAAATATGGGTAAATCAGGAATGTCTAGAACAGGTAAATGAAATTGTATACTTGGGGAGTGCTTTTAGCCGGGATGGAAGATGTGATTTAGATGTGGACAGGCGTGTTGCTGCCGGGAACAAAGTCAATGGTGCCCTGACTGCGTTAGTCAAAAGGCAAGGCGTAGCGAAGAGTGCACGCCTTGCAATACATAACGCAGTGTTGGTACCGACTTTGTTATATGGCAGCGAAACCTGGGTATGCCAGAAGAAGCATAAAAGTAAGTTGAATGCAGTGGTGATGCGATCTCTTCGTAAAATGTGCGGCGTTACCATGGCCGACCGAAAGCGAAACGAAGAGATTCGCAATATAGCAGGTTTGAAAGATGACCTTATCACAAAAATTGATAAGGGCGTGCTTCGGTGGTTTGGGCACGTTGAGCGAATGAGGGAAGACCGAATGGTGAAGAAAATATATAGCGCGAAAGTTAATATTAAAAGGTGTCGAGGTAGACCGAGACTAACTTTCGAAGACCATGTGAGCAAATTGCTCGAAGAGGGTAGGGTCAAAAGTACTCGGATACCTAGACGTGCATGCATGAAGAAGATAATGAATCTGAAAGAAGCGAAAGAGGTTTGTAAGGATCGTGACACTTGGCGATCTGTTCTCTCTGGCTACCCCGTCCGGGATTGTGCGTGAAGATAAGTAAGTAAGTAAATAAATTAACTGAAAGAAAAGCGACGAATACAGTTTCAGCTTTTATCGTCGGACTAAAGAGTACATACGGCTTCAGCAAATAATAAAATACGTGAAGAACGATCTTGAGATACTTTTGTGCACCCTTTGTATATCTTTATATTATATTTATGAAGAAAGTTGCGTTTGTCGCGTATGCATTCTTATACCGTACATCCGATTACAGTGAAACGTTTGTATGCTGTTGTGTGTGCCAGCGAAGGCTATTGACAAGAAAGAAATATTTTGAGAAAGGAGTATAAGATTGTTATATGTTATAAATTGTTTGTTTATTCTTTTCTACGCGTTCTAATAAAATAAAGTGTATGTGCCCAATAGGTGCACTCCCTATTCCCTCTATCTCATAGTCTGATGGGACAGGAATCTGAACTCATGACATATGATCAGAAGTTACGCTTACGACACCAATGAATATCTAAAGCTCCACACATAAAAATTAAAAATAGTTCATACTGTATCCACCAGTTCGTTGAGTTTTGTTTCGGTTGTTTAGCCATACAACATGGAATAAAAAGCACTTCCGCTTTGAAAAGGGAGCGGTATGAATAAGATGCGAAGAAACTCCGAAGACAGCTATCTTGGAACTGTTATCTTTTTATGCGTGACATGAATACATTAAGATACTGCAGTAGAATAAAGTTGATACAGTTGATATACTCTGTAGAAATAATTTACAAAAGTAGATATTCTTTCTTGAGACCACAAGATAAAGATATATTTTTCTTTTTCATAAAACTAAAGTGAAAACAAACTGACAGTCCATTTGATGGTAAAAGACAAAACTTACATATTAGTTGTCACCACAGAGGAACATGAGATCTTTCTGTAATATCCCACAGCTGCTGTTTGGACTGTGGACGAATACCGCAATAGATACGACGAATACCGAATGCCTTTAATACCCCATCCCATGGCAGTTAAATATAATACAGAAATCCATTATTCAATAGGAGATTTAAACATTTTTAAAATACATACTTAAAATTTCCCAATATATATTATGTAACAGGTCTAATAGGTGGTAACACTCCTTTTATTTGGATTCATAGGTGGTAGAGACATGCTGCTTAGCTACTCGTATATTAACATAAATAAGTCCGCTCGACTGGGATAGGACCATTGAGCACGCTCTCACAGAATACCCGCGTGAAACAGCAGCTTAATTCTGCTGTGTTTCATATGGTAAGTGTAGAGAAGAGGAAACCCGTTTTACTGGAATAGGCATTTCATTTTAATCCTCAAGGGTGGCAAAACATCTGTTTTTAATTCTTAACGGAGGGTAGAGGGTTTCTATGAGTCGCAACATTCACATACCATCACAAGGACTTTTTGCTCGTTTGTCTATAAAAAAATCAGTGGAATCAGGCGTAACTTTGCGGAAGTCCATTATATTAAAGGTGGTAAAAATCCTCAAATAATAGAGCATTACTACATCTATACATACGATTACATAACATTCCTTTTTCCTAGTATTGACGCATTTCATATCAGTTCTGATGGATGAAATCGTATCTTTATTTTGATTATTGATAATGGACGAATAAAGGTGTGTACTTGCTACTGAATCCACTTACCATAATTTAGGCTTTGTTATCGTTTGTCATACTTACATGAACATATAATATTTTGAATACGTTTACTGAAAACAAAGGTTTAAACAAACGCATTTTGAAATTTAAATCAAGCGGATCATCGCATAGCGCATTCACATAATTAGTTTGTCTGTGCCATGTCTCACTGTGGTACATCTGCAATCTAAAACTGATTAAAACATTGTAGTAGAAATTATTTCAAAAACTTTATCCTTTGTGCGCAAACGACTTACTTGTTATAGAAGCATTTACAACGTTTCTACAGAGACTATATTATTACACCAATTTACAATGAAAGTAAATTTCCTAATCTGTTTTCATTTTAAGTTTGAAACTTACTCATAATGTTTATTTTAATTAATATTGCTTTAAGGGAATTACCACTATGTCTTAATGTAAATAACTCAGCTTCGATATTTGAGTTTGATAGAACACGTATACATATTATGTAGTTTTTATTACGAAGTGTATTGACTTTTCGCGTATTAAGAAGCTTAATTTTTAGTTTTTAAAAGTCGTTGTATTGACTACCAATCCTTGAAGCGTAAAGTTTAAAAGTCCTCTAAAATAACGGTACCATCCGGGAGTGCCGTGTAGTGGCGGTCAAGAATATCCACTACCCCATATCCTCCCGTGGGTGTCCTAAAAGGCGACAAAGGGAAACAGGCAGGAGATGGGCAGCAGCATCTTCCTGATAATAGCCAAATTACAATAAAAAAACTGCGGTTGCCAACCCGCTCGCCAAGCGTGGCAACTATGGCAAATACCCCCCTATGAATGACAGTAACAAAAAAACGGCCCCCAGTCCCCGGCGGCCCCGCTATTCCTGGCTACGGTGGCGACCATGGTAACGGCGGGGCAGGGGGTGCTAAGAATCTCCGGTGGAGGTTCGGTTGCCACCTTAAACGACTCGACCTGGCAACGTACAACGCACGCACCCTGAGGACTGACGAGAAGATCGTGGAGCTGGAAGAAGAGATAGACAAGTTGCGCTGGCATATTATAGGATTTTCCGAAGTCCGAAGAGAGGGGGAGGACACGGTAATCCTCGAATCCGGCAACTTGCTCTATCACCGGGAGGGCGACCATCTGTCCCAAGGAGGTGTCGGATTTATCGTCCACAAGTCTCTCGTTAACAACGTTGTAAAGATCGGGAGTGTGTCGACGAGGGTTGCGTACCTTATACTCAGAATCACCAAACGGTATTCGCTGAAGGTCATACAGGTTTACGCACCAACCTCGGCACACCCCGATGAGGAGGTGGAGGAAATGTATGAGGATATCTCTAGAGCCATGCATTCCTCCAAAACCCAATATACGGTGTTAATGGGAGACTTCAATGCAAAACTAGGCACAAGAGAGAACGGTGAGCTGAAAGTAGGGAAATTTGGAATAGGGCAACGGAACCCAAGGGGCCAGCAGCTGGCCGACTTCATGGAGAAAGAGGGACTCTTTATGATGAACTCTTTCTTCCAGAAGCGGCCCCACAGGAAGTGGACCTGGTCGAGCCCCGACGGTTCCACAAAAAATGAGATTGACTTCATTATGACGACCAGACGACAACTGTTCAGTGATGTCTCCGTGATCGCGAGGGTGAAAACTGGTAGCGATCACCGAATGGTTAGAGGCACACTGAACCTAAACGTTAAGTTGGAGAGGTCTCGTCTAATGAAGTCAACGCTCCGTCCCCCTCGTGCTCTGTTCCAAAGTCCCGAAACCTTTCAGCTCGAGTTACAAAACCGTTTTCAGTGCCTGGAAGACTGCAATGAAGTGGACGATATGAATGACAAGCTCGTGGAAACTGTCCATGCGGTCGGAGCTAAGTTCAGCAAGACCCGCCGCAGAAGAACACAAAAACTCTCCGATCACACTCTTAATCTCATGGCTGTTAGACGGGAGATGAAGCTACATTCTTCAACAGACTTGACAGCATACAGGCATCTGAACAGACAGATCTCCAAATGCATGCGGCGGGACTTACGCAACTTCAATACAGCTCGTATTGAAGAAGCGATAGAGCGGAACCAAGGCTCCAAAGTCTTTGCCAGAGATCTGTCTGACAGAAAGAGCCAACTGTCAAAGCTGAAGACAGAATGTGGCAGCATCGTTTCCGGGACACCTGAGATTTTGAGTGAGATTGAGAGGTTCTATGGGCAGCTGTACACATCATCGTTGGAGCCACACGCAAGTGTGAGTAACGATCCAAGAGCGAGTCTCATCCGACACTATTCCGAAGATATCCCGGATGTCAGTCTGAGCGAGATTAGGATGGCTCTTCAGCACCTTAAAAACGGTAAGGCCCCGTGCGAGGATGGAATTACAGCGGAGCTTCTGAAAGCGGGTGGAAGACCGGTACTTGAAGTCCTTCAGAAGCTCTTTAATTCCGTCCTCCATGGTGGCATTACACCGGAGGCGTGGAGCAGAAGTGCGGTGGTCTTGTTCTTCAAGAAAGGTGACAATGCTCTCTTGAAGAACTACAGACCGATTTCCCTTCTGAGCTGCGTCTACGTGCTGTTTTCGAGAGTCATTACGAATCGTCTCGCGCGCAGACTTGATGACTTCCAGCCTCCCGAACAAGCCGGTTTCCGAAAGGGCTTTAGCACCATAGACCACATACATACCCTTCGGCAAGTTGTACAGAAGTCCGAAGAGTACAATTTGCCACTATGTCTGGCGTATGTGGAGTATGAGAAAGCCTTTGATTCCGTCGAAATTTGGGCGGTGCTGCAGTCCCTTCAGCGGTGCCAAGTTGACTGTCGGTATATCGAAGTGTTGAAGTGCTTGTACAGTAGGGCTACGATGGCTATCCGAGTACAGAACCAGAGTACGAAACCTATCCAATTGCAGAGAGGTGTAAGACAGGGTGACGTCATATCCCCGAAACTCTTCACCGCTGCATTGGAAGACGTTTTCAAGCTTCTGGACTGGAAAGGATACGGGATCAACATCAATGGCGAGTACATCACTCACCTTCGATTTGCCGACGATATAGTCCTTATGGCAGAATCGCTGGAGGACCTAAGCACTATGCTCAATGACCTCAATAGTGTTTCCCAACGGATAGGTCTTAAGATGAACATGGACAAAACAAAGATCATGTTTAATGTCCATGTCACACCTATGCCGGTAGTTGTTGGGAACACTAAGCTCGAAGTTGTTGACGAGTATGTTTACCTGGGACAAATAGTCCGACTGGGTAAGTCCAACTTCGACCGAGAGGTCAATCGACGGATTCAACTCGGCTGGGCAGCGTTCGGGAAGCTACGACACATCTTCTCGTCAGACATACCTCAAAACCTTAAAATGAAATTGTACAACCAGTGCGTGTTGCCAGTGATGACTTACGGAACTGAGACGTGGTCCTTCACTGCTGGCCGTATGAGGAAGCTCAAGGTCGCTCAGCGAGCTATGGAGAGGGCTATGCTCGGAGTTTCTCTGCGTGATAAACTAAGGAATGAGGATATCCGCAGTAGAACCAGAGTGACCGACATAGCCCAACGGATTAGTAAGCTGAAGTGGCAGTGGGCCGGCCATATAGCTCGAAGAACCGACAACCGATGGGGAAGAAAGGTTCTCGAGTGGCAGCCTCGTACCGGTAGGCGAAGTGTAGGGTACCCCACGAGATGGAGTGACGACCTGGTAAGACATGCAGGAAGTCGATGGATGCAGGTGGCTCAGGACCGTGTTTTGTGGCATTCATTGGGGGAGGCCTATGTTCAGCAGTGGACTTGTGAAGGGCTGTAATGATGATGATGATGATCCGGGAGTAGCAGCCGACGTTAGACTGACGTTAACTACGATGAGAAACCATTTTACTGGTAACGAAACATTCCATCTCAGTTTTTAGAGTCGACAACATTTACATTTTAATTCTCAATCTAGGATACATGTACGTGTCTATGGGCCACAGCACTTACTCTTACTTACTCACGTGGACTGTGCGCTCGTTTGTCACCTTACTTCCATAAACATTTTATTTTAGTTATCTGATGAAACTATAAGCAAGCCAGTGCATATATTAAAAGAAAAAGATATGCTTTGTAAAACAAGATAAAATAAATATAAAACTTTTATTGATACGACCTCAGCTATTGAAAGCGGCGGATGCGAATCCACGCTAGTAAACTTCGCGTCTACGACCTAATTTCGGAGCTTATAATCCCGACGTCCAACTGCATCTTGCAAATGTTGAGTTTAACGTCTGCTGTTACGTTTTACATCCATTCAATATGACAGAGTTGTAAATTTGTGACGTATTTTCGTCAGTTCGTAAAAGTCCACTTCAGTAATGCCTCTACCGATGTATATAAACGTTGACATTGCTACCAGAGTTTTTCATAAAGGGTGATAAACGTTTTATAAGAGGGATAAACGAGTACAGTTCTCCTGATGGTAAGGGGATTCTTTGTGCCATAGCAACATCTAACCGCAATTTAAGAATCAAATACAGATGCGTTGCCACCCCTGAGATGGAATGCCTCGTTTCTAGTCGAAAAGGCGTCCCATCCTCACCGTATAAAACATAGCACATTAATATAGTTCACGCTGGTGTTCTGTGAGAGCATGGCCTTTCCCCGATTGAGCCGACTCATTAATGTTATAACCAAAATAAAGCTGCAGCGTGACTCGTAGTAGCGTTATGCTTTCAATGCATTTGAATATTTTTCGTCATCATGGGTATAGTCAAAAACCAAGTAATTATGGAATAATAATAGTAAAACAGCATCTAATATTAACGACGTTTATGGAGTGAATACTACAAACGAACGCACCACCTATTATTAGTTTGCTCGCTTCTGTTCTGGAAATTTTAACCTGCAAAATTAACCCTGTGTTTGTCCGAAAACTTTGGTTGACAATGACGAATTAAAGGTGATGGTGAATGATACTCAATTTACGGCTGAATTAGCAGAAGTTTTCGACGTTAGCATCAAAACAATATTGGTCCATTTGCATTAAATAGGCAAGAAAATCTTGACAAATTAGTGCCCCAGGAACTCAATGATCGCCAGCGTGAAGTACGCGTCAAGACGTGCCTTGCACTGCTCAACAGGCTCAAAGATGAAGGAATTTTTAACCGCATTGTTAGCTACGACGAAAAATGGATTCTGTTTGACAATCGCAAGCGCTCTGCAAGTTGATTGGATACTAGCACCTAAACAATGCCATAAACGAAAACTTGCTCCTAGAAAAGTTATGGTCAGCGCCAGTGTGATTCATCATAGCTTCTTACCAAACGGGATGAGCAGATTACTGCAGATGTGTGCTATGAAGGACTGAACACAATGATGCAGAAGCTAGCACGTCTCCAACAATTTTTTGTCAAATGCTCGTCCCCACTGCTCCTGCAGGAAAACGCGCGACCTTATATTGCACGGCAGACGGTCTCCAAGTTACAAGAAAGCTCTCCGTCATCTGTCGTACTCACCAGAACTTGCGACTATCAATAATCAATACCCGAGAAGTGTAAATAGTTCGATAGCTGAACCGAGTATTTATTCATTAATTCGTTACAGTCTACAGTTCCACTGCTAAACATAGGCCTCCATATAAATTGTCGCACTGGGCGGATTTTACCTTAGTTTCCACTCTTAGTAGGCGGGCGATTGCAATTTTTTCGAGTTGGTATTAGATATATGCTGCTGCCCATAACCTATTTCATTTCCCTCTGTCGCCTCTTACGACACTCACGGAACGATATGGGGTAGTGGATATTCTTACACCGCCACTACACGGTCAATTAGTTGTTAATACATAAGTCAATATATAGTATTTTATAATATTGTACACCAGCACTACAAATCGCAGCAAAATACGCTAGGAACGGACTCAAACGAGCATCGGCTATCCCGACGGACCCTTTTTATGTGCGACGTAAATGTACAAAAAACTTCTTGAATGTACAGCGCAGAGTACAGTAATATATTATGCATATGATATATGGTGTGCAGGAAACATTCGCTCCTCGTAGGTAGCGGTCGGTCCGTGTCTGCCCGT
This sequence comes from Parnassius mnemosyne, assembly GCA_963668995.1. Taxonomy (NCBI): domain Eukaryota; kingdom Metazoa; phylum Arthropoda; class Insecta; order Lepidoptera; family Papilionidae; genus Parnassius; species Parnassius mnemosyne. Next base: position 2,392,952 of record CAVLGL010000093.1, on the reverse strand, counting down.
TTGAAATTAATGGTAAATATATAATATAGTAAATATAAATTATATGCTACAAATGATATAAAAATAATAATTACTGTAATCAAGCATCTTCTTATTTTATTGATGTGTTCACGCCCACAAAAAAGACTATTATTAATAATATACTATATTATTAACAATACAAACGATAACAAGATAATTTTCAAGAAAATTTGAAACATGCCGCTGATTCTGGTTGTCAGGTGAGATATAAATTTCTTTAAGTTTGACACATTTACACTTATGCCCAATTTTTACATTCAAGAAACGTTTCTTTCTTCATTACGATACGTTTTATTATGTTTGAAATGTATGTAAAAACATTTTTTATTAAAACCTATCCGCCCAGCAAATCAAGACGACTAGACACAAACCAACTCTAAGGTGTTCTTATGTTGTTAAATCAGTGTTTTGGTTCGCTTTTGGGTTTTTTTGCACACATCAAAAGACAATATCAAATTGAAAATAGAATCTAACGTCTTAGAGCCACGCTGCAGCCTTATTTTAGTTGTAGCACGAATGGGTTGGCTCGACCGAGTCTGGGACCACGATCTCATAGAATACTAACGTAAAACAGCAGCTTAATGCTATTTGTTGTGTTTCAAATGGTAAGTGTAGAAAACGGAGACTCTTTTTACTTGAAACGAAGCATTTCATCTTAGTAGTAAGGGAGACATTGCATCAGCATTTTGATTCTTAATCGACGATAAATGTTACCAACTACTAGCAGGTCGACTGTGTGCTCTATTATGTTATTCTAATAAAAAAGGCTTTCTAACAAATTCCCTCTGTTTTCCAAGTGAGATAAATTTTTTTGTTAAGGTAATATATTTTTATTTTTAACAATATATTCCATGAAAAAAAAAACGAAACATCTAAAATCCTTTATACTTTGTGTTTAAATGCAATGAGTACTTAGTGTGCGGGCGTCCGACAAGTGACGAATGGACTGTATTTTAAATTACATTTCTCTATAGCCTTGAGAGAGAAATATTTCGGTTAATTCCCTTTGTTAAGTTAATTACTTTGTACGCGGTGAAGTGATGACTTAACACATTTTTTGTATCAGTAACCATGAAAAAAGTTTACAATATTTTTGTGCTATTCAGGTAGACAATATTATTATCATTTCTTTTGAAGTTAGCCATGTTTACCGTGAGGTGTCGGCGAAAAATTCTCCAGTATCTTTTTGTGTATCTTATGTGTCACAATAGGCGACAATGGAAATTGCAAACCATCTCAACGTTAGCGATGAGTAGCGGTATTATCGAGAAATTGCTATTTGTCGGCACATATAGGTAAGAGAGTAATAGAGTGGTATGGTGTTACCCTGACCCACACACACACAGAAGGACAGAACAGAAGAACCAGACGAACTCCTCTGAATACCAACAATACTTTGTAAATAATTATTTCGTGATATATTTTTATCCATAGATATTTGTGAGCACTAACTCTATTGTTTTCGCGCATTTCATATTGTTTACACATTCAAGTCTCTCGCAAAACCCTCGTTGTTTGTTGAACTAACATTCGCAGAGCGAGGTTATACATATTGTTCAGTTGCTACATTGTACTGTATTAAAATTGTAAAAAATGTGTACTTTTGTTTAGGATATTTCTTAAATTTTTGATGTTAACCTTAAATAATTTTAACATACTTACCCAATTTATATAAAATTAAAGTGCGCACCTGACGTGGCTCCTAAACATATTATAGTATTAATCGAAGATGATGTATGGACATAAGTAAAGAAACCGTACCGTACTGAGGCAAAGCTTCTAATGAGCTGTCAAAAATTTTACCTATTTTGGTAGGGTTGGCACAAGAGGATAAAATTAAATAAACAAAACGTTTATCAGCTTTTATTATATACTTTTAGATTGAATATTTTTATAAACTTCTGAAAATTCTTCTTCTAAAAATTTTAAATATTTTATTGCATGCCGTAAGCCTCTAAGAGCTTGTTCTACTAGGGCCTAAAAATTAAGATTCCAACGTTTTGTCGCATGAAATCGTATCTAGCAATCATATTGTACATTTATAAGTTATATAAAAAGCACATTGTCAGAAGATAAATGATTGTTGAACGTATTAATATTTCTTTTAAATCGATAATTGCTATTTTTAAATAAAAAAGGGGTTTTAGTTTCTTATGACGTGGATTTATCAAGTCACAAGGCTTGTAAACACGATAACTTTTAAAAATATCAGTTGTTTAACTCAATATATTTTTAAAACTCTTCATCTATCATATGGAAAGCCATTGAATGTAAATGGCAGTTTAATTTTCATTAGTTTGGTTACAATAATTTTTTTTGGCTATGAAATGGCGAAATGAGACGGGGATTTCTGGGCCCAATTGTAATAAGTTGAAATATGTTTTGAAAAAAGGTTATATTTTTCTATTTCAAAATATAAAAAAATAGCCCAATTCACAATCTGGAACACGGGAAATCTTAAAAATAAGTTTATGTCACGAATAAAGTAAGAAATTGATTACTTAAATCGATTAATGTAAAAGAGTTTTAACAATTAAACATAAAATCAACTTACAGCAAATGATTGATTCAATCAAAGTAATAATATAAATTACAATTAACGTAGTGTCAACAGTTTAAAAAATAAAATATCAACACAATAAAAATAAATCTTAAAATTGCTTCTCGTTAACATTTCGATTTCTTACTCGTGTTTGTCAACTGTATTTTTAATCTGTGCTGACAGTGACAGCTCCTGCCTGACTCAATCTATGACAGGGGGTGTCAACTTTGTTCTACAAACAAGATTTAGGTGGACTAGAAAACAAAAAAGAGACAACAACAGTTCAGTACGTGTGCGTTTTGAGTGATTCTGTGTTTTCCGTTGTTTTATTGACTTATATTCCTTGACCACTGCTTTCTTTCTACGGACTTCTGATCTTACTTAACTTGTACGACCTTTGCTATCATACCAGACACCGACAATCTTATTAATTAATTGATTCAGGCGTTAGTTTGCGGAAATCCATTATATAAAAGCCTTTAGAAAAATTTACTTCGCAAATATCCGCGTTATAAAATAAAATGATATGTCTTACCTAGTATGAAGAGCACCTCCCGCCCTCCCTCATTTGCGTGAACTATCCCCGTCACCACTAATCCCAGTTTTTTTTTCCTTTCTGGAGACTTTACTGCTAAACATATACAGGACATGATGTCCTTAAAAGAAGTAGTTGAGACAGTGTTGCTTCATTTTCAGATTATATGGAAGATCGTGTTATACATTATATTATTTTGTTTACATTTTAGTCGCAAGCTTACGAAGAGGTAGGGAAGAAATACTTCAACATTATTGTAACTGCATCGTAGGCAGACGAACTGTAGGTTGCTGCGCACATAACTATTATGTCTATAATAAGGTACCTTAGTTGGGCCAGGTACCAAGATAATATAGTACCACCTGTACAATTCTTAGAAGATATTCTAATTATAATTGAAGACGAATAAAAATAAGTTAAAAAAATGTTTTTTTAAATATCACCTAACCTTCCCTATCTTTCAATCTATTTGTAAGTTTCCTATTATCCTCCCACCCAATACAATACAATAAATACTACAATTAATATAGTAAACAACCATCTAATAAAAGAAAATAGCAATCATACTTCTAAATCAGCTGTTAAGTTTAGGTTGTTGCCAACTTGTCGCATAACCTCACTTTTACTAAATCTCTTATAACTTTGCTCTCAGATTGCCAAAGTCCACCGCGTTTTCAGAACCTATTAATTGATACCATTTTCATCTATTTACAATCTGGGCCCAATAATGTATGAAAGCGTATCAGTCTCCTTTTCGTTGCAGCCTTGTATGTAAATTATTACTAAATAGAGAGACTGCGTCACTCAATTCAGTTAGTTCGGCGTCAGTCGCTGTCGTGAGTGGACATTGTTACGGTTGATCGCAGCGGCTCAAAAAGATCGCTGTACAAATACACAATATTTGAATAACCAAATTTCTCAAATACTTGATTATAATAATAATGAGTGATTTTTTTTATTACAATATTTTAAAAGCACAGATAAATAATAGTAGCACGTACTAAAAGTAAGTAGTATTCATTTTTTCGTCATGGGTGTCATTTTCATGGTTTTCGAGGGTGTTGAAGCATATAGGGTTGTCGAAATGTAAATCCAAGATGGCGGCTGCAATAGGTATCAATTTTTTCATCTTGGGTGTCATTTTCATGGTTTTCGAGGGTGTTAAAGCCGATAGTGCTGTTGAAATGTAAGTCCAAGGTGGCGGCTACAATAAATATCAATTTTTTCATCTTGCGTGTCTATTTCATAGTTTTCGAGGGTGTAGAAGCCGATAGTGCTGTCGAAATTTAAATCCAAGATGGCGGCTGCAATAGGTATCAATTTTTTCAACATGGGTGTCAAAAAAAATTAATATATTAATTATTATATTGCGCAAGTTATTAATAATTATATGTAGTAGTGCAGTGCAACGGTGCACTTTTTTTTGCCTGTTATAATTAAATTAACATCAATATATTTTTTTAATTATTAGAACCAACACTTAGTAGAACTACTAACTAGTAGAATACTGGTTACGATGTCGACTTCCTCTTCATTTTATTACTTTTTACAGATGAAACATACAATAGACGGAATATTGCGATCCTCACAATACACTTTAATAATATTCAACGACAGCTGACTCGCTGACTTAAATAAAAAGTGGATCTTGTCTCACATTCAAATATCCATATTCGCAAGCTCGCAAAGACAAGCCCTGTAATATTACTATCTCAGATAAAATATTTCACAATATTTTATACTTTGCCTGGGAAAGATGTATCAATATGGCGTTATTTAGATTTTTAATTCTCAAATATTTTTAAGATAAAATCCAGCCAAGGTCACTTCTGGCATTTCTCTTTATTAGTTCGTGATGATTTATTAAAAACAACTATTCAGAAGATTAGCCCGGATAGACAGACAAACAGACAAAAAATTCAAAAATGGTTATTTTATTCTTGATGACATTCAAATAACCCCATGAGTTCGATAAAATGCAGTTATGTCAATATTACTTATCACGTGATGGTAAGAGATTACCGCCCCCATGAACAACTGCAACACCCAGGGAATCGCAGGTACGTTGCCGGCATTTTAAAAAGGAGTAAGCTCTTTTCTTGAATGTCCCTAAGTCGTATTGGTTCGGAAAAATTGCCGGTGGTAAATTATTCCACAAAGCAGTCGTATGTGGAAGAAAACTCCTTGTGAAACGTACAGTGGTGCACCTCCAAGCATCCAGATGGTTTGTATGGTATCGGGAGTTTTGCCGCGATGTGCGTCATGAAATTTGACGACTGGAATTAATCCGAACAATTCCTCAGAGCACTCCCCGTGGTAAATGCGAAAAAAAAAATGCAAAAGTATGCAACATCTCTTCGCAGCGCCAGTGAATCGAGCCGATCAGTAAGGACTCGGTCGTTGACCATTCGAGCTGAAAAAACTTCATTAATTTCAAAATATATTTACAAAAGCTAATTTTGTCTTTATCTTCTCATTTTTTTAAGTTCAATACTGTAGTCACTATCCAAAAACGTACGCACTTCAATCCGGCACGATCTGGACACACCACTCTAGTTTGCTATTAAAGGACCTCTAGCCTTTACTAGGGCTAGTAAAGAGTGCTATTAATTTCGCCCATCTTCAATATATCGCCAATTTTGTCGACGATAAACCCCCGTTTAGGGCGTCCCTTGTCGACTCAGCTACTTACTTGATCCAACACATTACTTTCAATTGAATTTTAATTAACCTATAACTTTCTTTACGTGGTAGAGCCATGCTGTAGCTATATTAATAGTATAGTTGTAGCACGAATGGGTCGGCTCGACCGGGGAAGGACCACGCTCCCACAGAATAAAACACCAGCGTAAAATAGCAGCTTAACGCTGCTGTGTTTCGTATGGTGAATGTAGAGAACCGGAGACCCATTTTACTGGAAAAGAGGCATTCTATCGTAGTCCTAGTCCTAGATAGATGTGGATGTCTATGGGCCTCAGCAACCACTTACCATCAGGTGGACTGTGTGCTCGTTTGTTACCCTTATACAATAAAGAAAAACTGTGTATACAGTTACAACCTATTAAAGTCCACTGCCGAACATAGGCCTCTCTCATAGATTGTCTTATAGGAGGGACATTTGCCATAGTTGCCACGCTTGGCTTGACTGGCAAACGCAGTTTTTTACTATTTTTAATTATTTTCAGGAAGATGCTACTTTTCTCCCTTGGTACATCTCCTATTTTATTTCACTCTGTCGCATCCTACAACACCCATGAGATGATATGATAGGGTTTTGGATTCTCAAACGCTGCCACAACACGGTGACGTTACTGATATCAGCGTAATTAGTAGCATAATGCTGCTGTATTGCATATGATAAGTTCCAAGAACCGGATACCGTTTTTACTGCTAACGAGGCATCCAACTTAGTATTTACGGTTGAAAACGAGTCTACCATATCATCGGAAGGTCTGCGTTACCCTCTTCACTCTTAATTTTAGACAAATAATGAAAAATTTTGCTACGAATTTTTTTAACTAAAGTACTTCATATTGACAGCTCCGTAGCGCAGTGGCTTAGCAATGAGTTGCAGCGCTGAGGGCCGCTGGTTCGAATCCCGCACGGAACAAGTATTCGTACGGCCTAAAAATATATGAGATGTTTGTTCTTGTGAAATTTATGTCTGCCCCACAATACAGGAGAAAACTAGTGCCTCTTTAGACTTTAAAAAAATTACTAGTGCCTCGAACCGGATACAATTTTGATGAATTCTTATAACGAGCCATCCAAAGTAGTCTTTATTTTTAACAAAGCATTTTTTCATTTGGATTCCGAGTCTACTTTACCATCTAATGGTATGTGTTTTCGGTTTACATCCTCACTTTATTAAAAATATCGTTAAAAATGCGAATGAAATTTAAAACAAAGTAAAAATTCTCTCTTGTGATAAATTTATAGACGTATTAGGCAAGAAGAGACACAGTATACATATGGAGCTGAAAATTGTTTGCACAGTTTATTTGCCGTTCATTTTTGTAGTCCCTGTAAGTATAGAATCATTATAAAATATAAACACAATTTTTATTCGTTGCATTTCATTTGTAGAAGGCACTAAATGTAAATAAAAATAGTTATTTTACATAATATCTTTTCCCTAAGCGATAGACATCATAATTGTTCGCGGGAAAAACATTTAAACGTGTTTTTATATATTCCTAATTTACAAAAAAAATATATTAAATAGATATAAATATGACCAAGATACATAACATTGTCCAATTATGGAACTGGGAGCAAATGTCTTAACTTTTTTATCATTTATACATACTAGTCTTCTTACGATGGTTTTTAGTCGAGCACGTGAGAATATAAACTTAAAATTTGTAAAAAAATATTTATTTTGCTTTGTGATGGATTGACATTTTAAAAAGGGTGCCTATCTCCTGTACCGTGTATTGGTGGGTTAAAAATGTCCACTAGCCCATGTCGTCTCGTGGGGTGTCGTAAGAGCCGACAGAGGGGAAACAAATCAAGAGATGTGCAACAGCGTCTTCCTAATAACGACAAAAAAAACTGCGGTGGCAAACATGGAAAATGTCTTCTTTTTGAGGCAATCTATGTGGGCCTCCCACTGTATTCAACAATAAAATTTAATAGGCTATGGCGGTAAAGTATTTCGTACCATCAGACTAAAAACTTGCTTATAAAAACTGATTATGGTACAATCATGAATAGAAGTTTTCATTTATGCAAATAAAAAAAAGTACGAACATGTTAGGGGTAACGCAGGTTGAGAAACTGTGTGAATGGATAAAATTGTGGTTTCCAAGATGTGACCAGGATTAAGAAAGAAATGATACGGTGTTGCAACACGTTAAAAATGATTGAGGAAAGAGTTATGTTGGAGATGAGAGTGAGAAAGTCGGTAATTGACGTCCGAGAATACTTATATAGTTTTTATTTAGATTTATTTAAACAACACGTTTGTTGATAAGTGGTAACAATATTTTAAGTTTTACCGAAAAGTAATTTTAAAATAGCAAACATTCTAATATAAGTTGTTAAATTTTTCCTTATTATTCGTATTTCCTGTATTACTTTTAAATCATTTACGGTAACTTTCTAACAAGAAATACTTTTCATGTCCTAACTTTCCCGTAGAAATACCTGCTGTATATTTAGCTCACTCTTCTGAAGACGCGAAGAGTGGAGCCGTGGTAGCACTGGGGTTAAGCTCTCGCCGTAAATTTTGAAGTAAACGAGCAGAAATGGTTTGATCCCGCTTTGATTAATTGATATTTTAAGAGCTGATTTACCACGTGAAGCAGTCAAGAAAATCACAATGAAGTAACTTGAATATCTGAGAAAAATATTTTGTAGACCTGTGAAATCCGCCAACACGCTTTGGGACAGCGCTGCGAAAACTTCGTTGCTCTTTGTCTTAAAAGCCCTCTCAGAAATGAGAGGAGGCCTAACAGTGAGACGTAAGGCGTATGCGTATATATATTTTACTAACTTTTTGAAGACCATTTCTTTTTCGATTATAGGTAAAAGAAAACAATAAATTTCAACAACATAATATTGGTTATAGCTTAAGTTGAATAAAACGTTGTTATGTTTTTGTACAACGATCATAAATCCGCCAAGCGTGACGATTAAGGTAAATGCTCTTTATAACGGGAGATGCCCTTGTCAATCAGTGATGTTATAAGGGCTTATGAAGAAGATGAAGAATGTATTTTATTCTACGCTCGAAATAAAAAAATAATGTGTGAGTGTAGTGGAACACTCGGTTGGAACGAAGTTCCTTGTGTAGTATATTATTATTGATGAACGTAGGTATTATATTATTGATTAACAAATACAAATAAATAAATTACTATCGTCTATTAAAATGAAGCGTCATTTGAAATAAAATAATATTTCTTTCGTGGCAAGATAAGAAAAAGTGCGAGGGAAATGGATAATATTATTCCATCTCAATTCTAAGAAAATTAGTTTTGTTCAATTTTATTGCTTTGTGCTTTCAAGTTAAAATTTACTTCTATTTATTCATTGCACTATTGCTGAGCATAATTTAGAATTATAACGTCAAATTGAGAGGAAATCCGCCGGTGACAGGTGACAGACGACGGTCGGACTCCGTCGCTATTTCGTAAGTGTTCCGTTTTGAATACAATACAAAGTCAATAGATTATCCATTCTGGTTGTTACTCAATCAATGGTATATTAGAACAAATCTGTTGCAATATTTCATAACAATTAATTAAGTCAATACTTTAAATTATGGTTTTCCTAAAATATTTTTATTGCTTTATTATGGTTGTGGTATGAATAGCTCATGTCAACCGAGAAATGAACGCATTCTTACGCAATACCAGCGTAACCAAGCTCAATGTTTAAAATAGTAATTTAAAAAACCCGACGGTGTGAATTTTTTTTCGAAATATGGCAAACCTAACCTCCCCTCATATGTTTAAATTCATCGACCCGTTTAGGCTCCAGAGCGTACCAAATTCCAAACCAATTCTCCTTTTGATGCAGTCGGGTAAATGCTCGCTTAATGCTCAATAATATGCTGACGTTCATAAATGCGCTGTTACAAGTCTACATGAGTAAAGATATTGATTTGATTTGAAAAAAAAAACCATCAACCTCATTTTTACCATAAATTGAATATGAGACGACTATGAGCAATGCCAAAAAGCACACACAAAGGATTCCTACCATTTTGTCAGCGAGATTAAAGACCTACATCTGGCAGATAATAAAATTATGGTCAGTCTTCTTTGTTCACATGCTTACCTGTTGAAGACTGCATCTCGATTGTTACTAGAAGGCTGGAGGAAAACAACATGCCCATAGAGCACATGGGCAGAATTGGCGAGAAACTAGTTCGCCTTCCTTCGGGAACCCGTGCATTCTGGTCTGTCGCCAAGGCTGTCCAAGGGAATTTCTGTAAGCCATCACTACCATCTCTGCACAGGGAGGATGACTCACTGGCCCATGACGCAAAAGACAAAACCGACCTTTTAGGCTCCCTTTTTGCGTCCAACTCGACTCTTGATGACGGGGGGAAAACACCGCCGACCATCCCGTGGTGTGCGTGCTCCATGCCGGATGTGCTGTTCTCACAGCGCTCGGTTCGCAAAGCACTGCTCTCCCTGGACATCCAGAAGTCGAGTGGGCCTGACGGAATCCCCCCAATTGTGCTGAGGACGTGTGTTCCGGAGTTGGCACCGGTCCTAACGCGTCTTTTCCGGTACTCCTACTCCCAAGGCGTAGTTCCGAATTCATGGAAGACAGCTTTTGTCCACCCGATCCCTAAAAAAGGCGACCGCTCAGACCCATCCAACTATAGGTCTATCGCGATCACCTCCTTGTTCTCCAAAATAATGGAATCCATTATAAACTGCCAGCTCATCCGGTACCTTGAGTATCACCAGCTGATTAGTGACCGCCAATACGGTTTTCGTCGGGGTCGATCAGCTGGTGATCTTCTGGTCTACCTGACCCATAGATGGGCAGAGACAGTAGAGTCCAAGGGGGAGGCGTAGGCCGTTAGTTTGGACTTTGCGAAAGCCTTCGATCGGGTTTGGCACAAAGCGCTTCTTTCGAAGCTCCCTTCCTATGGGCTTCCCGAGAAATTGTGCAATTGGATCACCAGCTTCCTTGCAGATCGGAGCATCAAGGTCGTTGTAGACGGTGCATGCTCTGACTACAAGCCTATTAACGCTGGTGTTCCACAAGGCTGTGTGCTATCACCAACGCTGTTTCTTCTGCATATCAATGATATTTTGCTAACTGGTAACATTCATTGCTATGCGGATGACAGCACTGGTGATGCTCTATACACCGGCCGTGCCAATATTTCTCGGGAAAACGTCGCTGAGTACCGGAACAAACTTGTGTCTGAAGTCGAGTCTTTGCTGAACAAAGTCTCGGATGGGGGGCGACTAAATCTAGTCCAATTTAATCCTCAGAAGACACAAGTTTGCGCGTTTACCGCTAAAAAGAACCCCTTTGTCGTATCTCCTCAGTTTCAAGGCACTCCCCTTCTTGCCTCAGCCAGTATCGGTATCCTCGGAGTCGACATATCGAGTGACGTGCAGTTTCGTGGTCACTTGGAAGGGAAGGCCAAATTGGCCTCTAAAAAGCTTGGCGTGCTCAGCAGAGCGGGACAGTATTTCATGCCGGCACACCGCCTGCTACTCTACAAGGCGCAAGTTCGGCCTCACATGGAATACTGTTCCCATCTCTGGGCAGGGGCTCCCCAGTGCCAGCTCCTTCCACTTGACCGCATCCAACGCAGAGCGGCTCGAATTGTTGACGACTGAGCCCTTTCCGATCGGCTCGATTCATTGGCACTGCGAAGAGATGTTGCATCCCTTTGCATTTTCTTTCGCATCTACCATGGGGAGTGCTCTGAGGAATTGTTCGGATTAATCCCAGCCGCCACATTTCACGAACGCACATCGCGGCAGAACTCCCGATACCATCCACACCATCTGGATGATTGGCAGTCCACCACTGTGCGATTTAGAAGATGTTTTCTTCCTCGCACGACCTCCTTGTGGAATCGATTACCATCAGCGATTTTTCCGGACCGATACGACTTAGGGACCTTCAAGAAAAGAGCGTACTCCTTTTTAAAAGGCCGGCAACGCATCTGCGATTCCCCTGGTGTTGCAGTTGTTCATGGGCGGCGGTAGTCACTTACCATCAGGTGAGCCGCATGCTCGTTTGCCCCCTCTCCTATAAAATAAAATAAAATAGAATATGCAGTATTACTTAGACACTGCCTTACATCTGGCTACCTATTGTGGAAAGAAGAGTTCTACAAGCAAGTAAATGGATTGGCGATGGGCTCACCTGTATCTCCCATATATTCATGGAAGACTTTGAGGAGCACGTTCTGCTTACTTCTCCCGTAAACCCAAGATTCTACAAGCGGTACGTAGACAAAAATTTTAAATTATAAAATTCAGTTCACAATGGAGTTGGAGGCAAACAATTCTTTAGCTTTTCTAGATGTGTTAGTAATTCGGAATCCTGATAACACCTTGAGCCACACTATGTACAGAAAAAAGACCCATACAGATAGACATGTAAACGGTGATTCTCATCACCATCCTTCACAGTTAGCTACCGTGGGTAGATCTTTGTTTCAGAGAGCACGAGGGATCTGTGACAGTAAACACCTGGCCGCCAAGCTTTAACACGTCAAGCAAGATTTGCACGACAATAAGCTTCGGATCCCGCGCATACGTCACAGTGAACGAGTAAAGCCAGCCACAGTAGAGCGAGTGCTTGCTGTACTGCCCTATGTCAGAGGTGTCACTGACAAGATTGGCTACATCTTGAAGCGTGCGTCCACTAAAATATACTTCAAGCCGCCGAAGAATATTAGTCAGTTTTTACCATCAGCCAAGTGTAACGTCTCAGTGCAAGATGCAGAAGTGTACAAGGTTAATTATGAATGTGGTCTCTCCACAAATGCTCGCTAAGGAACACCGATTCCTTCCAAGGATGTTTCGCGAGGCTATCGAAATCAAAAAACATCCTAATTTCAGTAGAGATGATGGCTGGGTGCTACCATCTGCTTAGGATCCCATTATTAATAAAATTACATTGGGACGTCATACACCTCAGCCCCCCCCCCCTGAACGTGGGTGCTGTAAAGTGCTCGAAAAGTCGGAAATATAAAATTAGTTAATAAACGCGATAAAATCCGTAAAATTAGTTAAAAAATGTGTTATTGAAATGTGTAGTGTTCGCGTAAATATAAGAAATCGTAATGCCAAAAATCTTATGGATTCTGATAAATGACGATATATCATCTCGTGATCGCTACACGTGCTCGTTCTATATACAAACAATACAAGCAAGTACCATAACGAAGAGTGGACGACAATCTGCAACTAAATTTGGGTGGAACTATAGGTAATTTTAGTGAGAGGAAGGGGAGATTTAAATATGGTTTTTCTATATAATCGGGCAAACACATATTGTCATGTTAGGATCATCACAAGAGACTATGTAAAGTGCGAGAAAAGTGTTATGGTTTCCGATAAATGTCGGTATATCTTCTCGTTATCACTACGCGTGTTCGTCTTATATACAAACAATAGAAACAAATACCTACTTGATTGTTTCATATTGGCAATAATTCAACGTATTTACAAAGCATGATACAATTGTGCATAAAAGTCCTCCGTTTTCGTTCTTGTTACTCAGTTCTTCACTAGTTTAGTGCAATTTCTTCCGTATTCTGTAATCCATCCACCACACACACATTAAGCTTGCAAAAAACTTGGCGCGCTCAGCAGAGCGGGACAGTATTTCATGCCGGCACAGTTTCTGCCTCACATGGAATATTGTTCTCATCTCTGAGCCGGGACACCCACTGGGATGCTGTCAAATGTAAGGCACTGGCCTTACATTTGACAGCATTCAACGCAGAGACGTTCGAATCACTGAAAACCAAGCTCTTCCTGATCGGATCGATACACTGGCTCTGCGAAGCGCTGCATTTTTATTTTTTTGCATATTCTGTCGAATTTACTACGGAGTTTGCTCTGAGAAATAATTCAAATTTATTCCAGACACAAAAATTCACCGACGCACATCGAGACAAAACTCACCTTACCATCTACATTATCTCTTTGCGTGGTGGTCCACCAATGTGAGTTTTCTCTTTCGCACGAATTCTATGTGGAATTGTTTACCGGTGATTTTTCCGGACCGTTAATAGGGGCCTTCTATTAACGAGCGTTGCAGTAAATCATGGGAGACGGTTGACACTTACTGTCAGGAGAGCCGCACGTCCGTTTGCCAAATCTTCTATAAAAAAAACCTAATTGCCTAAATCTTGATGCCTAATTTCATGTTCCTAAGTAACCTAGAAGTAGCTTAGGTTTTTGATGAGTAAGTCAGTAGTATCACGGCTCCTCTTGTATTTACTTCTATAAAATTATTATACAATATTGAAATTATCTCGTCTACTTTGTTAGGGTATTTAAAAGCTTATCTGTTTGAACTATTTTACGGCAGCCTACATAATCCGACAGAGTCTGTTATGAGAGACCGTAGTAGTGAATGAGAAGTAGAATTACATTAAACATTAAAATTATCTATTCAAATATGTCCATAAATTAAAACTTTACCCACATATCAAATCACTGTGTTAGGCCCTATATGCATGGTTGAGAAAGTTAGGTATAGCAGCATGAAAATAAAGTTAATGTTGCAGAATTGTGATCATTTCTAAATGATCACAATTCTGCAACATTAACTTAATAATCAGAATAGAAGTCAGGGATGATTTTTTAATGGTTTCTTAAAATCACCTTACTCTTACTAGAATTTTCTTCTGTATCGTGGAGGCAGTTTACATACATAAATTTCAAAAAGACTTACATACAGGCCCCATAAAATTATTTGTAAGCCATACAAATACTTGTTCTGTGCAGGATAAAAGATTTTTCTATGCATAAATTCTTTATGTATAATTTTATAAGGTTTTATTGTACATTGCCGCGTATAGGGTAAAGTAATAAAAATAACATCAGAGCAAGTCTGTGGCCAGCAATGGGGTTAGTGTTTAAGATTTCTAACTTTACGTACCCAGAAATACTCTGGGGCCAAAAGAAATACCTACACCTATTTTTCTAGAAATCAATCTAAAGATTAGCTTTTCAATGTAAGAGATTTCGCTTTGCAAATAAAAATAAAATACGGGATGAAAGTCACAATTTATCTCCGAAGAGCCAATTTGTTGAGCGTCGATATGATTCTGCGGTCACACGAGCAGATTGTAGAATCGATTCATTTGGAATTTGTCACATATTAGTTTTTTTCTCCTTTTTTCCCTCCCTTATTTGGTCTAAAAGCTCAAATATTTCCTCTCAAAATTTACAATTTAAGCTTCAAAGTATATAATATAATATTTAAACAATATATATACATGACAATAACTGTCATTCTCATAATGAATTTATCATTTTCTTTATTAATTAGAATGCGTTTTTTATAGAATAAAGGTGACAAATGAGTACACAATTCACCTGACGGTGGGTGGATGCTTTAGCCTATAGACATCTACATTCGCCATCGATTGGGAATTAAAATGTAGAAGCATTAATACCCCTGAGGACTAAGATGGAATGCCTCGTTTCTTGTAAAAATGTCTCCGGTTCTATACACTCACCATACAAATACACAGCATTTTGTTGTTATTTTTATTAATAATTTAAAAATATATTTCTCTACCCGTAAAGGTTACAAAGGGCGACTTAATCCCAGTTTGCATTCTCTGCCAGTCAACCCATAGCGTGGTGAGAAATTAGTGGCAGGTGACTTAAATGACTAAATATAATAAAGTTATATAGATATAACACATTAAATTAAGGCTTGTAAATTGCACAAATACATATGAACACAAATAAATACAGAATAATCTATATACAACAATTATCCTTAATACTATCCTTAATAATATGTACATATACACACATAAATACTCATACACACGTTATATGTCTGGGTAAAGGTAGCAGTATTGATATTATGCTGACGACGTTTTTTACGTGCTAGAGCCATGCTCCAGCTATATCAATAGTATAGTTGTAGCACGAATGGGTCGGCTCGTCCGGGGAAGGACCGCGCTCTCACGGAATAGCAGCGTAAAATAGCAGCTTTATGCTTCTGTATTTCATATGGTGAGTGTAGAGAACCGGAGACCCTTTTTACTGGAAAAGAGGCAATCTATCTTAGTTCTCACGGCTGACAACGCATCTGCATTTTAATTCGTAAACGAAGATAGATGTAGATTCTATGGGCCACAGCAACCACTTACCATCAGGTGGACTGTGTGCTCCTTTGTAACCCTTATTCTATATAAAAAGAGTTAAAGTACCTTGTCGTGGTTGGAGGAAAGTTATTGAAATTTATCTTCAAGGTAGGAAGGGAGGAAAAATCATTTAAAATGGAGTAGAGAACAGACAATATTTTAAAAGTGTGCCTTTCTCGCGTAGTTAGCCATTTAATACGAATACGAAATTGAGTGACATGTTCATATTTTCAAAGGCCGAAAATAGACCTGACGCAGTTATTAACAGGTGCTCAAGCTTATGGAGAAGATTTTGGTTAGTCTGGGTAACAAACATCTGCAAAATAAATGATCAATGACAGGAAAGGTGAGTGTTTGAACAAGCCTTGGCTTATAAAAGAAAGTTTTTCAGACGGTAGAGCGTTCTTAAGGCAGCAGTAACTTTACGCCTGACCTCAGTGACTTGTTTTTCCCAGTTCAACGTTTTATCCATGTATAGACTCAGGTTATTTACCTAGTCAGAGAACTGAATGTATTATACATTATCATTATAAAATACGCGTGTCAAACAACTGACTGTCAATTTTTGACAGTATTCTTGAGCTGCCAACAAGCATTGCTTGACATTTAGACGGATTGACAGAAATGCGAAAATGCAATGACTAGTCATAAATAGCTTTCAAATTATGGTTTAGTTTTGCGATAGCATCATGTAGATTATCGATATCCGATTGCACATATGTATGTTTGGAGATCGTCTACATATAGATGGTATGAACAATCAATATCGGAGGATATGTAGTTAATGAAAACCGAAAATAATATGGGAGATAGAATTCCGCCTTACGGCACACCAGAATAAAAACTTAACCAGTGGGAAATCTCCTCCCTTACGTGGAGTGATTGCTGGCGGTCGCGAAGATAAGAGAAAAAAATTATTCCAAGAGCGCTATTTTCTGCTGGTATTTTGTGACAGTGAGCTCCTTCTCCCGGTCGCATTCGTGCAGCAACTATGATATAGATGCAGTGTGGCTCTATCACGTGTCAAAATGTACTTTTACGTGCGCTTTTCGAATTTATATCAAAGCATCCCAATAATATGCGCCATTACATTTACTGATGATATTATTTTATAAGGATAAATTGTAACTGTGGGAGAAAAGTAGTCTACTTGTGTTTCTTGCCGCTTTCTCTCACAAAGTCTCC
This sequence comes from Parnassius mnemosyne, assembly GCA_963668995.1. Classification (NCBI taxonomy): domain Eukaryota; kingdom Metazoa; phylum Arthropoda; class Insecta; order Lepidoptera; family Papilionidae; genus Parnassius; species Parnassius mnemosyne. Next base: position 2,375,837 of record CAVLGL010000093.1, on the reverse strand, counting down.
TCTCAGTAGGGGCTTGTTGAAGCTATGGTGCGGCATTTGACTTTAGACATAGACATAGACATGCATTTATTCAGCAACTTACATTCATACAGTTTTGATACAGAAAATTAAATGATAAATAAAAACATTAAAGATAAATGTAAATAATAAAAAAACAGGCATAAAATGATCCGATTGCATGAGTGATGTGATGCTGAAAAGATTACTAACTCAACATAATGCTATCGCAGGATTGTGGTAGCCTTGGTTTTCAGTAATGCCCATTGAGGTTGGACTCACACGGGAAGATAGCGCGTTCGCTTTATTTCTATGTTCGAGAAAGATGTTACCAAAATAAGAAATAAAATAATGGAAATCCAAACGAATGGGAACTATATTTATGCAGTAGGAATATGTAAATGTATATATATGTAATAAGTAACATAAAGTTTATTTACAATAAAACAATAAAGATATTTATATTATGCTATGAAAATATAATGCAGCTATTTTATCCTCCCTAAAATTTAAACTGACAAAAGTATTATTTTACTTTTACCTTGAAAAGGCTGATGCTATTTAGTTGACGGATAGGTAGGGGCAAGTTGTTTTAGCATTTAGTAACTGCATATTGGAATGGACATTTGATTTTGTTCCGAATGTCTTTAAAATTACCGTCCGTGCGCCATTAAAGTTTTTCTAACAGATACCGGGACTTTTTGTTTTGAAGGACACCCAACATTAGTGTTGCCAAATGTAGCGCTCTTAATTTTTTTTTTTATAGAATAAGGGTGACAAACGAACACACAGTCCACCTGATGGTAAGTGGTTGCTGTGGCCCATAAACGTCTACATCTATCTTCGTTTGTGAAATAAAATGCAGATGCGTTGTCAGCCGTGAGGACTAAGATAGAATGCTTCTTTTCCAATAAAATGCGTCTCTGGTTCTCTACACTCACCATACGAAACACAGCAGCATTAAGCTGCTATTTTACGCCGGTATTCTGTGAGAGCGTGGTCCTTCCCCGGTCGAGCCGACCCATTCGTGCTACAACTATACTATTAACCCTAGAAAGATAACCATATGACAACGTACTTAAAAGATAACCATACGCTTCAGAGGCGCATGAGTTTCTAATGCGGCTATTATTCTGAATATCGCATTTTCGCCAAAATTAATCTAGTCATTTTATTTATGTGAGATTGCTTTAGAAATAAAATGCATTACTTTTATAATTTTTTATATTTAATGAATTTTTAAACATAAATCATTAGATCTCTACGAAACAATAACTAAAATCATCAGCCTTCGTTTATGGGGATGAATCCCGTAAATTATCACAAAAAATGGCTTTTTTTCTTACAAATAAGTTGACGATAGATGTAATGATACAATTCACGTACAAATTACTCCTAATATTTGGTATTTATACAGTCTTGGCAAACTTCAATCTTATGTTCGCCACAAACGGACTTTTTGCACTTAGCACATGTCATCTTTGACATTCTTTTTTTTTTTTGACGAGCAGTAGCTGCAATATCGTCTTTTTTTGGCTGAAGGTTCCTCTTCTTCATCCAAGGAAACCTGTGCAGTAGGCTTTGGCAGAATATTTTCAATATTATTTCGCACATGCCTTGGCAAAGTGGGAGCTTCCAGCCTTTGCGTCATCCATGGTGTAGTCAGCTGAGTGCTGAGTTTTTTCATATAGTCTCTGCGATTCAAAGGCTTTTCATTTTTAGATAGTACGTTATGACAATAAATGACATATGAATTAATAAAAACTATATTCAATATGCCATAAAACATGGTCATTGGCCATCTATTCGTTTTTCTTGAGCAGGAGATCGTGGAGCACATTTGATCAAATGTGTCCACGCCGCCCTTAGTCTGATTGTAGAACATTATTATTTCAGGCTTTCCGATTGTTGGGTTTATGGCAGCTTCTTCATCACATGAAGATAATAGATGACACGAGTGTCAAACATCCATCGTAACAGAACATTGACGTGCCTATTGGTCGAGATCGGGTATTTTTCAATTGCTCTGGAATCTCACGTTTATTAGAACGTACGGTACCAACAAGAGTCAGTTTGTAAGGATCCTCAAGAAGTGATTTCGCGAGTGGTATCGAGGTGAACCAATTATCGCAGGTTATGTTGCGATTTGTGCCATGAATAGGTCGGGATAACTTTTTCACATAATATTCTCCCTGTGGCAATCCATTAGTGTTTGTGGCTCTTCCGATATATGGCATTGCATTCAACATATACTTCGTTCTACTGTCGCACATCATTGGAATTTTAATGCCATACTTATTAGGCTTATTGGGAATATACATCCTAAAAGAACACCTTCCTCGAAATCCCAATAATTGTTCATCGATTGTGACATGTTCTCCTGGTGAATAGTTTATTTTACATTGGGTAATAAATAGTTCCCACACTTTTCTGATTGGAATGAAAGAATCTCCTTGACGACGAAGCGACCATAAAGACTTGTCATCCATCCGGAGAGATCTAATCAAGAAATCGAAGCGATCCCGGCTCATCACTGCAACGTATCTTGTTCCCGAAAAACCGCTATCAAATAGCTCTTCAGTTGATAAGTGATTATCTTTCATTGCTGCACTCAGGGTTAGAATCCCAATCAAAGCTCGAAATTCAATCGAAGTTGTGTCTCTAAAAGTGGCTTTGGTAATTTCAGTTCGACGTTTTATGGAGATCTCTACATTCGTCCACCGAACAATCTCTACAACTATTTCGTCAGTAATGAACAAATCAAAACATTGTACTGGGTCATATATATTTCGGCACATACGCAGTGGACCCCTGTTTGAGCGAATTATATTGATGGCAGATGTTCTACCATAACTTCGACCTTTAGCAGTAGACCAACAATGTCTGTTCTTACCTCTAATCACTCTTCCCTCAGGAACAATTATACGGTGGTCAAGGTCTGAACTTCCTGGCGACGCTGAGGGTACAGGCTGAGATAAATCTTCGTCTTCTGGTACATAATTCGACGCCTCTTCTGCTTCGTTGTCGATATACTCATCTTCGAAATCACTCTGCACATCATCTTCGCTCATATGATCTTCGATCTCGCTGTCACTTTCCTGATGTTCATCGACGTTATTTCCATCTTCTTGGTTCAATAAAGAACATATTTCATCATCTAATAAATTCTTTCTACTTTCCATGTTAACCACATACAGAATTTATCCCAAAAACAAAACAGAAATAAATAAAATTCATGTCACAGTAGTAAAAATTAACACACTAAAAGTTACACCAAAGATAACCATACGCCTCGCGAGCGCATCCACTGGTCATAACTACGAAACTATAACTCTTACCGCATAGAAACAGCCGTCCCGCGATAGAGCACACCGGCGACTGAATTGGCTACGACGGACAAGTCAATACGCGTGTCGATTGGAAAGAGAAAGCAATATCTTTGCAACGCGGGCGCCTCTGCGACGTAGGTTATCTTTCTAGGGTTATAGCTGCAGCATGGCTCTAAAACGTAATAAATAATTGGGACATTTTTAATAACTTTGATTTCTTTTAATAGGGACTGACTTGGGTTCGTGGGGGAACATGGTGTATATATCTGGCATAAGCATTTTGGATCATCTCAAATGATCCTTCTTTAGGCAAGTGATTTTTTTTATAATTTCCTTAATATACCATATTTGTATCTTAATCTTACAATGTCATCCGATTTTGAGCTATGTTTAAAATTCGATATCTATTGCTCATAGGGAAGTTAGTATAAAATCAATAACTGAATTCGACCCGAACGGACGAAATCCGACGATCTCAAAAGCGAGTTAATAAAAAAGTCTATTTGTAATTTATTAATTGGGATACTTGCTATGAATATTTACAAACCTACTCATAAATGCCTGTGCTTTGGTAAATCTAATCACCTTAATCTTAACCATCGTAAATGCTAGAAGCTGAAGGTGATTGAGATTCAATAAAACCATAAATGCTTCTTTACTAGCCATTCAATGGAAAACTTTTATCCGTACGCTACGTGTCATGAATATAATACTGAAACCAAGGCAAGTTTATGTGCGAATCGATAAAAATTTATGTGAAAATCAGAACAACTTGTTATTATAGTAAAAATATAAAAGTTTATATCTTATTTAGATACAAGCAATTTTTAAAATTATTGCGTGTTTGGATTATCCTTATTTATTCTTATGATAAATGTTCTATTACTGAGAGGTCGTGGTGTATTAGATCTGCTTCACCATATCGTCCTGTAGTTCCGTTAAAGGTGACAGTTTTAGGTAGATGCGTTGTCACACTTGAAGACTAAGATGGAATGTCTCATATGAGTAAAAGGATGAAGACCCAAAAAACTTGGGTAGTTTTTGCTAAGCCCAAGTCACTACATTACTACATCTATTTCTTGTAATTACTGACATTTTTTTCCTTTACAATCCTAGTCTTAGATGCTACCATAGGACTAACTAAAGTAACTTAATCTACTTTTCATAGAGACGCTTTAATTCAAAATTTTAATCACATTTGTCCAGGAATAAAAACTGTCAATACGGAATCACTATACCTGCTAGGTGCACCGTTGTTTTTCGATATTATAAAACCTGTTTTAAAAACAAAATTTGATCAGTTTTTAAACCACGTTGATAAATTGTATAAATTAAACCCCCACATAGCTCTTACTATTTTAAAATATTGTCTTCTTGTACCTAGATTTACATACTTACTCCGCTCGAGTCCAGTCTGGAAATGTTTGGATATTTTACAAGATATTGATAATAATCTTAAAATAGCTATAGAAAAAATTCTAAATTTAACTTTAAATACAACAGCCTAGACTCAAGCTACTTTACCTATAAAATTTGGTGGCATTGGTGTGAGAAATCTTTCTAGCGTTGCATTGCCTGCTTTCCTTGCTTCCGTGCATAGTGTCAGTGACTTATGTAACATAATTTTAAATAATAAAGTAGACCTATGCTTTGTTACGGAGGCAGGGCAGACATGGCAAACGCTCTGTCCTGGTGAAAATATTCCACTGGAAGTTAACCAACAAAAACAGTGGGATATTCCTTTGGTACAGGGCGTGCAGAAGGATTTGTTTCATAATTTCCATAGTGACCAAGATAAGGCACGCCTTCTAGCTGTTTCGACTAAGGAATCTAGTCACTGGTTACACGCTTTACCATCAAGTAATCTCGGCACATTACTTGATAGGGAAAGCTTGCGCATTGCCGTAGGTATCCGACTAGGAGCGGCGATTTGTCAACCCCATCAGTGCCCCTGTGGTAGCAGCGTCGACAAGTTTGGGCTCCACGGACTTTCATGTAAGAAAACCGCTGGTAGGTTTTCACGACACAGTTCTTTGAACGATGTCATCCGAAGGGCTCTTGCCTCTATAAATGTTCCCTCGGTTTTAGAGCCTTGTGGAATATTTAGAGACGATGGCAGGAGACCCGACGGTATGACATTGGTCCCTTGGGAGAGAGGTAAAGCCCTAGTGTGGGTTGCTACTTGCGTAGACACGCTGGCGGCCTCTCATCTCAGGGGTACCTCGTTTAAAGCCGGGGCGGCATCAGAGGCAGCTGAACTGAGTAAGTGGCGCAAATATGAGTCTCTGAGAGATGACTACATATTTGTGCCATTTGCTGTAGAGACTATCGGTCCGTGGGGTCCACGTGCAGTGAAGTTTCTAAAGGAACTCCATCCGCGGCTGGTCGTTGCTGCTGGTGATAAGAGGGCTGGTTCTTTCCTCGCTCAAAGGCTAAGTATAGCCATTCAGCGGGGAAACGCAGCCAACGTTCTTGGCACGATACCACGGGGAGTAGGACTATATGATTATTATGTTTCTAGTTTTAGTTTTTTTTTATTATCATAGTTTTTAATATTGTAGATAAAATTAAGTATTATGTACTTAACTTAGTAATTTCCATTAAAACCGCGAAAGTTGTTCGATAACATTGACTAAAGCAGCTTGCAGTTAAAACACAAACCGTCATTTCAAATGAATTCAGGTTTTTAAATCAAAGATCTAATGGAACTTTGCTTTTGAGAGGTTTCTTATAAGTTTTCTCAGATAATAAATTTGTATAAAGTATGAAAACTTTCTACTTAATTTTCATATTATTCCATTAATAAAAAAATTGATATTTACTGTTTTTAACATAGGTTTTTAAAAGAAATTGTTCATGTTGTTTAAGAAAAGGTATTATTTATATATAATGTATATTTTATAAGGTAAAAATGTAATTGAGTGGAGACTTGTCTACTTGTGAGTTTCTTTCTTTCATATTTTTGATAAACTAAATATTATTGTAATTCTAGAAGGTTTCAGTTAAACAGATAACAGTATCCAAAATAGTTTGCAGAGGTCACATCTTTTTCTGAGGCTTAACAGTAAAGCAGGTATTGGTAAATGGGTATTTTACCTTCTCTATCCTCCCCTCACTTCAACTTTTTAACTTTCTACGAAGGCGTCCGACGGTAAAACTCAGCTCAAAGAAAATCCTCCATGTAACAGAAGAGGCCTGTGTCTAGTAGTGAGTATAACGGACTGATAAAAAAGAGAGTTTTTTTTTTTTTTTTATAGGAGAGGGGGCAAACGAGCATGCGGCTCACCTGATGGTAAGTGACTACCGCCGCCCATGAACAACCGCAACACCAGGGGAATTGCAGATGCGTTGCCGGCCTTTTAAAAAGGAGTAGGCTCTTTTCTTGAAGGTCCCTAAGTCGTATCGGTCCGGAAAAATCGCTGGTGGTAAACTATTCCACAAGGAAGTTGTGCGAGGAAGAAAACATCTTCTAAATCGCACAGTGGTGGACCGCCAATCATCCAGATGGTGTGGGTGGTATCGGGAGTTCTGCCGCGATGTGCGTTCGTGAAATTTGGCGGCTGGGATTAATCCGAACAATTCCTCAGAGCACTCCCCATGGTAAATGCGAAAGAAAATGCTAAGAGATGCAACATCTCTTCGCAGTGCCAATGAGTCGAGCCGATCGGAAAGGACTCGGTCGTCGACGATTCGAGCCGCTCTGCGCTGGATGCGGTCAAGTGGAAGAAGCTGGCACTGGGGAGCCCCAGCCCAGAGATGGGAACAGTATTCCATGTGAGGCCGAACCTGCGCCTTGTAAAGTTGCAGGCGTTGAGCCGGCATGAAATACTGTCCCGCTCTGCTGAGCACGCCAAGCTTTTTAGAGGCCAATTTGGCCTTCTCTTCCAAGTGACCACGAAACTGCACGCTACTCGATATGTCGACGCCGAGGATTCCGATACTGGCTGAGGCAACAAGGGGAGTACCTTGAAACTGAGCAGATACGACAAAGGGGTGCTTTTTAGCGGTAAACGCGCAAACTTGTGTCTTCTGAGGATTAAACTGGACTAGATTTAGTCGCCCCCAATCCGAGACTTTGTCCAGCAAAGACTCGACTTCAGACACAAGTTTGTTCCGGTACTCGGTGACGTTTTCCCGAGAAATATTGGCACGGCCGGTGTATAGAGCATCACCAGTGCTGTCATCTGCATAGCAATGAGTGCTACCAGCTTGCAACATATCATTGATATGCAGAAGAAACAGCGTTGGTGATAGCACACAGCCTTGTGGAACACCAGCGTTAATACGCATGCACCGTCTACAACGACCTTGATGCTCCGATCTGCAAGAAAGCTGGTGATCCAATTGCATAATTTCTCGGGAAGCCCATAGGAAGGGAGCTTCGAAAGAAGCGCTTTGTGCCAAACCCGATCGAAGGCCTTCGCAATGTCCAAACTAACGGCCAATGCCTCCCCCTTGGATTCTAGAGTTAAAACAAAAGTAAACATATGATACGTAGATGGTGTCCACAATGTGAATGCTTGACGGTCCACCACAGTGCGTTTTACTAGGAGTTTTCTACCTCGCACAACTTCTTTGTGGAATCGAAGATCGAAAAAAAAACGATCTTACTCCTTTTTTGGTGTAGCAGTTGTTCGTGGGCGATGGTCGACACTTGCCACCAGGTGCACCGCATGCTCGTTTGCCTCCCCCTCTCTCCCCCTCTATATAAAAAGATGGGTACCACCACCAGGAATGATGGAGGCTTCATTTTAATTTAAAATCTTTTTTACTTTTAGAGAAATCGAATAATTGATATTAAAAATCATTAATTTAAATAATGCTACATCTAATGTAGCCCATAGAGGCGAAGACGTGACGGTCGCTAGTTAAAAATAAAAGTACAAAAAATAAATAGACAATAAGTATTTTCGCTGCAGTGGAATTTATTATACTCCGAAAAACATAAATTGAAATTTTAACATTCAAAACTAAAACGTTTAAATTTTAATTTATTTGAGTTGTTCAAATACCGCACTAAAGCATTCAAGGCATGCACTGTACTCATGCAAAGAGTTTTCGACACGCGTATCCAATTGTCCTTGAAGTGCAACAGCGCATGTTTTTGTTTTGTTTTTAGACGTAAAGTTAAAAATTATTTTTAATATTATTATTACAATTTTAATACGACTTTTTTTTAATGAAATACTCATTTTACTTGTTAAATGTGCGCCCGTCTAATTCTCTACATTCTCTCATAAAGGTGATGTTTGCGGCAGTTGGAACGTTTCGCAGACAGGTCTGAAAACCTAGTTTTTCTGTTCTTTTTAGTTACAATTATGCTATATATAATTAATGTCGGTCAGGGCCTTATAGGTCTTATGTTTACTTGGGACTTTTAATAATAAAATGCCAACTGTGTTACTTGCCTAGCATGTCGTAATAGCCGCCTAATAGGACAATGGGTTTGCGATTGTTTAGACGATGTGCTAGCCGCCTCTCTTCCAGCTATACCCATTATTATGGATAAACGTGGTCCGAGAGGTTTGTTCCTTTTCGGTCTCTGTCCATTGCCTCGGGGATTACTGTTGTGTAATAGAAAGAAAGAAGAAAGAAAGAACTATTTATTTGATATACACATTTTACACACATTAAAAAAATATTATAAACAAAAGCAAGGGGGAAAAGAATGCATGTACCAGTCTAACACTGTTTACGCATTTACAATTGAGAAGCAGTACATACACAATAATAAAACAAACAAACAAAAAGGTAAAAACGAAAAAAAAATATGAAAATGTGACATCAAATAGGTCTCCAACTCAGCATAATGCTGCAAATACAGCGCTGGTTTTCAGTTGGAGCCTTGTGACTTCACAGACAAGTCAGTGTGTGATCTTCCAACTAAGAGTTATATACGAGTTCATAGTTATCTATTAAAAATTACGAGTTAAAAGGTAGTGCTAACATATTATATAACGTATACACACATGCACTGAGACTAAACCTAGGTAACAGGTGTGTTATATTACTATATATTTAAATAATACCTACTTATATACTTATACATACAATATTAAGATGATATTTGACTATTCTATGGGGAAGACAACTTTTACTTTTTTCATAAAATTAGATAATTCAATATTCTGAGTCAAAGAAACACGCCATATTACGAGACCTGCTGTGGATTTTTAAAGCAAAAAAAAAATAAAAAAAAGGAATAAGATTGAATCTAATAAATAATCATTCATGAAATACATAACAAAAACACATTAATAATCAATAATATTCGAACATGAAGAGTGTAGAACAAATATAAATATTGCTATCATCGTAGGTTCCTACGTTCGAGACGGTTATTACGTATTTTGTATTATATAATGTCCATTTCCACGTCTGTTTCTATCTGTTGCAACTTACGATACCCATGGAACGGTATGAGGCAGTGGGTATTTTTATATCGATAAGTGCACAAATTTTAATACTTTGTTTAGCGAGAACATATTAAAAAAGATTAGAATTATGCATAACTTTTACGAAAATGCTGATTAGCATTTAGTACGGCACATTTCAAATTTCAAATACACATTAATATTTTATTCTACTATTTAATTTACAAGTAATGTAACTAGTAAGTAAAACGTCTCGCTGAACGTACGCTGAAGTTTAAAACGGATTATTTGAATGGGGCTAACGAGGTACCTGTAGTTGCAGTTGCAGTTTGATTCTATAACGAAATATTGTGTGGTAGGATGTATTACATTACATTTAAATTTAAAATTATCTATTCAAATATGTCCATAAATTAAAACTTTACCCTCATATTAAATTACTGTGTTAGGCCTATATTAATGTATGGTTGAGAAAGTTAGGTATAGCAGCATGAAAATAAAGTTAATGTTGCAGAATTGTGATCATTTCTAATTTCAAAATTTCTAAATGATCACAATTCTGCAACATTAACTTAATAATTAGAATAGAAGTCAGGGATGATTTTTAATGGTTTCTTAAAATCACGTTACCCCCACACTAGAATTTTCTTCTGTATCGTGGAGGAAGTTTACATATATAAATTTCAAAAAGACTTACATACAGGCCCCATAAAATTATTTGTAAGCCATACAAATACTTGTTCTGTGCAGGATAAAATATTTTTCTATGCATAATTTCTTTATGTATAATTTTATAAGGTTATATTGTACATTGCCGCGTATGGGGTAACATATTAAAAATAACATCAGAGGAAGTCTGTGGCCAGCTATGGGATTAGTATTAAAGATTTCTAACTTTACGTACCCAGATATACTCTTGGGCCAAAAGAAATACATACACCTATTTTTTTAGAAATCAATCTAGGGATTAGCTTATCAATGTAAGAGATTTCGCTTTGCAAAAAAATAAAATACGGGATGAAAGTCGCAATTTATCTCCGAAGAGCCAATTTGTTGAGCGTCGATGTGTTCCTGCGGTCACACGAGCAGATTGTAGAATCGATTTATTTCGAATTTGTCACATATTAGATTTTTTCTCCTTTTTTCCCTCCGTTATTTGGTCTAAAAGCTCAAATATGTCCTCTTAAAATTTACAATTTAAGCTTCAAAGTATATAATATAATATTTAAACTATATATAAACATGACAATAACTGTCATTCTAATAATGAATTTATCACTTTCTTTATTAATTAGAATGCGTTTTTTATAGAATAAAGGTGACAAATGAGTACACAATTCACCCGACGGTAAGTGGATGCTGTAGCCTATAGGCATCTACATTCGCCATCGATTGGGAATTAAAATGTAGAAGCATTAATACCCCTGAGGACTAAGATGGAATGCCTCGTTTCTTGTAAAAACGTCTCCGGTTCTCTACACTCATCATACAAATACACAGCATTGTGCTGTTATTTTTATTAATAATTTAAAAATGTATTTCTCTACTTGTAAAGGTTACAAAGGGCGACTTAATACCAGTTAACATTCTCTGCCAGTCAACCCATGGCGTGGTGAGAAATTAGTGGCAGGTAACTTAAATGACTAAATATAATATATTTATATAGATATAAGACATAAAATAAGGCTTGTAAATTGCACAAATACATATGAACACAAACAAATACAGAATAATCTATCTACAACAGTTACCCTTAATACTATCCTTAATAATATGTACATATACACACACATATATACTCATACACACGTTATATGTCTGGGTAAAGGTAGCAGTATTGATATTATGCTGACGACATTGTTTTTGAAAGATGTCCTCTTCAGATTCGTTTTTTACGTACTAGAGCCATGCTCCAGCTATATTAATAGTATAGTTGTAGCACGAATGGGTCGGCTCGTCCGGGGAAGGACCACGCTCTCACCGAATACCAGCTTAAAATAGCAGCTTAATGCTGCTGTGTTTCATATAGTGAGTGTAGAGAACCGAAGACACTTTTTACTGGAAATGAGGCAATCTATCTTAGTCCTCACGGCTGACAACGCATTTGCATTTTAATTCCTAAACGATGATAGATGTAGATGTCTATGGGCCACAGCAACCACTTACCATCAGGTGGACTGTGTGCTCCTTTGTAACCCTTATTCTATATAAAAAGAGTTAAAGTACCTTGTCATGGTTGGAGGAAAGTTATTGAAATTTATCTTCAAGGTAGGAAGGGAGAAAAAATCATTTAAAATGGAGTAGAGAACAGACAATATTCTAAAAGTGCGCCTTTCTCGTGTAGTTAGCCATTTAATACGAATACGAAATTGAGTGACATGGTCATATTTTCAAGGGCCGAAAATAGACATGATGCAGTTGTTAAAAGGCGCTTCAAGCTTATGGAGAAGATTTTGGTTAGTCTGGGTAACAAACATCTGCAAAATAAATGATCAATGACAGGAAAGGTGAGGGTTTGAACAAGCTTTGGCTTAGTGTTTTATAAAAGAAAGTTTTTCAGACGGTAGAGCGAACTAAAGGCAGCAGTAACTTTGCGCCTGACCTCAGTGACTTGTTTTTCCCAGTTCAACGTTTTATCCATGTATAGACATGTTATTTAGTCCTAGCCTAGTCAGAGAACTGAATTTATTATACATTTTCATTATAAAATACACGTGGCAAGCAACTGACTGTCAATTTTGACAGCATTTTTGAGCTGCCAACAAGCATTGCTTGACATTGAGACGGATTCACAGAAATGCCAAAAATATATAATATACAAGATGGCCCATAAGTCGTTAGAAATGTAAATTTCGAATAAAATACAAAAGGCGCGCATGAGTGGCGCGCGCGGTGCGGGGGGAGTACCGACGGTTTCTGGGAATTCAGTCGCCATGGAGCGTTTCACCGGTGGGGACCGTGCATTTTGTGTGCGCGAGTTTTATCGAAACAATGATTCGGCTACCATTGCGCGGCGTAAATTTCGAGAATATCAGAATTTACGCAACTTTAAAGACATTCCAAGTGTTCAAACGATTAAGAACTGGGTTATTAAGTTCGAAGAGAGTGGTTCGACGTTGGATAAACAACGGTCAGGTCGACCAAGGACATCACGGACGGAAGAAAACATCGATGTAGTGAAACACTCAATTCGTGAAAATCCTACCCAGTCTACTCGTAAGCGTTCCAGTGCATTAAACTTACCCAGAACATCGTTACAGCGAATTTTAAAGAAAGATTTACATCTTCACCCGTACAAGATTCAGTTAGTACAGGAATTAAAAGATACTGACACTATCCACAGACTAAATTTCGCAAATGAAATGTTGAACCGCTTTACTTCGTTTAATAACGTGTTATTCTCTGATGAGGCTCACTTTCACATCAACGGCCATGTCAATAAGCAAAATTGTCGCTACTGGAGTTGCGAAAATCCAAATCGCAAACATCAAAAGCCCTTACATAGCCCTAAAGTGACAGTTTGGGCGGCTATGTCAGCGCTTGGCATTATAGGCCCTTACTTTTTTGAGGACGGCAGAGGCCGCGCGCTTACTGTTACTTCACAACGGTATGTAGCTATGATCCAGGACTTTTTTACACCAGAGTTGCAGAATTTTCCAGGCTTCAATACGCGGACCTGGTTTCAACAAGATGGAGCAACTGCCCATACCTCTAACGTCGCTATGCCGGTCGTCCGTCAACTTTTCCCTAATAAAGTGATCTCTCGAAGAGGAGATATTCCTTGGCCACCACGTAGTCCAGATCTGACCCCAATGGACTTTTTCTTATGGGGTTATCTTAAGACTAAAGTGTACGAAACCAACCCGCAGACAATTGACGTCCTGAAAGAAAATATCCAAAGAGAAATGGCAAACATTACAGAGCTTACTTGCCACGCAGTGATGGATAATTTTAAACGTCGCTTACAGGAGTGCCGCGATCGTAACGGATTACATTTAGATGATGTAATTTTCAAAAAATAATTCCCATTTTATAAGGATTATGACAAAATAAAAACCTTTTTCATAATGTCATTAGTTTTTTTTTAATTATTTTTTTACATTTCAAGGGACTTATGGGCCACCCTGTATAATAGCTTTCAAATTATGGTTTAGTTTTGCGATAGCTTCATGTAGATTATCGATATCCGATTTCACATATGTGTGTTTGGAGGTCGTCTACATTTAGATGGTATGAAGAATCAATGTCGGAAGATATGTAATTAATGAAAATCGAAAATAATATGGGAGATAGAATTCCGCCTTACGGCACACCATAATAAAAACATAACCAATGGCAAGTCTCCTCCCTTACGTGGATTGATGAAAAAAATTATTCCAAGAGCGCTATTTTCTGCTGGTATTCTGTGACAGTGAGCTCCTTCTCCGGGTCCCATTCGTGCAGCAACTATGATATAGCTGCAGTGTAGCTCTATCACGTGTCAAAATGTACTTTTACGTGCGCTTTTCGAATTTATATCAAAGCATCCCAATAATATGCGCCATTACATTTACTGATGACATTATTTTATAAGGATAAATTATAACTGTGGGTGAAAAGTAGTGAGTTTCTTGCCGCTTTCTCTTACGAAGTCTCCCCTCAGTAGGGACCTGTTGAAGCTGTGGTGCGGCATTTGACTTTAGACATAGACATAGACATGCATTTATTCAGCAACTTACATTCATACAGTTTTGATACAGAAAATAAAATGATACATAAAAACATTAAAGATAAAAGTAAATAATCAAAAAAAAAACAGGCATAAAATGATCCGATTCCATTTATGTGATGCTGAAAAGGGCACTAACTTAACATAATGCTATCGCAGGCTTGTGGTAGCCTTGGTTTTCAGTAATGCCCATTGAGGTTGGACTCACACGAGAAGATAGCGGGTTCGCTTTTTTTCTATGTTAGAGAAATATATTACCAAAATAATTAATAAAATAATGGAAATCCAAACGGATGGGAACTATATTTATGCAGTAGGTATATATATAAATGTATATAATAAGTAATATAAAGTTTACTTACAATAAAACAATAAAAATATTTATATTATTATGCTATGAAAATATAATGCAGCTATTTTATTCCTCCTTAAAGTTAAACTGACAAAAGTATTATTTTACTTTTACCTTGAAAAGGCTGATGCTATTTAGTTGACGGATAGGTAGAAGCAAGTTGTTTTAGCATTTAGTAACTGTATATTGGAATGGACATTTGGTTTTGTCCGAATGTGTTTAAAATTACCGTCCGTGCGCCATTAAAGTTTTTCTAACAGATACCGGGACTTTTTGTTTTGAAGGACACCAAACATTAGTGTTGCCAAATGTAGCGCTATTATTTTTTTTTTTAAAGAATAAGGGTGACAAACGAACACACAGTCCACCTGATGGTAAGTGGTTGCTGTGGCCTATAAACGTCTACATCTATATCATTTGTGAATTAAAATGCAAATGCGTTGTCAGCCGTGAGGACTAAGATGGAATGCCATTTTCCAGTAAAATGCATCTCCGGTTCTCTACACTCACCATACGAAACACAGCAGCATTAAGCTGCTATTTTACGCCGGTATTCTGTGAGAGCGTGGTCCTTCCCCGGTCGAGCCGACCCATTCCTGCTGCAACAATACTATTAATATAGCTGCAGCATGGCTCTAACACGTAATAAATAATTGGGACATTCTTAATAACTTTGATTTCTTTAAATAGGGACTGACTTGGGTTCGTGGGGGAACATGGTGTATATATCTGGCACAAGCATTTTGGATCCTCTCAAATGATCCTCCTTTAGACAAGTGAATTTTTTTATTATTTCTTTAATATACCATGTTTGTATCTTAATCTTACAATTTCATTTAATTTTGAGCTATGTTTAAAATTGGAAATCTCTTTCTCATAGGGAAGTTAATATAAAATCAATAACTGAATTCGACCCGAACGGACGAAATCCGACGATCTCAAAAGCGAGTTAATAAAAAAGTCTATTTGTAATTTATTAATTGAGATTCTAGTTATGAATATTTACAAACCTACTCATAAATGCCTGTGCTTTGGTAAACCTGATCACCTTAATCTTAACCATCGTAAATGCTAGAAGCTGAAGGTTTTGAGATTCAATAAAACCATAAAAGCTTCTTTACTAGCCAATCAATGGAAAAGTTTTATCCGTACGCTACGTGTCATGAATATAATACTGAAACCAAGGCAAGTTTATGTGCGAATCGATAAAAATTTATGTGAAAGTCAGAACAACTTGTTATTATAGTAAAAATATAAAATTTTGTATCTTATTTAGATACAAGCAATTTTTAAAATCATTGCGTGTTTGGATTATCCTAATTTATTCTTATGATGATAAATGTCCTATTACTGAGAAATCGCGGTGTATTAGATCTGCTTCACCATATCGTCTTGTAGTTCCATTAAAGGTGACAGTTTTAGGTAGATGCGTTATCACCCTTGAAGACTAAGATGAAATGTCTCATATGAGTAGAAGGATGAAGACCCAAAATCTTTGGTAGTTTTTGGTAAGCCCAATTTACTACATTACTACATCTATTTCTTGTAATTACTGACATTTTTTTCTTTACAATCCTAGTCTTAGAGGCTACCATAGCACTAACGTTCAGAGTAATTTCCATTAAAACCGCGAAAGTTATTCGAAAACATTGACTAAAGCAGCATGCAGTTAAAACCAAACCGTTATTCAGGTTTTTAAATCAAAGATCGAACGGACCTTTGCTTTTGAGAGGTTTCTTATAAGTTTTCTCAGATAATAAATTTGTATAAAGTATGAAAACTTTCTACTTAATTTTCATATTATTCCATTAATAAAAAAATTGAAATTAACTGTTTTTAACATAGGTTTTTAAAAGAAATTGTTCATGTTGTTTAAGAAAAGGTATTATTTATGTATAAAACGCATATTTTATAAAGTAAAATAGTAACTGAGTTGAGAATAATCTACTTATGAGTTTCTTTCTTTCATATTGTTGATAAACTGATTATTATTGTAATTCTAGAAGGTTTCAGTTAAACAGATAACAGTATGCAAAATAGTTTGCAGAGGTCACATCTTTTTCTGAGGCATAACAGTAAAGTAGGTATTGGTAATAAGTGGGTATTTTACCTTCTCTATCCTCCCCTTACTTCAACTTTTTAAGCGAAGACGGGACGGTCGCTAGTTAAAAATAAAAGTACAAAAAATAAATAGACAATAAGTATTTTCGCTGCAGTGGAATTTATTATACTCCGAAAAACATAAATTGAAGTTTTAACATTCAAAACTAAAACGTTAAAGTTTTAATTTATTTGAGTTGTTCAAATACCGCATTCAAGGCATGCACTGTACTCATGCAAAGAGTTTTCGACACGCGTATCCAATTGTCCTTGAAGTGCAACAGCGCATGTTTTTTTTTAGTTTTTAGACGTAAAGTTAAAAATTCATTTTAATATCATTATTAAATTATTATTAACATTTTAATACGACTTTTTTTTTAAATGAAATACTAATTTTACTTGTTACATGTGCGCCCGTCTAATTCTCTACATTCTCTCATAAAGGTGATGTTTGCGGTAGTTGGAACGTTTCGCAGACAGGTCTGTAAACCTAGTTTTTCTGTTCTTTTTAGTTACAATTATGTTATATAATTAATGTCGGTCAGGGCCTTATAGGTCTTATGTTTACTTGGGACTTTTAATAATAAAATGCCAACTGTGTTACTTCCCTAGCATGTCGTAAAAGGCGCCTAATAGGACAATGGGTTTGCGATTGTTTAGACGATGTTCTAGCCGGCTCTCTTCCAGCTATACCCATTATTATGAATAAACGTGGTCCGAGAGGTTTGTTGCTTTTCGGACTTTGTCCATTGCCTCGTGGATTAATTTTGTGTAATATATAATGTCCATTTCCAGGTTTGTTTCCATCTGTTGCATCTTACGATACCCATGGAACGATATGAGGCAGTGGGTATTTTTATATCGATATGTGCACACATTTTAATACTTTGTTTAGTGAAAACATATTAAAAAAGATTAGAATTATGCATTTGTTTTACGAAAATGTTGATTAGCATTTAGTACGGCACATTTCAAATTTCAAATACACATTAATATTTTATTCTACTATTTAATTTACAAGTGATGTAACTAGTAAGTAAAACGTCTCGCTGAACGTACGGTGAAGTTTAAAACGGATTAATTGAATGGGGCTACCCTGTAGTTGCAGTTGCAGTTTGATTCTATAACGGAATATTGTGTGGTAGGATGTTGATGTAATCTGTAATCAGTGAAGTAAATATTTTTTTAACTTATTAATTCAGTGTTAAAGCCTATCAAAAGTGTACTGCTGGATATAGGTCTCTCCATAGATTACTTCATATATTTGCTATAGTTGTCACGCCTGGTGGGCGGCTTGGCCAACGTAGTTTTTTATTTTTATTCTGTTATTATCAGGAAGGTTTTGTTTCTCAGATTCCTTCTGTCGCCCCTTACGAAGCCCAAGGGATGATATGGGCCCTTTACGACAGTCACAGGACGACATGGGCTATTGAATATACTTGTGGCGGCGCTGTCGTCGCGCCACAAGTGAAACATATCGAAGCCTAAATCGCGCTAACAAAGTTCCGAAAATAAAAGCAGTATATATAGAATAGCTCCGAACTACCACTCGGACCGTTGGCCGCTCCCCGGGCAGAACACCTTGCCCGGCGGAAGATCTCCCCTTTTCCTTCCACTCGCTACATTGGTGACCACCCAACGTGATATGAACACGCAACCACCAAACCTTCGGAAACTACACCTTCAAACCTTCATTCGCTTCCGAGTAGATATTGTCTTCACATTCTGCAAGCCATCTAGTTTTACAAAGGTTTATCGCAGCACTGGAATAAAAATGCTTCGTGTTCAGTCAAGCTACTCTCTGTGTTACAGTGTTCGGCACGGCTCTGAGCCTTACTGCTCGCCTCTGCTTCACGGCACTCTCGCAGATTACTTGCCTTCTTCTCGATTCTGCCATTTGATTGTGAAATAGGCAAAGAGAAAAATGTTTTGTGTTTGTCTTTGTTGAAAAGCATTAATAATAATAATAATAATTTTTATTGACAAATAAAGCCTTAAACTTAATACAATGTAATTGTAGATAAATTGTAACAAGATGGCTAGCCTAAGTGACATAGAAATAAGTTGATCCCCTGACTTTCATGCTAGGGTAACCTGTGTTATGAAAGTCGGTGGTTCGGCTCTTTATAAGATATTTTAAAACAGCATAGCGAGTTGATTTAATTGGTGATTACATTATGGTAATAAGTTTAAGAACAGGCAGCTAAAGAAAAATAATAGTTCAGTGATGAATATGTATGGGATAATATGTGTGTGTTTGTGTGCGTGTGCGTGTGTGTGTGTGTGTGTGTGTGTGTGTGTTTGTGTGTGTGTGTGTGTGTGTGTGTGTGTGTGTGTGTGTGTGTGTGTGAGTGTGTGTGTGTTTGTGTGTTTTTGTGTGTTTGTGTGTATGTGTGAAAGTGATTGCGTGTCTTGTGTGCGTGATAGTGGGTACAGTTTATAGGTTTAGGATATTAAAGCTTCAGTGGCATTATAATTTAATTCATTTAGGTACGAAATTACCTTTTTTTTAACTTCATAGGCATTGAACTTATTTATCTGTAACTTTTCGTCGAGTTTATTGTATAACCGCGAGCTTGAGAAGGAAAATTGCTTTTTAGCAAAAGAAGTCCTACATATTTTGACAGGACATGCGGATTTTTGACGCCTCCTTGGCGTGGAAGAATTATTTAGAGGTACAGTTGAATGTAGACGCAGAATGGTGCGAAGGATGTAAAGTTGCCTAACTGTAGGTACATTACAATCCATATAAAGTTGTGTGGTCGGGTATCTCCAAGGCCGCCTATGCATAACCTTTAGCACTGCTCTCTGTGCGCGCTCAATTTTAATGAAGGTAGTCTTGGAGGCACAACCCCATATCGGGATGCAATATGTTATGATTGATTCACAAAGGGCGGTGTACACAGATGACAGGATGTCGGCATCCGCAGAGCTACGTAAAGTTTTAAAGATATAGATTAGGTTGCGTAACCGACCTGCAACGGATTCTACTTGACTATACCAGTTCAAACAATTATCCAATTGAATACCCAAGTATTTAATGGTATGGGTTCTTTGCAATTTTGGGCAATTACAGCGAGAAGTCCCACTGGAGCAATTGTGAGCACGCATATCGAAAAACTCGCTTGATGGTTGTGCAGAGGGTTTTATAGAGAAGGTTATTAATTTAGTCTTATCTATATTTAAGGTTAGAAGATTAACCCCACTTTGTTGCCACGCTTGGCAGTCGGGTTGGCAACCACAGTATTTCATTTTTAATCAGCTGTTATCAGAAAGATACTGCTTATCTCCTGGTTCAGTTTCCCTCTGTCAGCTATTATGACACTTAAGGGACGATATGAGGTAATGGATGTTCTTACATCGCCACTACATGGTGTGAAAGTTTTCAGAATTTTTTGTCCTGAGTCCCATATAAACATGGGACCTACTAGTCCCAGACAAACATGGGTCTTTTAAAACAAGATGTACTGGCAAGCCGTCGTACATCAACTATATTTTGCGCTCACGTTTGCGACCTACTTTCGGGTCGCATGTTTAATTAGTAATATTTTATTATATTTAACTTAAAATCAGTAGATCAACAACCGTCCTACTAAACACTAACTACTCAATGAAAGATATGCCACAATAACCTTGTAACTACTTAACCTTTTAATAAACCTTTTAAACTTTGGTGATCTTTTCCTTTCGACGTGCTCATCAACTAACTTCTAGACATACACAATATTAAACTATTTTGATTGTTTCTTCTACTGTGCATCATTAGTAAGGTTGTTATAAACTTATTTAACTCGCATTGATATGTGCCGCCTGATAGAAAACACGCGCATTGACTCGATCAAATGTGACATGCAATCTAAATACATAAAGCCAGTTATTTGTAATTTTTTGTTTGTGACTATTACAGGCTGTTAACCATGGTAAGGATTTGTATAATAAATCTATAGCAACTGGAAATACAGTTTATTATTAAAAAGTTACCCTCACACTAGGATTTTCTCCTGTATCGCAGTTTACAAACACAAATTGCATAAAGACAAACATCCAGACCCGGAACAATTATTTGTAGACCATACATATACTTGTTCCGTGCGGGATACGAACCCGCGGCCCCCAGCGCAGCAACTCATTCCTAAGCCACTGCACCACGGAGCCGGCAAAGTTAAATATTTTAATCTTAGGTACAAACCTACAATAGGGAATGAATTAACAAGTATAAAATTAAGTTAATAATAACAACAGGTGGTATTCATCCATTCATCAATTACAGCGTATAAAAGTCCACTGCTAAGCATAGGTCTCCCCCATATTGCCACGCTTGGCAGGTAGATTGGCAACCGCAATTTTTTTTTATTTTCAGTTGTTTTCAGGAAGATGCAGCTGCCCATCTCCTATTCAAATTTCCCTCTGTCGCCTCTAATGACACCTACGAAACCGTGGAGTGGCGGTGTAAGAATATATAATAATAATGTAATAGCAGCCTTAGTGAGTATAACGGTGCGTACACATTATATAACATAACATGTTATATAAAATGTTTCAGTAATGTGGACGCTGAATGTTATAAAACGTGTTATATAACGTGACACAAAAGTTATATAACTCGAACTGTAAAACGACAATCGACAATGTCATACAACAATGTCATATAACATTGTTATATTGCATTGTTATTTTAATGTGCACAGTATTGTTTTATGTTGCAATGTTGAAAAACAATATCTCATAATGTGGACGTGCTATAAAATAAAAGTTATACAACACGTTACTTAATCTGTACGCACCCTAAGTCATTTCGATTCCCATTCGCTTTTAAAAATATTCATTTAAGTACTTTTTGAGTTAAACTCTGAAATGGTAAGCATCTGCGGCTAAATGTAAGAATTTAGGTTTATGTTCGTGTTGTAAGCATGTTTAAAAGAGCAAGGCGATGGTTTATCGACGATATTTATGTCTAGGTTAAATCATGCCTCCGGCCTTTTTACATAGAATAAGAGTGACAAAAGAGCACACAGACCGCCTCATTAAAAAGGGTTTCCGGTTCTCTACACTCACCATACGAAACACAGTGACATTAAGTTATTATTTTACGCTGGATTCTGTGAGCGCGCGGTCCCTCCCCACAGTCAAGCCTAACTTAAGTAGTAAAATTTTGTAATATAGCTGCAGCATGGTATACCAGGTAAAATGTATTTTTCTAACAACTATTATCGCTGAGTGTTTATTAGTTGGTGACCTAGCTATTGCAATCGAATCGATCCACTTAAGTCCAATATCGAGATAAATGGCTTAGCAAATACAAAATCGTTCTTTACAGTCTTTACAATAATTTCTAAAACAGTAAAAAATGTCTAATAAATGTGTATTAGTCTACCTTTTTAATGACTTTGGCGGCTCTTCGGCACATTGGCATTCTAAGTCAGTTTTTGACAACTATCCTACCTGATAGTATGTGGTGATGCAGCCGCATGAGATAAAGCACCTAGCATTTACATTCTTGCCTTGAAGTCGCCAACATATAAATCACATGGATAGACATATACTTCTATTACTAACATAATTATATTCTTCTCAACTTCCTCAGTTCGTCATGAGAATTGCTGGGCTTGACTTCTCTTATTGGCGAACGCTGCACCAGATGTTTAACAGCATTGATGCTGCTTCCTTTTGGTCTGGGCGTTTAACTCCTAGCATTGAGGAGTGGTTACATCACCAGCTATCGCAGTTACAGGATCTTTTTTGGCATACCCTATAGTACCCCATAAGATACTAGGTTACATAATTAAATTACTGAATCTATACATATAAATAAAATTTAAATATATGCCTGTAATATGGAAATAACTGGCTTTCGTTATGTGTATTGGACATGAATAAACATTTTTGAGACGAAAAACGTGCAGAATTTATCGTGAATTTACAAACTCATTAAATAAATGGTTTAAATGATTATGTCACATAATAATAACAGATATCATAAAAAATATTTCGATCTAAACTTTTTTGGTTTGGAATTTTAAACAAAAAAAACCCATCACCCATCAATCTTCTATCCTTTAAAGTCCTGATGCAAAATCTATTTATAAATTGTTTTTTACTAAGAAATTATTTTAGAACAAAACTGAGTGTTAAAGGAATAGGTGTTATATTGGTGAAATTATAGACGTATAGTTTTTATTTTAACTTTTTTTTTCTTTTTAGTATAAGCGGTAGTACAAAGGAGCATGCGGCTCACTTGAAGTAAGTGACTGATATTTTCCTATATCACACACCGGATTGAGATGCTAAGGAAACTATTGAGTTTAAAGTGAAACAAATTTTTTTAAACTAATTTAGTTTTAGCGTAAAATAGCAGCTTAATGCTGCTGAGTTTCGTACAGTGAGTGTAGAGAACCGGCGACCCTTTTTACTGGAAATAAGGCATTTTATCTTAGTCCTCAGGGGTGACAACGCTTCTGCATTTTGATTCTTTAATCGAGGATAAATGTACTTGTCTATGGGCCACAGCATCCGTTTACCTTCAGGTGGACTGTGAGCTAGTTTATCACCCATATTTTATAAAAAAAATCCTGATGTTTCGGGTGCTTTACAGCAGCCACGGTCATGGAGAGGGGACTGAGATGTTTGAAGTCCCGATGTCATACATAGAACGGCTAGCTATTATTTTTGAATATTAATTTTTGCCCCGATCTACGCAGAACATCGGTAATTAAAAAGTTAAAATTAAACACGGTAAAATCTGTCAAATTGGTTCTATTAAATGTGTGGTATTTGCAAACAATATTGGCGCAACCAATCTTGTTTGCCGTGCCCAAACGAGAAGGACCACTTAGGGTTTCTTTTTTTGTTTAAGTTCACGCGGATGAAATCGCTGGTAAAAACTAGTCTAAATATAAAAGTATATTCTTCGTCTAATTCCCTGCTCTTATAAAAGAAAACACACATAATAAAACGTATTCTCGTGCATTGGAACCACACTCAAAACTAGCTTGCGTCAGGTTAAAACGGCAATCGATTCCATTGTCTTCACAGTTTGTGATCTTTAAAATCCGTGCGGTTGAGAAAATAAACCAGAACCCGTAGCGCTATAATCTCACGCGTTGTCTACGTTATTGGTAAAACACGACGGTTTCGAATGTGATTTTAGAAGGTTCTAAAATTCTGGACGGTCTTCGCCAAAATTTATTGCCGTTAGAATTGAAAATTTTTAATACACTGTTTTGTTGGTCACTTCATTAAAAGTGTTTCCACCCGATTTGCAGTTCTGTTGTTAAATTTTTAGCTGACTTCACAAAAGAAAAAGATTTCCAATACGACTTTGTTTTGTTATTTTTATATACGAGTATGTATGTGACGCGATGAATTCCTCAATTGTAAACCGATATTGATGATTAATTTTTATTAAATAGGCCTAAAGTACTTCAAATCACCATTATTAGCGGTGTTGTATTATCCACTACGCTATATTATCTCGTGGATGTCGTAAGAGGCGATGGAGGGAAATAAATCAGGATATACATCGTGAGGAAACCTGAATGTCTAAGAAATAAGAAAAAAATATTTCAAAAACATGTGAAGTTCGCCAACACGCACTGAGGCAGCGCGGCAGACCTTTGCTTGCCCTAAAACTCTGTTAGAAATGAGAGGAGGCATGTGCCTAGCAGTGGGACGTAAATAGGCTGCAACTTTACTTTATTTACTTTTTAAATTTGAAAGGAAATGGTATTTCTTGGTTACAACAAAAGGGTCATAAAGTTAAGCTTTTAATAAAAAGTAAGAAACGACTCCAAAGAACGAAAAAAATTTCAATGAACACTTGAGTGAAGACAAGAAGAAACAATAACACGACAATCAAACTTCATAACTTGATGCTCCTAAAATCCTACTGCTGGCTTTTCGGACGATCTTACTGCCTGTAGTCTAATACTAATAGATCTGAGATTACTACTTATATCATCATAGATCATCAAATACAATATATAACTGGGATTGATACTAAAATTAATATTAATAATTTCACATTTATCGAAATAAAAAGCTATTTTCACACATTTTCATTATTTTGTCAATTATAACATAAGAACCCTTATGATTTATTACGGTCACTTCTTGACAGAATAGTGTTAAGTGCAGCCGACAAATGGCTTTCTTGTTTACATTATTGCGACGGATAACCACTTCGATGTTATTTAATTAGTTTTCACTGAATTTTGTTTTTGTAGATTTTTAGAACTTTTTTCACGGGGGGACTGTGGTTTTGAACTTCTCAACGTCATACTCGTAGTTAACTGGGGCCTTCAGAAAGAGGATGTGTAACTAGAAATTGGAATTCAATTGTAGTATTCGCGTAAATAACACAAATTATTAGAATTTTTAGTTTATAAAAACCCTATTTAAGAAGGTCTTGCATGTGTTGGCTCAACCGGTGTAAGAACGCGCTCTCGCAGTATACCAGCGAAAAACTGTAATTCGTATGGTGAGTATAGAGAAACAGATACCCTTGTTAATAGAAATGAGGTATTCAACCTTAGTCCTCAGATGTGACAACATAATGTCTGCATTTTGATTCTTAACCGTGGATAGTAGATGTCTATGGACTATAGTATACACTTACCATCAGGTGAACTGTGTGTTCATTTGTCACCCGTATTCTTTATATTTTTTTTAATTAAGTTTCAGCAATGATATGATAATGAACGAGACGACATCGCGTTATGGCAGTTTGTCGTCAGTTAACACACTTGACGCTACCTCGATCGAGTTGAGTAGTGTAGGCAAAGGAATAATAAAAAAAATTGTACATGTTTGTCAAATGGCCTTGTAAGCAAGTGTTTAGGTATTTCTCGCATCGCTTACCACTCATCGGATTGCACATTGCGCTTTTTAGATATTTTGATGTGCGTCAAAGCATAAAGTGGTAATTTATTCGATTGGATATGCGAAGAGTTTTACAAGGTGAGTTCTACGAAATTGCTTTTTAAGAACAGAAATGCAAACTTTTTTCATGTCTTTAGTTTCAATTTTTAAATTTTATCAATTTATGTCGTTATTAGTAGGTAATTGTCTTTTAGAAAGAACAAACCAAGAAGTAAGTAAGAATATATTCATCGCCACAACACAACGTACTTTAAAATATAAAAGATTAAGTAAAATTATATTTTGATTGAAGTACGGTACAAATATCAAAATACAAATTTGTATGGTGAGTACAGAGAACCATAGTCTATTTTTACTGGTAAAAAGGCATTTCATTGGTTTTGATTCTTAGTCAAGAATAAATGATGGTGTTTATGGTACAAAATATCACGCACTTACTATCAAGTGTACTTTGTGCGCATTGATCACTTTAAAAAAAAACCTATATTTTTTCTATTCTAAAGGTTACATTGAGTCATTATAATTACAGACTGTGAGCCGTTCTATCTTAGTCCTCAGAGGTGACAACGCATCAGTAGCCTTCTTTGTTTGGAGTTGGCTGCAGGTGTCCATGGACTGCAGTAGCTACTTATCTTAGGGGGACAATTAGTTTGTTGGTCAGTCAATAAGTGGAAATTTTTTGATACAATATAAAAAAATACAATTTACGATTAAGCAGGCTTTTATCCGGTTTAAAACTACAAATCTTAACGATAATCTTAAATCTTTTCTAGTTACAGCCTTTCAAAATTTTTATGCCTCATAGGGGAATAATAGCTATATTTGCCTCGCTTGGCAGGCGGGTTAGCAACCGCAGTTTTTTTTAACTTATTTGTTGGTATTAGGGAGACGCTGCTGCCCATTTCCTGATTTGTTTCCCTCTGCCATCTAGTACGAAACCCACGGGACGGTATGGGGTAGTCAATATTCCTACACCGCCACTAATACACTCTTCGAAAATCTCTTCTACTATCAAATAAATTTAACACAGTAAGTAAAACAAGCCATGGTAGCAACGAACGAAACTCTCAGGATGCTTATAAATAAAAACTTTTTGACACGCGGAGATAAAATGCTGCAACTATACCTGCGTGAAACTTCACACAACACCTTTAGGAATTCGACCACAAATAAATTCCTCTTGTATATTCCATGTGAGTGTGATCAGGGGTATAGCAAAATGTTCTTATTGCGATTTCCATTTCAATATCAAAAATGTCAGTAACTAATTTGATTTACGCGGAAGTGAAGTTGTAAAGATTTTGTTTCTTATCATAATTTGGTTGAATATATTTGTTATTGTGAAATTTTTACAAGACAGCGGTCATTATTGTAAAAAGGAAAAGGCATAAAGAAAGAAACATTTATTCCAAATACGCCACACACATAATTGGGTACTTAACCTTTAAGTATTAATAAAGACAACGATGTAGATGGTAGTTTTTAGGTTTCTATACGTGGTAGGGCCATACTGCAGCTCTATTATGGTTGTAGAACGAATGGGACGGCTCAACTGGGGACCATACTCTAACAGAATACCAGCGTAAAATACTTGTCGAACGGGAACCGTTAACCCGGAGACCCATTTAAGTGAAAATGAGGTAATCCATCTGAGTCCTTTGAGGTGACAACGCATCTGCAAATTTTTTGTTAATCGAGATGTCTGTGGGCCACCACATTCACTTACCATCAGGTGGACTGAGTGTTGTCACCCGTATTTCATATAAAAAATTGTATAACGGCAGATATCTGTCCCATGAGGTAGCTATAGGCTACAAACATATACGGGAGGTATATGTTCAACAGTGAACTTTGATAGGCTGTAACGACGGTGATAAATACTTATCATCAAGTAGACTGTTGTTTATTATCCTAGTATTATCATAAAATAAAAAGTAGTACAATATCTCTAATCAAATAATAAATCTGTAAGAATGGCGTGAGTAACCTTTCGATATCCTTAGGAACAGTAAAGAATGAAAAGTCGACATTCCTATTATTACTTTAGCACCCGTATGCTATGCAGTACCTTTTGGCTTTTTGAATGTCCATACTTGAATAAAAACTCAAAAAAAAAAATCAAGAGTGCTTAAATACTTTATAAGAGATAAAATACGTTTTGTTAACGTGAGGTCACAAATCACTGAATTAGCCACTTGCAGCCGCGCAGCATAGGTATATTTTCATGCCTAAAGCGCGAAGTGAGACATTATAAATAAAACAGGAAAATAAGATCGGCAGAATTTCTAAGTGGATAACAAGGATGAATGCTTCAATTATATGAACGATTCCGTCTTAAGCCTAGATCAGGGTAGGGGTTGCAACGTAGGCCTCAGCAATGTTCTGTTACAACTAGCTAATGATTGGGCGAAATATTAGAAATCGAAAGTAGCCTAATAGTAGGGTATGGACCTCGAACTTTAAAGTCATGGGTTTCAATCCGCCATCCGACTACTCTCATAAACCACTCCTAACCCAAGCATTTAAGCTTACCAGGAGTTGTTAAAGGGAAAAACTATTGGTAAATCCAATTGTAAATGCACTAAGCGCATTAAACATTAGATAAAACATAATTACACGTAATTCTTTTAAAGTAGCTTAAATACACAAAAGCTTTCACTAATAACCTTTTCTCTAATAGTATTATGTCAAACTTCAATTAAAAAAATAGAAAAACCAAAATACACGATTCATAATGCTCATATTATCATCACTCAGGTCATTCCATAAACTCCAAGGCTTATTTCAGTATATATATATAATATTGTAATTAATTTTTTTTTATAGGAGAGGGGGCAAACGAGCATGCGGCCCATGAACAACCGCAACACCAGGGGAATTGCAGATGCGTTACCGGCCTTTTAAAAAGGAGTAGGCTCTTTTCTTGAAGGTCCCTAAGTCGTATCGGGCCGGAAAAATCGCTGGTGGTAAACTATTCCACAAGGAAGTTGTGCGAGGAAGAAAACATCTTCTAAATCACACAGTGGTGGACCGCAAATCATCCAGATGGTGTGGATGGTATCGGGAGTTCTGCCGCGATGTTCGTTCGTGAAATTTGGCGGCTGGGATTAATCCGAACAATTCCTCAGAGCACTCCCCATGGTAAATGCGAAAGAAAATGCTAAGAGATGCAACATCTCTTCGCAGTGCCAATGAGTCGAGCCGATCGGAAAGGACTCGGTCGTCGACGATTCGAGCCGCTCTGCGCTGGATGCGGTAAAGTGGAAGGAGCTGGCATTGGGGAGCCCCAGCCCAGAAATGGGAACAGTATTCCATGTGAGGCCGAAGCTGCGCCTTGTAAAGTTGCAGGCGTTGAGCCGGCATGAAATACTGTCCCGCTCTACTGAGCACGCCAAGCTTTTTAGAGGCCAATTTGGCCTTCTCTTCCAAGTGACCACGAAACTGCACGTTACTCGATATGTCGACGCCGAGGATTCCGATGCTGGCAACAAGGGGAGTACCTTGAAACTGAGGAGATACGACAAAGGGGTTCTTTTTAGCGGTAAACGCGCAAACTTGTGTTTTCTGAGGATTAAACTGGACTAGATTTATTCGCCCCCAATCCGAGACTTTATTCAGCAAAGACTCGACTTCAGACACAAGTTTGTTCCGGTACTCGGTGACGTTTTCCTGAGAAATATTGGCACGGCCGGTGTATAGAGCATCACCAGTGCTGTCATCCGCATAGCAATGAATGCTACCGGTTTGCAACATATCATTGATATGCAGAAGAAACAGCGTTGGTGATACACGCAGCCTTGTGGAACACCAGCGTAAATAGGCTTGTAGTCGGAGCAGGCATCGTCTACAACGACCAAGATGTTCCGAACTGCAAAAAATCTGGTGATCCAATTGCAAAATTTCAATTGCCCATAGAAAGGGAGCTTCGAAAGAAGCGTTTTGTGCCAAACCCGATCGAAGGCCTTGGCAATGTCCAAACTAACGGCCAATGCCTTCCCCTTGGAATCTACTGCCTCCGCCCTTCTATGAGTTAGGTAGACCAAAAGATCACCAGCTGATCGACCCCGACGTAAACCGTAGTGGTGGTCACTAATCAGCTGGTGATCCTCAAGGTACCGCATGAGGTGGCAGTTTATGACGGATTCCATTATTTTGGAGAACAAGGAGGTGATGGCGATAGCCCTGTAGTTGTACGGGTCTGAGCGGTCGCCTTTTTTAGGGATCGGGTGGACAAAAGCTGTCTACCATGATTTCGGGACTACGCCTGGGAAGTAGAAGTACCGGAAAAGACGCGTTAAAACCGGTGCCAACTCCGGAGCACACGTCTTCAGCACAATGGGAGGGACTCCATCGGGCCCACTCGACTTGCTGACGTCCAGGGAGAAGAGTGTTTTGCGAACCGAGCGCTGTGTAAACCGCACATCCGGCATGGAGCAGTCACATCGCGAGAAGGTCAGCGGTGTGTTTCCCCCGTCATCAACAGTCGAGTTGGACGCAAAACGGGAGCCTAAAAGGTCGGCCTTCTCTTTTGCGTCGTGGGCCAGTGAGTCGTCCTCCCTGTGTAGAGATGGTAGTGATGGCTTAGAGAAATTCCCTTGGACAGCCTTGGCGAGAGACCAGAATGCACGGGTTCCCGAAGGAAGGCGAACTAGTTTGTCGCCAATTCTGCCTATGTGCTCTGACTTTGCCTTGGCAATAACTCTTTTGAAGGACCTGGAGGTGAAGTTATACTTCTTTTTAAGTATGCTGGTGTTTACATCCCGAGTCGCCGAAGCCGCAGCCCAGGCTTGATAACACTCCTGTTTACTGCGTAAAGCAGTCTTACAGGAGCGACCAAACCAAGGCTGAGATCTGCCTCCGAAGGGTACCACAGATGATGGAATAAATAGTTCCATTCCCTGTAGCACCACATCAGTAACAGAGTCAGCAACAGTGCTGGGATCATTCGGCGAGAAGCAAACCCGCCCCCATGGGTAGGAAGCAAAGAAAGACCGCATTCCGTCCCAATCCGCCGACCTGTAATGCCAAACACGGCGGCAACCTGCAGAACGCAACCGCGAGGGGAGCGTGATTGGCACCACACTCCGGATCAGACAATGGTCCAAAGAGCCAAGAGGGACATCGACGGAAACCTGATATCCGTCTGGATGAGAGGTAAGCAGAAGGTCCAACAGGGAAGGTGTATGATCCTCAACATCTGGAATCCGCGTAGGCAATGTAACCAGTTGTGTCAGACCATATGCCAAGGCAAAGTCATAAACAGATCTCCCCGCATGATCGGTCAAACGTGAACCGAGCCATTCGGCGTGGTGGGCGTTAAAATCGCCAAGGATCACGATCTCTGCGGATGGGACCTGTTGTAGCAAGGAATCTGTAGCCATTTGGACGTGGTCAATGAGTCGGTCTGTTTCGGCATTACCGCTATGAGACCTATAGAGGCACCCGGAGACGCGCGGATGGTCGTCGCTGTCTACGCGTAGCCAAAGGATGGACAGGTCCGAACCTTCAAGACTGCCGAGGCGTCGAGAACAGATGTCCTCTCTGACATACACGCAAACTCCAGCCGGAGGCACAAAGGAGTGCTCCAATTTGTACCCCGGGGAGGAGAGATACGAAGTATCAGCCGGAGAGTACACCTGCGTCTCGGTCAGAAAGAGCAAGGCCGGCTTCGCCGTCTCAAGATGGTAGTGGACGGCGTTTAGGTTCGAGTGAATTCCCCTGATGTTGCAGAAATTCACGGATAGCGTGGCAGGGGTCGCCTTGGTCTTGTTGCTCAGTTTGCCCCGAGCAGTTATTGTGTTGAGCGGAATTTTGCCCACAGAGTATACGCGGGAAGTCGATGGATGCAGGTCTATGTTCAGTAGTGGACGTGTGAAGGGCTGTAATGACGATGATGAATCAAAGGAAAATTAAATTGCTATTTACATTCAATGGCTTTCCACATGATAGATGAAGAGATTAAAAAATAGATTGAGTTAAATAATTGATATTTTCAAAAGTTATCGTGTTTAACACTCCATGTGGACTTAATAAATCTACACCAAAAGTCACTAAAACCACTTTTTTCTTGTAACAATAGCAATTACTCGATTTAAAAAAATATAAATAAGTTCAACAATCATTTATCTTTCTGACAATGCGCTTTTTATATTATTTATATGTTCAATACGTTTGTTAGATACGATTTCATGCGACAAAATGTTGGAAACTTGATTTTTATGCTCTAGTAGAACATAACAACGCGCTTTGCTATTAAGACATGTAATACTAGTAATATTCATATCGTTGCTAGTATTCCTTCTTTAAATTAAACATTTAATATCCCTTGTTTTTATTATTATTTTTAATATGTAAGTAGGAATTTAAAAAAAAATTTCATTGCCTTTAATAATAAAACTTTTGACGACATACAAGTAATAACATTTAAAATTTTATTAAATTTTCAAACACAAATTATGTTAAACCATTTGTGGTTAATTTTTGAATGAAATCCCTAGAATAATCTCTTTAGAAGCTTAATGGTTTCGCATTACCTCAAATTTTTGCATTCTTTCATTAAAATAACTTGAAGTTTGGAAGTTACTTAATAATAAATACTTCAATAGATTTTGTTTCAAATTTTGAAAGGTTCTGGATGTAAAATATTTAATATAAAATTACATTTTTTTCAGTCACTGTTTTTGGCCCTATACCGCGAGGAATAGGACTGTATGATAATTAAGGTTTTTAGATTTAGTTTTTTTTTTTATTATGGTAATAAAAGTTTAATATATCAATATTATGTAAATATATTATATGATGAAATAAAATTGTACTGCTTTATTTAGGGTTATTTATATACATAATTTTCTCACCTAATTGGGCTGTATAAATATGAATGATAATCACTTAAATGAAAATGATGTATGACATAATTTAAAAGAAAATGATAAATATATCTACATAATTATACCTAAATAAAGCAAATTAAAAAAAAACAATTCATTAATAAATAAAAATACAACCAGATGTAAGCCCACAGGGGAGACCAAATGGCCGAGGATTAGGGAAAAAGGAAGAAAAACCGGCCAAAAATGCGGGTAGTATCGAGGAGTATCGCCTTTTGTATTTGAGCCCGGAGCGGTCCATCGCGTCTAGTCGCCTGAGATGACCCTATTTTTATTTATTGTTATGAATGAATGATTGAATGAATATGCTTTATTGTACACCACAAACTAATAAACAAATTACATAACAATAGACAGATTAAATGTACAATTTGGCGGCCTTATCGCTACATAGCGATCTCTTCCAGGCAACCAAGGGTGTAAAGGAATAAACAATGAATACTGGGTAGGTGGTGCAATATAATTATACAAAATATAATATCAATACATGCGATATATAGACAATAAATGCAATAAAATAACATATAAATAAGTAACACATGAAATGATATAAATTACTAATACATAATAAAAGATAAAGTAAAGCATATAATATATACATAAACATACATATATAAGAGTATATAAACAAACTTACATATCTACCCAAAATACATAAATAAATTACAAATTTCCTCAAACAATAATATAAAGCTGATAAATTCAATAAATACATAATCACATAATTATTCTAACGGTCTCCGGACGATTGAGACAAGTAATGTTCTTTAAGTAGTCTCTTAAAGATTACAATAGATTGTGCTTCACGTATGTGCAAACGTAGGGCATTCCAGAGCTTAATAGACTCGACAGTGAACGATTTATTAAAAAACGATGTTTTGTGAGTTGGTACCCTTAAAACTAATTTTCTAGAAGAGCGTAGAGGTTCCCCCGGAAGCCTCACAAAATTAAACTTATCTTTTAGATAGGGAGGAGCAGAAGGATGAAATAATACACAGTAGAGAATAGAAAAAATATGCATGTTCCGGCAATGTCGGATAGGTAACCACTTGAGACGTGAGCGAAATTGGGAAATATGGTCATATTTGCGCAATCTAAATATGAACCGAATACTAGTATTTTGAAGTCTCTCAAGCTTATTTAGCTGGTCTTCAGTTTTGTCTACATAGCTTGCAGCAGCATAGTCGAGGATTGGAAGGAGAAGAGACTGTGCGAGCATAATTTTTGTAGGAATGGGAAGAATTGATCGAAGGTGACGCAGTGAACAAAGAGCGACAAAGGTTTTCTTACTTACCTCATTCAGTTGGCGTATCCAATTTAAGGAATTATCAATATAAATACCAAGGTTTTTGACATTGTCAAAGTAAGGGATTACAACTCCATCGAATACTATAGGTTGTACGGTGAACCAATCAACTCTTGAGATAAAACTCTGGCTACTAATAATGATAGCCTGAGACTTTTTAGGATTCACATTTAGGCCATATGATTTACTCCAATCATGAATAATATTTAGATCCTTATTCGATGTAGCGATTGCATTCGGCAAATTCTCAAGAGTTGACTGTGTGTAAATCTGGACATCATCCGCATACATGTGGTAGAGAGAAGATATTTTATGAATAATTGAATTAATGAAAATGGAAAAGAGTAAAGGTGACAACACGCCACCCTGCGGCACGCCTGCAGTAATATCACACCAAAATGAGTGAGTTTCATCGAAACGAATACACTGCCGATGGCCACAGAGATAACTTTGAAACCAGTTAATTACTGATGGAGATATGTTAAGGGAACACAACAGACTCAACAGTACATCATAGTCAACAGTATTGAACGCATTACTGAAATCCAGCAAGGTCATGACTGTGAGTAGTTTATTATCCATACCCCATTGTATGTCATCAGTAACTTTGATTAAGGCAGTAGCCGTACTATGACCAGGACGAAAACCGGGTTGTAAAGAATTTAATAAATTGTGCTCATTGAGGAAAAGGGTCAGCTGTCGGCAAATTAGTTTTTCAAGGACTTTAGAAAGGAAAGGTAAGATCGAGATGGGACGAAAATCAGAGGGGTTGACGGGATTAGATCTCTTCGGAAGGGGTATAACATAAGCACTCTTCCAGGCTTGAGGGAATTTAGAGGAAGAGACAGATGCATTAAGTAAATGAGTGATAATGGGAGTGATAACATCAAGGAGAGGAATAATCATATTACGGCTAATGTTGTCGCTACCGACAGCATTTGGGGAGATGGATAATATGATCTTCTTAACATCACAAACAGTAAACTGACTAAAAACGAACGGAGCATAATTAGGAGTCGGAGTTACAGAAAGAGAACGAATTGTTTGCAGTTTATGGACACTATCAAAAGAGTTAGAAGGATTAGAAAAATGTCGATTTAATAGTTGAAAATCAACACTAGGAGGTGAAGCATGTAGGGATGTTCTATCAACTCCAACTGTTTTAAGAAACTTCCACATCCTAGATGAGTCGCCGTTCTCGACTGATGTATGAATATGGCGTCGTTGTGCATCTCTACATAATGTGTTGCAGCGATTCCTGATTTTGAAAACAACAACTTAAAGAAATAAAACAATCAGTTTAGTATTAAAATTACCAAAAACTTGTAGTTTGACGCCAAAAAATTGTAAGAATTATGAATCTATAAACTTCAGATTAGGCAGAATGGTTTAACATGCCTTTGCCAAACTAATAAAATAAAAAATAAAAATAAAATCTAAGAATGCCTCTGTGGTTATACCCAGTAATCTATGGTTACTGGCTTACAGTTATTTATACACAAATAATAAATATTATAACAATAAAGAATGATCAATTAATCTACCTGTAATGGGCAATAATTAAAATAATTAGAGTAACAGTCATCAAACCAGTGCAAACCTATTATGAAATTTTTGTCATAGAAGTGAATGGCAAAAACTGATTAACCAAAATTTATAAAAAAGAAATATGAATTGAGCTGCTGGACTAAATGAATAAAAACGAAATCGCAAGAAAACACGCCACTACCATCATTTTTTCCTCGTCTTCCTAGCCCTAGCAGTAGTAACACTGGGCTTAGAAGCCGAAGATGCCGCCGCCGCCGTCGCCGCAGTCAAGGATGAGGTAGTGGGGTTACCACCGGCTGCATCAGGAATGGCGAGCACCTCAGCTACGGTATACATCCGGTGCTTCGTGCCATCAGACCCGAAGACCACAACATATCCATCTCTTGACCAACACTGGGATACACAAAATCACTTCCGAGCAGCAACGAACGCTTCAAGACGGCCCTTAGTCATGAACTCAGATAGAGTAACTCCGCTACCCTTTAGCTTGGTTTTGGAAAACCAAACTTTGTCACGGAGCTCCTGATCTCGAAATTTCACAAGCAGCGCTCGAGGCTTG
The DNA here is from genome assembly GCA_963668995.1 of Parnassius mnemosyne. Taxonomy (NCBI): domain Eukaryota; kingdom Metazoa; phylum Arthropoda; class Insecta; order Lepidoptera; family Papilionidae; genus Parnassius; species Parnassius mnemosyne. Next base: position 2,339,800 of record CAVLGL010000093.1, on the reverse strand, counting down.
TCACTACGGGGGTGCCCTAAGCGATGGCATCTGGTGATAGAGCCCACACTTATTTCAGGGATGTTCAGCCGCTCCGATAATAACTTACTTGTGCAAAATACTGGGTTCTCATCCTGAGCTTCTGGCATTCCATGTACAAGCAACATCTTCCTCCTGGTCCTTACCTCCATTTCATCTTGTTGCCTAGAGAGAAGCTGAAGCTGAAGTTGCAGATTCTCAAGTGCTGACAGGACAAATGCCCTAAAGGCATTAAATTGTGCATTAATGTTGGAAGAAGGGCTTGTAGCAGGGATGGATGTTCTGACCTCCCTCTGGAACTTATCCATACGTGAAGTGAAATTCAGCGTTAGCTCTTCAATTGACTTCTTAAGTAAATCCATGTTGAATATTTAAATAAAGGTCACTTAAAGGTCAATGTCAGGTGACAGTGAAGTGGCAAAATAAGTTTTAAGTTGTGTAGTGAAAAAAAAATTATAAGTAAAGAATGCTGGTGGATTTATGTAATTACAGGTACATTTATATATTTGATTGTTTTAGATTTACTATATTAAAGCTTTAAAATAACCAGGAACGATTTTAAATATGTCAAAACACTTTTGCGCCTACCCACCGAAATGTTACTTTAATTATTGATAGGTGAAGAACCGTGCTAGCTGGGGGGTAAGCATTTGCTATAAATTTCGAAGTACGCGAGCAACCCGGGTTCTTACCCCGCCTGTACCAACGATGTTGTAGAATTAAAATTTCTAGACAGAATATTTTCAATTATTACGTGACAACACCACGCTGCAGCTATATTATGGTTGTAGTTTGGCACAAACGGGGTAGGATTACGCTCTCACAGAATACCAGTGAAAAACAGCGGCTCTGTGCTGATGTGTTTTTTATGGTGAGTATAGACAATCGGAGACCCTTTTTATTGAAAACTGACTTATCTGCATTTTGATTCTTGATCGAGAATAAATTTTGATGTCTATGGGCCACAGTATCTACTTACCATCAGATGGACTGTGTGCTCAGAATATGTGTTTAAAAGAAGACTCCTCCAGTTGTAGCTTAGTTATCCCAAACGCAGTGCATGACAACCCCTCCCCCTTTTATGGAGTGGCGACTAATGAAACATGAATATATGAAAGATATAGGATCAGGAAAAGGCTAAGGAAATTAAGGAAATATATAAAATTGATAAATATATTACAAGAATGTAAAAACTAATCAAAACCAAAATGAATACTAAAATTACATTAAAGTATTATACATCCATTTAGTAAAGAGCTTTAGTTTTAATATTACAAACAGACACTTCAATTTTATTTACTTGTATGTATATGTATGTATGTATAGATGAATCAAGATTATGTTTTTGATTGTATACCCCGCAGTAGGGCGAAACCGGTCGGTTTATATAATCAACAAATAAAAAATGTTGCTAGAACGATACTTTACAATTGTATAATATTTGCATATATTATACCAACTCACAGAAAACATATTTAATGTGATTCATTTGAAAATAACCTATAAATGTGCTTCCACCTCAATAAATCTCAATATTGTGCCCAATGAACTGTGACAGAAGTGTACTTTAAAAACATTAATGTAAAATAATGTTTCACATTAATGTTTCTATCTATACTTAATAAAATGAAGCGGAAGAGTTTTTTGTTTTTTTGTTTGTTTAAACGCGCTAATCTCTGGAACTACCAGTCCGATTTGAAAAATTATTTTTGTGTATTATAGCCAGATTCATGTGGAATAGAATAGGCTATCTAGCATTAAGCTATATTACTCATCTAGCCTTAAATTAGGATATTTGTTAAGCAAATCAAAAGAAAAAGCAGTCCCGAAATGATTTATCCGCGTACGCTGGTGTTATCGTTAGGGATACGTAAATACAATGTTCTAGAAAAATATAGACCTTTACTCCCTCTAAAAAAAGTGCGCGATGCCATATGTCTATTTATTATACATAAGCCATAATTTGGTATTTTGTCACAAAAAATATTGAAAATTTAAAAGTGATTTATGAGCGTTATTATTAAGCATAGCCTATTTATCCTTAAGAACAAAAGTTACTTCATCATTAAGACAATTTTATGAAGATAAACTTTGTTTTTTATACCATGTTATTTGGACGCATAGTTTAAGAGATAATGTAAAATTAAAATAATTCAATACTTGGCTGGGCGCGCGAACGACGCTTAAACCCTAGCCGTTATAAAATGCTTGAACTAGGTCTAGTCGCGCACCTCGGACATGTGGTGACGCGAGTGAAACCGCGGGGCACAGCTAGTTTCTAATATAAGGAGGAAACGGTCTACCCGTTGTTATATAACACCGGACATAGCGTGTCAGGTTTTGGAAGAAAGCAAGAAAATAACTGCACAAGACTTTTCAATTATTTATAGGGATAGACTGCCTATTGCTTCACCTTTGTCGTTTAAGTTTGGCCCACTTGCATTTGTCTCATATAGTGTATATCGCACTCTGAGCAATTAGTATTGTATTGTGAGAGTAATTAGCCTACAAAAATAAAATAACTTTTAGCGTGAGATTTACTAACATAATAAATATACGCTTATTTACCATAGTATAAAATTTCACTTATTAAATAGATACGGCTGATTATAATGAGCCATTCGTTTTATTTTTTATGTTTACGCGATAGGATTTTCTAGCTTTCAGTGGTTGCCCTTAACTGTAACTCTGGGAGGCATGTACTCATTAGTGGGACGTATTTAATGTAATATAATATATGTTACGTACCGCCTGGTATGCTGTTCCATTATGGCAAATTCTTCCATAGGTCATTGCGCAGTAATGAAAAGCTAAGGCTGATGATACGTTAATTTTATTATGATTGTCGAACAGTTTTCAACTTATCGTTCTGATATATGATTCTAAATCGGAGAATGCCTTAGCAAATAATATCTGTTTCTCAAATAATATGCTAAGATATACTCACCTACTGTGAATGGCATGGTTAAGCCGCACCATATAGCTGAGAGTATGGCTGGCCACCAATCAGGACACCGTAATGGAATATGTGTTTGTTCCTCACGCCAAACGCCCCGCTCCGCCCCACTATACGCTTTATGCTTAACCTCATCCTTAACATAGTCGTTTAACTGCATCGCTAGAGGTTTTAAATTAATATTAGTTCAGCAAACAAATCGGTTCATATCTGATGTGCTTATGACGATCAAGTCGATAAACAACGGCCATCGCGTTCTAATCTGAAGGCTATAATGAAAAACGTCACGACTAAACGAAACGAAACAAAACAGTATAAAAGAGATTGTAAGAGAGTAGTAATAATCTAGACAAGAAGAAGAAAAAATATTTTTATTATTGCAGACAGAGAGACGGTTACGAATCTTATTTTAATTGCTAATTATATAGCCAAACCCAGAAAATATACTTTCTAAAGTAATCTTATAAATAGTTTTTATTAACAACTTACACCCTTAAGGGTGGCAAATTGGGGATGAAGTTTTATAAAATTTTGTGTGATTTTGTGAAACTCTAATTTATATGGGATATATAAATTGGATTGTGGTGAGTTTAGAACCTCCAAGGGCCTCTTGATGTTTCAAATCAAATGGGTTTGCACCTTTATACGTCATATTAATTTAAATATCTCAACTCGTTTCTGGAAAATGTGCTTTGAAAGACGAACGGACGGACACAAATGAAAACGACCCTATAAATATTACTTTTTTCTTTTGATGCTCGGAACCCTAAAAAGAGGCTTTAATTAAAATTGTGTGTTACTTTAATATATCTGTAATATATTGTAGTTATTTATAATACCTGCCGTAACATTAATTACATACAACGGAACTTCTGCAAGTATCTACCATGGTAAATCTATGCGAAATTCCTCAAAGTACAGCCACATATATAGATTGTTGTGTTGCGGAATGCGGCTTAGTTTCAAATGAAGTCGAACTTGTGAAAAGTAGGACGCGCGCCAGTTGCGACGATAGAACTGACTTTTAATATAATGCCTTTTATGTGATACAAGAACTATAGTAGATTACTGCGGACCGTATTTTAAAGTGCACGAACAACTTTTATTTTTCTATAGAATAAGGGTGACAAATGAATCACATGATAGACATTTATCCTCAATTAAGAATCAATATCTACATGCGTTGTCAGCCCTGAGGACTAAGATGGAATGCCAGTTAAATTATCTCAGGTACTCTACACTAACTTACTTCTCTATTATTATATACTGAATGTGTGTAAAGTAATTAGTAAATATTTACCTACATTAATCTTTGCGTCAATGTTTTTCCACGTAATGTTACTTTATGAAATATTGAAGTGAATAACTTATTTTTCTTGCGTAATCCCCCCCCCCCCTACACACATATCTCAAACCAACAAAGTGAATACTACGTGAATAAAATAATTATTTTCATCATTTATTCGTACGTTGTCGTATACTATAACTGCATCGTATTAAATAAATAGAATTCGGATTTGAAATTACTTTTCACTCCCAGTTTAAACAATTAAACTACTATGGTTTTTGTCTCTTATTATTATTCGATTTTGTTCTATGTGTAGACCGCTTTCTCCTCACGGCATTATCCTTGTACACTGTACACATATAATACACAAGATATAACAAATACGTGATGTGTCAAAAAAAATTACAAAAATGAAGATGACACTTCACTAAAAGATAACAATCGCAATTATAAATAAATATAAATTATAGATAATGGAATTAAACATTAAGGATCAGTTAAGCAACGTTGTAACTTCTGTAGCCATTCATACAAAAAGTTCGTAGGTAACGCACTGATACAATCAAGAAATACCAAAAAGGGCAAAGTAATTTTACCTTCACATTCAAAGAAATCAACTACATACGTCAGCTATTCCCTTTATGAAAGAGTTTCCGTCAAATATGAAAAAGGAAGGAATATAAAGGATGGAAACAACAATTTGTCTTCAATGGAACGAATACCGGAGTGAAATACGGTTGTGTTTTCTACGTCGAATATCTTTTCACTTCGTATTTCTTAACCATTGAACATTTACGATTACATATATATTAAGGATATGGCTTAGCTTTTCGCATATGATCTACTACGAAAGGTTTCTTAAGTACAAATGAAGGCTTAGAACAATATTATGTGTACTGTTTTGATTATTTTTCTTTGTATATTACTTTTTTTATTAAACATAGTTTATTTAACATTGAAGTGTACATTATTAATAACTACATTAAAAAAACTAAAACTAAAAACTTAATATATATACATAATAAGGCGACCACTGCCACGCTATCCGTGAATTTCTGCAACATCAGGGGACTTCAGTCGATCCTAAACGCCGTCCACTACCATCTCGAGACGGCGAAGCCGGCCTTGCTCTTTCCGACCGAGACGCAGGTGTCCTCTCCAGCTGATACTACGTATCTCTCCCACACAAGGTACTAACTGTTCTCGACGCCTTGGCAGTCTTAAAGGTTCGGACCTGTCCATTCTTTGGCTACGCGAAGACAGCGATGACCATCCGCGCGTCTACGGGTGCCTCCATAGGTCCAATAGCGGTAATGCCGAAACAGACCGACTCATCGACCACGTCCAAATGGCTACAGATTCCTTGCTACAACAGGTCTCATCCGCAGAGATCGTGATCCTTGGCAATTTATCGCCCACCACGCCGAATGCGCTCGGTTCACGTTTAACCGATCATACGGGGAGATCTGTTTATGACTTTGCTTTGGCATATAGTCTGTCACAACTGGTTACTTCGCCTACGCGGATTCCAGATATGTAGGATCATACATCTTCCCTGTTTCACTTTCTGCTGGCCTCTCATCCGGACGGATATCAGGTTTCCGTCGATGCCCCTCTCGGCTCTTCGGATCATTGTCTGATCCGGAGTGTGATGCTACTCACGCACCACTCGCGGTTGTGTTCTGCAGGTTGCCGTCGTGTTTGGCATTACAGGTCGGCGGATTGGGACGGAATGCGGTCTTTCTTTGCATCCTACCCATGGGGGCGGGTTTGTTTCTCGCCGGATGATCCCAGCGCTGTTGCTGACTCTGTCACTAATGTGGTGCTACAGGGAATGGAACTATTTATTCCATTATCTGTGGTACCCAACGGAGGCAGATCTCAGCGTTGGTTTGGTCGCTCCTGTAAGACAGCATTACGTTGTAAGCAGTAGTGTTATTAAGCCTGGGCTGCGGCTTTGGAGACTCGGGATGTAAACACCAGCACACTTAAAAAGAAATATAACTTCGCCTCCAGGTCCTTCAAAAGAGTTATTGCCAGGGCAAAGTCAGAGCACATAGGCAGAATTGGCGAGAAACTATTTCGCCTTCCTTCAGGAACCCTTGCATTCTGGTCTCTCGCCAAGGCTATCCAAGGGAATTTCTGTAAACCATCACTACCATCTCTGCACAAGGAGAATGACTCACTGGCCCACGCCGCAAAAAAGAAAACCGACCTTTAAGACTCCCTTTTTTGCGTCCAACTCGACACTTGATGACGAGAGGAACACACCGCCGACCATCCCGCAGTGTGAGTGCTCTATGCCTGATGTGCGATTCAGACAGTACTCAGTACGCAAAGCACTCCTCTACCTGGACATCCAGAAGTCGAGTGGGCCTGACGTAATCCCCCAAATAGTGCTGAGGACGTGTGCTCCGGATTTGGCGCCGGTTCTAACGCGTCTTTTCCGGTATTCCTACTCCCTAGGCGTAGTCCCGAAATCATGGAAGACAGCTTTTGTCCACCCGATCCCTAAAAAAGGCGACCGTTCAGACCCGTCCAACTACAGGCCTATCGCCATCACCTCCTTGTTCTCCAAAATAATGGAATCCATTATTAACTGCCAGCTCATGCGGTACCTTGAGGATCACCAGCTGATTGGTGACCGCCAATACGGTTTTTGTCGGGCTACGATCAGCTGGTGATCATTTGGTCTACCTGACCCATAGATGGGTGGAGGCAGTATAGTCCAATGGGGAGGCGTTGGCCGTTAGTTTGGACATTGCGAAGGCCTTCGATCGGGTTTGGCACAAAGCGCTTCTTTCGAAGCTCCCTTCCTATGGGCTTCCCGAGATATTATGCAATTGGATCACCAGCTTCCTTGCAGATCGGAGCATCAAGGTTGTTGTAGACGGTGCATGCTCCGAATACAAGACTATTAATGCTGGTGTTCCACAACGCTGTTTCTTCTGTATATCAATGATATGTTGCTAACTGGTAACAATTATTGCTATGCGGATGACAGCACTGGTGATGCTCTATATACAGGCAGTGCCAATATTTTTAGGAATACCGTCGCCGAGTACCGGAACAAACTTGTGTCTGAAGTCGAGTCTTTGCTGAACAAAGTCTCGGATTGGGAGCGAATAAATCTAGTCCAGTTTAATCCTCAGAAGTTACAAGTTTGCGCGTTTACCGCTAAAAAGAACCCCTTTCTCGTATCTCCTCAGTTTCAAGGCACTCCCCTTCTTGCCTCAGCCAGTATCGAAATCCTCTGAGTTGACATATCGAGTGACGTGCAGTTTCGTGGTCACTTGGAAGAGAAGGCCAAACTGGCCTCTAAAAATCTTGGCATGCTCAGCAGAGCGGGAAAGTAGTTCATGCCGGTACACGAACGCACATCGCGGCAGAACTCGCGATATCATCCACACCATCGGGATGATGGCGGTCCACCACTGTGTGATTTAGAAGATGTTTTCTTCCTCGCACAACTTTCTTGTGGAATCGATTACCATCAGCGATTTTTCCGGACCGATACGACTTAGGGACCTTCAAGAAAAGAGCCTACTCCTTTTTAAAAGGCCGGCAACGCATCTGCAATTCCCCTGGTGTTGCGGTTGTTCATGGGCGGTGGTAGTCACTTACCATCAGGTGAGCCGCATGCTCGTTTGCCCCCTCTCCTATTAAAAAAAATTAAAAAAAAGTTATAATACTGGCTAACTCCCCGCGTTATAGTGCCATGATCGCCAGCTGCATTTTTATAACTTATTATAAGCCGGTGCTTGAACATAATCACCACAATTTCCTCGCTGAAAGTCTATATTTATATATTTATCATTTGAGAAAAGAACCAGCCCTCTTTTCAACTACAGCGATATAATATGTACCGTATAAGTTATTTTGCTTGAACTACATCTGCTTTTCATTTTTTTGTGCTAAATTTCCAGAAAATCTACAATGCTTATCGATTAAGAGCCGTGGTATGTCAGGAGGTTAGCGCTCGCTGTAAGCTTCACAGTCCTCGAGGAACCCGGGTTCGATCCCCGCCGGCACCAATTGCAATTTTAAGTGCTGGTAAATCAGTAAAAACCTGCTCGGCAGTGAAGGAAAACATAGTGAGAAAACCTGAGAAATAATAAAAAAATATTTCGAAGACATGTGAAGTTCGCCTACACGCATTGGGGCATCGCGGCGGACATTTCCTTGCCCTAAAACCCTCTCAGAAATGAGAGGAGGCCTGTGCCCAGCAGTGGGGCGTAAAAAGGCTGCAACTTTACTTTTATCTATTATCACTTAACAAAAATTATCGTTACGTTCTAACCTATATATATCCAACCATTAGCCTGGTTTCCTCTCATATCTGAGAGGGTTATGAAATAACAATTATGCGTGATTATTCTATTATTTCTTGCAACTTTTTTAGATTTACGACTGTCAAAGACCATTTATATTAATTCTCCAAGTTTTTTGGATAAAATCTAGCCTAGATCACTATTGTCATTGCTTTATATCCGTTTATGAAATTTTATTACGGTCCAGTCATTTATGAAGATTAGGCCAGACTGAAAGGCAGACAAACAGATGATTTTTTTAAAAAGAGTGTAAAATTAATTTTAGAGATGACAAAAAACCGAGGCCCCGCAAACAGCAGTAACGGCAGAAAATGTATGGACTAGTGAAATGTTGGTGCGAGAAGACCCACGAATCACATTTATGGACGTCGAAAAGTATTATAGGCATTTGTTTGGGGAGCATTCATACCATCTTCATCAACATTTTTGAGTGAGGAAGCTTTGTTGTCGAATGATCCCTCGTTTGCTCTCCGAAAGCGAAAAACAGACTCGTGTGGATTGGTGCCATGAAATGCATCTATGTTTTGAAAACGGGGCATTTAGGCAAGTTTCAGAAATCGTTACTGGTTTTAAAACATGGATCTATCAATATGATCCGGAAAATAAAAGGCAATCATCGGTATGGGTCACTGTTACATGTTACATGACAGTTACTGACTGACAAAACTGCAAAGACCTCGCAATATCAAATAATTAATTTTTGTTCCGATCTACGCAGTATTTTCAATCTGGAGGTAGCCGTGGTTAACTCATACTCCTCAGTCCCTTCCGTGAGCATGGGTGGTGTAAAGTGCTTGAAACGTCGGAAATATAAAATAAGTTAATATTTTTTATTTTTTTATTTGTATTATTTAAAAAATATACGCGATAAAATTCGTAAAACTAGTTCTGTGCCCACGACTTTTACAATAATGGCAAGATCTATTAAGCCGTGTGTCGGTTAAGATGCGGGCCTTCTTGGCATTTCACAGTCTTCGTTGTCGTGGTGCCTTTTGAGTGAAATTCCGTTGAGAACACGCACAGTTGAGCCCTCGTCGTAATGATGTACGAATTCAATTCGCTTCGAATCAAGGAGTTCTGCTGACAGAGGACTGATAACAAATCCGGTGCTAGCGTCTTCACCCATCTCAACTTATGGTATGCGTTCAATAATATTCCATAAACGCATGGCAGCTTCAGATGCTGTCTTTTTATGCCCTATTTGAAATTTCATGATGTTATCGAAATAATCTTGTATTAGCATTGGCTTTCTGAATGTGACTAAAAGCATTACTTTAATATCTTGCCATTCTATTTATGATGTCCGTAGTTTAGTGAGGCAGGACGCAGCACGCCCTTTTAGTGAGTGAATGAGAGTAAAAAGCAGTTCAGGTTCTGCTCGTTTTCGACTATTCACTATAATTTCCGTGATTTTGAACCAACCTTCAATATCATTTTCTTTGTCATCTAGGTCAAAATAAATTAGCTGTGTCGAGCTTTGGTTACTGGGTGCGGTTTATGTCACTGCTAACAGGCGTGCTAATATCAATTACATCCCGCTTAACAAATTAGCAGTGTCAGTTCCGTGTTCTATATTTCATTGCGAAGCAGCATCGTGAATTATCTCCTTACTTGTTGCAGATCCCACTTCTAATAAAGGCACTTCTTTCACTTCAGGATGCTTTTCCATCATAATCTCTAATACTTGGGTGAAAGGCCAAGGAGACAATCTTTCTTTCCAAATAAAATAGCGGCTTAATGCCCAATACTATGTAATTCACAAATAGAATAATCACTATTACAGAATTACTGAACTTGGATTAAAACTATGACGTTCACCGAAGACGTGAATGCGTGCACTCCGTTCAACGGTTCACAACCAAGGACCTCTTTGATGAAGTCCTTTACAAGATGGTCGCCTTTCCAGTGTCCGGTGTTACGTCAGAGCCCCGCTCTGTTTTGTTCTGAAATTAATACGATTAAACATTAAGTACTTTTTTCCCTTACAGTATCTAGGGTATAAAGCAATATTTAAGAAATTTTACCGGATTAATTTTTTTGTCTTGTCATTTAAGACTTTTTAACATACCTTAATTTTGTACACATTTTCATTTAGTTTTTTATTTCCTATATACATAAAGACGTAACATGTGGTGTAGTTCCAGCCCAAAAAGTTGTCGTTTGGTAATATTTTAACTGTCGTTTTTTTTTTAGTTATTTTGTCTTATTTAGTTTCTCTCTGTAAAGTAACTTTCGTGTGGCTGTTTGTGACGAAATATCGATTAGTCTTCATCGAACTGCCACATAGGCAACCTTATATGCCATGTATACCTAATAATTAGTAAATAAAGCTTTAAATTGTTAAGACTTGATCTTTATTGTGTTGTTTAATTGACAGTTTACCAAAATATTTTCACTCATGTTGTTTTGATTGTGAAACGTACTTGTAATTTTAGGATATTTTAAAAATTTGATAGCAAATTTCTTTTTAGTTAAAATTTTGTTTTACCTACTGTACTGGCTTGCCTTCCTAAATTTTCTATCACATCCTTCATTCCAATTATATGCAAAACAAAACTTATGGCGCCATCTGTTGGCCTACAACAAAAGCGTCTGCAAAAGAAGTCTACGCGATCGATACACACATATAATCAAGACTCAAGACGAACTGCATCGGTAATGGCTGTTCTTGTCTAAATCTTCCAAAATAAAATCAATGTAATTAAGCGTTAGTGAGTGTGCCGGGTCGACCCAGCTGTGTGCATAGACTATATAATCCCGTAGGAGTATGGTCAAGGAAGACTGAAGCCTTCCACATCCGAAAATATTGCTGAAGCCAAGTTGAAGTTGATCGCCGGTGCCGCTAACCGTGAGTTTACCTACTTCCTTTACACTTCCTGGTGGGCCAGACTAATTCTCTCTCACTGTAGGTAAATTAAGTAGCAATTCCATATAAAATTCTTTTCTATTTTATCTCAATTAGAAGTGTCGCGATTACTACAAAAACGGAGTTCAATCCGCGCAATTTCTATTCTAACTGTTGACACCTACCTATACTGATTTTGAAATTAGCGGAAGTGTTAAAAAAAGTGTAAAAAAACTAACCTATTAATCTATTAAGGGTATTATTTAATTACATTATGTTAAGAGATAATTTCTACGTGTGAGTTTTTGCTTTTTTTTAAACTGAAGTGACAACTAAAATTACGTCTGTACGTCACTATTTGCCTGCAACAAACTTTAAATAAAGAAGTCTGCAGATGCGTTGTCACCTATGAGGACTAAGGTGGAATGATTCACGGCCCGTTACTATACTGCTGTTTGTATCTGTCCCTTAAGATCGGAACACAGTAGTGCAAGCTAGTTGAAACTCACAAATACGTATAAGAGGGCGTACATCCACTAATTACCCGGAATAGCAAATGATGTGTTTTGTTAGGTAATTGTAGAAAACCGAATACCCTTTTTACGGGAAACGAGGCATTCCAACTTAGTTAATTAAAGGACAGGATAGATATAAATGTCTATGGACCGCATACTATTACTGAATGCTTGTTTATCACCCTTATTCTATAAAAAAAAAACAATCTATATTGATTTTGAGAAAAATCAAGTCGATCGAACTGAGATCTTTTTTGAAATATCATGATATGCCATGTATTATATTGTTAGAACATACTCAGAAGAGATTAATGCTAAATATTAAGAATGTACTAAAGTAATACTGCTTCGGTTATGACAGCTCAAACAGATAAGGTGTGGGAACGAGGGGACTTCGCTCAGGCTGACGTAATTGGATAACGTAGCTGTCGTATTCAGTGAACCCAAAATCTAATTCTAGTTTAGAGTTGTTCATGCAAAAAGTTTTAAGTATTTAAACGTATCCACTGTGTTCTCGATATTAAACTTAATTTGCAAACGTGTACGGATGGTGTAATTATATCAATTATCACATTTCATCCCGTGGGTGTCGTAAGAGATGACAGAAGGAAACACACCAAGAGATGAGCAGCAGCGTCCTCCTAATAGCAACTAGAAAATAAATAGTATAGAATATAATCATTTTTTTCAATATATATTATAGTACATAATACTTATTGAAAGTCATTTTTACTTTTACCACTAGTTTGCAAAAAACAACCTCTGTCCTGGAAGGAACCAGCAAGAAACCCAGAGGGACCTTTTTTTTAAGGGACAATTTGCAATATAATAATTTATACAATTATTATGAAAATATTTAGAAACATCAAAGTAGTGATTACCTCATTCCCAGCAGTTATTATCAGTCATTTACTCTTTAGTGGTATAATAACCCTTACTAGACAATTTTTGCTTAATAAATAATTAAACCTTTTGATAGAAAACGTCTGCATATTTTCTGGGACTTTCTGTTGTAAAAGCGTATACATGAAGGAATTACTGATGCTTTGGAGTTGAGAAACTGGTATAACTAACTTGTGCTTGTTTCTATTATTTACAGAATATACGTCACTATTTTTAATAAAACTATTTTTGTTTTTATGTACATACAATAAGTTCTCGTAAGTATATTAAGAGGCCAAAGTTAATATATTTATTTCTTTAAATTTTCCTCTAAGGAATTCCTTCGGACATAGGTTAGATAGTTTCAATGTCAGTCGCATTACCCCACAGCAAGAATACATATGACATTATTCTATGAAAATAACTAAAATAAACTAATCTAGCTGTTTAAACACTACATGTGTACACGACATCTTATCTTTTTTACAGCATATGCTGCAGAACTAAGTTTGCTAGCTAGTTTTAATATACATATGTATGTGGGCCCCATTGAAGCTTCACATTAACTGTAATACTGATAAAAATATAAAATATTGCATGCCTAGCGCAAAGCGCTGAGGTATATTTTAATAGTGCCTAAAAATCAAGCCATGTAGTGCAGTGCCGTGTAGTGGCGGTTAAGAATATCCACTACCCCATATCTTCCCGTGGGTGTCGTAAAAGGCGACAAAGGGAAACAGGCAGGAGATAAGCAGCAGCATCTTCTTGGTAACGGCAAAAATACAATAAAAAACTGCGGTTGCCAACCCGCTCGCCAAGCGTGGCAACTATGGCAATATACCCCCCATAATGAAAGTTACGAAGAGACGGCCCCCAGTCCCCGGCGGCCCCGCTATTCCTGGCTACGGTGGCGACCATGGTAACGGCGGGGCAGGGGGTGCTAAGAATCTCCGGTGGAGGTTCGGTTGCCACCTACAACGACTCGACCTGGCAACATACAACGCACGCACCCTAAGGACTGACGAGAAGATTGTGGAGCTGGAAGAAGAAATAGACAAGTTACGCTGGCATATTATAGGATTATCCGAAGTCCGAAGAGAGGGGGAGGACAAGGTAATCCTCGAATCCGGCAACTTGCTCTATTACCGGGAGGGCGACCATCTGTCCCAAGGAGGTGTCGGATTCATCGTCCACAAGTCTCTCGTTAACAACGTTGTAAAGATTGAGAGTGTGTCGACGTGGGTTGCGTACCTTATACTCAGAATCACCAAACGGTATTCGCTAAAGGTCATACAGGTTTACGCACCAACCTCGGCACACCCCGATCAGGAGGTGGAGGAAATGTATGAGGATATCTCTAGAGCCATGCATTCCTCCAAAACCCAATATACGGTGGTAATGGGAGACTTCAATGCAAAACTAGGCACAAGAGAGAACGGTGAGCTGAAAGTGGGGAAATTTGGAATAGGGCAACGGAACCCAAGGGCCAGCAGTTGGCCGACTTCATGGAGAAAGAGGGACGCTTTATGATGAACTCTTTCTTCCAGAAGCGGCCCCACAGGAAGTGGACCTGGTCGAGCCCCGACGGTTCGACAAAAAATGAAATTGACTTCATTATGACGACCAGATGACAACTGTTCAGTGATGTCTCAGTGATCGCGAGGGTGAAAACCGGCAGCGATCACCGAATGGTTAGAGGCACACTGAACCTAAACGTTAAGTTGGAGAGGTCTCGTCTAATGAAGTCAACGCTCCGTCCCCCTCGTGCTCTAATCCAAAGTCCCGAAACCTTTAAGCTCGAGTTGCAAAACCGTTTTCAGTGCCTAGAAGACTGCAATGAAGTGGACGATTTGAATGACAAGCTCGTGGAAACTGTCCATGCGGTCGGAGTTAAATTCTGCAAGACCCGTCGCAGAAGAACACAAAAACTCTCCGATCACACTCTTAATCTCATGGCTGTTAGACGGGAGATGAAGTAACATTCTTCAACAGATTTGACAGCATACAGGTAACTGAACAGACAGATCTCCAAATGCATGCAGCGGAACTTACGCAACTTCAATACAGCTTGTATTGAAGAAGCGATCGAGTGAAACCAAGGCTCCAAAGTCTTTGCCAGAGATCTGTCTGCCAGAAAGAGCCATTTGTTGAAGCTGAAGACAGAATGTGGCAGCATCGTTTTCGGGACACCTGAGATTTTGAGTGAGATTGAGAGGTTCTATGGGCAGTTGTACACGTCATCGTTGGAGCCACACGCAAGTGTGAGTAACGATCCAAGAGCGAGTCTTATCCGACATTATTCCGATGATATCCCGGACGTCAGTCTGAGCGAGATTAGAATGGCTCTCCAGCACCTTAAAAACGGCAAGACCCCAGGCCAGGATGGAATTACAGCGGAGCTTCTGAAATCGGGTGGAAAACCGGTACTTGAAGTCCTTCAGAAGCTCTTTAATTCCGTCCTCCATGGTGGCATTACACCAGAGGCGTGGAGCAGAAGTGCGGTGGTCTTGTTCTTCAAGAAAGGCAACAACGCTCTCTTGAAGAACTACACACCGATTTCCCTTCTGAGCCGCGTCTACGTGCTGTTTTCGAGAGTCATTACGAATCGTCTCGCGCTCAGACTTGACGACTTCCAGCCTCCCGAACAAGCCGGTTTCAGAAAAGGCTTTAGCACCATAGACCACATACATACCCTTCGGCAAATTGTACAGAAGTCCGAGGAGTACAATTTGCCACTGTCTGGCGTATGTGGACTATGAGAAAGCCTTTGATTCCGTCGAAATTTGAGCGGTGCTGCAGTCCCTTCAGCGTTGCCAAGTTGATGTCGATATATCGAAGTGTTGAAGTGCTTGTACAGTAGGGCTACGATGGCTATCCGAGTACAGAACCAGAGTACGAAACCTATACAATTCCAGAGAGGTGTAAGACAGGGTGACGTCATATCCCCGAAACTCTTTACCGCTGCATTGGAAGATGTTTTCAAGCTTCTGGACTGGAAAAGATACGGTATCAACATCAATGGCGAGTACATCACTCACCTTCGATTTGCCGACGATATAGTCCATATGGCAGAATCGCTGGAGGACCTAAGCACTATGCTCAATGACCTCAGTAGTGTTTCCCAACGGATAGGTCTTAAGATGAACATGGACAAAACAAAGATCATGTTTAATGTCCATGTCACACCTATGCCGGTAGTTGTTGGGAACACTAAGCTCGAAGTTGTTGACGAGTATGTTTACCTGGGACAAATAGTCCGACTAGGTAAGTCCAACTTCGACCGAGACGTCAATCGACGGATTCAACTCGGTTGGGCAGCGTTCGGGAAATTACGGCACATCTTCTCGTCAGGTATACCTCAAAACTTGAAAACGAGACTGTACACCCAGTGCGTGTTGCCAGTGATGACATATGGAACTGAGACGTGGTCCTTCACTGCTGGCCAGATGAGGAAGCTCAAGGTCGCTCAGCGAGCTATGGAGAGGGCTATGCTCGGAGTTTCTCTGCGTGATAAACTCAGAAATGAGGATATCCGCAGTAGAACCAGAGTGACCGACATAGCCCAACGGATTAGTAAGCTGAAGTGGCAATGGGCCGGCCATATAGCTCGAAGAACCGACAACCGATGGGGAAGAAAGGTTCTCGAGTGGCAGCCTCGTACCGGCATTCGAAGTGTAGGGCATCCCCCCACTAGATGGGTGACGACCTGGTAAGATATGTAGGAAGTCGATGGATGCAGGTGGCTCAGGACCGTGCTTTGTGGCATTATTTGGGGGAGGCCTATGTTCAGCAGTGGACTTGTGAAGGGCTGTAATGATGATGATGATGAAAAATCAAGATTTTAACGTTTTGTCGCATAAAATCGTATCTAACAATCATTTTGAACATATAAGATATAAAGAGCTCATTTTCAGAAAGATAAATGATGTTAAACTTTATTATATATTTTTTTAAATCGATTAATTGCTATTTTTACATAAAAAAGTGGTTTACTGGCTTATGGTGCAAATTTATCAAGTCCGCATGAAGTGGTTAACACGATAACTTTTGAAAATATGAATTGTTTAACGCAATCTATTTTTTAATCTATTCATTTATCATGTGGTAAGTTATATAATGTAAATGGCAGTTTAATTTTCTTTTGTTTAGTTATAATCTCGTCTCGTCTCGTCTCCAGACTGATAAATGTGTGTAATTCTGTTATTTATTTATTAATTTTAATTTTATGTTATTTTATTTCATTATTTTATTTATATACTGACATTACTGCCTATTTACATTGACTGGATTTATTATTTTAAAATTGTTATTTTGTATTGAAATTGATTTAATTATTGCTAAAATTTAGGAGACTGATTTTAAATTTATTGATTTTACTGGATATGGGTGTAATTTGCCTGAAAAAAGATGATTATTATTATTATTTTTTTTTTGGGGTATCTATAAAATTTTCTCATCTGGTTGGGAAATATAAATATATAATTGTAAATAATCATGGTAAACGTACATAAATATCAATAAAATAAAATAAATACATAAAAAATACATAAATATATAAAAACCCAACCAGATGGAAGCCCTCGGCAGGGGAGACCAAACGGCCGAGGGTTAGGGGGAAAGGGAAAGAAACCGGCGGACGATGCGGGCGGTATCGAGGAGCACCGCCTTCTGCATTTGAGCTTGGAGCGGTCCGTCACGGAGTCCCAGTCGCCTCAGATGACATGAGAGGCTGATTGGAATTAACCCATTCGCAGAGACGACTACAGGTATAACTTCGGCCGGCAGTCCACCCCACATGTCGGTCACCTCGTGAGCCAGGTCCAGATATTTTGTCAGCTTATCTGTTTCGGCTTTCACTAGGTTCTCGTCATAAGGAATGGTAATGTCGACCAAAAAGATCCTTGACTGTGCCCGGTCTATCAGCACAATATCAGGCTTATTCGCAAGAATAGTCCTGTCTGTGATGATGGCCCGGTCCCAGTAGAGCCTGGCGCGGTCATTTTCGAGCACGGCTTCCGGCAAGTACTTATAATACGGCAGTTTCCGATCCACGAGGCCGTATTTCAGAGCGAGCTCCTGGTGTAGAATCCTGGCTACTAGATTGTGTCTGTGCAAATACTCAGAGTTAGAAAGCGCCGAACAACCGGAGATGACATGCCTAAGTGACTCACCGGGATGGCGACAAGCTCGACAGATGTCGACGGCGCCATCCTTTAGGATGTATCTCCGATAATTGTTGGTCTTAATAACCTGTTATTATTATTATTATTATAATTAATTTTTTTTCGGCTAGGAAATGTCGTAATTTTCGGTGTTTTAGCTGTCTTGTTTTAATTTATTTTTTGTAAATAGACTGCGTCAGTCTGACTGCCTCACTCAGTTCGGCAACAACTACCGTTATTAGTGGATACTGTATTGGTTGTTTGCAGCGGCTCAAAAAGATCGCTGTACAAGTACAAAATATTCCATAAACCAAATCTCATACATACTTGATTATTTTTACAATCAGAAATTTTTATTACAATATTTCAAAAATACAGAATAAATAATAGTAGTACGTACTAAAAGTAAGTAAGATGTATATTTTAAAAAACAAAGTATATTTATCTTTAAAAACATCTTGGACTTTATGGAGCTACCTGAATGATTATATGATGATCATATGAGCATTATGAGGCGTGCACTTTTGGATTTTCGAAACTTTTTCTAAAATTGAAGTTTGACATTCGATTATTAGAAAATTGGAAATATAATAAAAAGGTAATTAGTGAAAACTTGTGTGTATTTAAACTACTTTAAAAAAATCCCTATAATCATGTACGTAATTTTTTTATGCACTTAGGGCATGCACAATTAGATTTATCAATAGGTTTTATATAAATTATATATAATGGTGTATCTATAAAGTTTTCTCATCTAGTTAGGCTGTATAAATATATAATTGTAAATGAAAATGATACACATAATTAACTATCAATAAAAGTAAATAAATACATAAATAAATAAAAACCCCACCAGAAGGAAGCCCTCGGCAGGGGAGACCAAACGGCCGAGGGTTATGGGGAAAGGGAAAGAAACCGGCGGATGATGCGGGTGGTATCAAGGAGCACCGCCATCTGCATTTGAGCTTAGAGCGGTCCTTCACGGAGTCCTAGTCGCCTCAGATGACCCGAGAGGCTGACTGGGATTAACCCGTTTGCAGAAACGACTACAGGTATAATTTCGGTCGACAGTCCACCCCACATGTCGGTCACCTCGTGTGCCAGGTCCAGATATTTTATTCACTTATCTGTTTCAGCTTTCACGAGGTTTTTGTTTAACGTAATTGTAATGTCGACCAAAAATACCCTTGACTGTGCTTGGACCATCAGTACAATATCAGTCTTATTCGCAAGAAAAGTCCTGGGTGTGATGATGGCCCGGTCCCAGTAGAGCCTGGCGCGGTCATTTTTGAGCACTGCTTCCGGCATGTACTTATAATAAGGCAGTTTCCGTACCACGAGACCGTATTTCAGAGCGATCTCCTGGTGTAGAATTCAAAACCTACCTAGGTTGTGCCTATGCAAGTACTCAGAGTTCGAAAGCGCGGAACAACCAGAGATGACATGCCTAAGGGACTCACCGGGATGGCGACAAGCTCGACAGATGTCGACGGTGCCATCCCTTAGGATGTATCTCCGATAGTTGTTGGTCTTAATAACCTGATCCTGTATTGCACAGACAAAACCCTCGGTTTCCCCGAAGAGGTCACCAAAACTTAGCCAGTGGAGGGAGGCAACTGTGTCTACGAAAGGCTCATGTAGAGCCTTGTAGAACCTCCCGTGGAGCTTCTTTTCCTTCCATACGGTCTCCCGATCGGAAATGCTCTGTACTACCGGATCTTGTCATTGCTCGTGGCCTTAGGATAGAGGGGTTAGTTCATTATCACAAGAAATAACGTCCCTATAGAATGGATCATCCGCTCTCGTCAGAAAGTAATTACGGAGGCTGCACAATTCACAATTTTGCATGGTAAGCGAGCTTAAAAGGCCACGCCCACCATGTTTCCGCGGCAAGCACAGCCTCATAATCGACGATCTCGGGTAATGCATCCTATGGGACGTCATAGTAGTACAGCCTTTTCTATCCAGGGCGTTAAGTTCAGTTTAAGTCCACCTAAGTATGCCAAAGGTATATATAAGAACAGGCATGACCCAACCGTTATATGCGTGTGTCTTATTAATACCCGAGGAAGTCTCTAACTGTACTGACAACCTTGTGCAGCTCGAGGACCTTCTTTAGCCATGTATGGGGCACCGGGTCGAATGCCTTTCTATAGTTTATCAAAGCGGCGGAGAATTTCCGACGGTTGCGTTTAACCTATTAAACCACTTTTTTGGTTAAATTATTAAACCACTTTGCCAATGACCGCGTCAATGAGAAGTGGTTTCTTGGTTCCACGACCACCGCCACAGCATCTATTTTGAGTACGCCACATCACCTGATTTAAATCCATATGACGAATAATTCGCCTACTCAAAATGGATGTCAGTGTCTTATATATGGTGGGTAGACACGTAATAGGGCGGTATTTGCTAGGGTCTGTGGAATCATGGTCTTTAGGAACCAAATGAGTGATTCCAGTAGTGAAGAGGCTCAGGAGCGACTTTTGGTCGAGAGCCTCTTGAAACTGTCGGGCGAGTACAGCGTGATACATCACGAACCCCTTTAGCCAGTAGTGATGCAGTCCGTCGAGTCCCGGACTTTTCCAGTTCAGGGCCCTACGGACCGCCCCAGCTACACCATACGGCGTTATGATGATGGGGTTCATGGGCGTAACACTCGCACACTGACACGCCACAATTTCCGTCCGAGGGCCCTCGCTGTGGTTTACGGGCTCTAACCACAGGCCGCGCCAGAATGCGACAGTGTCGGCCTGATTCGGTGCTGGGCCCGTTCCACGTAGAGCCTCTTCTGATCACTCTGGAAGTCGATTCTGGTTGAAACCTATCGACCTCTCGCTTTCCGTCAGTCAAGTGTAATGTCCCTCTGCAAGTTGCAGGAGTTTACAAGCTTGATTGTGAATGTGGTCTCTCTTATATAGGACAAACTAAAAGATCCATAAAAACCCGCGTTAAAGAACATAGAGCTGATGTGAAGAATCGACGCTCCGGGAAGTCTGCAGTCTGTGAACATGTACAAGATCGCCCCCGTCACTACATTAGATATGATAGACCACAAATCCTCGCTAAAGAACACCGATTCCCATCAAGGATGATTCGCGAGGCTATTGAAATCGAAAAACATCCTAATTTCAATAGAGAAGATGGCTGGGTGCTACCATCTGCTTCCCATAATTAATAAAATTAAATCTCAACCCAAGCATACAACTGCAAGACTTCAAGAAACTGTTCATACTGAGTAGACCTGAACAAAAATTGATAATTTTTAATCTGGGGACGTCATACACCTCAGTTCGCCTCGTGACCATGGGTGCTGCGAAGTGCTCGAAACAATTCGATAAAATCCGTAATATTCGTTTTATTTAAATATGTTATGAATTTTTAAAGTGACAGAAAAATAAATTTATTTAATATTTTGAAATTTATATAAAACTTGTTGTTCCCCACTTTACTCGCGTGTTAGGGTTTTTATGTTTTTGTGCAGAACCCTAATTATTTTTCTAAATTAAAAGTAGCCTAAGTTACTCCTTATGGAATCAGCTATCTGCAAGTGAAAGTCCCGTCAAAATCGGCCTAGTTGTTTCGGAGATTACCCGGAACAAACAAACTGACAAAAATCTTATAAATTGTATTTTAGTTATAAATACTGTATTGACTTTCATTACAAACAGACACTTCAATTTTATTTATTTGTATAGATTTAGAAATTAATTGTTATGAGATTTAAAATGATTAATCATTATAATTTTAAATTGTAATATTATTTTGTTTTATGCATGCATAAATACGTAATCGTTATCTTAATATACATATGTTTTTTAAGTCATTCATTATGGAAATAAAGAGGCTATATTTTTATTATTATTACTATATAAATTTCAATTGCGATATATATCATACTTGTTAAGACAGTTATTTGTTAAAACTCTTTACCGACATATAAAATAAACTAGCCGTTTTTTAGATTAAATATAATATTTGAAACTTCAGCTCAACTTTATGC
Organism: Parnassius mnemosyne; assembly: GCA_963668995.1. Taxonomy (NCBI): domain Eukaryota; kingdom Metazoa; phylum Arthropoda; class Insecta; order Lepidoptera; family Papilionidae; genus Parnassius; species Parnassius mnemosyne. The sequence goes on along the minus strand of CAVLGL010000093.1, from coordinate 2,317,800 downwards.
AAAATTAATTTCTAACAGCAGACTTCAGTTAGAAATTCATTTTACATAACGTGGAACTCTGGCGTCGGCAAAGTCATCTCGTAGCGTCTGATTTTAATTCAGTTCAGTACTAAACAGTAAATAAGTTAGCACTTAGACTGAAATTAATGGAAATTGAGACTACAATAACCAATGTTTAAAGAGTTCTAGCAGTAGCTCAGAGGCTAAGTTTAACTATAATAAATGTATATATTTTCGTGCGAGTACACCATTAGTTCGATAACCAACAGAGACATTGAATTTCATACATTTTCATTTATTCTATTACACGGTAAAACCACGCAACTGCTATATTATGGTTGTAGCACATATAGGTCTCTATTTTATCGCGAGTGTAGAGAACCGGAGACGTTATTTACTGAAACTGGACTGAACAGGCTATTCCATATTAGTCCACACGGGTGACAACGCATCTGCATTTTGATTACCATCTGGTGGAATGTGAGCTTGTTTGTCAACTTTATTACAAAATAAAAATAAAAACATTACAACTCATCAAGAGTCCATTTCTGAACATAAGCTTTCTCAATGTCTCTTAGGGATATATTTTTTATCTTTACCACGATTGACTGTCAGATTAGCAACCTCAGTTTATTTTATATTTTGGAGTTGTTATTTGGAAGACGTTGCAGCCCATTTTCTGGTTTGTTTACCTTTGTCGCCTCTTACAATACCCATGGAACGATTTAGGGTAGTGGCTATTATACCGCCACGACACGGTCGATCGTTCATTACAGAGCAATAAATAGTTGCAAATATTTTAGCCATTCAGAACGATTCCTCCACGTTCATTCGTATAACCATAATTGTTATTTGAGGTACGGTAGTGATCAGGAAGATGCTGCTACTAATTCCTGATTCTTTTCTCTTTTTTGTACAATAAGAGCGACAAACTAGTGTTTTGACAAGTGAGTTTTTTTATGGGATAATAGTGACGAACGAGCACGCAGTCCACCTGATAATAAGTGGTTGCTGTGACCCATAAAATATCTACATTTATTCTCAATTAAGAATCAAAATACATAAATAGCACAACATTTGTTTAATGAAGAACAAACCGCGGCACAATAGAAAATATTTATATATAAAAATATCTAACGCTACTTTCACATCTATAGTTATATCCACACATACATGTATGTCGGTAACGATACTCTTTATTTGGCCGATCTTCAATATATCGCCAATTTGGTCGATAAACTTCCATCTAAGGCGAACCTTGCATATTTAAAGTTAGCAAATGTTCCTTCCCCAGGAAGGCCTATGTTCAGAGGTGGATTTACATTAGCTGTATTAAAAGAATGAATTAGTATTTTACAAATTCCACACTTAGCATTTAAATGGACAGTTTATAGCGCTATGCTTTCCTTCAAATTCCTACGCCGGCTCACGTGGAATGTTTCGTGGATAAAATTTTCTTATCGAATTACCTAAACCTTATTTATGCACGACTTTACGCGAAACAAAGCTTTATTTCTCACCAATTCTTACAAGTGTTGGAACAAAGTACATTATGTTAGACTACGAAGTAACTGTCAACTTAAAAAAAACCATTACCATGGATTTTCCAGATATGTAAGACATTTCACTTTATTTTTTACGCAGGTATTACCTCATTAGTTTTATCACCTTTAATACTTCGGTTTATTAAGTCGGTTTCCAGTGCTAGTTATGCTATGTATGAATAGTTCTGTATTTATTTATTTTTACGTGGTAGAGCCAGATTACATTCCAGTTCCGGTGCTCTCAAGTGAAATATGTATTTCAGTTACGCTCCCCTATTTACGTTAAATACCTTAGAAAAGCTGCTCAGTAACAAGTCAAAATCGAAATTATCGCGTCTAGAAATAAGTTGTATATAAAATGAGTTTTATTATTTTTCTATGATTTTTCAAACAAAAATGTATTTTAATTAAAGCCACAGAAAAAATAAACATTTTTGGGAATATCAAATGACCTAAATCATTTTACTCTATTCAAGTATTGCCATTTAGTATATTCATACTATTTTCGTATACACTTTGTAAGACTACCAACACAACACACAATATATTTTTATATTAAGTTATTATTAGTAATTTTACGGCCTACGGCTGCTCCCATAAAGGTCAAATCCTCCGGGGCCCATTCAGCAGAGTTTCAACGAGCAGACGTAGGTCGGGCCTCCTAAGGCCAAAGTGGAAAATCTCTAGTTACGCTAAACAATAAGGCGACAATAATAAACAATAATAACGCGTTTCATACTACGGCCATTCAACAGGGAGAATATTAGACGGAGCTTACTTACCTATATCCAAGGCGACTGGTCCCTCAGGATTCGGTCAGGTCGTATGTGGTTGTGTGGTGCAAGGGAAATAGGTGCTGTGATGTGTATCTGGGTGTGACTGGTGGTGATTGACCTTATTAGACCTCTGCCGTCGGCAGCAGCCCGGACGTCAGCACCGCTCGAAATTGAGGTAATCTTCCGCGGCGCCGTTCACAGTCACTTTCTTCGTTCATCACGATGATAGTCCATTAACTCTATCGTACTATTAACTAACTTACAGATCCCACTAACTCTCGTTGTTATAAAGCTTAACACACAAAACGAACAGGGAGTGTCTGGATCAAAGGTCAATACCGTTTCGTGTAGCAACAGTTATTTCTAGAATATCAAAGGCCGCAGTAGCTAATATTGTCGAATGCACTTATACAGATTCTGAGTCAGACACAATGAGTCCCGGGGAAGCTCTCCAGCAAAGAATGCGCGTAACAAATCCTAATAAATATAGAAGTAAGGGTGACAAACACTCTCCACCAGTAACAATTTTGAAGCTGCTGCACGCAATCCACCAACCCACTTGAGTAGCTGCAGTAACTTAATGCATGTAGGCTTGTACTAAGTTAGTGTCGGTAGACGGTTAAATTACAGCGTCAAAAAAGTCAAGTTAAGTTATACACGTTATTTATCCGTGTGTGTGGTGGTTCTTCTCCTTATGAAGGTTTCCCTCCTCCACCCTCTGGAGACCGAGGAGACCCGCTTTACATGGGCGGCATCTCAGGATATAATATAAAATAACTAAACTGTCCTGAATACAACGTTCAAGAAAAAAAAAGAATGGAATGTGGACTTGGACATCAACTGATAGGAAAACAAAAAATGAGTTGAGTTGAAATGATCAATAAAACTAGACTTGAGAACTTCTCGAACATGAGTGTCACTAAACAACTCCGCCACGAAAAACAATATGAAAAACTAAACCCACTAAATATCAAATAGTCAATTCTCTAAAGACAAAACTTGTGAATTAAAACAAAGAGAGAATAAACTTCAAGGTGCAAGAAACGTACAATTGGTTTGAAGTAACAATTAAATCTACTATTCAACAATAGGCTAATAACGAAGACCAAACCAACAAATTGATGACAGCCAAAACCATCAATCTTTTTGACCAAAGAGTTGCTTTACTCAACGAAAGAAAAAGAATGACAGACGAAAGCAGATAGCAAAACTTAAATAAAAAATAAAATAAAACTTAAACAAAATAAATGTAAGCGTTTGAAGAGATAGAACTCAAATAAGAATGGAAAATATAGAGAGTCACACTTTATGGACAGGAGGAATCAAAAAACGAACACGGAATTAACCTACAAAACTTACTAAATAGTACAGATGGAAAGATAGAAGCAGAATAAAGAAAAATCGCAGGCAAGCAATATTAGGCATTGCTACATCATACTACAAGAAACTATACAATAGAAACACAGCTGAAAGAGAAGTAGAACTATTATAAAGCTCAACCGTACCCAGCATTATGCAGGAAGTAATAGAAATCACCAAGTCAAGAGTGTTTCAGAAGATATATACGAGTATAAGGCAAGTAACAGTATACTTAACTATAAATAACATTATAAAAAGAAAAGAATTTGTTAGAAAGTGAACGCCTAATTAGGAGAACGCTGGAATAAAATCTGCATGATCGAATAATAAAAGAGTTTTGACTGTAATTACTTTTCACGTATGGTACAAATAAAAGTGTAGTCTTCCGTAAACCAGATGATGAGGTACATAAATCTATTTTACTCAGTAGTTCAGGACAATCAATATTACCATTCATAATTTTTAAGAGGAAAGAGATATCTGCAATATTTCTACGCTCATAATAATATGTGATATTAGAAGGTAGTATGTGAATATTTTCACATCGAAGATATATAGCTCGGTAAAAACTTTTTTGATTTAAATATTAGAAAATGCAAAAATATTTTTCTATCGCTCTATCATATAATCATATTATACATTTTATTTTGGATTTCAAATTTCTGAGGAATATTCTAAATGGCTGCTTACAAAAGCGCAATATAGAATTTTGAAGGTTCATATGCTTTTAAAATCTACCGATAATCTTAATATCCAACCCAACGCTATGTTAGCCTTTGTAACAATATCATCAACCTGATGGTTAAACAGCAATTTAGAGTCAAAAGTAAAAGCGAGATGATATTGCTGGTTCTATTTAGAGAAGTATGATGTAATTTATAATAATTATAAATTATAGGATTAGGTTGACGAGTAAATGACCAGATAAAACATTTAGAAACAATCAGATCGAGTTTATTTTTTGAACAGTACGCTTCTAAATTGAAGAGATCCTTTTGAAGACTCGAACAACTTTCTAAATTTGTAATAGGACATAAGATTTTCATATCATCGGCGTAAATAATAACCTTGGAACTTTTAAAACACGTGTCGATATCATTGATAAAAATTAAGAATACCAAGGGCCCCAATAGGGTTACGCCAGACGATATATGTATTGCAGACAAACCATATCAGTCCGATATGTATACGTGACGAGAACGTTGCTCAGCGGAGTTGGATCCATCGATTGACTCATCAGTTTAATATAGGAATACAGGCCAAACCTATAACTGGCGTGATCAAAATTGGTTGGTACGCGAACTGTGAAATTTAGGTCAAGTGCTATTACGAGTAAGTGAAATTGCTACTTATCTTTCGAGATATATGCGAATTTGTAGACCGATACGACTCGATGACCTTTCAGAAACGAACGTACTTATTTTAAAACGCTAGCAAAGGATCTGCTATTCCTCTGGTGTTGCAGTTCTTTGTGGACGGCGATCAACACTTGTCATCAGGTGAACCGCACGATCGTGTGTCCCTCTTTTATAAATAAATTTAAAATAACAAAAATGTAATAACTAGAACATCCAGCTATAGAAACTTCTATCTAAGAGAAAAAAAAAACGATTTGCCAGATTTGGGTCTAGCATAAAATATTTCATAAGTGAATGGTAATTATACGTGGTAGAGCCACTCTAGAGCTCTATTATGGTTATATCACGAATAGGTTAATTGAACCGAAGAAGAACTACGCTCTCACTGAATACCCGCGTAAAATAGCAGCTTAATGCTGTGTTATTGTGTTTTGTTTTGTGTATTTAGAGAACCAAATACCCTTTTCACTGGAAACAAGGCACTCCATCTGAGTCTGAGTACTCAGTGAGTGATTTTGATTCACAATCTAGGATAGATGTATAGACGTCTATAGGTCTTTTCACTTACCATCATGTAAAATTTGTGCTTGTTTGTCACCCTTATCCTATAATAAAGGTAGCAGTACTAAGATTTGTTTGTTTTGTTGTGTGAAAATTGATGCATACTGAAAATTTCAGCTGTCATTGTGAACGTTCAGAGTTCCCGATATAAATTAATCTTTGACATTGTTGAGTCCCATATAAGTTACTGTTGTTTATTATTTAGAACATAAAGTTCATGGGTCCAGTTATAACTTAATTATGTTCAATAAACTAATACAAACTTGGTACTCTCCTGATGACTGCAGAAGATTCTCTAGAGTGAACGTGGGCAATTGAAATTCACCGGTTTGTATGACTAGTAAATATTAATTCAAGTTTCGAGTTTTGTGCAAATGAAAATTACCTTATAATAAAAAGTAAAAGCTGATTTCAATCAACTAAAAGGAATAAAATAATTTCCCATACCTAAGTCGGTGCTCAGACAAAGTTTGTGGGAGAATTAAAGTTCCAAATTCATACTGTGATGTTATTTTATTCTTTTTAGTTGGTTTTTAAGTCTGCTTTTACTTCTTATTAAAAGTTTTTTTTTACTTTTCTGAGTGGACAAAGGAATATCGAAATCTTAATGTAAATAGTTTCATTTAAAACTGTTTTCAATTTTGTTGTTTACTTACGATTGTCTTATTAAAAAAAAATATCAAAATCTGTGCAAAATTGACGAAGATATCGTGTAACATACATACAAGAAACCATACAGTCGCATTGAATACTCCTCATTTGTTGAAGATTTAGATAAAGAAATAAAGTCTTATATTTAAAAAGGTCTATCAACACTATGAAACAATGACGGGTATCGGGTATCGAGGAGCCTTGTGGTTATATTTGGTTGTGGTGTGGGATATAACAACGCCAACCGTTGTCTGGCGATTATTAAATTTTCCATAAATTCCGGAACAATTTCACTCGGGGTATTTTGTCGGGGTAGTTTAAAAATGCTCAAAGGAAAAAACGTTTTGTAAACTAGAAATACTTATACTGTAAACACCAATTTTAAAGCAAATAGGAAAATAATTCTTACGGTTTTTAATTATTATCGTCTTATACTGAAACTGATGCCGTGTAGTGGCGGTTAAGAATATCCACTACCCCATATCTTCCCGTGGGTGTCGTAAATGGCGACAAAGGGCAGAAGATGGGCAGCAGCATCTTCCTGATAACAACAAACTTACAATAAAAAAAACTGCGGTTGCCAACCCGCTCGCCAAGCGTGGCAACTATGGCAAATACCCCCCTATGATGACAGTAACAAAGAAACGGCCCCCAGTCCCCGGCGGCTCCGCTATTCCTGACTACGCTGGCGACCATGGTAATGGCGGGGCAGGGGGTGCTAAGAATCTCCGGTGGAGATTCGGTTGCCACCTACGACGACTCGACCTGGCAACATACAACGCACGCACCCTGAGGACTGACGAGAAGATTGTGGAGCTGGAAGAAGAGATAGACAAGTTACGCTAGCATATAATAGGATTTTTTTTTTAAAAAAACGTTACCGCCACAATAGTATTTTCTCCTGTGTCGTGGAGGCAGTTTACAAACATAAATTGCACAAGGACAAACATCCAGACCCGGAACAATTATTTGTAGGCCATACAAATACTTGTTCCGTGCGGGATTCGAACCCGCGGCCCCCAGCGCAACAACTGATTAAATCAGAAGAGATTATCCGAAATCAGAAGAGAAAGGAAGGACACGGTAATCCTCGAATCCGGCAACTTGCTCTATCACTCGGAGGGCGACCATCTGTCCCAAGGAGGTGTCGGATTTATCGTCCACAAGCCTCTCGTTAACAACGTTGTAAAGATTGAGAGTGTGTCGACGAGGGTTGCGTACCATATACTCAGAATCACCAAATGGTATTCGCTGAAGGTCATACAGTTTTACACACCAACCTCGGCAAACCTCGATGAGGAGGTGGAGGAAATGTATGAGGATATCTCTAGAAACATGCATTCCTCCAAAACCCAATATATGGTGTTAATGGGAGACTTCAATGCAAAGCTAGGCACAAGAGAGAACGGTGAGCTGAAAGTAGGGAAATTTGGAATAGGGCAACGGAACCAAAGAGGCCAGCAGCTGGCCGACATCATGGAGAAAGAGGGACTCTTCATGATGAACTCTTTCTTCCAGAAGCGGCCTCACAGGAAGTGGACCAGGTCGAGCCCCGACGTTCCACAAAAAATGAGATTGACTTCATTATGACGACCAGAGGACAACTGTTCAGTGATGTCTCCGTGATTGCGAGGGTGACAACTGGTAGCGATCACCGAATGGTTAGAGGCACACTGAACCTAAACGTTAAGTTGGAGAGGTCTCGTCTTATGAAGTCAACGCTCCGTTCCTCTCTTGCTCTGTTCCAAAGTCCCGAAACCTTTCAGCTCGAGCTACAAAACCGTTTTCAGAGCCTAGAAAACTGCAATAAAGTGGACGATATGAATGAGGAGCTCGTGGAAACTGTCCATGCGGTCGGAGCTTAGTTTTGCAAGATCCGCCGCAGAAGAACACAAAAACTCTCTGATCACACTCTTAATCTCATGGCTGTTAGACGGGAGATGAAGCTACACGCTTCAACAGATTTGACAGCATACAGGCAACTGAACAGACAGATCTCCAAATGCATGCGGCGGAACTTACGCAACCTAAATACAGCTTGTATTGAAGAAGCGATCGAGCGAAACCAAGGCTCCAAAGTCTTTGCCAGAGATGTGTCTGCCAGAAAGAGCCAACTGTCGAAGCTAAAGACTGAGTGTGGCAGCATCGTTTCCGGGACACCTGAGATTTTGAGTGAGATTGAGAGGTTCTATGGACAGCTGTACACGTCATCGCCGGAGCCACACGCAAGTGTGAGTAACGATCCAACATTGAGCCTTATCCGACACTATTCCGAAGATATCCCGGATGTCAGTCTAAGCGAGATTAGCTTAAAAACGGTAAGGCCCCAGGCGAGGATGGAATTACAGCGGAGCTTCTGAAAGCGGGTGGAAGACCGGTACTTGAAGTCCTTCAGAAGCTCTTTAATTCCGTCCTCCATGGTGGCATTACACCGGAGGCGTGGAGCAGAAGTGCGGTGGTCTTGTTCTTCAAGAAAGGTGACAACGCTCTATTGAAGAACTACAAACCGATTTCCGTTCTGAGACGCGTCTACGTGCTGTTTTCGAGAGTCATTACGAATCGTCTCGCGCGCAGAGTTGACGACTTCCAGCCTCCTGAACAAGCCAGTTTCTGAAAGGGCTTTAGCACCATAGACCACATACATACCCTTCGGCAAATTGTATAGAAGTCAGAGGAGTACAATTTGCCACTTTGTCTGGCGTATGTGGACTATGAGAAAGCCTTTGATTCCGTAGAAATTTAGGCGGTGCTGCAGTCCCTCCAGCGGTGCCAAGTTGACTGTCGGTATATCGAAGTACTGAAGTGTTTGTACAATAGGGCTACGATAGCTATCCTAGTACAAAACCAGAGTACGAAACCTATCCAACTGTAGAGAGGTATATGATAGGGTGATGTAATATCCCCGAAACCCTTCACCGCTGCATTGGAAGACGTTTTCAAGCTTCTAGACTGGAAAGGATACGGTATTAACATCAATGGCGAGTACATCACTCACCTTCGATTTGCCGACGATATAGTCCTTATGGCAGAATCGCTGAAGAACCTAAGCACCATGCTCAATGTCCTCAATAGTGTCTCCCAACGAATAGGTCTTAGGATGAACATGTACAAAACAAAGATCATGTTTTAATGTCTATGTCACACCTATGCCGGTAGTTGTTGGGAGCACTAAGCTCGAAGTTGTTGACGAGTATGTTTACCTAGAATAAATAGTCCGATTAGGATTGTTCAACTTCGACCGAGAGGTCAATCGACAGATTCAACTCGGCTGGGCAGCGTTCGGGAAACTAAGACACATTTTCTCGTCAGACATACCTCAAAACCTTAAAACGAAATTGTAAAACCAGTGCGTGTTGCCAGTGATGACTTAAGTCGGATCTGAGACGTGGTCCTTCACTGCTGGCCGTATGAGGAAGCTCAAGGTCTCTCAGCGAGCTATGGAGAGGGCTATGCTCGGGGTTTCTCTGCGTGATAAACTTAGAAATGAGTATATCCGCAGTAGAACCAGAGTAACCGACATAGCCCAACGGATTAGTAAGCTGAAGTGGCAGTGGGCCGGCCATATAGCTCGAAGAACCGACAACCGATGGGGAAGAAAGGTTCTCGAGTGGCAGCCTCGTACCAGTAGGCGAAGTGTAGGGCAACCGCTCACGAGATAGAGTGATGACCTGTTAAGACACGCAGGAAGTCGATGGATGCAGGTGGCTCAGGACCGTGTTTTGTGGCATTCCTTGGGGGAGGCCTATGTTCAGCAGTGGACTTATGAAAGGCTGTAATGATGATGATGATGATGACTGAAACTGATAAAACTTTACGATTTTTTTACATCAAATAATCAATTCTATCAATTCATTCATCACACTCTATAAAAGTTCACTGCAGAATATAGGCCTCCCCATAGATGGGCACAAACTGGGGTTTTTCCTTAGTTTCCACGCTTCGCAGACGGGTTAGCAACCGCAGTTGTTATCAGGAAGCTGATACTGCCTGTCTCCTTTTTCAGTTTCTCTCTGTCGCCTCTTATTTCAACCACGGCACGATTTGGAGTAGTGGATATTCTTACACCGCCACTACACTTTGAACATAAATAATTACGTTAAAAAATATACATACACATTACTAGATAGTTTTAGAGTAGACTGGCTTAGATTAGATTAAATAAGTACTTTGTTATATCTTTATTATATATATATATATATATATATGTGTGTGTGTGTGTGTGTGTGTGTGTATGTATGTATGTATATATATATGTAATGTTGATTATTTGAATATTACTCCATTGTGTAAAAACAAAAAGACTTTACTGGTGACGGGGATAGTGCAAGCAGTTGAGAGAAAGGTTGCTCTTCAAACTAGATCACATCATTTTATTTTATTACGCGGATCATAGCTTATTCATTTTTGACATCTTCAACCTATTATACAAGTGTAAGGACATTTATTAGTTTTCCTGTTCCGGGTGAGGAAGCTTCTCGAGTGGCAACCTATTATCGATAAGCGACGTACATACCGATTCTCTACTGGATAGAGTAATAAATCTGATAAGACATGCAGAAATTCGATGACTCAGAATCGAGTTTTGTGATATTTCTTGGATTTTATTCAACAGTGGACTTGGGCATGGCTGAATGAAAACAAAGTTATTCTAGGTCTTTGGTATTTTCAACTAAACACATAGTGTATAGGTATTTTTTTCTAGTTCAGACAAATGCATGATACACGTCAATTGCACTCCATCTCTTTTTCTTCCTCTCCCTTTCTTCTTAGTGGTATCAATTTAAATGAACAGTATTAATATTCCTCATATTATACTCAAAATTCATCGGCTGCAGTAACTCAGGAATATCCTTTACATAAAATGAAATTTAACGTCGTGAATTATGTACCGTTTATAAATACTCCGATGTAGAATAATAAGGATTAAAATTAACTAATGGGAAGCATCGTTAATTTATTCATTCATTCGTAAGAGCCCATCAAATGTCCACTGAAAATAGACCCTTTTTATAGTATAAGGGTGATAAATGAACAAACAGTATACCTGATGGTAAGTGGATGCGATGTCCTAAAGTTACTTATGTATATCTAATTTTTGATTAAATTTCACATCTAAGGACAAAGACAGAATGCTTTGCTTCCAGTGAAAACGGATTTCGATTACACTTACCATACGAAACGTAGTAACATTAAGCTACTATTTTATGCTGGCATTCTGTGAGAGCGTGACCCTTCCCCGGTCAAGCCAACTCTTGCTACAACCATAATATAACGTGGCTCTAACACGTATAATATTAAAATGTATTTTTACATTTAACGTGAAGATAAATCGTAATGAAGTAAAAGCACGTTAAAGTCACTGTTTCAGCGATTTCGCTGTGCAATGGAGCGGAAACTTTGGTCGACGACTTTTATTAATTGTTCACAGGTCCGAAGTTTTGTCTCGAGTTTAATTTCAGCTGTTCGAGAAATATACGGTTATAAGGCTGGTTCCCACGATTAAAATATTGTTTAAATGTATAGTGATATAAAAATGCACGTATTATCTTTGCGTTACAGAATCGTGGGGTTTTAGTAAATCACTGCCTTATACGGGACATAATAACTGGCTAGACACTTTCTGTTAGCTTCGACAAGCAACACTCAAGCAATCCGATTTCGATGCACTCCGGCACTGATAAAATTGTTAATTGCAATTTGTATTGAATATTTGCAACAACTCTCTCTAGTTGGCGCGGTGGACAAAATCTCCGTAACCCTGTGAGAAATGAGGAGAAACGAATTTTTTTTTTCATAACGTAACATGAACTATCACGCATTTTTCCATGAGAGTAGGAAGAGATCGCGCCCTTTTGCTGGATTTGAGGCTAATCGTAGTCCTCAGGGATGACACATCTACGTGATAGAGCCACGCTGCACCTATATTTCATGCCGGCACACCGCCTGCAACTTTACAAGGCGCAGGTTCGGCCTCACATGGAATACTGTTCCCATCTCTGGGTAGGGGCTCCCCAGTGCCAGCTCCTTCCACTTGACCTCATCCAGAGCAGAGCGGCTCGAATCGTCGACGACCGTGTCCTTTCCGATCGGCTCGATTCATTGGCACTGCGAAGAGATGTTGCATCCCTTTGCATTTTCTTTCTCATCTACCACGAGGAGTGCTCTGAGGATTTGTTCGGATTAATCCCAGCCGCCAAATTTCACGAACGGACATCGCGGCAGAACTCCCGATACCATCCACACCATCTGGATGATTGGCGGTCCACCACTGTGCGATTTATAAGATGTTTTCTTCCTCGCACGACTTCCTTGTGGAATCAATTACCATCAGCGATTTTTCCGGACCGATACCACTTCAAGAAAAGAGCGTACTCCTTTTTAAAAGGCCGGCAACGCATCTGCGATTCCCTCCCTGGTGTTGCAGCTGTTCATGGGCGGCGGTAGTCACTTACCATCAGGTGAGCCGCATGCTCGTTTGCCCCCTCTCCTATATAAAAAAAAATATTATAGTTGTAACAGAAATGGGTCGACTCGACCGGGTAAGGATCACGCTCTCATACAATACCAGCGTAAAATAGCACTGTGTAAAAACTCTAAAATATAGATAAGAAACATTTTTTTATTATTTTTTTTTATTATATTTGAAACTAAACAAAATCACTCTTTATAATTATATAATACATAAAACTTTAATTATCGAATGACACATACAAATAATGAAAATTAATTGGAAGCTGAAATTATTATGTAAAATCTAAGTTCCATTGCTATGTTATATAAAATCCATTGCATAAAATCCAATAAACCACTGACGAAGAGTTAATGAGTTAATGACTTTGTTAACGACGTCCAAACGGAACCGGATGTTAGTCTCATTATTGCGCAGACATTTTCTATTAATGACCGATCGAGTCGTCGACTATCCAACATTTTCACTTATTGCTCGTTACATGTTATTATATTAATATTAATTAATTTAAAACAGTTTTAGCTCAGGGGCTAAGGGTTCGCTGTAAATTTCACAGTGTTCAATCCCCGCCAGCTCCAATGAATTTTATATTAGTAATTTTAAGTGTTTACCACATGCGATCAATAAAGAAAAACATCGTGAGGAAACGTTCATGTCTGAGAAATTACAACACATGCCAAGACATGTGGAGTCAATTCCTCGCCCCCTAAAACACAATATGATATATAATTAATAGACTCAGGCGTTACTTTGCGGAAATCCATTATAAAAAAGCTTTTACAAAAATTTACTTCGCAAATATCCTGCTCGCTCCTCCTAAGGAGCGGTTAGCCACCGTAGAGTCTATATCTCCTGAGGATGCCTCGTGTAGAGGCGAAACACGTGTCGTATTATCGTCAGTGGTGTGCCTTGCCTAGTGTAGTGGTGTTGGGAGTAGCGGTGCTGGGATTAGTGGTGACGGGGATAGTGCACGCAATTGAGGGAGGGCGGGAGGTGCTCTTTATACTAGGTAAGACACATCACTTTATTTTATAACGCGGATATTTGCGAAGTAAATTTTTGTAAAAGCTTTTATAGAATATGATATAGCATCATGGCTCTATCATATACAAACCGTCGTGTGTAACTATAATATTATTGAAAAATAAATTACAATTACCTTAAAAATATTTGCACGTTAATCATCTACTGTAGTTTAATATTTTCAATTTCAAAGGCAAATATTTTTAACATTCCACCCACTACTGTCATAAATTTAAGGGTGAGTTCATAAAGACACGACGCGACACGATGATACTTGAAGAGGCCAGTGGTTTCGACCGCGCAGCGCACCGTAGGAAGGCTCATCTCGACGTCGCAAGGCGCAATATGATTTTTTATGCTGCGCCTACCGATGAAGCACCACTCCGTCGTGATGCGTCGCGTTACGCTGGCACGTCACGAGGCATCTGGAGGCGCAACACGGCGTAACGTGACGCCGCGTGGCATTTTCAAATTATCTCAATAAAATATATAAATATAAACATTTTATTAATGTGTATTTTGTATAGTATATAAAGTTATATTTTGTATTAATTAAATCTGATCAAATTAAAATCTTACAAAAGGCCGCCGCGTTGCGTCCCGTCACGTCTCAGTGTGAGCTGACCCTAACCAACTTCCGTTTGATAACTTTGAAAAGAGCTAAGTTTTAAATGTAATTGTTTAAGCGAATTACTTCAACCATTGAAAAGTCCAAAAGTTTATTTGAGGTTAAATTCGTTCGCAAAGAATTTAACGCCGAATAGTAGTTGCGTTGTCTCTGTAGCTTGATTGAATTTTTAAAGATAGATTAAAAGATTAATTTTAATATAAACGAAAAAGAAAACTATAACATATAATATCCTAAAGCCATGCTGCAGGTATATTATGCTTTTAGCACGAATGGTTTCGCTTGATCGGGGAAGTACCACGCTCTTACAGAATACGTAAAATAGCAGCTTAATGCTGCTGTGTTCCGTATGGTTATTGTAGAGAACCAGTGACTTATTTTACTGGAGTCTTCATTGGTGACAACACAGATGTATTTGATTAGTTTTTGAGGATATCTGTATGTCTTTGGGCCACAGCATGCTCGTTTGTGATCCTTATTCTATAAAAATATGATTAGTTAGCCTTTACGTGGTAGAGCCATGCTGCAGCTATACTAATTGTATAGTAGTGACTGGAATGGGTTGGCTCAATCGGGGAAGGACACCGCTCTCACAGAATACCAGTGTAAAGTAGTGGATTAATGCTGCTGTGTTTCGTAAGGTGAGTATAGAGAAGTGGGGAACCTTTACTGGAAAAGAGGCATTCCATCTTAGTCCTCGCAGCTGACAGCGCATCTGCATTTTGATACGCATACGAGGATAGTTGTACATGTCTATGGGCCGCAACAACCACTTGCCATCGGGTGGACTGTGCGCTCGCTTGTCACCTTTTACCAATAAAAAAAAACTTCATATTTAAATTTGTAAAAATACCAAATGCTACTGTAGAGCAATTGAATAGCGCCTACGACTGTTTACCGAAATGCTGGTAATTGGAACCCGTTCGTTGGCGATAAATTTATTAATTCTGTTAAAATTTTCCAAATTTACCTGTACTGTATAACATGTGTGTATAATTCATTCGTCATATTTTTTAAATTTTGAATGTTAAATGGCTAGTGCGGCTCATTAACACCTGGTATTAACACCAAAAAGACGGCCACGTTTGTTGAAATCTATGAATACTTCTTCTTCTTCTTGATCATCAGTTTGTTAAAATAAACTACTGAACATGCGCGTCTCCCACAAGCTTGATAGGAGAGTTGACAAGCACTTTTTTCGTCCTTTTTTTAATTAAAAATGCTTTATAAATGAACTTTGAAAAAATATTTTGTCTTTGACTATCACGCCGCCCCTACACCATGTTGATTCTGCTAGAATATCTAAAACCCTGAGAACACCTGAACACCTGAGACCAACACCAAAAAAAGAGACCACATATGTTGCTACCAATGAAGGCTTCTCCCTTATCACACCGTAAAAGTCCACTGCAGGAGATGGGCCTCTCCCACTGTAGGAGGCTTTACCTTAATTATCACGCTTGTGATTTGTCGAGCGTAATTCTATACGGTTCGTACCTCTGACGTTTTGATGTCACGTAATTGTTGGCGTAAAGGATATGTTTATACATGGAACCAAATGGGGTAATAGTTTTCTCTTTTATTTTTAATTTCTTACAATATATTCCTCTAGTGATAATGATGAAAAACTCTTTGTAAGCCAAACTGGAATTAAAATATTTTTACTTTGACTCTTACGCAGCCACTACACGGCACGATGACCCTGCCAGAACACCTGGAATTTTCTGAACTTGAGGATTAACAGCCTGAAGTTTACTGGTTTTCTATTGATTCTGCCAAACGAAAACACAATATTGAAAGTAATCATAATTCTTTTTATTTTTTATTTCAAATGCAATTGAATGTTTCTTTTAATTCTGGCAAATTGTAATGGAAACAACAATTTAAGTGATTGTTACATCGGTGATAATATATTTAATTAAACATTAGTATTTTATATGTATTAAAATTATATCCCTTGTACCCCTTCCCAAAACAGAATCCTGAGTCCGCTCTTGGTAAAATCAGATTTAGCGGTTTTCTAGAGACTTTTGATATTGAGTCTAGGGATTCGAATTTATAGGAGTTAGCAATACTGCCAATCACCGTTCTGGTGTTCTCTCCCTAGTTCTAATGACGTCTTAGCTGTCATGCGCCTAATCGTTTTGGTCACGTAGTACATTTACTGTTTCTTTACACATGTGGTACAGTCAAGCTAAGGCCAAGTTACTAAAGTAGTAGCTACTGCAGCCTATTGAGATCTGCAACATACTTCAAACAAATAAGGCTACTCACAGTCTCAAATTTAAAAGGCTCTCTTTAACCTTCAGACCGGTAGGAGAGAGACCCAGACGGACTCTGTAACAGAAAAAGAGTTCTATCACCGAGTAAATAATGTATCGTATTATGATTGTAACAAAACTATGTGAAATAGCGCAAAACCTCTAATCTTAAAAACAAATTTATTTATCATCTCTAGTAAAACGTAGTGGTTTATACTCGTATACTCTTTGATCTCTACTATGGCTTATCTGAAAGTTTCACCGTTTCTCTTTAATTTTTTGATGTTTCTTTTTGAGTTTATTATTTATACTTGCTCGTTTACTTTAGTCTGATTTATTTAATTTTATAAGTGTTTTGCCTTTAACGATGCTCTTTGAGAAATTTAATAATTTTGAATAATTTAAAATGTAAAGAAGCAAGATGTTAGAGGCTTTCAAGCTCGTTAATTTTAACAGATTGTCACGTAGCCCATAACGACGATATTTTTTTACTGTTATGTAAGTGTATTATATTTTACACGTGTTAAGTCAGGCTGCAGATATAACGAGATTTTTAGCTTAAATTACGGTAGAGACATGCTGCAGCTTTTTATGGTTGTAGTACAAATGTGTCGGTACGTATATGGAAGGACCAAGCTCTCACAAATTACCAGCGTGAAAAAGCTTCTTAATGATACTTTGTTTCGTATGGTGAGTGTGGAAAAATGGAACCCTTTTTACTGCAAACAAAGTATTCTATCTGAATCATTAGTAGTGACAATGCATCTGCATTTTAATTCTTAGATGCTATCGTCTGTGGCTCATACTCATCAACATGTATAGGATGATGAATATGAGCCACAATATCCAACCACACACAAGGTAACTCTAGTTTCACTACGGATATCATCATTTCTAAGTTTATCACGTAGAGAAACGCCGAGCATAGTACTCTCCATGGCTCGCTGAGCGACCTTGAGCTTCCTCAAATGGCCAGCAGTGAAGGAGCATGTTTCAGTTCCATAGGTCATCACTGGCAACACGCACTGGTTGTACAGTCTAGTTTTTAAGTTTTGAGGTATACCTGAGAGAATATATGCCGTAATTTCCCGAACGCTGCCCAGCCGAATTGAATCCGTCGATTGACCTCTCGGTCGAAGTTGAAATTACCTAGTGGGACTAAATAGTCCCACTAGGTAATTTCAACAAGTATGTTTACCTGGGACAAATGTCCCAGGTAAACATACTCGTCAACAACTTTGAGCTTAGTGCACCCAACAACTACCGGCATAGGTTTGACATGGACGTTACGCATGACTTTTGTTTTGTCCATGTTCGTCTTAAGACCTATCCGTTGGGAGACACTATTGAGATCATTGGGCATAGTGCTTAGGTCCTCCAGTAATTCTGCCATAAGGACTATATCGTGGGAAAATCGATGGTGAGCAATGTACTCGCTATTGATGTTAATACCGTATGATTTTCAGTCCAGTAGCTTGAAAAAGTATTCCAATGTAGCGGTGATGATTATTGGGGAAATAACATCACCCTGTCTTACACCTTTCTGCAGTTGGATAGGTTTTGTACTCGTGTTCAGTACTCGGATAGCCATCGTAGCCCTACTGTACAAACACTTCAGCACTTCGATATACCGACTATCAACTTGACACCACTGACAAACAATCGACCAGTCTATCAACTGGTAATTGAGATAGGTTTTATGGTTTTGCATGTGTAACACTTCATAAGGTTCATAATATGACGTCGGTATAAAATAATATGACGGACACTTTTAATAACTATCCACACCGTTACCGTCGTCTAAGCATACCACAGCAAGAGTTTCATGGGCTGCAATAGCCACTTATCACTAGGTTGATTATACATAAGTTCGTATGTCATTTTAAATACTATGAAAATAAGTATTGGTTTAACTTAGAGATATAGTGTTAAATGCATTAGAGAAAGTCAAATACATTAAGACGTTGTTTTTGCTTCCTAATTTAACCTAATTTTAATTAAATTTACCTACAAGCTTTATTTCACATAACTTTTAAATTCGGTCGCCCGAAGCAGATTAGACCACCTCATTCAAAGTCTTAAGTATAGCAGACGCTTATCGGACTTAATGACCGAAATTATAATTTATGGGTTCACAGTAAGCCGACTTGAACGAGAACTCCGTTAAAGATGTTAATTTTTAACAAAGAACTGACTATGACTGCGTCACAAATATTTAGATTTCATTAAATTGTTTTACTGACCGTTGGGCTATGTCTGTCACTCTGGATCTGGAGTCAGACTATTTGTCCCAGGTAAACATATTTGTCAACAACTTCAAGCGTAGTGCTTCCAACAACTACCGGCATAGGTTAGCAACTTTGTTTTGGCTAGTTTAATTTGACTTGTATCTATATTTTTTTATATAGAAGAGGGGGCAAACGAGCATGCGGCTCACCTGATGGTAAGTGACTACCGCTGCCCAAGCACAACCGCAACACCAGGGAAACTCTGTCCAGAAAGAACCAGCAAGAAACCCAGCGGGATCTTTTCATATATATGCCGAACAATTTTTTTTTACACAAGGTGAAAAAAGTTTGGAAAGGGAGTTTGCGTTTAATTTATGACGAAATATAGTATTCACTTCATTTGTTATTTGCAAATAAGGACGAGATTTCCCCGGAGGATTGATGTGGATTCTTACGTTATTAATGGAATATTTTTCGTTTATTATGATTTTAAATTTGGTTTAACTGAACAATTAAGTTCACAGCGGTTACAATCAGCATTAGGGGACTCAGCTTCATTACGCGATACAATTTTTAGGTAGTTAATGATCAAAGAACCGGGGCCCCGCAAACAGCAGTAACGGCAGAAAATGTATGGACTACTGAAATGTTGGTATGAGAAGACCCACGAATCACTGGAGTGAGGAAGCTTTGCTGTCGATGGATCCCTCGTTTGGTCTCCGAAAGCGAAAAACAGACTCGTGTGGATTGGTGCCATGAATGGAGTCTACGTATTGAAAACGGGGCATCTACGCGTGTTTCAGAAATCGTTACTGGTGACGAGACATGGATCTATCAACATGATCCGGAAAATAAAAGGCAATCATTGGTATGGGTCTACTCAGAAGGACAGTTACTGACAAAACTGTAAAGACCTCGCAACGTCAGCACAAAAATGGTGGCTAGTTTTTTTGCGCGGAGCTGATATTTGTCGACGTCAATGCAGGAATATTTTAGGACAGTCAACTCTGAATAGTATACACAGTTGCATTACATAAAGTCTTTCAAGCTGTGCGGTAGAGAAGTCCAAGGATCGGGCTTCGGGGAATCATGCTGCGTCACGATAACGCCTCTTCAAAAACCTCCCATTAGAACAAAAGCATTTATTGAGGAATTTGAAAGCCCTGAATTAGCTCCTTGTGATTTATTTTTGTTCCCAAGAGTCAAAGAAAAAATATAAGGCAATTTTTTTCCAAGCGCCGACGAAGCCTTGACTGCCTACGAAGAAGCGACTTCCGACGTGTCAGATCAAGACTAGCAATAGTGTTTTTAGAGTGGGTTACGGCGAATGAAACTTTGTTAAAGCATGATGGAGAATATTTTGAAAAGAATATTTTTTTTATAGAAGAGGGGGCAAACGAGAATGCGGCTCACCTGATGGTAAGTGACTACCGCCGCCCATGAACAAACGCAACACCAGGAGAATTGCAGATGCGTTGCCGACCTTTTAGAAAGGTGTAAGCTCTTTTCTTGAAGGTTCCTAAGTCGTATCGGTATGGAAAATTCGCTGGTGGTAATTGATTCCACAAGGAAGTTGTGCGAGGGAGAAAACTTCTTCTAAATCACACTATGGTGGACCGCTAATCATCCAGATGGTGTTGATAGTAACGCGAGTTTTGTCACGATGTGCGATGGTGAAATTGAGTGGCTGGAATCAGTCCGAACAATTCCTCAGAGCACTCCCCGTGATAGAGGCGATAAAATACGCAAAGTGATGCAACATCTCTACGCAGTGCCAGTGTATCGAGCCGATCAGAAAAAACTCGGTCGTCGACGATTCGAACGGCTCTGCGCTGGATGCGGTCAAGTGGAAGGAGCTGGCACTGGGGTGCCCCGGCCCAGAGATGAGAGCAGTATTCCATGTAGGGCCAAACTAGCGCTTTGTAAAGTTGGAAGTGATTTATCGGCATGAAATACTGTCTCGATCTGCTGAACACTGCCAAGCTTTTTAGATGCCAATTTGGCCTTCCCTTTCAGGTGACCACGAGACAGCACACTATTCGATATGTCGACTCCAAGGATACCGATACTGGCTGAGGCAAGAAGGGGAGTACGTTGAAACTGAGGAGATACGACAAAGGGGTTCTTTTTAGCGGTAAACGCGCAAACTTGTGTCTTCTGGGGATTGAACTGGACTAGATTTAGTCGCCCCCAATCCGAAACTTTGTTAAGCAAAGACTCGACTTCATACATAAGTTTGTCCCGGTACTCGGCGACGTTTTCCTGAGAAATATTGGCACGGCCGGTATATAAGGCATCACCAATGCTACCAGTTAGCAACATATCATTGATATGCAGTAGAAACAGCGTTGGTGATAGCAAGCAGCCTTGTGGAACACCAGCGTTGATAGGCTTGAAATCAGAGCATGTGCCGTCTTCTACGGCCTTGATGCTCCGATCAACAAGAAAACTGGTGACACATTTGCACAATTTCTCGGGAAGGGCATAGGAAGGAAGCTTCGAAAGAAGCGCTTTGTGCCAGACCCGATCGAAGGCCTTCGCTATGTCCAAACTAACGGCCAATGCCTACCCCTTGAATTCTACTGTCTCCGCCCGTCTATGATTCAGATAAACTAGAAGATCACCAGCTGATCGACCCCGAAGAAAACCGTACTGGCGGTCATCAGCTGGTGATCCTCAAGGTACCTCATGAGCTGGCAGTTTATAATGGATTCCATTATTTTGGAGAACAAGGAGGTGATGGCGAAAGGCCTGTAGTTAGACAGGTCTGAGCGGTCGCCTTTTTAGGGATCGGGTTGACCAAAGCTGTCTTCCATGAATTCGGGACTAAGCCTTGGGAGTAGGTGTACCGGAAAAGACGCGTTAAAACCGGTGCCAACTCCGGAGCACACGTCTTCAGCACAATGGGAGGGACTCCATCGGGTCCACCCGACTGTGTAAACCGCACATCCGGCATGGAACACTCACATCGCGGAATAGTCAGCGGTGTGTTCCCTCCGTCATCTAGAGTCAAGTTGGACGCAAAGAGAGAGCTCAACAGATCGGCTTTCTCATTTGCGGCATGGGCCAGTGAGGCCCTTATTCTATAAAAAAAGATGTAAAATAAATATTAATAGTATCTAGAATACTTTTTGTACATCTCAAAACTTATTGAGTGTCCTACGTAGACGAATTAGGCTCTGTAATTATTTGTAAGTATTTCCGGTAACCAATTTATTATATATATTGTTACTTTTATAATAGTTAATAATATGGAATATAAGATTTAATTTCAGTTAAATATTCATATTAATTACACAAAAGATTGTATGACAAAACACTTTGATATCATCTCACAGTTAGTTGAAAATCAGCATATTCTTACTAGGACACTCAGTTTCTTATTTGATAAAAATAATCAGCAAAATGAGATCTAATCAAGTCCGCAAAAATTGCTCAGTTATTAGCTGTTATTAATAAAAATGTAGATGACTTATGAAAAGAGTAAATTAACTTATAAAATACGTAAGCTTTTATACGTACATCGAACACTCATCATACAATGTTAAAAGTAGATATAATATTAAGTAGTATGATTGAAAAATTAAGAAAAATATTATGTAGTAGAGATAGTATCTTAGAATTAGAGAGACTGGAGTTCTATTATTTTATAAAGCCCGCATATTATTTTATACATAAAATGATAGTGCTATTATGATGCTCTCACAGAATACGAGCCTAAAATAGCAGCTTAATGCTGTGTTTCGTATGGTAAGTTAAGAAAAAGAAAAAAGAAATTAAGTATTCCATCTTAGTTCTGTGGGATTTTTAAAGACCTGAAAAACCCCTTAATCAAACGTTGACATGCTAAAAGTCTGAACTTTGATAATAATTCAACTTTGAAAATATTTTGAAATATCTGTAAAATATCAGACAATCAAGAAATAATGAAGTAAATGAATACAGTTGTTTGCATTTTCCATTTCCTTAAATCATTTATTTAACTTATCAGTCAGCCATCGCAAATTCTACTTCATCTGAGCATGTCTTATTTAGAGGCAAAACACGTGTCGTATTATTGACGATTATAAGTTCTCATAGTTTAGTGATGTAGGTAGTGTGGTGACGGGGCTAGTGCACGCAACAGATGGAGCGCGGGAGGTGCTCTTCAAACTACGTAGTAAGATCTTAACTAATTCATTTTTAACATCTTTAATTTGTATATTTTATTTATCTGTTAAACTTTTCTCTAGCGGGAGACACAGGTGTAACAATTCTTCTCCAAAATGTAAAATAACTTCAGACGTCGGATAAACTATCCCAAGTTGCGAACCTGCGGGTGATTTAACTTCTGGCAAAGCTGTACTGAGCGCCGAAACTTTCCCGGATGAGATGATTGTTGAGCTTTGTATCGTCCAGTAAAATAAAAGACAAGTTTAGCCCCTCGAGACAACTGTAATAGAGCCTGCTACGACACAGTTTATCTCGTTTATCCTTCCAATTTGTTCGGCTTGCTCTTAAACACGATTTATGCGCTGCATGTTGTATGAGGACTGGCTTTATTTCGCTCATGTGTTCCAGATTTTACGATCAGATAATACAATAGTACAGCTGTAAAACGAGCGGATACTTTATTGGCCAGTTTACGTACAACTAGCTTTTACCCGCGACTTCATCCTATTTATCGAAAATAAAAAATAACTGCACATACAAATTTTAAAATTTGAAGAATTATTGAAAACCACTTCAAACTTCGTTTCTTATTTTGCTATTTTCTTGAAAACTGTGTGCGTTATATGAGAAAACCTTTATGACAGAAATTAAAACTCTACTTTTCTAAAAGTAAAAAATACCTTATCGTTTACACTCATGTTTTTTTAAATGGTGTTAAAGTAAAAAAAAAAATTAAAAAAGATGTTTCAAAATATTGTTTCAAAAAAAAAATGGAGTTCTAATTTAATTATTTGAAAAATATAGAAGCCCAGCAGAACTAAACGTTAAATACAACAATGCAATTAAGACACATTATAATAAGAAAAATTAGCTTTCATTTGAGTTCAATAATCATGTTAGTTATACTTAAGAACGGATGACAAAATACTTTGAAATCATCTCACAGGAAGTTGAAAATCAACAAAATATTAACAGCACACTTAGTTTGTTATTTGATAAAAAAGTTAGCGAAATTAGAGTCTAATCAAGTTCGCAAAGTTCGCTCAGTTATTAGCATTCATCAGTGAAAATGTAGATGAATTATTTTGTATACGTACATCGAACACTAATCATACAATGTTAAAAGAAAATATAATATTATGTTGTATGGTGGAAAAATTACAAAATATATTATGTAGTAGAGAGAGCATCTTATAATAAGAGATATTGGAATTCTATGATTTTATAAAGCCGGCATATTATTTTGTAGATAAAATGATGGTGCTAGTTTTTAAATTTCCGATTGTTTCTCAATTGTCTTATGACCTACAGAGATTATCAAAAGCACCCAATGAAACCACCAAGCCCTTTTCTTTCTTATCTTTTTATCGCAACTAGCGAGAATGTATTCGTGTACATAGATTCAGAACGTCCCAAGTCATCTCACGGCTATCTCTATGAAGAAGGGGTCATTCATCTAATTCGCACCATACCTGACTGCATCTAGCTTCTTATCTAATGGAAATTTCTAGAGAAAATCTGAAAATTTGCAAATTTCACCCTGAAGATAAAACCGATGGCAAAATATGACAACCAGCTACATCATCGCGCAGCAACATCAAACTAAGATTCATCTCACATGTGGTCGAGAAGACTATACTCAGCTACAGGGAAGTTATTTAATAACCATCCTAACCAACTGTCAACTACGAACATCTGAATTCGCCATATTTAACGTTAAAGACGAGATAAGAAGCGAACTTATCAAGATAATGAAGTTCCCAAATATAGAAATGCAAGCCAGGTATGAAGACGTTCATAGCATACAAGACAAGAGGCGCTCCAAACGCATGTATTAATCGACAAGTCACTGACTGAATCATTTCATCATACTAAGATTCCCATTTACAGCGTACCACCAAGTGCAACTATGTTTTTATCATAGTCATGCTACGACGTTACGAGATACTTAAGTGCAGACTCAACCTCGTCCTAAAACTCACAGAGCCTGACCATCAATATACGAAACCAAATCGATCTAAAATTGAAAAGCAAGTAAAACCTGGAGGCAGACAGTTGCCAGCAACCTTTTCGCTAAAAGTACTTGAATAGTTGCTGATCTGCGGGTGAAAAAATCACGTACTCCGCTCCTGACACCTACAGAAATATCGTAAAACCACGAAAATACTGTCGCGGCAGCAGGTGCATCGCCAATGTGACTAAGCTACCAGACATTGAGTCACCGACAGAAATATTGCAAAACCACGGAAACGCTGACGCCGCAGTACGTGTATCGCCACCGTGACCAAGCCACTGGACATCAAGTCACCTTTCTCACTGTATTAACCTAGATCAAGATCGCGAACAAGGAATTACAAATTATTCCTTGGTCTAGACTAAGGAATAATTTGTAATTTCTTAAATTTGATTAAATTAGTTTTTCGGTGTCTTTTCGATCCTCCGGCGCTGACCTTCGTATTTCTCCTATTGCTTACGATCGATGGTGGCATAACCTGATATGAAAGACGTAAAAAAGCAGACTATCTATGAAAAGCAGGATCAAATATGTGGAACGAACGGTATTGCGATTGCCAATACGTTTGTTAACTGTAACGTTTAGACAAATCCTATCTAAATTATGAGATGGCCACGCCTAGTCGTGGACCATAACGGCCTAATGAAGAAGAAAATAAAATGGTGATATATAATTATTTAATAACATAATATTAAGTGGTCTTATTTCGTCTATATATTCGACTGCCTCGTTGATCTAGTGTTCGTATACGCGATTGGTGATCATGAGGTGAAGAAACCTGGATCGAGCAAAACTCATATATTGGGTTTTTCCGTCACGAAATAGCAGCTCGGAGTCAGGAAGCTGGTGGTGTTTCACCCCTGTGAATTGGAAACCTCGTAAAGACGTTTATTCTGCGCCTGAGCTCCCTCTGGTCGTGTGAGATAACCGAACCATCGTATGTGAGTGAAGTAAAAGAGAGCGCAAGAGCACTTGTACACACACAAATGCACTAAACCTACGCATATGGTTAGTCTTCAGTTAGACTGGCTGCCGTAACTCGGCCTGTAGGACATTACTGCTGCCACGCATTATTATTGCGCCAATGGCCCTATACGTCATGACTCTGACGGGGCCGCACCCTTGATGCGGTGGTGGTAGGGCCGCGGGGGGGAGAGGAGTGTTAGTATTGCGAGGTGCCGCTCTCCCTACCCTTCGCGGCCGAAACTTGGTTGGCGGTGGAGCCAGAGATCAGATTCGCCGCTGGGGTCTGGAAGGAAAGTGGGTGCTAAAAAGCGCTCGATTTTCCTGGCCCCATGGCCTTCGCGTATCGGACTCGGGGGAGGGGGGGGGGTCAGACAGGCAGCTGGATTTGGAGGCCGTGGAGGGGGGCGTGCCTTGTGTTCCTGGTACGCCTTGCCTGAGAAGGAGAATGGGGAGGAGAGGTCTTCACCCAAAACGGGGCTGACATGGGGAGGCCGGCACTAGTGGGGCCGCGGACGTATGCGAAAGCGTTTCCGTGGCCCTGCCAATATGCGGCGAAGGTGGAACAGCATGTGGTTTTAGTCGGTGCAAGTCTAGCATAACCCGCTCTTTCTCCCGCGAGGTGGGTATGCGTGGGCATTTCCCCATGTAAAAAAGGACATTATTATTATATAACTACATAGTGGTGGTGCATGAGTATCCATTATACCATATCAACTAAAAATAAACAAAAAACTGCGAATGCCAAACCGACTGCTAAGCAAGGCAACTGTGGCAAATATCCCTCCTAGCCAATCTATTGAAGAGTGTTCAGCAGTGGTCTTTTGATAGAACATAACGGTGTTTTAATAATTTGAAAATTCAGTTAGCAAATCACATGTTATTCACCGCTCAGAAAAATAATAAAATAAAATAGGTCCTAGAATCCTTATCATTTAAAGGGTCTTATAAAACCTAGACATTCTCACCTACCTATCTAGATACGCTAATTAACTTCGCATGAAACTCGAATTCTCTGCAGATTTATTTGGCTTTCTAAATGCTCAAACGTAATTCATTTGTAACAGTTCGTTATTTTAAAGAAATAACGCTAAAATACAATAAGTTTTAGATAATAACAATGTCTTCCAGACCAAATTTCGGTCACGGTGGTCAGCCTCAACTGAGACCATTCTTCGGTGCAGGACATGATTATAGTGCCCAAGTGTATGCGCAAGCACAAGTACACTCTCTATTCCCTCACTCTCATAGTTCGATGGGACGATAAGCCGACATGACCGAAGAGAGATAGGGCGCAGACCAACGGCTTTACGTTTTTTTCGAGACACGGGGGTGACACACCGCATGTGCTGACTCTGGATAGCTCCTGAGATTTTTTTGATGGAAAAGCTCATTAAATGATGTATTTTGGTAAATTCCAACTCGGGAGCACATATTCAGCAATCGCGTTTACAACTACTGGACTGAACAACACTGGTTCAAATGGAACACGCCCCTAACAAAATACCAGCGTAAAATATCTTAAGATATGATGTGTTTCGTATGGAGAATTGGAGACCCTTTTTTGGAATTGAGGCATTCCATCTTAGTTCTCAGAATCGAGTCCAGAATCTTTCTTTTAAAATCGGCTAAAATAGCCATTGCTTCACCACAAACATATTTTATATATCAATTAGCTGTGCATTCAAAAATATTCACATTACCTCATCATATACTGCAAGTTATGTTACAAAATATCGCATAGTTATTCTCAAAACATTATTCTCATTCCAGTGGCAAAATAATAAATGTGAGAACATATTGGAGTAGACGAGAACTGCTTCAAAGGCTCAAAAATAAACCTCCAAGGCAAAAGCGCATACAAAGCATATTATGTGAAACGGAGGTAAGCTTTAGCACAATATGTCACCGCCTTAGGTTTGGAATTTATTCGAGGTGTATAACAAAGGGTTTTATAATTTCGTCTTGTTTTAGTTCTCCAACTCAATATTGATAAAATTCTATTTTTTCTGTCTTATACCTATTCAACGTTTAGTCATTAATAGAAAACGTCTAGGCAATAATGTGAGCAACATCCGATTCCGTTCGGATGTCGTTAATGAAATCATTAATACTTCGTCTAGTACCTTCTAATAGGTGCTATCATAGTTGTTCGTTCGATTTTATTAGCATATATTTGAGCAGTAAAACTTAGAATGGTAAAACATAATTTCAAATTCTAATTAATTTTAATTATTTGTATGTTTTTATCGGTAGTTGAAGTTAGGAGTATATTATCTTATATATTTATAAAAAGTGATTTTGTATATGAGAAAATAATTAAAAAAAATTCCGAACCGGTGTACAATTTGAAGTACACAAGACTAAATAAACAAGAATCAACTGAATAAAAAGTTTTGACTTTGACTTTATTTACGTGTCGGAGCAATGCTATTGAATACTTGTAGCACGAACGATTCGGTTTGACCAAGCAAGCACCATTATTTCTCAGAATACCTTTTTAAAATAGTAGCTTAATGTTGTTGAGTTTTGTGTTGTGAGTTTAGTAAACCAGAGACTCTGTATAAGGTAACAAGGTATTCTATTATAGTCCTGCCTGAGGGTATCAATACATATGCATTTTGATTCGTAGCCAAGAATAGATGTAGTTGTCTATGGTAAACACACACATATATATATATATATATATATATATATATATATATATATATACTCGTTTGTCACACTTATTCTATGAAATAACAAATAACGTTGTTCTTCTGCGATGTTTTCTGCCTAGATAAAAACTATCGAACACTTTTGAGAGTAAATTATAGTGCTAAGTCAATTTATTTATTTAAAACATAAAAGATTTTTAATATTGATATGGTTACTATAAGATGTTATTAAGTGTTATTATGAGATTTAATTATAACTATTATGTTGATTTTTTTTAATACAATAAGTGATACAAACGAGCACACAGTGTACGATGGTATTTTTTTATAGAATAAGGGTGACAAACGAGCACACAGTCCACCAGATGGTAAGGGGTTGCTCTGGCCCATAGACATCTACACATACCTTCGTTTCGGTATTAAAATGCAGTTGCGTTGTAAGCCATGAGGACTAAGATAGAATGCCTCTTTTCCAGTAAAATGGGTCTCCGGTTCTTTACACTACGACTCCCGGTCTAGCAGACCCATTCGTGATACAACTTTTCTATTAATATATCTGCAGTATGTTTCTACCACGTTGAAAAGTAAGTGGATACTGTGCCACATATACATCGACATTTATCTTCCGTTACAATTCAAAAGCCTATGCATTGTCAACCTTGAGACTAAGATGGAATGCCATGTATCCAGTAAAAAGGACCTCAGGTTCTTTCCACTCACCATAGGCAATACAGCAGCACTGAAATGCTATTTTACGCTGGTATTCTTTGAGAGCGTGTTCCTTCCCCGATCAAGCCGACCTACTCGTGCCACAACCATAGTAAAGTTGTAGTATGGCTATACTACGTTGAGATTTTAATAAAGTTCCTTTCTATCTGTGATGTATATTGCATGCAATAAACTTTTTTCATTAATTTGGCACAATCTTGTTAGCTGTAGACAATAGCTGAATATTGAATTACTTACTCCTAAGTACCCTTTAAGCATCTTCATTTGAGAGCTTTTAATGTCTTGTCTTGTCGATCTCAAAGATCATTGATTCGTTTTTAAAAATTAAATAAAACTGAGTAATGCGATATTTAACCAACTAGCATTAAAACTGATAACAGTATTTTTAATAAATTTGTTTACTTATCTTCTGTTATGATTTTTCTGTCCAAGGGCACACTTAGACTAAAGTAATTCTGTCTAATTACAATAAGCAGTCAGTAATTGGGCTCAGGTTTCAACGGGAGTCTGTTTCAATAAAGAAATCACGTGGATAGCAAGTGTACTAAAGTGAAAATTTGAAATTTAAAAGCAAATTTCACATTTTCTCGAAGACAGTTGCTGCAGATCATGGAAGATCATAGTTTAACCCCGATACTAAACTGACGTGCCAGAGTTAATTATTGTGTTACATATTAAGTTATTGTAAATTAACTAATAACTAAACTTATTTTCAATAAAAAATGTCCCGCTTGGTTTCTTGGTGGTCCTTCCCAATACAGATATATTTTATAAACCAGTGGTAAATTAAAATTAAAAATTAACTTGCCAAAATTATTTACTGGGTTTTCTTGTCTGTTACTAGGTATTCTGAAATTCTCAGTAGCAACCTAGAGTAAAGAAATTATCGGTGTTTTAACCCCGTGCCTTAGATTACCGTCTGATTGGACTATGGGTCCAATCAGACGGTAATCTAAGGCAATCTAATATAATCCTGGTTGACTGGGAGAGAATACCAAAAGGCATTAAGTACATCCTTTGTAGTCATTTTATTAAGGTGTACAATGAAGTATAAATAAATAAATAAAAAAATTCTGTCCTGCGTAGATGGCTTGTCTCATTGAGGGGGGCTAATCCTATTGATTAAAGAAAACTCCAGACTTTAGCTGCATCAACTATTTGTACCGATTTATGAATATACCACCAACCACTTGGTAAATCACAACTTAAAACTGCAATTAACAATTTCATTAGTGCCAGCGGAGAACCAACCGGGATCGCTCACCCACTATAATATTTACTGCAACAACTAAGCCCCTGAGCTACCAAGGTTATAAAACGGCTCAAAGAACTAAAACAATTGAACAATTTCACATTGAGAATTCAAGGCTTTATTTATATTATACAGTATATCTTAGCATTGGCCAATTAATGTGTTTGTTATAGAATAAGTAGTTCACGTGACGTGGATGCTGTGGTCTATAAACGTTTAAATTAATTCATTGGTTTTTATGAGACTTTTAAATAATTGACCCATTGCAATAATTCCAAATAAGAAGTTAATAAGTTGCGTGTTTTAGTCCAAAGCAGATCTTTAAAGTATGTAATATTTGAATAGAATAACTCTTACGGCAGCAATATAAACATAAGCGACTGGCGTCTTAAATGCATTTTCATGTTTAATCATCCCAAACTGTCGGATTTAAGTAAACTTAATGCAAATTGCACTGCGGATGGTTTGCACAGAGAGGGCAAGATGCCAGAGCCGAATTGCATTTCCTTTTCGCTATGATGACGCAACTTTTAACAACTTGAGAGCTGACTTTTAAAACATGATATAACATATTTATACAAACACTCACGCCTGTCACCCGGAGGGATAGTCAGACACTACAGACTGTCATTTGGCACGATCCTGACACACCTATCACGACTCCTTTACATCCGTATACGCATGCATGCTAGTCGGTTAATAGTTTTATATGTGGCAGAGCCATGCTGCAGCTATATTAGTAGTATAGATGTAGCACGAATGGGTCGGCTCAACCGGGAAAGGACCACGCTCTCACATAATACCAGCGTAAAATAACAGCTTAACACTGCTGTCTTTTGTATGGTGAGTGTAGAGAACCGGATACTCTTTTTACTGGAAAAGAGGCATTTCATCTTAGTCCTCACGGGTGACAACGCATCTGAATTTTGATTCTTTATTGAGGACAGATGTAGATGTCTATTTGTCACAGCAACCACTTACCATCAGGTGGTCTGTGTGCTCGCTTGTCACCCTATCATATAAAAAATGGGTACTCATAATTTGGCGCATCTTCTACATATAGCCAATTTAGTTGATAAACTTTCGTCTAAGAGTCCCTTGCCGACACTTCTTCTCACTTCTGCAACATAAATTTGCTTTTTCACTATTTTCTCTCTCATTATTTCCACTTGATCAAACATCAGAAGCATTCCTTTCTTAGCCCTGGGCAAAACATAATTATTAAACTAAAACTTTTAAAACAGAGAAGGTTAAAGTGTCAAACTCAGCCGTGTGTCGACGTAAAATAATCGTCCCAAGTGTATCGTAAAAGGTGACACTGAAAATTTCCAGAAAAATCATGCGGTTTGCAATTGATAGCGCTAACTGTTCAACCATCCATCCAAGTACAAATTCACAGCTAGCCAAAGGCTAGTTTCACCTTAGCTGCGACGCTTGGCGGGCGTTATAGTTAACCGCATATTTTTCTAATTTCGAGTTGTTTTTAGGAGGATGCTGCTGGCCAACTCCTGTTTTAGTTTCTCACTGTCGCCTCTTACGACACACGGTATTAGGTTAGGCACTACACGGTGTCTAGTTTTGTCATTTAGGACTAACTACTAGTGTTATTGAATTAGTGGAAAACAAAATAATCTAATCTACGGTATCAGACCAGAGAATATTCTACGATCGTCAATATTATAGAAAACTCCATAAAAGAATATCCATTAAATAAATATATGGCTAGTTCACATACATTTCGCTAACAAATAAATAAATAATGTATCTCTACCATGAGGATGGGTGTGTCACATTCGCCACGCTTGGCTATCGTAGGTCTATAGATATTTTTAACATTTGTTTATAATTTTTTATTTTTTACCATTTTTTTTAATGACCAGTTACAAAACTGCCTTCATAAATAAAGACAAATCTTTTAAAAGTGTCTGTAGAGTATTTTCACGGAACCATCGAAAAAAATTCAGTGTAAAGACTTGAAAACTCTTGAGGTATTTCAGTATTACATAGTATTCAAAATATTAACACTCATACTTTTACGGGAGGAAAATCTGCTATAGGTGTTTTCTATCCAGAAATTGCGAGTAGCAGCCGGTAATCAGAGAGTTGATGGTGTTCATTCCCGTGCTTCGTAAAGCACTTAAAGTCGTTTTTCCTGTGCTTCGTCTCTGTCCAGTCGTGTCAGATTGTCGTCCCTATGAGAATAAGGGTATAGAAAGTGCACATGTGCTTTCGCGCACTCTCGTGCACTATAATTCTCTCCTTCGCAGAGGACCAGTCGATAATTCATTCTCTTATGCGGCTACAACACGGTTCTTTATTATAATTATACTATTATTATATAAAAAATGTCTAGATGTGATTAGACCCAATTTCTGCTAGGCTGCGGAGCTTGGCTGCCGTGAGAGGAGTGCCCTCTCCCCCTACCGCTGCAGCCAAGGTGGAGCCGTGGAGGAGGAGGAGTGTTGGTATGGCGATGCGCCACTCGCCCTATCCTCCGCGACTCTGATGGAGCCGCAACGTTGATGCGGTGGTGGTGAGGCCGCGGGGGGAGAGGAGTGTCGGTATTACGAGGCGCCGCTCCCCCTGCCCTCCGCAGCCAAAACTTGGTTGGCGGCTGAGCCAAAGACAGATCTACCGTTGGGGTCGGGAAAGCGTTGCTAACGAGCGCTCGATTTTCCTGGCCTCATGGCCTCCGTGTATCGAACTCAAGGCGGGGGGGGGGGGGACGTTACGCAGGTAGAGTTGGAGGCCGTGGAAGAAGGCGTGTCTTTTGTTCATGATCCGCCTCTCGTGAGAAGGAGAATGGGCAGGAGATGTCTTCCTCCGAGACGGAGCTGCCATGGGGCGGCCAGCGCTGGTGGGACCGCGGATGTGTGTGAAAGCGTTCCCGTGGCCCTGCCAATATGCGGCAAAGGTGGAACACCATGGGTTTTTAGTCAGTGCGAGTCCGACATAACCCGTCCTTGACCCCGCGAGGCGGGGATGCGTAGGCATTTCCCTATGTCAAAAAAAGGCTGCCGACCCTTGGTTCCATTCCCACACGAAATAAGTATTAGACCATAATAAATTGTAAAGTAATAAAATTAGAGCCTATACACATTCTACCGCTGGGCACAGGCCTCCTCTCTTTCGTGAAAGGGGTTATGGGTAAGTGATTGTCCACCGTGCTAGGTAAATGCTTGTTTGCGAACTTTACATGTCTTTGAATTTTTTTTATTTCAGCGCGGATCGAACCCGTGTTTCTCTCGTACTATGAAATTTACATCGAGAGCTTATCCTGGGCTTAGCTTGACTTGATGGTTTAGACCTTATATAAGGCCAAACAATAGTTATAGAAATGCTATTTTATAACATAATGATAAAACGAGCACACATTCCATCTGATGGTAAGTGTATGCAATATTATATTTAAAATTAAGAATCACAATACACATGTGTTGTCACTCCTGAGGACTAAGATGGAATACCTCGTTTCCAGTAAAAAGTGTCTCCGTTTTTCTGTTCGCACCATGAAACTAATCTTAGAGCCATGCTGCAACTATATTGATTGCATAGTTGTAGCACGAATGGGTCGGCTCGACGGGAGAAGGACCACGCTCTCACAGAATACCAGCGTAAAATAGCAGCTTAACGCTGCTGTGTTTCATATGCTGAGTGTAGAGAACCGGAGACCCTTTTTACTGGAAACGAGGCATTCCATCTTAGTCCTCACGGGTGATAACGCATCTGCATTTTGATTCGTAATTGAAGATAGATGTAGTTGTCTATGGGCCACAGCAACCACTTACCATCAGGTGGACTGTGTGGTCGTTTGTCACTCTTATCCTATATTTAAAAAAAATAGAAATACTTGTACCGTGCGGGATTTCAACCCGCGGCCCTTAGTGCTGCAACTTATTGCTAAGCCACTGCGCCACGGAGCCGTCAATTACCATACGAAACACAGCAGTATTAAGTTGCTATTTTACGCTGGTATTCTGTGAGAGCGTGGTCCTTCCCCGGTCGAGACAACACATTTGAGCTACAAACATAACATAGCTGCAGCGTTGCTCTACCATGTTAAATGTTCCTGGGTTAGCGTATTTACAAAAATAAAAAATTAAGTTCAGTAGAGAATAAAAATTTATATGGGTCTTTAAATTACTCCTATAAATAATAAAAAAAAAACATATCAGGGAACGTAATTGGGACGCCAAATAACAATACAAATTCATTACCAACTCTATTGGTTTTCTTACTCTTGCCTACCGGCCTGTTAATAGGTTTCGTATAAGCGATAATTTTTGCTTGACCTGTTATTGACAGCTTTGGAGAGGCCTAAAGTATATCAGCAATTTATGAAGTATATAATTTGATAAAGTTGCTCAGCGAGGCACGAAGAGAGTTTTGTTCCGATTTTGGTGATAGAACACTTAATGAAGATATGCGCAATATAATTATTTAAACCCTTTTTTGTTAAGGATGATATACGAGCACGCAGACCATCTGATGGTTAGTGGATGCTGTGGTTCATAGACATTTAAATCTATCTGCGATTAGATATCAAAATACAGATGCATCAACTTTTAACTTAACTCATTTAACTAAGTTAAAAAATTAACTTTAACTTTTAAATTATAAGTGGTAGAGTTATTCTGCAGCTATACTAACAGTATAGATGTAGCACGAATGGGTCGGTTAGTGGGTGCCGTGGTTCATAAATATTTAAATCTATCTGCGATTAGATATCAAAATACAGATGCATCTACTTTTAACTTAACTCATTTAACTAAGTTAAAAAATTAACTTTACTACAATCGACATAGGAATCCCAGGTGAGTCGCGAAATATATACGTTAATGAACACCTCATACCGTCTAATAAAATACTGTTAAAACAAACCAAAGCCGCCGCTAGAAGTGCAAATCCTAAATTTAAATACGTGTGGGTACGTAACTGTAAAATTTATACCAGGAAAGACGACAATTCCCCAAAAATTCACATAAAAAACACTTTAGATTTAAATAAAATTTAATGACTGTATTACTTTAAGTAGTTGCTTATCTTAAACAGTGTATCCGTTTTGTTTTCTACTATCATGGCTGAATGTTTTCTAAAACCACAAAATGATACTATTTATATATATACAAACGTTTTTCAAATACTTTATTATATATACTATGTAATTATTATTTTAAATACCGTATATACTATATTTTTTATACCATATTATTATTTATATTTAATATATTATACTCGTACATGCATATACAACTTTTATTGGTCTGTGTGGCTAACTTCTAATTTAATTTTGGATTCATGTTTACAAAACAACAAAGAAATGGTAATTCTTATGTCATTTTTAATGTTAGTGATGTTGAAAAGTAATCAAGTAGTTTTGTTTTTTGTTCTAAATTCATATATGGTTTTTATTAATATACACATAAACTTTTTTTATGACTACAAATTACACTTAATATATACATACAAATGTAACGATTGCTTGATTAGGAGGATTACCATTAATGTAATATCTAATTATAATCTACAAAACTACGTAAAATTATTAACTTCCGACTTTAGTACTTTATTTACAAATACCTACCTAAGTTTATATTCTTAATGTTTGTGTAAAGTAAAGCGTATCATTATAAATTGCAACGTAACTCTGAACACATTATTTTTGTTTGTTTATGATTCATTATTTACATTAATTATTCTTTGTTTTAAAAGTCGTTTTTAGCAATCTAAAAAAGGGTTTAAGCATGTACTATCAAAATGTTCGTGGTTTACGTACGAAATGTTATGAATTATATAACAATATTTTATGTCAAGACTATGACATAATCTTATTGACCGAAACTTGGTTAAGAAGTGATATACATAACAACGAAATATGTGACCCTAGATATGATGTTTTTCGAAGTGATCGTAATTTCTTATTGTCAGGGAAAAAGATCGGTGGCGGAGTGTTAGTGTGCGTACGTCGCGAATTGGGTGCAAGTCTATGCGGCCAATGGTCCAGTGCACCTACAACACACGAGTCTGTGTGCGTGACTTTACCTGTACGTGCGCTTGGGTCCTCGATCGACTTACATATAGCTATAGCGTACATTCCACCTGAATCTAACGTAATACAGAGTGGACTGAATGATATTAAGCAAAAATTATCGCAATGCATTGACAATTATCCCATGGATAATTTTTTACTTGTGGGAGATTATAATTTGCCATGTTTAAGATGGGACTCCTACGATTGTATTGCGCACGTCGACGGTTCATCTTTTATGGACAATTTAGCGATATCTTATGTTGATGATTTAGGGTACTTCGGTCTAAAGCAATACAATTATAATGGTAATTCAAAAGGTAATATTCTCGATCTATGTTTTTGCAATTCTCCATTAGTTGTTAGGACCTCTCTACCACTCTTAAAGGAAGATGCATATCATCCTGCGTTAAATATTGAAACACCTGATATTAATATACCGCCTTTTAAAAAACGTAAACAACCGCGTTTTAATTTTTTCAAATGTGACTACGTGCAGTTAAATAATTATTTTAAAAATATTGATTAGCATTCAGAATTAAATGCCGCCGACACAATGAATGAAGCGTTAGATATTTTTTATAGCAAATTACATGAATGCTTCTCCATTTACGTACCCATTAATATGTATTCTAACAGCCGACATCATTATCCTGTATGGTATTCTTCTTCTTTAATAAAACTCATTCGCAAAAAATGGCGCACTCATTGTATTTGGAAAAAATA
Organism: Parnassius mnemosyne; assembly: GCA_963668995.1. Lineage (NCBI taxonomy): Eukaryota > Metazoa > Arthropoda > Insecta > Lepidoptera > Papilionidae > Parnassius > Parnassius mnemosyne. Next base: position 2,280,421 of record CAVLGL010000093.1, on the reverse strand, counting down.
CCGTAATCCGAGAGATTATGATGAATTTTCGCTTTTAATAGCGCGACAACACCGCATTCAATTTAATTGTTTTAAATTTTTTACCAACAATGCTGAAAAATATATTAGGTCCAATCCTAAACACTTTTGGAAATATGTTAGTTCAAAAAAAGGCTGTTCCAGTTACCCAAGACAGTTTACACTAGGAGATCAGAAATATGAGGAAGGTGCAAGTATTTGCTCAGCTTTTAATAAATTTTTTGAAAGTGTTTTTATTACACCATCATCAAGTAGCCAAACTAAGCCTTATCACGTTTCTGAATACTCCACCACGGAGTCACTATCCCGCATACATATTACTCGAGAAATAGTTCTTAAATTCCTAAAAACACTTGATAAATCTAAGGGACCTGGAACTGATGGTATTCCGCCTATTGTATTGGTTTCATGTGCTGATAGCTTGTCATTGCCTATTACTATTCTATATCGTCGTTCTCTCGATGAATGCATTTTCCCCGATTTATGGAAAACAGCAAATATAATTCCCATACATAAAAAAGGACCAAAAACCTCAATTGAAAATTATCGTCCGATTTCAATTTTGAACACTATCAGTAAACTTTTCGAAAAAATCTTTTACAGTTTCATCTACCCCATTATAATCCGTGGTATTCCTGAAACACAGCATGGCTTCATAAAAGGGCGATCTACGGTATCGAATTTGTCTCTGTTTTCGAGTTATGTCCTCCTGCATATGGAGAATGGTGGTCAAGTGGACGTGGTCTACACTGATTTTGAGAAAGCCTTCGATCGTGTAGACCACGACCTTCTGCTCCACAAGCTCTATTTGCTTGGAATTCAAGGAGACCTACTTCGGTGGGTGAGCTCCTATCTTTCTAATCGCTCTCAGGCTGTAGTACTGGGTGGATACAGATCCGATTATGTAACTGTTCCCTCGGGCGTCCCACAGGGATCGCACCTTGGCCCGCTATTCTACAATGTGTACATCTTTGACATTGCCAACTGTTTTTCTCATTCTAATCACCTATTATATGCGGATGATAAAAAAATATACCGGGCAGTTCGTTCTGTTGAAGATTGTAGATTGTTACAATATGACTTGGATAACTTGTTTTATTTTCATCAACAAAATAAGATCTATGTCAATATTAAAAAATGTCAGATTATAAGCTTTACACGCAAGAAAAATCCAATTGTTTTTTCTTATAACTTTAATAATCAAGTATTAACACGAGTCACTGATGTACGTGATCTCGGCGTTTGTTTTGACTCCAAGATGCTCCTTAATATGCATTATGATAATATAGCAGATAGAGCTTACCGTATGCTTGGATTTGTTCTAAGAACCTGTCAACCGTTTAAAAGTACTTTAGCATTAAAAACGTTATATTTTGCATACGTGAGAAGTATATTGGAATACGCTAGCCCGGTATGGTCGCCTTTATACGAAGTTTATAAAGCACGCTTAGAGAGTATTCAGAAAAAGTTTTTAAAATCTCTAAATTTCAGGTGCGACGTCCCCACGCAAACATTCATGTCTTACAGTGATAATTGTCGTAAATTTAATCTTCTTACGTTAGAAGAACGCCGTGAGATGTTAGACATGGGTTTTTTGTTTGATATTTTACGCGCTCAACTTGATTGCCCTGTTCTGCTTTCACAGATCTCCTTCAATGTGCCCCGACGTAGGACTAGACATACACCGTTATTCAGTGTTCCCTTACATCATACTAATTATGGCAAGAATAGTGTCCTCACCAGAATGTTTAAAATTTTTAACAGTAAATTCTCTCATATTGACCCATTTATCCACTCAAAATATACATTTAAACTAAAGATAGTACATGCTTTGACAGGAGTAGATAATTAATCTTTATTGTTTATGTTGGTATCCGTGTAGCATCTCAATTTAGGGTATCCGTAGTAGCATCTCAATTTAGATGTCCAATTTGCTAATTGACATAAAAGGAATTTTATATAATGTGTGTATGTGTGTGTACGTGGGTATATTGTATGTATATTTATTTATTTTATGTTTGTATATATATGTTTACCTATATGCATAAGTATTTAAATAAATTTGATTATATGTGATGTTGATGTATGTCTACATATGTGTATGTGTGTGTATGTATATGTATGTGTTTTTATGTATATATATTATAGTATCTTATTAAAGCGTATATATTTTCCTAGATCAGTCATGACAAACTTAGTATTGGTTTTGATCAAAGTTTTTGTTACTTTTCTTTTCTTACTTCTGATTCATGCTAAATTGTAAAAAATGGATGACTGTTATTGGCCCTATGTAAAGACATATTATATAAGAATTATGTATCACAGAATGAAGGCTGTTGTTATCCCTAATAATATAAAATAAAATAAAAAAACTTTTAAATTATACGTGGTAGAGCAATTCTGCAGCTATATTAATAGTATAGTGGTAGCACGAATGGGTCGGCTCGACCAGGGATGGACCACACTCTCACAGAATACCAGCGTAAAATAGCAGCTTAACACTGCTGTGTGTCGGTGATGATTTCGGTTATGGTGAATGTAGAGAACCGGAGACCCATTTTACTGGAAAAGAGACTTTCCATCTTAGACCTTACGTGTGACAACGCATCTGCATTTATATTCTTTATTGAAGAAGATGTAGATGTCTATGAGTCACAGAAACCACTTACCATCAGGTGAACTGTGTGCTCATTTGTCACCCTATCCTATAAAAAAAGAAGGAGCGGATCCTTAATTTCACTGCATGTTCTATTTTATATTTTTTTTTTAAATAACAGAGCTATGCTGCATCTATATTAAGGTTACAGCACGAATCATTCAGCTTGGAGGCTGTTTATATGCATAAATTTCACAAGAACAAAGATATTCACATATAGACCCTGAACATATACGTTACAGACCTATTCATGCTACAACCACAATATAACTGTAGCATGGATCTCCCACTTATGTTGATAATAAACCAATTTTCTTGATTATTTTTATTAAATATGTTAAATTTCATAAGTTGTTCCATAAAAATTTGAAGAAAAAGTGTGCAAAAATTTTAAATCTTCTATACTTATAATAAATCTTTAGAAAGGTCAATTCTGTACATGAAATATATTTCCAAAATAACTATCAGGGGGTGATTAGTGATCGATACTAATGCCAAAAATGCAAACAGTAAAATTTTTGTCTGTCTGTCTATCTGTATGTTCGTTATGGAAACAAAACCTACTCAATTGATTTTAACGAAACTTGGTACAATCATTCCTCATACTCCTGGGCAAGTTATAGTATACTTTTCATCACGCTATGGTTAATAGGAGCAGAGCAGTGAAGGTAAATGTTGGGGAAACGGGAGAAATTACTCCATTTTTTAAGCTTCCGTCGCGTGTGCAGCCTTAATAATAGGTGCGTCGTTCCGTATTCGCCTGTGATGTCTAGAGTAAAATGCTCACATAAATGTTGAAATGTGTAATAGTGTAGAGTCATTTAAATATATTTGTAAGTATATTAACAAGGGCAGTGACCAAGCTACATTTGCGTTGAGAAATGAACATGATGAAGTTACTAGATTTCAGTCAGGCAGATATATTAGCTCTTCAGAAGCTGTGTGGCGGATCTTAAGTTTCAACATTCACGAAAGATATCCACCTGTGACTCAACTGGATGTTCATCTTGAAGGCGGTCAACGTATATATTTCAACGCCGAAAATGTTACAGTAGAGAACATTAGACAAACAACTTTATTAGCATTCTTTCGACTTTGCCAAACTGATGATTTTGCAAAGTCTCTTTTGTATAAGGAAGTTCCATCGTATTATACATACGATAAGCAACGAGGTGTCTTTAATCGTAGACGCCGTGGCAGGCGTCTAGATGGCGAGTCAGGTATTTTCAAAGAACATGTTCTTGGTTGAGTGTATACCGTTCATCCTAACAACGCTAAGTGTTTCTATTTGCGATTATTATTACATACGGTGCGAGGACCTACATCATTTATAGATTTGAGAAAAGTAGACGATGTTGTTTATCCAAATTATCATGCAGCTTGCGAAGCGCGTCATTTGCTTGAAAATGATCAGCATTGGGATGACGCTTTAGCAGAATCTTGTGTTATTGATAATCCACGACGGTTTCACCATTTATTTGTAACATTACTAACATTTTGTAATTTGTCAGATGCTGTACAGTTATGGTAAAATATAAATAAAAATTTGCAGAAGACTTTCTTCGGAATATATCTCACAATGATGAAGGCGCAAGTAATGATAATTTCCGTGATCTTGCCATAAATCTGAGCTTATTAGCTCTTTAGGAAGACTTAACAGCAGTAGGCGGTAAATCACTCTATGAATATGGTTTGCCAACACCAACCTCAGTCGGAGAGGTTACCAATAGGGAATATTTTGCAGAGATTGGTTACAACTCAATGGAACTGCTGGCAACATTAGAAAACGGTGTCCCAATGATGACTGCAGAACAACGTCCAGTCTATGATCGCGTATGCGAGAGTGTTCAGAATAATTTGGGAACTATATGGTTTTTAGATGCACCTGGAGGAATTGGAAAAACCTTTTTGACTAAATTAATATTAGCTTGTGTTCGAAATCAGCGTAAAATTGCTCTTGCCGTGGCTTCATCAGGTATAGCTGCAACATTGCTACCAGGAGGTAAAACTGCTCACACTATGTTTAAAATACCAATTGATTTAGATCGCACGGAAATTCCAACCTGTAGTATTTCAAGAAATAGCGACAAAGCTAAGGTATTACGTGAGTGTAATTTAATCATATGGGATAAATGTACGATGGCCCACCGAAAAGGAGTAGAAGCGGTAGACAGAACTTTAAGGGATATAAAACAATATGGTCGACCAATAGGCGGTATCACGGTTTTATTTTGTGGTGATTTCCGACAAACCTTCCGGTAATACCACGGGGAACCCGAGCTGATGAGGTTAGGGCTTGCCTAAAAAGCTCTTATTTGTGGCGTGATATACAATCGGTACATTTGACTATAAACATGCGAGTAAGAATAGGAGATTACCCGGATGATCGTCAATTTTCTGATAAATTATTAAAGATTGGGGAAGATTTGGGGAAAACTTTTTCTGACGCCTGACTTATGTTGTATAGTGCAATCTCAACCACATCTTATATCGTCGGTTTACGGTGACCTAACAATGATATTAAGGCTTTAACTAGCCTGAATGACCTTGACGAAACGGCGATCGCAGAGATTTTAGCCGATGTCAACACCGTCTAGCAACTACATTCTGTATTACTTATAAAAGTGCAAAGATTAATAGACTGCAGAGATGACAATTATATAAGTGACATACTGCCTGTTATGCTTGCGCATCACTGAGAATTATGTCGCGGTTACTTACTGAGAGCTTTGTCCGGTAGGCGTCACGAGCTATCAAGTGTTCAAGTTTTAAGTACGTAAGAGTTTTTTATTATATATGTTAAATCGTATTTATTTGTATCGTATTAATAGATCTGGGTCAAAGCGTTCGCTGTAAATTTTCCCGGGTTTGATCCCCGACAGCACGAATGAAATTTGTAATTGTAATTTTCGTCAACACGCATTGGGGAAGCACGGCGGGCATTTCCTTGCCCTAAAACCCTCTCAGAAATAAAAAAGAGTCCTGTGCCCAGTAGAGGGACTTGTATAGCCTATTACTTTATTTGTAGCAATATTTATATTCGTTGCAGATATAGAAGGGTACCTTATGCTGACAAAAATATCATGTGGAGGCGACGAAAACGTTATACATCTTTGTACCTAGATAAAACGTTCGAAATATTGTCAGTCATGTCATACGCCACAGTTTCTATAGAGCGTAGAACATTGCAGATAGGGCAAAATAAAAATAATCCAAAATATTATGGAAACTATTTATTAATAATATATACATTTATAGGAATTTATAATAAAAATAATGAACAAGCTGCAAGGTTCAACTAATAATGTTTTTTGTAAACACAATCGTAAAATTCCTGTTTTAATTTTTACCAATGGTTAATTGATGAAACGTAGTCAAGATCACTTCATATAAAATATATTTATTTAAAATTGACACGTGACCTATTTGGCCTTCTACTTACAACTCGGCGGAAATTTGAACGGAAGATTTTGTCTTTTCACCCAAGTATTGTTTACAACTGGCGTGGTTTCGAAAAGCGTGATTAAGTGTCAGCGGTATATAATCAATTAAATACTGAACTTTTCTGAAATTTATTTTTTTGTTTATTTTTATTATATCTTCTTAAAAACTGACGCCATCTTACTATTTTATTATTTGTTTTTTTTTTGTAACGCATAAGGATAAGTTAGACTAAGTTAGATTAACTTGGATAAGTTTATAATTTTTTTAATTTTATTACAAAATTTCCACAATAAATTATTACCTTTTCTACAGTGATTCTCTCCTCTTAGTTTCGGCCTGACTGTAGGATGTTATAGTGTGTCACCGTCAGTTACTAAGCGGCCATAAATCATTATATGTATGTATAAAAATCAAAAAATGTATATATGTATGTCTACATATATACATTTTTTGATTTTCATATTTATGTTTTTTTTTGAATTTTGATTGATTTTTTTAAACCTGGTAAAGTTATTTTTTCCATACCAATTGATGGGCCTGAGTATAATGCCAGTTATGCTCTTTGGCTGAAGTTATTTTTATTTTATGCTCAATTGCATATTCTAAAACAAAATTTTACCTCTTCTCCTTCTTATGATAGCTCCTGCACCTAACACGGCGGAATAGTTATTATTATCTATAAGACCATTTGCGGAAAAAGTTTTTGTTAACAGTTATGAGTGTAACATTTTATCAGCTGCTTTGTTTATAGTGCCTTGAGCAACACTTTGCCGGTTTCTGTACAGAAAATGATGCTGGCTTTGCAAATATGGATGGCCGCTACCATTGAATATAATACCCGCTATATTACACTTATTTACATAGAGACTTTAATTATCATTTGCATAAAATTCTAAATAGCGCTTTTTACACAAGAAAGTAAACTTTTAGACCAGTCCATCTTGTTTTTCACTAATTAAGTAAAAAGGCAAAAAAAAAACAAACCAATAGGGCCGTGAATTAAAATTTCTTGCAACTTTTTATAGAAAAGCATGACCTTATCATAATATAAAAGTCAATCATTTAATTATGTGATAAAACTTTTAAGTGTGCCAGTCAAACATTAATGATGATATTCGGGTCATTATACTGGAAATAGTCTTTTAAATATTTTGTAGTACAATTGATAATCTTCAGTATGATTGACCGTGTATATGACTTTTATAAGTCTATGTTATTTTTGATGAAAATTATTATTGCAGATAAAAGCCCTTTCACATTTATTTTAGTCTCGAATTAAATTAACCAAAATTAAAATAATAACTTTGGCTCTTTATAACTGATCTTTAAATGTAAAACACTGACTTGAAATTATATAATTATTGGCATTTTTTTAATTCATTGAACTTTTTTAAGATTTTTTGAAACTCTACTGGTAAAAAAAAACAAATATATATATATATTATAGTCCTTGATGAAAATAATGTATGCGCGTTACCTCGCATCCCATCAAGAATTTCTAATGTAATTCTTGGTGTAAAGCTAAGACGTGATAATAACTGTAAACAATAGAATATCAAAATAATGAAAACATTTACATACAAAACATTTACAAAAATACTTGCTTTATAACCTAATAAAAATTATTTCACCGTAATAAAATAAAACAAGGTAGTCTTCGGCATGAAAGTAAAAATAAATATTTTCGATTATTTTTGCAATATCTAACAGCCGGATCAGCGCGCGATTCTGATCCATTTAAAGATGCTAAATTTCAGAAAGCACTGTCAAATTCAATAGGAGTGAAAAACGGTTCTTGATATAGAAGGTTAAATAAATTATTTAACCTATAAAGTAAAATCACTTTATTAAAAATCAAAATAGCCCAATAGCTTTATTAACGTGAGACATAATTGTACGAGTGCTTACAATATTTAACATTATTTTACTGAAATCTCAAAAAGTTTTTTTTTAATAGAATAAGGGTGACAAACGAGCACACAGTCCACGTGATGGTAAGAGGTTGCTACGGCCCATACACATCTACATCTATTCTCGATTACGTATCAAAATGTAGATGCGTTTTCATCCGTGAGGACTAATATGTAATGCCTCGTTTCCAGTAAAAAGGTTCTCCGGTTCTCTACACTCACCATACGAAACACAGCAGGGTTAAACTGCTATTTTACATGTTATTCCGTGACAGCGTGGCCCTTCCCCGGTCGAGCCGACCCATTCGTGCTACACTATACCTACTACTAATAATAGCTGCAGCATGGCTTAACCACGTAAGAAAAAAATGACGTTGAAAATTTAAGTATTTTTAGAAGCAACTTTGCAATTATTTTCTATTGAGTTAATTTTTGTGGAATCGTGTTTTGCAAACCGCCACCTGAAATACGTACAATTTTTTTTTCGATAATGACGTGAAATTATAAAACGATCCCCATGCATTTCAATGCGGCTCTATTCAGCCTCTTAATAAGAACATACCTCGGGATTCAGAGATTTTAAAAGTTTTCATGCGTAGATAATGGAAGATGTAATATTATATTATTACTGTCCCGTGTGAGGCAACCTTTATACTTATATACGTTTTCTCATCATATTTTTATGGTTGGTTAGAAAAATTATATCTAAATGCAAACTTTCACAGGGTAATTTTTTTTTTACTATTTTTACCCAGCAAGTAGTAAAGCAACTACAATCCCATCGGTAAGTGGTTATGTAGTCTAAGATGGTGAATTGCACTGACTTAACAAAAACCTATTATCTCTTGCCTAATATTACTATGTAAGTATTATTTTCATCCTATTAGTGTGTGTGTGTGTGTGTGTGTGTGTGTGTGTGTGTGTGTGTGCGTGCGTGTGTGTGTGTGTGTGTGTATGTATGTGTGAAGAAAAGCGTATGAGAATACGTGAAGAGGAATAAAGGTTGAGTACTAATTCGCTTACCTGTACGAGGTTGCCACTCGAGGACCTTTCTTCCTATTTTTTATCGGTTTTCCAAGTTATATAGCTAGCCCATTGCCATTTCACTGTAATATTACGTAGGGCTATGTCAGTTACTCTGGTTCTAATGCAAATATCTTCATTTATAACTTTATCATGTAGAGAAACCCCTCTATTTAAAAGTTTTACATTTTTTAGATGATAGTTTCTCTAACATAAAAAAAACTATAAACCCAAGAATGTCTTTATATATTTATTTATACTTAGGTAAGCACCATTCTTTTATTTATTTAAATTGTTTGATTTAATTTGATTACAGTGTACCTAAATGTAAGTATCTGTATTATATATCTGTATATATTTTCCTCCCCAATAATATTTTATAAAGTCATACTCATATTAACAGCGTTTTATTGTAATACATAATTATAAAATTCAGTATCAACTAATTATAATAATAATAATAATAATTCTTTATTATCAAAAATAAATCACAAGACATTTTATGAAGTCTCTGACTCCTAAACTAGACGAGTCTGTATCTTAGGAATCAGCGGCCTCTCCCAGAGTTGTACTAAAATAACAGGTAATGCTAAAAGAACTATGCATGTTTTCATTGTTGAAACAAAAGAAAAGTAAACAACTTTACAAATTTAACAAATTTACAAAATTAAATCAAAAAATAATAAAAGTTGTAATATACTAAAGTATTCTATATGTGTTATATTTAATACTAAACATCTATACTATACATATATTTAATATACATATATACAAGACGAGCACACACACATATATGTGTATATATACTTATATAATTATCAAATAAAAATATATAATAATAAATTAATAAAAATATGCAACAATAAAATTACATAGGTATTAAAAACTATCGAAATCTAAGTAACGAGAGCATTTTCGTCGTTCCACATCTAAATAATATTATAAAAATGCATTTTTCAATTTCACTAATCAACGTCGCCGCAAAAATTACTTCTTCTTTGGGCACTTTAAAAATTCATGTATTTAGAAAATAATATTTACAGTTACCAGTGTACAGATATTAACTAAATTAAGTATATCTAGTCATAAAAATATTTATAATTGAGTATAAACTTTTAAAAAACTAATATATATTTGAACGAAGTCGCTCCAACACCGACGTGCGGTCCACCCTCGACGATGTCCGAAAACGGACTGTGACTGAGTTTACTTGGCGACGGAGCATGCGCGCTCGCGTAAATATATTCAATTTCAGGGAAAAATGATATATTCTCTTATAAAACGGGTAATAAAAATAAAACTCTCAATTAAAAATATTAATATTTTTAAGACCTTTTTTTAGTGTAAGAACTATTTAAAAAGCTTGTGGCGTTTTGGAGAAATTTTGCAAAATATGACAAAGATAGGTACTCTTTGGGGATTTTTTTTCTAATAAGGGGTTGACAAAAACACAATTTTGTTAAATTAAAAGCATTTACCAAATCTTCTTCTGTTATCCTGTATTTTTTCTTTGTGGATTAAATTAACAGTTATTGAGATTTATTTAATTAAATATCCTAGATTTAGGCATTTCAACCACTGTTAAGGCCTTAAATAGGGACAATTTTTGGCTATACGAAAGATCCATTTTAACTCCTCGCAATGACCAGGCATCTGAGATTAATAACAAAATACTGTCGAATATATAGGGGGAAAGCAAAGTTTATAGTTCAATAAATAGAATGGTCGATGAACAAGAAGCCACTAATTACCCGATAGAATTTTTATATTCTTTAAATATGCCCGGACTTCCTTCTCATGGATTTTGACCACCACAACTTTACAATGGAACTCGGCTAAAAGTAACCCAGTTGCAACAAAATATAATCGAGGCTCAAATTTTAACAGGTTGCGGTGCAGGAGAAACCGTCTTTATTCCCAGAATTCCCATAATACCAAATAATTAAGTCTGATGGACATTTCCTATTAACTTACAATAATGAAAGATCTAGAACGTCTCAAATCGTCTCGTGAATCATGTTGTTTTCCCGTTCCCGGGCTCTTAGAATTCAACATCAGACGTTTCAGATCTTCGATTTTGACGATCCCGTTGTCGCTGGCATAAGCAACAAGATCCGCGTACGAAGTCGCGGCCAGAAGCTGGTTAAAAATAAATTTATAATTTTACCTTTTCAGATGAAATTCGAGCTGCTCGTATCCCAACATTTTCATTCCACTCATAGAAATGAAAAAATATTTAATTAATAGTAAAACTCACTTCAAAATATGTACTTAAAAATTTCCATGTAATAGCCTCTGAAGACGGGACTTTAATACTTCTCTACACTGCCTTTGTACCGAATTCTGAGCATAGCAGTGGGAAATGTTATTTTAATTTTAGTTATTTTAAGTCGGTTTCTACTTTTTATTAAAAGTCTAATTTTCATAAAACTTCTTTGCGCTACCGAGTCGTCTAATAATGTTATATAAAAAATGGACAAATATTTCTCAAATAAAATATCCTCCTCGTTGTTCTAAATAAATTAAATTAAATGCGAATAAAAAAAAAAACGAAAAAAAATGTGGCGGAGCAGAACGCCACGGCTAATTGACGGTGTAAGAGTATCGACTATCATATATCGCCTCGTGGGTATTGTAAACGGCAATAGATGATATACAGGGAAAACCTAAGTCCTTCGTAATATGTTGCAAATGGACGCTCGCATACTTCCACCCACCCAACCTGCCTACTTCTCAATCTTATTCATCTCCTTATAACGTTTGGACAAAAAACATACAATGCACCGCAGCCGTGTGTGCGAAACTTTATACCTGTGAATGCACTTGTAACGTCGCGCCGAATTATCAAGTGCTCGTGTAGTGCGATGAACTGTTTGCTTGATTCCTGTAATGTTTTATGATTTGATTTTTGCAAATCTAATTTACGACAATTGACATTTATTAATAAAGTTCTTTTATAGTTTATAGTTCTAATTATATACATGTTAAGATATTTCTTTTATTATACATATATTGTTCGCGCCAAACGTAATTTTAAGAATTAACACACTAGGGGGCGCTCAGCGCGGTGATTTCCTACCGGTTTGACGTTCGCGCGAGACCGGAGTTGGTTGCGAGGGGGCGCGTTGAAAGTGATTAATGCAGCGCAGTCACTATAACGGCGTGGTCGCGTACCGTATAACCTCTAAATAGTGTCGGTTTTTGTTAGCAAATTTATGCAACGACGAGGAGTTTTGTTGAGTCTAGAAAAATAGTTTGTTTGCACGGACGCCGGTTCTTCGCTAGACTCGTGAGGTCGCTTAAAGATCGCTTCTATTTTGAGTTATCATTTTAGTGCGTTTACGCGATAACGAGGTCTATCTAAGTGTTGATTGATTAAATTAACTTACCTTTGTTTGCAAGTAAATTACGTCAATTCATATAGTGATGAGTAATTTTAACAGTGGTAGAGCCATGCGGCAGGTTTTGCTGTCGCACGGATGGGCCGGCTCGAACCGGGGTGGTACCACGACCTCACAGAAAACCAGCGTAAAGTAGAGGTTTGCCTCTGCGTTTCGCTTGGTGAGTGCAGGTGGCCGGAGGGCCTTTATACTGGAAATGAGGCATTCCATCTTAGTCCTCACGGGTGACAACGCATCTACATTTTGATTTGTAATAGAGGATAGATGTAGATGTCTATGGGCCGCAGCAACCACTTACCATCAGGTGGACTGTGTGCCCGTTTGTCACCCTTATCCTATAAAAAAAAGTGATTGCATTTTGAAGCGCATTAGTAATATTTCATTTGCTTGTGTGGCCTGTTAATATCGTACGAATGAATTTAGTTGTTGTGTGGAATGCTGAACTTTGGGACCCGAAAGAAGGTGGCGTTTGGTTTCTAGAAATAATTTGTTGCTAAGTGAAAATGGAAGTTGAACTTTGATCGCCCGTTCATTAGTTGTGCCGTGTGTCACGTGTTTGATTACGATTAACGGGGATTGATTTGAGTTTGAAGTTCATTAAATGTACAATAAAGTTGATAAACTGAAATAGTGAAGTGACGTCAGACTTGAGTTCAGATAAAGTGAACTACTACTTTTGGAGAAAATCAGCGCCTGAGGATCTGCAGTCCGATTTCACCGGGGAGATCAGGTTACACATATGATATCTAAGCGATGACGTCACATGCTGGAACATCCATTCATGTAAGAATTCACGAAAAATGTCAGATGCGAACTCTGGGCCATTATCGGTCATCACTATCTTTGGTATACCGTGTCTGCTAAACACTTGTTTGATTTTTTCAATAATAATTTCCAATTTTATGCAATTAATCCGTTATTGCCTCGATAAATTTACTGTAGTAATCTACAATTAAAACAAATAATTTTGTTCCAAATTGGAACACATCAATGCCTACTTTAGACCATACCCTATTTGGTATTTCATGTGGCATTAATTTGTCTTTATTAATTTTGTTTTTTATAAAGTAAACAAGCTTGACAATGCGACAGGTAATCTTCAAGCTGGAAATTCATGTTAGGCCAGTACATAATCAATCCCTGAATGATTTTTTTGCGCCCATAGCAAGGCTACCCTCCGGAAGCGGTGAAGGGAGGTGGTGAATGCTCATAGCATACCACGCATCCGGCTGCGAGGTTATGTGGGACTCACTATGTAGTGCCTACCCACTAAACACCATCTGTGGGACTGGCTTTGGCCTGTATGGCCTTTCTATCGAATAGAAAGCGACCCCTTTTAGGGAAAAGGGGCGCGATTTACAGATAACGACTCAGCTTATAAACTAACTAAAGCTCGTACGGTTGGAGATGTAAAAGCATTCGTTGCAACCTCGTAGGCGCGCTCGCTAAAGTTTTAATAATAATACTGACAAGCGGTTTATGGTCCGTTTCTATTGTAACATCCGTGCGGCCATAAATGTACATATAAAACTTTTCGCATGCAAAACACATGCGTACAACACTCCTTTTTAATCTGTGCGTACGACTGCTTAGTCTTTGTAAGCGATTTAGATGTGTAATACATCGGGAAATCGTTTTACATCAGGCAGGCTTTTAAAGGCAGGAAATTTTAAATAGTTTTTCTAAACTATAATATTTTGAAACCGGTGGATTCAGACTCAGACATTCTTTAATTTAATTAATAGAATCAGGCGTTACTTTGCGGAAATCCATTATATAAAAAAGCTTTTACAAAAATTTACTTCGCAAATATCCGCGTTATAAAATAAAATGATGTGTCTTACCTAGTATGAAGAAGCACCTCCCGCCCTCCCTCAATTGCGTGCACTAACCCCGTCACCACTAATCCCAGCACCGCTACTCCCAACACCACTACACTAGGCAAGACACACCACTGACGATAATACGACACGTGTTTCGCCTCTACACGAGGCATCTTCAGGTGATATATACTCTACGGTGGCTAACCGCTAAGTTAACTTAGCGGTTAGCCACCGTAGAGTCTGGCTAACCGCTAAGTTAACTTAGCGGTTAGCCACCGTAGAGTCTATATCACCTGAAGATGCCTCGTGTAGAGGCGAAACACGTGTCGTATTATCGTCAGTGGTGTGTCTTGCTTAGTGTAGTGGTGTTGGGAGTAGCGGTGCTGGGATTAGTGGTGACGGGGTTAGTGCACGCAATTGAGGGAGGGCGGCAGGTGCTTCTTCATACTAGGTAAGACACATCATTTTATTTTATAACGCGGATATTTGCGAAGTAAATTTTTGTAAAAGCTTTTATTCTTTAATTTCTTTGAAAAACTGTCCTAATTCCAAGCTACTTCCTTTTTTAATAACTCGCGCAATTTAAAGATTTTTCTGATTAATTAGGTATATGCATAATTACTAACGTATGTCACTCAACTTAAAAACCGTTCAACCTCTTTTACCGTGGTTGGTGATGACATCTTTTTAATAGCCAGAATATGCCAATCGTCTGGAAATGAATCTTTCGTTATACTGCGGCACAAATATTTAAGTTCTGACAAATCGATTCTGCGTTTATTTAAATTTAACTTAATATTAACCTCGTGGCATCTTTGTAATACCGAACGATGTATTTCATTTTGTGCTTATTTAGTTTTTGCATAGACTAGTAAATCATCCACGAATAGAACCCACTCGATGTCTATAAAGTATGCGCAAAAATTTAAACCGGCCAAATACCGTGCTGAACGTCTGTACTAGACTCATGACACTTTACTTGCCAAAAACCTTGTTTTGCATCAAGAGTGCTGTAGTATTTTGCCCCTGATAAATTAGCAGTTATTTCAAGCAAGGTAGAAAATTTAAAATGTTCACGTCTAATTGTCTTATTAAGGTCCCTAGGGTCAAGGCAGATATGAATATTCCCATTAGGCTTCTTGACGACTATCATGCTATTAACCCAGTTGGTCGGCCCCTCTACTTTTGCAATTGAACCCTATTTTTGCATTTCCATTAATTTATATTTATTTGGGCTTTAAGCATTATCGGTAATTTTCTCGGGCCATGCACTACTGGCTTAATATTCGGTCTAAGTCGTATTTTGTACGCGCCCGGCAAACATCCCATAGCAACGAAAATATTCGAAAATTCCTATTAAATTATTTTACTTTCACTTTTTACGCCGATATAAAAAAACTCTCTTTATAAACTTAGTTCCTCCTAAGTTCTTCCTAAAATAGAAAGTGAATCTCCATCCAGGATAATGAATTTTAAAATATAAAATATATTTTCATAACTTACTTTTCAGTAACATTTTTCGATTACTTTGATATTGCTCCCCGAATAACTTTGTAATTTAATTTTAGTACTTGTTAATTCTGTATCATTAATATTAATTTGTGCCGTGTATTGGCGGTTAAGAATATCCACTACCCCATATCTTCCCGTGGGTGTCGTAAAAGGCGACAATGGGAAACAGGCAGGAGATGGGCAGCAGCATCTCAGGGTAATGGCGGGGCAGGGGGTGCTAAGAATCGCCGGTGGAGGTTCGGTTGCCACTTAAGACGACTCGACCTGGCAACATACAACGCACGCACCCTGAGGACTGACGAGAAGATTGTGGAGCTGGAAAAAGAGATAGAAAAGTTACGCTGGCATATTATAGAATTATCCGAGGTCCGAAGAGAGGGGGAGGACACGGTAATCGTCGAATCCGGCAACTTGCTCTATCACCGGGAGGGCGACCATCTGTCCCAAGGAGGTGTCGGATTTATTGTCCACAAGTCTCTCGTTAACAACGTTGTAAAGATTGAGTGTGTCGACGAGGGTTGCGTACTTTATACTCAGAATCACTAACCGATATTCGCTGAAGGTCGTACAAGTTTCCGCACCAACATCGGCACATACCGATGAGGAGGTGGAAGAAATGTAATACAGCTTGTATTGAAGAAGCAATCGAGCGGAACCAAGGCTCCAAAGTCTTTGCCAGAGATCTGTCTGCCAGAAAGAGCCAACTGTCAAAGCTGAAGACCGAGTGTGGCAGCATTGTTTCCGGGACACCTGAGATTTTAATGAGATTTTGATTTAATGAGAGGTTCTATGAACAGCTGTACACTTCATCGTTGGAGCCACATGCAAGTGTTCGTAACGATTCAAGAGCGAGTCTTATTATTCCGAAGATATCCCGAATGTCAGTATGAGCGAATTTAGAGTGACTCTCCATCACCTTAAATACGGCAAGTCCCCGGGCGAGGATGGAATTACAGCGGAGCTTTTGAATGCGGGTGGAAAACCGGTATTTGAAGTCTTTCAGAAGATCTTTAATTCCGTTCTCTATGGTGGCACTACACCGGAGGCGTGGAGCAGAAGTGCGGTGGTCTTGTTCTTCAAAAAAGGTGACAACGCTCTCTTGAAGAACTACAGACCGATTTCCCTTCTGAGCCGTGCTGGTTTCGAGAGTCATTACGAATCGTCTCGGGCGCAGACTTGACGACTTCCAGCCTCCCGAACAATCCAGTTTCCGAAAAGGCTTTAGTACCATAGACCACATACATTTTTTTTATGGAATAGGGGCAAAGGAGCATGTGGCTCACCTGATGGTAAGTGACTACCGCTGCCCATGAACAACCGCAACACCAGGGGAATTGCAGATGCGTTGCCGGCCTTTAAGAAAGGTGTAAGCTCTTTTCTTGAAGGTCCCTAAGTCGTATCGGTCCAGAAAATTCGCTGGTGGTAATTGATTCTACAAGAAAGTTGTGCGAGGCAGAAAACTTCTTCTAAATCGCACAGTGGTGGACCGCCAATCATCTAGATGGTATGGATGGTAACGCGAGTCTTGTCGCAATGTGCGATGGTGAAATTAAGCGGCTAGAATTAGTCCGAACAATTCCTCAGAGCACTGTGTGGTGCCGAACTTGCGTTTTGTAAAGTTGCAAGCGATGTGCCGGTGTGAAATACCGTCTCGCTCTGCTGAGCACGCCAAGCTTTTTAGAGGCCAATTTGGCCTTCCCTTCCAAGTGACTACGAAACTGCACACTATTCGATATGTCGACGCCAAGGATTCCGATACTGGCTGAGGCAGAAAGGGGAGTGCCTTGAAACTGAGGAGATACGACAAAGGGGTTCTTTTTAGCTTTACTAACCAGAAATTACCGTAATTTTTATTTACCTAATCGGTGGAGTCTTCAAGCATCGCGGAGATCTTGCACATCCGCGAATTCATCCGTTGACCCTTATGGCACTTCTGACCATAGGCAAGACATTTATATTTTTTCGTGTGTCCAACCACAGCCCTCGCAAATATTATTATACTTGGACTTAGCCAAAGAAGTGGAACGTTGAAATGGCATGGACCCTCGTCGCTCACGGCCGCGGGCCTAGGAAGTCGAGCAACGGTGTCCCCGTATGCTTCCCTTGCCACCGTGTACTCTCTGCTGGCGATGCTGGCGCTGAAGATGTCCGGCCGCGACACCCGAAGTACTTACTAACATTGCATTGGTGGTTCACCCAATTAATATCGGCATCACATTCATCTTGCTCAGAATCACGTTTTATTTCGTGAACGTGATGATCAGACTTCTCCGAGCTTATATTGATAGCTTGTGCTCGTGACATCTCAGCTAAACTATAGATTTCTACTGCTTTCTTTTTCTTTTTAAATAAGGTTCTCTTAACAACCTTTTCCTCATACTACTGTCTCTTATACCACAGATGAGTCTATATCGTAACAAATCTTGACATAAATCTTTAAATTCGCATTTTGCCGCCATCTTGTTTAACTTAAAAACTTATAGTTCGGTTGACTACACGTTAATCTCGCGTAAAAAGTAAATGACGTGTCATTGTAACATTTTTTATGCAAGGAATAATGAATAAAATTATTGAATAACTTCATCGATTGATTTAAATTCCTTTTTTCCATTTTCCATTAAAAATTAATCGTTTACTTCATGACATTTGTCTCCGATAATATGCAGTAAAATATTTATTTGTAGTTTTGCCTCCTTTTTTACAAGTTCACATACTTGATAATATATATATTAAAAATTATTTTTTTCTATTTTTCTCATTCTTAGCATGAATTTCCAGAAGTCAAATTATTGAAATTGTTTTCGAAAAGAAAAGGTTATAATATGGATTCCATTGTGATATTTTATTTTTCGTTATGTTACTCTTTTCAGTTTCGTTGAATTATTACTGTCACTGTTCATCTAATTACTTTTACGATTAACAATATTATTTCTTTGTTAAAATCCCACCGACTGCGCCATGTGATGTTTTATGATTTGGAACACGTTAATAAAAGACCATGATTGAACTGAGACTGACTTTATTTTTGATAATTTACTATTCGTTATTTAGCTAATTTATTTTATATACACTATTCTAACTTATAATATTGATGAAAACTACTAGAAAATTGCGTTAAGTTTATTTTATAGGTTATTGTGATATTCATATTTAAATTTTTAATTTCTCAGTATTCCCGTTGGATGCGGTAAAACTAATACTAAATTTGTAATCTATAGATTATATAAGGAATAAATCGACATAAATTTCATTAAGTTTCCCTAAAATCTGTGGTGGGCCCATTCTCCATACAAAAAGATATTGTCTCCTTTCCTAAATATTATTTCTTTCATTTTAATA
Organism: Parnassius mnemosyne; assembly: GCA_963668995.1. Classification (NCBI taxonomy): domain Eukaryota; kingdom Metazoa; phylum Arthropoda; class Insecta; order Lepidoptera; family Papilionidae; genus Parnassius; species Parnassius mnemosyne. The sequence continues at coordinate 2,261,295 of CAVLGL010000093.1, read as the reverse complement.
TCAATAACAGACGGAAATGAAACAGTAGATGATACGCATCTTCCTGATAACGACTCAAAATAATTAACAAAACTGCGGTAGCCAACCCGCCTTCCAAGCGTACTAACTATGGCGAAATCTCCTTAGGATGTAATTAAGAGCGTAGGCCCATGTTCAACATCGGACTTTTGTGGGCGGTAGAGCCACGCAGTTATATTATGGCTGTAGCACGAATAGGTCGGCTCAAGCAAGGAAGGACCACGCTCTCACATAATAATAGTGTGAAATAGCAACATAACACTGCTGTGTTTCGTATGATAAGTGTTGAGAACCGGGGACCAATTTCACAGGAAATGAGGCAATTAATCTTAGTCCTCAGTGATGACAATTCATCTGCATTTTTATTCTTTATCAAGGGTAAATGTAGATGTCTATGTGTCATATCATCCACTTACCATCAGGTAGGCAGGTGTGCTCGTTTGTCACGCTTAATCTATAATTTTACTTTTCTTTGAAAATAAGTTATGGGACTTCATAATAATATCAGATGTTATTTTCAAGGATTTTAAGTATGAAAAAACAAATTGATAAATTAATCTTGTACAAAATACATTAAAGGAAAAAATCGTCAGTCATTTCTAATCTTCTTAAAGTTCAAAGTAACTATCCGAAGATATCGATGTCTCAAGTAAAGTGAAGGCCGCCATTAAACGTGATCAATCAGGTTAATGAGACAAGGAAAATCACTTCCAATTTATACGTTGGTTGCTCTATAAGATTTTGTACTTAGTGAAAAACTGAGGTTAATTTCTTAGAATAATGGAATAAAAAAATCGCCCGTCACTCGTCGTTATATATCCTTATCATATCTACCATCCCTGCAAAATAAACATCCCAAATATACAAACTCATCAACTTGCTCAGTCAACTCCCCTTCTATTCTTATTTCACATAACGTTTTACTTTCTTCTCTTTCAAAAACCATCACTTTCGTCTTACTTGCGTTTACTTTCATACCCCTTTCTTTTAATGACCAGTTCATTAAATTAACCATCATTTGCAACTCGGCCGCCGACGATGCAAATATGACTTGATTGATCCTCGGCGTACAAAAGGCATTTGTCGGTTAACTCACGCATTCTCAACCCACATTCTTCAACTAATTTTTTTTATACGATAGGGTAACAAACGAGCACACAGTCCACCTGATGGTAAGTGGTTACTGTGCCCATCGACATCTACATCAATCCTCGATTACGAATAAAAATGCAGATGCGTTGTCACCCGAGAGGACAAGATGGAATGCCTCTTTTTCAGTAGAAAGGGTCTCCGGCTCTCTACACTCACCATACGAAACACAGCAGTGTTAAACTGCTATTTTACGCTGGTATTCTGTGAGATCGTGGTCCTTCCTCGGTCGAGCCGACCCATTCGTGCTACAACTATACTACTAATATAGCTGCAGCATGGCTCTACCACGTAAAAAACTTACGTACTTTAATGCCTGTATCAGACCAGCGCTCAACCCAAATGAGGTCAGTATTTGCCATAACACGTTCCTGTCCACTCTGTCATAATCCTTTTCCAATTCCATAAACGCACAAAAATCTTTCTGGTTTTTGGCCAAAAATTTCTTCGCTATCATGCCATAATAAATAAAATTTAACAATATAATAATCTGTGGAATATTTTTGTGGAGTTGCATTGCAATCACTTTCCGGATCAACTTATGAATCGGTCTTTGACACACCTATAAGAAACAAGAAGGTATCTATGCTCACAATGTTGAGGACGCTGCGATGAGTGGGTCATGTATTTCCGCACCGCTCCATAACGCTATTTTATGTCTTTTCAAAGTCATATCCCGCATTATAAAGTCGCATTAATAGAGTGCTACAAACATTCATTCAATATGAGAAATGTGGAGACCACGGTTAGTGTTTTGCATGTCTTTTTTAGCTGTTCGTAAAGTATACTCTACAGGCAATTCGCATTTTCTACCGACTTCAAAAAGGAGGAGGTACTCAATTGGACTGTATGTTTTTTATGTGTGTTACCTCATAACTTTTCTCTGGTTAAACCGATTTCAATGACTGTTTTTTTATTTGTAAGCTGATTATTTTCATGTGGTTCCATATAAATTTGATCAAGGTCTGAACAAAAGAGTGAGTTATTCTTAATAATTTATATTGAAGTCGGATGTACAACATTTTTAATTTTAAATTATGTATTTTTTATGATCGTATTATTTTATTTATTTACATGTTTGCAGAGGCTCATGTTGATGGGTTTGAAGCCATAATGCGCAAAAGATGTGCCTCCATGCTGAATCGTATGCGGCCGAGCACCAACATCATTCTCAGTGTACTAGCGGACAAATGGGATTCACCAAGGTTAGGGCGTTGGATAAATCTGCATACTGTAGATTAGACACGCCACGACCTATTGTAGTACTTTAATTGTAATTTTTATTTTTAACTTTAATTTTATTTAATGTTTATATTTATTAATTTTAATTTTCTTTAATGTTATAGGTATTTAGATTAAATTTTTTAACAAATATGGATAATTGGTCTGAAATAAATGAATTATTATTATTATTATTATAAAAACCGCAGTAATCTTACTCATCCCGCATTATCAAATAAAACTACAGTACGCTTCGCTGTCTCATTTTTCTCCATAGAAGTATACATATATAGATTATGCCAGTCGAGAACTGCAAAGATAACGGTAAAATAAAATGCGCGGGAAAAAGTGAACATTAACGTTTGTTTACGAGTATGTTACAATTACAGGCTATCAAAAGTCTACTGAATAACAAAACCGTATTGACGGCCCCGTGGCAGTGGCTTTGCAATGAGTTACGGCGATGAGAATCGTTGGTTCGAGTTCGGAAAAGTATTTGGATGGCCTATAAATAATTGTTCCGGATATGGATGTAAGTCCTTTTGAAATTAATGTATGTAAACTGTCTTACATTAATGACATGTAATAAAAATTAAGATGATACATAAGAAAAACCTAGAGTAGGAGTAACATTTTCTTAAATAAAATAAAACTAACACAAACTGGTTGGGGTCGGCGATAGGGTTGACTAACGCTGTTTTAATTTTTTTTTTGTTGTTGATGAAAAGATGGAACTAAACCGACGGAAGATGTTTAGTTGATTACTTGGCAGGCCGGTTAGCAACTTCAGTTCTGTATAATTCTAAATGTCTGTTGTTCCCCTCTGTCGCCTCTTATGACACCTACAAGGTGATATGAGGTAGAGGATGTTTTAAAACCACTACTATATGAGTACGTTAAGATGAGAGAAAAATGAGCATGCGGTTCACTTGATAGTAATAAATATAATTAATGTTAGGTAAAGTACACATTAATTACAGTACAAGTCAATTGTCGCGCGCGATTGCAGGTGGACGGCTGTGCCTGTACTTTGGCAAAAATGGCTTCGGATATTGTAAAATGTGCAAATTGTAATATAGTGATTAACGAACTCCTAGCATTTATTCAAAACAAGGCGGATGTAATGGACGAGGTATCTTTTACAAGATTATGCTGTGATAGCTTTTCTGATAGTGAAATAGAGTCTGCAAAGAAGCTGTTCTTTAATTCTGTCCCGGAATCGAAATGCAAAACTCGCAAGAATAAAGGTAAAAATGCTCGAGACGTTGATGATATTATATGTCACTTTAAAACTACCGATCCTGAATTAGTACCTATCTTTGTTGCTCGTGACCTTCGAAAATTACCACCTATCACGTTTGACCACATAGATGTAACGCAGCTGTTAAAAGATATTATTATGCTAAAGTCCGATGTACACGCTTTATAAACTGATAGCGCTACCCTAAGTCAGATGTTGGACCTAAAAACGGAGATAGATAATTTGAAACAAGCTTCAATCATTTGCAATAAGTTTGACTTTGTCAATAGAAAAAGAGGCAATTTAACAGCAGATTTAGAAAACTATGATAGTGGGCCAATGGCATTGCAAAATTATTTCCAGGAGATCCCAGGTAAAGATAAGTCACCTACATCTTTAATATCACAAAAGAACTATAACAATTTTCTCCTACATATAGTAGGTATGCAAAAAAATCTTTTATCAACGCCGCAGAGAAATAACAACAGAGCGGAGCAATCAGCTGGCATTACGCATACAAAAAGTGTTAAAGAATTGTGTAGTGCTATCTCCCCTACGCAGGTAAAGGAAGCTAATGAATTAGATCGTGTTATTGGTAAAACGAATAAACGGTGTATGTCCACTACTATTTGTTCAAATACACGAACTCGAATGTAAAAAAAGAGGTTTTACAGATTGTCATTCGAATGAGCGAAAAACCGTAAACAAATAGTAGGAAACGAAAACGATCACGAAATAATTCAGCGTCCGGTAAAAGGATGGGAAAAGCCGATGTTGGACCTGATGGAAAATTTAAGGCAACAACAGTCAAAATTGCTTTGTTTATTTCCAATGTGTCAAAGGACACAAAGGAAAGTGATATTATTGCATATATTAAAGATAAAACATAGGAGGAAACGTCTTTATTTAAAATTAATAGAAAACTTGAAAAGAAATATAATTCTTTCAAGCTCTATGTGTCAAAGTCAAAGCTGGATGTTTTTCTTGACGATAAGTTCTAGCCTGATAGCATAACCTTTAGGCGTTTTACAAATGATAACTTTAAGTTAAAAATAGCGTTAATAGCATAATGAAGCAAACTATTACGGAAGAATGGATAAACAAATTTATAAGACAACTAAATTAGCCTCTTTTATTTGCAAATCTGTGAAATGCTTAATTGGTGCAGTTAAGTTTCTGTGTCAAATAGTTGATATAGTTGCTCTCCAGGAAACGTGGTTGCTTCCCTTTGATATCCCATACCTTGCCAAGATACATCAAGATTTTGAATACACAGGAAAATCAGCTCTGAACATATCAGAGGGCATACTCAAAGGACGACTGTATGTGGCGATTTTGTGGCGCATAGGAACTTTTGAGTCAGTCACAGTAATAAGCTGTGCTAATGTGCGGCTAGCAGCAATAAAAGTTTCCCTAGGTGACAGATACTTTTTAGTGTTTTGTGTATATATGCCGACAGACGCGAGTGATAATCTAACAGAATTCACTGAATGTCTTAGTAAGGTAAGCGCGATAGTCGAAAGTTGTGACTTGGAAGCGTGACAGTGTACGTCCTTGGTGATTTTAATGCTCATCCTGGTGAGTCTTTTGGACTTGAACTTTTAAAATTCTGTTCTGACAAAATAGGATTTGTGCAGACATTGAAAGGTGTAGAATCAGATAATTATACATTTGTCAGTGATGCACATGGCTCTAGACGATGGCTTGACCGTTGCATTGTCACACAAGCTGCTTGGCACACTATAACTAACATAAGAATATTTTATGATGTATTCTGGTCTGATCATTGCCCCTATGTTGTTGAGTGCAGGTTAGACACTATTAAAACGAAATTAGAAGTTACGATAAAATTATGTAACAAAGTAATATGAGCCGAAAGGGTCAGTGATCGGATTGAAGTATATTATGATATGTGTAATAGCAAATTAATATCGCTTAAGGTACTAGATGTAAAACTGTAAAATACCTCGGTGTGTTGTTAGACGAAAAACTTAGCTGGCTCCCACACATTGATCTTATTTCATCCCGGACTCGTATACTTATTTGGACATTTAAAAAGCTAAGACACATTGCTGATTTTGACTTATTGCGCACAGTATACTTTACTTTAGCACAATCAATTATAGGCTATTGCATAAGTGTCTGGGGAGGATCGTGCAAAAGTTTTTTTAATTAAGCTCGAAAGAGCACAGAGATGTTTACTAAAAACTATGACTTTCAAACCTTATAGATACTCAACAAAATTATTATACAGAGAATGCAAGTTGCTGTCTGTCAGGCAATTATACGTTCAAAATTTGATCACCAAGCAACACGATCGCACTCCCTACGACCCTGAGATCTGTCGTAATAAACGTAGAATACCCAATGTACTGGCACCGTTTAGATGCCGCACTGTTTTTGCTAGACGACAAAGCGCATATCTCTCTATAGTACTCTATAACAAACTTAACAAAATTCTAAATTTCTATCCTCTTTCAAAACACGAGTGTAAAATTAGAGTTCGTGATTGGTTGTTGTCATTAGATTACAATAAAACAGAAAATTTATTTATTCAATATGATTTAATTTAATTTGAACAATGAACAAAAACAGGGAAGTGATTAATGTGTGGACAATTAATATTAACGTTTCGTTTATGTTTATGCATAATTTATATATGAACTTTAATATTTATGTATGTCTATATATATATATATATATATATATATATATATATATATATATATATATATATATATATATATGATAATTATATAAGTATATATACACATATATATGTGTGTGCTCATAATATATGTATAGTATTAGTTTAGTATTAGATATAACACATATAGAATACTTTATTATATTACAACTTTTATTATTTTTTGATTTAATTTTGTAAATTTGTTAAATTTGTAAAGTTGTTTACTTTTCTTTTGTTTCAACAATGAAAACATGCATAGTTCATTTAGTATTACCTCTTCTTTTAGTACAACTCTGGGAGAGGCCGCTGATTCTTAAGATACAGACTCGTCTAGTTTAGGAGTCAGAGACTTCATAAAATTTCTTGTGATTTAAATTTGATAATAAATAATTATTATTATTATTATTACCTGAGGAACTTAGCGTATGTTATATCACACTGTAACAATACTCATAATAGGTTGATGATTGATGAAATGTACAATAATATTGTTATGTATCGAGGAGCACCGCCTTCTGCATTTGAGCCTGGAGGAGTCCGTCACGGAAACCCAGTCGCCTCAGATGACCCGAGAGGCTGACTGGGATTAACCCGTTCGCAGAAACGACCACAGGAATAATTTCGGTAGGCAGACCACCCCACATGTCAGTCACCTCGTGAGCCAGGTCCAGATATTTAGTCAGCTTATCTGTTTCGGCTTTCACGAGATTCTCGTCATAAGGAATGGTAATGTTGACCAAAAATATCCTTGTCTGTGCCCGGTCCATCAGCACAATATCAGGCTTATTCGCAAGAATAGTCCTGTCTGTGATGATGGCCCGGTCTCAGTAGAGCCTGGCGCGGTCATTTTCGAGCACGGCTTCCGGCAAGTACTTATAATATGGCAGTTTCCGATCCACGAGACCGTATTTCAGAGCGAGCTCCTAGTGTAGAATCCTGGCTACTAGATTGTGTCTGTGCAAATACTCAGAGTTAGAAAGCACCGAACAACCGGAGATGACATGCCTAGGTGACTCACCGGGATGGCGACAAGCTCGACAGATGTCGGCGGCGCCATCCTTTAGGATGTATTTCCGATAATTGTTTATCCTAATAACCTGATCCTGTATCGCACAGACAAAACCCTCGGTTTCCCCAAAGAGGTCACCGAAACGTAGCCAGTGGAGGGAGGCGACTGTGTCTACGAAAGGCTCATGTAGAGCCTTGTAGAACCTCCCGTGGAGCTCCTTCTCCTTCCATACGGTCTCCCGGTCGGAAATGCACTGTAATACTGGGTCTTGCCATTGCTCGTTGGCTAAGAATAGAGGAGTAAGCCCTTTATCATACGAAATGACGTCCCTATAGAATGGATCACCCGATCTTACCAGAAAGTAATTACGGAGGCTGCACACTTCACGATTATGGATGGTGAGAGCGCTCAAAAAACCGCCTCCACCATGTTTCCGCGGCAAGTACAGCCTCATTACTGACGATCTCGGGTAATGCATCCTGTGAGACGTCATAACAGTGCGGACTTTTCTATCCAGAGAATTCAGTTCGGTCTGAGACCACCTGAGTATGCCGAAGATATATATGAGGACAGGCATGTCACAACCGTTATATGCGTGTGTCTTATTCACACCCGACAAAAGACTGTTGAGCACTTTTGTCAAGCGTGCGTAAAACACATCGCAAACTGACTATTTCATGTCCGCCTCATCGATACCTATGTTCTGTGACATACCCAGGTATCGGTATGTTTCAGCCTCGGATAGGGTATTTATGTTGATGGGCATAGAATAAGTCTATGCCCTCAGAGTTAGCAACCCTTCCCCTTTTCACATGTAGGACCGCACACTTATCCGTCCCTAGCTCCATTCTAATGGAATCGCTAAAATCACAAGTGATGTTTAGCAATTCCATAAGATGGGAATATTAAAATAAATTAATATTAAAATTATTATTATTAATTTCTTTCTCTTAATTTTTCTTTATATTTATTCTGCCAGTACTTTTTGTAGATATGGTGTACTGTTAAGAAGATTATTTAATGTTGATATAAATATATGTAAATACAAAAGGCTTCAAATCCCATACAATTAATTAGGCTGTTTTGAAGCTCAGTTAGTACACTTCACCATTTAGAACTTCTCTTATTGACTAGTGGTAAAGCAAGCACGCAGCTCACCCAATCGTAACTTACCATCACTGCCTATAAATATCACTAGATCATCTAAGTATCACTAGAATAAACGAACGTGTTTTACCCAAACCGCATGTGTTTGCATGTTCCGGCCTAGAAAGTAATTGAGTGCCTCTTTAAATGCACCACGGCTTACCAAACACTGGCTTCATTATCCCATCCCATCACAATTCCATAGCTAAATAATTTTCCTCTAAAGACTTCCACAAAGTACTGGTTTGTAGCGTTGGATTAAAATAAGTTAAAATAATAAAAACATTAAAATAACGACGTATTGACAGAAGAGTGATGTAATTTAGTTTGTGGCAAATCTTTGCAAGTATTGGATTTCCATTAGACGTATAAAGGAAAATCTGACGTGTCGAAGAAAAATTACTTGAACATAAACGAAAGTTAGAAATAAATAAGCATTGATAAATAAAGTGAATATTGAAAGAAAATAACACACATTTTATAGAAATATATTAATCAGGAAATTATCGATCAAATAATGGATATTAAATTACATTAAAATAAATTATTTTTAGTATTTCATATAATTCTTATTGGTATTATTCATTATAAATTAATGTTTATGGTTTTTCTTTTATTGAAGTGACAAGGGAACTAACACTTCACTCGGTGATAAGTGGCTACTGCAGCCCATCTGTAACCAACGTAGGTTTACGTGGTAGAGCCATGTTGTACGTGGTAGAGCCATGCTGCAGCTATATTAGTAGTATAGTAGTAGCACGAATGGGTTGGCTCGACCGGGGAAGGACCACGCTCTTACAGAAAGCGTAAGATAGCAGGGTAGCGCTGCTGTGTTTCGTATGGTGATTGCAGAGAACTGGAGACTCCTTTTTACTGGAAAAGAGGCATTCCATCTTAGTCCTCACGTGTGACAACGCATCTGCATTATGGTTCTTTATTGAGGATAGATGTGGATGTCTATGGGTCTCAGCAATAACTTACCATCAGGTGGACTGTGTGCTCGTAATCACTCTATCCTATTTAAAAAGAAAACTTTGAACAACGAAGGCTACAATTGTGTCTAAGATCACCATCGTGGACTAAGATGGAATGCTTCTTAGACTGTAATTAAACTGGCTCCCTATACCTTTCAGACCGAACACAGCTGTGCGCGTTTTGCTGCTTGGTGATAGAAGTTGGTAAAAAGGTGGACTGCTAGACAAGGAGGACCAGAGTCGCATGGTCCGTTTCTGATAACAACTAGCTTACAGGCGAAACATTTGTCGTTTTATCCTGGTTAGTGCGTAATTCCTTGTGTAGAGTTAGAAGGGGTGTTGACTCGAATGAAGGTACATATTAAGCGCTTTTAATACACACCATTTTTTCACGCAGATATTAGCAAATTAACTTTCATATATATTTTATATATTTATTTATGTAAACACAACAAGATACTGAAACATTTATACAGTGAGAAACTGAAAAAGTAGTGGGCAACAGTATCTTTTTATTTAGAGATAAAGCTAAATAATAATAAAAACTACGGTTGTTAACGAGCCTGCAAAGCAAATACAGCAAAAATACCTTCTAAGAGACAATAATCTTTAAGGGGAAGGTGTATGACAACAATAGACTTAGATAGGCCATAACGAATGAATAATTACCTGATATTAAAGTAAGACTACAACATACATAATAGTTCAAACTGAATAGCAGCTTTTTGTTATTGGAAATAACGTTTATAGTCCACTCGCACAATGTGATGAATGTTGAAAGCACCGACATTTTATGTGCGTAGGTGAGTGCTTTACTTTGTTACATCAGCGCAGTTTCCGAGTTACGTGTTTTAGATACCGTTCTGGGCAACCAAAACCCTCTTACCTATTTCTAACGCTATATAGAAATTAGAATAGAAGCTAAATACCACTGCCTCTTGTTTTTCTATCTCTGTTTAACCTAATTGTTGACTAATAGTGAATGCTCTATGGCATTAAGTCCGCTATATGTACAACTTTGTACGTGAAAGTTTAAATAAATAAATAAATATACAGAGCCGGTAAAGTAATAAACCTGTAATTATGTAGCAGTGCTTGCTGTTGTGTTCCGATGAATGTTGAATCTGAAAATGATCTGAAGGGTTAACAGAGCCAGTATAGTTGCAGACTGTGAGGCTTTCTGTCTTAGTCCTCAGAGGTGACAGCAAATCTGTAGTATTCCTCGTTTGAAGATGGCTGCAGGTGTCCATGGACTGTGGTAGCCACTTACCATCAGGTAGGTTATTAGTTCGTTTGTGTCTTCTATCTCTCAGTTCTATCTCTACCTAATATAAAACAAAGTCGCTTCTTGCCATCTTTTTTTTTTTACGTGAGGAAATGCCTACGCATACCCGCCTCGCGGGGGGAAGTACGGGTTATATCGGACTCGCACCTACTAAAACCCCAAGGTGTTCAACCTTCGCCGCATATTGGCAAGGCCACGGGAACGCTTTCGCACACATCCGCGGTCCCACCAGCGCCGGCCACCCCATCGCAGCCCCTTCTTGGGGGAAGAATTCTCCACCCCATTCTCCTTCCTCCACTTGCGTAACGGCCCCCCTGAGTCCGATACGCGGAGGCAAGGAAAAATGGCGGGCAAGGAAAAATCGAGCGCTCAGTAGTACCCGCTTTCCCGACCACAGCGGCGGATCTGGTCTCTGGTTCCGCCGCCAACCAAGTTTCGGCCGCGGAGAGTAGGAAGAGGGCGCTTCGAAATACTGACACTCCTCTCCCCAAGCGGTCCCACCACCACCGCATCAACGGTGCGGCCCCGTCGGTGTCACGGAGGATAGAGCAAGTGGCGCATCGCCATACCAACACTCCTCTTCCTTCAAGCCATCTGTACGCTTATCGCTTAACGTCATCTTTTAAACTACGCAACGGAATTTGATGCGGTATTTATCACTAGACATAATTATTCAAGAACAAGGTTTTTATATATAATACATGCATATTGTAAATTATAAAATTTCACTGGCCGTGTGTATGTGACTGAACTATTAAACGGACCGATTTTTATGAAACTTTGTGTGTGATTAAGTTGGTTAGAGAATGGTTTAGATTCACAATTGGACCCGGTAGGTGGCATTGTTTTTGAGATCCAGATATTAATCGTGCGAAACCGGGATCTCTTGTTAACAATAATAAGAGTTGGTCTAAATTTAGGAAAAAATATTTATGCCACGTGGTAGCGGTACAAAATCCACCATCCCTTTCCGACACGCGGTTGTCTATGGGATACGCTTAATATCGTGAATGCGGGCGTGAAATATCCAGACCGGCGACGAAAAGCGTCAAAGACGCGAAACATCTGGTATGGTGATCGTCAATACAGTTATAAAGCGTGACGATTAAGACATCCTTTTTACCAGGGAAGAGGTTTATAGCCTGTGTGCATATTCTGTCAGACCGTGGTACTTCCTAGTCGAGCCGACACATTCGTGTTACTACTACTATAGAGTTTCAGCATGGCTCTACCACGCATAAAAATCTTTAATTATGTATTGCATTTGTGACGCTTTCCTAAGTACAGAATGTTGAAAATCCCGCGTACTGTAACCTAACTTAGCAGAAGTATGTTATATATACTGATTTTTTTATAGACTATAAACCGCTCTTTAATAATAAAACGTTACAGAATGTTACGTTTCCCTTTCTTTACTGTATATTAATATTAATTTAATAAATTCACGTGAACAGGCTGATGAATATTGATATTACTAAAAGTTAAAGTCTGTTTATTGTAATTATTTTTTGGCATCATAGTAACTTAGTTCATATAGGTGTCTCCTTGGAGAATAAATACTCAGTGGAGGAATCGGAAGCTGTTGTTAGTGCTTCCAATTATTTTGTTTGTGTAAAATACAAAAATTTAAAAAAGAACATGTTCGTTGAGAACTAGTTCATTTTTTGTTTATTTGGCTTACTAAGGCGCGATTACACCGCCGCTAGACAGTCATGCATATAAAATACATATAAAATATTTCGTTATATTTTTAATTATACTATATTATATTAAATAATTATATTTTAGACAACGGAATATGTGACTTCTATTAATCTTAAGGCGTTTTTTTTTAAGTCATGAATTACCATTTATAAGTTTTTCTGTACGTCTGTCTGCATATTGATAAACTAGCTCTAAAATTAAGTTCTACAATCTTCATTATTAAGATTAGACACCTGGCTTGTGAAGAAACACCTAAATTGTGTTTTATTCTGGCGTCAGCAGCTCGATTGGAAATAATATTCATTTTGCAAAAGCAAGCGACACGGGGTCTCTATGACTTAGTGCCAAGTTACTTCTCGACGTTCTCAAGAAAACTGATATTTCTTGCGACGTTTTTTAGTTTTGAGAACATTATAATATGTGTATGGAAAAATATAGTTATTTAATTTAAAACCTTAAAGATGACCAAGTTGTTAGGCTTCCTAAATTTATATTGGCCCAGCCTATACTAATCATTTTTTGTTAATATAAAAATTTTACAATATAATCTGTATGTATACAGAAACGGAGTGCAATTATAACGCATGTCAAATATAAAATGTTTTTAAGACTTTGGAAAAGGCCATTGTAAATCATCAATATAGTGAGGACAATGATGTGCGAAAATAACTCGTAGTCTGTACTTGTAAGTCTATTGGTCAATTGTTAAAACTGGCCTTAAAAACATATATAAATATATCTATGACATATTACACTTAGAGTTAGTAGTTAGTAGTAGATATATTTATATCTGAAGTCTTGTTTTGCGAACCAGTGTACATTTCGATGTACATAAGAGGTTAAAATAAGCGCAAATTGAACTAAAACCTTTGACTTTGACTTTAAAACACTGGAACTTTTTAGCTAATACCGATCTACAGCTGACTTCAAACAAACAAATGCAACATAGATACATTGCCAGTCCTGAATACTAATTTACATCGTATCACATCTTGCAATTACACTGATTGCCAATATCCTTTAGACCGGTTCACAATAGTACATTGTGTGGCATTAACCTTTGATAGATAACCGTCGTGAGGAGTGCACAAACAATGGAATATTATTTGAGTATCAAACTAAAGTGCGTTACATGCAATGTCTTGATGTGGTAGAGCCATGTTGCAGATCACTTCTTAATTTACAGCCGGATTAACTTTCACTTAACGAGAGTTTCAAATTAACATCCAAAGTTACGAACAGAATTATGAAATACGAGAGTCGTGCCTTTTGGGCCAATCAAAGTGGAAAATACGGTTCAAATATAAGTCCGATGACTGTATGTAACTTTGGACACAACTCCCTATTTCCGATTGCGTATTTAAAATATTTTTTAGAATTCTAGGATTTTTTTTCTAGAAATTTCTAGGGGACAGAGCGTTGACTTCATTAGGTCTCGTCTAATGAAGTCAACGCTCCGTCCCCCTCGTGCTCTGTTCCAAAGTCCCGAAACCTTTCAGCTCGAGTTACAAAACCGTTTTCAGTGCCTGGAAGACTGCAATGAAGTGAACGATTTGAATGACAAGTTCGTGGAAACTGTCCATGCGGTCAGAGCTAAGTTCTGCAAGACCCGCCGCAGAAGAACACAAAAACTCTCCGATCACACTCTTAATCTCATGGCTGTTAGACGGGAGATGAAGCTACATTCTTCAACAGACTTGACAGCATACAGGCATCTGAACAGACAGATCTCCAAATGCATGCGGCGGGACTTACGCAACTTCAATACAGCTCGTATTGAAGAAGCGGAACCAAGGCTCCAAAGTCTTTGCCAGAGATCTGTCTGCCAGAAAGAGCCAACTGTCAAAGCTGAAGACAGAATGTGGCAGCATCGTTTCCGGGACACCTGAGATTTTGAGTGAGATTGAGAGGTTCTTTGGGCAGCTGTACACATCATCGTTGGAGCCACACGCAAGTGTGAGTAACGATCCAAGAGCGAGTCTCATCCGACACTATTCCGAAGATATCCCGGACGTCAGTCTGAGCGAGATTAGAATGGCTCTCCAGCACCTTAAAAACGGTAAGGCCCCAGGCGAGGATGGAATTACAGCGGAGCTTCTGAAAGCGGGTGGAAGACCGGTACTTGAAGTCCTTCAGAAGCTCTTTAATTCCGTCCTCCATGGTGGCATTACACCGGAGGCGTGGAGCAGAAGTGCGGTGGTCTTGTTCTTCAAGAAAGGTGACAACACTCTCTTGAAGAACTACAGACCGATTTCCCTTCTGAGCCGCATCTACGTGCTGTTTTCGAGAGTCATTACGAATCGTCTCGCGCGCAGACTTGACGACTTCCAGCCTCCCGAACAAGCCGGTTTCCGAAAGGGCTTTAGCACCATAGACCACATACATACCCTTCGGCAAGTTGTACAGAAGTCCGAAGAGTACCATTTGCCACTATGTCTGGCGTATGTGGACTATGAGAAAGCCTTTGATTCCGTCGAAATTTGGGCGGTGCTGCAGTCCCTTCAGCGGTGCCAAGTTGACTGTCGGTATATCGAAGTGTTGAAGTGCTTGTACAGTAGGGCTACGATGGCTATCCGAGTACAGAACCAGAGTACGAAACCTATCCAATTGCAGAGAGGTGTAAGACAGGGTGACGTCATATCCCCGAAACTCTTCACCGCTGCATTGGAAGACGTTTTCAAGCTTCTGGACTGGAAAGGATACGGTATCAACATCAATGGCGAGTACATCATTCACCTTCGATTTACCGACGATATAGTCCTTATGGCAGATTCGCTGGAGGACCTAAGCACTATGCTCAATGACCTCAATAGTGTTTCCCAACGGATAGGTCTTAAGATGAACATGGACAAAACAAAGATCATGTTTAATGTCCAGGCAGTGGTATTTTTCTGATGACAACTATAAAAAAACTGCATTTGTCAACCCGTTTGCCACGCGTGGCAACTATGACAAATATTCCCCTTGCGAGGCGATCTATGTGGAAGCCTCTGCTCACCAATGAACTTTTTATAGGAATATACATTTTTTTAATTTTGTTGTAAATTTATGTTTAAAAAAAGCCCTGCTTGGTTTCTTACTGGTTCTCCCCAGGACAACTTTTCCGAACTAATGTTAAAGCCTAAATGACTTTTAATAACTATTTTCGTAGTCTATATTATATAAAAATTAAGAACCAAAAAGTAATTCTATTCTATAAACTGTAATTGTAATCTGTAACCATTCACTGCCAGTCATAGTAGGACTTTCAAATTGAACGGAGGATTTGCCATAATTGCTTCTGCCTACCACCGTCTTACGTATTTTTGCCACGATACAGCGTGCGTGCGTGAATTGCTTTTTTTAGGTATGAAGAATATAAAGAGCCAGTTTAATTACAGATTGGCACAGCTTGTACATCTTCAGCTTTCATTGAAGTTACTTGCGAAAGTCCGCAGGCTACAGTAGCCACTTGAGTGATGGATGGTAAGTTCATTTTATATTAAGAAAGATAAATATTCAAAAGAAACACTAAGTAATAATGCAGCACCAAGCAACTAAAATTCAAGCCCAACTGCGCACTACTTTCCTGTACTTTAACAAAAGTTATGAGTATAATCGGAATTACTTCCTCAGTGCTTCCTCACCGCGTCGTTAGTGAAATTAATGGAATAACAGTTTATTTTGTTATTATTATTTCAAAGTAAAGGAACGGTTTGTTAGGAAAACATTAAATACGGTATATTTAGCTGCGGTAATTAAAAATACACGTGAGAGTTTTACGGTTCGTGTGGTGACCGTGATTGGCCATTGGTCATGAAAATGCTTTTGAATCCAGTGGTTCGTTATTCAATGCATTATAAATAATATGCAATCCTGTGGTGAGAATATACAATACACCATATCATCCATCGGGGGTCTTAAAAGGCGACATAAGAACTAAACTAAACCAAAAAATGTAGCATCTTCCCGATAACAGCTGAATAAAAATTAAAAATAAAACTACCGTTGCCAATCTACTTGGCAAGCGTGTCAACTATACTCCTTTATGAGGCAATCTATGATGAAATTCTATGTTCAAAAGTAGACTTTAGATATTTTTTTAATTTATAGAATAATGTTTACAAACGAGCACACTGTGCACATGATGGTATCTAGATACTGTAAGTAGAAGCTGTGGTCCTTCCTGGTGTTGTTTTCCCTGAAGACTAAGTTGGAATCGTTTCGAAGGGTCTCCGGTTCTCTATACTCACCACACGAAACACAGTAGCATTATTCTGATAGTTTACGTTGGTGTTCTGTGTGAACGTCGTCCTTCGCCGCTCCAGCCTACTCGTTCGTGTTACAAGCTGTAACTTTTATGCTGCAGCATGCAGTGTTGTAGACAACGTAGGTAGTTTGTGATTAAATAATTAATTAAATATAGCCGTTTTAGCTATCCAAAAATCCATCTATAGACTGCTATGTGTAGATAAAACGTGACTAAAGCGTTTCTTTGAAAGTTTTGTTTAGGTACTCTCGAGTGACTAATCCGTCTTTTCGAGCACCCCTCTAACTGCTGTCTGAACTATTGTGTACTTGCTTATATTTACACAGAAACAAACAAACAGTGAAAATGATCCTGAGACTGATTTTCCTTTGTATATTTTTTAATTTTGTGTCATATAATTTTTTGTTTACAGTTATAAGGCCTATTTTGTACAAATGGTTATGAAGCCTAAACAGAAGGAAGAGAACAACCTCTTAGTAGCCGAGAAAAAGATTTTGTGAAGGATGGAAGGTAAGATGGCAGCTGGTGCGTCCGAAAATCTCAGAAGTATAAAAGCTCATGGCTGAGCCAAATACCATTGTAGAAATAAAAACACATCGTCTCTGGTGACTCGGTCATGTAGAACGGATAGGAAAGAATCAAAGTTTAAAGAGAGCACATTTGGGACGATAGACTAAATCAACTGTAAATTAAGTAAATTTTAAATAATTATTTACTCGTATGTCAAAATTATTACAGCAATATCAAAATGGAATAAATATGATTCTAAATAAAATGAACTGAATACTTTTTGGTGGTTATGGATTATGTCACCATTAAAATGTTTTACATTTTAAACATTTTAATGGTGACTGAATTTGTTTATTTTGAAAGTTTCTAAATTATTCAATTTTAATCCTTTACAGTACGTGTGTAGAATATTAAATGTCAACTGTATTCGAAAATGTAAGGCAAATACTGATTAGTTTTATTCTGCAAGATATCTCTTTAATCCAATAACAATTTCAATCCAATGTCAATTTCAATCCAATGTACTTACAATGTTGACAATTTACCATACTCTCGAAAACAATTTTGTTAACATTGGACTGAAATCGATATTGCGCTTTTATTGCCCAAAAATTTTGTCGTCACATACAACAGCTACCTTCAGCTGCGTTACTCTTAGCAACAGGCATGTTTTTATTTATCGTTAACCAGTGAAGCCATCATAAACTCTTTGTAACGTTCATAAATGAGCATTTAAGTAGTAAAAACATTTAATAAATGGTATAATTCGTCAAACATTACACCTTGCCACACATTTCTTATAATCAAATGTTATATTTGCGAGCTTTAAAAATTATATGGCTGTATAGAGCGTGCTTTTACCTCGTTTCTTTCGTAATGTCAGAAAAATAATGTTATCACGAATCACGAAACAAAGTAAAGAAATTTCAACTTATCATTTTGTTTAAAGTTTGGTGAACGTAAAGTGCTTTTAAAGTATGTGTGAATTACTAAAAGACATTTCAATTTGGGTATAACTATAAGCAGTTTGAAATAGTTCATTGCCACAATAACACAGCTGTAGATGACAGGGGGAACACACCGCCGACCATCCCGCGGTGTGAGTGCTCCATGCGGGAAGTGCTGTTTACACAACGCTTGGTGCTTAAAGCACTCTTCTCCCAGGACGTCAACAAGTCGAGTGGGCCTAATGGAGTTCCGCCTATTGTGCTGAAGACGTGCGCTCTGGAGTTGGCACCGGTTTTAACACGTCTTTTTTGGTACTTCTACTACCTTGGCGTAGTCCCAAATTCATGGAAGACAGCTTTGGTGCACCCGATCCCTAAAAAAGGCGACCGCTCAGATCCGTCTAACTACAGGCCTATCGCTATCACCTCCTTGTTCTCCAAAGTAATGGAAACCATTATTAATAGCCAGCTCATGCGGTACCTTGAGGATCGCCAACTGATTAGTGATCGCCAGTACGGTTTTCGTCGAAGTCGCTCAGCTGGTGATCTTCTAAGTTACCTTACTCATAGATGGGCGGAGTCAGTGGAGTCCAAGGGGGAGGCGATGACCATTAATTTGGACATAGCGAAGGCTTTCGATCGGGTTTGGCACAAAGCGCTTCTTTCAAAGCTGCCTTCCTATGGGCTTCCCGACAAATTGTGCAATTGGGTCACCAGTTTTCTTGCAGATCGGAGCATCAAGGTCGTAATAGACGGCGCATGCTCCGATTACAAGCCCATAAACGCTGGTGTTCCACAAGGCTGCTTGCTATCACCAACGGTGTTTCTTTTGCATATAAATGACATGTTGTAAACCAGTAACATTCATTGATATGCATATGACAGCACTGGTGACGCTTTATAAACCGGCCGTGCCATTATTTCTCGGGAGAACGTCGCCGAGTACCAGAACAAACTTGTGTCTGAGGTGGAGACTTTGTTAAACAAAGTCTCAGACTGGGGGTGACTAAATCTAGTCCAGTTCAATCCCCAGAAGACACACGTTTACGCCTTAACAGCTAAAAAGAACCCCTTTGTCGTATCTCCTCAGTTTTAAGGCACTCCCCTTGTTTCCTCAGCAAGTATCGGTATCCTCGGTGTCGGCATATCGAGTGACGTGCAGTTTCGTGGTCACTTAGAAGAGAAGGCCAAATTGGCCTCTAAAGAGCTTGGCGTGCTCAGCAGAGCGGGAAAGTATTTCATGCCGGCACACCGCTTGCAACTTTACAAGGCGCAAGTTCGGCCTCACATGGAATACTGTTCCCATCTCTGGGCAGGGGCTCCCCAGTGCCAGCTCTTTCCACTTAACCGCATCCAGCGCAGAGCGGTTCGAATCGTCGACGACCGAGTTCTTTCCGAGCGGCTTGACTCACTGGCACTGCGTAGAGATGTTGCATCTCTTTGCGTATTTTATCGCATCTACCACGGGGAGTGATCTGAGGGATTGTTCGGACTAATTCCAGCCGCTCAATTTCACCATCGCACATCGCGACAAAACTCGCGATACCATCCATATCATCTGGATGATTGGCGGTCCACTACTGTGCGATTTAGAAGAAGTTTACTTCCTCGCTCAAGTTCCTTGTGGAATCGATTACCACCTGCGATTTTTCCGGACCTATATGACTTAGGGACCTTTAAGAAAAGAGCCTACTCCTTTTTAAAAGGCCTGCAGCGCATCTGCGATTCCCCTGGTATTGCAGTTGTTCATGGGCGGCGGTAGTCACTTACCATCAGGTGAACCGCATGCTCGTTTGCCCCCTCTCATATATATAAAAAAGCTTGCCGTCCAACTTTCAGAACAGTTAAGAAAATCTTATGAAACAGAGAAAGTAGGCATACATCTTCAAGCTTATTAGGCGGAATAAAATAAATAATAATGGTCGAGGTGATTGATAACAGTCACAGGCGGTCAAGTGTTGTTTTTGGAGACTCAACTTACAATTTACTTTTCTCACCACTTTTGTAATAACTATCTATCTAATAATATTTAATTTTATTTTAATTTTATTAATTAATTTAGTATAGGGTCTATGTATTTGTATGCATTTGAATTCTGATTCATAATCTATACATATAATAAATCTGTAGAAAAGCCGTGTCTGTAATTGTAACATATTTTTGAAAAAAACAAGTCCATATTACTAAATAAAGTGTGCTGAAGCTAAATTAGTGGTTTTTAGAATTTTCGTCTGTCTGTCTGTCTGTCTGTCTGTGTATTACCGATTCACGCCAAAACTACTGGACCAATTTCCATAAAATTTTATATGTAGGTATTTAGTACCGCGGGGCAACTTATAGGCTACTTTTTATCCAATTACGAAACTTAAAAAAGAAGGTTAAGTATTTTTCTTTCTTTAGATGTTAATTTTCTATTATATATGATTATTTTAGTTAATAGGCGGGATGACGGGTGTTTTTAAAATAAATATTATATTTGTAAATTTAGTTTAAATTAGTTTTAACCTTTGCACAACAATTTGAAACTCCGCTGACGATATACGTTTTAATTATCAAAACAGCGCCATCTATCATCAAATGACAAAAGCCTACATTTTGCCTTTAGTAACTAATAAATTATATAAATAACTTACATTTATATGTTTACATAATTACATTAATAAAATTATTTTAAAATCCTAAGCCTTAATTTAATCGTTATTTCATTTTAAAAGTGCAATAATTAAAATTTAAAAAATAATAGATAAATTGACATCTATTATCTAAAAACATCATGACATCGTCTATCAAACGTAATATGAACATTTATATTATTTTGAACTAAAAACATATCAATTTTCATACGTTTAATACTATATCTGTATGTAAACTGATTAAAACTGATCCGTCCTGCAATGATTGCAAAATTCTCATGAAATAATTATTTCGTGAAATGGTGTCATTTCATGATATTTATCACTGTTTGTTGACCATGTCATTATATAGCTTAGCCAAACAAAGAATAGAGATCGTTTAACGATATCACTAACTTAACACAATATTGCTATTTCATGACAATATTTTCATATCGTCAAATAGTTTTTCACCGCTAGCGGCGCTGATAGCGTGTTTTTTTAACGGAAACAGATTTTTTACAGAATCAACATCACTTATTGCCTTTTTTATATAATAAATAAATGATCCCGGTTTTGGGGTGGCTCTTGAGCCTTCTTTCTTCTATAGCCGATATTACTAGATAGTATAGTTTTGACTTTCATAGTATTAATGTAATATAGCGCCGTCTACTTTCTCTAAATAAACTAATGATAAGTAACTGATAAAATTAAATTTTAGAATGCTACCGAATTCTTATTCGTGCAGCATCAAAAATTGTCACACTTAAAAATATCTAGACCGGTGGTCATTATCGGGATTATTTATCACAATAACCACGTTTGGCAAAATGGCCAACATCACTGTTGTACACAAAACTGAGATTAGGAGAGAAGCTCTTTAGTTCAATATATTGTTTGTCTGTCGGCATAGGTTTCATTTTACCTACTTCATATGTTATCACGTTATCTGATGGAAATTAAGTGCACTGCGTGATTTTATCTCTATTTGATGGAATAGTTCGTGGTATCGTTGGGTTTCTAACTACTCGGTAGATATGGTCAACAATGGTACAAAAGCTGTTTCAGTTTTTATGAATTTTATTTAAACAAATACGAGAGCCGTGTAGCTCGCCGTGAGATTTCATCACGGCAAGGGAGCAAAACGTGTACGAGTCCTTTGAGGACAAATTAATCTGTTATGGGAAATTTTACGTACTGACTTACTACATAGGTACCCAGTGAAGTGGTGAAGAAAAACTTCGTGGGCAAACCCAAATGTCGGAGTAGTAATTGAAGGATTGCGGCATACTCTTTTCTGCTCACAAACTATAGGTAATGGGGAGCCGTGTGCACAGTACGAGTAGTGAGACGTATGTAAGCTGCTACTTTAGTTTTTATACCTTTAATGAGACTTATAAATCAGTTTGTTGGATTTTTGTATTTTTGAGTTTTCATATTATCAGACAAATCAAGATTTTTGTGACAGTAGTGGTTTCATAGCTCACATTAGATATGGAAATGAACAGGCTGTTGCGAAAAAATACTTTAAATATCGAAGATTGCAGATTTTACTTAAACAAAGATATATTTTATTTTACTTGTCAAAGGCAAAGGTAAATTTCATAGTACACAAGCATTATTATATATTTTTACATATATGTTAAATGCAATTTGAAGTGTCGATTTACCACGTTCTCGGCGGTGAAAGAAAACCTGATTATCTGAGAAGTTCCCCAGCTGAGGTGATCCAGTGTTGGCACTTTTTTTATCCAAAAGCTCTGTGGCCTGTGCCCAGTAGTGACATGTATGTAGGTCGCTACTTTTTTTAGTTTTAATGGGGCAATTATGCTGTTTTATATCATTTATATTTTCGGAGATGTTACGTATGTACCGTAATATTTACGGTAGCAAAGATTCGAAAGAATAGAACTCATCATCGTTATCATTATAACCTATCAAAAGTCCACTGAACTGAACATAGGTCCCCCCCATAACTTGTCAAATAGGCTGGATATTTGCAGGCAGGTTGGCATCCGCAGCATTTATTATTTTGAACTGTTGTCAGGAATATGATGTTGCCCATCTCCTGTTTGTTTTCCTCTATTGCCTCTTAAGACACACACGGAACGATATGAGCTGGCGGATTCTCTTTCGCCGCCATAACAAGGCGAATATTTTTCTGCTTTCGATCATGAGTGTAGTTCTACCTACGATCACTGCGAATAGAAATTCATTTGCAATAAAAGTAATCATAAGGATTTTAGCGTGTTTAATTTTAACTTTTATAATTGATGACGTTTCGGGCAATATACAGAACCCATGGAGAGGCGGCGGGGGTTTATTTGTTGTCTATCAGATCCGATATAATGGTTGGGACGATACTCAACATGTTGACACACTTTCAGTCTTCTCGGAGCGTCGGTGCTTCACATCAGCAATACGTTGTTTTACGCAAATTTTTATGGAACTTTCTTCCAAAGATGTGTTTTGTACAACACGCTTAAATAGAAGTCGAAATGTAACGCAATTTATTACAATTTGTTTTATCATATGTGTAGTATTCATTTTGATCAGAACTGCATTTATGACATTTTGAAGTCTACTCGAACGTAGGAAAAAAATCAAAATCTATTATATGGTGCCAATCAATATTAAATGAAAACAACGATATGAATCAAATATCGCATATAAGACCATGAATTCATCATTATTTTGATAAAAATAAATTATGAATGAATGTAAAGAGTAAATAATAATAGTAAATTTGGATTCCAAGACTATTTATCTTTGTTATGGATAGATACATCGGAAGACAGGTCCAATAAAAAAAATTGTAGATATTTCTAGACATATGATATTAATGCAATTCTGAAAAACTTATTTCTGCACGTGTCCCTCAACCATCTAGGTCCAATAGTCTTTGGGAATTCAAAAAATTCTTTGAAAAACTGACATAGATACACAGACACCGACTTGACTCTAAAAGTGATCGAACTTTACTTAATTTGGCGTGGAATAGATTTAATGATGTTTCTAAAAAAGAAGACCACGCGAGCGAAGCCGCGGGTAAAAAGCTAGTCGAGAATAAATGCCTATCGTCTACAACATTTAATTATCATCAAGTAGACTGTGTGCTCCTATGTCACCGTTATTCTATAAAAATGTAGGGATGTTTTTTTATCTATATTGAGATATATCTGTTCTGTAATTTCTTGTGTTACTATACCCAAGTATTATCCGTTATAAAATTGAAAGCATAACCGAAGCGAATAAAAGGCAAGGACAGTAGGTCATAGAGGACAAAAAACGTTATAAGTAATGACTATTTCTTTGTTATAATGTATAGTGATAAAGATATGACGAATATACTGTTGGTCGATTAAATAAATTCTTATGTTTCAAAACAAGTCTAAACCAAAAATATAATATTTTCATTCAGTCTTTTTTTAACGTGAGATAAAATTCACAAGCTCCTAAACTTTACAGTTAATACTATACTTCGAATAAAACTATTTTTACGGATTTTATCGCGTTTAATTTTACTTACTTAAAATTCCCGACGTTTCATAAGTGAAACTGTAAGCAGTTAAGTCTTTTCTAAAACGCATTAGAAAAGCTATCGTGATTTAAAATCTAAGGCGTTTTACTAATCTGATCCGTATGAATATGGCACTGGCAGTTCTCTAAGCTGACCTACACCAAAAAGCTTTAGTAAAGTGAAGTTAATACTTAGAGAGCTTAAAGAAAATACAAATGTGGTTCAGGTCTTTGTAAGAATATTAAAAAAAACCCAATTACGGCAGAGCACACATGAAGGGTAATATTTTTGGCCGATTTATATGTCCGTATTTGTATGTCCGTCGTGTATTTGAGGCGTAAGAATTTTTTTTACTTATTATAAGCCAGTGCTTGTTCACAATCCCACCTTTTGGTAAGTGGTGATGCAGCCCTAGATGGTAAATCGCAGCGAATTTTCACTACCTCCTGACATATGAAATTAGCGTTTTGTCGTACTGACAAATTTGATCTGAAATATCTCCTCTTTGGTTAAGAATTCCAAATTCAAATTTATAAATTTATTAAGCTGGTACATTTTAGTCTTGAAAACAGTCACTCATTTGTTTTTTCCTCATTATTTTTTTTCTTTGGCGTCGCTTATTACCGCACTGTGAAAAACATGAAATATCAGTATATTTACGAGTACGAGTTCTACCGTGGCACCAGTACTGCAGAAATAGCTCGAATGATTAATGATGTGTACGGCGCTGGTGTCGCAAAAGAAAGCACGGTACGTTTTTGGTTTCAACGTTTTCGTTCTGAAAATTTCGACCTTCAGAACCAACCCCGTGGACGGCCGGAGACCAAAGTGGAAAATGAAGAATTAAAGCCTATTGTGGAAGCGGATCCATCACAAAGCACTTCAGAGATAGCTGTAGGCTTTGAGGAAAGTGATAAAACTGTATTAATCCACTTGAAGCAAATCGGAAGAGTAAAAAAGCTTGAACGATGGGTACCTCATGAACTGAGTGAATCGAACTTGCAAACACGCGTCGACTGCTGTGTTACTTTGCTGAACCGACACAATAGTGAAGGGATTTTAAATCAAATCATTACTTGTGATGAAAAGTAGATACTGTACGATAATCGGAAGCGCTCGTCGAACCCTGGAGATCCAACCAAATCCTGCTCTAAACGAAAATTGACTCGGAAAAAGTTACTTGTGAGTTTTTGGTGGACTAGCGCCAGTGTCGTTCACTACAGCTTTCTAAAATCTGGCCAAACGATTACGGCAGATATCTATTGTCAGCATCTGTAAACCATTAAGGAAGAACTAGCTGCTAAACAACCGAGATGGGTCGATCGCTCTAGGCCACTGCTGCTTCACGACAACGCAAGACCACACACTGCACAACAAACAACCACTAAGTTAGATGAGCTACAATAGGAATGTCTGCGACATCCACCGTACTCCCCGGACCTTTCTCCAACAGATTACCATTTTTGCCGAAATTTGGACAACTTCTTTCAAGGAAATAAATTCAACTCCGATGCGGCAGTCCAAATCGCCTTCAAAGAGTTTATTGACTCTCGCTCCCAAATGTTTTTTTAGTAAAGAGATCAATTAACTACATATGACATGGCAAAAGTACATAGATAACAACGGTGCATACTTTGATTAATTAAACATATTTGACAAAAAAATTTACTTTATATTCCTCCCGTACAAAACGCCAATTTCATATGTAAGGACCTAATATCATCCCTACTACAGTAAGTAAGGCGTAAGGTGACAAAGGAAAATAAAACATGAAGTAGGATTTTTCTGATTACACCTCAATATCAATGATAAAACTGCGTTTACGATCCCGCCTGCCAAGTGTGGCAACTATGGCAAATATTCCCACTACGAGGGATAGGTATGGTATAGAAACGGATGGTAAGGAAAGAATATAAGTGCTAGAGTCAAGCTGCAGTATATTATTATTGTAGCACAAATGGGTCGGCTCGACCGGGAAAGGACCACGCTCTCACAGAATACCAGCGTAAATAGCAGCTCAATGCTGCCGTGTTTCTCATGGTGAATGCACAGAAACGGAGACCCTTTTTAATGGAAATGTGGTATTCCATTTGTCCTCAATGGTGGCAATGCATCTGAATTTTGTTTCTTAATCGAGAATAGATATAGATGTCTATGGGCCACAGCATCAACATACTATCAGGTGGATTTTGTGCTCGTTTGTCACCATTATTTTATAAAAAAATTCTATCAAAAGTACTCAACTGAACATAACACATAGGATATATGGTTTTTATGATTATTATGAATAATCTTTGAATGCATGCCCATAGTTCCTTAATTGAATAGTAGTAGTAGAATTTTAACAAATGATTTCTCAATAGAAAAATCAATTTTGCGTGTTACGCTGCCTGAATTAATACTGCGCACATTTTCTTCTTCTCTCTTCTTTATCGACTATGAGAGAACATTGCTGGATGTGGGTCTCAAACGTTGTAGAGTGGATTTCACTGTGAACCGATTTTAATGATTCTTTTTTATAAAATAGGTTATAATTCAGAAGTGTCGCATACACGTGGTAGAGCCATGCTGCAGCTATATTAGTAGTATAGTTGTAGCACGAATGGGTCGGCTCGACCGGGGAAGGACCACGCTCTCACAGAAAACCAGCGTAAAATAGCAGCTTAACGCTGCTGTGTTTCGTATGGTGAGTGTAGAGAACCGGAGATCCATTTTACTGGAAAAGAGGCATTCCATCTTAGTCCTCACGGGTGACGACGCATAAGCATTTTCACTATTTAGAGGATAAATGTGGATGTCTATGAGTCACAGCAGCCACTTACCATCATGTGAACCGTGTGCTCGTTTGTCACCCTATCCTATAAAAAAAACGGCCAAGTGCGAGTCAGACTCGCGCACCGAGGGTTCCGAACAAATCCGTAGGTATGTATGTTTAAAATTATTAAAAATATTTTATCATATAATGTAACTAAAAATTTATGCTTTTTAGCTTGATACCTCCACGCGTTCCTGAGAAAAAGGGTCTTGACAGATAGACAGACAGACAGACGGACAACAATGTGATCCTATAAGGGTTCCGTTTTTTTTCTTTTGAGGTACGGAACCCTAAAAATATATAAATTTGTAGAAATATCCCCTCATGATGGGAAAATTGGGTGTGAAACATTCAATATTTCAGACTACATTCGGGCTTTGGATATTTCGAGGGTTTACTGCAAAAACCTGCTAAGTTCAGCGAAGATAGTTTTGAGTTAAAGAGTTCTAAAAGTTTACACCTAATTAAATCACTAAAATTTCGGTAGGTCCCACATACATTATTAGTCATATGTTAGAATATATATTTAAGATTATTTTTTATGTAGTATGAATAATTACGTGTGACAGAAATCTTGAAATAAGGGAGTTCCAGTAAAATTCACCGAATAATCTGAAGGAGTACTACCTTCAGATTACTACGTAAAGTCCAAGACGTATCATCATCTTCATCATCATCATAACAGCCCTTCAGAAATCCACTGCTTAACATAGGCCTCCCCCAAGAAATGCCACAAAGTATGGTCACGAACCACTTGCATTCATTGACTTCCTGCATGTCTTACCAGGTCGTCACTCCATCTAATGGAGGACGCCCCACACTTCGCCTGCCGGTACGGATAAGTATATTTATATATAAAACGTACGTACTTTTAACGACAAAATATTATAAAAAAAATCTGTGATAATAACCCCAAGGTTTTTAATACATAAAACCAAATTTAATACATACTTGACCAATCATGTATGTATTAAATTTAGTTTTTGGAATATTTAGTATTTCTACAGCAATCGATATTTTTGCTGCCCATTACCGCTGCTGTAAGCAAACGATACAGCAATCCACTCACGACGGCAGCCGAGCGCCTATTAAGCTAGTAAGGCAGAGCAAAGTGTATTTAGTAAAATAAATTAACACAAGGCTGCTAAAACACCGAAAATTATGACATTTCGCAGCTAAAAAATGTTTAATTATAACTAAACAAAAAAAATTGAACTGCCATTTACATCCCATGGCTTCCCGCATGATAGATAGATAAAGATATTAAAAAATAGAATGAGTTATAGAATTGATATTTTCAAAAGTTATCGTGTTTACCACTCCATGCGAACTTGATAAATCTACACCATAAGCCACTAAAACCACATTTTTATATAAAACTAGCAATTAATTGATTTGAAAAATATATTAATAAGTTCAACAGTCATTTATCTTTCTAACAATGTGCTTTTTATATAATTTATATGTTAGGAGATGAGTCGCTCGTGTCCGTAGGCTTCGACCACCTAATCCTAGGCCCACCCTACACGTGTCCCCCGGGTGGTGCTAAACAAGCGACAAAGCCGAAAGAACAGACTCGGCTCCTCGCCGTGTGGTAGCGGCGTAAAAAATACCACACCATACTTTCGCACCATGAGGCAAAAAATCTACGAAATGGCCCTAAGTTCCCGGCGCCCCTTTAATGGGCCATGGGTGCGAAGAATCTCCCGGAAGAAAACCGGCAACGAGGTTTGCCACCCGTCACATTCTGTCCCCCGGAGGGGCGAAAAGTGGATTGCGGATGCCCGTCTGGCTATATTTAATGTATGTGGAGGAATGAATGATAAGATGGATGAAGTATGCGATATGATGTATGATAGAGGAATAGACGTGTTATGTGTAAATGAGGTGAAATGGAAGGGAAAGGATGCTACTACCTCAGGAATTAAAAAGTTTTAAATAATATCACTTTTCTACGCAAAGGTTGCTTAGAAGAAATCATGTTAGAGTAAACAGGCTGCATGTTGTACAAATAAACATATTATATTTCTGCTTCCAGTCTTCATTTGCTGTACAATATAAAAACAAAAAATAGCAACCCCGGGTCAGCCTGTTGGCGGTGTTTCACTCCCGTGCCTCGGAAAGCACGTAAAACCGTTGAACCTGCGACTGATCTCTATCCGGTCTTGTCGGAGTGCCTGGTCTATTCCTATCAGACTGAAATTAACGGAATAGAGTGTGTACCTGTGCTTGCGCATACACTACGGCACTCCTATCCTATGCAGATGGCTAGTCTTCGTTGTGACTTGCCGTCATGGCTGAAATTCTTACAGCTTAAGAAACTGTGATACCATTTTGAAATATTAAGTAAATATATTCATAATTTAGTGTTGTTTGATATATTTGTTGTTAACGAGATAACGAATGATTTTATTGGTTAATATATTATATAACTTAATATCTTTGTGTTTCAATGAAAAAAAATTACTTATATTTTCAACAATTTAAATTATCTGCTCTTTTTTTTACTACTCACTTTTAACAATTAAATAAATTCAACCTTTATCGCAATATTTAAGCGCGTTAAGTATAAGATATTAGAAAAGTAAGTAAGTGTAAACAAGCACAGAATCTTTTTAATCCAAGCGGGGCATTTCGTTTTAGTGTTCAGGGTTCGCACCTAAATTTTGACTTTCAATCAAGGATAAATCTAAATAGATGTCTGCGAGTCCCAGTATCTACTTACCATCAGGTGGACTGCGTGCTTGTTCACCCTTATTTTATTAAAGATGATGCGCGAATTATTTGAGCGGAGAGGTAATATAATGAGTTCACTTTTTGTTAACACTCTATTTCTCTCCCCATATAATTTGTGTACCGCGGGCTGTATGGAAATGAATTCTTAAGAAATAAACTCAATCAATAAATTAATTTATATTTTACTTCTTGTCGAGCATTTGGAAGCTACCACTTGAAGTTGTAAATAAAAATGCAACGTTTCTGGAGGTGATTTTGCTTCAGTTGCTCGTATACTGTAAATAGGATCCCCTATGTAAGCTGTCATACTTCTTCAATGGAACTAATTTTACAGATTTAATGGCGTTTACTGTAAACTTTTTAATTTCCGACGTTTCAGGTGCTTTATAGCACCTATGATTCGGGGGTTCTGAGATGTTTGACGTTTTGATGTCGTAGTTAGCCCAGCTATCTTCAAATCGTGACCTTCAAAATCGAAACCTCAGGAATTAAAAAGTTTAAATTAAACGCGATAAAATTCATAAACTTAGTTTCATTTATTGTGCAGTATGCGCGTAAATGTAAAAAATCATTATGTACTATAGTTCTTGTATCACTAAGGCATTCTATTAAAATAATAATAATAATAATAATAATTTATTTATTTTCTCACCACAATACAGAATTATTGTACATAATATTATAGTATAGCCTCAATAATATACTGTGGGAGACTGGTGCCTAAGCTAGGCTTTACGCCTGTATTTCAGGACGCCAGGTCTCCGCCCTATGGTTCTAATTACAATACTTTTATTATGCACTCGTACATGTACCATATTTATAATTTACATAATATCTCCTTTCATTTACTTAGGATTCTACATATATTAACTAGTATTAGTGTGTGTGTGTGTGTGTGTGTGTGTGTGTGTGTGTGTGTGTGTGTGTGTGTGTGTGTGTGTGTGTGGGGGGGGGGGTGTGGGTGTGTGTGTGTGTGGGTGTGTGTGTGTGGGTGTGTGTATGTGTGTGTGTGTGTGTGCATGCTTTTGTTTGTTAGTTTGTGACTGGGTTAGTAATTAACTTTTATTAGATTAGTAATTAGATAGAATTAGTAAGTAGTTGTTCAGTGTCATAATAATTTAGTTCTTGGAGCCAGATAGTTATTTTCTTTTTGCATATAGTTTTGTTAAGGTTAAATATAGGGATAATTTTATTGATTTTATTGTATAAGAAACCTCCAAGGTGACAAAGTTAAAACAAGGTTAAAACGCCTTTTATCTCGGGAGAGTGAGAGGTTGTATTTTTAATAAAGCATGTTGTTTTAGTAAGGTACTTTGTATAAACAGTTGCCGCACAGTTAAAATTTTCAACTCTTTATATAGGAGCTCTGTAGGATAGCGATACGGCAGTGAAAAAGAGACCTTTAAGATGGCTCTCTGCGTTCTCTCCAATTGAAGCATTTTAGTTTTTGGAGCACCGCCCCAGGAGGTAATACCATATGTTAACAGAGATTGGGCCAAGGCGAAGTAGACGGATTTCTTTAGTTTCTCGTCAGCCACATCTCACACACAGAGTTTTAAAAACATATATAAGTTTACGCAACCTGCTATTAAGGGTATTAATGTGTTCATGAAAACGTAGAGTGCTATCAATTATTACTCCTAGATATTTTACTTTTTCAACTTCACATAGTTTGATGCAGGTATCCGCGTTATTGAGTGAGTTGGAACATGAGTGACTTACGATAGAGTATGGTAGTGATAATGTTGTTAATGTGTTATTTTTTAATCTAAATGCAACATAACATGTTTTATCTATGTTGAGTGTCAGCACATTACTTCGGAGCCAGTTAGAGACTGTGTTGTAGCCCAGCTGGGCGTACGTATAGACATCTTGCCATGAACCTGCGTTAAATAGGAGGACGGTATCATCTGCATAACTTATTATCCGCCCTTTAGGAAGAGTGAGCATACTCATTTCATTAATATATATTAGAAATAAGGTTGGAGAGAGTACACTGCCCTGAGGCGTACCATAGGTAATTGTGCGTTCAGTACTGATGAATTTATCCACCTGAACGCACTGAGTACGTCCACTCAAGTAGTCTTCAAAAAGTTGCAGATGTATACCTCTAATTCCCAAACTCTCCATCTTACGTAAAAGTATGGGTACAGAAACCGTGTCGAAAGCTTTGGCGAGATCTAGAAATATGCCAAGAACCTTCTGCCCATTGTCCAAGTTTGTAACAATATAATTAGTAAGGTCATGAATCGCATCCGAGGTAGATTTACCTGACCTAAAACCATATTGTGAGGGCGAAAGAAAGTTATGTTTTTCCAAGTAGTTTACGAGCCTGTTGTTTATTATGCGTTCGAGTATTTTGGACAAGGCAGGCAGCACAGCTATAGGTCTATAATTATTGACATGGTCTCTGTCCCCACCCTTATAAATCGGGTGTATGATCGATTTTTTAAAAGCTTTAGGAAATTTTCTAATTATAGAAAACAAAAAGGTGGGACAACTACATTAATATGCCTTTTAAGGAGATTAGAGGGTATTCCATCCCAACCCACAGCACAGTCATTACGAAGAGATAATATTAATCTTGCAACCTCGTCCTCATCCGTTGGTAACAATACCATGGAGTGCGAGTTGTTGTTATTGTTGTTGTTAAAAGCTTTTTTTATTGACTCTGTAAGTCCATCCGATATCTTTTCCGCGAGATTTTTACCTATATTAGCGAAAAATTCATTAACTGAATTAACAGATAGCTCCGGAGTGGATGATGTGGTTAATAAGTGATAGGATGAATTTTCTTTCTTTTTTGCCCTATTTGTTATGTTATTTATTGCTCCCCAGAGTTTTTTAGGATTATTACTAGTCTTTTTTAATTCATTTTTTTCATATTCGAATTTAATTTTTTTTAACAACTTATTACAATAATTTCTGTACCTAGTAAAAGATGTTTTTAATACTTCATTGTCTGGCGACTTTTTTAATTTTTTGTGCATATTGTCTCTGTTTCGGATACAGCGTAAGAGACCTGGACTGATCCATGGTTTAATGATTTTTTTACGGTTTGGTACTTTCATGGTTTTTGTGTTTTTTTGGACCGCTTGTTTGATAAGACTTATCATTAAATCTGCTGCTACGTGAGGATCTTCGGTATTATATATGTAGAAAGGGTAATTGTGTATAGTACAGAGACTAATTTTGTAGTTAGGAATAATAATTAATTCGTTTACTCGAATTAACTATCCAACGAGTTAAGGATAAACTAGTAACGGAATACGACAAGCGTACCGTTCCACGTCAGAGCCAGGACTGTCTTAACGGCGGCCGCTCCGTCCGTTTTATACAAGCAGGACGGGTGGCAACGCAGGTGCAATGCCGCAGGTGTGCGGTACACGTGTCGTTTACAAGAATTCTGTCTAGCTAGACCGACGCCACCGCACCTACAACGGTGCAGGTGCCGTCACGGCCATACTGACATGCGTGCGTCCTCGCACGCGCTCCATCACAATTTTATTTATCTGTAGACAAAAAAACATCGTTCGACTATCTTGACATAACAGCGTCTGGTCCGGTCTATATTGACCCTTCAGATTTGGGTGACAGTCAGTTTTGTTCCGGCAGTAAGCCCTACAAAACTTTAATCATCTTTATGTTAGATCGGAATGATTAGTCTGTAGCTTTTTCTATTTTCTCTTTTTTTTTCAAGTACTGTTTTCGCTAGTCCGGAATAACTATTCCCTATAGCCATATCATTGTACCGGCACAAAGCCCTGCAATGATAGTAAGAACTATTTTTTTTCTTACGCTTTTTTTTTCAAGTACTATTTATGCTAGTCCGGAATCACTATTCCCTTTAGCTATATCATTGGACCGGCAAACGCCCTGCAATGATAGTAAGAACCACATTTTTTTCTTACTCTTTTTTTTTCAATTCAGTATAGAACAGTTACAGACCAACCATACCGCAAACATGTCCCCGTCACAATCACACAAAAGTGTATCGTGAGGGACGTAGTGACACACGATAACACCTAAGTATGTAAACCAACAGCAACTCGACACATATCCCAGTGCAGCACAGACCAGCCTCCCTGCAACTTCATGTTCCTTTCCTGCACTGGAATAATTACTTCGCTAGAGTGTTGCAACGTCTGTAGTATTTTCTAGATGCACAGACACGGCTACCTCTGACTGTCGCACGTCCTCGTGCGGTTGACAGTGAACAGCATACGGTCTATCAGTTATCACCACTTGCTAACAGATATAAACTCTTGTTAAATATTACAACGGTCGACCATCCCAGACTTCATTTAAGTCTGGAACGCGCGGATATGGCTACCTCCAGGCAAACGCACTACAGCTTTTCGTTCTGCTGCGATCGTGCTACATTCGTGGCAGCAAGCCGTCGCGCCGTACTAGCGCTAGCGAATCGTCGCACTCCTTTGCCAAATTAAAAGAAATCGAGGTAAATGTATTGCGAACCATGGAATTCCGAGCTTCCGAAATTCATCACATATTCTCTTAAGAAACGGCAACTGCACGACATTTGAAAACATTGCAAAAAAAAATGGAAACTATGTGTAGAGACAGATACCACAACATATTTCGAAGCGAAGGAGGAAACTGCGCAAAATCTACGAAAGCCGTCCATTTACAGCGCCAAAGCACCATTTGTTCGGCGGCCGCTTGAATTGCCCTGCCGTAAGATCAGCCGATAAGTAACAGACTGTAGCGGTGTAGGCTCAATCTAACCAGCGCTCGGCCGTACCTGACCATGTTCGATTAGCCATCACAACGTCTTCATTGATCATTGTTGTAGAGACTTCTACGAATTCCTCGAAATCAAACCCCAATCTTGTCAACGACACAATATTCGGAGCAAACTGCAACAGTGATCAACACATTAGAACACAAAAATGTCACTTATTATTTTTAATTCATAGCGTGTTAAAGTTAATCCTTTATTGTAGTACAACCCTTAAAAGTTTTGAATTTCAAAATATAGCAAATGATAATCATGTTTCGCGTGAACTATCAAATTACAACAAAACGAGAGCAGCAGGAGCACCTGAGGGTTTAAAAGCATCGTCGGGGTTGTAGTCATCATGGTCTGCGTGAAAAACAAATTGTTAACTATAAAGACAACATACACAGTTGCCTGTTCTCTCATCTATCACACATACGAGGCCCTAAAACAGAAATACGTTCTCATACCTTGGACTATAATAAAGCACTTCGCTTTCACAAGTAAACATAGGTCTTCATACGAAGTATCTGACACATACTCTTACTTGAACTTGCGAGATCCACATTAAAAACTTGAACCAGGACAGCGCCTGCCAGGACAAAGCCTAATACATGTTCAGAAAACATTACCGTGCACACAGCATACGACTTCCGCGCACACAGAGTACACGACTTCCGAGGCATCGCCATGTACAGCATACGCGCGCTCCGGGATGGCGCCTGCGTATACGCGCATACGCATCTGCCGAAACCAGGCCATGTTACAGCTGGACCTGGCAGTCCGTTACGACCAGCAAGGCACACACTCACGCACTTGTAATCACATCACAGGTGCTACTGTAACACATAAAAGAAAACATTAAAAATACTCAGTCGGAACTTGATTTCAAGAAATGCAGCACTACTCTTGGTACACAATTCGCCTTTCTAGGGCACCAAATACTGAGCTGCGGCTACACGACAACCTCTGGTATGGTCCGATCCTCATGTCAACTTAAATACTCTCTTCAATGTCTGAACTAATTGGCTCTACTTCACTTTCATCAGTTAAACTTCGGTTTTCCGGCACTTTTCGCAACCAATTAAAAATGTAAACACTCATTCTTACAAAATAGTTTCTGAGCCAATGTTTAGGATAAATTTACTTTCCTCGTGTATCTAATGGTGATCAGTAGCAGCGACAAATAATAAGTCCGCGGCGTCATAAGCCGACAGCATACTCAAAAGCGAGCGCTACAGCTCCACGCTTTCCACTAAACCATTCCAAGTTTGTCGACTACGTAATGCTCGGAGTAAACTGTAACACTTATCATCACATTAGATCACAAAAATACTACTTAGTGTTTTTAAGTCATAGCACGTTAAAGTAATCATGTTCTTTTTTTCGGTACATAGTTTAAACATTTTGAACTTTAAAACTAGGCCATGTAAATTACACCTCGTGTATCAAATTATAACATTACTTGAGCAAGTTAAACTTCCACTGAATGCAAACTATAACTCATTCAGAATATCTCCAACATTTCTTTCGACATTTGTTATCATATTTGGGTACGTTAAGAAATAATGAAATTACTTGCGGGTACTTTCTATTATAAATTAAAAAGATTTAACTTTTGACTTCACTTTAAAGTTTTACTCTACACTTTAATGATTCGTCAATGTCGTAAATACGACAACAAACTTGATTTAAGAAATTGAACACAACAACAAAACGCGAGGCGCATTATAGTATTTCACCAACGTAATAACCCTTACACTATTCAAAGGTTATAGCAGGTGGGCAGTAACAGGGACTTTATCCCACTTCTGATGTAGAAAGGGTAATTGTGTATAGTACAGAGACTAATTTTGTAGTTAGGAATAATAATTAATTCGTTTACTCGTATTAACTATCCAACGAGTTAAGGATAAACTAGTAACGGAATACGACAAGCGTACCGTTCCACGTCAGAGCCAGGACTGTCTTAACGGCGGCCGCTCCGTCCGTTTTATACAAGCAGGACGGGTGGCAACGCAGGTGCAATGCCGCAGGTGTGCGGTACACGTGTCGTTTACAAGAATTCTGTCTAGATAGACCGACGCCACCGCACCTACAACGGTGCAGGTGCCGTCATATACTTCACTAAAGTCGATTAATTTTATGTCGTCAGTCAACTGATCATAGTTAATGCGCGTCGTTGTTTTTTTAATCGTGATTTTGGGCATTTTGCTTACGAGAAATAATAACACGGTTTCATGATCAGTTAGTGCTGAGTGGGCTACTAATGTTGAAGCAGGCAATAGAGTTTTAAGGACAAAATGATCAAGACATGCATTTTGTCTAGTGGGCAAAAAATGTGCAGGCAGCAGGCCGTGTAATGCTAATAAATTTAAATAATTAAGTTTGTTTGTGTCATGGCATTGTTCCTGGATGTTAATATTTATGTCCCCGGTTATTATTATATTGTTATAATGTGTGATATTAGTCAGGATTATGTCAAGCGAATGCAGGAAGTTAGTGATATCTCTATAACTTGGTGGTCGATATATTGCTAACAAAATGGTATTATAGTTTATTTTTATTTGGAGACAATTTGCATCTAAAATGACGGTTCCTCTACAAAAACCTGTAGGTTTTCATGTATGTACTAACATTCATGTGTAACTACTCCCTCATTTTGTGTTAGATTGTTGGTAGTCTTAAAGTATTTATAACCTGTTAGGTCAGGAATATTATGTGTATTGGGAAGCCAACATTCGGTTAATGTGATGATGTCCCAATCGACCTTAGTCCTAGCGAGTATGGTATAGAAACCTATCATATTTTTTGAAATACTTCTAATATTTTGATTAAGTATTTTGAGTGATTGCTTGGGGTTGAAATTAAATGGGATACAGTTGTCTAAATCACAGGTAGATGAATCCGACACTGAGACAGAATCTATGTTGTTTGTGTTATTTAGTATATTATCGAATTTTATTGTGTTTGTTTTTCATAGTTACATTTTTGTAAGTGACATTTAATAGGACTAAGTTGATAATGACAATTAATTGGTCGCCAAAAGTGGTACAGAGAGGAAGCTGATAGTATATAGTATACATTCCCGTATTGCACACTGCATGTGTATTCTTAGTTAATAATATTAGTTGTATATAATGTAAATACGTATTTGTTAGTGTAGTATTTGTGTGTTTTGTAGGATATCGTATGTATATTAAATAATGTTGGTTATTAATACAGTTTTTTAAATTAATGCTATAAACATGCAACAAGAATAATATAATACTTTTGAACAATATGGAAGATAAAATAACGCAATCTAGTCACTTTTGTCTTCGTAGTTGAATTAGATCATCTTCTGATTTGATAAGTCGACTGGGCATCCCTTCTTTTTTGCGTATGTACACCTTACCATTGGCTGTCCAACATTGTTCGTATTCACTAGTCTTAATAAACTCTCGTGCAAGGTAGTAAAGTCTCTTTGTCATGGCGGTGAGGACCTCAGATACGTATAGGAAATGCTTAGGTCCTTTTTCGTGCAAGTGGGTTGTGTTAAGACGATTTTCCTTGTTCTGTTTATTATAGTTTTTAGTTGATTTCAAAAACTGTTCCTTTGCCGCCGTGGACGAGAATTCCACAATAACTGTACCCACTGATTCAGTCTTACTCTTTAAACGAAAAATATTTGTAATATCCGTTTCCAGTACGGAATGATTAATAATACTGCCTAGTTTTTGGACTGTGCTAATTAGGGTTTCACGGGTTTCAGGACATTGTAATGGTATATTTTTTATTTCAAGTGACGATGCTCTCAAATTTTTTTTCTAAGATGTCTACCTTATTTTCCAATGTTTTTATGATCTGCTGATTTTTGTTACACTCTGCTTTTAAATTATTAATCTCAAGCACCGCCTCATCATATTTTTCCGACAAAAATGACACGGTCTTCTGGGTTTCTTCGTTTTGGGCACGGATTTCTGAGTTTAGAATACTAATTTTTGCATTTTGAGTTCGAATATCTTCAAGTGCCGTTTGCAGGGTATCCATTTTATTATTTTGTTGAGTTTGGTTCGATACGAACTCCTCAAACATGGTTTTCATCTCTATCATCATTTTTTCCATACGTCTTAATTCATCCAACTAACGTTTTCTTTTCCTCTGCGTTATGTTTAAGTTTTCATTATTAGAGGAGGATGTTAAATTCGATTCAGAGGTATAGCAGGGTGATGCCGGAGCATTAGGAGGTGAGCGTCGTATCATGATTTAGTTTAAGGGTTTTTATTTTATTTTATTATTTATAAATATGTATTCCATTTTAATAACTAAGGTATGAGAAGTAGTAGTATGATATTTTATTTACTCACAAGGCGACTCGTATCAGCATACAACAATTTAGTCTTGATGCGTAGGAGAAGATCGTGGTTAACGTAGTTTTATTGCCGAGATGACGGTTATAAAGTTGTATGTACAAATTATTTATTTATTATAACTCCAACAACACAAATAAATAATATTTTTCGGAAAAATTAGCGAAAAACGTGTGACATTGACGTTTTTGACTGTTTTTGAAAAGAGAGTTTTATCGTCGCAACTGTCGCGCGTCCCACTTTCCACAAGTTTGAAATCATTTGAAACTAAGCCGCATTCCGCAACACAACAATCTATGTGATGCGGCTGTACTTTGAAGAATTTCGCATAAATTTAACATGGGAGATACTTGCAGAAGTTCTGTTGTATGTAATTAATGTTACGGCAGGTATTCTCAGTAATTTCAATATATTACAGTTATATGAAAGTAACATACAATTGTAATAAAACATATTTTAAGGTTGCGTGCCTCAAATGAAAAAAAAAACGAAACATTTATACGATCACTTAATTGTCTGCTTCCATCCGTTTTTCAAAACTCCGTTTACCTGAAATGAACAGGATCATTTAAATTAATATCAAATATTATGATCTATAGGCTATTGGACGTTCAAATCAAAGGGAATTCAAGAATTTACGTCACCTCATTTGAACGATACGACCATTTTATATCACAAGTTTTGATACTTGCAACATATTTCATTAAAACCTAGACGGTACATTCCGTAGACTAGGAATTTAGCTTAAAGCAAAGTCTGACAGCATTAGTAAAGGAAATTCAAAAATTCGTTAATTAATAGCAATATATTATCTTTTTTTTTATATAGGATAAGGGTGACAAACAAGCACACAGTCCACCTGATGGTAAGTGGTTGCTGCGGCCCATAAACATCTACATCTATCCTCTATTACAAATCAAAATGTAGATGCGTTGTCACCCGTGAGGACTAAGATGGAATGCCTCATTTCCAGTAAAAAGGGCCTCCGGCCACCTGCACTCACCAAGCGAAACGCAGAGGCAAACCTCTACTTCACGCTGGTTTTCTGTGAGGTCGTGGTACCACCCCGGTTCGAGCCGGCCCATCCGTGCGACAGCAAAAGCTGCCGCATGGCTCTACCACTGTTAAAAATATCTATCGAAATTACAAACTTATAATATTTGCAATAAAAGCATCGACATTGATATAGACCGAAGTATACCTTTTCGTTTGAAAAATATAGTCTAGTCTGAAAATTAAGGTAAGTCTAGTCTAGTTTTAGTCGACTTCAAAAAAGGAGGTGGTTTTCAATACCAGGGTATGTTTTTAGTTATAACTCAGAGTTAGTCCCATATTAATTTAGAGACCAAATTCCCCACAACTTATTACACAAAATAGCAAAAAAACTTTATCCCCTATGTTGTATCCTTAAGCGTGTAAGTTTTTAATTAAACTATTTAGACGGCATTGAGTTTTACTCAAAGGGGTTAAGAATAATTAACTTTTTAAAGCAAA
Source organism: Parnassius mnemosyne (assembly GCA_963668995.1). Taxonomy (NCBI): domain Eukaryota; kingdom Metazoa; phylum Arthropoda; class Insecta; order Lepidoptera; family Papilionidae; genus Parnassius; species Parnassius mnemosyne. Next base: position 2,220,887 of record CAVLGL010000093.1, on the reverse strand, counting down.
AAAAAAAACATTATGAAGTCGGAATTTTTATTTCTTGTATACACTATGTGTTAGCATCGACTAGAATGTAAAATTATATAATTCTTTTTAATACCTTGAAATTGGTTTTATCATTTTCAGAATAATTTTTTTGAGTTTGGATATCTAAAAAGCTATTAGAAATGAGCTAACCGTCTCTTTGTCTTCAATGATAATTTTTTTTTCTTCTTCGACTTACTCTCTTACTATCTCTTACATACTGTTTTGTTTCGTTTAGATTACGCAATGGTCGTATCAGTTCGAAGTTTATTGCCGGTGTCCATGAGATGCAGTAGCTTCTTACCATCAGTTTAATTGTCAGCTTAAAAATAAAACATGTTATATAAAATTTATACATACTATGTGTTAATTTCTAAACTTCTTTTAAGAAAGGGATGTTTAACGTAAGAACTCTAATATAAATTTTAATAAAATTAATAGAACCAGGCGTAACTTAGCGGACATCCATTTTATTAATGACGTTAAAATTAATTATTAAGTAGATCTTAACGTAATAAAATATGATGATGAGCCTAGCAGTCAGCCAATGCAGTCTACTTCACCTCGTTTCAAGGCGAAACTCTTGCCATATTATCAACTGTCACTGGTGACAGGGATAGTGCTCTTTAAACTAGGTAAGACATGTAATTCTATTTTATTACGCGGAACCTATCTAATTATATTTCAACATATTTATTCCAAGATATAATAATTTAATAGCATAAAGTTTTACGCGCTCTAAGAGAGTGGCTTAAAACAATTCTCTTGGGATTATTGTCGTGGAGCCGGCTTATATTTGGCTTTATTAATGTTAATGACAGCTTCACAAAACCGCTTCTAATAACACCTCGTCTCAAACTTCTGAGTGTATTACGTCAAAGTTTCTCAATTACTGTTAATATGATTATAGCTCTCTCGTAATTTAATTGGAAAGTACTGTCGTATAACTCAATGGTCATCATGCTTGGTTGGTGAGTAATGGGTTTTAAGATCAAATTTTGACGTCTTTACAAGTACAAAACAACAAAACACGCAGACTCTCCATCTTACAGTAAGTGGATATTGTAGTTCATAAATGCTCATCAATCACTTTTCCAAATCTGACGCACTATATCTGTTGTTATATAACAACGGTTACATCATGCTTCGAAAGTTTATTTTATAGCAGTTGGGCAAGCGAACATGAGGCTCACCTGATTGTTAGTGACTTCTACTGCCCATGAACAACTGCAACACCGGGAGAATCGCAGGAGCGTTCCCGGTCTTTCGGAAAGAAGTAAGCTCTTTTCTTGAAGGTCCCTAAATCGTATCGGTCCGGAAAAATTGCTGGTGGTAAACGATTCCACAGAGGGGTAGTATAAGGAAGAATCCTAGAAAATACTCAATGTTGGACCGCTAAGAATCGAGATGGTGTGAATGGTATCGTGAGTTTTGTCACGATGAGCGTTCGTGAAATTTGGCTATTGGAATTAATCTGTGACGGCGCTGTCGTCCCACCACAAGCGAAAACACATAGAAGCTAAATCGCGCTAACAAAGTTCCGATATTTAAACAGTATATATAGAATAGCTCCGAACTACCACTCGGATCGTTGGACGCTCCCCGGTCAGAACACCTTTCCCGGCGGGAGATCTCGCCTTTTCCTTCCACCCGCCACAGTGATGACCACCCAACGTTTATGACCACGCAACCTATAACCTTCGGAAAATACAACTTCAAACCTTCGTCATCATCCTCAAGTACCATTCATTCGCTCCCGAGCAGATATTGTCTGCAGTCTTCACATTCTGCAAGCCATCTAGCTTTACAAAGGTTCATCGCAGCACTGGAATAATAATGCTTCCTGTTCCTTCAAGCTACTCGCTACTCTCTGTGCTACAGTGTTCGGCACGGCTCTGAGCCTTACTGCTCGCTTCTGCTTCAAGGCACTCTCGCAGATTACTTGCCTTCTTCTCGACTCACCTCAGACTACAAGGTAATCCCTGGCACATGCTGCGGCTCATCGTTCTCACCGGCATCACTTGCAAGTGCGTAGTATGGCAAGCATTACACACCGGCATATCACTCGCACTGGCGTCACTTGCCCTTACGCACACAGCACGCAATCCTCACTGGCATTAAGGACGCACCGGCGATCGGGTTGTACTATCAACCTCCGGTCTGAGCAGGGGGGTGATGTAGCAGCGCTGTCGTCGCGCCACAAGTGAAAACACATCGAAGCTAAATCGCACTAACAAAGTTCCGAAATTAAAACAGTATATATAGAATAGCTCCGAACTACCACTTGGAGCGTTGGCCGCTCCCCGAGCAGAACACCTTGCCCAGCGGGAGATCTCCCCTTTTCCTTCTACCCACCACAAATCCGACCAATTCCTCAGAGCACTCCCCGTCGTAGATGCGATAGAAAAGCAAAGAGATGCATCATCTCTTCGCAGCGCCAGTGAATCAAATCGATTGGAGATGACTCGTTCGTCAACGATTAGAGTCGCTCTGCGCTGGATGCGGAAAGAGCTGGCGCTGGGGAGCCCCGGCCCAGAGATGGGAACAGTATTCCATGTATGGCCGAATCTGTGCCTTGTAAAGTGGTTAGCCGGCATGAAATACTTTCCTGCTCTGCTTGTTAGAGATCAATTTTGCATTCTCTTCCAAGTGAACGCGAAACTGCACATCATTCGATATGTCGACGCCCAGGATTTCGATACTGGCTAAGGCAACAAAAAACAAAATCAATTCTAATCAAAAATTTGTTCAAATTGTGTCAATTGTACATTCAACACCTCCCCCCCATCCCCACCCCCCTCAAAAAAAGAATACCTAATAGGGATATGAGGTAATCTTGTGAGGAGGCCTTTGTTCAGCAGTGGACCATTCCGATGAATTCCAGTTAACCCCCCCGTCGTGTATTAATATTGATTTGTATGACAGCAGTACCTTAAAAGGATTTAATCAAATTTAGAAACAAGTATGTTAGGGGTAATTCTGAATTATAGGGTAAGAAATTGTGTAATAAGAGAAAAATGTGCTTTTTAAAAAGATGTTGCGACCAAAATTAAGAAAGGAATTGAAAATGCACGAAGAATGAATCAGGTAAGTGTGACATAGCAAATTTATGCTGTAGAAGTGAGTGGCAAAGTCAAACAGTCTGTGTTGGTCCTGCGCCTGATCTATCTCCGCTGGGGTTGTGTCCATCTTGAGGACATTATTAAAATTATTATTATACCCTTAAACAATGAGCATATATGCGTAGATATATGAATGTGAAGAGGCGAGAGATATATATCAGGACCATCCTAATTGAAAGTTCTTGATCTCTGCCTACTTTACTGGGTGTGTATGACAGTTTATGGCCATAATTTACAAACATCAAATTTGAAGCAGTAAATTTTATTTTGCACAATATAATAAAATATCCCCCAAAGCAACATACACGTAGAATACCTAAGTAGTATAATTCTAAAAGTTGTGGCACATTTAAATACGAGTAAAACGTATTCAGACAGTAGTTACTGAAATAGCTATATAAGGAGAGCGCTTCATGAATATTAAAATAAGAGTGAAATAATCTTTTCGTATTTTAATCCTTCCCCATGTATTCCAATTTGTATATTTAGTCCGCCTAATGGATTATACTTTATTTTAATTCAGAGCTGCTCCCGTGTTTTAGAGAATGTGTAACATTTTCCGTAGTTCTGTTCTTATGATGTTCTAATGTAGTATAGGTCACAATTCTGTCTAACTCATTAGTCTAGTAGTCGTAAAAGTGACTGCTGATCTTGTAGTCCAGAGTTCGTACCACGGTTCTTTTTTTCTGTTTTTTTTTTTTATACTCTCTCTCACCTCGTATATTTTTAAAGTACTCAGAGGAAAATTGCATAACGCTGAAATGTTAGGGCAATTAAACCTATATGTTCCTGAGAGGTATGTGTGGCGCCGACGGCAGCCGCGACTGTTGGTGGAGCCGCGCGCTCGAACCAACCTTCTGAGTAAGGCGCCTCTGACGCGCGCACTCCATACGCTCAACTTAATAGCTAGTGAGACGGACCTATTCTGTTGTACTCTGAGTGAATTCACAAAGATAGCATTGCGTGTAATTTGTTACAAAAATTAAAGCATGAAGACAAATTAGTTAGCCAGCTACACTATCGCATTAGGTAATCCTGTAATGATAGTTGTAAGTTTCAGAAATAAATAAATAAATAAATAAATAAAAAATATGTGGAGTGTTGGTGACAAGGGAGTACACATTCCACTTGATGGTAAGTTAAATTTATCCTCGATTAAGAATCAAAATATATATGCGTTGTCGCTCCCGAGGACTACGATGGAATGCCTCGTTTCCAGTAAAGAGGCTCTCCGGTTATCTACACGCACCATAAGAAACACAGCAGCATTACTACTATTTTACGCTATTTTTCTGTGAGACCGTGTTATAATAATTATAAAAAAATCTATAAGAGATTTTCAGTAGCAGCTTGGAGCGTCTTCGTTAATACTGGTCACCCTGAGCAAAATACGTTGATTGATTTAATAATCATAATACATATACTTACTTTTAGTTAACCATGTTCATGTATTGAATATTTATTAAATTAGTTATACTTATTCAATGAAAAATGTTGGGGCCACAGTACAAATCCACTACCGCACACCGTCGCACATATAGGTCTAGTGCTAGTCTAGTAAGTATTCTCTCGCGTTCGATACAAGTTAACGCCGCCGCCGCTTGACAGGTAAGTATCAGTGCCGAAAAAAGCCGACAATAAACTATTGTTTACGTAAAAGAAGTACCTACCAATTGTAACACTCCTACCCCCTCTACTTATACTCATTTTTATCTTTCTCTAGAATCTATATCTATAAGATTTATAAATATATTAAATTTACGTGACCAGTATATTAAGCATATTTTGATCTTTCTAAAGGTTTAAAAGGTTCCGTTCCGTTTGAATAAATTTATGGCGTGGACGTCTTAGTTAAGGCCCTCATTTACGATGTGTTTGTATAGTAACTCAGTTCATTTACATTTCTCTTAGAAGAAGGAATATTTACTAGAGCAGCAGAAAGCTGTTGGTAGCGTCTTATAAGCGAAAGAACCCCGTTCATGAAGACATAGCTAAAAAAGTTTAAGAATAATAAATTTTCCCTATTTAACTTGGATCTGGTTCACAACAGTCAAATTCTTATTAATTAATCCCTTTCCGATTAGAAAAGGCTTACAAATTGTTACGGCCTACAGCTGCCCCTGCAAATGTCGAATCTCTCGGGGCCCATGAGCGAAAAATTCAACGAGCAGCCGCAGGTTCGAGCCCGAGTGGCTATATGGAAGAATTTCCTATAATACTAAGCTATATGGAAAATGTTTTATCCTACTACAAAATTAATGGGGAGGCTGGTCAAATAGAGATTACTTACCTGTATATGAGGCGACTGCTGTCTCAGGGCTCGCTCAGGCCAGAGGTGTGTATGTGTTGAGTATAGTGGTGTTTTTGTGGTGTTGGTTGTGATAGACATGACTGGACTGTTGAAGTCGGCAGCAGCCCGGACTTCGGCACCGCTCCAAATTGTGGTAATCTCCAGCGGCGTCACCCACAGTCACTTTCTTTATTCTTCACTCTGTCAGTCTATTAACTATACCGTACAATTTACTAATTTCCAGACGCCACTAACACTCGTTTATTATAAAGCGTAACACACAACACGAATACCGAATGCTCGGATCAAAGGTCACTTCCGTTTCGCGTGGCAACAATTATTTCCAGCACAATTCCGACGTTGATCGCAATCAATGTTAACTTCCTAACAATTTGTTAGCCCGGCTTCTAATTCTAGACTTAACAAAAAACCATCATCGTGGCAACAATTTTCTAACAAAACCGACTCTCAAAATGGAGGTTTCCCGGGCGACTTCACGACGTGCTCTCGACAGCACGTATTCTAGCAACCGTTCGACTCGACCAAGTCGCCGGTAGCAACCAACTGCGCTCGCGCGAACGTCAAACCGGTACGAATGCACCGCGCCGAGCGCCCTCTGGCGTCAATTCTTGAAATTAGCGTTTGGCGCGAACAAACCCCCGTCCCGGATACAAGGACTTAAGTCCGCGAGCAAACCGGCAAGCGGGACAGGGTCGCGACGGCACGTTGCATGACCGAATCTCCAACCAAAACTCGGTCACCCTAGGCACCCCATCAGATCTTGCAACCTTAACCACCGCCTCAATAGACCGCCCCAATGTGGGCAAGCCGGAGGGTCGAACCTCCATTGGATGCCCTTCCTGGACATCGCAGCACCTAAATAAGTCCTGTTGCTGGACAGAAATTGGACGAACTCTTTCAAACACCTATCTGTGCCTCTATGATTCGTTGCGCAATCAGACCGGATCAGGTCAAACAACGACTTGACACGAAGCGGCTCAGCGTGGCCTCCTAAGCTTCAGTGCAGAGAGCACCCATAAATTCCACATGATAGTCCCTAGTATGAATTTTCAAATAAGTAGGCATAACCAAGCCATTCACCATATAATCATTTACTCAACTAATGCGGCAGCTGATTTCAATCTGATAATCTCCAAACTAGCTAGCCTTTTAGACAAGTAGTCCTATGCTCATATTTCAACTAATTTTCAAAAGCATTAATGTTCAACTACAGAATTAATTCAAACAAATTAATCACCGATGAACATAGGTCAAACTGACAAATTAAACAAAACGATAAACGTGAGAGACATACATATTTCTCCTTCCAAATAAATATCTTCGACAATGCCAACAAAATGTGAAAAGAAAAAGAGGATTGTTTTTATTTCCTTCGGCACAAATAGTGTTACTCAATTTCAATTTTCTTTTCAACAAAGCAAACATATTGATCAAATATCTTTACAAAACATATGCACTCGTATTCAATGAGTATACTAAATTCACCTTTATACTCAAAACCGCTACAACTATGAAACATTTCGCGGAAAACCCAAAGCATTTTTATTTTTAATTTAAGGAATTATTAACCAAGTGCTCGACCAAACCAAATCTAATACTCCTTGACAGCGTAATTCAACGCACCAGGGGAGCCCAAATCTTCCCACCACCAAGTGGAGGCCATACCGCGTGTACCCGAATCCCATAGAGCGCAAACCGCTAACAGTCGCCACTCGGGTTGTACGCCTTCACTGAGACCGTCGGCAATAGAACAGTTTGACAAGTGGACTGTTGACGGCTCAAAGGCTCAGTGGAGGCGGCCGTGGTGGGAGCTAAGGCGGCAGCTAGCTAGGGCTGCCTCGATCAAAGGGGGGACGGTGGTACACCAGTCGCGGCCACTCAGCTAACGGGGGTGAGAAGGGTCTAGCGGACTGCTGAGTGGCCATGAAGTTCCTCTCCACACGCTGAGGCGGGGCGATGACACCCCCGCCCCTGGGGGAATTACCCCCCGAGTGGTCGGAGGAGGGACCCCTTTCAAACCTAGGGGCCCGGTAGCCGGTCGGCGAGTGCCGAGCGTCGCGCGTCAGAGGGCGTGGCTGAGCGCTCCCGCCCGTGGGGGTCGAGGGTCGGGCAGAGCCCCGAGAGGAGACGCCGTTCGCACTTAGGCACAAAACTGCATGATGACCACCCCGGCAATGCGGACAGTGCCGCTGGTGCAGGCAGTCTCGTTGGAGGTGCCCTTTCAGACACTAGTAGCACCAGCGGCGCTCCCTGTCGATAGTTCTCCTCGCCGGAATTGGCTTACTTAATAATTTCGGGCACGACGTTACCCGGTGATCAGATGCTCGACAATAGGAGCAGGGGGGCGCCTCCCTGGCCGCTAGGCCACTGTAAGATGGTAGGGAGCGACGCCCTCCCGCGGGAGTTCCAATAGGCTTGGGGGGGGGGGGGGGGGGGGGGGGGTTGACGACAACTTGCCCGGCGGATTCCGCCTCTCACTGGGCACGGCTCGTAAGTCGTCAACGGTGTCCGCCGCGTTCTCAATCTGCCGGCACTGCTCCTCTAAGAACCGCAGCAGGTCATTGAACGGCGGAATATAGGAGGCCCTCTCCCTGCCGTACCTCTCCTCAAAATTTATCCGAAAGTCGAGAGGTAGACGGGACAGCACGATGTCGAGCAACAAGAAGGACCATTCGTCTACTGGTAAATCCAGCCGCCTCCACGCATTACAGGCCACCAAGACTGGATTCACCAGGTCCGGACGTAGTCTGGCCCGGTCACTAAGCAGCGGGAGGCTTAAAAGCTGCTTAACATGTTCGTCCGCAATTCGCCGAACGTTGGCGTATCTTCTGGCTAGGAGGTCCCGAGCAGTCTGGTAAGCATCGTCCGACAATCTCAAGTGGCCGACGATGCCCAGGGCCTCCTCCTCCAGTGAGGTCAGGAGGTACGCCATCTTCTGGCTCGGGGTCAAGTCCCTCCGGGCGTCCACTAGGTTGTCGAAAAAACCAACGAAGGTCAGCCATTCGGAAAGGACCCCGGAGAACCTTGGCAGGTCCAGAGTTGGGAGTCGTCCCAACAGCTTCGGCTGAGGTTGCTTCCGAGGAGACTCGGACAGGCCCCTCAGCCGAGCTTCACGTGCTTCATTAGCATACTTGGCCCCCGCCTCGATCAAATCGTCCATGAGTGAAAAAAAATTCTCGTAGTCCGCGAGGCAGGAGTCTAGGACTTCCTGTTCCGCATTCGAGGCCAAAAGCTCTGTGTAAGCCTCCTCTACTACAGCCCTTCGGGCATCGATCTGCTCGAGCCGCTTCCCTAAACTATAAACCCGATCAGGTCGACCTATCAACATATGGGCGTTCGCGGCCCAGCGCAACTCCGCTTGCAGGCGAAGCACCGGTTGCTTGTGCGACGGCACCACTAATAAATACAAACTAATGCCCAAAATAAACACAAATCAAATTAACAAATAACAAACACTAGTACCATAAAATCAAGTTAAATAAAAATAAAGGTCGACATCACAGTCGATCCACAAAATTATCCGATTACGTGATAACCTTATCTACCTAGTCAAAGTACCTAGCCTTAAAAACTACGGTATGTACCTTGCCTTAACAAAACTCCCGCTTGCTCAACCTACGGGCGCGGCTTTCCATCTACCCGCTAACAAACAAAAAAAAGCAAGCAACAAAAGAAAATAATTTTATGATTACGTATTAGGCCGGGCGTGATTGTAGACACAAATTAAACCAATCCAACCACGCTCAGCTACCAAAAATATTACAGCCTAAAGCTGCCCCTGCAAACGTCGAATCTCTCGGGGCCCATGAGCGAAAAATTCAACGAGCAGCCGCAGGTTCGAGCCCGAGTGGCTATATGGAAGAATTTCCTATAATACTAAGCTATATGGAAAATGTTTTATCCTACTACAAAATTAATGAGGAGGCTGGTCAAATAGAGATTACTTACCTGTATATGAGGCGACTGCTGTCTCAGGGCTCGCTCAGGCTGGAGGTGTGTATGTGTTGAGTATAGTGGTGTTTTTGTGGTGTTGGTTGTGATAGACATGACTGGACTGTTGAAGTCGGCAGCAGCCCGGACTTTGGCACCGCTCCAAATTGTGGTAATCTCCAGCGGCGTCACCCACAGTCACTTTCTTTATTCTTCACTCTGTCAGTCTATTAACTATACCGTACAATTTACTAATTTCCAGACGCCACTAACACTCGTTTATTATAAAGCGTAACACACAACACGAATACCGAATGCTCGGATCAAAGGTCACTTCCGTTTCGCGTGGCAACAATTATTTCCAGCACAATTCCGACGTTGATCGCAATCAATGTTAACTTCCTAACAATTTGTTAGCCCGGCTTCTAATTCTAGACTTAACAAAAAACCATCATCGTGGCAACAATTTTCTAACAAAACCGACTCTCAAAATGGAGGTTTCCCGGGCGACTTCACGACGTGCTCTCGACAGCACGTATTCTAGCAACCGTTCGACTCGACCAAGTCGCCGGTAGCAACCAACTGCGCTCGCGCGAACGTCAAACCGGTACGAATGCACCGCGCCGAGCGCCCTCTGGCGTCAATTCTTGAAATTAGCATTTGGCGCGAACACAAATATTTATGTCAAATACCAGATACAAAGGCTTTGCTCTCCCACGTTTAAAAAACATTTGGGGGAGGCAAACTGCTCCATGGTTTCTTATTGTGTGGATATTGGCAAAGTAAAATTTTTCCAACTTTAATATAATGGATTTCCGCAAAGTAACGCCTGATTTTATTAATTAAAGTTTCATCCTCATAAGTATAGTAATTTAATCAATATTTTATCTCTACATTTGAGTCAGTATAACTTTTGTTTTAAAAATTAGTTTGATTATTGAAAGCAAATCAAATTTATTGTTTATTTCTACTTAAATATTAAAATTGTATAGAAAATTTTAATATTTTTCGCCCAAACATTGGCGCGTTATTGGTCATTGCTCAGGCCTCCGGTACAACCCCTGACCGAGGCCCGAGATGGAAGCGTTTGATTTCTTGGTATCCACTTAAAGTTTTCTCGATCTTTTTTATTAATTTATTTATATTTATAGGTGTTCAAGCAAGAGTCCACTTATTGGTTAGTATTTATCATCATCATTACAATATATTAAACTCAACTGCTGACCATATACCATTGGTTTATGCTTCAAGGGTCTGATATTTGCCATTATACTTTTTTATTTGGAATACGGGTGAAAAACGCGCACACTATCCACCTGATGGTAAGTGGATGCTATTGTCCATAGACATCTACATCTATCGTCTATTAAGAATCAAAATGCAGATGCATTGTCACCTCAAAGGACTAAGATGGATTGCCTCATTTTCATTAAAAAGGGTATCCGGCTCTCTACACTCACCATACGGATCACACTAACTTTGATCTATTATTCTACGCTTGTATTCTGTGAGAACGTGGTCCTTCCCCGGTAGTACCGCCCCAGTCATGCTACAACCATAATATAGCTGCAGTATGGTCCTACCACGAAAAAAAATCTAAAAACCACTAACTATACTGATTTTTTTTATAAATATTTAAAGCTTAAGTGCACAATTACGTTTGTGGTGTGATTGCAATAAATGTTTCTTGCTTTATTTATTTTTATTTTTTACAATAAAGACTGCTGCCTTGTAAAAATTTTCACAATAACGAATATATCCAACCATAGTAAGGCAAGAAACAAAAACTTTACAACTTCACTTCCCCGTAAATCAGATTACTTACGGACATTATTAATATTGAAATAGAAAATGCAATAATACTATTTTGCTATATCCCTGATCACTATCCCTGATGAATATACAAGAGAAATTTATTTGTTGTCGGATTCCTAAAGGTGTAGTTTGAAGTATCACGCAGGTATAGTTGCAGCATTTTGTCTCCGCATGTCATTTTTTTTACTTATAAGCGACTTGAGAGGTTTGTTCGCTGCCACAATGGCGTGTTTTAGTTACTGTGTTAAATTTGTTCTATACTAGAAGACATTTCCGGAGAGTGGATTAGTGGCTATGTAGAAAAACAACTCAGATGCACATGCCTTTAGAACTATAGCTGGTATACCATCTGGTCCACTACATTTATTCACTTCTAAAATCCGCTAGGTTTTAAGAAACTTCTTATTTGTGATAAAAGTAAAGTTGCAGCCTATTTACGTCCCACTGCTGGGCACAGGCCTCCTCTCATTTCTGAGAGGGTTTTAGGGCAAGGAATTGTCCGCCGTGCTGCCCCAATGCGTGTTAGCGAACTTCACATGTCTTCGAAATATTTTTTTTCTTATTTCTCAGACATGCAGATTTCCTCACGATGTTTTCCTTCACCGCCGAGCACGTGGTAAATCAGCACTTAAAATTGCAATTAACAATTTCATTGGTGCTGGCGGGGATCGAACCCGGGTTGCTCGAGTACTGTGAAGCTTACAGCGAGCGCTTACCATCTGAGCTACCACGGCTCCATTTGTGATACAGACCTCCGATATAGAGGTCCCGCAGTTAGCTAATTTAGGTGGAACGTTGTTTAACCAGACGTGAATTGTAGACAGAGAGACGTGAACAAGTCCGCTTTCTTTTTAGCTGTATGCGCCAGTGAGCCAACCGGTTTTACCAGCGCAGGCAGTGTAGTCTACAGAAGTCTGTCTCGACCGCTTTGGCGACAGACTCTAGTGCCGGATAGTCTGGCATACAGTTTAGCATCAATATAATGATTTATTATATTTACGCGAACACTACACATTAAATAAAACTAATTTTACGGATTCTTTCGCGTTTAATTATCTTGTTTTTTATTGATTGGTTACGTTTCGGGTACTTTACAGCACCCATGTTCACGGGGGTGTGAGGTGATTGACGTCCGATGTCGGGTTAACCCAGAGTAGCTTTTTTAATAATGAAATCTTTTTGCGTTCTCTTACTTAAATATGAAATAATTAATTTAAGAGCATCACTTCTTACACCGTAGTGTTGAAGTTTCCTGATTAATGTTTCATGGTGTACACAATCGAAGGCTTTGGATAGGTCACAAAATATACCCAAAGCATCCTGTGAATTCTCCCATGCATTAAATATATATTTAATCAGCTCAACACCGGCATCATTTGTCGAGCGACCCCTTGTGAAACCAAATTGATTTTTATGAATTAAATTATTTATATTAAAGAAATTTAACATTTGATCTAGAATATTTTTTTCAAAAATCTTACTGAGTGTTGGTAGTACAGAAATAGGTCTTAAATGGGCGGGGTTTAATGTACTACCAGATTTAAATAAAGGTATTACTTTACTATACTTCATTAAATCAGGAATTAGCAGAAATTGCTCTCTATATACTGTATGTAAGTTTCGACTTTACATAACTTAAAGTTAGCCACTGAAAATAATTGTTTACCTAGAACAAGTAAAGATTTAATACAAAACATTTTAGTAATCTACGTTTTGCATTAACTGCTAATTGCTTTCCCGTTTTAGCATAATGACTATCATATGCGTGCCAAGCGATATTTTGCCACATGGGATATCGCAACTTAGTGCACTTAATTAAATAAATTGTTAATCGTGTAGTCATTTGAAACATTCCGCAACGCAAAGTATTAGGGCTCTATAATATTCTTTTGTTTCCGTACTTGGTCGCTACAACCCTCTTACATTGACTGCCTTGTTGGTCTAGTGGTCATGAACGCGATTGCTGGTCTTGAGATCTGGGGTTTCAATCCTAGGTTGGGCCAAGAAACAGTTATTAGGTTTTTCTTTCAAGATATTCTCAGTAGCTGCCCGGATACAGGAAGTAGGCGGTGTTTCATCCGCGTGCCTCGGAAAACACGTAAAGCCGTTCGTCCTGCGCGTGATCTCTCTCCGGTGGTGTCGGATTACGTTCCCATCGGACTATGAGAGTGAAGGAATAGAGAGTACACCACTACAGACACTATAGTCCTGTCCTGTGCAGATGAATGATCACCGTTGAGACCGGCCACCATGACCGAAATTCGAACTGGTGGACATTATTTATTGTTATTATTGAAATATCTCTGCACTGCATTTAGAACACCAAAGAAACTTAGATAAATCGATAGGACATTTTATGATCTTTTTAAAGAATAAGAGAGAAAAACGAGCATACAGTGTCCTTGATGATAAGTGGGTGTAAATAAATACCTATAAATACAAGTACATCTATTCTCGACATTTTATTTGACTAAGGACAAGAAAGGAAAGATTCCATCATCGAAAGAACTACAATTCCAGATCGATAATTAAAGTAAAATATCAGAAAACAAAATGAACAAATAAAGGCCTTACCAGATTAGAAATTACTAAATGAATATACTAAATTAATTTTGCTTTAAGCAATCGTGTTGCATTCGGCTAGCAAGTCGGCTCTTAACCGATAGGTAGTTAGTTTGCGTCCGCCTGGGAATATTATATTTTTGCCACGATATTTCATAATATTATTAGAGCTTATAGAAAAATATATTTTTATATTTGTTAAAATGTATCTAAAATAATCATTCATATACACTTTGAGTAACCTCTGTTTTCATAGTTTGTAAACTCTGCTACATTATCTGTGTCAAGTCTATTATAAAATATAGTTCTTTTCGAAACACAACATAACATAAATAAGTATAAAATAAAATAAAATAGTGTCTGCAGTATACCGCTCATATTGTTTTAGTATAGAGGGACTAATTTTCAGTACTGCTTTGATTCGCCGAATTAAAGTCGATACCTTCCCACTTAAGTGAAAATTTCAATACACATGAGAAAAGACTTCGCTTATCAAATACTCTTATAATTTTCGTTATTTTTTTTTATCAAACCCATCCTTTTTATTACATCTGTCAGTAGTATGTCTGTTCAGAGATGGAATTTAGTAATTGATTTTAAAGTAACTTCCCGATTAGGTATGAGATTAGAATTGCGAAATCTTGAACATAGCTCAGAATTGGAAAAATTGTAAGACTATGAAAAAAAGAAACATAAACAAATGTAACACATAATTTTTAAAATTCTCACTTGTTTAAAATACACTCAATCTCAAATACAAAACAGCGTACACGACTGTGTTACTATGTGACGATTCACGCGTTAACAATGTCCGCACAATAGCTTCGGAAGTCGGTAGTAAGACATAGTACATAGAAGTATTATTGCTTCGACTTCTGAAGCTATTTGCTGAAATTATTTTATTCATTTTAGGTTTAGGACTTCAAAGAGTTGGCTTTTAATCTATTATTTATACACTTTTTATTCTTTTGTGTGGTCAAAGTAACGACTAAAATAAAAAAAAAACAGCGGTTGCCAAACCCAAGCGTGGCAACTATGACAAATGTCATAGGGGTATGATTAAATCTATGGGGGAGATCTGTGTTCAACAGTGGACTTTAATGGGTTGTAAGAGTAAGGACAACCAAAAGCTCGAATGTAGTCTTAATAGTTATAATAAAATAATAATTCTCAAATTTTACACACTAAGATACGAGCCCTAATGTATAACGCAATATATGAAAAAAATTTAAATCAGAAAATTGAGAAACATTTATACAAAAACGAACATACGCTCGAATTGGGATCCCCTTCCTTTTTGAAAGTCAGCTAAAAATGAAATTACGGAATCATTTTGAAATTAACAGAAAATTTGCTTTTCCTACTCTTTGTTTTTATTTTTACATAATTATACTAAATGAACTTATGATATACGAGCTGCATACGCGTTAACTGAATATATATTTTGTTTTCGTAATCTTTTATTAACGTCTTTCCTTCATTCTGTCTTTATCTAACTCTTTGGAAGAGAATGCTTCAGGCATTAAATCTTCCTTTATATTGTACAATTAACCGCATGTATGCAGCTCTGCTTTAATAAAAAAAAAAGAAAAACATGTGTGCATTCACACGCGGTGGAAGTTAAACCTTCAAATAAAATAAAATACAAAATAAAAATATGTCACGCATTGGATTATTTACTTAAGAAGATCATTTTCCACCACAAGTGCAGCAAAAAATTAAAGATAAAAGTTTCATTTTATAGCAAATAAATGTGACAATCCTTATTTTTAGACATGTAAAATCTAAATCTTAGTGTAGTAAATCAAAATAATATTTTGTTTTAAGTAAATTTGTTGTGTAATAGCGCCATCTACCTATTTCATTCTATAGGTAAAGTCATTGTATTGAACAAAAATTTATTGACATGCCTAAACATGAATAATTTAATAATCATAATCATAATCATAATCATTTATTTCGTGGATCATAGGTATTACATAGATGTTAGATACATTATTATATAATCAAGTTCAACTATGTCCTACCCTCTGGGCATACGAAATACAATATTTTTGGAAATCATTTAAAGTAAATAAAATAACAAAAAATGGAACGTATACAAAACATTAGTGGGTATAGAATTTGAGAAAAGAGTTAAGTAGGTATGTTAGAAATCTAATTATGACATAAATATATTAAATAATAACTATGTTTTATTATTTACATTTTTAAATAATGACCTAACAATATTTCAAACAAATAAATAGTGACACATTTCATTGTTTTTTATTCACTTAAACTTTAAAATTAATTAATAAATAGTATCAAATATGATGTAATTACTTTTATATTTATGTTAACATAATTATGTAAAGCAAGTTATTTATCCAATGGTTGAATTTGGTATCAAAAAATCATCACTAAAGAAATCATTTAATGTATAATAGGCTTTGTTTATTAGGACACTGACAAGCGTTTTTTTAAAAGATTTAACATTTTTTATATCTTTAATTTTTTTGGGTATTTTGTTATATATTTTTGGCGCCATGCAAAACACGCTCTTGTTAAATAACGCTGTTCTACTTGCTACAGAGCAGAGTTTATCTGTGTGTCGCAGACCAACATGATGTTCATAAAGATGAATGTTCCTTTTTACGAACATGGTGACCTCTAAAATATATAATGAAGTAAGAGTTAATACTTTCAACTTTTTAAAAGATGGTTTACATGATTCAGTTTGCTTTAGATTGCACATAGCTCGTATGCACCTCTTTTGTGCTTTAAAAACATTTTCCTTATAAACGGAGTTGCCCCAAAATAAAATACCATATCTTAGTATAGAATCTACGTAACCGTTATATGCTGTAATCCGTGTAGACATATTGGTAGTTTTAGAAAGTTGTCGAAGTGCATAAGAAAACCTATTAAGTTTCGTACACACTATATCAACATGGGACTTCCATGTTAACATGTCATCAATTTTCAAACCTAAGAAATTTGTGTTATTAGTTTTACCAATATTTGTATCAGAGTGATGTAATATCTGAGCGGATCGCCTTCCTTGAAAAGTCATGTATTTAGTCTTATTTAAATTTATTTTAAGATTATTAAGATTCAACCAATCATTTATTTTATTAAATGTCTCATTCATTTCATTATTTAAGGCAGTCAAATCTTTAGTCATGAAAAGAACAGTACAATCATCGGCAAAAAGTGTCATGGGAAAATTTGTGACTAGAGGTAAATCGTTAATATAAACAAGAAAAAAGAATGGACCAAGAACACTTCCCTGGGGAACACCACAACTCACAGTTCTGGATTCGGAATAATATAGGGTTTCCATATTTGTTGTTTTGTCTATACCTTTTATTACAGTAATTTGTTTTCTATTAATTAAATAAGATTTGATTAGATTTAAAATGTTTCCTCTCACTCCATATGAGTGCAGCTTATCCAAAAGAGTTTCGTGTTTTACATGGTCATTTATTGTTTACATTTGTCATTACTTTAAAAAGAAAATTATATATTGCCATGTTTATTGTCTTATTTTTTCTGAACCCGTATTGTTCTTTTGTAAAAATATTATTTATTTCAAAATACATATATAAAGCATTATATATTACCCTCTCAAAGATTTTTGAAATAATAGGCAAAAGTGCTATAGGACGGTAGTATCTAATAATTTCTCGGTTACCTTTTTTAAATAGAGGTTTGACTATTGTAGTTTTTAATTTATCAGGAAGAACGCCGCTAGTAATACACAGGTTGATAATGTGGCTTATAGGTTGAGATATTATGTGACTTACATCTTTTATCACATTCGTTATAAAGCCGTCAATACCTGCACGTTTAGTATTTTTAACATAATAATAATTTTAAATATGTCATACGGAACAGTAGGATTCATGAATATCGAATCAGGATTATTAAATGTCAATTTATAAGATTTAGTCACCTTACTTTGTGGTGAAACACTGTCAATAAAATGATTATTAAAGGCGTTAGCTATTTTAGTGGGATCAGTCAAGATATTTCCATTATCATTTATTTTCGAAACAATATCGTGGGGATAGTTTGCCTTAGCTTTTGCATTTTTTATAATATTCCATGTCGCTTTAGATTTATTAGTGGATGATGTAATATAATAATTATTTTGTGCTTTGCGTGTTAAGTTAATAATTGTTTTGTATCTCTTAGAATAAGTTTGAAATATATTTTTATTTTTTATCGTGGGAGCTCTTCTATATTTCCACAGTAACTCTGTCTTTCGCTTGCTACACATTTTAAGACCACGTGTAATCCATTTAGGCTTTTTTAGAGTGGACAGCTTAACTTTCATTACTGGAAAACACAAATCATAGAAGAGTTTGAGTAAATCGTGAAACTTATTATAAGCATCATTAGGGTCATTTGCTTCATAAACTTCTTGGAACGATAGAGATTTTATGGCATTTATAAATTTAGTTCTATTTTCCAAGCAATAGTTTCTCCTTTTTGCACACCAGTACTTAATATCATAGGTTCTCTCAATATGACATTGTAGGATTTGAGCGGTATGGTCTGAGAGAGATAACTCTACAACTTTTCCTTGACAATTGTAGAGATTGTGGATTATATTATCTATACAAGTCAAGGATTTAAGCCTTGTTGGTTCAGAAATTCCCATATTCAAGTTAAAACTTTGTATTATACTTTTAAAGGTCACAGATTGTTTTGTTGTCTGGAGAATATCTATAGTAAAGTCACCACATATAATAACTTTATTGTTTTTTATACACACCTTCAACAATATGTCATGTAGTTTGTTAAAAAAAGCGTTGTACGAATTATTTGTGTTATGAGGAGGCCGATATATGCAGATTATTTTTACTTTATGATCAGAGAGGTCTATAGCAGAACATTCTATAACATTTTCTAATGACATGCGATTAATTTCAATAAGATTTACAAATTTAACATAACTTTTTACCAGTATGCAGGCTCCTCCGCGTCTGTTTTGTCTTTTGAAACTTGAAGCTAATTTAAAATTAGGCATTGTCAAACTATCTTCATCTCCATCTACCATATTATGTTCGGTAATACAAATAACTTCAATTATTTGACCTTTATCCATTAATTCATCTAAGGATATCGTTAAGATGTCAGATTTATTTACTAGTCCACTAATGTTTTGATGCATTACACACAAACTCTTAGGCATGAAAAAACTGAGAATTACAGTTTGTATTTACAGAGATGTCATTTGGCGCAACAGAATTAGTCATTTTGTCGGAAATAATTCTAACACTATCAGGACAAATTTTACATTTCTCACATATTTCACATTCAGTTTGAGTACAAGCATCGTTATACGATTTAACAATATGATTGCGTTCGTTAAATAAATCTAGTTTATTTTGAGAGTCTGTATATTTTTTAAAATCACTTACATAATTAAGGCGTAATAACTCTCGCAATAATGACCTACATAAAAATAAGCAAAAACGGTTCCTTGCTGGTATAAAACTACTGTAATTCATATCGAGATATGTAGAGGTAATGAACTTATTACAAAGAAATTTAATTTCATAATTAATTTTCTGTTCATTTAAACACTTATTGTTCGGAATTTCGCCTACAATAGAATTAGTGTGTTTAACAGAAGATAACCAAACGTGTAAATGTGATTTTAATTCAAAGGGATTATTATCGTTTGTTCCACCTAATAATATTACATAGTCATCCTTTGTCAAACGAGAAACGTCTTCTTTTAAAGATTCTGTGACCTCTCCTACTTTGGCGCCATCTTTCCACATACATGTTATCTGGAATTCAGATCCTATTAAACGCTGAAGCGTTGTACGTACTCCTCTTCCCTGTTGATCAGCAATAATAATTATTTTCTTTTTGTGTTTATATGACTGGATTACTTTCTGTTTAGTAAAATTTTTAGTAGTTACGTCTGTGTATAAATTTGGTGTTTTTTTATTATCTTGGGGTTCAACAATATGCCTGGTAGTTGAAGATGGATATGTGTTTATTTGTTTACATGGTGTAAGAGGTATAGAGCTTAATTCTTCTGAGCGTAGGGATTCAAATGTGGTTGTTTCTTTATTAAATGTTGTTATTTGTACTGCCTCTTGTTTTTTTTAAATTTGTTTCTTTGTGCTGTGAATAAACCTGCATGAAATTATCAGAAGGTATTGATTTTGCTTCACTTCGTAGCAGTGATTTTTGTCGTTTCGCTTTTTTGGTTGAGAGTGACAACTTAGGACTTTCAGTATACCCAATTCTTTTGTACATGTCTACTATTTTTATGCATTTTTCTAATTGTATCTTGAGACTATTATTCTCTAAAAGTAAATTATCAATTTCACTGTGAGCTGTTGCTAAATTTTCATTTGCTTTTTGAAGTTGCCTATACAAATCTAATGTATTCTCTGAGTGTGCTCGTATCATCATGCTATCATTGAGTGACATTTCATCAGGTAAACTCATCATCGTACTGTCTAGCATGTAATAGCATAGTATTTGAAGTTGTTGTAAATATGCTAAGATCAGACAAAGAATTTGATTTCTGAGGTCTACGGAGTGTAATATTTTGAGATTCCATTACGTTTATTTGCTTATTTCTCACTTATACATACTTTATCTAAATTTAATAAAAACTTTTAAGCAAAATTTAGAAAAATATCTTCGAATGACTAGGTTTGGAACTCTGGAGCTTATACTTTATACTTGGTAGGCAGTGACAATGTAATATTCTTTCTATTTATGTAATATAATATTCTTTCTCGTTCTCATTCAGGCTAAATCCTATAGATGTATATATTTTTCTTAGTGTCGCTATTTCGTTTCATCTAGTTTTAAATCACAACGATTCTAAAGAACTTTTCACTTCAAAATAAAAATATATTTTTCTTTAAGCTATAAAATGTTATAGGAAAAAAAGGAATCAACAAAAAAAGTCCACTGCCGAACACAGGTCTCCCCCATAAATTTCTTCATACGGGGAATGCACACCGTAGTTGCGACGCATAACAGCCGGGTTGACGACCGCAGTACTTTATTTTAATTCAGCAGTTCTCGGAAAGATACTGCCCATTACCTGGTTCAGTTTATCTCTGTCGGCTATTACGACACCCACGCGATGATATGGGAAAGTGGATGTTCTTACATCTGTAAGGACGAGGGAAATGAAACACTTGAGTGTTGACGTAAGACTGTCTGTAATTACGTATTGTTAACTTTATATATTAGATTATACCCAGACATACGTATAGATACTAGGTAGGTACTACACCTTCCTTCCCAAAGAAAAAAGAAATGAATACGTGCATTTCTTTTTTTTTCTTTTTTATATATACTAACATCTAAAATTACACAATAATTATATCCCTAAGTATTCTAATTTATAAAATGTAAACATGGGTATAAAGAAATAGTTAAAATAATATTTAGGTTAATATGATTACAATTGGTATTAATGTTAAGGTAAGGTAATATTAATTAATAAAGCTTAATATATTAATTTATTACAATTAAAATCGATGACTTTAGATTAATAAACTTAAAACTTTAATATTATTACAATATTATATATGTTTATTTATTACATTTATTTGAAGGATAATACAATTTAGTTTGGTTTTTATTTATTTATTTATTTATTAGGTTTACCAGTAATTGTAATAATAATACATCAATGAGTATTTAACAATAATAAGTGTTTTACAGCCAAATGCATAATTAATTTAGGTAAACACTACATGCACAAACTGTTAACGGTAGTAACATACAATTTTTATAAGTGACTTAATGTGTTCACAATAAATGAGAAAAATAATAATGTAATTTTTGCCATCTCTTAGTATTTTAACATTCGGTGAACAATCTCTAATTACTAAATATGGACCTGCATAAATGGCGCTGAGTTTGTTACCAGTTTCTTCTTTAACTAATATCAAATCATTAATTTTATAAGTTTAACGTTCATTTTACAATCATACTTGGATTTCCTAACAAATTTACTATTGATTAAAATTTCTCTTGCTTACTTTTGGGAGGTTTGTAGGCAATATTTTAACTCTAACGGATAATCTTCGTAATTATATAGGGGTTCTACGGTTTAAGTTAAATTACTGGGTAAATTACATTTTTTGCCATAAACTAACTCAAATGAAGTATACTTAGTTTCGCGGTGAACGGAAGTTTATATGAAAAATACCGACAAAAAAAATATATATATAAAAAATAATTTTTTTTTTTATATAGTAAAAAGATAATGTTAAATAAAGTTTTATCTTATAATTATGTATATATAATATTTGTCTTGGCTTGGGTAGGGTGGCTGGCCAAACCCCCTATGTACATAATAATTCCGTAGTCACATTATGTATGTTTAAGCCTTAATGCATTGTTGCATTGTTGATGCATTATGTTAGACAAAATCAGGTGTACATTCGCGAACGTATATTATTTTGATCGACACTTCACTGTAACACACTTTGATACTGCGTTATTCAGTTACTTATTAAGTCATTTATGTAGACATTCACATTAAATAGTACCCTTCCTTAATATATTTATTCACTTATAATTTTATAGTTATATATTTCATTTATTTATTTTATACCTTTATATTTAATGAAACATTTCTTTCATGATCCACACAAATTATTTAGATATTAATACTTTACTTTTTTTTCCAAAAAAAAATAATGCCTTATAAGGATAAAACATATGATTTGAATGTACAATAAATATAAAACCGACAATATTACATTTCATTTTAAGATACACATAACAAAGAAGTCTAGGTTAGGCAATGTCATCATATTCATTATCATAACAAACTACCAGATCAAAATACAAATTGCAATCCCAGCCACGTCAGCGATTTGTGACACTTTTGTTTTCAATTCCAAAGTATGTTTATGAGAAAGTTTGCGATTACATCGTACGATGATACCTAATTTCAACATAACTTACAAAATGTTTTATTATAAATACACTTAAAATATCTAAAATTTATAATAGTGTTAAACACTTTTTCATTTACGTAGTATAACATTGTATTTTTATAATACTTTTACATTATCAAGTAATATGTGTTATTTTTTTTTCATTAAATGTCGGAAACGTAATACATATTACTTTTTTATTAAATTTCATGACTTCTAAGGAACATGTTCATCTTATTTGAAACACAAATTTGTAAAAGAAATAAACATAGGCTATTACACATATATGTAAGGTCTGTATTAGAAAATATATGTTGTATGTTAATAAAATGTTATTAACATTAGAAAAGAAAAGTTTTTTAAGTATATAATGATATAATTTTTGATTTAATTGTAGATAATGAAAAAAAAAACTTATAATAATAGCGAATTGATACACTTTGGACTACCCAATTGAGTTTTAAATTGTACAAATTTTACATAAAAAACAACACAACATAAAGAGAAATTTTAGGTAGGGTTATCATAAATATAAATCAATTTAAATATGAAAGAATCTTGTAAATTCATATAAAATATGGTAAAATAATTAAGTATGTACGTGAAAATGTATTTATTATTTTTTGATTAATATTTTTTGTTTACGTGTTGTTATGTGGATCGATAATATAGTTACTAGGTACCTACATGTGTAACTTGTGAGTAGGATTTTGGGTAGGTAGCATTAATAGCTCTAATACAGAAATGCAAAATAACTACATATCTCACTTTTAGGTTTGGTCGGGGATATTACCACAATTTAATTATTCTCATGTCCTTGCATGTTACTTCTTTTCATGTTAACACTAATCTCAATTCCTTTGTTTTCGGTTGTCAGGCCTTATTTATTTATTTCATAATTCTTGTACGTACTTTCTTTTCTTTCTTAATATTTTTGACGTTTAGCTAGCTTTATTTCTTTGAGTATTCTCTTCCCTTATATATTTATTTATTAATTAGATACCGGGAATCGGAGTATTAATTCACTTCATTTATTTCGTGATATTTATCACGCGGGTACTTTATAAATATGGGCCCCCATTTACTTGGGTATTATATTTTCATTACATTCATTTTATTTTACTGGTACATAAACTTTTGTTTCATCATACTATATCAAGGTAATACTGTACCTTGGGTTGTGCGCACAACCTTGAGGTCTACGTTTAAGTCATTTTAAAAGGACTCCAACAATTGTCACGGAGGAAAACTAAGTTCACACTATGATCCAATGAAGGATGTGACCTCTATGTACCATTATTAAGGGTAACAAATTTAAGGCTTCTCTGGTCCCCAACAGTACTAATATGAGTAAACTCGTTCACATCTCATTTGTACTGAAGGTATTGTTCCCTAGTACCCGTTACTTCCGATTTTATCATCTAATCATGGAAACATACCCTGCTCGAGGAATATATGCTATACCAGTGATGGACGTTCCCGTATCTCTCCATTATTTGTTCGTCAAGGTTAACGTGTTTTTTTTTTTTTACATTTATAGTATTTTATTAATCATTATTTAATTGTACCATAATATACTTTCAGATACATGGCTCGCGTACATACATACATGATAAGGAATATGGACACTATTCCTATACAATACATAATATATTTTCATTGCGTCATTAAAATCACTACGTCGTTAATCGTATACGAACAACCTTAAAAAAATTACTCAGTTATTAGGTTTACCAAACTCTCAGCTGATCAGGCCGATTGTATGTGGATATGCTAATCTCCGATAATTTTCTTTACTTGCCTTACTTGTTATATTATATTAGCCTTTAATATAGTAGCCCTAAATTAACTCACGTCTTTACAAATTTATTAAATGAGTCTCTTATATTATGGTCTCTTGTAGTATTTAGGTACATCATTTTCAGTTAGGGAATGAGGCTCACAATGATCACAACAAAATTTACATAAATGAATTGAAGAAATTATTTTCTCATGTATACAAATAAGTTAAATAATCCAAACTTTATCATTTTCCCAGGAAATAATGAATTATAAAAATTAAAAGTTTATGATTTAAAATTTCAATAAATATAAAATCGAAGTTAAAAAAAATTATTGCATTTCATATTCAAATTAAACAAAGAAATAATAATGGGAACATAAGTCGTCGTCACTATAACGGCTACCCAGTTTATATAAACAAAACATTAATTTATTTAAACAAAGAGAAGAATGATTTTCATTTTTAAGTAGGTTATATTAACTTTCAGGTTATTTATTAAAGAATATATATTTATTTATTTATAACTTTAAAATCGTTTCAAGGTTTTCATACCTTTAGAAAAGAAGAAAAATAATTATGACTTTTATTAATAGCGATTTTTTTAAATCCTTCAAAATTATATACATTTAAATAAAAATTACCACAGAAATAAATTTGGGTTAGGTTTAAAATATATTTGCTTTAATCCGAACCAGGTCATCGTAAGCTGTAGCTTAATATATTGTTGTTTTTTTTGAATATAGTAGAAATATTATAAAATGTGACAAATATTTTCAAGTTACTTGTAAATAACGTAAATGTAATATTAAATGCATTATGTGCTTTTTTATTTTATATAGTCTACAACATAATAAAAAATATGGTGTTGAATGTGTAGAATTAGATTGTTGAATGAATTGTATAATTTTATATTAAAAGACTACAGAAAAAAAACAACGAAATGTATCACATTGTTATTTTAACAATAAATTTGGTAAAATTAAGTACGTAAAATTTTTATCTTTCATATTATTTAATAACTTTTTGCAAATCAATTACTGAATAAAAGGGAATATAAAATCGTCTAGTGCCTTAATACAAATGCCACTGAAGCACTTACGCAACCTAAATTTATAATTATTGTAATATGATTTTTTAAAAACAATAATAAAATAAGAATTAAATCGTTAATATAAAATATCTAATAATTAATTTCAACTTAAGCATATATGAAATACAGAATATTTAGTACATAACTTTTTTTTTTTATAATAGTTAAAACTTTTTAAAGAAATCTTATAGAGAAATGACAAAAAATAGGCTGGTGCGATGTTACCTCAATTTTTCTTCTTGTAAACTCACTGATGCAGTTTAATAAGTCTTAATTTCTTCTTTGTTCTTTTTTGACTCAATTTTCACATTCTTCTGGTTCTGGACGTAGCTCGTCAAGATTACTATAACCGCTTCTTTTCTTTTTAAATTAATCTGCCGTGTCTTGAATAATTTTGGTATTTGGTCATGATATAAAAAATCCACTATTTGTTTTCCTCCTTCCTCGTTACTCGTCTTCATTGTACTATATATTATATATTTTAAATTTTCAGTCACTTTCAATAAAATAATTATTGTGGCCTCTTCTTGTATTCATATTTGTTTATTTTTCGTCACATCCGGTATTGCGTCCATTCCGTTTTAATATATTTTTTTTTAAATTGTCAATCTTCTTAAAAATGTCCATTATTTAATTAACTTTTCTTATAATATTTTTCTTCTTTTAAATAGTAGGCCCGGCGGTGCGCGGGCATTGCCGCAGCGCACCGCCTGGCAGGGTCGCCATGTAAGGACGAGGGAAATGAAACACTTGAGTGTTGACGTAAGACTGTCTGTAATTACGTATTGTTAACTTTATATATTAGATTATACCCAGACATACGTATAGATACTAGGTAGGTACTACACATCGCCACTACACGGTGTCACAGTTTTCACATTATTTTTGTTATAAGTCCCATATAATTATAGGACCTACCTGTCCCAGACCAAAATAGGACTTTTAAAACCAGCTTTGAAGATATGTTTCTTGGAGTGTTCGTCATTAGTGAGGTTGTTATAAACTGATTTAATATCGCTCGCTTTGATATGTGCCGCGTGATAGAAAACACGCGCAGTGACTCGTTCAAATGTGACATGCAATCTAAATACATAAAGTCAGTTATTTGTAATTTATTGTTTGAAACTATTAGAAGCTATTAATCAAGGTCAGGATTTGTATAACATACCTATAGTAACTGGAAATACAGTTTATATTTAAATAAAATTGTTGTTTTTTTGCCAAATTCCATTGATTTTATTTTTTAATTTATTTATTCTTTACTGTACTTCAAAAAGGGAATATATGAGAGAATGTACAAAATTAAGTTAATAATAAAAACAGGCAGTTCTCATCCATCCATCAATTACAGCGTATTACTGCGTAACTACTGAAAAGACGTAGCTACTGAACAATGAGGTAGCGTTCACTACTATGATGACATTACTATGACGGCTCCGTGGCGCAGTGGCTTAGCAATCAGTTGTTGCGCTGGGGGCCGCGGGTTCGAATCTCGCACGGAACAAGTATTTGTATGGCCTATAAATAATTGTTCCAGGTCTGGATGTTTGTCCTTGTGCAATTTATGTTTGTAAACTGCCTCCACGACACAGGAGAAAATCCTAGTGTGGGGGTAACGTTTTTTAAAGAGAAGAATAAAAAACTACTGAACAAAGACGTCCCCCGTACATTGTCATAAAGGAGGAATGTTGCCATAGCTGCCACGATTGGCAAGAAGATTGGCAACCGCATTTATTTATAATTTTGAGTTGATTTCAAGAATATGCTGCTGACCATCTCCTGTTTCAGTTTCCCTCTGTCGCCTCTTACGACACCTACGCAACCGCGGAGTGGCGGCGTAAGAATAAGTATATAATAATGTAACAGCAGCCATAGTGGAACATCATAATGTCTTTGTCAATAAGATCCAAGAATATTTACAATTCCTCGTCACCTTTAAAAATATATATTCAAGAAATTTCGAGTTGAGCTCTGAAATGTTAATCCAGCGACATGTGCGACGAAGTCAAAGAATTTCGGTTAGTGAAAATTAAATTTCCTTCTAATAGATCTCCCTTGCTTGCAACGTATTTTAAGCATGTTTAAAAGAGAAAATAGATAGTTTATAGATGATATTTATGACTAGATTAAGTTATGCCTCCGGCCTTTTTTATAAAATAAAGGTGATAAACGACCACACAGTCCACCTGATGGTAAGTGGACGCTATGTACCATAGACATCTATATTTGTCCGCGATTAAGAACCAAAAAGCAGATGCGTTGTCATCCCTGAGGACTAAGAATATCATCATTCGAAACACAGCAGCATTGAGTTGCTGTAGTATACCCTGGTCGCGCCGACCCATTCGTACTACAACCATAATATAGCAGCGTGGCTCTACCACATAAAATAATTTTTAACAATTTAAAAAAAAAACTTATGAATCTAATATCATAGACTCAGTCTATGGTATTAGAATCATAAGTTTTAATAGTTGGTGACCTAGTTCTTACATTCGAATCGATCCACTTAGGTCCACGGGCCGATGTTATATTATATATCATCGGCCATATAAATGTTAAAATAAAACGCGAAATAATCCGTTAAAGGAGACAGTCGTTTTTGGGCCCACTAGAATATTAATGTTATATTATATATTAAACACAAAAAATATACCAATTTAATATAGTAAATGGCCTACAAATTTTATAAAATCTAAACGGAATCAAGAAATCAGAAGAAAAGAATTGTTTTGATATTTGTGTTCAGGTTATTGGTTCTACTAATGGAATATTAAAAAAAAATATAGTAGAGATGTTCTTATTCCGAAGAAACTCGACGCGAGTTAACTTGAGTCGAATAGTATTCGAGTTACTCAACTCGAATTGGCTGAACGAAGCTGTATCAGTTTGCTACAAATTATTTTTATATTTTGTTCTTCCATCCAATATAATTATTATTACTAAACTTAATACGTAGTTATATATTTTTGGTTTGCCTATAGATCTTCATAAAATAATATCACTCTAACTTTATGACAATGATACTTATTCAGTTTATTGATATTACATAATATATCAATAAGTTGTTCAAATTAATAAGTCGAGTTAATCACTAAAGTGAGTTAATAATAATTTATCATGTCACTCTAGTTGTACTTGAGTTTTTGAGCTATTAGAACTGACTATTTATAGTCCCTGCATCGATCCAAGTTTATCACTCCAGTTGAGAGTAGCGATTACTTTAGTTAAAGCATTTTTAAATAAGTACCTTTATTAAAAATGTAAAATGTGGCAATGTGAAATAAAAAGCAAATATTTATTTATTTGTAGTATTTTCATGTTTCTTTTTCATATCTGTAGTATTTCAAAATCTGTAAACTGCTTTTTACATATATAACAAAATACAAATCGCTTCCATCTCGATTTTTTTAAATAATGCCACACTTACATGCGAAGGTGCGCGCCTTTTTAATAAGATACCCTCGGAAATAAAAAATGCAGACTCGTTCAATGTATTCAAAAAGCGACTAGCAAATCATATAAACACAAATTTATCTATCTGAGTACGTTGGACGGGTTTGTTCCTGGTCATGTTTGTGCTATGGTGCTAATATGGTAGTGAATCTCAGAATTTGTGAGTGACTGTTGTCATTTTATAACTTTTCCTTATTTTTATAGATTATCCCGTCGATAGCTGTTTTTGATGTTGATTTTTCAACAACATAGGTACGACAACGAATTTTGTTATTTACATTTACATTTACTTTTATTTATGTTTTCATGTAAGTGGCGTATATAATGTCTTTATGAGAATAAATGTCTTTAAACCTAAAAAATGACAATCACAGGTCTTAGAACCTTATTAAAAGTGACAAAGTATTAAAGTTTTATGTTATTAGTAAAATCTAAATTAAATAATAGATAGAATAAATACATAAAAAAAAGTTTTTGTGTTTGTTAAAAGAAAATTAGGTGTAAATAAGTATTAATTACTTGTACTAGAAGCAAGTATACAGTTTGCATAAGTACTGTAACTTAGTTAAGCCATTATTACTCATGTAATGGTTATGTCCTTGTTGTTAATTCTGCAAAAAAGGATATTATTTTGTAATCTACTATCAGATAGTTAATATAAAAATAATATTCTGCCCCCTACATGAAACCAATGAAAATAAGAAGTCAGAGAAGTTTTACATAGTTAAATATTGTTGATGTAAATCCATAATTACTACTTATGGATTTGGTCATCTTGAGCTGATTAATAATGTGTATTTTATAATAACTTCTTATTTAACATACTGGCAGAGACAACAAAATACTGACAGAAATATGGAAATGTAGTTTATTGACATTGAAGTATAGTATATATATATAGTATTATCTCGTATCGGATAGGTACGGATAGGTCTTAAGATGAACATGGACAAAACAAAGATCATGTTCAATGTCCATGTCACACCTATGCCGGTAGTTGTTGGGAACACTAAGCTCGAAGTTGTTGATGAGTATGTTTACCTGGGACAAATAGTCCGACTAGGTAAGTCCAACTTCGACCGAGAGGTCAATCGACGGATTCAACTCGGCTGGGCAGCGTTCGGGAAGCTACAACACATCTTCTCGTCAGACATACCTCAAAACCTGAAAACGAAATTGTACAACCAGTGCGTGTTGCCAGTGATGACTTATGGAACTGAGACGTGGTCCTTCACTGCTGGCCGTATGAGGAAGCTCAAGGTCGCTCAGCGAGCTATGGAGAGGGCTATGCTCGGAGTTTCTCTGCGTGATAAACTTAGGAATGAGGATATCCGTAGTAGAACCAGAGTAACCGACATAGCCCAACGGATTAGTAAGCTGAAGTGGCAGTGGGCCGGCCATATAGCTCGAAGAACCGACAACCGATGGGGAAGAAAGGTTCTCGAGTGGCAGCCTCGTACCGGTAGGCGAAGTGTAGGGCGTCCCCCCACGAGATGGAGTGACGACCTGGTAAGACATGCAGGAAGTCGATGGATGCAGGTGGCTCAGGACCGTGCTTTGTGGCATTCTTTGGGGGAGGCCTATGTTCAGCAGTGGACTTGTGAAGGGCTGTAATGATGATGATCTCGTATCTATTACTACTGAAAATGTCATAATTTCTAACAATAATATCATATGTGGATGTGTTTCTTTTGCTTTATAGTGTTTGAAATGAACACCAATACAAACATAAACATAGACCTCACATACAATAAATATAGAAAATATTATATATACAATATTCAATTACAATAATATATTTTCATGTGGATCGCATAGAACAAATGTCTTGTAGGCTGTAATCTTGCAGAGCTGCTCGTAGGCAGAAGCAAAAAAGTGTATGGATATTGAATATAAGTACAATAGTTATATATCATATCTCATAACATTTAAAATATCCTTGTTATGTAATTATCAAGTTATTTTGAAATGATAATGACTGACAATAATAACATCATAAAATACAATTAATCTAAAATTAAATATTACAATTAAATAAAACATGTGTTTGTATAATCCTTACACAACCAGTTTCAACATCTTAGTTCATATTTATGTGTGTAATAACATAGATAAGCATGATATTACCTAGTCATTTTGGCTTTAAGGCCTTAACAGTGGTTGAAATGCCTAAATCTAGGATATTTAAGATAAAAAAGTCTCAATAACTGTTCATTTAATCCACAAAGAAAAACTACAGGGTAACAGAAGAAGATGTGGTAAATGTTTTTAATTTAACAAAATTGTATTTTTGTCAACCCATTATTAGAAAAAAAATCCCAAAAGAGTACCTATCTTTGTCATATTTTGCAAAATTTCTCCAAAACGGCACAAGCTTTTTAAATAGTTCTTACACTAAAAAAGCTCTTAAAAATATTAATATTTTTAATTGAGAGTTTTATTTTATTACCCGTTTTATAAGAGAATATATAATTTTTCCCTGAAATTGAATATATTTACGCGAGCGCGCATGCTAGGTCGCCATGTAAGCTCTGTCACAGTCCGTTTTCGGACATCGTCGAGGGTGGACTGCACGTCGGTGTTGGAGCGACTTCGTTCAAATATATATTAGTTTTTTAAAAGTTTATATTATTATTCCCCTTCACGTATTCTCATACGCTTTTCTTCACACATACACACCCACACACACACACACACACACACACACGCACACCCACACGCACTCACACACACACACACACCCACACACACACACAAATAGGTCGCAAATAATACTTACCTAGTACTATTAGGCAAGAGCGAATAGGTTTTTGTTAAGTCAGTGCAATTCACCATCTTAGACTACATAACCACTTACCGATGGGATTGTAGTTGCTTTACTACTTGCTAGGTTAAAATAGTAAAAAAAAATTTTACCCTTTGAAAGTTTTCATTTAGATATAATTTTTCTAACCAACCATAAAAATATGATGAGAATATGTATATAAGTATAAAGGTTGCCTCACACGGGACAGTAATAATATAATATTATATCTTCCATTACTTACGCACGAAAACTTTTAAAAACTCTGAATCCCGAGGTATGTTCATATTAAGAGCCACATCAAAATGCATGGGGATCGTTTTGTAATTTCACGTCACTATCGAAAAAAAATTGTACGTATTTCAGGTGGCGGTTTGCAAAACACGATTCCACAAAAATTAACTCAATAGAAAATAATTGCAAATTTGCTTCTAAAAATACTTAAATTTTCAACGTCTTTTCTTCTTACGTGGTAGAGCCATGCTGCAGCGTATTTTGGGTATGATACCTAATCAGTTAATATATTTTAAAACAAAGTTTACACAATGCACCTTTACTGATTCAACCAAAACATATTAAAGTCTTGACACCGCACATATCTGTTCCACTATTAATAGACTGCTTTGGAAATAATTACAACAATAAATTCAGTGGCATTTTACTATGTGTTTTAGCCTTAAACAACCACTTTAAAACATCTTACTATATAGCATGTAAAGGTAATATTATAAATGGTCATATATGAGTGAAAAAAATATATAGCGCGAAAGTTAATATTAATAGGTGTCCAGGTAGACCGAGACTAACTTTCGAAGACCATGTGAGCAAATTGCTCGAAGAGGGGAGGGTCAAGAGTACTCGGATACCTAGACGTGCATAAATGAAGAAGATAATGAATCTGCAAGAACAGACTTGACGATCTGTTGTCTCTGGCTACCCCGTCACGGATTGTGCGTGAAGATAAGTATGTAAGTCATATTATCCGTTATTCATCTTGTCTTTAATCAATGGAACAAACTTGTGTCTGAAGTCAAGTCTTTGCTGGACAAAGTATCGGATTGGGGGCGACTAAATCTAGTCCAGTTTAATCCTCAAAAGACACAAGTTTGCGCGTTAAACGCTAAAAAGAACCCCTTTGTCGTATCTCCTCAGTTTCAAGGTCCCCCCCTTGTTGCCTCAGCCAGTATCGGAATCCTCGGCGTCGACATATCGAGTGACGTGCAGTTTCGTGGTCACTTGGAAGAGAAGGCCAAATTGGCCTCTAAAAAGCTTACCCGATACCATCCATACCATCTGGATGGTTGGCGGTCCACCACTGGGCGATTTAGAAGATGTTTTCTTCCTCGCACAACTTCCTTGTGGAATAGTTAACCACCAGCGATTTTTCCGGACCGATACGACTTAGGGACCTTCAAGAAAAGAGCCTACTCCTTTTTAAAAGGCCGGCAACGCATCTGCAATTCCCCTGGTGTTGCGGTTGTTCATGGGCGACGGTAGTCACTTACCATCAGGTGAGCCGCATGCTCGTTTGCCCCCTCTCCAATAAAAAAAATATTTAATTAATTTAATGGTGTCTGTGATGTATATTCACTAATCAATTAATACATACATACATATAATCACGCCTTTTTCCCGTAGGAGTAGGCAGAGACCACTTCTTTGCACTTGCTACGATCCTTACATACTTGTTTCGCTTCGTCCACTTTCATTATTCCCTTCATACATGCTCTACGGTTTAGGGTACTCTTGACCTGGCCTTTTTTCAAGACGTCCCTGATTTGGTCTAGAAATGTCCGCCTAGGTCTACCCCTTCCAACATTTTCATTCACACTCGCCTTTTACACTTTTTTCGTCAATCGTTCTTCATTCATTCTCTCGACAAGGCCAAACCATCTCAGCATACCTTTCTCAATGTTTGTCACTACATCTTCTCTCAGACTAGTCCCCACACTACGTGTGTTGGTCTGTGCACTACGTGAAGTGTTAAAAGGATTTTGCATCAATCTAGTACCTATAATTGCTGAATGTACCTACAAATTTGTTTAATACTATTAATTAATATGATATTCTATTCTATATATACTATTCTAACTCATAATATCTGTGAAAACTACTAGAAAATCGATTTTAGTTTGTTTTAAGGTTAATGTGATATTCATATTTCAATTACTAATTTCTCAGAATTCCCATTAAATGCGATAAAACTAATATTAATTTTGTAATCTATAGATTATAAGGAATAAATTGATATACAATTCATTAAAAATCTCTGAAATTCGTGGTGGGCCCAGTCTCCATACAAAAAGAAATTGTCTCCTTTGTTTGTATATTTGCGTAATTATAAGAATCTTGCTTGCCTTACTCAATGTCGCAAAGATCTGCAGTGGTTTTTTTTTATGCTCACGCGAATAAAAGCTAGTCTTAAAATAAAGGTATATTCAATTTTGTCTAATTTCCTACTGTTATTTAAAAAAAACATATATTAAAACGTAATCTCCTGCATTGGACCCACACTCAAAACTAACTTGCGTCAGGTAAAACCGGCCATCGGTTCCATTGTCTTCGAAGCTTTGCGATCTTTTAAATCCGTGCTGCGGGTGAGAGAATTAACCAGTATGTGTAGTGATAGAATTCCACACCTTGTACGCGACACTTATTGGTAAGCGACAACGGCTTCGACTGTGACGTCATAAGGTTCTAAAAATTTGGACGGTCTTCGCCAAAATTCATTGCCGTTTGAATTGAAAATCTTCAATGCACTGTTTTGTTGGTCACTTCATTAAAAGTATTTCTAACAAAATTGTAGTTCTGTTGTAAAACTTCAGTGTATATTTTTAGTCGACTTCTGGAAAGGATGAAGTTCTCAATTCTACTGTATTTTTTTTTGTATATGTGTGAAATGAAAACTTCTTCAATTGTGAACCAATTTTGATGATTACGTTTTTTTATTAAATAGACTTAATATACTTCAAATTATCGTGTAATGGCGGTGTTAGAATATCCTCAAATCCTACAACTGTTGTCTATTCCGAAGTTCGTATCTGTAAAATTGTTATGATTATCATGATAGTAGAATTGTAGATTTTACTTATAGATCCTCCATGCTATATTAGTCCTCCGATGTTATACGTATCTGCATTTTAAATAAATAAAACTGAGGATAGATGTGTCTATGGGCCACAACATTAACTTACAAGGTGTGTTGATTTTTTACCGTTATTCTATAAAAAATTTGAAGATATTTTCATGTATTTTGATTATACTGTCAATTATAATATAAAAACCCTCATGATTTATTACGGTCGCTTCTTGCCAGAATAAACAGAGTTAAGTGCAGGCGACAAATGGCTTTCTTGTTTACTTTGTTCCGACAGATAACCACTTCGATGTAATTTAAATTGTTTTAACCGACTTTTTTTTCGTAGAGTTTCGAGTAAGCTGTAGTGCCCATGGTCACATGAGAACTGTGGCGTTTACCGTCCTAATGTCTTTGTTAACCAACGCCTTCAGAAAGAGGAAGATAACTAGAAATTAGAATTTAATGTGTGGTGTTCTCGTAAATATCATAATTTATAATTTATACAAAACCAATTTTAAAAGATATCATATGTGTTAAAACCATGCTACAGCTATATTGTGGTTGTACCATCCCATCCCAGCGAAAAATAACAACATAATACTGCTGTGTTTCGTATGGTGTGTATAGAGAACTGGAGACATTTTTTACTGGAAATAGGCATACAATCTTAGTCCTCAGGGGTGAAAACACATCTGTGTTTTGATTCTTAACCAAGGATAGATGTAGATGCCTATGGATCATAGTATACACTTACAATAAGGGGTGTAGTGTGTTTGTTGGTCACCCGTATTCTGTTAAAAAAATGTTTGTATTAAGATTCAGCAATGATACACGATTAAACGAGACGACATCACGTTATAGCGACTTGTCATCAGTAAACACACCCGACGCTACCTCAATCGAGTTGAGCAATGTAGGAATACAGGAAAACTTTGTAAATATTTTGCAAAACTCCTTGTAAACAAGTGTTTAGATATTTCTCGCATCGTTTCCCTCTCATTCGATTGCTCACGGCGCTTTTCAGATTTGTTTCTGATTTGCATCGGAGCATAAAGCGGTGATTTATTGAAATGGATATACGATGAGTTTTACAAGGTGGGCTTAAAGAAAATGCTTCGTTAGAAAAGAAAAGTATATTTGTTTTATACTTTGAGTTTCAATTTTGAAATTATCTCAATTTATTGCTTCAATAATTCCTACTTTTTAGAAAGAATTTTATAAAAAAATTAAAGTGAAAACTTTTTGATACAATATAACAAAAATACAATTTACAGAAAAGCAGCCTTTTATCCGGTCTTTAATTAGAAAATAAGTATCAATTCTACTCATATGAAAAAATAATTTAAGAAACAATTGCAATTAAAATTCAGTTAGAGTTCAGTTACAAAATTAATCATTATCAGTTTTTACAGCGTAACGCCCTATACATTCAGCATAGAGAAATTACAGTTTGACCACACCGTAACACGTCCCCGCCACGATCACAAACCAAAGTATGCAAACCAACATCAACATTACTTATCTCGGTGTAACACATGGCAACCTCTCAGCAACACCATCCTACTTGCCTGCACCAGAAGAATTACTAAAATGAAGAGAACCACAACAATGTCTTAATTATCAACACTGTATTAATAATAATAATCTTAGTACTCTGAGCATGACTTCACTCGTAGAATGACTCAAGCAGAATCTCTCGCGTACAGCACCTACAGTAAACTTCATACTGAACAAATAAGTGGGGTTTCTCGATATACCCTCAATTCCACCTCGTTACCATCAATATGACGTTCCGCTTGCGTGACGTAACCTCTCGCTCGATTTGTTGTGAATACATTAAAATATTAAATTGTTACTATTGGGAGAAAAATAGTCTCATTGAAAACTTTCTACCTCTTCTCACAAGTTTTCTCGCAGTAAGGACTTCTGCAAGCAATGGCGCAGCTTTTATTTCTTCAAAAATTCTTTATAGGTCTAATTTTAATACTTACGTTGACGTCAAAAACCCAAATGCGGCAGACCGCAGTGTTGTAATTTGAGAAAGTTGCAATTTAATCAATAGTACCTCTCCAAGTATTAACTTCACTTTGCTAAAACCAGATGGTGTATGTCAGCTCAGAGAACGGATCACGTGACCATGATTGCTTTAAAGCCTACAAAACGTCAGAAATTTAAGTAAGTGAATTAAATGCGATAAATTCCGTAAACAAAAATGTTAAGTTTTGGAGCTTGTGACTTTTATGTCATGTAAAAACAAAACTAAAACAAATGTGGCTTTGCATCACTGGAGTGATTTCATATAATAACGGCTGTTTCGAAATATAAAATAGATAACTGATGCTGTTGAGTGTATAGAAACGGAGACCCTTTTTAAAAGAAATGTGGCATTCCATCTAAGTCATAATGGGTGATAACGCATTTGCATTTTGATTCATAATCGAGGACAACCTTTTCTCTGCAGCCTGACAAGTGGTGAGCCGTAAAGGGAAAAGCAAGGCACCCAAAAAGGTGACTTGCCGACCTGACGGACCATCAGGAGGGTCTATTCCTGCAGGCAGTAGTGTAAAGGCCAAAAAGAAGAAAAAGAAGTAGCGAGAACAAGGCCGAAGAGAATGAGCCACGCTGGCTGCTTCTAAAACTAAATCCAAGGAGGCTGGGCAAGCTACAGCGACTGGGGTACTTGGGGCTGGAACCAGTAGCCGCGCTGAAGCTGGAAGGTATATAAATCCAGTCCAAGTGGAAGTCGCAGCCGCAGGCACCAGTTCTAGGATATCCGCCAGGAAGCAGCGATTGGAAGATTCCACCTCGCCAAGAAGCGAGCCCAAAAAAGTGCGACACGAACAGCAAATAAAAGCTGCAAGAACAAGCTACACTTCCGCTGCTAAAGCAGATTTGGGTGTGGCCTTAACGTGTGTACGTTCAGGTTACATAACGATGGAAGTAGCTGACGATATCGTTGTGGCAATACAGAGGAAGATGTTTAGCAAGGCCTGGAGTAGCCTGAACCCTGATGCGTCGGGCCCAGTTTTGAAACCGTGCAAACCCGTTTACACGGAGGTGTCCTGAAGCTGTGGTGCGACGATCAAAATGCTCTGAATTGGTTGAAGGGGAATATTGCTACCCTCGACCTTAAATCCAACACCTCGCTGACCATAATAAATAAACAATCGGAGATACCACAAAGAGTCAAATATGGTATCCTTATTCCTAATGCCCAGGGAGCCTGGAAAGACTCACGCGACTTTATTCGTGTGCTGGCATACCAGTACCGCTGGGTCAAAATCAGGGACTGGCTGCTACTAAAGGCTGATAAGCAGACGGACGGGTGGTTCCTCGTTGTTTCGGTGCCGGAGGATCATATCCCGACTTTCATGAAAGGCGGACGCCGGACGCCGGATGTGTATGTGGGGTGGTATACGTAAAATTCAAGGGTCGTCGAGGTAAATGCTTTGACAGTCCACCAAGCAAAGAGGCAGAAAACAACCCGGAAGTCAAGGATACCAGGGCCATGGTCACCGGTACAGCGGAATCACTAGATGCCAAGCCCAGTGAAAAAATGCCCTGCACAACTGAGCCGAAGCCCCAGTAGAGATCGGGCTCAGCGGCAGCTCACTGAGTGACGAAGAGGACTGCTTTTTTCCGAACAGCAACCGACTCGGTAGCTGACGATGAAACCCGAAATCTGCTGGCAGGCTTATTTTTGGGCGGGGACGGCGAGGATGCGGTCAATGATGGCATACCCTTCGTCCAAATCTAGCCTAGTGCAGGCCAACCTCTACCACAACGAAATGGCGTCGGTTCAGCTACGCAAGTGGTTGGTGGCTCAAAGGACGGCCATAGCCTTAATCCAGGAGCCGTGGGTTGGGGCTGGTAAAATCATAGGCCTAAATAACCTAAAAGGTAAGCTATTCTACAGCACTGAACACGACAAGCCTAGAGCGTGTATTTACACTACTAAAGATATCTGTGCACAACGAATAACATATTTCTCTTCTAGAGACATGTATGCCATGGCAATACAATATACACAGGAGGGAAGATTAGTCATCGCCTCGGTCTACATACCGGAAAACGACACTCCTCCCATCATGACCTCGTCAGGCTGGTGAACTTCTGCGAGAGGACCGGACTAGAGGTTGTGATCGAGACGGACTCCAACGCGCCCTCCATCATCCCCTCTGGGGAATGGAAAGACCAAATGAACGAGGTAATGTGTTAGTTGAATATCTACTTAGTACTAACCTAACCATTTTAAACACAAGTTCTGAACCAACTTTCACAACAAACGTTGTCGCACAATAATCGACCTCACACTGCAACAGAAGGAGCAGCTTAACTAATTATCGGATGGTCTGTGTCGAAAGACGCCTCATGCTCATTGGATATTTTGGCAATCCGCCACGACCGGACAGAGACGAGGCACAGGAAAAACGACTTTAAGTGCTTTCTGAAGCACGTCAGTGAGTACCACCAACTCTCTGATTGATTACCGGCTGTTACTCGTAATTTCTGAATAGAAAACCCCAATAGCAGATTTTTGCCTGACTCGGGATTCGAAATAAGGATCTCTTGATCAGCAGTCGCTGACCACTGGACGAACGAGGCATTCAATTTATATAAAATGTGTGGATCCAGTAAAAGGATGAGTGTTATTATTTTGAATAGTATGTAATTCTGAAATACTTGAAGATTTTCCGAATTTTAGAAGAGGTTCCGAGAACACACTGCAGATACTTTTGAAATATATTTTTTTTTTATTTATGAAGGCAGTTTTGTATCTGGTTATTGAAATAAATTATAAAACAATAAACAATTATCAACAATGTTAAAAATATCTTTGGCACTGCGATACCGAAGTGGCGAATATGACAAAACCATCCTCGTGGGAGAGGTACGTTATTTATTTATTTACTAGCGAAATTTAGGTTAACTAGGCATATAATTTCTTTAACGGATATTTCGTGACAACCCAGAACTGATTTTTATAGTTTTATTGTTAAGAGATCTATTAAGAGCACGACGAACACTATCGTGATTCCCGTGGAGAATTCCAACTAGCTTAATCCATTAGAGCGAACAAACTTCCGACTAAATATCAGGGGTTCTAAACGGTAACTAATGGAAAACCTTTGCTTACCTTCTGCACTCCTTTGTAAATCGAATTCAAAATGTCTTATTACTTCCCTGTAGAAAATCTATGCGACGTTGAACTTAGAAAGTGGTTTTGAAAATATTTAAGAATTTTTCTTTATTAAAAAGTATCAATGATTTTACGCACATTGAATGAAACTATATTTTTGCGATCTTTATATATCGTTTATTTTTTTCATCAGATGAAAAAGCAAACGAGCTTACAGCCCACCAAGTGGCTATTGCAGATAAAAATAAATGTGAATTACATATTTAAACGTTTAGTTCATGGTAGTCACATGAGTTGAGTTAACTTACATATTTTTTTATAATTTTCTATAATGTTGACGATCGTAGAATATCCTCTTATCTAAGCCCGCAGACAGGGCTCGGAAACCAGTTTAAATTCCAAACCGGTTTCGGTCATTGACCCTATTTGAGATTGAGATAAATAAAGGAACCCTTCCGCAGGTGAAGGCCTTCTCCAAAGAGTCCCAATTTTCTATATCTTGGGCTTTTTAGCTGAATGAGCTCGGGCCGGCCGTTTTGCTTATATCATTCGCCCATCTCGTAAGCGGTCTCCCTCTGTGGCGTTTTCCGCTTGGATCTCTCCACCGTGTCACCCTTATGGCCCACCGCTCGTTTGACAGTTTCGCTATATGCCCCACCCACTTTCATTTCAGTTTTTTGGCATAGTTTAGAGCATCAGTAGCTTTAGATATGCTTCTTATTTAAGTGTGTTTTATTTTTTGGATTTTCCTAATTTTACACGTGGTAATTTTTTTCTTTATTTTTTCTGTGTATTTCCAAGTCTGACAAGCATAAGTTAGGCATGGTAAAGTTTTAGTAATATATCGCAATAAACGATGAACTTTCTTAACAGAACACGATATTTATAAAAGTTTATGAAATTATATGTTATAGTATTTGTTCTTTTTAGCACTAAAGTGAGGCAGATTACCAGATTTTTTTAAATTAAGAAGCTCGTAATTA
Organism: Parnassius mnemosyne; assembly: GCA_963668995.1. Taxonomy (NCBI): domain Eukaryota; kingdom Metazoa; phylum Arthropoda; class Insecta; order Lepidoptera; family Papilionidae; genus Parnassius; species Parnassius mnemosyne. The sequence continues at coordinate 2,179,871 of CAVLGL010000093.1, read as the reverse complement.
GGACTATCCTCTTTCTCCGTCTTAGCAAAAATCAATAACGACCACATGTGAGGTGTACAGTTTAACTAGAAGTCATGTCTAAACTCGACAAAAAATTGTTTGTTATGTTCAGAGAATTCTAACAAAAGAAATTACCATTTTTTACATCTTATTAATGAGGAATTGCAGCAAATCTTATCATGTTGTGTACGTACAAGATGGTAGTAAACATATTAGATTTTCTAAATAGAGTGTAAGGTGGTTACCTTATTGACTGTGGTTAGACTTATTGACGAAATTAAATTAACTGATACTAAAATTAATAAAGAAAAATAATTTGAATATAACAAATCATTATGATTAAATTCGGCTATACTTTGCTGTCGACTGTAACCAAACACATACACTAAAAATCCTGTGTTTTATTTTAAATAATTATTAATAACTCCCAATTAACTAGATCATCAGCGTAAATCACACTGATATCTACGATCTTCTATTGAACTATAAAAGAGAATTATTAAAAGTGTAGCCAAGTTCTCTGACGCCTCAAGATCAAAATACAAACTTTCATACTTGACGAACATGAAACTGTTCAAATAAATAAAATTTAAGTATCTGTTCGTATCGTCAAAATAACAGATTTTTACTCAATACATATTCTGAAGTATATAATATAAAAAAAAATAATTATGTCTTTTTGTTCCGGCTAATCTCCGAAATGGTTGCACCAATTTTGACGGAGCTGATACTGGCGTGCCCCGGCCCAGAGATGAGAGGCCGTATTTGCGCTTTGTAAAATTGCAAGCGATGTGCCAACATGAAATACTGCCCCACTCTGCAAGTAGCACGTAGCAAGAGTGACAGAGGTCTGCTTAAACGCAGATAATTGATGTATGCCCGCATGCGGCGATGCCGCATAAGCACGTCACAACGTAAATCTACCTGTCCTATTTATAACTGCCTTTACTTTTTACGGAATGAACCGGTTAATATGGGTGTCAAAACCATTACGTAACCGGTAACCTTTATCGTTTAGGCTTAATAAAAACCGGTTAACTTTTAACCGCTAATTGAATGAGCGATAAATTTGCCGGTAATTAATTGAAATTAACCGCTCTATTTAAACCGGTTCCGAGCCCTGGCCGCAGATCAAATTATTTTGTTTCCTGTTAATTTAACAACACTAGTAATTAGTCGTAATTAACAAAAATAGACACTGTGTAGTGTCGGTGTAATAATTCCCAGTACCCCATATCTTTCATGGGTGATATATATGGAAATAGTGAAAAAGTAAATTTATGAGAGGTGTGTCAGGATCGTCTAAATTGCAGTCCGTAGAGTCTGCCAACCTCTCCGGGTGGGAGGCGTGAGTATTTACATAAATATGTTACGTTACCTTCCTTGGCGATTTTAACGCCCACCATGCCGAATGGCTCGGTTCACGTTTAACCGATCATGCGGGGAGATCTGTTTATGACTTTGCCTTGGCATATGGTCTGACACAACTGGTTACTTCGCCTACGCGGATTCCAGATGTGGAGGATCATACACCTTCCCTGTTGGACCTTCTGCTGACCTCTCATCCGGACGGATATCAGGTTTCCGTCGATGCCCCTCTCGGCTCTTCGGACCATTGTCTGATCCGGAGTATGGTGCCACTCACGCTCCCTTCGCGGTTGCGTTCTGCAGGTTGCCGCCGTGTTTGGCATTACAGGTCGGCGGATTGGGACGGAATGCGGTCTTTCTTTGCATCCTACCCATGGGGGCGGGTTTGCTTCTCGCCGGATGATCCCAGTGCTGTTGCTGACTCTGTCACTGATGTGGTGCTACAGGGAATGGAACTATTTATTCCATCATCTGTGGTACCCATCGGAGGCAGATCTCAGCCTTGGTTTGGTCGCTCCTGTAAGACTGCATTGCGCAGTAAGCAGGAGTGTTATCAAGCCTGGGCTGCGGCTTCGGTGACTCGGGATGTAAACACCAGCACACTTAAAAAGAAGTATAACTTCGCCTCCAGGTCCTTCAAAAGAGTTATTGCCAAGGCAAAGTCAGAGCACATAGGCAGAATTGGCGAGAAACTAGTTCGCCTTCCTTCGGGAACCCGTGCATTCTGGTCTCTCGCCAAGGCTGTCCAAGGGAATTTCTGTAAGCCATCACTACCATCTCTGCACAGGGAGGACGACTCACTGGCCCAAGACGCAAAAGACAAAGCCGACCTTTTAGGCTCCCTTTTTGCGTCCAACTCGACTCTTGATGACGGGGGGAAAATACCGCCGACCATCCCGCGGTGTGAGTGCTCCATGCCGGATGTGCTATTCTCACAGCGCTCAGTTCGCAAAGCACTTCTCTCCCTGGACATCCAGAAGTCGAGTGGGCCTGACGGAATCCCCCCAATTGTGCTGAGGACGTGTGCTCCGGAGTTGGCACCGGTCCTAACGCGTCTTTTCCGGTACTCCTACTCCCAAGGCGTAGTCCCGAATTCATGGAAGACAGCTTTTGTCCACCCGATCCCTAAAAAAGGCGACCGCTCAGACCCGTCCAACTATAGGCCTATCGCGATCACCTCCTTGTTCTCCAAAATAATGGAATCCATTATTAACTGCCAGCTCATCCGGTACCTTGAGGATCACCAGCTGATTAGTGACCGCCAATACGGTTTTCGTCGGGGTCGATCAGCTGGTGATCTTCTGGTCTACCTGACCCATAGATGGGCGAAGGCAGTAGAGTCCAAGGGGGAGGCGTTGGCCGTTAGTCTGGACATTGCGAAGGCCTTTGATCGGGTTTGGCACAAAGCGCTTCTTTCGAAGCTGCCTTCCTATGGGCTTCCCGAGAAATTGTGCAATTGGATCACCAGCTTTCTTGCAGATCGGAGCATCAAGGTCGTTGTAGACGGTGCATGTTCTGACTACAAGCCTATTAACGCTGGTGTTCCACAAGGCTGTGTGCTATCACCAACGCTGTTTCTTCTGCATATCAATGATATGTTGCTAACTGGTAACATTCATTGCTATGCGGATGACAGCACTGGTGATGCTCTATACACCGGCCGGGCCAATATTTCTCGGGAAAACGTCGCCGAGTACCGGAACAAACTTGTGTCTGAAGTCGAGTCTTTGCTGGACAAAGTCTCGGATTGGGGGCGACTAAATCTAGTCCAGTTTAATCCTCAGAAGACACAAGTTTGCGCGTTTACCGCTAAAAAGAACCCCTTTGTCGTATCTCCTCAGTTTCAAGGCACTCCCCTTCTTGCCTCAGCCAGTATCGGTATCCTCGGAGTCGACATATCGAGTGACGTGCAGTTTCGTGGTCACTTGGAAGAGAAGGCCAAATTGGCCTCTAAAAAGCTTGGCGTGCTCAGCAGAGCGGGACAGTATTTCATGCCGGCACACCGCCTGCAACTTTACAAGGCGCAGGTTCGGCCTCACATGGAATACTGTTCCCATCTCTGGGCAGGGGCTCCCCAGTGCCAGCTCCTTCCACTTGACCGCATCCAGCGCAGAGCGGCTCGAATCGTCGACGACCGAGCCCTTTCCGATCGGCTCGATTCATTGGCACTGCGAAGAGATGTTGCATCTCTTTGCATTTTCTTTCGCATCTACCATGGGGAGTGCTCTGAGGAATTGTTCGGATTAATCCCAGCCGCCAAATTTCACGAACGCACATCGCGGCAGAACTCCCGATACCATCCACACCATCTGGATGATTGGCGGTCCACCACTGTGCGATTTAGAAGATGTTTTCTTCCTCGCACAACTTCCTTGTGGAATAGTTTACCACCAGGGATTTTTCCGGACCGATACGACTTAGGGACCTTCAAGAAAAGAGCCTACTCCTTTTTAAAAGGCCGGCAACGCATCTGCAATTCCCCTGGTGTTGCGGTTGTTCATGGGCGGCGGTAGTCACTTACCATCAGGTGAGCCGCATGCTCGTTTGCCCCCTCTCCTATAAAAAAAAAAAAAAAAAAACGTTATGAAAGTCAGCTCTAAAGTTGTTAAAAGTTGCGTCATCATAGCAAGCACGAAATGCAATTCGACCCGGGCATTTTGCCCTGTCTGCACAAACCATCTGCAGTGCAATCTGCAGTAAGTTTGTTTGCTTAAATCCGACAGCTTTGGATTATTAAACACGAAAATGCATTTAAGACGCCCGTCGCTTATGCTTACTTTGCTGCCGCAAGAAATAGTTTCTTCAAACATTACATACTTCGTAGAAATCTGTAATGGAAAAAAAATCGACTAAAACATGCAACTTATTAACTTCTTATTTGGGATTATTGCAATGGGTTTATTTGGGACTGTAGTGGACTGTATGAATTTAATGTATAAAACTGGTTGACTGAGTAATTACTACGCTAGGGACTGCTTAAAGGAAAGATGGTAATGTAGACTATAGTGTATTCAAATATTTACAAATGCGGCACTAATAAACCATATACAGAGAGGATAGTCTTCACTCTTCAATGTTCAATCATCAAAGGAGTATCTCTTGATGCTTCTTCTCTTGTTGTCTTCGAGTGCCGCTTCCGAAATGAACACCTCACAGACCAAAACACCCTCCTTATATACCGCAAGAAAGCGTCTCAGTATGTGAGTAGCATCGTGAGGTGATGCCGCGCGCTGATTGGTCGGCGACATCGCGTGATCTACTGCCGGTGTGCGGGTTACGCGGGGCGTAACGGGGTATGAAGGGGTGACGGGGCGGCGGCTCCCCTTACCGTCCGTAACATCCTCCCCCCGGCGTAGCCTGCGAGCCTAAGCTTCCCTCTGCAGGACGGCTATCTTCCTGACGGGTCGCCGCAGCACTCCGCCCCTGGTCCTGACCTCGACGTTGCGCACCACGCCGTCCGGTCCAGGGAATGTCTTCGTGACGACCCCCCGCGGCCAAACGTTTCTTGGTAGGTTGCCGTCCGCAACCACGACGAGGTCCTCTTCTTGAATTTGGCGCTGCTGAGCGTCTCGGGAGTTCCCGCGCGCGACCAGCGTCGGCAGGTACTCTTATACCCAGCGCCTCCAGTACTCGTCGGCGAGCGCCTGCGCCGCTCTCCACGCCCGACTATCAATGGGTGTGCACGGCACGGTGACTGGCAGGCCCGATGGTCCCAACAGTAGAAAGTGGTTGGGTGTCAGCGCCTCTTCGTCCTTAATATCGACCGGTACGTACGTCAACGGTCGAGAGTTTACTGTATTCTCTGCTTCTGTCGGGAGCGTCGCTAGCGTCTCCTCCTGTGGGCTCTTCTGATGTAGAGTGGCTTCTAGTGCGATCTTCACTGAGCGCACGAGACGCTCCCATGCGCTTCCCTGGTTAGGCACGTCCGGTGCGATGAATTTCCATTCGGTTCGCCGAGTCAGCGCGTAGTACTTCAGCTGCGGTGCCCACTCTTCCATCACCCGTTGCAGTTCTGTATTTGCCCCATGAAAGTTTGTGCCATTGTCGGAGTTTAACAGTGGTAGAGCCACGCGCAGCTTTCGCTGTCGCACGGATGGGCCGGCTCGATCCGGGGTGGTACCACGACCTCACAGAATACCAGCGTGAAGTAGAGGTTTACCTCTGCGTTTCGCTTGGTGAGTGCAGGTGGCCGGAGGCCCTTTTTACTGGAAATGAGGCATTCCATCTTAGTCCTCACGGGTGACAACGCATCTGCATTTTGATTCGCAAGCGAGGATAGATGTAGATGTCTATGGGCCGCAGCAACCACTTACCATCAGGTGGACTGTGTGCTCGTTTGTCACCCTCATCTTATAAAAAAAAAAAAAAAAAAAAAAAAATAACCTGTGGCCACCCATACCTAGCCGCCATACGCCGCAATGCCGATATCGCCGAGTCCGTTGTCAGGGAGTAAACTAGTTCTAAATGAACCGCGCGTGTCTTTAAGTAAGTGAATAGTGCTACACACCGTTTTACGTGCCGTCGTCCTATCGTAACTATCAGAGGCCCGAAATAGTCGACTCCGGTGTACGTAAATGGTCGCGCAAACGCCCCTAATCGTTCGTGTGGTAGGTCTCCTGTAACCGCAGGCCGTGGTGTCGCCTTGCGTACCCGGCATTGCAGGCATCTCCGCTCCGTTTCTCGTACGGTAGGTCGTAATCGGAGGATATGAAACCTGGTGCGTAGGTCGTTGACCACCCTCTCTCTGTTGGCGGGGCTTGCTTCCTGATGCGCCTTCTCTACAAGCAGCTTCACGAATTAGTGGTGTCCATTCAATATAATGGGTCTCTTCATCTGGCCATCCTCGTCGGCTGCGTCGATCCTTCCCCTGGCTCGTAACATTCCATCTTCCAATATGGGGTCGAGCTTCCTCAGTGCGCTGCCGGTGGCCAGGTTCTTTCCCCGCTGAAGGCGGTTGATGTCTTCAGCGAAGCTTTCACGTTGGTTATGTTCTATCCACATCCGCTCTGCCCTCTGGATGTGCTGCAATGTCAGTCCTCGTGCCCTTCCTCGTATGGCATCGACGAACTGCAGTACTCGTGCTGTGGCCCTGATCAATCTCTCGTAGGAAGAGAATCGTTCTATGTCTGGCAGGTGTGGAGCGTCCTCGGTGTCGCTCTGGTGCGCCACGATTTCCTCCAACTCTTCATCATCCCCCGCCTTCTCTTCCTGTGGGTGAGGCCATCTGTCTTCGTCCTCGTAATGGAATTACGGTCCTGTGAACCATTTATCGCTTTCTTCTTTGGTCACGAAGTTCATGCGCGTTGCCTGATCTGCTATATTCTCAGCAGTCGGTATCCACCTCCATTGCTCGGGTGATGTCTATTCAGCTATTTCCCCTAACCGATAAGCCACGTATGGAGTGTAACGCGCCGGATCATTTTGTATCCAGTGGAGCGCCGTAGTAGAGTCCGTCCAATATACGACCCTATCTGCTACCACTCTGTGCTCGCCTTGCACGAATTCAGCTAGTCGCGAGCCTATTAAATTCGCCTGCAACTCTAATCGCGGTATATTTTGCGCCTTGATCGAAGCGACTTTCGCCTGGCGGCCAGCTACTAATCGTACCCTAACCGTTCCGTCGCTGTATCGTATTCGCCAATATGCCGCGGATGCGTACGCACGTTCGCATGCGTCGTTAAATATGTGAAGTTGATGCTCTACCACTCCCCCCGTAGGAGCATAGCACCTTGGCAGTCGCAGTCGTGACACCTCCTCGACGAATCGCAGTCACCTCTGGAATTCATCCGCTGCCTCCTCGGGTAATTCGTCATCCCATCCGACCTTCTTCATACGCCATAGGTCTTGTAGCAGGGTCTTGGCGGTGATGGTGAGGTAGCTAAGTAGTCCGAGTGGGTCAAACACAGACTGCGCTTAATGCTTCCCTCTTGGTCGTTGGTCGCTGTAGCGCCTTTACTTCCTGCGGCACCCTATTCATCGATGTGTTGAAGGTTAGGGCGTCTTCGTCGGCCAACCATAACAACCCTTGGGTTCTGCCTGGGCTGTCTTGCCTTAAGCCTACTTCCTTAGGCTTGTTCGCCAGTAGTTCCTCCGGCTTGTCTTCCAATTAAGCTACGTGATTAGAATTCCAGCCTTCCAAGTTGAATCCGGCCTTCTGGTGCACTTCCTTAACCTGCCTCGCCGTTTTTACCGCTTCCTCTACCGTTGCATAGCTGTCTAAATAATCGTCCATATAATGACTACGTACGATAGCGTTAAGTGCCAACGGGTGTGTCTCTGCATGTGCGCGCGTGTTATAATCTCTGACACTATGTGCAAGAAACCGCGAGCTTCTCGCGCCGAAAATCATTGATATCATAACGTACTCCCGCGTTGTGCTGTGTCGCTCGTTTCCTCGCAAGAGAAACAATTGCGCGGGTTGGTCGCGACGGTCGATTTTCACACGCAAGAACATTTCCTTAATATCCGCAGACACGGCTATCTCATTCTCTCTAAACCTTAACAGTATGACCGGTACGTTCCGTAATAAGTCGGGGCCGTCGAGTAAGTAGTCATTAAGACATCTACGGGATGCGCGCGCTGCCGCATCGAACACTACTCTCGTCTCACCGGCTTGTTCGGGTTCCGCACTGCGAAGTGTGACAGGTACTAGCTCTTGGGATCCTCTCTCTCCGTCCCCTCGGCTTCCCTTGCGTATCTTTTCGCCAGGAGGTTGTCTATCTGGGCTGTGTAGGCGTCCCGAAACTCCAGCGACTGGTCCATCTTCCTTTCAATAGTCCGTAGTCTTCGGACTGCCATTTCATAGCTGGGTAGCATCCGCAAGTTGTCGTCCTTCCATGGCAGTCCAACTTGGTATTGCTTGCCGACCTTCTTGACGGTGCGCTGGAATATGTCGACAGCGCGCTCCTCTTCCCGTCGCGGCCTATTCTTTAGCGAGATACTTATAGAGTCTATCTCATACTGCCGTTTGAGGGGTTCCGTTAGCTCCTCGTCCTGACTGGCAAACGTTCGGATGTCCCTATCTGGCAATCCGCTAGTGCTTGTTACATATAATACGGTCTCGCCGTCTTCCCTACACGTTAACCGCGGCACGGTTCCCTGAATTACCCACCCTAGTAACGTACGTGCTGTTATGGGTTGCCTTCGACGTCCTATTCTCAAATAACGGGTGATTATTAAGTGCCAGTTGTCGGCGCCTAATAATAATCTCGGCTTCGCGTCGTCGAAACATACCGAATTCGGTAAGTCGCGTAAGTGCTTCAACCGTAAGCACTCCCTACTCACAGACTGCGAGCCTATCTTTAAATCCGCTATTGTTCGCGCGCTTACATTATAAATCTCATTGCGTGTCTTGCCACGTATTCCTATATTTACTAACCTACTATTGGCCTCGCGTTGACTATTATTTACGCCTCTAATATTGAGCGGCTTTACCGGTCCTTCCGCTCTTAACTCGCGAGCTAAGTCGTCGTCGATCAACGACATGGTAGAGCCTTCGTCAAGTAGCGCATACGTATCAACTTCCATACCGCGCGGTCCGCGCACGGTTATGAACCATTCCGCGGCAGAGTCGTTGAAAAAAGGCAACTCCTGTGTCTGCTTCGCGGCGGCTGGTCTAAGTCTTATCATGCCTTCTAAGGCTTCCGCTAAACGTTCTATAATCCTATCTTTCCCTCGCGGGGTGAGCGACCTATCTCTATCCCTATTTCCCTCTAGCCTACGCTGTGGCGCTGGCGACCTATGTACACCTACATCCCTGTAATACGGTGACGGTAATCTACGATCCGCGTGGCGATGTGGCGATCTATGTATAGGCGATAGAGTGCGGCGGTGGACGCGCGACGGCGACGTAACCCGTACACGGCAATCCACCTGGTTCATTTCTCGGCGACTCCATTGTCTCTCCGTATCGTATCTACGAGGCGTGGTTGATCGTTGTTCGCAACTGACCTCCCCTGGGCATCTTCAGCGTGGTCGTAACTGGTTCCCCTACTCGGCGGGGCCTGCTCTATCTCGATGCGGGGTGCGGGCTGAGACGGGCGGTAGGGCGGCTACCCCCGCACAGTCTCCACGTTCTCTAACCACCTATCAACGCGTACCCTATTTTCCACTAAATCGTCTTCGTTGAAACTATCCCTATCCGTTTCTTCTTGCAGTTGTAAATGTTAGAGCCGCGCGCGAGCCGCGTACCAGCCGGTGCCAGGTACATCAGAGGAGCGCGCCGACGCGCCCCGTTATATTGTTTTTAAATTTTAGCTTTTGGCGCAAACACCTAGTATTAACAGAATGTACATCACTATATTTAATAAAACTATTTTTTGTTTTTTTGTACATATAATAAGTTCTCGTAAATATATTGAGAGGCTTCTAATATAATTATTACTTTATAATTTTGTTTATTTCTCTAATTTTTTCTCTAACGGATTCCTTCGGACCTAGGTTATAAATTGCTCTTATGGCTCTCTTTTGCAAAAAAAAAAAGATAATTCAAATATTCCATATGACATTATGTTATGGAAATAACTAAAATAAACTAATATAGCTATTTCAACACATGTAAGGCATCTAAAAATGTTTACAGCATACGCTGCAGAACTAATTTTGCTAGCTAGTTTAGATATATAAGGGCCCCATTGATGCTTCGCGTCAACTGTAATACCGAGCAAAATAGTGGATTCAACAAGACCCAGCTTCTCCCCACTTAAAAGTACACTGGTATTCATCTTTTTAGCACAAGTGTAGTAAATTTAATACATTTCATTTTATTACAATTCAAAAGCGAATTATTGACGTTAATCCAGTATACTACATTTGATATAGCATTATTCACTTCGTCATATTTCAATAATTGCCTTTTTAGTTGGAAAATCAACGAAATATCATCAGCAAATAATACTATATCTTGGTTATTCCCTAACATGTAAGGTAAAGTATTAATATAAACCAAGAACAGTAAGGGACCAAGAACTGGGCCTTGAGGAGCACCCATAGATACTACCGATCCAGAAAAACTGCATCCATTAATAATACTTGTTAGCGTTCTATTATTTAGATATGACATAATAAGTTTAAACGCTATGTTTTTTTTACACCATATTGATTTAGCTATCTGATTAATGTCTCATGATGAACACAGTCGAAAGCCTTGGAAATATGACATAATATACCCAAAGCATTTTCTGAATTTTCCTACGCACAGAAAGTATGTTTGATTAGTTCTACACCGGCATCAGTTGTCCAGCGAACCCTTGTAAATCTAAACTGATTATTATGTCATAATGTATTTACATTGAAAAACTTAACATTTGATCTAGAATATTTTTTTTCAAAAATTTTACTTAGCGTTGGCAGTACAGAAATAGGTTTTAAGTTAGTGAGGTCCAATGTACTTCCATATTTCAATGAAGGAATAACTTTACTATGTTTTATTAAATCAAGAAACACACCAGATTCGATACTAGCATTGAGAATCATAGCAAGTTGGGGTGCGATCGCATCTACTATAGACGCATTAACTTTAACAAAAATCCCCCATATATTTGCTGTTTTCTTAATATCAATAGTTTTGAAATACTTTACAATATCTGCTGATAATAGTCTATGAAATGCAAATTCTTTTTTAGACATTTACATTTTATTTAAGTAATGACTCGGCAACAGCAGGGGAGGAATTGAGTGACTTTGTAGTCACGATCGGAATGTCGGTAGAATATTGTTCAAAAGCCATTGCAATGTCTTCATCTGATTTCGTCTAATTATTGTTAAAATTTAATTGAAAGTTTGAGTTGTGTAGTTTCAACTTGCCAGTTTCACTATTGATTATACTCCAAGTCATTATCATTTTATTAGAAGCATTCTTAACTTTGTTTCTTAAATATAAAGACTTAGCTGCACAACACACTCTTTTAAAAATTTTGTAATATTTTTTTACATATTATCTAAATGAAGCCCTATGATTATATAATCTTTCATTGTAAGGATTATTCTACTTTTGTCTACTTCTATGGATTCCTACTGTCACCCACTCATTAAACGATTTAAGTCTGTTTAAAAAAAGTTTTTTAAAGTAAATGTTTTATTAAATTCGAGACTTATTAGTTTAAATAATGATTTATGTAAATAGTTAGTATTGTTATATATAGAAGAAAAGGCAGATTTTTCAGTAATCAGAACTTATATTTCGAATAATTAACTTATGTACGGGCTCAACATCAGTAAAAATATTATCTATTATACAAGTTGCACTGAGACCTGCAATACATGTTGGCTCAAAGAATAAATTAACAAGGTTGTATGATTTGAGTAATGATCTAAAAGTAATACACATGGAAGAAGTTTCTAGGAGATTGATATTAAAATCTTCACATACGACGACATATTTATTTTGTTTATTAAGTTTAAGCAAAACTTCCACCGTTATTTTTTCAAAACAATCATACATAGAATGTAGGGGTCTGTAAGCACTGACAACAATGAAGTGCTCGAATTCAACATGTGCCATTTCTACAATTTTCTCAACAGAAAGACTCACAATATCCTTACGTTCTTTACTTACTATTAATTTATTTGCTAATATTAAGCAGCCACCGCGTAATATTTTTCTCTGTTAAAGCAACTGACTTAACAGAGAAAAAAAAAATTAAAAAACAAATTACTGAAATAAAACATATTATAGTTATTACCTTTTAACCAATGTTCAATTATACAAAAAATATGTATGTTGATACTATTTAAAAACAATTCAATTTCGATTAGAAGCAGATGTCTGTGTAGCCATATCCTTGGCTGATTTAAAATTTAAACAAAAAGATAGCACATTTGCCAGTCCTGATCTATACTTGGATAGGTAATACCTATCTCCAGTCATAAACTTCTTAATTAAATTATTTATGTCGATAACACGAAATTTATCATTATAATTCTGAAAATTAAATGTTAAGTTATTCATTAATAAATTTAAATCATATCTTAGATTATTTTCTTGTGGCCACCCCTGTATGTAAGGCAATATAAACATGATAACTTTATAAACATTTAAGTTATTTCGATATTCAATATATTTTAATAATTCGCACCTTTAGGATGAAACCGACCTAACTCAAAAAAATGGTAAAATGAGTTATGATCATTGAATGACTCAAAAAAACTTTGTCTGTCTATCTGTCCATAAAAAACCGCCGTATTCGGGTGGGAACGGGACAAACCAGTTCAATCGGTCTCTTTCTTACTCGCAAAATTTCGGGACCGCGTCGTTGCGGAAACGACGCTTTTAGTATTGTGTTGACAGTGTTGTGCATGTGACGTTACGCAGATAGGCAAAGATTGACCGAAAACTGATTGAGGCGATTTAATTCCGAAACCAGCGGTAAGTTCACTTCAGTTTCTTAGGTAATAAAACGACAAACTTCGCTTTGTGCTTTTTTTCTTCCGATAATTTTGTCACTTTAAGGGCCGATTTCACCAAACTCAGATAAGTTTTATTCCAAGAGTAATGATATAAGTTATTCTAGGATATCAAATTTTACATTTCACCAACAATTTAACCCAAGAATAAATAGTTAACCAAGAGAAAAGATTTATACTCCCGATTCTGAAGGAATACGGAGTTATTCTTCGGTTAAAAATGGCCGACTGGCTGTCAGCCAGCTGTTAATTATTTGACATTTCATAGTCAGTCGCGTACGTCCAAGTTTCTTGTTCTTGAATTGCTGTTTGGTTAATACATTTTAATTTAATTATTATTGAGAGTATATAGCTTTACATAATGCAACGTTTGAGAAGAATGATTAACAACAGTGACAGTGATGATAGTGAAGATGAAATCTATGTTGTAAGACGTCCAAGGTGGATAAAAGAAAGGAATAATTATTTTTATGACTATGATGACGAAGATTTTAGGATAAGATTTCGGCAATCTAAAGCAGCGGCTCATAATCTTTTGATCAAAATTGAAGATCATTTGGAATTTATATCTGAGAGGTGAGTCTTTGTACCTATTTATACTGTTCGTAGGTACATAATACGCCAATGAATTGCTCTAAATAAAAACTGTTTTTGTTTACAGGAATCAATCAATTTCTCCGATCAATCAGCTTTTGGCAACACTAAGATTTTATGCTACGAATAATTCACAATTAACGATCGGTGATTTTAGTGGGCTCAGCACACCTACAGCACATAGAATAATACATAGAGTTAGTGCTGCCATAGCGTCATTGAACCACGAGTACATAAAATTTCCAAATACTCAAAAGGAAATTCGGCAAAATCAAAGGGAGTTTTATGGTATTGCAAGATTCCCTAGAGTTTAGGGGCAATGGACTGCACACATGTCAGAATTTCTTCACCCGGGGGTGATCAGGCAGAACTTTTTAGAAACCGAAAAGGCTATTTTTCTATTAATGTCCAGACTATATGTAATGCAAATTTGGAAATTATTGATATTGTCGCAAGATGGCTTGGGTCAGCACATGACAGTACCATATTTAATAATTGCTGCCGTAAAGCAAAATTTGAAGCTGGTGATTATGGTGAAGGAATTTTACTTGTAGATGGTGGATATGCAGCTACATCCTATTCTATGCCCCCACTAGAGAATCCTGGAACAGCAGTAGAGCAACTGTACAACGAGTCGCAGATCAGGACAAGAAACGCTGTTGAAAGGTCTTATGGGGTTTGGAAACGAAGATTTCCAATACTAGCTTTAGGACTACGAGTTAAATTAGACAAGGCCTTGGTTATAATTATAGCAACAGCGGTACTGCATAACATATTGCGTCAACGAGGAGAAACAGTTCCACCTGATGATCCAGGTTTGATTCTTCCGCCTCCCAAGGTGCTCTTACAAAATGGACAAATAAGTTGTGAACGATCAAGTACTCCTCAGCGAAGTAGAGCCAGAGAACTCCTAATAAACAATCACTTTAGGAATCTTATTTAGTTCATTGTGGGAAAAAAGTTAAATAAAAGTCATATTTTTTTATTAAGTCGCAGTTTTTAATTATTTTTTTTTGTTTTCTCCGCCTTAATTGTAGTAGTAATAACCTAGTTTTTAGTTTCTCCTGCTTTAAAATTTCATTTTTGATTTTCATTTCCATCTCAAAAATTTTTCTTGCTTCTTCTCTCTCTTCAGCAGCAAAATTCATCTGCATTTCGGTAGCTTTTTTTTTGTTTTTTGTAAATCCTCTAGCAATGAAGATGGTACAGCCGGTCTGCGCTTGGAACTCCAACTCTTACTTTGAGTAGAAGTTCCTACATCCTCTTCTCTCTTACTCATTGCTCGTAGAGGTGCAGATTTTGGAGTTTGCAGCAGTTTTGGAGTGTAGTCTCCCCAATCCTTCAAAATAAGAATAATTTTGTAATTTATTCACAAAATTAATAGACTTTTAATGGGTTAGGTAATTCAACTAATAGTCTGACTCTATAAAAAATTTTAAACCTGAACAAAATATTAAACATTAGAGATAAAAAACACAAAGTAACAAGTCAAGGATGTCACAAAAAATTCCATAGGTGTTAACAATTAACATGGTATAAATCATTACAGCTTTAGCTTCGTAAGTAGCATGTAGAAATGAAGATTATTACCTGTTTGAATCAAGCTTTGCCTTGCAGCAGACGATTCTTTTTTGGTGGATTTCTTCAGACTTTCCCACTGTGATTTTAAGTTTTCTGCCATCCTATATCCAAGTGTGGTTTGGGAATTAAATTCTTCCGATATTTTTACCCGCTCCGCATTTTTCTCTTTCATAGTAACACCATCGGTACGCTTATTTTCTACTAAACTAAAATGTTCAGCCACTAAATCCACAAGCAACATCTTTTCCGACATTTGCCAGTTAGGACTGCGTTTTCAGTCCGACATTATTAATTAAAATTGAAAAAATAACCAAAAACCGAGA
This sequence comes from Parnassius mnemosyne, assembly GCA_963668995.1. Lineage (NCBI taxonomy): Eukaryota > Metazoa > Arthropoda > Insecta > Lepidoptera > Papilionidae > Parnassius > Parnassius mnemosyne. The sequence goes on along the minus strand of CAVLGL010000093.1, from coordinate 2,164,602 downwards.
TAAAATACAACCTTTAACGACAGTTGACAGTTGATGAAAATGAATCATCATAGCTTAGCTTTAAAAACTGACGTATAACCCATCTAAAGTAAAAAGCTTGTTGTGTACCTCGCCGAGAGTGAAAGCAATGACATATTTAATTTGTATTCATTATACAATCATTCATTTGCTCATTCAAATACAGTCTTCCACAGATAAGCAAAACCGTTATTCCAGAGAATACTTAATCTGAGGCTAACTAATCTGTTGTTTTGCATGGTGAAATGTACAGTAAGTTATCTGAGAGTAAAAGTAGGGAATATCTTTATTCTCCGGTTAGTTAATCTTAGACAACGACATCGTTGGTGAAATCGGCACTAAGTGACTTATTTAAGTTTTAGTCATTTTTATGCTAAAATTAATAATAATCTTAGTGACTCACTTAAGTTTAAGTCTTTTCATTAATACAATAATTCTAATATTTCTTGACTCAATATGACAGACTTAAAATTAGGACGTTATTTTATTTATCGAAGTATTACCTTTTGTGTTCTATTAAGTATTGAGACTATTTTTTATTATTTAGTAGGTGAAAAAAGAAGGCATAATAGTTAATACGTCTATTTACGGCTATTAAATACAATACAGTTTAATAAAAAGTCACTTGGAATTCATAGAAATGAAAAGAAGAAGCGATATCATAATGGACATTGCTTTGGGAAAAGATAAATATTGCAAAAAAAGGAGAACTTGAGGTAGTTACATATTTTAATTGCTAATGATTTTTTTTGTGCAACCACCTTTATTTTTAGCTATTAGTTGTAAAAGGTTTAATTATGGTTTCTGTCACCCAATAGGGATTTCCAAACAATAAAATGAAAGAGAACTTGTTTCCGAATTCTGTGGTCGATGAATTCGTCAAAAACTCACCAAGTATAATCAGTCTTGGTGACAACACCCAAAGTGAACTAGTAAGATATAGTTTGAATATTTTTTTTTAAATCTACCCACCTATGTACTCATCAAACTAAACTTAATTCTCGTTTGTTTCATTTTAGAAATTGACAGTCAGCAATCAAACGGAAGAGTTGTCGCCAAGTTCCTCAGTCATTGAAAATTCGCCTAATAAAGATATTATTAGCAACAATATTTTAAATTGCTGTTATAATAATGTTGTTGAAATGGTAAGTGCTACATTGGTTTTCAGTAGTTTTTGTTTGTTTCAAACTAATTTTGCTGAGCCTTTCACTAATTTATTTTTTTACAATGTTTTTTTTTTGTTCTTAAACAGTGGAAAAGCAGTTCAAAAAAGTACGGGATTGAATCTTCTCCTGACGATTGTAATAAGTCAAATTTTCCAATTACCAGAAGACCAAGTCATGAAAAAAGAGTATCTTCATCATCTAGCAGTTCCACTTCATCGCGTTCAAGTTCCAGTTCTAGTTCCAGTTGAAGTTCCAGTTCTAGTTCCAGTTCTAATTCCATAAAATCATCCACTTTGAGTGATATTGTCACATAGACCATGGATCCAAACGTCACACATAAATATCCAAATCCAATGAGTGCTAGTACCAGTCAATCAGACATAAAAATTTCTTTCAGCTCTAATTCAAGAGTGCAACCTAATTATTGTATATCACCAATTAATACTCTCGAAAGTGATCCTGACTTAAGTGATGACGACCCCACATTTCAAGACCCCAATAAAATTTCTGTTCGTCGTAGAAGTTCCTCTTCCTCAAGTGGCGCTACTACACCTCAATATGAAATACAACAACCTGGGACAAGTAATGTTAGTGAAACAAACATGACTCATATAAAATGTAGAAAACGGCAACGTAATCTACTAATGTGGAAACAGAATATCAACAAAATATTGCGAAATTTTGGAAAATCCTACACTTCCTTGTCAAAATCTAAAAAAGAAGTTCCTTCCCGTAGTATGAAAACCCCGTGTAAACCTTGTCGATTAAAATGCTCCGACCAAATAGATGACGTCTAAAGGGCTAACATTTTTGAAATGTATTGGAACCTTTTTAATGTGAACCTTAAAAGATCATTTATTAAATCTTGCATGATGGAAGTGAGGCCAAAATATAAATATACGAACGCTCAAAAACCTAGATCACCTAATATTGCATTTTTTTTCACAGTAAACAATCAAAAAATTCGAGTTTGTAAAACATATTTCATGAATACTCTAGATATTCCAGAAAGACAGATTAGAACCGTCAAAGCAAAAATTAATGATGTCGGATTTATAGCTGAGGATCAAAGAGGTAAGCACACTAATAGAAAAAAAATAGACGAAACCATTATTAAGGACATTGAGAGTCACATAAGGACAATCCCTAGGATGGAGTCATATTACCTCAGGGCATCCACATCGAAAGAGTTTATTGACGGCAGTAAAACGGTTAAAGATCTCTGGAGAGACTTCTGTGAAAACAGAGATCCAATGAAACCTAAAGTGGAGTACTGGCTATATTATTAAGTATTTAATAACAATTTTAATATCGGATTCTTTCAGCCAAAAAAAGATCGTTGTGATCTTTGTTTACAATATGAGATGGCATCTGTAGACCAAAAGGCAAACTTGCAAGAGAAGTTTGACAACCATATAAAAGAAAAAGATCTTTGTTGTATTGAAAAAAAAATGATCGTAGGATGCTTGGTGATGGATATAATATTTGCACCGTCTATGATTTACAGGCTATCATGCAATGTCCTGTGGGAGAATGCAGTTCTTTTTATTATATATCTAAACTAAACTGCTTGAATTTCACCATGGCTGAATTGGCTGCTATTAAACACCATAATATAAATACAACTGCAAAGAACCCAAGAGTGAGTAAAATAACTGAAAGCGAAAAACTTGGCGCTTATGGGGATGTCTATAATTTTTTTTGGGATGAAACACAGGGTAAAAGGGGAGCAAACGAAATAGGATCTTGCATACTTGAGTATTTCAAAACAGTCAGTGAAAAATCTCCTGATAAACAATTAAACATAATTTTTTACTCCGACAATTGCTGCGGGCAAAATAAAAACAAGTTTATTGCTAGTCTGTACTCGTATGCTGTGTGTCAATTTCCAAATATTACAAGTATCACTCACAAGTATTTAATACGAGGACACACCCAGAATGAAGGTGATAATGTTCACAGTTTAATTGAAAAAGAGATAAAAAGAAATCTAAAATCTGGTCCTATATATACATCCCATCAATATGTAACGTTGATAAAAAATGCCAAAAAATCTGGCAATACTTTCAAGGTAATTGGAGTTAAATTATGACTTTTTTATTGATTTGAAATCCTTACACGATCAGTGGGGCTATAATTTCAACGAAGATGATGAACGTAACACAGTATCCTGGAACGATATAAAAGTGTTAAGTTTCTTAAAAAACAAACCCTTCGAGTTTTTCTACAAAACCTCATATGCCCAAGAAGATTTCATTCGTGTAAATATGAGAAACAAAAGAAAAAAAATGCCAAGCTTGAAAGAGATCTCAATTTCTAAAGCGTTTATGAATAAAATAAAATTAAATGAAAATAAAAAGAAACGTTTAAGTGAATTAATCAGAAAGAATCTAGTACCTGGTTTCTATATAGATTATTATAAATCGTTATTAGAAGACTGAGAAGACTGATTAGCTTAACTGATTTTTTTGGATTAATTTTAAGTGATAATTATTATTGGAGTTCCTATTACGTTACTTTGTAGTAATAAATTACCCAAAGACACATTTTATATAAAGAATATATTATTTAGCTTTACTTTTAAGGTTGATTGTTGTTTTTATGTGACTCAGACATGACAATTAGTGTCAAATGATACTATGTGATATTTAGTTAGCATCCAGTTTAGTAATAATAGTTCCTAATGAAAAATATTTGTTCAATTTTAATTTTTGATCCATGATAACTTGACAGGTTAACTGAGGTTTTACCCTCCATACGAACAGTTATGCTCTTAAATGATCTCTATAAATATTACTTATTCATTATTTTTGTTAATATATTATAATTCTATTAAACCGTTGTTTTTTTAATTACTATTATGACTTATATTTGAATTTGGGTTTGCAATTATACGAAGAAAAAAGACTTAAAAATGAAAACGGCAAAAAATAACTACATTAGATAAATACGAAAAAGACTTAATTCTTAAACGGTCAAATTTCAGATGTGTTATTTTAGTAAAAAGAGGACATATTTCCTATTTGGTCAAAGTTTTGGATATTTATTGGGTATTAAAACGACTCGCATATTAAAATATTTGTTCTTAATTTATAGTATTCGTTCCTTTTATACTTTTTTTAAAGGGTTCATAGCTGTATGTATCCTCTCTGATTTTCCGAAATAACTTTGCTATTAACTCAAATAGTTACGAAATAATGTAAAAATTAATAAGGAGGTGTCACAATTTACATTCGTTTTTTCGATTTCCCACAAATTTACTTTTTTGAGTTCGGTCGGTTTCATCCTAAAGGTGCGAATTGATTTTTGTTCACATTACCTCTTCTTCGTAATAAGAATAATTAATGTAGTATTAGAGCAAACCTTTCTACCTAAGATTTTATTCATTATTTGGCTTAATGATCCTCTAGGCATGCAAAAATTATTTATCGGTTGCTTTTTTCAATAGTTATTTAATGATATTCCCAAATTTTTACCTATATCATCACTATACATAACATACACTCACACCTGTCATCCAGAGGGGTAGGCAGAGATTATGGACTTCCATTTGGCACGATCCTGAGACACCTCTCTCGCTTCCTCCACATCCATATACCTACGCATACACGCTCGTCGGTTAAAGGTACTCTTGATTTGGCTTATTTTTAATATATCGCCAATTTGGTATCATCTATATCATCACTATAGACAATAAATGTATTTTTTTTTCATTATCTGAATTACTTCTTAGTTTTATATTTTCTGCCGAACTCCAAAAAGGAGACGGTACTCAATACGACGCGTATGTTTTTTTTTATGTATGTTACCTCAAAACTTTTTACTAGGTGGACCGATTTCGATAATTCTTTTTTTATATGAAAACTGATGCTTCTCTTGTGGTCCCGTATGAATTTGATCAAGGTCAGACTAATAGTTTTTGAGTTATTTGAGTTATTCTTAATAACTTATATTGAAGTCGGCTGTACAAAAATTTTTTATAGTACTGACATAGAATGTAAATGAAGAAAATGAGTCAATATTGCTTGTTGTGTTATGAACACCTTCTGTCCGTAAAGAACCTGAAATTGAGCGCTGATACTCATTTTATTATTTTAATAAAGGGTCAAAACGTTCTTCGTTATATTTACATAACCTTTCCAGATTATCCATGGCCAGTATGTGTTCTTTTATCTCATTCTCTGCTGATTTATATTTATTCGAAATAATTTTTAATGAGGTTTGAAGAGATATCATTTCTGAATTAAGACACTATATCAGTCTCATAACAATTTTTTATGTTTTTCACCTCAACTGAATACAATTTAAGTTTGTTAAATTGTGTTATTGGTTTTTCTTACATACTTTTATATAATTTTCAGTATCAATATATATTTATTTAATTTCTCTCTACTGTTCTTCTGTTCCTTTTGTTCATTTTGACATAATTATCACCAGTTAAATCTATTGATTTACATTCTACGAGCGCAACGGACAGACTCTGAGTTTGGCATGCTCGCAAGTTATCTATACGTTGTTTAAATTGCCAAATTTGCTCATTAGCCTTAATTAACTGTAACTCCAATGCAGTAAATAATCTGAGAGATTCTTCATATTCTTTGCTGCATCGGTCTAACTCATCGACTCTCTCCTGGAGCTGATCCCTTTCCTTTAAAATATCTGTATAGTCTCTATTCAACTTTACCATATCACTTTTTAATTGTGTATTTTTCGAAATTATACTTATCATTTCCTTTTATTGTCGTCCCTTTCTTTAACCAACTGCTCACACCGCTCCTTGGACGCCTTCAGTTCTTGGAGCGCAAGGTGAAGTTGGTTCTCTATCTGACGCGTCTTGGCGTTGCGACTATTCATTCTACTATGTATTATAAATAGTAAAAGAAAACAAAGATGGAAAATCAAATAAGCAGAATAAGCAAATGTCTAATTGTAGGTAGGACTTTAACAGATCTTAAATCAAATTATCAAGAAAACTATTTAAAATGAAATCCGCAAACAACAAAAACACTTTTATATTATTTAACAAGAATTAAAGTAAATTTATACTAAACTTAAAACTTTAAAAGAAGTCGTTACCTGCTGTCACTTGTGTTGATACACAATACATTAATTTATTTACACTTACAAATTACAGAATAAAAATTGGTCGTAACTCACAACTAAAACTAAAGTATGAGGTGGAAATTATCAAAATATAATATTTAATTTTACCAAATTATTTGGGAGCAAATCATTAAACAATATGTCACCGGGGTTGCCACAAGCCAAAAGTCAAATAATCGTAAATATTTATTTTTACTGTCATACCGAAGACTATCTTGTTTTATTTTATAGCGGTCAAATAATATTTAAAACGGTTGTAAAGCAAGTATTTCATAATGTTTTCATTATATTGTTATTCAATTGTTTACAATTATAATCACATCTTAGCTTACATTAGAAATTCTTGGTGAGATGCGATGTATAAATAGGTACCTTAGGTTTGTTTTTACTTGTGGAGCTAGAACATAACCTAAAAAATGTTCAATGAATTAAAAATAACTACCAATAATTATTTGATTTTCAGTCGGTGTTTTACATTTGAAGATCTGTTATAAAAAGCCATTAATGGGACATTTTGCAAAAGCGAAACCAATCCTACCAAATATTTATGACATTTCATCAGAAACATTCTAAGTTTTGGATAAAACAAACAAATTTCAAAGAAACACGACTTAGTTCATACTGAAATAAATGCACTTAATTACAAGGTTTCTATGTAAAACAAAGGTTACCGATGGGACGTATTAAAAAGTTAAATTTTTTTTATTAATTTAATTCAAGCCTAAAATATATGTGAAATGGCTTTTACCTGCAATAATTGTCATCAAAAATAGCATAGATTTATAAAATTCATACACACGGTCAATCGTACTGAAGATCATCAATTGTACTATAAAATATTTAATAGACTGTTTCCAGTATAATGAATCAAATATCATCTTTGATCAAAAGAAAAAAGAAACAAAAATAAATGTCAAAAAGTTCAGGATCTAATTGACGATATACAGCTGACATCTAATCACGCTTTTGGAAACCACGCCAGTTGTAAACAATACTTCAATGAAAAATGGTGTACCCAAGAGAATTAAGAACAGACAAAATCTTTCTTTTCAAATTTCCGCCGAGTTGTAAGTAGAAGACCAAATAGGTCATGTGCCAATTTAATTAAATATATTTAATATGAAGAAATCTTAACTACGTTTCATCAATTAACCATTGACAAAAATTTAAAATGCACAATTGTGTTTACAAGAAACACTATCAGTTGAACCTTGCAGATTGTTCATTATTTTTATTATAAATACCTATAAATGTATATATTATTAATAATTCATTACCATAATATTTTGTTTTATTTTTTATTTTGCCCTATCTGAAACGTTCTAAACTCTATAGAAAAGGTGGCGTATGAAATGACTGACAATCGCTACAGCATTTTATATGGGAACAAAGATGTTTTACGTATTCGTCTACACAGGATATTTTTTTCAGCATTCCCCTTCCGTATCTGAAACGAATATTAATATTGCATATGTATACGATACAAAAGTAAAGTAAGAGGGTTTCCGTCCTGGGCACAAGACTGTTCTTATTTCTGAAAGGTCTTTAGGACAAGGAAATATCAGACGCGCTGCCCCAATGCGTGTTGGCGAACTTCACATGTCTCCGAATTTTTTTCTTATTCCTCAGACATGCCGATTTCCTCACGATATTTCTTCCACCGCTGCCGATCACGTGCAAAATCACCACTTAACATTGCAATTAAAAAATTCTTTGGTGCTGCCGGGGATCAAATCTGGGCGAAATTTACAGCAAGCACCTAGAACCAGAGCCACTTATACGACACAAATAAATACGATTCAACAAATATATTAAAACTGTTACGTACTTAAACACTTGATACCTCGTGATGCCTACCGAACAAAGCTATAGCAACACATCTCGAAATGTAATTGAAGATGCTTAATCGCGATATTACTTTCAGTGATGCACAAGCATAATAGGTAGTTTATCACTTATATACTTTTCACCTTTGCAGTTTATTAATCTTTGGACTTTTATAAAGTAATATAGAATGTAATCGCTAGACGGTGTTGATGTCGGCTAAAATCTCTGCGTTCACCGTTTCGTCAAGGTCATTAAGGCTTCTTAAAGCCTTCATTGCGGACAGATTTAAATATTTTTATGTATTTGCAGCATCCACTTACCACCAGGTCAACCATCTGCTTGTTTTCTTCATATTCTATGAAATATTTTGCAATAGCTGTTTAATTTTATGCAAATTAATCTTCAAATACGAGTATTATTAAAGTTGTAATTAATGGAAGTTTGTTCATGACACGTATTTCCTTCGTCAAATTTGCGACGCGAGATGACATTAAAACACGTAAGGTAACTAAATTAACAATTCTGATAACGATTAGGAATCGTTCTGGATGGCTCACAATTTGAAACCATTTACTGTTTCATATTGAACGATAACCAATCTGCTTTCCAATCCTGGCTATGTTCACGGTGAAGGAGATTTCGATCGAACAGTGGTAACCCTTACTTTCTGTTGATGATATTTACAAGTATATTATTGATAAATTATTATAATATATTATTAAAAAAATAAGTATTATTTGGACGCAATCCCTGGTAAAAGCTATTACTTACTATCTATACATCTATACATACAATTGAATAAAAAATAGGTGTGTCTATAATATCAAAATAACTTTTGCATGCGACAAAACTAAAAATAAAATAAATGCTTTGATTACCCACCTTAAATCTTAATATCGCTACATCAATAGATTCTACATAAGAAAGGCCTGCGCGGGTCATAGTCGCTAGTACATAATGTTATAGTAAAAAGATCGCCTGATTCAGCGATTAAAATAGCAAACGAAATGTTTACATAATATTTCAATTAATTATTACAATTTCAGCGTTAATTAACTCCAGATTATTTATATATCGACTATATTGTCGGCAAATTGAAGTCAAGCCAGTTATATTTTTATTATAAAAATACACTTCAATTTTTTTTTATTTCTATGTGTAGATTCTAGAGCTAATATTCGTGAAAAATTTTATGGGGTACCTGTGTTATAAACGTTTGCAAATAACACTTTATAAAGTTAATTTTCATACCAAAAATACTAAATAGTACAAGAAAAAATATCCAGACCCCTGAACAATTATTTTTAAGCCATATAAGTACTTGGACCTTCAGCACCGCATGCCAATGCTAGGCCACTGCGTGACGGAGTCGTCTATGTTATCTTTAAAATCAAACATATAACATTAATGTGTAACATTTTTATAATTGTTTCATTATTGAAATATACATAAAAATATTATTAAAACGCAAAAGACGTGGACATATACAATTATATTCGCACCAATGCAATTATACGCATAAATTCAAATAATCGTGTTCGTTGCAGATATGCGCATTTATTTCAGTCCATTTCGTAATTCATGTTCGAATGGTAATATTCCCTTTCTAGTTTTAATAAAAATAACTCAAATTTTAATACAATGTTATTTATTTAACCTAAAGTTAAATTATTAACATTGTATTCTATTTTCAACGGGGCACTACCACTACATCACAGATATATTATCACTGCAGTAGATAGGGTTGGTTTGGCCGGGGGAGGAACGTGCGTTCACCGAATCATCATCATCATTATCATTACAGCCCTTCACAAGTCCACTGCTGAACATAGGCCTCCCCCAAAGAATGCCACAAAGCACGGTCCTGAGCCACCTGCATCCATCGACTTCCTGCATGTCTTACCAGGTCGTCACTCCATCTCGTGGGGGGACGCCCTACACTTCGCCTACCGGTACGAGGCTGCCACTCGAGAACCTTTCTTCCCCATCGGTTGTCGGTTCTTCGAGCTATATGGCCGGCCCACTGCCACTTCAGCTTACTAATCCGTTGGGCTATGTCAGTCACTCTAGTTCTACTGCGGATATCCTCATTCCTAAGTTTATCACGCAGAGAAACTCCGAGCATAGCCCTCTCCATAGCTCGCTGAGCGACCTTGAGCTTCCTCATACGGCCAGCAGTGAAGGACCACGTCTCAGTTCCGTAAGTCATCACTGGCAACACGCACTGGTTGTACAATTTCGTTTTAAGGTTTTGAGGTATGTCTGACGAGAAGATGTGTCGTAGCTTCCCGAACGCTGCCCAGCCGAGTTGAATCCGTCTATTGACCTCTCGGTCGAAGTTGGACTTACCTAGTCGGACTATTTGTCCCAGGTAAACATACTCGTCAACAACTTCGAGCTTAGTGCTCCCAACAACTACCGGCATAGGTGTGACATGGACATTAAACATGATCTTTGTTTTGTCCATGTTCATCTTAAGACCTATCCGTTGGGAAACACTATTGAGGTCATTGAGCATAGTGCTTAGGTCCTCCAGCGATTCTGCCATAAGGACTATATCGTCGGCAAATCGAAGGTGAGTGATGTACTCGCCATTGATGTTGATACCGTATCCTTTCCAGTCCAGAAGCTTGAAAACGTCTTCCAATGCAGCGGTGAAGAGTTTCGGGGATATGACGTCACCCTGTCTTACACCTCTCTGCAATTGGATAGGTTTCGTACTCTGGTTCTGTACTCGGATAGCCATCGTAGCCCTACTGTACAAGCACTTCAACACTTCGATATACCGACAGTCAACTTGGCACCGCTGAAGGGACTGCAGCACCGCCCAAATTTCGACGGAATCAAAGGCTTTCTCATAGTCCACATACGCCAGACATAGTGGCAAATTGTACTCTTCGGACTTCTGTACAACTTGCCGAAGGGTATGTATGTGGTCTATGGTGCTAAAGCCCTTTCGGAAACCGGCTTGTTCGGGAGGCTGGAAGTCGTCAAGTCTGCGCGCGAGACGATTCGTAATGACTCTCGAAAACAGCACGTAGACGCGGCTCAGAAGGGAAATCGGTCTGTAGTTCTTCAAGAGAGCGTTGTCACCTTTCTTGAAGAACAAGACCACCGCACTTCTGCTCCACGCCTCCGGTGTAATGCCACCATGCAGGACGGAATTAAAGAGCTTCTGAAGGACTTCAAGTACCGGTCTTCCACCCGCTTTCAGAAGCTCTGCTGTAATTCCATCCTCGCCTGGGGCCTTACCGTTTTTAAGGTGCTGGAGAGCCATCCTAATCTCGCTCAGACTGACATCCGGGATATCTTCGGAATAGTGTCGGATGAGACTCGCTCTTGGATCGTTACTCACACTTGCGTGTGGCTCCAACGATGATGTGTACAGCTGCCCATAGAACCTCTCAATCTCACTCAAAATCTCAGGTGTCCCGGAAACGATGCTGCCACATTCTGTCTTCAGCTTTGACTTTGGAGCCTTGGTTCCGCTCGATCGCTTCTTCAATACGAGCTGTATTGAAGTTGCGTAAGTCCCGCCGCATGCATTTGGAGATCTGTCTGTTCAGATGCCTGTATGCTGTCAAGTCTGTTGAAGAATGTAGCTTCATCTCCCGTCTAACAGCCATGAGATTAAGAGTGTGATCGGAGAGTTTTTGTGTTCTTCTGCGGCGGGTCTTGCAGAACTTAGCTCCGACCGCATGGACAGTTTCCACGAGCTTGTCATTCATATCGTCCACTTCATTGCAGTCTTCCAGGCACTGAAAACGGTTTTGTAACTCGAGCTGAAAGGTTTCGGGACTTTGGAATAGAGCACGAGGGGGACGGAGCGTTGACTTCATTAGACGAGACCTCTCCAACTTAACGTTTAGGTTCAGTGTGCCTCTAACCATTCGGTGATCGCTACCAGTTTTCACCCTCGCGATCACGGAGACATCACTGAACAGTTGTCGTCTGGTCGTCATAATGAAGTCAATCTCATTTTTTGTGGAACCGTCGGGGCTCGACCAGGTCCACTTCCTGTGGGGCCGCTTCTGGAAGAAAGAGTTCATCATAAAGAGTCCCTCTTTCTCCATGAAGTCGGCCAGCTGCTGGCCCCTTGGGTTCCGTTGCCCTATTCCAAATTTCCCTACTTTCAGCTCACCGTTCTCTCTTGTGCCTAGTTTTGCATTGAAGTCTCCCATTAACACCGTATATTGGGTTTTGGAGGAATGCATGGCTCTAGAGATATCCTCATACATTTCCTCCACCTCCTCATCGGGGTGTGCCGAGGTTGGTGCGTAAACCTGTATGACCTTCAGCGAATACCGTTTGGTGATTCTGAGTATAAGGTACGCAACCCTCGTCGACACACTCCCGATCTTTACAACGTTGTTAACGAGAGACTTGTGGACGATAAATCCGACACCTCCTTGGGACAAATGGTCGCCCTCCCGGTGATAGAGCAAGTTGCCGGATTCGAGGATTACCGTGTCCTCCCCCTCTCTTCGGACTTCGGATAATCCTATAATATGCCAGCGCAACTTGTCTATCTCTTCTTCCAGCTCCACAATCTTCTCGTCAGTCCTCAGGGTGCGTGCGTTGTACGGTGCCAGGTCGAGTCGTCTAAGGTGGCAACCGAACCTCCACCGGAGATTCTTAGCACCCCCTGCCCCGCCGTTACCATGGTCGCCACCGTAGCCAGGAATAGCTGGCCCCCGGGGACTGGGGGCCGTTTCTTTGTTACTGTCATTCATAGGGGGGTATTTGCCATAGTTGCCACGCTTGGCGAGCGGGTTGGCAACCGCAGTTTTTTTATTGTAATTTGGCTATTATCAGGAAGATGCTGCTGCCCATCTCCTGCCTGTTTCCCTTTGTCGCCTTTTACGACACCCACGGGAGGATATGGGGTAGTGGATATTCTTGACCGCCACTACACGGCAATACTGGTTCACCGAATACCAACGTAAAATTGCAGCTGTGCCAGCTTTTTTTTTAAAATAAGGGTGACAAACGAGCACACAGTCCACCTGATGGTAAGTGGTTGCTGCTGCCCATAGACATCTACATCTATCCTCTGTTACAAATCAAAATGTAGATGCGTCGTCACCCGTGAGGACTAAGATGGAATGCCTCATTTCCAGTAAAAAGGGCCTCCGGCCACCTGCACTCACCAAGCGAAACGCAGAGGTAAACCTCTACTTCACGCTGGTTTTCTGTGAGGTCGTGGTACTACCCCGGTTCGAACTGGCCCATTAGTGCGACAGCAAAAGCTGCCGCGTGGCTCTACCACTGTTGAAGCTCCTTCCACTTGACCGCATTCAGCGCAGAGCGGCTCGAATCGTCGACGACCGAGTCCTTTCCGATCGCCTCGATTCATTGCCACTGCGAAGAGATGTTGCATTCCTTTGCATTTTCTTTCGCATTTACCACGGGTAGTGCTCTGAGGAATTGTTCGGATTAATCCCAGCCGCCAAATTTCACGATCGCACATTGCGGCAGAACTCCCGATACCATCCACACAATCTGAATGATTGGCGGTCCAACACTGTGCGATTTAGAAGATGTTTTCTTCCTCGCACGACTTCCTTATGGAATCGATTACCATCAGCGATTTTTCCGGACCGATACGACTTAGGGACCTTCAAGAAAAGAGCTTACTAATTTTTAAAAGGCCGGCAACGCATCTGAAATTCCCCTGGTTCCCCTGGTGTTGCAGATGTTCATGGGCGGCGGTAGTCACTTACCATCAGGTGAGCCGCATGCTCCTATAAAAAAAGCATAATGTTCATGCACAACGGTATCAATAGGGGAAGGACCTTGCTCGCACTTTTTGACGACTCTGTGGCACAGTGGCTTAGCAATGAGTTGCTGCGCTGGGGGGCGCGGGTTCGAATCCCACACGGAACAAGTATTTGTATGGCCTACAAATAATTGTTCCGGGTCTGGATGTTTTTCCTTGTGAATTTTGTGTTTTTAAACTACCTCCACGATACAGGAGAAAATCCTAGTATGGGGATATCGTTTTATATTATAAAAAAAACGTCCTACCGTCCACTAGTACTGGAATCAAAATGCATTATGATAACAAGAACTGGAGAAAATTTTTACTGGTAATGGCACTCACATTCCATTCTAGACCTCAGGGTATGACACCGCTTTTGATTCAAAAAAGATGATAAATGTCTACGGGCCACAGCATTTACTTACTATCTACCAAATGCCAGTTGCACTCTGTTCTTGCTTATCACCGTTAATACTATAAAAAAATTAAACACTTCCACTCATCCACACACTTTTCTTCAAATGTGTTGTTGATCTAGCAGCTATAAGCTGGAATACTGAACATGTGGTCCTAATTTCGAAAACCGGTGGGGAGAAAAATCATAAATTGAGTTTTTCTATAAAGATTGTCTCAGTAGCAGTCCGGAGTCTGGAAGTTGGCGATGTTTCACCCTCAAACCTCGAAAAATACATAAAGCTATTGGTTTCGTGCTTGCTATCTCTCTATGGTTGTGTCAGAATATAAGGTTGAGGGAATATAGAGTGCCTCTGTGCCTACGCATTCAGTTGGATTCTATAATCCTATCCTATGCAGAAGGCTGATCTCTGTTGAGACTGGCCGCTGTGCTCGAAATTCTATCTGGTGGGCATCATCTAAATAGTTATATTACCTTTTTTACCAGCTTACCATTTTCAAGGGTATCTACATATCTATCTATGTAACGGAATCTTTTAATGAGATTTTCACAAACTTTTAGACAGCCGACTGACTGATTTGCACTCATATCAAGGACAGATGACAATACAATAATTTTTAACTTTATACTCGTATCCTGATCAGGATCACCAGGATAAAATAAAATAATAATTAGGATCATAGCAGTATCACAGCTCATTATTGTTGATACGTTTTTTAAACTCTTAAGTTTTGTATGCCTTAAGCGCCTAAACACGTCGGTATGTTCTACTATGGCCTAAAAATTAAGATTCCAACGTTTTGTCGCATGAAATCGTATCTAGCAATCATATTGTACATATAAGTGATATAAAAAGCAAATTGTCAGAAAGATAAATGATTGTTGAATTTATTAATTTTTTTGTTAATCGATTAATTGCTATTTTAAAATAAAAAAGGGGATTTAATGGCTCATGGTGTAGATTTATCAAGTAAGGCTTGTAAACATGATAACTTTTGAAAATGTCAATTTTTCAATTCAATATATTTTTTAAAACTCTTCATCTATCATGTGGGAAGCCATTGAATGTAAATATCAGTATAATTTTGTTCAGTTTAGTTAAAATAAATGTATTTCGGCCGCGAAATGGCGAAATTTTCAGTGTATTCGGCAGCCTTGTATAAATAAATTATTACTAAATAGAGACTGTGATACTCAGTTCGGCGTCAGTCGCCGTCGTGAGTGGACATTATTACGGTTGTTTGCAGCGGCTCAAAAAGATCGCTGCAACCAAATTTCTTAAATACTTGATTATAGTAATAATGAGAGATATTTTTATTACAATATTTTAAAAGCACAGAATAAATAATAGTAGTACGTACTAAAAGTAAGTAGTATTAATTTTTTCGTCCTGGGTGTCATTTTCATGGTTTTCGAGGATGTTGAAGCCGATAGTGCTGTCGAAATGTATTTAAACTACTTTTAAAAATTCCGTATAATCATGTTATACGTAATTTTTTTAATGCGCTTAGGGCATGCCCAATTGGATTTACCAATTTTTTTAAACTCTTTTATTCTTTATTTATGCATGCACGTATGGCAATTCATAATGCTGTGTTAGTCCCTACTTTAATGTATCGTAGTGAAAGTTGGGTCTGACAGAAGAAGCATGAGAGTAGAATAAATGCTGTAGAAATGCGTTCCTTAAGCAGTATGCTAGAGCTGAATCTGAATGATAGGGTGAGAAATAGTGTGATAAGAGAAAAGTGTGGTTTGCAAGATGACGTTGTGACAAGGATTAAGAAAGGAATGCTTCGGTGATTTGGTCAGTAGACAGAATGAACGAGGAAAGAGTGACAAAGCAAATTTATGTGGCAGAAGTGAACGGCAGGGTCGGGAAGGGACGCCCTAGACGAAGGTTTATCGACCAAATCGGCGATACATTAAAAATGGGCCAGATTAGTAGTACCCTTAACCAACGAGCGTGTATGCGTAGATATATGGAAGTAAAAGAGGCGAGAGAGGTGTGTCAGGATCGCGCCAAATGGAAGTCCGTAGTCTCTGCCTACCCCTCTGGATGACAGTCGTGAGTGTTTATGTATGTATGTATTCTTTATTTATTCCTTGAGCCCATTTAATTTAAACAAAGAATCATAAAAGTCGTTTCACAATTGACGAAGTTATCACTTAATATACATACAAAATAATATACTCCAATTGAGGACGTTCTTCTTTTAAATCGACTTTAAAAAAGGAGGGGTGTCAGAATTCGAATGTATGTTTTCTATTTGCTACCGACTTCAAAAAGGAAACTGTACTCAATTCGAATATATGTTTTTGTTCTTTTTGTGTTTTTATGTGTGTTACCTCATAGCTTTTTCCTGGGTGAACCGATTTTGATGATTGTTTTTTATTGGAAGCTGGTGCTTCTCATGTGGTCCTATATAAATTGAATAAGGTCTGACCAATAGTTTTTGAGTTATTCTTAATAACTTTTATTGAAGTCGGTTGTAAAAAAATGTTAATTTTAAATTATTGTACGTATGTTACGCGATATCTTCGCCTATTGAGACCTGATTAAGAAGATTATTTTTTTATTAAAAAGGTTATATTTTGATACCAATTCCCATAAAAATTTTGAGAAAAAAATGGAATGGGTGGAAAAAATAGACCTCTTTTTTTGTTCCTTGAAGCGCCTTTAACTTTTTGTTAGAAGTTAGAAATGGTGACAACCTAAAAGGCAACACTTTTTATGCCTCTAACATAAAACATTTGGGCAAAAAATATTAACAAAAAATTTGTATGCAATGTCTGAGATCTAAGAATCCACGTTTACCTAGAGTTGGATTTATTTGCATTTTTCAAAAAAAAAAGGACTTTAGTTAAAATTTAAACCTGGCCGTCTGTAATATCAAATGCTAAAGCAATGCCCACGTCTTTATTAAGTAGACTGATAAAATAGTTGTCCTGTTCGAATCTCACGAAATCCATTAATTTCCTACGAAGACAAAGAAAAGTTTGCCCACAGAGATAAAGAAACGAATTTCCCTCTCCTCTTCACATAAACGCGGACCTTTCTCAATATTCCGACAAAATGTTATAGAACTTTATCAAGTTGTAGAATTAATTCTTTTAGTAGCTACCTTTATTAATTATACTAACATTTTAATACAAATAATATTTATTTATGGAATAAAATAAAGGATCATTAATTTTACAGATAGAGTGGCCACAACTCACACCACAAGATAACAGAGGCATCAGGGGCTACTGCATGGCTAAACAAAGGAATTACTTCAAGCTCTATTATGAGACATTCAACACCAAATGCTGTTATATAAGATTACCAAGTGCTCTTTGAAGATCGCTGTGAGGCACGACTTGATTTAGAATGACCGAATGTTATAAGTGTACTCGTACATAGTACATAGTTCCTGTTCCTTGTGAATCATAAGAAGTAATCTTCATATATTATATAATTCGTGACTCTACTCCTCCTAAATGGCTGTACAGATTTTAATGATTTTTTTTTTGTGTTTGATTAAGTTTATTTGAGAAAAGTTTTGATTCACAATTGGACCCAGTAGGTGACACTGTTGTCGAAATCCAGAAATCACCCTTCCAAAGCTGGGTTGGATCGCTTGTAGTTGTATATATATATGGGTTTTGTTTCACATTATTATTTTTATTTATTAAATATAAATTAGATTATTAGTCATTGTATTGTCATAATAGTATTTGAATAGTGTGAATCGTACACATTCGTACGGTTGCTAGATTAAGTTTTAAAAAGTATAGGCTACCATCATTATACAAAATTACTTCACCCATTGCAATATTATATTAACGCTTTCTTTAATATGAAAGCTAACCATTAAAAGTATCCATACCCAGTGTTAAAAGTAGAGAGAGTATCTGTTCATGTAACTTCTGTAATACTCGTTAACTAACAGCAACATTTAAAAAATAATTACACCTTGTAGCTACACTCGACGTTTCGTGAAACATAAAAAAGTCAGCTCTGAAAAGAGCTATTGTATTAACAGCATGAAGCATGATATAGTTCTGTAATAAGTTTTTATACGAATTTATTAAATACGCTCAGATGGAATGGACATCCGTCTGACGAGAGCGATGAGAAGAAATGTGACGCCTCGTTTTTTCTTTTGCGCCCAGAAGCAATGAAAAAGGCTAACCTCCGGGAAGCGGGAGAGGGATGTGGTGAATGCTTTAAGCATACAGTGGTAGAGCCATGCGGCAGCTTTTGCTGTCGCACGGACGGATGGGCCGGCTCGAACCGGGGTGGTACCACGACCTCACAGAAAACCAGCGTGAAATAGAGGTTTGCCTCTGCGTTTCGCTTGGTGAGTGCAGGTGGCCGGAGGCCCTTTTTACTGGAAATGAGGCATTCCATCTTTGTCCTCACGGGTGACAACGCATCTACATTTTTATTTGTAATAGAGGATAGATGTAGATGTCTATGGGCCGCAGCAACCACTTACCATCAGGTGGACTGTGTGCTCGTTTGTTACCCTTATCCTATAAAAAATACTGCGACAGCTGGCTGTGTGGTTATGTTGGACTCACTGCGAAACCTAAGTGCCTACCCACAAAACACCACCTGTGTGACTGGCATTGGCTTATGTGGCATTTCTGCCGAATCGGAAGTGACCCGCTTTAGGGAAAAGGGGGCGCAGTGAGCCAAAGTCATGGCGTTTTTATACCTATTCCGTGCGATTAGATTGGAATGTGTGTCCGCACACCTTTCGTTTCCAGGAAAAGAACAACACAAAAATTTCTTTCGCCATCTTTTTACGACCAATCACGTGTTAGTTAATAATAAGATTGTTATTCGGTGTTATAATTTTAAGACTGTAAATATTTCAATGTAGACATTTTGATTAGTCAAAAACTGTAACTACATTTTTTAATTTTTAGTATATAAGGAGTCACATTTTTACAATAAATTATTCTACTCGCTTCTACTCAATCGAACCTGTAAGATCAGTGAAGTGGTAACCGGTTAGGTCTGCACAAACTTTTTTAATTGTTAGGAGAGGGCTAATATCGGGGTTTTACTGTGTGATAGAAAATGAGGATATCCACAGTACAACAAAAGTAGCCACCATAACCCAACGGATTAGTAGGCTGAATTAGCAATGGGCCAGCCATAAAGCTTGAAGAATCGATAACCGTAGAGGAAGAAAGGCCACCTCGTACCGATATGCAATGTTAGGTGGCCTCCCACTAGATGGAATGATAACCTGGTAAGATATGCAGGAAGTGGATGGATTCAGATGACTCAGGACCGTGCTTTGTGGAATGCCTTGGGGAGGCCTATGTTTCTACAGTGGACTTGTAATGGGCTGTAATGATGAATAATTATGATGATAAGAATTTTTATAATAATCCTTAAAATAATAACGTTGTCCATTCAAAGCCTTAAAGCTAAAATATGGCACGTGACATTTTTTCCAAAGAATAGAGATAAAAAATCTCGAGCAGACCTTTATCATGAACGTAAGGTAAAAGATGATCAATGAGAGACTTAGGGTTTACTTTACTATTTGTGTTGCGTCCTGACTTCGTTACATATTAGAAGATTATGCGAAATTTCCCCTGAGTGCGTGGCCCTTTTAGCACTTATTAAGCGTAAATCAATTTTGTTACTCCAGAACTTTTAGAAGGCGAAGAGATAAGGCTTCAATATCGTAGGTATTTTTTTTAGAGTTACAAGAACAAAGTTATTTAAGGGATACATGCTGGACATTAATGGAGGCTTTAGCCAACTTTCTAAGATTGCATGAACACAATCTATAGAGAAAACTTCTTCAAAATAAGAGTAATGACCCGGTATGCTCTGAGCATTAACATGACATACATTTAGAAAATTTTTACAAGGAGTAAGTAAATTAATAAGCTCATCACGGAGGGAGGGCAAGCTATTAGTATAATTACAAGGCTCGAACGAGACATCTGAATCATGTGCAGAATAAAAAGATTCATCATCCGACGTAGCTGACATAATAATAATATGTATATGATAAATATAAAACAATATGTTAAAAAATACTTATATAACACAGAATATAAATTACTTACACTAACTAATAAAAATACGACTCAATTCAAATATATCACCCAACAGTTGACTGATTGAAAAAAGCATAATGAATAAAATATACAAAGATAATAATAATAACAAAAGTATACAAACTAAGACTACTTGATCAGGCATAACAAGACCACAGAAGTTTAAAGGTTAATCTAGGTTGTTTAGTGACTAAATTAACAAGAATTATTTACCAACGAAATTAACCAGTTGTAAACAGCATTGCAAAAAAAACCTTAAAGTATTTTTACAGTGTGACACAAAAAAAGCAAAAAAAAGTTGCTAACAATGCAGCAAGTAGGTGCAATACAAAAAGGAATACAAAATTATTAAGTTTCGACAGACAAGATTAATATTATTGTGAAGCAGTGTACGATGAATGATAATTATTATACACTGTAACTTCACGCTAAGAAGGGCTTGAACCCAGAGTTGTAAAGCCAATTATAAAAGAAAACACTCTGTGCTGTCAGATCTTCAGTTGATTTTGCACCTTTTGCTTTTGTTGACATTTGACAGAAACAGTATTACATTATTGCATATTGTATATCTACTCTATTGTAGAACTTGTGTGTAATCAGCTAAACGTAAATACTACAATTACCTTCAACTAATGATAACTGATAATGACAAAAAACAATGAAATAACAAAAAAGAAAAAAAATGAACTTAAGAATCGAAGATACAAAGATACAATACACAAACTTCCGACGACAGTGGAATTATTTTTTGGGCACCACACGACGTGTCTTCTTACTTTCCACACTTTGAATGGCCTGGATGACTTGTTTACGAGTGGCCCCATCTTGCTGACAACTGGGTTCTAATGGGCCTTGCTGCACAGTGTCAGACGAGGAACTAGTGTAGTGTTATGCTACTTACTTATCATTTTACATTATTTTAAATTCATTTTTCCATTCCGTTTCGATTTTCTGCATTCACCTCAAAACTGGATATTTTACATCACCTTTATTTCCATAGGATCCTGTAACGATTTTAAACCATAAGAACACAATAACAAATCGTTTCTACTTCGTATTTTCACATTATCAGCACTTTTAAATTGGTGTCAATGGAGTCTACCTTTTTTCGATCTTTTATTTAGTTTTCCGTAACTCTGCAATTTCGGGCTTTGTGCGTGCAGTTGCGCTACCTTTTTTCCTATGTCAATAATATCTCATTTTCCACTTAAATCTTGCCGTTTTTTTATTACAAGCCTAAAACCAAAATTTGACATGTTTTGACATTGTTGTTTATTTGGTCTCTATGGAAATTATATTCAAATTTGCTACCGGTCTGTTGTTTCTATTTCGATAATTCCACATAAATACTCTTTTCTCTTGACAATTTACAAAAAATTTGCGTTTAATTTAAATAATTTTTCCGTTCTCTCTAGAAAGGTATAAAAACCGAACAATCGGTGAAGAAATTCAGTCTCGCTTCAGTTCTCGAATTGGAAGCATCTCCTAAAGGCCTTATCCCGGGGCCGCACTGCCCCGGGATCCTGCAAGCCTCTGTCCTGCCTGAAGCCACTGGACTCTACGAACCTCTGCTCTACCTGAAGTCGCCGGATCCTACAAGCCTTTGCTCTGCCTGAAGTCGCCGGGATCCTACAAGTCTCTGCTCTACATGGAGTCGCCGGAACCTGCAAACCTCTGTTCCGCTTGAAGTCACCGGAACCTGCAAACCTCTGTCCCGCCTGCAGTCACCGGATCCTGCAGGCCTCTGTGCTGTCTGAAGTCGCTGAGGATCCTGCAAGCCCCTGTCTGGCCTGAAATCGCCGGATCCTGCAATCACCGCATTCACCTGAGGTCGTCGCCTAGAGACGCCTTCTCACCTACGCCGTGCGTGCTCGTTCCAGGCGCTGAGAGCACACTTTGGATCTTTAGACTCAGCTTCGACACTAATCTCTTTTTTTTATTACCTTTTTTTAAATAATTTGTAAAACACATCATCCATCCTCATCTTCATACTCCATTTTTGTTATATAAAATTGTAAATATCTTTTGAATCTTAAATATATTATTTGTTTTTGTTGTATTTTTGTTGTTTTTTTTGCTCTTAGGTTAGATTCTTTTTGTTCTTAATTGTCGCTTCACGACACTAGGCTGGGGCTATTTAGTAAGAAGGATATCAAACTCTTCCTCAGTGAAAATTTTTATGCGGGTACTATCTGGAAGTTTAATGTTT
Organism: Parnassius mnemosyne; assembly: GCA_963668995.1. Classification (NCBI taxonomy): domain Eukaryota; kingdom Metazoa; phylum Arthropoda; class Insecta; order Lepidoptera; family Papilionidae; genus Parnassius; species Parnassius mnemosyne. Next base: position 2,142,031 of record CAVLGL010000093.1, on the reverse strand, counting down.
ATGGTTCCATCAAGAGTCCAAACATTCTTCATGCCGAAATGTTTGCGAGCCTTCTTATATGTACTCTGTCGCATTTTAGTAAGAAACTCCGATACCGTGTATGATGTATTCTTTAATTTAGCCTTAGATCTCCAGACTTCGGATTTAGAATCTTACTCGATCATTTCCCGGAGCTCCCAATCGATGACAGCGTTTCAAGGCAGACTTGCTTATATGTGAAAGGCCCATTTTATTATTAATAAGTGCAAGTACCTCTTGTTCCTCATTTAATCCAGGCTCTTCAGGAATACCATTAAAAAGAAGCACCTTACGTCTTTGTCGCATATCTATTTCGTCAACTACATTAGTACACCTTTGAAAATGTTGCTGCAAAAGACTAAACATGTTGCTCACTAGATCTTTAAAAGCACAAAATTCCTCACTTAGCTCGACCAAAGTTGGATTGGATGGGACTAATGCAGTTTTTAAGCGTTTTTCAAACTCTGTCTGTCATATTTTGCATCCAGCTAACTTCAAGTTCCTTCTGCATCAGATCAACCTTAGTGACATTTGCCATTATGTGCTTTTTTAATTACTTGAAATGTGTATATATAGATATTCACTTGTAAGCTAAGTTGAGCTGTAGGGTGATGCAAGTAAGTTCTTAAATCTTCTTTAAACACATATGTTTATAATATTAATGTAAACTAAAACGTGTAAACTCACTGATTTGAATGTTATTTAACTTAAATTTGATTTAAATTATTTTTAATTGAATAAATAAACTGGAGCTATCAAATCAGCTGTTGACTTTTTCACACCTACCCACCGAAACGGAGTTCGGAGCTATTCTATATATGCTGCCTTATCTTCGGAACTTTTGGAAGGAAAAAATTTAAAATTTAAATGGGACCACCCCTTGAAACGAAAAAAAGAATTTTCCAAATCGGTTCGGGCTTCTTCAAGTAATCGGTGAAAATACCTTACCTTATTATAAGCATAGGCGCTAACGTACACATATGCAATCTATAATCATTTTCAGGTTCAACATGGTTTTAGGTGCACATGTGTACGTCTAGCAGTGAACTATTACGGACTTTTAAAGAAAGAAATATGTGTCTGAGTGCGTGTTAAGAAGGTGAGCACTATTCTGACGTCACTTGAAATCTAAGTACACAGCGCTCCGTATTGGTCTAAGCATCAGCCTTAAACGATTTAACAGTAATAGGGTAGATAATACCTGTGTAAATTCAAATAGCTAATACTTTATAGCTTTCAGAACGATAATAAGTAATATGAATATGTTTTACATAGCATGCAAAAAATTTTAAACAATGTAAATTGTTTAAAATTTTTTGCATGCTATGTAAAATAAGCAAAACATGAACGCTTGTTTTTACATGTTAACAGCATTTATACCATGTTTTACGCAAATAAAGACTATTATTATTATTACATTATATTTTTTATTCTACAATTTTATTTCAACGTGGAAGATTAAATCGATTGATATAATATGGAAAATATAAAAGTTTACTGAAAAGTTTAATGATCTCGGTAAGAAATTTAGTCGAATTTGGAACATTATTAAATTAAGTCAGTATAAATGTAATATAAAAGATTGTAGATTGCAATTTTAAACTTAAAAATACGTACAACTGGACAGGATCAGCAAATTAGACCTTCCCTTAAAAAAGCCACGAAATCATGAAGCCAAAGCACATCATATTATGCTGGCTTCACACGTGTCATCCAACGCTTGGATGAAACATTCACAACTCGCTATGTAAACTGTGGGCAGAAGTTATCAAACTTATTTCTTTTACCAACCTTTTTGAAAATCAAATATTTTTCTAGGCCCCCAATTTTTTATTCACTTCTAAAACTTAAAAACAACAATTTTATTACTTTAAATATTATTAATTTAGTTATGGTGTGCTATATTAGTCGCTTCTGGTGTTTAAACTTACATTCTAAACTAGACATTATTACCAGTGACAGCAACTAAAATGCAAATTTATAATATTAACAATATATTTTAAACAAATTAAAATAAACGATAAAGATAAGTAATGAATTTTAGTTTTAATACATATCTAATGAGATGGATGAATTTGATGATTGTTGTAGTTATCAGGTTCGATTTTACTCAAAACAGTCCAAAGTCGCCACGTTAGGTAACATGCAAACGATTTTTTTTTGTAAGTAGCGTTGTCACAGCTCTAAAATCATAGCGCGTCATAGCGCTAGCAATCCACGTTCATACAAATATGACGATGGGAACTCTATCAAAAATTGTTGAAAGATAGATCACAATCCAGGGTACAACTGCAAGATTGACTTTTGAAGCCAAAATTCTTGGTGGGGTATTTTTGAATTTTATTTTTATTTCATCGTTCTTTGTCAGTTTTATAAGTTCTACTTCCTGTTGGGATGATACTGCTATGTTCATATTTGAAAAAGGATCTAACACCCAGTCTGGTATTTCTAATTTCAAAATGCCCTGGAATCTTTAAATGAAAAAACTGTGGAGATTTTTCAAATTTTGGCAGTAGACAAGCAAGTGGTATTTGTTGAAGGATTCTGGTAAATTATAAAACTATGAAACTCACGTCTGCCAATATTTTTCTTGTGTAAGATCAGCTTGGCTACAAAAACTGCGATGACATTTTTTGTTTTTATTAAGTTCAAGTCATCGCCTTGAAGTTGGAGATTCATATTATTAAGCACTTTATAAAGGTCTGTTAGGTATGCGATATCATTCTTTGATGTGATGAGATTGCCGCGCAATTCTGTGTCTTTGTTTTCCAAGACCTCTACGACAGCGTCAAACAGATTGTAAAATCGAGTCAGACAATTTTCTTTTGATAGCCAACACACTTCTGTGTGACAGATCAATCGGTTAAAACCTGCATAATTAGTAACACAAACCTGATTAAATAATCTGTCATTTTTAAAGAGTCGTTTCGGAATTTATTGACCGCTCCGATGACATGTTGCAATGATTGAAACAGTCTTTCACTTAAATTTCTAGCAACCAAGTGTTGTGGATATATAACGTAATGTACACTAATCACATCTGGAATTTTGTTTGTTAAGTATGCCATGGAGCCCTTTTGACACCTTGTCATATCTGGAGCACTATCTGTAGCAGCTGATATAATATTCTTCAAGAGAATTCATTTCTCATCACAAAACTTTTGTAGTGTTTTAAATATGGTTTCTTCGTTTGTGTCTGTCTCTAAATTTCTAGCAAATAATAGTTATTGACATGTTTTTTCACCTTTAATAAACCTCACGTTAGACAGCAACAATTCTTCTTTAGTGGGTAAAGTGGACTCTTCCAACTGAATTGAAAATAGACTAGTCTTCAGATGACTCTTCAATGACTCTTCAATGTTTTCAGCCATTTCGTCAATTCGTGCCAATATTTCTCAGGAAAACGTCGCCGACTACCGGAACAAACATGTCTCTGAAGTCGAGTCTTTGCTGAACAAAGTTTCGGACTGGGGGCAACTAAATCTAGTCCAGTTTAATCCTCAGAAGACACAAGTTTGCACGTTTACCTCTAAAAAGAACCCCTTTGTAGTATCTCCTCAGTTTTAAGGTACTCCTTTTGTTTCCTCAGCCAGTATCGGAATCCTCGGTGTCGACTCGATATCGAGTGACGTGCAGTTTCGTGGTCACTTGGAAGGGAAGGCCAAATTGGCCTCTAAAAGCTGGGCGAGTTCAGCTGAGCGGGACAGTATTTTATGCGGGCACACTGCCTGCAACTTTACATGGCGCCGGTTCGGCCTCACATGGAATACTGTTCCCATCTCTGAGCAGGGGCTCCCCAGTGCCAGCTACTTTCACTTGACCGCATCCAGTGCAGAGCGGCTCGAATCGTTGATGACCGAGTCCTTTCCGATCGGCTCGATTCATTGGCACTGCGAAGATGTGTTGCATCCCTTAGCAGTTTCTTTTGCATTTACCACGGGTAGTGCTCTGAGGAATTGTTCGGATTAATCCCAGCCGCCAAATTTCACGAACGCACATCGCAGCAGAATTCCCGATACCATCCACATCATCTGAATGATTGGCGGTCCACCGCTGTGCGATTTAGAAGATGTTTTCTTCCTCCCACAACTTCCTTGTGGAATCGATTACCAACAGCAATTTTTCCGGACCGATACGACTTAGGGACCTTCAAGAAAAGAGCCTTCTCCTTTTTAAAAGGCCGGCAACGCATCTGCAATTCCCCTGGTTCCCCTAGTGTTGCAGGTATTCATGGGCAGCGGTAGTCACTTGCCATTAGGTGAATTGAAGTCTTGAAGGCTTCATCGCTTTGTTAGAAAATGTTTTTGAACAAAGAAGGCACAAAGGCAAAGATGGATTTGTCGAATTTTCTATGAATCCATATTTAATATATTCTACACTATATTACTCTCTCGTCGTTTTTGCTTCCGCCATGGCTTTGTTTTTACAAATATATAAATAAAGTGTAGAACTTAATTACTTGTTTAAAGTTTGCGCGCAAAGCCTTTAATGAAATACAGGACTAAGACATAATTTAAAATTAAAAATTTTTTTTTTGGCGGCATCGGACATCGGTGTCTACCACTGCGTTACAGCGTATAAGAATAGAGAGGTTACAAGATGAAGGTGTGAAAGAGAAGTATAAATGCAGACTGAGGGAAAATATAAGTGGGTTGAATGAATTATGTATGAATGATTTAGAATTGAAGAATGTATGGAATAATATTAAGAGAGTTCTGGTGGATGCAGCCACCGAAGTATGCGGTGTAAGTAAGAGAACGAATGAAAGGAAAAGTAATACGTTGTGGTGGGATGATGAGGTACGGATGGAAGTTGAAGCAAAGAAGAGAGTATGGCTAGATTTACTAGCAACTAAAGCTGGTAATTCTGGCGGTATGAATGATGAGATTGAAAGAAAAAAGGCAAACTTTAGACGTATAAGACGTAAAAGAAGTTGTTGAAAGGAAAAAGCAAGAAAGGATAGATAAAAATGATAGAAGGATATCTGATAACTTCCAGGAAAATATTAAAATGTTCTGGAAGCTCGTAAGAACTGCCAGGGGAATTTCAAAACAGCCTAGAATGAATGCTATACGAGACGAGAATGGCTGCATGCTGAATGATGAAGTTTCGAATTTAAAGAGATGGAAGGAATACTTTGAAAGCGTGTTTAAGAGTGAAGAGTCGTCTGAAATAAGTGAAATAGAAATTCCGGAAGAAGTGGAGAGAGGTAGGGAGATAAGTGTAGATGAAATAATGAAAGCAATGAAAAGCATGAAAGCAGGTAAGGCAGCCGGATATGATAGAGTATCACTCGAAATGCTAAGGGCTGGTGAGGGTGTGGTTGCAGGCCTGCTGCACACCTTGTTTAATTTATGTTGGGAACTGAAACGGGTACCGGAAGACTGGTGCAAAGCCGTTATAGTCCCAATATATAAGGGAAAGGGGTCGCAGCAGGACTGTAAAAACTACCGTGGTATCAGCTTGCTTAGCATTGTGGGTAAACTGTATGCTAAGGTGTTAATTGAAAGAGTTATGGAAGAAACTGATGGAAAAATTTGGGATGTGCAAGCTGGATTTAGAAAGGGGATGGGGTGTACGGATCAAGTCTTTTCCATGCGCATGATAGCGGAGAAGTTTTTGGCTAAAAACCAGAAAGTTTTTTGTGCGTTCTTGGACTTGGAAAAGGCTTATGACAGAGTGGACAGGAACGTGTTATGGCAAACACTGAACTCATTTGGGTTGAGCGCTGGCTTGATACAGGCATTAAGGTCTCTTTATAGGGACTCTAGTGCTTGTGTCAGGATCAACGGGGTCTACTCGGACTGGTTTGGCATTCATAAAGGTGTCAGACAGGGATGTGTGGCTTCCCCGTGGCTGTTTAACCTATTTATGGACAGTTGTTTGCAAACTTTGAAAGTTGAAGAATGTGGGTTGAGAATGGGTGAGTCAACCGTCAAATGCCTTTTGTACGCCGATGATCAAGTCATATTTGCATCGTCGGCGGCCAAGTTGCAAATGATGGTTACTTTAATGAATTGTTCATTGAAAGAAAGGGGTATGAAAGTGAACGCAAGTAAGACGAAAGTGATGGTTTTTGAAAGAGAAGAAAGTAAAACTTTATGTAAAATAAGAATAGAAGGGGAGTTGATTGAGCAAGTGGATGAGTTTGTATATTTGGGATGTTTATTTAGCAGGGATGGTAGATATGATAAGGATATAGAACGACGAGTGAACACAGGAAATAGAGTGAATGGGGCTCTACACGCTATTGTGAGGAGTCAGAATGTGTCAACTAAGGCACGTATGGCAATTCATAATTCTGTGTTAGTACCCACTTTAATGTATGGTAGTGAAAGTTGGGTCTGGCAGAAGAAGCATGAAAGTAGAATAAATGCTGTAGAAATGCGTTCCTTAAGGAGTATGCTAGGGCTGAATCTGAATGACAGGGTGAGAAATAGTGTAATAAGAGAAAAGTGTGGTTTGCAAGATGACGTTGTGACAAGGATTAAGAAAGGAATGCTTCGGTGGTTTGGTCACGTAGAAAGAATGAACGAGGAAAGAGTGACAAAGCAAATTTATGTTGCAGAAGTGAACGGCAGGGTCGGGAAGGGACGCCCTAGACGAAGTTTTATCGACCAGATCGGCGATACATTGAAAATGGGCCAGATTAGGAGTACCCTTAACTGACGAGCGTGTATGCGTAGATATATGGATGTGAAAGAGGCGAGAGAGGTGTGTCAGGATCGCGCCAAATGGAAGTCCGTAGTCTCTGCCTACCCCTCTGGGTGACAGGCGTGAGTGTTTATGTTTATGTTATTATGTAAAAATTTTGTACAGCCGACTTCAATATAAGTTATTTAATATTTAAGAATAACTTAAAAACTATTGGTCTGACCTTGATCAAATTCATATGGGACCACAAGAGAAGTACCAGCTTTCAAATAAAAAAAGAATCATCGAAATCGGTTCACCCAGAAAAAAGTTCTGAGGTAACACACATAAAAAAAAAACGAAAAAAAAAAACATAAAGTCGAATTGAGTACCGGCTCCTTTTTGGAAGTCGGCAGAAAAATAAGACAAAAATACACGTGTACCAAGTTCACCCGGTAATCGGTAGTGGCGGTAATATCGACCCAACATCAATCTATGCTGATTTGCAAGGACCAACCCTCGCCACATCGGACAGTTTTATATCGATGTAAGTAGCAAAAAAGTAAGCACCATATTCATTTTCTGTTTCTTATAAATTTTCGTTGTCTTAACGGCAAAATGAATGTTTATAGTTGGACGACTGGACTTGTAAAGTGTGGTGCCAGCATTAATCTTACGTCAAATCTGTATACATTATTTATTTCACCCACAACAATTAGAAACGTTGTTTGCTAAATTATCGCTCGTAATTGTGTTTGGTTTTTGTATTATTTACATTGTAAATCACATTGCCTAATTTGTAAAATGTATTTGCTTATTTTGTGAAACGAATGTAATTAATTTAGTTTGCAACTGCTTTATAATGATGAAATTTATTATTTAATTAGCCTTTGCACTAGTAATTTGACTTTTTAACTGCGTATTTATAATTACGAAAAAATGTTTTATTTTATACTCCAGCCTATATTATATGTCAGTTGTTGAATATGTTTTACAGTTGAGAGGGTTTTATACAATGGCGACGAGAAGCAGAAAGAATGGCGATTTTCAATCACTCACTTTTGACGCTGCTCCATCAGAAGTCTGGATAAATTACATATGTCGTAAAGGATAGTGCAATCTGACGGAGATTACAAAGAATTTGTAACTAAAACTAAACTAACTACTAAATAAATCTAAACCTTTTCATTCATTTTCCTTACTGAACACATTAAGCCCATCATACTAGGTCTCTTTTACGCTGTGCCTGTCGGCGTGAGTACCATCTGTTTACCTGTTTCTGCCACCAAAAAGTAGTGCCACTTGCACTGCTTTTTGTGTTCTGGTAGCAGAAGTCGTTAAGTGCTTGCACTGCGTTTTTGTATACGGAACATAGCAGTGCAAGCGGATTTTAGAAGAAGCTATTTAATGGATATACAGAGCTAGTATAATAGATGTAAAGCATTCCATCTTTGTCCGCAGAGGTCACAACACATCTGTAGCTTTCTTTGTTTTAAGTTTGCTTCAGATGTCCACGGATTGCAGTAACCTCTTACTTTAGGGTGGAGTGTAAGTGTTAGTATGCCAAATCAGTTTTTAAAAAAATCTGAATATCTTTGACCAATCAAAACCACACGTTTTTCGTTTGGTGAGCGAGGAAAAACGGAGACATTTTTAATAGTAACGGAACTTAAAACGAATCTTAGTCCTCAGTAGGGCATTTTGATTTTTAACCTAGGATAGACGTAATTTTAGAGGCCACAGCATCTACCGTAATTTTACAGGCCACAGCATCCACTTACCAATAGGGGGTCCGTTTGTGTGTTTGTCATCTTATTCATAAAGAAAAAGATTTAAATTTATTATTTTCATTGTAAATATCACGCAAATTTTAAATTTAATCAGCACATCTAATGAAAAAAAATTAAGATTTCTGAAAGCAGTGGACGGAAATTTAAAGGAAACGACAAATATTTAAATGTATAATTTTTGTTGTGAATATCACGTAAACTATAAATTAAATCAGCGTATCTACCGAAATAAAATTTAAGATGTATTTCTGAAAGCAGTGGACGGAAATTTAAAGGAAAAGAAAACGATTTATATTTATTATTTTTATTGTGACTACTGATTACCACGCAAATTTTAAATTAAATCAGCGTATCTACCGAAAAAAAATTAAGATGCGTTTCTGAAAGCAGAGCACGGAAATTGAAAGGAAAAGAAAAAGATATAAATTTATTATTTTTATTGTGAAATAAAATTAAAATGTATTTCTGAAAGCATTGTACGGAAATTTAAATGAAATCAAATCAAAAAAACATTTTCCCGCTTACCCGTTGAGGAAGCAGTTACTTATTCATCAAAGACGCCGTTTTATAGTCTCGTAGTGAGAAATTACTTCTTTTAGAGCTCCTTCAATTCTTAATATAAATAAACAACGATTCGAAATTAAAAGACAGTAGAAATCTTTTATTTTACTACTACTAACCGTGTACTGGCGGAATAACTATATCCAATACCCCGTATCGTCCTGGGGGTGTCGTAAGAGTCGACAGAGGGAAACTAAAACCAGGGCTCGGAAAACGGTTGAAATTCTAAACCGGTTTCAGTCATTGACCCCAAAACAGGTTTTTGCGGAATACCGGTTTTCGCAAATTTCGGTTTAGGTAGTAAGAATTAACCGGTTAAAACCAAGTTTTGTAATGTCCCCCTCTCCCTTACCCCGCTTGTACCCATCTTTGTACGGCTGCCCCTGTTTAATTCCCGAGGTTTTTAGACACATGCACGATATATTCATTGCATCTACGCGACTACCTTGTGACGTACTCCCTCATATTTTTTCATCTTTCAGCAACGATCATATTATAAATAACAGCTGTAAGTTCTGTTTCAATTAATTATGCGTTATCTTTACTTTAAAATTAAGTTTCGATATCAATTTTAATTTGACGTTATATATTTAAATTTACTTTAATTATATTAAACGTTTTCTATTAAAATTACGCTATGCATATTTATTTCAATGTCATTAGTTTTAGTAATGTATCACAATAAATGATGAACTTTCTTAACAGAACTCGATATTTTTAAAAGTTTATGAAGGTGTAAGACAGAGTGAAGGTGTAAGACAGGGTGAAGGTGTAAGACAGGGTGACGTCATATCCCCGAAACTCTTCACCGCTGCATTGGAAGACGTTTTCAAGCTTCTGGACTGGAAAGGATACGGTATCAACATCAATGGCGAGTACATCACTCACCTTCGATTTGCCGACGATATAGTCCTTATGGCAGAATCGCTAGAGGACCTAAGCACTATGCTCAATGACCTCGATAGTGTTTCCCAACGGATAGGTCTTAAGATGAACATGGACAAAACAAAGATCATGTTCAATGTCCATGTCACACCTATGCCGGTAGTTGTTGGGAGCACTAAGCTCGAAGTTGTTGACGATTATGTTTACCTGGGACAAATAGTCCGACTAGGTAAGTCCAACTTCGACCGAGAGGTCAATCGACGGATTCAACTCGGCTGGGCAGCGTTCGGGAAGCTACGACACATCTTCTCGTCAGACATACCTCAAAACCTGAAAACGAAATTGTACAACCAGTGCGTGTTGCCAGTGATGACTTATGGAACTGAGACGTGGTCCTTCACTGCTGGCCGTATGAGGAAGCTCAAGGTCGCTCAGCGAGCTATGGAGAGGGCTATGCTCGGAGTTTCTCTGCGTGATAAACTTAGGAATGAGGATATCCGCAGTAGAACCAGAGTAACCGACATAGCCCAACGGATTAGTAAGCTGAAGTGGCAGTGGGCCGGCCATATAGCTCGAAGAACCGACAACCGATGGGGAAGAAAGGTTCTCGAGTGGCAGCCTCGTACCGGTAGGCGAAGTGTAGGGCGTCCCCCCACGAGATGGAGTGACGACCTGGTAAGACATGCAGGAAGTCGATGGATGCAGGTGGCTCAGGACCGTGCTTTGTGGCACTCTTTGGGGGAGGCCTATGTTCAGCAGTGGACTTGTGAAGGGCTGTAATGATGATGAAATGATGATGAAATTATATGTTATAGTATTTTTGTTCTTTTTAGGACTAAAGTGAGGCAGATTGTCAGATTTTTTTTTAAATTCAGAAGCTCGTAATTACGACTAACCCCTACCTCCATCTTTGCAAAATTAATAATGACCACTCCTGAGGTGTAAAGTTTAACTAGAAGACATGTCTAAACACGAAAAAAATTGTTTGTTATGTTCAGAGAATTCTAACAAAAGAAATTACCATTTTTCACATCTCATTAATGAGGATTTGGAGCAAATCTTATCATGTTGTGTACGTACAAGATGGTACTAAACATATTAGCTTTTCTAAATAGAGTGCAAGGTAACCACAAATACGAAATTAAATTAACTGATACTGAAATTAATAAAGAAAAATAATTTGAATCTAACCAATCATTTTGATTAAATTCGGCTGCTATCTATACTTTGCTGTCAACTGTAACCAAATACATACACTAAAAATCCTGTCTAATTAAAGTAATTATTAATGACTCCCAATTAACTAGATCATCAGTTTAAATCACACTGATATCTACGATCATGTATTGAATTATAAAAGAGAATTATTAAAAGTGCAGCCAAGTTTTCTGACGCCTCCAGATCAAAATAATATAGTAATCACTTTCGAATTTTTTACAAACTTTCATACTTGAAGAAAACAAAACTATTCAAATAAATAAAATTGAAGTGTCTGTACGTAACGTCAAAATAACAGATTTTTACTAAATACATATCATGAAAGTATATAATTTTGTCTGTCTGTATGTGGTTACTAGCGCGACTGTGAATCATGATTTGGTCCTGGGTTTAAATCGTGTCCCAGGTCGTGCCAAGTATAGTTATTGGATTAATTTGAGTATAATGAGTGTTCTAGAAACCACCCTGATAGTCGTATTCAGCCCTCAATTAAGCACTTAGATTTTTGGGGTTTCTTGTCGTACGTTTTCTTATAGAAAAGGCAAACGAGCATGCGGGTCACGTGATGGTAAGTGACTATTGTCATCCATGAACAACCGCAACACCAGGGGAATTGCAGGTGCGTTGCCAGCCTTGAACAAAGGAGTGAGCTCTTTTCTTGAAGGTCCCTAAGTCATATGGGTCCGGAAAAATCGCCGGTGATTAACAATTCCACAGAGAAGTTTTACGAGGAAGAAAACTCCTAGTAAAACGTACAGTGGTGGCCCGTCAAACAACCAGATGGTGAGGATGGTATCTTGAGTTTTGACGCGATGTGAGTTCGTGAAATTTGGTGGCTGGAATTAAACCAAACAATTCCTCAGAGCACTCCCCGTGGTAAATTCGATAGAAAATGCAAAGGGATGCAACATCCCTACGCAGTGCCAGTCAATCGAGCCGATCAAAAAGAATTCGGATGTCGACGACTCGAACCGCTCTGCGCTGGGTGCGGTCAAGTGGAAGGAGCTGACACTGGCGTGCCCGGGCCGAGAAATGAGAGGCCGAATTTGCGCTTTGTAAAGTTGCAAACAATGTGCCGACATGAAATACTAATACTCTACTGAGCACGCCAAGCTTTTTATATGCCAATTTGGCATTCCCTTCCAAGTGACCCCAAAACTGCACACTATTCGATATGTCGACGCCGAGGATTACGATGCCCGCTGAGGCAGCAAGAGGAGTGCCTTAAAACTGAGGAGATACGAAAAAGGGGTTCTTTTTAGCGGTATACGTGCAAATTTGTGTCTTTTGGGGATTGAACTGGACTAGATTTAGCCGCCCTCAATCCGGACTTTGTTCAGCAAAGAATCGACATCAGACACAAGTTTGTTCCGGTAGCGCCGTGGTAGCTCAGATGGTTAGCGCTCGCTGTAAGTCTCACAGTACGTGAGGAACTCGGGATCGATCCCCGCCGGCAGCAATAGAATTGTTAATTGCAATTTTAAGTGCCGATTTACCACGTGCGCGGCGGTGAAGGAAAACATCCTGAGGAAACCTGCATGTCTGAGAAATAAAAAAAATATATCTCGAAGACATGTAAAGTTCGCCAACAAGCATTGGGGCAGCGCGGTGGACATTTACTTGCCCTAAAACCCTCTCAGAAATAAGATGAGGCTTGTGCCCAGCAGTGGGACGTATAAAAGCTGCAACTTTATTTTACTTTACTTTTGTTCCGGTACTCGGAGACGTTTCCCGAGAAATATTGGCACGGCCGGTGTATATTCCATCACCAGTGTTGTCGTTGTTACCAGTTTGCAAAATATCATTGATATGCAGTAGAAACAGCGTTAGTGTTAGCACGCAGCCTTGTGGTACACCAGGTCAATAGGCTTGTAATCAGACCATGCACCATCTACTGCGACCTTGATGCTCCGATCAGCAAGGAAACTGGTGATCCAATTGCACAATTTCTCGAGAAGCCTATAGGAAGGGAGCTTCGAAAGAAGCGCTTTGTGCCAAACCCGATCGAAGGCCTTCGCAATGTCTAAACTAACGGCCAATGCCTACCTCTTGGACTCTACTGCCTCCGCCCATCTATGAGTTAGATAGACCAGAAGATCACCAACTGATCAACCCCAACGAAAACTGTTTATAATGGATTGCATTATATTGGAGAACAAGGAGGTGATGGCGATAGGCCTGTAGTTTGACGGGTCTGAGCGGTCGCTTTTTAGGGATCGGGTGAACCAAAGCTCTCTTCCATGAATTTGGGATAACGAAGATTCTGATGCCCGCCTTTTGTTTTAGTCTAAAACAAAAGGTGGGCAGCAGCATTTAGAAATTTAAAATTATAAAACCTGCAGATTAAATAAATAATAAATAAATCTATCCTCCTTTTAGAAAACTTCGGAAACCCTACAAAGCCAGCTCGTCTCCTAGCATCTGAGGAGAAGGAGTCGGGCTACTGGTTGAATGCACTGCTCTCGTTAAATATCGGAACACTCTTGGATAGTACTGCTTTCTCTCTTGCTATCAGCCTGAGATTAGGTTTAAAAACCAATGAGCTCCATCGCTGCCGCTGTGGTAAAAAGGTCGACATTCTCGGACACCGCGGCCTCGCGTGCCAGCGAAGCGCCGGTCGCATCCCTCGCCAGGCAGTCATTAATGACGTCATTCGGCGGGTCTTAACCAGTGCCAACGTACCTGCAATTTTAGAGCCAAACGGTATATTGCCGGACGATGGCAATAGGCCTGATGGAATGACGCTTATTCCATGGCAAAATGGGCGCTCCTTAGTATAGGGTGCGAGTTGTGTTGATACATTAGCGCAATCACAACTCGCGGCGACTGCACAGAAGGCAGGCACGGCTGCTGCTGTTGCCGAGTCTAACAAATATGCAGCCGTCGGAGAGGGATACATGTTTGTGCCGTTTGGTGTAGAAACAGTGGGGCCGTGGGGTACTGAAGCAAAGCGTTTGTACAGAGATATCTCATCACGCCTTGTCAATGTCTCTGGTGACCCAAAAGCTGGCAGATATTTTCGTCAGCGGATCAGCCTCGCAATACAGCGAGGCAACTCAGCTAGTCTTTTGGGCACACTACCAACAGACGGCGGCGATTTAGCTAATATTTTTTACTTAAATTAAGCTTTACATACCGTATAATTTTGTGTAACATTTTTTTCCTTTAATTTATTTATAATGCTGATTAGAAGTATTTTTGTTTTAATTTGATTTGTTTGTGTTGTATTTTATGTAAAATGTAATATTGAACGGGAGGGATTACGTTCTTAAAGAATACCAGCGTAAAATAGTAGCTTACTGGAAACGATATATTTCATCTTAGTCTTTAGGAGTGACAACACATCTGCATTTTGATACTTAATCTTAAGGATGTAGATATCTGGCAACCGATTATTCAAAAAATGGCAGTGATTTAAAGGTTTACTTTGTAATTTATTTTAAGTCACAAACTCGTATCATATATACCTATTCCATGTTAAAGATAGTGAGCAATTGCCTCAGAGTTTTTCTTTCCTTATTTTTTGGTTATCGTTGGAGGAACCTAGTTAGATACCAGTAAAATCAAAATTGTGACACCTGAAACTTTTATAGAAGAAAGTTAAATTACATTTTAGCATACGGCCTTAGAAAAAATATGTTTTTTTTTTACATTAGTGTGAAAATCAAGCTGAATAATATAAAACTTTGAGATTGACCACCTCGCAGTAAGTAATGTGTGTAACTACTGTGAGTTTGAACAGTGGTAGAACCACGCGGCAGCTTTTGCTGTCGCACGGATGGGCCGGCTCAACCGGGGTGGTACCACGACCTCACAGAAAACCAGCGTGAAGTAGAGGTTTATCTATGCATTTCTCTTGGTGAGTGCAGGTGGCCGGAGGCCCTTTTTACTAGAAATGAGGCATTCCATCTTAGTCCTCACGGGTGACAACGCATCTACATTTTGATTTGTAATAGAAGATTGATGTAGATGTCTATGGGCCACAGCAACCACTTACCATCAGGTAGACTGTGTGCTCGTTTGTCACCCTTATCCTATAAAAAAAAAGAGTATCCGTCCGGACATCCAGTAGTCCAGTAGTTCAATTTGGAATGGACCACCATACAAATGCGACACTAGGAATTTTTCTTGAGGACTTCTTCTTCTTACCATCAGAATGAATGTAACATAAAAGGACGTAAAAATAAAACTTTAGTCTGTGCTTTAAGATAACAAACTCGCGATACGCTTTGTAATCCCCGGACACCTGGGGCTTTTAGATAGAATAATGTATTAATATGTCCTCAAAGATATCTTCATCAATTAGATTTTGTTACTACTCTTAGATTTTTATATCTAAGAATAAATAGTGAAAGAAAAGTATAACAACCCTGATAGTAAAAACCGTAATTCAATATCCGACCGCGCAAATATTATACGTAATTATATAGTATTTACTTTAACATATAGAGTTGTCGTTAAATTCTTCTACAACTAAGACGAATATAAAAACAGCCTATATATTAAAAACCATCAAGGCGTTTTGGCAGAGCATTTATGTAGAGCGTATCAATGAAATAGTTATACATTCATAGATACATACATTCAAAAAACATCATCCTGTAGGGTGCAGTAGGATAAAAAAGAAATTAAGGAGTAACAAAACTACACAATTATTTTAATATATTTACAGAATTATTTAAATAAAGTTAATTATTTTGGAATTAGCCTATCAAGTAACATTATTTCATTAATCCATACTGGATTAATGTTTTGTGTCATTTCTTGTGGGAGGCATATGTTCAGCAATATGAGGGTCTTTAGTGATGATAATGACGATTTTATACATTTTGTTTAATTGGATAGGTTTTGTTAATCACTGTGTATTTATTGATCAAAATATACGAACAATTAATTTCTAGTAGGTTAATAATACGTTCCTACAAGTAAGCACTAGGTTACAAAAACTATATCTACGTTAATAACAAATGAAAATAGATTTTCTGAAAATTGATCATAACAGCCTGTTTTAAAAGTAAAATAAGTTAGAAAGTAAAGTAAACACAACAATTTCATTCGTTCGCGATTCTTTCTTTGATTGAACTCTCAAGTACTCTCGCATTGTGAATTTTCGGTGAGAGTTTGGCCCCTGAGCTGCTTACATATATAATGAGTATAAATTCATAAATATATGTAATGCAAATATATTAAGCCGCAATTGGTGTTTTCTTGGCTCTGTATCTGTCGCAATGTTTTTCCGGACTAATCTATTATAACTGTTTAAGTGGTAGAACCACGCTGCAGCCGTATTATTACTACAAAACAAATGAACACAACAATATAAAACAATTTTTAATCAATATACATTATAACAATGCTTATTGTAAGTCATTAAGGCTTTACCACTGGTTCGAAAAAACCTCCGTCCTGGGAAGGACCAGGAAGAAAACCAGCGGGACTTTTTAAACGTGCATTTACAATTACAATTAAGTATGAAAACATTTAGAAACAGGGCAATAGTTTTACCTCGTTCCCACGTTTAGCAGTAGAATAATCTTTATTTAGTAATTTTGCTTAAAAATAATGTTAAAAATTTATGATGGATAGGTCCTGCATATCTTCTGAAACTTGATTGTAAAATCGTACATTACCTCATGAACGAATTACTTACTCTTTGGAGTCGAATTACTGGTACTGTATAGTTGTAAATTTGTGCTTGTTCCTAGTGTCTACAGAATCAGAGTGTCGGCTCGACTAGGGAATATCACCTTACTTTCACAAAATACAATCAAAATATCAAAATAACATATGGTAAGAGTGGAGACCTGAAGACCCTTTTATTGGTAACGAAACAAAACGGAAAAAAACGACTGGTGTCTGTAGGCCACAGCATCTGCTTACCACCAGGTGGACTGTGTGCTTGTTTGTAGCCCTTACTATATAAAAAAATATTGTTAAGGTTACTTGATTTGGTGATTTTAATGTTTTCGAAGAAGATCTATC
The DNA here is from genome assembly GCA_963668995.1 of Parnassius mnemosyne. NCBI lineage: Eukaryota > Metazoa > Arthropoda > Insecta > Lepidoptera > Papilionidae > Parnassius > Parnassius mnemosyne. The sequence goes on along the minus strand of CAVLGL010000093.1, from coordinate 2,124,944 downwards.
CGTATAATCATAATTTTAAGGAATAGTGTGAGAATGCGGACTAGCAATCAGTAATTCCCGGACTCTTTACAACTTGTGATTTATAGTTCTTATTATTAAAAAAAATATTTGTACGTGCCGCGCAATATTCTTTTAAAACCCTATCGACTATACTTTTTATTGCCAACTACCATGTTATTTTAACAAACTTGTTCAACAAAAATTCACGGACTTGAAAACTGAACGAAGATTCGACTCGTTTTCTTAACGTAGGACGCAAGACTCAAAGACAAAGTTTACAAAAATTAAAATAGATGCATTAACCAAAGACCTAGTTTAATTATATACCACCATCTATCAAATTTTAAGAGATAATATGTCGATTACAAACGTACTTATATCATATCTATTATGTTTATTTGAAAATAAATAGTAACAAGCAAATTACATACAGTACATGAAAACAAAAAAAAAACAGTTAAATTTTAAGTAATGTTAGATGTAACGGACCGCAAAATTTTAAATTGCCCGTGTTTCCTTGTTAATGCAATGTAGCGCATAAAATTGACACAAACAAAAGAGCTAAGGCGACGTACATTTCATAACAAAGGTTCTGCGGCTTGATGAATAACGGTTATATGAGGAAAATGTTAATTACATTACAGTGTGTTTCAATGGTATATAATATAATACGGCCTTTTTAAAATATTTCCAAGCTTCGTTTAAATCTACAGAACCGTACGTAGCAGGACACGTTCCAGTATAGAAGTTAATACTATTCCATCCATCCATTCAGTATAACCTATATAATCCACTGCTGAACACAGCTCCCCCCCCCCTCCACAGTTTTCCTCTTAGGGGGATTTTGCCATAGTAACCGCAGTATTTTGAGATGTTATCAGGATGATGTTGCTGCCTCTTTTTTTTAATTTGCGGCGAACGCTAAGATGGCTCCATGCTCCTCAGACTCAGGGGATATGCGATCCCCAATTATCCTTTATTAATAAAATACAATGATATCTTTTTTAAAAAACAACTTGGGAGCGTACACTGACTGGACTGTATTAGACAATGCGTGGCTTCTGAAACTACGACGTATATAAAGTTGTCTAGAGCCCGTGTTTTTGGAGGTTTTTATAGAGGTTTATTTCCATTCTTTATTATTCAATAATGATATTATTACTAATGTTATAAAAATACACATAGCAAAATATTTCATGAACAGACATATACATATTTTTATTATGAATGGAATTTGCAGCAATTGGAAGCAAAATTTTGAGAAAAATGTTTAGTGCATGCCGTTATTTTCCGTGCTCTATAAAAAAATTCAACAAAATAAATACTTAAAATATCACCTTTTTAGTTTACTTTTCTATCTGTAATGAAGATTTTTCTCTTAAAATATATTAACTGTACCCAAATACTGTAAGAACCTACAAATAATTGTTCCGAGTCTGGATGTTTGTCCGTAAAAAAATTCATGTAAGTAAATTGTAAAATGCCCCCACGTGCCCCCATACAGGTATTCTATTTTAAACGTATTTTCTTTAAGTACTAATATATAGAGTTACTATAATTTATAGGCAGAGTTTTGTTCTCACGTCTTTACTAGACATGGATACAAATAGCACAGTCCAAATTAAAAACTGAACGAGTTTAAAAGAGAAACGCTTTTATAAATATTTAAAATTCAGCAAGTCGTGTAAAGAACTCTTTACTTATTCATTAAATAAGCCGTCTTTTATAAACTTAGGAAAAGCGAGAATTGAGAGCCTCTTTCATCATAAAATGCGGAAGAGATAACCTTTGCGAAAAGACAAAAAATTTAATTACTTTCTTGAGAAACGTTTTGTTTAGTTTGTTTGTTTTTTCTCGAACATTCGTAAATGTCAAGATTTTTGCACAGATAACGTTATCTCTAGATCCAAGAAGCATACGAAGCTTCTTGCGTAGACCTTACTATTCTGTCTTTAAAATATTTTGTTTTGAAAGACAAAGTAGACTGCAGAACTATGTTAGCTGCTACTCAACGGCTTCGCGACCACAGATCGTTCCGTCTGAATACGGCCATTGACAGGGGAACCAATGTGCGTACACGTACTCATCTTCAAAATGAAATACTGGACTATTTCGATGAGAATTCCCATGCCAGTATCCGAGAAGTAGTCCCACGCTTTCAATGTAGTCATATGCATGTGTGTAGAACACTTCGTGATGATAAAAAACATCAATTCCACCTGAGAAGATGTCTCGAGTTGACTCCAAACGATTACGTACCATGCTTTCAGTTCAGCCACAGGTTATTAGAAAATTGGCAGCGGAACATAATTTGGAACGATGAAAGTACATTTACTCATGTGGCAATGTAAAATCAACACAACACACATTAATGAATGCACGAAAATCCTCACGCATGCAGAGTAGATTCCTTCCAACACCGTTTCTCAGTTAACGTCTGGGCAGGTATCATTGGTAGAAACGTACTGGGGCCTGTGTTCTTATAAAGATTAACAGGAGACGCATATTTACTGTTTGTACGAGAAACTCTACCTACGCTGCTAGAAGACATACCTCTTAATAATTAACAAGAGGTATACTACCAACACGATAGTGCCGCTGCTCCTTTTACTAGGAGTGTTTGACAGCATCTTGATGATGAGTTTGAAGAGCACTGGATCGAACGCAGCGGCCCTGTCCAGTGGCCTCTCAGATCAGCTGATTTGACGCCTCTTGACAATTTTTTTTGTGGGTACGTATTAAAGCATTAGTTTATTTTTGTGAGACAACAAGTGCCGAGGACCTAAAAAATAGGATAGTGAACGCTTTTGGAATAGTGAAAAATGACACTGAAGTGCTTTCTAAATTAAAATACCAGTTAGGAAAACGGTCATTAAAATGTATTGAACAAGGTGGTAGACATTTTAAAAGTGTATTAAAACACAACGTTGCATGAGTGTTTAGGCTATCAGTAAGTTAAGTATTTGATTTTTTTTAAATTATTGTAAATATTTTGATTCACATATTTTACACACGCCGTCTTTGAATTATGGTGTCCTATCGCCTCTTATATTTAGCAGTTCGTTATTATTTACAATTATAATCAAAATGTTATGCTAATGCATAACATTTTGTAACGAATATTGCCTATTAACATTATATCATAATCAATAAACAAAATTATTCAGAGTCGACAGTCCAAAGTCTGAAAAGTGTGATGGAAAGGTGGAATCAAATGCTTACTAGGCTTAGTAAACAACTCGATGCTCGGAGTACGAACATCAGTTAATATTCATAAGTAGGTATTTCTTTAACATAAACAATTGTTTATTGTCGGCTTTTTTCGGCATTAATACCTACAGTTGAGTAACGCGGCAGCGGCGTTAACTCGTCCCAAACGCGAGCGAATACCTACTAGGCTAACAATACCCTCAAGACCTATACCTACGTGTGCGACAGCGTGCGTTCGTGGAATTATACTGTGAACACAACATTGTTCCAGAATAAGTATAACGAATTTAATAAATAATCAATGCATAAACATGTTTAATTAAAAAGTCTGTGTCAGTGTTTTATCGTTATAACATAATATACTGATTGGGGTGTCTGAGGCTGTGCGTTAATTACGTTATATATTGTATATATTCTTTTAGATCTAATGAATTTATTACCGAAGATAGTGCTAATTTTTCTTCAAAGGTTTTAACTATTCTAAGCCACTTTGATTATTGTCCCATATAAAAGTAACTGCAAATGCAGCCGAAGCGAAACAAAGAAATTCGCAATATGGCAGGTTTGAAAGATGACCTTATCACAAAAATTGATAAGGACGTGCTTCGATGGTTTGGGCACGTTAAGCGAATGAGTGAAGACCGAATGGTGAAGAAAATATATAGCGCGAAAGTAAATATTAAAGGTGTCGAGGTAGACCGAGACTAACTTTTGAAGACCATGTGAGCAAATTGCTCGAAGAGGGGAGGGTCAAGATTACTCGGATACCTAGACGTGCATGCATGAAGAAGATAATGAATCTGAAAGAAGCGAAACAGTTATGTAAGGATCGTGACATTTGGCGATCTGTTCTCTCTGGCTACCCCGTCAGGGATTGTGCGTGAAGATAAGTAAGTATTTTTCCTATACCCGGAGTCAAATTACGTTGCTGTATAGCGTTTGTCTCATTACGGAAGATCTTCTTTATATTTCAATATCTAGGTTTATTATAAAAACATTAATATTGGATGCCGCTTTATTCATGTAAATTGATACAACAAGCAAACAAAATTATATGTATTTCTGTGAAGCCAATTCTGGCTCTTCGGAGTTTATTTTATTTGAATAATTCATAACCTCATTTGATTTGGTTTTCTGTAATTATTGTCATTTACTTAACTATAGATTGATCAACAGTAGTATTAATTTCAGGTACCAAAATTTTAAAATTGCTTTACACACACACACACACACACACACACACAAACACGCACGCACGCACGCACGCACGCACGCACGCACACAAACACACGCACACGCACGCACACACACACACACACACACAATTTGTTACAATCGTTATTTATCTCTTTTGCTGCCTTTGTTCTGATTTGTAATGAGCCATTTTGTTATTGTGACTTTATGCATATGAAAAATAACTGAATCCCACACAGATAAAACTAGTTCAGGAGTAAACATGGTTTTATACAATAAATATATTTATTATTATTACTATGATGTACATATTAATATAATTCTCTTATTTAATTGAGGTCTATAAATACGTATGAGGTATATAAATATACATTAAATATAGTAAAATAAATTTTGTAATCATAGAATTATTACGCATAGAATACTAGTATGCGCACGGAAAGTGAAGCAAGTTAAACTAACGCGAAACCGCGTAAGTTCACTCAGCGACGCGTCAGTGTGCAACGTCATGTCTTACGGAGAAGAGCTGGCGAAAAATTGTAAAAATGACCGTTTTTGTTGTAAAATATTGTCACAACAGTGATGATAAACATAAAACAAGTGATGGTACTGCATTTCACATACAAGTTTTTATATTTAATTCATTATAACTATGTAAAACTAAAAAAAAAATACTTACCTAAGCTAACATAATACAAATGTTGCAAGTTGTGGAGAAAAATCATATCATAATTTTCTTCTAAAAATATTTATTTTATATTTGTGTTTAAAACGTTTAATCGCAACGCTCTGTGTAAAACTCAAATGTTTATATACAGATAACTACTTCTCTAAGTATTAAAATAATATTAACAATGGCTGCCTATTTAAAATTAATACGGAGTGATCAGCTAATCGCGATTCACCGACGCCATTTTAACGCAACTATTTTATTTTAATTGCTTTGTTTATTGACTAAGTCTACGTTTTAGAGTATAGAATAAAAAAAATTCTATTTACAACATCAAGATATTATTAATAAGTACGCCTTTACTAACCAGATGTCACTTTACACCCAAACATTATGATGTTATTTTAGACCCAAACATAGTCTATTTTAACCGTCTCCCAAAAAGGAGAGGTTATCAATATGTATGTACACTGATTTCTAAGACAATTCTAGATTTACTAGTTTATGTCGTATCACTACGCTTGAGAGTTCATGTTCTGAACATTTATTAGTGGCCCTTCACTGTGTAGGCAGCGTGCGATAGCGCGTGCGATAGACGCAACACTAAGTTACAACCAGCGAATTTTTTTTTCAGACTTTATTATAGTAATACCTATAGGTTTAAGATAGGTAGGTTATGTAGGTTTGAGATCGCATTCGAGTTTTGTTTTTCTCGATGGTAAATCTGCCATTTTTGCATCCTAATAATTTTTATTTTAATAAAATAAGTACTACCAAGGCAAAATGATTTGACTTCGGGAAAACAACCATTAAAATATCAGCGTGTATAGGTATTGGATCAATCTGTATGTATATCCTTTCAAAACAAAATCTAAATCGGTTTAGAAATTGTAGAATTCTGAGGTAAAAAACATTTAAAAAAAATACACCGAATTGAAAACCTTCTATTTTTTGGAGTCGGTTAAAATTAAATATTACACGATGTGCTTATTGTATTCGAGCAAATTTATTGTGTTTAATAATATTCTTAAATTTTATTACGTCTTTATTTTGTACCGTTAAAATATGTATAATTAAGTTATATTAGTACCATCATTCATCATCATCATCATAATTACAGCCCTTAAAAAGTCCACTGCTGAACATAGGCCTCCCCCAAAGAATGCCACAAAGCACGGTCCTGAGCCACCTGCATCCATCGAATTCCTGCATGTCTTACCAGGTCGTCACTCCATCTCGTGGGGGGACGCCCTACACCTTGCCTACTGGTACGAGGCTGCCACTCGAGAACCTTTCTTCCCCATCGGTTGTCGGTTCTTCGAGCTATATGGCCGGCCCATTGCCACTTCAGCTTACTAATCCGTTGGGCTATGTCGGTTACTCTGGTTCTACTGCGGATATCCTCATTCCTAAGTTTATCACGCAGAGAAACTCCGAGCATAGCCCTCTCCATAGCTCGCTGAGCGACCTTGAGCTTCCTCATCCGGCCAGCAGTGAAGGACCACGTCTCAGTTCCGTAAGTCATCACTGGCAACACGCACTGGGTGTACAGTCTCGTTTTCAAGGTTTGAGGTATACCTGACGAGAAGATGTGCCGTAATTTCCCGAACGCTGCCCAACCGAGTTGAATCCGTCGATTGACCTCTCGGTCGAAGTTGGACTTACCTAGTCGGACTATTTGTCCCAGGTAAACATACTCGTCAACAACTTCGAGCTTAGTGTTCCCATCAACTACCGGCATAGGTGTGACATGGACATTAAACATGATCTTTGTTTTGTCCATGTTCATCTTAAGACCTATCCGTTGGGAAGCACTATCGAGGTCATTGAGCATAGTGCTTAGGTCCTCCAGCGATTCTGCCATAAGGACTATATCGTCGGCAAATCGAAGGTGAGTGATGTACTCGCCATTGATGTTGATACCGTATCCTTTCCAGTCCAGAAGCTTGAAAACGTCTTCCAATGCAGTGGTGAAGAGTTTCGGGGATATGACGTCACCCTGTCTTACACCTCTCTGCAATTGGATAGGTTTCGTACTCTGGTTCTGTACTCGGATAGCCATCGTAGCCCTACTGTACAAGCACTTCAACACTTCGATATACCGACAGTCAACTTGGCACCGCTGAAGGGACTGCAGCACCGCCCAAATTTCGACGGAATCAAAGGCTTTCTCATAGTCCACATACGCCAGACATAGTGGCAAATTGTACTCTTCGGACTTCTGTACAATTTGCCGAAGGGTATGTATGTGGTCTATAGAGCTAAAGCCCTTTCGGAAACCGGCTTATTCGGGAGGCTGGAAGTCGTCAAGTCTGCGCGCGGGACGATTCGTAATGACTCTCGAAAACAGCACGTAGACGCGGCTCAGAAGGGAAATCGGTCTGTAGTTCTTCAAGAGAGCGTTGTCACCTTTCTTGAAGAACAAGAACACCGCACTTCTGCTCCACGCCTCCGGTGTAATGCCACCATGGAGGACGGAATTAAAGAGCTTCTGAAGGACTTCAAGTACCGGTTTTCCACCCTCTTTCAGAAGCTCCGCTGTAATTCCATCCTCGCCTGGGGCCTTACCGTTTTTAAGGTGCTGGAGAGCCATTCTAATCTCGCTCAGACTGACGTCCGGGATATCTTCGGAATAGTGTCGGATGAGAATCGCTCTTTGATCGTTACTCACACTTGCGTGTGGCTCCAACGATGACGTGTACAACTGCCCATAGAACCTCTCAATCTCACTCAAAATCTCAGGTGTCCCGGAAACGATGCTGCCACATTCTGTCTTCAGCTTTGACAGTTGGCTCTTTCTGGCAGACAGATCTCTGGCAAAGACTTTGGAGGCTTGGTTCCGCTCGATCGCTTCTTCAATACGAGCTGTATTGAAGTTGCGTAAGTCCCGCCGCATGCATTTGGAGATCTGTCTGTTCAGATGCCTGTATGCTGTCAAGTCTGTTGAAGAATGTATCTTCATCTCCCGTCTAACAGCCATGAGATTAAGAGTGTGATCGGAGAGTTTTTGTGTTCTTCTGCGGCGGGTCTTGCAGAACTTAGCTCCGACCGCATGGAAAGTTTCCACGAGCTTGTCATTCATATCGTCCACTTCATTGCAGTCTTCTAGGCACTGAAAACGGTTTTGTAACTCGAGCTGAAAGGTTTCGGGACTTTGGATTAGAGCACGAGGGGGACGGAGCGTTGACTTCATTAGACGAGACATCTCCAACTTAACGTATAGTTTCAGTGTGCCTCTACCAATTCGGTGATCGCTGCCGGTTTTCACCCTCGCAATCACTGAGACATCACTGAACAGTTGTCGTCTGGTCGTCATAATGAAGTCAATCTCATTTTTTGTCGAACCGTCGGGGCTCGACCAGGTCCACTTCCTGTGGGGCCGCTTCTGGAAGAAAGAGTTCATCATAAAGAGCCCCTCTTTCTCCATGAAGTCGGCCAGCTGCTGGCCCCTTGGGTTCCGTTGCCCTATTCCAAATTTCCCTACTTTCAGCTCACCGTTCTCTCTTGTGCCTAGTTTTGCATTAAAGGTTTTGTAACTCGAGCTGAAAGGTTTCGGGACTTTGGATTAGAGCACGAGGGGGACGGAGCGTTGACTTCATTAGACGAGATATCTCCAACTTAACGTTTAGGTTCAGTGTGCCTCTAACAATTCGGTGATCGCTGCCGGTTTTCACCCTCGCGATCACTGAGACATCACTGAACAGTTGTCGTCTGGTCGTCGTAATGAAGTTAATCTCATTTTTTGTCGAACCGTTGGGGCTCGACCAGGTCCACTTCCTGTGGGGCCGCTTCTGGTAGAAAGAGTTCATCATAAAGAGCCCCTCTTTCTCCATGAAGTTGGCCAGCTGCTGGCCCCTTGGGTTCCGTTGCCCTATTCCAAATTTCCCTACTTTCAGCTCACCGTACTCTCTTCTGCCTGGTTTTGCATTAAAGTCTCCCATTAACACCGTATATTGGGTTTTGGAGGAATGCATGGCTCTAAAGATATCCTCATACATTTCCTCCACCTCCTCATCGGGGTGTGCCGAGGTTGGTGCGTAAACCTGTATGACCTTCAGCGAATACCGTTTGGTGATTCTGAGTATAAGGTACGCAACCCTCGTCGACACACTCCCGATCTTTACAACGTTGTTAACGAGAGACTTGTGGACGATAAATCCGACACCTCCTTGGGACAGATGGTCGCCCTCCCGGTGATAGAGCAAGTTGCCGGATTCGAGGATTACCGTGTCCTCCCCCTCTCTTCGGACTTCGGATAATCCTATAACATGCCAGCGCAACTTGTCTATCTCTTCTTCCAGCTCCACGATCTTCTCGTCAGTCCTCAGGGTGCGTGCGTTGTACGTTGCCAGGTCGAGTCGTCTAAGGTGGCAACCGAACCTCCACCGGAGATTCTTAGCACCCCCTGCCCCGCCGTTACCATGGTCGCCACCGTAGCCAGGAATAGCGGGGCCTCCGGGGACTGGGGGCCGTTTCTTTGTTACTGTCATTCATAGGGGGGTATTTGCCATAGTTGCCACGTTTGGCGAGCGGGTTGGCAACCGCAGTTTTTTTTTATTGTTAGTTTTTTGTTATCAAGAAGATGCTGCTGCCCATCTCCTGCCTGTTTCCCTTTGTCGCCTTTTCAACACCCACGGGAGGATATGGGGTAGTGGATATTCTTGACCGCCACTACACGGCTTCATCATTATCGTGTTTATTTTATTCCATTTTATATTCTCATAAAATATATCTTCGTACGTAATACGTAATCTTTATTATATCGACGATTATTTAAAATTAATCAATAAAATAGTAATTTGCATAATTTGATTGCAAACGCCAGAAACTGGTATCACTGAAAGGCGTGTATGTGTGCGTGTGACGAGCGTAGGCACATTTGACTCGCGCCCACTAACATAAGGACCTTGCATCATTTTAACGCTCGTGTTTTGTACTAGACTGCGTTTCTACTGGGTAATAATTCTGTTTGTAATTATAAATTAACTTAAAAATAAATTAACCTCACATAATATACATCATACAGGTAGACGAAGTGTAGTGTCTCCCCCCCCCCTCCCCCTTAACTAGATGGAGTAACAACCTGGTAAGACATGTTGGAAGTCGATGTATGCACATCGCTCACCGTGATTTGTGGTATTCCTTGGAGGAGGCTTATATTCAGCAGTAGACTTATGAAGTTCTGTAAGATGGTTATGAATATGCATCCTACAGCTGGACAAAAGTCTTTTTATTTCTAAATGGATTATGACGCAATTAGTCAGCCGCGTTACATCGGAGAAAGTTCTTATATTTTATACCCCAAACATTACTAGGCATGTATGAAACATGTAGCGTAGCACCTGAGCTACCATAAACGCAACGGGGAATAATAACACTGACACATGAGCGAGACGGGTAGGTAGGAAGTTAATGTTATATTCACTTATCTCATTGTGCAAAGTTTACTTTAGCATCCTACTTAAAACTTATTAATGAGACAACTTTAACGGATTTATGAAAAAATTATTCTTTTTCGGAATCGACGCGTAACCTAAAACGCTAGTGATTATTTATTGCGTTGTTTTATATTTAAACATTTAAACAAAAACTTAACTCCTGAGCTAAACTTGGTGGAGTGACGCTGTAGTTATTACCATAGTGTATTTATTTTATAATTGCACTGTAGCTGCTGAGAACTTAACTCTCTAATTGCCCCGGTAGTCGTAAACGCGACTGCTATGCAGTCTCCGTTGAGACTAGCCACCGTAATCGAAATTAGGTCTAAGGGACATTATTATTATTATTATTATGCTGTATTTAGTATATTATTTAGTAAATAAAATGTTATCGACACATAGATCCTGTGTTATCCTGTTCGTATAATAATTTTGTTTTCTTGTTTTTCTTCCGTAACACACACTCTCTCACTCTACTTTAAACATCTTTTTAAAAGACCGGCAACGCATCTGCGATTCCCCTGGTGTTGCAGTTGTTCATGGGTGGCGGTAGTCACTTACCATCAGGTGAGCCGCATGGTCATTTGCCTCCTCTCCTATAAAAAATATAATAATAACAGTGAAAGTAGAAACATTAAAAATACATTTAAAAAAGATTTACGATTCACTATTGTTAAACTAACTTTATTCGTGCAATATAACCAACAAGAAGAGCTTAAAGAATTTTCGCGGCAACACGTAACATATTTTCTCGCGAGCACAGTGGAAGAGAAAATATAAAACTTTTATGTTTTATAAAGAATTAAATTGAAGTAAACTCAAAAAGGAACTCGTTCCGAGGTTCATACAATTTGATTCCACTGTTTTACCTGTGTGTGTGTGTGTGTGTGTGTGTGTGTGTGTGTGTGTGTGTGTGTGTGTTACGTCAGTAAAATGAATCGTTTAGTATATTTTTTTTAAATATAAGAGGCATTAGTGCATGCGGCTCACCTAATGGTATGTGAATAGAGCTGTCCATGAAAAAATGCAACCAGACGAATTAAAAGTTCTTTTAAAAAAAGAATAGGTCCCTAAATCATATTGGTATATTTTCAATAGAAGTTATGACATTACTTCACTGCACATGGACTGTATATAATATGTTCTATTACAATCCACAACCGGTACCTATACCTATCAATGTAGAACTAGACCAAGACTTCAAAACTCGAAACTATATGTGTACACAATTATTGACTCAGTAATCGAAACATGGGTCCAAACCTCAGTAAGCAAACACTCTGGATACTATACGTGACGTTTAATAAATACGAAACAAATGTTTAAACACTCGAAAGCGTATCCTATTTCAGGGCTTTACAGAATCAGGGAAAATTGTGTGATTAATATAAAAGAGAGTTGTAAGAAGTCGTTTGAACTTAGCATTAAGAGACACAAAATTGTCAAATTGTCGACAGATGTCTGCTAACGAGCCTCGTCCGAGTCACGCCGCTCCTCTTTTACATTAAATGCACTAGTGTCCAGCAAAATTATGCTTATTATAAATCGAATCATCACATATAAAAATTAAAGACTTGAATGAGCTTCCATTCAGTTACGTTAAAGAATGTTACAACATTTTTATTAATGTTCCTATTAACAACTATCCGTCATATTATTTTATAGAATAAAGGTAAAAAACGAGTGAAAAGTCCAATGATGAGTAAGAGAATGCTGTTGCACATAGGCATTTACATCTATCTGCTATGTAAACGTCTACGGGCAACACCCCTGAGAACTAAGATGGAATGCTTGTTTTTTATAAAAAGGGCCTCGTGTTAGCATTAAGCTGCTATTTTACGTTGTTATTATGTGAGTGCGAGGTCATTCCCCGATCGAGCTGACGCATTCGTGCTACAATTATGAACTTGATGAATCCGTGCCGCAGTAGCAGTAGAGCTGTGGCACTAAGGGCCGTGGGTTCTAATGCCCCACGGAACAAGTATTTGTATGGCTTACAAATAAATTATCCGAGTCTGGATGTTCCTTGCGCAATTTATATTTGTAAACTGCACGATACAGGAGAAAATCCTAGTGAGGGTGTAACGTTTTTTAGAGACAAATAACAAAACAAAAAATATAATAATGTTGCAGCATACCTCTTTCACATGTAAATATTATTATTTTTACCCCGTCACACATTCTATTGTACTAGTTCAGAACAGCTTCTCTATCTTTCTCTTATTGTGTTCTTTGAAACCATTTCCAAATGTATATATAATAGAAATTGTCTTAACAAAATTTTTCAAAATAGACGTGTGCACCACCTACGTCTACCGTAACAGCATTTGAAAGGGTCTTTGCTGAACATAGTCCTCCGCCATAGATTTGCTCTTAGGGAAGATGTTTGTTATAGTTACTATGCTTGGAGGACAAGTTGGTGTTGGTTGTTTTATTTTCAGTTGTTATAAGGAAGAATGGCGCTGCTGTTTATCTCCTGACTTTATTTTCCCGTGTTGCCTCTTACGACACCCACGGGACGATATGCGGTAGTGGATATTCTAAAACTGTCACTATACGGTGACCATCTCCACCTAATTACTTATAAATTAAATATAAAAATTTATACATTCCTAATATATAATTCCCTTCAATGTTACAGAATAAGAAGCCAAAATGTGTTTGCTACTATATTTTTTACAAGCGGCCAAGTGGGGAAGAAATGTTCTCAAGTGGCAGTCTCGTACCTGCAGGTGAAGTGTAGGACATCCCCCCATTAGATAAAGTGACGACCCAGTAAGACGTGTAGGAAGTCAATGGATGCAGGTGGCTCGGTACAATACTTTGTGGCATTCCTTCGGGGCCTATGTTCAGCAGTGGACTTGTGAAGGGCTGTAATGACGAAGATGATGATTATGATTCTCTACTAACCTTATAATGGTACATCTTAAAGGGAATAAATACGTAAGTAAGAATTACTTACTTACTTAATTACTTACTAACTTTTTTAAATATTATTCACATTTCACATTTCAGTAGTAATTTCAAGCGAATTTTATTAATAAAAATAATTTGAAGCGCAAATATCATATAAATTAGTCATGGAGATTGACATTGCAAATAACGTTCGGTACTATTCGGCGCAAGGGAGATGAACTTCGTTCCATACAAGCTTGGGCCCGGCGGAAACAAAGTTCAAATATATCTTAATTTGAAAATTTAAACATTTCGATGGCTCCTAAGTACACTATCGTATGTTCAAAAACCTAACTTTACAGGAGAGCCGTTTAAAGATATTTTAGTTGGTAGCTCTGCTGTATTAAAAGCCACTAATTTAATTTTTTCACCATATGTATATAATTATGAAAGCATTCTTATAATTTAAAATTAAAATGTGAATTAATAAAAGTTTCAGAGATATTGTTGTTACCATATTTTACGGCGAATATATATAGTGCTAAAAATCGTACGTGAAACATACAATTGCTTACACCGTAGTTTAGTTGATCAAAAATATCGTATGTGTTATTAACGCTGTTATACTTGAACACAAATTAATTAGTTTTGCGCGTATATTACATATACCATGTTTTACCTTGTGCACCATAATGAATTTGTTTATTGTTTCTTTATAAAAAAATATTTATGGAAGAATACTGAATACTATTTCAATCATGAATTTATTACTGGGAAGTTAAAATCAAAGGTTTTATTTAATGATTTCTTATATTTACGCGAACACTATACATAAATTGAAACTAATTTTAATTAAAGTTTAAATCAAACGCGATAAAATCTGTAAAATTAGCTTCATTTAAAGGTGTTATTAATTTTTATTATTTTGGGCTGAATTTAAAATAGCTGAAATTTTATTATGTTAAAACAAATTAATATTATTATTTAAAAATTATTTAATAACTTAAAACAAATTGAAAGTTATAAAATAACAACTGCAATTAAAATAGTTTTCTTCTTGATATAATTAACCAGTAGAAGACAATAATTACTAAGCAAAAAATAAAAAGGAAAGTACTTAAAATGAAAAATTTCTTGTTTCTAAAATTATTATTAACATGCAACAAATCAAATTCAAATTAAATTATAATAAACATATCTCACTTAGTACTTTTTTCAAAAGATCAATAATTATTAATACCCTGTATCATTGTTAGACAATTTTCAAGTTTGTTACAGTAAGCAGTTATGTACTTGTATAAAATCAACTGTTGCCTATTAAGTTAAATATACCTTTTAATTCTGAATAGCCAGGAATAACAAATAAAAAGTAACAGAAATTAAAATAACTATTGTAATAAGTTACTCGAAATCAGATTCAGGATCATTGTGACAAAATTCATGGGATTCTACAATAATTATTACATAGAAACCGTAATGAATCGCTGAAATGATACCATTGTTACAAATGATTATCTAATAATTTCTTTAAGCTTTTAAATTAGACAATGCATGGCTATAATGTAGGGGGACATTAGTGTTACTTAGATGTCCCGTCTCGTATAAGTCATAAAGCAATTAAGAGTAATACCCATACATTAAAGATTCATCAAAATTACATTTATAATGTAGTTTATTTTGGTCGGTAGGAAGAATCTTTATTTCATAAATTTCATTTTTTTATCGCATAAATTTTTTGAGAATAAAGATGACTTAAAATAAAAAAAAATTGGTGTTGATCTATATCAACATCATTGTAAGGTTTTCCGTCCTGTTTAGCCCACTGCAATAATGTCATCCACTCAAATTGGCACATCTTTCGATAAGACATAAATGCTATCACCTTACCCATTTAGGCCACTTTCTAAAAATGTGTGTTTTAAAGTGATATTGTATTTTTGCGCTGATATCACATACGGATTGAATATTTTCCGGTTCCAGTTTTGCCCTGCACTGTTGTCGGACCAAAACCTAAACTCGGTTTCTTCTCCTTTGGACACCTCCTTTGGAACGCTTTTGCCTTATGCTTCTTAAAGTGGCTATTTAGGCAAGATTTAATACGGTAAAATTCATAGAACTCAATTTTATTTTGTAATAAAATATGCTTACTTCACTATAGAGAGAGCTATGGTTTCATTCAAAATATGAGAAGCATAACTATCACGTTTGATGTATGTATGGGTTTATGTAACACATGTCGCACTGGTATTCCTTTGGCTTGAAAAAGCTTATCTTAAAATGATCATTACTGACGCAGTGCATCTGCTTTACTTCCATTAATTACCGTTACCGTTATAGTCTATTAAAAGTCCACTGCTGAACATAGGCTTCCCCGTTAATTGTCTCAAAGAGGAAATATGTGCCATAGTTAACACGCTGCTGCCCGTCTACTGGTTTCTTTCCCTCTGTCACCTTTTACGACATCCACGGGATGATATTAGGTAATGGATATTCTTACACCGCCACTACAACGTCAATTTTATAAGTATTAGGATCAAACCATTCAATATACACAACAAAGAGCTTATATAAGTTTAGGTCACTCTTTAAGTGAGTGTGACGGTGTCACGTAATGAGATTCTACAGAATTCTACAGAGATTCTACAGAATCTCATTACGTTAGTAATGAGAAGAATGACTTCAGAAGAAGTCGAATAACGGTAAGTTACTTGACTTCTTCTTTTAATTAACGAGAGTGATTATTGCGCCCATGATGATCACCACGATACCTGACGACATCGTTAGAGTCAGTTTCTTTTTTTTTTGTACCTAAGTGTAAACTATTTTTTCATTATTGCCAATGTCGTTAAAAATTGCTTTTTGCTTACAATAAGTTGATTTTCAAATGAGTTTTCAGTAGCTTAAAAAGGTAATTTATACATCAATGCATATTTTTAATATCTCTTCTCTTGAGTATACTAAATGATGATATTTTTGATTCCAGAAAGCTTTAAAATAACAAAAGAAGAACATAAGATATAATTTTATTTTGCCATACCTACGTAAACAATTGTAATAAAATATTGCGATAGCAATGAAAACATATTTTATCGACGTAATTAATCTTAACTCACATATAGACTAACGTACACATATATTCAAACCACGTAAAAAATCGAAAGTATTACATACGATAAAATTATTAATTTAATAAGCGACGTGAAATATAGTTTGTATAACATACAATACTTTTTTCTACAAAAAAACATCGAAGATAATTCTTTGTGTTACTTACTACAGTTTTGACCAACTAGAAACAAAAATGAGGGAAATTTTGACAACTTGATGAAAAATAATAGTTACGTATCGAAACTATTAACCTAGTGTTCTATTGGTTTCTTCCAAATTAATATTAAGGTGGAGTTATTCTACATTTTCAGGTAGAAAATTGGATTCAATATTTCCTGATCTTGCCGATTAACATTACTCATTATTTTAGAAACTTACTTGAATTCAGTAATCAACTAAATAATAATTTACGCGGCAATTGCGGACGTACGCACACCAAAAAAATCTCCGCGTACCAAACCGTATTTATTCGTTACCATAGCACCGCTACTCTGCCTCTGCGCACCTTTACCCCGTAAATGATCGTCGAGGACAATACGACAGTATACTATGCCTGCTTTTATTACATACGGTTGTATACGCGAACAAAGTCTTTGTATTTTAAAGATATTTAAATTTTTATTAAAAGGGTAGATAGAACATAAATATTTAATTTCAAATCTCTTAAAACATAAAAATCGCCAATTTGTGAGTTACCATAGTATACGTAGGAGCCATCGATTTGTTACTTATGTCAAAAAATCATATTTTTGTAGGACCTGGGGTTTTTTTTTACTTTGTCTTATTTTTTTAGGTTATGTAGTAAAATCACTTGTTATTGGTGAAAAGTAGTTTCAATTAATTGAAAAAAAAAAACACAAAAGGATTCCGTTTTTTATTTATCATTAAATAGAATAAAATAAATTACAACTCAAACTTTTCTAATTGTTTAATTATTTTCTGTAATTGTTAATAAAATGTCATCTCGAAAAGCAGCCGGAGGCTGTACATTGTCTGTTCTATTCCTCTCAAAACCCAAGTAACACATTATTAATCATTATCATTATGTGGGCGCAACAACTTACTGTCCGAAAGAATCTAAAGAAAACCCAGGGGTCAAGTTAAATTAATTCACGAAAATAAAAACACGAAATATATCCACAAACACAACCACAATGCCAAATACGCATGACAAGTTTAAACTCGAAGTTACCAAGTTAAGTCATTATTAATCTCTACAGATTCGCCTCAATGATTCAATATTATGAGATGTTTTGATACTGAAGGCTATTTATTACAAAAAATAGTCTTCCTTATCTAATGCCATAGACTAAATACATAAAAATATTTAAAAACGTTTTGTTTTTGCTATGGTAAAAGCATTAGCTTTCGTTTTTCAGTTTAAAAATGTTTTTATGATTGTCCCATACACTACAGAAATAAAAACCATATAATTATGCTTATAATTAATCGTTATATTACCTACATATTTTTGTATAACTGTTACAAACGATTTCAACAACCCAATTTCATACATCTCCTTTAATAAATTACACTGCTAATGTTTGACAGCGCGAATAAATGCAACAAACGTTGATTTGCAACTACTTATGATTATTAAATATTACTTACTATACTTTGATAAAAAAAAACACTCAACGTTACACAAAGATACGCTTTTTGATTTTCCTAACGATCATTTTGAAAAATATTGGTACTTTAGACGTAATACGTTCTTACATAAACAGACAGACAATGGCAGGCAATTATTCTAAAAATGATATTTTATTATTAATATTTATCATTTTTAGTCTTCTCTCAATCATTTTTGTCACTAAAATATACAATGTTCAGAAAACTGCAATATATATTTTTATTATATGTATATGTTAAAACGGAGGAAAACCGGTACTTGAAGTCCTTCAGAGGCTCTTTTATTCCGTCCTCTATTGTGGCACTACATCGGAGACGGTGCGTGTTGCCAGTGATGACATATAGAACTGAGACTTGGTCCTTTGTTGCTGGCCGGATGAGGAAGCTCAGTCACTCAGCGAGCTATCGAGAGGGCTATGCTCGGAGTTGGCCCGCATGATAAACTTAGATATGAGGATATCCGCAGTTAAACCAGAGTAACCGACATAGTCCAACGGATTAGTAAGATGAAGTGGCAATGAGCTTGAGAGGTTAATGGATGCAGGTGGTTAAGGACCGTGCTTTTGTGGCATTCCTTGGGGGAGGCATATGTTCAGCAGTGGAATTTTGAAGGGCTGTTATGATGATGATATGTTAAATGATTGCTAATGTAAAGTACACATTTACACATAAAATCTTAACCATTCATTGCGGATTTCCAGTCTTGGTGACTATAAAGATAAGCGGTGACAATAAATTCCATACTACGCGAGTAAGATTAATTTGATAATTATATAAATATTTAACGGTGGTAGAGCCTTGCAGCAGCTTTTGCTGTTGCACGTATGGGCCGGCTCGAGCCGGGTTAGTACCACGACCTTACAAAATACCGGCGTGAAGTGGAAGCTCTGCTTCCGCGTTTCGTCTGGTGAGTGCAGGTGACCGGAGGCCCAATTCCCCTCCCCCCATCAACATGGTAGCGGAATTACGTCATAAACTACCCAAGGAGGGTACCAGTACCCCTTGAGAATCCCTCGCTGAGCATCCACGATCATGCTATTCCACTCCTGAGCGTGGGTGCTCAGGCTGCCCCGCGTATTCTGGGGGGGGGGGGGCAAAATTCCGCTCAACACAATAACTGCTCGGGGCAAACTGAGCAACAAGACCAAGGCGACCCCTGCCACGCTATCCGTGAATTTCTGCAACATCAGGGGACTTCACTCGAACCTAAACGCCGTCCACTACCATCTTGAGACGGCGAAGCCGGCCTTGCTCTTTCTGACCGAGACGCAGGTGTCCTCTCCGGCTGATACTTCGTATCTCTCCTACCCGGGGTACAAATTGGAGCACTCCTTTGTGCCTCGGGCTGGAGTTTGCGTGTATGTCAGAGAGGACATCTGTTCTCGACGCCTCGGCAGTCTTGAAGGTTCGGACCTGTCCATCCTTTGGCTACGCGTAGACAGCGACGACCATCCGCGCGTCTACGTGTGCCTCTATAGGTCCCATAGCGGTAATGCCGAAACAGACCGACTCATCGACCACGTCCAAATGGCTACAGATTCCTTGCTACAACAGGTCCCATCCGCAGAGATCGTGATCCTTGGCGATTTTAACGCCCACCACGCCAAATGGCTCGGTTCACGTTTAACCGATCATGCGGGGAGATCTGTTTATGACTTTGCCTTGGCATATGGTCTGACACAACTGGTTACATCGCCTACGCGGATTCCAGATGTTGAGGATCATACACCTTCCCTGTTGGACCTTCTGCTGACCTCTCATCCGGACGGATATCAGGTTTCCGTCGATGCCCCTCTTGGCTCTTCGGACCATTGTCTGATCCGGAGTGTGGTGCCACTCACGCTCCCTTCGCGGTTGCGTTCTGCAGGTTGCCGCCGTGTTTGGCATTACAGGTTGGCGGATTGAGACGGAATGCGGTCTTTCTTTGCTTCCTACCCATGGGGGCGGGTTTGCTTCTCGCCGGATGATCCCAGCGCTGTTGCTGACTCTGTCACTGATGTAGTGCTACAGAGAATGGAACTATTTATTCCATCATCTGTGGTACCCATCGGAGGCAGATCTCAGCCTTGGTTTGGTCGCTCCTGTAAGACTGCATTACACAGTAAGCAGGAGTGTTATCAAGCCTGGGCTGCGGCTTCGGTGACTCGGTATGTAAACACCAGCACACTCAAAAAGAAGTATAAATTCGCCTCCAGGTCCTCCAAAAGAGTTATTGCCAAGGCAAAGTCAGAGCACATAGGCAGAATTGGCGAGAAACTAGTTCGCCTTCCTTCGGGAACCCGTGCATTCTGGTCTCTCGCCAAGGCTGTCCAAGGGAATTTCTGTAAGCCATCACTACCATCTCTGCACAGGGAGGACGACTCACTGGCCCACGACGCAAAAGAGGAGGCCGACCTTTTAGGCTCCCTTTTTGCGTCCAACTCGACTGTTGATGACGGGGGGAATACACAGCCGACCATCCCGCGGTGTGAGTGCTCCATGCCGGATGTGCGATTCTCACAGCGCTCGGTTCGCAGAGCACTCCTCTCCCTTGACATCCACAAGTCGAGTGGGCCTGACGGAATCCCCCCAATTGTGCTGAGGACGTGTGCTCCGGAGTTGGCACCGGTCCTAGCGCGTCTTTTCCGGTACTCCTACTCCCTAGGCGTAGTCCCGAAATCATGGAAGACAGCTTTTGTCCACCCGATCCCTAAAAAAGGCGACCGCTCAGATCCGTCCAACTACAGGCCTATCGCCATCACCCCCTTGTTCTCCAAAATAATGGAATCCGTTGTAAACTGCCACCTCATGCGGTACCTTGAGGATCACCAGCTGATTAGTGACCGCCAGTACGGTTTTCGTCGGGGTCGATCAGCTGGTGATCTTCTGGTCTACTTAACTCATAGATGGGCGTTGGCAGTAGAGTCCAAGGGGGAGGCATTGGCCGTTAGTTTGGACATTGCGAAGGCCTTCGATCGGGTTTGGCACAAAGCGCTTCTTTCGAAGCTCCCTTCCTATGGGCTTCCCGAGAAATTATGCAATTGGATCACCAGCTTTCTTGCAGATCGGAGCATCAAGGTCGTTGTAGACGGTGCATGCTCCGACTACAAGCCTATTAACGCTGGTGTTCCACAAGGCTGCGTGCTATCACCAATGCTGTTTCTTCTGCATATCAATGATATGTTGCAAGCCGGTAGCATTCATTGCTATGCGGATGACAGCACTGGTGATGCTCTCTACACCGGCCGTGCCAATATTTCTCGGGAAAACGTCACCGAGAACCGGAACAAACTTGTGTCTGAAGTCGAGTCTTTGCTGGACAAAGTCTCGGATTGGGGGCGACTAAATCTAGTCCAGTTTAATCCTCAGAAGACACAAGTTTGCGCGTTTACCGCTAAAAAGAACCCCTTTGTCGTATCTCCTTAAGTTTCAAGGTACTCCCCTTGTTGCCTCAGCCAGTATCGGAATCCTTGGCGTCGACATATCGAGTAGCTTGCAGTTTCGTGGTCACTTGGAAGAAAAGGCCAAATTGGCCTCTAAAAAGCTTGGCGTGCTTGGACAGTATTTCATGCCGGCTCAACGCCTGCAAATTTACAAGGCGCAGGTTCGGCCTCACATGGAATACTGTTCCCATCTCTGGGCTGGGGCTCCCCAGTGCCAGCTTCTTCCACTTGACCGCATCCAGCACAGAGCGGCTCGAATCGTCGACGACCGAGTCCTTTCCGATCGGCTCGACTCATTGGCACTGCGAAGAGATGTTGCATCTCTTAGCATTTTCTTTCGCATTTACCATGGGGAGTGCTCTGAGGAATTGTTCGGATTAATCCCAGCCGCCAAATTTCACGAACGCACATCGCGGCAGAACTCCCGATACCATCCACACCATCTGGATGATTGGCGGTCCACCACTGTGCGATTTAGAAGATGTTTTCTTCCTCGCACAACTTCCTTGTGGAATAGCTTACCACCAGCGATTTTTCCGGACCGATACGACTTAGGGACCTTCAAGAAAAGAGCCTACTCCTTTTTAAAAGCCGGCAACGCATCTGCAAATCTGGTGTTGCGGTTGTTCATGGGCGGCGGTAGTCACTTACCATCAGGCGAGCCGCATTCTCGTTTGCCCACTCTCCTATAAAAAAAAAATATTAAAAATTATTCTATTCATCGCAAAGAATCCTGCTTGTCAATATATGAAGTCTACTACGCACGCCCTGGAGCAACGAGGCGGACTAATCCTTCCAAAACCCTCTCATAAATGAGAGGAGGCCAATGGCCAGCAGTGGGACGTATATATTCTGCAACTTAAATGAACGGTTTTTATTGCGTTTGTAGCAAATATGGTCGCAGGGAGACTGAAATGAGAAATAATTGGGTTAAAGTTCGTAAAGATTAGTTTCGTCTAACAATTCTTTTTTTTTTTTTTGTTTAATGATGTGCATATAAATATTAGAAACCGATGAGTATACAATAATTACATGACCATGATCCAGTATTCATACTAGGATCACCGCAGCTCATAATCAATGCGTCTTGTTTTAGTTTTTTTAAAGTATAGTAAAAGAAAGTAAAGAGATACAGCCTATATATGTTCCACAAAGGCAAAGGCTTCTCACTAGTTTTTATATTTTTAGAGGGTTTTAAAGCAAGGAACGACTAAGGTGATCTTATGTGTTACACAAATTAACATCCCGCACTATAAAATCGTTCAAATATTTAAAAAAAAATCGCGGATTTGTTCATTGCCCGTCGCGATGCCCCACTTCCTATACCTTAGAAATATTTTGGATTTCGTAGATTCCAGGGATTTTTTTTTCTTCAATAAAAAAAACTTGAGAATTTAATAAAACATCCCACTCAAAGCAAGTTTAGTTTGTACAAAATTGATTTTACCTTCGTGAATATCGAGCTAAACTCCCCCGGGGAAATTACATACAATACACAAATACATAACTAGTTTAAGGATTGGACGTGCATCATAATGTAAGATATTAAAGTGTTATATGTAGCCTTCGAAGCTTTTGCGCACGTGGAATAAGGCTATGGAAAAATAATTTATTAATTTGTTTTGTCTTATTTTTTTATAGAATAAAGGTGTCAAAAGAGCACTAAGTCCATCGTATGGGAGGTGGAAATAAAATATTCCTTTAAAACATAACATTATTTCGAAATATATAACAATGTTTTGTTTGCAAGGATATTGGTACCAATTCAGATCTACCAGAGATCTACCAAATAGTAAATCTGCTTTTCTGTCTCATGATTTAATTCTTGACTCCCAATTATAAAATACATTTTTTTATTGAATAAGGATTACTGGCTCTCTTCCCCTTCAAAGCAAAACACATCAGTTTATAAACTTCGGGTTTTGCGGTAAAATCAATAAAAATACTATTCATAGTACATCATTAGATATTAAAACAATAATTATTCTTGCAATTGCTCTGAAATTAATTCCTAAAAGACAGCAACATCACACACTTCACACTTTACACACAATAACAGACCCTTCTTACTGGAAATGAGGCATTTCATCTTAGTCCTCATAGGTGACAACACATTTGCATATTGAATCGCAAACGAGCATAGATGTAGATGTCTATGGGCCACAGCAACCACTTACCATCAGGTGGACAGTGTGCTCATTTGTCACCCTATCCTATAAAAAAACTTTTTCAAACGACTTCATAAAAGGAGGAGGTTTTTAATTCATCGGAATCGTTTTTTATGTATGTTCACCGATTACTAAAAGACACCTGAACCGATATGTAAAATTATTTTTTTTTTGTTACGAAGGATGGTCCCATTTAAATTTTATCCAAATTGTTCGAGGGTTTTTTTTAAATTAACAATAAATTATATTTATATTGAAGTCGTTTGTAAAAAAAAAAGTAAATATACCATTTGTTTAAATAAACTGGTGTTCACAAAGGATGAATAAAAGGCAGGTTTACTTGAATTTGCGCAACAAAGGGCGAGAAGTATGGTAGAGGAAAGTTATAGGGTTTCAAGAAATTAGCTTTCACTAAATTTTAAAGGAATAAGGCACTTCAAATTTGTAAAGGTAATAGGCGCAGGTCCACAAGCGTACAGCTGTAACGGAAAATGTTCTTAATAAAGAAAAAGGATAAATACTAACACAAATGTGGTAAACCCAAGCTGCAGATATATTATAATTGTTACACGAATGGGTCGACTCGACCGGGAAAGGACAACGCTCTCACAGAATACCAACGTAAAACAGCAGCTTAATTTACCACCCTTCAGCATACTTTTATCATCAGGTGAACTGTGTGATCGTTTGTCGTTTTCAGAACTACGAAACTTAATTAGGTAATAACCAAGGGCCACCCTCTTAACTATTGGTGCTGCCTAATAGCAGCATTTGCATTGCTTTGTTACGATCTGAAGGGCATAGAGAACCATTACAATTACAGGCTGTGAGGCATTTCATCTTAGTACTCAAAGGTAACAACGCATTCATATGTCGTATATCTTCTTTATTTAAAAGTGACTTCAGATTTCAATAGACTACAAAATCTGTCAATGGACTACAAAATTCATTTACCATCAGGTAGACTGTAACTTCGTGCATCACTTCAGTCTTATGAAAAAGATACAACAAGGTAATAAAGTGGTTCCAACTCACACCAACACCATTTCTATATTTAAAACGTATAATTTTGTTTTAAGAAGCCGTTTTGCAGTGAAGGAAGTTCATGAAAACCCCTTTCCTACAAAAAGTAGCAGTTCAACTTTTTATAAACCGTTTAAAAGTTTTTTTTTTTCATATTAAGTCATCCGAAGTTGTTGAATGAATAGTTTGTAATGTAAACTGTTTTAACATGCACCTCTTATGCATTAAAACGGATCGTTACGAAGAACGAAACTTTTTTTTTTAAATATAGGAATCGGCTTCAAGACGAAAAGGAGGCCCATCGTCTTGTACCTAGATAATTATATACATATATAATAATCTAGTTCTAGTTAGTAGGTCTTGTAAAACTGTTAAAATGAATCTTCATTCTTCCTTTCTTCTTTTTTTTTAAAAACATTACCTTCTCACTAAGATTTTCTCCTGTATTAGAGGCAGTATACAAACATAAATTACACAAGGACAAACATCCAGACCCGGAACAATTATTTGTAGGCCATACAAATACTTGTTCCGTGCGGGATTCGAACCCGCGGCCCTCAGCCTTGTAACTCATTGTTAAGCCACTGCGCCACGGAGCCGTCAAATGAATAATAACAGTTCTTAATTTTATTTACAATGTTATTTTTTTTATAGGATCGGGTGACAAACGAGCACACAGTCCACTTGATGGTAAGTGGTTACTGTGACCCATAGACATCTACATCTATCCTCATTAAAGACTCAAGATGCAGATGCGTTGTCACCCGTGAGGACTAAGATAGAATGCCTCTTTGCCAGTAAAAAGGGTCTCCGGTTCTCTACACTCACCATACGAAACACAGCAGCGTTAAGCTGCTATTTTACGCTGGTTTTCTGTGAGAGCGTGGTCCTTCCCCGTTCGAGCCGACCCATTCGTACTACAACCATAATATAGCTGCAGCATGGCTCTACCACGTAGAATCTTATATTATTAAAAGGATTATTTTGTAAAATTTTCTTTTCTTCATTTCAGCATGCATCTTAAAAAACATTTATTTTTAGCAACCTACAAAATCGCTTATGTAAAATGAATAGGATGAGTAAAGACAAGGAAATATAAAAATAAAATTAACTTCTCATTTAGCTTTAATTTTCTTCTTGTTTTTTCGTAAAATACGATTTAAACATTGTTTATGAATAAAACATGATGATGGATATAAAAAATGGAATACGGTATGCATTGCATTTTAAATGGGGTTGCTATATATGTATACTCATGGATGTCGTAAGAGGCGATAAAGGGAAAATAGGAGATGGGTAGCGGAACCTTACTGATAACAACTCAAAATAATATAAAACTGCGGTTGCCAACCTGCCTGCCAAGCGTGTCTATGAGGTAATATATAGGGGATGTCTATGTTGAGCTGTAGATCACAAGCCCACTTCACACACCACGGCCACAGTCGCACACCACAAAAGAAACCTTCGAACATATTTTATTAGAATATAATATGTATAATATACCTTTTATTTAAATGTACAGGTTTCTATAATAAAAGTCGTGTTAAAATGTACTCCTGAATGAATAAAAAGTGTTTTCAATATTAATTATCAGATTAGGTAATTTTCTAACACGAATGTGGTAAACTCAGTTTCAACATAATAAATTAAAAACAAAAAAAATTTAAAGGGCAGACGTCCTCTGGGAAATCTCACAAAGCGAGACTTCGTTATAAATTTACGCACAGTTCGATATTAAATTGGATCTAAATTTGGTTAACTTTTAGCGTAATAAAGTAAAAGTTTTCGTAAGAGGTCATTAATTTAATAAAAAGAAAACGTTTAATTCTTTATAATAGTTAGGCGACATTATTAAAATGCGACTTGTACTTTAATGAGTTATTATACAGCACTCGTGACAAACGAGCTCACAGTCCACATAATGGTACGAGGCATCTTCAAGTGTAATAGACTCTGTGGTGTCCGATCGCTCTTACTGGTAGGCGAAGTGTAGGGCGACTCTCCACTAAATGGAGTAACGACCTTGTAAAACATGCAGCAAGTCGATGGGTGCAGGTGGCTCAGTACCGTGTTTTTTGGCATTCCTTGGGAGAGGCCTATGTTCAGTAGTGGACTTGTGAAGGGCTGTAATGATACTGATGGCCCTATTAACTGGGGTTACTTTAATTTTTATTTTATTTATTGAGGAACAGCAAACAGCTAAAATACAGTAATATCTAAAATACAATAACATGATGTATCACAATGATGTAGATCCACAACGCTATCCACATATTACATACAATGTTAAATGAAATTGTGGCAGACCCTGAATAAAAACTTAATAACTAAAACTAAAAAACAAGGAGCTAACATAATGTTATTTCTATATTTTTCATTTTTCAAATATAGACCTTTTAAAAGCAGGAACATCAGGTGTAAATAAGCCTATATTACCATCATTGAAAAACTCGTTATAGGAATGCATCATATGGCGAACTGGCGCGCACAAGCCGGTATTTGTACGACATGTACTGACGGCGAACAAGTTACGAGTTCGCACAGCTCGTATATGAGTACTTCTAGGAACTGCGAAATTTAAATAGGAAACTAACTCATTACTGCTAAATTTGTTGTTGACTATTTTATACAATGTTATGGCTTCAAGATATTTACGTCTACATTCAAGCGACAAAACACCAAATTCTCTCAGCAATGTGATACGAGACAAATAAGATTTATGGCACCTATGGTATATGGTACGCAAAAACTTATTTTGGACTTTCTCGATAGCTTCTTTGTATACTTTATAGTAGGGATTCCATATAGGTACAGCATATTCAAGCTGGGAACGAACAAGAGTTTTATAGAGGTATAGGTATGTGGTTGTTCGTTTGAAATCAGTAGAAGAACTCATTACAAACCCGTATATTTTAAAAGCCTGTTTGCCCATTTTATTAAAATAGACGCTTCACTGTAGCTTATAGTCCAAATGAATCCCCAAATCCCTTATCTGTCACTCTGGTCAAGGATTTTTTACAGAGGATATAATTAAAATGGACGATATTTTTCCTTTTTGTAAAGTTTATACATTGACATGTCGGAATGATCAATTGTAATTTGTTAATGTTGCAATATGTTGTCAATCTGTCAAGGTCGCTTTGGAAAAATATACAGTTTTCTATATTTTTAATAGTTTTGTAGGCTTTAAGGTCATCAGCATATCATTAAAAAATAATTAATAAAAATGGTCCAAGAGTGGATCCTTGAGGAACCCTAGATGTTACCAAAACGTCATTTGACTGATATCCATTTACTACAACTTTTTGGGAACGGCTTTGAATATAGGATGCAAACCAGTGCAGCAAATTACCACGAATACCGTCGAATGCAATCTTGTTAAGAAGATCTCATGATCCACCTTGTCGAAAGCTTTCTTAAAATACTTCAAAGCCGTGAAGGTAAGTAGATTACTAGTAGTAAATCTATATTTAACGAAACCATGTAGTTCTTCAATGATAGCCTCATGTAGAATTGGGTAAATTTGGTTCTGGACTAATTTTTCGAGGACCTTCGACAAGACGGAGAGAATAGAGATGGAATAGAAGAATAGAGACGGGAAGAATAGGAGAAACGCCCTCTGACAAACACTTATTATAGATAATATGCAAAGGTTTATACATATTTTCAGCAGTTTGTTTGAAAAATAGTGGAGGAAGGCCATCTGGACCAGAACCCTTGGAAGTGTCTAAATTTTTGAGTTCATTTAGAATTTCAGTTTCATTTCTGATTCAGTTTCAGTAAAGTACAGATTAGAAATTAAAATATCGTGACTTGATATACAGGATGGAGGCTGCCAATGCGAAAGAGAAGAGGAAGAGGGCTCAAATATTGATTGAAAAAAGTCACAGAACATGTTACAGACCGTCTAGGAGTCGCTAGAT
Source organism: Parnassius mnemosyne (assembly GCA_963668995.1). Taxonomy (NCBI): domain Eukaryota; kingdom Metazoa; phylum Arthropoda; class Insecta; order Lepidoptera; family Papilionidae; genus Parnassius; species Parnassius mnemosyne. The sequence continues at coordinate 2,096,261 of CAVLGL010000093.1, read as the reverse complement.
TTAAGGTTATGGTAACGCAAAGTAGAAGGGATTTAAGTCTCAGTTTTGCAACTCGATACATAGGTCCAAAAGTGATTTATATTTTTAGTTATATTTTAATCTACAGTATCCATATAACTACGATAGCATAGTTTGCATTGGATCTTGAAGGTATTTCTATATTGGGAAAATTGTACGTAGTCACTTGGGTTTTTATATTTCTTCCACTTAGTCCAGGCTATTTGTTTACATTTAAATGTTTTAATCAGAGGACGTGAAAACCAGACAAGAAATCCTCCGAAACAACAACTAGAACGTGGTGTATGCTGTTTTATAAAAACTTTCAATGCAGGCTTTAGATGGAAGCGTTTGCAGTAGTTCCGTCCAATTTGTGTTTTCAAGCTTGGAATAAATGAGGTCAAAATCTGCTTTAAGGATATTATACTTGGTTAGAGGGCGCCTTTTCATTGGTTTATACGTCTGATACATGTCAGTAATCGCAATGAAAGATGGATAATGTGAATCAGGAGGAAGTAGTGGCCGCGCGATGAGGCTATAATAGTAGAGGTGATGTTAAGAGATGAAAAGGTACAGTAGTTTGTCATTAGAATTAAAGATTCCGTTATATTGCGATGCATTTAAAAATGACATATAGTTCATTAATAAGGAATCTGTGTGGGCAGATTCAAAGGTAAAGGTTGGTTGCAATAATCCGAAGTAGAGGATGATGATGGAACGCATGTCATACCAGGAATATTATAATCACCAATCAGTAAGGGGATTATTAAGACAATCAAGTAACAGGTCAAACTATTTTTCATATATATTCGGGGAGCTGCGAGCCGAAACATACGCTGCACTAATTACATGTTTCCTAATTTGGATTGTACTAGGACCAACATACATTCAAGATGCTTAGAGTGCAGAGATTGATCCTGGTATTAAATATGGCAAGTCTCAGTCCACGCAGCACCGCCACCAGTGTACCACCACCATCCTGTTTGTTGGTAGCTAAGTGGTCTCTGTCACATCTGTAAACCTCTGATCTATAAATTCACCGTTAGCAATGTCTGGAAGCAGCCAGGTCTCAGTAAGTACAATAACATCGTAATTATTAAAAAAGATATTCATGTAAAGTGCGTTCAATTTGGTTCTTATACCTCTAAAATTTAGATAATAAATACTAAGGTGATTTGTTTGAGTTGTTTTATTCATTTAGAAAAAAAGAGCATTGTACTATGTTCGTTTTGCTAAGATAGTATTGAGTATGAACACAAGCTAATTTAGCATACATTTGTGCCTTATTGTACAGTAAAAGCCAGATTATTATGGTTAGTATCTGATGAGAAAAAAAATTGTGTTATAATTTTAAGATTGAAAATAAAAATAGTTAGAAATATTCCTGAATGCTCAAACAGAGGTTTAAGTCGCTCATTCATTCTTTTAAACAAGTATTGAGAAAACAGCAGTCAGTGCAGATGACTAAATTGATCAAATACATAAAACGGTAATAAAACGTTATAAATATAATTACGACTTGACTTATTCAATTAGTACAGTCAATACTTTTTAGTGATTCGAAGTTTTTGAGGTCGTCTTCTCCTCGGTTGACTGTCGTCTTTCTCTGTATCAAGAATAGCTGAGTTTCTGATCCAGGAATAATTGTAGTATAGTTCCTTTGCAACCTCCCGACATTTACAAAATAACTGTTTCTTCTGAAGTGTAAGGTGTCCATTCAAATATATAGTGGTAGATTGGCCCTGAATGCCAAGCTGTTTAGACCTCAGTGATTTTGCTTTACGATATACAGCAATTATATTGTTCCTCTCCCGATAGATCTATCATTTGTACTGTGTGCGTGAGGAACCCGACGTATCGACACTATGTCTGTTTTTAAAATAGGGAAGCAGATTGCTGTTCCAATGGCTTCGATGATACCTATGAGGTTTTCATTTCTACGCTCCGGTACGTTGCAGATTTCAACATTTGTTTGTCTGGCTTGTTGTTCCAGGGAGTAAATTCTATACTGTAGTCTTGCAGTTGCTGATGTGGTCTATTCAAATCTACCTACTAATACAGTCAAATGAAATATTTTTGATTTACAGGCTCTGCATTGTAGGCTCATTTTTACGAGCAGAAATATAATTGCATAAACGTTGTAAGTAATTTACAATAATATTGAACGATTTGAAAACATTAAGAAAAGAAGATTGTTCCTTCTTTTGGTAGTTAATTGAATACAATTTATGGTTTCCTCGGTTTTATTTATATAGAAGTAAATAAAAGAGAATCTAGTTGTAGTGGGTGCGAAGTCTGTTGTTATGTGTATAGTAACGGGCATACAGATAAATAATGTTCAACACTTATTACACTAACACATTTATTGCACAGAAATACAAAGTCACACCAATAATCGTATAGTCAGAAGGAGAATGCAACACTTACAAGAAGAAACAAGCTTATAGATATAAAGAAAGGCGGAGAGAAGCTTAAGAGAAAATAGATAACAGGATTTAGTACATACGTAAATATTTTAATAGCAAGTGACCGTAAGCTAAAGCAACAATCTCTCTCCATCGTAGTACGTAACCGACTGATCGAGGTTCCAGGGGGCGTTGCGCTCACGCCACCCACTTGTAGCCGTTGCCGCACGAGACAGCACCTTATATGGTAATGAATCGATGACACCACCGTGATCGAACCTATGAGCGTCGGCCAACTGGTAAGTATGGTATTGTGTTATTAGTGTAAAATATAGTTTGTTAAATGCGTGTGTGTGTGAGAATGTATGTTGGTGTAAAATATTATGTGTGAGTTGCAAGTTCCCCACATCACCTCCCTCCAGAGACCTGGCTAAGGGCGATAAAAATCGGTAAATTTTACACGACATCCTGAACGTGTTATGTGTTCTTTCGAGGTTTTTACAGTATTATTAACATCGGGTTTATCTGATTCGTCACATAGTATATGGGCTGGTTTAAGGCGATTAATTGTGACCGTAACTTCCTTCCCGTTAACCAAGACCTTAAATATTTTGTCGCTTCTAGTGAGGACTTTGTAAGGGCCGCTGTATTTAGGCTGCAAGGATCCACGTGATGCGTCCTCACGTACAAATACGTGGTTGCTGTGGGCAAGATCTTTAAAAATTAAGACGTTTTTATTGTTATGGTGAGACATAGGCACTGGACGTAACTTTTGAGCAAACGTGCGTATGGGGGATGCAAATTCGGTAATGTCCGTTGTACCGCTGGCACTGGGCTCAAAAAATTCTCCGGGGAAAGATAAAGGTTCACCATACAATAATTCAGCAGAAGATGCTTGCAAGTCTTCTTTGAATGAACTGCGTATCCCTAACAATACCCATGGCAGTGACTCGGTCCATTTTTCTCGTGTATGACACGTTATAGACGACTCGAGCTGCCTATGGAATCGTTCCACCAGTCCATTACTTGCCGGATTGTAAGCCGTCGTGCGTTTGTGTTGGAATCCGGCTATTTTGGCGAGTTGTTGGAAAAGGGTTGACTCAAATTGCTTACCGCGGTCAGTTATAATGTCAGTGGGGCAGCCAAATCGAGCTATCCAACAAGATAACAAAGCCTTCGCAACCGTTCCTGCTGTTATATCAGCGATCGGAACAGCTTCGGGCCACCTTGTGAAGCGGTCAACACACGTCAGGCAATAACGGTAGCCATCCGACAATGGCAATGGCCCTACCAGATCGATGTCAATTTGTTTGAACCTTGCACGCGGTATTTTAAACGTGCCCATAGGTGAGCTAACATGCCGATATATTTTCGAACATTGGCATGGTCAACACGTTTTCGACCATTCCCAACAGTCTTTTCTAACTTTCGGCCACACGAAACGTTCTGCCACTAACTTGGCGGTTGCGTTAACGCCTGGATGACTGAGCGAATGTAAAGTATTAAAAACTTGTTTTCGGAAAAACTTGGTTGCAAATGGTTAGGAAGTCGGTGTACTGACATCGCAGTACAATGGGGTTCGACTCCCAGGTATAGTAAGTTTTCCAGGCTTAGTGACGAGCCTTCTTTTATGAGCTTTTCAAGCTCAGGGTCAGAAGTTTGGCTTTTAGCTAATGCTTCTAAGTCAATAGGCGCCTCCAATGCCTCTACACGCGAAAGTGTATCGGCAACAACGTTGTCCTTACCGGAAATATGTCTGATATCAGTTGTAAATTGGGCTATATAATCTAAGTGCCTATACTGCCTAGGCGAACAGTTGGATTTCCTTGCATGAAATGCGAAACTGATCGGCTTGTGGTCAGTATATACTGTGAAATGTCTTGCTTCTAACAAGTAGCGAAAATATTTAATAGCCTCATAAATTGCTAGGAGCTCTCTGTCGTAAGGGGAATATTTTGTCTGAGAAGTGTTCAGCTTTCGAGAGCGGCTGCCATACGTCTTCTTTTAACTGCTGTAGGACAGCTCCAATTGCTATATCCGAAGAATCAGTGACTAAAGCCAATTTTGCTTGGCAATCTGGATGTGCTAATAACGCAGTCTCAGAAAGGCTTTCTTTGCATGTTTTAAATGCATTTAAAGACTCACCAGATAATGTAATAGACTGGTTTTTCTTTATTACGCCTGTCAACAAGACGTTAAGCGGTGCTTGTATTTCTGCAGCACGTGGTAAAAACCACCTATAAAATTGACCATGCCCAGAAATCGTCGAAGTTGACGAACATTGGTGGGCAATGGGAAGTTTTTTTTTTTTTGGAACTAAATGGAGTGGCGAAGACCAAGAACTTTCAGAAGGCCTAGCTATCCCATTATCAAGCATGGATTGGAACTCTTTTTGGGCTATTTTGAGATTATCTGGAGCGAGGCGACGAGGTGAACAAGAAACTGGAGGTCCTGGTGTCGTACGTATATGGTGAACTAGGTTATGTTGTATAGTGCGGTGTATACCAGCTGGTCGGGTAATTTCCGAAAATTGTGTTAAAATTTGGTGGTATTTTGTGTTACCAGTTAAAACCTTAATTGATGAAATATTGGTTGATTTTACTTGTGAAGCAGAGGCTACTATAGATTTTGTACTATCAGTAATACGCTTGTTACGACAATCTACAATTATACTTTAATAGTTTAAAAAATCTACACCAATAATGAGCTTTGTAACATTTGCAACTACAAAACGCCACTTGAATATTCTACGTAAGCCAAAATCTAAGTTTAAATGTACATAACCATAAGTGTCTATAACAGAACCGTTAGCTGCACTTAGCTGGTATGTAGTTCGAGCACGACGTTCACGTAGCAACGACCGAGGGAAGACGCAGAGTTCGCTTCCTGTATCGACCAGGAACTGAGTCTTCGAGATGCGGTCGGTTACGAATAGACGACCAGTTGAGTAGGGGCAATCGTCGGTCGAGATCACCGATTGCCCTTGGAGATTTCCGACCGATAGTCGCATGGGCGTACACATATATAGTATTTCGTTCAGAGCGTGATCGTGGTATGCTTCTTCTGTGCATTAGAGTAAGCGCTTGCACTTCCTTTCTAAGCGCTGCAACTTCTTTCGCAAGGTCGTTGTACACCGGTTCATTATGAGAGCGACTTGTAGACGCCACCTGAGGCGATGATGGTACCAGGTCAGAATCAGAATCAGAATCAGAATCAGAATATTTATTGCCAATAAGCTGTGTATGTACAATTTGCGGGTGACATTGCAATTAAATGTTACACAGTTTACCCATATCGGGTATGCAATAATTAAGAAATAAAACTTTATATAAATTAATGTTTGGTATTAAAATATTCATTTAAATTATAAAACACATTATATATTAACCACTTCTTGAGGTGTATTTTAAATCTTGGCAAGTCCATAGCTTTTATATTAGGTGGCAGATGATTGAATATTTTAATACCTGTACAAAAAGTGCTCTTATAATACATGTAATTATTAATTTTAGGTGTACATAAATTGTTCTTATATTGACTACGTATTGGACGTGAATTCAAGTTTGATTTAATCTGAAAATATTTGTTATTCTGTTTGATAAAAATTGAAATTTCTAAAATGTAAATATTAGTAAGAGTGAGATAACCTTTTTCTTTGAATACATTTCTTAGAGTTTCGTCTGAGTACATATTATAAATGATCCTCAGACATCGCTTTTGTAGAATAAATGTTGACTGCACGTTTGTAGAATTACCCCAGAAAATAATGCCGTAAACTAATAGAGGGTATACCTGGCCGAAGTATGCAGCCCTTGATACATCAACGGAAGTTGTTTCTGCTAATATGGATAATGCGTAACTATAGCTAGATATTTTTTTGTTTATTTTTTCAATGTGGGATTTCCAGTTTAAATGACAGTCTATGGTGACTCCAAGAAAATTAATGTTATCAACTGTTTCTATTTGGGTGTCTTTATCTGCAATATTTAAATTTAAAGATTTTGTTTTGTAATTTCTGAATTGAATAATTTTAGTTTTTGTTAGATTTACGTTTAAATTAATTTTATTAAGCCATTCGACTGCTATTTTTAAGGTTTTATTTATGTTATTTTCAAAATTCATTTGAGTATCGGGTATAAAGATAGTTGCATCATCAGCAAACATAACACATCTATTGTCAGTGACATTTGGCAAGTCATTCACATAAACTAAGAATAACAGAGGGCCCAAAATACTCCCCTGTGGCAAACCTAGTGTCATTTTAACTGGCTTGGACTGTACTTCTTCGAAAGTTTTACTGATTTTGTCAAATTTTTCAATAGCTGTGAGTTGTTCTCTATTTTTTAAATAGCTTTCTAACAGTTTTAATGCCAAACCACGTATACCTAATTTGTCAAGTTTATTTAATAGTACATCGTATATTACACAGTCAAATGCCCTTGACATATCTAAAAACAAACCTACACAAGAAGTTTTATTATTTAAAGATTCCCAAATTTCCTTAAGTATTTCATACATTGCAAGTGTAGTGGATTTATTTTTCTGAAAACCAAATTGATTTTTATTTATTATACTATATTTTTTGAAAAACTCTATAATTCTATCGTAGATGATTCTTTCAAATATTTTTGAAAAGTTGGATAAAAGAGCTATGGGCCTATAGTCTTTGATATTACATTTTGAACCTTTTTTGAACAAAGGTTTGATTTTTGCTGTTTTTAATTCATGTGGAAAGGTACCAGTTTCTATCATTAAGTTAAGTAAATAAACAAGCGGCTCACTAATATACTCTATGGATTTTTTAATAATTTGGATCGATATATTGTCATAGCCGCAACTCTTTTTATTTTTCAGGTTTGTGATTATTTTTTTCAATTCATTTGCGTCAACGGGTGATAAATATAGGCTATGTAGATGTGTAGATGGTAGAGGGTAGGTATCTGTGGCTTGTGTTTGAGTGTTAATGGTAGCAAAATAAGTGTTAAAAACTTCTGCTATAGCCCCTGCATCCGTGATATTAGTATTATCAATGGTCACATTTTTAATTGTTGTTTTGAATATGTTTTGTGAAGTGGTTTGCTTTCTTATTAAGTACCATGTAGCTTTATTTTTGTTGTTACTATTTTTAATGAATTTTATATTTGTTTTTTGTTTTACTAAACGTGTTACGGATTTTAATATTTTGCAGTATTTCTTATAATACGGTATTAATTCGTTTTTCTTATATTTCAGTATTTTTTGATATAAGTATCTTTTAGTTTTACACGCTCTTTTAATGCTAACTGTCTGCCAATTTGACCTTTTCTTAAAAGAAATTCTAACCTTTTCTACAGGTATGCAAAGATCGTATAATAATTTGAATAAGCTAATGAAAGTATTATACGCCTGATTAACATCACGATACGAGTAAACTTCAGAAAAACTTAATTGAGAGAGATATTTTAGAAAGATAATTAAATACTTATTTTCATTCCTCCTATGTACATACCAATATTTTTCAATATAACCTTGATTACACGGTACGTTTATGTATTGTGCAGAGTGATCAGATAATCCTAAATGTAAAACTTTTGAGCTGCAACCTTTAATATTTGTTATGATATTGTCTATGCAAGTTTTCGATTTTATTGTTATCCTAGTTGGTTCATTTATTGTTAGTTTTAAGTTATATTTTAATACAGTATTTTTAAAAAGTAAACATTTTGGAGTATTTTCAAGTAAATTAATATTAAAATCACCGGCTATTATTACTTTTTTAGTCATATATCTTGAACGTACTGTAATTCTATGTAATAGCAAATGCAATGTTTTTATAAATATTTCAAAACTTGAGTCTGGAGTTCTGTAACAGCAAACAATAATGTAATTTAATTCTGGCAACAGTATACCACAACATTCTAGGTATTTATCTATGCTTAATTGATTTATACAGGGAAGTGTAATAAACTCCATACTATTTTTAACATAAATACAGACCCCTCCTCTGGACTCATTTCTACAATATGAGTCAGCAACTTTATAGCCTGGAATTTGTAGAAAATTAACATCTTGTTTCTTTAAAAAAGTCTCACTAATACACATAATATCAATGTTTTCCATAGTTAATAGAACTTCTATCTGGTTGAGTTTAGACCTTATGCCCTGAATATTCTGGTGAAGAATATTAAGACCGTTTAGAACTGTTTGTGCTTGCATAGTATTTAGTTTATTGTTAGTATCCTGTAAAGGAACGAAAGGAGCAACAAGGTGTCTTTCTTTCCTTCACCGGACTAACAGGACAAGAGGTACTTTTATAAACAATATTTGCATTTGGCTGTTCTTTTGCAATATCTGACATTAACTTATATAAGTCATTCAAGACAATATAAACACCTTTTATATTTATTTTGCCTGAATATTTCGAAAACATAGTATATGAATATTCTAAATGTTTGTTTGAGTCCAGTATACAGCAGTATTTGTGTATTTTATTATCCGAGTATAACAAATTAATGAATTGTTCAATTCTTTTATTGAAGAGATTAAAATTATAGCTATATTTATATGTCGGTAAACAAATAATAATGTTTGTGTGTTGTACAGCCAAGATGCGTTTCTTTAACATATATACAATATTTTTATAATTTTTGGAAACGTTAAAATCAGTATCTCCTATCATAAGTATGCAATAATCGTTTAGAGTGAAGTTCGCGAGCTTCTCCTGCAAGCCACGTGACAGCTGGTCTAAGTCGCCGCCTGGTGTGCGATAGTGACAGTATGCGGCGCTCTGCTCCATGAGGTTGTTTCGTGAATCCTATCGGCTACGTCCGCTAGTGTCTCGATGGATGTATACAGTTGGCCTGCTAAAAATGTTTGCATACCAGATGGAAGACGGCTGATCCAAATGGTTTTCATAAAATCATCCGAGACCTGTATGCCAACAAGACCTTGCAGGTGACGGAGATACTGTGATGGTTTTCTGTCACCCATTTCTTCGTGCATTAATAACTGTGTGAGCTTTTTCTCTTTTGACGCACTCAGACGCTTAATTAGCTCGTTCTTCAGCTTGTCATATTTATTACTGAGTACTGGTTATCTAGCTGACCAATAACGTAAATGAATTTAGTTGCATCACTTGTAGTGCCGGATATATTAAATTGACCTTCCACCTGGGCAAATCATATCTCTGGATCCTCAGGCCAAAATGGTGGTACACGAAATCCGACCTTACATAGTTCTAATGAAGGCTCATTTGGCGGCGTCTCTGTAGTTGTTGAGCGAGCCTGGGCGCGGTCACCTGCAAACGTTCTAGTATCTTAGAACTTGTTCTCGACGTTGCTCATTTTTGTGTTCAATGTGGGTCACCAATGTTGCCGGTGGAAGGAAAAGGGGACATCTCCCGCCGGGCAAGGTGTTCTGCCCGGGGAGCGGCCAACGCTCCGAGTGTTAGTTCGGAGCTATTCTATGTAAACTGCTTTAATGTTGGAACTTTGTTAGCGCGATTTAGGTTTCGATGTGTTTCGCTTGGGGTGCGACGACAGCGCCTTATATGGTAATGAATCGATGACACCACCGGGATCGAACCTATGAGCGTCGGCCAACTGGTAAGTATGGTGTTGTGTTATTAGTGTAAAATGTAGTTTGTTAAATGCGTGTGTGTGTGTGTGAGAATGTATGTTTGTGTAATATATTATGTGTGAGTTGTAAGTTCCCCACATAGTAATGAAACTGAAAGATTAATACTGTTATTCAAACGTTATATAAATTTAATTAAAATAAACGCTTTGTAGGGCCACGCCGCAGCTATATTATGCTTGTAACACAAATAATTTGGCTCGATTGAGTAAGAACCACGCTATCACAGAATACACAAATTAATGTGTATTTTATATGATGAGTGTGGACAACCGGAGACAAGGCATTCTATCTGAATTAGTATCAATTATAGCGTGTAGATCACTCATGTGAATGGGATGGAGCCGGTTTACCTGCATTATGTTGGTAGATACAGCTGTTGAAATACGTGTCATGGTTTGGCAAATTAAACGATCATTATGATGTTAATAGAAACTAATTTTAAGAATTTTATAGCGTTTAATTTTAATGTTTTAATTCTAATTTAATAAATTAAGAAGCGCTGGTCGCATCACTCGCCATGCAGCCATTAATGAAGTCACTCAACGGGTCTTAACCAGTGCCAACGTACCTGCAATTTTAGAGCCAAGCGGTATATTGCAGGACGATGACAAGAGGCCTGATGGAATGACGCTTATGGAAAAATGAGCGCTCCTTATTATAGGGTGCGAGTTGTGTTGACACATTAGCGCAATCACAACTCGCGGCGACTGCACAGAAGGCAGGCACGGCTGCTGCTGTTGCCGAGTCTAACAAATATGCAGCCGTCGAAGAGGGATACATGTTTGTGCCGTTTGGTGTAGAAACACTGGGGCCGTGGAATACTGAATTAAGGCGTTTGTACAGAGGTATCTCATCACGCCTTGTCAATGTTTCTGGTGACTCAAAATCTGACAGATATTTTGGTCAGCGGATTAGCCTCGCAATACAGCGAGGCAACTGAGCTACTGTTTTGGGCACACTACCAACAGACGGCGGCGATTTAGCTAGTATTTTTTACTTAAATTAAGCTTTACATAACGTATAATTTTGTGTAACCTTTTTGTTCATTTAATTTATTTATAATGCTAATTAGAATTATTTATATTTTAATTTGATTGTTTTGTGTATTTTATGTAATATTATGTATTAAAATATAAATTAAATTATATTAAAAATATATATAAATAATTATAACATAAAAAAGTAAAAACCGACTTTTAATTGCTAAAAAAAGTCTATGTAAGAGATGTATGTTTAGCAGTGGAATTTTATAGGCTGTAATGGAAAAATCTTACAAACTCATTCCTTATGTTTAGATCAGAGTATAACCTACCTGCATTTTGTCACCTTCAGAACCTTTAACACCCTTTCACGAACACATTCTCTCTTAGAATCTAGTGGAGGCCTATCCCTATTGAGGCACTTATAGGTTATTTTTTGCTTACAGAAACAACTTGAAGTCTTACAACTGTGGCTTGGGTTTGGATTTAATTTTATTAATTATGGAATCCCAAGCAGATGATAGCACCCAGCCAGGTATCTGCTCTAATGTAATTAGGATACTTATTTATTTTAATGGAATCGCTAATCATCCTCGTTAGGAATCGGAGTCCTTTTGCTAGGATTTGTGGTGTATTAAATCGGATAAAATGGTTGGGACGATCCTGAACATGTTGGCATATTACTGACTTCCTGAAGCGTCAATGCTTCACATCAGCGATATGTTCTTTTACGCGGGATTTTATCGATCTTTTTGTTTGTAATATGTAAGAGAGGCCACATTTATCATCAGCTTGTATACTTCTCCTGCATTAAAAAAAAATTAAACGTCACAAATTCTGTTAAAATTGTATTATTCCATGTGTAGTATTCATGTAAATATAAAAAAAAATATAAGTCAGAACATATTTCAAAATAATGTACATAACTCGAATAAAAGATAATGATACAATTCGTAGAATTTAAAAATTTCTCCGGGTAGGACTATGCTCTCACATAGTACCAGCGTAAAATAGCAGCTTAAGGCTGCGGCGTTTCGTATGGCGTTTTGTAAAACCGGAGACACTTTTTACTGAAAAGGAGGCATTCCATCTTAGTCCTTAGGGGTGACAACGCTTCTGTATTTTGATTCTTAATCGGGAATAAATGTAGATATGTATGGGCCACAGCATCCACTTAACTTCAGGAGGACTGTGTGCTCGTTTGTCACCTTTTTCTATAAAAAATGTACTGGAGCGCATCGGACTTATCGCTTTATAACCCTTTCAGATACGAAAGAAAGCATGTGACTAGCAATGGTACGTTTATGGATTTATAATTATAATATACTTTTCTTTGTTCTGCCTTTATGAATATTATGTTTAATACACTGTAGAGCCACTTTGCAGCTGTACTATTGTCGTAGCACGTATGGGTTGGCTCGAGCGGGAGGGACTAGGTTCTTATAGAATACCAGCGTAAAGTAGCTTACTGGAAACAAGATATTCCATCTTAGTCTTCAGGAGTGACAACACATCTGCATTTTGATACTTAAGCTTAAGGATGTAGATATCTGGCAACCGATTATTCAAAAAATGGCAGTGATTTAAGGGTTTACTTTGTAATTTATTTTAAGTCGCAAAATCGTATCATATATACCTATTCCAAGTTAAAGATAGTGTTAGGGATTACCTTATTCTAAATAATATAAATTGCCATTTCCGGTGGTTAATTAATCTCAAGCTATTGATTTTATTCTAAACTTCGAATCACTATAAATATAATTAATTAAAATCCATGTGTAATTAAGCTAATATAATTTTTGTGAAATTGAATAAAACTTTCGTAAAATAAGTAAAACATTGTAAGACTACATCCGGTCCGTGTATTTACCGTTTCCGGCTATGCGAAAAGGTAAAGACATGACTTGTAAAACGATACCGGGGGAGTCATTCGCTCGTCGGCTTTTCAACAGTGAAGGAAGCTTAAGTAGGACGTTACGCCGAATTTGATCAATAATTATACTGTTGGATTGTTCGATAATAAAGTGTAAGCGGAAGAGCTAATAAATTTGTTGAGGAAAATCAAACTCGTTGTATGAATTTTCGTTAACTCCAATAGTTCAGAAGTGGGATCACGAAAAGGATACATAAAACTTCCTTTCACGCCTATAAAAACGTAAGTAAAGTGAACAATTTTCTGTTAAATGATGTAACCCTTAAATTGTGAAAATTCTTAAACTGTGTAGGGAATTAATGATTTTTTTTGTGATTTCTTTGTTTTTATATTACCCCCATTACTACTTACATTTAAATGCCTTCTTTGTAATTCTTTTTGTATTACTCGTACTCGAGAAATATATTACTTAGTAATTATAGAATGTGCTGGTATGTAACGTAAGAAATCCTCTTATTACCATTGATTTTCAAGCGTGAAGATTGAAGCATGTCTTCCCTGTAGCGAAGATGCTCTTATTATACAATAAACTTTTAAGTGCTTCTGACGACGATGATGAGCCATATCGAACGCTTTTAAAGTTGGTGCATTGTTTCCTGCAATTAATGTTTTTCTTTTTGGACGTATTATAAAACATTGGTTTTTATTAGTTCCTCTTCCTTTGTCATTAGCTTTTTTTTATTTTCTTTTATTGTTCTTGAATTAAAAAAAAATATTATATGGGAGGATGAAAGGGGAATGCCATGTCCCAACGATAAATCAAAGAATGGAAAGAGCGAAACATATATTATATTAGGATTTCACATGAAGAGATCACAATTAAATATTTTTATTTTCTGTTTTTATCTATATCAAATAATCTCTCTTTTTATCCACTTAATCAATGAAGAGAAGTATAGTAAGGAATTACACTCATGGTTATCACTCTAAGCTTTGATTTTTCTAAGTTCCAGAGACATGGATGAAAACGTTGCCCGAGGTCAAGGGCTTATTGATAAAACCCGAGGTCAAGGGTCTAATATTAATGCCCGAGGTAAAGGGTCTAATATTGATGCCTGAGGTCAAGGGCCTAATATTGATACCCGAGGTCAAGGGCCTAATATTGATGCCCGAGGTCAAGGGCCTAATATTGATGCCCGAGGTAAAGGGCCTAATATTGATGCCCGAGGTAAAGGGTCTAATGATGACGCCCGAGGTCAAGGGCTATGGACAGATGATTCCCGAGGTCAAGGGTTTATCGTAGATAATGGTCGAGGACAAGGCCTAGATAGTGAAAACACTCATAGTCACGGGTCGAGAAACTATGATGCCCGGGGTCAAGGGCTTATAGAAGGTAAGGCCCGAGGTCAAGGGCACCAGTATAGAACTTTGAATTATATGGAAGAAACACCGGGACAGTCGCGAGATAATTTAAGTTTACGGAAACGTACCAGGGATAGAACGTGTTCATTGGAAGAGTCTGATGACAATGAAAGTTTTAGAACGGGCGATTCAAGGGGGCGGAGAAGACTATCTAATTAACGGATATCAAGGCGTAGACGTAGGTGTCCCAGTACATCATCAGCATCTTCGGGTAAGTCCGTCAAGGCTCATTCAAAATCTAATCGTGGTAAAAACCTTAAAAACAGTATAGACGTCATACTGGACAAGTTCCTTTCCATAATTAAAGACTTAAGGAGTTCGGATAAACCCAGACTATCTTACAATAATAACGTCATTCCAGACTTTGATCCCATGACAAAGGAACAGACCATACTCACGTGGATTAATAAAGTAGAAGAATGTGCAGAGATCTATGGTTGGACGAAAAGGAAATAATTCACTATTCACTTCCGAAATTATGCGGTGTTGCTAGGTCATGGTATCAAGGTCTTCCATCTTTGTTGTATAATTGCAAGAAAAGCTTATCGAATCGTTTCCATGTTGCGAAGATTATGCCGAACTCCTTACAGAAATGCTGAACAAGCTGGTTAGGTATGGCGAGTCGTTAGAACATTATTATTACTCTAAAATTAATCTGTTAAATCGTTGCAAAATAAGCGGTAGGCAAGCAGTAGATTGTCTACTTCATGGCGTTGATGACCGTGCTGTAAAAGTTGGAGCACAGGCAGCACAATTTTCTGAACCAGAACAAGTCCTTAAGTATTTTAGGTCTGTTAGGGTCGGAAACTCTAGGGACAGTAGCGATTATTTAAGGAAGAATAGATTAGATAAAAATGTTAACGTTAACAAGCCATCTTTTTCGAAGTTCGCTGGAAATAACTGTAACATACGGTATTTTAATTGCAACATGATAGGCCACCCAAGTTTTAAATGCGAGAAACCATTGAAATTAAATGTACGAATTACGATAGGATTGGTCACCTGTTGTCAAACTGTTATAGAAACAAAAACAAGGAAGTTTCTAGTAACACCTCCGCCAACATAAACGAAAAACAGGTTTTTAAACTTAGTGTAACCG
The DNA here is from genome assembly GCA_963668995.1 of Parnassius mnemosyne. Classification (NCBI taxonomy): domain Eukaryota; kingdom Metazoa; phylum Arthropoda; class Insecta; order Lepidoptera; family Papilionidae; genus Parnassius; species Parnassius mnemosyne. Next base: position 2,080,868 of record CAVLGL010000093.1, on the reverse strand, counting down.
GTAAAACTAATGATAAATATGTAATGGATGTGAAAGTTAACAATAAAACATTTCAATGTCATTTGGATTTGGGTAGCTAATGTTCTCTTATGAGAGAAACTGATGCTAAGTTACTAGATGTGAGTATAATTAAAAACGCAGAGTTGCCTACCTTAAGGGGTATTGGTGCAAATCTTGTTCGACCACTGGGATTGATAATAGCCGCCGTAGAAGTGCAGGATATCAAAAAAGTCATCGACATATTATATGTGGTACAAGATTACGTTTTGAGCTATCCATTGTTACTGGGTCATTCGCTCTCTGAGAAACCGGATATAGTGATTACCAATACTCCAGACGAGATTATATTTAAAAAAATCCAACATCAAAAGGTTCATTTGATTTCGCAGAACAGAGTAATAATTCCCATTAATAGCTTACGCGCCGTGCCCGTTCACTGCAAATTATTGAACAACGGATACGTCTATGTACGTGGGTCGACTCGAGGGTCCTCTAGCAAAGAATACTACTATCCTCTACCGGGAGAATACGCCGTTAGAAATAATAAATGTGTGTTGCTGATTTATAACTTGTTCAACGAGGATATTATCGTAGAAAAGAATTTACTCTTGACAAGGGCTACCCATAATACCCAAATACATCTAACTGCAGACATTTGCGAAATTAATAGAAGTAAAACTGAAATAGATGACTCCGTAATCTGTAATCCTAATTTGACGACCGAGCAACGACTGTTATTTCAAAATACATTGACCGAATTTCAAGACTGTTTCTCGAGTAGTCTGATGGACTTAGGACTCACTAATGCAACCGAAATGGTTATTGAGCTCGAAGACTCGGAACCAATCGTAAACTTTCAGAGGACTATGAATAAAATTTTATCTGAGGCCAAAATTAAATACGCTCTAATATATCTATGGATTAATACCATGTAAAGAGTTTGATGAAGATTTAACAAGACTAAAAAAAAGTACTGGGCTTATTGAAGAAAGGTGGTCTCGCATTAAAACTAAGTAAATGTAACTTCTTTTTCGAAAATATTGATTTCCTTGGTTTTGAGGTGAGTGCACATGGTATACGGCCGGGCTCGAGAAAATGCGAAGCAGTATCAAAACTTCCCAAGCCAAGAAATCAGCACGAATTGCGCCAATTTTTAGGCCTCCGGGTGTTTCAGGAGATTTATTAAAAATTATGCATTAATAGCAGCCCCACTAACTAACTAAAAAAGAATAACGAATGGATATGGCGCGATGGCTCCGTGGCGCAGTGGCTTAACAATCAGTTGTTGCGCTGGGGGCCGCGGGTTCGAATCCCGCACGGAACAAGTATTTGTATGGCCTACAAATAATTGTTCCGGGTCTGGATGTTTGTCCTTGTGCAATTTATGTTTGTAAACTGCCTCCACGACCCAGGAGAAAATCCTAGTGTAGGGGTAACGTTTGTTAAACAAATAGAAAGAAGAAAAGAAAGAACCGCAAGAAAACTCATTTACCCGCATCAAAAACTTATTGTCCGGGCGTCCGTTACTTGCTCTATACGACCCTCGTGCCGAGATTCATCTTCATACCGATGTCAGCAAAAATGGCTTGGCTGGCATCCTACTTCGACGCAATCAAAATGGAGTTTTACAACTGGTAACGTACTTTAGTCGTAAAACCACCGCGGAAGAACAAAAATACCATTCCTTTGAGCTAGAAACCCTTGCTGTTATTGCATCCCTACAGAGATTTAGAGTTTACCTCATTGGAATCCCATCTACTGTACAAACCGACTGTAATGCATAAGATTTAGTGCCACTGATTGCTCAATGGTGGATACAATTGCAAGAGTACGATTGCAAAATTGAATATAGACCAGGAATAAAGATGTCTCACGTGGACGCTCTTAGTCGCAACCCAGTAGATACGAATGTCAATGAGTCACACGTTCTCGATGTACTGTCGGTTGAACATGAACAAGATTGGATCGCTACCGTGCAATCAGCAGATCAGGAAATTACCAGAATAAAAAAACATACTCAATGATCCGAACACTGAGAATGTACTTGATATCCGCAAAAACTTTAAACTTAAAAATGGACCCGTATACCGCATTATAGGTGATGAATTAAAATGGTTTGTGCCAAGTGGAGCTCGGTGGCAGGTTATTAAGAGGAATCATGACGATGTTGGCCATTACGGTTATGAAAAAACGTTAGCACGCATTAAAAAGCACTACTGGTTTGTACGCATGAGGCGGTTCATAAAGAAGTATGTTTCAGCCTGTTTAGAATGTGCTCACCATAAGGTACCAGGTGGGAGACGAGAAGGTGAGTTGCACCCAATAGAAAAAAATATAGCATACTATTTCATACTATTCACGCTGCTCACCTGGGTCCCTTTATAAAAAGTAAAGTAGGAAATTGTTACATAATAGTTATAATACAGATTTACAAAATTTATTAATACTACACCCGTTAAAAACACTAAATCACTGACAACTATTAAAGTTCTAAAAGACCACATTAGTTTCTTTGGAGTACTAACGCGTCTTATTACAGATAGAGGGTCCAGCTTTACAAGTAAATCATTTAAAGATTTTATTGCCGAGTATGGAATAAAGCATGTCATGAACGCAGTTGCGACTCCAAGAGCCAATCGTCAGGTGGAACGATTCAACAGAACCATTACAGAGGCACTAGCTACATCAAATCATGGGAAGGACGAAAAGGCTTGGGACGAACACATTCGAGACATACAAATTAATCTTAACACTACGGTCCACAAAACTACTCATAAATCACCATCAGAACTCTTATTTTGCTTTAATATAAATAACAGAAGTCAGGGAATCCTAAGTACAATAATCAATGATACATTAAATGTAATATCGTCTCATGAATTAGAATCTGTCAGGGAGGAGGCTAATAAACGTATTCAGGCGCAACAGCAAAAAGATGTTGATCGATATAACAGGCATAGAAAAGCAGGTCGAAAGTACAAGGTAGGAAACTTAGTTCGTATAGAAAGACAAGTCCCGCATGATGGTAAATCGCAAAAATTAGTAATTAAATACCAGGGCCCGTATCGTATCATTAAAGTGCTCCCTCATGATAGGTTTATAGTTGAAGACACGCCGTTGTCACGTAAAAAATGGTCGTAGGTACGAAGGAACAGTGGCTTTGGACAAAATTCAACCATGGATGAGCTTTGATAGGGACTTTGGTAATAATTCAAATAATACAAGTGATGCTGATGATGATACTGGCTACAATGGACTTACTAATGAAGTATAATAATGAACCATAATAATACTACAAATGTAAAGGAACCCACGAAATATGAGTTTGTACTAATAATATAAGTAATTAAGTCACTATTGTTTTCTATTTACTTTAAATGCTTGTGATTATGTTCAGTTATTCAAATTATGTATAATTATAAGGTAAAATTATTAAGTTTTTTTTAATAAACCAAATACATATATATATTAGTTATATAAATACGAGTATAGTAAACTTTATATTAGTATAGTAAGCTTTTATGAATAAATCTGAATTGTAATTAAGTTTCCCGTAAATAAAAATGTACTATGTACTTCAATTTATATTTAAGATTGTGAAAAAAAAATCTTGGTGTGTAGTTCGAGATTACACCGCGAAGGGTCTCGCGCTATACAGGATGGCAGAGCTGTTAGGGATTACCTTATTCTAAATAATATAAATTGCCATTTCCGGTGGTTAATTAATCTCAAGCTATTGATTTTATTCTAAACTTCGAATCACTATAAATATAATTAATTAAAATCCATGTGTAATTAAGCTAATATAATTTTTGTGAAATTGAATAAAACTTTCGTAAAATAAGTAAAACATTGTAAGACTACATCCGGTCCGTGTATTTACCGTTTCCGGCTATGCGGAAAGGTAAAGACATGACTTGTAAAACGATACCGGGGGAGTCATTCGCTCGTCGGCTTTTCAACAGTGAAGGAAGCTTAAGTAGGACGTTACGCCGAATTTGATCAATAATTATACTGTTGGATTGTTCGATAATAAAGTGTAAGCGGAAGAGCTAATAAATTTGTTGAGGAAAATCAAACTCGTTGTATGAATTTTCGTTAACTCCAATAATAGTGAGAAATTGCCTCAGAGTTTTTTTTTCTTATTTTTTGGTTATCGTTGGAGGAACCTAGTTAGATACCAGTAAAATCAAATATGTAACACCTGAAACTTTTATAGGAGAAAGTTAAATTACATTTTAGCATACGGCTTTAGAAAAAGATATGTTTTTTTTTTACATTAGTGTGAAAATCCAGCTGAATAATATTAAACTTTGAGATTGACCACCTCGCAGTAGGTAATGTGTGTAACTAATGTGAGTATCCGTCCGAACATCCAGTAGTCCAGTAGTTCAGTTTGGAATGGAATAACATACAAATGCGACACTAGGAATTTCCCTTGAAGAAAGTTCTTATCATCAGAATGAATGTAACATAAAAGGACGTAAAAATAAAACTTTAGGCAACGCTTTAAGACAACAAACTCGCAATGCGCTTTCTAATCCCTGAACGCCTGCGGCTTTTAGATAGAACTAGCTGTTCCCCGCGACTTCGTTCGCGTGTTAGGGTTTTTATGTTTCTGCGCGGAACCCTGATTCTTTTTCTAAAATAAAAGTAGCCTAAGCTACTCCTTATGAAATTAGCTATCTGCCAGTGAAAGTCCCGTCAAAATCGGTCCAGCCGTTTCGGAGATTACCCGGAACAGACAGACAGACAGACAAAAATTTTAAAAATTGTATTTTAGTTATAGGTATCGTATTTACTTTCATAATCATTTAGTAAAAAACTGTAATTTTGTCATAACAGACTCTTCAATTTTATTTATTTGTATAGATAATGTACGAGTATTAATATGTCCTCAAAGATATCTTCAACAATTACATTTTGTTACTCTTCTTAGATTTTTATATCTAAGAATAAATAGTGAAAAGAAAGTATAACAACCCTGATAGTAAAAACCGTAATTCAAAATCCGACTGCGCAAATATTATACGTAATTATATAGTATTTACTGTAACATTGTTGAGTTGTCGTAAGATTCTTCTACAACTAAGGCGAATATAAAAACAGCCTATATATTAAAAACCATCAAGGCGTTTTGGCAGAGCATTTATTTAGAGCGTATCAATGAAATAGTTATACATTCATACTCGTAGATACATACATTCAAAAAACATCAACCTGTAGGGTGCAGTAGGATAAAAAAGAAATTAAGGAGTAAAAACTACACAATTATTTTAATATATTTACAGAATGATTTAAATAAAGTTAATTATTTTGGAATTAGCCTATCAAGTAACATTATTTGTTTAATCCATACTGGATTAATGTTTTGTGTCATTTCTTGTGGGAGGCATATGTTCAGCAATATGAGGGACTTTAATGATGATAATGACGATTTTATACAATTTGTTTAATTGGATAGGTTTTGTTAATCACTGTGTATTTATTGGTCAAAATATACGAACAATTAATTTCTAGTAGGTTAATAATACGTACCTACATAAGTTACAAGTAAGTACTACGTAACAAAAACTATATCTACGTTAATAATAAATGAAAATAGATTTTCTGAAAATTGATTATAACAGCCTGTTTTAAAAGTAAAGTAAAGTAAACACAACAATTTCATTTGTTCGCGATTTTTCTTCGATTGAACTCTCAAGTACTCTCGCATTGTGAATTTTCGGTGAGAGTTTGGCCCCTGAGCTGCCTGCATATATAATGAGTATAAATTCATAAATATATGTAATGCAAATATATTAAGCCGCAATTGGTGTTTTCTTGGCTCTGTATCTGTCGCAATGTTTTTCCGGACTAATCTATTATAACTGTTTACGTGGTAGAACCACGCTGCAGCCGTATTATAACTACAAAACAAATGAACACAACAATATAAAATAATTTTTATTCAATATACATTATAACAATGCTTATTGAAAGTCATTAAGGCTTTACCACTGGTTTGAAAAAACCTCCGTCCTGGGAAGGACCAGGAAGAAACCCAGCGGGACTTTTTAAACGTGCATTTACAATTACAATTAAGTATGAAAACATTTAGAAACAGGGCAGTAGAGATCACCTCGTTCCCACGTTTAGCAGTAGAATAATCCTTATTTAATAATTTTGCTTAAAAATAATGTTAAAAAATTATGATGGATAGGTCCTGTATATCTTCTGGAACTTGATTGTAAAATCGTACATTACTCCATGAACGAATTACTTACTCTTTGGAGTCGAATTACTGGTACTGTATAGTTGTAAACTTGTGCTTGATCCTAGTGTCTACAGAATCAGAGAGTCGGCTCGACTAGGGAATATCACCTTGCTTTCACAAAATACCATCAAAATACCAAAATAACATGTTTGTTTTTTAAATTTTTTTTTTAAAAATGTTACTCCATACTAGGATTTTCTCCTGTATCGTGGAGGCAGTTTACAAACACAAATTGCACAAGGACAAACATCCAGACCCGGAACAATTATTTGTAGGCCATACAAATACTTGTTCCGTGCGGGATTCGAACCCGCGGCCCCCAGCGCAGCAACTCATTGCTAAGCCAAGACCTGAAGACCCTTTTATTGGTAACGAAACAAAACGGAAAAAAACGACTGGTGTCTGTAGGCCACAGCATCCACTTACCACCAGGTGGACTGTGTGCTTGTTTGTAGCCCTTATTTAAAAAAAAATATTGTTAAGGTTACTTGATTTGGTGATTTTAAAGTTTTCGAAGAAGATCTATCCGTATAATCATAATTTTAAGGAATAGTGTGAGAATACGGACTAGCAATCAGTAATTTCAGGACTCTTTACAACTTGTGATTTATAGTTCCTTATTATTAAAAAAAATATTTGTACGTGCCGCGCAGTATCCTTTTAAAACCCTATCGACTATACTTTTTATTGCCAACTACCATGTTTTTTTTAACAAACTTGTTCAACAAAAATTCACGGACTTGAAAACTGAACGAAGATTCGACTCGTTTTCTTAACGTAGAACGCAAGACTCAAAGACAAAGTTTACAAAAATTAAAATAGATGCATTAACCAAAGACCTAGTTTAATTATATACCACCATCTATCAAATGCTAAGAGATAGTATGTCGATTACAAACGTACTTATATCAGATATATTATGATTATTTGTAAATTAAAAAGTAACAAGCAAATTACATACAGTACGTGAAAACAAAAATTTTAAGTAATGAAGAAATTTTAAGTAATGTTAGATGTAACGGACCGCAAAATTTTAAATTGCCCGTGATTCCTTTATAATGCAATGTAGCGCATAAAATTGACACAAACAAAAGAGCTACGGCGACGTCCATTTTACAACAAAGGTTCTGCGGCTTGATGAATAACGGTGTTATATGATGAATAACGGTAATAATGTTGCATAAATTCACGGATAGCGTGGCAGGGGTCGCCTTGGTATTGTTGCTCAGTTTGCCCAGAGCAGTTATGTTTTTGAGCAGAATTTTGCCCCCCCCCCCCCCCCCCCCCCCCAGAATACGTGGGGTAGCCTGAGTACCCACGCTCAGGATTAGAATAACATGGTCGTGGATGCCCAGCGAGGGATTCTCCTGGGGTAGTCTATCGAGTAATTCCGCTACCATGTTGATGGGGGGGGTGGGGGGGGGGAATTGGGCCTCCGGCCACCTGCACTCACCGAATCGCAGAAGCAGAGCCTCTACTTCACGCCGGTATTCTTTGAGGTCGTGGTACCAAATACGAGGAATATGTCAATTACGTAACAGTGTGTTTCAATGGTATATAATATAATACCTACGGCCATTTTAAAATATTTCCAAGCTTCGTTCAAATCTACAGAACCGTAAGTAGCAGGACACGTATCAGTATAGAAGTAAATACTATTCCATCGATCCATTCAGTATAGCCGATATAATCCACTACTGAGCTCAGCCCCCCCCCCCCCCCCCCCTCCACAAATTTCCTCTTGGGGGGATTTTGCCATAGTAATCGCAGGTTTTTACAAGATGTTAACAGGATGATGTTGCTGTCTCTTTTTTTTTAATTTGCGGCGAGTGCTAAGCTGGCTCCATGCTCCTTAGGCTCAGGGGATATGCGATCCCCAATTTTCCTTTATTAATAAAATACAATGATATCTTTTACAGCGTACACTGACTGGTCTGTATTAGACAATGCGATGTCTTCTGAAACTACGACGTATATAAAGTTATCTGGAGCCCGTGGTTTTGGAGGTTTTTATATAGGTTTATTTTCATTCTTTATTATTCAATAATGATATTATTACTAGTGTTATAAAAATACACATAGCAAAATATTACATGAACACACACATATACATAATTTTTTCAAGAATCGAATTTGCAGCAATGGAAGCAAAATTTTGAGAACAAATTTTTAGTGCATGCAGCGGTTTGCTGTTAGAGACAATCATTGAAATATAGCAATTTTCCGTGCTCCATAAAAAAATTCAACAAAATAAATACTTAAAATATCACCTTTTTAGTTTACTTTTCTATCTGTAATGAAGATTTTTCTCTAAAAATATATTAACTGTACCCAAATACTGTAAGAACCTACAAATAATTGTTCCGAGTCTGGATGTTTGTCCGTAAAAAATTTCATGTAAGTAAATTGTAAAATGCCCGCGTGCCCCCATACAGGTATTCTATTTTAAACGTATTTTCTTTACGTATTAATATATAGAGTTACTATAATTTATAGCAGAGTTTTGTTCTCACGACTGTGCTAGACATGGATACAAATAGCACAGTCCAAATTAAAAACTGAACGAGTTTAAAAGAGAAACGCTTTCATATTTAAAATTCAGCAATTCGTGTAAAGAACTCTTTACTTATTCATTAAATAAGCCGTCTTTTATAAACTCGGAAAAAGCGAGATTTGAGCGCCACTTTCATCACACAATGCGGAAGAGATAATCTTTGCGAAAAGACGAAAAATTTAATTACTTTCTTGAGAAACGTTTTGTTTAGTTTGTTTGTTTTTCCTCAAACATTCGTAAATGTCAAGATTTTTGCACAGATAATGTTATCTCTAGATCCAAGAAGCATACGAAGCTTCTTGCGTAGACCTTACTATTCTGTCTTTAAAATATTTTGTTTTGAAAGACAAAGTAGACTGCAGAACTATGTTAGCTGCTACTCAAGGGCTTCGCGATCACAGACCGTTCCGTCCGAACACGGCCATCGACAGGGGAGCCAATGTGCGTACACGTACTCATGTTATTCCCATGCCAGTATCCGAGAAGTAGTCCCACGCTTTCAATGTAGTCATATGCATGTGTGTAGAACACTTCATGATGATAAAGAACATCCATTCCACCTCAGAAGATGTCTGGAGTTGACTCCAATCGATTACGCACCACGCTTTCAGTTCAGCCGCTGGTTAGTAGAAAATTGGCAGCGGAACATAATTTGGAGCGATGAAAGTACATTCACTCATGTGGGAATGTACAATCAACACAACACACATTAATGGATGCACGAAAATCCTCACGCATGCAGAGTAGATTCCTTCCAACACCGTTTCTCAGTTAACGTCTGGGCAGGTATCATTGGTAGAAACGTACTGGGGCCTGTGTTCTTACAAAGATTAACAGGAGACGCATATTTACTGTTTGTACGAGAAACTCTAGCTACGCTGCTAGAAGACATACCTCTTAATGATTAACAAGAGGTATACTACCAACACGAAGGTGTCCTTGCTCCTTTTACTAGGAGTGTTTGACAGCACCTTGATGATGAGTTTGGAGAGCACTGGATCGGACGCGGCGGCCCTGTCCAGTGGCCTCTCAGATCAGCTGATTTGACGCCTCTTGACTTTTTTTTTGTGGGGACGTATTAAATCATTAGTTTATTTTTTTGAGACAACAAGTGCCGAGGACCTAAAAAATAGGATAGTGAACGCTTTTGGAATAGTGAAAAATGACACTGAAGTGCTTTCTAAATTAAAATACCAGTTAAGAAAACGGTCACTAAAATGTATTGAATAAGGTGGTAGACATTTTGAAAGTGTATTAAAACACAACGTTGCATGAGTGTTTAGGCTATCAATAAGTTAAGTATTTGATTTTTTTTCAAATTATTGTAAATATTTTGATTCACATATGTTATGCTAATGCATAACATTTTGTAACGAATTTTGCCTATTAACATTGTATAATAATCAATAAACAAAATTATTCCGAGTCGACACTCCAAAGTCTGAAAAGTGTGATGGAAAGATGGAATCAAATGCTTACTAGGCTTAATAAACCACTCGATGCTCGGAGTACGAACATCAGTTAATATTCATAGGTAGGTATTTCTTTAACATAAACAATTGTGTATTGTCGGCTTTTTTCGGCACTAATACCTACAGTTTTGTCACGCGGCAGCGGCGTTAACTCGTCTCGAACGCGAGCGAATACCTACTAGGCTAGCAAGACCCTCAAGACCTATACCTACGTGTGCGACTGCATGCGTTCGTGGATTTATACTGTGACCACAAAATTGTTCCAGAATAAGTATAACGAATTCACGAACGAACGAAATCAATAAGATTTCCAGCATTGTTGACAGAGCGCAGTGTTATTGTTTAGCTCCGATTCAAAAATTCTTTTTAATGGTTAAATACCCTTCTTGAGCAAATATTCTTACCTAATAGATTTTAGTACAGTGCTAACTATCATTTACAAAATAAATTATTGAAAGGAAATACCATATCTTGAAGTAATAATTAAAAATTACAAGTGTTAGTGCAAAACTATTGTGTGTTTTACCGACGGCATAACTTGTGTGGTGAAACGCGTAAGCGACACGGAATACACGGCCCTTGCGACTTTTTGTTCGCAAACTCCACGCCGAGTAACTAATACGCTCACAGATAAGTGTTTATTATTTATTATTATCTCCCTGTAGTTAATCAGTACACCTTCAAAACCAACAACGTTTTTATAAGCAAAATGAGTAATTGCAATGCATGCAAAAAGAATGTAAAAACCACGGAAAGTATAATGTGCACCCAAAAAACGTGTAATAAGCTATACCATTATCTGTGTGTGGGCTTAAAGGCTGACAATTTAAAAAAAATGTATCCTGGAAGTGCCATAGTTGCAAGGCCAAACAAACGAAGGGAAACAATAGCGACACACCCGTAAGGGTTATGCAGTGTTCGGATGACGAGGATGGAGCAGAAAGCAGGGATGATTACGTAATGACTCGACGTCGTCGTCCGCGTTCTCCGGACTGCTTAAATCTCTTCGACTCAGAGTTTGCTAAAAAATGCGCAAAGATATATTGGACATAATTAGAAATGAAGTGCCTAGTATTATTAAAGATCTTATCTGCAAAGAATTCCAAGCTATTAGGGATAACATCAGTGAACTAGAAAAATCAATAAAATATATCGGTGACAAGTATGATGATATAATGAAGTCCATATCCGTAGCATCTGAGGACACCAAGTGCTTAAAAACAGTAAACTCCTCTCTCCGCAGCGATTTTAAGGATATGCAAAATAAGATCTCGACAATCGAGCACGATTTTGCTAAGCAAGAACAGTGGGTCCGTCAGCAAAACGTGGAAATTGTAGGAGTACCAGAAAAAAGCAACGAATGTCTCATAGACATTCTTACAAAAATAGCAGAAAAGGCTGGCCACAAATTATAAGAAGCTGATGTAGATTTCGCTCACAGAGTTAAACCACAGCGATCATCCAACAACTAACCGCGCACGATCATCGCGCGCTTCAAATCGCGCCTCAATAAAGACACATTTTTGTCTGCAGTGCGAAAATGTAGGAACTTATCGACTAAAGATATATTGGCCACTGGCGACCCCAAAGTCATCTATGTGAACGAGCATCTAACACCACGTAACAAAAAACTTCTCCTTGAAGTAAAAGCAAAAGCCAAAGAATCTGCTTATCGTTACGTATGGACAAAAAACTGTCGCATTTACGTACGACGCAACGACAGCTCACCTTCACTGTTAATCTCCACAGCTTCAGATTTGAAAAAAATGTGTAGTCTCACTTAGTTTGTTAAACCAACTACATATATCTTCATCGTTAATTATCTTTTGGTTTGTTAGCTTTTTGTATTTTTGTAAAGTCTTAAAATTAAAACTTTATCTAAACATACACATACACATAAACTACACACACACCTTGTTCATTAAACCATGGTGTGCCGGACGGGCGAAACTCTCCGGAGTAAATGTTGTCGGAGATACCCCGCGAGTCGCTCACGTCCTACACCTGTAGGTTCCAGACTCCTCCAACTGCCGTCTTTCACTGCCGTCTCTTTGGTTGCTGCGGATAAACTGTGGACTGAGGTTCAAAATTAAAATGCACGATTTGTAAATTAAAATAGCAAGGGAGTGGCCAGCGGATCGACTAATTAATTTGTCGCGAGATTTTACACTGTTATTTATTTATCACTATTTTTCAACTATGATTGTTCACTATATATTTTAAAACACAGATTTAATTAAACACACAGTAATATTAAAATTTCTATTGGTTTTCTAAAATTTCTATTCGTATTTTTAAAATATCTGTTGGTAATATCAAATTTCTATTGGCAGTAACAAGTTTCTATTGGTATTCTCTACAATTTCTATTGGTAATTTTAAATATCTATTGAAAGTAACAAATTTCTATTGGTAGTATCCAAAATTTCTATTGGTAGCAGCTGGTTTTCTAACACTACTGACTAGCAGCTATTAATCAACTAAAATTAGTTGAATTTAAACACTTTTGTAACTGCGAATATCAGTTACCACTTTTTCCGTCTAGCTAACACTTTTCACGAAATGTAACGGCGAAATTTCCGTTACCACTTTTTTCAGCTAGCCAACACTTTTTCACTATATGTAACTGCGAATATCAGTTACCACTATTTTTGGCTAGCTGACACTATTTTTCTATGTACAACTGAGAATTTTCAGTTGCCACTTTTTTCGACTATGTGTAACTGCGATTTTTCAGTTACGACCTTTTTCGGCTAGCTAAACTTTTCTATTTCACTTTAACTTTTCACTGTGTTCTGCTACTAGTCACTTCAGCTACTACCGGATACTGCTGCTTGTTACTGGTAGTTCTTCCTACTACAATGTTACTGTGATTTGCCCCCATAAGGTAGACTTCGGCTATACTCTATAGAGAGCCGCTTGCCTATTCCCATTTTCCTCTTTATTTTCAATCATCTTTCTTTATGCAAATGGCACAAATTGCAACTTTTGTATATAATACAAATCTTAACTCTAACATGCTATACATCATTAAATAGACATTTTTGTTCTACATTAGTATGCGATAAAGGACAATTAATATATTTACATTTAACAAAGTTATTCATTGAAATGTCCTAAACTTTTACACTAATTGGTCATATTAATTCTTTAATTATCCTATAACTTTTAAATCGTGCTTAATTATACAAAATATTTCTTTATTATAACGATCTATACATCATATGCTAACTAAATACCATATTTACAACTCTTTTCAGACATAAAATTATTCTCATTAATTTTTTGCTTAAAACTATTACGCAGTTAATTTAAATTTCCAGAAAGTTCTATAGCGCGGCGCGCTGTGATTGGTCGATATTTTCTTAAACAAAATAAAGTTGTTTATATTAACTATTGTCAAATCGACCTTCTATACAAACATATTGAGAGTTGTAAATACATGGTAAAACTATATTTAATACATTATTTAGTCAATTTTTCCGTATTTTCATTTTTTAAACAAATAAATATTCCTTAATCACTTTCTCGTTTAAAGTCATTTTTGCCGTTGTGAACAGTCATTTTGGCCGTCTCGAACATTTCTCCCGCCGTGCAGCGTCGCGAAGACCCGTCGCAGCGGCGCTGCATAATTTCGGTGAGAGACGTTGCCTCTACTTCGGCAGCGGCACGAGTTTTCTGGTTGGCCTCTTGATTAGTCCATTCGCTGTGCGTACCTCCACAGTGCGGATCTGTCCGTCCGCCCCGGGGTATATGTTTTCAATCCTTCCTCGTGGCCAGGTGTTACGAGGTAACTGGCTGTCAGCTATGAGGACTGGATCGCCCACCTGGAGATCGGTGCCTTGACCGTGGGCCTCCCGCCGGTTTTGAAGTTCCGGCAGATATTCTTTGACCCAACGCTGCCAGAACATGTCAGCGAGTATCTGGGAGCGTCGCCAGTGTTTTTTGCTGTTCGCATCTTTTTCACTAAAAACTCCAGGTGTTGGCAGTCTCGCAGATCCTCCCAATAGGAAGTGATTTGGAGTGATGGACTCGTTGTCTTTGCTGTCTACTGAGATGTGAGTCAATGGTCTGCTGTTTACTGTATATTCCACCTCGCAGAGCAGCGTGGTCAAGACATCTTCGTGCGGATGTCTCTCATGAAGGACGGTGTATAGTGCCGTCTTCATGCATCGAACAAGCCGTTCCCACACCCCTCTCATGAAAGGCGCGGAGGGGGTTATAAATCGCCAGACTATGCCTCGTCGGCTGGCTTCTTCTCGGAAGGCCTCTCGAAGCTCCTTGTCGGCACCGTGCATATTGGTGCCGTTGTCCGAGTTAATCTCGGTGGGACATCCTCGGCGCGCTGCGAATCTTCTTAATGCCAGTATGGCAGAGTCTGCGCTGAGATCTTTCACAATTTCCAAATGTACAGCTCGTGATGTAAGGCAGGTGAAGAGCGCCACGTATCTCTTCTGATGCTGACGTCCCACTGTTACGGAGAGTGGCCCAAAATAATCCAGGCCGGTGAACGTGAACGGTCTCTGGTGATGTGCGAGACGCGTGCTGGGATGATCACCGGTGGCTGGCATGGATGGTTGTGCCTTTCTTATGCGGCACTGAACGCATTGGCTTACTATTCTTTTAGTAGTGGGTCTTAGTCTGATTACCCAGTAATGCTGTCGAACCTCGTTGATGATTGGTTCGGTCCCGCAATGATGCAGGCTACGATGCGTCCAATCAATATACAATTGGGTGATGTGATGATCACCATCCAATATAGCTGGCCCTTTCATATCTTCAGAGACTCCTTTTACAGCGGCTATTCGACTTCGTAGCGCAATGATCCCGTCTTTCAATTGTATCTGTAGTGGGCGTAGGCGGCTATCATGGGCGACCCTCTTATCGTTACGGAGATCGGCTATCTCTTGTGTGAAGGAGTCTTCCTGGATGACATGTACCAGGAGCTTTTCGGCCTTTCTTATATATTCGGCCTCCAGTGTGATGTATTTGTTTACATCTTTGCTTTTCACCTGACTGGGAGGCTGCGCGAGACGTCGCGGATTGCACTTCGATCTCCTCCAGTCGGGGTCTTCCTCTCTATTTTTTTTGTCCTTTTATAAAAGGTCCTGTCGGTTGTTTTGCGGCAGAGTGTTATGAATTGAAGCACTCTGGCCGTAGCTCGCACTAAGCGTTCCCATTTCGAAAATTTCGTCGGAACGGGAATGGCCTCTTTATATAGCGGAGCTCTATATCTTTCTGTGATGGTGAGAGATCTTTCTTCACCAGTAGGTTCGGATGACGTGGGTCGTTCTGTTGGCCATGCTGACGGTTCTTTGTATAGAAATGATGGGCCACTGTACCACTCGTGGTTAGAGTCGAAATTGGGTGGTACGTCCCTCGTAGCGGTGTCAGCTATATTTAATTTACGGTGCCAGCGCCAGTCATCCACTTTAGTATGGTCATCTATGTTTCCTCGCTTGTGTGCAGCTCATTGGCCGCGTGGACGCGCTGATACGGGGCTTTAGTGTGTGCCCCGTGTAGCACCCATCCTAATTCTGTGAGCAAGGCGATTGGTTGGTGCAGTGGACCTCTGCGTACTTGTGTGGCTATTAAGAGTCTCCAGTTGTCTTGTCCTATCAGGATCCTAGGGTTGCCTGAATCATATGTCAATTGATCCTTTAAGCCTTTCAAATGCTTACAATTTTCTATGTCTGTTGCACGCACAGTCTGCGGCCCCAAGTTTAGGCTGGCGACCGTGCGTGCTCTGAATGGCACCCTTTTTCTATGGAGACTCTTTAGTGACACTTTGACTCTTTGGGAGTCCGGCGAATCGAGGGTAGTGTTTCCGATAGTTGTGATCTTGAATGGGTCCAACCGCCCTTTAGCTCCAATTTGATCGGCAATCTCTTGATCCATTAACGAGACTGTCGACCCATCATCCAGCAGAGCGTGTGTGTTTATTGCTCCCGCCGGTCCAATTACTCGAACTGGAATTATCTTCAAGTAAGCTTGATGCTTTGATACAGCGAATGAGTTTGCCACTGTTTCTTGAGGTTCTTTTAGTGGGCCCTCTGTCTTTTCCTTTCTATTATTATGAAGGAGTCGATTGTGTGTCGCGTTGCATCCTTTTATTCCACACTTCGTGGTTTTGCATCTGTGTGTCTGACTTCTATAACGCAGACACCGGAAACATAAATTCCTTTGCTTGGCGAGTTGCCATCTTTTATCAATATCTGCCTCTTTAAACTTGTTGCAGTCGGATCCGTAATGACCCTCTTTTTCGCACACACTGCATTTCGGAGACGGCTTAGTGGTAGCCGTGTGCGTCCTATGCACTGGACGATTATTTTGCGCTCCGCTTATGATCTCAGGAGGCGCAAATGCACTACAGTAGCGAGCTTGTTCGGTGATAAATTCACTGAAGGAACCGAGGTCTGGTCTTGAGTCATACTTTTCTGTATAAATTTTATACCACTGCGCGCGTATAGAGTTTGGCAGTTTGTCTGTGAGGTGTCGTAGCAGCTCTGCGTTAACGAGGTAATGGTCTCGCTTGAGTGCTCGAAGTGTGACGACGCTTCCCCTCACTTTGCTCGCGAATGTACAAATATCTCTGGGTGCCTCTGTACAGCGTGGCAATCCCCGTAATTTATCGGTTTCTGCTTGCGCGATTGAATCTGGACGCCCAAATTGTAGCTCCAGTTCTCGCATAATCTCATCTGGTTTAGCATGCCCGATGAGTTCCGAACTAACTGTTTCCAAGGCTCTTCCTTGTAGACTTCTTCGTAGTCTAGCAGTATTTTCTATGTCATTGAAGTAGCCTCGGGTTGTTTCATAAATGGCACGGAACGAAAGCCATTCAGTATGTGCTCCGCTAAAGCTCGGCAGTGTCATTATCGCTTTTGATGCTGCGAAAGTATTTGACGATGCACTCTCTGGTTTTGGTTTATCAGCGAGTGCGGCTATAGCGGACGTGAGCTCCGATATGAATGGTCGGAGCACCCTGTCTTCATTGCTGACAGGTGCCTGGTTAGGTCTTTTTATTATGGGATTCTTGGTTGCTTCTTCCGGTTGGGGATCCTGGTGGGCGGGCTCTGATACAGCAGGTAGGAGCCCCCTGTCTTCATCAACCTTGGAGTCCTGGCAAGCCTTCTGAGGTACGGGACTCTTCGGTATATTTTCAGCATTGGGATCCTGGTAGGTGAGCTCTGATACAGCAGGTAGGAGCTCCCTTTCTTCATCAACCTTCGAATCCTTGTTTGTGAGCTTCATCGGCGGCTCACTGAGGTCGACAACCTCCGGGGGTGGCTTTGTGATGTTTTTATTAAGTGGGGCCTCCCCACCGGTGGTTGCGCCTTGCGTTGGCTTTTGTTTGGCTACAGAATTTTCGAGCCAAGATCGGACATACTCACTTTTGGAGTGACCATCCTCATCATAGTCGTCCGATTCATCATCTTCTTCAGCCATTTGTAATGAGATCTGTGCGAGTTCCAATTTTATTCTCAGCACTTCCTCACGAGCCTTCAAAACCTTTTTATTGGGCCGAGTGGTCTTCTTTGACCTTGTACTTTTATCGGTGTGGCCCCTTGGTGGCTCTTCGGCGCGGGAATATACCCGGGCTGTTGGCGGTGATGCACAGCGAATGTCATCGTTGCCTTCTATTTGTTTCCTCTGCTTCGGTGTACCAGCTTTAACAACGGCTGGCACTGGCAGGTGTACCCCCCCATCGCAGGGGCAAGCTATCTGTTCTCTCTGCTTCGGTGTACCGGCTTTAACAACGGCTGGCACAGGCAGGAGTACCCCCCCATCGCGGGGGCAAGCTGGCGCCTCAGCGCCTTCTGTTGTGGATGGTGAGCGTGGTGGCATCTGGTGGCGGACGGTGTCGGTATTGTCCGACGGTCCATCATCCAGACCGACAGTCCACGCCATGGTTCCCCTTCCTTGCGAACGAGTGATCGGCATCTTGATTCTGAAATTTCAGCAACTTTAAAACGGTAGTGATTATTTACCCGGTTCCGAAATACTAACGGATTGACGAATCCCGTTCGAATGACCAGCGTATGTGGTCCGGTGTATACGGATGATTCGGCTCAAAGGACCATAAAATGGTCCGGCTGGCAGTTCAATCGGAAGGATCCGGCTCGAAGGACCATAAAATGGTCCAGCCGGCAGTACAGGTGGAAGAATCCGGCTCGAAGGACCATAAAATGGTCCAGCCGGCAGTACAGGTGGAAGAATCCGGCTCGAAGGACCATAAAATGTGCCGGACGGGCGTAAGTCTCCGGAGTAAATGTTGTCGGAGATACCCCGCGAGTCGCTCACGTCCTACACCTGTAGGTTCCAGACTCCTCCAACTGCCGTCTTTCACTGCCGTCTCTTTGGTTGCTGCGGATAAACTGTGGACTGAGGTTCAAAATTAAAATGCACGATTTGTAAATTAAAATAGCAAGGGAGTGGCCAGCGGATCGACTAATTAATTTGTCGCGAGATTTTACACTGTTATTTATTTATCACTATTTTTCAACTATGATTGTTCACTATATATTTTAAAACACAGATTTAATTAAACACACAGCAATATTAAAATTTCTATTGGTTTTCTAAAATTTCTATTCGTATTTTTAAAATATCTGTTGGTAATATCAAATTTCTATTGGCAGTAACAAGTTTCTATTGGTATTCTCTACAATTTCTATTGGTAATTTTAAATATCTATTGAAAGTAACAAATTTCTATTGGTAGTATCCAAAATTTCTATTGGTAGCAGCTGGTTTTCTAACACTACTGACTAGCAGCTATTAATCAACTAAAATTAGTTGAATTTAAACACTTTTGTAACTGCGAATATCAGTTACCACTTTTTCCGTCTAGCTAACACTTTTCACGAAATGTAACGGCGAAATTTCCGTTACCACTTATTTCAGCTAGCCAACACTTTTTCACTATATGTAACTGCGAATATCAGTTACCACTATTTTTGGCTAGCTGACACTATTTTTCTATGTGCAACTGAGAATTTTCAGTTGCCACTTTTTCCGACTATGTGTAACTGCGATTTTTCAGTTACGACCTTTTTCGGCTAGCTAAACTTTTCTATTTCACTTTAACTTTTCACTGTGTTCTGCTACTAGTCACTTCAGCTACTACCGGATACTGCTGCTTGTTACTGGTAGTTCTTCCTACTACAATGTTACTGTGATTTGCCCCCATAAGGTAGACTTCGGCTATACTCTATAGAGAGCCGCTTGCCTATTCCCATTTTCCTCTTTATTTTCAATCATCTTTCTTTATGCAAATGGCACAAATTGCAACTTTTGTATATAATACAAATCTTAACTCTAACATGCTATACATCATTAAATAGACATTTTTGTTCTACATTAGTATGCGATAAAGGATAATTAATATATTTACATTTAACAAAGTTATTCATTGAAATGTCCTAAACTTTTACACTAATTGGTCATATTAATTCTTTAATTATCCTATAACTTTTAAATCGTGCTTAATTATACAAAATATTTCTTTATTATAACGATCTATACATCATATGCTAACTAAATACCATATTTACAACTCTTTTCAGACATAAAATTATTCTCATTAATTTTTTGCTTAAAACTATTACGCAGTTAATTTAAATTTCCAGAAAGTTCTATAGCGCGGCGCGCTGTGATTGGTCGATATTTTCTTAAACAAAATAAAGTTGTTTATATTAACTATTGTCAAATCGACCTTCTATACAAACATATTGAGAGTTGTAAATACATGGTAAAACTATATTTAATACATTATTTAGTCAATTTTTCCGTATTTTCATTTTTTAAACAAATAAATATTCCTTAATCACTTTCTCGTTTAAAGTCATTTTTGCCGTTGTGAACAGTCATTTTGGCCGTCTCGAACACATGGCAAAACATATTATACGTATCACTGACACATACACAATTCACTAGTTGCGACGCTAATAAGCACACTTTATATATTATGCTTACTTACAAATATCACATAACAAAACTGTATGTACTAAATAAATGTATTAAGTTGACAATTCACATACTATAAAATTAAACTAAATAGTTTGAATCTGCAATACCAAAATGTAAGGGGTCTAAGAACAAAAACACAGGAGTTCTACAACAACATCTTGAACAATAATAGTGACATAATAATAGTTACAGAATCGTGATTGCACGACGGTATTCTTGATGCGGAGCTCTCCGACTGTAGGTACAATATCTTTCGCCGGGATCGCGGCGGCAATAGACGTGGTGGCAGCGTTATAGTTCTGACTGCGGAACGGTTTTCTGCAAAGGTTCAACCCGATTGGTCTCATGATAATCTTGAATGTCTCTGGATTACGATAGATACGAGAGACCTTGGCACTAGTCATAACTTACACATTTGCGCAATTTACCTACCTCCAGACAGCATGTTGCCTCAACGTTTACAAAGTTTCACTGCTTTATTGTCTTTTGTTATGTCCTCAAATCCAGAAGATTTGTTTTTGATATGTGGCGATTTCAATCTTCCTTGTGTTCAATGGACATCGGATGGCCACACACTATTGAAAAAGGGCAGTACCGATTTGCAAGACTCTGCAGAAAACTTACTAAATCAGATTAGTATTCTTGGTCTTCACCAGCACAACTTACATGTAATATTCTTGACCTGATATTTACCAACTTTATTGTAGAGGTTAGTAAATCGATTACGCCGCTCGTACAGGAAGATGTTTTTCATCCCACTCTCACAATTGACGCCGCGGACATCGTGACTTCTCGCATGTCACACAAAGGACATTTTAAATACCAAACAAACTGGCAGGATACACTTAGTGTAGGGTCACTTGAGGACGCTGTATCGTGTTTCTACAGTCTAATATATGACCTAATTAATAAGTTCGTCCCATGTGTGTTCCAAAGAGCTAAGCAACAGTATCCTGTTTGGTATAATAAAGCTCTCATCAACATCATAAAGGAAAAAAATATACTTCACACTCTTTGGAAGCTCTATCATAATCCAATCGACTATGATGCCTTTGCACTTTTGCGAACCAGAGCAAAAAAATTTGCTAAAGAACTTCATAAGGCCTATATAAAAAAATCTGAATACAATATTAAATCAAATCCCAAAGCTGTTTGGTCTTACATTAAAAATAAACGTCACAGAAGTTCGGGCTATCCTAAATATATGCAATATGGCAACAACACTCTGCAGTGCGGCCAAGACATAATCATGGCGTTTGCAGATTTCTTTAGAAAAATGTTCAACGAGCCTGCTTCAACATACACTAATACCTCAAGAAAATGTCTATCATCTACTAATATCATAAACGACATTCAGGTAACAGATGAGTTGGTGCACAAACAGCTTAAAAGTTTAGACTTGACTAAAGGATCTGGCTCAGACAAAATACCACCAGTTTTTATAGTCAGTTGCGCCGCTTCACTCTGTGTGCCCCTGCGAATCTTATTTAATAGATCTTTAAAAGAAGGAAGCCTTCCATTATTATGGAAGCAAGCACATATAGTACCCATACACAAAAAAGGACAGAAAAACAAAATCGAAAACTACAGACCAATTTCAATATTAAATACTTTTAGTAAAGTTTTAGAGAAAATAGTATATAACAACGTATATCCAATATTAATGCCTTCCATTCCACCCGAACAACACGGCTTCGTTAAAGGTCGTTCGACAACTACCAATCTATCCCTCTTTATGGACGACGTCTTACGTGGGATGGACGGAGGCTTGCAGGTTGACATGATCTATACGGACTTCGAAAAAGCATTCGACCGTGTGGATCATGTCATCCTGCTTCAAAAACTACAAGCACTCGGGATTTGCGGTGATTTATTAAGATGGTTCCAAGCATATATTTTTAATCGCAGCCAAGCTGTGATCATAGGTGGTTACAGATCTGATTATATAAACGTCCCTTCAGGTGTACCGCAGGGATCTCTGCTTGGTCCTCTCCTGTATATAGCTTACCTGTATGATATAGGAACATGTTTACAACACGCAAAATTTCTTTTGTATGCAGACGACAAGAAAATATATATGAATATAAACTCAAAAAAGGATTGTCAGCTCCTCCAGGAAGATTTAAACAGGGTAGCTCTTTACTACAAAAATAACCGCATAACAGCTAATATCGACAAATGTATATCAATCTCGTTTACCCGTAAAATAAAACCTATACAATATTTTCACCACATTGACAGCTATCTCATATCAAAATCAAACAGCGTTAAAGACTTGGGAGTGACCTTAGACAGCAAACTAACCTTTTCAGAACACATTACATTAATAACCACGAAAGCCTACAAAAATCTTGGATTCATCTTGCGTATCACCAAACCTTTTAACGATTTAAGTTGCATTAAAGCACTTTATTTTGCATATGTTCGCAGCGTGTTGGAGTATTGCTCTACTAGTTGGAATCCCCAATATAAAAAATATATCTCAGCCATAGAGGGTATACAGAGTAGATTCCTGCGACACCTCAATTACCGTGGCAGGCGCAAGAGCGAAGACTATCATAGCTCTTGTCTGCATCACAAATTATTAACATTACAAGATCGTAGATGTAAAGCTGACATGATGCTGCTATACGAGGTTTGTACTGGCGCCCTAGACTGCCCACAATTGACCCAGCAGCTTATGAGTTTTTGTACACCAAAGAAACGTACTAGAGTTACGGAATTATTTTATGTACCATCAACTTACACAAACTATGCAAAGAACTCCGTTTCAAATAGGATACTAAGAACATATAATAAATACTTCTCTAGTATTGACCCTTTTTGCATGACCAAGACGAAATTTAAAAAAGCTGTCTCTGAGATCTTGGCAGATCGTTTGACTAATAATTTAAATTAATTTGCTTACTAGGTTGAAGTTGCGACACACATACATATACAAATTATTATATCACAAACACACACACACACACACACACACACACACACACACACACACACACACACGCACACACACACCCACGCGCGCACACACACACACACACACAAAACTAGCGCTTAAAATATATTAAATATTTTTTTTAATTTCTTATTTATATTTCTGTACTTGTTTAAATAACTAAATTATTATTATTATATAGAAATTGACCTTTTTTGCTATACGCTGTATACTAATTGTTAACATTGCTGATGACAAAAAAAAAAAATTCATGCAAAAAAAATGTAAATCTATAAAGGCTTCTATATAACATAAAATGTTCTCTTGTTTATATATTTTTAAATGTACAAGCTTTAGATTTTGTTACAATAAAAAAAAATTAATAAATAATCAATGCATAAACATGTTTAATTAAAAATTCAGTGTATGTATTATGATTATAACATATACGAGTATACTGATTGGGGTGTCTGAGGGTGTGCGTTAATTACGTTATATATTGTATATATTCTTTTAGATCTAATGAATTTATTACCGAAAATAGTGCTAATTTTTCTTCAAAGGTTTTAACTATTCTAAGCCACTTTGATTATTGTCCAATATAAAAGTAACTGTAAATGCAGCCGAAGCGAAACGAAGAGATTCGCAATATGGCAGGTTTGAAAGATGACCTTATCACAAAAATTGATAAGGACGTGCTTCGATGGTTTGGGCACGTTGAGCAAATGAGTGTAGACCGAATAGTGAAGAAAATATATTTTTTTTTTTTATTTATTTATAAGGGTCACCGACAAATGATACACAGATACTAAAAACAAGATCCAAGCATTGAGAGAAACATGAAATGTGCTCACCCAGTTATAGGCAACCACAGCTTACACAGAGTAATGTTGCGAAAAGTTAATTATCATAAAATTTAATATTACAGTAGCAAAACTGCGTATTTATGATAAATTAAAAAGGGTTTACATTCATCATTAAGATTCTAAATAAAGTAACATTTTTCTTCTGAAAACATTTAAATTGTCACTGAAAATATCAAAATCAGAAGGCCTAGATATATCATTATACAGTCTAAACATTCTGCATAATGCTGAATTAAGACCGAGGTTAGTCCTATGAGGTGGGACCATAAACAGCTTGTAGACATTCAATCGTGGTAATCTGCTTGGAGCATTAATTTTAACCATTTCCAGTAATTGAGAACAGTCGATGCCATTATTGCACAGTTTATAGAGGAAGCTCAAATCCAAAAGTTTCCGCCTGTTATATAAGGAAGATATACGGAAATGTTTTAGCCGTTCATCATATGAAGTTAAGGAGCGATGTCGGTTAAATTTCAATGCTAGCATACTAAGAAACCTCCGCTGTATTCGTTCAATTCCACTCTTATGAACCTCATAGTAAGGTGACCAAACTTGAGAACAATATTCAAGGTTGCTTCGAACTAAGCTGTGAAAGAGTAGTAGTAAAGTTTGAGTATGTCTGAACTGTCTGGTGTTTCTACATAAAAATCCGAACATTTATAATTAAATTAAAGAAAATATATAGCGCGAAAGTAAATATTAAAAGGTGTCGAGGTAGATCGAGACTAACTTTCGAAGAACATGTGAGCAAATTGCTCGAAGAGGGGAGGGTCAAGAGTACTCGGATACCTAGACGTATATGTATGAAGTAGATAATGAATCTGAAAGAAGCGAAAGAGGTATGTAAGGATCGTGACATTTGGTGATCTGTTCTCTCTGGCTACCCCGTCAGGGATTGTGCGTGTAGATAAGTAAGTAAGTAAGTATTTTTCCTATACCCGGGGTTAAATTACGTTGCTGTATAGCGTTTGTCTCATTAAGGAAGATCTCCTTTATATTTCAATATCTAGTTTATTATAAAAAACATTAATATTGGATGCCGCTTTATTCATGTAAATTGAACAAGCAAACAAAATTATACGTATTTCTGTGAAGCCAATTCTGGCTCTTCGGAGTTTATTTTATTTGAATAATTCATAACCTCATTTGATTCGGTTTTCTGTAATTATTGTCATTTACTTAACTATAGATTGATCATCAGTAGTATTAATTTCAGGTACCAAAACTTTAAAATTGCTTTAGCCTGTCTATATGTACCAAGTAAAATCAAGTTTTACTATGATTGCATAAAACACACACACGCACGCACACACACACGCACGCACGCATGCACGCACGCACACACGCACGCACGCACGCACACACACAAACACACACACACACACACACACACACACACACACACAATTTGTAACAATCGTTATTTATTTCTTTTGCTGCCTAGTTCAGGAGTAAACATGGTTTTATACAATAAATATATTTATTATTATTACTATGATGTACATATTAATATAATTCTCTTATTTAATTGAGGTGTATAAATACGTATGAGGTGTATAAATATACATTAAATATAGTAAAATAAATTTTGTAATTATAAATTAACTTAAAATTAAATTAACCTCACATAATATACATCATACCGGTAGACGAAGTGTAGTGTCCCCCCCCCCCCCCCCTCTCCAACTAGATGGAGTAACAACCTGGTAAAACATGCAGGAAGTCGATGTATGTACATCGCTCACCGTGATTTGTGGCATTCCTTGGAGGAGGCCGATGTTCAGCATTGGACTTATGAAGTTCTGTAAGATACAGCTGGACAAAAGCCTTTTTATTTCTAAATGGATTATGACGCAATTAGTCAGACGCGTTACTTCGGAGAAAGTTCTTATATTTTATACCCCAAACATTACTAGGCATGTTTGAAACATGTAGCGTAGCACCTGAGCTACCATAAACGCTACGGGGAATAATAACACTGACACATGACCGAGACGGGTAGGTAGGAAGTTAATGTTATATTCACTTATCTCATTGTGCAAAGTTTACTTTAGCACCCTACTTAAAACATGTTAATGAGACAACTTTAACGGATTTATAAAAAAATAATTCTTTTTCGAAATCGACACGTTACCTAAAACGCTATTAATTATTTATTGCGTTGTCTTATATTTAAACATTCAAACAAAAACTTTACTCCTTTGTTGTGAAATTAAAATAATTAGAAAGTTCTGAATTGCTGGAGCTAAACTTGGTGGAGTGACGCTGTAGTGATTACCATAGTGTATTTATTTTATAATTGCACTGTAGCTGCTGAGAACTTAACTATCTAATTGCCACGGTAGTCGTAAACGCGACTGCTATGCAGTCTCCGTTGAGACTAGCCACCGTAATCGAAATCAGGTCTAAGGACATTATTCTTATTATTATTATGCTGTATTTAGTATATTATTAAGTGAATAAAATGTTATCAACACATGGATGCTGTGTTATCCTGTTCGTATAATAATTTTGTTTTCTTGTTTTTCTTCCGTAACACACACTCTCTCACTCTACTTTAAACACCTTTTTAAAAGACCGGCAACGCATCTGAGATTCCCCTGGTGTTGCAGTTGTTCATGGGCGTCAGTAGTCACTTACCATCAGGTGAGCCGCATGGTCGTTTGCCACCTCTCCTATAAAAAATATAATAATAACAGTGGAAGTAGAAACGTTGTTACATTAAAAAATACATTTTAAAAAGATTTACGATTCACTATTGTTAAACTAACTTTATTCGTGCAACAGAACCAAGAAGAAGGGCTTAAAGAATTTTCACGGCAACACGTAACATATTTTCTCGCGAGCACAGTGGAAGAGAAAATTTAAAACTTTTATGTTTTATAAAGAATTAAATTGAAGGAAACTCAAAAAGGAACTCGTTCCGAGGTTCATACAGTTTGATTCCACTGTTTTACCTGTGTGTGTGTGTGTTACGTCAGTAAAATGTTTCGTTTAGTATATTTTTTTTAAATATAAGAGGCATTAGTGCATGCAGCTCACCTAATGGTATGTGACTAGAGCTGTCCATGAACAAATGCAAACAGATGAATTAAATTTCTTTTAAAAAAAGAATAGGCTCTTTTCTTGAAGGTCCCTAAATCATATTCGTATATTTTCAATAGAAGTTATGACATTACTTCACTGCACATGGACTGTATATAATATGTTCTATTACAATTCACAACCGGTACCTATACCTATCAATGTAGAACTAGGTTCGAAAAAAATTTATCAAAAAAGGGGATAGTACCAAGACTTCAAAACTCGAAACTATATGTGTACACAATTATTGACTCAGTAATCGAAACTTGGGTCCAAGCCTCAGTAAGCAGACACTCGTGACGTTTAATAAATATGGAACAAATGTTAAAAACCTCGAAAGCGTATCCTATTTCAGGGCTACAGAATCAGGGAAAATTGTGTGATTAATATAAAAGAGAGTTGTAAGAAGTCGTTTGAACTTAGCATTAAGAGACACAAAATTGTCAAATTGTCGACAGATGTGTAGCAGACATCTGTCGACAATTTGACGAGCCTCGTTCGAGTCGCGCCGCTCCTCTTTTACATTAAATGCACTAGTGTCCAGCAAAATTATGCTTATTATAAATCGAATCATCACATATAAAAATTAGACTTGTATGAGTTTCCATTCAGTTACGTTAAAGAATGTTACAACATTTTTATTAATGTTCCTATTAACAACTATCCGTCATATAATTTTATAGAATAAAGGTAAAAAACGAGCGAAAAGTCCAATGATGGGTAAGAGAATGCTGTTGCACATAGGCATTTACATCTATCTGCTATGTAAACGTCTACGGGCAACACCCTTGAGAACTAAGATGGAATGCTTGTTTTTTATAAAAAGGGCCTCGTGTTAGCATTAAGCTGCTATTTTACGTTGTTATTATGTGAGTGCGAGATCATTTCCCGATCGAGCTGACGCATTCGTGCTACAATCATGAGGCTTAGCTTTCCATTGACGTCAGTGGAGTTTGGTGTTGATACGTATTTTTACAGAAAGATTACACTATTATAAGCATACACACAAAGTCTCAATATACGGAAACGCGTAATTTTTGAGAAAAGAATAATTGAAAATCAATTATTCTTGCAATGTTTATGTCTAATCTGCTAATAAACTGGCGCCATTTTGTAATGTCATTGTCGATGTCAATAGGGATGTCGATTCTTTCCGAAAAAGGTCGATTTTTAAATTGATTCAAATCGTAAGCTGATGTAACAGTTCACAATAAATCGATTTCTAAAATATCTATATTTTTTTAATGTTTCTATTTATAATATAAATATAAACCCGTTTTATGAAAAACAAGAAAGATACCATGATAAATGATCTCTTATTGAAATTTGTTTTATTTAACAGTACCTATTAGGGCAGATAACAAATAAAATAGGTTAGGTTCAACTTATGTCAAAGAACCGAATTGATTGACCCCGACTCCACCTGGTACGAGTCTGTCCTACCCCTAGAGTGGTTTTATAGAGCCGGAGGCGCGTAAGGGGAGCAGCCTCCGCCTGCTGTAACAAATCGTAGGGATCGGACGAGCCGGAGCGGCTGAGGTTGGTCGCCGAAGCCGAAGCTGCGGAGGCGAGGAGGGATGCCTGCGATTTGTTACGCTAAGGCGTAGAGGTTGCTCTTCCCGCAGCGCCGGAGACGTAGCAGTCTCAAAATAGATACAGAAATCCTTATGAATCAGTCCCCTTATTTTTTTATGATGAAGGGGATTTTTTTCTCATAAAATGGATTTATATTTACATTATAAATGCAAACATGAAAAAAAAATCGATATTTTAGAAATCGATTCCTCGCCTCCGCAGCTTCGGCTTGTTGGTCGCCTTCGGCGACCAACCTCAGCCGCTCCGTCTCGTCCGATCCCTACGATTTGTTACGCTAAGTCGTAGAGGTTGCTCTTCCCGCAGCGCCGGAGACGTAGCAGTCTCAAAATAGATACAGAAATCCTTATGAATCAGTCCCCTTATTTTTTTATGATGGAGGGGATTTTTTTCTCATAAAATGGATTTATATTTACATTATAAATGCAAACATGAAAAAAAAATCGATATTTTAGAAATCGATTTTTTAGGAATCGATACATCAGCTTACAATTCGAATCTATTTAAAAAATCGATCTTTTTCGGAAAGAATTGACATCCCTACTGACAATAATAATAAAAATGGCGTCAGTTTCACGGTAGGAATTGACTAAATATTGCAAAATTATTTGATTTACAATATTTTTTTCTCAAAAAGTACGTGTTTCCGTATATTGAGACTTTGTGTGTGTGCTTATAATAGTGTAATCTTTCTGTGAAAATTCGTATCAACACCAAACTCCACTGACGTCAATGGAAAGTCGTACCAATCATGAACTTGATGAATCCATGCCGCAGTAGCAGTAGAGCTGTAGCACTAAAGGCCATGGGTTCGAATGCCCCACGGAAAAAGTATTTGTATGGCTTACAAATAAATTATCCGGATCTGGATGTTTATCCTTGCGTATTTTATATTTGTAAACTGCACGATACAGGAGAAAATCCTAGTGAGGGTGTAACGTTTTTTAGAGACAAATAACAAAACAAAAAATATAATAATGTTGCAGCATTGCTCTTTCACATATAAATATTATTATTTTTACCCCGTCACACATTCTATTGTACTAGTTCAGAACAGCTTCTCTATCTTTCTCTTATTGTGTTCTTTGAAACCATTGCCAAATGTATATATTATAGAAATTGTCTTAACAAAATTTTTCAAAATAGACGCCGTGTGAACCATCTACGTCTACCGTAACAGCTTTTGAAAGGGTCACTGCTGAACATAGTCCTCCGCCATAGATTGGCTCTTAGGGAAGATGTTTGCTATAGTTACTATGCTTGGAGGACAAGTTGCTGTGGTTGTTTTATTTCAGTTGTTATAAGGAAGAATGGCGCTGCTGTTTATCTCCTGAGTTTATTTTCCCGTGTTGCCTCTTACGATACCCACGGGACGATATGTGGTAGTGGATATTCTAAAACAGTCACTATATGGTGACCATCTCCACCTACTTACTTATAAAATAAATTTAAAAATTTATACATACCTAATATATAATTCACTTCAATGTTACAGAATAAGAAGCCAAAATGTGTTTGCTACAATATTTATTACAAGCGGCCAAGTGGGGAAGAAATGTTCTCAAGTGGCAGTCTCGTACCGGCAGGTGAAGTGTAGGGCATCCCCCTATTAGATGAAGTGACGACCCAGTAAGACGTGTAGAAGTCAATGGATGTAGGTAGCTCGGGATAGTACTTTGTGGCATTCCTTCGTGGCCTATGTTCAGCAGTGGACTTGTGAAGGGCTGTAATGACGAAGATGATGATTATGATTCTCCACTAACCTTATAATTATACATCCTAAAGGGAATAATTACTTAAGTAAGAATTACTTACTTACTTAATTACTTACTAACTTTTTTAAATATTATTCACATTTCACATTTCGCAAATAACGTTCGGCACTATTCGGCGCAAAATTTAATAAATTACACTGCTAATGTTGGACAGCGCGAATAAATGCAACAAACGTTGATTTGCAACTACTTATGATTATTAAATATTACTTACTATACTTTGATGGAAAAAAAACACTCAATGTTACACAAAGATACGCTTTTTGATTTTCCTAACGATCATTTTGAAAAATATTGGTACTTTAGACGTAATACGTTCATACATAAACAGACAGACAATGGCAGGCAATTATTCTAAAAATGATATCTTTATTATTATTATTTATCATTTTTAGTCTTCTCTCAATCATTTTTGTAACAAAAATATACAATGTTCAGACAACTTCAGTATATATATTTATTATGTTAAACAGTAGACAAAAGCAACCACCTGTCCCTCCTCCTAAATCAATTACCATTAACAAAACTTACATTTACTCTCCCAACACGGCTGGTCCCCGTGAGAGTAGTAGACCACAACCCTCCATATGTAATGGAGGAGGCCTTCACCCGCAAATGGGTACCCAAATAAATAAGTAAAATATGTAACAATGATTAGTAAAAAAAAAAGAAAGTAATAATTTGAATATTATGTAATCATAACTAATCTGCTGCAAATTGATTTTCATAACATGGTATAATTAACCATTACATATTTTATTATTGTTATTATAATTAATGGATTTAAATTGTTTAATTATGTAATCTCATTTCATTATTTTATATTTTATAATTATAAACTGTAGTTAATTGATATTTGATTTTAATTATATTATATAATGATTTATTGAGCATAATTTATAAAATGTATTCTAAATTCTGGCAAATTTTATATCTAAATGTCTGTTGAAGTTTTCTTTGAAATGATTGGTTTTGTAAATGTAAATGAAATTTTGTTAAATATTTAATTTTATGTAATTCTTTTTTGGGAAATAAAGGCTTAAATAAATAAATAAATAATTAAATATGTTAAAACGGAGGAAAACCGGTACTTGAAGTCCTTCAGAGGCTCTTTTATTCCGTCCTCTATTGTAGCACTAGATAGGAGACGTGGAGCAAAAGTATGGTAGCCATGTTCTTCAAGAAAGGCGACAATGCTCTCTTGAATAACTACAGACCGATTTACCTTCTGAGCCGCGTCTACGTACTGTTTTCAAGAGTCATTACGAATCTTCTCGCAAGCAGACTCAACGACTTCCAGACTCCAGAACAATCCGGTTTTCGAAAAAGCTTTACCACAATAGACCACATACATACCCTTTAACAAGTTATACAGAAGATCGACGAGTACAATTTGCCACTATGTCTTGCGTGTGTGAACTATGATAAATTCTCTGATTCCGTCGAAATTGGGCGGTGCTACAGTTCCTTCAGCGGAGCCAAATTAACTGTCGGTATATCGAAGTGCTGAAGTGTTTGTACAATAGGGCTACAATGGCTATCTGAGTACAGAACCAGATTACCAGAGTTTTTAACAGTGGTAGAGCCACGCGGCAGCTTTTACTGTCGCACGGATGGGCCGGCTCGAACCGGGGTGGTACCACGACCTCACAGAAAACCAGCGTGAAGTAGAGGTTTACCTCTGCGTTTCGCTTGGTGAGTGCAGGTGGCCGGAGGCCCTTTTTACTGGAAATGAGACATTCAATCTTAGTCCTCACGGGTGACAACGCATCTACATTTTGATTTGTAATAGATAGATGTAGATGTCTATGGGCCGCAGCAACCACTTACCATCAGGTGGACTGTGTGCTCGTTTGTCACCCTTATTCTATAAAAAAAAAAAACAAACCAATCCAACTGCAGAGAGATACAAGACAGGGTGTCGTTATATTTCCGAAACTCTTCAACGCTGCATTGGAAGAAGTTTTCAAGCTACTGGACTGGAATGGATACGGTATTTACATTAATGGCGAGTCATCACTTATCTTCCATTTGCCGACGATATAGTCCGTATGGTAGAATCACTGGAGGACCTAAGCACTATGCTCAATATCCTCAATAGTGCCTCTCAACGGATAGGTCTTATGATCAACATGGACATTACGTCTACTCGTATGTCACACCTATGCCGGTAGTTGTTGGGAGTACTAACCTTGAAGTTGTTGACGAGTATGTTTACCTGGGACAAATAGTCCGACTAGGTAAGTCCAACTTCAAACGAGAGGTTAATCGACGGATTCAACTCGGCTGGGAAAATTCGGAATATTACGACACATTTTCCTCAAAACTATATATAGTATACCTACCAAAACTTGAAAACGAGACTGTACAAGCAGTGCGTGTTGCCAGTGATGACATATGGAACTGAGACATGGTCCTTCGTTGCTGGCCGGATGAGGAAGCTCAAGGTCACTCAGCGAGCTATCGAGAGGGCTATGCTCGGAGTTGGTCTGCATGATAAACTTAGAAATGAGGATATCCGCAGTTAAACCAGAGTAACCGACATAGCCCAACGGATTAGTAGTAAAATGAAGTGGCAATGAGCTGGTACCTGATATGTCATACAGGAGAGGTTGATGGATGCAGGTGGCTAAGGACCGTGCTTTTGTGGCATTCCTTGGGGGAGGTCTATGTTGAGCAGTGGAATTGTGAAGGGCTGTTATGATGATGATATGTTAAATGATTGCTAATGTAAAGTACACATTTACACATAAAATCTTAACCATTCATTGCGGATTTCCAGTCTTGGTGACTCAAAAGCTAAGCGGTGGCCATAAATTCCATACTACGCGAGTAAGGCTAATTTGATAATTATATAAATATTTATTTAATAAAAAATATTCTATTCATCGCAAAGAATCCTGCTTGTCAATATATGAAGTCCGCTACGCACACCCTGAAGCAACGAGGCGGACTAATCGTTCCAAAACCCTTTCATAAATGAGAGGAGGCCAATAGCCAGCAGTGGGACGTATGTATTCTGCAACTTAAATGAACGGTTTTTATTGCGTTTGCAGCACATATGGTACCAGGGAGACTGAAATGAGAAATAATTGGGTTAAAGTTCGTAAAGATTAGTTTCGTCTAACAATTCTTTTTTTTTTTGTTTAATGATGTGCATATAAATACTCGTATTAGAAACCGATGAGTATACAATAATTACATGACCATGATCCAGTATTCATACTAGGATCACCGCAGCTCATAATAAATGCGTCTTGTTTTAGTTTTTGTAAAGTATAGTAAAAGAAAGTAAAGAGATACAGCCTATATATGTTCCACAAAGACAAAGGCTTCTCACTTTTTTTTATATTTTTAGAGGGTTTTAAAGCAAGGAACGACTAAGGTGATCTTATGTGTTACGCATATGGTTACATTATGTTATCACCAACAAAAAGTTGCGTTTTAAATAAAATATTTTCGGTTGCTTGTGTATATACACAAAACAACGCCTTCTTTAATGTATTACACATGTTTACTATTTTTATATCTTCTTCTTTTAGGAATATCCGTAGTCTCGTTTAACTTTTTTCATCTAATTATAACTAATATTTCAGAAATAAATATTAATCCCTACACTTTTCTAACAAATTAACTTCCCACACTATAAAATCGTTCAAATAATTAAAAAAAAAAAACATCGCGGATTTGTTCATTGCCCGTCGCGATGCCCCACTTCCTATACCTTAGAAATATTTTCGGTTTCATAGATTCCGGGGATTGAATCCGAGTTGCCCGCTTACTGTACAATTTATAGCAAGCGCTTAGTTTCTAAGCTACCGCGACTCGCAGTTGGCACTCCGCTATTCTCCACGTTCACGGTGAAGATTAATGCCTACCCTTTCTTTCAATAAAAAAACTTGAGAATTTAATAAAACATCCCATTCAAAGAAAGTTTAGTTTGTACAAAATTGATTTCAGCTTCGTAAATATCGAGCTAAAATCCTCCGGGGAAATTGTATACAATACACGAATACATAACTAGTTTAAGGATTTGACGTGCATCATAATGTTAGATATTAAAGTGTTATATGTAGCCTTCGAAGCTTTTGCGCAAGTGGAATAAGGTTATAGAAAGATTAATTATTAATTTGTTTTGTCTTATTTTTTTATAGAATAAAGGTGTCAAAAGAGCACCAAGTCCATCGTATGGTAGGGGGAAATAAAATATTCCTTTAAAGCATAATATTATTTCGAAACATATTACATAATGTTTTGTTTGCAAGGATATTGGTACCAATTCAGATGAACTATGAGACAGAAAACGAGATCTACCAAATAGTAGATCTGCTTTTCTGTCTCATTATTTAATTTTTGACTCCCAATTATAAAATACAATTTTTATATAATAAGGATTACTGGCTCTCTTCCCCTTCAAACCAAAACACATCAGTTTATAAACTTCGGATTTTGCGGTAAAATCAATAAAAATACTATTCATAGATATTTTTATTGATTTTATCATTAGATATTAAAACAATAATTATTCTTGATATTGCTCTGAAAATAATTTCTAAAAGACAGCAACATCACACTTTACACTTTAGGATCCTGTAACGATTTTAAACCATAAGAACACAATAACAAATCATTTTTACTTCGTATTTTCACACTATCAGCACTTTTAAATTGGTGTCAATGAAGTCTACCTTTTTCGATCTTTTATTTAGTTCTTATAGTGTGAAAATACGAAGTAAAAATGATTTGTTATTGTGTTCTTATGGTTTAAAATCGTTACAGGATCCTATGGAAATAAAGGTGATGTAAAATATCCAGTTTTGAGGTGAATGCAGAAAATCGAAACAGAATGGAAAAATGAATTTAAAATAATGTAAAATGATATGTAAGTAGCATAACACTACACACTAAGATTTTCTCCTGTATCGTAGAGGCAGTTTACAAATATAAATTGCACAAGGACAAGCATCCAGACCCGGAACAAATATTTGTAGGCCATACAAATACTTGTTCCGTGCGGGATTCGAACCCGCGGCTCTCAGCGTTGTAACTCATTGCTAAGCAACTGCGCCACGGAGCCGTCAAATGAATAATAATAGTTGTTAATTTTATTTTCGTTACAATGATATTAAAAGGATTTATTTTGTAAAATATTCTTTTCTTCCTTTCAGCCTGCATCTTTAAAAACATTTCTTTTTAGCAACCTACAAAATCGCTTATACATAAAATGAATAGAATGAGTAAAGAGAAGGAAATATAAACATAAAATTAACTTCTCATTTAGCTTTAATTTTCTTCTTGTTTATTTTTTTCGTAAAATACGATTTAAACATTGTTTATGAATAAAACATGATGATGGATATAAAAAATGGAATACGGTTTGCATTGCGTTTTAAATGGGGTTGCTATATATGTACACTTATGGATGTCGTAAGAGGCGATAAAGGGAAAATAGGAGATGGGTAGCGGAACCTTACTGATAGCAACTCAATATAATATTAAACTGCGGTTGCCAACCCGCCTGCCAAGCGTGTCTATGAGCTAATCTATAGGGGAGGTCTATGTTGAGCTGTGGATCACAAGCCCACTTCACACACCACGGCCACAGTCGCACACCACAAAAGAAACCTTCGAAAATATTTTATTAAAATATAATATGTATAATATAGCTTTTATTTAAATGTACCGGTTTCTATAATAAAAGTCGAGTTAAAATTCTCCTGAATGAACAAAAAGTGTTTTCAACATTAATTATCAAATTAGGTAATTTTCTAACACGAATGTGGTAAGCTCAGTTTCAACATAATAAATATTTAAAGGGCAGACGTCCTCCGGGAAATCTCACAAATCGAGACTTCGTTATAAATTTAAGCACAGTTCGATATTAAAATGGATCTAAATATAGTAAACTTTTAGCATATTAAAATAAAAGTTTTCGAAAGAGGTCATTAATTTAATAAAAAGAAAACGTTTAATTCTTTATAATAGTTAGGCGACATTATTAAAATGCAGATGTAGATCCACAACGCTATCCACATATTACATACAATGTTAAATTAAATTGCGGCAGACCCTGAATAAAAGCTTAATAACTAAAACTAAAAAACAAGGAGCTAAAATAATATTATTTCTATATTTTTCATTTTTCAAATAAAGACCTTTTAAAAGCAGGAACATCAGATGTAAATAAGTCTATATTACCATCATTGAAAAACTCGTTATAGGAATGCATCATATGGCGAACTGGCGCGCACAAGCCGGTATTTGTACGACATGTGCTGACGGCGAACAAGTTACGAGTTCGCATAGGTCGTATATGAGCACTTCTAGGAACTGCGAAATTTAAATAGGAAACTAACTCAGTACTGCTAAATTTGTTGTTGACTATTTTATACAATGTTATGGCTTCAAGATATTTACGTCTACATTCAAGCGACAAAACACCAAATTCTCTCAGCAATGGGATACGAGACAAATAAGATTTATGGCATCTATGGTATATGGCATGCAAAAACTTATTTTGGACTTTCTCAATAGCTTCTTTGTATACTTTATAGTAGGGATTCCATATAGGTACGGTATATTCAAGCTGGGAGCGAACAAGAGTTTTATAGAGGTATAAGTGTGTGGTTGTTCGTTTGAAATCAGTAGAAGAACTCATAACAAACCCGTATGTATATTTTAAAAGCTTGCTTGACTATTTTATTAATATGGATGCTTAGCTATAGCTTATAGTCCAAATGAATCCCCAAATCGCTTAAGTCTGTTACTCTGGTCAAGGATTTTTTACAGAGGATATAATTGAAATGGGCAATATTTTTCTTTTTTGTAAAGTTTATACATTGACATGTCGGAATGATCAATTGTAATTTGTTAATGTTGCAAAATGTTGTCAATCCGTCTAGGTCGCTTTGGAAAGATATACAGTGTTCTATATTTTTCATAGTTTTGTAGGCTTTAAGGTCATCGGCATATAATAGAAAATTCGAGTTAAGGAAACATTTGTCTATATCATTAATAAAAATACTAAATAAAAATGGTCCAAGAATGGATCCTTGAGGAACCCTAGATTTTAACAAAACGTCATTTGACGTTACATTATTTTACTACAACTTTTTGGGAACGGCTTTGAATATAGGATGCAAACCTGCGCAGAAAATTATCACGAATACCGTCGAATGCAATCTTGTTAAGAAGAATCTCATGATCCACCTTATCGAAAGCTTTCTTAAAATACTTTAAAGCCGTAAAGGTATATAAATTACTAGTAGTAGATCTATATTTAACGAAACCATGTAGTTCTTCAATGACAGCCTCTTGTAGGATCGGGTAAATTTGGTTCTGGACTAATTTTTCGAGGACCTTCGACAAGACGGAGAGAATAGAGATGAGACGATACTATTCAACATCATATTTTCACCTAATTTTGTTAACTGGAGTTATATTTGCGTGTTTCCACCTCCTAGGAAAAACGCTCTCTGACAAAAACTTATTATAGATAATATGCAAAGGTTTATACATATTTTCAGCACTTTTTTGAAAAATAGTGGAGGAAGGCCATCTGGACCAGGACCCTTGGAAGTGCCTAAATTTTTGAGTTCATTTAGAATTTCAGTTTTATTTCTGATTCAGTTTCAGTAAAGTAAAGATTAGATATTAAAATATCGTGACTTGAGATACAGGATGGAGGCTGCCAATGCGAAAGAGAAGAGGAAGAGTGCTCAAATATTGATTGAAAAAAGTCACAGAACATGTTACAGACCGTCTCGGAGTCGCTAGATTTAAGGTTATGGTAACGCAAAGTAGAAGGGATTTAAGTCTCAGTTTTGCAACTCGATACATAGGTCCAAAAGTGTTTTATATTTTTAGTTATATTTTACTCTAAAGTGTCCATATAACTACGATAGCATAGTTTGCATTGAATCTTGAAGGTATTTCTATATTGGGAAAATTGTACGTAGTCACTTGGGTTTTTATATTTCTTCCACTTAGTCCAGGATATTTGTTTAGATTTAAATGTTTTAATCAGAGGACGGAAAACCAGACAAGAAATCCTCCGAAACAACAACTAGAACGTGGTGCATGTTGTTTTATAAACACTTTCAATGCAGGCTTTAGATGGAAGAGTTTGCAGTAGTTCCGTCCAATTTGTGTTTTCAAGCTTGGAATTAATGAGGTCAAAATCTGCTTTGTGGAAGTTATACTTGGTTAGAGGGCGCCTCTTCGTTGGTTTATACGTCTGATGCATGATTATCGCAATGAAAGGTGGATAATGTAAATCAGAAGGAAGTAGTGGACGCGCGATGAGGCTATAATAGTAGATGAGATGTTAAGAGATGAAAAGGTACAGTAATTTTTCATTAGAATTAAAGATTCCGTTATATTGCGATGCATTTAGAAATGTCATAAAGTTCAATAATAAGGAATCTGTGTAGGCAGATTCAAAGGTAAAGGTTAGTTGCAATAATCAGAAGTAGAGGATGATGATGGAACGCATGTCATACCAGGAATATTATAATCACCAATCACATAAAAGCTATCAGTAAGGGGATTATTAAGACAATCAAGTAAGAGGTCAAAGTATTTTCATATATATCCGGGGAGCTGCGAGCCGAAACATACTCTGCACTAATTACATGTTTCCTAATCTGGATTGTACTAGGACCAGCATACATTGAAGATGTTTAGATTGCAGAGATTGATCCTGGTATTAAATATGGCAGGTCTCAGTCCACGCAGCACCGCCACCAGTACACCACCACCATCCTGTTTGTTGGTAGTTAAGCGGTCTCTGTCACATCTGTAAACCTCTGATCTATAAATTCACCGTTAGCAATGTCTGGAAGCAGCCAGATATCAGTAAGTACAATAACATCGTATTTATTAAATAAAATATTCATGTAAAGTGCGTTTAATTTGGTCTTTATACCTCTACAATTTAGATAATAAATACTAAGGTGATTTGTTTGAGTCCTTTTATTCATTTAGAAAATAAAAGAGCATTGTACTATGTTCGTTTTGCTAAGATAGTGTTGAGAATGAACACAAGCTATTTTAGTATACATTTGTGCCTTATTGTACAGTTAAAAGCCAGATTGTAATGGTTAGTATCTGATGAGAAAAAAAATTGTGTTATAATTTTAAGATTGAAAATAAAAATAGAGAGAAATATTCCTGAATGCTCAAGCAGACGGCTAAGTCGCTCACTCGTTCTTTTAAGCAAGTATTGAGAAAACAGCAGTCAGTGCAGATGATTGAATTGACCAAATACATAAAACGGTTATAAAACGTTATAAATATAATTACGACTAGACTTATTGAATTAGTACAGTCAATACTTTTTAGTGATTCGAAGTTTTTGAGGTCCTCTTCTCCTCGGTTGACTGTCGTCTTTCTCTCTAACATGAATAGCTGAGTTTCTGATCCAGGAATAATTGTAGTGTAGTTCCTTTTCATTCCTCCCGACATTTACAAAATAACTGTTTCTTCTGTAGTGTAAGGTGTTCATTCAAATATATAGTGGTAGATTGGCCCTGAATGCCAAGCTGTTTAGACCTCAGTGATTTTGCTTTACGATATGCAGCAATTATATTATCCCTCTCCCGATAGATCTATCATTTGTACTGTGTGCGTGAGGAACCCGACGTATCGACACTATGTCTGCTTTTAAAATGGGGACTGTTCCAATGGCTTCGATGATATCTATGAGGTTTTCATTTCTACGCTCCGGTACGTTGCAGATTTCAACATTTGTTTGTCTGGCTTGTTGTTCCAGGGAGTTAATTCTATACTGTAGTCTTGCAGTTGCTGATGTGGTATGTTCAAATCTACCTTCTAATACAGTCAATTGAAATATTTTTGATTTACAGGCTCTGCATTGTAGGCTCATTTTTACGCGCAGAAATATAATTGCATAAACGTTGTAATTTACAATAATATTGAACGATTTGAAAACTTTAAGGAAAGAAGATTGTTCCTTCTATTGGTTGTTAATTGAATGCAATTTATGGTTTCCTTGATTTTATTTATATAGAAGTAAATAAAAGAGAATCTAGTTGTAGTGGGTGCGAAGCCTGTTTTTATGTGTATAGTAACGGGCATACAGATAAATAATATTCAACACTTATTACACTAACACATTTATTGCACAGAAATACAAAGTCACGCCAATAATTATATAGTCAGAAGGAGAATGCAACACTTACAAGAAGAAACAAGCTTATAGATATAAAGAAAGGCGGAGATAAGCTTAAGAGAAAATAGATAACAGGATTTAGTACACACGTAAATATTTTAATAGCAAGCGTCTGTAAGCTAAATCAACAATCTCTCTCCGTCGTAGTACGTAACCAACTGATCGAGGTTCAAGGGGGCGTTGCGCTCACGCCACCCGCTTGTAGCCGTTGCCGCACGAGACAGCACCTTATATGGTAATGAATCGATGACACCACCGGGATCGAACCTATGAGCGTCGGCCAACTGGTAAGTATGGTGTTGTGTTATTAGTGTAAAATGTAGTTTGTTAAATGCGTGTGTGTGTGAGAATGTATGTTTGTGTAATATTTTATGTGTGAGTTGCAAGTTCCCCACATCACCCCCCCTCCCGAGACCTGGCTAAGGGCGACAAAAATCGGTAAATTTTACACTACGTTCTGAACGTGTTATGTATTTTTCGGGGTTTTTACATTATTATTAATATCGGGTTTATCTGATGCGTCAAATAGTATATGGGCTGG
Organism: Parnassius mnemosyne; assembly: GCA_963668995.1. Classification (NCBI taxonomy): domain Eukaryota; kingdom Metazoa; phylum Arthropoda; class Insecta; order Lepidoptera; family Papilionidae; genus Parnassius; species Parnassius mnemosyne. The sequence continues at coordinate 2,039,630 of CAVLGL010000093.1, read as the reverse complement.
TTTAAGGCGATCATCTGTAACCGTAACTTCCTTCCCGTTAACCCAGACCTTAAATATTTTGTCGCTTCTAATGAGGACTTTGTAAGGGCCGCTGTATTTAGGCTGCAAGGATCTGCGTGATGCGTCCTCACCTACAAATACGTGGTTGCTGTGGGCAAGATCTTTAAAAATGAAGGCCTTTTTTATTTTTATGGTGAGACAGGCACTGGACATAATTTTTGAGCAAACGTGCGTATGCGGGATACAAATTAGGTAATGTCCGTTATGCTGCTGGCACTGGGCTCAAAAAATTCTCCGGGTAAAGGTCAAAAAATAAAGGTTCACCATACAATAATTCAGCAGAAGATGCTTGCAAGTCCTCTTTTAATGAACTGCGTATCCCTAACAATACTCATGGCATTGACTCGGTCCATTTTTCTCGTGTATGACATATTATGGAAGATTTGAGCTGCCTATGGAATCGTTCCACCAGTCCATTACTTGCCGGATGGTAAGCCGTCGTGCGTTTGTGTTGGAATCCGGTTATTTTGGCGAGTTGTTGGAAAAGGGTTGACTCGAATTGCTTACCGCGGTCAGTTATAATGTCAGTGGGGCAGCCAAATCGAGCTATACAATAAGATAACAAAGCCTTCGCAACCGTTTCTGCTGTTATATCAGCGATTGGAACAGCTTCGGGCCACCTTGTGAAGCAGTCAACACACGTCAGACAATAACGGTAGCCATTCGACAATTGCAATGGCCCTACCAGATCGATGTGAATTTGTTTAAACCTTGTACGCGGTATTTTAAACGTGCCTATAGGTGAGCTAACATGCCGATATATTTTCGAACGTTGGCATGGTAAACACGTTTTTGACCATTCCCGACAGTCTTTTCTAACTTTCAGCCACACGAAACGTTCTGCCACTAACTTGGCGGTTGCGTTAACGCCTGGATTACTGAGCGAATGTAAAGTATTAAAAACTTGTTTTCGGAAAAACTTGGTTACAAATGGCCGGGAAGTCGGTGTACTGACGTCGCAGTACAATGGGGTTCGACTCCAGGGTATAGTAAGTTTTTCCAGGCGTAGTGATGAGTCTTCTTTTATGAGCTTTTCAAGCTCAGGGTCAGAAGTTTGGCTTTTAGCTAAGGCTTCTAAGTCAATAGGCGCCTCCAATGCCTCTACACGCGAAAGTGTATCGGCAACAACGTCGTCCTTACCGGAAATATGTCTGATATCAGTTGTAAACTGGGCTATATAATCTAAGTGCCTATACTGCCTAGGCGAACAGTTGGATTTCCTTGCATGAAATGTGAAACTGATTGGCTTATGGTCCGTATAGTATACTGTGAAATGTTTTGCTCTTAACATGTAGCGAAAATATTTAATAGCCTCATAAATTGCTAGGAGCTCTCTGTCGTAAGGGGAATATTGTGTCTGAGAAGTGTTCAGCTTTCGGGAGAAAAATGCTAGCGGCTGTCATACGTCTTCTTTTAACTGCTGTAGGACAGCTCCAATTGCTTTATCCGAAGCATCAGTGACTAAAGCCAATTTTGCTTGGCAATCTGGATGTGCTAATAACGCAGCCTCAGAAAGGCTTTCTTTGCATGTTTTAAATGCATTTAAAGACTCACCAGATAATGTAATAGGCTGATTATTCTTTATTACGCCTGTCAACAAGGCGTTAAGCGGTGCTTGTATTTCTGCAACACGTGGTAAAAATCGCCTATAAAAATTGACCATGCCCAGAAATCGTCGAAGTTGACGAACATTGGTGGGCAATGGGAAGTTTTTTATGGCTTCAACTTTAGTGTCTAGTGGTTTGGTGCCTGATGCCGAGATGTGATATCCCAAAAAAGATACTTCTCGAGCACCAAAAACACACTTAGACGTATTAATTAACATACCATATTCTTTTAGTTTTTGAAAAATTGCACGCAAATGCTGTTCATGTTATGCCTCGTCCTTTGAAAAAATTAAAAAATCATCCAAATAACAATAGCAGAAGTCGAGTCCCCTTGTCATTTCATCCACAAACCTCTGGAACGTTTGTGCAGCAAATTGTAACCAATGAATGGGAACTCAAAGAGTCCAAAAGGCGTTGTTATCGCAGTTTTTGGTACAACTTCAGGACTAACTGGTATTTGGTTGTAAGCCTTGACTAAGTCCAATGTACTAAAAATTTTGCAACCAGATATACTATGTGCAAAGTCCTAAATGTGCCTGATCGGATATCTGTCGGGCACTGTTCGAGCGTTAAGCATTCTGTAGTCCCCGCAATGACGCCAACCATTATCTTTTTTTGGAACTAAATGGAGTGGCGAAGACCAAGAACTTTCAGAACTAGGCCTTCTGAAAGTTCTTGGTCTATCCCATTATCTAGCATGGATTGGAACTCTTGTTGGGCTATTTTGAGTTTATCTGGAGCGAGGCGACGAGGTGAACAAGAAACTGGAGGTCTTGGTGTCGTATGTATATGGTGAACTGTGTTATGTTGTATAGTGCGGTGTATACCAGCTGGTCGGGTAATTTCAGAAAATTCTGTTAGAATTTGGTGGTATTTTGTGTTACCAGTTAAAACCTTAATTGATGAAATATTGGTTGATCTTACTTGTGAGGCAGTGGCTACTATAGATGTTGTACTATAAGTTATACGTTTGTTACGACAATCTACAATTATACTATAATAGTTTAAAAAATCTACACCAATAATGGGCTTTGTTACATTTGCAACTACAAAACGCCACTTGAATATTCTACGTAAGCCAAAATCTAAGTTTAAATGTACATAACCATAAGTGTCTATATGAGAACCGTTAGCTGCACTTAGCTGGTATGTAGTCCGAGCACGACGTTCACGTAGCAACGACCGAGGGAAGACGCAAAGGTCGCTTCCTGTATCGACCAGGAACTGAGTCTTCGAGATGCGGTCGGTTACGAATAGACGACGAGTTGAGTAGGGGCAATCGTCGGTCGACATCACCTTGGAGAGTCCCTTGGAGTTTTCCGAACGATAGTCGCATAAGCGTACACATTTATCTGCCTTTTCGCCGAATTTGAAGTGGCACCAGCATAAAGGAAAATTTCTGTAGCTGGACTGAGACCTTGATGAAGAACGATCTTTACGAGTATATCGTTTAGAGCGTGATCGTGGTCTGCTTCTTCTGTGCATTAGAGTAAGCGCTTGCACTTTCTTTCTAAGCGCTGCAACTTCTTTCGCAAGGTCGTTGTACACCGGTTCATTATGAGAACGACTTGTTGACGCCACCTGAGGCGATGATGGTACCAGGTCGTGAATCCTATCGGCTACATCCGCTGGTGTCTCGATGGATGTATGCGGTTGGCCTGCTAAAAATGTCTGGATGCCAGATGGAAGACGGCTGATTCAAATGGTTTTAAAATCATAAAATCATCCGAGACCTGTATGCCAGCAAGACCTTGCAGGTGACGGAGAAACTGTGATAGTTTTCTGTCACCCATTTCTTCGTGCATTAATAACTGTGTGAGCTTTTTCTCTTTGGACGTACTCAGCCGCTTAATTAGCTCGTTCTTAAGCTTGTCATATTTATTACTAGTTGGTGGGTTAATTATAATGTCTTTTACCTCCACTGAGTATAATAACGTAATTGAATTTAGTTGCATCACTTGTAATGTCGGATATATTAAATTGACCTTCCACCTGGGCAAACCATATCTCTGGCTCCTCAGGCCAAAATGGTGGTACACGAACTCCGACCTTCATCATCATCATCATTACAACCCTTCACAAGTCCACTGCTGAACATAGGCCTCCCCCAAAGAATGCCACAAAGCACGGTCCTAAGCCACCTGCATCCATCGACTTCCTGCATATCTTAACAGGTCGTCACTCCATCTAGTGGGGGGACGTCCTACACTTCGCCTGCCGATACGAGGCTGCTACTCGAGAACCTTTCTTCCCCATCGATTGTCGGTTCTTCGAGTTATATGGCCGGCCCATTGCCACTTCAGCTTACTAATCCAACCAACGGCTATGTCGGTCACTCTGGTTCTACTGCGGATATCCTCATTTCTGAGTTTATTACGCAGAGAAACTCCGAGCATAGCCCTCTCCATAGCCCGCTGAGCGACCTTGAGCTTTCTCATCCGGCCAGCAGTGAAGGACCACGTCTCAGTTCCGTATGTCATCACTGGCAACACGCACTGGGTGTACTGAAACTGGCTTGTTCGGGAGGATGGAAGTCGTCAAGTCTGCGCGCGAGACGATTCGTAATGACTCTCGAAAACAGCACGTAGACGCGGCTTAGAAGGGAAATAGGTCTGTAGTTCTTCAAGAGAGCGTTGTCGCCTTTCTTGAAGAACAAGACCACCGCACTTCTGCTCCACGCCTCCGGTGTAATGCCACCATGGAGGACGGAATTAAAGAGCTTCTGAAGGACTTCAAGTACTGGTTTTCCACCCGCTTACAGAAGCTCCGCTGTAATTCCATCCTCGCCTCGCTGTAACTCCGACCTTACATAGTTCTAATATAGGCTCATTTTGTGGCGTCTCTGTAGTTGTTGAGCGAGCCTGGGTGCGGTCACCTGCAAACGTTCTAACATCTTCGAACTTGTGCTCGACGTTGCTCAATTTTGTGTTCAATGTGGGTCACCAATGTGGCCGGTGGAACGAAAAGGGGAGATCTCCCGCCGGGAAGGTGTTCTAACCAGGGAGCGGCCAACGCTCCGAGTGGTAGTTCGGAGCTATTCTAAATAAACTGCTTTAATTTCGGAACTATGTTAACGTGATTTAGGCTTCAATGTGTTTCGCTTGGGGTGCGATGACATCGCACTGAAATATGGTAATGAATCGATGACATCACCGGGATCGAACCTATGAGCGTCGGCGAACTGGTAAGTATGGTTTTGTGTTATTAGTGTAAAATGTAGTTTGTTAAATGCGTGTGTGTGAGAATGTATGTTTGTGTAATATATTATGTGTGAGTTGCAAGTTCCCCACATAGTAATGAAACTGAAAGATTAGGACAGTTATTCAAATTTTATATAAATTTATTTTATTAATTTATTTATTTACTCTTTATTGTACACTAAAAAACAAAACAAAAACGAATACAATTAAATCTAAATTAGCAAATGTACAACAGGCGGTCTTATCACTCTGAAGGTGATTTCCTCCAGACAACCTTAGTGTAGAGAACTGATGTAAACAATAGTTAATAATAGAGGGGGCCGTACAAAATAAAAATAAAAAATATGAATATACATACAAATAAAGGCAAGTGAAGATTATGTATGATATAATATAATAGATTAAATGAAAAGAGTAAGAAAAAGGTAAAGTGATTTATCTAATAGCGTTCTAAGTAATATGATTTAACAAGACTTTTGAAAGTATGAAGAGATTGAGCACGACGAATGTGGAGAGGTAAAGAGTTTCACAAATGTACAACAGTTACAGTAAAGGATTTCTTAAAAAAGGAGGAAGAGTGCGAAGGAGTAGAGAGAGAAAGATTGACAGAGGATCGAAGGAACCGATTATGGTTAAGGGAAAGATACTGGAAAGGTCTTTTAAATAATGAGGAGTGGAAGGATTAAACAGCACGCTATACAAAGTGGAGAGAATGTGAGTATTCCTGCGAAGGCTGATCGGGAGCCATTTGAGCTGTTTGCGAAATTCAGAGATATGATCATATTTGCGAAGCCCAATTATGAATCTAATACACAAAATTTTGAATGCGCTCAAGCTTATTAAGCTGCTCCTCGGTAATGTCAAGATAGCATATGTCAAATTTAATTAAAATAAACGCTTTGTAGGGCCACGCCGCAGCTATATTATGCTTGTAACACAAATAATTTGGCTCAATTGAGTAAGAACCACGCTCTCACAGAATACACAAATTAATGTGTATTTCATATGATGAGTGTGGAGAACCGGAGACAAGGCGTTCTATCTGAATTAGTATCAATTATAGCGTGTAGATCACTTATGTGAATGGGATGGAGCCGGTTTACCTGAATTATGTTGGTAGATACAGCTGTTGAAACACGTGTCATGGTTTGGCAAACTAAACGATCATTATGATGTTAATAGAAACTAATTTTAAGAATTATATCGCGTTTAATTTTAATGTTTTAATTCCCGACGTTTCTTTTGTATGTGAAAAAGATCCAAACCAAACTTTATATAAATGGCTAATCTCACCACCATCCATCACAAGTGTTTCATAGAGCACAAGGGATCTGTAACAGAAAACATCTGGCCCCCAAGCTTTAGCATGTCAAGCAAGTAGTGCAAGACAAGCCTACGTCACCGAGTAAAGCCGACCACAGTAGAGTCGAGTGCCTATACTACCATATTTCAGAGAAGATACAGATAAAATTGGCTACATCTTGAACCGATCTTCAATTAAAACCTACTATAAGCTCAGAAGAAGATTGGTCAATTTTTACCATCCGTCAAGTGTAATATCCCTCTACAAGACGCAGGATTGTACAAACTGGATTGTGAATTGGGTCTCTCTTATATAGGACAAACAAAATGATCTGTAAAAATCCGCGTAAAACAACATATAGCTGATGTGAAGAAATGACGCTCCGAGAAGTTTGCAGACTGTTAACATGTTCAAGATCGTCACTGCCATTAAATCAGATTTGAAAGACCACAAATACTCGCAAATAAAACCGATTCCTACAACAAATGAGTCGCGACGCTATTGAAATTAAAAACAATACATTTTTATTCAATAGAGAAGGTGGATGGATTTGCTTGGGATCCTATAATTAATAAAATTAAATCCAAACCTAAGCATACTACTGCAAAACTTCAAGATACTGTAAGCTTGTTTTGCGCAGATAGGACCAAAAATTATTATTCATAAGCGAATAATTCGAATATATTCATTCTCAATATGCCGGGACAAAGAACACAAAACGTCTCGAACTTTAAAATGTAAATGATATTTAGCATGAACTATCAAATTATAACAAAACTATAGCAAATAAAATTTCCAATAAATGCTAACTTTAATGCATACAGAATACCTCCAACATTTCTCTCGACATTTGTTAACAAGTTTGGGTACATAAATTACGAAATAATAAGAGTACTTGTACATATACCTGGCACCTTTCGTATAAATCGAAGAGAATGATTTAACTTTTAGCTTAAAATATTTTCCTTGAAACTTTTACTCAACATTTGAATGATACATCAGGGTCGTAAATACGAGTAGGACACATTACGACATTTAATTAACATAAACTTAACATAAAAACAAAGACATTAACGCGAGGCGCATCGTAGTCTTTTACAGACGTAATAACCTTCATACTGTTCGAAAGTTATGTTGTGGACGATTACAGGGACTTTATCCCACTTCTGATGTTAGAAATTACCCTAAAAAAATATTTAAATAAAAGAACGGAACATAATAACTCGGTAACAAACCTTCCTTACTATCAGAAACAATTCTGGGGGCCAATTGTTAAAAATAACAAAGGTGTAAGACGGGTGCACAACTTATTCTCGTGCTTAGGTAACCGAGCATTATATACGTTATACATATATACGTTCAGTATAGAGCAATGCAGTTCGACCAACCGTAACCTGTTCCCATCACAATCACATACCTGTGTGTAATGTGAAGGACGCAATTACATGATAAGACCAAGTTATGCTAACCAACAGTGACCCATCTCAGTGGGTAGTTACCACTCTCAATGAATCACAGGGCAGCATCTCAGCAACACGATCTTTCTTGCCTATACTAGAAGAACATACTTATAACTCTACGAGTCTTACTGTCGTTACTAGTTACGACACTAACGACACTAAGGCCTGTAGAATTACCGACTGATGCCTCTTAATCGCCTGCACAGTACCTACAGTACTTCCTAACACTATATTTATTAAAAAAATTCATTTTCTATTTTCCAAGTCATAAATAAATATTTTTCATAGTTTTTGCTTTCCTCGTTAAATAGATTTAAAAAAAGGACGGGAAAAGAAAGTAAGTAAAAATGTGTAAGCGAACAATGCAATATGCCTGGATTTAAGTTTTTGTTACAAGTTATCTGTAATGCCATTGTCAAACACTTAGAAGGTCCGATTATAAAAGACGGAGCTCAGGGTTGAAGGGATCTGATGTGAAAACTTGATAAGATCTTACCAGCCAGTTGTGTACGTGAAAGTTTAAATATTTTAGCATACCTTTGTTCTAATTCCAATTAAGTAGTATATACATTGATCAAAATTTTAATTACATTATTAAGAAACAGAAACATTAATTTTCACGGCTCCGTATTGAAATAACCGAGTGTGTTGTTATAGCGCTGCAATTCCGCGGGCTTGAAGTATTTATATGTATGAGATTTGTATCCATGTGAAATTTATGTATTATGTAAATCACCTCAACGATACAGGAAAAAATCCTATTGTAGAGATAACGTATTTTTAAATGAAAATAAAATTTAAAGAGCCTTGGTAGCTATGAAGATAACTGCTCGCCTTAAGTTTTGTAGTACACGAATGAATCGAGTTAAATTTCGGCCTCGGTTAAATCGTTTTAGACGTGGTAGACCAACAGCTATAATATAGCTGTGGCACGAATGGGTCAGCTCAACTGGGGAAGGACAACGCTTTCACAAAATACTAGCTTAAAAATAGCAATTTAATGTTGCTGTGTATCGTATGGTGAGTGTGGACAATCGAAGACGCTTTTTACTGGATAAGAGGCATTCTGTTAGTTCTTAGGGGTGACAATGCATCTGCATTTTGATTCTTAATCGGGACAAATGTATGGGTCGTTGGGCCACAGCAATCACTTACCATCAAGTGAACTGTGTGCTCGTTTGTGACCCTTATTCTATAAAAAATCTCTACTAGGTGGTGAAGTAAACACCTTGTGGAAACCTGCCAGTATGCGAAATAAAAAAGAAACTTTATCGAGCACTTGTGAAGTCTGCCAACTCGCATTGAGGCAATGTGACGGTCTCTTCCATAGTCCATATCCTCAAACCCTCTCTGGAATAGGAGGCCTATGCCCTGTGTGGACTGTATATATTATACTCTACTATACAATTTAAGCAAATAATTCTGTTGTCTTTCACTCCTTAGATATATTGTATAGAAGAATGAATGCCCCGACTTCGAAAGCGTGGTAATTATTTTATGGTTTTAGTTCTTTGAAGTCAGCTTTCACTTTTATTTATAATAAAAGAATTATCAAGGTTTTGAAGACGTAACATGAATATGTTGTTCTGGACAAACATCATCACCATCAGCCTCCGCCGCCGTCCCCCAGGAAATGACATAAAACTCGAATCTTTTAGCAATTATGCATTTCAATAAATTTTTATCGCATTAATTTTTTATATTATTAATAAGTTTTATTTTTATCGTCTATTCATATATTACGTCTTATTGTTGCAGCCTGTGAGTTAGCTATACGATTATCCAAATAATTTCTCAGTAAAGTTTTACTTTTAAAAATTGACCCGCTAAGTAATTTATCATCATATGCCTCTAGGAACTTTAACAACATATACCCTGATGATGCAGTGAGGCGAAAGCGATAAGTTTTTTTGATACGCATACAAATAATTTAAAATAAATATATGATACTAGTACAAGTGTTTATCCAAATCATAAAAATGAAGCTGAAGTATCACCAAGTGACCGCAATCGCAAGTATAGATTATGTACTTTAACCTTTACCCTTAATGTTAGAGCATATTAAAGTCCATTGCTGAAGATAGGTCCCCTACATAGATTGCCTCAAAGGGGGTTATTTGCCATAATTGCCACGCTTGGCAAGCGGGTTGGCAACCGCAGTTAATTTTTTTTATTTTTAGTCGTTATTTTACGCTGCTGACCATCTAATGATATGTTTCCCCCTGTGGCCTCTTACGACACCTACGGTATAATATAGGGTACTAGATATTCTTACACCGCTAATACACGGCAAACTTGTTCTTGATTTTATGTTTTTTTTTATAGGATAAGGGTGACAAACGAGCATACAGTCCACCTGATGGTAAGTGGTTGCTGTGGCCCATAGACATCTACATTTATCCTCGATTACGAATCAAAATGCAGATGCGTTGTCACCCGTGAGGACTAAGATGGAATGCCTCGTTTCCAGTAAAAAGGGTCTCCGGTTCTCTACACTCACCATACGAAACACAGCTGCATCAAGCTGCTATTTTACGCTGGTATTCTGTGAGAGCGTGGCTTTTCCCCGGTCGAGCCGACCCATTCGTGCTACAATTATACCAGAAATATAGCTGCAGCATGGCTCTACCACGTAAATCAATTAATGGTTTTATCAAGAACCATCACCTCTAATAAATACTAGTTATCGCACAAATACCGTTGCGGATATCACGTTAACTGTTAAATATTTGCTGTTTAATCCTTCAAACGTGACTAAAATCAAATTGTAGCGAATGATCCTCTAGAATTAGAGGCTTATGGGTTAACCGGTCGCCATTATTATTCAGTAATGAAGGGGTTATTTGATAGCTTTTTATCTCTTTATTTGGTATAATAAACAATAACGCTAATGATAAATAGTAAACATAGATAACATATATTTTGTCACCAAATGCATTTACTATAACATAAATGTAAGTAAAGTAGATGTTTTAAAACATTCCACAGCTAGAAATAGGTCTTCTCTCATAATTTCTTACATTTACGCGAACACTACGTTAAATAAAACAGATTTTACTGACTTTAACGTATATTTAATTACTGACGTTTTTGGTAATTTGCAGCAGTCATGAACAATGAGGAGGAGGAGGCGGAGGAAGAGTAGGGGACGGAAGGGAATGTGCTGAAAGTGGAATTAGCAAGACGGTACGTGGAAAACCTGGTCATGTTTGGCCTTTTCTCATAAAGTATAGAAACAGAAACAGAAACAGAAACTTTTTTATTCAATATAGATTATAAATAATAGTAATTGAAAGTCACTCTTTTGTATAATTACCACTAGTTCGAAAAAAAAACCTCTGTCCTGGGAAGAACCCGCGAGAAACCCAGCGGGACTGTTTTTTTAAATAACAGCTTACAATCATGTATGTTACACAAATTAACAACACAACAAATTAGAAATAGCTTGGTAGCGATCACCTCATTTCCAGGGGTTATTATCATCTGTAAATTCTTTAATAATAAAATAACCCTTTTTATACAAACTTAGTTTAATAAAGTTTTTGAACTTTGAGCAGGTCAAATTTTGTATATTTTCTGGAATTTTGTTGTAAAAGCGTATACATAGCCCCAAGAATAAATTACTGACTGGATGGAGTTGAGTAACTGGTACTACTAGCTTGTGTCTGTTCCTAGTATTTACAGAATGAATATCACTTATTTTTGTAAAACTACTTTTATTTTTGTGTACGTACATTACATTTTCATAAATGTATTGAGAGGCAAATGTTAATATATTAATTTCCTTAAATTTTTGTAGCAGCGACTCTAGGTTTTAAATCATAAATTGCTCTTATGGCCCTCTTCTGTAAAACAAATATAATTTTAGTGTCAGCTGCGTGTCCCCATATAATAAACTTCATCCATCTAATACAACCTGTAAAAGTGAACATAGGCCTCCTACGTTCAGATTTCCTTAAAGAGGGGTTTTTGCTACGCTTGACACGCTTGGCAGCCGAGATGATTACCGCTGTTTTTAATTATTTTGGTTTTTATCAGGAATATGCTGCTGCCCATTTCCCATTTCAGTTTCTTTCTGTCACTTCTTATGACAGCCACGGGTACGATATAAGCTAGTCTATATTCTTACACCACCACCTTTTTTTTTTGTTAAGAAAACATTACCCCCACACAAGATTTTCTCCTGTATCGTGGAGGCAGTTTACAAACACAAATTGCACAAGGACAAACATCCAGACCCGGAACAATTATTTGCAGGCCATACAAATACTTGTTCCGCGCGGGATTCAAACCCGCTGTCCTCAGCGCAGCAAGTCATTGCTAAGCCACTGTGCCACGGAGCTGTCAATACAAATTACACGGTACGTAATCAACTTACAAACATCTCAGTGCCTTATCTCCACGTTTGTTTTCATACAGAGCCTTTTTTTTAAAGAGTAGCCAAATTTTAAACTTAAATTCAAATATAAGTAATATAAAAATAATAATATACCGTTATTGCAGTTTTAGAAAATGCGAGTAAATAAGGCTTCAACTTTTATTGTAAATTATCCCAAATTGAATGTAATTTATGAGCAGCAACGTTTTTTCCTATGTGTGCGTGCGTTAGCAAGCATTATCACGAATTTTGAATTTAAAGGATAAAAAGGACAGAATTACTGATATTTTTGTAAATTAATTTTTATTCCCATTTACCTTTATTACGTATTTTGAACCTTCTCTACAAATTTGGCCGGTTATTGTAAAATACCTACCTAGTTTTGATAATATTATACACCAAATAAGCGAATTATATTTGTTTCTATCACGTATTCAGTTTTGAATGTCATATTAACTTCATTGCTAAAAGGTGTTAGAAGAGAAAATTTTATGTACGCATTTAAAACGTTTCAACTAGAAATTAATTTAATTTTATCCGTCACAAAAAAAACAATAAAAGTATCACTCTCGTGTGAGAAGCTTAACATCTGTCAGGCTCGATACACGCAACCTGTCCATTAGGTAATAATAATTTCCTATTTTCCCAAATCCCCGGCCGGTCCAGCCATGTGATCGTTTTCAGGCCACAAATCACTGTCAAAATTAGTTTAAAATTTAATTTTGCATTAACCAGAGTTGAGCGAGCAGCTATGTTATCCCTGATTTTAATCAATTACAATGCATTAACAATTCTGATAACAATGCTGAAAAACCAATTAATAAAATAATAGAGCCACGCTGCAGCTATATTATGGTTGCAGCGCGAATGTCGGCTCGACTAGTAGAGGAGCACGATCTCACAGAATATCAACGTGAAGTAGCAGCTGTGTTACGTACGGTGAGTGTAAACTTATATTTTGCTAAAGTAACGAGTTCTTTGTACCTTGCGAGTAAGTTCACGTTAAGCATTAACAAGCAATTCAAAGTTTCTGAAGTTTGGTGTTTGTGTTCACTTACTTCGCTTTTTTACGTTTTCGAGAATTTCAGCAACAAATTCATTTGCTTTTGTATTATCTTATGATTATTTTAATAATCTTACAATGAATAATAAAATTAATAAATAGATTTTTATGAATTATAAATTAAAATATTTTGTCAATTTTCAATTAATTTGAAATAGAATAAAAGGTTTATTTATTTAGTTATTTAACAGGATACGAAAAAAAAGGGGAGTATTCATACATTATTTAGGTAATCGTTTCATATTTATATAGTATAATATAAATAATAAAAGTTTGGATTATATGTCGCAATAGGACGTCAAATAGTAATTAAGAAGTAGAAATAGGTAGTAACTACTTCACCGACACGAGCTTAGCCTTTAAATCTGTGATGATGTTGATATGTGCGTAACAATTACATGGACGGTTCATCTAAGCAATCACTCCCCATAAACTTCTGCAAGACCAAAGTGATACACGTGCGTTGAAGGCCTTTGCGTATAGAATAGAACAGAATAATTTTTGTACAATATGGATTATTACATAATACTTAATGAAATTATTTTTTTTTATTTACTTAAGTTCGCTTATCAGTTTAATTCTACAAAAAGAAACAGATTTGTTGCACTTTTGATGCTGCTTCCCGTCATTATTCTGGCAAAACGGAATGGTTAAAGCACCATCTATCGTTCATCATGAGATCATTCGTAATGAAATAAAAAAAATGACTGTTATTAAGAATTATTTGTAACCTTTATTGCATTAAAAACCACCAAAGTGATACACGTGCGTTGAAGGCCTTTGCGTATAGAATAGAACAGAATAATTTTTGTACAATATGGATTATTACATAATACTTAATGAAATTATTTTTTTTTATTTACTTAAGTTCGCTTATCAGTTTAATTCTACAAAAAGAAACAGATTTGTTGCACTTTTGATGCTGCTTCCCGTCATTATTCTGGCAAAACGGAATGGTTAAAGCACCATCTATCGTTCATCATGAGATCATTCGTAATGAAATAAAAAAAATGACTGTTATTAAGAATTATTTGTAACCTTTATTGCATTAAAAACCATTTTATTATATTATTGTTTACGTGAATTTATCATTGTCTGATTATATGTATTTGATTGTGTACTTATGAGGATGACATGATCTAGTAGATCCCCTCTATAATCAATAAAGATTAAAAAAAATATATACTGGCATTCCCCATAGTCTCCTCTTGCAAAACTTACGGAAATCCGTAGTTTTATTTTTAAGCACAAAATACCCTGCTGCAACTATTTCACTACAGATTCCACAATTACTATCATGAAAGGGACGTTAGGGATTTCAACAAAAAATTATTGTTACAGAGAGCTCCGCGATGGTAGCACATAGAAATTGGTCATAAAAGGTCAGTCGGTTTTATTAATTGGTCAGCGTTAGAATTTTTTTATTAAGGGTTAAAGTTTTTCAAGGTCATTGAGAAATTTTAGCACCACATTCGCGAAAAAAAAATAAAAAATAAAAAATATGCGCGATCGAGAAGCATTCGCTGATAATTGGTCAGCTTATATAAATATTTGGTCAGTTTAATTTAATACCAAAAAAAAAATAAGTTGAGCTCCGCGATGTTAGCACCTCATGTGCGGAATTTCGATTGACCAATTATACCATCTGAAAGGTCAGAAATTGGTCATAAAAGGTCAGTTGATCTTATTAATTGGTCAGCGTTAGAAACATTTTTAATAAGGTTTAAAGTTTTTCAAGGTCATTGAGAAATTTTAGCACCTCATTCGCGAAAAATATAAAAAATAAAAAATATGCGCTATTGAAGCATTCGCTGATAATTGGTCAGCTTATATAAATATTTGGTCAGTTTAATTTAATACTTAAAAAAAGTAAGTTGGCATTGTCGTGTCGTAACGCGCAAGCTTTGGAACGGTTAATTGTATCAGGGCAGTGAGCACTTACGCACAGCTCTTTACTATGAACGAGACGCAGGGGGAGGGGGGATTTTTATATTAAAAAAAACTTTGACATTTTCTACTATCAAATATATAATAATGGAGAAAGAAATAGGATATTTTTTTAAACTACGTGATGGTGAAATTGCATGCATGGGATTTGGGGATGATAGTTTACTAGCATATTTTATAATAATTTTATATAAACATGATTTTTAGGGTTCCGTACCTCAAAAAGAGAAAACGGAACCCTTATATGATCACTTTGTAGTCCCTATGTCTGTCTGTCAAGACACTTTGACCCTTTTTCTCGTGGAGGTATCAAGCTTAAATTCATTTCAAATACTCAAGTCTACTGTCCCTTCGAGCTGTGAAAAAATCAAACTTCAAAGCCAACACAATCAAAAGATGCCGCCGTTTATGCCGCAAATTTTCGACATTCGCAAGGGAATCAAAACCTACAGGGTACTTCCCGTGAACTCAGAATCTTGAAATTTGGTACAAAGCAACGTTTTATAGCACAAATTAAGGAAAAATTGCGAAAAGCATAAATTTTTAGTTACATCATATAATAAAAATATTTTTAATAATTTTAAACTTATATGCCTACGGATTTGTTCGGAACCCTCAGTGCGCGACTCCGACTCGCATTTGGCCGGGTTTTTTTTAAAATTAGAAATATTTTATTTACATAAAAAATTACCATGAAAATTATTTATTTATTTATTTATTTATCTTCACGCACAATCCCTGACGGGGTAGCCAGAGAGAACAGATCGCCAAGTGTCACGATCCTTACATATCTCTTTCGCTTCTTTCAGATTCATTATCTTCTTCATACATGCACGTCTAGGTATCCGAGTACTCTTGACCCTACCCTCTTCGAGCAATTTGCTCACATGGTCTTCGAAAGTTAGTCTCGGTCTACCTCGACACCTTTTAATATTAACTTTCGCGCTATATATTTTCTTCACCATTCGGTCTTCACTCATTCGCTCAACGTGCCCAAACCACCGAAGCACGCCCTTATCAATTTTTGTGATAAGGTCATCTTTCAAACCTGCCATATTGCGAATCTCTTCGTTTCGCTTTCGGTCGGCCATGGTAACGCCGCAAATTTTACGAAGAGATCGCATCTCCACTGCATTCAACTTACTTTTATGCTTCTTCTGGCATACCCAGGTTTCGCTGCCATATAACAAAGTCGGTACCAACACTGCGTTATGTATTGCAAGGCGTGCACTCTTCGCTACGCCTTGCCTTTTGACTAACGCAGTCAGGGCACCATTGACTTTGTTCCCGGCAGCGACACGCCTGTCCACATCTAAATCACATCTTCCATCCCGGCTAAAAGCACTCCCCAAGTATACAATTTCATTTACCTGTTCTAGACATTCCTGATTTACCCATATTTCACACTTCGTTCTCTCTTCGTCCCTTTCAAATACCAGAACCTTAGTTTTATTAGCATTCAAACGGAGACCTTTAATTTCACATTCCTCTTTCATACACGTGACTAATGCCTGCAGTTCTGCCTCTGATGGTGCAATAAGCACTGCATCATCAGCATACAGCAGACAATTTACTTTTATGTCACCCAATTTCACACCCAAACAGCTATCTTTCAGCTTTTGTAAACAGCTGTCGAGATACAGTATGAACAGCCAGGAAGACATGACACAACCCTGTTTTACGCCCGTTTGGACGCTAAACATGGGTGACAGGTCATGCCCTACCCGCACACAGGCTTTACAGTCACAGTAAAGAGACTGCACAGCCCTTAGCAATCGGCCATCCACACCATACCCCGGCAACAGTTCCCACATTTTCTTCCTTACAACCTTATCAAATGCTTTCTCAAGATCCACAAAAGCACAGAAAATCTTCTGGTTAACAGCCAGAAGCTTTTCCGTGATCATACGGAGAGAAAACATTTAATCCGTGCATCCTCTTCCAGGTCTAAATCCGCATTGTGCCTCCCATAGAAATCTTTCCGATTTCTCTTGCATCCTACGTGTCAAAACCTTCGAGTAAACTTTACTTGCTAAACTGGTCAAGCTGATCGCCCGATAGCACCCGCAGTCAAAATGTGAACCTTTACCTTTATATAAAGGCACAATGACTGCGGATCGCCAATCATCCGGGACATCCCCCGTCCGCCAGCACAAATTGCACAGCAGATGAAAGCTGTCCCAGACGCGAGGCCCACCATACTTGACCATTTCAGCAGTAACTCTGTCTAGTTCCGCAGCCTTACCACATTTCAAACTTCGAATCGCACGTTTAATCTCTTTCATACTGATGACCTCAGTGTCATCGAGGTCCGGGTCTGGCGTGCTAGTCACGGCGTCATCCCCGGATCCCTCACTAAGATCATCACACGCATACATTTCTCTATAAAATTCGCTCCATCGCTGCATGACGTCCGATTTTTCTGAGAGGACGTCATTAGTTCTCGAAAGCACTTTGTTCATTCTTAAGGCCGTCGCACCACTTCGGGTCCTTCCAACCTCTTTCCAGAAGAGTTTGGAGTTCTCCTTAAAGTTGTGCGACAACCTTTCATCCGCTTCCATTCTACACCTTTCACGCACTTCCTCAATCAATGCTTTCGTGTGAACTTTCTGCAGCTTATATCTTTCTTTCATCTTCTCTCTCATATCCTTATGTTACCATGAAAATTAATTGCTAAAATACATTCATTATAATTTAAGTTCTTCAACTCTAACTTTATATTAATACTCTAAAATATATAAGTACAAGGCTGCTTAAAACACCGAAAAATTCTCCATTTCTTAGCAATATGTATATAATAGTTAAATAGCAATATACAATAATTGAAAAAATTTATCATAACTAAATAAAACAAAATTTAACTGCCAATTACATTCCATGACTTCCCACATGATAGATGAAGAGTATTAAAATAGATTGAGTTACAATTAATCGTCCCAAAGCATGCGCGTTACGACAATGCCAACTAATTTTTTTTATTATTAAATTAAGCTGACCAATTATTTATATAAGCTGACCAATTATCAGCGAATGCTTCTCGATCGCGCATATTTTTTATTTTTTTCGCGAATGAGGTGCTAAAATTTCTCAATGACCTTGAAAAACTTTAACCCTTAATAAAAAAATTCTACCGCTGACCAATTAATAAGACTGACTGACCTTTTATGACCAATTTCTGACCTTTCAGATGGTATAATTGGTCAATCGAAATTCCGCACATGAGGTGCTAACATCGCGGAGCTGTTACAGAGCACGCTGCTTACAAAGCAAACGCTTAAAATTTTAAGTTTGAAATTGAAATTTGTACGCCACGCACACTATTTTAGACGTTTACATTTTGGTTCAAGCAAAAAAAATATAAATTTCTGCTAACTACGATTTATTGAAGTAAAGGAACGAGTAACAAAAAAAAAATTCATTTTAAAATTAAAATATTAATAAAGGTTTAAAGTAGGAGTCTTCTTAATGATCAGCCTTGGTAGGTGGATGGTGACCGCAGAAATAGCTATCTTACAGATATTGTTTCCCAAATGTTTCACAAATGTACTATGTTCTCCCCTGTACATAAAGCGCTCGTATGTTATCAATCATGTATTCTATGATGTTATAATTAGCCTTTCCGACATATTTTGATTAAAATAACTGGGAATTGGTTGTAAAAGAGTATAGTGTGTTTCGTAAAAGAATAAGATAATATTCGGAGACTAGTCACTGGTATAAATATTTAAAGGATGAAAAATAATATGAATAATATAAAATAATATATAAATGATTGAAAATACGTACTAAATTCACAAATGTTTAGGCTTCCTCACGATGCTCGCACGACGATGATTACCGAGCACGACGAGATAAATCAACATTAATAATAAACTAAAGGCATGCATTTACTACTCACACTTTCCGAAATACATCCTATAGAATACCAAAAGGACGGCTATACTGTTCCTCTGCTTAAGGCTGACAAGATTGGTTGCAATATTTAGACAGTAGCCTAATGGCAGGGTGCGGACTGCGAATGCAAAATGTCGTGGGTTTGAATCCGCAATTCGACTACTGCTATGAATCACTAAAGGGAGTATTAGTAATGTTAATAGAATTGATAGTGTTATGAAAACCAAAGTCACCAATAAGCCTCTTTGCTTGCCTCTGCACTAAGTATGTGGCATTTTGCGGCACGAGCCCATTTGTGACAGCAGTTTTTGATGCACAACCAGTCTTATACTTTATTTGGGGTCAGAGGCTATCCCGGCGATGGGTACCGCCGCACCCTAGCAAGGAGACCCAGTTTATTGAGACCCTTTTGGTCTTGGACCCAATGAATGTACTAAAGTTGAGGTGCAGAGAAATCTCAACCCCTAACTACTGAATGCAGTCAGTGTACTCCGAAGATAAATCCCGGAAAGTGGAAGACAGGGTGAGTGATTTCTCTTTGCGGTGAAGAGATACGGTTTTATAGATTTGACCGCGCTCCCCGTCAACGGTCTACGGGTATTTATGTACGAAGGCTTCAATGGAATAATTAATTGTAGTGCCATCTGACACTTGCCATACAATCGACGACACATTTACTGGCCTAGCTGGACAGGCAACTACGAGTCTGACAAGACATTACTCGTAGTCGTCTCCTACGACAACTACGGGTATCAAAGAGTGTAAATAATATTATGCAATGATTATGTCATTACCATCGTGCAATTTTTTCGCAAATGTATTGAAAACAAATTTTAGTTAAATAAATACACAGTTGAAATTAATAAATCTTTCTCTAGAACAGTCTGTCGCGTTGATTAATCAGCAAAGGAAAAAACCTATCGCAAGGAGAACCCCGAGAGGATTTAATTAGCGACAAAGAAGCTCGTGTTCTGTCGCACTTTTATTTATTTTTTGTTCTAAACATTTATTTCTTTGTCTCTTGTAGTGTTAGAAAAAAATTAACGGTAGAGATCTTATATGCTATTAGTCTCGTGAATAAATACTCCTCATAGAGCAATTTTAAACAAACTGCATTGGAGATTAAAATAAAAAAAATGGTTTTGCACGATGATCTTGTCTGTTAAAGTTCACAATTAACTTATAAGCCAAAAAAGTTATAAATAATTTTATAATAGTATACGCTTCAATTGCCCATGATCCTGAATTTTAATTAAATTTAAAATATTGTTTTTTTAGGTGAAAAATAACAATTCAAGCTATACTATTATGCATTTTTCTATTTTACTAGATGTAGTCACATGTAGTGCATGTAGCAACAGAGGATATTACAAGTATAAAAATCAGATAGAAATAATAATAATAAATATTCATTATTACATGGCTCTTTAGAAAAGTATAAAATAGAAAATTATAGAATTATTGCATTAAAATTATATCATGATAGTTATTAAAAGTCCTGTAGGGGAAAAGTCATCATCATCATCATCATTACAGCCCATCACAAGTCCACTGCTGAACATAGGCCTACCCCAAGGAATGCCACAAAGCACGGTCCTGAGCCAACTGTATCCATTGACTCCCTGCATGTCTTACCAGGTCGTCACTCCATCTAGTGGGGGACGCCCTACACTTCATCCGCCGGTACAAGGCCGCCACTCGAGAACCTTTTTTCGCCATCGGTTGTCGGTTCTTCGAGCTATATGGCCAGCCCATTGCGAATCGGGCTATGTCAGTCACTCTGGTTCTACTGCGGATATCCTCATTTCGAAGATTATCACGCAGAGAAACTCCGATTATAGCCCTCTATATAGCTCGCTGAGCGACATTGAGCTTCGTCATACAGCCAGCAGTGAAGGGCCACGTCTCAGTTCCATAGGTCATCACTGGCAACACGCACTGGTTGTACAGTCACGTTTTTAATTTTTGAGATATACCTGACGACCTCAGCCGTAATTTTCCGAACGCTGCCGAGCCGATACAGTCGATTTAAATCCGTCGATTGACCTCTCGTTTGATGTTGGACTTACTTAGTTGGACAATTTGTCCCAGGTAAACATACTCGTCAACAACTGCGAGTTTAGTGCTGCTAACAACTACCGGCATAGTTGTAACATGGATGTTAACACCTATCCGATGAGAGGCACTATTGATGTCATTGAGCATAGTGCTTAGGTCCTCCAGCGATTCTGTCATAAGGACTATATCGTTGGCAATTCGAAGGTGAGTGAACTCTTCACTTCCAATGCCGCTGCATTGGAAGTGAAGAGTTTCGGAGATATAACGTCACCCTGTTTTACACCTCTCTGCAGTTGAATAGGTAGAATAAAGGCCAGCAACGCATCTGCAATTTCCCTGGTGTTGCGGTTGTTCATGGGCGGCGGTAGTCACTTACCATCAGGTGAGCCGCAAGCTCGTTTGCCCCGTATTCTATAAAAAAAAAAGTTGAATAGGTTTCGTACTCTGGTTCTGTACTCAGATAACCATATTAGCCTTACTGTATAAACACTTCAGCAATTCGATATACTGACAGTAGACTTGGCACCGCTGAAGGGAGTACAGCACTGCACAAATATCGACGGAATCAAGGGCTTTCTACGACCGAAATAGTGGCAAATTGTACTCCTTGGACTTTTGTACAATTTGCCAAAGGGTATGTACGTGGTCAATGGTGCTAAAGCCTTTTCGGAAACGGGCTTATTCGAGAGGCTGGAAGTCGTCAAATCTGCATGCGAGATGATTCGTAATGACTCTCGAAAACAGCACGTAGACGCGGCTCAGAATGGAAATCGGTCTGTAGTTTTTTAAGAAAGCGTTGCTGCCTTTCTTGAAGAACAAGAACACTACACTTCTGCTCCAGGCCTCCGGTGTTTTGCCACTATGGAGGACAGAATTAAAGAGCTTCTGAAGGACTTCAAGCACCGGTTTTCCACCCACTTTGAGAAGCTCCGCTGTAATTCCATCCTCGCCTGGGGTCTTTGTCGTTTTTAAGATGCTGGAGAGCAATCCTAATCTTCCTCAGACAGACGTCCGGAATATCATCGGAATAGTATCAGATAGCACTGCGATCGTCAATCCGCTAAGCGTGACTATTAAGGTAAGCTGTAACAGGAGATACTTCTGTCCAGCAGTGGTCTTTGGTGGTCTGAAAGAAAAAGAAGAAGTCTGGCGGCCGACTGATGACGGGAACTCTAACCAAATATTATGATGACCAAGGCTTTCACGATCTGATCATGAATTAGCTCGTAATGGTAGTGTGTATGGGTAGGAAAAATTAACACCTTTTTTTTCTTAGGTTTACGGATTAGTAAGCTGATGTGGCAATAGCCCCATAGCTCAAAGAACCGACAACCGATGGGGAATAAAGTTTCTCGAGTTTTAGCCTCGTACCTTAGAACATGGCACTGAGCGGTTGGTTTTATTTTGCAGCATTAGGGAAAGTAACATTTTAGGTGTAAGGGGTTCCGCTAAGATCTTGGAACCCAAGCCAACCCCGCCTGCACGTGGCGCACCTGCTGGATAACTGAAAGGGCTCTGGCGATGCCACTCCGCTGGGATTCGTCCTAGGGGTTCGGGGGTCAGACGGCAGTCGACCTGGTAATTGGCACTAAGCCACTCAAAAATGGACGGTAAAAGAAAGATAAATACGTTTAGGACTAGGGCGTCGCCGCATAACGACGCGCATGGGGATCGCCTTAACCCTGCGACAAGTATGCGAGGGCTACCGGGCCCCGTGCGAGCCCGGCTAAAGACGTTAGCACCAACTACGAAGATTCGCTTTGCAAACTGGAACATTGGCACGCTTACGGGACGCTCCGCAGAACTTGCGGCCATACTTTCCAGGCGTAAAGTGGCAGTGGCATTCCTGCAGGAGACACGGTGGAAGGCCAACAGGAGCCGGAATATTGGGCACGGCTACAAGCTGATATATACAGGCTCCTCTGGTGGAGAGAACGGTGTGGCAGTGGTGCTCGCCGAGCATTTCCACGATAGCGTCTTGGAAGTTAGACGCATATGCGACCGACTTATGGTAGTAAGGTTGCTTATTGAGGGGGTCGTGACCCACTTAATAAGTGCCTACGCCCCACAGGTCGGCTGCAGCGACACGGATAAAACGCTGTTTTGGGATCGGCTCGGAGATGTACTACGCGGCATACCGTTGTACCACGATGTCGTTTTGGGTGGCGACCTGAATGGTCATGTGGGCGAGGTGCAGGGGGAGTATGAACGTGTCCACGGCGGCTATGGTTACGGCCGAAGAAACGCAGAGGGGGAAACAATTCTCAGAACCTGCACTGCAGCTGACCTGGCCGTGGTGAACACGTTCTTCAAAAAGAAAACCGAGCACCTGATTACCTACAGGAGCGGTCGGAACGCCACTCAAATCGACTATCTACTGACCAGGAGAAGTCATATCAGTCGCGTGGCAAACTGTAAGGTCATACCCGGTGAGTGTCTCACTGCCCAACACCGACTTCTTGTCATGGACCTCTGCGTAAAACCCCGTCGCAGACACGCCGAACGTTGCCGCCGTCAAATCAAGTGGTGGCTGCTGGATCAAACCAGATACTCAGAGTTTGACTCTGCCGCTGGAGATATTAGTCTCGACACAGCAGGCAAGTCCGTCCAAGAGTGCTGGAAAACCATTCAGACAGCAATCACAAAGACGGCAAAGCAAGTTCTCGGCGTGGCGAAAGGGGGCCGCAAAATCGACAAGGAGACCTGGTGGTGGGACGCCACAGTCCAGGGTTCATTACGGGAGAAGAAAGCGCTCTTCAAGACGTGGCAAGTGACCAAATCTCCTGAAGATCGCGCATCTTACAAGACTGCGAAAAAAGTTGCCAAGAAAGCTGTAGCCAGAGCCAGGCGTGACCACTTGCAACCATTATATGCTAAGTTGGACACTCCTGAGGGGCACAAGCTCATATATAAACTGGCGCGCTCTAGGACCAAAGCAGCGCAAGATATTACTCGCTGCTGCAGCGTCAACGGCCCTAATGGCGAGCTCCTGTACGATGATCGTGCGGTGAAGGAGAGATGGCGCTCTTATTTCCACGTTTTGCTGAATACTCAGCACCGGGAAGTGCACCCTCCCGAACAACTCCCGAACCATGGACTCGTGCCACCGATTACGCCTGACGAGGTCCTCGCATCTCTTCGTCACATGGAGAATCGGAAAGCTGTCGGACCGGACGAGGTGCCAATTGAAGCGTGGAAAGCGCTGGGGGCTCGTGGTGTGTGCATTCTTACTAACCTTTATAATAGAATCCTGAGCGACCGAATAATGCCCGATCAGTGGCGGCTTAGTATAATAACGCCGGTCCACAAGGGTAAAGGGTCCGTTCAGGATTGCGGTAATTACCGCGGTATAAAGGTAATGTCACACACCATGAAGCTCTTCGAGCACATTATTGACACCAGGATCCGACAGGAGTGTACAGTGTCGGACTTCCAGTACGGTTTCCAACCAGGACGCGGTACCATGGACCCTATATTCGCCCTAAGGATCCTCATGGAGAAGCACAGGGAAAAGAATATGCCTCTGCATTTTTTATTCCTAGACCTGCAGAAGGCCTTTGACTGTGTTCCTAGGGAGATGATCTGGTGGGCGTTGCGGTCGAAGTTGGTACCAGAGACCTACGTGGAAATCGTACGTGACATGTACCGCAACTCCGATTCAATAGTTAGGACCGCTGTTGGTGATACCACCCCCTTCCCCATAACCATAGGCGTGCATCAGGCCTCCGCCTTAAGCCCCTATCTTTTCAGTGTGATATTAGACGAACTGTCAGCCAGCGTACAGAAACTGCCGCAGCCTTGGCTGCTTATGTACGCTGATGATATCGCACTGGTAGATGGGGACAAAGGACGGCTCACCAGACGCGTGCATGCATGGAGGGAGGCGCTTGAGAACGGCGGGCTGAAGCTAAACGTGGCGAAGACGGAGTATATGGCCGGCAACAGCACAGATCTGACGTCTCTCCGTATAGGCGACGACACCGTTGAGCGCACGGACTACTTCAGGTACCTCGGATCTGTGCTTGATGCGTCCGGTGACATCGATCGCGACATCAAGGCCCGTATATCAGCGGCTTGGGCGAAATGGCGCGAGGTGACGGGTATCATTTGTGACCCCAAAATGCCGGTCAAGCTGAAGGGACAGGTCTATAAGACCATCATAAGGCCTGTCCTTACGTACGGCAGTGAGGCGTGGCCGGTGCTGGAGCGACACCGGCAGTTGTTGCATGTCACGGAGATGAACATGCTGCGGTGGATGTGTGGCGTCACGCGGAAAGACCGTGTACGGAATACATACATCCGCGGCAGCCTCCATGTCCGTGACATTACTGACAAGCTGCAGGAAAGTCGCCTCCGCTGGTACGGCCACGTCTTACGACGACCAGCAAGCTACGTGGGAAACAAATGCCTGGACATGACCTTACCTGGTACCAGGAGTAGAGGACGGTCCAAGAAACGCTGGCTTGATGTCGTGCAGGATGACATGCGCGCCAATGGGCTAGTTGTGAGGGACGCCGAAGACCGCGCAAAGTGGAGGAGGAAGTGTTGGAAAGCGGACCCTGGGTTCTCCCGCGCTGGGCGGGATGAGCAACCGGGATAAACGCTATGTAGAAGAAGAAGAAGAAGAAGGGAAAGTAACATCAGCATTCTGATGGTTTAAAATTTTGCCAGTAAATATTTCAACAATTTTATTTTCTACCGACTTCAAATAGGAGCCAGTACTCAATGCGACTGTATGTTTTTTTTTATGTGTGTTACCTCATATTTTTTATTGGGTGAACCGATTTCGATGATATTTTTTTTATTTGAAAGCTGGAGTTTTACATGTGGTCCCAAATAAATTTGATCAAGGTATGTCTAATAGTTTTTGAGTTATACTTAATAATTTATATTGAAGTCGGTTCTACAAAATTTTAAATTATTCAATCAGTGCTTACTTGCAGTACTCCAGTTTATGGTTTAGACCATGTTTAACTTTTTGTCAAATTTTATAAATACATCTAAAGTCCGTTTGTGCGTAACGAACCCGTTACCGTCACCGTAACAGTCTATTAAAGTCCACTGATCAATATATTAGGCCTACCCCATAGATTGCCTCATAGTTGGGAAATTTGCCATATTTGCCACGCTTGGCAAGTGGGTTGGCAACCAAAGTTTTTGTGTAGTTATTAAAAAGACGCTGCTGAGCATCAACTGATTTGTATTTCTTCGTCGAAATTAAACATCCTGACATAATCACATTATAAATTTTTACGTGACAGAACCATGCTGTAGCTATATTAGTTGTATAGTTGTCATAGAATACCAGTGTGAATTAGAAGCTTAACGCTGCGTGTTTCGTATGGTGAGTGTAGAGAACTGAAGACCCTTTTTACTGGAAACGAGGCATTCCATCTTAGTCCTCACGGGTGACAACGCATCTGCATTTTTTCATAATCAAGGATAGATGTAGTGAATTGAGCACACAGTACATCTGTACTGTGTGCTCAATTGCCAAACTTATCCTGTATTTTCGAAACCACTGATAAATCTCTATATATAAAAATAAATTTCTGTCTGTTAGTCTCGCTAAAACTTGAAACTGGCTCGACCGATTCTGATGAATTTTTTTTATGTTTTAGTGGGTCTCTGGAGGGTTTAGATTTAAAATTGGACACGGTAGGTAGCACTGTTGTGGAAATTTCCCGTGCAAACCCGTGCAAACCCGGGGCGGATCGCTAGTTATTTATACAAATGACTTTAGAATGAGCATAGGTCTCTTCCACAGATTGCCTCATTGGGAGATTTTTCCATAGTTCCCATACTTGGCAGGCGGGCTGGTAACCGTAGTTTATACGATTCTGAATTGTTATTCGTATCCATTCGTTGCCTCTTACGACACCCAAAAAAAATAATTAAAAACATAAAGTTATGCAATATTAATAAATGAGAGCTCTATTTTTCATCGTTTTAGAGCAAATTTAAATAATTTTTACAAACAAATTCTTATCTTTTTGTAACAGATTTTACCGTGCTAGCTTTAACTTGTTTTTCGTCTTAATTAAAGACAACTTGTTTTCTCTGACCACAACCAAGAAACTTAATGGAGTCTTTGTAAGTCTGACTTTAACTTTGATAAAGTTACACTTTAAATATTTTCCGGTATAGTTATAGTAAGTCTAATTATGTTTTACTTAAATGTAAAATGATTTTTTTTAGAATAAGGATGACAAACGAGTACACAGTCCACCTGATGGTAGAAGCCACCTCGACCAGGGAATGACCACACTTTCACAGAATACCGGCGTAAAATAACAACTTAATGATAATGTGTTTCATATGGTGAGTGTACAGAAAAGGAGACCCTATAAACTGGTAACGAGACGTTATATCTTTGTCGTCAGGGCTGACAGCACATCTATATTTGTTTTTAATTGAAGACAGATGCAGATATCTATTGTACCACGGCATCCACTTAACATCAACTGGACTTTGTTCTCGTTTGTCACTCTTATTATTTAAAAATACTGCACTATGATTATTAATATTATCGAACTTTCAAGTCTATCAATAAATATTGCTTTTTTTCTTATTCAACAGCTTGTCAAAGTTCACCGCTATTCATAGGCGCCTCTCCTGTTTTAGAAAAGAAATTGCCTTAACCATTACAATTGGCAATTTGATTGATGATTACTCTACTAGACATACCTTCAACGACGAAAATAGAACTGACCAAAATACGCCAACATATATAATATGCCTTTAAAATCGCTCAAGTTAGTCTGCTAGATTTATGGTGAGGGCAGCCTTCGCACTTGTTATGGTGAAATCGACACAATGTGGCAATCATTGTATACAATACGTCGGTTCATATACGAAGGGATATATCTACGAACAAAAATTTGTTTTTGAGTTTTTTTTTAATAGAAGATAACGTGACTATGACCCAAGCCTCCGTTTATATCTAAAAGGGTATGCAGCGTGGCTTTTCCAAGTAAAAAAATGGTGGATAACTTTATTTTTTTCTAAATGTGTATTAATAAACACAGATGAAGTCCTCCATTAAAACATTAAACAAAATAAGCGTTTGCGCAGTTGAACATTTACACGTTTAATTTATATAAATTTTATATTTTTTATATTAATTCTGAATTATTTTTCATGTGGGTTAATGTCTGCACATTCTCTACGCTCACAATACAAAACACAGTGACACTGGTATAAATCGTTAACCGATAAAAAATGTTGGCTTATAATCGATACTGATACGTTTACACAGCACTATACCATAATGATTAATTAAAAAAAATCATTTTTTTAAATTTATCAAATATAAAAAACCTGGGCTACGCAATCGCACTGCCAAATAATGAGTACAGGCCAACGCAACGATGAACCTTTATTATACTACTTCTAATGATAACAATACTACAAACCGAATTTTGTTCACGGCATCCAGTTTCAAAAGAGACTATCCATCTGCGTAGGATAGAATTATAGAATACAGCGTAGTAGACAGTAATACGAGTGTGTGTGCAAGCCCACGTGCACTCTCTTGAAATGTAGCATTTAACATGGCTATACTATTAAAATATTATAAAATATTAAAGATATCTGTCTACATTAGACCTACTTGGTTGGTTTTATTTTAATATTCTTCTCGTATTAGTTGTATCGAGTTTTATAAAGAGATGTGACGAAATTGCATACTTATTTTTCAACCAGCTTACATTCCAATTCGTTAATAAAAACTTGCATATACAAGCCTCCGTGGCGCAATTGGCTAGCGCGTTCGGCTGTTAACCGAAAGGTTGGTGATTCGTGCACACCCGGGGTCGGGGTTTTGTTTCATATTTCATATGAAATATTTTGTTGACAATAAAAATTAATGAATATAAATTCATATTTTAAAATAATCACGTACAAATACATCTGATCTAACTTAGCAGAAACTGCTGATCTAACAGAAGTTAACGACATAGTCGGCAAGAGACGGCTCAGACGGAAGATTAGAAGAAGAATAAGAAATATTTATTCAGTTCAAAAAAATATGATATATATTATAATACTGACTTATATTACACTTTGACTTACATTGACGTTATTTAACATATTTTATAAGTCTCGTATTTTATTATTTAATAATTTCAAACAGTATCACTGGGCTCCACACTAGGATTCCCTATGTCGTGGAGACAAGTCTTCTCATTTATTTAGAACTTGATGATTATTCGATTATTATGTATTAGTGGTGTCACGGCCTACGGCTACTCCCTTAAAGGGTCAAATCCTCCGGGGCCCATGAGCAGAAGACTTCCCGAGCAGACGTAGGTCGGGCCTCAATGTGGCCACGTGGAATTTTTCTAATTACACTAAAATATATGGGGGAGCGTTCTATACTACGGCCAATCGACCGGGAGGCATTAGACGGAGCTTACTTACCTATATACAAGGCGCCTGGTCCCTCCGGAGTCGGTCTGGTCGCATGTGTTGGTGTAGTGCAAGGGAAATAAGGTGATGTGTTGTGTATCTGGGTGTGACTGATGGTGATTAAACCTAGACCTTGGCCGTCGGCAGCAGCCGAGCGTCGACACCGCTCCAACTTGAGGGGGCCTTCCGAGGTTGTCCACAGTCACTTTCCTCTTTCGTCACGATGACAGTCAATTAACTCTATCGTACGATTAACTAACTTACAGAAGCCACTAACTATCGCTGGGTATAAGGTTAACGCACAAAACGCACACGGAGTTTACGGATCAAAGGTCACTACCGTTTCGCGTAGCAACAGTTAGTTCTAGAATATCAACGGCCGCACTAGCTAATATTGCCGAATGAACTTATGCAGATTCTGAGTCAGACACAATGAGTCCCTGGGAAGCTCTCCAGCAGGAATGCGCGTCACAAAATCCTAGACCGTATATTTACTGTCCACGCCTAATTATTTCGAGTTCCCGACAAAAATTGACAGCGTGCAGACATTAGCACAGCTAGCAGACGACTCCTTCGCCTTTACGCGTTCTCAACCCACCGCTTGGCCGACGTCAAACCGGTATGAATGCACCGCGCCAAGCACCCTCTCGCGTTAATTCTTGAAATTAGCGTTTGGCGCGAACAAACCCCCGTCCCGGACATAAGGATTTAGGTCCGCGAACAAACCAGTCAGCGGGACAAGGTCGAGACTGCAAGTTGCAAGACCGAATCTACAACCAAACTAGGCCACCTTAGGCACCCTATCAGATCTTACAACCCTAACCAACGCCTCAAAATTACCGCCCCAACGTGGGCAAGCCGGAAAGTTGAACTGGATGCCCTTTCTGGACATTGCAGCCCATAAATAAGTCCCATTCTGGACAGAAGTCCGACGACCTCTTTCAAACACCTATCTGTGCCCCTACGATTAGTTCCGCAATCCAACCGGATCAGGTCTGCAAACAGCGACGCGACACGAAGCGGCCCAGAGCGGCCTCCTAAGCTTCAGTGCAGAGAGCATCCACAAATTCCACATGAACGTCGTCTGTGGAGAGCCGAACAAAACGCACAGATAGTTCCTACTATGAATTTTCAACAAGTAGGCCTAGCCAGGCCACCCACAACATTATCATTTACTAAAATAGTGCGGCAGCTGATTTCAATCTGATAATCTCTCAAACTAGCTAGCCTGTTAGACAAGCAGTCCTATGCTCATATTTCAACCAATTTTTCAAAGCATCAATGTTCAACTACAGAATCAATTCAATCAAATTAATCACCGATGCACATAGGTTAACTTGACAAGTTAAACAAAACAATAACGTAAGAGACAGCCCTATTTCTCATTTACGTAACTTAGACAGTGTCAACAAAATGTAAACTATAGGAGAATTGACTTTTATTTACCTCGGCACAAATAGCGTTAATTAATTTCAGCCTTCTTTTTCACAAAGCAAAACGATTAAACACTATCACGAAACATATACACAATTTTCCAAATAGCGCGACATTCAATTTCAAATGAAAATTCAAACTTTCCTTTCAGCAAACAGACACAACAATTAAATACAGTGATTAAATATATTTACAAAACATATGCAGCCGCATTTAAAGGAGTAGATTAAATTCAATTCTTTTAATCACAAACGCTACAAATATGAAAATTTCGCGGAAAACCCAAAAGCATTTTTTAATTTTAATTCAAGGAAATTTTAACTAAGTGCTCGACCAAACCAAATCCAATACCCCTTGACAGCGTGATTCAACGCTCCAGGGGGGCCCTAATCTTCCCATCACCAAGGCCACACGGCGTGAAACCGAGACTAATAGAGCGCAACCGCTAACAGTCGCCACTCGTGTTGTACGCCTTCACTGAGGCCGTCGGCAACAGAACATTTTGACAAGTGAACTGTTGACGGCTTAAGGCTCAGTGGTGGCGGCCGTGGTGGGAGCTAAGGCAGCAGCTAGCCAGGGCCGCCTCCATCAAATGGGGAACAGTGGTACACCAGTCGCGGCCACTCAGCTAACGGGAGTGAGAAGGGTCCAGCGGACCGATGAGTGGCCGTGAAGTTCCTCTCCACACGCTGAGGGGGGTTGATGACACCCCCGCCCCTGGGGAAATTTACCCCGACGGGTCGGGGAGGGACCCTTTTCGAACCTAGGGGCCTGGTGGCTGGCAGGCGGGCGCCGTGAGTCGCCCGTCAGAGGGCGTGGCTGAGCGCCCCCGCCCGTGGGGGTCGAGGGCCTGGCAGAGCCCCGAGAGAAGACGCCGTTCGCACCGAGATACAAAACTGCATGGTGATTGCCCTGGCAATGCAGACAGGGCCGCTGATGCGGACAGTCTCGCTGGAGGTACCCTTCCAAACATGAGCAGCACCAGCGGCGCTCCTTGGCGATAGTTCGCCTCGCCGGAACCGGCTTACCTAATAATTTCGGGCACGACGTTACCCGGTGATCAGATGCTCGACAATAGGAGCCGGGGGGGGGGGGGGGGTTGACGACGACTTGCCTGGCAGATTCAGCCTCTCACTGGGCACGGCTCGTAAGTCGTCAACGGTGCCCGTCGCGTTCTCGATCTGCCGGCACTGCTCCTCCAAAAACCGCAGCAGGTCATAGAAGGGCGAAATATAGGAGGCCTCGTCCCCGCCGTACCTCTCCTCAAAATGGATTCGAAGGTCGAGAGGTAGACGGGACAGCACGAAGCGGAGCAACAAAAAAGCCCATTCACCTACTGGTAAATCCAGCCACCTCAACGTATTACAGGCCACCAGGACTGGATCCAACAGGTCCGGACGTAGTCTGGCCCGGTCACTAAGCAGCGGTAGGCTTAGAAGCTGCTTAACATGTTCGTCCGCAATTCGCCGCACGATGGCGTATCTTCTGGCTAGGAGGTCCCGAGCAGTCTGGTAGGCGTCGTCCGACAATCTCAAGTGGCCGACGACGTCCAGGGCCTCCCCCTCCAGTGAAGACAGAAGGTACGCCATCTTTTGGCTCGGGGTCAAATCACTCCGGGCGTCCACTAGGCTGTCGAAAAGACCAATGAAGGTCAGCCATTCGGAAAGGACCCCGGAGAACTTTGGCAGGTCCAGAGTTGGGAGTCGTCTCAACAGCTCCGGCTGAAGCTGCTTCCGAGAGGACTCGGGCATGTCACTCATCCGAGCTTCACGCGTCTCCTCGGCATACCTGCCCTCAGCCTCGATCAACTCGTCCGTGAGCGAAAAGAACTGCTCATAGTCCGCGAAGCAGGAGTCCAGGACTCCCTTCTCCACATCCGATTCCTCGAATTCAGCGTAAGCCTCCTCCACTGCAGCCCTTCGAGCATCCACCTGCTTGAACCGCTTCATCAAGTTATGGACCCTATCCGGTCAACCTATCAAAGCATGGGCGCTTGTGGCCCAGCGCAACTCAGTCCGCAGACAACGGATCAGCAGCTTGGGCGATGACATCACTACTAAATACAAATTACGACGCGGCTCGAGCACAAATTACAGAGATAACAAATAAAAAATACAACAAAAAATTAACAGTTAATAAATGCCGTTCCTATCAAATCGCGTTGAATAGAAATTACACAAATACGAATAACTACATATCAACCAAACACAAGTTAGCACAAAAGAAAAGACACAAATCAAATTAACAAATAACAAATACTAGGGCGATCAAATCAATTAAAATTCAAATGGCGCAAATACAAATTACTACTCTTTAGTTCAAATACAAATTACAGTTTAAACGAAGATACACATCACGGTCGATCAACAAAAAATGCCTAGCTCGGAAATTGACCCTTCGATAAGTAATCCACTACAACTATCCGACAACGATAATTAACCGATTACGTAAAAATAACCATCTACCTACATGACGTATATCTCTAGAAAAACTCCCGCTTGCGCAACCTAGGGCGCGGCTTTTCAAACTACCCACTAACCAAAAAAAAGGCAAGCAACAAAGCAACAATTGAAAATAATTTTATTATTACGTATAAAAAAATATTTTTACGTATTACGGACGGGCGTGATTGTAGATACAAATTAAACCAATCAAACCAACGCTCCCTGCCACCAGAACTGTCTATTTTTATCAAACACTATGGTCGGGATCGACCGGGGAATCGAACCCGGAACCACGCTCTGCTACCAGATGTCACGGCCTACGTCTACTCCCTTAAAGGGTCAAATCCTCCGGGGCCCATGAGCAGAAGACTTCCCGAGCAGACGTAGGTCGGGCCTCAATGTGGCCACGTGGAATTTCTCTAATTACACTAAAATATATGGGGGAGCGTTCTATACTACGGCCAGTCGACCGGGAGGAATTAGACGGAGCTTACTTACCTATATACAAGGCGCCTGGTCCCTCCGGAGTCGGTCTGGTCGCATGTGTTGGTGTAGTGCAAGGGAAATAAGGTGATGTGTTGTGTATCTGGGTGTGACTGATGGTGATTAAACCTAGACCTTGGCCGTCGGCAGCAGCCCGAGCGTCGACACCGCTCCAACTTGAGGGGGCCTTCCGAGGTTGTCCACAGTCACTTTCCTCTTTCGTCACGATGACAGTCAATTAACTCTATCGTACGATTAACTAACTTACAGAAGCCACTAACTATCGCTGGGTATAAGGTTAACGCACAAAACGCATACGGAGTTTACGGATCAAAGGTCACTACACTTTCGCGTAGCAACAGTTAGTTCTAGAATATCAACGGCCGCTCTAGCTAATATTGCCGAATGCACTTATGCAGATTCTGAGTCGGACACAATGAGTCCCTGGGAAGCTCTCCAGTAGGAATGCGCGTCACAAAATCCTAGACCGTATATTTACTGTCCGTGCCTAATTATTCCGAGTTCCCGACAAAAATTGACAGCGTGCAGATATTAGCACAGCTAACAGACGACTCCTTCGCCTTTACGCGTTCTCAACCCACCGCTTGGCCGACGTCAAACCGGTATGAATGCAGCGCGCCGAGCGCCCTCTCGCGTTAATTCTTGAAATTAGCGTTTGGCGCGAACAAGTGGATTTCTCACACACATAGATTACAATACAGAAAAAAGAAGGAGCAAAATACACATACTAATACAAATTTATGTGTTAGGGGCACACATTTAATTATACATATAATTTTTACCGTTTCCCATGTCTTTTAATATTTTTTTTATTTATTGACCAAATTGCCTATATACTGAAGATGGGCCCAATTAAAAATACCCTTAATCACCGAGCATGCATGCGTATTAATATGGATGTAAAGGATGCGATAGAGATGTGTCAGGATCGTGCCAAATGGAAGTTAGTAGTCTCTGCCTCAGCTTCTGCCCTCTGGGTGACCGGCGTGAGTGTTGATGTATCTAACTTACTTACTGGTCTTACTGATTATATCGCGTTTGATTTAACTTATTTTATGTAATTCCAGAAGTTTCAAGGGCTTTGCAATATCTTAAATCTGAGAATATGGTCGGAATATGTTGTTACGTAAATATAAAATATCACTGAATGACAACTGACAGCAATATGTAGTTGTGTGCTACTCGTATGAAACTGAAGATGAATGTCCGGGACCAGACGTACCATGGCTGCAATATAATAATAATAATAGCCGTTTATTATTAATTATATATATATATATATATATATATATATATATATATATATATATATATATATATATATATATATATATATATTAACTACTATTCACTTTAAATACTCTACGCATTGAAACTAAAACTAAAATGTGAAAAATCACGTGGATTTATTGTTGATGAATTATAATGATGAACAAATATAAAACAAACATCAAATCAGTATTATTCATGTATTCCTTAATAATAAAATACCTTTTTTTACAATCTTTATTAAATAATTTTATTCTAATTTTAAATCTTTTTTTAATTTTATTTTACCTTTTCTACACAACAAACTACTGCAACAAACTCACACATACTCACATATAGTGAACTTTGACATTTCCAACTTTCAAATAATTGAATACTGATGTGAAGGACTAAAGACTAATGTGAAGGAAATATTCACTATTCACGATTATTATTATCTGTGCAAGAGTGTACCACCACCGAGAGTAGGCAGCAGTAATTTATTGTTTCCAAACAGCGCAACTTACAAAGCGAACTTTTTAAATTTCAAGTTTGAAATTGAAATTTGCATGCCACTTGCATTTTAAATGTTTCAGTTTAGACTAGATCAATGAAATGGCGCAAATACACTTTTATTGATTAATACAAGTTTTACGGATTTTATCGCATTTAATTAACTTATTAATTATTTATTATATTTACGCCAACACTACACATTTAAATAAAAGTAGTTTTACGGATTTTATCGCGTATATTAACTTATTTTATATGTCCGACGTTTTGAGCACTTTCCAGCACCCATGGTCACGGGAGGGACTGAGGTGTAAGAGGTCCCAATGATTGGAGGTGAATTTTGACGGTGATAATAAGTGAAATGAGAGTGCAAAATTAGATTTAAGGTAAACTTGTATATGTTTTCTATCAAAAATTGCCGTGCCAGCAAAATAACAAAATAATTAAGGGCAAAATACTAAATACGGTACCTATATATCGGTTGTATAGGTTAGAATAAAAATAATATATTAATCGATATGAAGGCACATTCGGGTACAGAATAATGTCTGATATTCCTAAAATTATATTTTAAATTTTGTTTTATGGGTCTTAAAATGGCGACAATTTGCTAAACAGCCTAAACGGTATTTCGAGGGTCTTATAACCTTAGTAGCTGTACTATGTATGTTATGGATAATGTTCTTCAACCATTGATTTTTAATCAGTTCTAAAATAGGATATTTTTAATACTTACACTGTATATCAGTTTTTTTTACCTAACATATAACTCTATTTAGAGGTTGGAGGAACAGAGTTTAATAAATTTAACTTGGATTTAACGTGATCTTAGAATGAAGAGAATAAGTTTTAGAAAAGAGTTTGCATACACCATTGTCCAGAACTAAGTTTCAGTGATACTATAATAACACTAAGAGCTGCATAAGTAAGGAGACAGCATACAATAAAACAGCTTCTATACAACCTTAATGATAAAATTGGATTGAAGTGTTAAATAATTAAAAATTAAAAATTTTGTACAAATGACTTCAATATAAACTATTAAGAATAACTCTAAAACTATTAGTCAGACCTTAATAAAATTTATATGGGGCCACAAATAAAGTACCAGCTTTCAAACAATAAAAGAATCATTGAAATCGATTCACCCTGGAAGAAGTTATGAGGTAACACACATAAATAATACAGTCGAATTGAGTACGTCCTCCTATTTAAAGTCGGTAGAAAATACTTTGTATACTAGAGTTTTCATATTCTGATTAAGAACCATAAGCTGTATCTGTATTGTATCACCAGTATTTGCAAAATAAAGAAATCATTTAGTCATTCAAGCTTAC
This sequence comes from Parnassius mnemosyne, assembly GCA_963668995.1. Taxonomy (NCBI): domain Eukaryota; kingdom Metazoa; phylum Arthropoda; class Insecta; order Lepidoptera; family Papilionidae; genus Parnassius; species Parnassius mnemosyne. The sequence continues at coordinate 2,002,771 of CAVLGL010000093.1, read as the reverse complement.
TTAGATCCCATAATACAGACTTTATACAGCTTGAGCTGTATAATAACTCATAAACTACTCATATAAGGATAAAACCTCTTTTCAATACTCTTATACGCTTTTAAAAGAACGGTAAGTTCTATGCAGGCTGGTATATTATGTTCATAACGCTTGTGAGCTGCGTGGGACATTGCTAGGTGTTCGGGGCCCTAACTCCAAGCGCGTGTAACACCAAAAGCCCAGTTTCTGGTAGGGAAATACCAATACACGATAAAATAACACTGAATAACACTACTTAGTTACATAAGTAACAATTTGGCCAGCATCATCATTTATAACTAAGGCAAAGTTAACAAGTAGGTTATTAACCTCCTAGTTGTTGCTATTATCTTACTATGTGTGACTTGCGAAGTTAAATTGCCTTGCTTCTTCAGTAGTTTGTATCAGATAATTATTGAGAATTCAGACTCGAGTAAACAGATTTAACTATAACGAGCAACGAATCCGAGTTTCTCTGGTCTTGTGAAGTTTATGGTGAGCTTAGCCCTGAGCTGCCAATACTCCACACTATTTTTATTGTTATTAAATTAAATCATGAGAATCCTCACTTTTCATCTGGTTCGGTTATGGCACGTGGCAGTGTATACAACAATTTATTGTAGTAATAATTTCAACGAATTCTTTTTTTCATCTCTTATACGTAGTATAAAACGAAGTCTCTTCCCGCCGTTAATACGCTTAGATTTTTTAAACTACGCAACGGATTTTGATGCGGTTTTCGTCAATAAACGTAATGTTTCAAAAGTAAGGTGTATATGTATAAGAAATGCATATTATATATTATATAATTCTTCTGTCCGTGTGTATGTGTGATTAAGCTGATTTCATTGATGAAATTTTGTGTGTGATTAAGTTGATTAGAGAACGGTTTAAATTCGATTCGATTAGGTTAGGTTCGATTGACCTAATTGAAAGTGTCTTCTATTCAATTTTTTATTTGTTTAAATTTTTCTCTATTCTATTATAGAATTGAATAGAATAGAATAATTTTTATTTAATGTAGATTACATGTGTAATTCTCATTGAAATTGACTTTTTACTTTACCACTGGTTCGAAAAAACCCTATGTCCTGGGAAGAACCAGCAAGAAACCCAGCGGGACTTTTTTTAAATAAATTTTACAATATAAATGATAACAAACTATTTACAAAATTTATTTTAGAAACAGCTTGGAAGCGACCAACTCCTTCCCAGGGGTTATTATCAACCATGTATTCATTTATACTATAATAACCTTTTTTATACAGTTTTAGCTTAACAAAACATTTAAACTTGGTAATAGAGATAGCCTGTAAACATTCCAGAACCTTTTTGTAATAGCGTTTACATTAGAATTACTGACTGTGGAGTCGAGAAACTGGTATCACTAGCTTGTGTTTGTTCCCAGTGTTTATAGAATGTATATCACTTTTTTTACTAAAACTACCTTTGTTTTTGTGAAAATACATTAAATTTTTGTAAATATACTGAGAGGCCACAGTTAATATATTTATTGCTTTAAATTTATCCCTAAGAGACTCTATCGGTTTCAGATTGTAACTAGCCCTAATGGCCCTTTTCTGTAAAACAAAAACAATTTCTGAATCAGCCGCATTTCCCCGTAGCAAAATCCCATAAGACATTATGCTATGGAAATATCAGAAATAGCTGAATGAACAAACAAATGTTTCCAACTCGCCTCTCTTAAACATGTTTAAACCTGCTCCTTGATGATATATAGCCTCGCAACATGGTCGTTTGTCACCCTCACGGTGCGGTGATCAGCTTTTGATTGCGTGGTTGTAGGGTAGGCGAACGTTTCGCAGTAGTTTGTTGTTAATTTCATAGCAAATATCGGCGTACGTCAGGCGGTGATTGATCACATGACGTAATCGCTCGCTACGTAATTGGAGCGTGGTTGCGTCAGCTAGTAGTATAAATAGCAGTAGTTTCGGCTCGCCGCTCACTTAGCGGCCAGCCTCCGCAGAGTCTACTGCACAAAACGATGCCTCGTGTAGAGGCAAAACACGTGTCGTATTTTCAAGAGTGATGTCTCGTGCCTAGTGTGGTGGTGCTGACGGTGGTAGTGCTGCGAGTAACGGTGAGGGGTATAGCGCGCACGATTGAGGGAGGGTGGGAGGGAAATTAGCGGTAGCATCTGTAGAAGATTACCAGGAACGAAGCATTCAACAACGTGCAGTCCCTGCTTCAACAAAAAATCGTCAAATGCAATAAGTATGGTAAATATATTTGTTAACAATACGTATACTGCATCGGATGCAGAATAGAAGAATCTGCTGATAATACGGATAATTTTTTAAACGTTGATCTCGGCTACGCCAAAAATTTGTACTTTTTTTTCTATAGGAGAGGGGGCAAACGAGCATGCGGCTCACCTGATGGTAAGTGACTACCGCCGCCCATGAACAACTGCAACACCAGGGGAATCGCAGATGCGTTGCCGGCCTTTTAAAAAGGAGTAGGCTCTTTTCTTGAAGGTCCCTAAGTCGTATCGGTCCGGAAAAATCGCTGGTGGTAAACTATTCCACAAGGAAGTTGTGCGAGGAAGAAAACATTTTCTAAATCGCACAGTGGTGGACCGCCAATCACTCAGATGGTGTGGATGGTATCGGGAGTTCTGCCGCGATGTGCGTTCGTGAAATTTGGCGGCTGGGATTAATACAAACAATTCCTCGGAGCACTCCCCATGGTAAATGCGAAAGAAAATGCTAAGAGATGCAACATCTCTTCGCAGTGCCAATGAGTCGAGCCGATCGAAAACGACTCGGTCGTCGACGATTCGAGCCGCTCTGCGCTGGATGCGGTCAAGTGGAAAGAGCTGGCACTGGGGAGCCCCTGCCCAGAGATGGGAACAGTATTGCATGTGAGGCCGAACTTGCGCCTTGTAAAGTTGCAGGCGGTGTGCCGGCATGAAATACTGTCCCGCTCTGCTGAGCACGCCAAGCTTTTTAGAGGCCAATTTGGCCTTGTCTTCCAAGTGACCACGAAACTGCACGTTACTCGATATGTCGACGCCGAGGATTCCGATACTGGCTGAGGCAACAAGGGGAGTACCTTGAAACTGAGGAGATACGACAAAGGGGTTCTTATTAGCGGTAAACGCGCAAACTTGTGTCTTCTGAGGATTAAACTGGAATAGATTTAGTCGCCCCCAATCCGAGACTTTGTCCAGCAAAGACTCGACTTCAGACACAAGTTTGTTCCGGTACTCGGTGACGTTTTCCCGAGAAATATTGGCACGGCCGGTGTATAGAGCATCACCAGTGCTGTCATCCGCATAGCAATGAATGCTACCGGCTTGCAACATATCATTGATATGCAGAAGAAACAACGTTGGTGATAGCACGCAGCCTTGTGGAATACCAGCGTTAATAGGCTTGTAGTCGGAGCATGCACCGTCTACAACGATCCAATTGCATAGTTTCTCGGGAAGCCCATAGGAAGGGAGCTTCGAAAGAAGCGCTTTGTGCCAAACCCGATCGAAGGCCTTCGCAATGTCCAAATTAACGGCCAATGCCTCCCCCTTGGACTCTACTGCCTCCACCCATCTATGAGTTAAGTAGACCAGAAGATCACCAGCTGATCGACCCCGACGAAAACCGTACTGGTGGTCACTAATCAGCTGGTGATCCTCAAGGTACCGCATGAGGTGGCAGTTTATAACGGATTCCATTATTTTAGAGAACAAGGGTGTTATGGCGATAGGCCTGTAGTTGGACGGGTCTGAGCGGTCGCCTTTTTTAGGGATCGGGCGGACAAAAGCTGTCTTCCATGATTTCGGGACTACGCCTAGGGAGTAGGAGTACCGGAAAAGACGCGTTAGAACCGGTGCCAACTCCGGAGCACACGTTCTCAGCACAATTGGGGGGATTCCGTCTCCACATCTCCATATGCCAAGGCAAAGTCATAAACAGATCTCCCCGCATGATCGGTTAAACGTGAACCGAGCCATTCGGCGTGGTGGGCGTTAAAATCGCCAAGGATTACTATCTCTGAGGATGGGACCTGTTGTAGCAAGGAATCTGTAGCCATTTGGACGTGGTCAATGAGTCGGTCTGTTTCGGCATTACCGCTATGGGACCTATAGAGGCACCCGTAGACGCGCGGATGGTCGTCGCTGTCTACGCGTAGCCAAAGGATGGACAGGTCCGAACCTTCAAGACTGCCAAGGCGTCGAGAACACATGTCCTCTCTGACATACACGCAAACTTTAAAGAGAGATTAGAAATTTTGTTATTTTTTTTTTAATTTCTAATATAAAATAATAATAATAAGTTTCTTAAAATAATTATAATAAAGAATTTTAATGTTTTTGATAACACATACCTACTATATTTTATTTATATTTAACACTTTATTTTCAACTATTTATTTGGCGTCACTAGAGACCCCATGCGACTCGTTGTGTGATTTTATTCATGCGCCTAATTAAGGGTTAATAAAACAAATCTTAACAGACACACAAAAATTCTTCTCTTTTTTTTTAGAATTACCTCTTTTTTTAAAGCTGGCTATAAATAAGAACATTATTAAAAAAAAAGTAAATAACAAAAGAGGATTAAAGTGAGGTGTAATTACACAATTAGAATAAAAGGAACAACTATGATTAAGACGGAAATGTAATTAGATTATTTTAATAAAAAAAAATTGTCTTAGCTTAAAATTTATTTTCTTATATTCATTATTACATAGTACTTAAGCAAATAATAAGAAATTTTGATCTGTATTTCTTTTTAGTAATTGTTAATATTTGCTGTTTTTTTTTTTTAATAACAGACACGCGTTGCTTATAGTTGTTGCTTTCATTCTATTTGTATTTGAGCAAAGCAAATGTTTCACTGCACCCCTGCGTGCAGGAAACCAATCGGGATGTTTTATTGAGCAAGGAACCGCATCCGGACGGCAGTATCGTTTATTTTCACAAGAGGTTCGCTCTCAGGCAATATTGCACTTGACCGACACTTGTACTCTCCACACGTTCGCAACGGTCTTACAATTACGTTAGCCTTTATTTGTATTCTTTTATAATTTGTATGTAGATAGTAAGATCTTTTTTCTTTTTTTTTTTTTTATAAGACTGAAGTGACAAACTTATAGTCATTATAAATTGCAGCCAATGGTCGATGCGTGGTCACCTGTAAGGACCAAGTGACAATGCCTCACAGCCTGTTATAATACTGGCTCTCTATACCCTACAGACAGGAATACAGCAATGCACTGTTATTTGGCGGCAGAAACAGGAAAGGGTGGTACCCAAACGAACTCATAGGCAGAAAAGGAGTTCTAACACCTGGTAAATAACTGTCTGTTAAAATTAACTATTATTGTTCAGTTAACAACCATTATCATCACCATTACAGCCTATCAAAATCACTGCTGAACATTGGCCTCTCCCATAGATTGCCACATATAAATATATCATCACATCACACATCAACATTTAAAACATTAGAACGACTTATAACGTGACTTTATATATTATGCAATTTAGATTTAGTATTAGGTTTATTTCAGTATTCAATTTTTTATTACCTTCCTTACTTAAGGCTACGTGGCTATGTTTTAAGTTGTATGTTACAAATTATTTCATCATCATTCATCATTACAGCCTTTCATAAGTCCACTGCTGAACATAGGCCTCCCTCAAGGAATGCCACAAAGCACGGTCCTGAGCCACCTGCATCCATCGACTTCCTCCATATCTTACCAGATCGTCACTCCATCTCGTGGGGGGTCGCCCTACACTTCGCCTACCGGTACGAGGCTGCCACTCAAAAACCTTTCTTCCCCATCGGTTGTCGGTTCTTCGAGCTATATGGCCGGCCCACTGCCACTTCAGCTAGTAAGCTAGAGTAACTGACATAGCCCAATGGATTAGGGGCTATGTCAGTTACTCTGGTTCTACTGCGGATATACTCATTTCTAAGTTTATCATGCAGAGAAACCCCGAGCATAGCCCTCTTCATAGCTAGCTGAGCAACCTTGAGCTTCCTCATACGGCCAGCAGTGAAGGACCACGTCTCAGATCCGTAAGTCATCACTGCCAACATGCACTGGTTGTACAATTTCGTTTTAAGGTTTTGAGGTATGTCTATATAAATATATATGCCATATATACATAAAGAGGAATATTTGCCATAGTTGTCACGCTTGACGGGCTGGTTGGTAACTAGTTTTTATAATTGTAATTGGTATCTAGAAGATGCAGCGGCGCCTGTTCCAATTCGTACAAATAACAAATTCGTGATTATGCAGTTGTGTGACGTCAAAAATGTCCCGCGTCAGTGATAATCTGAGGGGTTTTAAGTCGGCACCGCAATTGATTCACGAACAATCGCATTTTGATGTAAAAAAAGCACTTAAACCAATTGAACAAACAAAATTTTTAATAATAATTATAATTTTATATAGAATTACTATTCTATGGAAAGGCGTATGGAAGTAACGTCCCTATGTCCCGCTGACGTAACAGTTATGTGACAAAACTTCTACGTCGGCGCAGTTAGTCAGCGACTTGCCCAGTGGTGTAAGCGCCTTGCCTTAGCAGAATTAAAGGTGCCAAGGCACGTTTGTGTATACGAGCGCACCATAAAACGGTGCCCGGCTTGTGTGTCTCCCGTTACTTAAGAGTCAATTTATGAATAATGGGTTAAAAACAAGTGCGAAAAGGGCCGCTGCCTAGAGGTTGCCAGGGCGTGTCTGGAGCCGGCTATGGACGTGACAATATGCGAGTCGCTAGCCCAGCGCGAGGGCCTGCTAGAACACCAAGCAGCCTCCCACATCCATCATCCCCACCAGAGGGCTTGGTATCGGCTGGTTCCTTCTCGGATTCAGCAAGCGATACCCGCCGCTGGTGGATCAAATCACATGCGTTGTACGAAAATAATGAACGCAAACGCATTGTGGGCAAATTTTAGGACAAAAGGAGCGAAAACTGGAAGGTTGGCGTACCGGGCTTAGATGCATCGCTTTTTTGGGTCCCACATGCTATACTTGCCGCGGGAACGTGCTAGGTGCGGCTTTTTAATCGCTAACACCATGCATTATCACGAAATTTGCAGCCTCCGTATTTACTTACTGGCGGGATAGGTTATCCATTCTACAAGAACGTGATATAATGTGATAAAAGGCTAACCTCTGTGTCCTTAGCCAACGAGGAGTGGTAAGATTAAGCAGTATATTACTTTACCGACCATATGGAGAGAGAAGGAGCTCTAGGGGAAGTTCTACAAAGCTCTTCATGAGCCTTTCGTAGACACGATTGCCTCCCTCCACTAGCTACGTTTTCGAGGACACCAAGGGTCTGTGCAAAACAGGATTAGATTTACATAATTATTTCTCATATTTACGCGAACACTACACATTTAAATTAAACAGGTTTTACGAATTTTATCGCGTATATTGGGATCAGGTTATTAAGTCAAAAACAATCGGAGATACATCCTAAAGGATTGCACCATCGACATGCTGTCGAGCTTGTCGCTATCCCGGTGAGTCACTTAGGCATGTCATTTCTAGTTGTTCGGCGCTTTATAACTCTGAGTACTTTTACAGAAACAACCTAGTTGTCAAGGTTCTACACCAGGAGCTGGCTTTAAAATAGCCACTTGAAACCATACATGAAAATAACCGCGCCAGGCTCTACTGGACCCGGGCCATCATCACGAACAGGACCATTCTTGCGAATAAGCCAGGTATTGTGCTGATGGACCGGGCACACTAAAATATATTTTGGTTGACATTACCATTCCGTATGACGAGAACCTCGTGAAAGTCGAAACAGATAAGTAAACATGTACGGTTGTCTGCCGACCGAAATTATTCCTGTAGTCGTCTCAGAGAACAGGATAATCCCGGTCAGCCTCTCGGGTCATCTGAAGGACGGTACCTCCATGATGGACCGCTTCAAGCTCAAATGCAGAATCCGATGCTACTCGATACCGCCCGCATCGTCCACCGGTTTCTCTCACTTTCTCGCTAACCCTCGGCCGTTCGGTCGCCCCTGCTGAGGGCTTCCATCTGGTTGGCTGTTTATATATTTACGTATTATTTATGTATTTGTCGGAAGTATAGTGGGTATAGTACAGAGACTAATTTTGTAGTTAGGAATAATAATTAATTCGTTTACACGAATTAATTATCCAATGAGTCGAGGATAAACTAGTAACGGAATACGACAAGTGTACCGTTCCACGTCAGAGCCAATACTGTCTTAACGGCGGCCGCTCAGTCCGTTTTATACAAGCAGGACGGGCGGTAACGCAGGTGCGATGCCGCAGGTGTGCGGTACACGTATCGTTTACAAGAATTCTGTCTTGCTAGACCGACGCCACCGCATCTACAACGGTGCAGGTGCCGTCACGGCCATACTGACATGCGTGCGTCCTCGCACGCGCTCCATTACAATTTTAGTTATCTGTAACAAATGTAATCTGTAAAACATCGTTCGATTATCCTGACAAAACAGCGTCTGGTCCGGTCTATACTGACCCTTCAGACTCTGGTGATAATCAGTTTTGTTCCGGCACTAAGCCCTACAAAACTTTTATCGACTTTATGCTAGATCGGAATGATTAGTCTGTAGCTTTTTCTATTTTCTCTTTTTTTTTCAAGTACTGTTTTCGCTAGTCCGGAATCACTATTCCCTATAGCTATATCACTGGACCGGCACAAAGCCCTGCAATGATTGTAAGAACTATTCTTTTTTGTTAATCTCTTTTTTTTCAGTACTATTTATGCTAGTCCGGAATCACTATTCCCTGTAGCTTTATCATTGGACCGGCAAACGCCCTGCAATGATAGTAAGAACCACATTTTTTTCTTACTCTCTTTTTTTTTTCAATTCAGTATAGAACAGTTACAGACCAATCATACCGCAAACATGTCCCCGTCACAATCACACAAAAGTGTATCGTGAGGGACGTAGTGACACGATAACACCCAAGTATGTAAACCAATAGCAACACGACACATATCCCAGTGCAGCATAGACCAGCCTCCCTGCAACTTCATGTTCCTTTCCTGCACTAGAATGATTACTTCGCTAGAGTGTTGCAACGTCTCTAGTATTTTCTAGATGCACAGACACGGCTACCTCTGACTGTCGCACGTCCTCGTGCGGTTGACAGTGAACAGCATACGGTCTATCAGGTATCACCACCTGCTAACAGATATTAACTCTTGTTAAATATTACAACGGTCGACCATCCTAGACTTCATTTAAGTCATGGACGCGCCGATATGGCCACCTCCAGGCAAACGCACTCCAACTTTCCGTTCTGCTGCGTTCGTGCCACATTCGCGCTAGCAAGCCGTCGCGCCGTAATGGCGCTAGCGAATCGTCGCACTGCTTTGCAAAATTAAAAATTAAGAGAAATGGAGATAAATGTATTGCGAACCATGGAATTCCAAGATTCTCTTAAGAAACGGCAACTGTATGCCATTTGAAAACATTGCAAAAAAAAGGGAAACTATGTGTAGAGACAAATACCATCACATATTTCAAAGGGAAGGAGGCAACTGCGCATAATCTACGAATGCCGACCAAGCCTCAGACGTTCATTTACAACACCAAAGGACCATGTGTTCGGCGGCCGCTTGAATTGTCTTGCCGTAAGATCTGCCGATAAGTTACAGACTGTAGCGGTGTAGGCTCAATCTTACTAGCGCTCGGCCGTACCTGACCATGTTCGATTAGCCGTCACAACAACTTCCTCATTGATCATTGTTGTAGAGAGACTTCTACGAATCTGTTGACATCAAACCCCAATCTTGTCGACCACACAGTATTCGGAGCAAACTGCAACACTGATCAACACATTAGAACACAAAAATGTCACTTATTATTTTCAATCCATAGCGTGTTAAAGTTAATCCTTTATTGTAGTACAACCCTTAAACGTTTTGAATTTCAAAATATAACTGATGATAATCATGTTTCGCATGAACTATCAAATTACAACAAAACGAGAGCAGCAGGAGCACCTGAGGGTTTACAAGCATCGTCGGGGTTGTAGTCATCATGATCTGCGTGAAAAACAAATTGTTAACTATAAGGACAACATACACAGTTGCCTGTTCTCTCATCTATCACACATACGAGGCCCTAAAACAGAAATTCGTTCTCATACCTTGGACTATAATAAAGCACTTCGCTTTCACAAGTAAACATAGGTCTTCATACGAAGTATCTGACACATACTCTTACTTGAACTTGCGAGATCCCACGTTAACTACGTGAACCACATTAAAAACGTGAACCAGGACAGCGCCTGCCAGGATAGAGCCTAATACATGTTCAGAAAACATTACCGTGCACACAGCATACGACTTCCGCGCACACAGTGTGACTCCCACGCATACAGAGTACACGACTTCCGAGGCATCGCCATGTACTGCTTACGCGCGCTCCGGGATGGCGCCTGCGTATACGCGCATACGCATTTGCTGAAACCAGGCCATGTTAAAGCTGGACCTGGCAGTCCGTTACGACCAGCAAGGCACACACTCACGCACTTGTAATCACATCACACGTGCTACTGTAACACATAAAAGAAAACATTAAAAATACTCAGTCGGAACTTGATTTCAAGAAATGCAGCACTACTCTTGGTACACCATTCGCCTTTCTAGGGCACTAAATACTGAGCTGCGGCTACACGACAGCCTCTGGTATGGTCCGATCCTCATGTAAACTTAAATACTCTCTTCAATGTCAGAACCAATTGGCTCTACTTCACTTTCATCAGTTATACTTCGGTTTTCCGGCATTTTTCGCAACCAATTAAAAATGTAAACACTCATTCTTACAAAATAGTTTCTGAGCCAATGTTTAGGATAAATTTACTTTCCTCATGTATCTAATGGTGATCAGTAGCAGCGACAAATAATAAGTCCGCGGCGTCATAAGCCGACAGCATACTCAAAAGCGAGCGCTACAGCTCCACGCTTTCCACTAAACCATTCCAAGTTTGTCGACTACGTAATGCTCGGAGTAAACTGTAACACTTATCATCACATTAGATCACAAAAATACTACTTAGTGTTTTTAAGTCATAGCACGTTAAAGTAATCATGTTCTTTTTTTCGGTACATCGTTTAAACATTTTGAACTTTAAAACTAGGTCATGTAAATCACACCTCGTGTATCAAATTATAACATTACTTGAGCAAGTTTTTGTTAACATATTTAGGTACGTCAGAAATAATGAAAATACTTGAGGGTACTTTTAATACAAATCGAACAAAAGGATTTATCTTTTGGCTTAAATAATTTCACTTTATCTTTTCTCTACACTTTAATGATACGAAAATATCGTAAGTAGGACAGCAAATTTTATTACGGTATTTAACATAAAAAGAGATCCATCAATGTGAAATGCATTATAGCCTTCACAAATGTAATAATTCTCATACTATTCAAAGATTGTATGTGGGCAAAAATGGGGACTTTATCCCACTTCTGATGTCGGAAGTATAGTGGGTGTAGTACAGAGACTAATTTTGTAGTTAGGAATAATAATTAATTCGTTTACACGAATTAATTATCCAATGAGTCGAGGATAAACTAGTAACGGAATACGACAAGTGTACCGTTCCACGTCAGAGCCAAGACTGTCTTAACGGCGGCCGCTCAGTCCGTTTTATACAAGCAGGACGGGCGGTAACGCAGGTGCGATGCCGCAGGTGTGCGGTACACGTGTCGTTTACAAGAATTCTGTCTTGCTAGACCGACGCCACCGCATCTACAACGGTGCAGGTGCCGTCATATTTATTACACTTTATTAATGTAAGTGTATTTATGTATATTTATCATTTCCATTTATATATTTGTGCAGCCTATCCAGATTTGAAAATTATTTAAATACCCCTCCCCCCATTATTATAAGCCAGTGGTGGACCACAATTCCACCTGATGGTAAGTGGTGATACAGCCGTAGATGGTAACTCGCATTGTCTTAGCGTAATAAAAGTCTATTCACTCTTGCCTTGAAATCGCTCAGATTGTATTGGGACGGAAATATAGACGTCGACAATTTATTCCACTCCTTTGCTGTATACAAAAAACGAAGCAATCCGTTTGGTTCTAATGCGTGGAATATTGACAACAAAAGGGCGAAGACCTGCAGACCGCCTGGTTGTCCAATGATGGAAAAGAGAGGGAGGTATTAAAGCATGTAATTCCTGCCCACACTCACCGAAATGCATCCTATAGAATACCGAAAAACTGGTTACTCTGTGTCTGTGCTTGAGGCTGACAAGATTGGTTTCTACAAGATCAATGTCACCAATGAGCCTCTTAGCACTTCTCTCTACTGAGTGACGGCAGTACTCCATGCGCGACCGAACTTGGGCTTTATATAAGAAGCTACCCCGGCGTGAAGTACCGCCGCAATTTTGCATGGTTTGACAGAGAGCTTTATGAAAAATTGGCAAAGATTATATATAGCCTCAGCCAAAATAACGAAAAATGTATATCGTTGATTATCTTACATTTAAATAACGCTACATAAATAAATTCTATCCAGGCGAAGCCGGGGTGTGTCGCTAGTTGTAATAATAAACTCATAAAGATCAGATCATAACAGAAACTTCTAAACAGTTGTATACTTAAAAATAAGTTTCCTGCATTCTAGCATAACAAGCAGTCAATAAAACTTTACATTATCTTGATCTTCCGCTCCGCTTCACTCGCAAAGTTAAATTGGCTCGCTGCAACATGAGCAATTTGTATCAGATCTAACGTGTGTTGACACAAAGGCGAGTGAACCATAAACATTTTAGTTGTATTTAATACATTAAGTAATTAATAATAACTATATTATTGTTTCGACTGGATAATATTAAACGAAGATGAAATTTGACTCTTCTCCGTTAAAATATACAGTAATATCTATTATGTCATCCAGACTGAATTTCATTAAGAGTGACAGACTTTGAAGGATACTTTGACCCACATCTATCCTCAATTAAGAATCAAAACGAAGATGCGCTGTCACCCCTAAAGACTTTAGTGAAATAAACATCTACCACAACTAGCTGGTATCATAATTTATTTTCTTCTAAAGCTTCAAAACGTGTAATTGCAATGAAATCAAGCTAAATGTATACATTTTAAGACATAACCCTTCCTTGGCAGTTGGGTAAAAATATCAACCAAAATAGAAAAAATATATGAAATCGATTTATAACGCTCTGAGTTATCCGGGATCGGATTTTTCTTACGAAGAACTTTGTGCAATCTTGTATTTTGAAACCAATTTCCAAGTGCATCGTACACGTACATGCTGCGAGTGAAATGCTGCTTCCAACGAACTGCTCTCTCTGTTGTTAGCTTATAATTGCTTTATGTTGCTTGAAGTTAATGATTAATTCATCGTCATCAGCATACAGCCCTTCACGAGTCCACTGCAGAATGCCAAAGCACGGTCCTATATCACCACCATCCCTCGACTTCCCACATGTCGTCGTCACTCCATTTAGTGGAGGGCTTCCCTACATTTCCTTTGACGGCATCAGGCTGCTACTCGAGAACCTTTCTTCCACGTAGTAGTCGTTTCTTCGAGCTATATGGCTGGCCCATTGCCATTTCAGCTTACCAATCTGGATATAATTTGTAAATAGGTTGTCAAAACGAATACGAAGGGGTAAGGCAGTATTAGATGTTTCTCACTTTTGTCGCAGCTTGGCCACTGAACAGTTATTTCCATGACTTTACGAAACCTATAAGAAGTGATGACGTGATTTATTATATGTCGTCAATACATGCCACATTAGTTTTGAAAAAATATTTAAACGTTTTCACCCAATCAACTACAAAAGAGGCAGGCACCGCTGGTCCATCACTACTCGTATAAAAAAACTGTCAATCGTAGGAGTGCACATCAGAAGTGAAGAAAAATAATGATTACTATCAATTTTATAAAATTTATTCGATTGAAATTTTAACTTTACTTTCATCAATTTCATGTTTCTGAGCGTGACGGTCACTCGAGTTCCGTGGTTATTTTTCCCATTCCAAAAGTGCCCCAAGTGCCTAAAGAAATATTCGCTTCAAAAATCTCTTCAGAGGCCATTTTTTCCTATTCAAGTAACCAAAACGTATGAAAGAAAAAATAGTATCTTTTTCCCTCTTTAATGCTCATTTGCTGTTTGTCTGTCTGTCCGAGCTAATCATCGGAATAGCTAAACTGATTGTGATGAAACTTTACAAACCGATGGAGAACAATGCTAGGAGGATAGATATTATATCGATGATATAAATAACAAAATCGAAAAATGTATATAATTGTTTATCTTACATTTAAATAACTCTACATAAGTAGATTCTAACCACTTTATGGATATATATATATATATATATATATATATATATATATATATATATAACATATGTATCTATGAAATATCGTGATAGTAAGTGACTGCAGCCACCCTCATATAAAGAAAGGCTACAGATGCGTTATCACGTCTGTGGCCTAAGATAGAATGCCTGTAATTATGTTGGCTCTTAATACCCTTAGGACCAGAAAGGGGAAGGCCTTTTTTCAGCAATAGATTGTGTCAGGTTGTAAACAAATATGAATGTAAATGATGCAGAATGAGAAATAGTAAGGTCTCTAAAACATGCAAGTAATTATTATAAACAAGATATTATTCCTCAGAAATTAAAAATGGCGATGGGACGGTAAATCGACACGGCCGGAGAGAGATCAGGCGCAGGACCAATGGTTTTACGTGCTTTCCGAGGTATGGGGTTGAGACAGCACCTGTACGTTACACCTAAGATGCTGCTGCTGATAATATAAATAAAATATGCTGATGAGGTAAAGTGATAAATATAATTAAAAACTGCCAATAGCTGATAATGAGAACACGCACGCGGTGTGTGACGATGCTATGTGAACCGACTCGATGAACAATGAAAGAAGTATATGAGGCTAAATGCTGATCGGGCGACATCATCTATTTCCTGACTCAGGGCAGCTAGTGAGAATTTTTTGACGGAAAATCACAATAATGGATTTTCTTTTGACCTCACCTGGGATTCAAATCTTAGACCTTATGATCATCAGTTGCATTAACAACTACTATACCAACGAGGCCTACGTATATAATTACCTACGATATAACATTTTTAAATATAATATAGTTTATCAGAGAGCTTTCAAAAAGATATTTCGTTAATAATGTGATTTTGTTGCTCATTAGGCATCGGAGATTGTTAGTTCCCGGATACGCGATGCTGGCATTACATACCAAATTATTTTGATTATGAGTTGAGTTTTTGATAGATCTTTATTTTTTCTTGCAAATAGTATGACTAGGATATATTCCTTATGAAATTTTATAATCAATTATAATGATGGAGGGTAGAATATTTCAATTATTTTGTATTATTTTTTTTTCTGTAAACGCCAAAAATTTTCTAAGTTTATATGTGGAAAAGCCATGCTATAGCTATATTAACGTTGTAGTACGAATGGGTCGGCTGGACCGGGGAATGATCACACTCTCACACAATACCAGCATGAAATAGTAGTGTTTCTTAATGCTGCTGTGTTTTGTATGGTGATTATATTGACATAACAAGCTACATTAGGAATAAATCTAACATTGAAGTGACCATTGAAAAAATGAATATGAAGGTTAAAAAGGATTACGATGCATATAAAATATTTGTACCTAGAAATAAACTAGATATATGTCTGAATAAGGACTTTTGGCCGGAGGGAATAGCATTTCGGCGTTTTGTAAATTTCTGGAGACAAAAAAGAGGAAGGGTCTCAAAGTAGTGAAATTCAGTAGACATTAGCAATTGTAATATTAGTAATATAGATATATAATAGTAACAAATTATAGTAGGAATTTTGAGTGATATTCATTATTTCGAAAGCATTTTTAATCTACTTAGTATTAATATAGTTTAACTATGAAACTTTGTTCCTTTAATTGTCAATCAGTCAGGCGTAGTGTTGAACAAGTACGGGAATTATGTAGTGACTTTGATATAATAGCATTGCGGGAAATATGGTTATTACCCGATGCTATTTCTTACTTAAACACTATACATACGAAATTTTCTAGTCATGGTGCTTCAGCTGTAGATGTCACACAAGGTATGTTACGGGGTAGGCCCTATAGAGGGGTTGGGTTATTGTAGAGATCGTCGATGTTTAATAAAGTGGAGATTGTTGATTGTAACAATTCTAGTTTATGTGCAGCTCTTTTCGAAATGTGGGGTAATAAATATTTATGGGTATCTGTGTATATGCCTCAAAATAATTATGAAAATTTAACTGATTTCACGAATGTTTTAAGTATTATTCAATCAATTATCTTACATAAGGATATTAATTATGCTTTTATTTAAGGTGATTTTAACGCAGATGTGAATACATTATTTGGTTTAGAGTTATTTAATTTTTGTACAGATAATGATTTGATGTGTGCTGATTATGAATATCTGCGACCCAAAAGTGGTATCTTTACGTATATTAGCTATGCTCATGGTTCGAAAAGTTGGTTGGATCATTGTGTAAGTACACGGCAGGCATGGGATACTGTAACCAACGTTTATGTTTTGGAATACGTCATGTGGTCCGACCATTTGTGTGTTGAATGCAACATTTATTTGACCTTTAAAGCGGTGCATAATGACGTTCCTTTACCGAAATGTAACGACTTGTCAAAATGGGGTAAAAGAAATGGTCTCGAAATTGAATTTTATTCCTCTCTTTGTTCTGAGTATATACGTAACTTGGATTGGGAGAGGTTAAGGCATTTATCTGCTAAGTGTTATAGTTGTACATGTACTGAACATCGCAAATCCCTAGATAGCTTGTATAACTCTTTTATTAGTTGTATAATTCACGCGGCCACACGTCGCGCGTCTCAGCATGTCTTCCAGAGGCCCCCTGTTCCGGGGTGGAATGAGTACGTACGCGAGGCACACATGAAGGCACGGCAAGCTCAAGCTGGGTGGTTAACGGCTGGGGCGCCTTCTTCTGGTCCGCTGTTCGATCAAATGAAAAGAACGCGAACTATTTTTAAAAGTAGGTTAAGATTTTGCCACAATTCCGCTGATAAAATAATCTTAGATAAGATTTCGGCATCTTGTTTAAGTAGAAACTTTAGTCAATTTTGGAAAGATACGGGAAATTTACTTAAGACCGGGTCTAAGATTACGGAGTCTGTGAATGGTCTGACGGACACACTGGCGATTGCAAACTTATTTAGGGACAAATATCTTGCGTTAAGTGCAGGACACTGTACTTCTCATAATCAATATCTTGTAGCAGATGGCAAGGACATTCATGTATCTGAAGAGATGATCTTTAATGATCTGCGCCAGATGAAACTAGGAAAGGCGATAGGATATGACAATATAAGCGTGGAACATCTTCGGTTTGGAGGACCATGGGTAATTGCATTCCTATCTGTATTTTTCAATGCTTGTATAAAGCATGCTTACTTACCGTTAGAAATGCTAAAAACGGTAATAAGTCCTGTTCTTAAATGTAAATTGAGTAGTTTGACCGACAGTGGTAATTATAGACCGATATCCATAGCTACAACTTGTGCTAAACTGTTTGACACCATATTATTAGGCGTTATTTCCAAATATATACAAATTAGCGATGCTCAATTTGGATTTAAAAAATATAGTTCTACGGATGCGGCCATTTTTACTTTAAAGCAAACCGTTAGTTATTATAATAAGCGGAAAACAAATATTTATGCATGTTTCTTGGACTTAAGTAAGGTTTTTGACAGAATCAGTTATGATATACTTTGGAGGAAGTTACGTGATGCGGGAGTGCCGTCATTACGTATTAACATATTGATCGCATGGTATAGTAGGCAAATTAATGTAGTAAAGTGGTGTGATACATACTCTGAGGAATTTCTCCTACAATGCGGTGTGAAGCAGGGAGGGCTAACATCGCCTATGCTTTTTAATCTGTATGTTAATCAGCTGATCGAGGAGCTTAGAAGCACCAGACTGGGTTGCCACATTGGTTCTGAATGCTTTAATAACTTGAGTTATGCTGATGATATGGTGCTGCTGAGTCGCTCGATTGGTGCGCTGCGTGCACTACTCCAGATATGTGAGAAATATGCAATGGATCATAACCTATTGTACAACACCAACAAGTATGTTTGTTTGCTTTTTAAGAGTGGTAGGGTTCAACCTCATATCCCCATTGTATTTGTGTAATTCACAATTGGAGTGGGTAACGACGTTTAAATACCTGGGTCATATTGTTACTCAGGATCTGTGTGATGGTTCCGATATGGACCGCGAGCGCCGTTCCTTGTCAGTGCGTGCCAACATGATAGCTAGACGCTTTCAAAGGTGTTCTTATACCTCAAAGCTGGCGTTGTTTACAGCTTACTGTCAGCCACTTTACACTCCTCAGCTGTGGACGAATTACACTAAAGAGGAATATCGCAGGCTGAAGGTGCAGTATAATGATTCGTTCCGCGTGTTGTTCCGTCAGCCACGATACTGTAGCGCGTCTCAGATGTTCGCAGAGGCCGTGTCGTTGGTTTGGATGCGTTGATCCGTCACCGTATCGCGCGATTTAGAAGTTTTGTTTTTGGGTCGCAGAATAATCTCATCAAAATTATTTTTAATATGTATGCATGTAGTGAAATTTTTAGTAAATGGTCAAATTTATTAAAATTTTATTAATAAAATGTAATAATATCATTGATTAACCAATAATTATAATTAAAATTTAAGGTATAGTTTAAAAAAAAAATAATTTTATTTTTGTAATGGATCTGTGTTGTCTATATCAAATAAATTATTATTATTATTATTATAGAGAACCAAAGACCGTTTTTTTATTGAAATTGAGGCATTTCATCTTAGTCATCAGGGATGACAACATATGTGCATTTTGATTTTAACCGAGGATAGATGTAGATATCTATGGGCCACAGCATCCACTTACTATCAGGTGGACTGTGTTCGTTTGTCAGCCTTATTCAATAAAAAAAGTTTTGTCTATAAGCTTCCGTCTAGGGCGACCCTTACCAACTCAATTTTTCATTTGATTGGGTAATTTTTATTTAAAATATACAAATCCAAGACAAATATATATATATAGATAACGTTATTATATTTATTTTTGTTTATTCCCCAGTACACTAAAACATTTTTGTCTTACTTAACATAATGCCAAAGAAGTTTCTTAGGACTCTTATATATTTGTTAAACATATTAAATATGTAAACTACATCCTTCCCGGTCATAACTTCTTAGAGTTTTCTTCCGCGTACGATCTCTCTGTGGAATAGTTTACCACCGGCAATTTTTTCGGTACGATACGACTTAGGTACTTAGGGAAAAAAACTTTCTCCTTTTATAAGGCCGGCAACGCACCTGCAATTCCCCTAGTGTTGCAGTTGTTCATGGGCGGCAGTAGTCACTTACACAGTAGTGTTTACTCGTTTGCCCCCTATCCTATAAAAAAAAGTTTGCAGCAACACACTGTTGGCATGATTTAAAACTACCTATTCGTTCCCTAAAAACATTAAATACTTAAAAAAAATTAAAGTTGCATTATTTGGTACAACAAGTACAAAATACGTAATGTCTCAAAAGTGCAATAGTAACAATATTTATATTTGTTCAACCATTTTTATGTTCAAATATTATTGGTTATTAATGTGTTTCTGTTATTTGATTGATGATTATTATTTATAATAAGTTTCAATCTTAGTTATTGCATTATTTTTTCCTTTTTTTTTCTTTTTGTTTTAAAAAGGTCCAACAGGTCGTGTAACATTGCATGTATCTTACTTTTATAAAAAAGTATATAAAAATAAAATAAAAAAGTACTAAATAAGAGACTGTAACTTTATAAAATTGGTATATATAATTGGGAACTAAAAGGTATAATAAGTAGACATTAAAAATATGTTATTTGAGCTCCATCACTGCCCGTTCCACTCCAAGCGAGCCGCGGTTAGTCACCATTTTTACCAGTTTTACCGCTTCCCTTACATCAATGTCAATCGTTCAGATTTGTACAAACACTAGTATGGAGTTAATATTATTTGGTCTTTGCCATTGCCTAAAATAAACAACTTATTAATTTTATTTAAATCACTATCCTAAACAATCTGCACCCGTCGACATTCTGCATGTCTTACTAGGTTGTTACTCCATTTTGTGAGAGCTCCTCTACACTTCGCTCGACGTTGCCACTTGAGAATTTTATTTATTTATTTTCATTCTTTATAACAATTTACTATATAAATGCACAGAGTAGATAAAATATAGATATATTATGCAATATGTTCAAGTGACTTGCGAAAGTCCTGAAATTTCGCCAGTAAATGTTACAAAAACATTTCAAATAACGAGAAGCACTTTGGGTGTAGCGAGTTTCACCGCAAGAAGAGTGAATAAAACGGAATAAGTATTTATATAAACAGAGTTTCAAACGGGAGTCGGTGCCTGCAGTTCGCATGAACATTAAACTCTGTGAGCAGTACTTCATTTAAATGGTCTCATTCGTAAACGTGTTGAAGCACATTATTAGAATTAGACTGAAGGATATAATTTTTTTTTATTATTGTTTTTTTTTATATTCGTCCCGTGGGTGTCATAATAGGCGACTATGAAAATACGTGGTAGAGCCATACTACAGCCAATTATAGTTGCAGCACAAATGGATCGTGTTGACCGGGGTAGGAACTGGCTTTCACTCCCAATGTGTTTCCCATGGTGAGTGTAGAAAACCTGCGACCTACTTACTGTAAACGAGGTATTTTATTTTCGTCCTCACGAATTACAAACGCATCTGCATTTTGATTTATAACCAAGTATATATGTAGATATCTATGGGCCACAGCGACCGCTTACCATCAAGTGGAATGTGTGCTCGTTTGATAATTTTAATAAGTTGCTTTGGCGCGAATGGTTCGGCTCAATAGGGAAAGGACCAGGATTATACAAATACCAAAGTAAAGTAGCAGCACAATGCAATGTCTTACGTATAGTGAACATAGAAAACTTAAAAAACCCCTTTTTTAACTAGGACCTTAGATGTATTATATCTTTGTCCTCACAGATTTCCCTTTCAATAGCCACTATACGAAATTTAGCTACTAGACTGTGATTTCATATATTTTTAAAGAAGTTAAAAAAACATGTTTTCTGTTTGCAATTTATAAGTCCCTATAAAAGTATAATTAATAGTGAAACGGGCAAGGTCAAACAACGGAACTAAAATTTTCAATTAAATATTAACAATAATTTAACACAATCTGATCAAGAAGTTGCAATGGCTTTTAAGAAACATTTTACTTATGTTCATTTTTGACAACAAAATCATTAAATTCTATTCCTACTGTCACTGAATCATTGCTTAAACAAAACGTAAAACCTTGTTTAAATACTTTTAAATTCTATAGAGTAATAGTACATTAGTAGTAGTAGTAATAGCCAATTATATATTAACATATATTAACAAATTAAAAAATATATTAACAAAAACAAAGACACTTTTATTAAAAAAAAGTGACATACACTCTTGAAATACTAGGAACAAACACAAGCTAGTGATACTAGTCTCTCGACTTCACAGAGTCAGAAATTCATTCTTGGGGCAATGTATACGCTATTGCAACAAAATCCCAGAAAATATACGAGGTCTTTCTATTACAAAGTTTAAATATTTAAGTAAGCAATTACTGTATAAAAAGGGTTATTATAATATAAATGAATACATGGTTGATAATAACCCCTGGGAATGAGATGGTCGCTTCCAAGCTGTTTCTAAAATAAATTTTGTAAATAGTTTGTAATCATTTATATTCTAAAATTTATTTAAAAAAGGTCCTGCTGGGTTTCTTGCTGGTTTTTCCCAGGACAGATGATTTTTTTCGAACCAGTGCTAATGTAAAAAATGACTTTCAATAAGAATTATTTGTAATCAATATTGAATAAAATTATTTTATTCTATTCTATATCATACATATATCGTTCATTCCTTCGAAAACTTTTGTCGTTTACGTCACAATAAAGCTTATTGTTGCGCCTGGTACAGTGCTTACTGTTTGTGTTCACATTCGGAGTATGTTGACTGATATACTTGCAGGAAAATATAGTTATAGATAAATTATAACTTATCTTATTAGTCTCTTATTAATAATGTTAAAAATTGTTTTTTCTTGCCACCAAATGACAATATAAAGGACAGACATATTTTTACTTTTATAAGCCAGAACTTGACTACTACTCCACCTGCTGGTAAGTGCTAGAGCAGCCAAAGATATGCACTGACTTAGCTTATTAAAAACATATTCATTCTTTTCTTGAAGTCACCCACACAATCGGATGGAAAAACAAATGCTGGTAACTTATTCCATTCCTTTGCTGTACGCATTATGAACGTCGAAGCAAACCTTTTGTTTCGAATGCGCGATATGTTGACAACAAAGGTATGGAGAACAGCTGATCGTTTGGTCGTCCAATAATAGAATGGAGAGGAAGGAATTAATTCATGTAACTCCTGCGCACACTCTCCGAAATGTATGCGGTAAAAAATAATTTTCCTTATACTACTAGCATTGACAGTCCACAGCCCGTTGGTCCTAACATCATGGCGTTATCCCGATTTCTTATAGTTTTCGACAAAACAATTGTTGGTGTACCAGTCATCATTACGTATATACACAATCATACGGCTTGTGCCTAACTTCAGAAGTACTATATACTTCACACTCAATTTATGCAAAGTAATCAATGCAGTTTTTTAACGCATTACTTTATACTGTAATTGAGCAATCAAGGTGAAGAGCAATAATATTTAAAATTTCGGCAAATCGATTGAGGTTTCTTACATAATAAACTCATTCTAATTTCAAACAGAAAAACATTTTTTATATTTTATTTTAAATAACATTATTTATGGCCAGACTAATTATATATTCGACTGAAATTGTCATTAAGCTAAGATGAACTACTGCGAAAATATACTCTATTGATAAATAAGAAACCAACAAAAAACCTCTTCTTTTTACAGGCATTTTATTAATAAGGCACTTTCATAGCGAGACATTTCATTTTAACCTTGAAAGTTAGTGACGCATAGAATTTTTGATTATTAATCCAACATAGTTAGTAAGCCACATCATTAAAATACAAAAAGGTGGAATGCACAAAAAAACTAGGAAATGCCTGTGTCCTACAGTGGAAAATACTATTGATATGGTGAGGTTTGAACCTAAAATAAAACAATGAACCCAAGGACAACTTTTAAAATTTATTTTTTCCAATATTCGGTGAAACGCCTACAATAGAAAGTCACGTAGCGGCACGCGCATACATGTACAGCGGGGACACTGTCCCCGTACGAACTGTTCTAAAGTTTACATAAAATTATTGAAAAACTTTAAATGTTTGGAGTGAAAACTTGTCGTTTCTTGTGAAACTCTGAATATTTATTTAGAGTATTGCATTTCCGGTTAGCTATGTAATGACAGATGAATGAGATATTGGGTGTTGTGTAACATGACGCGTGTGGTCCTGATGATGAGGGTTTGAATCCCGGGTCTAGCCAAAATCATTTATTAAGTTTTTTTTGTACAGAAATTCTTACTGTATGGGTATTTCTTTCACATAATATCAGCGTTAAATACTCGCTTATTGCTGCTGTGTTTAGTATGGTGAGTGCAGAGAACCGGAGACCCCTTTTACCTCCAACTCCATCTGATAATAAGTGCAATTTATTTTCAATTAAGAATCAAAATGCAGATTCGTTGTCACCCCGGAGGACTAAGATACAATGCCTCGTTTCCGGTAAAAAGGGGTTTCGGTTTTCTACATTCACCATACGAAGCACAACATTAAGCTGGTATTTTACCCTGGTATTCTGTGAGAGCATGGTCCTAGCCTCGTTAAGGCGACCCATTCGTGCTATAACCATAATATAGCTGCAACATAGCTCTACCACGTACAAATCTTATCCTGCCCATAAGGCAAACTATGAGGGACTTATAAATCCTGTGATGAATGAATATTGTTTAAGTTATATAACCAATGAATCTATTGTGCTTAGTAATAGCTCAAGCTAATCAATCTTTGGTCCGTAGTAAAGTTTTCCCGCAGTAAGCCTTGCTTTAGCTGCCGAGACAGTTTGAAGATAGATCGCGCTTATTACTGGCTGACGTGGCGTGGTATTAAATCCATAAACTGTTTGCAAATAAAGTATTTCTTTGGTGAGATTCTTTGTTTGAAATTCAGTAAACTCTAGTCTAGATTACGGGAACGTAAAATGACTTTCAATAAATATCTAAAATGTAGGTATTTTATTTTTAAATTACACATTATTTCCAAATTATTTTTAAAAGTGAAAACTTGAAAAATTCTTTAAGCAGGTTTAGGATGGGTAAATGGCACTAAACGCGCGTGACCATCGAGTGTTCAATTTACCTATACATAAAACTGATGAAAGAATTGTTGAAAATCAAATTGATTAAATATGATATAAATATTGTATTTATAAATTTGTTGTATTACATAGATAATAATAAATAGATATAAGCCGTGTAGTGGCAGTTAAGAATATCCACTAAACCATATCTTCCCGTGGGTGTCGTAAAAGGCGACCAAGGGCAACAGGCTGGATATAGGCAGCAGCATCTTCCTGATAACATCAGAATTGCTATAAAAAAAACTGCGGTTGCCAACCCGCTCGCCAAGCGTGGTAGCTATGGCAAATACCCTCCAATGATGAGAGCAAGAAAGAGACGGCCCCAAGTCCGCGGCAGCCCCGCAATTCCTGGCTACGCTGGCAACCATGGTAACGGCGGGGCAGGGGGTGCTAAGAATCTCCGGTGGAGGTTCGGTTGCCACCTTAGACGACTCGACCTGGCAACGTACAACGCACGCACCCTGAGGACTGACGAGAAGATTGTGGAGCTGGAAGAAGAGATAGACAAGTTACGCTGGCATATTAAAGGATTATCCGAGGTCTGAAGAGAGGGGGAGGACACGGTAAACCTCAAATCCGGTACCTTGCTCTATCACCGGAAGGGCAACCATCTGTCGCAAGGAGGTGTCGGATTTGTCGTCCACAAGTCACTCGTTAAACACTTTGTAAAGATTGAGAGTGTGACGACGAGGGTTGCGTACCCTATATTCAGAATCACCAAACGGTTTTCGCTGAAAGTCATACAGGTTTACGCACCAACCTCGGCAGACCCCGATGAGGAGGTGGAGGAAATGTATGAGGATATCTCTAGAGCCATGCATTTCTCCAAAACCCACTATACGGTGTTAATTGTTGACTTCAACGCAAAACTAGGCACAAGAGAAAACGGTGAGCTGCTAGTAGGGAATTTCGGATTAGGGCAACGAAACCCAAGGGGCCAGCAGCTAGCCGACTTCATGGAGAAAGAGGAACTCTTTATGATGAAGTCTTTCTTCTAGAAGCGGCCCCATAGGAAGTGGACCTGGTCAAGCTCCGACGGATCGACAAAAAATGAGATTGACTTCATTATGATGACCAGACGACAACTGTTCAGTGATATCTCCGTGATTGCTAGGGTGAAAACTGGAAGCGATCACCGAATGGTTAGAGGCACACTGAAACTAAACGTAAGCTGAAGATGTCTCATCTAATGAATTCAACGCTCCGTCCCCCTCGTGCTCTGTTCCAAACTCCCGAAACCTTTCAGCTCGAGTAATAAAATCGTTTTCAGTGCCTAGAAGAATGCAATGAAGTGGACGATATGAATGACAAGCTCGTGGAAACTGTCCATGCAGTCGGAGCTAAGTTCTGCAAAACCCGCCGCAGAGGAACACAAAAACTCTCCGATCACACTCTTAATCTCATGGTTTTTAGACGGAAGATGAAGCTACATTTCTCAACAGATTTGACAGCATACAGACAGATCTCCAAATCCATGCGTCGAGATTTACGCAACTTCAAAACAGCTTGTATTGAAGAAGCAATCGAGCGGAACCAAGGCTCAAAAGTATTTGCACGAGATCTGTCTGCCAGAAAGAGCCAACTGTCAAAACAAAAGACCGAGTGTGGCAGCATCGTTTCCGGGACACCTGAGAATTTGAGTAAGATTGAGAGGTTCTATGAGCAGCTGTACACGTTTTCGTTGGAGCCGCACGCAAGTGTGAGTAACGATCCAAGAGCGAGTCTTATCCGATATTATTCCCATGACATTCCGGACGTCAGTCTGATCGAGATTAGAATGGCTCTCCAGCACCTTAAAAACGGAAAGTCCCCGGGCGAGGATGGAATTACAGCAGAGCTTTTGAAAGCGGGTGGAAAACCGGTACTTGAAGTCCTTCAGAAGCTCTCTAATTCTGTCCTCCATGGTGGTACTACTCCGGAGGCATGGAACAGATGCGGAACGGTGGTCTTGTTCTTCAAGAAAGGCGACAACGCTCTCTTGAAGAACTACAGACCGATTTCCTGTCTGAGCCGCGTCTACCTGCTATTTTCGAGAGTCATTACGTATCGCCTCGGACGCAGACTTGACGACTTCCAGCCTCCCGAACAAGCCGGTTACCAAAAAGGTTTTAGTACCATAGACCACATACACACCCTTTGGCAAATTGTACAGAAGACAGAGGAGTATAATCTGTCACTTTGCCTTGCATATGTGGACTATGAGAGAGCCTTTGATTCCGTCGAAATTTGGGCGGCGCTGCAGTCCCTTCAGCGGTGCCAAGTTGACTGTTGGTATATCGAATTGCTGAAGTGTTTATACAGTAAGGCTACGATGGCTGTCCGAGTACAAAATCAGAGTATCTATTTAAATGCAGTGAGGTGTAAGACAGGGTGACGTTATATCCTTGAAACTCTTCGACGATGCATTTGAAGATGTTTTCAAGCTTCTAGACATTTTTAAGCTACCGGACTGAAAAGTATTTTTATGGGATAGGGTGACAAACGAGCACACAGTCCACCTAATGGTAAGGGGTTGCTGTGGCCCATAGACATCTACATTTATCCTCGTTTGCGAATCAAAATGCAGATGCGTTGTCACCCGTGAGGACTAAAATAGAATGCCTCTTTTCCAGTAAAAAGGGTCTCCGGTTCTCTACACTCACCATACGAAACACAGCAGTGTTAAACTGCTATTTGACGCTGGTATTCTGTGAGAGCGTGGTCCTTCCCCGGTCGAGCCAACCCATTCGTGCTACAACTATACTACTAATATAGCTGCAGCATGGCTCTACTACGTACAAAAGTATACGGTATTAACATCAATGGATGTTCATATCACACCTATGCTGGTTGCTGTTGGGAGCACTAAGCTCGAAGTTGTTGACGAGTAAGTTTACTTGGGACAAAAAGTCCGACTAGGTAAATCCAACTTCGACCGAGAGGTCAATCGACGGATTCAACTCGGCTGGGCAGCGTTCGAGAAACTACTACACATCTTCTTGTTAGACATACCTCAAAACCTTAAAACGAAATTGCACAACCAGTGCGTGTTGCCAGTGATGACTTACGGATCTGAGACGTGGTCTTTCACTGCTGGCCGTATGAGAAAGCTCTAGGTTGCTCAGCGAGCTATGGAGTGGGCTACGCTCGGGGTTTCTCTGCGTGATAAACTTAGAAATGGGGATATCCGCAGTAGAACCAGAGTAACCGACATAGCCCAACGGATTAGTAAGCTGAAGTGACAGTGGGCCGGCCTTATTATATATTCCCTTGGGTATCGTAAGAAGTGATACAGGGAAATTGAAACAGGAGATGAGCAGCAGTTTAGCGATAACAGTTAAATAGTCGCATGAAGGATTGTCTTAAAGAAATGTTTTGTAAGCAGCCTAGTAACCCTGGCAACTGGTTTTTTTTTAATATAACACATCTAATAGTAAGACACTTTACAATATCAAAAAAGCATTGAATGTTTTTATACTATATTTAAACTGAATTCTAGTCAAAATAGACACTAACTTGCGCTGAATGTTGTAAACAACGCAGTAACTGATTTCCCCCAGAGAGCGGCTCATGTCATTTTGTATTCAGAAACCAATCTCATGTCAGCGTTGTAACATGGAGGTTGCAAGCGAAATTTTGCACGTATTGATCCGAGTTACAAAGCAATTGCCTTTTACGTACTATCTGATAGCAAACTAAGATCTTGTGAATATTTAGAATGTAGTATAAAACCAGCTGGTACAAGTGCAGTTTGTAAGGCTATCTCAGTCCTCAAATGTGACAACGTAGTCTTTTTTGTGTTAGCTCTGTATTGGCTGTCCAATCCGCATGAAATGGATTCATTTTTCTCTTCACTTTCATAAAATAAACTTAAAACAAAATTAAAATCATAAATAAAATAAAAATCCTAAACTTTGTGAATTGTGAACCGATTTTGACTCTTTTTCGTTTATTAGTTTACACACAGGAGTACACATTATTTTTCAGTAAATTTATATGGAACTCCATATAAATTTGCAGAAAAAATTAAACTTCTAAAGGTGGAAAACCAGGGGATAAAAATTTAACGGAATTATTTACATAGTGTCAAATTCGTGATATTCTTCAGTCCAAAGTAATTCAAAATATTCCATAAGTATTTTCGACATTTCCTGTTGTCGTCCTTTCCAGCCACGAGTCCACGATCCATCACCTCATTTTAGGTGATGGATTTACTTTCGCCACCACCACATTTTATTTTATATAGAATAAGGCTATATATAAGGGAAAGGGGTCGCAGCAGGACTGTAAAAACTACCGTGGTATCAGCTTGCTTGGCATTGTGGGTAAACTGTATGCTAAGGTGTTAATTGAAAGATTTATGGAAGAAACTGATGGAAAAATTTGGGATGTGCAAGCTGGATTTAGAAAGGGGATGGGGTGTACGGATCAAGTCTTTTCCATGCGCATGATAGCGGAGAAGTTTTTGGCTAAAAATCAGAAAGTTTTTTGTGAGTTCATGAACTTGGAAAAGGCTTATGACAGAGTGGACAGGAATGTGTTTTGGCAAAAACTGAACTCATTTGGGTTGAGCGCTGGCTTGATACAGGCATTAAGGTCTCTTTATAGGGACTCTAGTGCTTGTGTCAGGATCAACGGGGTCTACTCGGACTGGTTTGGCATTTATAAAGGTGTTAGACAGGGATGTGTGGCTTCCCCGTGGCTGTTTAACCTATTTATGGAGAGTTGTTTGCAAACTTTGAAAGTTGAAGAATGTGGGTTGAGAATGGGTACGTCAACCGTCAAATGCCTTTTGTACGCCGATGATCAAGTCATATTTGCATCGACGGTGGCCGAGTTGCAAATGATGGTTACTTTAATGAATTGGTCATTGAAAGAAAGGGGTATGAAAGTGAACGCAAGTAAGATGAAAGTGATGGTTTTTGAAAGAGAAAGAAGTAAAACTTTATGTGAAATAAGAATAGAAGGAGAGTTGATTGAGCAAGTGGATGAGTTTGTATATTTGGGATGTTTATTTAGCAGGGATGGTAGATAAGATAAGGATATAGAACGACGAGTGAACGCAGGAAATAGAGTGAATGGGGCTCTACACGCTATTGTGAGGAGTCAGAATGTGTCAACTAAGGCACGTATGGCAATTCATAATGCTGTGTTAGTCCCTACTTTAATGTATGGTAGTGAAAGTTGGGTCTGGCAAAAGAAGCATGAGAGTAGAATAAATGCTGTAGAAATGCACTCCTTAAGGAGTATGCTAGGGCTAAATCTGAATGACAGGGTGAGAAATAGTGTGATAAGAGAAAAGCGTGGTTTGCAAGATGACCTTGAGACAAGGATTAAGAAAGGAAGGCTTCAGTGGTTTGGTAATATAGAAAGAATGAACGAGGAAAGAGTGACAAAGCAAATTTATGTTGCAGAAGTGAACGTCAGGATCGGGAAGGGACGCCCTAGACGAAGGTTTATCGACCAAATCGGCGATACATTAAAATGGGCCAGATTAGGAGTACCCTTTACCGACGAGCGTGTATGCCTAGATATATGGATGTAAAAGAGGCGAGAGAGGTGTGTCAGGATCGCGCCAAATGGAAGTCCGTATTCTCTGCCTACCCCTCTGGGTGACAGGCGTGAGTGTTTATGTTATGTATGTTATGTAATAAGGCTTCCTTCCCCGTTGCGCCGCGCCATTTGTGCTAAAGTCATAATGTATGTAGCTGCTGCGTGGCTCTCTACCAGGTCTATGTTTGTCACGACACATCATTAACAAATTATATATTATATTCACTAAAATTTTGTCAAAAAACAACTGTTCAGACTTTTTATTCCATAGTTTTAGAACAGGAAAAATTAAATACGGAAGAAAACCCGCAATTCATTTCCAATGAGGCAATTCGTTTTGAGCCGATGTATTTCCGAGGTCAGAGCGGATTGAGCAATTGATTTATTTTGAGATCGTTCGCTTCTTTTAACTTGTAACTCATACAATAGTCTACTTTGTCTTGAGTTTTTCAATTGAAGCTAATGCGTTAGTCAGTCAATCTCATCTAAATTGTAAGCGTAAGTGTTACGCTAAAGTGTAAGTCAGTGTAATTCAGTCAAAACGCGGTCCTCGGAATTGATAAATGAGGCACAGACGATTGACAAATAATGGATCTATATTCGTATGGCCATGTAGTGGCGGTTTAAGAAAATTCACTACACAGTGTTTATGTAGTTGGATAGTTAAATTAACTACATAGTATCGTCCTCTGGGTGTCTTAACAGGTGACAAGGGGAAAATACATGGAAATTTTCAGTAGCATCTTCCAAATAACAAATAGGAAAAGAAAAACTGCAATTTGGCACATCCCAAATTTGCCTATTATGACACAGTCTACATTGAGGTCTATATTTAGTATCCAGCAAACTAACGTCTCTATCTTGAAACATCTATTCTTGGTGTGGGCAACATTACAGGTGTTAGGTGTATTAAAAAAATGTTGAAACCCGTACCAATTTGGGGGTGTCGTAAGTGAAAACTATGGGAAATGCAAAAATGGTCAGTTTTTACTTTTAATAAGTTATTTTTACCCTTTAGAGTGAACTAAGGTATCATCATCATCATTACAACCCTTCACAAGTCCACAGCTGAACATAGGCCCTAAGGAATGCTACAAAGCACGGTCCTGAGTCACCTGCATCCATCGATTTCCTGCATATCTTACCAGGTAGTCATTCCATCTAGTGTGGGGACGCCCTATACTTCGCTTGCCGGTACGAGGCTGCCACTCGAGAACCTATAAATTATTTTATTATAAATTCGAATACACATTGTTAAACAGATTTTACTATATTTGTTTGACCGCGGTACATCATCTAATACAAGTCTATTTGCATTTCGTTTTAGTCTTATAAATATTTTTATAATTATTTTTTCTAACTTACATAATTAAGTTAAATGGATTAATTATCGTGTAGTGCAGGTGTAAGAACATCTACTACCCCATATCATCCTGGTGTCATAAAAGGCGACAGAGGGAATAATGAAGAAATGGGCAGCAGTGTCTTCTTAATAACGAAAAAAAAAAGTCTAGCATGACATCTATGGCAAATATCCCCCTACGATGCAATATATGGGGCCGTAAAGGTAACGGTGTAACAGTAAGTAGGTTAAATAACAGTATACTCATGCAGCCCGGTGTTAAATTTGGCGGCGAAACTTTACAAAAAATTAGACGTTTTTGTTTTTTTTTATACTAAATTTCTTCACTACGTGGATGTCTATGGGCCACAGCATCAGCTTACCATCGGGTGAACTGTGTGCTCGTTTGCCACTCTAATTTGTCACGGAGGCAGGCTCGCACGCACGTGGGTACGCTGACTATGATATCGGAAGCCATTTGATTTTTCTAGCATTGTCTAAAGTCACCTTTTACGTCACCTACAATACGTAATTAATAATAAAAAAAATTGTTATAACTCAAAACTATTAGACCTTGATCAAATTTATACTGGAAGCATCAGCTTTCATATAATATAATCTAGTTGTAATGTTTAGATGGTTTGAAAATACAAGCAAGAGTAAAGAGGTCCTAAAAATAAACCCTTTGTAATTTTTCAAGTCTTCGGCAAATGCGAGATGGCCATTCAAGTCTTAATTTACAATAGTTTCAGTATCTCATTTCGTTCCTTTGCAATGTATAGAGCTTTATAATAAGGTAAATAATTTGGTTTTTATTTCATTTTTGTTGTAAACGTTGATGTTATTGTTATATAATACCAGCTGGTACCCGTCGCGTTGCCGCCACGGAAAAAATAATTGTGCATATATATGTAAAATTTGGAAGAGTTACGGGTATATTGTTTAATTAAAAATAATAATACATTCACTGAAGTTTTATTAGAATTTATTCTATTAATTAAGCTATTCTATATATATAATAAAGTAAACTGCAGGTGTCCGTAGATTGTATATTTTTGTGACGAACATGATTGAGAGGCACTAAGAATAAGTAATTAATACCTTTCCGTGAAGATTGTACACGCCCCTAGCTGCCCCAACCAAGGCTGACGGGATTAGGGCCCATGAGTTATCCCATCGACGAGCAGCAGAGGGCGGGGCCAGAATATGACCACGTGGAAATTCCTAATTACAATAAACCAGATGGGAGGACGTTAGAAGGACATAGTACTTACCATTATCCGAAGCTAACTTCGCACCAAGGCTTGGGCAGGCCGTGAGTGTGTGTAATAGTGGATGGAGAGTAGTGTACAGTGAGGTGTGAATGTGTGGGGCCTTGTCAAGCATAGGCGACCAGCCGCTGCCGAGTTCCAGGCTGCTCCAAAATGCTGCCACACTGCTTCAGACTGCTTCGGCGCCGGCCCACAGTCACTTTCTTCTTTCGTCACGATGACAGTCAATTAACTCTATCGTACGATTAACTAACTTACAGAAGCCACTAACTATCGCTGGGTATAAGGTTAACGCACAAACGCACACGGAGTTTAAAGGTCACGGCCGTTTCGCGTAGCAACAGTTAGTTCTAGAATATCAGAGGCCGCACTAGCTAATATCGTCGAATGCACTTATACAGATTCTGAGTCGGACCCAATAAGTCCCGGGAAAGGCTATCCAAACAGGGAATGCGCGTTATAATTCCTAGACAGAATATTTACTAGACGCCCTTACTATTCCGCGGTTCCCGCACAAAATTAACAGCGTGCAGACATTAGCACATCTGGCAGACGACTGCTGCGCTTGCGACCCGCGCGCCACTTGCCACGCTCGGCCGAACTTCAAACCGGTATCGCCGAGCTGCGCGCCCTCTAACGTCAATCCCAAAATCAGCGTTCGGGCGTTAACAAACCCCCGTCCCGGACATAAGGATTTAGGTCCGCGAGCAAACCGGTCAGCGGGACAGGGTCGCGACGGCAAGTTGCAAGACCGAATCTACAACCAAACTAGGCCACCTTAGGCAACCCATCAGATCTTGCAACCCTAACCAACGCCTCAAAAGATAGCCCTAATGTGGCAAGCCGGAGGGTCAGCCTCCACTGGATGCCCCTCCTGGGCATCGCAGCATTTTAATAAGTCCTGTACTGGACAGAAGTCCGACGACCTCTTTCAAACACCTATCTGTGCCCCTATGATTAGTTCCGCAATCCGAACGGATCAGCTCTGCAAACAGCGACGCGACACGAAGCGGACCCGAGCGGCCTCCTGAGCTTCAGTGCAGAGAGCACCCACAAATTCTACATAAACGTCGTCTGTGGAGAGCCGAACGAAACGCACAGATAGTCTCTAGTATGAATTTTCAACAAGTAGGCCTAGCCAGGCCACTCACCATATTATCATTTACTAAAATAGTGCGGCAGCTGATTTCAATCTGATAATCTCCAAAACTAGCTAGCCTGTTAGGCAAGTAGTCCTATGCTCATATTTTAACTAATTTTTCAAAAGCATCAATGTTCAACTACAGAATTAATTCAATCAAATTTATCACCGATGCGCATAGGTCAACTTGCAAATTAAACAAAACAATAACGTAAGGGACAGCCCTACTTCTTCGCAAAGCAAAATGATTGAACACTATGTATATGTTACATAATTTTTCAAATAGCGCGCCATTCAATTTCCTTTCAGCAAACAGACGCAATAATCAAATACAGTGATTAAATATATGTACATAACACATGCAGTAGCATTTAAAGGAGTAGATTAAATTCAATTCTTTTAATTTAAACCGCTACATATAGGAAAAATTCGCGGAAAGCCCAAAGCATTTTTTAATTTTAATTCAAGTATTTTTTGACTAAGTGCTCGACCAAACCAAATCTAATACCCCTTGAAAGCGTGATTCAACGCTCCAGAGGGGCCCTAATCTTCCCACCACCAAGGGGAGGCCAAATGGCGTGAACCCGAGATCGCTAACAGTCGCCACTCGGGTTGTACGGCCGTCGGCAACAGAACATTTTGACAAGTGGACTGTTGACGGCTTAAGGCTCAGTGGAGGTGGCCGTGGTGTGAGCTAAGGCGGCAGCTAGCCAGGGCCGCCTCCATCAAATGGGGAACAGAGGTACACCAGTCGCGGCCACTCAGCTAACGGGAGTGAGAAGGGTCCAGCGGACCGATGAGTGGCCGTGAAGTTCCTCTCCACACGCTGAGGGGGGGTGATGACACCCCCGCCCCTGGGGGAATTACCCCCCGACTGGTCGGGGGAGGGGCCCCTTTGAAACTTAGGGGCCTGGTGGCTGGCCGGCGGGCGCCAATTGTCGCCCGGCAGAGGGCGTGGCTGAGGGCCCCCGCCCGTGGGGGTCGAGGGCCTGGCAGAGCCCCGAGAGGAGACGCCGTTCGCACTCAGGCACAAAACGGCAGGATGATTGCCCTGGCAATGCAGACAGGGCCGCCGATGCGGACAGTCTCGCTGGAGGTGTCCTCCCAGACATGAACAGCACCAGCGGCGCTCCTTGGCGATAGTTCGCCTTGCCGAAACCGGCTTACCTAATAATTTCGGGCACGACGTTACCCGGTGATCAGATGCTCGGCAATAGGAGCAGGGTGGGGTTGACGACGACTTGCCTGGCGGGTTCAGCCTCTCACTGGGCACGTCTCGTAAGTCGTCAACGGTGCCCGCCGCGTTCTCGATCTGCCGGCACTGCTCCTCCAAAAACCGCAGCAGGTCATAGAAGGGCGGAATATAGGAGGCCTCGTCCCCGCCGTACCTCTCCTCAAAATGGATTCGAAGGTCGAGAGGTAGACGGGACAGCACGATGCGGAGCAACAAAAAAGCCCATTCGCCCACTGGTAACTCCAGCCGCCTCAACGCATTATAGGCCACCAAGACTGGATCCAACAGGTCCGGACGTAGTCTGGCCCGGTCACTAAGCAGCGGGAGGCTTAGAAGCTGCTTAACATGTTCATCCGCAATTCGCCGGACGTTGGCGTATCTTCTGGCTAGGAGGTCCCGAGCAGTCTGGTAGCAGAGCGTGGTTCCGGGTTCGATTCCCGGTCGATCCCGACCATAGTGTTTGATAAACATTAAACAATTCTGGTGGCAGGGAGCGTTGGTTTGATTGGTTTAATTTGTATCTACAATCACGCCCGTTCGTAATACGTAAAAATATTTTTTGTACGCTTGTTACGGCCTACGGCTGCTCCCTTAAAGGGTCAAATCCTCAGGGGCCCTTGAGCTGAAGACTTCCCGAGCAGACGTAGGTCGGGCCCCAATGTGGCCACGTGGAATCTCTCGAATTACACTAAAATATATGGGGGAGCGTTCTATACTACGGCCAGTCGACCGGCAGAGGTATTAGGCGGAGCTTACTTACCTATATCCAAGGTGACTGGTCCCTCCGGAGTCGGTCAGGTCACATGTGGTTGTGTAGTGAAAGGGAAATAAGTGATGTGATGTGTATCTGGGTGTGACAGATGGTGATTGAACCTAGACCTTGGCCGTCGGCAGCAGCCCGAGCGTCAACACCGCTCCAACTTGAGGGGGGCTTCCGAGGTTGTCCACAGTCACTTTCTTCTTTCGCCACGTTGACAATCAATTAACTCTATCGTACGATTAACTAACTTACAAAAGCCACTAACTATCGCTGGGTATAAGGTTTACGCACAAAACTCACACGGAGTTTACGGATCAAAGGTCACGACCGTTTCGCGTAGCAACAGTTAGTTCTAGAATATCAGAGGCCGCACTAGCTAATATTGTCGAATGCACTTATACAGATTCTGAGTCGGACCCAATAAGTCCCGGGAAAGGCTATCCAAACAGGGAATGCGCGTTATAATTCCTAGACAGGATATTTACTAGACGCCCTAACTATTCCGCGGTTCCCGCACAAAATTAACAGCGTGCAGACATTAGCACAGCTGGCAGAAGACTTGTCTGGGCAGCTTCGTGTAGCGTCGCTGTTTGCAGAGCTGATCCGGTCGGATTGCGGAACTAATCATAGGGGCACAGATAGGTGTTTGAAAGAGGTCGTCGGACTTCTGTCCAGTACAGGACTTATTAAAGTGCTGCGATGCCCAGGAGGGGCATCCAGTGGAGGCTGACCCTCCGGCTTGCCACATTAGGGCTATCTTTTGAGGCGTTGGTTAGGGTTGCAAGATCTGATGGGGTGCCTAAGGTGGCCTAGTTTGGTTGTAGATTCGGTCTTGCAACTTGTCGTCGCAACCTTGTCCCGCTGACCGGGTTGCTCGCGGACCTAAATCCTTATGTCCGGGACGGGG
Organism: Parnassius mnemosyne; assembly: GCA_963668995.1. Taxonomy (NCBI): domain Eukaryota; kingdom Metazoa; phylum Arthropoda; class Insecta; order Lepidoptera; family Papilionidae; genus Parnassius; species Parnassius mnemosyne. Next base: position 1,966,090 of record CAVLGL010000093.1, on the reverse strand, counting down.
GTTTGTTCGCGCCAAACGCTAATGTCAAGAATCGACGCCAGAGGGCACTCGGCTCGGTGCGAACTGGTTTGAAGTTCGGCCGAGCGTGGCAAAAGCGGGCGGGTCGCGAGCGAAAAGTCAGTCGTCTGCCAGATGTGCTAATGTCTGCACGCTGTTAATTTTGTGCGGGAACCGCGGAATAGTTAGAGTGTCTAGTAAATATCCTGTCTAGGAATTATAACGCGCATTCCCTGTTTGGATAGCCTTTCCCGGGACTTATTGGGTCCGACTCAGAATCTGTATAAGTGCATTCGACAATATTAGCTAGTGCGGCCTCTGATATTCTAGAACTAACTGTTGCTACGCGAAACAGCCGTAACCTTTAAACTCCGTGTGCGTTTGTGCGTTAACCTTATACCCAGCGATAGTTAGTGGCTTCTGTAAGTTAGTTAATCGTACGATAGAGTTAATTGACTGACATCGTGACGAGAGAAGAAAGTGACTGTGGTCCGGCGCCGAAGCAGTCTGAAGCAGTGTGGCAGCATTTTGGAGCAGCCTAGAACTCGGCAGCGGCTGGTCGCCTATGCTTGACAAGGCCCCACACATTCACCCCTCACTGTACACTACTCTCCATACACTATTACACACACTCACGGCCTGCCCAAGCCTTGGTACGAAGTTAGCTTCGGATAATGGAAAGTACTATGTCCTTCTAACGTCCTCCCATCTGGTTTATTGTAATTAGGAATTTCCACGTGGCCACATTGAGGCCCGACCTACGTTTGCTCGGGAAGTCTTCTGCTCATGGGCCCCAGAGGATTGGATCCTTTAAGGGAGCAACCGTAGGCCGTAACAAACTGGTAGCAGAGCGTGGTTATATCGAAGTGTTGAAGTGCTTGTACAGTAGGGCTACGATGGCTATCCGAGTACAGAACCAGAGTACGAAACCTATCCAATTGCAGAGAGGTGTAAGACAGGGTGACGTCATATCCCCGAAACTCTTTACCGCTGCATTGGAAGATGTTTTCAAGCTTCTGGACTGGAAAGGATACGGTATCAACATCAATGGCGAGTACATCACTCACCTTCGATTTGCCGACGATATAGTCCTTATGGCAGAATCGCTGGAGGACCTAAGCACTATGCTCAATGACCTCAATAGTGTTTCCCAACGGATAGGTCTTAAGATGAACATGGACAAAACAAAGATCATGTTTAATGTCCATGTCACACCTAGGCCGGTAGTTGTTGGGAACACTAAGCTCGAAGTTGTTGACGAGTATGTTTACCTGGGACAAATAGTCCGACTAGGTAAGTCCAACTTCGACCGAGAGGTCAATCGACGGATTCAACTCGGTTGGGCAGCGTTCGGGAAATTACGGCACATCTTCTCGTCAGGTATACCTCAAAACTTGAAAACGAGACTGTACACCCAGTGCGTGTTGCCAGTGATGACATACGGAACTGAGACGTGGTCCTTCACTGCTGGCCGGATGAGGAAGCTCAAGGTCGCTCAGCGAGCTGTGGAGAGGGCTATGCTCGGAGTTTCTCTTTATGATAAACTCAGAAATGAGGATATCCGCAGTAGAACTAGAGTGACCGACATAGCCCAACGGATTAGTAAGCTGAAGTGGCAATGGGCCGGCCATATAGCTCGAAGAACCGACAACCGATGGGGAAGAAAGGTTCTCGAGTGGCAGCCTCGTACCGGCAGGCGAAGTGTAGGGCGTCCCCCCACTAGATGGAGTGACGACCTGGTAAGATATGCAGGAAGTCAATGGATGCAGGTGGCTCAGGACCGTGCTTTGTGGCATTCTTTGGGGGAGGCCTATGTTCAGCAGTGGACTTGTGAAGGGCTGTAATGAATGAATGAATGAAAACCTTTCCGTGATATTTTGAATTGTCCTTCTTTCAGTCGGCCAGCTTATGAACGCGTCACGTCCAAAGGACTTATATTTTTTAAAAGCATCGTTAAGACAATCATAAAGCGTATTTTCGAATAATATTTAGTCTCTGTTTTATTAAAATAGGTTAATTCAAACAAAAGTTATGCTTACTATTTTTAATATGACCTATCGAAATTCCACAGTTTTACAGTCAGCTGTTAAATGAAACTAGTAGTTTTTTTGGATTTTATAGTTTTTAATAAACTTATTTTATATCCTGTTGTTTACGAGTACTTTACAGTACCTATGGCAATACGGGGAGTTGTACAGAGTGAAGCTTTGCAGCATTATGCCGAGTTGTACTTACTTGTACACATTTTTATATATTTTTTTTAACTTTACGTGTACGGATTTTTGTTTATTTCCCATTGCTTTTTAATTGATTAATATACAAGCAGTTAAAGGCCACAACTGACTTTAACTGCTTGTGATTTGCTTAATTCTTTTTTTTTACTGCTAATTGAAATCCTCCCCAAAGATTGTCTCATGCGAGAATCTCCTACTGCATTACCCTCTGTCGCATTCCACGTGATGAAGTCAATTCTCTTAAACTGCCACTAGGTACATGGTATGGCAATTTTGTATACCCACTTGTAGTAATATTTAGCAGAGAAGCGATATACAACCATCATTTTCCAGGCCTTCAAAGAAACGTCAAGAACTCTTTAAATAAATATAAGTATGACCTTAAGTATCCTATAGCATTATATTAAAACTGTTACAATCGTAGTCACATTTAAATATTAAAACTTACAGAAATCAACACGTATTATTAGTCGGTTTAATGCAAAATATTTATAGTAAGATATTCATCATTTTAATTTCCGTCGAAATAACTGTGTAGAGACGATGTAAGAATATAAACTATCCCATAACGCGACGTCGGTGACGAAAGAGGCGGCAAAGGAAAACAACCCATGAGGTGAGCAGCTGCGTATTCCCGATAACATCTATATAATAAAAATGGTGGTTGCAATACAATAATGTAAATACAATGAATGGAGCTGCCTATGTTCAGCAGTGGACTACGCGCTGTAATGGTGGGAGCAATGAATTTTGTATTAAATCTGTTATAACTTTAGTTACATATAAATAATTATAGTTAGGTAACTTCTTTTAATTTCGCATTTAAACAAATATTTACTTAAAACCGAGTCTTCGAGAGCCTTCAATAAATTTGTTCTTACAGTGAAACTGCATATACTATGTAACGAAGCGGAAGCACGTTTCCAATTACATGGATGGATTTGTTTTAAGGATTAGAGTTAAGAACTAAAGTTATATTAACAAAGAAATAAATTTTGATTCCATAATATATACCGCCACTACAAGGCGACCCTTACCAACTCAATTCTTAATTTCATGGGGTATTTTTTATTTAAAATATACAAATCCAAGACAAATATATATATAGATAACGTTATTATATTTATTTTTGTTTATTCCCCAGTACACTAAAACATTTTTGTCTTACTTAACATAATGCCAAAGAAGTTTCTTAGGATTCCTGTTAACACAGGAATCGATAATATATTTGTTAAACATATTAAATATGTAAACTACATCCTTCCGGTCATAACTTCTTAGAGTTTTCTTCCGCGTACGACCTCTCTGTGGAATAGTTTACCACCGGCAATTCTTTCGGAACGATACGACTTTATTTAGGGAAAAAAGCTTTCTCCTTTTATAAGGCCGGCAACGCACCTGCATTTCACCTAGTGCTACAGTTGTTCATGGGCGGCGGTAGTCACTTACCATCAGGTGAGTGTTTGCCCCCTATCCTATAAAAAAAAAGTTTGCAGCAACACACTGTTGGCATGATTTACAACGACCTATTCGTGCCCTAAAAACATTAAATACTTAAAAAAAAAATAAAGTTGCATTATTTGTTACAACAAGTACAAAATACGTAATGTCTCAAACGTACAATAGTAACAATATCTATATTTGTTCAACCATTTTTATGTTCAAATATTCTTGATTATTAATGTGTTTCTGGTATTTGATGGATGATTATTATTTATAATAAGTTTCAATCTTAGTTATTGTATTATTTTTTCCTGTTTTTTTTCTTTTTGTTCTAAAAAGGTCCAACAGGTCGTGTAACATTGCATGTATCATACTTTTATAAAAAAGTAAATAAAAATAAAATAAAAAAATACTAAATAAGAGACTGTAATTTTATAAGATTGGTATATATAATTGGGAACTAAAAGGTATAATAAGTAGACATTAAAAATATGTTATTTGAGCTCCATCACTGCCCGTTCCACTCCAAGCGAGCCGCGGTTAGCCACCATTGTTACCAGTTTTACCGCTTCCCTCACATCAATGTCAATCGTTCAGATTTGAACAAACACTAGTATGGAGTTAATATTATTTGGGCTTTGCCATTGCCTAAAATAAATAACTTATTTATTTTATTTAAATCACTATCCTAAACAATCTGCACCTATCGATATACTGCATGTATTACTAGGTGGACACTTCATTTTGTGAGAGCTCCTCTACACTTCGCTCGATGTTGCCACTTGAGAATTTTATTTATTTATTTTCATTCTTTATAACAGAGTTTACCATATAAATGCACAGAGTAGATAAAATATAGATATATTATGCAATATGTTCAAGTGACTTGCGAAAGTCACGAAATTTCGCCAGTAAATGTTACAAAAACATTTCAAATAGCGAGAAGCACTTTGGGTGTTGCGAGTTTCACCGCAAGAATAGTGAATAAAACGGAATAAGTATTTATATAAACAGAGTTTCAAACGGGAGTCGGTGCCTGCAGTTCGCATGAACATTAAACTCTGCGAGAAGTACTTCATTTAAATGGTCTCATTCGTAGACGCGTTGAAGCATATTATTAGAATTAAACTGAAGGATATACTTATCTTTTTTTTATTATTGTTACTATCCGTATGCTTGTAGCGTAGGAGACTCCATCACCATATTCGTCCCGTGGGTGTCATACTAGGCGACTATGAAAATACGTGGTAGAGCCATACTGCAGCTACATTATAGTCGCAGCACTAATGGGTCGTGTTGACCGGGGTAGGAACTGGCTTTCACTCCCAATGTGTTTCCTATGGTGAGTGTAGAAAACCTGAGACCTACTTACTGTAAACGAGGCATTTTATTTTCGTCCTCACGAATTACAAACGCATCTGCATTATGATTTATAACCAAGTATATATGTAGATATCTATGGGCCACAGCGACCGCTTACCATCAAGTGGAATGTGTGCTCGTTTGATAATTTTAATGAATTGCTTTGGCGCAAATGGTTCGGCTCGATAGGGAAAGGACCAGTATTATACAAATACCAAAGTAAAGTAGCAGCACAATGCAATGTGTTACGTATAGTGAACATAGAAAACTGAAAAACCCCTTTTTTAACTAGGACCTTAGATTTATTCCACCTTTGTCCTCACAGATTGCCCTTTCAATAACCACTTTACGAAATTTAGCTACTAGACGGTGATTTCATATATTTTTAAAGAAGTTTAAAAACATGTTTTCTGTTTGCAATTTATGTGTCCCTATAAATGTATAATTAATAGTGAAACGGGCAAAGTTAAACCACGGAACTTAGATTTTCAATTAAATATTAACAATAATTTAACTCAATCTGATCAAGAAGTTGCTATGGCTTTTAAGAAACATTTTACTTATGTTAATTTTTGATAACAAAATCATTAAATTCTATTCCTACTGTCACTGAATCATTGCTTAAACAAAACGTAAAGCCTTGTTTCAATACTTTTAAATTCTATAGAGTAATAGTACATTAGATCCCGCCAATTTTAGACCAATTTCTGTACTACCAACATTTAGTAAAATTTTTGAAAAAATAATTTTAGATTAGATGTTAAGTTTCTTTAATATTAATAAATTGCTACATAGAAATCGATTCGGTTTTACAAGGGGTCGCTCGACAACTGACGCTGGAGTTGAGCTTATTAAACATATTTTTTGTGCATGGGAGAATTCAGAGGATGCTTTGGGTGTATTTTGTGACCTTTCCAAGGCCTTCGACTGCGTTCACCATGAGACATTAATAAGGAAGCTACAGTACTATGGTGTCAAGAACACAGCGCTTAAACTTATTTTTTCATATTTAAGTAATAGAATGCAGAAAGTAATTATCAATGGTAAAAGTTCTTCCGGGTCACCTGTACTAATGGATGTCGCTCAGGGCTCGATTCTCGGCCCATTCCTATTTCTAGTGTATATTACTGACTTACCTTCTCTTATAGAGAATAATCATGATATAGTATTATTTTCTGATGATACTTCCTTGATTTTTAAACTTAAACGTCTATCATTTAAATGTAACGCAGTGAATAATGCTGTATAAAAATTAGTGCATTGTTTGAACGTTTATAATCTACATTTGAACGGCAATAAAACTAAATGTATTAAATTAACAACAACGAATGTAAAAAATCTGAATACCAATGTGTTTTTAAATGGGGAAGAACTGAGCCCTGTGAATCCTCTGTTTTTCTTGGCATCACTCTCGACGCGAAGCTTCAGTGGGGCCCCTATCGTCGCCTCAGTGCTTGTTTGGCCAACAGACCAATTTAGACGAAAATGACCTTTGAATGTAATGTGCTTAAGAATCAATTTCCACACAGTCTAAATCGAGAATGACTCGCGTAACTATACCAATAAACGAGTAAAAGACGATGTTAAAAATCAATATCCACAGTTACAATTTTAATTTCCGTGCTTGTATAGCTTACCACCACAAATTAACCAACATTCCAATAGTGGAATTCTCCCTGCGAGCTTGTTTGCCGTATATCCCCAAATCAACCAATCACAGGCCCGCTCACTCATGACGTCACACATCGCTGCTCCGCCATATTGTTTAGCTATAATCTATTGCGACGCGAAACGGTGTTAGAACTGCGAGATTTATCAAGTTTTTCGGTAAATTTAGAAATAAAACGAGGTGGAAAGTGTCCGAATAACTTTGAAAATTATGTCCTGGACCAGTTCTGAAAAACGGTATGTCAGCAGTACTGCATACTACGAAATGTAAGTTGATTTTAATCATTGTGGTATTATTTTTGGTTATTTTGTGTTTGTTATACAGGATGGTTTAGAACCATACTTTTATCATATTGTCATACTCACAGCGCTGAATAGTTTGTTCGTTTTTTTTCAAACGAGCGAATTTCTGGACAGTCAGAACTGATTAAGACGGGATTTACACTTAAAGATAGTTAATTCGATCCTTAATAATTTAGGATATCCTTTATGAGTGGGAATTTTTAATTTTCTCATGGGAACAGGAAGTACGCGTTTTTTGTTTGTTCTGTTCGTTTGTTTGTTTAGTTTATTTATTTGGTTTGTACGCGCTTGAAGGCGTTATTAAGAGATTCAAGGTTGGAAGGGGTTTTAGGGATTTGTAGGGGCTTAGAGGTTTGTAGGTTTGGTTTTGTTTGGTCTAGTTTGTTTGATTTATTTATTTTTTAAATTTCGTTTAAATTATACGAGATTGTAACTATGCGGTGCCAGTTCATGTTCATATAATAGATAAAAATTATTTTATTTTATTATGCAAGATTCATTTTTATTTTTTTGAACTGAGTGTATAAATGTCTCCTAACTAATATTATAAATACGAAAGTGAGTTTGTTTGTTAAGCTTTCACGCCTAAACCGCTGAACCAATTTTGATGAAATTTGATACATAGATAGATGCGACCCTGAAGAAGAACGTAGGCTACTTTTTGTTCCAGTTTTCTGGGGACGGTACTTACGCGGGTAAAACTGTGGGGCACAGCTAGTAATAAAAAAGAAATACAAATACAAAAAAAAATTGACAAAGAAATCACAATAACAAGATAGAATTACATATGGCCCCTGCACTAGGAAACCAAGGTACTTTAAGTTCACTTGTAAACGAAAAATACGCATCGAATACATAGCCTCCGCCTTTTTAGAAGTCGGTTAAAAATAACAAAGAACCGTACGTCGATAATCGAAAAAGTATAAGGTAAATAAAATATAAAGTAATAGTTGCGGCCTGCGCTTTCACCCGCATAGTTCCTGTCGACTTTTCGACAAAAAAGTGAGAGTTCGAGAGCCTATGTGTTACCGAAGATATAAGCCATCCTGGTGCAAAATTTCACCCAAATCCGTTAAGTAGTATTTGCGTGAAAGAGTAAAAACATCCACCTTTCTATCCCCACAAACTTTCACATTTATAATATTAGTAGGGTAAATATAACTGTTTGAAGAAACTTAAAATGGTAAGGATCGTGACACTTGGCGATCTGTTCTCTCTGGCTACCCCGTCAGGGATTGTGCGTGAAGATAAAATGGTACCTAAATTTTAATATAATTTTCAAATAAAAACTAAAAATTTATTTTTCAGGGTTGACAGAGTTAAGAAAAAGTTATTCATGGCCTGTAAAGAGACCGAAACCGTTGAAAAAGGTAACGAAATACTTACCGCGGATTGCGCAAAAACTGTCATTGGTTGCAGAAACGGCAACGGACACGCTCCAAATTATCAAGAAGAAGGCGAACAAACATTCACTGAAAAACACACTATAACGTCAGTAAAAAAATACATTGTTTGCCCTGGCAGTTCAGAACTAGAACTAGAAAGTTCTATCATATTGATTAATAGTAATGCTAGTGACGCTTCAGATGTCGTAAAACAAAAAACCTCAAGAAAGAGAATAAGGTGCCCTGAAAATTGGCAAAGAATTGCAAGGAAAAAAAAAGAGAAGCTGGGGAAGAATATGTTAATATTAAAGGAAAAAAATGTTCAGCGAAACAGGTTCACGCTGGATGTGACGAAAAGTGCGCATACAACTGCTCAGCAAAGTTTACAGAACAAGAAAGAGAGGACTTGAAAAAGGCATTTTATTCATTAAACGATGCCCAGAAAAACAAATATTACAACGAATTTACATGTAGGGTATGCTCACAAAGGAAAAGAACAGAAGCAGAAGAAAGCAGAAGAAAGTTCTCATATCAGTACTTCTTTTTAAAAAATGAGCAAAAAGTGAAGGTGTGCCAGAAGTTTTTTTGTGGTACTTTGGATATATCGGCAAAAAGAATTTATTATTTCTACAAAAAACTTCATAACAACCCATTGAAATTAATTCCCACACCCTCTAAAGGAAAACACATAAAAAAGCAGACTGCCGAAAACAAAATAGAAGAAGTAATACAGCACATAAAGTCCTTTCCCACACAAGAATCACATTTTTGTCGAGCTAACACAAAACGACAGTACCTCGAAAAAAGTCTATCAATCGCCAAAATGTATTCATTTTATGTAGAGTCGACGAAAGAACCAGTGAAAGAAAACATTTACCGGAAGGTGTTTAACGAAAAATTCAATTTAGCGTTTCATCACCCAAAAAAAGACGCCTGTGATGCGTGTTCTGAATTCAAGGCGATCAAAATTCCTAATGCTGAACAAACGATAAAACACTGCGAACATATAAGAAGAAAAGAGGAGGGCAATAGAGAAAGAGAAAAGGACAGGAAAATAAATGAGACAACAGCTGTTGTCACATTTGATTTAGAAAACATTTTTTCTCTTCCAAAAGCCAACATGTCCTGTTTTTATTACACGAGTAAATTAACAGTGTATAATTTGACAGCCCACTGCAATTTGAACAAATCTGCAACTAACGCAATGTGGGACGAGACCAAAAACGGAAGGAGCGGTGATGACCTAGCAAGTGCGTTAGTTAAAATTCTTAAATCCGTAGTGGATAGCTTACCTATTACAGTTACCAAGCTCATCTTATGGTCCGACTCATGCGTGCCCCAGAACAGAAACTCACATATGAGTGTTGCCATAATAAAATTTTTACAGTCACCAGAAGCAAAACAGGTAACCGAAATTACCCAAAAATTTTCCGAGCCAGGGCATGGAAATGTGCAGGAGGTCGATGCAGTACACAGTCTCATTGAACGAAATCTTCGGCATCAGGAAATATTCAGCCCACTGTCATTAATGAGAGCAGTTTTGAAAATTAAATCAAAGGCTCTAACATTTAAGTTCCTTCAGATGGTCGATGACGATTTCCACTGTTACCACGAAGAAGCTGTCAAGTACGGATTTAACCAAATACCATTCTCGAAAGTAAAGACCATTACTTACAATAAATCAAAGTGGAATATATTGCAATACAAAACCAGTTTCCAAGGGCCCACAACGTCCGTGGACATCAATAAAAAAAGGTTCACATCTTAAGTGATGTAACCGTTAAGGCACCAACAAGTACATTGACACAAAAAAAAATTCAAGACATACGTAGCTCATACAAATATATGCCAGACGAAGATAAAACATATATGAAGACTATAATACTAAAAGCCTTGAAGAAGCCACTCGCTCAGGAAAGACAGAGAAAGGAAAGAAAGCCAGAAAATACAGTTAAAGCAGGAAAGACAGGAAAAGGTGGAAATACAAGTAAATTACGAAATACAGGAAGAGTGGGTAAGATAGGGAGAGAAGAAAATAAAGGAAAAGCAGGTAAGATAGAAAAAAAAGAACTACTAAAAAATCTGAAATAACAGGAAAAGTAGAAACTCTGTAAAAGAAGGATATACAAGAAAAGGTAGTATAGCTAAAATTCAACATTTAATTTTAATTCAAGCCTGTTAGATAAGATCCGTAGTCAAGAGATTCATAAAATTTTTAATTAATTTTATATAATATACAATAATGATTCGCAGTAGATTTATTTAATTTCACACCCTGTATCGTAAAGCGAGGCTATAGGGCAAACAAGCACAAAATACTTTTGGTTGCTATTTGGCTAACATCCCAAGAAATGTAGTGTATATCCATTACCGTAATTATAGCTTCGTTTTTTGTCCAATATCCATTTTGAAACCGGTTTTACACAATGATAAGGCCAAAAGTTTTTTATTTTTACGGATTATTAGAAGCCCAGATGTGCCATAGTTTTAGAAACTACCGAACATTACGGCTTTATTTGAGTCATAACATAGAAAAACAAAAAAACATTGCTCCTGTAAAATTACTCAAATGGTCTGTTAGCCTAACAAGCACTGAGGCGACGCTATATATCCAAACTAGCAAGCCAACTAAGCTCTGCAGCTTATGCTGTAAAAAAGATTAGAGATCTCACTAGTGTCGAGACTGCTAGAATAGTTTATTTCAGTTATTTCCATAGTATCATGTCTTTTGGGATTTTGCTATAGGGAAATGCGACTGATTTAGAAACTATCTTTGTTTTGCAGAAGAGGGCCATTAGAGCTATTTACAACCTTAAACTGAGAAAGACTCTTTGAGATAATTTTAAATAAATTAACTACTAACTAACTACTAACTTACTACCTAGTCTTAAGGCTGATTGTATATCTTGTAAGGTACAATTTGCGTTCAACTGTTCATTTAAGAAGTTAATAATATTGTTTTCTAAATTTTCATAACTTTTTCGTTTTCCTCTAGCCCAAATAAAATTATGTTTTTCATCCTTATTTGTTTTTCTATCTTTTCTAGTGCATTTTGTTGTTTATTAATAATTTCCTCCAGCTCTTAATTTTTTTAAATAATTTCTTTAAATTTTAAGTTCATATTTTCAATGATAGGCTTTGAAATATCTTCTTGTAAACTTTTTAGTTTTTTTCTTTTTTCCGTTATATCATCCTGCATTTTCTTTAGCATGTTTGTTATTTCTTCCATATTGATAAGTGATTTTATTTATTTGGATATTATTAAGCGACCTCTTGTGTCAACTTATTATATTTTTTATTGATTGTGTTTGATTCAGTTCAGTTTGTATTAGTATCTTCAAACTCCGCTAGGTGGGTTTACTCGTAAGATCTCCTAATTAACAATAGATGGCGTAAACTTGATAAACTGTTTTTAAATGACTCAATGTATTGTTCGTTTGTTTAATTTTATAGGTTATAATTTTGAAAATACAGTTATTCGATTATTTTCATCATTTCTTTAGTTTCCTTGTATTTCATAAGTATCTTTATAGCGAAATTTTATTGTGGAGTTACTTCACTTTGACTATCAAATCATATTTATGGTTATAAAGTTAGAAGTTTACACTTACATATTTAAGTCTGAAATTGAAGGTTTTCCTTTTCACACTGATGTTACAATAATACTTGTCTAACTTAAACACTTATATATTCACTTAATAACACAAATATTTACTTGTTTCGATTTAAATAACAAATTTTAAATTCTGTTTGAGTACGGAGCTAATGTGTTTACACCGCATTCAGCGAGATACAGTACAATAAAAAAGAGATATACACTTTTGAAATACTAGGAACAAACACAAGCTAGTGATACTAGTCTCTCGACTCCACAGAGTTAGTAATTCATTCTTGGGGCAATGTATACGCTATTACAACAAGGTGCTTACTGTTTGTGTTCACATTCGGAGTATGTTGACTGATAGTGTGAGTAACGATCCAAGAGCGAGTCTCATCCGATACTATTCTGAAGATATCCCGGACGTCAGTCTGAGCGAGATTAGAATGGCTCTCCAGCACCTTAAAAACGGTTAGGCCCCAGGCGAGGATGGAATTACAGCGGAGCTTCTGAAAGCGGGTGGAAGACCGGTACTTGAAGTCCTTCAGAAGCTCTTTAATTCCGTCCTCCATGGTGGCATTACACCGGAGGCGTGGAGCAGAAGTGCGGTGGTCTTGTTCTTCAAGAAAGGTGACAACGCTCTCTTGAAGAACTACAGACCGATTTCCCTTCTGAGCCGCGTCTACGTGCTGTTTTCGAGAGTCATTACGAATCGTCTCGCGCGCAGACTTGACGACTTCCAGCCTCCCGAACAAGCCGGTTTCCGAAAGGGCTTTAGCACAATAGACCACATACATACCCTTCAGCAAATTGTACAGAAGTCCGAAGAGTACAATTTGCCACTATGTCTGGCGTATGTGGACTATGAGAAAGCCTTTGATTCTGTCGAAATTTGGGCGGTGCTGCAGTCCCTTCAGCGATGCCAAGTTGACTGTCGGTATATCGAAGTGTTGAAGTGCTTGTACAGTAGGGCTACGATGGCTATCCGAGTACAGAATCAGAGTACGAAACCTATCCAATTGCAGAGAGGTGTAAGACAGGGTGACGTCATATCCCCGAAACTCTTCACCGCTACATTGGAATACGTTTTCAAGCTTCTGGACTGGAAAGGATACGGTATCAACATCAATGGCGAGTACATCACTCACCTTCGATTTGCCGACGATATAGTCCTTATGGCAGAATCGCTGGAGGACCTAAGCACTATGCTCAATGACCTCGATAGTGTTTCCCAACGGATAGGTCTTAAGATGAACATGGACAAAACAAAGATCATGTTCATAGTCCATGTCACACCTATGCCGGTAGTTGTTGGGAGCACTAAGCTCGAAGTTGTTGACGAGTATGTTTACCTGGGACAAATAGTCCGACTAGGTAAGTCCAACTTCGACCGAGAGGTCAATCGACGGATTCAACTCGTCTGGGCAGCGTTCGGGAAGCTACGACACATCTTCTCGTCAGACATACCTCAAAACCTGAAAACAAAATTGTACAACCAGTGCGTGTTGCCAGTGATGACTTAAGGAACTGAGACGTGGTCCTTCACTGCTGGCCGTATGAGGAAGCTCAAGGTCGCTCAGCGAGCTATGGAGAGGGCTGTGCTCGGAGTTTCTCTGCGTGATAAACTTAGGAATGAGGATATCCGCAGTAGAACCAGAATAACCGACATAGCCCAACGGATTAGGAAGTTGAAGTGGCAGTGGGCCGGCCATATAGCTCGAAGAACCGACAACCGATGGGGAAGAAAGGTTCTCGAGTGGCAGCCTCGTACCGGTAGGCGAAGTGTAGGGCGTCCCCCCACGAGATGGAGTGACGACCTGGTAAGACATGCAGCAAGTCGATGGGTGCAGGTGGCTCAGGACCGTGCTTTGTGGCATTCTTTGGGGCAGGCCTATGTTCAGCAGTGGACTTGTGAAGGGCTGTAATGATGATGATGATGATGATGACTGATATACTTTCAGGAAAATATAAAAGTAAAAAAGTAAAGTAAAGTTGCAGCCTATTTACGTCCCACTGCTGGGCACAGGCCTCCTCTCATTTCTGAGAGGGTTTTAGGGCAAGGAAATGTCCGCCGCGCTGCCCCAATGCGTGTTGGCGAACTTCGCATGTCTTCGAAATATAATTCAGGAAAATATAGTTATAGATAAATTATAACTTATGTTATAAGTCTCTCAGTAATAATGTTTAAAATTGTTTTTTCTTGCCACGAAATGACAATAGAAAGAGACAGGAAGAGAGATAAAAATATTTTTTTTTACTTTTATAAGCCAGAACTTGACTACTATCCCACCTGCTGGTAAGTGGTAGTGCAGCCAAAAATGGTAAAGTGCACTAACTTAGCTTATTAAAAACCTATTCACTCTTTTCTTGAAGTCACCCACACAATCGAATGGAAAAACAAATGCTGGTAACTTAACGTCGAAGCAAACCTTTTGGTTCGAATGCTCGATATGTCGACAACAAAGGGATGGAGAACAGCTGATCGTTTGGTCGTGCAATAATATAATGGAGAGGAAGGAATTAATTCATGTAACTCTTGCTCACACTCTCCGAAATGTATGCGGTAAAAAATAATTTTCCTTATACTACTAGCTTTGACAGTCCAAAGCCCGTTTGGTCCTAACATCATGGCGTTATCCCGATTACTTATAGTCTTCGACAGAACAATTGTTGGTGTACCTGTCATCATTACGTATATACACAATCACTTCACACTTAATTTATGCAAAGTAATCAATGCAGTTTTTTTAACGCATTACTTTATAATGTAATTGAGCAATCAAGGTGAACAGCAATAATATGTAAAATTTCGGCAAATCGATTGAGGTTTCTTACATTATTAACTCATTCTAATTTGAAACAGAAAAACATTTTTTATATTTTATTTTAAATAACATTATTTATGGCCAGACTAATTATATATTCAACTGAAATTGTCATTAAGCTTAGATGAACTACTGCGAAAATATACTCTATTGATAAATAAGAAACCAACAAAAAAACCTCTTCTTTTTACAGGCATTTTATTAATAAGGCACTTTCATAGCGAGACATTTCATTTCAACCTTGAAAGTTAGTGAAGCATAGAATTTTTGATTAATAATCCAACCTAGTTAGTTAACCACATCATTAACATACAAAAAGGTGGAATGTATAAAAACTAGGAAATGCCTGTGTCCTACAGTGGAAAATACTGTTGATATGGTGAGTTTTGAACCTAAAATAAAACAATGAACCCAAGGACAACTTTTAAAATTTATTCTTTCCAATATTCGGTGAAACGCCTACAATAGAAAGTCTTGTAGCAGCACACGCATATATGTACAGCGGGGACACTGTCCCCGTACGAACTGTTCTAAAGTTTACATAAAATTATTGAAAAACTTTAAATGTCTGGAGTGAAAACTTGTCGTTTCTTGTGAAACTCTGAATATTTATTTAGAGTATTGCATTTCCGGTTAGCTATGTAATGATAGATGAATGAGATATTGGGTGTTGTGTAACGTGACGCGTGTGGTCCTGATGATGAGGGTTTGAATCCCGGGTCTAGCCAAAATCATTTATTAAGTTTTTTTTTTTTGTACACAAATTCTTACTGTATGGGTATTTCTTTCACATAATATCTTAGTTAAACACTCGCTTATTGCTGCTGTGTTTAGTATGGTGAGTGCAGAAAACCGGAGACCCCTTTTACCTCCAACTCCATCTGATAATAAGTGCAATTTATTTTCAATTAAGAATTAAAAATGCAGATTCGTTGTCATCGCGGAGGACTAAGATACAACGCCTCGTTTCCGGTAAAAAGGGGTTCCGGTTTTCTACATTCACCATACGAAGCACAACATTAAGCTGGTATTTTACCTTGGTATTCTGTGAGAGCATGGTCCTAGCCTCGTCAAGGCGACCCATTCGTGCTATAACCATAATATAGCTGCAACATAGCTCTACCACGTACAAATCTTATCTTGCCCATAAGGCAAACTATGAGGGACCTATAAATGCTGTGATGAATGAATATTGTTTAAGTTATATAACCAATGAATCTATTGTGCTTAGTAATAGCTCAAGCTAATCAATCTTTGGTCCGTAGTAAAGTTTTCCCGCAGTAAGCCTTGCTTTAGCTGCCGCTGACGTGGCGTGGTATTAAATCAATAAACTGTTTGCAAATAAACTGTTTCTTTGGTGAGATTCTTTGTTTAATATGCAATAAACTCTAGTTAAGATTACAGGAACGTAAAATGACTTTCAATAAATATCTAAAATGTATTTTATTTTTAATTACAAATTATTTCCAAATTATTTTTAAAAGTGAAAAACTTTAAAATTTCTTTAAGCACGTTTAGGATGGGGAAATGACACTCAACGCGCGTAACCGTAGAGTGTTCAGTTTATACATAAAATTGATGAAAGTAATGGTGAAAATCCAATTGATTAAATATGATATAATTAATATATATTTATAAATTTGATGTATTATATAGATAATAATCATTCTTTTTCATGTAAAACAAAGAACTAGAGATCTACAGCAAAACAAAATATAAGGAATGTAAGAAATTGATGACAATTTTTTAACTTCTTTAAATTATGAGGAAACAGAGACATTATTACAACGCAAATACTAAATGAACATATACACATACATACGCACATACTTAATACATACTCACACACTACTCACACACCATGCACAAAATTTATATACAACACCACATACTACAACTACCTAATACACTTATACACTACATATATGAAATAAAACCTAATAATTATTGATTTATTGATGTATTAATGCTATGAGACTGAAGGTAGGATACTAAAGATTTTTTACTGTCGCTATTATTCCCTATTAGTTATTTTATTTCGTTAATAATACTGTAATTTTTAGCTATGAAAGAGCGAACTCACTATTTATTACGCATTATTTTGCTTACTAGGTGACCTCGATGTGGACACACCACTGACGACACGTCAGTGGTGTGTCTTTCCTAGTGTAGTGGTGTTGGGAATAGTGGTGCTGGGATAAGTGGTGACGGGGATAGTGCACGCAATTGCGGGAGGACGGGAGGTGCTCTACAAACTAGGTAAGACACATCATTTTATTTTATCTAGCGGATGTACGCAAAGTAATTTTTTGTCAAAATCAATATAATGGACTTCCGCAAAGTAACGCCTGATTCTATTAATTATAGTATAAATAATTTTTGATCCATATTGACGGCTCTGTGGCGCAGTAGCTTGGCCACTGTGACCTACAAATAATTGTTCAGAGTCTGAATGTTTGTCCTTGTATCCTAGTGTGCGGATAAGGTTCTTTTTAACAGAATTGAATTGTACAAGACAGATCTGAAGGTTCTATGAAATATATTATTCTTCTTCTTGTTACTTTTTTTAATAAAAAACGTTACCACACTAGTATTTTTACCTATATATTGGGCGCAGTTTTTATACATAAATTTTCTTAAGGACAAACATCCTGACACGGAGCAATTATTTGTACGCCATACAAATACTTGTTCCGTGCGGGATTCGAACCTGCGGCCCTTAGCGCTGCAACTTATTGCTAAGCCACTGCGCCACGGAGCCACCTAATTCAGTCTATGTTTTATTAAAATGTGCATTTATCATAGATTTAAATTATTTAAAAGCCTATCACTAAGCATGTGAGTTACAAGCCCTTTTAAAATGTAAAGTAAACCTATTTTCGTGTATGAATGAATAGAATTTAAATAACAAATTGATTCCTTTCATGCGTTCCGCCCCTCGTTAATTTATCTTAACGTCAATAATAACTTATATGGCAGACTGTTTCTCCATTTGTAATGATATACATAAAATTTACATAACAAACACGTTGTAACGTATTTTGACTGAATCGCGAATGGGTCGGCTCAAACAGTGTGAGCCACGTTCACACAGAGTACCAACGCAAATTATCCGTTTAACTTGGCCCGTAGAGATCTATGTCTATCATCAATTAAGGATCAAGGTTCTTAGTCAAAATGCAGACACTTTGTCATCGTATATATCTACCATTTTTATAAGAATATCAGGGCCTTGAGAACTGTTATCTACCTCATGGTAAGACACTCCATTTAAAGATGAAGAAGGTGCATTCCAACTATGTCCTAAATGGTGACAACAGAAACACAGTAGTGCATGCTCTACTGCTTACCAGCACAAATAGGTAAGAGGGATTTTCTTCCCAGAATAACTTCTAGGATGAATTGGAATTTCACCTTTTTTCTATTCGTATCCTTATCGAATGCATTTTTATCGCTAACTTTTTTACTCATTAAATCTACTCTAAAGAACAGTGTTTAAATAGTAACAAAATACACATCATGTGTATTTTGTTATTCGTAATTTCATGTTTAATTTCAGAAAGCACCAGGTTGTCAGGGCCTTCAATAGAGAAAAAAAGTTTACGTGGTGGCTCCTTAATATTAGCAGATAAGTCATTATTATATAAAGAACGTAAGGATATTGTGAGCCTCTCTGTTGAGCAAACTATAAAAATGGCTTGAATCGAGCTCGAGCACCTCATTGTTGTAAGTGTTTACTGACCCCCATGTGCTACTTATTACTATTTTGAAAGGATTGTGGAAGAAGTTTTACTCAAACTTAGTAAACAGAACAAGTCTATTATAATATGTGGAGACTTTAACATCAATCTCCTTGAAAATATTAAGTTTAGCTCATTGTTTAAATCGTATAATCTTGTTAATTTATTCTTAGAACCAAAACGTATTGCTGGGTCCAGTGCGACCTGTAAAGATAATATTTTTACAGATGTTAAGCCCTTGCATAAATCAATAATTCAAAATTTAAGTTCAGGTTACTGTGGACAGTTGGTATCACTACATAATATACACAAAAAAACAGAAAAATAAGAAAGTTGTGTTTATTCCAATAAATGAACATAGCTTGGAGAGGTTTAGAAGTAATATAATAAAAAGACTTCCATCACTTTCGTTTAAAAACAGTGCTAATTATTTGTATGTTACATTATTTAAAATTATACGTTGTGAATTTAGTAGAATATGTACTTCTAAAACTTTCTCTTTTAACAGTCGCAAATCATTTAATGAATGGGCGACAGTAGGAATTTATAAGTGTAGGCGAAGGTTATACGAGCTTTATGATGAAAGATCATATAACAGTAGTGTTATATTTGGAGATTATGTAAAAACATATTCTAAAATATTTAAAAAAGTGTGCTCCACTGCTAAGGCTTTACATTTAAGCAACAAAATTAAAACTGCATCCGACAAAATTAAAATGACCTGGAAAATAATAAATATTGAAACAGGCAAGGTCAAACCGCGCAACTCGGATTTTAAATTGAATATTAACAATAATTTAACGCGATCTGATCAAGAAGTTGCTATGGTTTTTGAGAAACATTTTACTGATATTCCCTTTTTGACAACAAAATCATTAAATTCTTCTCCTACTGTCGCCGAATCATTGCTCAAACAAAATGTAAAGGCTTGTTCAAATACTTTTATATTCCATAGAGTACTGCCAAAAGATATCGTTAAATATTTTAAAACTATAGACGTTAAGAAAACGGCAGACTTATGGGGGATTTCCGTTAAAGTTATTTTATCTATAATAGATAAATTAGCATCTTATCTAGCCACTATATTTAATATAAGCGTTGAATCTGGTGTGCTTCCTGATTTAATGAAACACACAGTCGAACCTATATTTAAATCTGGTAGTACATTAGACACCGGCAATTTTAGACCAATTTCTGTACTACTAACATTAAGTAAAATTTTTGAAAAAATTATTTTAGATCAGATGATAAGTTTCTTTAATATTTATAAATCGCTACATAAAAATCAATTCGGTTTTACAAGGGGTCGCTCGACAACTGACGCTGGAGTTGAGCTTATTAAACATACTTTTTGTGCATGGGAGAATTCAGAGGATGCTTTGGGTATATCTTGTGACCTTTCCAAGGTCTTCGAATGTGTTCACCATGAGACATTAATCAGGAATCTACAGTACTATGGTGTCAAGAACACAGCGCTTAAACTTATTATTTCATATTTAAGTAATAGAATGCATAAAGTTATTATCAATGGTAAATGTTCTTCCGGGTTGTTCGTAAAGATCGGTGTCTCTCAGGGCTCGATTCTTGGTTCATTCCTATATTTAGAGTGTATTGATGACTTACCTCACCTTGTAGGGGATAGTCAAGATATAGTATTATTTGCTGATGATGCTTCCTTTATTTTTAAACTTAAACGTCAATCATTTAAATATGACGAAGTGGATAATGCTATATCAAAATTAGTGCATTGATTTAACGTTTATAATCTGTATTTGAACGGAAATAAAACTAATTGTGTTAAATTTACAATAACAAATGTTAAAATCTGAATACCAATGTGTTTTGAAATGGGGAGGAATTGAGCCCTGTTGTATCTACTGTTTTTCTTGGCATCACTCTCGACGCGAAGCTTCAGTGGGGCCCCATATATCCAAATTAGCAAGCAGACTAAGTTCTGCAGCCTATGCTGTAAAAAAGATTAGAGGTCTCACTAGCGTCGAGACAGCTAGATTAATTTATTTTAGTTATTTCCATAGCATAATGTCTTATGGGATTTTGCTATGGGGAAATGCGGCTTATTCAGAAACTATTTTTGTTTAACAGAAGAGGGCCATTAGAGCTATTTACAATCTAAAACCGAGAGAGTCTCTTAGAGATAAATTTAAAGAAATAAATATATTAACTTTGGCCTCTCAGTATATTTACGAAAATTTAATGTATGTTCAAAAAACAAAGATTGTTTTAGTAAAAAAGTGATATACATTCTGTAAACACTAGGAACAAACACAAGCTAGTGATGCCAGTTTCTCGACTCCAAAGAGTCAGTTATTCATTCTTGGGGCAATGTATACGCTATGTAATAGTGTAACAAGGTCCCGGAAAGTGTACAGATTCTCTCAATTGCCAAGTTTAAATGTTTTATTAAGCTGAAACTGTATAAAAAGTGTTATTATAGTATAAATTAATACATGGTTGATAATAACCCCTGGGAATGAGTCGCTTCCAAGGAGTTTCTAAAATAAATTTTGTAAATAGTTCGTATATTGTAAAATTTATTTAAAAAAAAGTCCGCTGGGTTTCTTGCTGGTTCTTCCCAGGACAGGGGTTTTTTTTGCGAACCAGTGTTAAAGTAAAGTGAAAAATGACTTTCAATAAGAATAACACATGTAATGTATTTTGAATAAAAATTATTCTATTCTTATTATTTTATTCTATTTTGATATATTTATGTACTTGTACAGAAGGAAGATAGTTACTAGGAAAAAGTTTGATCGTAATCATCAATCCATGTTAACCATTTTTTTTAATTAAACAATATAGTGTGAATGACAAATGAATACATAGTTTAACTAATGGTAAATGGATGTTATGTTACAGATAGATATAACTACGACACATCTATCTCGACTACGAATCAAAAATAGATGCGTTGTCACTATTTCGGACTAATATGGAATGCTTCATTATCAGTAATAAGAGCTCCAGACCACGTCATTACCAATTACCAAAATACAACAGCATTATTCCACTATTTTTTTTTTCGAAGAAAGGGCAAACGAGCATATGTCTCACCTGATGGTAAGTGATATTCATGCTGCTATTTCTTCTCCTGTAGAACCGAACCATTCCTGCTGCAGCTATAATAGGATGTAGAAGTAGCTCAACCACGTGTTATATATATTATATTTATGTTTACCTTTTCATGTATTTTGTATTTTATGGAGTGCAATAAAAAAATCAAAATTAATAAATAACCAATATCACCTAATTTTATTCCACAAGAACAGCGTTGCCTATGTGGAAGTCTTCAGAATATATAGCTTATTTCAGCCAGTTTAGTCAACTGCCTTCCCTCGAGGTGTGCTAATCTCGTGTAGTAGCAACGACAGAAAGAGAGAAAAAGAGAGAGAGATGGAATCCTCTAACTATTTATATATTCCCTTGGGTATCGTAAGAAGCGATACAGGGAAATTGAAACAGGAGATGAGCAGCAGTTTAGCGATAACAGTTAAATAGTCGCATGAAGGATTGTCTTAAAGAAATGTTTGGTAAGCAGCCTAGTAACCCTGGCAACTAGTTTTTTTTAATATAACACATCTCATAGTAAGACAATTTACAATATCAAAAAAGCATTGAATATTTGGTTTTTATACTTTATTTAAACTGAATCCTAGTCAAAACAGATACTAACTTGCGCTGAATGTTGTAAACAACGCAGTAACTGATTTCCCCCAGAGAGCGGCTCATGTCATTTTGTATTCAGAAACCAATCTCATGTCAGCCTTGTAACATGGAGGTTGCAAGCGAAATTTCGCACGTATTGATCCGAGGTACAAAGCAATTGCCTTTTACGTACTATCTGATAGCAAACTAACATCTTGTGAATATTTAGAATGTAGTATAAAACCAGCTGGTACAAGTGCAAGTTGTAAGGCTATCTCAGTCCTCAAATGTGACAACGTAGTCTTTTTTGTGTTAGCTCTGTATTGGCTGTTCATGCAATCCGCATGAAATGGATTCATTTTTCTCTTCACTTTCATAAAATAAACATAAAACAAAATTAAAATCATAAATAAAATAAAAATCCTAAACTTCGTGAATTGTGAACCGATTTTGACTCTTTTTCGTTTATTAGTTTACACACAGGGGTACACATTATTTTTCAGTAAATTTATATGGAACTCCATATAAATTTGCAGAAAAAAATTAAACTTCTAAAGGTGGAAAAACAGGGGATAAAAATTTAACGGAATTATTTACATAGAGTCAAATTCGTGATATTTTTCAGTCAAAAGTAATTCCAAATATTCCATAAATATTTTCGACATTTCCTGTTGTCGTCCTTTCCAGCCACGAGTCCACGATCCATCACCTCATTTTAGATGATGGATTTACTTTCGCCACTACCACATTTTATTTTATATAGAATAAGGCTTCCTTCCCCGTTGCGCCGCGCCATTTGTGCTAAAGTCATAATGTATGTAGCTGCTGCGTGGCTCTCTACCAGGTCTATGTTTGTCACGACACATCATTAACAAATAATATATTATATTCACTAAAATTTTGTCAAAAAACAACTGTTCAGACTTTTTATTCCATAGTTTTAGAACAGGAAAAATTAAATACGGAAGAAAACCCGCAATTCATTTCCAATGAGGCAATTCGTTTTGAGCCGATGTATTTCCGAGGTCAGAGCGGATTGAGCAATTGATTTATTTTGAGATCGTTCGCTTCTTTTAACTTGTAACTCATACAATAGTCTACTTTGTCTTGAGTTTTTCAATTGGTGCTAATGCGTAAGTCAGTCAATCTCATCTAAATTGTAAGCGTAAGTGTTACGCTAAAGTGTAAGTCAGTGTAATTCAGACAAGACGCGGTCCAACTTGATGAAGAGGCACTGACGATCGACAAATAATGGATCTATATTCGTATGGCCGTGTAGTGGCGGTTTAAGAAAATTCACTACACAGTGTTTATGTAGTTGGGTAGTTAAATTAACTACATAGTATCGACCTGTGGGTGTCTTAACAGGTGACAAGGGGAAAATACATGGAAATTTTCAGTAGCATCTTCCACATAACAAATAGTAAAAGAAAAACTGCAATTTGGCACATCCCCCTTGGCAATGGCAAATTTGCCTCTTATGACACAGTCTACATGGAGGTCTATATTTAGTATCCAGCAAACTAACGTCTCTATCTTGAAACATCAATTCTTGGTGTGGGCTACAATACAGATGTTAGGTGTATTCAAAATAAATTGAAACCCCAATCCCATATCGGGGTGTCGTAAGTGGAAACTATGGGAAATGCAAAAATGGTCAGCATTTACTTTTAATAAGTTATTTTTACCCTTTCGAGTGAACTAAGGTATCATCATCATCATTACAGCCCTTCAAAAGTCCACAGCTGAACATAGGCCCTAAGGAATGCTACAAAGCACGGTCCTGAGTCACCTGCATCCATCGATTTCCTGCATATCTTACCAGGTCGTCATTCCATCTAGTGTGGGGACGCCCTATACTTCGCTTGCCGGTACGAGGCTGCCACTCGAGAACCTATAAATTATTTTATTATAAATTCGAATACACATTGTTAAACAGATTTTACTATATTTGTTTGACCGCGGTACATCATCTAATACAAGTCTATTTGCATTTCGTTTTAGTCTTATAAATATTTTTTATAATTATTTTTTCTAACTTACATAATTAAGTTAAATGGATTAATTATCGTGTAGTGCAGGTGTAAGAACATCTACTACCCCATATCATCCTGGTGTCATAAAAGGCGACAGAGGGAATAATGAAGAAATGGGCAGCAGTGTCTTCTTAATAACGAAAAAAAAAGTCTAGCATGACATCTATGGCAAATATCCCCCTACGATGCAATATATGGGGCCGTAAAGGTAACGGTGTAACAGTAAGTAGGTTAAATAACAGTATACTCATGCAGCCCGGTGTTAAATTTGGCGGCGAAACTTTACAAAAAATTAGACGTTTTTGTTTTTTTTTATACTAAATTTCTTCACTACGTGGATGTCTATGGGCCACAGCATCAGCTTACCATCGGGTGAACTGTGTGCTCGTTTGCCACTCTAATTTGTCACGGAGGCAGGCTCGCACGCACGTGGGTACGCTGACTATGATATCGGAAGCCATTTGATTTTTCTAGCATTGTCTAAAGTCGCCTTTTACGTCACCTACAATACGTAATTAGTAATAAAAAAAATTGTTATAACTCAAAACTATTAGACCTTGATCAAATTTATTCTGGAAGCATCAGCTTTCATATAATATAATCTAGTTGTAATGTTTAGATGGTTTGAAAATACAAGCAAGAGTAAAGAGGTCCTAAAAATAAACCCTTTGTAATTTTTCAAGTCTTCGGCAAATGCGAGATGGCCATTCAAGTCTTAATTTACAATAGTTTCAGTATCTCATTTCGTTCCTTTGCAATGTATAGAGCTTTATAATAAGGTAAATAATTTGGTTTTTATTTCATTTTTGTTGTAAACGTTGATGTTATTGTTATATAATACCAGCTGGTACCCGTCGCGTTGCCGCCACGGAAAAAATAATTGTGCATATATATGTAAAATTTGGAAGAGTTACGGGTATATTGTTTAATTAAAAATGATAATACATTCACTGAAGTTTTATTAGAATTTATTCTATTAATTAAGCTATTCTATATATATAATAAAGTAAACTGCAGGTGTCCGTAGATTGTATATTTTTGTGACGAACATGATTGAGAGGCACTAAGAATAAGTAATTAATACCTTTCCGTGAAGATTGTACACGCCCCTAGCTGCCCCAACCAAGGCTGACGGGATTAGGGCCCATGAGTTATCCCATCGACGAGCAGCAGAGGGCGGGGCCAGAATATGACCACGTGGAAATTCCTAATTACAATAAACCAGATGGGAGGACGTTAGAAGGACATAGTACTTACCATTATCCGAAGCTAACTTCGCACCAAGGCTTGGGCAGGCCGTGAGTGTGTGTAATAGTGGATGGAGAGTAGTGTACAGTGAGGTGTGAATGTGTGGGGCCTTGTCAAGCATAGGCGACCAGCCGCTGCCGAGTTCCAGGCTGCTCCAAAATGCTGCCACACTGCTTCAGACTGCTTCGGCGCCGGCCCACAGTCACTTTCTTCTTTCGTCACGATGACAGTCAATTAACTCTATCGTACGATTAACTAACTTACAGAAGCCACTAACTATCGCTGGGTATAAGGTTAACGCACAAACGCACACGGAGTTTAAAGGTCACGGCCGTTTCGCGTAGCAACAGTTAGTTCTAGAATATCAGAGGCCGCACTAGCTAATATCGTCGAATGCACTTATACAGATTCTGAGTCGGACCCAATAAGTCCCGGGAAAGGCTATCCAAACAGGGAATGCGCGTTATAATTCCTAGACAGAATATTTACTAGACGCCCTTACTATTCCGCGGTTCCCGCACAAAATTAACAGCGTGCAGACATTAGCACATCTGGCAGACGACTGCTGCGCTTGCGACCCGCGCGCCACTTGCCACGCTCGGCCGAACTTCAAACCGGTATCGCCGAGCTGCGCGCCCTCTAACGTCAATCCCAAAATCAGCGTTCGGGCGTTAACAAACCCCCGTCCCGGACATAAGGATTTAGGTCCGCGAGCAAACCGGTCAGCGGGACAGGGTCGCGACGGCAAGTTGCAAGACCGAATCTACAACCAAACTAGGCCACCTTAGGCAACCCATCAGATCTTGCAACCCTAACCAACGCCTCAAAAGATAGCCCTAATGTGGCAAGCCGGAGGGTCAGCCTCCACTGGATGCCCCTCCTGGGCATCGCAGCATTTTAATAAGTCCTGTACTGGACAGAAGTCCGACGACCTCTTTCAAACACCTATCTGTGCCCCTATGATTAGTTCCGCAATCCGAACGGATCAGCTCTGCAAACAGCGACGCGACACGAAGCGGACCCGAGCGGCCTCCTGAGCTTCAGTGCAGAGAGCACCCACAAATTCTACATAAACGTCGTCTGTGGAGAGCCGAACGAAACGCACAGATAGTCTCTAGTATGAATTTTCAACAAGTAGGCCTAGCCAGGCCACTCACCATATTATCATTTACTAAAATAGTGCGGCAGCTGATTTCAATCTGATAATCTCCAAAACTAGCTAGCCTGTTAGGCAAGTAGTCCTATGCTCATATTTTAACTAATTTTTCAAAAGCATCAATGTTCAACTACAGAATTAATTCAATCAAATTTATCACCGATGCGCATAGGTCAACTTGCAAATTAAACAAAACAATAACGTAAGGGACAGCCCTACTTCTTCGCAAAGCAAAATGATTGAACACTATGTATATGTTACATAATTTTTCAAATAGCGCGCCATTCAATTTCCTTTCAGCAAACAGACGCAATAATCAAATACAGTGATTAAATATATGTACATAACACATGCAGTAGCATTTAAAGGAGTAGATTAAATTCAATTCTTTTAATTTAAACCGCTACATATAGGAAAAATTCGCGGAAAGCCCAAAGCATTTTTTAATTTTAATTCAAGTATTTTTTGACTAAGTGCTCGACCAAACCAAATCTAATACCCCTTGAAAGCGTGATTCAACGCTCCGCACGCTGTTAATTTTGTGCGGGAACCGCGGAATAGTTAGAGTGTCTAGTAAATATCCTGTCTAGGAATTATAACGCGCATTCCCTGTTTGGATAGCCTTTCCCGGGACTTATTGGGTCCGACTCAGAATCTGTAAAGTGCATTCGACAATATTAGCTAGTGCGGCCTCTGATATTCTAGAACTAACTGTTGCTACGCGAAACAGCCGTAACCTTTAAACTCCGTGTGCGTTTGTGCGTTAACCTTATACCCAGCGATAGTTAGTGGCTTCTGTAAGTTAGTTAATCGTACGATAGAGTTAATTGACTGACATCGTGACGAGAGAAGAAAGTGACTGTGGTCCGGCGCCGAAGCAGTCTGAAGCAGTGTGGCAGCATTTTGGAGCAGCCTAGAACTCGGCACCGGCTGGTCGCCTATGCTTGACAAGGCCCCACACATTCACCCCTCACTGTACACTACTCTCCATACACTATTACACACACTCACGGCCTGCCCAAGCCTTGGTACGAAGTTAGCTTCGGATAATGGTAAGTACTATGTCCTTCTAACGTCCTCCCATCTGGTTTATTGTAATTAGGAATTTCCACGTGGCCACATTGAGGCCCGACCTACGTTTGCTCGGGAAGTCTTCTGCTCATGGGCCCCAGAGGATTGGATCCTTTAAGGGAGCAACCGTAGGCCGTAACAAACTGGTAGCAGAGCGTGGTTATATCGAAGTGTTGAAGTGCTTGTACAGTAGGGCTACGATGGCTATCCGAGTACAGAACCAGAGTACGAAACCTATCCAATTGCAGAGAGGTGTAAGACAGGGTGACGTCATATCCCCGAAACTCTTTACCGCTGCATTGGAAGATGTTTTCAAGCTTCTGGACTGGAAAGGATACGGTATCAACATCAATGGCGAGTACATCACTCACCTTCGATTTGCCGACGATATAGTCCTTATGGCAGAATCGCTGGAGGACCTAAGCACTATGCTCAATGACCTCAATAGTGTTTCCCAACGGATAGGTCTTAAGATGAACATGGACAAAACAAAGATCATGTTTAATGTCCATGTCACACCTATGCCGGTAGTTGTTGGGAACACTAAGCTCGAAGTTGTTGACGAGTATGTTTACCTGGGACAAATAGTCCGACTAGGTAAGTCCAACTTCGACCGAGAGGTCAATCGACGGATTCAACTCGGTTGGGCAGCGTTCGGGAAATTACGGCACATCTTCTCGTCAGGTATACCTCAAAACTTGAAAACGAGACTGTACACCCAGTGCGTGTTGCCAGTGATGACATACGGAACTGAGACGTGGTCCTTCACTGCTGGCCGGATGAGGAAGCTCAAGGTCGCTCAGCGAGCTATGGAGAGAGCTATGCTCGGAGTTTCCCTGCGTGATAAACTCAGAAATGAGGATATCCGCAGTAGAACTAGAGTGACCGACATAGCCCAACGGATTAGTAAGCTGAAGTGGCAATGGGCCGGCCATATAGCTCGAAGAACCGACAACCGATGGGGAAGAAAGGTTCTCGAGTGGCAGCCTCGTACCGGCAGGCGAAGTATAGGGCGTCCCCCCACTAGATGGAGTGACGACCTGGTAAGATATGCAGGAAGTCAATGGATGCAGGTGGCTCAGGACCGTGCTTTGTGGCATTCTTTGGGGGAGGCCTATGTTCAGCAGTGGACTTGTGAAGGGCTGTAATGAATGAATGAATGAAAACCTTTCCGTGATATTTTGAATTGTCCTTCTTTCAGTCGGCCAGCTTATGAACGCGTCACGTCCAAAGGACTTATATTTTTTAAAAGCATCGTTAAGACAATCATAAAGCGTATTTTCGAATAATATTTAGTCTCTGTTTTATTAAAATAGGTTAATTCAAACAAAAGTTATGCTTACTATTTTTAATATAACCTATCGAAATTCCACAGTTTTACAGTCAGCTGTTAAATGAAACTAGTAGTTTTTTTGGATTTTATAGTTTTTAATAAACTTATTTTATATCCTGTTGTTTACGAGTTTTTTACAGTACCTATGGCAATACGGGGAGTTGTACAGAGTGAAGCTTTGCAGCATTATGCCGAGTTGTACTTACTTGTACACATTTTTATATATTTTTTTTAACTTTACGTGTACGGATTTTTGTTTATTTCCCATTGCTTTTTAATTGATTAATATACAAGCAGTTAAAGGCCACAACTGACTTTAACTGCTTGTGATTTGCTTAATTCTTTTTTTTTTACTGCTAATTGAAATCCTCCCCAAAGATTGTCTCATGCGAGAATCTCCTACTGCATTACCCTCTGTCGCATTCCACGTGATGAAGTCAATTCTCTTAAACTGCCACTAGGTACATGGTATGGCAATTTTGTATACCCACTTGTAGTAATATTTAGCAGAGAAGCGATATACAACCATCATTTTCCAGGCCTTCAAAGAAACGTCAAGAACTCTTTAAATAAATATAAGTATGACCTTAAGTATCCTATAGCATTATATTAAAACTGTTACAATCGTAGTCACATTTAAATATTAAAACTTACAGAAATCAACACGTATTATTAGTCGGTTTAATGCAAAATATTTATAGTAAGATATTCATCATTTTAATTTCCGTCGAAATAACTGTGTAGAGACGATGTAAGAATATAAACTATCCCATAACGCGACGTCGGTGACGAAAGAGGCGGCAAAGGAAAACAACCCATGAGGTGAGCAGCTGCGTATTCCCGATAACATCTATATAATAAAAATGGTGGTTGCAATACAATAATGTAAATACAATGAATGGAGCTGCCTATGTTCAGCAGTGGACTACGCGCTGTAATGGTGGGAGCAATGAATTTTGTATTAAATCTGTTATAACTTTAGTTACATATAAATAATTATAGTTAGGTAACTTCTTTTAATTTCGCATTTAAACAAATATTTACTTAAAACCGAGTCTTCGAGAGCCTTCAATAAATTTGTTCTTACAGTGAAACTGCATATACTATGTAACGAAGCGGAAGCACGTTTCCAATTACATGGATGGATTTGTTTTAAGGATTAGAGTTAAGAACTAAAGTTATATTAACAAAGAAATAAATTTTGATTCCATAATATATACCGCCACTACAAGGCGACCCTTACCAACTCAATTCTTAATTTCATGGGGTATTTTTTATTTAAAATATACAAATCCAAGACAAATATATATATAGATAACGTTATTATATTTATTTTTGTTTATTCCCCAGTACACTAAAACATTTTTGTCTTACTTAACATAATGCCAAAGAAGTTTCTTAGGATTCCTGTTAACACAGGAATCGATAATATATTTGTTAAACATATTAAATATGTAAACTACATCCTTCCGGTCATAACTTCTTAGAGTTTTCTTCCGCGTACGACCTCTCTGTGGAATAGTTTACCACCGGCAATTCTTTCGGAACGATACGACTTTATTTAGGGAAAAAAGCTTTCTCCTTTTATAAGGCCGGCAACGCACCTGCATTTCCCCTAGTGCTACAGTTGTTCATGGGCGGCGGTAGTCACTTACCATCAGGTGAGTGTTTGCCCCCTATCCTATAAAAAAAAAGTTTGCAGCAACACACTGTTGGCATGATTTACAACGACCTATTCGTGCCCTAAAAACATTAAATACTTAAAAAAAAATAAAGTTGCATTATTTGTTACAACAAGTACAAAATACGTAATGTCTCAAACGTACAATAGTAACAATATCTATATTTGTTCAACCATTTTTATGTTCAAATATTCTTGATTATTAATGTGTTTCTGGTATTTGATGGATGATTATTATTTATAATAAGTTTCAATCTTAGTTATTGTATTATTTTTTCCTGTTTTTTTTCTTTTTGTTCTAAAAAGGTCCAACAGGTCGTGTAACATTGCATGTATCATACTTTTATAAAAAAGTAAATAAAAATAAAATAAAAAAATACTAAATAAGAGACTGTAATTTTATAAGATTGGTATATATAATTGGGAACTAAAAGGTATAATAAGTAGACATTAAAAATATGTTATTTGAGCTCCATCACTGCCCGTTCCACTCCAAGCGAGCCGCGGTTAGCCACCATTTTTACCAGTTTTACCGCTTCCCTCACATCAATGTCAATCGTTCAGATTTGAACAAACACTAGTATGGAGTTAATATTATTTGGGCTTTGCCATTGCCTAAAATAAATAACTTATTTATTTTATTTAAATCACTATCCTAAACAATCTGCACCTATCGATATTCTGCATGTCTTACTAGGTGGACACTTCATTTTGTGAGAGCTCCTCTACACTTCGCGCAATGTTGCCACTTGAGAATTTTATTTAGTTATTTTCATTCTTTATAACAGAATTTACCATATAAATGCACAGAGTAGATAAAATATAGATATATTATGCAATATGTTCAAGTGACTTGCGAAAGTCACGAAATTTCGCCAGTAAATGTTACAAAAAACATTTCAAATAACGAGAAGCACTTTGAGTGTTGCGAGTTTCACCGCAAGAAGAGTGAATAAAACGGAATAAGTATTTATATAAACAGAGTTTCAAACGGGAGTCGGTGCCTGCAGTTCGCATGAACATTAAACTCTGCGAGCAGTACTTCATTTAAATGGTCTCATTCGTAGACGTGTTGAAGCATATTATTAGAATTAGACTGAAGGATATAATTATCTTTTTTTATTATTGTTACTTTCCGTGTGCTTGTAGCGTAGGAGACTCCGTCACCATATTCGTCCCGTGGGTGTCATAATAAGCGACTATGAAAATACGTGGTAGAACCATACTGCAGCTACATTATAGTTGCAGCACTAATGGGTCGTGTTGACCGGGGCAGGAACTGGCTTTCACTCCCAATGTGTTTCCTATGGTGAGTGTAGAAAACCTGAGACCTACTTACTGTAAACGAAACATTTTATTTTCTTCCTCACGAATTACAAACTTATCTGCATTTTGATTTATAACCAAGTATATATGTAGATATCTATGGGTCACAGCGACCGCTTACCATCAAGTGGAATGTGTGCTCG
Source organism: Parnassius mnemosyne (assembly GCA_963668995.1). NCBI lineage: Eukaryota > Metazoa > Arthropoda > Insecta > Lepidoptera > Papilionidae > Parnassius > Parnassius mnemosyne. The sequence goes on along the minus strand of CAVLGL010000093.1, from coordinate 1,933,878 downwards.
TTTGGTAATTATAATGAATTTCTTTGGCGCGAATGGTTCGGCTCGATATGGAAAGGACCAGGATTATACAAATACCAAAGTAAAGTAGCAGCACAATGCAATGTGTTACTAGGACCTTAGATTTATTCCATCTTTGTCCTCACAGATTGCCCTTTCAATAACCACTTTACGAAATTTAGCTACTAGACGGTGATTTCATATATTTTTAAAGAAGTTTAAAAACATGTTTTCTGTTTGCAATTTATGTGTCCCTATAAATGTATAATTAATAGTGAAACGGGCAAAGTTAAACCACGGAACTTAGATTTTCAATTAAATATTAACAATAATTTAACTCAATCTGATCAAGAAGTTGCTATGGCTTTTAAGAAACATTTTACTTATGTTAATTTTTGATAACAAAATCATTAAATTCTATTCCTACTGTCACTGAATCATTGCTTAAACAAAACGTAAAGCCTTGTTTCAATACTTTTAAATTCTATAGAGTAATAGTACATTAGATCCCGCCAATTTTAGACTAATTTCTGTACTACCAACATTTAGTAAAATTTTTGAAAAAATAATTTTAGATTAGATGTTAAGTTTCTTTAATATTAATAAATTGCTACATAGAAATCGATTCGGTTTTACAAGGGGTCGCTCGACAACTGACGCTGGAGTTGAGCTTATTAAACATATTTTTTGTGCATGGGAGAATTCAGAGGATGCTTTGGGTGTATTTTGTGACCTTTCCAAGGCCTTCGACTGCGTTCACCATGAGACATTAATAAGGAAGCTACAGTACTATGGTGTCAAGAACACAGCGCTTAAACTTATTTTTTCATATTTAAGTAATAGAATGCAGAAAGTAATTATCAATGGTAAAAGTTCTTCCGGGTCACCTGTACTAATGGATGTCGCTCAGGGCTCGATTCTCGGCCCATTCCTATTTCTAGTGTATATTACTGACTTACCTTCTTTTGTAGAGAATAATCATGATATAGTATTATTTTCTGATGATACTTCCTTGATTTTTAAACTTAAACGTCTATCATTTAAATGTAACGCAGTGAATAATGCTGTATAAAAATTAGTGCATTGTTTGAACGTTTATAATCTACATTTGAACGGCAATAAAACTAAATGTATTAAATTAACAACAACGAATGTTAAAAATCTGAATACCAATGTGTTTTTAAATGGGGAAGAACTGAGCCCTGTTGAATCCTCTGTTTTTCTTGGCATCACTCTCGACGCGAAGCTTCAGTGGGGCCCCTATCGTCGCCTCAGTGCTTGTTTGGCCAACAGACCAATTTAGACGAAAATGACCTTTGAATGTAATGTGCTTAAGAATCAATTTCCACACAGTCTAAATCGAGAATGACTCGCGTAACTATACCAATAAACGAGTAAAAGACGATGTTAAAAATCAATATCCACAGTTACAATTTTAATTTCCGTGCTTGTATAGCTTACCACCACAAATTAACCAACATTCCAATAGTGGAATTCTCCCTGCGAGCTTGTTTGCCGTATATCCCCAAATCAACCAATCACAGGCCCGCTCACTCATGACGTCACACATCGCTGCTCCGCCATATTGTTTAGCTATAATCTATTGCGACGCGAAACGGTGTTAGAACTGCGAGATTTATCAAGTTTTTCGGTAAATTTAGAAATAAAACGAGGTGGAAAGTGTCCGAATAACTTTGAAAATTATGTCCTGGACCAGTTCTGAAAAACGGTATGTCAGCAGTACTGCATACTACGAAATGTAAGTTGATTTTAATCATTGTGGTATTATTTTTGGTTATTTTGTGTTTGTTATACAGGATGGTTTAGAACCATACTTTTATCATATTGTCATACTCACAGCGCTGAATAGTTTGTTCGTTTTTTTTCAAACGAGCGAATTTCTGGACAGTCAGAACTGATTAAGACGGGATTTACACTTAAAGATAGTTAATTCGATCCTTAATAATTTAGGATATCCTTTATGAGTGGGAATTTTTAATTTTCTCATGGGAACAGGAAGTACGCGTTTTTTGTTTGTTCTGTTCGTTTGTTTGTTTAGTTTATTTATTTGGTTTGTACGCGCTTGAAGGCGTTATTAAGAGATTCAAGGTTGGAAGGGGTTTTAGGGATTTGTAGGGGCTTAGAGGTTTGTAGGTTTGGTTTTGTTTGGTCTAGTTTGTTTGATTTTTTTTTTTTAAATTTTGTTTAAATTATACGAGATTGTAACTATGCGGTGCCAGTTCATGTTCATATAATAGATAAAAATTATTTTATTTTATTATGCAAGATTCGTTTTTATTTTTTTGAACTGAGTGTATAAATGTCTCCTAACTAATATTATAAATACGAAAGTGAGTTTGTTTGTTAAGCTTTCACGCCTAAACCGCTGAACCAATTTTGATGAAATTTGATACATAGATAGATGCGACCCTGAAGAAGAACGTAGGCTACTTTTTGTTCCAGTTTTCTGGGGACGGTACTTACGCGGGTAAAACTGTGGGGCACAGCTAGTAATAAAAAAGAAATACAAATACAAAAAAAAATTGACAAAGAAATCACAATAACAAGATAGAATTACATATGGCCCCTGCACTAGGAAACCAAGGTACTTTAAGTTCACTTGTAAACGAAAAATACGCATCGAATACATAGCCTCCGCCTTTTTAGAAGTCGGTTAAAAATAACAAAGAACCGTACGTCGATAATCGAAAAAGTATAAGGTAAATAAAATATAAAGTAATAGTTGCGGCCTGCGCTTTCACCCGCATAGTTCCTGTCGACTTTTCGACAAAAAAGTGAGAGTTCGAGAGCCTATGTGTTACCGAAGATATAAGCCATCCTGGTGCAAAATTTCACCCAAATCCGTTAAGTAGTATTTGCGTGAAAGAGTAAAAACATCCACCTTTCTATCCCCACAAACTTTCACATTTATAATATTAGTAGGGTAAATATAACTGTTTGAAGAAACTTAAAATGGTAAGGATCGTGACACTTGGCGATCTGTTCTCTCTGGCTACCCCGTCAGGGATTGTGCGTGAAGATAAAATGGTACCTAAATTTTAATATAATTTTCAAATAAAAACTAAAAATTTATTTTTCAGGGTTGACAGAGTTAAGAAAAAGTTATTCATGGCCTGTAAAGAGACCGAAACCGTTGAAAAAGGTAACGAAATACTTACCGCGGATTGCGCAAAAACTGTCATTGGTTGCAGAAACGGCAACGGACACGCTCCAAATTATCAAGAAGAAGGCGAACAAACATTCACTGAAAAACACACTATAACGTCAGTAAAAAAATACATTGTTTGCCCTGGCAGTTCAGAACTAGAACTAGAAAGTTCTATCATATTGATTAATAGTAATGCTAGTGACGCTTCAGATGTCGTAAAACAAAAAACCTCAAGAAAGAGAATAAGGTGCCCTGAAAATTGGCAAAGAATTGCAAGGAAAAAAAAAAGAGAAGCTGGGGAAGAATATGTTAATATTAAAGGAAAAAAATGTTCAGCGAAACAGGTTCACGCTGGATGTGACGAAAAGTGCGCATACAACTGCTCAGCAAAGTTTACAGAACAAGAAAGAGAGGACTTGAAAAAGGCATTTTATTCATTAAACGATGCCCAGAAAAACAAATATTACAACGAATTTACATGTAGGGTATGCTCACAAAGGAAAAGAACAGAAGCAGAAGAAAGCAGAAGAAAGTTCTCATATCAGTACTTCTTTTTAAAAAATGAGCAAAAAGTGAAGGTGTGCCAGAAGTTTTTTTGTGGTACTTTGGATATATCGGCAAAAAGAATTTATTATTTCTACAAAAAACTTCATAACAACCCATTGAAATTAATTCCCACACCCTCTAAAGGAAAACACATAAAAAAGCAGACTGCCGAAAACAAAATAGAAGAAGTAATACAGCACATAAAGTCCTTTCCCACACAAGAATCACATTTTTGTCGAGCTAACACAAAACGACAGTACCTCGAAAAAAGTCTATCAATCGCCAAAATGTATTCATTTTATGTAGAGTCGACGAAAGAACCAGTGAAAGAAAACATTTACCGGAAGGTGTTTAACGAAAAATTCAATTTAGCGTTTCATCACCCAAAAAAAGACGCCTGTGATGCGTGTTCTGAATTCAAGGCGATCAAAATTCCTAATGCTGAACAAACGATAAAACACTGCGAACATATAAGAAGAAAAGAGGAGGGCAATAGAGAAAGAGAAAAGGACAGGAAAATAAATGAGACAACAGCTGTTGTCACATTTGATTTAGAAAACATTTTTTCTCTTCCAAAAGCCAACATGTCCTGTTTTTATTACACGAGTAAATTAACAGTGTATAATTTGACAGCCCACTGCAATTTGAACAAATCTGCAACTAACGCAATGTGGGACGAGACCAAAAACGGAAGGAGCGGTGATGACCTAGCAAGTGCGTTAGTTAAAATTCTTAAATCCGTAGTGGATAGCTTACCTATTACAGTTACCAAGCTCATCTTATGGTCCGACTCATGCGTGCCCCAGAACAGAAACTCACATATGAGTGTTGCCATAATAAAATTTTTACAGTCACCAGAAGCAAAACAGGTAACCGAAATTACCCAAAAATTTTCCGAGCCAGGGCATGGAAATGTGCAGGAGGTCGATGCAGTACACAGTCTCATTGAACGAAATCTTCGGCATCAGGAAATATTCAGCCCACTGTCATTAATGAGAGCAGTTTTGAAAATTAAATCAAAGGCTCTAACATTTAAGTTCCTTCAGATGGTCGATGACGATTTCCACTGTTACCACGAAGAAGCTGTCAAGTACGGATTTAACCAAATACCATTCTCGAAAGTAAAGACCATTACTTACAATAAATCAAAGTGGAATATATTGCAATACAAAACCAGTTTCCAAGGGCACACAACGTCCGTGGACATCAATAAAAAAAGGTTCACATCTTAAGTGATGTAACCGTTAAGGCACCAACAAGTACATTGACACAAAAAAAAATTCAAGACATACGTAGCTCATACAAATATATGCCAGACGAAGATAAAACATATATGGAGACTATAATACTAAAAGCCTTGAAGAAGCCACTCGCTCAGGAAAGACAGAGAAAGGAAAGAAAGCCAGAAAATACAGTTAAAGCAGGAAAGACAGGAAAAGGTGGAAATACAAGTAAATTACGAAATACAGGAAGAGTGGGTAAGATAGGGAGAGAAGAAAATAAAGGAAAAGCAGGTAAGATAGAAAAAAAAGAACTACTAAAAAATCTGAAATAACAGGAAAAGTAGAAACTCTGTAAAAGAAGGATATACAAGAAAAGGTAGTATAGCTAAAATTCAACATTTAATTTTAATTCAAGCCTGTTAGATAAGATCCGTAGTCAAGAGATTCATAAAATTTTTAATTAATTTTATATAATATACAATAATGATTCGCAGTAGATTTATTTAATTTCACACCCTGTATCGTAAAGCGAGGCTATAGGGCAAACAAGCACAAAATACTTTTGGTTGCTATTTGGCTAACATCCCAAGAAATGTAGTGTATATCCATTACCGTAATTATAGCTTCGTTTTTTGTCCAATATCCATTTTGAAACCGGTTTTACACAATGATAAGGCCAAAAGTTTTTTATTTTTACGGATTATTAGAAGCCCAGATGTGCCATAGTTTTAGAAACTACCGAACATTACGGCTTTATTTGAGTCATAACATAGAAAAACAAAAAAACATTGCTCCTGTAAAATTACTCAAATGGTCTGTTAGCCTAACAAGCACTGAGGCGACGCTATATATCCAAACTAGCAAGCCAACTAAGCTCTGCAGCTTATGCTGTAAAAAAGATTAGAGATCTCACTAGTGTCGAGACTGCTAGAATAGTTTATTTCAGTTATTTCCATAGCATCATGTCTTTTGGGATTTTGCTATAGGGAAATGCGACTGATTTAGAAACTATCTTTGTTTTGCAGAAGAGGGCCATTAGAGCTATTTACAACCTTAAACTGAGAAAGACTCTTTGAGATAATTTTAAATAAATTAACTACTAACTAACTACTAACTTACTACCTAGTCTTAAGGCTGATTGTATATCTTGTAAGGTACAATTTGCGTTCAACTGTTCATTTAAGAAGTTAATAATATTGTTTTCTAAATTTTCATAACTTTTTCGTTTTCCTCTAGCCCAAATAAAATTATGTTTTTCATCCTTATTTGTTTTTCTATCTTTTCTAGTGCATTTTGTTGTTTATTAATAATTTCCTCCAGCTCTTAATTTTTTTAAATAATTTCTTTAAATTTTAAGTTCATATTTTCAATGATAGGCTTTGAAATATCTTCTTGTAAACTTTTTAGTTTTTTTCTTTTTTCCGTTATATCATCCTGCATTTTCTTTAGCATGTTTGTTATTTCTTCCATATTGATAAGTGATTTTATTTATTTGGATATTATTAAGCGACCTCTTGTGTCAACTTATTATATTTTTTATTGATTGTGTTTGATTCAGTTCAGTTTGTATTAGTATCTTCAAACTCCGCTAGGTGGGTTTACTCGTAAGATCTCCTAATTAACAATAGATGGCGTAAACTTGATAAACTGTTTTTAAATGACTCAATGTATTGTTCGTTTGTTTAATTTTATAGGTTATAATTTTGAAAATACAGTTATTCGATTATTTTCACCATTTCTTTAGTTTCCTTGTATTTCATAAGTATCTTTATAGCGAAATTTTATTGTGGAGTTACTTCACTTTGACTATCAAATCATATTTATGGTTATAAAGTTAGAAGTTTACACTTACATATTTAAGTCTGAAATTGAAGGTTTTCCTTTTCACACTGATGTTACAATAATACTTGTCTAACTTAAACACTTATATATTCACTTAATAACACAAATATTTACTTGTTTCGATTTAAATAACAAATTTTAAATTCTGTTTGAGTACGGAGCTAATGTGTTTACACCGCATTCAGCGAGATACAGTACAATAAAAAAGAGATATACACTTTTGAAATACTAGGAACAAACACAAGCTAGTGATACTAGTCTCTCGACTCCACAGAGTTAGTAATTCATTCTTGGGGCAATGTATACGCTATTACAACAAGGTGCTTACTGTTTGTGTTCACATTCGGAGTATGTTGACTGATAGTGTGAGTAACGATCCAAGAGCGAGTCTCATCCGATACTATTCTGAAGATATCCCGGACGTCAGTCTGAGCGAGATTAGAATGGCTCTCCAGCACCTTAAAAACGGTTAGGCCCCAGGCGAGGATGGAATTACAGCGGAGCTTCTGAAAGCGGGTGGAAGACCGGTACTTGAAGTCCTTCAGAAGCTCTTTAATTCCGTCCTCCATGGTGGCATTACACCGGAGGCGTGGAGCAGAAGTGCGGTGGTCTTGTTCTTCAAGAAAGGTGACAACGCTCTCTTGAAGAACTACAGACCGATTTCCCTTCTGAGCCGCGTCTACGTGCTGTTTTCGAGAGTCATTACGAATCGTCTCGCGCGCAGACTTGACGACTTCCAGCCTCCCGAACAAGCCGGTTTCCGAAAGGGCTTTAGCACAATAGACCACATACATACCCTTCAGCAAATTGTACAGAAGTCCGAAGAGTACAATTTGCCACTATGTCTGGCGTATGTGGACTATAAGAAAGCCTTTGATTCTGTCGAAATTTGGGCGGTGCTGCAGTCCCTTCAGCGATGCCAAGTTGACTGTCGGTATATCGAAGTGTTGAAGTGCTTGTACAGTAGGGCTACGATGGCTATCCGAGTACAGAATCAGAGTACGAAACCTATCCAATTGCAGAGAGGTGTAAGACAGGGTGACGTCATATCCCCGAAACTCTTCACCGCTACATTGGAATACGTTTTCAAGCTTCTGGACTGGAAAGGATACGGTATCAACATCAATGGCGAGTACATCACTCACCTTCGATTTGCCGACGATATAGTCCTTATGGCAGAATCGCTGGAGGACCTAAGCACTATGCTCAATGACCTCGATAGTGTTTCCCAACGGATAGGTTTTAAGATGAACATGGACAAAACAAAGATCATGTTCATAGTCCATGTCACACCTATGCCGGTAGTTGTTGGGAGCACTAAGCTCGAAGTTGTTGACGAGTATGTTTACCTGGGACAAATAGTCCGACTAGGTAAGTCCAACTTCGACCGAGAGGGCAATCGACGGATTCAACTCGTCTGGGCAGCGTTCGGGAAGCTACGACACATCTTCTCGTCAGACATACCTCAAAACCTGAAAACAAAATTGTACAACCAGTGCGTGTTGCCAGTGATGACTTACGGAACTGAGACGTGGTCCTTCACTGCTGGCCGTATCAGGAAGCTCAAGGTCGCTCAGCGAGCTATGGAGAGGGCTGTGCTCGGAGTTTCTCTGCGTGATAAACTTAGGAATGAGGATATCCGCAGTAGAACCAGAATAACCGACATAGCCCAACGGATTAGGAAGTTGAAGTGGCAGTGGGCCGGCCATATAGCTCGAAGAACCGACAACCGATGGGGAAGAAAGGTTCTCGAGTGGCAGCCTCGTACCGGTAGGCGAAGTGTAGGGCGTCCCCCCACGAGATGGAGTGACGACCTGGTAAGACATGCAGGAAGTCGATGGATGCAGGTGGCTCAGGACCGTGCTTTGTGGCATTCTTTGGGGCAGGCCTATGTTCAGCAGTGGACTTGTGAAGGGCTGTAATGATGATGATGATGATGATGACTGATATACTTTCAGGAAAATATAAAAGTAAAAAAGTAAAGTAAAGTTGCAGCCTATTTACGTCCCACTGCTGGGCACAGGCCTCCTCTCATTTCTGAGAGGGTTTTAGGGCAAGGAAATGTCCGCCGCGCTGCCCCAATGCGTGTTGGCGAACTTCGCATGTCTTCGAAATATAATTCAGGAAAATATAGTTATAGATAAATTATAACTTATGTTATAAGTCTCTCAGTAATAATGTTTAAAATTGTTTTTTCTTGCCACGAAATGACAATAGAAAGAGACAGGAAGAGAGATAAAAATATTTTTTTTTACTTTTATAAGCCAGAACTTGACTACTATCCCACCTGCTGGTAAGTGGTAGTGCAGCCAAAAATGGTAAAGTGCACTAACTTAGCTTATTAAAAACCTATTCACTCTTTTCTTGAAGTCACCCACACAATCGAATGGAAAAACAAATGCTGGTAACTTAACGTCGAAGCAAACCTTTTGGTTCGAATGCTCGATATGTCGACAACAAAGGGATGGAGAACAGCTGATCGTTTGGTCGTGCAATAATATAATGGAGAGGAAGGAATTAATTCATGTAACTCTTGCTCACACTCTCCGAAATGTATGCGGTAAAAAATAATTTTCCTTATACTACTAGCTTTGACAGTCCAAAGCCCGTTTGGTCCTAACATCATGGCGTTATCCCGATTACTTATAGTCTTCGACAGAACAATTGTTGGTGTACCTGTCATCATTACGTATATACACAATCACTTCACACTTAATTTATGCAAAGTAATCAATGCAGTTTTTTTAACGCATTACTTTATAATGTAATTGAGCAATCAAGGTGAACAGCAATAATATGTAAAATTTCGGCAAATCGATTGAGGTTTCTTACATTATAAACTCATTCTAATTTGAAACAGAAAAACATTTTTTATATTTTATTTTAAATAACATTATTTATGGCCAGACTAATTATATATTCAACTGAAATTGTCATTAAGCTTAGATGAACTACTGCGAAAATATACTCTATTGATAAATAAGAAACCAACAAAAAAACCTCTTCTTTTTACAGGCATTTTATTAATAAGGCACTTTCATAGCGAGACATTTCATTTCAACCTTGAAAGTTAGTGAAGCATAGAATTTTTGATTAATAATCCAACCTAGTTAGTTAACCACATCATTAACATACAAAAAGGCGGAATGTATAAAAACTAGGAAATGCCTGTGTCCTACAGTGGAAAATACTGTTGATATGGTGAGTTTTGAACCTAAAATAAAACAATGAACCCAAGGACAACTTTTAAAATTTATTCTTTCCAATATTCGGTGAAACGCCTACAATAGAAAGTCTTGTAGCGGCACACGCATATATGTACAGCGGGGACACTGTCCCCGTACGAACTGTTCTAAAGTTTACATAAAATTATTGAAAAACTTTAAATGTCTGGAGTGAAAACTTGTCGTTTCTTGTGAAACTCTGAATATTTATTTAGAGTATTGCATTTCCGGTTAGCTATGTAATGATAGATGAATGAGATATTGGGTGTTGTGTAACGTGACGCGTGTGGTCCTGATGATGAGGGTTTGAATCCCGGGTCTAGCCAAAATCATTTATTAAGTTTTTTTTTTTTTTTGTACACAAATTCTTACTGTATGGGTATTTCTTTCACATAATATCTTAGTTAAACACTCGCTTATTGCTGCTGTGTTTAGTATGGTGAGTGCAGAAAACCGGAGACCCCTTTTATCTCCAACTCCATCTGATAATAAGTGCAATTTATTTTCAATTAAGAATTAAAAATGCAGATTCGTTGTCATCGCGGAGGACTAAGATACAACGCCTCGTTTCCGGTAAAAAGGGGTTCCGGTTTTCTACATTCACCATACGAAGCACAACATTAAGCTGGTATTTTACCTTGGTATTCTGTGAGAGCATGGTCCTAGCCTCGTCAAGGCGACCCATTCGTGCTATAACCATAATATAGCTGCAACATAGCTCTACCACGTACAAATCTTATCTTGCCCATAAGGCAAACTATGAGGGACCTATAAATGCTGTGATGAATGAATATTGTTTAAGTTATATAACCAATGAATCTATTGTGCTTAGTAATAGCTCAAGCTAATCAATCTTTGGTCCGTAGTAAAGTTTTCCCGCAGTAAGCCTTGCTTTAGCTGCCGCTGACGTGGCGTGGTATTAAATCAATAAACTGTTTGCAAATAAACTGTTTCTTTGGTGAGATTCTTTGTTTAATATGCAATAAACTCTAGTTAAGATTACAGGAACGTAAAATGACTTTCAATAAATATCTAAAATGTATTTTATTTTTAATTACAAATTATTTCCAAATTATTTTTAAAAGTGAAAAACTTTAAAATTTCTTTAAGCACGTTTAGGATGGGGAAATGACACTCAACGCGCGTAACCGTAGAGTGTTCAGTTTATACATAAAATTGATGAAAGTAATGGTGAAAATCCAATTGATTAAATATGATATAATTAATATATATTTATAAATTTGATGTATTATATAGATAATAATCATTCTTTTTCATGTAAAACAAAGAACTAGAGATCTACAGCAAAACAAAATATAAGGAATGTAAGAAATTGATGACAATTTTTTAACTTCTTTAAATTATGAGGAAACAGAGACATTATTACAACGCAAATACTAAATGAACATATACACATACATACGCACATACTTAATACATACTCACACACTACTCACACACCATGCACAAAATTTATATACAACACCACATACTACAACTACCTAATACACTTATACACTACATATATGAAATAAAACCTAATAATTATTGATTTATTGATGTATTAATGCTATGAGACTGAAGGTAGGATACTAAAGATTTTTTACTGTCGCTATTATTCCCTATTAGTTATTTTATTTCGTTAATAATACTGTAATTTTTAGCTATGAAAGAGCGAACTCACTATTTATTACGCATTATTTTGCTTACTAGGTGACCTCGATGTGGACACACCACTGACGACACGTCAGTGGTGTGTCTTTCCTAGTGTAGTGGTGTTGGGAATAGTGGTGCTGGGATAAGTGGTGACGGGGATAGTGCACGCAATTGCGGGAGGACGGGAGGTGCTCTACAAACTAGGTAAGACACATCATTTTATTTTATCTAGCGGATGTACGCAAAGTAATTTTTTGTCAAAATCAATATAATGGACTTCCGCAAAGTAACGCCTGATTCTATTAATTATAGTATAAATAATTTTTGATCCATATTGACGGCTCTGTGGCGCAGTAGCTTGGCCACTGTGACCTACAAATAATTGTTCAGAGTCTGAATGTTTGTCCTTGTATCCTAGTGTGAGGATAAGGTTCTTTTTAACAGAATTGAATTGTACAAGACAGATCTGAAGGTTCTATGATTTTTAATAAAGCCTTCTAAGTATTATAAATTTTCGTCTTCTTGTTATTTTTTTTAATAAAAAACGTTACCACACTAGTATTTTTACCTGTATAGTGGGGGGAGTTTTTATACATAAATTTTCTTAAGGACAAACATCCAGATCCGAAGCAATTATTTGTACGCCATACAAATACTTGTTCCGTGCGGGATTCGAACCTGCGGCCCTTAGCGCTGCAACTTATTGCTAAGCCACTGCGCCACGGAGCCACCTAATTCAGTCTATGTTTTAATTAAATGTGCATTTATCATAGATTTAAATTATTTAAAAGCCTTTCACTAAGCATGTGAGTTACAAGCCCTTTTAAAATGTGAAGTAAACCTATTTTCGTGTATGAATGAATAGAATTTAAATAACAAATTGATTCCTTTCATGCGTTCCGCCCCTCGTTAATTTATCTTAACGTCAATAATAACTTATATGGCAGACTGTTTCTCCATTTGTAATGATATACATAAAATTTACATAACAAACACGTTGTAACGTATTTTGACTGAATCGCGAATGGGTCGGCTCAAACAGGGTGAGCCATGTTCACACAGAGTACCAACGCAAATGATCCATTTAACTTGGCCCGTAGAGATCTATGTCTATCATCTATTAAGGATCAAGATTCTTAGTCAAAATGCAGACACTTTGTCATCGTATGTATCTACCATTTTTATAAGAATGTCGGGGCCTTGAGAACTTGTTATCTACCTTATGGTAAGACACTCCATTTAAAGACGAAGAAGGTGCATTCCAACTATGTCCTTAATGGTGACAACAGAAACACAATAGTGCATTCTCTACTGCTTAGCGGCACAAATAGGTAAGAGGGATTTTCTTCCCAGACTAACTTCTAGGATGAAATGGAATTTCACCTTTTTTCTATTCGAATCCATATCGAATGCATTTTTATCGCTTACTTTTTTACTCATTGAATGTACTCCAAAGACCAGTTTTTAAATAGTAACAAAATACACATCCTGTATAATTGAACATTGGCTAAAAGATTGTAATTTCATGATTCATTTCAGAAATCACCAGGTGGTCAGTTCCTTCAATGGAGAAAAAAGTTTACGTGGTGGCTCCTTAATATTAGCAGATAAGTCATTACTATATAAAGAACGTAAGGATATTGTGAGCCTCTCTGTTGAGCGAACATACAAATGGCTTGTGTCGAGCTCGAGCACCTCATTGTTGTAAGTGTTTACAGACACCCATGTGCTAGTCATGACTATTTTGAAAGGATTGTGGAAGAAGTTTTACTCAAACTTAGTCAACAAAACAAGTCTATTGTAATATGTGGAGACTTTAACATCAATCTCCTTGAAACTTTTTCCATTAGTATTAAGTTTAGCTCATTGTTTAAATCGTATAATCTTGTTAATTTATTCTTAGAACCAAAACGTATTGCTGGGCCTAGAGTGACCTGTATAGATTATATTTTTACAGATGTTAAGCCCTTGCATAAATAAATAATTCAAAATTTAAGTTCAAATCACTGTGAACAGTTGGTATCACTACATTACATACTAATTACTAATTATTTGTATGCTATATTATTTAAAATCATAAGTTGTGAATTTAGTAGAATATTTACTTCTAAAACTTTCTCTTTTAACAGTCGCAAATCATTTAATGAATGGGCGACAGTAGGAATTTATAAAAGTAGGCGAAAGTTACACGAGCTTTATAATGAAATATCATATAATAGGAGTGTTACGTTTAGAGATTATGTAAAAACATATTCTAAAATATTTAAAAAGTGTGCTCCACTGCTAAGGCTTTACATTTAAGCAACAAAATTAAAACTGCATCCGACAAAATTAAAATGACCTGAAGAATAATAAATAGTGAAACGGGCAAGGTCAAACCACGCAACTCAGATTTTCAATTGAATATTAACAATAATTTAACGCGATCTGATCAAGAATTTGCTATTATTTTTGAGAAACATTTTACTTGTGTTCCTTTTTTGACAACAAAATCATTAAATTCTTCTCCTACTGTCGCCGAATCATTGCTCAAACAAAATGTAAAGGCTTGTTCAAATACTTTTAAATTCCATAGAGTACTGCCAAAAGATATCGTAAAATATTTTAAAACTATGGACGTTAAGAAAACGGCAGAATTATGGGGAATTACCGTTAAAGTTATTTTATCTATAATAGATATATAAGCACCTTATCTAGCCACTATATTTAATATAAGCGTCGAATCTGGTGTGTTTCTGATTTAATGAAACATAGTAAAGTCATAGCTTTATTTAAATCTGGTAGTACATTAGACACCGCCCATTTTAGACCAATTTCTGTACTACCAACATTTAGTAAAATTTTTGAAAAAATTATTTTATACCAGAAGATAAGTTTCTTTAATATTTATAAATTGCTACATAAAAATCAATTCGGTTTTACAAGGGGTCGCTCGACAACTGACGCTGGAGTTGAGCTTATTAAACATATTTTTTGTGCATGGGAGAATTCAGAGAATGCTTTGGGTATATTTTGTGACCTTTCCAAAGCCTTTGACTGTGTTAACCACGAGACATTAATCAGGAAGGTACAGTACTATGGTGTCAAGAACACAGCGCTTGAACTTATTATTTAATATTTAAGTTATAGAAAGCAGAAGGTTATTATCAATGGTAAAAGTTCTTCCGGGTCACCTGTACTATTGGGTGTACCTCAGGGCTCGATTCTCGGCCCATTCCTATTTCTGGTGTATATTAATAACTTACCTCACCTTGTAAGGGATAGTCAAGATATAGTATTATTTGCTGATGATGCTTCCTTTATTTTTAAACTTAAACGTCATTCATTTAAATGTTATGTGTTAAAATCTGAATATCAATGTGTTTTTAAATGGGGAGAAATTGAGCCCTGTTGTATCCACTGTTTTTCTTGGCATCACTCTCGACGCAAAACTTCAGTGGGGCCCCCATATATCCAAATTAGCAAGCAGACTAAGTTCTGCAGCTTATGCTGTAAAAAAGATTAGAGGTTTCACTAGTGTCGAGACAGCTAGATTAATTTATTTCAGTTATTTCCATAGCATAATGTCTTATGGGATTATGCTATGGGGAAATGCGGCTGATTCAGAAACTATTTTTGTTTTCCAGAAGAGGGCTTTTAGAGCTATTTACAACCTAAAACCGAGAGTGTCTTTTAGAAATAAATTTAAAGAAATAAATATATTAACTTTGGCCTCTCAGTATATTTACGAAAATGTAATGTACGTTCACAAAAACAAAGATAATTTTAGTAAAAAAAGTGATATACATTCTGTAAACTCTAGGAACAAACACAAGCTAGTGATGCCAGTTTCTCGACTCCACAGACTCAGTAATTCATTCTTGGGGCAATGTATACGCTATGTAATATTGTAACAAGGTCCCGGAAAGTGTACAGATTCTCTCAATTACCAAGTTTAAATGTTTTATTAAGCTGAAACTGTATAAAAAGGGTTATTATAGTATAAATGAATACATGGTTGATAATAACCCCTGGGAATGGGGTGGTCGCTTCCAAGGAGTTTCTAAAATACATTTTGTAAATAGTTTGTATTCATTTATATTGTAAAATTTATTTAAAAAAAAGTCCCGCTGGGTTTCTTGCTGGTTCTTCCCAGGACAGGGGTTTTTTTTCGAACCAGTGGTAAAGTAAAGTGAAAAATGACTTTCAATAAGAATTACACATGTAATGTATATTGAACAAAAATTATTCTATTCTAGTTATTTTATTCTATTCTGATATATTTATGTACTTGTACAGAAGGAAGATAGTTACTAGGGAAAAGTTTGATCGTAATCATCAATCTATTTTAACCATTTTTTTTAATTTAACAATATAGTGTGAATGACAACCGAATACACAGTTCAAGTAATGGTAAATGGATGTTATGGCACAGTTAGATATAACTACAATACATCTATCTCAACTAAGAATCAAAAATAGATGCGTTGTCACTATTGCGGACTAATATGGAATGCTTCATTATCATTAATAAGAGCTCCAGACCACGTCATTCAACTTACAAAATACAACAGCATTATTCCAATATTTTTTTTTCGAAGAGAGGCGAAACGAGCATATGGCTCACCTGATGGTAAGTGATATTTATTTATTTATTTTTTATTTATTTATTTATTTAAAAAAAAAATTCATGCTGCTATTTCTTCTCCTGTCGAACCGAACCATTCCTGCTGCAGCTATAATAGGATTTAGAAGTAGCTCGACCACGTGTTATATGAATTATATTTATGTTTACCTTTTCATGTATTTTGTATTTTATGGAGTGCAATAAAAAAATCAAAATTAATAAATAACCAATATCACCTAATTTTATTCCACAAGAACAGCGTTGCCTGTGTGGTAAGTCCTCAGAATATATAACTTATTTCAGCCAATTTAGTCAACTGCCTTCCCTCGAGGTGAACTAATCTCGTGTAATAGCAACGACAGAGAGAGAGAGAGAGATGGAATCCTCTACCTATCTATATATTTCCTTGGGTATCGCAAGAAGCGATACAGAGAAATTGAAACAGGAGATGAGCAGCAGTTTAGCGATAACAGTTAAATAGTGAAGGATTGTCTTAAAGAAATGTTTGGTAAAATAGCAGCCTAGTAACCCTGGCAACTGGTTTTTTTTTTTATATAACACATCTCATAGTAAGACAATTTACAATATCAAAAAATCATTGAATATTTGGTTTTTATACTTTATTTAAACTGAATCCTAGTCAAAACAGACACTAACTGGCGCTGAATGTTGTAAACAACGCAGTAACTGATTTCCCCCAGAGAGCGGCTCATGTCATTTTGTATTCAGAAACCAATCTCATGTCAGCGTTGTAACATGGAGGTTGCAAGCGAAATTTCGCACGTATTGATCCGAGGTACAAAGGAATTGCCTTTTATGTACTATCTGATAGCAAACTAACATCTTGTGAATATTTAGAATGTAGTATAAAACCAGCTGGTACAAGCGCAGTTTGTAAGGCTATCTCAGTCCTCAAATGTGACAATGTAGCCTTTTTGTGTTAGCTCTGTATTGGCTGTTCATGCAATCCGCATGAAATGGATTCGTTTTTCTCTTCACTTTCATAAAATAACATAAAACAAAATTAAAATCATAAATAAAATAAAAATCCTAAACTTCGTGAATTGTGAATCGATTTTGACTCTTTTTCATTTATTAGTTTGCACACAGGAGTACACATTATTTTTCAGTAAATTTATATGGAACTCCATATAAATTTGCAGAAAAAATTAAACTTCTAAAGGTGGAAAAACAGGGGATAAAAATTTATGTAGCTACAGCGTGACTCTCTACCAGGTCTATGTTTGACACGACACATCATTAACAAATAATATATTATATTCACTAAAACTTTGTCAAAAAACAACTGTTCAGACTTTTTATTCCATAGTTTTAGAACAGGAAAAATTAAATAGGGAAGAAAACCCGCAATTCATTTCCAATGAGGCAATTCGTTTTGAGCCGATGTATTTCCGAGGTCAGAGCGGATTGAGCAATTGATTTATTTTGAGATCGTTCGCTTCTTTTAACTTGTAACTCATACAATAGTCTACATTGTCTTGAGTTTTTCAATTGGAGCTAATGCGTAAGTCAGTCAATCTCATCTAAATTGTAAGCGTAAGTGTTACGCTAAAGTGTAAGTCAGTGTAATTCAGTCAAAACGCGGTCCAACTTGATGAATGAGGCACTGACGATCGACAAATAATGGATCTGATATTCGTATGACCGTGTAGTGGCGGTTTAAGAAAATTCACTACACAGTGTTTATGTAGTTGGATAGTTAAATTAACTACGTAGTATCGTCCTCTGAGTGTCTTAACAGGTGACAAGGGGAAAATACATGGAAATTTTCAGTAGCATCTTCCAAATAACAAATAGGAAAAGATAAACTGCAATTTGGCACATCCCCCTTGGGAAAAGGCAAATTTGCCTCTTATGACACAGTCTACATGGAGGTCTATATTTAGTATCCAGCAAACTAACGTCTCTATCTTGAAACATCAATTCTTGGTGTGGGCTACATTACAGATGTTAGGTGTATTCAAAAAAAAATTGAAACCCCAATCCCATATCGGGGTGTCGTAAGTGAAACTATGGGAAATGCAAAAATGGTCAGCATTTACTTTTAATAAGTTATTTTTACCCTTTCGAGTGAACTAAGGTATCATCATCATCATTACAGCCCTTCAAAAGTCCACAGCTGAACATAGGCCCTAAGGAATGCTACAAAGCACGGTCCTGAGTCACCTGCATCCATCGATTTCCTGCATATCTTACCAGGTCGTCATTCCATCTAGTGTGGGGACGCCCTATACTTCGCTTGCCGGTACGAGGCTGCCACTCGAGAACCTATAAATTATTTTATTATAAATTCGAATACACATTGTTAAACAGATTTTACTATATTTGTTTGACCGCGGTACATCATCTAATACAAGTCTATTTGCATTTCGTTTTAGTCTTATAAATATTTTTTATAATTATTTTTTCTAACTTACATAATTAAGTTAAATGGATTAATTATCGTGTAGTGCAGGTGTAAGAACATCTACTACCCCATATCATCCTGGTGTCATAAAAGGCGACAGAGGGAATAATGAAGAAATGGGCAGCAGTGTCTTCTTAATAACGAAAAAAAAAGTCTAGCATGACATCTATGGCAAATATCCCCCTACGATGCAATATATGGGGCCGTAAAGGTAACGGTGTAACAGTAAGTAGGTTAAATAACAGTATACTCATGCAGCCCGGTGTTAAATTTGGCGGCGAAACTTTACAAAAAATTAGACGTTTTTGTTTTTTTTTATACTAAATTTCTTCACTACGTGGATGTCTATGGGCCACAGCATCAGCTTACCATCGGGTGAACTGTGTGCTCGTTTGCCACTCTAATTTGTCACGGAGGCAGGCTCGCACGCACGTGGGTACGCTGACTATGATATCGGAAGCCATTTGATTTTTCTAGCATTGTCTAAAGTCGCCTTTTACGTCACCTACAATACGTAATTAGTAATAAAAAAAATTGTTATAACTCAAAACTATTAGACCTTGATCAAATTTATTCTGGAAGCATCAGCTTTCATATAATATAATCTAGTTGTAATGTTTAGATGGTTTGAAAATACAAGCAAGAGTAAAGAGGTCCTAAAAATAAACCCTTTGTAATTTTTCAAGTCTTCGGCAAATGCGAGATGGCCATTCAAGTCTTAATTTACAATAGTTTCAGTATCTCATTTCGTTCCTTTGCAATGTATAGAGCTTTATAATAAGGTAAATAATTTGGTTTTTATTTCATTTTTGTTGTAAACGTTGATGTTATTGTTATATAATACCAGCTGGTACCCGTCGCGTTGCCGCCACGGAAAAAATAATTGTGCATATATATGTAAAATTTGGAAGAGTTACGGGTATATTGTTTAATTAAAAATGATAATACATTCACTGAAGTTTTATTAGAATTTATTCTATTAATTAAGCTATTCTATATATATAATAAAGTAAACTGCAGGTGTCCGTAGATTGTATATTTTTGTGACGAACATGATTGAGAGGCACTAAGAATAAGTAATTAATACCTTTCCGTGAAGATTGTACACGCCCCTAGCTGCCCCAACCAAGGCTGACGGGATTAGGGCCCATGAGTTATCCCATCGACGAGCAGCAGAGGGCGGGGCCAGAATATGACCACGTGGAAATTCCTAATTACAATAAACCAGATGGGAGGACGTTAGAAGGACATAGTACTTACCATTATCCGAAGCTAACTTCGCACCAAGGCTTGGGCAGGCCGTGAGTGTGTGTAATAGTGGATGGAGAGTAGTGTACAGTGAGGTGTGAATGTGTGGGGCCTTGTCAAGCATAGGCGACCAGCCGCTGCCGAGTTCCAGGCTGCTCCAAAATGCTGCCACACTGCTTCAGACTGCTTCGGCGCCGGCCCACAGTCACTTTCTTCTTTCGTCACGATGACAGTCAATTAACTCTATCGTACGATTAACTAACTTACAGAAGCCACTAACTATCGCTGGGTATAAGGTTAACGCACAAACGCACACGGAGTTTAAAGGTCACGGCCGTTTCGCGTAGCAACAGTTAGTTCTAGAATATCAGAGGCCGCACTAGCTAATATCGTCGAATGCACTTATACAGATTCTGAGTCGGACCCAATAAGTCCCGGGAAAGGCTATCCAAACAGGGAATGCGCGTTATAATTCCTAGACAGAATATTTACTAGACGCCCTTACTATTCCGCGGTTCCCGCACAAAATTAACAGCGTGCAGACATTAGCACATCTGGCAGACGACTGCTGCGCTTGCGACCCGCGCGCCACTTGCCACGCTCGGCCGAACTTCAAACCGGTATCGCCGAGCTGCGCGCCCTCTAACGTCAATCCCAAAATCAGCGTTCGGGCGTTAACAAACCCCCGTCCCGGACATAAGGATTTAGGTCCGCGAGCAAACCGGTCAGCGGGACAGGGTCGCGACGGCAAGTTGCAAGACCGAATCTACAACCAAACTAGGCCACCTTAGGCAACCCATCAGATCTTGCAACCCTAACCAACGCCTCAAAAGATAGCCCTAATGTGGCAAGCCGGAGGGTCAGCCTCCACTGGATGCCCCTCCTGGGCATCGCAGCATTTTAATAAGTCCTGTACTGGACAGAAGTCCGACGACCTCTTTCAAACACCTATCTGTGCCCCTATGATTAGTTCCGCAATCCGAACGGATCAGCTCTGCAAACAGCGACGCGACACGAAGCGGACCCGAGCGGCCTCCTGAGCTTCAGTGCAGAGAGCACCCACAAATTCTACATAAACGTCGTCTGTGGAGAGCCGAACGAAACGCACAGATAGTCTCTAGTATGAATTTTCAACAAGTAGGCCTAGCCAGGCCACTCACCATATTATCATTTACTAAAATAGTGCGGCAGCTGATTTCAATCTGATAATCTCCAAAACTAGCTAGCCTGTTAGGCAAGTAGTCCTATGCTCATATTTTAACTAATTTTTCAAAAGCATCAATGTTCAACTACAGAATTAATTCAATCAAATTTATCACCGATGCGCATAGGTCAACTTGCAAATTAAACAAAACAATAACGTAAGGGACAGCCCTACTTCTTCGCAAAGCAAAATGATTGAACACTATGTATATGTTACATAATTTTTCAAATAGCGCGCCATTCAATTTCCTTTCAGCAAACAGACGCAATAATCAAATACAGTGATTAAATATATGTACATAACACATGCAGTAGCATTTAAAGGAGTAGATTAAATTCAATTCTTTTAATTTAAACCGCTACATATAGGAAAAATTCGCGGAAAGCCCAAAGCATTTTTTAATTTTAATTCAAGTATTTTTTGACTAAGTGCTCGACCAAACCAAATCTAATACCCCTTGAAAGCGTGATTCAACGCTCCGCACGCTGTTAATTTTGTGCGGGAACCGCGGAATAGTTAGAGTGTCTAGTAAATATCCTGTCTAGGAATTATAACGCGCATTCCCTGTTTGGATAGCCTTTCCCGGGACTTATTGGGTCCGACTCAGAATCTGTAAAGTGCATTCGACAATATTAGCTAGTGCGGCCTCTGATATTCTAGAACTAACTGTTGCTACGCGAAACAGCCGTAACCTTTAAACTCCGTGTGCGTTTGTGCGTTAACCTTATACCCAGCGATAGTTAGTGGCTTCTGTAAGTTAGTTAATCGTACGATAGAGTTAATTGACTGACATCGTGACGAGAGAAGAAAGTGACTGTGGTCCGGCGCCGAAGCAGTCTGAAGCAGTGTGGCAGCATTTTGGAGCAGCCTAGAACTCGGCACCGGCTGGTCGCCTATGCTTGACAAGGCCCCACACATTCACCCCTCACTGTACACTACTCTCCATACACTATTACACACACTCACGGCCTGCCCAAGCCTTGGTACGAAGTTAGCTTCGGATAATGGTAAGTACTATGTCCTTCTAACGTCCTCCCATCTGGTTTATTGTAATTAGGAATTTCCACGTGGCCACATTGAGGCCCGACCTACGTTTGCTCGGGAAGTCTTCTGCTCATGGGCCCCAGAGGATTGGATCCTTTAAGGGAGCAACCGTAGGCCGTAACAAACTGGTAGCAGAGCGTGGTTATATCGAAGTGTTGAAGTGCTTGTACAGTAGGGCTACGATGGCTATCCGAGTACAGAACCAGAGTACGAAACCTATCCAATTGCAGAGAGGTGTAAGACAGGGTGACGTCATATCCCCGAAACTCTTTACCGCTGCATTGGAAGATGTTTTCAAGCTTCTGGACTGGAAAGGATACGGTATCAACATCAATGGCGAGTACATCACTCACCTTCGATTTGCCGACGATATAGTCCTTATGGCAGAATCGCTGGAGGACCTAAGCACTATGCTCAATGACCTCAATAGTGTTTCCCAACGGATAGGTCTTAAGATGAACATGGACAAAACAAAGATCATGTTTAATGTCCATGTCACACCTATGCCGGTAGTTGTTGGGAACACTAAGCTCGAAGTTGTTGACGAGTATGTTTACCTGGGACAAATAGTCCGACTAGGTAAGTCCAACTTCGACCGAGAGGTCAATCGACGGATTCAACTCGGTTGGGCAGCGTTCGGGAAATTACGGCACATCTTCTCGTCAGGTATACCTCAAAACTTGAAAACGAGACTGTACACCCAGTGCGTGTTGCCAGTGATGACATACGGAACTGAGACGTGGTCCTTCACTGCTGGCCGGATGAGGAAGCTCAAGGTCGCTCAGCGAGCTATGGAGAGAGCTATGCTCGGAGTTTCCCTGCGTGATAAACTCAGAAATGAGGATATCCGCAGTAGAACTAGAGTGACCGACATAGCCCAACGGATTAGTAAGCTGAAGTGGCAATGGGCCGGCCATATAGCTCGAAGAACCGACAACCGATGGGGAAGAAAGGTTCTCGAGTGGCAGCCTCGTACCGGCAGGCGAAGTATAGGGCGTCCCCCCACTAGATGGAGTGACGACCTGGTAAGATATGCAGGAAGTCAATGGATGCAGGTGGCTCAGGACCGTGCTTTGTGGCATTCTTTGGGGGAGGCCTATGTTCAGCAGTGGACTTGTGAAGGGCTGTAATGAATGAATGAATGAAAACCTTTCCGTGATATTTTGAATTGTCCTTCTTTCAGTCGGCCAGCTTATGAACGCGTCACGTCCAAAGGACTTATATTTTTTAAAAGCATCGTTAAGACAATCATAAAGCGTATTTTCGAATAATATTTAGTCTCTGTTTTATTAAAATAGGTTAATTCAAACAAAAGTTATGCTTACTATTTTTAATATAACCTATCGAAATTCCACAGTTTTACAGTCAGCTGTTAAATGAAACTAGTAGTTTTTTTGGATTTTATAGTTTTTAATAAACTTATTTTATATCCTGTTGTTTACGAGTTTTTTACAGTACCTATGGCAATACGGGGAGTTGTACAGAGTGAAGCTTTGCAGCATTATGCCGAGTTGTACTTACTTGTACACATTTTTATATATTTTTTTTAACTTTACGTGTACGGATTTTTGTTTATTTCCCATTGCTTTTTAATTGATTAATATACAAGCAGTTAAAGGCCACAACTGACTTTAACTGCTTGTGATTTGCTTAATTCTTTTTTTTTTACTGCTAATTGAAATCCTCCCCAAAGATTGTCTCATGCGAGAATCTCCTACTGCATTACCCTCTGTCGCATTCCACGTGATGAAGTCAATTCTCTTAAACTGCCACTAGGTACATGGTATGGCAATTTTGTATACCCACTTGTAGTAATATTTAGCAGAGAAGCGATATACAACCATCATTTTCCAGGCCTTCAAAGAAACGTCAAGAACTCTTTAAATAAATATAAGTATGACCTTAAGTATCCTATAGCATTATATTAAAACTGTTACAATCGTAGTCACATTTAAATATTAAAACTTACAGAAATCAACACGTATTATTAGTCGGTTTAATGCAAAATATTTATAGTAAGATATTCATCATTTTAATTTCCGTCGAAATAACTGTGTAGAGACGATGTAAGAATATAAACTATCCCATAACGCGACGTCGGTGACGAAAGAGGCGGCAAAGGAAAACAACCCATGAGGTGAGCAGCTGCGTATTCCCGATAACATCTATATAATAAAAATGGTGGTTGCAATACAATAATGTAAATACAATGAATGGAGCTGCCTATGTTCAGCAGTGGACTACGCGCTGTAATGGTGGGAGCAATGAATTTTGTATTAAATCTGTTATAACTTTAGTTACATATAAATAATTATAGTTAGGTAACTTCTTTTAATTTCGCATTTAAACAAATATTTACTTAAAACCGAGTCTTCGAGAGCCTTCAATAAATTTGTTCTTACAGTGAAACTGCATATACTATGTAACGAAGCGGAAGCACGTTTCCAATTACATGGATGGATTTGTTTTAAGGATTAGAGTTAAGAACTAAAGTTATATTAACAAAGAAATAAATTTTGATTCCATAATATATACCGCCACTACAAGGCGACCCTTACCAACTCAATTCTTAATTTCATGGGGTATTTTTTATTTAAAATATACAAATCCAAGACAAATATATATATAGATAACGTTATTATATTTATTTTTGTTTATTCCCCAGTACACTAAAACATTTTTGTCTTACTTAACATAATGCCAAAGAAGTTTCTTAGGATTCCTGTTAACACAGGAATCGATAATATATTTGTTAAACATATTAAATATGTAAACTACATCCTTCCGGTCATAACTTCTTAGAGTTTTCTTCCGCGTACGACCTCTCTGTGGAATAGTTTACCACCGGCAATTCTTTCGGAACGATACGACTTTATTTAGGGAAAAAAGCTTTCTCCTTTTATAAGGCCGGCAACGCACCTGCATTTCCCCTAGTGCTACAGTTGTTCATGGGCGGCGGTAGTCACTTACCATCAGGTGAGTGTTTGCCCCCTATCCTATAAAAAAAAAGTTTGCAGCAACACACTGTTGGCATGATTTACAACGACCTATTCGTGCCCTAAAAACATTAAATACTTAAAAAAAAATAAAGTTGCATTATTTGTTACAACAAGTACAAAATACGTAATGTCTCAAACGTACAATAGTAACAATATCTATATTTGTTCAACCATTTTTATGTTCAAATATTCTTGATTATTAATGTGTTTCTGGTATTTGATGGATGATTATTATTTATAATAAGTTTCAATCTTAGTTATTGTATTATTTTTTCCTGTTTTTTTTCTTTTTGTTCTAAAAAGGTCCAACAGGTCGTGTAACATTGCATGTATCATACTTTTATAAAAAAGTAAATAAAAATAAAATAAAAAAATACTAAATAAGAGACTGTAATTTTATAAGATTGGTATATATAATTGGGAACTAAAAGGTATAATAAGTAGACATTAAAAATATGTTATTTGAGCTCCATCACTGCCCGTTCCACTCCAAGCGAGCCGCGGTTAGCCACCATTTTTACCAGTTTTACCGCTTCCCTCACATCAATGTCAATCGTTCAGATTTGAACAAACACTAGTATGGAGTTAATATTATTTGGGCTTTGCCATTGCCTAAAATAAATAACTTATTTATTTTATTTAAATCACTATCCTAAACAATCTGCACCTATCGATATTCTGCATGTCTTACTAGGTGGACACTTCATTTTGTGAGAGCTCCTCTACACTTCGCGCAATGTTGCCACTTGAGAATTTTATTTATTTATTTTCATTCTTTATAACAGAATTTACCATATAAATGCACAGAGTAGATAAAATATAGATATATTATGCAATATGTTCAAGTGACTTGCGAAAGTCACGAAATTTCGCCAGTAAATGTTACAAAAAACATTTCAAATAACGAGAAGCACTTTGAGTGTTGCGAGTTTCACCGCAAGAAGAGTGAATAAAACGGAATAAGTATTTATATAAACAGAGTTTCAAACGGGAGTCGGTGCCTGCAGTTCGCATGAACATTAAACTCTGCGAGCAGTACTTCATTTAAATGGTCTCATTCGTAGACGTGTTGAAGCATATTATTAGAATTAGACTGAAGGATATAATTATCTTTTTTTATTATTGTTACTTTCCGTGTGCTTGTAGCGTAGGAGACTCCGTCACCATATTCGTCCCGTGGGTGTCATAATAAGCGACTATGAAAATACGTGGTAGAACCATACTGCAGCTACATTATAGTTGCAGCACTAATGGGTCGTGTTGACCGGGGCAGGAACTGGCTTTCACTCCCAATGTGTTTCCTATGGTGAGTGTAGAAAACCTGAGACCTACTTACTGTAAACGAAACATTTTATTTTCTTCCTCACGAATTACAAACTTATCTGCATTTTGATTTATAACCAAGTATATATGTAGATATCTATGGGTCACAGCGACCGCTTACCATCAAGTGGAATGTGTGCTCGTTTGGTAATTATAATGAATTTCTTTGGCGCGAATGGTTCGGCTCGATATGGAAAGGACCAGGATTATACAAATACCAAAGTAAAGTAGCAGCACAATGCAATGTGTTACTAGGACCTTAGATTTATTCCATCTTTGTCCTCACAGATTGCCCTTTCAATAACCACTTTACGAAATTTAGCTACTAGACGGTGATTTCATATATTTTTAAAGAAGTTTAAAAACATGTTTTCTGTTTGCAATTTATGTGTCCCTATAAATGTATAATTAATAGTGAAACGGGCAAAGTTAAACCACGGAACTTAGATTTTCAATTAAATATTAACAATAATTTAACTCAATCTGATCAAGAAGTTGCTATGGCTTTTAAGAAACATTTTACTTATGTTAATTTTTGATAACAAAATCATTAAATTCTATTCCTACTGTCACTGAATCATTGCTTAAACAAAACGTAAAGCCTTGTTTCAATACTTTTAAATTCTATAGAGTAATAGTACATTAGATCCCGCCAATTTTAGACTAATTTCTGTACTACCAACATTTAGTAAAATTTTTGAAAAAATAATTTTAGATTAGATGTTAAGTTTCTTTAATATTAATAAATTGCTACATAGAAATCGATTCGGTTTTACAAGGGGTCGCTCGACAACTGACGCTGGAGTTGAGCTTATTAAACATATTTTTTGTGCATGGGAGAATTCAGAGGATGCTTTGGGTGTATTTTGTGACCTTTCCAAGGCCTTCGACTGCGTTCACCATGAGACATTAATAAGGAAGCTACAGTACTATGGTGTCAAGAACACAGCGCTTAAACTTATTTTTTCATATTTAAGTAATAGAATGCAGAAAGTAATTATCAATGGTAAAAGTTCTTCCGGGTCACCTGTACTAATGGATGTCGCTCAGGGCTCGATTCTCGGCCCATTCCTATTTCTAGTGTATATTACTGACTTACCTTCTTTTGTAGAGAATAATCATGATATAGTATTATTTTCTGATGATACTTCCTTGATTTTTAAACTTAAACGTCTATCATTTAAATGTAACGCAGTGAATAATGCTGTATAAAAATTAGTGCATTGTTTGAACGTTTATAATCTACATTTGAACGGCAATAAAACTAAATGTATTAAATTAACAACAACGAATGTTAAAAATCTGAATACCAATGTGTTTTTAAATGGGGAAGAACTGAGCCCTGTTGAATCCTCTGTTTTTCTTGGCATCACTCTCGACGCGAAGCTTCAGTGGGGCCCCTATCGTCGCCTCAGTGCTTGTTTGGCCAACAGACCAATTTAGACGAAAATGACCTTTGAATGTAATGTGCTTAAGAATCAATTTCCACACAGTCTAAATCGAGAATGACTCGCGTAACTATACCAATAAACGAGTAAAAGACGATGTTAAAAATCAATATCCACAGTTACAATTTTAATTTCCGTGCTTGTATAGCTTACCACCACAAATTAACCAACATTCCAATAGTGGAATTCTCCCTGCGAGCTTGTTTGCCGTATATCCCCAAATCAACCAATCACAGGCCCGCTCACTCATGACGTCACACATCGCTGCTCCGCCATATTGTTTAGCTATAATCTATTGCGACGCGAAACGGTGTTAGAACTGCGAGATTTATCAAGTTTTTCGGTAAATTTAGAAATAAAACGAGGTGGAAAGTGTCCGAATAACTTTGAAAATTATGTCCTGGACCAGTTCTGAAAAACGGTATGTCAGCAGTACTGCATACTACGAAATGTAAGTTGATTTTAATCATTGTGGTATTATTTTTGGTTATTTTGTGTTTGTTATACAGGATGGTTTAGAACCATACTTTTATCATATTGTCATACTCACAGCGCTGAATAGTTTGTTCGTTTTTTTTCAAACGAGCGAATTTCTGGACAGTCAGAACTGATTAAGACGGGATTTACACTTAAAGATAGTTAATTCGATCCTTAATAATTTAGGATATCCTTTATGAGTGGGAATTTTTAATTTTCTCATGGGAACAGGAAGTACGCGTTTTTTGTTTGTTCTGTTCGTTTGTTTGTTTAGTTTATTTATTTGGTTTGTACGCGCTTGAAGGCGTTATTAAGAGATTCAAGGTTGGAAGGGGTTTTAGGGATTTGTAGGGGCTTAGAGGTTTGTAGGTTTGGTTTTGTTTGGTCTAGTTTGTTTGATTTTTTTTTTTAAATTTTGTTTAAATTATACGAGATTGTAACTATGCGGTGCCAGTTCATGTTCATATAATAGATAAAAATTATTTTATTTTATTATGCAAGATTCGTTTTTATTTTTTTGAACTGAGTGTATAAATGTCTCCTAACTAATATTATAAATACGAAAGTGAGTTTGTTTGTTAAGCTTTCACGCCTAAACCGCTGAACCAATTTTGATGAAATTTGATACATAGATAGATGCGACCCTGAAGAAGAACGTAGGCTACTTTTTGTTCCAGTTTTCTGGGGACGGTACTTACGCGGGTAAAACTGTGGGGCACAGCTAGTAATAAAAAAGAAATACAAATACAAAAAAAAATTGACAAAGAAATCACAATAACAAGATAGAATTACATATGGCCCCTGCACTAGGAAACCAAGGTACTTTAAGTTCACTTGTAAACGAAAAATACGCATCGAATACATAGCCTCCGCCTTTTTAGAAGTCGGTTAAAAATAACAAAGAACCGTACGTCGATAATCGAAAAAGTATAAGGTAAATAAAATATAAAGTAATAGTTGCGGCCTGCGCTTTCACCCGCATAGTTCCTGTCGACTTTTCGACAAAAAAGTGAGAGTTCGAGAGCCTATGTGTTACCGAAGATATAAGCCATCCTGGTGCAAAATTTCACCCAAATCCGTTAAGTAGTATTTGCGTGAAAGAGTAAAAACATCCACCTTTCTATCCCCACAAACTTTCACATTTATAATATTAGTAGGGTAAATATAACTGTTTGAAGAAACTTAAAATGGTAAGGATCGTGACACTTGGCGATCTGTTCTCTCTGGCTACCCCGTCAGGGATTGTGCGTGAAGATAAAATGGTACCTAAATTTTAATATAATTTTCAAATAAAAACTAAAAATTTATTTTTCAGGGTTGACAGAGTTAAGAAAAAGTTATTCATGGCCTGTAAAGAGACCGAAACCGTTGAAAAAGGTAACGAAATACTTACCGCGGATTGCGCAAAAACTGTCATTGGTTGCAGAAACGGCAACGGACACGCTCCAAATTATCAAGAAGAAGGCGAACAAACATTCACTGAAAAACACACTATAACGTCAGTAAAAAAATACATTGTTTGCCCTGGCAGTTCAGAACTAGAACTAGAAAGTTCTATCATATTGATTAATAGTAATGCTAGTGACGCTTCAGATGTCGTAAAACAAAAAACCTCAAGAAAGAGAATAAGGTGCCCTGAAAATTGGCAAAGAATTGCAAGGAAAAAAAAAAGAGAAGCTGGGGAAGAATATGTTAATATTAAAGGAAAAAAATGTTCAGCGAAACAGGTTCACGCTGGATGTGACGAAAAGTGCGCATACAACTGCTCAGCAAAGTTTACAGAACAAGAAAGAGAGGACTTGAAAAAGGCATTTTATTCATTAAACGATGCCCAGAAAAACAAATATTACAACGAATTTACATGTAGGGTATGCTCACAAAGGAAAAGAACAGAAGCAGAAGAAAGCAGAAGAAAGTTCTCATATCAGTACTTCTTTTTAAAAAATGAGCAAAAAGTGAAGGTGTGCCAGAAGTTTTTTTGTGGTACTTTGGATATATCGGCAAAAAGAATTTATTATTTCTACAAAAAACTTCATAACAACCCATTGAAATTAATTCCCACACCCTCTAAAGGAAAACACATAAAAAAGCAGACTGCCGAAAACAAAATAGAAGAAGTAATACAGCACATAAAGTCCTTTCCCACACAAGAATCACATTTTTGTCGAGCTAACACAAAACGACAGTACCTCGAAAAAAGTCTATCAATCGCCAAAATGTATTCATTTTATGTAGAGTCGACGAAAGAACCAGTGAAAGAAAACATTTACCGGAAGGTGTTTAACGAAAAATTCAATTTAGCGTTTCATCACCCAAAAAAAGACGCCTGTGATGCGTGTTCTGAATTCAAGGCGATCAAAATTCCTAATGCTGAACAAACGATAAAACACTGCGAACATATAAGAAGAAAAGAGGAGGGCAATAGAGAAAGAGAAAAGGACAGGAAAATAAATGAGACAACAGCTGTTGTCACATTTGATTTAGAAAACATTTTTTCTCTTCCAAAAGCCAACATGTCCTGTTTTTATTACACGAGTAAATTAACAGTGTATAATTTGACAGCCCACTGCAATTTGAACAAATCTGCAACTAACGCAATGTGGGACGAGACCAAAAACGGAAGGAGCGGTGATGACCTAGCAAGTGCGTTAGTTAAAATTCTTAAATCCGTAGTGGATAGCTTACCTATTACAGTTACCAAGCTCATCTTATGGTCCGACTCATGCGTGCCCCAGAACAGAAACTCACATATGAGTGTTGCCATAATAAAATTTTTACAGTCACCAGAAGCAAAACAGGTAACCGAAATTACCCAAAAATTTTCCGAGCCAGGGCATGGAAATGTGCAGGAGGTCGATGCAGTACACAGTCTCATTGAACGAAATCTTCGGCATCAGGAAATATTCAGCCCACTGTCATTAATGAGAGCAGTTTTGAAAATTAAATCAAAGGCTCTAACATTTAAGTTCCTTCAGATGGTCGATGACGATTTCCACTGTTACCACGAAGAAGCTGTCAAGTACGGATTTAACCAAATACCATTCTCGAAAGTAAAGACCATTACTTACAATAAATCAAAGTGGAATATATTGCAATACAAAACCAGTTTCCAAGGGCACACAACGTCCGTGGACATCAATAAAAAAAGGTTCACATCTTAAGTGATGTAACCGTTAAGGCACCAACAAGTACATTGACACAAAAAAAAATTCAAGACATACGTAGCTCATACAAATATATGCCAGACGAAGATAAAACATATATGGAGACTATAATACTAAAAGCCTTGAAGAAGCCACTCGCTCAGGAAAGACAGAGAAAGGAAAGAAAGCCAGAAAATACAGTTAAAGCAGGAAAGACAGGAAAAGGTGGAAATACAAGTAAATTACGAAATACAGGAAGAGTGGGTAAGATAGGGAGAGAAGAAAATAAAGGAAAAGCAGGTAAGATAGAAAAAAAAGAACTACTAAAAAATCTGAAATAACAGGAAAAGTAGAAACTCTGTAAAAGAAGGATATACAAGAAAAGGTAGTATAGCTAAAATTCAACATTTAATTTTAATTCAAGCCTGTTAGATAAGATCCGTAGTCAAGAGATTCATAAAATTTTTAATTAATTTTATATAATATACAATAATGATTCGCAGTAGATTTATTTAATTTCACACCCTGTATCGTAAAGCGAGGCTATAGGGCAAACAAGCACAAAATACTTTTGGTTGCTATTTGGCTAACATCCCAAGAAATGTAGTGTATATCCATTACCGTAATTATAGCTTCGTTTTTTGTCCAATATCCATTTTGAAACCGGTTTTACACAATGATAAGGCCAAAAGTTTTTTATTTTTACGGATTATTAGAAGCCCAGATGTGCCATAGTTTTAGAAACTACCGAACATTACGGCTTTATTTGAGTCATAACATAGAAAAACAAAAAAACATTGCTCCTGTAAAATTACTCAAATGGTCTGTTAGCCTAACAAGCACTGAGGCGACGCTATATATCCAAACTAGCAAGCCAACTAAGCTCTGCAGCTTATGCTGTAAAAAAGATTAGAGATCTCACTAGTGTCGAGACTGCTAGAATAGTTTATTTCAGTTATTTCCATAGCATCATGTCTTTTGGGATTTTGCTATAGGGAAATGCGACTGATTTAGAAACTATCTTTGTTTTGCAGAAGAGGGCCATTAGAGCTATTTACAACCTTAAACTGAGAAAGACTCTTTGAGATAATTTTAAATAAATTAACTACTAACTAACTACTAACTTACTACCTAGTCTTAAGGCTGATTGTATATCTTGTAAGGTACAATTTGCGTTCAACTGTTCATTTAAGAAGTTAATAATATTGTTTTCTAAATTTTCATAACTTTTTCGTTTTCCTCTAGCCCAAATAAAATTATGTTTTTCATCCTTATTTGTTTTTCTATCTTTTCTAGTGCATTTTGTTGTTTATTAATAATTTCCTCCAGCTCTTAATTTTTTTAAATAATTTCTTTAAATTTTAAGTTCATATTTTCAATGATAGGCTTTGAAATATCTTCTTGTAAACTTTTTAGTTTTTTTCTTTTTTCCGTTATATCATCCTGCATTTTCTTTAGCATGTTTGTTATTTCTTCCATATTGATAAGTGATTTTATTTATTTGGATATTATTAAGCGACCTCTTGTGTCAACTTATTATATTTTTTATTGATTGTGTTTGATTCAGTTCAGTTTGTATTAGTATCTTCAAACTCCGCTAGGTGGGTTTACTCGTAAGATCTCCTAATTAACAATAGATGGCGTAAACTTGATAAACTGTTTTTAAATGACTCAATGTATTGTTCGTTTGTTTAATTTTATAGGTTATAATTTTGAAAATACAGTTATTCGATTATTTTCACCATTTCTTTAGTTTCCTTGTATTTCATAAGTATCTTTATAGCGAAATTTTATTGTGGAGTTACTTCACTTTGACTATCAAATCATATTTATGGTTATAAAGTTAGAAGTTTACACTTACATATTTAAGTCTGAAATTGAAGGTTTTCCTTTTCACACTGATGTTACAATAATACTTGTCTAACTTAAACACTTATATATTCACTTAATAACACAAATATTTACTTGTTTCGATTTAAATAACAAATTTTAAATTCTGTTTGAGTACGGAGCTAATGTGTTTACACCGCATTCAGCGAGATACAGTACAATAAAAAAGAGATATACACTTTTGAAATACTAGGAACAAACACAAGCTAGTGATACTAGTCTCTCGACTCCACAGAGTTAGTAATTCATTCTTGGGGCAATGTATACGCTATTACAACAAGGTGCTTACTGTTTGTGTTCACATTCGGAGTATGTTGACTGATAGTGTGAGTAACGATCCAAGAGCGAGTCTCATCCGATACTATTCTGAAGATATCCCGGACGTCAGTCTGAGCGAGATTAGAATGGCTCTCCAGCACCTTAAAAACGGTTAGGCCCCAGGCGAGGATGGAATTACAGCGGAGCTTCTGAAAGCGGGTGGAAGACCGGTACTTGAAGTCCTTCAGAAGCTCTTTAATTCCGTCCTCCATGGTGGCATTACACCGGAGGCGTGGAGCAGAAGTGCGGTGGTCTTGTTCTTCAAGAAAGGTGACAACGCTCTCTTGAAGAACTACAGACCGATTTCCCTTCTGAGCCGCGTCTACGTGCTGTTTTCGAGAGTCATTACGAATCGTCTCGCGCGCAGACTTGACGACTTCCAGCCTCCCGAACAAGCCGGTTTCCGAAAGGGCTTTAGCACAATAGACCACATACATACCCTTCAGCAAATTGTACAGAAGTCCGAAGAGTACAATTTGCCACTATGTCTGGCGTATGTGGACTATAAGAAAGCCTTTGATTCTGTCGAAATTTGGGCGGTGCTGCAGTCCCTTCAGCGATGCCAAGTTGACTGTCGGTATATCGAAGTGTTGAAGTGCTTGTACAGTAGGGCTACGATGGCTATCCGAGTACAGAATCAGAGTACGAAACCTATCCAATTGCAGAGAGGTGTAAGACAGGGTGACGTCATATCCCCGAAACTCTTCACCGCTACATTGGAATACGTTTTCAAGCTTCTGGACTGGAAAGGATACGGTATCAACATCAATGGCGAGTACATCACTCACCTTCGATTTGCCGACGATATAGTCCTTATGGCAGAATCGCTGGAGGACCTAAGCACTATGCTCAATGACCTCGATAGTGTTTCCCAACGGATAGGTTTTAAGATGAACATGGACAAAACAAAGATCATGTTCATAGTCCATGTCACACCTATGCCGGTAGTTGTTGGGAGCACTAAGCTCGAAGTTGTTGACGAGTATGTTTACCTGGGACAAATAGTCCGACTAGGTAAGTCCAACTTCGACCGAGAGGGCAATCGACGGATTCAACTCGTCTGGGCAGCGTTCGGGAAGCTACGACACATCTTCTCGTCAGACATACCTCAAAACCTGAAAACAAAATTGTACAACCAGTGCGTGTTGCCAGTGATGACTTACGGAACTGAGACGTGGTCCTTCACTGCTGGCCGTATCAGGAAGCTCAAGGTCGCTCAGCGAGCTATGGAGAGGGCTGTGCTCGGAGTTTCTCTGCGTGATAAACTTAGGAATGAGGATATCCGCAGTAGAACCAGAATAACCGACATAGCCCAACGGATTAGGAAGTTGAAGTGGCAGTGGGCCGGCCATATAGCTCGAAGAACCGACAACCGATGGGGAAGAAAGGTTCTCGAGTGGCAGCCTCGTACCGGTAGGCGAAGTGTAGGGCGTCCCCCCACGAGATGGAGTGACGACCTGGTAAGACATGCAGGAAGTCGATGGATGCAGGTG
Source organism: Parnassius mnemosyne (assembly GCA_963668995.1). NCBI lineage: Eukaryota > Metazoa > Arthropoda > Insecta > Lepidoptera > Papilionidae > Parnassius > Parnassius mnemosyne. The sequence continues at coordinate 1,898,600 of CAVLGL010000093.1, read as the reverse complement.
GCTCAGGACCGTGCTTTGTGGCATTCTTTGGGGCAGGCCTATGTTCAGCAGTGGACTTGTGAAGGGCTGTAATGATGATGATGATGATGATGACTGATATACTTTCAGGAAAATATAAAAGTAAAAAAGTAAAGTAAAGTTGCAGCCTATTTACGTCCCACTGCTGGGCACAGGCCTCCTCTCATTTCTGAGAGGGTTTTAGGGCAAGGAAATGTCCGCCGCGCTGCCCCAATGCGTGTTGGCGAACTTCGCATGTCTTCGAAATATAATTCAGGAAAATATAGTTATAGATAAATTATAACTTATGTTATAAGTCTCTCAGTAATAATGTTTAAAATTGTTTTTTCTTGCCACGAAATGACAATAGAAAGAGACAGGAAGAGAGATAAAAATATTTTTTTTTACTTTTATAAGCCAGAACTTGACTACTATCCCACCTGCTGGTAAGTGGTAGTGCAGCCAAAAATGGTAAAGTGCACTAACTTAGCTTATTAAAAACCTATTCACTCTTTTCTTGAAGTCACCCACACAATCGAATGGAAAAACAAATGCTGGTAACTTAACGTCGAAGCAAACCTTTTGGTTCGAATGCTCGATATGTCGACAACAAAGGGATGGAGAACAGCTGATCGTTTGGTCGTGCAATAATATAATGGAGAGGAAGGAATTAATTCATGTAACTCTTGCTCACACTCTCCGAAATGTATGCGGTAAAAAATAATTTTCCTTATACTACTAGCTTTGACAGTCCAAAGCCCGTTTGGTCCTAACATCATGGCGTTATCCCGATTACTTATAGTCTTCGACAGAACAATTGTTGGTGTACCTGTCATCATTACGTATATACACAATCACTTCACACTTAATTTATGCAAAGTAATCAATGCAGTTTTTTTAACGCATTACTTTATAATGTAATTGAGCAATCAAGGTGAACAGCAATAATATGTAAAATTTCGGCAAATCGATTGAGGTTTCTTACATTATAAACTCATTCTAATTTGAAACAGAAAAACATTTTTTATATTTTATTTTAAATAACATTATTTATGGCCAGACTAATTATATATTCAACTGAAATTGTCATTAAGCTTAGATGAACTACTGCGAAAATATACTCTATTGATAAATAAGAAACCAACAAAAAAACCTCTTCTTTTTACAGGCATTTTATTAATAAGGCACTTTCATAGCGAGACATTTCATTTCAACCTTGAAAGTTAGTGAAGCATAGAATTTTTGATTAATAATCCAACCTAGTTAGTTAACCACATCATTAACATACAAAAAGGCGGAATGTATAAAAACTAGGAAATGCCTGTGTCCTACAGTGGAAAATACTGTTGATATGGTGAGTTTTGAACCTAAAATAAAACAATGAACCCAAGGACAACTTTTAAAATTTATTCTTTCCAATATTCGGTGAAACGCCTACAATAGAAAGTCTTGTAGCGGCACACGCATATATGTACAGCGGGGACACTGTCCCCGTACGAACTGTTCTAAAGTTTACATAAAATTATTGAAAAACTTTAAATGTCTGGAGTGAAAACTTGTCGTTTCTTGTGAAACTCTGAATATTTATTTAGAGTATTGCATTTCCGGTTAGCTATGTAATGATAGATGAATGAGATATTGGGTGTTGTGTAACGTGACGCGTGTGGTCCTGATGATGAGGGTTTGAATCCCGGGTCTAGCCAAAATCATTTATTAAGTTTTTTTTTTTTTTTGTACACAAATTCTTACTGTATGGGTATTTCTTTCACATAATATCTTAGTTAAACACTCGCTTATTGCTGCTGTGTTTAGTATGGTGAGTGCAGAAAACCGGAGACCCCTTTTATCTCCAACTCCATCTGATAATAAGTGCAATTTATTTTCAATTAAGAATTAAAAATGCAGATTCGTTGTCATCGCGGAGGACTAAGATACAACGCCTCGTTTCCGGTAAAAAGGGGTTCCGGTTTTCTACATTCACCATACGAAGCACAACATTAAGCTGGTATTTTACCTTGGTATTCTGTGAGAGCATGGTCCTAGCCTCGTCAAGGCGACCCATTCGTGCTATAACCATAATATAGCTGCAACATAGCTCTACCACGTACAAATCTTATCTTGCCCATAAGGCAAACTATGAGGGACCTATAAATGCTGTGATGAATGAATATTGTTTAAGTTATATAACCAATGAATCTATTGTGCTTAGTAATAGCTCAAGCTAATCAATCTTTGGTCCGTAGTAAAGTTTTCCCGCAGTAAGCCTTGCTTTAGCTGCCGCTGACGTGGCGTGGTATTAAATCAATAAACTGTTTGCAAATAAACTGTTTCTTTGGTGAGATTCTTTGTTTAATATGCAATAAACTCTAGTTAAGATTACAGGAACGTAAAATGACTTTCAATAAATATCTAAAATGTATTTTATTTTTAATTACAAATTATTTCCAAATTATTTTTAAAAGTGAAAAACTTTAAAATTTCTTTAAGCACGTTTAGGATGGGGAAATGACACTCAACGCGCGTAACCGTAGAGTGTTCAGTTTATACATAAAATTGATGAAAGTAATGGTGAAAATCCAATTGATTAAATATGATATAATTAATATATATTTATAAATTTGATGTATTATATAGATAATAATCATTCTTTTTCATGTAAAACAAAGAACTAGAGATCTACAGCAAAACAAAATATAAGGAATGTAAGAAATTGATGACAATTTTTTAACTTCTTTAAATTATGAGGAAACAGAGACATTATTACAACGCAAATACTAAATGAACATATACACATACATACGCACATACTTAATACATACTCACACACTACTCACACACCATGCACAAAATTTATATACAACACCACATACTACAACTACCTAATACACTTATACACTACATATATGAAATAAAACCTAATAATTATTGATTTATTGATGTATTAATGCTATGAGACTGAAGGTAGGATACTAAAGATTTTTTACTGTCGCTATTATTCCCTATTAGTTATTTTATTTCGTTAATAATACTGTAATTTTTAGCTATGAAAGAGCGAACTCACTATTTATTACGCATTATTTTGCTTACTAGGTGACCTCGATGTGGACACACCACTGACGACACGTCAGTGGTGTGTCTTTCCTAGTGTAGTGGTGTTGGGAATAGTGGTGCTGGGATAAGTGGTGACGGGGATAGTGCACGCAATTGCGGGAGGACGGGAGGTGCTCTACAAACTAGGTAAGACACATCATTTTATTTTATCTAGCGGATGTACGCAAAGTAATTTTTTGTCAAAATCAATATAATGGACTTCCGCAAAGTAACGCCTGATTCTATTAATTATAGTATAAATAATTTTTGATCCATATTGACGGCTCTGTGGCGCAGTAGCTTGGCCACTGTGACCTACAAATAATTGTTCAGAGTCTGAATGTTTGTCCTTGTATCCTAGTGTGAGGATAAGGTTCTTTTTAACAGAATTGAATTGTACAAGACAGATCTGAAGGTTCTATGATTTTTAATAAAGCCTTCTAAGTATTATAAATTTTCGTCTTCTTGTTATTTTTTTTAATAAAAAACGTTACCACACTAGTATTTTTACCTGTATAGTGGGGGGAGTTTTTATACATAAATTTTCTTAAGGACAAACATCCAGATCCGAAGCAATTATTTGTACGCCATACAAATACTTGTTCCGTGCGGGATTCGAACCTGCGGCCCTTAGCGCTGCAACTTATTGCTAAGCCACTGCGCCACGGAGCCACCTAATTCAGTCTATGTTTTAATTAAATGTGCATTTATCATAGATTTAAATTATTTAAAAGCCTTTCACTAAGCATGTGAGTTACAAGCCCTTTTAAAATGTGAAGTAAACCTATTTTCGTGTATGAATGAATAGAATTTAAATAACAAATTGATTCCTTTCATGCGTTCCGCCCCTCGTTAATTTATCTTAACGTCAATAATAACTTATATGGCAGACTGTTTCTCCATTTGTAATGATATACATAAAATTTACATAACAAACACGTTGTAACGTATTTTGACTGAATCGCGAATGGGTCGGCTCAAACAGGGTGAGCCATGTTCACACAGAGTACCAACGCAAATGATCCATTTAACTTGGCCCGTAGAGATCTATGTCTATCATCTATTAAGGATCAAGATTCTTAGTCAAAATGCAGACACTTTGTCATCGTATGTATCTACCATTTTTATAAGAATGTCGGGGCCTTGAGAACTTGTTATCTACCTTATGGTAAGACACTCCATTTAAAGACGAAGAAGGTGCATTCCAACTATGTCCTTAATGGTGACAACAGAAACACAATAGTGCATTCTCTACTGCTTAGCGGCACAAATAGGTAAGAGGGATTTTCTTCCCAGACTAACTTCTAGGATGAAATGGAATTTCACCTTTTTTCTATTCGAATCCATATCGAATGCATTTTTATCGCTTACTTTTTTACTCATTGAATGTACTCCAAAGACCAGTTTTTAAATAGTAACAAAATACACATCCTGTATAATTGAACATTGGCTAAAAGATTGTAATTTCATGATTCATTTCAGAAATCACCAGGTGGTCAGTTCCTTCAATGGAGAAAAAAGTTTACGTGGTGGCTCCTTAATATTAGCAGATAAGTCATTACTATATAAAGAACGTAAGGATATTGTGAGCCTCTCTGTTGAGCGAACATACAAATGGCTTGTGTCGAGCTCGAGCACCTCATTGTTGTAAGTGTTTACAGACACCCATGTGCTAGTCATGACTATTTTGAAAGGATTGTGGAAGAAGTTTTACTCAAACTTAGTCAACAAAACAAGTCTATTGTAATATGTGGAGACTTTAACATCAATCTCCTTGAAACTTTTTCCATTAGTATTAAGTTTAGCTCATTGTTTAAATCGTATAATCTTGTTAATTTATTCTTAGAACCAAAACGTATTGCTGGGCCTAGAGTGACCTGTATAGATTATATTTTTACAGATGTTAAGCCCTTGCATAAATAAATAATTCAAAATTTAAGTTCAAATCACTGTGAACAGTTGGTATCACTACATTACATACTAATTACTAATTATTTGTATGCTATATTATTTAAAATCATAAGTTGTGAATTTAGTAGAATATTTACTTCTAAAACTTTCTCTTTTAACAGTCGCAAATCATTTAATGAATGGGCGACAGTAGGAATTTATAAAAGTAGGCGAAAGTTACACGAGCTTTATAATGAAATATCATATAATAGGAGTGTTACGTTTAGAGATTATGTAAAAACATATTCTAAAATATTTAAAAAGTGTGCTCCACTGCTAAGGCTTTACATTTAAGCAACAAAATTAAAACTGCATCCGACAAAATTAAAATGACCTGAAGAATAATAAATAGTGAAACGGGCAAGGTCAAACCACGCAACTCAGATTTTCAATTGAATATTAACAATAATTTAACGCGATCTGATCAAGAATTTGCTATTATTTTTGAGAAACATTTTACTTGTGTTCCTTTTTTGACAACAAAATCATTAAATTCTTCTCCTACTGTCGCCGAATCATTGCTCAAACAAAATGTAAAGGCTTGTTCAAATACTTTTAAATTCCATAGAGTACTGCCAAAAGATATCGTAAAATATTTTAAAACTATGGACGTTAAGAAAACGGCAGAATTATGGGGAATTACCGTTAAAGTTATTTTATCTATAATAGATATATAAGCACCTTATCTAGCCACTATATTTAATATAAGCGTCGAATCTGGTGTGTTTCTGATTTAATGAAACATAGTAAAGTCATAGCTTTATTTAAATCTGGTAGTACATTAGACACCGCCCATTTTAGACCAATTTCTGTACTACCAACATTTAGTAAAATTTTTGAAAAAATTATTTTATACCAGAAGATAAGTTTCTTTAATATTTATAAATTGCTACATAAAAATCAATTCGGTTTTACAAGGGGTCGCTCGACAACTGACGCTGGAGTTGAGCTTATTAAACATATTTTTTGTGCATGGGAGAATTCAGAGAATGCTTTGGGTATATTTTGTGACCTTTCCAAAGCCTTTGACTGTGTTAACCACGAGACATTAATCAGGAAGGTACAGTACTATGGTGTCAAGAACACAGCGCTTGAACTTATTATTTAATATTTAAGTTATAGAAAGCAGAAGGTTATTATCAATGGTAAAAGTTCTTCCGGGTCACCTGTACTATTGGGTGTACCTCAGGGCTCGATTCTCGGCCCATTCCTATTTCTGGTGTATATTAATAACTTACCTCACCTTGTAAGGGATAGTCAAGATATAGTATTATTTGCTGATGATGCTTCCTTTATTTTTAAACTTAAACGTCATTCATTTAAATGTTATGTGTTAAAATCTGAATATCAATGTGTTTTTAAATGGGGAGAAATTGAGCCCTGTTGTATCCACTGTTTTTCTTGGCATCACTCTCGACGCAAAACTTCAGTGGGGCCCCCATATATCCAAATTAGCAAGCAGACTAAGTTCTGCAGCTTATGCTGTAAAAAAGATTAGAGGTTTCACTAGTGTCGAGACAGCTAGATTAATTTATTTCAGTTATTTCCATAGCATAATGTCTTATGGGATTATGCTATGGGGAAATGCGGCTGATTCAGAAACTATTTTTGTTTTCCAGAAGAGGGCTTTTAGAGCTATTTACAACCTAAAACCGAGAGTGTCTTTTAGAAATAAATTTAAAGAAATAAATATATTAACTTTGGCCTCTCAGTATATTTACGAAAATGTAATGTACGTTCACAAAAACAAAGATAATTTTAGTAAAAAAAGTGATATACATTCTGTAAACTCTAGGAACAAACACAAGCTAGTGATGCCAGTTTCTCGACTCCACAGACTCAGTAATTCATTCTTGGGGCAATGTATACGCTATGTAATATTGTAACAAGGTCCCGGAAAGTGTACAGATTCTCTCAATTACCAAGTTTAAATGTTTTATTAAGCTGAAACTGTATAAAAAGGGTTATTATAGTATAAATGAATACATGGTTGATAATAACCCCTGGGAATGGGGTGGTCGCTTCCAAGGAGTTTCTAAAATACATTTTGTAAATAGTTTGTATTCATTTATATTGTAAAATTTATTTAAAAAAAAGTCCCGCTGGGTTTCTTGCTGGTTCTTCCCAGGACAGGGGTTTTTTTTCGAACCAGTGGTAAAGTAAAGTGAAAAATGACTTTCAATAAGAATTACACATGTAATGTATATTGAACAAAAATTATTCTATTCTAGTTATTTTATTCTATTCTGATATATTTATGTACTTGTACAGAAGGAAGATAGTTACTAGGGAAAAGTTTGATCGTAATCATCAATCTATTTTAACCATTTTTTTTAATTTAACAATATAGTGTGAATGACAACCGAATACACAGTTCAAGTAATGGTAAATGGATGTTATGGCACAGTTAGATATAACTACAATACATCTATCTCAACTAAGAATCAAAAATAGATGCGTTGTCACTATTGCGGACTAATATGGAATGCTTCATTATCATTAATAAGAGCTCCAGACCACGTCATTCAACTTACAAAATACAACAGCATTATTCCACTATTTTTTTTTCGAAGAGAGGCGAAACGAGCATATGGCTCACCTGATGGTAAGTGATATTTATTTATTTATTTTTTATTTATTTATTTATTTAAAAAAAAAATTCATGCTGCTATTTCTTCTCCTGTCGAACCGAACCATTCCTGCTGCAGCTATAATAGGATTTAGAAGTAGCTCGACCACGTGTTATATGAATTATATTTATGTTTACCTTTTCATGTATTTTGTATTTTATGGAGTGCAATAAAAAAATCAAAATTAATAAATAACCAATATCACCTAATTTTATTCCACAAGAACAGCGTTGCCTGTGTGGTAAGTCCTCAGAATATATAACTTATTTCAGCCAATTTAGTCAACTGCCTTCCCTCGAGGTGAACTAATCTCGTGTAATAGCAACGACAGAGAGAGAGAGAGAGATGGAATCCTCTACCTATCTATATATTTCCTTGGGTATCGCAAGAAGCGATACAGAGAAATTGAAACAGGAGATGAGCAGCAGTTTAGCGATAACAGTTAAATAGTGAAGGATTGTCTTAAAGAAATGTTTGGTAAAATAGCAGCCTAGTAACCCTGGCAACTGGTTTTTTTTTTTATATAACACATCTCATAGTAAGACAATTTACAATATCAAAAAATCATTGAATATTTGGTTTTTATACTTTATTTAAACTGAATCCTAGTCAAAACAGACACTAACTGGCGCTGAATGTTGTAAACAACGCAGTAACTGATTTCCCCCAGAGAGCGGCTCATGTCATTTTGTATTCAGAAACCAATCTCATGTCAGCGTTGTAACATGGAGGTTGCAAGCGAAATTTCGCACGTATTGATCCGAGGTACAAAGGAATTGCCTTTTATGTACTATCTGATAGCAAACTAACATCTTGTGAATATTTAGAATGTAGTATAAAACCAGCTGGTACAAGCGCAGTTTGTAAGGCTATCTCAGTCCTCAAATGTGACAATGTAGCCTTTTTGTGTTAGCTCTGTATTGGCTGTTCATGCAATCCGCATGAAATGGATTCGTTTTTCTCTTCACTTTCATAAAATAACATAAAACAAAATTAAAATCATAAATAAAATAAAAATCCTAAACTTCGTGAATTGTGAATCGATTTTGACTCTTTTTCATTTATTAGTTTGCACACAGGAGTACACATTATTTTTCAGTAAATTTATATGGAACTCCATATAAATTTGCAGAAAAAATTAAACTTCTAAAGGTGGAAAAACAGGGGATAAAAATTTATGTAGCTACAGCGTGACTCTCTACCAGGTCTATGTTTGACACGACACATCATTAACAAATAATATATTATATTCACTAAAACTTTGTCAAAAAACAACTGTTCAGACTTTTTATTCCATAGTTTTAGAACAGGAAAAATTAAATAGGGAAGAAAACCCGCAATTCATTTCCAATGAGGCAATTCGTTTTGAGCCGATGTATTTCCGAGGTCAGAGCGGATTGAGCAATTGATTTATTTTGAGATCGTTCGCTTCTTTTAACTTGTAACTCATACAATAGTCTACATTGTCTTGAGTTTTTCAATTGGAGCTAATGCGTAAGTCAGTCAATCTCATCTAAATTGTAAGCGTAAGTGTTACGCTAAAGTGTAAGTCAGTGTAATTCAGTCAAAACGCGGTCCAACTTGATGAATGAGGCACTGACGATCGACAAATAATGGATCTGATATTCGTATGACCGTCTAGTGGCGGTTTAAGAAAATTCACTACACAGTGTTTATGTAGTTGGATAGTTAAATTAACTACGTAGTATCGTCCTCTGAGTGTCTTAACAGGTGACAAGGGGAAAATACATGGAAATTTTCAGTAGCATCTTCCAAATAACAAATAGGAAAAGATAAACTGCAATTTGGCACATCCCCTTTGGAAAAGGCAAATTTGCCTCTTATGACACAGTCTACATGGAGGTCTATATTTAGTATCCAGCAAACTAACGTCTCTATCTTGAAACATCAATTCTTGGTGTGGGCTACATTACAGATGTTAGGTGTATTCAAAAAAAAATTGAAACCCCAATCCCATATCGGGGTGTCGTAAGTGAAACTATGGGAAACGCAAAAATGGTCAGCATTTACTTTTAAAAAGTTATTTTTATCCTTGCGAGTGAACTAAGGTATCATCATCATCATTACAGCCCTTCACAAGTCCACAGCTGAACATAGGCCCTAAGGAATGCTACAAAGCACGGTATTGAGCCACCTGCATCCATCGACTTCCTGCATGTCTTACCAGGTCGTCACTCCATCTAGTGGGGGGACGCCCTACATTTCGCTTGCCGGTACGAGGCTGCCACTCGAGAACCTTTTTTTCCCCATCGGTTGTCGGTTCTTCCAGCTATATGGCCTCAGCTTATTAATCCGTTGGGTTTTGTCGGTCACTCTGGTTCTACTGCGAATATCCTCATTTCTAAGTTTATCACGCAGAGAAACTTCGAGCTTAGCCCTCTCCATAGCTCGCTGGGGGACCTTGAGCTTCCTCATCCGGGCAGCAGTGATGGACCACGTCTCAGTTCCATTTTTTTATAAAAAAAGGATGACAAGTTAGCACACGGTCCACTTGATGGTAAGTGGTTGCTGTGGCCCATGTGACATCTACATCTATCATGGTTTGCGAATTAAAATGCAGATTCGTTGTCTGCCGTGAGGACTAAGATAGAATTCCCCTGTTCCAGTAAAAAGGGTCTACGGTTCTCTACACTCACCATACGAAACACAGCAGCATTAAGGTGCTATTTTACAATGGTATTCCGTGAGAGCGTGGTCCTTCCCCGGTCGAGCCGACCCATTCTTGCTACAACTATACTATTAATATAACTGCAGCATGGCTCTACCACGTATACGTTCCATATGTCATCACTGGCAACACGCACTGGTTATACAGTCTCGTTTTCAAGTTTTAGGTATACCTAATAACTAAGGTATATCGCAATCTAAATGACGTCTAAATAGTTATATAAAAACTTTATCCCATAATTAGGTATACTGAAATGTAAGAAAATGATGAAAATTTTTTCTTAGTTTATGAAAATATTGCGTACCTATCATATATACAAAAACACATACAGTTGAAAGGCAACCTTCCTCTTTGTTTTTGAATTAGGCTTGAGATATAAAGTAAAAAGTGGGCCTATTATATTTTATAATTATAAAAAATTATTATAAAATATTTTTTATAATTATTTTTTCTAACTTACATAATTAAGTTAAATAGGTTAATTATCGTGTAGTGCAGGTGTAAGTATTACTACTACCCCATATCATCCTGGTGTCATAAAATGCGATAGAGAGAATAATGAAGAGATGGCCAGCAGTGTCTTCTTAATAACGACAAAAAATAAAAAAGTCTAGCATGACATCTATGGCAAATATCCCCCTACGATGCAATCTATGGGGCCGTGACGGTAACGGTGTAATAGTAAGTAGGTTAAATAATAGTATACTCATGCAGCCCGGTGTTAATTTTGGCGCCGAAACTTTACAAAAAATTAGACGTTTTTGTTTTTTTTTTATACTAAATTTCTTCAGTACGTGGATGTCTATGGGCCACAGCATCAGCTTACCATCGGTTGAACTGTGTGCTCGTTTGTCACTCTAATTTGTCACGGAGGCAGGCTCGCACGTACGTAGGCACGCTGACCATGACATCGGAAGCCATTTGATTTTTCTAGCATTGTCCAAAGTCGCCTTTTACGTCACCTACAATACATAATTAATAATAAAAAATTGTTATAACTCAAAACTATTAGACCTTGATCAAATTTATACGGGACCACATGAGAAGCATCAGCTTTCATATAAAAATAATCTAGTTGTAATGTTAAGATGGTTTGAAAATACAAGCAAGAGTGAAGAGATCCTACAAATAAGCCCTTTGTAATTTTTTAAGTCTTCGGCAAATGCAGGATGGCCATTCAAGTCTTAATTTACAATAGTTTCAGTATCTCATTTCGTTCCTTTGCAATGTAGAGCTTTATAATAAGGTAAATTATTCGGCTTTTACTTCATTTTTGTTGTAAACGTTGATGTTATTATTATATAATACCAGCTGGTACCCGTCGCGTTGCGCAAATATATATAAAATTTGGAAGAGTTACGGGTATATTGTTTAATTAAAAATGATAATACATTCATAGAAGTTTTATTAATATTATATAAATTAAGCTATTATATATATATACATATAATAAAGTAAACTGCAGGTGTTCGTAGATTATATATTTTTGTGACGAACATGATTGAGAGGCACTAAGAATAAGTAATAAATACCTTTCCGTGATATTTTGAATTGTCCTTCTTTCAGTCGGTCAGTTTATGAACGCGTCACGTCCAAAGGACTTATATTTTTTAAAAGAACCGTTAAGACAATCATAAAGCGTATTTTCGAATAACATTTAGTCTTTGTTTTATTAAAATAGGTTAATTCAAACAAAAGTTATGGTTACCATTTTTATTATAACCTATCGAAATTCCACAGTTTTACAGTCAGCTGTTAAATGAAACTAGTTTTTTTTTGGATTTTATAGTTTGTAATAAACTTATTTTATATACTGTTGTTTCGAGTACTTTACAGTACCTATGGCAATACGGGGAGTTGTGCAGAGTGAAGCTTTGCAGCATTATGCCGAGTTTACTTGTACATATTTTTATACATTTTTTTTAATTTAACGCGTACGGATTTTTATTTATTTCCCATTGCCTTTTAATTGATTCATGCACAAGCAGTTAAAGGCAGTTGCATGCTTATTTCTTTCTTTTACTGCTAAATAAAATCCTTCCTAAAGATTGCCTTATGCGAGTATCTCCTATTGCATTACCCTCTGACGCATTCCACGGGATGATATGGGCGAGTCAGTTCTCTTAAACTGCCACTACACTGCATAGCAATTTTGTATACCCGCTTGTAATATTTAGTAGATAAGCGATATACAACAATCCATTTCCAGACCTTCAAAGAAATGTCCAGAATTATTTAAAGAAATTGAATATTCCTCCTATAGCGTTATTTTAAAACTGTTACAATCATAGTCACATTTAAATATCAAAACTTAGAGAAACCAACACGTATTATTCGTCGTTTAAATGCAAAATATTTACTTATAGGAAGATATTCATCATTTTAATTTCCGTCGAAATAACTGTGTAGAGACAGTATAAGAATATAAACTATCCCATAACGTGACGTCAGTGATGAAAGAGGCGGCAAAGGAAAAAAAAACCTTGAGGTGGGCAGCTGCGTCTTCCTGATAACAGCTATAAAATAAATATGGTGGTTGCAATACAATATCAATGTATGGAGCTGCATATTCAGCAGTGGACTACGGGCTGTAATGGAGGGAGCAATGAATTTTGCATTAAATCTGTTATAACTTTAGTTACACATATATAATTATAGTTAGGTAACATCTTTTAATTTCGCACTTAAACATATATTTACTTAAAACCGAGTCCTCGAGAGCCTTCAATAAATTTGTTCTTACGGTGAAACTGCATATACTATGTAACGAAGCGTAAGCACGTTTCCAATTACATAGATGGATTAGTTTTAAGGATTAGAGTTAAGAACTAAAGTTATATTAACAAAGAAATAAATTTTGATTCCATAATATATACCGCCACTACAAGGTAACCCAAAGCTCACTAAATGTAGAGGGCTATCAGAAGTGCTCTAAGTAACAGCATCGGTAAAAATAATACCCACAGTAGAATTAAACCAACCAGCACAGCCTTCCAGATTTTGAAGAGTTAATAATCGATGGGGAGAATTGGTTCTCGAGAGGAAGCCTGGCGTCGGCAAACGCGGTAACGAGTGATTTTCTACTAGGTGAAATGAAAAGTCCATGGATGCAAACAGATCAGAACCATAAAAGTTTAAGTTGTAGAGCCACGCTGCAGCTTTAATATGGTTTTAGCATAAATGGGTTGGCTCGACCGAGGAAGTACCACGCTCTCACAGAATACCAGCGTGAACTTGTAGCTTAATTCTGCTGTATATCGTATGATGAGTATGAGATCCGGAGACTCTTTTTACTGGAAACGAGGCATCCATCTTAATCCTCAGCGGTGATGACTCATCTGCATTCCGATTCTTAATCGATGATAGATATAGATATCCATGGGTCATAGAATGTTGGCATAAAATTTTCAACAGTAGTAGAGCCACGCGGTAGCTTTTGCTCTCGCACGAATGGGCCGGCTTGAACCGGGGTGGTACCACAACCTCACAGAAAACCAGCGTGAAGTAGAGGTTTACCTCTGCGTTTCGCTTGGTGAGTGCAGGTGGCCGGAGGCCCTTTTTACTGGAAATGAGGCATTCCATCTTAGTCCTCACGGGTGACAACGCATCTACATTTTGATTTGTAATAGAGGATAGAAGTAGATGTCTATGGGCCGCAGCAACCACTTACCATCAAGTGGACTGTGTGCTCGTTTGTCACCCTTATCATATAAAAAAATCCACCGACCATCTGGTGTACTCATTCTGTGTACTCATTTGTCACCCTTATTCAACAAAAATCCATTAATTTTCTCTTATAAGACTCTGTCTTATAAGAGATAAATTCAGTCTATTATAACAGCGAGTGTAATACTAGGTCAATGTATTATATCAGGATCAGTTAGTATTAAGTAGCAGAAGGAACGTTATTTCTATCGCATTCGGCTTAACGAAGGAAATGATCGCATTTCCTTCGTTAAGCTCGCTGCGAGTTAACCCAGTTAAAAAGATAAGAGTCTGTTCCTACATTGTTTCTGTAATTGGTGTTACGTCGCAGTGAATTTTGCTTGCAGGATAAAGAGGAGCAAATATTTTTTTTAAGAATAAGTGTGACAAACGAGATTCGATCGCGTTTACGACTACTTGACCAACGAGGTAGTCAAACATGCATTGGTTATATACTCAATACGCTGGGCAAGCTAGCAGGCCAGAATCATAGTGAGTAGACCCCGCAATGTAATGATAATCTAAAACTACTGTGATGTTAGTACTACTCTAATAAAACTTGTAATATTAGTCTCCATCACTAGTAGTATTTGGGTTCAACGGCATTCCCATGAGATTTTTTATCGTGGAAGAGCCATGCTGCAGCTATATTATGGTTGTAACACGCATGGTCTGGCCGCGCCATGGTAGGACCACGCTCTCACAGAATACAAACGTAATATACCCGTAGCAACTCAACATATTTCGTATGGTCCTTAATGCTGAGTGTATAAAATCGGAGACCTTTTTTACTGGAAACGAGGAATTCCATCTTAGTCCTTAGGGGTGATAATGCATCTGCATTTTTATACTTATACAACGATAAATATGGGCTACAGTATTCAGTTACCATCAAGTAGACTGTGTGTTTGTTACCTTATCCTATAAAAATAGACTGCTAAAATCCACTACTGGACATAGGTCTCCTCCGTTGCGAAGATTTAGCTTAATCACCACGATGGACAGGTGAGTTGGTGATCGCAGCACCTTTGAAGCTACTTCCCGTCACCAGTCTTAATTCTGGAGCTTTCTTGAGCCGCCACAAAGCCAAACCTTCTCAAAGAAGTACCGACAAGAAACTTCTAAGGGACGAAATGAGGTGATGGATTATTTTGCTCCACTACGACACGGTTGGAAAGTGAAGAAAAAATTGGTAATTTGATTATAAAAAAGCGTGCATGCATAAAACAAGAGTGTAGAACCAGTTCGTGTTGCTAGTGATGACATATAGATCTGAGACCTGGTACTTCACTGCTGGCAGTATGAGGAAGCTCAAGTTTACTCAGCAAGCTATGGAAAGGGTTATGCTTGGAGTTTCTCTCTTCTAAATGAGGATGTTCCGAACTACAGTAACGAACAAAGCCTTACAGATCAGTAAGCTGAAGTGACATGGGGCAATAGCTCAAAGAACCGACCACCGTTGAGGATGAAACGACCGGACCGTGCTTTGTGAAGTTCCTTGGGGGAGGCGTATGTGTAGCAGTGGACTTGTTTTAGAATGTAATTATGATAATACATTCTACAGAACTTTATAAGGCTGAATACGAATAAAAAGTATTGCTTACATCACTACTAAAGGCTTTTTTAATAATTTTATTCAATTTATGTTAATTTTTCGGTACTGCGGTCCATATATAAAAGTTTAATTCAAATATTTTATTCAAAATAGACTTTTACATAGCATTTTAAGTCGAAAGATTCATTTTCGTTCCATGGCAAATACAGAACGTAGTATTTAGTCTCTCGATAGCTCGATACAGTGAATCGCCTGTTAGAACTGCAGATACGGTCTTGCATTTCAAAGTGGGGCCGTTTTAAACGCTTATTTTGTTTCATTCAGTCCTTGCGGTAAGAGTTTGTACACAGAAGCAGCAGTAATTACTTCACAGACAGTTCCGCTTTAAGTTTACGTTTGTAATAAAATATTTAGCGAGTTTTTTTACTTGTCGGATTCTTAAAGCTAGGTTATTTTAAAGTCGGAGATATGTAAGCTCGTCCTTTTATCCCCAAAATATGGGAAGGCCTACTTTAAATCTAAAAAACCAAAAAAAGTATCTAGTCTTCATCTGGTATTGCTTGTGCTGGTAACCTATTTTCTGTAATTTATTGAAGCGAAACTTCTTTATCAACGTCTTGGAGCAATTTAGTACGGTATTACGAAACAAAAGGCTGCATAAGTAGGTATAACCTATTTAAGTAAAATAAAATAAAAGAAGTATGTTACGTCGTTATGAAGTTTCATTTCGTGCGTGTGTACAAAATTACACGCACAATTTTTTTAGGTATCATTTCTCTATAAGAGTTAGCTTGCCCATCTCTAAGGCTGAGAACTATAGATCGTACTTTGACTTTACTCTGACTTTAGTTACGAAAAACTTAGCTGTGTATACACTTAGCTTATTCTTTGTTGGGATATGTATGGGATAAGATTAAACTAAGCTTATGCTAATAAAGTTGTAAATAATAAAAGTTTAATCTCCCATCAATTATATACATTAAAAAAGATTACTCCAAAGAAACTCTGGAAAAGCGTTAACAAATACAATCCAGGGTGTAAGAAGAAAAAAGGAATGAAAACATTGCCTATTTAAAACATGATAAACTCATAGTAATAAAACTGGAGGACAATAGTAGAGAAAAAAAAGAGAGTACCCTCAGATTCTTCCAACCAAGCAACACAGAAAAAGCCAGCATAAGCAATTTAGCCAGAAATACAAACCAATCTCGTACTAAAATACAGAAAAATGATACTATTAGACCAAATTTATTAAATTATGAAGAAAAAATAAGATCTGATCACCACCTAAATACCTCAAACAACTAATTAGGGCTCTAGAATACCGAAAAAAATCAAAACCGGTTATAACAAATGGATTGAAGCAAAAAAAAAAAATGTCTCCCACAATGGCTGGTCTCCGCGGGAGCACTAGACCAAAACTCTCCAGCAAAAAGAAGTGAAACATTTAACATTGCAACACTCAACACAAGAATTTTGCGAACACAAGAAAGCTTACTCGAATTGGACAATGCGTTACAAAATATAAAATTTGATATTCTGGGTATATGTGAAATGAGAAGGTCAGATGATAAAATAACAGAACGAAACGATTACATATTATATTAGAAAGGTGAAACAGCTGGTCAAAGAAGAGTGGGTTTCTTAATAACAAAAAAGCATTGAAAAATTATATACAAGAACTGATAGGCATTCAGACAGAATAGCAATACTCAATATTAATATACCAAGGTACAAAAAATTATACAAGCATATGCACCCACAAAATATCATTAGAAAGTGAAAGTGAAAACTTTTACTGCACTCTTTTGGCATTATAAAAAATACCATAATAACTTCCTTATAGCCATGGGTGACTTTAACGCACAGTTCGGCTACAGAGAACCTAGCGAAGAATTGATAATGTGTAAACATGGCTATGGAAAGAGGAGTGCAAACGGGCACCGACTAATTGAATTTCTACTACAAAATAACTTAATATTACTCAATTCAGTCTCAAAAAAAAAACCCCAAAAGCAAGTGGACCTGGATATCACCTGATGGCAAATATAAAAACGAAATCGATTTCATAATAACTTATAAGCCAACTTTTTTTCAAGATACACACATTATTCAAAATATAAATTTTAATACGATTCACCGCATTTTATGCTACCGTTTAAAAAAGCATCCAATATAAAGCGGTAGAAATAAAATTAAAAATAAATTGACATTAGAACAACACAGAGAAAAAATAGATTCTTCGTTCATCAACACATTGAAAGAAATAGTAAGCTCTGACAGAAGAGTCACAAAAAAATACGATAACATGGACAAAGAACTATGTGAAGCTTGGTGAGAAGACAATAAAGCTCCTAGAAGAAAGAAAACCACTAATGACAGAAAAATCAAAATCTGAATAAAACCGTAACATAATATCTAGACTGAGCAAACAGATTCGAGAAAATATTAGAAAGGATAGGAAATTAAGAAGAATGAAAAAACTAGAAGATGAAATCCAAAGAACAGGGGAAACAAAAAAACTTTCAAGGAATTAAGAGAATATGTGTAAAATAAAATAAAATAAAAATGGAATGGAATGGACACCAAACCTAAAAAGCAACATATCCAAACAAGTAACATATCGTAGAAGAATCCAGAGCCTTGCCACAGACTACTATGGAACTCTTTACTCAAACAATGACACCGATCGAGAAAAGAATGCCACTAACGATCCTAATACGAGTTATAAAAAAGTTACATCAATACTCTTGGAGGAAGTACAGAAAGCCATCACGTCACAGAAGCTAGAACCTGACAATATAGAAACTCCAGAACCTGACAATATAACAATTGAGCTAATCATAGGCACCGAATAAGAAATAAGCCCAATCCTAACCAAGCTATTTAATGATATTATAACAACAGGCACCATCCCGAAACAATGAAATGAATCACATATCATTCTCCTAAATAAGAAATGGAATAAAGATGACATCGGCAACTATAGACCAATTAACCTAATACCAAATGTGTACAAAGTATTCGCAAAAGTAATTCTAGAAAGAATAACAAGGGTCTTAGACGAAAACCAACAGATCGAATAGGCTGGAAGAGGAAGTAACAGGCAGGAAAAAACTACAGTACTATAGATCACAACCACACAATCAAACAAGTCTTGGAAAAATACAATGAATACCAGAAGACGTTGTATACCTGCTTTATAGACTACTACAAAGCATTTGACAGCCTAAAACACAAATTTATCTGACCGAGTCTAAAAGAACAAGGAGTGGACGATGTCTATATAGAGCTAATCAAGTCCATCTACAAAAAAAGCAAAAGCAGTAATAAATTAAAGTTAATAGGAGACCCTTTTTCAATAAACAGAGGCGTGAGACAAGGAGGCCCATTATCTCCAAAGCCTTTTAATGATGTACTGGAACACACAGAAAATTAGACTGGGATAATTATAGTATTATAATCAATGGAAGCCGCCTCAATCATTTGAGATTTGCAGATGATATTGTCCTGTTAGAAGAAGATCCTAAGAAACTAGAATATATGGTAAAAGACATAGCAGAA
Organism: Parnassius mnemosyne; assembly: GCA_963668995.1. Classification (NCBI taxonomy): domain Eukaryota; kingdom Metazoa; phylum Arthropoda; class Insecta; order Lepidoptera; family Papilionidae; genus Parnassius; species Parnassius mnemosyne. Next base: position 1,879,420 of record CAVLGL010000093.1, on the reverse strand, counting down.
AAAAGCAGAGAAGTAGGTTTAGAAATTAATGCAGATAAAACAAAACTAATGACTAACTTAACACAAAGCAACATAGAGGTCTACGGAACCAAGTTCGAATATGTGAAGGAATATGTTTACCTAGGACAAATTATATCTGCTGAAGACTCCATATCCAAGGAAATAAACAAAAGAATAGCTTGCGGTTGGAGGAAACACAGGTCCTTGAAAGAAATAATGAAGAACAAAGATCTAGGCATACATATCAAGAGAAAGACTTTTAACACTTGTATTCTCCCCTGCATGGCATACGGCTGCGATACATGGCCATTAACGGACAAACATAGAGAAAACCTTTCTAAAACAGAAAGGGCAATGGAAAGAAACATGTTGGGAATCAGGTTTAGTGACAGAATCCGCAATGTGGAAATAAGAAGGAAGACAAAAGTAACAGATAAAATAACTCGTATAGACCATATAAAATGGAGCTGGACAGCACATATGCTACGTTGCAAAATAAATAAATGGAGTAAATAAGTAACCTTATGGTATCCAAGAGGAGACATCAGAAGACAGGGGCGTCCGAAAACAAGATGGAGTGACGATATCCGCCTAACTCTAGGACTCAATGGAGAGAGCTGGAAGAGGCCTATGCCAAGAGGCACGCCGAATTGCGTGATATAATATAAGAAATAAAATTTATAAAATCAAAAATGTTAAGCAGAGCAATAATCAACACTAACACTTTGTCTGTTCAATGCAGCTGTCATTCACTGCAAGTAGTCTCACCAATTGACACAACGTAATACTTAAATTTTCAACAGTTTAAGTTTGATTGTATTTTTTGCCAGCTTCGCATCACGGCATTATCAGGGTATATGTGAATGAATATGATTATCTTTTTTACCCTGATGAGGCCTAGTAAAAGTGGTTGAATTTTATAGTCAGTATATCAATAATTTCAAATCAATATTGTGAAACATGTACAAGTACGGTATTACTAATATTACGGTAGTATATCAAAGTCACAAAAATGAAGCCATAGCAAGTGATAACAATCGTAAGTATAAATTATATGAAAGTGAAATGCTTTCTTTTTACCAGGAAACAAGAATTATCAACAGTAAGTCCATTTAGTGCGGTGTACCATTCTAGATTTTCAATATAAGACTGCTTATTACAAATCTTACTTCACGTTATTTTAGTCATATTTATGCGAAGTTGGAGTAGATCGGACGCGGTGTGAAAATACGTGAACTGTAAAACGGCGAGAACTGTCTGAACTGAACTGAAGGTTGTCTCATGTACAAAATCCAAAATTTCGATAATTTTTCTTCAAATAAAGGAGCCTTCAAACACGTTGTTACCTATGAGGACTAAGTTGGAATACGTTACAACCTGTATTTACACTGCCTCTCTATACCCTTCAGACCGCAACTCAGCAGTGCAGGAACTGCTGTTGGATGACAGAAACAAGTAAGAGGATTGTAACTACCCAGATGTGTTCCTGTGCAGAAAATGAGTCACAACAAATAAAAAGGAAACAATTTCGGAAAAACGGGAGGAGGCCTATACTCTTAGAGAGGTCCTTAAAACAATTAGGTTTTTCATTATTTTTTCATTATTTCAATTCATTAAATATGTGTCAAGAAATTGGTAATAATTATTGACTGTAATGATAATTTAATTTAAATATTATTTTCACTTATGTATTTATTATGCTATGAAGTTAATTATTTATGAAATGTATTTAAATATTGATAATGAAATTAATGGCTTTATAATAATAATAGCCAGGATTCTAAACCAGGAGCTCGCTCAGAATTATGGTCTCGTAGATCGGAAACTGCCATATTATAAGTACTTGCCGGAAGCCGTGCTCGAAAATGGTACCGCGTCAGGCTCTACTAACACCGGGCCATCATCACAGACAGGACTATTCTTGCGAATAAGCCTGATATTGTGCTGATAGACCGGGCACAGTGAAAGATATTTTTGGTCGACATTTCCATTCCTTATGACGAAAACCTCGTGACAGCCGAAACAAAATATCAGGACCTGGCTCACGAAGTGACCGACATGTGGGGTGGTTTGCCGACAGAAATTATTCCTGTGGTCATTTCTGCGAACAGGTTAATCCTAGTAAGCCTCTTGGGTCATCTGAGGCGACTGGGACTCCGTGACGGACCGCTCCAAGCTCAAATGCAGAAGGCGGTGCTCCTTGGCACTGCACGCATCGTTCGCCGGTTTCTTTCCCTTTCTGCCTAACCCTAGGCCGTTTGGTCTCCCCTGCCGAGGGCTTCCATTAGGTTGGGTTTTTATATATGTATGTAATTTTTATGTATTTATTTTATATTTTATTTAATTGATATTTATGTATGTTTACCATGTTTTTTTACAATTATATATTTATACTGCCCAACCAGATGAGAAAACTTTAATAATAAATATATTATTATATATATATAAAATAAATAATAAATATATTAATGTATCAAAAAAAGGAAATATGCCCATTAAGGATTGAAAGGAAAATATTCGGGTAAGATGGACATTTTTCTTAATTCGAAGGAATTGCTATGCAATCGAAAACAAAAAGACAATTTGCCACCTGCAACTGTGCTCGAGAAATGGACCGGAACTTAATTGGTTTCAAAGTTACAACCAATTGAATGAGTTTGCACTCTAGCTTACAAGGGAAAAATACTAGTATAAAATAGTCAAGAAGGAATTGAATAAAACTCTTTCTAATTTCTAATAAAACTATTTATAATTCCAGACGTTTTGGGTGCTTTAATAAAATATAAAATAATTAATAATAAGTAAAATTAAATGCGATAAAATCCATAAAAATAGTTTTATTTAATATGTAGTGTTCGCGTCATTAGTCAAGAGGGCATTAGGAATTTTCAAGCTTTTATTAGCTTGGCCTGTGTGTATGAATGTGATGGAATTTTTGATTCAGTTTTTGCCCAGAAGTCAGAATAATAAATAAATTTCAGGCATGTTATTAGGACCAGTAACAAAACATTAATTTCTATGACTATAACCTAAGATCATTAAGTTTTTTGTCGGCTTCAAAAGAGGATGCTTGAATTCGACAGAATGTTTTTTTTTTATGTATGTAATGTTACGCGCCAATTGAGACCCAATTTTAAAAAAAGCTTTTTTTATTAAATAGATTATACTTCAGGTGTGGTATAATAGAAATTACCACGTTTTTATTATGGCATTTTTTGTTTGTCTGTCTGTCTATTGTTCCAGGTGGAATTTAAAAATTGATTTTAAACTAACTTCTTGATGATACAGAAACTTGAAATTTTGAATAAAGCTCATTTTTATATAGGATAGAGGGCAAACGAGCATACGGCTCACGTGATGGTAAGTGACAACCACCGCCAATGATTAACTGGTGCGGGGAAGAAAACTTCTAGTGAAAAATACAATGGTGGATCCCCAAGCATCCTAATGGTGTAGATGGTGTTGGGAGTTTTGCCGCGATGTGCGTTCGTGAAGTTTGGTGGCTTGGATAAATCTGAACAATGCCTCAGAGCACTCCCCGTGGTAGATCGGAAATAAAATGCAATGGGATGCAACATCTCTTCTCCAGTGAATTGAGCCGATCGGAAACACTCTCGGTAAGACTTGGTCGGCCGAAAGAAACTTTAAACAAACGCGATACATCGAAATATAATGAATGGAAAAATAAACACATAGAAAAAATACCAAAAATTAACAATAAAATCAAATGTCAAAAATCAATGTCCACGTAGAAACGAAACGCAATCGTTGACTACAGACGCAAACAATAAACAATGCACGGTCTTTAATCTGTCAAAACACTGTTACGTCGAAGTTTAGCACCAAAACTAAATCTCCCCAAAACGAGGATAAAGCGTTGTACAACTTCTGCAACCGACAAGAGCTCACGATTTTCCGCGCGGATAAAAGAAATGCTACGGTAATACCAACACGTCACAGTATAATTCCAAAAACCAACGACTTTTATCGGACGTAAGTACATACAAAAAGGTCAAAATAGACACTACAACCAAAACACTTAAAACAACTACCGGCTTAATAAAGAAATACTCCGAAAAATTAAATCTCGACGCTTAAAAAATCTCAAATTAAATTCGACAATACCATCATGTGCCAAACCACCGAATATGTAAGTTGTTCGCGCAAAACACTTTCAAGGATTGACGCGAGAGGGCGCTCGGCGCGGTGCATTCATACCGGTTTGACTTTCGGTCGTGCGAAAAACGCCCAAGGGCAGGCAGTCTTCTTTAATCGGTGCTGACGTGAGCACGCGGTCCATTCTGTTAGGGAACTCGGAATAATTCGGCGCGGCCAGTAAATATACGGTCTATCATTGTGACGCGCATTCCTACTGGAGAGCTTCCCGGGACTTATTGTGTCTGACTCAAAACCTGCATAAGTGCATTCGGCAATATTAGCTAGTGCGGCCTCACGATATTCTAGAAATAACTGTTGCAACGCGAAACGGTAGTGACCTTTAATAAACTGTAAACTCCGTGTGCGTTTTGTGTGTTAACCTTATAACCAGCGATAGTTAGTGGCTTCTGTAAGTTAGTAAATCGTACGATAGAGTTAATTGACTGTCAACGTGACGAAAGAAGAAAGTGACTGTGGATAACCTCGAAAGGCCCCCTCAAGTTGGAGCGGTGTCGACGCTCGGGCTGCTGCCGACGGCCAAGGTCTAGGTTCAATCACCATCGGTCACACCCAGATACACACCACATCACCATTCCTTCCCTTGCACTACACAACCACATGCGACCTGACCGACTCCGGAGGGACCAGTCGCCTTGGATAGGTAAGTAAGCTGCATCCAAATTCCTTCCGGTCGACTGGCCGTAGTATAACGCTCCCCCATATATTTTAATGTAATTAGGAATTTCCACGTGGCCACATTGGGGCCCGACCTACGTCTGTTCGGGAAATCATCAGCTCATGGGCCCCTGAAGATTGGATCCTTTAAGGGAGCAGCCGTAGGCCGTAACAAACTGGTAGCAGAGCGCGGTTCCGGGTTCGATTCCCGGTCGATCCCGACTATAGTGTTTGATAAACATTAAACAATTTTGGTGGCAGGGAGCGTTGGTGTGATTGGTTTAATTTGCATCTACAATCACGCCCGTCCGTAATACGTAAAAATATTTTTTTGTACGTAATAATAGAATTATTTTCCTTTGTTGCTTTGTTGCTTGCCTTTTTTTTGATTAGAGGGTAATTTGAAAAGCCGCGCCCTAGGTTGTGCAAGCGGGAGTTTTTCTAGAGATATACGTCATATAGGTAGATGGTTATTTTTACGTAATCGGTTAATTATCGTTGTCGGATAGTTGTAGTGGATTACTAATCGAAGGTTCGATTTCCGAGCTAGGCATTTTTGTTGATCGACCGTGATGTGTATCTTCGTTTATACTGTAATTTGTATTTGAACTAAAGAGTAGTAATTGTATTTGCGTACTTTGAATTTAACTTGATTTCATCGCACTAGTATTTGTTATTTGTTAATTTGATTGTGTCTTTTCTTTTGAGCTAACTTGTATTTGGTTGATACGTAGTAATTCGTATTTGTGTAATTTCTATTCAACGCGATTTGATAGGAACTGCATTTATTAACTGTTAATTTTTGTTGTATTTTTTGTTTGTTATCTGTGTAATCTGTGCTCAAGCCGCGTCGTAATTTGTATTTAATAGTGATGACATCGCCTAAGCTACTGATCCGTTGTCTGCGGACTGAGTTGCGCTGGGCCACAAGCGCCCATGCTTTGATAGGTCGACCGGATAGGGTCCATAACTTGATGAAGCGGTTCGAGCAGGTGGATGCTCGAAGGGCCGCAGTGGAGGAGGCTTACGCTGAGCTCGAGGATTCGGATGTGGAGAAGGGAGTCCTGGACTCTTGCTTTGCGGACTATGAGCAGTTCTTGTGGCTCACGGACGAGTTGATCGAGGCTGAAGGCAGGTATGCCGAGGAGGCGCGTGAAGCTCGGATGAGTAACCTGCCCGAGTCCTCTCTGAAGCAGCTTCAGCCGGAGCTGTTGGGACGACTCCCAGTTCTGAACCTGCCAAAGTTCTCCGGGGTCCTTTCCGAATGGCTGACCTTCGTTGGTCTTTTCGACAGCCTAGTGGACGCCAGGAGTGACTTGACCCCGAGACAAAAGATGGCGTACCTCCTGGCCTCACTGGAGGGGGAGGCCCTGGGCGTCGTCGGCCACTTGAAATTGTCGGACGACGCCTACCAGACTGCTCGGGACCTCCTAGCCAGAAGATACGCCAACATCAGGCGAATTGCGGACGAACATGTTAAGTTGCTTCTAAGCCTCCCGCTGCTTAGTGACCGGGCCAGACTGCGTCCGGACCTGTTGGATCCAGTCTTGGTGGCCTGTAATACGTTGAGGCGGCTGGGTTTACCAGTGGGCGAATGGGCTTTTTTGTTGCTCCGCATCGTGCTGTCCCATCTACCTCTCGACCTGCGAATCCATTTTGAGGAGAGGTACGGCGGGGACGAGGCCTCCTATATTCCGCCCTTCTATGACCTGCTGCGGTTTTTGGAGGAGCAGTGCCGGCAGATAGAGAGCGCGGCGGGCACCGTTGACGACTTACGAGCCGTACCCAGTGAGAGGCTGAGTCCTCCAAGCAAGTCGTCGTCAACCCCCCCCTGCTCCTATTGTCGAGCATCTGATCATCGGGTAACGTCGTGCCCGAAATTATTAGGTAAGCCGGTTCCAGCGAGGCGAACTATCGCCAAGGAGCGCCGCTGGTGCTGGTCATGTCTGGGAGGGCACCTCCAGCGAGACTGTCCGCATCGACGGCCCTGTCTGCATTGCCAGGGCAATCACCATGCCGTTTTGTGCCTGGGTGCGAACGGCATCTCCTCTCGGGGCTCTGCCAGGCCCTCGACCCCCACGGGCGGGGGCGCTCAGCCACGCCCTCTGCAGGGTGACTCTCGGCGCCCGCCGGCCAGCCACCAGGCCCCAAAGTTTGAAAGGAGTCCCTCCCCCGACCAGTCGGGGGGTAATTCCCCCAGGGGCGGGGGTGTCATCACCCCCCCTCAGCGTGTGGAGAGGAACTTCACGGCCACTCATCGGTCCGCTGGACCCTTCTCACTTCCGTTAGCTGAGTGGCCGCGACTGGTGTACCACTGTTCCCCATTTGATGGAGGCGGCCCTGTCTAGCTGCTGCCTTAGTTCCCACCACGGCCGCCTCCACTGAGCCTTAAGCCGTCAACAGTCCACTTGTCAAAATGTTCTGTTGCCGACGGCCTCAGTGAAGGCGTACAACCCGAGTGGCAACTGTTAAAGGTTGTGCTCTATTTATCTCGGGTTCACGCCATGTGGCCTCCCTTTGGTGGTGGGAAGATTAGGGCCCCCCTGGAGCGTTGAATCACGTTGTCAAGGGGTATTAGATTTGGGTTGGTCGAGCACTTATTCAAAAATTACTTGAATTAAAATTAAAAATTGCTTTGGGCTTTCCGCGAAATTTTCCTATTTGTAGCGGTTTAAATTAAAAGAATTGAATTTAATCTACTCCTTTAAATGCTACTGCATGTGTTTTGTACATATATTTAATCACTGTATTTGATTGTTGCGTCTGTTTGCTGAAAGGAAAATTTGAATTCATCTAAAATTGAATGGCGCACTATTTGAAAAATTATCTATATGTTTATGATAGTGTTTAATCCTTTTGCCTTGCGAAGGAGTAGGGCTGTCCCTTACGTTATTGTTTTGTTTAATTTGCAAGTTGACCTATGCGCATCGGTGATTAATTTGGTTGAATTAATTCTGTAGCTGAACATTGATGCTTTTGAAAAATTAGTTGAAATATGAGCATAGGACTACTTGCCTAACAGGCTAGGTAGTTTGGAGATTATCTGATTGAAATCAGCTGCCGCGCTATTTTAGTAAATGATAATATGGTGGGTTGCCTGGCTAGGCCTACTTGTTGAAAATTCATACTAGGGACTATCTGTGCGTTTCGTTCGGCTCTTCACAGACGACGTTCATGTGGAATTTGTGGGTGCTCTCTGCACTGAAGCTTAGGAGGCCGCTCGGGGCCGCTTCGTGTCGCGTCGCTGTTTGCAGAGCTGATCCGGTCGGATTGCGGAACTAATCATATGGGCACAGATAGGTGTTTGAAAGAGGTCGTCGGACTTCTGTCCAGTACAGGACTTGTTAAAGTGCTGCGATGCCCAGGAGGGGCATCCAGTGGAGGCTGACCCTCCTGCTTGCCACATTAGGGCTATTTTTTGAGGCGCTGATTAGGGTTGCAAGATCTGATGGGATGCCTAAGGTGGCCTAGTTTGGTTGTAGAGTCGGTCTTGCAACTTGCCTTCGCGACCTTGTCCCGCTGACCGGTTTGCTCGCGGACCTAAATCCTTATGTCCGGGACGGGGGTTTGTTCGCGCAAAACACTTTCAAGGATTGACGCGAGAGGGCGCTCGGCGCGGTGCATTCATACCGGTTTAACTTTCGGTCGTGCGAAAAACGCCCAAGGGCAGGCAGTCTTCTTTAATCGGTGCTGACGTGAGCACGCGGTCCATCCTGTTAGGGAACTAGGAATAATTCGGCGCGGCCAGTAAATATACGGTCTATCATTGTGACGCGCATTCCTACTGGAGAGCTTCCCGGGACTTATTATGTCTGACTCAAAACCTGCATAAGTGCATTCGGCAATATTAGCTAGTGCGGCCTCACGATATTCTAGAAATAACTGTTGCAACGCGAAACGGTAGTGACCTTTAATAAACTGTAAACTCCGTGTGCGTTTTGTGTGTTAACCTTATAACCAGCGATAGTTAGTGGCTTCTGTAAGTTAGTAAATCGTACGATAGAGTTAATTGACTGTCAACGTGACGAAAGAAGAAAGTGACTGTGGATAACCTCGAAAGGCCCCCTCAAGTTGGAGCGGTGTCGACGCTCGGGCTGCTGCCGACGGCCAAGGTCTAGGTTCAATCACCATCGGTCACACCCAGATACACACCACATCACCATTCCTTCCCTTGCACTACACAACCACATGCGACCTGACCGACTCCGGAGGGACCAGTCGCCTTGGATAGGTAAGTAAGCTGCATCCAAATTCCTTCCGGTCGACTGGCCGTAGTATAACGCTCCCCCATATATTTTAATGTAATTAGGAATTTCCACGTGGCCACATTGGGGCCCGACCTACGTCTGTTCGGAAAATCTTCAGCTCATGGGCCCCTGAAGATTGGATCCTTTAAGGGAGCAGCCGTAGGCCGTAACATAAGTGTTACCTAAAATACACAAACCAAACGCTCCAATACGTCCCATAGTAAGCTAGATCGATTCACCAACTTATAAATTGACTCAATACTTGGCAAAAATATTGTCACAACTGAGAGGACTCACCATTTCTTTAGTGAAATAAAAGACCTACATCTCGCTGACAATAAAACTATGGTCAGTTTTGATATACAGTCACTATTCACATGCTTACCTATTAAAAACTGCATCTCAATTGTAACTAGGAAGCTAGAAGATAACAACATGCCTACAGAATATGCAGTATTACTCAAACACTGCCTCACATCTGGCTATCTATTTTGGAGGGAATAGTTCTACAAGCAAGTAGATGGTGTGGCGTTGGGCTCGCCTGTATCTCCCGTAGTTGCCAACATATTTATGGAGCACTTTGAGGAGAAAGCCCTTCTTACTGCTCCTATAAATCCAAGATACTAAAAGTGATACGTAGATGATACTTTCACAATTTTACCATCTGACAAATCAACTTAACTTAATTCCATAAACTCTAAAATACAATTCGCAATGGAGTTAGAGCCAAACAATTCTTTAGCTTTCCTAGATGTTTTAGTCATCCAAAATCCTGATAACACTATTAGTCACACTATGTATAGGAAAACAACCCATACCAACCGATATTTAAATGGTGAATTGCACCATCATCCATCACAGTTAGCTACTGTGGGAAAATCTTTGTTTCAGAGAGCACAAGGGATCTGTGACAGAAAATATCTGGCCGCCGAGCTTCAGCACGTCAAGCAAGTATTGCATGACAACAAGCTTCGGGTTCCGCGCCTACGTCACAGTGACCGAGTGAAGCCGGCCACAGTCGAGCGTGTGCCTGCTGTACTACTCTATGTGAGAGGAGTCATAGACAAGGTTGGCTACATCTTGAAGCGAGCTTCTATTAAAACATACTTCAAGCCGCCGAAGAAGATTAGTAAATTTTTACCATCAAGTGTCATATCCCTCTACAAGATGCAGGAGTGTACATGTGTGAACCTGGATTATGAATGTGATCTCTCTTACATAGGACAAACAAAAAAATCTATAAAAACCCGCGTGAAAGAACATATAGCTGACTAGAAGCATCGACGTTCCGGGAAGTTTGCAGTTCAAAATCGTCCCCACTAATACATTAGATTTAATAGACCACAAATATTCGTAAAAAAACACCGATTCCTACCCAGGATGATTCGCGAGGCTATTGAATTAAAAAACTTCCTAATTTCAATAGAGCAGATGGATGGGTGCTGCCATCTGCTTGGGATCCTATAATTAATAAAATTAAATCCAAACCCAAGCATACCACTACAAGAAATAATAATCCTTTAAGGTGACACCTTAAGTAAATGTTACCCTGAGGGATAATTAGTCCTCTCAAAAGTATCAAATGATTAAACTTAAAAAAAATCGGTCTGTTTAACTTGTTTTTGGTATAAATACACTTTAAAAGAATTAAAACAAAAAATAAATTAAAAATAATAAAATAACCACATCATTTAATAAATACTGAAATACGATAATAGCACATAGTGTATCGAAAAAACAAAGCGTTGTCTTCAGAACCTAACAAGTGTGGATGTTATTGTATTCTTTTTAGTTTTTTTGTTAATTTTTTTTAACTAAAAAGCATCATCAACCTCCTCAGCTCGTACTACGCGCTAAAATTAACTTGACCTGGCTCGGATGACGTCAGAGCGTACTGAGAGTCCCTATTGAGGCGACAAGGGAGGGGAAGCGCATTCCAGGCGGGTCTCAATCCAGGTCGGTTAGTGGTGCAATATTGTCCTTTCTGATTTGAATGATACGATTTGAATTTCAGGTAAATTTTCATGATATTTAGATATTGTTTGTTCACTTACAGCCTACCAAACGCTTAACATAAGCCTTCCCCATACATTGCATCATAGGGAGGATAATTGCCACACGCAGTTTTTATTTTATTAGTTGTTTTAAGGAACACACTGCTTCTGGTTTGTTTTTCTTTGTCGCCTCTTACGACACCCACTACACGATATGGAGAGCTGGATATTCTTATACTGCTACTACACGTTAATTGTTATTTGTCTTTGTTGCTCAGACAAATAAAGTTATCTTCCTTTTTTATTCCAGGCAGAATCCTATACTAAAAATAGTCTTACCACAGCAGTTGTAGTGTTGTGTCGTAATCGTTCCCGACTCCTAATTCTTAACTGATATCTGATATATTATATTCTAAGAAACGCTACATCGTTTACATCTACTGTAAAGAACATTTACGTAAAATGGCAACTGCTGTATTGCGTATGGTGAGTGATGAGATCCTTTATACATACAATAATGCATTCCATCTTCTTCTCTTATCAGAAAACGCATTTGAATTTTTGTTTCAATCAAGTAAGAATTGGTCTCCCCTTTATTACTTCAAAATTATAATAAAAAAAGAGTAAATGTATTACATAATACTTAAATAATGCAGCAATAAAAATTTAACATTTAACATTTTTCTAGTTCTTCAATATATTTAAGTATCAAAAGTATTCAATCAATAAATTAATACAGTCTATCAAAAGTCTCCATCAAAAAAGTCTACTACTGAACACAGTCCAAATTTGAGTTGTCATCAGAAAGATGCTTTCTTCCATCTCCTGTTTCTATTCCGTCTGTCGCCTCTTAAGACACATACGTAATGCTATAGGATAGTGGATTCTTATAAACCCTCGAGATGATATGGGATAGTGGATTCCTATAAACCCTCGAGATGATATGGGATAGTGGATTCCTATAAACCGTCGAGATGATATGGGATAGTGGATTCCTATACACCCTCGAGATGATATGGGATAGTGGATTCCTATAAACCGTCGAGATGATATGGGATAGTGGATTCTTATAAACCCTCGAGATGATATGGGATAGTGGATTCCTATAAACCGTCGAGATGATATGGGATAGTGGATTCTTATAAACCCTCGAGATGATATGGGATAGTGGATTCCTATAAACCTTCGAGATGATGTGGGATAGTGGATAGAAAATTCACCGTATGAGGCAATTTATTAGGGGCTTATGTCAACCAGTGGAATTTTATACGCTGTAATGTATGAATGAATAATGAACTGTTGTAGAGAAGAACTTAATCAATCAATTAATCAAGTCATTATTTATTGCATTAAATAAATATAATATCATTAATTGCATGCAATATATCATATTGAAAAAATTAAATATATTAATATATACAATAGGTGGTCTTATCGCTCTCAAAGCGATTTCTTCCAGAAAAATTTTAACACAAAGAATGAAGAAGAGAGGTACGTATCTAAACAAACACTTAAATGAAAAACGTCTTTAGTAATAAGGTTCAGGAAAATTTTAAATTACAATCCACAAAAACGTTTGAAGACGTCTAAATCACAAAAAAAATTATATCCGTGTAAAAATTGTTCGAAGGCGTAACAAAAATAAATAGGCACATAATTATTTTTCCATCCCCGGCCGACAAGGACGAGCCTGGAAACAAATTTTTCTCCCCTCGTTAAGCGTTTTCATTCTGTAAGTTATTTATCAAGAAACGACCAACTTGTTTCCGTTGTATCAATATTTTTTTATTACATCCACATGTAAAGAATTATTATTCTAGAGCCAATTAGAATAGCTTAAGGATATTGTATTTGCAATATTCATGTTTCTTTAGATGACAAACGAGCACACAGTTCACCTAACAGTGGACTTCAAGTGACTTAGGCAATTAAAATGCGCGTGGATTTTTAACTATCATAAGACAGTACTTAACTACTATCCCACCTATTGGTAAGTGGCGATGAGATCGAATTTGGTAAAGCACACCGATTTTTTTATAAAATAACGGTAACCAACGCATACACAGTCCACCGGATGGTAAGTGGATACTGTGGCCCATAAACATCTTACATTTGTCCTCAATCAGGAATCAAAATGCAGATACGTTGTAACCCCTGAAGACTAAGATTGAATGCCTTATTTCCAGTAAAAAGGGTGTCCAGTTCTCTACAATCACTACACAAAATACAGCATTAACCTTCTGATAGCATCTGTATAGCAGCAATCGCTTCGGTCTAACCGACCCATTCGTGTAACAATTAAAATTCTGTAGCATGGTTTCACATCGTACAAACGTCGTTATATTACTAAATTTCCTATTTGTAACCGTTAATACTCGTTAATTTTTGCTATAAAATTGAAGTGAAAAACGAACGAACGAAATATATAAAATTGAATTGAATTCACACCTGCGACTCACTTCATACAAATGAATCCACAGTTGTGCTGCCTCTGAAAACTAAAGTGAAATCTCTCACAGCTTGTCCATTGTACTGGCTCTCTTTTCTCGTCAGACTCGATGACAGCATTACACGTATTGCCGTTGGCTACATTGAATATCAATATCATTGGGTATTATATTGGTAGAATGATGTTTGTATGAAAGTAAATAAGTAATTTACACACATTGTGTATACGGATGCAGTGGAACAGTGACTTAGAAATGAGTTGCGACGGTAAATGCCGCGGGTTCGAATGCCACAAGGAACAAGTGGCCTGGCCCACAAATTATTCTTTCGGGTCTATATACTCGTACTTTACTCATAAAATACGTGTATGTTAGTTACCTCTACGATACAGAAAAAATCCCAGTTTGAGGGTAACGTCGTAAAAAAATTCATTCCGGTGGAGTAAGAGAATCCATCATCCCACTCGTTTCGTGGATGTCGTTAGAGGTGACTGTAGGGTATGCTAGGAAGATCACATAGCTTGAAATCATCAGTATGAGCCCTTCACAAGTCCACTACTGAATATGTGTCAATCCCAAGGAATGCCACAAAACACTGATCTGTGTCACCATAACACTGTCTTTAAGTCTTACCATGTTGACATTTCATAATATAGTTGAGGCCAGTCACCCACTTTATTTATCGGTAGGAGCCTGCCACTTAAGAAACTCTCTTCCCCATCGGTTGTTGTTTCTGCGTGCTATGGCCGGCCCATTGCCTCCACCGCTTACTGATAGTTACCGCTTACTGATGGTAAGAGTTTGCTGTGGCTTATAGACATCTACATCTATCTTAGTTTGAGAATTAAAATGCAGATGCGTTGTCAGCCGCGAGGATTAAGTAGAATGCCTCTTTTTCATTAAAAAGGGTCTCCGGTTCGCTACACTTTTACGCTGGTATTTTGTGAGGGTGTGGTCCTACCCTGGTTGAGACGACCCATTTGTGCTACAACTATACTATTAATATAGCTGCAGTATGGCTCTACCAAGTTTAAAAACATATATATAAAGTATAGACAATTTACAATAGAAATTCATTTTACGACTGGTTAGAAAGAAACCTCCGTCCTCAAAAAAAAAACCAAGAAGAATCTAAAGGGCTTTTTTTATACAAACTGCTCACACAGCACAAGAAACGGCTTTATAAAACAGCTTGGGAGCGACCACCTTCCAAGGGCTATTATCAACCTTGTATTCATTTATTTTATAATAATCCTTTTTATACTGTTTTTATTTAATAAAATATATAAACTTGTTAAAATAGAGACCTTGTGTATTTTATTGGACTTGGTTGTAATATCGTATTAACCCATGAAATATTTACTGACTCTGTGGAGTCGAGAAACTAGTATCACTAGCTTTGTTTGTTTCTAATGATGACATCGCTTTTTTCAAATCTGTTTTGCAGTTTAATGCATGACGACGTAACAAGCATCCCAAAATCGTATTCGTTAACTTTAAAAAAGAAACATGGTTTTTTAATGTAAATTTATTGGTTTAGTTTGTCTCAGTAAGTTTTCCCGTTATGCTAAATATTACGGCCAGCAGCTGACCGACTTCATGGAAAAAGGGGTACTCTTTATGATTAACTCTTTCTTCTAAAAGCGGCTACGCAGTAAGTGGACCTGATCGAGCCCCGATGGTTCGACAACAAATGTGATTGACTTCATTATGACGACCAGAAGACAACTGTTCAGTGATGTCTCAGTGATTACAAAGGTAAAAACTGATAGCGATTACCAAATGGTTACAGACACACTGAACCTAAACGTTAAGTTGGAGAGGTCTCGTCTAATAAAGTCAATACGCCGTCCCCCTCGTGCTCTAATCCACAGTCTCGAAATATTTCAAGTCAAGTTACAAAACAATTTTCCGCGCCTAGAAAACTACAATGCAGTTAACGAAATGAATGAGGAGCTCGTGGAAACTGTCGGTCGGAGCCAAGTTCTGCAAGACTTGTTGGAGAAAAACACAAAAACTCTCCGATCACACTCTTTATCTCATGGCTGTTGACGGGAAATGAAGCTGCAGTATTTAATGTTCATGTCACACCTATGCCGCTAGTTGCTTGGAGCACTAAGCTCGTAGTTGCAGCAGTCGTAGCAGCGTCTTCCTAATGATTCCGCCGATCGTGTCAATTGTTTCAAAACCATCCCCAACCAACTGAACTGGAAGTTCACAGTAAATTAAGTAAATTTTCATATGCTTTGTATATGTTAATTAAAAGTGCAAATACGCAATCACTCTGTTTAGCATATTTAGGATAAGTCGAGTCAAAACTTAGGTGTGGTGTAATTTTTTGGAGAAACTCAGTGGGCCGGGAAGAAGTTTTCAAAATGGTAGCACAGCAGTGTCAAGCTGCCATTTTACGCTGGTATGCTGTGAGAGTGTGGTCCTTCCCCAGTCGAGCTGACACAGTCGTGCTACAACTATACTACTAATATAGCTGCAGCATGGCTCTACCACGTAATCCCTTGCGGTTTACAGAAAGATAAACTCATTATCATATCATGGCTTATATTTTATACATAAGTATAACTCGCTTATTTATAACCTAAGTTTTAAGCAAATAAAAGAAGTATATTTTGTTAATGGCACTAATAGTGGTTTTAACTATTATCTTTACAACACATTTAATATCTTTTGAGAAACGCACTTATCTAAATAATTAAGGACATGACCTGTGTATAAATTACTTTTGTATGTCACAGGTTTATTTCCTTGAAAAGCCATCAATTTGTCAATGGATTTCACAAACAGCTACCATGTGAATTAGGTCCCATGTGTACTACGGAAACCTTTGAATATTACCTTTACAAATCTGTCGTATAGATTTCCATCTTTGGTAGTCTATATCTAATTATACAATATTTCATGCGCCCACGGTTTTACCAATTGGGCAAGCTGTTTCTTTGCTATTGTATACATATGCTTTTACGTGGTATAGCCATGCTGCAGTTATATTATTAGTATAGTTGTAGCACGAATGGGTCGGCTCGACCGGGGAAAGACCACGCTCTCACAGAATACCAGCGTAAAATAGCAGCTTGACACTGCTGTGTTTCGCATGGTGAGTGTAGAGAACCAGAGACCTATTTTACTGGAAAAGAGGCATTCCATCTTGGTCCACACGGGTGGCGACGCATCTGCATTTTGATTCTTTGTTGAGGATAAATGTAGATGTCTATGGGCCGCAGCAACCGCTTACCATCAGGTGGACTGTGTGCTCGTTTGTCACCCTATCGTAAAAAAAATTGTTAACTAACCTATGTTTATTTATCTGTTTAGTATTTTATACGTTATTTTTGTAATTCGGTTTACGCCAAACAGTGACTGCGTAGTTTTTGATTATGGACTATTTGACTATGCTTTGTTTGTGGTATTATTATGATATTATACTATTGTGGTATTTGTTTATGGCAGGGGTCGGCAACCTTTTGAGTCAGGTGCTCAAAAATGGTGCATGCGATCAATCGAAAACTACTATACCGGACAGACAGCTGTAAACCACATTTTAAAGAGATGCAAATTCAATCTTTTCCCTGTCTTTTAATCTATGAGACGGTTGTGTTTGTCCGTGGAAACCAATCATTGTTTAAAACTCTAAATAATAAAAGGTATCCTCTGAGACTAAAAGTTCAAAAATCAAAGTCGGTAAAAATGTGGAAAAGTATATTTTGTCTATCCATACCTATCTACAATAAGATACCTAATGATATAAAGAAAGTAAATATTATCCAAAACTTCAAAAAAATCATTAAAATACATTATTAATTATTGATAAATGTTCCTGCACTATTAATGAATAATATCGGAATGATATAGGAGCTAAATAATTTTTTGATATCATATACATATTATTATAATAATAGTATTTGATGTGGCATACTATTATAAATGTTGGCATATTATGATAACCGGATGATACTTATTTTTTATAAATTCAGTTTTATTTACCTTACATTAGCATAAGATGCTGAACGCTGTATGCGTTTGTGTATTTATTATTAATAATAATAATACTTTGAACAGATGAATAATGAAAATTTAACCTATTCCTTTAATTCTATATTTGAATAGATGACTATGCAGTGGCGGTGTAAGAATATATTACAGGTGACAGAAGGAAACAGAAATAGGAGATGGGCAACATCATCATATAGAAACCTACAGTTTCCAATACGACTATAGCTTTATGTTGCACTTTTATAGGCTGTAATAGAATGGATGAAATAAATGAAAAGTATCAATTAAATAAAATGGGAAATTAATTTTTTGACGTAATAATTTAAAATTTCATTTCTCAAAAGTCAGCATGCTTTGTGTTTTTTTTTTAATATAGTACTGATTAAATCAACTCAATCTATAATCGTTTCGCATGAGTTTTCTCTGACCGAATCATCTCCGATAAAGCAACTCCTGCAGGTATCCTCTTTTATTATTTTTTTTTAATTTAATATTACATTTTAATTTAAAAAATAACAATAAGAAATCGATAACAGACCCATCGGTTACACATTTATTTACTCATTTTTATTGTTTTAAAAAACAAGTGAGGGGGTACCAAACTAGGATTTTCTCCTGTATTGGTGGAGGCAGTTTGCAAACGTAGATTTTATTTTTATTTTATTTTATTTTATTTATTAGGTTTACCAGTAATTGTAACAATACTACATCAATGAGTATTTAACAATAACATGTACAGCCAAATGCAAAATTAATTAAGGTAAACACCACATGCACAAATTATTAAGGGTAGTAACATCCAATATTTATAAGTGACTTAATGTGTTCACAATAAATGAGAAAGGATACAATAACACACAGTATATAAATGAAAATTACAAATACTTAATTATAACTCGAATATGTATCAGTCGACAATTCTTAGGTAAGAGTATAGTACCCACACGGAATTAGGCCTAACAGATCCATGACAGAATAACTACAACAACTTTACCTAGCATGACTACTGCAACACCATTATACACAATTTTATTTCTAACAATTAAAAAAAGAAACGATTTTACTTTTTACGCTGATGTTAGCTAATTAGTTTTTCATCTTTAAGATCATTATCTGTATTCCTGCAAAGCAACGTTTGATTCTATACCTTGTTTTATCTTTTAAACAATTTCAAAGGCCTTGTTTGAGGATGCTTTTGTTTGAATTAACTTTGTAAGTGTGAACATGCAGACTGCGGTTGGCGCTTTTGTATTGTCTAACTTGACTAAACTGTTTCCCGAAAATGTGTTCTACCTCTGGAATATTACTAACTAAAATATTTTAGTTTAAAATTCATGTGCTTCAAAATATTTTACTATACATATAATGTTTTATGGAAAAGTTTAATGAATTAATAATTGATTTAGGTACTTAGTTGTCACACAAAAGACAATTTACAAATAAATGTTATCAAAAATATAAAACAAAAAAAAATCAATATACACAAATTCATTGGGTTGTAGCAATGAAAAGGCATCCGATTCAGCATGATTCTGTGGCAAAAAAAAAATTAAGCAAAGTGCACAGTTTCAAATATTAACATGAGTTCAAACTTCTATATCAAAATGATAAATGGTTTAAAAAGGCTTTGTTTTATTCAAAAAATAAAGGAATATTAAAACAATATATTTTTTCTTTATATTGCCAGCTTGGAGATATTTTTTATTCAAAAATGTACTTTAACATTTCGTAGCGCTATTGTTTATGTCGTAATGATATTACATTTGACTTTTAATCAACACAAAGCGACAAATTAATGTCGACGACATACGCAGAGGTTTCAAAGTGGATTAGGACAAAGCCCTTTTGTGTTACTTACTTATTGTTAGTCAATGGTATAAAATTGTAGGTAAGTAATGTTTTTGCTGCCTTCCCAGGATTGAGTATTATTGAAGCCCTAGTTGAAATGATATTTTTTATAGAATATGGGTGACAACCGACCACACAGTCCACCCGATAGTAAGTGGATACTGAGTACTAAATATCATCTACGTCTATTCCCGAATAAAAACCAAAATTCAAAACCATTGTTACTTTTAAGTACTGAGATAGAATGCCTCGTTTCCAGTAAAAAAAGTTCTGCGGTTCTCTAAGCTCACAATACAAAATCCAAGGATTCACCTTCTATTTTACGCTAGTATTCTTTGAGAGCGTGGTCCTACCCTGGTCGAGCCGACCCTTTCGTGCCATAACTACATTACAGCAGCAGCGTGGCTGTACCAAGTGACCAGACTATTACCTAATTGACTTCCAAACATGTATTAACAACTTTTGGAAATTATTCTCGAAAATTATTTAACTTTCACTCCATTGTATTTTCATCTTCATTCATAACACTACCATAAGTTGTATCACTTTCGTTAGGTATTTGAATATATGATATCTTCAATAATAAGCATTCTCATTCCAACCCGGTTTAACGTAAAATTGCCACACATACGTCGTATAATGCCACATCCAAGCCGCACATTACGTGCCAGCACTCGCAAACCGGAGACAACGCGGGAAGGAACTTACAATCACTGATACATTATTTGTGAATGCGGACTGCGTGTAACTCATAATTGTGCGATTGCTGAATTTTAATAAGATACGTGATGAAAAATTTCCCCCGATTTATTTTTCAAATCTGCAGTTGTTTCTGTGAACGATTCGATAAATTGCTGAATATTTGTAATGACTAATTATATTTTTGGAATCTAATCGGGCTTTATAAGGGTTTTGCTTATTTTTTAAATAAAAAAAGGTTAAAATGAGCGAAGAGTCATCTGATGGTAGATTGTACTACTGCGTATAAACACTTTAGAATATTGCAGAACGTTCGCTGTGGCTAGTTACTAGTAAAAAGTGTTTCCGATTCTTAATTCGAAAGCTTAATGCTATTATTTTGCACTAGTGGTCTTTTAAATTATAAACGAAAAATGTAGCCATGATATCCCTAGGCTAAATAATGTGTAAAAAATCCTTGGAATTACTTTTAAGGTTATTTAAAAACAAATTGACTGGTCTTCCCTACCTCCTATTTTACTAGACTGCACTCAAATCCCTTATAGTAACAAGGTTAAAAACCTGGGGTTGTATCTCGACTCTTGTATGCCTTGGACCTCACAGATTAATGAGGTTAGTAGAAAAATGTTTGCTGCTTTAAGCTCTTTACGTAGATTACGTAATTTTCTTCCCACAGTAACTAAAGTTACGCTCGCCCAGTCTCTACTTCTACCTATCCTTGACTATGCTGACATATGCTATCTTGACATTACCGAGGTGCAGCTTAATATACTTGAGCGCATTCAAAATTTATGTATTAGATTCATATTTGGGCTTCGCAAATATGATCATATCTCTGAATTTCGCAAACAGCTCAAATGGCTGGCGATCCGCCTTCGCAGGAATACTCAAATTCTCTCCACTTTGTATGGCGTGCTGTTTAATCCTTCCACTCCTCATTATTTAAAAGACCGTTTCCAGTATCTTTCCCTTACCCATAATCGGTTCCTTCGATCCTCTGTCAATCTTTCTCTCTCTACTCCTTCGCACTCTTCCTCCTTTTTTAAGAAATCCTTTACTGTAACTGCTGTACGTTTGTGGAACTCTTTACCTCTCCACATTCGTCGTGCTCAATGTCTTCATTCTTTCAAAAGTCTTGTTAAATCGTATTACTTAGAACGCTATTAGATAAATCACTTTTCCTTTATCGTACTCTTTTCATTTAATCTATTATATTATATCATACATAGTCTTCACTTGCTTTTATTTGTATGTATTTTCATATTTTTTATTTTTATTTTGTACGCTCCCCTCTATTTTTAACTATTGTTTACATCAGTTCTCTACACTAAGGTTGTCTGGAAGAGTGGTAAGACCGCCTGTTGTACATTTGCTAATTTAGATTTAATTGTATTCGTTTTTGTTTTGTTTTTTGGTGTACAATAAAGAGTAAATAAATAAATAAATAAATTGTTACGTAACTTACAAAAGATTTTGCAAAATTAAAAATTAAAACTTACTTACTTACTTACTTACTTATCTTCACGCACAATCCCTGACGGGGTAGCCAGAGAGAACAGATCGCCAAGTGTCACGATCCTTACATATCTCTTTCGCTTCTTTCAGATTCATTATATTCTTCATACATGCACGTCTAGGTATCCGAGTACTCTTGACCCTACCCTCTTCGAGCAATTTGCTCACATGGTCTTCGAAAGTTAGTCTCGGTCTACCTCGACACCTTTTAATATTAACTTTCGCGCTATATATTTTCTTCACCATTCGGTCTTCACTCATTCGCTCAACGTGCCCAAACCACCGAAGCACGCCCTTATCAATTTTTGTGATAAGGTCATCTTTCAAACCTGCCATATTGCGAATCTCTTCGTTTCGCTTTCGGTCGGCCATAGTAACGCCGCACATTTTACGAAGAGATCGCATCTCCACTGCATTCAACTTACTTTTATGCTTCTTCTGGCATACCCAGGTTTCGCTGCCATATAACAAAGTCGGTACCAACACTGCGTTATGTATTGCAAGGCGTGCACTCTTCGCTACGCCTTTCCTTTTGACTAACGCAGTCAGGGCACCATTGACTTTGTTCCCGGCAGCGACACGCCTGTCCACATCTAAATCACATCTTCCATCCCGGCTAAAAGCACTCCCCAAGTATACAATTTCATTTACCTGTTCTAGACATTCCTTACCCATATTTCACACTTCGTTCTCTCTTCGTCCCTTTCAAATACCAGAACCTTAGTTTTATTAGCATTCAAACGGAGACCTTTAATTTCACATTCCTCTTTCATACACGTGACTAATGCCTGCAGTTCTGCCTCTGATGGTGCAATAAGCACTGCATCATCAGCATACAGCAGACAATTTACTTTTATGTCACCCAATTTCACACCCAAACAGCTATCTTTCAGCTTTTGTAAACAGCTGTCGAGATACAGTATGAACAGCCAGGAAGACATGACACAACCCTGTTTTACGCCCGTTTGGACGCTAAACATGGGTGACAGGTCATGCCCTACCCGCACACAGGCTTTACAGTCACAGTAAAGAGACTGCACAGCCCTTAGCAATCGGCCATCCACACCATACCCCGGCAACAGTTCCCACATTTTCTTCCTTACAACCTTATCAAATGCTTTCTCAAGATCCACAAAAGCACAGAAAATCTTCTGGTTAACAGCCAAAAGCTTTTCCGTGATCATACGGAGAGAAAACATTTGATCCGTGCATCCTCTTCCAGGTCTAAATCCGCATTGTGCCTCCCATAGAAATCTTTCCGATTTCTCTTGCATCCTACGTGTCAAAACCTTCGAGTAAACTTTACTTGCTAAACTGGTCAAGCTGATCGCCCGATAGCACCCGCAGTCAAAATGTGAACCTTTACCTTTATATAAAGGCACAATGACTGCGGATCGCCAATCATCCGGGACATCCCCCGTCCGCCAGCACAAATTGCACAGCAGATGAAAGCTGTCCCAGACGCGAGGCCCACCATACTTGACCATTTCAGCAGTAACTCTGTCTAGTCCCGCAGCCTTACCACATTTCAAACTTCGAATCGCACGTTCAATCTCTTTCATACTGATGACCTCAGTGTCATCGAGGTCCGGGTCTGGCGTGCCAGTCACGGCGTCATCCCCGGATCCCTCACTAAGATCATCACACGCATACATTTCTCTATAAAATTCGCTCCATCGCTGCATGACGTCCGATTTTTCTGAGAGGACGTCATTAGTTCTCGAAAGCACTTTGTTCATTCTTAAGGCCGTCGCACCACTTCGGGTCCTTCCAACCTCTTTCCAGAAGAGTTTGGAGTTCTCCTTAAAGTTGTGCGACAACCTTTCATCCGCTTCCATTCTACACCTTTCACGCACTTCCTCAATCAATGCTTTCGTGTGAACTTTCTGCAGCTTATATCTTTCTTTCATCTTCTCTCTCATATCCTTATCATTACTAGAGGCCAAATAGTCTAACCATGCTTTCTTCTTCTTCTTTACAGCTTCTTTCACTTCATCATTCCACCATGCATCTCTTCTTTTACTACTGCCTCTTTTTATTGTTCCACACACTTCTTCCGCTGCACTTACCATTCCGTCCCTAAGGTTCTGCCATGTTCTTTCTACACATTCGTTTCTGCCATCGATGGTGTCAAGCTTTTCGGCTACCCTCGCATGATATTTGTCCCTAGTATCCGCTTCCTGAAGCTTCCAGCTTCGGATGCGACAGACCGACTGTGGTTCTGTCACTGTCGTCCGGTAGCGCCAACCCGCGAACAGACCCCTAAATCTAGTAATCACTAGATAGTGATCCGTTCCCAGGTCAGCACCCCTGAACACTCGCGTATCCATAACCTGTTTTCGCAGTCGGTCATCCACCAGGAACAAATCGATCATACTTCTCTCATTCTTTCTTTCTCTAGTATACATATGGATTTTCTTGTGATTAAACATAGTGTTTGTCACAAGAAGACCCTTTTCCTTGCATACCGCCA
This sequence comes from Parnassius mnemosyne, assembly GCA_963668995.1. NCBI lineage: Eukaryota > Metazoa > Arthropoda > Insecta > Lepidoptera > Papilionidae > Parnassius > Parnassius mnemosyne. The sequence goes on along the minus strand of CAVLGL010000093.1, from coordinate 1,855,359 downwards.
GTATAAGCTTGCCAGCATCATTAACCCTTTTATCGCCAAACTTTCCAAGTACCGACTCGTACCCTGGTCGAGCGGTACCAACCCATCCATTCAAATCACCACATACAACAACCCTTTCGTTTCCCCTAGCCAAATCTAGAACTTCTCTTACATTCTCCCAAAACTCCTCCAGCTCAGCCCTGGACGACGAAGCCACCGGCGCATAAACAGCCAAAAGGAATAACTTCGTCAGTCCCAATTTAAAGCGAACCCAGAGAAGTCTTGAGTTCACAAACTTATATTCAGTCATAACATCGACCAACCGAGAAGACAGCAGCACCCCCACTCCCTGGCAGGCGTTCTCGCTCTCCGGGACTCCGGACCATAGAGCTAACGCCCCGCCAGGGAGCTCTTCAGTACCACTGCCCTTCCGTTTGGTCTCCGACATACACACGACATCTAATTCTCTTTCTTTCATTATTTCGATCAACTCATTCGTCTTATCTCTCATGCCTCCTCTAACATTCCACGTGCCAACTCTGCACTCCGTCCTCCACCTTCCGCCGTGTCGGGCTGTGCGTGACGGGTGGCGGTCCCCATCGCCGCTTTGCGCGCTGCATTCCACACCAACGGGGACGAGCTGGTGTGCGTCGCCTTGGGGGGACGCCCTAACCCTCGTTGACATGGGTGCGCAGCTGAGTAGAATTGCAGCCCTGAAAAGGGCTGGCAGGGGTCGCGACGTGCACGCTTCTACAATGAATGAAAAATTAAAACTAATAAAGATAAATGTATTGCAAACCATAGAACCATAGTTCACCACACATTCTCTTAAGAAAGTGGAACTGTGTGACATGGCAATCACAAACCACTGCACACATTGAAAAAAATGTCAACTATGTGGAGAGACTTACCCACCACATATTCCAAAGAGAAAGAGGCAACTGCGCAAGATCTACGCATTACAAAAGGCAACTGCATGCAGGGGGCGTAGGCCACACACGTTGCAAATATAAAAAGAAACTGTATAAATATCTCACACATTGCAAAAACGGCATCACACAAATTCCAACAGTCATTTAATCGTCTCGCCCGGATAAAAATATTCGCGTGACATGGCTCACCACTCGCAACGAAAACTGAACAAACGTCAGATATCCATTTGCCCCGCCAAAGCACCATGTGCTTGGCGGCCGCTTGAATTGTCTTGCCGCAAGATTAGCCGATAAGTTGCAGGCTGTAGCAGTGTAGCCTCGAACTTACCAGACCATGTCCAATTAGCCGTCATGACACCTTCCTCATTGATCATTGTTTTAGCGACATCTACGAACCTCTCGACATCAAACCCTAATTTTTTCGACTATATAATAGTCGGAGTAATCTGTAACACTTTTAAAGATGTTAGAGTATAAAAAGGCTACTTATTTTTTTCAATTCACAGCACGTTAAAGTTAAACATTTATTTATAGGTACATCACTATACATTTTGAACTTTAAAATGTAGCCTGATGATAAGTGGATGCTGTGGCCCATAGACATCTACGTTTATACTCTATTAAGAATCAGAATGCAGATGCGTTGTCAATCCTGAGGACTAAGAATGCTCTTACCAGTAAAAAGGGTCTTCATTTATCTACACTCACCATACGAAGCATTAAGCTGCTTTATGACGCTGGTATTCTGTAAGAGCGTGGTCCTACCCCCATCGAGCCGACCCATTTCTGCTGCAGTCATAATATAGCAGCGGCATAGCTCTGCCATGTAAAAACGTAAGCAAGTGTGTATTCAAATGTAATATAACCAACATTCAATGGATTGAAAGTTCGTTCGTCTCATATTTTTTTTTAAACCATTCTATAGTATTTTTGTAATGTTTGCATGATGTGTAGTGGCGGTTAAGAATATCCTATACCCCATATCTTGCCGTCGGTGTCGTAAGCGGCAACAGTGGAAAAGAGCCAGGAGATGGGCAGCAGCATCTTCCCTAATAAAATCAATATTACAATAAAAAGTGCGGTTGCCAACATGCTCGCAAAGCGTAACGATTAAGGAAAATATCCCCGCATGATGAAAGTAACGAAGAGATGCCCCCCAGTCCCCGGCGGCCTCGCTATTCCTGGCTACGGTGGCGACCATGGTAACGCCAGGGCAGGGGGTGCTAAGAATCTCCGGTGGAAATGCAGTTGCCACCTAAGACAACTCGACATGGCAACTTATAACGCACGCATGTGAGTGTGTCGACGTGGGTTGCGTACGCTATACTCAAAATCACCAAACGGTATTCGTTAAAGGTCATACAGGTTCACGCACCAACCTCGGCACATCCCGATGAGGAGGTAGAGGAAATGTATGAGGATATCTCTAAAGCCATGTATTTCTCCGAAACCCATTATACGGTGTTAATGGGAGACTTCAATGCAAAACTAGGTACAAGAGAGAACGGAGAGCTGAAGGTAGATAAATTTCGCATACGGCAACGGGACACAAGGGGCCAGCAGCTGGCCGGCTTCATGGAGAAAGAGGGACTCTTTGCGAAGAACTCTTTCTTCCAAAAGCGGCCCTACAGGAAGTGGACCTGATCGAGCCCCGACGATTTGACAAAAATGAGATTGACTTCATTATGACCACCAGACGACAACTGTTCAGTGATGTCTCAGTGATTGCGAGGGCAAAAACTGGTAGCGATGGTTAGAGGCACACTGAACCTAAACGTTAAGTTGGAGAGATGTCGTCTAATGAAGTTAACGCACTGTCTGCTTCGTCCCAAAACCTTTCAGCTCGAGTTATAAAACCGTCTTCAGTGCCGAGAGGAATGCAATGAAGTGTACAATATAATGAGAAGCTCGTGAAAACTGTCCATGCGGTCGGAGCTAAGTTCTGCAAGACCCGTCGCAGAAGAACACAAAAGCTTCACCACTTCATTGGAAGAACTTTTCAAGCTACTGGACTGGAAAGTGTACGGTATTAACATCAATGACGAGTACATCACTCACCTCCGATTTGTCGACGATATAGTCATTATGACACAATTGCTATAGGACCTAAGCACCATGTCCAATGACCTCAATAGTGTCTCCCAACGGATACGTCTTAAGATGAACATAGACAAAACAAAACTCATATAGATCGAAGAACCGTCAACCAATGGGGAAAAAAGGTTCTCGACTGGCTGCCTCGTACCGGCGGACGAACTGTAGGGCGTCCTCCCACTAGATGGAGTGACGACTTGGTAAGACGTGCAGGAAGTCGATGGATGCAGGTGGCTCAGGACCGAGCTTTGTGGCATTCCTTGGGGGAGGCCTATTTTCAGCAGTGGACTGATGAAGGGTTGTTATGATGATGATGATGATGATATTATTAGTCAGGATTGAATTTCACTTTAAGTCATTTGGAATAATCCTTTCATTACTTTTTTCAATATCAGACAGTATGATGTCATTTTCTAGATAACATTTTCTAGACATTTTTTTATTTTATTTTAAATATTACAGTAGAGCATAAAGATTTTCTCCTGTATCGTAGAGTTAGTTCACAGACATAAATTGTACAATAACAAACATAGCCCTTAGTACTGCAACTTATTGCTAAGACCTTGCGTCACGGAGATGTCGGAAGATTCTAGTTATGAAAACACTTAACTACTTTTTTTTCTCATGAGAAATAAATAGTAGTTATTTTCTTATTCAGCTCACAAGAGCTTATCTGTTATATAAAACTCTTGCGTAAAACTTACATAAATGTTTACGTGGTGCACGACTGTAACGACACAAAAGACGACACGTAGCTGGCAGATACAGTTTCCATCAGATTTTAAATGAAAACTATATTTTTGTTCAATTCTAGGGTATGAGTTCGTAATTATACTCTGTTTTCTCTGTAATTGAAAAGAGAACAATTTTTACATACGGTTACGATTATGTGTGCATCAATAGGCACATAATCGTATCCTTGTTTAAGAATCAAAATGCCTCGTCACCTATAAAAAGATCCCGATTCTCGTTACTAAAAACACATAGCAAAGCAACATTATACTGATATGCTACACATCAGCGCTACCAATTTTGATAGTGCATGTTCTTCCCGTGTAGCGGCGGTGCAAGTATATCCACTCCCCATATCATCCCGTGGCTGTCGTGAGAGCATCTCCTTTATAAAAACAATTTTGTTTATAACCCGAGTTTCATGCTTGAGAACTAAAGCAAAATTCCCCCTAACAGGAAATCTTTGTGTGAGTACTATGTTCAGCAGTGGACTTTTATATCCTGTAATAGTATGATGGTCTTCCCAGGTCCAGCCAAACCATTTGTTATTCGTTGTCTGCCGACTGTGTCAACATTTAACATAGTTACCACGCTTGGCAGGTGGATTGGCAACCGCAGTTTTTATTATTTTTTTAGTTGTTATTAGGAAGAGACATGGGGCGACTGGTCCATCTGTTAACCGTGACCAGCTCTTGCGCCATTTATGTCATCTCACGTTATTATTTTAGCGACAGCATAAGCTGAATAAGCTTCATTTCTCAAACGCGCTATGAGGAACTAACTTTAAATATAATTTGAAAATAATAAACGAGTCAATACTTTTTAATAAGTGTTAAATTTTTTGTTTTTTTAATTTTTGTTATTAATTTATTGATGTGTATTTAAATACCTAATCCGAGTAGTGGCGGGTAAGAATACTCACTACTCCATATCTTCCCGTGGGTGTCGTAAGAGGCGACAGAGGGAAACTCAGGAATAGGATGTGCAGCAGTGTCTTTCTGATAACAGTAAAACAACAATAAAAAACTGCGGTTGCCTACCCGCTCGCCAAGTGTGGCAACTATGGCAATATAGTTACCACACTTGGCGCCCCATGTTGCCCCCCCCCCCCCATGATAGTAACGAAGAGACGGCCCCCCAGTCCCCAGCGGCCCCGCTATTCCTGGCTACGATGGCGACCATGGTAACGGCGGGGCAGGGGTGCTAAGAATTTCCGGTGGAGGTTCGGTTTCCACCTACAACGACTCGATCTGGCAACTTATAACGCACGTACCCTGAGGACTGACGAGAAGATCCTGGAGCTGGAAGAAGAGATAGATAAATTGCGCTGGAATATCATAAGATTATCCGAGGTCCGAAGAGAGGGGGAGGACACGGTAATCCTCGAATCTGGCAACTTGTTCTATCATCGGGATAGCGACCATCTTTCCCAAGGAGGTGTCAGATTTATTGTCCACAAGTCTCTCGTTAACAAAGTTTTAAATATTGGAATTGTGTCGATGAGGGTTGCGTACTCAGAATCACCAAACGGTATTCACTGAAGGTCATACTCGTACAGGTTTACGCACCAACCTCGGTACACCCCGATGAGGAGATGGAGAAAATATATGAGGATATTTAATAGAATCAGGTGTTACTTTGCGAAAGTTCATTATAACTATGCCGGAAGTTGTTGGGCGCACTAAGCTCGAAGTTGTTGACGAGTATGTTTAGTTGGGACAAATAGTGCGAGTAGGTAAGTCCAACTTCGACTGAGAGGTCAATCGACGGATTCAACTCGGTTGCGCAGCGTTCGGGTAATTACGACACATGTTCTCGTCAGGTATACCTCAAAACTTGAAAACAAGACTGTAAAACCAGTGCGTGTTGCCAGTGATGATCTATGGTACTGAGACGTGATCCTTCACTGCTGGCAGGATGAAGAAGCTTAGAATCGCTCATCGAGCTGTGGAAAGGGCTATGCTCGGAGTTTCTCTGCGTGATAAACTTAGAAATGAAGATATCCGTAGTAGAATCAGAACGACTGACATAGCCCAACGGATTAGTAAGCTGAAGTGGCACTGGGCTTGTCATATAACTCGAAGAACCGACATCCGATGGGGAAAAAAAGGTTCTCGAGTGGCGGCCTCGTACCGGCTGACGAAGTGTAGGGCATCCCCTTACTAGATGGAGTGACGACCTGGTAATATATGCAGAAAGTCGATGGATGCAGGTGGCTCAGGACCATTTTGTGGCATTCCTTGGGAGATGCCTATGTTCAGAAGTGGACGTGTAAAAGGCTGTAATGACGATTATGATGATGAATCACGTGTATGGCGTAGTTGCAATAAATATTTCTTTCTTTTCTAGTGTATATTTGCGTGTCATTGCACTACTTGTGCAAACTTTCCCACGCCACTGTCGTTTAGTACTCACAACTTATGCCGCGTTTTGTTCATTAATTGAACTTCAAGTCGACGTACATTCACGTAATATGAAGCTATTCGTCGGAGTAAATATAACAGTGTGTTAATAAAGACGCTTCTCTTCCGCGTAGTAACCTTTGATACTGCAGAGATGTTGGCTAATAAACTAAATATTTTATGGCATTGGTTGGTTTTTATTACTGAACATGCATGAAACTAGTAAAGTGGAAAGTGAGATTATAAAGCCATCGTGTTCTATTCTTCGACACATGATCCAACCATTTGAAACGAAGATATAAAAAATAAACTTTATTTGCCATTCACACACGTAAGAAAATAAATCGATAATTAATCTATCGAATCATCGAATTAGATATCGATTCTTATGAGAATGAAAATAAAAAAATAATTAAAAGCAGTCATTTTCATGTTAATATTAATGGTTTGTTACAATATATTTTTTATTAAGTCTTCATTTTAATAAAATATACAATAAACTAAAATAAAGCATTAATCTAAAAAAATATGTCGATAATAATAAGTACTTGAACTAGGAGAAACCCGTATGTATGTAAGGTGTATGTGCTAATAAATACTTTTATTTATTTATTATATGAAAAAAAGAAACAATTAACAATGAAATTGCATTAAGAAAAACACATATATTATAATAGTTCTGTTCTAGGTTATTATTCTAGATATTATGTCGACACTTTATTTTTATATTTATTACAGGAGAGATCAACTCTTCGCTAGACAATATGTATGTCACACTCAACTACATATATATGCATAAAACCTATGTGATATGAGAATGAGTGTGCATAAGTGCAAGCTGTTTTACTGCACTTTGGAACATCCGGGATCTTGGATTTAAAATATCTAAGCTAGGGCTTTACATGGATATCTCGTGTTAAAGTCTCTCACTCTCACTATTCTAATGTCTCTCACTATAACTAAAGATTAAGACTACATTTTTACATAAATAAGTAGGGTGAACAAATGACTTAAGCTTATTGAAGAATGCTACAGACAGACAGAGATTTTTTGAAGCCCTTAGTGGATTAATTTGATTAAAAAATAATAATCATGCAATTAAAAAATAAGCAACATTTCCGTATCAACATATCCGAACATGTTTGCAATATGCTACATTTTATGGATTCATTTAAAAAATTACATTGAATTTATTATACGGAAATAAATAAAGGAATGTAAAAAAAATCTATGCATATGAATGCCATATTCTAATGTTAGTGCCACTTACTTTATTTTTGCGTCCTTTATCAGCGACGTCCCTTTTGTCAGGCAATTATTTTGAGTGCTGTAGGTACTCATAACGTATAATTGGCAAACTGAGAGGACATTAGAAGGTGAATGTTACAACTTGCAATGCATCTCTTTGAGCACATTCTAGTGGTAGCAGTGTAGCTTTAGCTGCTACTCCTTAAGAGGTTATACAATAGGTTATCGGTTTCTAGAGTATAGATAAATACACAAAACAATGCCTGAGTGGTTTGTTCCTTAATGTTTTTCACGTTATTTAAATCTTTTTTTAATTTTTTCTACTTTTAGTAATACCTATATTTGGTTTATTCCTTGCTAAATTAATTAATATAAAATATAAATTATATTACAAAATTAAACTTTGGACCTCTTATTTTCCAAACAAATTAACTTCCCCGGCATGTAATTTTTCAAATATTTCAGCTCGTTTCAAAATGGTGCCGCCCTGTTGGCAAAAAGGTTAAAAATGCTGTAACCTTTCAGACACAACGTCTATATTAAGCATTAGTTTACGGACTCCCCTGCACAGGGTATCTGTCCAGTTTTTAAATTTATAATTATATCACCATATCTTTTTATTTTGTACGTGGTAGAGCCATGCTGCAGCTATATTAGTAGTATAGTTGTAGCACGAATGGGCCGGGGAAGTACCACGCTCTCACAGAATACCAGCTTCTTGTTTCGTATGGTGAGTGTAGAGAACCGGAGACCCTTTTTACTGGAAAGGAGGAATTCTATCTTAGTCCTCACGGGTGACAACGCATCTGCATTTTGATTCGCAAACGAGAATAAATGTAGATGTCTATGGGCCACAGCAACCACTTACCATCAGGTGGACTGTGTGCTCGTTTGTCACCCTATCCTATAAAAAAAAAACTAAAATGACAATTTAAATTACAGTCCACCTGATGGTAAGTGGCTAACGCAGACCATGGACTAACTGCAGCCAACACAAATAATTTTAACACAAAAAATAACTTTCATACAAAGAAGGCCAGATGCGTTGTCACACCTGAGGGTAAGATGGAATGCCTGTTATTAAACCAGCTCCGTATATACTTCAGAGTGGAATACAGCAATGCAAGGAATGTTATTTGGCAGCCGATATAGATACGGTTAACAAACACAGGTAAACAAACGGACAGACGGTTGGCAGAAAAGGATGTTCTAAGTGGTAAAATTTAATAATCTTTGTATATAAAATAACTTGATCCTTGTTAGCACTATCTGTTACTTATTAGCCCTTTCTATCACTATTTAGTGATAGGAAGTGCTTGTAGTTTATTTATTTTTTGGTAAAAAGAAAAATGTTTTCATCAGATAATTTCATGCCGGAATTGCATGATATACTGACCCAAGCGCGTTTTTTCGTACAAAGCTAAAACAGACCAATAAGCCTTGAATTTTGTTTGATAAATTATTAGTCCTAGCAGGCAAAGGTTAACGATTTCATGACTTGATCAGATAAAGACGAAGCGTATCCAATAATTGTTTTGAGTATAAAATATCACAATTATAGACTGAAGGAAGTAAGGAAACCATAATCATCTTTGAATATTTAGAATAAGTAATAGTATATTTAGTTAGCGAATTGTATATATAGGGTATAGCGTACTTTAAGTGCATAAGTAAGCTTCCAGTAGTTGACTTTTATGTGTTGATAAAGAAATAGTACGTAGTTCTATCTGTAGTTCCGCCTATTTTACTTTGTATTTTATTTGTTTTTATAGAATAAGGGTGACAATGGAGTATACCGTCTACCTGATGGTAAGTGGATGCTGTAGCCTCCACGAGAATTAAAGGATGCGTTGTCACCCAACATGTTAACATGGATTGCAACGTTGCAATTATAAAGGATGTGTGGCAAAGTTTTAATAAAAAAAATTAAATATTTTATGTTGCCTTTCAAAGAGTATTCGATCAATGAGACAAAGCCGGAACGATTCATAAAGAAAAATGCTAGGCATCAATAACGAAGAGTTATAAACGACGGGTTTATATGACCAAATTATTATGAACCCTTTAACGGAACAACGTTTCCTACTTGGGATAGTTCACAGTTCAACCTCGGGCGGGTTGAGAGTTCAATAGATTATGGCAGTTTTCAGCTGACCGTAGCATGGATTTGAGGCTTGCCCACTTAACAGGTAATTGCCAATATCTGTTAAGTGGAAGATATATACGAAGACTTAAGTGAGCTTATGTGATTCGTGCTCCCAATTAATACGTATATATATATATATATATATATATATATATGTGTGTGTGTGTATATATATGTATATATGTATATATATGTATATTTATATATTTAAGGTAATCAAAGACCACTGTTATCAAATTTTAGAAAAAAAAATCCATGTGTTTAGGATAACATATAGCCTAGATCACTCCTGGTACTATCTTCTATTTGTTCGAATAAGTTTCATTACAATCGGTTCAGCCATCCCGAAGATTAGCCCGGACAAACAGACAGACAACATTTAAAAAAATAGTTATTTATTTCTGATTGGCATATAAACAATCCCCTTAGCTCAATTATAGTTATTTATACGAGTATAATATCAATTAATATCGACTCTGCAGTATCCATGATACTGGTCAGTATTTGTCTCCGGCCGACTTGTCGTCGTCACTAGAATTTGGGCAGCAATGATGCACAAAAATTAAATTTCAACATAATTGACTGCTTAGTTCATTTTTAGTCAAGCAAATATCAGTTAATGTGTTTTTCTATCAAGATATTTTCAGTAGCAGCTAGGAGTCAGAAAGTTGACGATGTTTCACCCCCGTGCCCCGCAAAACACGCAAATCCGTTGATCTTTCGCCTGATCTTTCTCCTTTCGTATTCGTAACATCGGACTATGACAGTGCGAGAATAGAGAGTGCACTTGTGTTTGCGCATACACTCGGGCACTATAATCCTACGCAGTGGGCTAGTCTCCCTAAAGGCTAGCCGCGGTGACCTAAACCCGGCCTGGAGCATATTACTATTAAGTTACGTGACGGTAATATGGTCACCTTAAGCTTAGTCACCCTATAAAAACAAGCCTAGGAGGAGGACAGAGACCAAAACACGAAGTCGTATACTGTTACTAATATATTAAGAAAAGAAAATACCAAACAAGCTTTAGCAATAATTAGGAGCACCTAGAAAAATAAACCTAAAAAATACTAACACACAATACATACTAAAATCGATTAAACTTTTACTAAAATGTCAACTGTCATAAACGGCTTCATAGTATTATAAGTATTGACAACGTGATGCTAAATTATTGTTGGCTTTAACATCTTTGAACTTTTCCATAAAAGAGCTAAAATAAAAGCTTCCACAATTTCTTTTATGGCAAATGTTTGATTGCAAACTAAAAGGCAGAAGTTGATTCAATTTGCTGTTTGTGTTACAGACGTGGGAAATAGAACGTTCGTTTTTCATCGTTGAGTGGATTTATTTTGGAACTAGAACAGAATTTATCGTAGAACAGAGAACAAATATATCAGCTTATAATTTAAATAATAATAATAATAATAGTCATTTATTTCAGCCTTTTTACACCCATTACAAATATCAATAAATGTTAAATGTTAAAAACAAAATGAAAATATAATTATGAGGACACAATAAATAAGATAAATAAAAGACAATTTAACTGTAATCATAGGTTAACACTAAAAATACTAAAATTGCCCCCAAAAGAGAGTTCGTACTATCTATTTACAGTTATTGTCACGTTGTACGGCACGCCAATATTGTAGTATGGGATTATCTGGGCACTCATAGCACACCCTGAGTATCTCATTCTTGGAATCACGGATGCGGGACCAAAAAGCTGCTACCCGAGATCTAATAACGGCGAAGTAATCGGTAAAGGGCACACCGGCGTTGGCAAACATGCTCGATGCACTGCAGTATTTAGGCAGTTTCATAAGAATGCGGAATAATGAATGAATACAATGTAACACATTTACACACACACACACACACACACACACACACACACACACACACACACACACACACACACACACACACACACACACACACACACACACACACACACACACACACACACACACACACACACACATACACACACACACACACACACACACACACACACATACACACACACACACGCACGCACGCACACGCACACGCACACGCACACGCACACGCACACGCACACGCACACGCACACGCACACGCACACGCACACGCACACGCACACACGCACGCCCGCACGCACGAACGCACGAACGCACGCACGCACGCACACACGCACGCAACACGCACGCAGGCACGCACGCACGCCCGCACGCACGTACGCATGCACGCACGCACGCACGCACGCACGCACACACGCACACACGCACACACGCACACGCACATGCACACCCACACACGCACTCACGCACGCACGCACGCACGCGCACACACACACTCACACACACACACACACACACACACACGCGCGCGCACGCACGCACACGCACGCACACACACGCACTCATGCACGTGCACGTGCACACTCACACTCACACACACACACACACGCACACACACACACACACACACACGCGCGCGCGCGCACACACATACGCACACATGTACGTACGCACGCACGCAAGAACGCGGGCAAGTACACATACACTTCTCTAGTTTCTATGATAAACGCCCTTGAAAGTCTTTTTACAAATTTCATCAATGCACCGACAGGATTAGCTGTCCATTATTTCAATTCCAAGTATTTTTTTAATAGGAGAGGGGGTAAACGAGAATACGGCTCACCGGATGGTAAGTGACAACCGCTGCCAATGAACAACTGCAACACCAGGGGAATTACAGGTACGTTGCTGGCATTTCAAAAAGGAGTAAGCTCTTTTGTTGAAGGTGCATAAGTTGTATCGGTCCGGAAAAACCACCGGTGGTAAACTATTTCACAGAGAGGTCGTACGCGGAAGAAAACTCCTAGTGAAACGTACAGTGGTGGACCGCCAAGCATCCAGATGGTGTGGAAGGTATCGGGAGTTTTACCGCGTTGTGCGTTCGTGAAATTTTTCGGCTGGGATTAAGCCGAACAATTTCTCAGAACACCCCCCGTGTTAAATGCAAAATAAAATGCAAAATAATGCAACATCTCTTCGCATCAGTGCCAGTGGATCGAGCCGATCGATTATTAGGTGATACTTTTTAGTTATTAATGAAGTAAGTATGTGAATAAATGAAAAGCATCAGGCATAAGCATCATTCTGCTACCTCTTTCAGCGGTATTTATGCTGCTGAAAGTAGTGACAGGATCAGTAAGGGAGGCCCTAGACCGAAGAAATTATTGGGTTAAAATTGAAAAAATCGGGTTGGCTGAAGATTGACCAAATTAGGAGTACCTACTAGCATGTATGCATAAATATGGATGCAAAAGAAGCGAGAGAAGTGTGTCAAGATCATGTCAATCGTAACAGTTTCTTGTTATATTGCTTGATGAGTCAATGTGGCATAAAGAAGGAATACAATTTACTCTTAATCTGAATTTTCCCTCATAAATGTTTGTTACGTTTCTTGCTGGTAGATTTGATAATTTACAATTTTCATGTAAAATTTTATGAAATTGATTAAAGAATTAGGTTTCCATTCCATTTTGACAGTATATAATAATGATATTCATTTCATATTGAAAGCAAGTTTTGAATATTTTTATTTAAAGAATTATCTAAATCTATCCTTGATTAAGAATCAAATTGCAGATGCATTGTCACCCACGAATTTTGATTTTTAATGGAGAATAAATTAATGTAGGTGTCAATGAACCACAGGATTCACTTTCCGTCAGGTGGACTATGTGCTGTATCCAATTAATAAAAAACAACAATAGAGCAATATTTATTTTTATAGGATAGGGGTGAAAAACGAGCACACAGTCCACCTGATGGTAAGTGGTTGCTGCGGCCCATAGACATCTACATCTATCCTCGTTTGCGAATCAAAATGCAGATGCGTTGTCACCCGTGAGGATTAAGATGGAATGCCTCATTTTCAGTAAAAAGGGCCTCCGGTCACCTGCACTCACCAAACGAAACGCAGAGGTAAACCTCTACTTTACGCTGGTATTCTGTGAGGTCGTGGTACCACCCCGGTTCGAGCCGGCCCATCCGTGCGACAGCAAAAGCTGCCGCGTGGCTCTACCACTGTACTCTATCGCGTGTCTCACTTTTTCCTCACTTCGCATATTCTTGCAAATATTATTTATTTATTACGAACTAGCAGCCTTGCTATGCTTGGGTTGGATTCATTCATACAGCGTTGTTAAAATTTAATGAATGAATATGAATATCAATGACCATTAACTTTATAAATTTTTCGATTTCATAAAAAAATACTCCTCGTATTTCGAATTAAATATATCTTAGACCTCTCCTGGTATTGTTCTCTATTTGTTCTTTATTGTTCATCAATGTCTGTTCAGTCATTCCGACGATTAGCTCGGACAGACAGACAGATATACAGACAAAAAATTTGGAAATGATTATTCATGTCTTAATTGCATGCAAAAATCACCAAGCTCAATAAAGGGCTATTATTTCGATATTACAAAGAGATTCTTTAATTTTATTTATGTGTATTGATAATAAGTGCATCATGAAGAAACCAAACGGCATACAAATTTATTTTTTGAACATTTGAAAGTACTGAACCGAGAAATTGCACGATATTTCTTCAATGCAAGCCTACAAAATACAGCTCCAATTTAACCTTAACAAAAACCTCTCTTTTGTATTTAAAGAAAAATATAGATTAATAATCCTTTGACCTTTTGTGGAATTTGGAGCATGAATCCAAGTAGTTGCTCTCATTCTACAAACAGATTGAATGTTAGCCTTTCTAAGTTTAAGTTTTTGAGTTTCGCCTTCTTAATATTTGTATAATATTATTGCTTTTATTAAAATATTAAAAAAAAAACAGTATAAATACCAACGTTAAATAAAAAATATAATTTAAATGATAATATTCGAGTTTGAAAAAAGGTTAAATAACACGCTGACTCTGAGCTGTGATGCAACTAGTGAGAATGCTAGATAATATTTATGAAATAATTATATTGTTAATTCTTATTAGTACGTCAGAAAAATTTCAGATCATTTAGGCTTCCAGATGTGGATGAAAATTTAATAATTTTTAAATTATAAAATAAAAAAGAACACAATTTTTCACTAAGCCAAAAGTTGACTGGCTAACTGGCATTAAGTCCACCCTTTTTAATTTTCATGGTTGTTATAACCATAACAAAAATAAAGATCTTAAGTAAATAAATAAGGATGACAAGCGAGCACACATTTCACCTGATGGTAAGTAAATACTGCGGCCCAAAAACATCCACAAAATGCAGGTGCGTTGTCACCTCTGAGGAATAAGATAGTATCCCGTTACCAGTAAAAAGGGTCTCCGGTTCACAACACTCACCATGCGAAAAACGTTATTCTGTTGTTTTAAGTTTTTGTTAAAGTTTACAAATAGAATGGCCGCTCCTTAGGGTAACCCTTAGGGGTGGAAGCTTTTCCAAGTTTATATAGGACCATTTCTGAAGTATTAAATAAAAAACACAGTTTTTTTCCTTATCATCATTACAAAAGAAACAGACTGTGGAATGAGAGCATCCACGACTTTTTCTGCCACCAGGGCGGCGCCACTTAAAAGTGGGGTATAAATATTTGACAGATTTCATAACGGAAAAGTTAATAAGTTCGGAAAATGTAATGGTTTATTTCTGTATTATTAGTTATATTTCACATTAAATAGATTAAAAATAAAAAACAAAGCCATAGATATTCATAAAAGTACAACTATTTAAAAAAAGTTAAAAATGTGCAAGAAATTAAAGACAAACAAAAGCAAGCAAAAGAGTGTATTAATATAATACTCTAAAAATGATAAACAGTTATTTTTTATTTTATTTATTTTTTTATAGAAGAGGGGGCAAACGAGCATGCGGCTCACCTGATGGTAAGTGACTACCGCCGCCCATGAACAACCGCAACACCAGGGGAATTGCAGAATCGTATTTAAAAGTAACTTCTCAATTAAATGACATTAAGTAACAAAAAACTTTACCTCACTGTCAAGTAGCGATATCTGGTGAGCAGAAAATTAGTAGCCCTCATTGAGAATATCAACTTATTTTATCTTACTTTTTTTTGAAATTAGTTTCTAATTTAGCTAACTTTCCTTTTAAAACATTGTAAAATATAATACTTTGAATCTACAATATACGAAGAGAAGGAAATTAGGTTAGAACGTTTTAGTGAGAACAACGTTCAACTAAAAAGTAGCAAGGAATATCGTTTCAGTCTTTACTTTTTGTCCGACAAAAAAGTACTTACGGCTTCAGCAAATAATGAACTGCACGAGAAACGATCTTGAGATACTCTTATGTACCCGTTGTATACCTTTATATTATATTTAAATGGAAAGTTTCGTTTATCCCGTATGCATTCTTATACCATTCATTCGATTACAATGAAGTTTTTATATGTTGTTGTGTGCGCCAAATATGGATTTTTACAAGAAAAGAATATTTTTTTGTTTATTATTATCTACGTGATCCAATAAAATAAAGTGTACACAATAAGAGCACGGAAGTCACAAACTTACATTCCACCTGTTGGTAAATGGCTACTGGAGCCAACTTCAAGCAAAGATTACAGATGCATTGTAACTCATGAGGACCATGAGATCTTTCTGTTATATTAATAGCCGCAGTTTACTCTGCTCTATGGAAGAATACCGCAATATATAGGACGAATAAATAATGCCTCTAATACCACCATCCCAAAACATTCAAATTCATAATTGAAACACTTAAAATTACACATCAAAAGTTTCCCAATACATATTATGCAACAGGTCAACTAGGTGGTAAGATTCTGCTGTCAAGAAGTTAATGCTGCTGTGTTTCATATGGTAGGTGTAGAACCGGAGACCCTTTTTACTGGAAACGAGGAATTCCATCGTAAGCCTCAGGGGTGGCAACGCATCTGCATTTTGATTCTTAATGGAGGATAGATGTATAATTAGATGGGATGGGATGGGATGGGATTCACGTACCATCAGGAGGACTTTGTGCTTCTTTGTCAACTTATTCTATTAAAATCCTTAAATAATAGAGCATAACTACATCTATACCTACGTAGACATAACATTCCTTTTTTCTTGGTATTGAAGCATTTCATATCAGTTCACATGGGTGTACAGGTCACAACATCCACTTAAGATTATGTAGGCTATGTTCTTGTTTATCATACTTACATGACTACATAATATTTTGAATACGTTTACCGAAAACAAAGGTTTAAAATAAACGCATTTTGAAAATTTAATCAAGTGACCGTCGCATAGCGCATTCACGTAATTAGTTTGTCTGTGCCATGTCGCACTGTGGTACGACTACAATCAAAAACTGAATCAAAAACATTGCATTAGGAATTACTTCAAAACACCAGTTCACAATAGAAATGAATTTCCTAATTTCTTTTGTATTTTATGTCACAAACTTACCCATAATATTTTTTTAAATGTTTTCATGTAAATGATTCAGCTTTGATATTTCACTTTGATAGAATAGGCTTATAGGTATTTCTGTAGTATTTATTATGAAGTGTATTGACTTTTCGCGTATTAAGAAGCTAAATTTTCAGTTTGTAAAAGTAGTTGTATTGACTACCAGTCCTTGAGGTGTAAAGTTTAAAAGTCCTTTAAAAGAAAGTTAACCATCCGGGAGCAGCAGCCGACGTTGGACTAACGTTGACTACGTTGGGAAACCCTTTTACTGGTAACGAGACATTCCATCTCAGTTCCTAGAGTCGACAACATGTACATTTTAATGTTCAATGAAGGATACAATCATATAACTGTCTATGGGCCACTGCACTTAAAATCACATGGACTGTGAGCTCATTTGTCACGTTACTGCCATAAAAAACTTATTACACTTATCTGATGGAACTATCAGCCAACCAGCGCATATATTTTTTTTTATAAAAACGTTATGCCCACACTAAGATTTTCTTCTCTATCGTGGAGGCAGTTTACAAACACAAATTACACAAGGGCAAACATCCAGACCCGGAAAAATTATTTGTAGGCCATACAAATACTTGTTCCGTGCGGGATTCGAACCCGCGGCCCCCAGCGCATCAACTCATTGCTAAGCCACTGCGCCACGGAGCCGTCCATAGATGCTTTGTTAAACAAAATAAAACAAATATAAAACTTTTATTTATACGGTCTCAGCTATTGGAGGCGGCGGATGCGACACCACGCTAGTAAACTTCGCGTCGACGACCTAATTTCAGAGCTCATAACGCCACCCTCCTACTGCATCTTGCAAATGTTGATTTTCAGGTCTGCGGTTACGTTTTACAGCTATTCAATACGATAAAACTGTTAAGTTGAGACGTATTTCGTCAGTTCGTAAAAGTCAACTTCGGTAATGCCTCTCCCGATATATATAAATGTTGGCATTGCTTCCACAATTTTTATAGAGGGTGATAAACGAGTGCAGTTCTCCTAACGGTAAGCGGATGCTGTGACCGATAGCAACATCCCGTGATCAAGAATTAAATACAGATGCGTTGCCACCCTTAAAATGGATTGGCTTGCTTCCAGTAAAAAGGGTCTCCGGTTATCACAGTATGAAATACACCACAGGTGGTGTTCTGTGAGAGCATGGTGCTTCCCCGGTCGAGCCGGCTCATTGCTATGAATGCTACAACCATAATAAAGCTGCAGCGTGGCTCTACCAGGTCGTCATAAGATTTATTGTCGGGTAACCGAGCTTCGACCGGCGTTAAAACAGAAAGAACAGTGCGCACACGCGCACATACACAAACGCAATCACACACGCACACACGCAAACGCGCGCACACAGTACCACTCTCACTCACAGCGTGTAAATATTCATAGCTATATTATAATAGGATTTGTTCTTTTACATCTTCATTTTGAGCGTTATAAGGAATACACTAATTGTAACCCTACAAATACCTGTTCAGTACGGGAATCGAATCTGCGGAACACAATATTATCAAAAAATCTCTATTTGAAATTTAAATCTATGTATTTTACATTTATTAATTCCTCATACAAATTTGGAAGAAAGTTTCTCGAGTGGCAGTTTACACGTTTTCTCAGTTTACACGCGAGTGTGATTGTGTATGTGTGTGTGCGCGCGCGCTTGTGCGCGCGCGCTTGTGCGCGTGTGTGTGTGTGTGTGGGTGTGTGTGTGTATGCATGCGCGTGTGTGCATGTGCGTGCTTTGTTAGTCCTCAGTGGTGACAACGCATCTGTAATCATTCATCATTACAGCCCTTCACAAGTCCACTGCTGAACATAAGCCTCCCCCAAAGAATAGTCATTGGGGGGTATTTGCCATAGTTGCCACGCTTGGCGAGCGGGTTGGCAACCGCAGCTTTTTTATTGTAATTTTGGCTATTATCAGGAAGATGCTGCTGCCCATCTCCTGCCTGTTTCCCTTTGTCGCCTTTTACGAAACCCACGGGAGGATATGGGGTAGTGGATATTCTTGACCGCCACTCACACGGCATCTGTAAGTTGACTTTTAATTGAGAATAAATATAGAAGTCTATGGGCCATAGCATCCGCATAGTATCAGGTGGCCTGTGTGCTCTTTTTCACCCTTAATCAATCAAAAAAATAAATAATTTTCATCAGATTAATATAAATAAATTTCAACGTTGGTGATATATTTTTATCCGCAGATGTTGGTGAGCTATTACTCTATTGTTTTCGCCCATTTCCTATTGTTTACACACTCAAGTCTCTCGCAAAGCCCTATTTGTTTGATGAACTTAACATTCGCAGTGCGAGGTAAGACAATATATATATATTGTTCAGTTGCTGCATCAAACTGTATGAAAAATGGCAAAATTTGTACTTTCAAGTTGGAGACTTATTACATTTTTATGTTAACCTAAAATAATTTAAACAAATGTTTATATAAAAATAAAAGCACGCACGTCTTAATGTGACATTTGACTGCCTCATTGTTGTAGTGGTCGTTAACGCAAGTACTGGTCAAGGGGTGCACGAGTGTGTGGGTAAACACATGTACAAAGTCTATTCTCTCATTCTCATAGTCAGATGGGATAGCACTTGGTCAGTCAGTTACGATGTGAAGATTTAGGTTTTATGTTACCTAATAATAAGGTCCATATGACAATAACTAAAAAATATAGGAAAGACGCATGCAATTTTAAATTAGATTATCTTTAATATTATAGCAGGTGTGATGTGTTAGCTGGTATATGATCAGGTGTGCTTTTGTACTTTTATTACGCTTATTTATATAAAATAAAAGTAAAGTAATGAACATGTTTCTTTTATCTTATCTTTGTAAAGTGTGCTAGTATGTATAACAACTTTTATGCGGTGGAGTGTACTGCCAATCTGACTCTTAATTAATTACCTGCTATTGACATCTTTGACCGGTCACGTACAGGCTATACAGAATTTGCTGAGTGGGATCCTCAGCTACCTTGAAGCGGTTTAATTAAAATCGCTAGTTGCACGGCATTGTATAGCTTCTCGCATTGTTATTTAAAATCAATAATACGATTAATTACTTTAACTCATTAATTTTGATCATCTGGTACAGTTGGGAATTTTAAAACATGTTGTACAAATAAACTTTTGTTCCATTGGTCTAAGATTTAAATACAGATCTGCCTATACAATGATCAAAATACTATACGTGACTGCCTAGTTTATCTAGTGGCTGTATACGCGATTGCTTATCATGTAGTCCCGGGTTCGAATCACGGTTTGGTCAAAATCGGTTATTGGATTTTTAATAAGAAATTCTCAGCAAAAGCCTAGAGTCAACCCATTAGGCGTTGCGTAGCACGGCGGTGTTTCACCGCCTATACATAATTCTGTCATGTGCAGATGACTAACCGACCACCGTAACTGAAATCGGTGTTGAGGTTTAAAATAAAGTCAGATTTCAATATGTTTCTGATGTTGTTAATGAGAGTAGGAAGTGAGGTAGCGCTCTCACTACACTAAACTATATAGACACTAGGGCGAAACGACGACCAAAAAAAAACACTATCGACCGTACTGATCAATTCAACATAATTATCCAGGTTTCATACAATAATAGCAAAGGAAACTTGGCAATTCTAATATGCCGTGTAGTGGTGGCGAGAGAAACAAATGAAACAAAGGATGAGCAGCAGCACTTTCCTAATAACAAGTCATCATTCATCATCATCATTACAACCACAAGTCCACTGCTGAATATATGCCTTACTAAAGAATTGCTACAAAGCACGTTCAAGAGCCACCTGCTTACAACAACGTCCTGTATGTCTTACCAGGTCGGTCCATCTAGTGGGGAGGCACCCTACAGAACCTTTCATCCATTCAGTTTTCGGTTCTTTGAGCTCTATGGGTGGCCCATTGCCACTTCAGCTTATTAATGTGTGATGCTAACTAAGGCTGTAAGAATGAATGAAATTTAATTTTACTAAATGGTAGGACTACTTTTTGCATAGCAGTCCATTTGGATAACTCTTTTTTTTAAAACATTACCCCTACACTAGGATTTTCTCCTGTACCATGGAGGCAGTTTACAAACACAAATTGCACAAGGACAAACATCCAGATCCGGTACAATTATTTGTAGGCCATACAAATATTTGTTCCGTGCGGGATTCGAACCCGCGGCCTCCAGCGCAGCAACTAATTGCTAAGTCACTGCGCCACGGAGCCGTCATATATATATATCTACTACCCTATAGTTACCACCCCCTTACCTATTTATCCTGTCAAATAGCAATGATTGCACTGATGTGCGCTTGCTTTTTGTTGCTTTAACCAGCATAATTACAAGTTGTGAGACATTCAATCGTATTCCTCAGAGGTGACCTGTAGCTTTCTTTCTTTGAAATTGGCTACATCATTGTGAGGGAGATGTAAGTCTTTTATCTCACTAACAAAATGGGACGAATCCATTGTGTATGCCCTGGTGTGTCCTCTCAGCGGTGACAGTATTTTTGGCAAGTGTTGCGCCAACTTATAAGTCAGTGAATCGATCTGGCTCACTATAGGATGTAGTAGCGCGTTTAGTTTTTTCGTTAACCCACACAACCTCGGTGGTTTGGCACATGATGGTATTATCGAATTCACATCGATATTTAATTTTTCGGAGTATTTATTTATTTTGATGGTAAAATATTTGTTTCAGACAGCACAAGGGATCTGTGACGGAAAACATCTTGCCGTCGAGCGTCAGAGGGTCACGCGCCTACGTCACAGTGACTGAGTAAAGCCGGCCACGATCGAGCGTGTGCCTGCTGAACTAGCATATGTCAGAGGAGTCACAAGCAATGTTGACGCGTTGAATGCGAGCTTTCATTAAAGCATAAGTCGTGCCGCCGAAGAAGATGAGTCAATTTTTACCATCCGTCAAGTGTAATATCCCTTCACAAGATGCAGGATTGTAAAAGCTTGATTATGAATGTGGTCTCTCTTACATAGGACAAACAAAAAGATCCATAAAAACCCGCGTGAAAGAACATAACTGACGTGAAGCTTCAACGCTCCGGGAAGGCTGCAGTCTGTGAATATGTTCAAGATCGTCCCCGCCACTACATGAGATTTGATAGACGACAAATCCTCGTAAAAGAACACCGATTTTATTGAAGGCTAGGCTATTGAAATTAAAAAACATTCTAATTTCAATAGAGACGATGAATGAGTTTTGAAAGAGAACGAGAATTGGAATCCTATAATTAACGCAATTAAATCCAAACTCAAGCATACCACTACAAGGCTTCAAGATAATGTAAGCTGTTCTGCTTAAATCGGACCAAAATAAACAAAAACTGAACCTTCAGATTCATATTTAAAAACTGAACCAAATGTCATTGTTAGCCTGGCTACCTAGCTGGCTACCTATCCGTGACCATGAGTGCTGTAAAATCGTTTCAAGAGCTACCAACTACTGGATGCATTCGAGTCGTAGAATTAATGGTTCTACCACGTATCGTATTTTACATGTTATTCAAATAGTGATTAATTATTACGTAAAATAATCATCGTAACACAAACACTGCCTGCTTAAAAATTTAATCAACTTACAACAGCTGGCTTCGTTACGTCACGGTGTGAACATATTACAATATTTTAAAGCGACAACTGTCGGGAACAGTAAACCGCGTTCTCGCTATCGAGAATATTGCGTGTTGGAACTGCAAGTAACGTGCGATACTAAAAACTGGAACTCCATTCATCCACATTCCGGCTGTCGGTTTCCAGCGCTTTTGTCACCAAATACCGTTTTGTGCAAAATAAATGGAGTCGCCCTATTTAAAATTACGAATAATTTCTACACAACTGCATAGCGATTGTATATGGAATAATTGGCTCAGCTTCTCCGCATAGGTACAAAACGATTGTATTCAATAAAATAATCGCTGCACGAAATATCTTTATGTATATAATTCCGGTGTCAGTGTGACCGAAAATCTTCTCTTCTTTAAGTTTAACCGAATTCGATGAATTTTTATGGGGTACCACTCTTTCATACTTACTTACCTGAATGGTTGTAACTGTGTAGTGGCGGTGTAAGGATATACACTACCCTGTATTGTAGGAATCGCAAGAGGCGAAAGAGGGAAAATGAAACAGGTGATGTTCAGAGGTATATTCCTCAAAGTAACTCAAAGTAATAAAAAAACTAAAGTTGCTGACCCGCTTGCCAAGCGTGGTAACTATGTCAAAATCCCCTCTATAAGCCTTTTTATGGGGGAGGGCTACATTAAGTCTCTTTGAAATCGAGAAATCACCCTTGCGAAGTAGGAGCGGATAGCTTGTGAATTTTTAAATTACCTCGAATTGAAGCTTCCCTATGATGCCACTTAAGTCCTTGTGGAATTATCTGTGATTTATCTCTTTAATAAGTAGGAAATATCATAAAGGAGATAATAGAAAAACTGTTACCATAATTAAAGACATCCAGTGGTAATTCAGATGTGTTTTGTAGATACTTTTTATAATTTTTTATTGTAACTTTTTACTATATGGAACAAGGGTGTCAAACGAGCACACATTCCACTCGACAGTAAGTGAATACCGCTGCATTAAGCTGCTAATTGAATATCGTTCGGGAATTATCTTGTATTCTATGACAGCGTAGTTCTTCCCCGGTCGAGCCCATTCGTGCTATAACCATAATTTAGCCGCAACTTTGCTAATAAAAATTTCAAAAAGGAACCGGTACTCAATTCGACTGTATGTTTTTTTATGTGTGTTACCTCTTTGCTTTTTTCTGCGTGAAGCGATTTCAATTATTCTTTTTATTTGAAAGCTGGCGCTTCACATATGGTCACATATAAATTTGATCAAGGTCTGACCAACAGTTTTTCAATTATTCTTAATATTTTATATTGAAATCGGTTCTACAAAATTTTAAGTTTTAAATTATTGTTTACCTTCTTGTATGATTTCGTGATAACAGACAGACTGCAGTAGTTGTTATTATTATACATATGGATTCTATGGATCTTTATGTTAATGATACCGTTTAAAATGAAGCCATGGTAGCTCAAGGTTTAAACGCTCAGCGTAAGTTTCAATAGTACGCGAATAACCAAGCCCGTTTCCTGTAGGCGTGTATATCTGCAACTCAAAAACAACGTGGAGGACTAATTGCTCACCCTCTCGGAAATGAAAGAAGACTTGTTCCCACAACCTGTATACGTACCACCCCTGGCATTTTTGAGAATATAATAAAATAGAATAGAATGGAATGTATTGGAATATAATGGATGACATTTATTGGAATAGTATAAAATATAATGGAATAATTTTTATTTCATATAGATTATTAAACAATATGGAAAATTCATTGTTTTACTTAACACTGGTTCGGAAATTATCTCTGTCTTGGAAAGAACCAGTAAGAAAACCACCGCAATTATATTTTTTAAACATATTATACAACTTTACAATAATTTAATACAATTTTTATTTGAATTTTCATAGAACCAGCATTGTGGCGATCACCATACAATAAAGGGAATGTTGCGGTGCTAACTATACGATTTTGTAATATTCAATGAAAGCTGACTCACTGACTTAAGTAAAAAGTGGATCTCGTCCCAGCTTCAAAGATCGATATTAGCAGGCTGGTAAAGACAAGCCCTGTAATATTACCAATCTTAGATAAAATATTTTACAATTTTTAATACTAGCGACTCGCCCTGGCTTCGCCTGGGTAGCATTATGTATAAAAGTAAAAAAAAAAAAAAGTTTTGGCCTCCTCTAATTTCTGAGAAGGTTTTAGGGCAAGGAAATGTCCGCCGCGCTACCCAATGCGTGTTGGCGAACTTCACACGTCTTCGAAATATTTTTTTTCTTATTTCTCAGACCTTCACCGCCGAGCACGTGGTAAATCAGCACTTGAAATTGCAATTAACAATTTCATTGGTACCGGCGGGGATCGAACCCGGGTTGCTCGAGTACTGTAAAGCTTACAGCAAGCGCTAACCATCTGATCTACCACTGCTCTGTGGATTATGTATATTAGGACTATTAATGTGGTGTAATTTAGATTTAAGGTAGTAAAAGACAAAATTTTTTTTTTAATTTTCCAAGTTTTTAAGATAAAATACAGTCTACTCTACCAGCCTACTTCCGGCATTCCTCTCTGTCTGTTCGTGAAATGTACATAAAAAATGTACAGACGGACATACAGGCGAATTTTTTTTAAATGATTAGTACGTCTTCGCGGCATACAAATAACCCATGACTTCAATAAAAGGCAGTTCTTTCAATAGCTATTGCAGACAGCACTTCAATTTTCTTTACTTGTATAGAAAAGATTTAGTTATACGTAAAAAACTAAATTGGTTTCAAAATACTTTTACTATATCTAATTTTGTTATTCTATCCTGTAATTTTTGTTCTTGTATCTTCTTTTTTTTTGAAGTTAAACATCGTGGTCTCCACCCATAAGCGTAGGCACAAACTACGCAGTTCCATTCGACACGATCCTGAAACACAACTCTCGTTTTTTTCATATTCATATGACTATACATACATGCTCTTTGGTTGAGGGTACTATTAATTTGACCGGTCTTCAATATACCGCTTTGGTCGATAAACCTCTGTTTAGGGAGTCCCTTGTCGATTCAGCCACTCACTTGATCCAATTTATTATTTTCAATTGAATTATAGCCAACTTTACTATTAAGTATTATGTGTATTTACTACGATACGTATATTTGTACTGAAATAACTTTATCGTCTCTACTCGCTGCTGCTGGTGACAAGATCGCTGATTGCACTCGTGCATTCGGGCATCCTCGATGCAGGCAACTTTACTGTTGACACTATTTCGCATGGATGGGTGTTATTTATTATTTTAGTTTCCAATTTAAAACTTTGTATTATTCTAAAATTTTTAAGAGACATTATATAAATACATGAATGGGGAGATTCAATAAATCAAAAAGCAAATGAACACCGATTCATACCAAGATTAATGCACGAGGCTATAGAAATAAAATAATAAACATTAAAATTACAATAAAGAAGATGACTGAGTGTTACCATCTACTTTTTTATTGTTTTGATGTTTGCATCTGCAGCTGTTTATTATTTTGAGTAGTTATATGTAATCTCCTCTTCTCCTGCTTCAGTTTCCCTTTGCTGCCATTTACGACACCCATGGGACGATATGAGGTAGCGGATATTCTTACACTGCCACTACGCTGTTAACATTTAAATATATTATCTGATAAATACCACACAAAAGGGCTTTAAATCCTCACTAATGACCACAAGGCAAACATCAAATCAGTACCCGTGGAGAAATTCAACAAGTTCAATCCATTAGAGGCGGCAAACCACTGCGGCCGTGTATTAGACCCGTAACGATTTGTACTAATGGAACATCATTGTGAATTGCCTCAACTCTATTCTAAATGTATAGACTATGTAGATTAATGCATAAGTGGTTTGAAGTTACGAGGCTGTGACACGGTAGTTCAATTGCTACTTCTGGAATTGGATCACTGTAGCTCTACAGTTAGAACCTATCAAATCCACTGCTGAACATAACGTCTCCCTCATTTGGAACCTTAACCAAATTGGAACCTTACGGGCTGAAAAAAAAGAAGAAGCTAAGAAAATTTTTTTAATTCATTAATATTTCTTCTCTTTACTTTTACTATTTACGTCAGTTGTCTACACTCACTTTCTACACTCATTCGTATGAAAATGATACACACTAACACACAATTCGGGATTGAGAATGTAGATGCATTGTAACCCCTGAGGATGGAAACCTCGTTTCCAACAAAACGGGTCTCCGGTTCTCTACACTCACCATACGAAACAAAGCAGCATGAAGCTGCTATTTTACACTGGTATTCTGTAAGAGCGTGATCCCAAACCAGTTAAGCCGACCGATTCACGCTACGACCATAACATAGCTGTAGCGTGACTCTACGTAGTGTATGTATGAACGTAAAAGTAAATTTACGCACATACTAAACGTACCATAGCTGGGCAAAAGCCATTTTATTTTTAGCTCGTGTTTAAGCGTTTCCTTTCGTATTAATTGAAATATTGAATAATTTAAAATAAAAATTTGTACAACCGACTTCAATATATATTATGAAGGATAACCAAAAAACTGTTCATCAAACCTTGATCAAATGTATACGGTACTACATGAGAAGCACCAGCTTTCTAACTAAAAAATTATCATCAAAATCGGTTTACGTAGAACAAAGTTATGAGGAAACTCATGAAAAACATACAGTAGAATTGAGTACCGTCTCCTTTTTAAGTCGGTAAATGATCATGTAGTGTATCACCTTGTGGGTGTCCTAAGAGGCTACAGAGTGAAATAAAATAGGAAATTGTCAGCAGCATCTTCCTGATAGCAACTCAGATCTAATACAATACAATACTCTTTATTGTACACCAAGAAAAGATAAAAACATCAAAAATAAAAAATAAACAACCATTGAGGGAAATACAAAGGGCGGTCTTATTGCCACATTGCAATCTCTTCCAGACAACCCAGAAGAAGAAATAAATAAAAATAAGAAAAAGAACAATGGACCTAAAGCATCCGCCAAACCTAGCAACAACGAGTATTACAAATACACATATAAATATCTACTTTGTGTCTGAAGTCGAGTCTTTGCTGAACAAAGTCTCATATTGGGGGCTTCTAAACCTATTCCAGTTCAATCCCCAGGAGACAGATTTGCACGTTTAATGCTAAAAAGAACCCTTTTGTCGAATCTTCACAGTTTCAAGGTACTCCCTTTGTAACTTCAGCCAGTATCGGAATCCTCGGCGTCGACATATCAAATGATGTGCAGTTTCGTGGTAACTTGTAAAAGAAGGTCAAATCGGCCTCTAAAAAGCTTGGCGTGTTCAGCATAGCGGGACAGTATTTCATACCGGCACACCGCATGCAAATTTGCAAGGCGCAGGTTCACACATGGAATACTGTTCCCATCTCTGGGCCGGGGCTCCCCAGTGCTAGCTCCTTCCGCTTGACGCATCTCTCTCCTCTCTCTCTCCGACCGGTTTAATTCATTGGCGCTGCGAAGAGATGTTGCATCGCTTTGAATTTTCTATCGCATCTACCATCTGCTCTGAAGATTTTTTGGACTAATTACAGCCGCCAATTTTCACCAGCGCACATCGCGAAAAAACTCACGATACTATCCACATTATCTGTATGCTTGGCGGTCCACCACTGTGAGTTTCAAAGTAGTTTCTGCAACTTTTTTAAAACTAGTTAGCAGGTGTTTGCAAGCGAGGCATAAATTTTCTAAAGCTATTTGATTTTGTTGTGTTCTTCTTTTTCAATTTTACTGCACTCGTACCAAGCAGAGATATCACAACTAACAATAATAGTGTATATGGTGTTATTTAAGATTTGTAAAGAGATAAGGCACGATAATGAAAACGTTTTATTTCGTCTTTAAAAAAGTTGTGGTAACTTTTATCTTTTACTGTTAGAATTTGTCTACGTATCATATAATATAAATGTTTACATATATGTTTAACATTATTTTTTATGTATTTACTATTGTGACTTGAGCGAGGTATGTGCTGTTCTTTTCTTTTGAGTCAATCTGCGTTCGTACTAGGTTAAAAATAACTTTGCAGATAATTAATAAAATCAGACGTTACTTTGCGGAAATCCATTACATTCAATTTTGGTAAAAATTGCTTTGCGTACATGCGCTCGATAAAATAAAATGATGTGTCTTACCTATAAATATCTTATATATTATCAAATATCTTTGCAGTTCAATTATGTAAATTGAATTATACCAAAAATCAGCTAACCAAAATAGCTGTGATTTTCTTAAACTAATAAAAAAAAACAAAAAAGTAACCAGAATTAGTTTTTATGCTGAGCTTATTCGCGAAACTTACCGTCTCTTATTTAAAACAATAGAATCATTCGTCGCTTTTTTATTTCTCAATTTGCGGTGGAACTTCCAACGCTTAGCATGCAACACTTTTGAAATGCTTATATAAGAACTTTCTTATAGAAGAATTCAGAACATTTACAATATACTTTATGTAATTTTTAATATACTTTATATCCATTCATCTTCATATTACAGCATATAAAGTCAATTACTGAACATAAATTACGTCAGAGTTTTTTGCCACAGTTACCACGCTTGGCAGGCAGGTGTGCCACTGAAGTTTATATATTATTTGGAGATATCAGGAAGATCCTGTAGTTCGTCTCCTGTTTCAGTTTTCTTTGCCACCCACGGAACGATATGAAGTATATGATATTCACCGCCACTACTCGTTTGATTCTCTGATATTAATTAATATTTTTTTTAAATATTACTGAAAAACGAAAACACAGTCGCAAATAAGTGACTACTACGGCCAATAGACACTTGGGCTATTTTAAACATAGACCACAGATGCACAGCGGCTACCCCTTAAGACTTAGGTGAAATGCCTCGCAGCCCTTATATTTGCTCTTGTTATCTTTGGACGGGAACAAAACATTGAGTGAACTGAGTGCACTAGCATTTCCAGAATTCATAAATTCAATAATAAGAGCCTGTGTTCTGTGATCTGTGTTGACTATTTTACGGCAGCCTACATAATCTGACAGATTATGTTATCAGAGAGCGCAGTAGTAAATGAGAAGTGGAATTACATTTGAATTTAAAATTGTCTATTGAAATATAAACCATAAATTAAAACTTTAGCCATATATTTATTCAGTGTGTTAGTCCTTATATTAATATATGGTGGCGAAAGTTAGGTACAGCAAGAGGAAAATAAAGTAAATCCTGTAGAAATGTAGTCATTAAGAAGTAAGGAATAATTTCTTAACGTTTTCTTAAAAAAACGTTACCCCCACACTAGAATTTTCAGCTGTATCGTGGGGTCAGCTTACATACATAAATTTCACAAGGAATAACATCCAGACCCGGGACAATTATTTGTAGGCCATACAAATACTTGTTCCATGTCGGATTCGAACCCGCAGCTCTCAGCTCTGCAACTCATTGCTAATACGAATGACTCTGATGATATTAGGGTAATAAATTGTGTTAGAAAAGTATGAATTGCAAGAAAATGTTGTAATCTGGTATAAGAAAGGAAATTTATGGTGATTTGGACATATAGAAAAAATTTATTCACACAGGGTGAGAAAGCAACAGAAAGCTGTAGAAGTGAGTGGCAGAGTCGGCAAAGGACGCGCTTGATGGAATTTTCTTTGAGGAAGGAAAATATCCTAGTGTGGCGTTATAAAAAACATTCTAATGAAGAATTAAAAATATAGATTAGATGATTATTTGAAAGATTTTTTATGCATAATTTCTTTATTAATGATTTTATAAGATTATATTGAAAATGAAACGATTTTTTGTTATATATAATAAAGGTGACAAACGAGCACACAGTCCACCTGATGGTAAGTGGTTGCTGCGGCTCATGGACATCTACATCTGTCCTCTATTACAGATCAAAATGCAGATGCGTTGTCACCCGTGAGGACTAAGGTGGAATACCTTATTTCCAGTAAAACGGGTCTCCGGTTCTCTACACTCACCATACGAAACACAGCAGCGTTAAACTGCAATTTTACGCTGGTATTCTGTGAGAGCGTGGTCCTTCCCCGGTCGAGCCGACCCATTTGTGCTACAGTTATACTACTAATATAGTTGCAGCATGGCTCTACCACGTAACGTACAAAAAAATATAAAAGTATGTGAGAGGAGGTCTGTGGCCAGCAGTGGGATTAGTGTTACTTTTTATTAGATTTCACTTTAAACTTTACGTACCCAGACAGATACTTGGATTTATTTTGACCCAAATCTAGAAATCAATATAGGCATTCGTTTATCAATGTAAGAGATTTCGCCTCTTTAGTAAAAGGAAAATACGGATGAAAATCGCAATTTATCTCCGATGAGGCAATTTGTTGAGCGTCGATGTGTTCCTGCGGTCACACAAGCAGATTGTGGAATCGATTCATTTGGAATTCGTCTCATAATTATTTTTACGCCCTCGCTGTCTCTCCGTTTTTTCTTTAAAAGCCAAAAGGCTTCCTCTTAAAATTTACAATTTAAGCTTAAAACGTAAATAAGCAAGACGGAAAAGTCTAAAAGAACTGTTTTTCTAATATTTTATTTATAGTTTTCTTTCTTCATTAGAATATTTTTTTATTGAATATGTGTAACAAACAAGCACGCAGTTCACCTGACGGTAAGTGGATGCTGTGGCCCACAGAAATCCTCGATTCGGAATCAAAATGTAGATATGTTACCACCCTGTAAGGACTAAGATGGAGTGCCTCGTTTCTAGTAAAAAAGGTCTACGGTTCTCTCCACTTACCCTACAAAACACAGCAGCATTGAGCCTTTTTTTCCGCTGGTGTTCTCTGAGAGTTTGGTTCTTCCCCGGCCGAGGTGACCCATTCGTGTAGCAACTATGATATAGCTACAGCGGGACTCTACAAACGTGTCAAACGTGTGAAGGATAAATTGTAAATGTTGAGTGAAAAGAAGTCTACTTGTAAGTTTCTTACAGTTTCTTCTCGTGAAGTCTCCCCTCAATATAGACTCGTTGAAGCCATGGTGCGGCATTTTACTTTAGACAAGTGAAGTTTAAAAAAAAATTGTTATCCGATTCTGAGCTACGTTTATATTTCGAAATCTCTTGCTCTTTGGGAAGTTAGTTTAAAAATAAATTAATAAATTAAACCCGAACAGACATACATGGTAGCGATTAAATAAAGACGTGGTAACACGTGCTTTTTTTTGTAGGATAGGGTGACAAACGAGCACACAGTCCACCTGATGGTAAGTAGTTGCTGTGGCCCATAGACATCTACATTTATCCTCGTTAGCAAATCAAAATGCAGATGCGTGGTCACCCGTGAGGACTAAGATGGAATGCCTCTTTTCCAGTGAAAAGTGTCTCCGGTTCTCTACACTCACCATACGAAACACAGCAGTGTTAAGCTGCTATTTGACGCTGGTATTCTGTGTGCACTTATCATCACGTGGACTGTGAGCTCATTTTTTGTCGTATTAGTCACCTTACTCTCATAAAAATTTATTACAGTTATCTGATGAAACTATCAGCACATATATTAAAAGTATTAAAAGAAAAATGACACCAGATATGCTTTGTAAAACAAAATAAAACAAATATAAAACTTTTAAACTTTTATGTGACACCACGCTAGTAAACTTCGCGTCGACGACCTAATTTCGAAGCTCATAACGCCGCTTTCCTACTGCATCTTGCAAATGTTGAGTTTAACGTCTGAGGTTACGTTTTACAGCTATTCAATACGACAGAACTGTTAAGTTGTGACGTATCTTCGTCGGTTCGTAAAAGTCCACTTCTGTAATGCCTCTCCCGATATATATATATATATATATATATATATATATATATATATATATATAGGTTGACATTCCTTCCACAATTTTTATAGAGGATGATAAATGTTTTATAAGGGTGGTAAACGAGTACAGTCCTCCTGATGGTAAGCGGATGCTGTGACTGATAGCAACATCCACCCGTGTCCATCCATCCGACCCTTAATTAATTACCTGCTATTGACATCTTTAACCGGTCACGTACAGGCTATACAGAATTTGCTGAGTGGGATCCTCAGCTACCTTGAAGCGGTTTAATTAAAATCGCTAGTTGCACGGCATTGTATAGCTCCTCGCATTGTTATTTAAAAGCAATAACACGATTAATTACTTTAACTCATTAATTTTGATCATCTGGTACAGTTGGGAATTCTAAAAAATGTTGTACAAATAAACTTTTGTTCCATTGGTCTAAGATTTAAATACTGATCTGACTATACAATCATCAAAATACTATACCTGACTGCCTAGTTTATCTAGTGGCTGTAAACGCGATTGCTTATCACGAAGTCTCGAGTTCGAATCACGGTTTGGTCAAAATCGGTTATTAGATTTTTCAATAAGAAATTCCCAGTAAAAACCTAGATTTAACCAATTAGGCGTTCCGTAGCAATTGGTCCTGCGCCTAATCTCTCTTTGGTCGTGTCCGATTGGAAAATGAGAGTTAGGAGAGTGTGCACCTGTTTTTGGGCGTGTATGGGCACTATAAATCTGTCATGTGCAGATAACTAACCGACCATCGTAACTGAAATCGGTGTTTAGGATTAAAGTAAAGTCATATTTAAATATGTTTCTGATGTTGTTAATGAGAATAGGAAGTGAGGTAGCGCTCTCACTACACTAAACTATATAGACACTAGGGAGAAACAACGGCCGAGAAAAGACACTATCGACCGTACTGATCAATTCAACATAATTATACATCATCATCATCATTACAGCCCTTCACAAGTCCACTGCTGAACATAGGCCTCCCCCAAAGAATGCCACAAAGCACGGTCCTGAGCCACCTACATCCATCGACTTCCTGCATATCTTACCAGGTCGTCACTCCATCTAGTGGGGGGACGCCCTACACTTCGCCTGCGGGTACGAGGCTGCCACTCGAGAACCTTTCTTCCCCATCAATTGTCGGTTCCTTGAGCTATTGCCACTTCAGCTTACTAAACCGTTGGGTTATGTCGGTCACTCTGGTTCTACTGCGGATATCCTCATTTCTGAGTTTATCACGCAGAGAAACTCCGAGCATAGCCCTCTCCATAGCTCGCTGAGCGACCTTGAGCTTCCTCATCCGGCCAGCAGTGAAGGACCACGTCTCAGTTCCGTATGTCATCACTGGCAACACGCACTGGGTGTACAGTCTCGTTTTCAAGTTTTGAGGTATACCTGACGAGAAGATGTGCCGTAATTTCCCGAACGCTGCCCAACCGAGTTGAATCCGTCAATTGACCTCTCGGTCGAAGTTGGACTTACCTAGTCGGACTATTTGTCCCAGGTAAACATACTCGTCAATAACTTCGAGCTTAGTGTTCCCAACAACTACCGGCATAGGTGTGACATGGACATTAAACATGATCTTTGTTTTGTCCATGTTCATCTTAAGACCTATCCGGTGGGAAACACTATTGAGGTCATTGAGCATAGTGCTTAGGTCCTCTAGCGATTCTGCCATAAGGACTATATCGTCGGCAAATCGAAGGTGAGTGATGTACTCGCCATTGATGTTGATACCGTATCTTTTCCAGTCCAGAAGCTTGAAAACATCTTCCAATGCAGCGGTAAAGAGTTTCGGGGATACGACGTCACCCTGTCTTACACCTCTCTGCAATTGGATACGTTTCGTACTCTGGTTCTGTACTCGGATAGCCATCGTAGCCCTACTGTACAAGCACTTCAACACTTCGATATATCGACAGTCAACTTGGCATCGCTGAAGGGACTGAAGCACCGCCCAAATTTCGACGGAATCAAAGGCTTTCTCATAGTCCACATACGCCAGACATAGAGGCAAATTGTACTCCTCGGACTTCTGTACAATTTGCCGAAGGGTATGTATGTGGTCCATGGTGCTAAAGCCTTTTCAAGCCTTACCGGCTTGTTCGGGAGGCTGGAAGTCGTCAAGTCTGCGCACGAGACGATTCGTAATGACTCTCGAAAACAGCACGTAGACGCGGCTCAGAAGGGAAATCGGTCTGTAGTTCTTCAAGAGAGCGTTGTCGCCTTTCTTGAAGAACAAGACCACCGCACTTCTGCTCCACGCCTCCGGTGTAATGCCACCATGGAGGACGGAATTAAAGAGCTTCTGAAGGACTTCAAGTACCGGTTTTCCATCCGCTTTCAGAAGCTCCGCTGTAATTCCATCCTGGCCTGGGGCCTTGCCGTTTTTAAGGTGCTGGAGAGCCATTCTAATCTCGCTCAGACTGACGTCCGGGATATCATCGGAATAATGTCGGATAAGACTCGCTCTTGGATTGTTACTCACACTTGCGTGTGGCTCCAACGATGACGTGTACAGCTGCCCATAGAACCTCTCAATCTCACTCAAAATCTCAGGTGCCCCGGAAACCATGCTGCCACATTCGGTCTTCAGCTTTGACAGTGGGCTCTATCTGGCAGACAGATCTCTGGCAAAGACTTTGAAGCCTTGGTTCCGCTCGATCGCTTCTTCAATACGAGCTGTATTGAAGTTGCGTAAGTCCCGCCGCATGCATTTGGAGATCTGTCTGTTCAGTTGCCTGTATGCCGTCAAATCTGTAGAAGAATGTAGTTTCATCTCCCGTCTAACAGCCATGAGATTAAGAGTGTGATCGGAGAGTTTTTGTGTTCTTCTGCGGCGGTTCTTGCAGAACTTAGCTCCGACCGCATGGACAGTTTCCACGAGCTTGTCATTCAAATCGTCCACTTCATTGCAGTCTTCTAGGCACTGAAAACGGTTTTGCAACTCGAGCTGAAAGGTTTCGTGACTTTGGATTAGAGCACGAGGGGGACGGAGCGTTGACTTCATTAGACGAGACCTCTCCAACTTAACGTTGAGTTTCAGTGTGCATCTAACCATTCGGAGATCGCTGCCGGTTTTCACCCTCGCGATCACTGAGACATCACTGAACAGTTGTCGTCTGGTCGTCATAATGAAGTCAATCTCATTCTTTGTCGAATCGTCGGGGTTCGACCAGGTCCACTTCCTGTGAGGCCGCTTCTGGAAGAAAGAGTTCATCATAAAGAGTCCCTCTTTCTCCATGAAGTCGGCCAACTGCTGGCCCCTTGGGTTTCGTTGCCCTATTCCAAATTTCCCCACTTTCAGCTCACCTTTCTCTCTTGTGCCTAGTTTTGCATTGAAGTCTCCCATTAACACCGTATATTGGGTTTTGGAGGATTTTTTTTTTATAGGATAAGGGTGACAAACGAGCACACAGTCCACCTGATGGTAAGTGGTTGCTGCGGCCCATAGACATCTACATCTATCCTCTATTACAAATCAAAATATAGATGCGTTGTCACCCGTGAGGACTAAGATGGAATGCCTCATTTCCAGTAAAAAGGGCCTCCGGCCACCTGCACTCACCAAGCGAAACGCAGAGGTAAACCTCTACTTCACGCTGATTTTCTGTGAGGTCGTGGTACCACCCCGGTTCGAGCCGGCCCATCCTTGTGACAGCAAAAGCTGCCGCGTGGCTCTACCACTGTTGCAAAAGCTGCCGCGTGGCTCTACCACTGTTGAATGCATGGCTCTAGAGATATCCTCATACATTTCCTCCACCTCCTGATCGGGGTGTGCCGAGGTTGGTGCGTAAACCTGTATGACCTTCAGCGCATACCGTTTGGTGATTCTGAGTATAAGGTACGCAACCCTCGTTGACACACTCTCAATCTTTACAACGTTGTTAACGAGAGACTTGTGGACGATAAATCCGACACCTCCTTGGGACAGATGGTCGCCCTCCCGGTAATAGAGCAAGTTGCCGGATTCGAGGATTACCGTGTCCTCCCCCTCTTTTCGGACTTCGGATAATCCTATAATATGCCAGCGTAACTTGTCTATCTCTTCTTCCAGCTCCACAATCTTCTCGTCAGTCCTCAGGGTGCGTGCGTTGTATGTTGCCAGGTCGAGTCGTTGTAGGTGGCAACCGAACCTCCACTGGAGATTCTTAGCACCCCCTGCCGCGCCGTTACCATGGTCGCCACCGCAGCCAGGAATAGCGGGGCCGCCGGGGACTGGGGGCCGTCTCTTCGTAACTTTCATTATGGGGGATATATTGCCATAGTTGCCAAGCTTGGCGAGCGGGTTGGCAACCGCAGTTTTTTATTGTATTTTTGCCGTTCCCAGGAAGATGCTGCTGCCCATCTCCTGCCTGTTTCCCTTTGTCGCCTTTTACGACACCCACGGGAAGATATGGGGTAGTGGATATTCTTAACCGCCACTACACGGCAAGTTTAATATATATATTAATAATAATTATACAAGTTTCATACAATAATAGCAAACGAAACTCGGCAATACTAATATGCCGTGTAGTAGTGGCGAAAGAAACAAATGAAACAAAGGATGAGCAGCGGCAATTTCCTAATAACAAGTCATCATTCATCATCATCATCATTACAACCACAAGTCCAGTGCTGAATATATGCCTTACTAAAGTATTGCTACAAAGCACGGTCAAGAGCCACCTGCTTCCAACTACGTCCTGTATGTCTTACCAGGTCGGTCCATCTAGTGGGGAGTCACCCTACATTTCGTCTACCAGTACGAGGCACCCCAGAACCTTTCATCCATTCAGTTTTCGGTTCTTTGAGCTATATGGCCGGCTCATTGGCAATTCAGCTTAATAATGTGTGAGGCTAACTAAAGCTGTAAGAATGAATGAAATTTAATTTTACTAAATGGTGGGACTACTTTTCTGCATAGCAGTCCATTTGGATAACTCTTTTTTTTTAAAACATTACCCCTACACTAGGATTTTCTCCTGTACCATGGAGGCAGTTTACAAACACAAATTTCACAAGGACAAACATCCAGATCCGGAACAATTATTTGTAGGCCATACAATTGCTTGTTCCGTGCGGGATTCGAACCCGCGGCCCCCAGCGCAGCAACTAATTGCTAAGCCACTGCGCCACGGAGCCGTCATATATATATCTACCACCCTATAGCTACCACCCCCTTCCCTATTTATCCTGCCAAATAGCAATGATTGCACTGATGTGCGCTTGCTTTTTGTTGCTTTAACCATCATAATTACAGGCTGTGAGACATTCATTCATATTCCTCAGAGGTGACCTGTAGCTTTCCTTCTTTGAAGTTGGCTACATCATTGTGAGGGAAATGTAAGTCTTTTATCTCACTAACAAAATGGGACGAATCCTTTCTGTATGCCCTGGTGTGTCCTCTCAGCGTTGACAGTATTTTTGCTAAGTGTTGCGCCAACTTATAAGTCAGTGAATCGATCTGGCTCACTATAGGATGTAGTAGCGCGTTTAGTTTTTTCGTTAACCCACACAACCTCGGTGATTTAGCACATGATGGTATTATCGGATTCAAATCAAGATTTAATTTTTCGGAGTATTTATTTATTTTGATGGAAAAATATTTGTTTCAGACAGCACAAGGGATCTGTGACAGAAAACATCTGGCCGTCGAGCGTGAGAGGGTCACGCGCCTACGTCACAGTGACTGAGTGAAGCCGGCCACGATCGAGCGTGTGCCTGCTGAACTAGCATATGTCAGAGGAGTCATAGACAATGTTGACTACATCTTGAAGCGAGCTTTCATTAAAACATAATTCGAGCTGCCGAAGAAGATGAGTCAATTTTAACCATCCGTCAAGTGTAATATCCCTCCACAAGATGCAGGAGTGTAAGAGCTTGATTATGAATGTGGTCTCTCTTACATAGGACAAACAAAAAGATCTATAAAAACCCGCGTGTAAGAACATAATTGACGTGAAGCATCAACGCTTCGGGAAGGCTGCAGTCTGTGAATATGTTTAAGATCGTCTCCGCCACTACATGAGATTTGATAGACGACAAATCCTCGTAAAAAAACACTGATTTTATTGTAAGCTAGGCTATTAAAATTAAAAAACATCCTAATTTCAATAGAGAAGATGAATGAGTGCTGCCATCTGCTTGAAATCATATAATTAACGCAATTAAATCCAAAATCAAGCATACCACTGCAAGGCTTCAAGATACTGTAAGCTGTTCTGCTTAAATCGGACCAAAATAAACAAAAACTGAACCTTCAGATTCATATTCAAAAACTGAACCAAATGTCATTATTAGCCTGGCTACCTAGCTGGCTACCTATCCGTGACCATGAGTGCTGTAAAATTGTTTCAAGAGCTACCAACTGCTAGATGCATTCGAGTGGTAGAATTAATGGTTCTACCACGTATCATATTTCACATGATATTTAAATAGTGATTAAGTATTACGTAAAATAATCTTCGTAACACAAACGCTGCTGGCTTCGTTACGTCACGGTGTTAACATATTACAATATTTTAAAGCGACAACTGTCAGGAACAGTACACCGCGTTCTCGCTATCGAGAATATTGCGTGTTGGAACTGCAAGTAACGTGCGATACTAAAAACTGGAACTCCATTCATCCACATTCCGGCTGTCGGTTTCCAGCGCTTTTATCAACAAATACCGTTTTGTGCAAAATAAATGGGGTCGCCCTATTTAAAATTACGAATAATTTCTACACAGCTGCATAGCGACTGTATATGGAATAATTGGCTCAGCTTCTCGGCATAGCTACAAAGCGATTGTATTCAATGAAATAATCGCTGCACGAAATATCTTTATGTATATAATTCCGGTGTCAGTGTGACCGTAAATCTTCTCTTCTTTAAGCTTAACCGAATTCGATTAACTTTTATGGGGTACTTACCACTCTTTCACACTTACTTACATGAATGGTTGTTACCGTGTAGTGGCGGTGTAAGGATGTACACTATCCTGTATTGTAGGAATCGCAAGAGGCGAAAGAGGGAAAATGAAACAGGTGATGTTCAGAGGTATCTTCCTCAAAGTAACTCAAAGTAATAAAAAAACTAAAGTTGCTGACCCGCTTGCCAAGCGTGGTAACTATGTCAAAATCCCCTCTATAAGCCTTTTTATGGGGGAGGGTTATATTAAGTCTCTTTGAAATCTAGAAATCACCCTTACGAAGCGGGAGCGGATAGCTTGTGAATTTTTAAATTACCTCGAATTGTAGCTTCCCTATGATGCCACTTAGGTCCTTGTGGAATTATCTGTGATTCATCTCTTTAATAGGGAATATTATAAAGGAGATAATAGAAAAACTATTACCATAATTAAAGACATCCAGTGGTAATTCAGATGTGTTTTGGAGATACTTTTTATAATGTTTTATTGTAACTTTTTACTACATAGAACAAGGGTGTCAAACGAGCACACATTCCACTCGACAGTAAGTGAATACCGCTGCATTGAGCTGCTAATTGAATATCGCTCGGGAATTATCTTGTATTCTGTGACAGCGTGCTTCTTCCCCGGTCGAGCCCATTCGTGCTATAACCATATTATAGCCGCAACTTGGCTAATAAAAACTTAAAAAAGGAACCGGTACTCAATTCGACTGTATGTTTTTTTATGTGTGTTACCTCTTTGCTTTTTACTGCGTGAAGCGATTTCGATGATTCTTTTTTTATTTGAAAGCTGGTACTTCACATATGGTCACATATAAATTTGATCAAGGTCTGACCAACAGTTTTTCAGTTATTCTTAATATTTTATATTGAAATCGGTTGTACAAAATTTTAAGTTTTAAATTATTGTTAACCTTCTTGTATTATTTCGTGATAACAGACAGACTGCGGTAGTTGTTATTATTATACATATGGTTTCAATATCTTTATGTTAATGATAACGTTTAAAGCCATGATAGCTCAAGGTTTAAACGTTCAGCGTAAATTTCAGTAGTACGCGAATAACCAAGCTCGTTCCCTATAGGCCTGTATATCTGGGAAATTTGGAAATTAGATCGAGGTCTTGTGGAGTCCAGCAACACAAAAACAACGTGGAGGACTAATTGCTCACCCTATCGGAAATGAAAGAAGACTTGTTCCCACAACCCGTATACGTACCACGCCTCGCATTTTTGAGAATATAATAAAATAGAAGAGGATGGAATGTATTGGAATATAATGGATGGCATATAATGGAATAGTATAAAATATAATGGAATAATTTTTATTTCATATTGGGAAGAACCAGTAAGAAAGCCAGCGCAATTATATTTTTATTAACATATTACACAACTTTACAATAATTTTATACAATTTTTATATGAATTTTAATAGAACCAGTATTGTGGCGATCACCATACAATAAACGGAATATTGCGGTGCTAACAATTCGCTTTTGTAATATTCAATGAAAGCTGACTCGCTGACTTAAGTAAAAAGTGGATCTCGTCTCACATTCAAAGATCCATATTCGCAAGCTCGCAAAGACAAGCCCTGTAATATTACCAAGTTTAGTTAAAATCTTTAAGAATTTTCAATACTAGCGACCCGCCCTGGTTTCGCATGGGTAGGATGATGTATATAAGGACTATTAATGTGGTGTAATTTAGATTTAAGGTAGTAAAAGACATTTATTATTATTTTTGATTTTCCATGTTTTAAGATAAAATACAGTCTACCCTACCAGCCTTCTTCCGGCATTTCTCTCGCATGCAGGTGAATTTTTTTTTAATTATTAGTACGTCTTAGTGGCATACAAATAACCCATGACTTCAATAAAAGGCAGTTCTTTCAATAGCTATTGCAGACAGCACTTCAATTTTATTTACTTGTATTGAAAAGATTTAGTTATACGTAAAAAACTAAATTGGTTTCAAAATACTTTTACTATATCTAATTTTGTTTTTCTATCCTGTAATTTTTCTTCTTGTATCTTCTTTTTTTTTGAAGTTAAACGTCGTGGTCACCACCCATAAGCGTAGGCACAAACTACGCAGTTCCATTTGACACGATCCTGAAACACAACTCTCGTTCTTTTCATATTCATATAACTATACATACATGCTCTTTGATTGAGGGTACTATTAATTTGACCCATCTTCAATATACCACCACTTTGGTCGACAAACCTCTGTTTAGGGAGTCCCTTGCCGATTCAGCCACTCACTTGATCCAATTTATTATTTTCAATTGAATTTTAGCCAACTTTACTATTAAGTATTATGTGTATTTACTACGATAGCTATATTTGTACTGAAATAACTTTATCGTCTGTAGTCGCTGCTGCTGGTGACAAGATCGCTGATTGCACGACGATGCAGGCAACTTTACTGTTGACACTATTTCGCATGGATGGGTGTTATTTATTTATTTTAGTTTCCAATTTAAAACTGTGTAATATTTTAAAATTTTTAAGAGATATTATATAAATACATGAATGGGGAGATTCAATAAATCAAAAAGCAAATGAACACCGATTCATACCTATATTAATGCGCGAGGCTATAGAAATAAAAGACAAAAAAAACATTAAAATTTCAATAAAGAAGATGACTCAGTGTCACCATCTACTTTTTTATTGTTTTGATGTTTGCATCTGCAGCCTTTTATTATTTTGAGTAGTTATAAGTAATCTCCTCTTCTCCTGCTTCAGTTTCCCTCTGCTGCCATTTAAGACACCAATGGGACGATATGAGGTAGCGGATATTCTTACACTGCCACTACGCTGTTAACATTTAAATATATCATCTGATAAATACCACACAAAAGGGCTTTTAATCCTCACTAATGACCACAAGGCAAACACCAAATCAGTACCTGTGGAACAATTCAACAAGTTCAATCCATTAGAGGCGGCAAACCACTGCGGCCGTGTATTAGACCCGTAACGATTTGTACTAATGGAACATTATTGTGAATTGCCTCAACTCTATTCTAAATATCTAGACTCTGTAGATTAATGCGTAAGTGGCTTGAAGTTACGAGGCTGTGACACGGCAGATCAATTGCTACTTTTGGAATTTTATTATTGTAGCTCTACAGTTAGAGCCTATCAAATCCACTGCTGAACATAACGTCTCCCCCATTTGGAACCTTAACCAAATAGGAACCTTACGGGCTGAAAAAAAGAAGAAAGTAAGAACTTTTACTTTCTTTGCTTATATCAGGAATGCAGAAACATTTTTTTAATTCATTAATATTTCTTCCCTTTACTTTTTGTATTTACGTCAGTTGTCTACACTCACTTTCTACAGTCATTCGTATGAAAATGATACACACTAATACACAATTATTCAGGAATGTGAATGTAAATGCATTGTAACCCCTGAGGATGGAAACCTCGTTTCCAATAAAACGGGTCTCCGGTTCTCTACACTCACCATACGAAACAAAGCAGCATGAAGCTGCTATTTTACACTGGTATTCTGTAAGAGCGTGATCCTAACCCAGTTGAGCCGACCGATTCACGCTATGACCATAACATAGCTAAAGCGTGACTCTATGTAGTATATGTATAAACGTAAAAGTAAATTTACGCACATACTAAACGTACCATAGCTGGGCAAAAGCCATTTTATTTCAGAGAAGCCGTATTATTGCGAAACGTAATATATATCATCTGTTATCTGTTGCATATCTTCGTAATCTTAACATTTTAATCCTCAAACATTACTAGGCATGTTTGACATGTAGGTTAGTCCCTGAGCTACCATAAACGCTACAATAATAAATAACACTGGCACAGAAGGAAGACCGGTCTGCGGTAGAAACCTAAAGTTATATTCGCTTATAGCACTGTGCAAAGTTTACTTTAGCTCGTGTTTAAGCGTTTTCTTTCGTATTAATTGAAATATTGAATAATTAAAAAAAAAAATTGTACAACCGACTTCAATATATATTATGAAGGGGACAACCAAAAAACTGTTGATCAAACCTTGATCAAATGTATACGGTATTACATGAGAAGCACCAGCTTTCTAACAAAAAAATAATCATCAAAATCGGTTTACGTAGAACAA
Organism: Parnassius mnemosyne; assembly: GCA_963668995.1. Classification (NCBI taxonomy): domain Eukaryota; kingdom Metazoa; phylum Arthropoda; class Insecta; order Lepidoptera; family Papilionidae; genus Parnassius; species Parnassius mnemosyne. The sequence continues at coordinate 1,811,930 of CAVLGL010000093.1, read as the reverse complement.
AGTTTTGAGGACACTCATGAAAAATATACAGTAGAATTGAGTACCGTCTCCTTTTTAAGTCGGTAAATAATCATGTAGTGTCAATAAGAGGATACACTACCCCATATCACCTTGAGGGTGTCTCAAGAGGCTACAGAGTAAAATAAAATAGGAAATTGTTAGCAGCATCTTCCTGATAGCAACTCAGAACTAATACCATACAATACAATACTCTTTATTGTACACCAAGTAAAGATAAAAACATCAACAAAGTCTTAGATTGGGGGCTTCTAAACCTATTCCAGTTCAATCCCAAGGAGGCAGATGTTTGCACGTTTAATGCTAAATAGAACCCTTTTGTCGAATCTTCTCAGTTTCAAGGTACTCCCTTTGTAGCTTCATCCAGTATCGAAATCCTCGGCGTCGACATATCAAATGCTGTGCAGTTTCGTGGTAACTTGTAAAAGAAGGTCAAATCGGCCTCTAAAAAGCTTGGCGTGTTCAGCATAGCGGGACAGTATTTCATACCGGCACACCGCATGCAAGTTTGCAAGGCGCAGGTTCAGCCACACATGGAATACTGTTCCCATCTCTGGGCTGGGGCTTCCCAGTGCTAGCTCCTTCCACTTGACGCATCTCTCTTCTCTCTCTCTCCTACCGGTTTAATTCATTGGCGCTGCGAAGAGATGTTGCATCACTTTGCATTTTCTATCGCATCTACCATCCGCTCTTAAGATTTTTTTGGATTAATTCCAGCCGCCAAATTTCACCAGCGCACATCACGAAAAACTCACGATACTATCCAAATTATCTGTATGCTTGGCGGTCCACCACTGTGAGTTTCAAAACTTTTTTTAAACTAGTTAGCGGTGTTTGCAAGCGAGGCATACATTTTCTAAAGCTATTTTATTTTGTTTTGTTCTTCTTTTTCAATTTTACTGCACTCGTACCACGCAGAGATATCACAACTAACAATAAGAGTGTATATGGTGTTATTTAAGATTTGTAAAGAGATAAGGCTCGATAAAGGAAACTTTTTCTTTCGTCTTAAAAAAAGTTGTGGTAACATTTTTCTTTTACTTTTAGACTTTGTCTCCGTATCATACAATATAAACGTTTACATATATGTTTAACATTATTTTTTTATGTATTTACTATTGTGACTCGTGCGAGGTATGTGCTGTTCTTTTCTTTTGAGTCAATCTGCGTTCGTACTAGGTTAAAAATAACTTTGCAGATAATTAATAAAATCAGACGTTACTTTGCGGAAATCCATTACATTCAATTTTGGTAAAAATTGTTTTGCGTACATCCGCTCGATAAAATAAAATGATGTGTCTTACCTATAAATATCTTATATATTATCAAATATCTTTGCAGTTCAATTATGTAAATCCAATTATACCAAAAATCAGCAAACCACAATAGCTGTGATTTTCTTAAACTAAGAAAAAAAAAACAAAAAAGTAACCAGAATTAGTTTTTATGCGGAGCTTATTCGCGAAACTTACCGTCTCTTATTTAAAACAATAGAATCACTCGTCGCTTTTTTATTTCTCAATTTGCGGTGGAACTTCCAACGCTTAGCATGCAACACTTTTGAAATGCTTATATAAGAACTTCTAAAAATTCAGAACATTTACAATATACTTTATGTAATTTTTAATATACTTTATATCCATTCATCTTCATATTACAGCATATAAAGTCAATTACTGAACATAAATTACGTCAGCGTTTTTTGCCACAGTTACCACGCTTGGCAGGCAGGTGTGCCACTGAAGTTTATATATTATTTGGAGATATCAGGAAGATCCTGTTGTTCGTCTCCTGTTTCAGTTTTCTTTGACATCCACGGAACGATATGAAGTATTTGATATTCACCGCCACTACTCGTTTGATTCTCTGATATAAATAATTTTTTTTTTTTAATATTAGTGAAAAACGAGAACACAGTCGCAAATAAGTGTCTACTGCGGCCCATGGACACTTGGGCTATTTTAAACATAGGCCACAGATGCACAGCGGCTACCCCTGAGGACTTAGGTGAAATGCCTCGCAGCCCTTATATTTGCTCTTGTTATCTTTGGACGGGAACAAAATATTGAGTGAACTACTTACGTATTTGTTAATCAATAATATAATACCTACGTTTATCAATAATAATATACTACGCAAGGAACTTCGTTCCAACCGAGTGTTCCATAACACTCACGCATTTTGTTGCCATAGTGGCCACGCCTGGCTGGCAGGTTGCCAACCGCAATTTTTTACGATTTTGAATTGTTTTCAGGAAGATCAGATACCTTTCTACCAAGGTACATCTCCTGTTTCATTCCCCTCTGTCGCATCCTACGACACCTCATGTGATATATGGTAGAGGATTTTCAAACGCGGCCAAAACACGGTGACGGTACTGACACTAGCGTAATTAGCAGCATGATACTGCTGTGTTGCGTATTATGAGTGCCAAGATACGGATACCCCTATTAGTGGTAATGATGCATCCAACTTAGTCTTTAGTAGTGACAACGAGTTTACCTTATCATTTGGTGGTCCGTGTTTCCCTTCTTCACTCTTACTTTTATAAAAAAAAATATGCTATGCATTTTTTAACTTAGGTAATTAAAATTGACAGTTCCGTGGCGCAGAGTGCCGCTGGTTCGAATCCCGCACAGTACAAGTATCCGTATGGCCTGCAAATAACTATTCCGGGTCTGGATGTTTGTCTGTTGAAGTTTATATATATATATATACAATACAGGAAAAAATCGTAAGTGTAGAGGTAACTTTAAAAAAAGAACTAGTGCCTAGAACCGGATATCCTTTTTTTACTGATAACGAGGCATCCAAATGAGTCTTTATTTTTAACAAATCATTTTACATTTTTTTCTGAGTTTACATTGTCATTGAATATTGTTTTCGGTTCCCATCTTAGTTTCATAAAAAAAACCTTTAGCGATGCATTTTTTTATTTACTTTCAAATTCGAATAGCATATTATACACAAAATGTTAAATTCATTCTCTCACGTGTCAAATTTATAGACTTATTATGTAAGTAGAGACACTTTATAAAAGGAGCTAGAGATCTTTTGCCACGTAGTTTATTTTTGTAGACACTGTAAGTACGTTATCGTTATAAAATATAAACACAAACTTTATTTCTCGCATTTCGTTAATATTACTTATTCTCGGGAGAATTTCTTCATTAATAATTTAAAAAATAGTTATTTTACATATTTTTGCTAATACGCGATAAACATTTTTTTTGTTCCCCTGAAAGACATTTAAATCTTTTTGCAAAATATTCCTAATTTAAAAGAAATTTTAATAAATGGAAAGTGACATAGATATTGTTACGGACAGCGAGAGACCCGCCGCCCCGTCGCCCCTTCGTTCCCCGTTACGTCCCGCGCACCCCGCACGCCGGCGCTGATCACGCGATATCGGGCAACCAATCAGCGCGCGTGCGGGGAATATTGCCATCGGGCGGCCAACCCGACGAAATGAAGCGCTCTTCTCGGAAATATAAGAAGGGCGCCTCGGACGGTCGTTGTTCATTCGGGTTCATTCGGATCATTCAGAAGCATTCAATCGGAAGCGGCAAGGAAGAATCAAGACAGAAGACTCCATACTGAAGACCTCCCTTTTGTATAGTGATTAGTTAATGTACCGAACCCTTGTAAATAGTGAATATAGTATAATTGAAAGTACCATCTTTTCTTCGAGCAGTCCCCTAGTATAGCTAACCTCACACCGACAGTTAAAATACCAAATACAGTCCACTACTCTCCATCCACTTTATCTTGGTCCATCGTCGCCGGATAGCAGCCAGAAGAAGGAAGAAAGAAGAAAGAAGTAAGAAGAAACAAGAAAGAAGGCAGTTATACAAGAAAGAAGGTAATTATAGAAGAAGGAACATAATTACAGAAGAGAGAAGATTATTATAGAAGATCTTCAAGGAAGAAAGAAGTTCGTCGACGAAGAAAGAAGATCGTCGGTACTAATTTCTTCCCTGTTTCTTGTTACGCCTACGTCATACGCGTCTATTGTCTGTTTCCAGACAATTTCTTGTTTCTTAACCGCGTTTACGCGGCCAGTGGTCACTCCCTAACGGTGCCAAACTGTGACCATCTGGTAACGCCCTTGTGGCGGGAACGACATCCATACGTGTGTCTTTTTAAAGACTGTACGTACGTCTTTTTGAAGACGACCGGATGTCGCAACGTGGGACCATGAGGAAGACACGAAGCCAGAAGACACGGAACGATGATGACACGCCGGTAGGAATGCGCATATTCGAAGAAGCACCCGCGTCCCCGTCCGATTATCTCGCGATGGCACAAGCGCCCTCCGCCGCGCCCGCGCTCCAGGCCCCGCCCGCGCCCGCATCTACGCCCGCGCCCGCGCCCCCGCCGCCGCGCCCCGCTATGTCCGTGTCCACGACCGATCGTTTGGGAGAGGTTAGCATTTCCGCGCCGCGTACAGAGACACTCGCCGCGATTATAGAAGATCTTCCGTCTACAGAGATTAGTTCGATAGTACGTACCGTCGCGCCTGTAACAGACGTACATAGGCCCGCGCCCCGCGCCCCGTCGGTTCGCTCCGTTCGTTCAGCCCGGTCGACGGCTAGTGCGATAGCTAAATTAAAGCAAATTGAATATAACGCCGCGGAGGAACTAGCTGCAATTAGGAGGAAGCAATTGCAGTTGGAAGAAGATCTTATTAGGAAGAAGTACGCTAGGGACGTCGCGCAACTGCAAGAAGAAACAGATAGGGAAAGTGTCAACGAAGACGAGTTAGTTGAAAATAGGGTACGCGTTGATAGGTGGTTAGAGAACGTAGAGACTGTGCGGGGGGAGTCGCCTTCCCGCCCCTCTCAGCCCGCGCCCCGCATCGAGTTAGAGCAGACCCTACCGAACAGGGTAACCGGTTACGACCACAGGGAAGATGCCCAGGGGAGGACGGAAGCGAATGACGTTCAACCGCGCCGCATAGATTCGGTACAAAGGGAAGATGGAGTCGCCGCAGGAATGAACCAGGTGGATCGTCGTGTACAGGTTACGTCGCCGTCGCGCGTCCAACGCCGCACTCTATCGCCTACACATAGATCGCCACATCGCCACGCGGATCGTAGATCACCGTCGCCGCATAGGGATGTAGGTGCGCATAGGACGCCAGCGCCACAGCGCAGGCTAGAGAGAGATAGGGATAGAGATAGGTCGCTTACTCCGCGAGGAAAGGATAGGGGTATAGAGCGACTAGCGGAAGCTCTGGAGAATATGGTCAGAGTTAGGCCCGCTGCCGCGAAGCAGACGCAGGACTTGCCTATTTTTAACGGTTCGGCCGCGGAATGGCTAGCGTTCAAAGCCGCGATGAAAGAATCCACGCGTCTATATGGATTCACAGATACGGAAAATATGGCAAGGTTAAGAAATTGCTTACGCGGTGAAGCTAGGGAAGTAGTATCGGCACTGCTGTTTACCGCAAAGGATCCAGCAGATATTATGCGAACATTAGAGCAGTGTTTCGGCCGCCCAGAAGTAATTATCGATCGCGCGTTAGAAGAATTGAAACGCCTTCCGCGCCCGGGTCAAACTGCACAGGAGCTAAATGCGTTCGCAATAAAGTTGCAAAATATCGTGTGCATTTTGCAAAACGTCGACGGCAAGGGATATCTGCAAAATCCAATGCTTACTAGGGAGGTAACGAGTAAGTTAAGCCCTCACTTACGGTCGCGTTGGTGTGATTACGCGGAGCACTACGGGAGTGCAGACGAGCCGGACATCGTTACACTGTCCAGGTTCATGATGAGAGAGGCTGACCGTGCGTTGAGTCATGCCTATACGTCCGTAGAGCCGACTAAGGAATCGCCCGTAAGACGAGAGGCGCCGCCGTCGAAGAGGATAGTGACACGCCGCGTAGAGAATAGGGCTCGCGACGTAAAAACGTTCACCGCACAGGAGGACACCGGTAGTGCCTCTTGTATGTGCTGCGGAGGTGAACACGCGATCGCAAAGTGTAAAAAGTTAGCGCAAATGGGTGTGGACGACCGGTGGAATTGGGTAAAAGAAAACGGGGTATGTTTTCTATGTTTAAACAGTAAACACCGACGGTTTAAATGTAAAGCAAAGAAATGCGGCATCGACGGCTGCAACGCCCCCCACCACGCCCTCCTTCACACCCGCAAGACCCGCGCACCTGAGACATCGGCCAAACCGGATGAGACCGTACTCGTCGCGTCTAACGTCGGTAGGAATGCAGCCGTATTGTTGAAAGTGTGTCCCATTACGTTACGTGGACCACACGGTAAGGAAATAGACACGTACGCGTTGCTCGACGAAGGTTCGACTATTTCGTTGATCGATGACGACTTAGCGCGTGAGTTAGGAGCGGAAGGACCGGTAAAGCCGCTGAATATTAGGGGAATAAGCAATAGTCAGCGCGAGGCCGATAGCAGGCTAGTCAACATAGGCATACGTGGAAAATCGCGCAGCGAGATGTATAGAATAAATGCGCGTACAGTAACGAATTTACAGATAGGTTCGCAGTCAGTGAATAAAGAGTGTTTACGTCTAAAGCATTTACGCGACCTACCGAGCTCGGTTTGCTATGAGGACGCCAAACCGAGATTATTATTAGGAGCCGACAATTGGCATTTAATAATCACCCGTAACTTGAGGATAGGGCGTCGAAGGCAGCCTATAGCTGCACGTACGCTATTAGGATGGGTGATACAGGGAACCGTGCCGCGATTCACGTGTAGGGAGGACGGTGAAACCGTGTTACACGTCGTAAGCAGTAGCGGACGGATAGATAGGGACATCCGAACGTTCGCGAGTCAAGACGAGGAGATAACGGAACTCCTCAAACGGCAGTACGAGATCGATTCCATCGGTATCTCGCTAAGGAATAGGCCGCGACGGGAAGAGGAACGCGCTGTCGAGATATTCCAGCGCACCGTCAAGAAGGTCGGCGATCAATACCAGGTGGGACTGCCATGGAAGGACGACGACGTGCGGATGCCTCCTAGCTACGAGATGGCTGCTAGAAGACTGCGGACGATCGAGAGGAAAATGGACAAATCGCCGGAAGTATCACGACTGCGGCTGCCTAGGTGCTATGCTCCTACGGGGGGAGTGGTAGAGCGTCAGCTCCACGTGTTCAGCGACGCAAGCGAACGTGCGTACGCATCCGCGGCGTATTGGCGATTACGATACCGCGACGGAACGGTTAAGGTACGATTAGTGGCGGCCAAGGCGAAAGTCGCCCCGATAAAGGCGCAAAGCATACCACGGTTAGAATTGCAGGCGAATCTGATAGGCGCGCGACTCGCGGAATTCGTGCAAGGCGAGCACAGAGTGGTAGCCGATAGGGTAGTTTATTGGACAGACTCCACTACGGCGCTCCATTGGATTCAAAACGATACGGCGCGTTACACCCCATACGTAGCACATAGATTAGGGGAAATATCGGAGAAGACGTCACCCGAGCAATGGAGGTGGATACCGACCGCAGACAACATCGCGGATCAGGCAACGCGCATTAATTATACGTACAAGGAAGAGAGCGACAAATGGTTTACGGGACCGCCATTCCTGTACGAAGAGGAAGATCGATGGCCTCGACGACGGGAAGAGAAGGCAGGGGATGAAGATGATGAGATGGAGGAAGTCGTGGCGCACCAGAGCGACACCAGGAGCGCTCCACACCTGCCAGACATCGAGAGGTTCTCTTCTTACGAGAGATTGGTCAGGGCCACCGCTCGGATATTACAGTTCGTCGATGCCATGAGAGGAAAGGCGCACGGACTAACATTGGACCACATCCACAAAGCAGAGCGGATGTGGATAGAGCGAAGTCAACAAGAGAGTTTTGCTGAAGACATCAGTCGACTGCAGAAAGGAAGGAACTTGGCAACCGGCAGCGCGTTAAGAAAGCTCGACCCCATATTCGAAGATGGCGTACTGCGAGCTAGAGGACGGATTGACGCAGCCAATGTGGACAGCCAAATGAAGAGGCCCATCATCCTGAACGGACGCCACCAGTTTGTAAAGCTGCTTGTGGAAAAGGCGCATAAGGAAGCAAGCCACGCCAACAGGGAACGGGTAGTGAACGACCTACGCACGAGATATCACATACTTCGACTACGACCGACCGTACGAGAAGTGGAGCGGAGATGTCTGCGGTGCAGGGTACGCAAGGCGACACCACGGCCAGCGGTTATCGGAGATCTACCACCTGAACGGTTAGGGGCATTCGCGCGACCATTCACCTACACCGGAATCGACTATTTCGGGCCTATAACGGTAACAATAGGACGTAGGCATGAAAAACGGTGGATAGCGTTATTCACTTGTTTGACGACGCGCGCGGTACATTTAGAGATAGTTTATTCCCTAACGACGGACTCGGCGATATCGGCATTGCGGCGCATGGCGGCTAGGCGTGGGTAACCACGGGTCATCTACTCGGATAACGGGACAAACTTTCATGGGGCGGACACCGAATTACGACGGGCGATGGAAGAGTGGGCACCCCTGCTGAAGGACTACGCGTTGACTCGGCGGACGGATTGGAAGTTCATCGCACCGGGTGCGCCGAACCAGGGAGGCGCATGGGAGCGTCTCGTGCGCTCGGTGAAGACCGCGCTCGAAGCCACACTCAATCAGAAGAGCCCACGGGAGGAGACATTAGCGACTCTCCTCACAGAAGCCGAAAACACCGTTAACTCTCGACCGTTGACGCACGTACCGGTCGACATCGACGAAGAAGAGGCATTGACACCCAACCACTTCTTGCTGCTGGGACCATCGAGCCTTCCAGTGACCGCGCCGTGCACGCCTAATGATCGTCGGGCGTGGAGAGCGGCGCAGGGACTTGCCGACGAGTACTGGAAGCGCTGGGTGAAGGAATACCTGCCGACGCTGGTTGCGCGCGGAGACTCAAGGGACGTGCAGCAGCGCCCGGTACAAGAAGGAGACCTCGTCGTGGTGGCAGACGGGACCATGCCGCGGAACGTGTGGCCAAGAGGAGTTGTAACGAAGACCTTTCCCGGACCAGACGGCGTGGTACGAAACGTTGAAGTAAGGACCAGGGGCGGATTGCTGCGGCGGCCGGTCAGGAGGATCGCCGTCCTCCCGAGTGCAGCCTAGGCTCGCAAGGCTACGCCGGGGGGAGAATGTTACGGACAGCGAGAGACCCGCCGCCCCGTCGCCCCTTCGTTCCCCGTTACGTCCCGCGCACCCCGCACGCCGGCGCTGATCACGCGATATCGGGCAACCAATCAGCGCGCGTGCGGGGAATATTGCCATCGGGCGGCCAACCCGACGAAATGAAGCGCTCTTCTCGGAAATATAAGAAGGGCGCCTCGGACGGTCGTTGTTCATTCGGGTTCATTCGGATCATTCAGAAGCATTCAATCGGAAGCGGCAAGGAAGAATCAAGACAGAAGACTCCATACTGAAGACCTCCCTTTTGTATAGTGATTAGTTAATGTACCGAACCCTTGTAAATAGTGAATATAGTATAATTGAAAGTACCATCTTTTCTTCGAGCAGTCCCCTAGTATAGCTAACCTCACACCGACAGTTAAAATACCAAATACAGTCCACTACTCTCCATCCACTTTAGATATGGTAAAGATACGTAACATTGTTCAATAATGAAATAGGGTGTGCTGAACAGCAATGTTAACTACCCCTTGTCGTCTCGTGGGTGTAGTAAGGGGCAACAAAGGAAAATAAATAAGGAGATGGGCAGCAGCTTCTTCCTTATAACTACCACAAATAAAAATATAAACCTTTTTTTTTCAATATATGTTATAAACAATACTTTTTGCAAGTTACTCTAATATTTAATTAACCACTAATTTAATAAAACTACTTTTACGGATTTTATCGCGTTTAATAAACTTATTTTTTCGCTTTTAAGTTTTATTTTATTAAACGCGATAAAATCCGTAAAAGTAGTTTTATTCAATGTATAGTGTTCGCGTAAATATAAGAAATCATTAATTAACCACTAGTTCGGAAAACACCTCTTTCCTGAGAAGAACCAGCAAGAAACCCAGTGGGACATTTAAAAAAATAAATAAAAAACGTTTTCAATCATAAATGTTAAACAATTAACAAGAGATAACAAGTAATAAATACCTTAGTAACCATTAATCGACTACATTTTCTAATTATTTCTCATATTAACGCGAATACTACACATTAAATAAACCTTTCTTTATGAAATTAATCGCCTTTATTTTAAATGTTTTTCTTCAATTTCCGATTTGTGGAGGAGGCTGAGGTGATAGACATCCTGATGTAATGACAAATGAAGGCTAACTTCAACTTATTATTAATTTTTGGTCCGATCTACGTAACGTCCGAAACGTCTGATATTAAAAAAGTTTAAATTAATATCCGTAAAATTAGTTTTATTCAATTTAATTGGTTCGTGGTTTCAAGTGAAACTTTACTTCTATTGATCCATCGCACTATTTTTATGCTTAATTTAGAATTATAACACCGGTGACAGGTGACAGACCGCGTTCGAACTCCGTCATGACTTCATATGTTCCGTTTCGCTAATTTTAGAACGAAAATCGGAATACAAAAACAAACCAAATGGATTTCAATACTGTTTGTTACTATCAATTACATACATATTAACACTTACAGTAAATAAATTTAATCAATTTATTTTAATTCTGGTTTGCTTGAATTTTTTTTTTTGCTTTATTATGGTCGTAATAATACCAGCGTAAACAAGTCCAATGGTTAAAACAGTAATTACCCCAAACTATGGTACTCTTTATATACTGTATACTTGTGTTTCAGTTGATCATGGGAGACGATCGACACTTCCCATTAGTAGAGCCACATACTCGTTTGCCACCTCTTCTATAAAAAAAATAATACCTTGATGCCAAATTTCAAGTTTCTAAGTAACCTAGAAGTGGCTTAGGTTTTTGTTGAGTAAGTGAGTAGTATCACGGTTCCTCATGTATTTACCTCTATAAATTTATTTTACTATGTTGAAATGATCTTGGCCATTTTGTTTAATATGTACAAGCTTATCTTTTTTTTGCATGGGGAAATGCCTACGCATACCCGCCTCTTAGGCAAGGCGCACCAGGAACACAAGGCACGTCATCTTGCCTTCTCAGGCAAGGCGCACCAGGAACACAAGGTACGTCCCCCTCCATAGCCTCGAACAAAACCTACATATCGGACCCCCCCCCCCCCCGAGTCCGATACGCGGAGGCCATGGGACCCCAGCGGCGGATCTGGTCTCTGGCTCCACCGCCAACCAAGTAAGTTTCGGACGCGGAGGGTAGGGAGAGCGGCGCCTCGCGCGGCGCCTCGCGCGGCGACACTCCACTCCCCCCGCAGCCCCACCACGACCGCATTAACGGTGCGGCCCCATCAGAATCGCGGAGGATAGGGCGAGTGGCACATCGCCATTTCAACTCTCTCCTCCGCGACTCCACCTCGGCTGAAGCGGTACGGGGAGAGAATACCCCTCTCACCGCAGCCCACCGACACACATCCGAAGTGGGCTCGCCAAGCCCACTCGGAGTGGCCACCTCGGGCCGGCCTTACACCACGGGCCAGCCAAGGGGTTCCTCTTTGTTCACCGCGGGTGACCAAGCCACGGCTACTAAGCCCCCCCGCCACGAAAAGGCGGGAACCCGTTCGAGGGAGATGTAAAAGCTTATTTGTGTTAAATATTTTACGGCAGCCTACATAAGCTGACAGATTCTGTCAGGAGAGACCGTAGTTGTAAATGAGTATATCTATAGAGAATATATCTATGGAAATATGTCCATAAATATAAACTTTAACCATATATTTACTTACTGTGTACCCTATATTAATGTATGGTGGAGAACAGGAACAGGAAAATAAAGTTAATTCAGTAGAAATGTAGTCATTAAGAAGTAAGGGATAATTTCTTAATTTTTTCGTAAAAAAAACGTTACCCCCACACTAGAATTTTTAGCTGTATCGTGGGGTCAGCTTACATAATATATAAACTTCACAAAGACACAAACATCCAGACCCGGAACAATTATTTGTAGGCCATACAAATACTTGTTTCAGGTCGGATTCGAACCCGCAGCTCTCAGCGTTTCAACTCATTGCTAATAGGGAAATAAAAACAAACCCGAAGATATTAGGGTAAGAAATTGTGTGAAAAGGTATGATTTGCAAGAAAATGTTATGACCAGGTATAAGAAAGGAATGTTACGGTGGTTTTGCCATATAGAAAAATGAATTCAGACAGGGTGAGAGAGCTATAGAAAGTTGCAAAAGTGAGAGGCAGCTGACAGAGTCGGCAAAGGACGCCCTAGACGGAATTTTAAACGGACGCCCTAGACGAAGTTATAAATAAACATTCTAATGAAGATTTAAAAATATAAATTAGATGATTATTTGAAAGATTTTTCGATGCATTAGTTCTTTATTCATGATTTTATAAGATTAAATTGTAAATGTTACGTACGGGGTAACGTACAAAAAAAATATAAAATATATAAGAGGAAGTCTGCGGCCAGCAGAGGTATTAGTGTTACAGACTTCACTTTAAACTTTACGTACTTAGACAGACTCTTGGGTTTCTTTTGGCCCAAATAAATCCACCACCTATTTTTCTAAAAATCAATCTGGGCATTAGTTTTTCAATGTAAGAGATTTCTTTAATAAAAGGAAAATACGGACGGAAATCGCAATTTATCTCCGAAGAGACAATTTGTTGAGCGTCGACGTGTCCATGTCGTGATCCAGCGGTCACACGAGCAGATTGTGGAATCGATTAATTTGGAAATCGTCTCATATTTGTTTTAACGCCCTTTCTGTCTCTCCGATTATCTTTAAAAGCCAAAAGGTTTCCTTTTAAAATTTACAATTGAAGCTTAATAAGTATATAAACAAAACGGAAATGTCTAAAAGAACTGCCTTTCTAATATTTAATTTTTTTTATAGGATCGGGTGACAAACGAGCACACAGTCCACCTGATGGTAAGTGGTTGCTGTGACCCATAGACATCTACATCTATCCTCTATAAAAACTCAAGATGCAGATGCGTTGTCACCCGTTAGGACTAATATGGAATGCCTCTTTGCCAGTAAAAAGGGTCTCCGGTTCTCTACACTCACCATACGAAACACAGCAGCGATAAGCTGCTATTTTACGCCGGTTTTCTGTGAGAGCATGGTCCTTCCCCGGTCGAGCCGACCCATTCGTGCTACAACCATAATATAGCTGCAGCATGGCTCTACCACGTAATTAATAATTTTCTTTCATTATTACAATTATTTTTATTGAATAAGTGTGACAAACGAGCACACAGTTTACCAGACGGTAAGTGTATGCTGTCGCCCATAGAAGTCCTCGATTGGGAATCAAAATATAGATATTTTACCACTCTGTAAGGACTAAGATGGAGTGCCTCGTTTATAGTAAAAAAGGTCTACGGTTCTCTACACTTACCCTACAAAACACAGCAGCATTGAGCCATTATTTTCCGCTAGTATTTTGTGAGAGTTCGGTCCTTCCCCGTTAGAGGTGACCCATTCGTGTAACAACTATGATATAGCTGCAGAGCCAGATCGATTCGCCACTTATAGATTGGCTCAACACTTAGCAAAAGTACTATCACCACTCAGAGGACATACAAGAGCACACACTAAGGATTCATACCATTTTGTCAGTGAGATAAAAGACCTATGTCTTACTGACAATGAAACTATGGTCAGTTTTGATGTTCAGTCTCTTTTTACATGCCTACCTGTTGAAGACTGCATCTCAATTGTAACTAGGAAACTAGAGGAAAACAACATGCCAGCAGAATATGCAGTATTACTCAGACATTGCCTTACATCTGGCTATCTATTGTGGAAGGAACAGTTTTACAAGCAAGTAAATGGTGTTGCGATGGGCTTACCGGTATCTCCCATTGTCGCCAATATTTTCATGGAGGACTTTGAGGAGAAAGCCCTGCTTACTGCACCAGTAACTCCAAGTTTCTACAAGCGGTACGTAGACGATACTTTCACAATTTTACCATCAGACAAAGTAACTGCATTTTTAGAACATCTTAATTCCATAAACTCTAAAATTCAAATTACTATGAAATTAGAGGCAAATAATTATTTAGCTTTTCTAGATGTGTTAGTCATTCGAAATCCTAATAACACCGTAGGTCACACTGTGTATAGAAAAAAGACCCATACAAACCGATACTTAAACGGTGAATCCCACCATCACCCTTCACAGTTAGCTACCGTGTGCAAATCTTTGATGCAGAGAGCACGAGGGATCTGTGACAGCAAACACCTGGCCGCCGAGCTTCAGCACGTCAAGCAGGTTCTGCACGACAACAAGCTTCGGGTTCCGCGCCTATGTCACAGTGACCGAGTGAAGCCGGCCACAGTCGAGCGTGTGCCTGCTGTACTACCATATGTCAGAGGTGTCACAGACAAGATTGGCTACATCTTGAAGCGAGCTTCTATTAGAACATTCTTCAAGCCGCCGAAGAAGATTAGTCAGTTCTTACCATCCGTCAAGTGCAATATTCCTCTACAAGATGCCGGAGTGTACAAGCTTGATTGTGAGTTTGGTCTCTCATATATAGGACAAAAAAACGATCAATAAAACCCGCGTAAAAGAACACATAGATGATGAGAAGAACCAACGTTCCGGGAAGTCTGCAGTTTGTGATCATATCCTAGATAGCCCCCGCTATTACATTAGATTTGATAAACCACAAGTTCTCGCGAAAGAACATTGACTCCTGCCAAGGATGATACGTGAGGCTATTGAAATTAAAAAAACATCCTAATTTCAATAGAGAGTGAGGCTGGGTACTACCGCCTGCTTGGGATCCAGTAATTCATTAAATTAAAACTAAACCCAAGCATACCACTGCAAGACTTCAAGATACAGTTAGTTCATTCTGCGTAGATCGGACCAATATTAATAATTAAAAAGCTGAAGGTATTCCGGGTTAACTTTGACATCGTGACGTCAATTACCTCAGTCTCCCGTGACCACGTTTGCTGGAAAGCAACTGAAACGTCGGGAATATTAAATAAGTTAATTAAACGCGATAAAATCCGTAAAAGTAGTTTTATTCAATGTGTAGTGTTCGCGTAAATATAAGACATCATTATTAAAATAAATCAATAAATTAAACCAGAACATAGACATACACGGAAGCGCTTTAAGAAAAACGTGGTAACACCTGCTTGGTAAAAGTCTATTTAAAAAAAATATTTACTTTAACATACTTTGATTTTAATTTTAACATACAGGGAATCTTGTTATAAAAAGCCAGAAACGTACTCAAAAATGCTTGTGCTTTGTTAAACCTTGTAACTTTAATGTTAACAATCGTAAGTGCTGGAAGCTAAAGATTCTTACTTCTTATGAGATTTAATATAAGCAAAACTGCTTCTATACTAGTCATTCAATGGAAAACTTTTATCCGCAAGATACGTGTCTTGAATATGACACAGCTACTAAGCCAAGTTTATGTGGAAATCGATGAAAATTTATGTAAAAAAACAAAATAACTTGATATAATAATCATAATATATATATAATATGTTGTTTCTAAATAGCAATTTTAAAATCGATACATGTTTGAATTATCCTTATCTATACTAATGATAAAGATTCTGTGAATATTTCCATGGGTGTCGTCAGAGACTACAGAGTGAATTATACCAGAAGATTTGCAGCAACGCCTTCCTAATAATAACTAAAAATAAAATTAAACTGTTATTGCCAACCTGCCTGCTAAGCGAGAATTATGGTAAATATCATCCTATGAGGCAATCTATGGCGAGTATTTTTGACTTGCTCTAAAGAACAAATGAATGAATGAAATATTTTAAACATTTCATGACATTTTTTTAACATTTTTTTCATTTCTAATGGGTAATTGGGATATTGTGCTTTAAGCCTTAAGTGTCCGCTTTGTGTAATATTTTTGTGTTTGGAAGCTTAAATAAATGAATGAATAAAATTACTGCCTTTAAATGGTTCTTTTTTGAGCATAACCATTAATGATGCCACAGTGCTTGTCCACAATATTAATTTTTCCTTTAAAAATAATACTAAAAATGATGTGAAAATGATGGCCCAAAAACTTGGATAAATTTAAACGAACTTAATTAAAGCTAGGTTTATTAATATTACTCTATTTTTCGTACTCATTGCACATGCAGCTTTCCAACATTTTTCCCCCTTATCTATATGTCTTAGGGGCTACCACAGCCCTAACTTTCCGAGCGATTTCCATTAAAAACGCAAAATTTATTTGAGAACATTGACTAAAGCAGTTTGCAGTTCAAATTCAAACCACGATTTTCAACGAAGTCAGATTTTCAAATCAAAGATCTAACGGAACTTTTCTTTTGAGAGGATTCTTAAAAGTTTTCTGACATTATAAAGTTGCTTATAGTATGAAAACTTTATATTTCATTTCCTTATTACGCCAAATAATAAAAAATGGAAAATTAACTGTTTTTAACTAGTTTTTAAAAGGAACGGTTCACGTTTCTTATGAAAAATGTATTTATTTGATATACATCACATTCTATTATTTAAAATTATGTATATAACGTATATATTATAAGGAAAAATATTAAATGACACCCGTGGTAGAGCCACGCTGCAGTAATATTGTGGATGTAGCACGAATGGATCGGCTCGACCGGGGTAGGACCTCGCTCTAACAGAACCAGCGTATAATAGCAGCTTAATACTGCTGTGTCCCGTACTCATTTACGTTTACTAAAAACGGGGCATTTGATTCTTAATCGGAGATAAATGCATATGTCTATGAGGCCTATATCTAGCAGTGAACTTTTTTTTAATAGGATAAGGGTGACAAACGAGCACACAGTCCACCTGATGGTAAGTGGCCGCTGCGGCCCATAGACATCTACATCTATCCTCTATTACAAATCAAAATTTAGATGCGTTGTCACCCGTGAGGACTAAGATGGAATGCCTTATTTCCAGTAAAAAGGGCCTCCGGCCACCTACACTCACAAAGCGAAACGCAGAGGTAAACCTCTACTTCACGCTGGTTTTCTGTGAGTTCGTGGTACCACCCCGGTTCGAGCTGGCCCATCCGTGTGACAGCTAAAGCTGCCGCGTGGTTCTACCACTGTTAAAGTCACACTTTACGGGCTGATGAAAAATAACAAGAATATTAAAAACATCATAAACTAAACATAAACATAAAATTGAAGTGTCTGTCACTAATATCGAAATAGTTGCCTTTTATTAAACTGAGCAGGTTATTGGAATTCTATTTAAACATAAGTAAACACGTGATGCTCTGGATGCTGTCCACCATAATGTGTTTTAAATTCGTAAAACTCCTAGAGAGTTTTGTCCCTCGCCCAACTTTTTGTCGAATCGTATATGACACTCACCATCAGGTGAATTACTTGCTCTTATATAAAAAGGTAAAGACCATTGGCATGAGTGATATAGGCTATATTTTATTCTAAAAATATTTTTTTCATAAAAAAGATTTTGAAGTATTAATAAAAACATTGGTCTTTGATAATTATCCTAAATCTATAACACATTAATAGGTTCTAGCCATGCGCTAGTGGAAAATAAAAATTAAAAAATAGACAATAATTATTTTCGCTGCAGTGTAATTTATTATACTCCGAAAAACATTCAAAACTAAAACGTTAAATTTTAATTTATTTGAGTTCTGCAAATACCGCGCTAAAGCATTGCATGCAAAGAATTTTCGGCACTCCGCAATTGGACAATTGTGCTCGAAGTGCAACCGTGCATGTTTTTTTTTTTGTTTTGTCGATAAATATTTAAGAGTAAAATTAAAATATAAATATATTTGTAAAATGTTCCTAGGTCTACCAGTTACTCGACTCCATCGAGTTAGTAATTTATTATTGGGGCGATGAATACGCTTTTACAACAAAATTCCAGAAAATATACAAAATTTGAACTGCTCAAAGTTCAAGCACTTTATTAAAGTAAGTTTGTACAAAAAGGGTTATTATAATATTAAAGAATTTATGGATGATAATAACCCCTGGAAATGAGGTGATCGCTACCAAGCTATTTCTTATTTATTGTGTTGTTAATTTGTGTAACATACATGATCGTAAGCTGTTATTTTAAAAAAAAGTCCCGCTGGGTTTCTTGCTGGTTCTTCCCAGGACAGAGGCTTTTTTCGAACCAGTGGCAATTAAGTAAAAGAGTGACTTTCGATAAGTGTTATTTATAATCTATATTGAATTAAAAAGTTTCTGTTTCTGTTGCTGTGACGTTATGTACATATTTCAATATTTCTAAAAGCTATGTTCTTAAAAAATAAAATTAACAATTATTTAACTTTTTCTACATATATATAATGATTTATCTTTACCCACCGCTAGGCAGAACTTCTTCCATTATAGCAAAAATATGCGTTTTCACCATGCTTATACCAGGTATGTTGCCTTCTTTCTTTACCCCGGTTGAAGGAAATTTACTTGTCATGATTATGTAATTTTTTATTTGAAGACTGGTGGCTTAATAAATATTATGCAAATGCATAATATAATGATTGCTGACAGATTTTCATGTAATGCTATCTAGTGGTTGTAAACACAGTTGCTGATCGTGAGGTCCAGGGTCCGAATCCCGGTTGGGACATAATCGTTATTGGGGTTTTCTGTCAAGAAATTCCCCATAGCAGCCTGGAGTCAGAAAGTTGGCAGTGTTTTACCACCGTACATCGGAAAACACGTAAATCTGTAGGTCCTGCGCCTGATCTCTCTCTGGTCGTGTCGGATAACCGTCCCATCGGACCATGAGAGTGAGAGAACAAGAGTCCACTTGTGATTGCGCATACACTCGGGAATTATAATCCTGTCCTGTGCAGATGGTTAGTCTCCGTTGAGACGGACCGCCGTAACCGAAACGCGTTCTAGAGGACATTATAATGATTAATTTTCGTCCGTTCCTCTTGTTCAGTATAAAAACTAGACCACATTTAAAGATAGTTAAAAGCCATCGTTATTCCGTTATTCCTTCTTTTTTATAGGAGAAAAAAGGTGACAAATGAGCACACAATCCACTGATGGTAAGTGGACGCTGTGACCTATAGACATTAGAGTTAAATAACATATTCTCGATTCAAAATTAAAATACAGACGCGTTGTCACCCTTGAGAACTAATGCCAAGCAGCTATAGAAAAAAACTGGTGAAATGTGCGAGTCGGACTCGCGCACCGCGGGTTCCGAACAAATCTGTAGGTATATAAGTTTAAAATTATTAAAAATATTTTTATTATATGATGTAACTAAAAATGTATGCTTTTCGCAATTTTTCCTTTATCTGTGCTATAAAAAGTTGCTTCGTACCAATTTTCAAGATTCTGAGTTCACGGGAAGTACCCTGTAGGTTTTGAATCCCTTGCGAATGTCGAAAATTTACGGCATAAACGGCTGTATCTTGTTTAGCTGTAAGTTTGATTTTTTCACAGCTGTAAGGGACAGTAGACTTGAGTATTTGATATGAATTTCAGCTTGATACCTCCACGCGTTCCTGAGAAAAAAGGTCTTGACAGACAGACAGACAGACAGACAAAAAGACAAACAGACAGACAGACAGACGAACAACAAAGTGATCCTATAAGGGTTCCGTTTTTTGCTTTTGAGGTACGTTACCCTAAGAATTAAAATATATATTATGAAATATAAATATTTGACGGCTCAGAGGCGCAGTGGCTTAGCCATTGTGTGGTTTCGAATCCCGCACGGAACAAGTATTTGTATGGCCTACAAATAATTGTTCCGAGTGTTTTTTTTTTTTTTTTTTTTTTTTTTTTTTTTTATAGGATAAGGGTGACAAACGAGCACACAGTCCACCTGATGGTAAGTGGTTGCTGCGGCCCATAGACATCTACATCTATCCTCTGTTATAAATCAAAATGTAGATGCGTTGTCACCCGTGAGGACTAAGATGGAATGCCTCATTTCCAGTAAAAAGGGCCTCCGGCCACCTGCACTCACCAAGCGAAACGCAGAGGTAAACCTCTACTTCACGCTGGTTTTCTGTGAGGTCGAGGTACTACCCCGGTTCGAGCCGGCCTATCCGTGCGACAATAAAAGCTGCCGCGTGGCTCTACCACTGTTAATCCTTGTGTGCATGTTTATCCTTGTGCAATTTATGTATGTAAACTGCTTTAACAATACAAAAGAAAATCCTAGTATAGGGGTATCATTATCACGTGTTTGTTACCAGTAAAAAGGTCTAAGTCTTCAAATAAAAAATTACATAATCATAACAACTAAATTTCCTTCAACCGAGGGTAAAGAAAGAAGGCAACATACCTTTTATAAGCATGGTGAAAACGCATATTTTTGCTATAATGGAAGAAGTTCTGCCTAGCGGTGGGTAAAGATAAATCATTATATATATATTGATTGACAACGCGTCTATATTTTGATTTTGAATCGAGAATATGTTATTTAACTCTAATGTCTATAGGTCACAGCGTCCACTTACCATCAGTGGATTGTGTGCTCATTTGTCACCTTTTTTCTTCTATATAAAAAAGGGAATAACGGCATAACGATGACTTTTAACTATCTTTAAATGTGGTCTAGTTTTTATAATGAACTAGAGGAACGGACGAACATTAATCATTATAATGTCCTCTAAAACGCGTTTTGGTTACGGCGGTCAGTGTCAACGGAGACTAACCATCTGCACAGGACAGGATTATAGTTTCCGAGTGTATGCGCATTCACAAGTGCACTTTTTATTCTTTCACTCTCATGGTCCGATGGGACGGTTATCCCACACGGCCAGAGAGAGATCAGGCGCAGTACCTACAGATTTACGTGCTTTCTGTCTCCGGGCAGCAATGGTTAATTTCTTGACAGAAAAGCCGAATAACTGATTTTGCCCCAACCGGGATTCGGACCCTGGACCTCAAGATCAGCAACCGTGTTTACGAACACTAGATATTATTATATGAAAATCTGTCAGCAATCATTATATTATGCAAATATTAAGCCACATACATGAATACAGTCGGTAGATTGTATGATTCTTTACTACACAAAGGTTGCCGCATGTTTCCAAACGCTCGCTGGAGTGTGAAATACAGGATGCAAAATGATAGATTTCTGATAATCGATTGATATGATACGGACTTATAATTCTGGATAGTAGCAGTTTGTACATATTTTATGATCAATTGCATCATATTATTTGTTATAATTAATAGAATCAGGCGTTACTTTGCGGAAATCCATTATATAAAAGGCACTTATTTTGGCTCGCCGCTCACTTAGCGGTTAGCCACCGTAGAGTCTATATCACCTGAGGATGCCTCGTGTAGAGGCGAAACACGTGTCGTATTATCGTCAGTGGTGTGTCTTGCCTAGTGTAGTGGTGTTGGGAGTAGCGGTGCTGGGATTAGTGGTGACGGGGATAGTGCACGCAATTGAGGGAGGGCGGGAGGTGTTCTTCATACTAGGTAAGACACATCATTTTATTTTCTAACGCGGATATTTGCGAAGTAAATTTTTCTAAAAGCTTTTATATTATTTATTTTTATTTATAACTAGCGATCCACCCAGCTTCGCACGGGTTATTTCTGAATCTCTACAACAGCGTTACCTACCGGGTCTGATTATGAATCGCTTAGATCATCCAGGGTCCCACTCAAACACGCACAAAAATTTTATTAATATCAGTCAATCCGTTTTCGAGTTTTAGCAAGATATTATTTACGTTTTCTACGAGGTAGAGCCATGCTGCAGCTATATTATGGTTGTAGCACGAATGGTTCGGCTCGACCGGGGAAGGACCACGCTTTCACAGAATACCAGCGTAAAATAGTAGCTTAACGCTGCTGTGTTTCGTATGGTGAGCGTAGAGAACCGGCGACCCTTTTTACTGAAAATTAGGCATTCCATCTTAGTCCTCATGGGTGACAACGTATCTGCATTTTGATTCGCAAACAAGAATAGATGTAGATATCTATGGGCCACAGCAACCACTTACCATCAGGTGGACTGTGTGCTCGTTTGTCACCTTTATCGTATAAAAAAACATTATTTTAAGAGTAATCTTAAATCATATGATCTGTTAAATCAAACATAAATATTGTTGTACTAGTACAATGTAATAACTTTATATTATAATACATAGCTTTATTTGTAGAAGACAAATCTCTAGCGTAGTAAAACTCCCAGATGTTTGTAACTTAGTATTATAGTAGTAATAAAAATTTGCTTAATTAATTAGTAATACATTATATAAGTATATACATAAAAAGAGAGTTTTCATTTCTCAAAACAGATGTGTAAGGGCTATTTGTGGTGCTGCAACAGATGTTTTGTTTTTTATAGAATGAGGGTGGCAAACGAGCACACAGTCCACCTGATAGATGCTGTGGTCCATTGTAATCTACATTTATACTCCATTAAGAATAAAGTTGCAGATGCGTTGTTCCCCTGATGACTAAGACGGAATGCCTCGTTTTCAGTCTCTACATTCACCAGATGAAGCACAGCAGCATTAACCTGCTATTTTAAGCTGGTATTCTGTGAGAGCGTGGACGACCCCGGTCGACGCAATCCGTTCGTTCTACTACGATAATATAGCTGTAGCGTGGCTCTACGCGGCTCACCTTCGTTTGACACACGATACTTTAATTTATGAAATAATAAGTAATAATTTTTCTTTTTCACTTACCAGTACATTATATTGATTTGACAGCTTATACTGTTAATTATAAGTTTCTACAAAACTGAAAGTGAACCCTATACATCATTGTTACTACATTGCCTATTTACACATCATGTTATCAGGTCCGAATTGTTTATTCCAACTTAATTATTTAAGATAAATAAATTTTAGGGTGAAAATTATTTCAATTTCACCTGAGACGACCTTTTGTAAACTTTTATCTACATGATTTTTTATCTAAAGTTAATTTAAAAAAAAGTCAATAATACGTTTTACTGCCTTTCATAATATTGATTCTCGTAAGTTTTTAAGTAATTCCTTTTTTTAATGAAAATTTTTTAGCTTCTTAGAAGAACGCACTTCCTAGAAATATCACTACCGTCTAAAATATTACGAGATTCTGAAAATTGGCATTTAAGAAACGTTTAAAAGATATTTTCTTTGCATCTTGTTTATTAATATATATTGTTGTATTTTATTAGTGTTAATGTATATATATATATATATATATATATATATATATATATATATATATATATATATATATATTGTATATAATTAACGTATATATTGCTATTATTTATCGTATTGTTTATTTTAATTTATATAATTTGTGTATATTATTTATACACAAATTATATAAATTAGAACATTATTAATAGTAGTAATGTACGCACTAAGTTTGTTTTTTTAAATATATTTTCCTCTATGGGTCTACTGGAAGATACTGAAAATTTCGGGAATCAAGGAAGTGACACAACATTACTATTTAAAAATGTATTTATTGCTTTTCGAAGTATTCTTTGCAAAATTTGACACATTTTTCCATACGATGGAACCACTCATTGAAGCAACCATTCCATTCGAAAGTTGGGGTCTCCAAAATGGCCGTTTTGTAGGCGTCCACAGCTTCTTCAGGTGATGAAAATCTCTGTCCACGCAATTTTTCTTTATTTTAGGGTAAGTATAGAAATCATTAGAGCCTAGGTCGGGGCTGTACGGCGGATGGTCTTATAATTCTATGTTTTCTTGCTCTAAAAACTCTTTTGTTCTGTGTGCGGTGTGAGAACTCGCATTGTCGTGATGGAGGATGATGCGGCGGTTGCAGTTCTCTTTACGGAGTTCAGAAACGACCAGTGGCTAACAAATGCTAGCATACCATTCTGCATTAACCATTCTTTGTCCCTCAAGAGGAATAGTCGTAACATGGCCGGTTTTTGAGACAAACGTGGCCACCATTTTTTTTGCAACACTCCGTGAACGAACAATTTTTGTTGGCTTTAACACATTTTCGAACACCCAAACTCGTGACTGGTTTTTTATTTCGCGTTCGTATCGTTCGGGTCGTCACCTGATACAATGTTGTGTACAGCATTTGAGGATCCTGTGTGGAATCTTTCGAGAGTTCTGACGCACCAAGTAACACGAGCCGCTTTTTGCTCTTCACAGAGCAAATGCGGTATCCATCGGGTAAACAACTTTTTTACACCTAATTGTTCATGCAAGATTATTTGTATTTGACTCGTGCCAATATCTAAAGTTGCCTGAATTTCGCGGTATGTCACATGTCGATTTTCCTCAATCAGATTACGCACAATATCAATGTTTTCTTGGGTGACTGCAGTTTTTGGACGATCTTGACGGGGATCATCACTGAGCTTGACACGTCCACGTTGAAATTCAGCCAACCAGCGATAAATTGTAGTTTTGGATGGGGCTTCATCACCAAATGCAGAAATCATCCGGTTAACACACTGTTTTTGTGTTAAACCACTTCGAAAGTCATAATAAATCATCGCTCTTGAATTTTCTCGAGTCAATTCGATTTTCTCAACGACTAAACAAGTTTGACAAAACCTTGTGACAAGACCGAGAATCTTTTTTTAAATAAATAAATGGTATTCGATTTTTAAAACCAAGGAGTTTTCAATTAAAAAGATTTTAATATACAGGAACAGTGGAAATATTCCATTCCCGATACTTTTAGTGCAGCCAATGTATTTCAGCAAACTATGGAATAAGTAAAATCTTTGTACGAAGTCACTGTATGATTAATTCTTTATCTTTTTGTGTGTTTCTTGGTGATATTTCCCTTCACCACCAAGAACTTGATAAATTAGAACCAACACTAGCAATTGCAAATTTTATTAGTGTAGTAACTAAGCATTCGGCTGCAATACTGCGGGGTTTCGCCTTTGAATTCGGCATGGAACAGATGTTTATACTGTCGACAAATATCTGAATATTACTCCTTATGCAATATTTGTATGTAAAACACTACCGTGATACAGGAGAAGATCCTAGTTTGTTGCAGGCGTGCCTTGAATTCGGGCTCGAAATTAATGAAAACATCCACGATATTTCGGAATGAAGTGAAATATTTGACAGATTTAATAGTGGATAAGAGCCATAGTTGTTCAGGGGCTAAGCGCTTGCTGTAAATTTCACAGTACCCAAGAAAGCTGGGTTCGATTCTCTCTGGTAATTAAATTGTTAATTGCATTTTTAAGTGCTGATTTATCAAAAACTCGGCGGTTGAGGGAAACATCGTGAGGAAACCTGTATGTGTGAGAAATAAGAAAAAAAACCATTTTTTTATAGTACAGGGTGACAAACGAGCACACCGTCCACCTGATGGTAAGTAGTTGCTGTGGCCCATAAATATCCACATCTATCCTTGTTTGCGAATCAAAATTCAGATACGTTGTCACCCGTGAGTACTAAGATGGAATGCCTCTTTTCCAGTAAAAAGGGTCTCCGGTTCTCTACACTCACCATACGAAACACAGCAGCGTTAAGCTGCTATTTATCGCTGGTATTCTGTGAGAGCGTGGTCCTTCCCCGATCGAGACGAACCATTCGTGCTACAAATATACTACTAATATAGCTGCAGCATGGCTCTACCATATTTCGAAGACATATGAAGTTCGCCAACGCGCATTAAGGCAGAGCGGCGGATATATCCTTGCTTAGAAACTCTCTCAGAAATGACAGGAGACCTGTGCCCAGTAGTGGGATGTATATAATTAGGCTGTTACTTTATAGCGGAGAAATTAATTGATTAGAACATTGTAGAGATTAATGTCTATTACTGAAATATTAATTTTATTTTATATGCTTTAGATTATAAATGGGCGATCGAAATCTCTAGAATGGAAACCAAACTACAGATATCACTAAAAGTAGATGATTTAAAAAAATATTTGTATTCGTATTCGTTTAAAAAAAAAGTTACACGTTAACGTTACATATGGATTCCTGTATCGCGGGGGCAGTTAACATACACAGATTTCGCAAGGACAAATATCCAGACACAGAACAATTATTTGTAGGCCATAAAACTACTTGTTCCGTGCGCCGATGCCAATCGTAGAACTGCCAAATGACAAAAAAATCCGTTTCACTCGTGCGCACCGAATGACATACTGCATTATTAATTTATTTAATTATTATGTTCTATACAAAGAGTAATAAAGAAATACTTACTGATTAAATAAAACATAATGTTTAAAACTCAGAAACAGAGTTAAATTAAGTCAGGTAGCGGTGCATAAAATGGAACGTCCTATAAAAAGGTAGTTGAAGTGCGTTCAAAATATGGTGGTAATACGTTTATCCTTGACGTAGAATAAGCTTAAATAAATATTATAAATATTTTTCTCCTGGGTTTCTTTTAACACTGTGATAAGTGTATTTAATTTACAATTCAATTAGCTGAATTTTAAGATTTATTTCATTTCCATACATTGTCAGGTGAAAAATGGGCATCTTATTTAAGCACCTAAGTAACACCTTTGATTAAATAAACTTGAAATTGAAACATTAATTTTCAATTAGAGGAAGCAATAACTGATGGGGGGAAGGACCTGATAGAACATGCAGTTGGTTCTGGACTTAGTTCAGCAATGACTTCATCGTTGGTCTAGTGGTCGTAAATGCGATTGATGATCACGAGGCCCCGGGCTTGAATCCCGGGTCGAGCCAAAATCAGTTATTGGGTTTTACTGTCAAGAATTCTCAATAGCAGCCACATTCTGACTGCTGAATAAGAGCTAGGAAGTTGGCGGTGTTTCAACCCCGAGTCTCGGAGTCACATCGGAATATGAGTGTGAGGGAATAGGCAGTGCACCTGTGCTTGCAAATACACTTGGGCACTATAATCCTGTCCTTCATCCTCCGTTGAAGACTGGCCGCCGTAGCAGAAATTTGTTCTGAGGAACATTATGTTTAGCAGTGGACTAAAATGATTTAAATAGCGATGAAGCCTAAAATTCTAACAAAATAACACAACAATTTTATATATTGATACAGTAAGAATGTCTACACTTTAATCTCTAGAGGATTCTAAATTAAATAGTAATTTTAATTAAACAGCTACAATAAGCAAGCGACCTCACTCTGTAGACAATTTATGGCTAGTACGTAACCGGCGTAAAAGGTCAACAGCAGGAAGTTAATTAAAACTGAGATTGGTAGAGACATTTTCTCCACAAAAATCATATAACGTCTAATGGACAAAGATAAAAGCGAGAAACTTGTGTCAATTATTTATTGTAATTAATCAAGTATTTACACGTTGCCCATAGCTAAAGTTTGTGAATTTGCTGCCGCTTATTTTCACTTAACGCCATTTCCAGCGCACTTACCTGATCTTTTTCTTACTTACCTGATCTTTCAGCCATCCCCGAAGTAAAGAAGATTTGTTTTAATCACACCCTTGGAAGATGCAATGGTCATTCCAATATAATATTGTCCTCCAACCCAAATATCGGTCACGACGGCCAGTGTCAACGGAGATTAGCCTTCTGCGCAGGACAGGGCTTTAGAGAAAGGGTGTGTGTCAACTAATTTTGCCCTAACCCAGAATTCAAACGGGGACAAAATGATCAGCAGTCGCATTTACAACCAGTACATCGACAATACAGTCAACCACATTATACCTTCCCACTTAATTAAATGAAAATTTCAATACTCATGAGAAAACACTTCGTTTATCAAATATTCTTCTCTTAATTCCAATACGTTTCATTCATCTTTTTTATTAAGGCGCAGGTTGAGTAAAATGTCGCGCTAGTCGTTATTTGTGCGGTTTTTAGGAGCTATCTACTTTTTATTTAAAAGATATATAAACTAATAAAAAACACATTATATTTCTACATAATCTTGATTCCATAAGAGTCATATTCAATTTTTTTAAAGGAATAAATATTAAAATAATCTCCTTACAACGAAACCACATAAATGTAAAATAATTATTGATAACATGCATCTCCTCGTAAAGTAAGTATTATTTTATTTTGCAATTTACACCAATAGATAGGCAATTTATTAATGAACATTTCTATTATAATTTTTTTTTCAAAAGACTAAAATTTGATTTTATTAAGAAATTATTTTAAAAACTGGGCGTATTCACTGCCCACGGGCTTGCTGGAGTCAGTGAGCGTTAAGCTCTTGAAGGTGAAACGCGTGTCGTTTGTCACGACATCAGCCAGTACACATACTCGCTGACGTCATCTTATCAATCGATAATATTATTATTACTTATTAGGCTATTTATATGTAGTATTATTGGTTTTGGGTGTAATTTTTCGTATGAGTTATACATATATTTGTTGTGTTTTTTACTGCGCGATGAAGTTTTTTGCGTGTATTTTCTTTGAAGTAAATGCAAATAAAAAAAATGAAGCACCATTAGCATGTAAGGTTCGAATCCATAACTAACATTTCGACAAATATTATAATTTACAATATAAAAGGCTAATTCAGTATTATCATATAGTATACAGTTAAAAATAATCCTAATACCCAACCACAATATCTTAGTAGGTATAGTAATGCCTCGTTGGTCTAGTGGTTGTAGTAGTGCGACTGCTGATCATGAGGTCCCGGGTTCGAATCCCGGGTCGGGCCAAAAAGTCAGTTATGAGTTTTTCATTTATGTTCTAAGTTATAATTAGTATTACTAAGTTATAGTTTTTTGCTAAAATATAGTATATTATTTATTGCCTGTTTTTTTCTTCTTTATCAGAAAATAATTGAGTACATAAGGTGTTGTTAATATACGCCGAGTGTCAGAGAGAAAAGCTAGTACATCTTTTGCTAAACTTTAAAATCTAAAACCAATTTTAAAACAGACGAATTGATCATAACTCCCTTAGCTATAAAATAAGTTATGATCTAATTAGTGGTATTTATTCCAGTTTATGGCAGCCCTGATTTATATTACGTGGCTGAAATTAGGTACTTTTTATTAGGTACGTCAAACCAAAAAACAGCCGGGCGGCTGACATTATGCACTCCATACATTTCTTATATCTAATTACAGCCTCATTAATTTCCACTAAAAGAAAATGAATAACTTGTTAATTCAAACAAAAATAACTGCATTACTATGTCTATACTCATATTCATACAAATCAAAAAGCCTATATATGAGATAATGTAAAGTAAGCATAATTTTACCGGGATCATAACTTGTCAAATAATTAGGAAAATGATCGTTTTTCGTTGCGTACCTGTTTTGATTTTTAATTTAACACTGTTAAGTTTAAAACTGCGAGGTAATATTTGAATAAATATACTTTCCTCTAGGTACAATGAATATTTTAGATGACAATATTTGTAGTTTAAGACTACTAGAAATCTTATTTATGAAGTAAAAAGGCGAAAAGACTGAAATTAGGGACATGACTGGTATTAGGGGCATCCACCCTAATCCGGTAAAAAGTATCTAAGTAGGTATTAATATACCTACCCAGTATAACTAATCGTAATACGTACCTATGTAGGTATTATGATTAGATAAAAGGTACTCATCTAATAGTTACCTACTTTTACTAAGTAAGTACTAATACCCACCCGGGCATCATTTTTAATTATAACCCAAAAACCCCTATAAACTAAATTCTTTAACACTAGATTTAACTAAAAAAAACTAAACTGACCATTTATTTTTTAACTCAAAACAGGACATGGGTTTATTTATACTCTAAAAACTATAACTTCATACACTTAGTGTTCATTATAAAATTATATTCGGTAATTATTAAATGCAACATATTTTTTTTAATTATTAATTACATTTGTCAGTGGATTAAATTTGCTTTAATAAAGTTGGTGATGATTTTAAATAAGAATAAAATTCTGGTCAAGTTTTTTTATTGTTACCTTTGTTAACAACATCGCCTTTAGAACTGGAACCGTAAGTGTTTTTTTCAGACGTCCACAATTTATTCAAAATAGAAAAATACTCTTTCTACTGGAGCATTTGTACCAGGTAGACATAAAATATATTCGATTAAAAAAATATGTTGAAGATTGTTGGCTTTGAATACTTCCATCCTACGAGTTACGGGACAATTTTGTGTCCCGGAGCTTTGTATGGGGACAATGCGACAGGTGACAGAGAAAAGGGACAGTCCCGTTCAAAACGTGACGTATGGTCACTTTAGTTATAAACCGGCGACGGCTCCGTGGCGCAGTGGCTTAGCAATCAGTTGTTGCGATGGGGCCGCGGGTTCTCGAATCTCGAACGGAACAAGTATTTGTATGGCCTAAAATTATAGTTCCGGGTCTGGATGTTTGTCCTTGTGCAATTTATGTTTGTAAAATGCCTCCACGACACAGGAGAAACTCCTAGTGTGGTAACGTTTTTTTAAAATTGAAATTGAAAGATTGAACCCTTATACTTCTTGTTGATTTTTGTATTACCTTTATCAAAGTTACCCTTATGTATAAATAAATATAATTACGTATGTAGAAATACTAGTAGTGACACGTAAAAATTAACAATAATCAAAAACACATCTGCGAAACATCCTATTTATTTATTTATTCTTTATTGCACCAAATATTTGTACAAAAGTTGAGCTATCTGTCTATTTACCTATAGTAAGTAGGTATCTTTTAAACTCACAATTTTCAATGCTTCATTTTTAATATATAATTAATTATAAAATTTCATAATTACATAATATATGAGAATACATAATTCTAATATAATGCAACTAATATACCGAATAAAAAAATTAAAATACATTTATCGTTGTACGCTGTGTGTATTTCCATAAAATAGTTTATTGATGTTGAAAAAATAATATTACGTTCGAACAGTAGGTGGCGTCTTACATATTTCTTACGCGATATATTGTAGCGAGTCGGCACGCCGGCCGAATGCTCAAGGTCGTTCTCATGGAGTAGCCCCTTAAACCCGTCCTTTTTATTACATCTGTCAGTAGTATGTCTGTTCGGATAGAATTTAGTCATTGATTTTAAAATAACTTCCCGATTAGCTAGACACATGGAATTTTGAACATACCTTAGAATCGGAAAATATGTAAGAATATGAAAAAAAAAAATTAAAAAATGTAACACATTCTTCTTAAAACTGTCACTTGTTTAAAATATTCTCAATCTCAAATTCAAAACAGCTTACACGATCGTTGCTACGTGACGATTTACGCGTTTATAGCATCGCCATAATAGCTTCCAAAATTCGGTTATAAGACACAAAATAATGAGGTAATAACATTTCTTTTTAAGGCTTTTAAGTCAGCTTTTAGTTAAGTCTAATTTTTTGACTATTTTGATAACCAAAAGCTCTAAGTATTCTTAAGTCGTGCACACTTAGATACCACTCCTAATGCATAACGCATTTCATAAAAAATAATAATATAAAAACCGAAGATTAAATAAAATATTTAAAACAAAAAGAACACACGCTCAAATTGAGATTTGTTCGAAAGTCAGCTAAAAATGAAATTTCAGGCAAATTGAACTTGACAGAAAATTTGCTTAGCCAACTATTTATTTGCTATATAATTATAATAAAGGAACTTATAAAATATGAGGTGCATACGTGTTAATTGTATATTTATTTTGTTTCTAAACTCTTTTATTATCCTCCTTTCTTCATTCTATCTTTATATAACTCTTAGGTAGAGAATGCTGCAGGCATTAAATCTACCTTTATTGTACATACACACACCGCTTGTATGCAGCTCAGTTTAAAACAAAATGGTGCATTTCACATTCACGATGTGAATCCTTCAAATTAAATGTAATATAAAATAAAAATATGTCATGGCAAATTATTTATTTAATAAGATAACTTTCAACTAAAAGTTCCGCATAAAATGTTAGATAAAAGTTTAATTTTAATTACAATCTTTATTTATGGACATCATTTAGTGCCTACATTTAGTGTAATATATCAAAATAATATTTTGTTTATAGTAAAATTGATTTGTAATAGCGCCATCTACCTTCTTCATTCTATAGGTAAAGTCATAGTATTGAACAAAAATTTTGTGACTCTCAAGGTGATACGTAAAATAGGCGATAGATCGTATAAATACGACTAATTTAATATAATATTCTAGCTCATTCTCTTTCAGGCCTAATCCTATAGATGTATATATTTTTTTAGTGACACTCTCACAGAATACCAGCGTAAAATAGTATCTGTATGCCGCTGTGTTTAGTATAGTGAGCATATAGAACTGAATACCCTTTTAACTGGAAACAAAGTATTATATCTTAGTCCTCCAGTGACAACGCATCTGCATTTTGATTCGTAATTGAGCACAGATATAGATGTCTATAGGCCACAACAGCCACATACCATCAGGTGGACTGTGTGCTCGTTTCTCATCCTTATCCAATAAAAAAAACACTGGAGAGAGGTCAACCTCATAACGGCTTTACGGGCTTTCCAAGGCACTAGGATGAAACACAGCGAACTTCCTAACTCCGGGCTATTACTGAAAATTTCTGGGCAGAAAAACCTAATAACTGATTTTTTGACCCAATCCGGCATTCTAACCTCAGGGCCCATGTTCAGCAATCCCGTTCATGACCACTAGACCAACAAGGCAGTCAATGTAAGAGGGATATAGCGACCAAGCCCGGTAACAATAGAATATTATAGAGTCCTGATAGTTTGCGTAACAAATGTATCAAATGACTATACGATTAACAATTTATTTAATTAAATTGTTCTAAATTGCGATCCCACGTGGCAAAAACCGCTTGGCACGCATGTGATAGTCGTTATGCTAAAACGGGAAAATAATTAGAATTTAATGCAAAAGCTGGATAACTAAAATATTTTGTATTATATCTTTATTCTAGGTCAACAGATATTTTCGTTGGCTAACTTTCAGTTTTTAGTACTTTATATTAAAGTCACAACTTACATACAGTTATATACAGATCAATTAGTGCGTATTGTCGAACTTTACATCATGTCATGAAATTTCGTGGCTTTAATGGATGTTTTCACCGACCTGAGCAAAAGAACACATGGCCAATGTGACGAATTGATGAGTGAATGAATTAAATTAATTACACCGATAAACCAAGGATAATTCGTCAGGCTACTGAAATCTAAAAACACACAAATTTCAATAGCGAGGATGGTTAGATGCTACCATCTACTTGGAATCCTATAATTATTAAAATTAAATCCCAGGCCAAGTATACAACTGTAAGACTTCACTTCATTTTAATGTCGTCATTTAAACACTTTAGCCCCCCACCCCCCTCGTGACCATGGGTAATACCAAGTACTCAAAATGTCGGGACTATAAAATGAGCATATAAATCGCAATAAAATCCATCAAACTAGGTTTATTCAATGTGTAGTGTTGTGTTCAAGGTGAATTTCACTAGCATATTCGTGAAAAATTACCGCCGAGCACGAGGTATACCAGCACTTTAAATTGTAATTAACAATTTCATTGATGCCGACAGGGATCGAAGCCAGGTTGCTTGCATACTGGTAAATTTATAGCTAATGCAACATGACACTTATGAGTATATCTAGACTAGATGAATAATATTAGTATGTTAGAGAATTCGATAGAGGATCGCAATTTTGATCTCGGAAATACATCAGGATAGCGTTAATTTTTTAAAATAATAAAAGTGTGAGAGCGGATGTTCAACTTGCTCTCTTGCTTACGCAGTTTAATCATTATCAGTAATAAGAAAACGTATGCGTAGTAAAATAAATAAAATAAACATGCTAACAGTTTATAATATTTACTGCAAATGGCTGCAGTTCAAGTTCAAGCAAAAAGCAATGAAACACACACAGTGTGGTCATTATTGAAAACTAATATGTGGTGTCTCACCGGAAATAATTATTGTAGATAACATAAATAATACTGAAATAACCTATCGACTATACAGCCAGTATCATGATGTATTGTGAATGGATTGCCACTCGATTGTGGAAATAGGCTAATGGAAAAATGTTTTGTGTTTGCCTTTGTTAAAAAACTTTAACTCCACTTTTTAATAGCTTAGTTTTCATCAGTATCTTGGAGGCGTTATGGGTAGGCAGAATCCAAAGAGCAGCGATATATATATGCTCGAACCACGTTTACCGTTACTGTTACATACTATCAAAAGTCCACCGCTGAACAAAGGCCATAGTTACTACGCTTGGCAAGCAGTTAAGCAACCGCCAATTTTTATTATTTTAAGTTAGTACCAGGAAGATATTTCTGCCCATATCCTATTTAAGTTTCCCTCTGACACCCCTTATAACACTTACAAAACCGTGGTATGACGGTGTAAAAATATATAATAGTGTAATCATTTAAAAATTTAATTTAAGGACTATTAGAGTTAAGCTTTGAAATGTTAAGCCAGCGACATTTGCGACGAAGTCAAAGAATTTAAGTTAGTGAAAATTCAATTTCCGCGTAAGAAATCTTCTTCGTGTGCAACGTAATTTACGCATACTTAAAAAAGCAAAGCGATGGTTTGTCAATGATATTTATAACAAGATTAAGTCACGCTTCCAGACTTTATGGTAGAATAAGAGTGACAAACGAGCACACAGTCCACCTGATGGTAAGTAGATGTTGTGGCCCATAGACATTTATATTGATCTTCAATTGAGTCACCCTTGCGGATACAGATAGAATGCTTCGCTTCCAGTAAAAAGGGTTTCCAGTTCCCTACACTCATCATACAAAATACAGCAGCATTAGGGTGCTATTTTTATTCCGTGGCACTAACCTTTATAATAAATTGCATCAGAAATTATTTATACACTCATTCTCAAATAAACATTCTATTGTATTCTTCATATATTCGCACTCTCACACGCACACTTTACACACTACTCACTCTATCACTCACGCACACACACACACACACACACATGCACACACACACACACACACACACACACACACACACACACACACACACACACACACACACAAATTCTCGCACCCATATCTACATATATTTATATTTTTTTACCTTGAAAGCTTATTGATTATTGGTAACTAAGATGGAAGCCTGGTGACCTGTAACTCAGGTTTTAATTACCTACTTCATGCACCAGTGTCCAATAATCTAAACTGATGTAAATTTAGTTTGTAAGAAGTTTACATTTTTGTTGATAGATGGCGCTAAAAGCGAATTACCACGCAGAATGGTTCTGTTAGTTAAGATAGCATAAGTCACTTTTATTTATACGTAATTAATAACTATCCGTTCTTGGAATCTGAATTAGTATCATTTTCCCAGACTTTTGGAACAGATTTCGTCTACAAAATGCCACTACTCTGATCAGCTTTTTCTTGGATGAAAATTTCAAGCATAGATTTTCAAAAAATTCAGGATCATGTTCAGTTACTACGTGTGATTTGACAGTCTTTTTCTCTAAACAGGTAAGTATACTCTTTGGACGTGAGTATTGAATATATCTATCACGTAACCAACTGGGGCCTTCTTTCCAGAGTTTGCTTTCTAAAAGAACTGCAAGTGATATACCGCGAGATGCGCAATCGGCTGGATTGTCTTCAGATTTTACATGCGAAAACTGATTCGACTCAAGCAAATTAAGAATTTCAGATGTCCTATTGGCCACAAATGTTTTCCAACGACTGGGATGATCACTTAACCAAGCCAAAACAACAGTGGAATCAGTCCAAGCATGTAAGTTTAATTGTGCAATATTTAATGTTTTTGCTACTTCTATTACTAATTTAGTAACTAAAACTGCTCCACATAGTTCCAAGCGTGGAATAGAAATTTGTTTTATAGGTGCTACTTTTGTCTTAGCTGTTACAAGACTTGAATAAACTTTGCCTTTCGCATCAACTATTCTTATATACACAACAGCAGCGTAAGCAATGTTAGATGCATCACTAAAGTCATGTAGTTCGACAGTTATATCATCAGTTCTTCTGTGAAACCACCGTGCTAAGTGAAAGTCAACTAATTTTGTTAGTTCATTTCGATAATGCCTCCATTCAGTTTGAAGATTAATTGGCAATTCCTCATCCCAGTCAATCCCAGCTATCCATATTTTTTGAATAAATACTTTAGATGTAATTATACAAGGAGCTATCCAACCAAGTGGATCATACAGGCGAGATATTTCAGAAATAATTTTTCTTTTTGTTTCAGGTGCAGAGGACGACGATGAAGCAATATTTACACTGTAATCGAACTCATCAGATTTTCTATTCCAGGTAAGTCCTAATATTTTTGAAATTTCATCAGTCTTTATTTCTAAATTTGTCCCGCCACACTTTTCTAGTTTCTCTAACAATTTTACATTATTACTTGACCATTTCTGCAACTTAAAACATCCCTTGCCTAGTAGTTCATTCATTTCTTCGTAGATCTTTATAGCTTCTGATTCAGATTGACAGCCAGTCATTAAATCGTCCATATAAAAATCTGTCATCACTCTAGGTGCTGCACATGGAAACATATGGCCTTCATCAATAGCAATTTGCTGTAGGACCTTTACTGCAAGGTAAGGAGCACAAGAAGTTCCAAATGTTAATCTTAACAATCGGAAATCCTAAATGTCAGACTCTACATTTTCTCTCCAAACTATGCGCTGAAAATCAACATCCTCATCTGATACTTTAATTTGTCTATACATTTTTATTATATTTGCTGTTAAGCAAATAGGATGTTGCCGAAAACGCATAACGATATGACGTAAATCAGGTTGTAATTTTGGACCTACCATCAAAGTATCATTCAGCGAAACTCCATTAGTGCCTTTAGCAGATGCATCAAATACAATTCTAACTTTGGTCGTTGTTCTATCTTCTCTTATTACTGCTGAATGAGGTAACCACATCTTATCGTATTCGTATTTAGCTTCTTTTGATAATTTTTCCATATGCTCTAGTAATATATATTCATTTATTACTTCAGAATATTTTTGTTTTTGTTCATCATCTCTTTTTAGTTTGCGCTCAAGATTTAATAATCTTTTGACGGCGATACTTCTTAAATGGCCATATTTACAGGATGGATCTGAAGATCGAAAAGGAAGCTTAACTATGTAGTGACCTTTTTCGTCTCTGCGTGTAGTTTCTTCAAAATTGTGTTCACAAGATTGTTCTCCAGGAGTTAATATACTTTTTTCAATGATAGAAGGTTCAGACTCGAGCTCCCAAAACCTTTTTAATAACTCACTATCTTCCAGATGAGCATGAATGCTTAAAATTAAATTGTGACAATTTTCAGGGTCGCTTTGATTATTAACGGGACCCGATAATATCCACCCGAGGTATGTATTTTGTGCTTTAGTTAAGCCCTCAGGACTTCTAATTAAGCCTTCTTTCAGAATATGACAATAAACGTCAGCTCCCAGTAAAAATCTATTTTATTGGGGTTATTATAATGAGGATCAGCCAAAGCAATGCAGTGAAGTTCTGGCCAATCTGCAATAGTAAACTTCCTTTCAGGTAACACTGTGGTAACAGTGCTCAGTACATCGAGAGACGAGTCATGGAGAGACTGATTATTAATAAAAACAACATGCTTGGAGACTGTTTTACTTTGACTACTCCCGACACCAGAAATTGAACTTCTAGTAGGAATTTTAGCCAAACGCAATAATTGTACCGTGGATTCAGATATAAAAGTAGCTTGTGACCCTTGGTCTAGCAAAGCCCTTAAAATCTGAGTTTGCCCATTTTTTGATTCAGCCTTAATTAAGGCTGTTGCTAATAAAATTTTTGTTTGAACTTTATCCTTCAAAAAAGGGGTTGCAATGTTTGTTATTGTATTGTCTTTAGGGGAATCTAAAATTGTATCATTGTTATTACATGTCGATTCCATTGCGACACCGCATGTCGCTGAATTAACTTGACTTTTTGGATGCAATAAAGTGTGATGCTTTCGCTTACAAATTCGGCATTTGATTGTTACGCGACATATTTTATTACTGTGATTATAACCAAGACAATTAAAACAAAGGCCAAGTGATTGAACAATATTTCTTCGCTTATCAACATCTTCTTTAGCAAATTGTTTGCAATTATACAGTCGGTGGCCTTCGGAACAATGGGGGCATGTAAAATTGGAAGTAACATGTAATGCTTTAGGATTATTGTTTAAATTGGCATAACTGGCGCGAGTTTTA
Source organism: Parnassius mnemosyne (assembly GCA_963668995.1). NCBI lineage: Eukaryota > Metazoa > Arthropoda > Insecta > Lepidoptera > Papilionidae > Parnassius > Parnassius mnemosyne. The sequence continues at coordinate 1,773,785 of CAVLGL010000093.1, read as the reverse complement.
CTTTTACTAGGTTCCACAAATTCTAAAGCTCGAAATCTAGTTTCCAAGTATTCTTTTAGTTGCTTAAACGTCGGTAATTCATCAGGTAACTGGCTAACATACAATTCCCATTGTTTACGAGTTTCCACATCCAACTTCAAACTAATTATGTATATGATGATAACATCCCATGACTTTATATCAATTCCTAGATTTGACAATTCATGCAAACAATCTGTGGTAGTGTCTAATAATTCCTTAAGAGAATTGGAAGATTCACAAGTTATGTTACGCTGACTAAATAGGCGCTTTAATATACAATTTGACATAATTTTTTTGTTATTATACCTATCAGTTAACAATTGCCAACATTTTTTATAATTTGATTGCGTAATAGGAATGTGACGAATCAATTGTTCAGCTTCACCAGTTAATTGTGTTTTTAAATAATGCAGTCTTTGAACGTCGTCAAGTGTTTCGTTATTTTGAATAAGAGAAATAAATAAATCGCGAAATGTAGACCACTCCGTATACTTGCCACTGAATTTCGGAATAGATATTTTTGGTAACTTGACACATGACGATTTCATAGATTGCTTAGATGATGTTTCACTACAACTAGGTGACACAATATCATTTTTAAACTTGGACAATGTACTTTTTAATTCAACCTTGTAATCTAAATAAGTATCATAAAGTGCTTGAAACAAATCTTCCTTAATATACGTAGTTTTATTCAAATCGTTGGGCTTATATTTGCTGATTAATCCCGTATGTTTTTCAGAAAATTCACCAAATTGTTTTTCAAAAGCCTCCTGTCTTATTTCAATAAAAATAGGCGTAATTCGCTCTTTTGGTGACTTTTTAAAATTAACTCGACTTCTTTCTATTTGACTTTTTAGGTCCGTTAAAATCCTTAAATCGGCTTCCATTTTTTTAATTTATAATTTCTGTTTTGCTATTCAATTTGTTACTAATGTACTATGTTCCAGAAAGAAGTCCTAAGATAAAATTTGCAAAAAACTTCTAAGTATTTTTTAATAAATCCTCTGGGTGAAAACGGGCGTAGGTTCCCCGTGCCTTCACTTTTTGGTGAATTATTCTAAGTCCCAAACTACTTTAGAATTTATTACAAGTTAATGCACGAATTGAATTATTTTACAAGTTCTCGGACACTTATTAAAGATCAATTGTACTCACAGTTTGTTTGCACTTAACACTTAGCTGCATTTATTTTTCGAGCTGCGCCAATCCAGTATCTGTAGATTTGATTTGCTCCTCTTCAATAAATTGCCGACCAATGTTTAGCACCCGAACTAGTCTTCTTTCTTCTTTGTTCAATAAAAAGCCACAACTTTTTCTCACTTGCCGGTAAGTAGCACAGATTACACAGTAATAATAATATTAAATTGAACTAATTTTACTCTATGTCGCTTGAATTATTAGTGTATATATATAATTAGTAGTGGCATTTTGTAGACGGTTTTTAAGATTTAACCACAACCAATGAACAAATAATAACTCTACCTTCTTTCTTAACAGCATCGGAAATCAGTGAATCTTTTAATTGCTTACTGCGCCTATCTCAACAGGAGGCCTTTGGAAAAGAAATTCAGAGCCTTAAAAAAGATGGGTGTATAAGTAAAAAGAGTGTTTTAATAACTTTGAACCCATTCATAGATAATATAGGGTTGCTGCGAGTAGGAGGAAGGATTCATCATGCTAAACTTTCCGATGACAGCAAACATCCAATTATCATTTCTTATGATTCTCAGTTAGCCAAACTTATAGTAAAAGATGCACATGAGAGTACATTACACGGAGGTCAGCAATTAACAATAAATTTTATTCGAAGTAAGTTTTGGATCCTTAGAGTAAAAAATTTGGTAAGATCGCACATTCATAACTGTATAACTTGTATCCGTTATTCTACCACGACCCAAAATCAGTTATTGGGACAGTTACCTCAAGTCAAGTGACACCATGTAAGCGTTTCCTCCGTACAGGTGTAGATTATGCAGGTCCTATTGACTTGACAATGTCTAAAGGCCGAGGCAACAAGTGTTATAAAAGATACATTTGTCTATTTATATGTATGGTGACACGAGCAGTGCATATCGAGGCTGTCTCTGACTTTACTACTCAAGGATTTCCCGCCGCCTTTAAGCGATTTGTTGCTCGCCGTGGCCATTGTAGTGATATTTATAGCGATAATGGGACAAACTTTATTGGAGCATCAAAGGAATTAAAGCAATTATTTGCTAGAGAGAAACATTCGATGCTTAATGAGATTGCTTCTGTATTAGCAAATAATAGTACAACTTGGCATTTCATTCCTCCCCGAGCCCCTAATTTTGGCGGGTTATGGGAAGCTGCGATCAAAAGTGCAAAACATAACTTACGTCGTATTATAAATAATTCAACTCTCACATTTGAAGAGATGTATACTGTACTCTCACAAATCAAAGCTTGTTTAAACTCAAGACCTCTTTCTCAAGCTAGTGGCAATCACGATGATCCAGCACCATTAACTCCCGGCCATTTTTTAATAGGACAATCGCTTGTTGTTGCCCCCGATAGCAATTACGAAATTCAAAATATGAGTAGCTTACGTCGATGGCAGTTAACTCAAAGAATGATACAGAATTTTTGGCGTCGGTGGTCTAAGGAATATTTGGTTAATTTTTTTCAACGATATAAATGGAATTCGCAAATATATGAGCCAAAAGTAGACGATATTGTTTTGGTAAAAGAAGATAATTTACCGCCCGCTAAATGGCTCTATGGTAGGGTTATAGAAATTCATCCAGGCAAAGATAATATAACACGTGTCGTAACTTTGCGTTGTAAATACTCATTGCTGAAACGTCCAGCTTTAAAATTATGTATTTTAAATGTTAAGGACTAAAATTGTATTTTATAATCTTATTAATTGTATAGGGTATTTATTACATTGCAAATTTACCTAACAAATGAAATTTGTAAAATTTCACTTTGAGTTTTATATTACAGTCCACACTTTTATTTAAAGGAATTTATTTGTTAATTTTAAAGTTGTATTTCAGATTATTTAGTTGTTGTACTTTAAGGACAAAGTGTCCTTCGTGGGCGGAATGTCCAATAATCTAAACTGATTAAATTTAGTTTGTAAGAAGTTTACATTTTTGTTGATAGATGGCGCTAAAAGCAAATTACCTCGCAGAATGGTTCTGTTAGTTAAGATAGCATAAGTCACTTTTATTTATACGTAATAAATAACTATCCGTTCTTGGAATCTGAATTAGTATCATTTTCCCAGACTTTTGGAACAGATTTCGTCAAACAACCAGCAATCCACAACCATTCTTGTCTAATAGCTACAAATTTTTAGTATTAAAATATTTTTGCGGTTATGTGCTGCGAAAAATAAATACCTAAATAATAAAATTTATTATTTATTTTATTAAAGTTCTTATGATTGTAATATCATACTCGCTGAGTACTTATAAGTTGGTTACCTAGTTCTTCCATTAGAATTGATCCATTAAGTCCATTATCGAGTTGAATAGTTTAGCAGGAATAAAAATGTGCAAAGATCTACCTTTTTAATGACTTTGACGGCTATTTGGCAGTATCATGATGTGATGTGACATGCAAATGACACATTCTAATTTTCAATCTAAGTCAGTTCTTGACAACTATCCTACCTGATTGTAAGTGGTGATCCAGCCGAAGATGGTAAATCGCCTAGCCTGTTCACTCTTGCCTTGAAGTCGTACACATTTATATCAGATGGATAGACAGATACTTACATAACAAATATTATCGTATTCTTCTCATATTTATCAGTCCTTCAATGAGACCTGCTGGGTATTGACCTCTCTCATTGGCAAACGCAGCACCAGATGTTTAGCAACTTTGATGTTGCTTCCTTTTTGTCTGGGTATTTTACGCCTGGTAGTGAAGATTGTAGTGATGAGCGGCAGCCTCGTACCAGTAGGTTAAGTGTAGCGTGAACCCCCATTAGATAGTGTGACGATCTGATAAAACATGCAGGAAGTCGATGGATGCAGGTGGCTAAGGACCGTGCTTTGAGGCATCCAAATTCAAATTCAAAATAATTTGTTTGTAAAACATAGGTAAAAAAGTTACAAGCTTAGTGGAAAATGTATGATAAGTATCACTATGTTTCGCCTTAGAAGGCATACAAATATTTGGTTAACATGATCATGCATTACTAATATAAATATTTAATAACATTATAATTTCAATAATAATTAGTACGTGTAAGAAAAATTGCATAAGTTATTGTTTTTATTATCATATACTTAATTCTTAATAACATAATGATAAAAATATAATAAATAAATCAGACATTAATTGTAGGTGCTAAAAACTATTAATTTTGTCATCAAAATATTCGTTAATAGTAGTATTGCCTGCCAGCCTCATTCGTTATGTGATACAAAATCAAAGTACTTCGACATGTCAAAGAACAGAGCAGTTGTCTAATTATTACCATTTAGGCATGTAAGTCTCATTTACCATATCGAAAACCGCATGTGCAGTAGATTTTCCCCTCTGGAACCCATACTGCTTGGGATACAGGACATGATACTTATCAAAGTTTAGTATGCACAATTTTTTCATATACTTTTGACAAAATTGACATGAGCGCAATAGGACGGTAATTATTGTCCAAAATTAATGTTTTGTCTTTTTTGAACAAAGGCTTAATCAAAGAAAAACATAATTTTATCAGGGACGATATCAGAGACTATTAATAAATTTATTAAAAATCTGAGATCCTAGCCACTTTTTTATTGGAGGCCTTAATTAATTTGGTACAAATACCTTCATATCAATCTGAGTTACTATTATTCAAGGTCATTATTCTTTATTTGTTTCATATTCGTCAACAGGGTTTAGATAAATATAATTATTTAAGATTTGATAGCATTTATTATTTGGTTTATTGTTTTGGATATCTTTATTTGTCAATTCAACGAAGAAATTATTAAAAGTATTTGCGATATGTGTAGGAAAAGTAATAACTTCGTTGTCGTATTCAATAAAATCAATGTGATTTTTATATTATGACTCGGTATATATTTCATCCTGTATGACCTAGTAAGTAGCTTTGCAGGTATTTTTGCTGATTAATACAACATATTTATTATTAGTTGTTTTTATAGATCATAGTATGCATTTTTAGTAGTTTTATATTTTGTTTGTTTTGAGGAGTTTTCTCCTATAGTAATTAAATAAATATGTGTTATATTGGTGAAGTTATAGATCTATAATGGTCCCCACGGAGAGGGGAGGGGATTGAGGTATTTGACGTACCGATGTTTAAATTTGCTGATAAAAGCCAAACGAAAAAAAAAATATATTCAAAATTATCGGGTTTCCTGTTCTTATTAAAAAAAACACATATTAAAAAGTATTCTCGTGCATTGGCCCACACTCAAAACTAGCTTGCGTCTGGTCAAACCGTCTATCAGTTCAATTGTCTTCGCAGCTTTGCTATCTTTTAAATCCGTGCTGCGGTTGAGAAAATAAACTAGTATCCGTATCTCTGTAATCCCACGTTACGTTTAACGTTGCTTACGTTATTGGTAAACCATTACAGCTTTTACTGTGAAGTCAATAGGTTTTAAAAGTCTTCGCTATTCGCCACAATTCATCGCCGAGAGAAATAAAAATCTTCAATACACTGCTTTGTTGGCCATTTTATTGAAAGTGTTTTGACCCGAAATGCAGTTCTGTTGTTAAATTCCAGTTTATATTTTTAACAGACTTCACAAATTGAAGAGGATCTCAATTAGGCGTTATAACTGCGTCATCTGTGAACCGATTTAGATGATTACTTTTAATTAAATAGGCTTAATATATTACAAATTATCATGTAGTAGCGGTGTTAGAATATCCACTACGCCATATTATCCAGTGAGTGTGGTAAAAAGAGATAGAGAGAAACAAATCAGGACGCCTCTTACTAATTACGACTTGAAATAACACATTGCGATCTTCATACCGATTGCCAAGCATTGCAACTTTGATAAATATCCTCCTATGAGGAAATCTACAGGGGAAGCCCATGTTCAGCAATGGATTTTCTACGCTGTAGAAGAATTATGTAATCTACTTTAAGGTTTCTACTTAAATTTGAAAAGGACTGGTATTTCTTAGTCACAACAAAATGGTCATAAAGTTAAGCTTTTAATAAAAATTAGAGGCAACTTCAAAGAACTAAAAAAATATTTCCGGAGGATTATCCATGGAGGCTTAGTTCATGGATACTCTATTACTTAGAGCCGAATTTATAACGTATGTGGAAATGTTGATTTTCAGTCATTCATTAACGGATTCGTGGTGGTATAGCAATGAGTAACGGTGGTGATGGTGCGGGTCTGTATTCCGCACGGAAAGAGAATTTGTATGACCTACAAGTTGTTGTTCCGGGTCTGGATGTTTGACCTTGTGTAATTTATTTATGTAAAATGATTACACGATACAGGAGAAAATCACAGTGTAGGGGCAACGTATTTTAAAAATAAAAAATAATACAAAGGTCTTCCCCAGACATTGTTTTATAAAAGGATACATGCATACATACATAGTAAAGTGTTTTTGGGATCAACAAATATTATATATCATCATATTATATATCAACACTTGACTGAAAACAAGAAGGAAACACGACAATGCTACTTCATAATTTATTTCTTCTCGAATCCTACTACTGCTGTCTTTCGGACGTACTTAGTACTAATAGATCTGGAATTACTACTTATATCATCATAGATTATCATATACAATATCCAACTAGAATTGATAATTCAATCAAAGTATATTGAACACGTAAATTTTCAACACAATTTCACTTTAGTCAAAATAAAAAGCTATTTTCACGTATTTCCATTATATTGTCTATTACATATAATATAACACCCTTATGGTTTATAACGATCGCTTTTTGCCAGAATAAACAGAGTTCAGTGCGGGCGACAAATGGCTTTCTTGTTTACTTTGTTCCGACGGATCACCACTTCGACGGGGGGGGGGGGGGGGGGGAAGGGCTGTGGTGTTCAACTTTTCAATGGAAGTATAACCAGAAAATACAATTCAATTGTAGATTTCGCGTAAATAACATAAGTTAATAGAACTTTCTGAAATTTTATTATGGTTACAGCACGCATGAGTCGGCTCAACGGGGTAGTACAACACTCTCGCAGTATATCAGCGAAAAATGGCAGCTTAATGCTGCTGTGATTTGTATGGTGAGATTAGAGAACCAGAGACCCTTTTTAATCGAAACGAGCCATTCCATCTTAGTCCTCATAGGTGTCTGTATTTTGATTCGTCATCGAGATTAGATGTAGATGTCTATGGGTTACAGCAACCACTTACCATCAGGTGGACTGCGTGCTCGATTGACACCTTTATTCTATAAAAAAAAACCCGGATAGATGTAGATGTCTACGGGTCTACATTTAACATCAGGTAGGCTGTGTTCGTTACCCGCATTCTAAATAAAAAATATTTTTATAAAGATACAGCAATAATACACGACTAAAGGAGACATCACGCATGTTGGCTTGTGGTAAGTAAACGCACCCAATGTTACCTCGGTCGAGTTGAGCAATGTAGGTAAAGGAATAGTAAAAAACTTATTATATGTTTCACGAAAATTCTTGTAAACAAATGTTTAGGTATTTCTCGCATCACTTCCCTCCAATCCTATTGCCCACGGTGCTTTTCAGATTTGTTTCTGATGTGCATCGGAGCATAAATCTGTGATTTATTGGATTGTATTTGCGATTAGTTTTACAAGGTGAGAAAAAAGAAATTGCTTTTTAAGAAAATAAATATATATTTGTTTATACGTTATTTATTTCTTTAATAGTAGCTGCTTTTTAGAAAGAATTAACCAAAAAGAAAGTAAGAATTTATTCATCGCTACCACAAGTACCGTATGTCTATAGTTTTACCATTTTAAGAAGAAGACCTGAATTATTCATCTGCTTTGTTACTAGCATTTAAAAAGCCACTAATTTTGGGTTTTTCTAAATGCAAACTATACAGCTGAAAGAAAGAGCGTAAGAGTATGGAGAGAATGATTGAAACAAGATCAGAGGAACTGATCTATTTTTTTTAAAGTAAGTGGATGCTACGGTCCAGGACATCTACATTAATTCTGAGATAAGAATCAAAATGCAAATGCGTCATCATCACTAAGAACTAATATTGAATGCAGTAAACGCCACGTTTATAGTAAAAAGGGTCTCCGGTTCTCTACACTTACCACACGAAACACAGCAGCATTAAGCTGTTATTTTATGTTATTAAGCTGACTTATTCGTGCTAGAACCATAATATAGCGGCCGCGTGTTAGGTCTAAAATGGGTGTATTTACCTGAAATAAGAGTAAATAAGGCCGCCAACATTTATGGGTGCACTGTAAGTGGCTAAGCGTGTGACAGCGGAACCACAGGTCGTCAATTTGAATCCCATACGTTATAAGTAATGTATTCTTTATTAAATTATTATTGCATATTTCATGTAAAGGAACAAATGGTGGCATTGATTCTATAACCATTCTCTGATGTTACTTGTTACCTGAGTTGATGTATGGCCAAAAAATAATGTTTCGGGTCCTAAATCCGTAAATTTAGTTGAAGATTACTAGAGCTATTGGAACTATGAAGAGAGTTCGAAGTGTGACTAGTTAACGAAACATCATAAACAACTGAAAGTCAGGCGGTACGAAAGACTTCTGTTCATGGACGCTTTACGAACTGCCGTTAATGAATAATAGTTAGCCAGGAGTCACAAACTGTGATTTATATTTGTAAAATATGCAGAAATTAATAAACTTGTTAAATAAATAAGTTCGCTTTCTCTATTGTGTGTCGAAATCTATATTGGTACTGAAATTTAGTCTGAAGAAGTTTAAATTAGTTTTTTTTTTATTGATTTAAAGTCCTAAGAAACTTACACTGTACCCTGATGATGCCGTGAGGTTTTTGAGGAAACCGATAGGTTTTTATAATTAGTATGATCATCATTACAGCCTATCACAAGTCCACTGCTGGACAAAGGCCTCCCCCAAGAGATGCCACAAAGAACGGTCCCAAGCGACCTGCATCCATCGACTTCCTGCATGTATTACTAGCTCGTCACCCAACACTTCGCCTACCGGTACGAGGCTGCCACTCGAGAACCTTTTTTCCCAATCACTTGTCGGTTCTTAAAGCTATATGGCGTGCCCATTGCCACTTCAGTTTACTAATATAGTTAGTATATTTAATTTTATTTGAAATTAATTTAATAAGTTAATTAAAAATAAATATTCTGAAACAAATATAAGTGTTAACCTAAATCACAAAAATTAACTTACGGTGTACCTAATGTAAGTGGCTACTGTAGCCAATGCAGCCAATTTCAAACAAAGAAGGCTACGTTGTCACCTTCAAGGACTAATATGGAATGCCTCACAGCCCGTAATTATACTGGCTCTTTATTTTATACTCATCAGACTGCAACTTATAAGACCAAACCTGCTTGGTGCCAGAATAATGAATAAAAATATACTTAAGTTGACAGCATTACCCGACAAATGTTAAGGATAAACAATTTGGATACATAACCAACGGAAACATTATTTCAATACTGTAATAATATCTGTGACTGATTCATTCACCTGTGAAAACTTTTACGATTTCGAAGCATAAGTGTATCTTTTTCACGCCTGAGTTCCCTAGAAAAGGAATTTTAACTTAACTCAAAAGGAGATGCGAATTTATATGTTGTATTTAAAATATTATTCTAGGTCATTAAACGTAGTAAAATAATCGTTTGTTTTATTTTCGCAAGTAAACTATTTCCCTTTAACTTATTACTGAACATTAATGAATGTAATTATACAAAATAAGCCAACCAGTATTTGGATCAAAAATGAGTTATTTTATTAAAGCTTCTAAGAAATACATAAATAAATAAAATATACATTTCAAAATAATAAAAGGTTGGCAAACGCAACTTTTTATTGTTGTGATTTGTTATGAGGAATATGGTGTAGTCAATCTCCTATTTAAGTTTCACTCTGATGCCTAGCAATCTTGCGTCACAAGCCTTAAGTCAGGTGACGACGTGCACTCGCAATGGATGTTGGGGCGTTGATCTTGGAATCAAGAGACCACTCGTCTTTGACGTGGTCGAAGGTGGTAAGCACAACCTTCGGAACCTCTTCACCGCCTTGATGGACTACAGAAAGGCGTTTGGCTCAGTGCCTTACACATGTCCAAATTCCTCAATCTGTCCAAGATTGACTGCACAGTAAGACCGACCTTTCACTTGCGCCATTACATCACCACGTAATGGTACAAATAAAAGTCCGGGGAAAAGTTTCTTCGTATTTTATATACAAATTCGAGACATTTTTTTTCAAAGTTTAATAACGTTTAATCTTAGTTTATATGTGCCATTTTATTCGATAACTTGTTGCCATCTTGAAGGTCGTGACATGAACACGTTGCTGTTAAAATCTTGGGATATTTGATAAAAAAATGCGAAAAGTAATTTTGACAGTCCTCTCTTGATTTTAACCTAAAACAAACCAAAAAATTCTGAAGATACCAAAACAGGTAAAAATCTGAGGGTGCAAGGTCAGGACTATATGGTGGATGCATTAAAACTTCCCAACCAAGCTCTCGCAAGTTTTGCTGAGTGGCCAAATATGTTTGTGGTCTAGCGTTATCGTGATGAAAAACCACTCCTTTTCTGTTGATCAATTCAGTTTCTTCTCAATTTCTTGATTGAGTCTCATTAGATTTTGGCAGTAGATATCGAGAAAACGATGCTCTAGAAATCTCACCATACACACAACATCACCTTACTTTGTGTTAAGCCGGGTTTTGCTACAGTCTGTAGAGCTTAACTACCTGTGACAGTGTTTTTTTTTTTTTCGCAATTTCTTGTCGTAGATGATCCGTCTTTTATCACTTATGATAATCGCAAATGAGTACATAATTCATTAGACTTCTTTCATTGAGCTCGTGTGGTACATAAATATCGAGATTTTTTTTGTATAGTCAGACTTTTTAAAATGGGTCAAAACTATTTTTTGGTCAATCCTCAATTCCTCGGCTATGTTGTAACTACTAATATTCCGATCTTGTTCCACTTTTTCAAAAATGGCATCGACTTTATCCATATGAGGGCGACCAGAGTTAGCTGCATCTTAAAGATCAAAGTTCCCGGTCTGAAATCGTTTCAAACAACGGTGTGCTACTCTTACTGACACTGCATATGGTCCATAAATGTCACAAATATTTTTCGCGGCCTGAGTTGCATTTTTCCCTTTTTTGTAATAAAGCTTCAGAATGTATCGAATTTCTTTGTTAGATTTACTCATGTTCGCGGACAGAAAAACGATTGAAAAATGATGAAAAAGTTGGTTTTTACTTTTTATTTTTCTCTTTCTTAATGTCTTATAATGTTTGATATTAACAGCAGCCAATATAAAAACTGCCTATCTGGTACAAACAGTACAACGAAAGAGATTTTTCTTCAATTTTAAACATAGAAAATACGAAGAAACTTTTGCCCTGACCTATTTTGTACCCTAAAATAAAGCGTTGCGTCCATGTTGTCTACTTAATATTACTTTATGAAATACTTAGGTAAATCATTTATTTTTCGTAAGTTTTCTTCAAAAAACCTCCCCCCTACCCCACACACACATATCTCCAATCAACAAGTAAAGTCTGAACACTACGTACATTTCAAGTGACGCAGAAACCATATTAATTTCTTGTTACGCACATTGATCATGGTTTTGCCTTGAACTCGGCGACATATTTTTGTTGATCTGAAACACTTTGAATTTCTTCTGTATCATGTATAAGTTTTACAAACATAAATTGTCCACGGACAAACATAAACACAGGTGTAGATACAGAGTGAAAGTTTGAAAGGGGTCAGAGACTATAGTTTCTCACATCATATCGACGTAATTTTGAGCAAGGAACAAAATTATATTCTACAAAATACTCAGATTTAAGTCGTGCAATGGCGGTGTAATTATATCACCACTACCGCTACCCCAGAAATTAGACCCAGCTGGATCAATTTTTTGCTTAATATTACAGTTATACGTCAGCATGATTTTACTTGCAATAATAAGTATAATATATATTAATTGTTTTCATGAGTTATTCATACGTACTCGTATATTGTAGGTGCATCAAATTAAGTAAATAGACTGCCGTTTCGAACTTACTTTATCCTCTCAGTGCGAACTGTAAACAAAAAAAAAAAACGACTATTGTTTTTATTGGTTATTATTCCGCTTTGCTCAATGGGTGGACCGGATTTGTCTCATGGCAACTATCCTTGTACTTTGATAATAACTTAAAACATAAATGTATATAACAAGCACATGATGTGTCAAAAGAAATTACAAAAATGAAGATGGAACTTCGCCAAATGATAAAAATAAATTCAGGTTAAAAACATGCATTTCTCTTATAGAACACAATGCTCACTTTTATAGAGATTAAGTATACATAATAAATATATTATTTATTATGTACACTTATGTTAACAGTATTTATACGCTTGCATGCATTATACAATTCTCGTTGTTTTATTCTTATATATCATTAACTAATTTGTTACACTTTTTCTTACTTAATTCAAACATATGTTTATATTAGAAATGAGGATATCCGCAGTAGAACCAGAGTGACCGACATAGCCCAACTGATTAGTAAGCTGAAGTGGCAATGGGCCGGCCATAAGGCTCGAAGAACCGACAACCGATGGGGAAAAAAGGTTCTCGAGTGGCGGCCTCGTACCGGCGGACGAAGTGTAGGGCGTCCCCACACTAGATAGAGTGACGACCTGGTAAGATATGCAGGAAGACGATGAATGCAGGTGGCTCAGGATCGTGCTTTGTGGCATTCCTTGGGAGAGGCCTATGTTCAGCAGTGGATTTGTGAAGAGCTGTAATGATGCTGATGATGATGATGTATTAAAACTAATATTATTATTAGTACTTATACTACCTTAATCAATATAAGTAAATAAAAAATAAAAAAGTCTTTTATTTCTTACAAACAAATAAAACAGTTACTAATACTACTAATAGTGAATTGACTTATTACTACTACTACTGTAAACTAATGTTTATTATATAACCTATGATTATATCTATATATCTATGATTGTAGTAACTAATTATTTATCTAGATAAGTTTTGTTTGCAAGAACCCCTCCTCAGGTGAAGGCCTCCTCCAAAGAATCCCAATGGTCTCTGTCTTTGGCTATTTGTAACCAATTTGGGCCCACTATCTTTGTGATGTCGTCTTGCCATCTCGCATGGGGTCTTCCTCTGTAGCGTTTCCCTGTTGGGCCATTCTATGAAGTAATTTTTTTGGTCCATCTCTCATCTTGCAATCGCGCTACATGTCTCACCCATTTCCATTTTAGTCTTTGAGCATGAATTAGGGGGTTTGTAGCTTTAGAAATATCTCTTATTTTTGTGTGTCTAATTTTTTGTCTTTTTTGGATATTTAGCATACTGCGTTCCATACCGCGTTGGCAGCTGATGATTTTGTTCTTTACTTTACTAAAGTATCTCCAGGTCTGACAAGCATAGGTTAAGCGTGGTAAGTACAAGTGTTCATCATTCTAGTTTTTATTTTTACTGCCATATCGCCTTTAAATATTTCCTTTAAGCTCCAGTATTTATTCCACGATCTATGTGTTCTTCGTTCTAATTTTAGCTCATTGTTTTTTCTGTCAAAAGATATTTGTTTCCCCAGGTAGATGTAGTTTTCTGTGTAGGTAAGCATCTCGTTGTCGACTGATATTCTTGATTCTGTACTGTTCGTCATTAGCATTGTTTTTGACAGGTTCATTTCTAAACCGACTTGTTTGCTGACTTCGTTCAGTGAATGAAAGATCATGAGTTGTAGTTGTGCCTGTTTCTGACAGCAGAACCAGATCATCGGCGAAGCGGAGGTGACTAAGGTGTTTGCCGTCGATATTTAGTCCATACTTTTTCCAGTCCAACTTCCTCATTGTAGATTCTAGGATGTAAATAAATAACTGCGGAGACAGGGGATTGCCCTGTCTTACCCTTCTGTCAATGGGAAAGCTTGGTCCGGTTTTTTCCAGTTTCACTCTACCTTTATTGTTCAAATATATGTTTTTTATTATTTGTATGTATACATTTATTACACCCTGCTCTTCCAATGTTTCCCAGATGCTTGAGTGGGACACTATGTCGAATGGTTTTTTTGTAATCTATAAAAGCGATATAGAGAGCTCTCCTTCGTTCTTGATATTTTTCGATTAGTAGTTCCAAGGTGTGAATGTTGTCTATAGTTGAAAAGCCTTTTCTAAATCTCGCTTGCTCAATGGGTTGTTCCGCATCTAATGTAGTGCTTATTCTTTGATTTATTAGCAAAGAGAAGAGTTTGTACAAGCATGGTAATAAGCTTATAGGCCTGTAGTTGCCTATATCGTGTGGGTTTCCTTTTTTATAAATTAATATTATATGTGACTCTTACCATTGAGTAGGGGTGTCGGTAGTTTCTAGTATGCGGTTGAACAGGAGAGTCAAAGGTAGAGCTAGTTGAGTTCAGGCTATTTTTATAGCTTCGTTAGTTACGCTGTCTGAACCTGGCTTTTATCTGATTTCAAACGTTTAATAGCTTCTGCTGTTTTTTTTACGTCAAACTGCACTCTAGCTTCTTTGCTATCAGGATCTGAGATGTTCGTGTTACTTTGCCTAGTGAGTTTTTGTTCATTGGCTTTTTATAGCGTTTTATGAAATTCCGTTGCAACGTTTATAATGTCGTTTCGACTACTAAGTGTTTTATTTGCCCGATTTAGTCCGACAATCCATGTTTTGCATGTTTGTAACTCTTTAAACGCTTTTTTTGAGCTGCCTGCTTGTACCAGGTGTCTTTCGATGATGTTATATCTATATGTTGTATAGTCTTGTTTTATGAGTTTGCTTATTAGCTTATACAGTGCTGAAAGTTCAGTTTTTAGTAGACGAGTTTTATTTTTAGTTATTTGTAGCTCTTGTCTCCTTTTCATGAGTTTTAAGGTGCGTTCTGATAGTATTCTTTGAGTTTTGTTGTCGTTTTTATTTTCTGAATAGGCATTCTGAAGGCTTTGGCAGATAGCTTTTATTTTATTATCATGGTAGGTTTGTATAGAGGTGGTGGAGCAGTCTTGTAAACCTGGTAGATAGAATGTAATACTCTCTTTGTATCTCAATATTTCTTCTTCTTTCCTTAATGTAGAGTGTTGGCAGTTGCTGAAATTTGACCTGAAAAACCTATTTTGGTCTGAAAAAAGTTGACATTTAATACTTCAATGTTTTGAAACATTTTGGGTTGATTTGACATGATAAAATCGATTTCATTTTTGTATGTTCCATTTGGTGAGCGCCATGTGCACCGTTGGTTCGGTTTTTTCATGAAAAAGGTGTTTAGGATTGCGATTTTATTTTCAAGCATGAAGTTTATTAATCTCTGGCCTCTCTGGTTTCTTTCTCCATATCCATTTGATTTCGTAACTTAGTATTCGTCTTGCCTGGGTTGTCCTAATTTTGCATTTAACTCGCCCATTAATAAAAAATTTCTACGTGCTTGGTTAATAGCTTTGTTTACATTTGTATAAAAAATATCAATTTCTTCTTCTTTTGCTGTTTCCGTAGGTGCGTATACTTGTATCAGAGATAATTCGTTTCCTTGTATTTTAAAATTCAATAGTGCTACTCTATCTGTTATACCGATGAAGTTTTCTATGTTATTCTTGTGTTTTTTTATGTAGTAAAATTCCGACACCATACTTTCCAGTTGTGAGTCCTATGTGGCATAGAATATAATTGTCATATTTTTCTATCTTATTTCCTTGGCGTCTTACTTCCGATAGTCCGATTATGTCGAATTTTATATTTTTTATTGCCTCTCCCAACTCTATTAAGCGTTATATTGTTAGCGTGGTTGTGTTTTTCTTTGGAGGGTTGTGGTCGTGATCTTCCTCGGTGACCAGCCGTATTGGAAGATGATTTTTGTTTGTCGTTATAATATTATCATGTATGAGATCTTCGTGGGAGGGGTGGGTTGGTTGTTATGTATACTTGTCTTTATTCGCTCGGTTCTTTGTTATAATATTAGTATTTTTGTTGACTAAGAAGTTCAGCATAGGTACCTGTTTTCAGGACTCCATCTGATAAGCTATTTGATCTTCGGATCGATGTCTGTGGTTCGAGTGTTTTGTTTTTTTTGGTGGCATAGATGTTTCTATCGTTCTGTGGTAGAGGGTATTTTTCAGGTGATGTAGGAAGTGTTCTTTTATTGTTAGGTTTCACTATAATCAAATTATCATATTTTATTCTTACTGTTTTGCCTTTCCCTTTCCCTAGGATAATTTGTTGTTGTCATTCCTTTCTTTTTTCTAAAATGTACCGTGGATAGTCCTCCTTCATATATTATTGAGTGTCTTTCAGTGCTGCCTTTTGTTTCAATATGTTTATCTTGCGACCGAGAGTAGTGAAGGTTACTATTATTGGCCGAGGTTTTTCACTTTTTCCTCCAATTCTCTTTACCTCTTGAATGTCTTTATGGTCTAATCTAATAGAAAAATGCTCTCCTATCCACTTTACGATGTTATTTTCCAGTTCCCCGTACGACGATACACTTTTTCTTACTTAATTCAAACATATGTTTATATTAGAAATGAGGATATCCGCAGTAGAATCAGAGTGACCGACATAGCCCAACGGATTAGTAAGCTGAAGTGGCAATGGGCCGGCCATAAGGCTCGAAGAACCGACAACCGATGGGGAAAAAAGGATCTCGAGTGGCGGCCTCGTACCGGCGGACGAAGTGTAGGGCGTCCTCACACTAAATGGAGTGACGACCTGGAAAGATATGCAGGAAGTCGATGGATGCAGGTGGCTCAGAATCGTGCTTTGTGGCATTCCTTGGGAGAGGCCTATGTTCAGCAGTGGATTTGTGAAGAGCTGTAATAATGCTGATGATGATGATGTATTAAAACTAATATTATTATTAGTACTTATACTACCTTAATCAATATAATAATGGAATTATTGAATTAAATAGTAAGGATCAGTTGAGCAACGTTTTAATTTCTGTAAACATTCATGCAAAAAACCAGTAAAAGGTAACGCACTGATACAGGCAAAAATACCAAAAAAGTCAAAGTAATTTTACTCTTACATTCAAAGAAATCAACCAAATACGTCAGCTATTCCCTTTATGAAAGTGCTTCCGTCAAATGAGAAGGAGGAAGGAACATAAAGGATGGAAGCAATAATTTATCTTCAATGGAACGAACGCTGGATTTTCATACGGATGTGTTTTCTACGTTGAATATCTTTTGACTTCGTATTTCTTACCCGTTAAACATAACAACTTAAGCATAAAATAGGCTACGAAAGGTTTTTAAACTACAAATCAGAGCATATAATAATATATTAAGGACTGTTTTAATAGTTTTTCTTTAGAGAACAATTTTTTACATTATTAATTAATATAATAAAAAAAAACTAAAACTAAAAACTTAACATACAGTCCTACTCTCCGCATAGTTTCATGAATGCTGGCTGCATTTTTTTACTTATTAGTAACCAATGTTTGTCCACAATCACTATAATTTCCTCGCTGAAAATCTATATTTAGCCTTTGAGAAAAGAGCGAACCCTCTCATCAACAGCGGCGATATAATATTTACCGTCTAATTTATTTTGCTTGAACTACATCTTTCTTTCATTTTTTTGTTTTAAACTTTCAGAAAATCTGAAATGCTTATTTATTATCACTTAAAAAATACTACCGTTAAGTTCCAACTCATGTACATCCAACCACTGGGCAGGTCTCCTCTCATTTCTGAGTTATGTAATAACAATTGCGTGTTGGCGGATTATTCTATTTTATTATTAAGAGCAACTTATTAAGATTTAATATAATCAAGTACCAATTATATTAATTTTACAAGTTTTTCGGATAAAATGTAGCCTAGGTCAATATTGAAAATGATTTCTATCTGTTTGTATTTGTTTTTTTTTTAAATTATTTAAATTGTAACTCATAAATAATAATTTACTAAATATACCATACCTTAACATGCACACACCACATACACATACACTACATAATCACACAACTAATACCTAAGAATATTTTATTGTAAAAATACTATGTAAGTTGGGTAACACATAGATTTTTGACTTATAGTGAATAACTCAAAAAGCTATGTGTTACCTTAGTTCTAAACACTGATTTATATAAATGAAGGACGCGAAGAGCGGAGCATCCTAACACAAGTTTCCTAACTTAACACTCCTTGTTCCAATAATGTATTTATTTTAAATATTACTGGTCTGAAAATAAAGTATTTTTTATTTGATTTTTGTTTCAGCGATTTCGAAGAACAAACTTTATGAACTAAAATTATTCACACAAGAATATAGTTCAATAAAAATATACCGTTATGGCCAGAGAGCAAAGTAATTTAAAAAGTCCAGGTAAATATTATTTGAAACTTTTTTAATTTATTATCTTCTTCGACAAATGACAGCTGGGTATTTAAATTAACATTATTATGAAGCGGTTGCTTTTGCTCAAAAATGGAAGTGCGTTGCTAGCGATACGTTTTTCTAGCAACACAAATTTTAACAGTTCGTTGCGGAGAAACTATAGAGCACCTAATTTTTAAACTTGGCACCTAATTAGCACCTAAAAAGCCCCTAATTAGGGATTTTTCGAAAGAAGGGGCGTAAGAGTATGAAGATAATGATTAAAACACGATCAGAGGAACCGATCTATTTTTATAAAATAAGTGGATGCTGCGGTCCATAGATATCTACATTAATTCTCAGATAAGAATCAAAATGCAAAAGCGTTATCACCACTTGGGAATAATATAGAATGCAGTAAACACCACGTTTCTAGTAAAAAGGGCCTCCGGTTCTCTACACTTACCACACAAAACACAGCAGCATTAAGCTGATATTTTACGCTGGCATTCTGTGAGACCGAGGTCCTTCTCCGGTCGAGCTGACTTATTCGTGCTAGAACCATAATACAGCGGCCGCGTGGTAGGTCTAAAATGGGTGTATTTACCTGAAATAAAATATGGCCTCCAACATTTATGGGCGCACTGCAAGTGGCTAAGCGTGTAACTGCAGAACCACAGGTCGTCAATTGGAATCCCATACGTTACAAGTAATGTGTTCTTTATTAAATTCTTATTGCTTGAATGTGAAGTAAAAGAACAAATGGCAGAATTAATGCTATAAACATTCTCTGATGTTACTCGTAGTTTTTACCTGAGTTTATGTATGACCAACAAATAATGTTTCGTGCCCTAAATCCGTAAATTTAGTTGAATATTGATAGAGCTATTGGAACTATGAAGAGAGTTCGAAGTATGAAATTAGTTAACGAAACATCATAAACAACTCAATGTCAGGCGGTCTGAAAGAATTCTGTTAATGAACGCTTTACGAAGTGCCGTTAATGAATAATAGTTCAATAGCCAGCGGTAACAAACTGTGATTTATATTTGTAAAATATACAGAAATTAATAAACTTGTAAAATAAATAAGTTTGCCCTTTCTATTGTGTGTCGAACTCTTCATTGGTACTGAAATTTAGTATGAAGAAGTTTCAATTAGTTTTAATGGGGTTGATATAAACTAATTTGCTTAATTCCGCGTAAAGAAAGAAAATGATGTGTCCTGCCCAGTTTTAAGGAAACCTCCCATCCTCCCTCAATCGCGCGCAGATATATGTGATAAGTGCTTAGCGGCCAGCCTCCGCAGAGTCTACTTCACCTGAGGATGCCTCGTGTAGAGGCGAAACACGTGTCGTATTTTCGAGAGTAGTGTGTCGTGTCTAGTGTGCTGGTGCTGGGGGTGGTAGTGCTGGGATTAACAGCAACGGGTATAGTGCGCGCGATTGAGGGAGGTTGGGAGGTCCCCTTAAAACTGGGCAAGACACATCATTTTCTTTCTTTACGCGGAATTAAGCAAATAAGTTAATAACAACCTCATTATAATGGATTTCCGCAAAGTAACGCCTGATTCTATCAATTAAATTAGTTTTTTTTATTGATTTAAAGTCCTAAGAAACTAACAGTGTCCTGATGGTGCCGTGAAGCCTTAGGTTTTTATAGTTAGTATCATCATCATTACAGCCTTTTATAAGTCCTCTGCTAGACACAGGCCTCCCCCAAGGAATGCCACAAGGAAAAGTCCTGAGCCACCTGCATCCACAGACTTCCTACATATCTTTCCAGCTCGTCACTCCATCTAGTGGGGGATCACCCAATACTTCATCTACCGGTACGATGCTGCCACTCGAGAACCTTTTTTCCCCATCGGTTGTTGGTTCTTATATGGCGTGGCCATTGCCACTTCAGTTTACTCATATAGTTAGTATATTGAATTTAATTTCAAATTAAATATATAAGTTAATTTAAAATAAATATTGCGAAACAAGTTTAAGTCTCAACCCAAATCAGAAAAATTATCTTACAGTGCACCTAATGTAAGTGGCTACTGTAGCCCATGCAGTCAATTTCAAACAAAGAAGGCTACGTTGTCACCTCCAAGAACTAAGATGGAATGCCTCACAGCCCGTAATTATACTGGCCCATTGTTTTATACTCATGAGACCGCAACTTATAAAACCAAACCTGCTTGGTGCCAGAATAATGAATAAAATATATTTAAGAAGACCGCATTTAGAATAGAATAGAATAGAATAAATTTTTTTCAATATAGATCACATGTGTAATTCTTATTGAAAGTCATTTTTTACTTTACCACTGGTTCGAAAAAAAAACCTCTGTCCTGGGAAGAACCAGCAAGAAACCCAGCGGGACTTTTTTTTAAAGCAAATTTTACAATAATTGTTGTACAAACTATATAATAAATATAAGTACAAAATTTATTTTAGAAACAGCTTGGAAGCGATCACCTCATTCCCAGGGATTATTATCAACCATGTATTCATTTATACTATAATAACCCTTTTTATACAGTTTCAACTTAACAAAACATTTAAACTTGGTAATACAGAGAGCCTGTACACTTTCCGGGACCTTGTTGTAAAAGCGTATACATTGCCCCAAGAATGAATTACTGACTTTGTGGAGAGAAACTGGCATCACTAGCTTGTGTTTGTTCCTAGTGTTTACAGAATGTATATCACTTTTTTTACTAAAACTACCTTTGTTTTTGTGAACATACATTAAATTTTCGTAAATATACTGAGAGGCCAAAGTTTATATATTTATTTCCTTAAATTTATCTCTAAGAAACTCTCTCGGTTTTTTATTGTAAATAGCTCTAATGGCCCTCTTCTGTAAAACAAAAATAGTTTCTGAATCAGCCGCATTTCCTCATAATTTCCCAATAGTACAAAATCCCATAAGACATGCTATGGAAATAACTGAAATAAACTAATCTAGCTGTCTCGACACTTGTGAGACCTCTAATCTTTTTTACAGCATAGGCTGCAGAACTTAGTCTGCTTGCTAATTTGGATATATGGGGGCCCCACTGAAGCTTCGCGTCGATAGTGATGCCATGAAAAACAGTGGATTCAACAGGGCTCAATTCTTCCCCATTTAAAACACATTGGTAATCAGATTTTTAACATTCGTTGTAATAAATTTAATACATTTAGTTTTATTTCCGTTTAAATGAAATTATTAACATTAAACCAATGCACTTATTTTGATATAGCATTATTCACTTCGTCACATTTAAATGATTGACGTTTAAGTTTAAAAATCATGGAAGTATCATCAGAAAATAATACTATATCATGATTATCCTCTACAAGAGAAGGTAAGTCATTAATATACACTAGAAATAGGAATGGACCGAGAATCGAGCCCTGAGGGACACCCATTAGTACAGGTGACCTGGAAGAACTTTTACCATTGATAATAACTTTCTGCATTATATTACTTAAATATGAAATAATAAGTTTAAGCGCTGTGTTCTTGACACCATAGTACTGTAGCTTCCATAGTACTGTAGTATAATATTTTAGCCAATGTTCAATAATACAAAGGATATATATGTTGTTACTATAATTACCCGACGAATGTTAAGGATAAGCAATTTGGATACATAACCAACGAAAATATTATTTCAATAATGTAATAACATCTGTAACTGCATTACGTTGATTCAATCACTCGTGAAATCCTTTACGGATTTTACGGAAAGATGTTTTGGAAGCATAGGTATATCTTTTTTACGCCTGAGTTCCCTAAGGAAGGAATTTAACTTAACTCAAAAGGAGATGCGAATTTTTATGTTGTATTTAAAATATTATTCTAGGTAATTAAACGTTGTAAAATAATCGTTTATTTTATTTTCGCAAGTAAACTATTTCCCTTTAACTTATTACTGAACATTAATGAACGTAATTATGCAAAATAAGCCAACCAGTATTTGGATCAAAAATGAGTTCTTTTATTAATGCTTCTAAGAAATACATAAATAAAGAAAATATATATTTCAAAATAATAAAAGGATAGCATCCGCAATTTTTTATTGTTGTGAGTTGTTACGAAGAATATGATGTAGTCAATCTTCTATATAAGTTTTACTTTGATGCCTTGCCGTCTCGCGCCCCTGGCCTGAAGTCAGGTGACGTCGTGCACTCGCAATGGATGTCGGAGCGTTGATCTTGGAATCAAGAGACCACTCGTCGTTGACGTGGTCGAAGGTGGTAAGCATAACCTTCGGAACCTCTTTGTTGCCTTGATGGACTACAGAAAGGCGTTTGGCTCAGTGCCTTACACATGTCCAAATTCCTCAATCTGTCCAAGATTGACTGCACAGTAAAACCGACCTTTCACTTGCGCCATTACATCACCACGTAATGGTGCAAATAAAAGTCCGAGGAAAAGTTTCTTCGTATTTTATATACAAATTCGAGACATTTTTTTTTCAAAGTTTAATAACGTTTAATTTTAGTTTATATGTGCCATTTTATTCGATAACTTGTTGCCATCTTGAAGGTCGTGACATGAACACGTTGCTGTTAAAGTCTTGGGATTTTTGATAAAAAAATGCGAAAAGTAATTTTGACAGTCCTCTCTTGATGAGATTTTGGCAGTAGATATCGAGAAAACGATGCTCTAGAAATCTCACCATACACACAACATCACCTTACTTTGTGTTAAGCCGGGTTTCGCTACAGTCTGTAGAGCTTAACTACCTGTAACCGTGTTTTTTTTTCGCAATTTCTTGTCGTAGATGATCCGTCTTTTATCACCAATGATAATCGCAAATGAGTACATAATTCATTAGGCTTCTTTCATTGAGCTCGTGTGGTACATAAATATCGAGATTTTTTTGTATAGTCAGACTTTTTAAAATGGGTCAAAACTATTTTTTGGTCAATCCTCAATTCCTCGGCTATGTTGTAACTACTAATATTCCGATCTTGCTCCACTTTTTCAAAAATGGCATCGACTTTATCCATATGAGGGCGACCAGAGTTAGCTGCATCTTAAAAATCAAAGTTCCCGGTTTGAAATCGTTTCAAACAACGGTGTGCTACTCTTACTGACACTGCATATGGTCCATAAATGTCACAAATGTTTTTCGCGGCCGGAGTTGCATTTTTCTCTTTTTTGTAATAAAGCTTCAGAATGTATCGAATTTCTTTGTTAGATTTACTCATGTTCGCGGACAGAAAAACGATTGAAAAATGATGAAAAAGTTGGTTTTTACTTTTTATTTTTCTCTTTCTTAATGTCTTATATGTATTGATATTAAAAGCAGCCAATATAAAAACTACCTATCTGGCACAAACAGTACAACGAAAGAGATTTTTCTTCAATTTTAAACATAGAAAATACGAAGAAACTTTTGCCCTGACCTATTTTGTACCCTAAAATAAAGCGTTGCGTCCATGTTGTCTACTTAATATTACTTTATGAAATACTTAGGTAAATCATTTATTTTTCGTAAGTTTTCTTCAAAAAACCTCCCCCCTACCCCACACACACATATCTCCAATCAACAAGTAAAGTCTGAACACTACGTACATTTCAAGTGACGCAGAAACCATATTAATTTCTTGTTACGCACATTGATCATGGTTTTGCCTTGAACTCGGCGACATATTTTTGTTGATCTGAAACACTTTGAATTTCTTCTGTATCATGTATAAGTTTTACAAACATAAATTGTCCACGGACAAACATAAACACAGGTGTAGATACAGAGTGAAAGTTTGAAAGGGGTCAGAGACTAAAGTTTCTCACATCATATCGACGTAATTTTGAGCAAGGAACAAAATTATATTCTACAAAATACTCAGATTTAAGTCGTGCAATGGCGGTGTAATTATATCACCACTACCGCTACCCCAGAAATTAGACCCAGCTGGATCAATTTTTTGCTTAATATTACAGTTATACGTCAGCATGATTTTACTTGCAATAATAAGTATAATATATATTAATTGTTTTCATGAGTTATTCATACGTACTCGTATATTGTAGGTGCATCGAATTAAATAAATAGACTGCCGTTTCGAACTTACTTTTTCCTCTCAGTGCGTACTTATTTTGAGGTTATTTATTCCGCTTTGCTCAATGGGTGGACCGGATTTGCTTCATGGCAACTATCCTTGTACTTTGATAATAACTTAAAACATAAATGTATATAACAAACACATGATGTGTCAAAAAAAATTACAAAAATGAAGATGGAACTTCGCCAAATGATAAAAATAAATTCAGGTTAAAGACATGTATTTCTCTTATAGAACACAATGCTCACTTTTACAGAGATTAAGAATACATAATAAATATATAATTTATTATGTACACTTATGTTAACAGTATTTACACGCTTGCATGCATTATACAATTCTCGTTGTTTTATTCTTATATATCCTTAACTAATTTGTTACATTTTTTCTAACTTAATTCAAACATATGTTTATATTAGAAATGAGGATATCCGCAGTAGAACCAGAGTGACCGACATAGCCGATTAGTAAGCTGAAGTGGCAATGGGCCGGCCATAAGGCTTGAAGAACCGACAACCGATGGGGAAAAAAGCTTCTCGAGTGGCGGCTTCGTACCGGCGGACGAAGTGTAGGGCGTCCCCACACTAGATAGAGTGACGACCTGGTAAGATAGGCAGGAAAACGATGGATGCAGGTGGCTCAGGATCGTGCTTTGTGGCATTCCTTGGGAGAGGCCTATGTTCAGCAGTGGATTTGTGAAGAGCTGTAATGATGCTGATGATGATGACGTATTAAAACTAATATTATTATTAGTACTTATACTACCTTAATCAATATAAATAAATAAAAAATAAAAAAGCCTTTTATTTCTTACAAACAAATAAACCCGTTACATACTAATAGTGAATTGACTTATTACTACTACTACTATAAACTAATGTTTATTATATAATCTATGATTATATCTATTTCGTATGTCTATCTATCTATGATTGTAGTAACTAATTATTTATCAAGATAAGTTTTGTTTGCAAGAACCCCTCCTCGGGTGAAGGCCTCCTCCAAAGAATCCCAATGGTCTCTGTCATTGGCTATTTGTAACCAATTTGGGCCCACTATCTTTGTGATGTCGTCTTGCCATCTCGCATGGGGTCTTCCTCAGTAGCATTTCCCTGTTGGGCCATTCCATGAAGTAATTTTTTTGGTCCATCTCTCATTTTGCAATCGCGCTACATGCCCCGCCCATTTCCATTTTAGTCTTTGAGCATAAATTAGGGCGTCTGTAGCTTTAGAAATATCTCTTATTTTTGTGTGTCTAATCTTTTTGTCTTTTTTGGATATTTAGCATACTGCGTTCCATACCGCGTTGGCAGCTGATGATTTTGTTCTTTACTTTACTAGAGTATTTACAGGTCTGACAGGCATAGGTTAAGCATGGTAGGAGACAAGTTTTCATCACTCTAGTTTTTATTTTTATTGGCATATCGCCTTTAAATATTTCCTTTAAGCTCCAGTATTTATTCCACGATCTATGTGTTCTTCGTTCTAATTCTAGCTCATTGTTTTTTCTGTCAATAGATATTTGTTTCCCAGGTAGATGTAGTTTTCTGTGTAGGTAAGCATCTCGTTGTCGACTGATATTCTTGATTCTGTACTGTTCGTCATTAGCATTGTTTTTGACAGGTTCATTTCCAAACCGACTTGTTTGCTGACTTCGCTCAGTGAATGGATCATGAGTTGTAGTTGTGTGCCTATTTCTGACAGCAGAACCAGATCATCGGCGAAGCGGAGGTGACTAAGATGTTTGCCGTCGATATTTAGTCCATACTTTTTCCAGTCCAACTTCCTCATTGTAGATTCTAGGATGGAAATAAATAATTGCGGAGACAGGGGATCACCCTGTCTTAACCCTCTATCAATGGGAAAGCTTGGTCCGGTTTTTTCCAGTTTTACTCTACTTTTATTGTTCAAATATATGTTTTTTATTATATGGATGTATACATTTATTATACCCTGCTGTTCCAACGTTTCCCAGACACTGTGTCGAATGGTTTTTTGTAATCTATAAAAGCCATATAGAGAGCTCTCCTTCGTTCTTGATATTTTTCGATTAGTAGTTCCAAGGTGTGAATGTTGTCTATAGTTGAAAAGCCTTTTCTAAATCCTGCTTGCTCAATGGGTTGTTCCGCATCTAATGTAGTGCTTATTCTTTGATTTATTAGCAAAGAGAAGAGTTTGTACAAGCATGGTAATAAGCTTATAGGCCTGTAGTTGCCTATATCGTGTGGGTTTCCTTTTTTATAAATTAATATTATATGTGACTCTTACCATTGAGTAGGGGTGTCGGTAGTTTCTAGTATGCGGTTGAACAGGAGAGTCAAAGGTAGAGCTAGTTGAGTGCAGGCTATTTTTATAGCTTCGTTAGTTACGTTGTCTGAACCTGGGCTTTTATCTGATTTCAAACGTTTAATAGCTTCTGCTATTTCTTTTACGTCGAACTGCACTCTAGCTTCTTTGCTTTCAGGGTCTGAGATGTTCGTGTTACTTTGCCTAGTGAGTTTTTGTTCATTGGCTTTGTATAGCGTTTTATGAAATTCCGTTGCAACGTTTATAATGTCGTTTCGACTATTAAGTGTTTTATTTGCCCGATTTAGTCCGTCAATCCATGTTTTGCATATTTGTTACTCTTTAAATGCTTTTTTTGAGCTGCCTGCATGTACCAGGTGTCTTGCGATGATGTTATATCTATATGTTGTACAGTCTTGTTTTATGAGTTTGCTTATTAGCTTATACAGTGCTGAAAGTTCAGTTTTTAGTAGACGAGTTTTATTTTTAGTTCTTTGTAGCTCTTGTTTTCTTCTCATAAGTGTTAAGGTGCGCTCTGATAGTATTCTTTGAAATTTGTTGTCGTTTTTATTTTTTGAATAGGCATTCTGAAGCCTTTGGCAGATAGCTTTTATTATTTTATCATGGTAGGTTTGTATATATATTCTGATGGTAAGTGGGTGCTGTGGCCCAGAGATGTAGATGCGCGTCACTTATGTATAGCTCCTGTCACATTTTGGGCTACGCGCGCGTCCCGCTCCGTCAAACGACTTGGGACTGACTTTGAATAGAGTATATGACTTAATTTGTATATGGCTTTGTTCTAGATTCTTCTAACAATAATATTTGATATGCTTATACTATAGACTTCTATTTTACATAGTTACCTTTTAAAATATTAAAATTTAAATATTATCAAAATGTAATTTTGACATATAATGGATGCCATACACGATTCAGTTAACCGTCAAGTTTGCAGTTCGCTTGAGGCGTCGTCCGGTAAATTTGATGGTATGTGGCACACTTATGTGCATGACAAGTCTACCTGAAGCAGAAAAAGTGGAGCAATCTTGTAAACCTGGTAGATAGGATGTAATACTCTCTTTGTATCTCAATATTTCTTCTTCTTTCCGCAATGTAGTGTTGGCAGTTGCTGAAATTCGACCTATTTTTTTTTTGTGTTTTGTTAATATTATTGTCGCTCTTACTGGTCTGTGGTCTGAAAAAAAGTTGACATTTAATACTTCAATGTTTTGAAATATTTTGGATTGATTTGACATGATAAAATCGATTTCATATTTATATGTTCCATTTGGTGAGCGCCATGTCCACCGTTGGTTCGGTTTTTTCTTGAAAAAGGTGTTTAGGATTGCGATTTTATTTTCAAGCGCGAAGTTTATTAATCTCTGGCCTCTCTGGTTTCTTTCTCCATATCCATTTGATTTCGTAACTTAGTATTCGTATTGCCTTGGTTGTTCTAATTTTGCATTTAACTCGCCCATTAATATAAAATTTCTACGTGCTTGGTAATAGCTTTGTTTACATTTGTATAAAAAATATCAATTTCTTCTTCTTTCGCTGTTTCCGTAGGTGCGTATACTTGTATCAGAGATAATTCGTTTCCTTGTATTTTAAAATTCAATAGTGCTACTCTATCTGTTATACCGATGAAGTTTTCTATGTCATTCTTGTGTTTTTTATGTATTAAAAATCCGACACCATACTTTCCAGGTGTGAGTCCTATGTGGCATAGAATATAATTGTCATCTTATTTCCTTGGCGTCTTACTTCCTATAGTCCGCATATGTCGAATTTTATATTTTTTATTGCCTCTCACAACTCTATTAAGCGTTCGTACGATGACAGAGTTCTTATCTTGTAGGTTAATATGTAAAGCTTGGTTAGTATTTTTGTTGACTAAGTATTTCAGCATACCTGTTTTCAGGACTCCATCTGATAAGCTATTTGATCTTCGGATTGATGTCTGTGGTTGAAGTGTTTTGTTCTTTTTGGTGGCATGGATGTTTTTATCGTTCTGTGGTAGAGGGTATTTTGCAGGTGATGTAGGAAGTGTTCTATTATTGTTAGGTTGCAATATAATCAATTTATCATATTTTATTCTTATTGTATTGCCTTTCTCTTTCTCTAGGACAATTTGTTGTTGTAATTCCTTTCTTTTTTAAAAATGTACTGTGGGTAGTCCTCCTTCATATTGAGTGTCTTTCAGCGCTGCCTTTTGTTTAAATATGTTTATCTTGAGACCGAGAGTAGTGAAGGTTACTATTATTGGCCGAGGTTTTTCACTTTTTCTTCCAATTCTCTTTACATCTTGAATGTTTTTATGGTCTAATCTAATAAAAAGACGCTCTCCTATCCACTTTACGATGTTGTTTTCCTGTTCCCAGTACGACGATACACTTTTTCTTACTTAATTCAAACATATGTTTATATTAGAAATGAGGATATCCACAGTAGAACCAGAGTGACCGACATAGACCAACGGATTAGTAAGCTGAAGTGGCAATTGGCCGGCCATAAGCATCGAAGAACCGACAACCGATGGGAAAAAAAGCTTCTCGAGTGGCGGCCTCGTACCGGCGGACGAAGTGTAGGGCGTCCTCACACTAGATGGAGTGACGACCTGGTAAGATATGCAGGAAAACGATGGATGTAGGTGGCTCAGGATCGTGCTTTGTGGTATTCCTTGGGAGAGGCCTATGTTCAGCAGTGGAATTGTGAAGAGCTGTAATGATGCTGATGATGATGATGTATTAAAACTAATATTATTATTAATACTTATACGACCTCAATCAATATAATAATGGAATTATTGAATTAAATAGTAAGGATCAGTTGAGCAACGTTGTAATTTCTGTAACCATTCATGCAAAAAACCAGTATAAGGTAACGCACTGATACAAGCAAAAATACCAAAAAAATCAAAGTAATTTTACCCTTACATTCAAAGAAATCAACCAAATACGTCAGCTATTCCCTTTATGAAAGTTCTTCCGTCAAATGAGAAGGAGGAAGGAACATAAAGGATGGAAGCAATAATTTATCTTCATTGAAACGAACGCCGGATACATACGGATGTGTTTTCTGCGTTGAATATCTTTTGACTTCGTATTTCTTACCCGTTGAACATAACAACTTAAGCATAAAATCTGCTACGAAAGGTTTTAAAGTACAAATCAGAGCATTTAATAATATAATATGGACTGTTTTATTAAGTTTTCTTAATATAACAATTTTTTACATTATTAATTAATATAATAAAAATAAAACTAAAACTAAAAATTTTACATACAGTCCTACTCTCCGCATAGTATTATCAATGCTGGCTGCATTTTTTTACTTATTGGTAACCAGTGTTTGTCCACAATCACTATAATTTCCTCGCTAAAAATCTATATTTAGCCTTTGAGAAAAGAGCGAACCCTCTCATCAACAGCGGCGATATGATATTTACCGTCTAATTTATTTTGCTAGAACTACATCAGTTTTTCATTTTATTGTGTTAAATTTTCAGAAAATCTGAAATGCTTATTTATTTTTACTTAAAAAATACTACCGTTAAGTTCCAACTTATGTACATCCAACCACTCGGCACGTCTCCTCTCATTTCTGAGTTATGTAATAACAAGTGCGTGTTGGCGGATTATTCTATTATTAACAGAAACTTATTGAGATTTATTATAATCAAATACCAATTATATTAATTTTCCAAGTTTTTCGGACAAAATGTAGCCTAGGTAAATATTGGAAATGATTTCTATCTGGTTGTGTTTGTTTCAGCCATTTCGAAGAACAAACTTTCTGAAGTAAAATTATTCACACAAGAATATAGTTCAATAAAAATACACTGTTGTGGCCTGAGAGCGAATTAATTTAAAAAGTCCAGGTGAATATAATATGAAACTTTTTTAATTTATAAGCTTCTTCGACAACTCGGTATTTAATTTAACAATATTATAAAGCGGTTGCTTTTGCTCAAAAATGGAACTGACAAAACAAATAACTGCGTTGTTTAATTAAAACGTTTATAAAAATGATTTCCTGAGATGTGCCTTTGAAGTTGTTGCAGATGCCCATTGGCAATAGCCCCTTACTATGAGATGGACTGTAAGTTCCTTTGTCCCTTTAATTTAAAAAAAAATAGTAATATTTTACACAATAAATTAAATCACACAATCTTTCATTTCATGCCCAAGGCTGGACTTACACGATATCACGAACTGATAATGGTAGTGATATTGAAACCAAGCGACCCGCCCCGGCTTCGCCAGGGTAGGATCTCTTAATAGTATAGTCGAAGACCATTTGTATTTTATAAATTTTTGGTTATTTTAACATAACATGCCATGCCATTATTATTATTCTACACAAAACTAACAATGTTATCATAGATTGACGATTTGTTTGGTAATCAATCAGAACGTCACGGAACAGTCTGAAATGTTTGCCTGCGGGGCAGCTTTTCTGTTGTTTAATGTTACGATGTTAAACATGAACATTTAACTAAGGAACCTAATGGAATATTTAGAAATAATTAAGTCACGGAATGTTTATTTATAATTAGGCTAACACTTCATATTTAAATGAAACTAGTTTTTTATGGATGTTATCAGTTATCTCGTACATTAACTTGATTATACTCTCGACGTTTCAAGCAATTAAGAGAACTCATAGTTTCGAGGGGACTGAGGTATTGGACGTCCCAATGTTATGGTTTAAAGTTTAAAACTAATATATATGTATGTGATATATATGTGATACCTTCTAAGATATAGAAGAACTAAGAACGCGAAGAACCGACAAACGACGGTAAAGAAAGATTCCCGAGTAGCAGCTTCGTAACGGTAAGCGCCGTGTAGAGCGGCTCCAGTCAATACGACGACGCACACGGCTCAGGACCTTGATTTGTGCGTTCCTTCAGGGTAGCCTATCCCCAGAAGTCGACTGTAAACATGATCATTCTGATTGAAGAGTAACTGTGTAGTGACGGTGTAAGAATATCCACTACCCCACATCGTTCTATGGGTGTTAAAAGAGGCTACAGAGAGTATCTGAAACAAAATATGGGCAGCGGCATCTTCCTGATAACGACTCAAAAAAAAATAAGCGTGGCAACTGTGAAAAAAGGTCTACGTATAGCAGTGGCTGTAATGAATGAATGATAAAAGAAATATACATTACTAATTAATACCAAATGTTTTATATGATTCAGTAATAATAGAACAGTTAATAACAGATTATATTGCTTTTGGCGTTTAGATTTACACGAGATGATTAATCTCCATCTACTCTAGTAAGTTTATTTGCTTCTTAATTCTACAGTGAATTACTATAGAGTCTATGGGTGTCGATTAAATTACTATAGGTTTTCCACTCGAGGTCGAATATATTCATTAGTTTTATTTGTGTAACAACTCGCATAACTTATTAGAAATTTACATTCTTTTAAAAATTGTAGTGAAAAACTAACGTACAGTCCACCAAGTAAGTGGCTACTAACAAAAATGGCTACAGATAAGTTGTCACCCCTGAAGAAGGTTGAACGATTTATCAAACGCTCTTACGATTTGTCAAAAAGCTCCCCATACCTAACAGATCGAAATTGCAGCAGTGCAGGTATTGTTATTTACTTGAGAGGGTGATGTTTATAAAGAAGGGCTACTATACAGAAAATAAGTACTATAATTGAATAAAACTTTACTCCTTGATCTAAAAGTTCTGTATACGATACCATAGCGTTTAAACACCAAAATGAGTCAAAATTACTAAACTTTGCAACTGTGATAAAAAAATAAAGTAATTTTTTAGCCTTTAAACTTCCCACTTCTGAGTGTTTCCTCTTATTTCTACCGCCATCTTTCTCCAATAGGTACGTGTTGACGGACTTCACATGTCTTCGAAATATTTTTATTTCTTTAGACATGCAGGATTTCTCAGGATGTTTTCCTTCTCCCCCAAGCACATAGTCAATAAACACATGAATTACATTTAACAATTAGTTAGTGCCGGCGTGAATCGAACCCGGGTCGCTCGCACACAGCAAGCGCTTTGTCTTACCGTCATCATCATCATCATCATCATCATCATCATCATCATCATCATCATTACAGCCCTTCATAAGTCCACTGCTGAACATAGGCCTCCCCCAAGGAATGCCACAAAACACGGTCCTGAGACACCTACATCCATCGACTTCCTGCATGTCTTACCAGATCGTCACTTCATCTAGTGGGAAGTCACCTTACACTTCTATATCTGTTACTCTGGTTCTGCTGTAAATATCCTCATTTCTAAGTTTATCACGCAGAGAAACCCTGAGCATAGCCCTCTCCATAGCTCGCTGAGCGACCTTGAGCTTCCTCATACGGCCAGCAGTGAAGGAACACGTCTGAGATCCATAATTCATCACTGGCAACACGCACTGGTTGTATAATTTCGTTATCAGGTTTTGAGGTATGCCTAACGAGAAGATATGTCGTAGTTTTCCGAACGCTACTCTAGCCGAGTTGAATCCGTCGATTGACCTCTCGATCAAAGTTGGACTTTCTTAGTCGGAATATTTGTCCCAGGTAAACATACTCATCAACAACTTCGAGCTTAGTGCTCCCTACAACTACCGGCATAGGTGTGACATGGACGTTAAACATGATTTTTGTTTTGTCCATGTTCATCTTAAGACCTATCTGATGGAAGACACTATTTATATCATTGAGCATAGTGCTTAGGTCCTCCAACATTTCTGGCAAAAGGAATATATCGTCGGCAAATTGAAGGTGAGTGATGTATTCGCCATTGATGTTAATACCGCATCTTTTCCAGTCCAGTAGCTTGAAAACTTCTTCCAATGCAACGGTGAAGAGTTTCGGGAATATAACGTCACCCTGTCTTACACCTCTCTGCAGTTGGATAGGTTTCGTACTCTGATTCTGTACTCGGATAGCCATCGTAGCCCTACCGATCAAACACTTCAGCCCTTCAATATACCGACAGTTAAATTGTCAACGCTGAAGAGACTGTAGCACCGTCCAAATTTTGATGAAATCAAAGGCTTTATCACTGTATACATACGCAAGGCAAAGTGGCAGATTATACTCTTCTGTCTTCTGTAAAATTTGTCGAAAGGTGTGTATGTGGTCTATGGTACTAAGGACCTTTCGGAAAACGGCTTGTTCGGGAGGCGGGAAGTCGTCAAGTCTACATGTGAGACGATTCGTAATGAATCTCCAAAACAGCACGTAGACCCGGCTTAGAAGCGAAATCGGTCTGTAGTTCTTCAACAGAGCGTTGTCGCCTTTCTCAAAGAACAAACCCAGCGCAATTCTGCTCCACACCTTCGGAGTAGTGCCACCATGGAGGTCGTAATTAAAGAGCTTCTGAAGGACTTCAAGTACCGGTTTTCACCTGCTTTTAAAAGCTCCGCTGTAATTCCAATCTCACCTGGGTCCCTGCGGTTTTAAAGGTGCTGGAGAGCCATTCTAATCTCGCTCAGACTGACGTCTGGGATATCTTCGGAATAGTGTCGGATAAGACTCGCTCATGGATCGTTATTCACACTTGCGTGTGTCTCCAACGATTACGTGTACAGCTGCCCATAGAACCTTTCAATCTTATTCAAAATCTAGGTGTCCCGGAAACGGCGCTGCCACACTCGGTCTTCAGCTTCGACAGTTGGCTCTTTCGGAAAATACATCGGAGCCTTGGTTACGCTCGATCGCAACTTCAATACAAGTTGTATTGAAGTTACGTAAGTTCCGCCTTCTTCCCCTCTTTCTCCATGATGTCGTCCAGCTGCTGGCCATTTGGATTCCGTTGCCCCATTCCAAATTTCCCTACTTTCAGCTCACCGTTCTCTCTTGTGCCTAGTTTTGCATTGAAGTCTCCCATTAACACCGTATAGTGGGTTTTGGAGGAATGCATGGCTCTAGAGATATCCTCATACATTTCCTTCACCTCCTCATCGGGGTGTGCCGAGGTTGGTGCCTAAACCTGTAAGACCGTCAGCGAATACCGTTTGGTGATTCTGATTATAAGGTTCGCAACCCTCGTCGACACATTCCCAATCTTTACAACTTTGTTAACGAGAGACTTGTGGACGATAAATCCGACATGTAGACTTGACGACCTCCTTGGGACAGAAGGTCGATCTCCCGGTGATAGAACAAGTTGCCGGATTCAAGGATTACCGTGTCCTCCCCCTCTCTTCGGACCTCGGATAATCCTATGATATTTCAGCGCAACTTGTCTATCTCTTCTTCCAGCTCCAGGATCTTCTCGTCAGTCCTTAGGTGCGTGCGTTATAGGTTGCCAGGTCGAGTAGTCGTAAGTGGCAACTGAACCTCCACCGAAGATTCTTAGCAACCCCTGCCCCGCCTGTTACCATGGTCGCCACCGTCGCCAGGAATAGCGGGCCGCTGGGGACTGGGGGCCGTCTCTTTATTACTCTCATCATGGGGGGGGGGCGTATTTGCCATAGTAGCCACGCTTGGCGAGCTGGTTGGCAACCGCAGCTTTTTATTGTAATTTTGCTGTTATTAGGAAGATGTTGCTCCCCATCTCCTGCCTTTTCCCACTGTTGCCTCTTACGATACCCACGGGAAGATATGGGGTAGTGGATATTCTTAACCGCCACTACACGGCAATGGTCTTACCATAGCTCTTAACATTTATTAGTATGTAGGTTACTGTTCAACAAATAAATTATTTGTAAGTGTAATTAGGAAATTTGAATATCTAATAAACTTTAATATTGCTTCACAATTTCTCATTGATCCTCGATTCATAAATTTTGCACAGTCCCCGAATAATTTCTCAAGAGATTCCTGCTTTGCATTATTAATGACCTTAGGGCAGCGCTAATCCCTTGACGGTTATACTCTACACTGTATTTTAAATATATTACATATCTTTAACGTGTTGGAGCCATCCTGTAGGTGTATTATGTGGTTGTATCATGAATTTGTTGGATCAACCGGGAATTGACCACGTTCTAGAGAATACCAGCGTAAAATAGCAGCTCAATGCTATTCGTATGATGAGAACAAAGAACTGCGACCTTTTTTTACTGGAAACGAGGCATTACGTTCACAACGCATCTACACTCTTAATCGAAGAATGACGTAGGTGTCTATGGGCCACAGCATCCACTTACCATCAGGTAGACTTGTCCTTGTACTATTCTATAAAAATACTCATCATATATCATTCATTTCAATCAAAATTCATTGTTCAACAGATGCCTTCCCCACATATTGTCTCTTAGGGGGAGTTTAGCCATAGTTGCCACGCTTAAAGGTCGAGTTGGCCACCGCAATTTTTTATAATTTTCTTTGGTTTTCATGAAGATGCTGTTGCCCACCTCCTGTTCAATTTACCTCTGTTGCCTCTTACGACATCTATTGGGCGGTATGGGGAAGTGGATATTCTTACTCTACCACAACTCGGTTACATATACCTTCATTCATAAGTTTGCTATTAATAGTCGGCTGCTGAAAAAATTCTCTCCATAGATTACTTTATTTGCCATTATGGTTTCGGTTGGCTGGCTTAATAATTTACGTTGATTTCGGAAAAACACTTCTACTAATGTTATGATTCATTTCACTCATTAATGCCTCTATATGATGGTAGTTGAAAATGCGTTTGTTAATCATGATCTCCCAGGTTTGAAACCAGATCGGCCAAAAATCAGTTGTAGGGGTTTTTCTATCAAGAAATATCCAATAGCAGCCGATGCACGAGCGTCTGTGAGAGTTTCTAATAAAAAAGTTTATACTTATTTGTTTAGAATAGAATAGAATAGAATGATTTTTATTCAATATGGATTATTACATAATACTTATTGAAAGTCATTATTTTATTTACCACTGGTTCGGAAAATACCTCTGTTCGTACGTCTTCTATTTTTTCCTATACACTATTCAACCTATTACGATGAAAATTTGGTGAATGGTTGCCTACGAGTTTCTTACAAAAATATTAAATATTTGTTTGTCTCTTCGCTTTCTATACGTTCTTGTACCATTAACAGGATTATTCATTCATACGATTACGACTAAACTTTGTTGGGTTGGCGTAGGCGCTCGCGAAAGTATCGGAGGTATTACAACGCTAACGAAGTTTACAATATATAGCTTTATGTTGCATGTTACAAAGTAATGCATGAAGTACAACAGATACCGATTCGATAAGAATTTTCACACGGAATGTTACGAATAGTTACATCGGTTGTGGAGCTCGCGGAACACTGTAAGCGGCGCATTTGAACGTTGCGTGATAAAGCAACGCTGAATTTAAATTTATGTGGCTTAGAGTTAAGTAGAAGTAAGTTCCACACCAAAATAAAGTTATTCAAATTGAGGTAGTTTATACGGGAAAAAAAATACTTAATAAGGTAAAGGTGTAACTAAAATAATATAAAAAACAACCGATTAAATAAAACAAGACTAAAATAACATTCACGTTAGTATAAATTAATATTTTTAATGCAAAGTATATGAAACAGTTAGAGCCACGACTTCAACGGCTATTTAAATATGTGGAATGGTTTTTATTGTTTTTTTTTTCAATCGGTGTTTCTATTTTTAAATTTCTTTACTGACACATTTTTTTTAATAAAACTCAAGTTAAAAAATGAACTCACAGTCTACCCAATAGTGCAGTGCAGTCGGCATAGACTACACCTTCAGCCAACTTCAAATAAAGAAGGCTACTTACGCGTTGTCACCTCCAAGCACATCGATAGAATGCCTTACAGTCTGTAATTGTACTGGTTCTCCCATTATATACCTTTCGAACCGGACACAGCAGTGCAAGCACTGCAACTTGGCGGCAGTAATAGGTAAGAGGGTGGAAGCTACCTTGACAGACTTCTGGATAGAAAAGCAGTCCTTCCACCTAGTAAAGTAATAAGTACTTTTGTATGGAGTAAACAATAACATACGCTCAAGGTGACAAATAGTACGTCATATTACGTATAGACTTCACAAGTGTGGAAAACAGGAGATGAAACTCCTCCAATTATCGAATGTTTTCTTTAATTTCAAATTAGTTATCCCCGAGGAAATTATGAATATACAATAAAAAGTAATCATAAAAATCGGTTCATAATCGTCGAAATTATTGCATAATGCATGCAAAACTGCAGTTGAATAGACAACCTTTTCCTTTGATTAAATCCACCTGATGGGAAGTGGTCTATAGAAGTCTACATTTACCCTCGCTCGAGTTTGTTTTGTTACTCATGAGATGTAAGATGGAATGCCTCATATCCAGTAAAAAGGGTATCCGGTTCTGTACACTCACCATACATTACATACATTGAGCCGCTAGTTCACGCGGGTATTCTGTTGAGAGCGTGGTGCTACCCAGGTGGAGCTGACCCATACCATAATGCAGCTACAGCCTAGCTCTACCGCGTACAAATTTCTAAAAACATTGATTTCACTACTTTTTATAGCTTTCTTTTAGTGTTAACAATTATATTAAGTCATCTTGACTACGTGTGCGGAACTGTTAGCCAAGTTCTATCAAAAATCTCATTTTCACATTGAGATAATATTTCGTTTTTATTCATTTTTATTCATAGTCTTCGATTAGCGATACTAAGACTGATAACGAATGAAGAAGCTTGGCTAACTCCGTAAGATTCAAATTAAGTTCCTCGCATACTTTAAATTTATAAGGCTAGCGCAACGTCCCTAAGATATTGCGGCTCTTAATTAACTTAGATTATGTTCTAACTATTTTAATATTTTCCGAGCGGAAACATTCTTTGAAACTTTTGTGTTTCTAACAGCAACTCCAGAAAATATTTATACGAAATTATAACACAAATGAAAAATGCTTTTAGTGTTTAAAAACTAATTATGAAACGAAAGAGAAGGAATTTCCATTTAGCTTTGCTGCTTTAAAAAAGACGATTTTAGTTATAAACTTAACTGAAAGTATTATGAAAATCAATAGAATTTGCGGTATTTGCGGACAGCCACCAAGTAAAACACGTTTATACAGTAAGACCACTGACACTGAAACCACCACTGTCGTGGTGTGTATTTGCTGGTATAGTGGTGTTGTGAGTTGTGGTGCTGGAATAAGAGGTGACTGGAATAATGCACGCAATTGAAGAAGGGCGGGAGGAGCTCTGCAAACGAGGTAGGACACATCATTTTACTTTTATTACGCGAATCTTAGGCAGTTAGTTTTTAAATATTTCAAATAAAATATTAAACTTAGAAAATGTGAATAGTAATTGCACTAATATAAAACTCTATTACTAACCGTTTAGTAGTGCTGTAAGCATATTTTCCAGCCCATATATACAATAGTACCAAAACCCCTGTTGTTCCCGTTCAGTACGTTATCAGGATCATTATTCAAACGTATAGAAATAACTTTTTTTTAAACTCGAAAAAAAAAATTTTTTTTATTTTATTTAAAAATAATTGTATGCAAATTTTATATGGTTTTATTACCTCTGCATTGTCTGGGGAATAAGAGAATTGTCAAAGACCCCGCTTTACTTAGCTTTAGCATAGGCTCTACATACACTAGCCGATAAAGGCCGAGTAAGAGGTAATAAAACCACATAAAATATTTTCTTTTTAAAAAAATAAATAAAAATTGGTAATACCAATTAGGCATGCCTTAAATGAATTAGAAGAAATTACGTATAACATAATTTTTTAAAGAACTTTAAATACATTTCGACAGCACTATCGGCTTCAACACCCTCAAAAACCATGAAAATGACACGCATGATGAAAAAATTGGTACCTACTTCAGACGCCATCTTGGATTTACATTTCGACAGCACTATCGGCTTCAACACCCTCGAAAATCATGAAAATGACAGACACCCAAGATGAAAAAATTTAAATCTATTGCAGCCGCCATCTTGGATTTACATTTCCACAACCCTATCGGCTTCAAATCTCTCGAAAACCATGAAAATGACACCCATGATGAAAAAATTGATATCTATTGCAGCCGCCATCTTGGATTTACATTTTGACAGCACTATCGGATTCAACACCTTCAAAAACCATGAAAATGACACCCAAGATGAAAAAATTTATATCTTTTGCAGCCGCCACCTTGGATTTACATTTCGACAGCACTATCGGCTTCAACTCTCTCGAAAACCATGAAAATTACACCCATGATGAAAAAATTGATACCTTTTGCAGTCACCAACTTGGATTTACATGTCGACAGCACTATCGGCTTCAACAGCCGCAAAAACCAAGAGAATGCACACATGATGAACAAATTTATATCTATTGCAGCCGCCATCTTGGATTTACATTTCGACAACCCTATCGGCTTCAACTCTCTCGAAAACCATGAAAATTACACTCATAATGAAAAAATTGATACCTTTTGCAGTCACCAACTTGTATTTACATATCGACAGTACTATCGGCTTCAACACCCTCGAATACCATAAAAATGACACCAAAGATGAAAAAAAAGATATCTATTGCAGCCGCCATCTAGGATTTACATTTCGACAGCACTATCGGCTTCAGCACCCTCGAAAAACATGAAAATGACACCCATAATGAAAAAAGTGATATTTATTTCAGCCGCCATCTTGGATTTACATTTCGACAACCCTATCGGCTTCAACTCTCTCGAAAACCATGAAAATGACACCCATAATGAAAAAAGTGATATCTATTGCAGCCGCCATCTTGGATTTACATTTCGACAGCACTATCGGCTTCAACACCCTCGAAAACCATGAAAATGACACCCATGATGAAAAAATTGGTACCTACTTCAGCCGCCATCTTGGATTTACATTTCGACAGCACTATCGGCTTCAGCACCCTCGAAAAACATGAAAATGACACCCATAATGAAAAAAGTGATATTTATTTCAGCCGCCATCTTGGATTTACATTTCGACAACCCTATCGGCTTCAACTCTCTCGAAAACCATGAAAATGACACCCATAATGAAAAAAGTGATATCTATTGCAGCCGCCATCTTGGATTTACATTTCGACAGCACTATCGGCTTCAACACCCTCGAAAACCATGAAAATGACACCCATGATGAAAAAATTGGTACCTACTTCAGCCGCCATCTTGGATTTACATTTCGACAGCAATATCGGCTTCAACACCCTTGAAACCTATTAATAAGTTCAACAATTATTTATCTTTCTAACAATGTTCTTTGTATATCATTTATATGTATAATATGATTGCTAGATACGATTTTATTCGATAAAACGTTTGAATCTTAATTTTTAGGCGATAGTAGAACATACTTTGCTTTTTCGCTTAAGGCATGCAATATGGTCGTGATTTAAAAAAAAAGTTAAACCTTTTTAAAAGACACTTTAAATAATAATAATAATAATAATCATCATCATCATCTTTATTCAGTCAAATTAGCAAATTACACCCATATCCAGTAAAATCAATGAATTAAAAATCAATCTCCAAAGTTTTAACAATAAATAAATCAATTTCAATACAAATTAATAATATTATTTATATATTTTTATTCAGACTCTGTCCATAGGAATGTTAGAATAACAATAATAACAAAAAACTTAAAACTAGTGTTAGTATTTAACTTCTTTTTTTATATTTTTTAATTTAACAAATTAAAACAATTTTTTTTTTTATATTTTTAAATTAAAATTTTTTTGTAAGTGGTAGAGTCAAGCTGTAGCTATATTTATAATGTAGTTGTAGCACGAATGGGTCGGCTCGACCGGGGAAGGACCACGCTCGCACAGTATAACAGCGTAAAATAGCAGCTTATTGCTGCTGTGTTTTTATTACCCTATTTACTGGAAAATAGGCATCCCATATAAGTCCTCAAGGCTGACATCGCATCTGCATTTTGATTCGCAAACGAGGATAGATGTAGATGTCTATGGGCCATAGCAACCACTTACCATCAGGTGGACTGTGTGATCGTTTGTCACCCTATTTCTATAAAAAAAATACATCCCACGTATAAAACATATAATCTTAATTATATAATTTTACATGTAGAATCAACCAGTGGCTCATAATGACCGAGTCCCACCTATCAACAAGTGGTTAGGATGCTGTTGGTAGAGTTTCGCAGACGACTCAGTAACGAGGCAGACCTTTTACATATAACAGCATGAAAGCCATCCGTGTGTGCCTCAGCACACCCGGTAGATGCACTACAATTACGCGGCAATCTCAACAGCACTCTGAACGCTTTATTGTATTGGACACTCAGGAAGTTGTATGCTCGTTGTGTATATCTAACCCAAAAGTTGCATGTGTAAGAGCACTGACAATACGCTTTAAAAAGCGTTACTTTTACTTATTTAGTATATCGTGCAAACCTGGGGTCCCGCATATTATAGCAAACAGCCAACGCACTGCGTTTCCTTTCTATATCTACCTCCTCTTTTACCCAGTGGCCTAGGTACTTAAATTTGACTACTTCTTTCATAGGACTAGCACCGAGTTTAACAGTAGGTATGGTGAGCTGCCTTTAGTGTACGAATTAAAAACCATAAGCTCGCTCTTTGTGACCATATATTTCAGCACAAGGGTCTTTGCGTAGGATTTAGAGATCCCTAGCAGCCTTCTGAGTGCACCTATCGTGGGACTCAGTAGCATCATGTTATCTGCATAGCTTATATTATTTATACAAACTTCGCGTATAGAACAACCGACCTTAGTGCTGCTGAGCTTCACAATCAACTGGTTTATGTATAGGTTGAAAAGCGTAGACGAACTCAACCCGCCTTGTCTAACCCCACATTCCAGCCCATACCTCTCAGAAAAGCTGCTACACAATCGAACATAGTTTATTTGGTTACTATACCAATATTTAAATACAGAGATAATCTCTTGCGGCAAATCAGTCACCTGCTGCAACTTTCACTATAAGATATCATAAGATACTTGTTCACGCACCTAGTTGCCCAGACTAAGGTCTACCATACAGGTGCCCATGCAGCTGTTAGGTTCGACGGACAACTATGTGTGGGGCTCAAATGCCTTATGGAAAATGTCCTATCATACTACACAATAGGGAGAAGGCTAGGTAAATAAATAGGACGTACCTGGTTCTGCGGTGAAAAAGGATCACAAGGCTCGTTCAGGCGTTAATTGTCGTGAATGTAAGTAGTGTGTGAGAAGTGTAGATATGTGTAACCTGAATTAGCCCCTTTTAATCA
This sequence comes from Parnassius mnemosyne, assembly GCA_963668995.1. Classification (NCBI taxonomy): domain Eukaryota; kingdom Metazoa; phylum Arthropoda; class Insecta; order Lepidoptera; family Papilionidae; genus Parnassius; species Parnassius mnemosyne. Next base: position 1,730,737 of record CAVLGL010000093.1, on the reverse strand, counting down.
GCAGCAACCCTGACTCTAGCACCGCCACCCTATGTGGTAACACTCCAGCGGCGTCACTCGGTGTCACTCAAAGCCTAGCGCCCATTAGCACAAATCTATAATCTAATACGAACGCTGGTTCTCGCGGGTCACAAAGTTTAGCACTTGACGTTCACAACTTAACTAAATCCACCTGGATGGTAAGTGGTTGCTGCGGCCCATAGACATCTACATCTATCCTCGTTTGCGAATCAAAATGCAGATGCGTTGCCACCCGTGAGGGCTAAGATGGAATACCTCATTTCCAGTAAAAAGGGACTCCGGCCACCTGCACTCACCAAGCGAAACGCAGAGGTAAACCTCTACTTCACGCTGGTATTCTGTGATGTCGTGGTACCACCCCGGTTCGAGCCGGCCTATCCGTGCGACAGCAAAAGCTGCCGCGTGGCTCTACCACTGTTAGTTAATTTAGTTAGTTAGTTCTCTAAGAATAGTAACAATATGACTGTACATAGTATCTAACAAAACATATGTACATAGTATCTAACAAAAATAGCTTCTTACAATATTTTGTCTCAGTAAGTTTATATTGCACTCGACCAGCAATGGAACCTGATCCGACCAGTAGGTATCATACAGTACTCTGCAGTCTATTACAACATATTACGGCCTCAGGTACAACGCAATGATCCAACCAGCGCCGACAACCGTACGCATCACAAGTGTAAGTAAAGCTATCCGCTGGGAAGACCTCCAAATCAACACAAATCAACTGATGATTCGTGCAATAAAGTTCGGTAAGTGGATGCTGTAGCCCAAAGACATCTACATTTATCCTCGATTAAGAATAAAAACGCAAATGTATTGCCATCTCTGAGGACCAAGATGGAATGCCTCTTTTCCGGTAAAAAGGGTTTTCTTTTTTACCAGGCTTCACCTTTTCTCAAAATTTCGACCATTGTCTTTTATTAAGGAACTATTATTAGTAGGCCTATTCACTACAACTATTTTAGCGTCATTCATCCTGCTTTTACTCGGAGAGTTGTGCATTGGAATAGTAGTTGCACTAGCGCCTCCTGTGCCGAGTGGTTACTGCGAATCTATATCGTTATAAACAGTCACGCCTCAAGCTGTAAAGAGGTCTGCCTTATGCATATTTTTTTTATAGCAGAGGGGGCAAACGAGCATACGGCTCACCTGATGGTAAGTGACTACCGCCGCCCATGAACAACCGCAACACCAGGGGAATTGCAGATGCGTTGCCGGCCTTTTAAAAAGTAGTAGGCTCTTTTCTTGAAGGTCCCTAAGTCGTATCGGTCCGGAAAAATCGCTGGTGGTAAACTATTCCACAAGGAAGTTGTGCGAGGAAGAAAACATCTTCTAAATCGCACAGTGGTGGACCGCCTGTCATCCAGATGGTGTGGATAGTATCGGGAGTTCTGCCGCGATGTGAGTTCGTGAAATTTGGCGGCTGGGATTAATCCGAACAATTCCTCAGAGCACTCCCCATGGTAAATGCGAAAGAAAATGCTAAGAGATGCAATATCTTCGCAGTGCCAATGAGTCGAGCCGATCGGAAACGACTCGGTCGTCGACGATTCGAGCCGCTCTTCGCTGGATGCGGTCAAGTGGAAGGAGCTGGCACTGGGGAGCCCCAGCCCAGAGATGGGAACAGTATTCCATGTGAGGCCGAACCTGCGCCTTGTAAAGTTGCAGGCGTTGAGCCGGCATGAAATACTGTCCCGCTCTACTGAGCACGCCAAGCTTTTTAGAGGCCAATTTGGCCTTCTCTTCCAAGTGACCACGAAACTGCAAGTTACTCGATATGTCGACGCCGAGGATTCCTATACTGGCTGAGGCAACAAGGGGAGTACTAAAGAGTAGTAACTAAGGAGATACGATAAAGGGGTTCTTTTTAGCGGTAAACGCGCAAACTTGTGTCTTCTGACGATTAAACTGGCCTAGATTTAGGCGCCCCCAATCCGAGACTTTGTCCAGCAAAGACTTGACTTCAGACACAAGTTTGTTCCGGTACTCGGTGACGTTTTCCCGAGAAATATTGGCACGGCCGGTGTATAGAGCATCACCAGTGCTGTCATCCGCATAGCAATGAATGCTACCGGCTTGTAACATATCATAGATATGCAGAAGAAACAGCGTTGGTGATAGCACGCAGCCTTGTGGAACACCAGCGTTAATAGGCTTGTTGCTCCGATCTGCAAGAAATCTGGTGAGCCAATTGCATAATTTCTCGGGAAGCCCATAGGAAGGGAGCTTCGAAAGAAGCGCTTTGTGCCAGACCCGATCGAAGGCCTTCGCAATGTCCAAACTAACGGCCAATGCCTCCCCCTTGGACTCTACTGCCTCCGCCCATCTATGAGCTAAGTAGACCAGAAGATCACCAGCTGATCGACCCCGACGAAAACCGTACTGGTGGTCACTAATCAGCTGGTGTTCCTCAAGGTACCGCATGAGGTGGCAGTTTATAACGGATTCCATTATTTTGGAGAACAAGGGGGTGATGGCGATAAGCTTGTAGTTGGACGGGTCTGAGCGGTCGCCTTTTTTAGGGATCGGGTGGACATAAGCTGTCTTCCATGATTTCGGGACTACGCCTAGGGAGTAGGAGTACCGGAAAAGACGCGTTAGAACCGGTGTCAACTCCGGAGCACACGTCCTCAGCACGATTGGGGGGATTCCGTCAGGCCCACTCGACTTGTGGATTTCAAGGGAGAGGTGCTCTGCGATCCGAGCGCTGTGAGAACCGCACATCCGGCATGGAGCACTCACACCGCGGGATGGTCGGCGGTGTGTTCCCCCCGTCATCAACAGTCGAGTTGGACGCAAAAAGGGAGCCTAAAAGATCGGCCTTCTCTTTTGCGTCGTGGGCCAGTGAGTCGTCCTCCCTGTGCAGAGATGGTAGTGATGGCTTACAGAAATTCCCTTGGACAGCCTTGGCGAGAGACCAGGGTGCACGGGTTCCCGAAGGAAGGCGAACTAGTTTTTCGCCAATTCTGCCTATGTGCTCTGACTTTGCCTTGGCAATAACTCTTTTGAAGGACCTGGAGGCGAAGTTATACTTCTTTTTAAGTATGCTGGTGTTTACATCCCGAGTCGCCGAAGCCGCAGCCCAGGCTTGATAACACTCCTGTTTACTGCGTAAAGCAGTCTTACAGGAGCGACCAAACCAAGGCTGAGATCTGCCTCCGATGGGTACCACAGATGATGGAATAAATATTTCCATTCCCTGTAGCACCACATCAGTGACAGAGTCAGCAACAGCGCTGGGATCATCCGGCGAGAAGCAAACCCGCCCCCATGGGTAGGAAGCAAATAAAAACCGCATTCCGTCCCAATCCGGCGACCTGTAATGCCAAACACGGCGGCAACCTGCAGAACACAACCGCGAGGGGAGCGTGTGTGGCACCACACTCCGGATCAGACAATGGTCCAAAGAGCCAAGAGGGGCATCGACGGAAACCTGATATCCGTCCGGATGAGAGGTCAGCAGAAGGTCCAACAGGGAAGGTGTATGATCCTCAACATCTGGAATCCGCGTAGGCGATGTAACCAGTTGTGTCAGACCATATGCCAAGGCAAATTCATAAAAAGATCTCCCCGCATGATCGGTTAAACGTCAACCGAGCCATTCGGCGTGGTGGGCGTTAAAATCGCCAAGGATCACGATCTCTGCGGATGGGACCTGTTGTAGCAAGGAATCTGTAGCCATTTGGACGTGGTCAATGAGTCGGTCTGTTTCGGCATTACCGCTATGGGACCTATAGAGGCACCCGTAGACGTGCGGATGGTCGTTGCTGTCTACGCGTAGCCAAAGGATGGACAGGTCTGAACCTTCAAGACTGCCGAGGCGTCGAGAACAGATGTCCTCTCTGACATACACGCAAACTCCAGCCCGAGGCACAAAGGAGTGCTCTAATTTGTACCCCGGGTAGGAGAGATACGAAGTACCAGCCGGAGAGGACACCTGCGTCTCGGTCAGAAAGAGCAAGGCCGGCTTCGCCGTCTCGAGATGGTAGTGGACGGCGTTTAGGTTCGAGTGAAATCCCCTGATGTTGCAGAAATTCACGTGTAGCGTGGCAGTGGTCGCCTTGGTCTTGTTGCTTAGTTTGCCCCGAGCAGTTATTGTGTTGAGCGGAATTTTGCCCCCCCCAGAATACGCGGGGCAGCCTGAGCACCCACGCTCAGGAGTGGAATAGCATGGTCGTGGATGCTCAGCGAGGGATTCTCCAGGGGTACTGGTACCCTCCTGGGGTAGTTTATGACGTAATTCCGCTACCATGTTTATGGGGGGGGGGGGGGGAATTGTGCCTCCGGTCACCTGCACTCATCAGACGAAACGCGGAAGCAGAGCTTCCACTTCAGGCCGGTATTCTGTGAGGTCGTGGTACTAACCCGTCTCGAGCCGGCCCATACGTGCAACAGCAAAAACTGCTGCGTGGCTCTACCACCGTTGGCATATCTTGCGCAGGTGTGATTGCATCGACACTATCACGAATATGACTAGTTACTTGTGCGATAAGTATACTTTCGGTCTCCGTCTGTATATCCGTTGTTTGTAACGGTACCTCAACTGTTGAATACTCGTGCGACATGCCCATCTGCTCACTGTCGCCAAACGGAGTACCCACATCTAACAAGTAGGCGCTGCACATTCTATTTATATTTTGATGATGACCTGGTGATGTGGTTATTTTTAAGAAATATTTATCTATAATTAATAGAATCAGGCGTTACTTTGCTGAAATCCATTATATAAATCTTTTAGAAAAATTATATATTTGCGAAGTAATTTTTTCTAAAAGATTTAAATATTTATCTTTCGTTAGCCCTTCTAGGTGCGTTTTGGTTACAAAATTATTCTTGATGAGCTTCACCTCCTATTTCAACAAAACTATATCCTTCAGCAAGCAAGTTACATCCACTTGACTGAAGGTGATCGTAATTACATAACTCTTCAGCTCCCTGTAATAATGTCTATGCTTGCTCAGGCCAAACGAGCGATAACACTCATAAGTTACAATGAGTGATTTCACCATCTAACTGATTGTATACGTGATCGAGGATTATGTATTTTCCTTGATACGAGTACTTTTGATGGGTGCATGGCAAACAAAAAGAAAAATAGTGACGTTGTTAAAGTGAAGCACGATCTCTTTTGTATTTGTTATGTTTGACATTGCCTCCCAGTCAATAACATTATCAAAAACATTTATATCTTTATGTCATTTTACGGAGAGGTAGTTTTGGTTTTGTTATTTGGAGTTTTGCTTCTATGAAAGCATGACTGTATAGACTTGGTATAAAACCTACTTTTACATTTGTAACTGCAAGACCAATACAAATTACATCAATTATTGTTGAGCTATGTTTTGTGAGATGTGTAGGCTGTATTACATATTGTGTTAGATTAAAATATTGTTTGAAATCATTAAATTTCTCTGAGTTACGATCAGGATTTATTTTAATTGATGTTGAAGTAACCTAGTACTATAATATAGTCATAAAAGGAAAAAGAAGATATTGCATCAGTTAGAGTATCAACAAACGTGACAACATCTAGCCATGGCGGGTAATATTCCGTGCCTTAGATGAGTTTAGTCACGGGCTATAATGACGATAATGATGATATTCCAGGAGTGAAATCAGAATTAGTATTAACAACATACATCAAACCTAGAACATCATCTCGGCAGGAATAAAAACCGTTTATAAAACCAATTCATAAAATGTGTTCTCTCATATTCTCAAAACATTTATTATAATTTTTTATCGATCTATTTATTATAATTCATGTTGATCACAATCACATGTCCGTGTGCCCAATTTCAATAGAAACAAAAAGAGAAACTTTTTTATTCAATATAGATTATAAATAATACTTATTGAAAGTCACTCTTTTGCTTGATTACCACTGTTTCGAAAAAAAATAACTCTCTCATAGGAAGAACCAGCAAGAAACCCAGCGGGACTTTTTTTAAATAACAGCTTACAATCATGTATTCTACACAATTAATCACAAAAAAAATCAGAAATAGCTTGGTAGCGATCACCTAATTCCCAGGGGTTATTATCATCCATAAATTCTAAAGAATTAATAATAGAATAATATTATAGTAACCCTTTTTATACAAACTTAGTTTAATAAAGTTTTGAACTTTGAGCAGTTCAAATTTTGTATATTTTGTGAGATTTTGTTTTTAAAGCATATACATTGCCCCAAGAATGAATTACTGACTCGGTGTAGTCGAGTAACTAATACTACAAGCTTGTGTTTGTTCCTAGTATTTACAGAATGAATATCACTTATTTTTATATAACTACCTTTATTTTTGTGAACGTACATTACATTTTCATAAATGTATTGAGAGGCCAAAGTTAACATATTAATTTCCTTAAATTTTTATCGGAACGACTCTTTAGGTTTAAATCATAGATTACTCTTATGACCCTCTTCTCTAAAACGAATATAATTTCAGTGTCAGTCGCCTGTCGCCATAATAAAATACCATACGACATTATGCTATGAAAATAGCTTAAATAAACAAGTCTAGCTGTTTCCACACTGCTAAGATTTCTAATCTTTTTTATAGCATGTGCTGCAGAACTAAGTCTGCTTGCTAATTTTGATATATGGAGCCCCATTGAAGCTTCGTGTCTAGTGTTATTCCAAGAAAAATGTGGTATCGACAAGACCCAGTTCCTCCTCATTTAAAATTACATTAGTATTTATTTGTTTGAAATATGGAGTCATTAATTTCATACATTTCGTTTTAGTGCCATTTAAATGCAAGTTATTAACATTAAACCAATTTAATAATTTAGATATAGCATTATTTACTTCATCATACTTTAAGAATGGCCGTTTTAATTTGAAAATTAATTAAATATTATCAGCAAATTATACTATATTATGGTTATTCCCTACTATGTAAGGTAAGTCATTAATACAAGAAACATTTGGGCCGAGAATTGAACCTTAAAGGCATGCCCATTTGTACTATCGACCCGAAAGTTTTTGGGTAATAATTACATTTAAGTTGATTTAGAGACGTTCGTAAATTTTTAGGAGTGATTTGCGGGAGCACCAACAGTATCAGGGTAACTCAGGTGTTTGGTATATTAATTTAAATTTCTAGATCTTATATAATCATTTCGACCCGAACAGATACATACAAAAGTGAGTTAATAAAACGTGGTGATAAATCACAATGAGCTAATTTTGTTTCTTTCTTCTATTCCATAGGAACTAGCCAAATGATCGTCATATTGCATTTATAGTCACTTTGCAAGCATTTTGCATTAATAACATTTTATAGTCACGTAAATTTTCTTGCTCGTAGTTACTTAAAATTCTTAATATGAAACGGTTAAATGCTTAAGTTTACCATTGATTTGATCCTCTTATCTCAGCGAAATCTTAAAAAGAGAATTAAACGCGTGCTGCAGCTGCGAGAGTAGAAAAACTAATTCGCTTTATCCTTAAGAAGTCTCAAGAGCCAAATTCAAGTTTACGATATGACTCAAATCTCGCGCGGAATGGTTGCGTTCAATTCGATACGAAATTTGTCGCGGTTAACCAAATCGTTTGCGACGAAAGAGGCGACAAAGGAAAACAAATCAGGAGATAGGCTCTGTGGATAATTCCTAATAACGACTAAAATAAACCCTGGGGTTGCCAACCCGATTGCCAAGCATGGCAACAATGGCAAATATTCGCTCATTAAGGCAATCAATGGGGGCGGCCTATGTTCAGCAGTTGATTTTAATAGTCTGTAACGTTAATAAAATACTGAAATGGGTTTTCTTCATCTTCACCTTCACTTGCCTCATGAGGAAGCTAAAGGTCGGCCAGTGAGCTAGAGCTAGCGCAGTAGAAAAACGTAACTGACATCAAACAACGGATGCTGAGCTAATGCTGCTATGGGCCGGCTATAAGCTGAACGAACCGGCTACGGATGAGAAAGAGAGGCGTTCGAGTGTCAACTTCGTGCCGATAAACGAAGTATCTTTTGTGTTAATTTCGTGTAGATACTACCCTACACGGAGTGAAGTTCTGGTTAGATATAAATTAAATCTATGGCTGCAGGTGGCTCTGAACCATGTTTTGCGGTTCCAGTTTTTGTTCCATCCCTTGGGGCTTATGTTCAGTACTGGACTTGTGGAGGGCTTTAATAGTAAATTTTTTTTTACTATTCTAAGTCAGAGCTTATCTACTGTCCCACCTGATGGTCATTGGTGATGCTGCCGAAGATAGTGAAGTGTACTGACTTAACAAAACAATTTCACTCTTGCATTGAAGATACCCGCATTGCAATGAGAGGAAGGACAAATGCTCGCAACTTATTCCACTACTTTGTTGTACGCATGGCAAATGATATAACAAACCGTTTGGTTCAAATTGAATGGTATATAAACCCTCGAAACAATAAGAGCTGATAATATTTTTAATGGCTTAAAATGTTTGTTCAAATCATATCTACAAACACTCTCGATTAAGTTACCCTTCAAAAAAAAACCTAAATCTAAATCGGCTAATCCGTTTAAGAGCTACGATGCCATGATAGATACATAGATACACACGTACAACATATAACACCCCTCTAATTGCGTCGTGGGTACAAAAACAAATGAAGTGTTTTCAAAATATGTATTTGAATTATTTTATTCAACTCGGTCATCTTTATATTCTTCATTGCCCGTACATTTTCACTGCTAAATAAGGGCCACCCTATTTATAAGCGTGCTGGGTGATAACGGTGTTAAAAATCTACCAAACCATTTCTTCCCAATATGGTTGTCATATATATATATATATGACAACCATATATAGGTATATACATATATATATATATATATATATATATATATATATATATATATATATATATATATATATATATATGACAACCATATATAGGTATATACATATATATATACATATATATGTATTTACCGGCAGAGAAGGTTCCGAATTAGTACTTACTTACTTATCTTCACGCACAATCCCTGACGGGGTAGCCAGAGAGAACAGATCGCCAAGTGTCACGATCCTTACAAACCTCTTTCGCTTCTTTCAGATTCATTATCTTCTTCATGCATGCACGTCTAGGTATCCGAGTACTCTTGACCCTACCCTCTTCGAGCAATTTGCTCACATGGTCTTCGAAAGTTAGTCTCGGTCTACCTCGACACCTTTTAATATTAACTTTCGCGCTATATATTTTCTTCACCATTCGGTCTTCACTCATTCGCTCAACGTGCCCAAACCACCGAAGCACGCCCTTATCAATTTTTGTGATAAGGTCATCTTTCAAACCTGCCATATTGCGAATCTCTTCGTTTCGCTTTCGGTCGGCCATGGTAACGCCGCACATTTTACGAAGAGATCGCATCTCCACTGCATTCAACTTACTTTTATGCTTCTTCTGGCATACCCAGGATTCGCTGCCATATAGCAAAGTCGGTACCAACACTGCGTTATGTATTGCAAGGCGTGCACTCTTCGCTACGCCTTGCCTTTTGACTAACGCAGTCAGGGCACCATTGACTTTGTTCCCGGCAGCGACACGCCTGTCCACATCTAAATCACATCTTCCATCCTGGCTAAAAGCACTCCCCAAGTATACAATTTCATTTACCTGTTCTAGACATTCCTGATTTACCGAATAAGTAATATAGGCAAAAATAAAAATGGGTTAATTCTATATATATATATATAAATATCTCTAAACGTTCTGTCCTTTTTATCTTTTAAATAATAAATGCGTGGTAATGCATTTATTTAACTGATTTTATCGCACGCACACATTCGTAAGGGTCAATTGGTAGAAGAAAGCCTTATTAGACTACAAGAAACAAGCCTTACAAGAAGAAGCCTTATTATACAACTAGTACTTTAAAAAACTGCAATTACGGTATATCATTATTTATATATTTAAACTTAAGTTTAAAATTTTTCTACTCTTTGAAAATAACCCTGTATATAATATACAACATAGCGATCAAACTATATAACGCTTTCACAGTCATTTAATACAATTTTGTTGTTGAACAAGTTTTTGTGCCGCCTACAAATAAAAATTATGTTTTAAACTGCCTCCACGATATAGAAGAAAACCGTGTGGGGGTAACATTTAAAAAAAATTGATACGAGTAAAATAGCTCAAAACAACTCCGAAATAGCACCAAATGATAGCGTTGCCGTGCAGTGGCTACATGAGAATATCCCCTATGTCATATAGGTCAGTGGATGTCATAAGAGGCAACTGAGGGAAACTGAAAAAACAGATGGGCAGCAGCTTCTTTTTGATAACAACTCAAAATTGCGGTTCCCAAACCTCCTGGCTAGTGTGACATATATGCCAAATATATGAAGCAATCTATGCTATGGGGGAAGCCTATGTTAAACTGTGGACTTTTGATGGGCTGTTATGGATGAAATGGATAGGATTGTTCGATAAAATGTCACTATGTGATGGTAAGCGATGGTAAAGATCTAAATAGTAATTGGCATTGGAAGACTAATAACGTAAAACAAAATCCTCCGCAAAAAAGAGATGGCGATCTTCAAACGGCTGAACTCTCGATAAAGACACCTTTCAAACTTAATCAAAATTGGTTCATCCATTCAAGAGCCACGATGCCACAAATATATGCACAGATACACAGATACACACTACAAACATATAACAACCCTCTGTTTTTGTCGGGGGTAAGAAACACGCAGACACACACAGGTGGGCTTGTAAGCAAACAGCTGACCTACAGTACAGTACCTACGCAACAGTTCTATACGTAGTAGAGCCACGCTGCAGTTGTAGCATTAATGGATCGACTCGATCCATTAATGGGTCATGGGAGGTCCTCCTCACTCTGAAACTTTACCAACGTAAACGCTTAAGACAGCTGTGTTTCCTATGATGAGTGCGAAGAATCAGAGACTTATTTTACTGAAAAAGAGGAATGTCATCACAGTATTCATAGGTAACAACCCATCTGTGTTTGGATTGTTAATCGAGGCTATATGTTGATATCTACGATCCAAAGCATTCATTAACATCAGGCTGACTTTCTGCTTATTTGTTAGATAAGAGACTAATAACACATATACACTCATTGGACAGTTGTACTGGTGAACAAAGTGCTTACGGTCGCAGTACCACCATTTTGTTGCATGGTTACTTGGGGGTTGCGTAAGTATTTCAACGCTGCTATCCCCGGTGTAGAAGTTTACACAGAGCGTGAATGAGATTTTAATACCGCCATCTATCGTAGGCTATACGATCATTCTGGTATTCCCATAGTAGCTTACTTTACTCTTATGACACCCATCTGACTTATCGGAGCGATGGGTTATCTTTTTCGATGGATATTTTAAACTACGTTGCCTTTGCATAAAATCAAAGCGCATGTAAAATAATTCATATGAAGAAATATTTTCATAAATTGGATAGATGACTATTTAAAACATAAGAATGCGTGGACATAATGATCCTAATAAGTCTTCATTTGCTTACTTACCCACATAAAATATGAATACCAACATAAAAAGAAGAGAGGGTTGTTATTAACCTAGTTCAAAAACGAGAAGTTACAATATTTGACGTCTATATTTTTTATGTTTGTTCCGCGATTTCTCAACTTCAAATCGATTCAAATAATTCTAATTTTTCTAAAAGACTTTGCTTTTAATATGATAAGGGTGACAAATGGGCACACAGCCCACCTGATGGAAAATGGTTGCTGTGGCACATAGACATCTACATCTATCCTCGATTACGAATCAAGAAAGGCAGATGCGTTGTCACCCGTTAGAACTAAGATGGAATGCCTCGTTTCCAGTTAAAAGGCTCTCCGGTTCTCTACACTCAACATACAAGACATAGCAGCATTAAGCTCCTATTTTACGCTGGAATTCTATGAGAGCGTGGTCCTACCCCGGCCGAGCCGACCCATTCGTGCTACAACTATACACTAATACAGCTGCAGCATGGCTCTCCTACGTCTTTATATTTGAAGGAAAAATTCCAACTACTTTATATTTCAAGGAAAAATTTCAACAGTATTCAGTTTTCCCCTTCAGTATGTAAAATGTCATTAACAATTTAATTTGTGCTGACGGTGATCTAACCGTGTAGTGGCGGTGTAAGAATATCCACTACTCCAAATCATCCCGTTAATGTCGTAAGAGGCAACAGAGAGAATCCGAAGATAAGCAGTAGTTTCTTCCTAATAACAACTTTAAATAAAAAAAACTGCAGTTTTCAACCAGCCTGCCAAGCATAAAAACTATGGCAAATATTCCCCTATGAGTCTTTCTATGGGGGACCCCTTCATTCAAAAGTGGATTGTAATAGGCTGTAACGATAAGGGTGGCGGTAATTGAACCCAGGTTACTGGCGCACTGTGAATTTCACGGCTAACGCTTTGAGTATTTCTTATGGCTTACCTGATGGTAGGTATTTAAGCAATTAATTAATTATTCCCACAGCTACACATACCCTTAGAACTTTATCTATGCAAAGCCCCTCAGGTCTGTCCGCTCCATCGCTCATTTAATTAAACGAGCGGACTAGGACATTCCCTGCTTTATAATGTCAATAATGTAAGTTAAATCTCTGAAAATTTAAAGTTTTCTTTTCCATGGTTTTTAAAAAGTAAAACTAGAATTATGAAATTCACATATTACGTTCAAACTATACCAGGTGTGGTTAAAGTGAATATTTATAATGTTAATAGCATTGCTAGTCATCATTATTACAGCCTTTTATAAGTCCACTGCTGAACATAGGCCTCCCCCAAGGAATGCCACAAAGCACGGTCCTGAGCCACCTGCATCCATCGACTTCCTGCTTGTCATACCAGGTCGTCACTCCATCTAGTGGGGGGTCGCCTTACACTTCGCCTACCGGTACGAGGCTGCCACTCAAGAAACCTATCTTCATCATCGGTTGTCGGTTCTTCGAGCTATATGGCCAGCCCACTGCCACTTCAGCTTACTAATCCGTTGAGTTATGTCGGTTACTCTGGTTCTACTGCGGATATCCTCATTTCTAAGTTTATCACGCAGAGAAACCCCGAGCATAGCCCTCTCCATAGCTCGCTGAGCGACCTTGAGCTTCCTCATACGGCCAGCAGTGAAGGACCACATCTCAGATCCGTAAAGCATCACTGGCAACACGCACTGGTTGTGAAACGTCATTTTCAGGTTTTGAGGTTTGTCTAACGAGAAGATATGTTGCAGTTTCCCGAACGCTGCCCAGCCAAGTTGAATCCGTCGATTGAACTCTCGGTCAAAGTTGGACTTACCTAGTCGGACTATTTGTCCCAGGTAAACATACACGTCAAAAACTTCGAGCTTAGTGCTCCCAACAACTACCGGCATAGGTGTGACATGGAAGTTAAACATGATTTTTGTTTTGTCCATGTTCATCTTAAGACCTATCCGAGACACTATTTAGGTCATTGAACATAGTGCTTAGGTCCTCGAGCGATTCTGCCATAAGGACTATATCGTCGCCAAATCGAAGGTGAGTGATGTACTCGCCATTGATGTTAATACCGCATCCTTTCCAGTCCAGTAGGTTGAAAACGTCTTCCAATGCAGCGGTTAAGAGTTCCGGGGATATAACGTCGCCCTGTATTACACCTCTCTGCAGTTGGATAGGTTTCGTACTCTGATTCTGTACTCGGATAGCCATCGTAGCTCGTACTGTACAAATACTTCAGCACTTCGACAGTCAACTTGGCACCGCTGATGAGACTGCAGCACCGCCGAAGTTTTGACGGAATCAAAGGCCTTCTCATAGTCCACATACGGAAGGCAAAGTGGCAGATTATACTTTTTTGTCTTCTGTACAATTTGCCGAAGGGTGTGTATGTGGTCTGTGCTACTAAAAGCCTTTTCGGAAACCGGCTTGTTCGGAAGGCTGGAAGTCGTCAAGTCTGCGTGCGAGACGATTCGTAATGACTTTCGAAAACAGCACGTAGACGTGGCTCAGAAACGAAATCGGGTTGTTGTTCTTCAAGAGATTGGTGTCGCCTTTATTTAAGTACAAAACCACCGCACTTCTGCTCCACGCCTCTGGAGAAGTGCCACCATGGAGGACGAAATTAAAGAGCTTCTGAAGGACTTAAAATACCGGTTTTCCACCCGCTTTCAGAAGCTCCGCTGTAATTCCATCCACATCTGGGGCCCTGCCGTTTTTAAGGTGCTGAAAAGCCATTCTAATTTCGCTCAGACTGACGTCTGGAATATCTTTAGAATAGTGTCTTATAAGACTTACTCTTGGATCGTTACTCACACTTGCATGTGGCTCAAACGATGACGTGTACAGCTGACAATAGAACCTCTCAATCTCACTCAAAATCTTGGGTGTCCCAGAAACGATGCTGCCACACTCGGTCTTCATCTTTGACAGTTGGCTCTTTTTGGCAGACAGATCTCTGGCAAATGCTTTGGAGCCTTGGTTCCGCTCGGTCGCTTCTTTAATACAAGCTGTAATGATGTAACTTAAGTCCTGCCGCATGCATTTGGAGATCTGTCTGTTCAGTTGCCCGTATGCTGTCAAATATGTTGAATAATGTAGCTTCATCTCCCGTCTAAAAGCCATGAGATTAGGAGTGTGATCGGAGAGTTTTTGTGTTCTTATGCGGTGGGTCTTGCAGAACTTAGCTCCGACCGCATGGATAGTTTCCACGATTTTCTCATTTCTATCGTCCACTTCATTGCAGTCTTCTAAGCACTGAAAACGGTTTTAAAAATCCAGCTGAAAGGTTTCGGGACTTTGGAACAGAGCACGAGGGGGACGGAACGTTGACTTCATTAGATGAGACCTCTCCAACTTATCGTTTAGGTTCAGTGTGCCTCTAACCATTTAGTGATCGCTACCAATTTTTACCCTCGCGATCACAGAGACATCACTGAACAGTTGTCGTCTGGTCGTCATAATGAAGTCAATCTCATTTTTTGTCAAACCGTCGGGGCTCGACCAGGTCCACTTCATGTGGGGCCACTTTTAGAAGAAAGAGTTCGTCGTAAAGAGTCCCTCTTTCTCCAAGAAGTCGGCCAGCTGCTGGCTGCTTGGGTTCCGTTGCCCTATTCCAAATTTCCCTACTTTCAGCTCACCGTTCTCACTTGTGCCCATAGTTTTGCATTGAAGTCTCCCATTAACACCGTATAGTATTGGAGGAATGCATGGCTCTAGAGATATACTTATACATTTCTTCCACCTCCTCATCGAGATGTGCCGATATTGTGCGTAAACCTGTATGACCTCACCTGAGTATAAGGTACGCAACCCTCGTCGACACACTCTAAATCTTTACAACGTTGTTATTGAAATACTTGTGGACGAAAAATCAGACACCTCCTTGAGACAGGCGGTCGCCCTCCCAGTGATAAAGCAAGTTGCCGGATTCGAGGATCACCGTGTCCTCCCCCTCTCTTCGGACCTCGGATGATCCTATAATATGCCAGCGTAACTTGTCTATCTCTTCCTCAAGCTCCACGATCTTCTCGTCAGTACTCAGGGTGCGTGCGTTTTATGTTGCTAGGTCGAGTCGTCTTAGGTTGCTACTGAACCTCCACCGGAGATTCTAAGCACCCCCTGCCCCGCCATTACCATGGTCGCCGCCGTAGCCAGGAATAGCGGGGCCGCCGGGGACTAAGGGTCGTCTCTTTGTTACTCTCATCATTGGGGGTATTTGTTATAGTTGCCACGCTTGGCGAGCGGGTTGGCAACCGCAGTTTTGTTATTGTAGTTTTGCTGTTATCAGAAGGATGCTGCTGCCCATCTCCTGCCTGTATCCCTTTGTCGACTTTTACGACACCCACGGGAAGATATGGGGTAGTGGATATTCTTAACCGCCACTATACGGCAAAGCATTGCTAGTATTTATTAAAAAAAATTATAATATATATACATATTTTGTCAGTAGATTGATAAAAATGAGATTGACTTCATTATTACAACTAGACGACAACTGTTCAGTGATGTCTCAGTGATCGCGAGGTTGAAAACTGATAGTGATCACACAATGGTTAGAGGCACACTGAACTAAAATGTTAAGTTGTTGAGGTGAAGTCTAATGAAGTCAACACTCCTCAAAGTCCCGAAACCTTTTAGCTCGTTTTCAGTGCCTAGAATGTTGCAATGTAGTGGACGATATAAATGACAAGCTCGTGGAAACTGTCCATGTGGTCTGAGCTAATTTTTGCAAGACCCGCCGCAGAAGAACACAAAAACTCTCCGATCACACTCTTAATCTCATGGCTGTTAGACGGGAAATGAAGTTGCAGCCTTCAGTAGATTTGATAACTGTAAGGGACTGCAGTGGACTGTATAACTGACTGTGGACTGACTAACTATCTGTGTGACGACTGATGTTATTTAAAGGTAGATTACACTTGGGACTGTTTAAGAAAAGATGGTACTGTAGACAATCATATATTCAGACTATTTACAGCGGCTTTCACTAATTAACTATATAACTATATATACAGAGGGGAGTCTTCAATGTTCAATGGAGTTGTGGCGGCGCTGTCGTCGCGCCACAAGCAAAACATATCGAAGCCTAAATCACGCTAACAAAGTTCCGAAGTTAATGCAGCATATATAGAATAGCTCCGAACTACAATTTGGAGCGTTGGCCGCTCCCCGGACAGAACACCTTGCCCGACGGGAGATCTCCCCTTTTCCTTCCACCCGCTACACTGGTGACCATACGACGTAATATGAACACGCAACCAACAACCTTCGGAAACTACAATTTCAAACCTTCGTCATCGTCCTCAAGTACCCTATTCATTCGCTCCCGAGCAGATATTGTCTGCAGTCTTCACATTCTGCAAAGCCATCTAGCTTTATAAAGGTTCATGGCAGCACTGGAATAATATTGCTTCCTGTTCCTTCAAGCTACTCTCTGCGCTACCGTGTTCAGCACGGCTCTGAGCCTTACTGCTCGCCTCTGCTTCACGACACTCTCGCAGATTACTTGCCTTCTTCTCGACTCACCGCAGACTACAAGGCTATCCCTGGCAGTTGCATACGGACTGCACTATTGACAGTCTGAGCAGGGGGGTGATGTGGTGGCGCTGTTGTCGCGCCACAAGCAAAACATATCGAAGCCTAAATCGCGCTAACAAAGAAGAAGTTAAGAAGTTAAAGCAGCATATATAGAATAGCTCCGAACTACAATTCGGAGCGTTGGCCGCACCTCGGGCAGAACACCTTGCCCGACGGGAGATCTCCCCTTTTCCTTCCACCCGCTACAGAGTATTAATTCATCTCTTTTTATTTCTCTTGAGGTTTCTTCTCTTGATGTTGTCTTCAAGTGCCGCTTCCGAAATGAACCGCTCACAGACCAAAACGCCCTTCTTATATCTCGAAAGCGAGTGTCTCGGTATGTGAGTAGCGTCGTGAGGTATGCCGGACGCTGATTCGTTGACGGCATCACGTGATATTCAGGTGGTGTGCTGGGTGCGCGTGGCGCAACGGGGTATGAAGGGGCGACGGGGTGGCGGCTCCCCTCGCCTCCCCCCGGCGTAGGGTGCGAGCCTAAGCTTCCCTCGGGAGGACGGCGATCTTCCTTACTGATCACCCTGCCCCTGGTTGCTCTGAGGGGATTTGAAGAAAACCCTAAGAACGAGGAGGTGATAAGAGGTCTTTACGAGCAAAATCTTGCTGCTTGCGGGTGTAGTGAGGCGAAGGTCAGGAAAACTGTAGCATTGCGTTTAAGAAGTCCTGGAGAGGGAGCAGGCGGACTACTGTCATCCTGCATTGTTCCGCTGCCCTAAGGGATGTACTGGTCGGACATAATCATCTGTACGTTGGCTGGGACGTGGTTGAGCCATATGACTACGTGAATGTCACGTGCTGCCAGAGATGCCAGCAGTATGGGCATTGAGCAAAGTACTGCCGATCAAAGGAGGCGATATGCGGAAAGTGTGGAGAGGCAGGCCACGAACGAGGTGACTGCAAGTCAACAGAGGAGAAGTGCGCCACGTGTAAACGATTTGGCTGAGATGACTCTGGCTCGCACGTGACAATGGCGTGGATCTCTCCAGCACGTCTATACGCAGAGCAATGCTCCGTGGCCACCACCCAATACTGCCGGTAAGGGCGCTCCTACAGGAATATTAGGACAGAAACTTCTAATTGGAAAGATTAACCTGGGTCGAGGTGAGCTCTCCGCGGCTGTGTTGCCTATCCTGGCGCGTGAACTGCACCTGGACATTGTTCTTATACAAGAACAGTACTCTCAGGCTGCAGTGATCGTCCAGGTGGATGGTCACCCGTGGGCGGGCATCTATCTGGCTGACCCATCAATGGGAGTAGCCGTGCTAAATCATCTAAGCAACGAATTTTGTGTGGTGTGCCACGTCAATCGATGGGACCTCTATGTGGTGTCAGCGTATTTCAAGTTTAGTGACCACATCGATGACCACCTGCACCAATTAGAGGGCGCCCTGAGTTGCCTAGAAGGGTCATCGTCGGCCTCGATGCCAATGCCACTTTGGCATTGTGACAGACGGCACTATGTATAGTGCCGTCTGTCACAATGTGTTCGACGAATATGGCGGTATAAGTCAGCTGATTAGGATGAGATGCGACACTTTTTTTGCATCTTATCCTTGGCAGGAGGTCTGTTTCCCTTCTGCGGATCCGTCGAGCTGCGCGGTTGCGATAACGAATGAGTTACGTCAAGCTATGGAGTATTTTATCCCCTTCTCTGACGCTCCCACCGGTAGCAAAGCTTTCCCATGGTTTAACGCTGAATGCACCCTAGCTGAAAAGCGCAAGCATTTGTAGGAAGAGGTTAAAATGTCACGCATAGAAGGCAGCAGATGGAAGACTTCATATTTTCACAGGCGTTAACATTGGTGAACCAGCCTGGCCAGCCTTACATCTACGCTGGGCATGAGGGGGAGTCTAATGTAGACCTCACATTAACCACGGGTGATGTTTATGTTGCTGAGTGGCGAGTGCAAGAGGGGATTTCCGCCAGCGACCACAACCTCATCACATTCACAGCCACAACCATCAGGCCTAGCACTCGAGATGCACCTGTTAGGGATGCCCCCGTTTTCGTGACCGGGGGGTGGACTGGTGCAGGTTCCGGACGATTATCAAGTTACGAATGGGATGGTTGCATGTGGAAAAACCCGCGTTCCTCCTGGTGGAGGAGTTTTCAGGGGTCGTCATCCGCTCTGCAGAGGAAGGCCTAGGGGAGCGACGCCCTAGGGGGTCGGGGGGGTATGAATGGTGGATATCTGAATTAGAGAAAACTCGGAAGTTGCATTGCAAACTTAGGCGTGCGTGGCAGAGTAAAAGGCGTTTGGGAGGTAGGTCTGAGGAGATAGCAAGAGTCTCCTCCCGCGGGCTCTTCTGATGTAGACTTGCTTCGAGTGCGGTCTTCACTGAGCGCACGAGACGCTCCCATGTGCCTCCCTGGTTAAGCGCGCCCGGTGCGATGAACTTCCATTCTGTACGCCGAGTCAGTGCGTAGTCCTTTAGCTGCGGTGCCCACTCTTCCATCACCCGTCGTAGCTCTTTGACTGCTTCATAAAAATTTGTGCCATTATCGGAGTATATGACCCGAGGCCACCCACGCCTAGCCGCCATGCGCCGCAATGCCGATATTGCGGAGTCCGTCGCTAGGGAGTAAAGTAGCTCTAAATGAACCGCGCGTGTCGTTAAGCACGTGAAAAGTGCTACCCACCGCTTTTCGTGCCGTCGTCCTATCGTAACTATCAAAGGCCCGAAATAGTCGACTCCGGTGTAGGTAAACGGTCGCGAAAACGCCCCTAACCGTTCGGGTGGTAGGTCTCCTGTAACCGCTGGCCATGGTGTCGCCTTGCGTACCCTGCATCGCAGACATCTTCGCTTCCACTTCTCGTACGGTCGGTCGTAGTTGTAGGATATGAAATCTGGTGCGTAGGTCGTTGACCACCCTCTACCTGTTG
Organism: Parnassius mnemosyne; assembly: GCA_963668995.1. Taxonomy (NCBI): domain Eukaryota; kingdom Metazoa; phylum Arthropoda; class Insecta; order Lepidoptera; family Papilionidae; genus Parnassius; species Parnassius mnemosyne. The sequence goes on along the minus strand of CAVLGL010000093.1, from coordinate 1,710,771 downwards.
GCGTGGCTTGCTTCCTGATGCGACTTCTCTATTAGCAGCTTCACGAATTGGTGGCGTCCATTCAGTATGACGGGTCGCTTCATCTGGCCGTCCACGTCGGCTGCGTAGATTCTTCCCCTGGCTCGTAGTATTCCATCTTCCAGTATGGGGTCGAGCTTCCTAAGTGCGCTGCCAGTGGCCAGGTTCCTCCCACGCTGAAGGCGGTTGATGTTTTCAGCTGTCGAGTTGACTGCGTTCTATCCACATCAGCTCTGCCCTCTGTATGTGCTGCAAAGTCAGTCCTTGTGCCCTTCTTCGTACGGCATCGATGAACTGCAGTACTCGTGCTGTGGCCCTGATCAATCTCTCGTAAGAAGAGAATCGTTCTATGTCTGGCAGGTGTGAGCGTTCTTGATGACGCTCTGGTGTACCACGATTTCCTCCAACTCTTCATCATCCCCTGCCTTATCTTCCTTCCGGTGACGCCATCTGTCTTCGTCCTCGTAAAGAAATGGCGGTCCTGTGAACCATTGGTCGCTTTCTTCTTTGCTCAAAAAGTTCATGCGCGTTGCCTGATCTGCTATGTTCTCCGCAGTCGGTATCCACCTCCATTGCTCGGGTGATGTCTTTTCAGCTATCTCCCCTAACCGATGAGCCACGTATGGAGAGTAACGCGGCGTATAATTCTGTATCCAGTGGAGCGCCGTAGTAGAGTCTGTCCAATATACGACCCTTTCTGCTACCACTCTGTGTTCGTCTTGCAAGAATTCCGCAATCACGCGCGCCTATTCGCCTGCCTAACTCTAGCCGCGGTATACTTTACGCCTTAATCGGAGCGACTTTCGCCTTGGCCGCCACTAATTGTACCCTAACCGTTCGGTCGCTGTATCGTATACGCTAATACGCTGGATGCGTACGCACTTTCGCTTGCGTCATTAAATACGTGAAGTTGACGCTCTACCACTCCCCCCGTAGGAGCATAGCACCTTGGCAGTCGCAGTCGTGACACCTCCTTGACGACTCGCAGCCTCCTCTGGAACTCATCCGCTACTTCCTCGGGTAGTTCGTCATCCAATCCGACCTTCTTCATACGCCATAGGTCTTGTAGCAGGATCTTGGCGGTGATGGTGAGGTAGCAGAGCAGTCCAAGCGGGTCGAACACCGACATGACTGCGCTTAATACTTCCCTCTTGGTCGGTGGTCGCTGTAGCGCCTTTACTTCCTGCGGCACCCTATTCATCGATGTGTTGAAGGTTAGAGCGTTTTCGTCGGCCATCCACAACAACCCTAGGGTTCTGCCTGGGCTGTCTTGCCTTAAGTCTACTTCCTTAGGCTTGCGCGCCAGTAGTTCCTCAGGCTTGCCTTCCAATAGGGCTGCGTGATTAGAATTCCAGCCTGCCAAGTTGATACCGGCCTTCTGGTGCACTTCCGTAACCTGCCTCGCTGTGTTTACCGCTTCCTCTACCGTTGCATAGCTGTCTAAATAGTCGTCCATATAATGACTACGTACGATAGCGTTAAGCGCCAACGGGTGTGTCTCTGCATGTGCGCGCGCATTATAATCTCTGACACTATGTGCGAGAAATGGCGAGCTTCTCGCGCCGAAAATCATTGACGTCATAACGTACTCCCGCGGTGGGCTATGTCGCTCGTTTCCGCACCAGAGAAACAATTGCGCGTGTTGGTCGCGACGGTCGATTTTCACACGTAAAAACATTACCCTAATATCCGCGGACACGGCTATCTCGTTTTCTCTAAACCTAAACAGTAAGTTCCGTAATAAGTCAGGGGCCATCGAGTAAATAGTCATTAAGACATCTACCGGATGCGCGTACTGCCGCGTCGAATACTACTCTCGTCTTCCCCGGCTTGTTCGGGTTCCGCACTGCAAAGTATGGCAGGTACCAGCTCTTGGGGTCCTCTCTCTCCGTCCCCTCGGCTTCCCTTGCGTAACCTTTTGCCAGGAGGTTGTTTATCAGGGCTGTATAGGCGTCCCGAAACTCCGGCGACTGGACCCGAGACTCCATCTTCCTTTCAATTGTCCGGAGTCTTCGAGCTGCCATTTCATAGCTGGGTGGCATCCGCACGTCGTCGTTCTTCCATGGCAGTCCAACTTCGTATTACTCGCCGACCTTCTTGACGGTGCGCGTGAATTTGTCGATAGCGCGCTCCTCTTCCCGTCGCGGCCTACTCTTCAGCGAGATACCTATAGAATCTATCTCATACTGCCGTTTGAGGAGTTCCGTTAGCTCCTCGTCCTGACTGGCAAACGTTCGGATGTCCCTATCTGACCGTCCGCTAGTGCTTGCTACGTGTAATACAGTCTCGCCGTCTTCCCTACACGTTAACCACGGCACGGTTCCCTGAATTAGCCACCCTAGTAACGTACGTGCAGCTATGGGCTGCCTCCGGCGTCCTATCCTCAAATTGCGGGTGATTATTAAGTGCCAGTTGTCGGCGCCTAACAATATTCTTGGCTTCGCGTCGTCGTAACATACCGCACTTGGTAAGTCGCGTAAGTGTTTCAACCGTAAGCACTCCCTACTCACGGACTGCGAGCCTGTTTTTAAATCCACTAGTATTCGCACGCTTACATTATAAATCTCACTGCGCGTCTTGCCACGTATTCCTATATTCACTAATCTGCTATTGGCCTCGCGTTGACTATTATTTACGCCTCTAATTTTGAGTGGCTTTATCGGTCCTTCCGCTCCTAACTCGCGAGCTAAGTCGTCGTCGATTAACGATATGGTAGAGCCTTCGCCTAGTAGTGCATATGTATCAACTTCCTTACCACGCGATCCGTGCACGGTAATGGGCCACACTTTCAATAACACAGACGCACTACTTTTAACATTCGACGCCACGAGCACGGTTTCATCCGGTTTTACCAACGATTCAGGCATGCGGGCCTTGCGGGCGTGAAAGAGGGCGTGGTGGGGGGCGTTGCTGCCGTCGACGTCGCACTTCCTAGCCTTACAACGTAGGCGTCGGTGTTTGCTCCATAAACACCTAAAGCACACCCCATCTTCCCTTACTCACTTTCACTGGTCGTCCAGACCCATTTGTGCCAGCTTCCTATATTTGGCGATTGGGTGTTCACCTCCACAACACATACACCAGGCACTTACAACAGGCACCTCTGTATGTGTTGTCGTAACCGGTTCCCCTACTCGGCGGGGCCTGCTCTATATCGATGCGGGGTGAGGGCTGAGACGGGCGGCTAGGCGGCTCCCCCCGCATGGTCTCCACGTTCTCTAACCACCTATCAACACATCCTATTTTCCACTATATTGTCCTCGTTCAAACTATCCCTATCCGTTTCTTCTTGCAGTTGAGCGACTTCTCTAGCGTATTTCTTCTTGATAAGATCTTCCTCAATTTGCAATTGCTTCCTTCAAATTGCAGCTAGTTCCTCCACGGTATTATACTCGATTTGTTTTAACTTTGCTATCGCGCTAGCTGTCGACCGGGCTGAACGGACTGAACGGACCGACGGGGCGCGGGTCGCAGGCCTATGTACGTCTGCTACAGGCGCGACGGTACGCACTGTTGAACTAGTTTCTCTTACCGGACGATCTTCTATAATCGCGGGGAGTGTATCTGTACGCGGCGCAGATGTGCTAACCTCTCCCAAATAATCAGTCATAGACACGGACATAGCGGGGTGTGGCGGCGCGGGCGCGGGCGTGGGCATAGATACGGGCGCGAGCGGGCGGCGGAGGGCGCTTGTGCCAACGCGAGATAATCGGACGGGGACGCGGGCGCTTCTTCAAAAATCCGCATTCCTACCGGCGTTTCGTCGTCGTTCCGTGTCTTCTGGGTTCTTGTCTTACGCATGATGTCCCACGTTGCGGCTTCCGATCGTCTTCAAAAAGACGCACGTATTGGTTTCCGTTCCCGCCGCAAGGGCGTTACCAGATGATCACAGTTTGGCACCGTTAGGGAGCAATCACATCACCTGGCCGCGTAAAAGCGGTTAAGAAACAAGAAATTGTCTGGAAACAGACAATAGACGTATAATATGTAGACGTATACGTAATAAGAAACGGGGATGAAATTAGTTAACTGACGACCTTCTTTCTTCTTTCAAGATCTTCTATAATGATCTTCTTTCTTCTATAATAATCTTCTTCCTTCTGTGTGGTCTTCGGATCTTCCAGCTTCTTTCTTCTGGCTTCAATCTGGCGACGATGGACCAAAACTTGTAAGGGACTGCAGTGGACTGTATGATTTTATCTGACTGACTGACTGACTGACTAACTGTGTGACGACTGATGTTATTTAAAGGTTGACTACACTTGGGACTGTTTACGAAAAGATGGTACTGTAGACGATTATATATTCAGACTATTTACAGCTGTTTTCTCTAATTAACTATATAACTATATATACAGAGGGGAGTCTTCAATCTTCAATGGAGTATTAATAATTCTCTCTTGATTTCTCTTGAAGTTTCTTCTCTTGCTGTTGTCTTCAAGTGCCGCTTCCGAAATGGACCGCTCACAGACCGAAATGCCCTTCTTATATCTCGAAAAAGAGTGTCTCGGCATGTGAGTAGCGTATGCCACGCGCTGATTCGTCGACGGCATCACGTGATAATCGGGCGGTGGGCGGGGTGCGCGGGGCGCAACGGGGTATGAAGGGGCGACGGAGCGGCGGCTCCCCTCGCCGTCCGTAACAATAACATACAGGCAACTGAACAGACAGATCTCTAAATGCATACGGCGGAACTTAAGCAACTTTAATTCTGCTCGTATTGAAGAAGTGATTAAGCGGAACCAGGGCTCCATCAGAGATCTGTCTACCAGAAAGTGCGAACTGTCGAAGCTGAAGACTGAATGTGGCAGCATCGTCTCCGAGACACCTGAGATTTTGAGTGAGATTGAGAGGTTCTATGGGCAGCTGTACGCGTCGTTGGAGCCACCCGTAAGTGTGAATAACGATCCAAGAGCGAGTCTCATCCGACACTATTCCGATGATATCCCGGTCGTCAGTCTGAGCGAGATTAGAATGGCTCTCCAGCACCTTAACCACGGCAAGGCCCCAGGCGAGGATGGAACTACCACGCATCTTCTGAAAGCGGGTGGATAACCGGCACTTAAAGTCCTTCAGAAGCTCTTTAATTCGGTCCTCCATGGTGGCACTACACCGGAGGCGTGGAGTAGAAGAGCGGTGGTCTTGTTCTTCAAAAAAGGTGACAACGTTCTCTTGAAGAACTACAGACCGATTTCCCTTCTAAGCCTCGTCTAAGTGCTGTTTTCGATAGTTTACGAATCGTCTCGGACACAGACTCGACGACTTCCAGATTCCCGAACAAGCCGGTTTCCACAAAGGCTTTAGCACCATAGACACACACACATACATATACCCTTCGGCAAATTAAACAGAAGACCGAAGAGTACAATCTGCCACTTTGTCTTGCGTATGTGAACTATGAGAAAGCCTTTGATTCCATCGAAATTTGGGCGGTACTGCAGTCCCTCCAGCGGTGCCAAGAGGACTGTCAGTATATCGAAGTGCTAAAGTGTTTGTACAGTAGGACAACGGTAGCTATCCGAGTACAGAACCAGAGTCCGAAACCTATCTAACTGCAGAGAGGTGTAAGACAGGATAACGTAATATCCTCGAAACTCTTCACCACTGCATTGGAAGACGTTTTCAAGCTACTGGACTGGAAAAGGTACGGTATCAACATTAATGGCGAGTACATCACTCACCTTCGATTTGCCGATGATATAGTTCTTATTGCAGAATCGCTGAAGGACCTAAGCACAATGCTCATTGACCTCAATAGTGTATCCCAACCAAAGGTTTTAAGATGAACATCGACAAAACAAAAAATCATGTTAAACGGATGTTTTATCAGTGGTAGAGCCACGCGGCAGCTTTTGCTGTCGCACGGATGGGCCGGCTCGAACAGGGGTGGTACCACGACCTCACAGAAAACCAGCGTGAAGTAGAGGTTCACCTCTGCGTTTCGCTTGGTGAGTGAAGGTAGCCGGAGGCCCTTTTTACTGGAAATGAGGCATTCCATCTTGGTCCTCACGGGTGACAATGCATCTACATTTTGATTTGTAATAGAGGATAGATGTAGAAGTCTGTGGGCCGCAGCAACCACTTACCATCAGGTGGACTATGTGCTCGTTTGTCACCCTTATCCTATAAAAAAAAAAACGTCCATGTCACACCTATGCCTGTAGTTGTTGGGAGCACTAAGATCGAAGTTGTTGACGAATATGTTTACCTGAGACAAATAGTCCGACTAGGTAAGTCCAACTTCGACCGAGAGGTTAATCGACGAATTCAACTCGGCTGGGCAGCGTTTGGGAGATTACGACATATCTTCTCGTTAGACGTACCTCAGAACCTCAAAATTAGTTTAAAGTACTCTACTAATAGACCTTTACCTTAGATTTATTCATTGTGGGGATACCACGGTTGACAGTCAGGGTGACAACCGCAGTTTTTTTCATTGTTATTGAGTTCTATACAGGAAGATTTTGTTGCCTCTTATGTACGACACCCACAAACATGTTATGGGGTAGTGGAAATTCTTGCGCCACTTCTACACGATAGACATATACAAACGAAAGCAAAGTACATTACATTCAAATATGTTACTCATCTATTGCACTCTGCCGCAGTAGGGTAATGCCATGATTTAAGAAATTCGTAATTTGATCAATAAAGTCTCTCAGTATTAACTTCACTTTGCTATAATTTAAAATTAAAAATTTTGTAACTCAAAAATTTTGTTGAATTCAATATATATATATAAAACTTAGTTGTATTGATCAAATTCATATGGGACCACACGAAAAGTACCAGCTTTTAAATAAAAAAATAATCATTGAAATCGGTTCACTCTGTAAAAAGTTATTAAACACATAAAAAAAACATACAGTCGAATTGAGTACCGTCTCCTTTCTGGAAGTCGGCAGAAAAAGCTTTTCTGTGCATGTTTTTGGTATATAAAGCTTTTCGGTGCATGTCATTTTAGAGAACTGCCATAGCTATATTCAAACTGATTAGATTAGTAAAATAGTTCAATGTTTAACTCAATTGTTTTTAAGGACGAAAAGATGACAAATACGTCGACACCTCCATCTATCCTAAATTAATAATTAAATTGTATTGTCACCCCCGAGAACTAAGATGGAATGTCGCTACCTCGTTCTCGTCGGTTCCCATACAAAACCGTTACCGTTACAGCCAAGTGAGTTAGCAAACTCTGTTTTTTTTATTTTAATAGTTATTAGGAAGCTGCTTTTTGTTTCCCTCTGTTGTTTCTTACGACACTCACAGATATGTGGTAGTGGATATTCTAATACACGGTAAAAATACAAAACATATATACCATACAAAACATAGCAACATAATGATCTATTTCACGTTGCCAAAATAAAAAGTAAAGTTATAGCCTATTACGTCTCACTGCTGGGCACAGGCACACCTCTTATTTTTGGGAGGGCCTTAAGACAAGGAAAATGTCTAAATGTTAAATGGCGTAATTCAGCTATTAAACTTTTATGCTTTTTTAGGTCCTAGAACTTTAGCAGCGATGTTTTGAAATTATGTCGTTTTCCAACTTTCACGTGGATGAAGCCGTGAGCTAAATTCTTTTTGTTTATTTCTATATAAATTTAAATAAGTACACAAAACTCCAGACAGCAGTGCAGTAAAGGGAAGCAGTTGAAACAGACAAAGACGGATGAATCTCTCGAGAGTACCAAAACAAAAACTACAAACAAAAAAAAAACGCTTTATTTACACTTCATCCACACAAAGCAATCAATAGGTGGATTTTATTCTGTCAAAGTTCCAAAAACAGCTCTGTTTAAACACAAAAAGTATTGGCCGTTCTCCAGACTGAACACTTTGCCTGGTAGGAGATCTCTTCTTTTCCTTTCACGGCCAAAGTGGTAGCCTATGAGAGGATTTGAACATACAACATGGAACCTTTGGAAACGTAAAACTTCAAACTTCCATCCACTCTCGCAGGTTACTTGCCTTCTTCTTGACTCACATCAGACTACAGGCAATCACTGGTTATCGCACATTCTTCGACAACTAGACAGCACCATCGACCTCCGGTCTGAGCAGGAGCTCATGTTATGGCGTTATCGTGGCGCAACATACGAAATGCACCGAAGTCTGTATCATGCTATCAAAGTTCTCAAGTACTACGCTATATAGAGAACAGCTCTGTAAAGATACACGGAGCGTTGATCGCTCCACAGACTGAACACCTTGCCCGGTGGAAGATCTCCCCTTTTCCTTTCACAGCCAATGTTAAAACGGATATTTCTTTGTTTTTTAATTACAGACTATCTACTTGGTCTACCACACTCGAGGACCGCGCTCTCACAGAATATCAGCGTACAATAGCAGATTACTGCTGCTGAGTTTCGTATGGAGAGTGTAGAGAACCAGAAACCCTTTCTACTGGAAACCCGGCATTCCATTTTAGTCTTCGAGGGTGGAAAAGAAACTGCATTTTGTTCTTAATCGAGATATGTGTAGATATCTCCCATCAAAATCTACGCATAATTACAGACTGTAACGTATAGCTTATATCTTCAGCTTTATTTTTAATGTTGGTTGCGAATGTCCGCAGCCACTTGAATGATAGATTGTTATTTTTATTTTTTATTTATATGATAGGGTGACAAACGAGCACACAGTCCACCTGATGGTAAGTGGTTGCTGTGGCCCATAGATACCTACATTTATCTTCGTTTACGAATCAAAATGCAGATGCGTTGTCACCCGTGAGGACTAAGATGGAATGCCTCTTTTCCAGTAAAAAGAGTCTCCGGTTCTCTACACTCACCATACGAAACACAGCAGGATTAAGCTGCTATTTTACTCTGGTATTCTTTGAGAGCGTGGTCCTTCCCCGGTCGAGCCGACCCATTTGTGCTACAACTATACTACTAATATAGCTGCAGCATGGCTCTACCACGTATATAACGTAATGTTAGTTCATTTTATATTAACAAACTTGAATATTCAAAAGAAAAACTAAGTCATAATAATTTTATAATGCAGCAATAAGCAACTAAAATTCGAGCCAAATTACGAACTAGCTTCCTGTACTTAAACAAAAGTTATGAGTATAATGGGAACTACTTTCTCAGTGCTTTTACGTCGCGTCGTTTGTGAAATGACTGCAATAACAGTTAATTTATTCTGTCATTACTGTTCCAAAGTAAGGGAAAGGTTCATCAAGAAAATATTAAATATAGGTGTATTTTAGTGATAATTAAAAGTTTACTCTTAACTTTTACAGTTCATATGGTGATAAATCACCCTGCTAATACTAGCAACTCTAGTGTCCCATTCTTTAATGTCTTATAAATGATTTTCGAGCGAGTAGTAAGAATATCCAATACCGCATATTGTTTCAGATGGAAACTGAGCTAAGAGATGAGCAGTAGCATCTTCCTGATAACAACATAATAAAAATAAAAACTAAGGTTGCAAACTACTTGCCAAGCAAGGTAATTCTTTATATGGCGATCTATAAGGAAGCCTATATTCAACAGTAGATTGAAATTGTTAAAATTTAATTTGCTTACTTCTGCGTAATGAAATAAAATTATGTGTCCTGCTAAGTTTGAAGAGCATCTCCCACCTTTTCTCAATTGCGTGCACTATGCCCGTCACCACCACACTCATCATCATCATCATCATAACAGCCCATCACAAGTCCACTGCTGAACATAGGCGGCTCCCAAGGAATGCCACCTGAGTCGACTTCCTGAATGTCTTACCAGGTCGTCACTCTATCTAGTGGGGGGTCGCCCTACACTTCCCCTACCTGTACGAGGCTGCTACTCGATAACCTTTTTTCACCATCGGTTATTGGATCTTCTAGCTATATGGCCGGCCCACTGCCACTTCAGCTTACTAATCCGTTGGGCTATGTCGGTCACTCTGTTTCTACTGCGGATATCCTCATTTCTAGTTCAAGTAAACATACTCGTCAACAACTTCGAGCTTAGTGCTCCCTACAACTACCGGCATAGGTGTGACATGGACGTTAAACATGATTTTTGTTTTGTCCATATTCATCTTAAGACCTATCCGTTGGGAGACACTTTTGAGGCCATTGAGCATAGTGCTAAGGTTCTTCAGCGATTCTGCTATAAGGACTATATCGTTGGCAAATTGCAGGTGAGTGATGTACTCGATATTTATATTAATACCGTATCCTTTCCAGTCCAGTAGCTTGAAAACGTCTTCCAATGCACCAATAACAATTTTCGGGGACATAACGTCACCCTGTCTTACCCCTCTCTGCAGTTGAATAGGTTTCGTACTCTGGTTCCGTACTAGGATTGCCATCGTAGCCTCACTGTACAAACACTTCAGAACGTCGATATACCGACACACAACCACTGAAGGGACTGTAGCTCCGCCCAAATTTTAACGGAATGTTGCAGATTTTACTGTTTTGTGGCAGATTGTACTCATCGGTCTTCGTTACAATTTGCCGAAGGGTATGTATGTGATCTATGGTACTAAAGCCTTCTTGGAAACCAGCTTGTTCAGAAGGCTGGGTGTCATCGACTGCGTGCGAGATCATTCGTAATGACTCTCTAAAACAGCACGTAGAGGCGGCTCAGTAGGAAAATTGATCTGTAGTTCTTCAAGAAAGCGTTGTCAGCTTTTTTGAAGAACGAGACCACCGCACTTCTACTCCGGTGTAGTGCCACCATGGAAGACGAAATTAAAGAGCTTCTGAAGGACTTCAAGGACCGGTTTTCCACCCACTTTCAGAAGCTCCGCTGTATTCCAGTAATCGGATAGAAAGACAGATGCTGGCAATACATTTCACTTCTTTGCGGTACGCATGATGAACAACGTGCAAAACCATTTGGTTTCAATGCGTGGTAAGTTAACAACGAACGGGTGAAGACTGGCCGAAAGTCAGGTTATCCGATGGTGGAAGGGAGAGGGAGGAATTAAAGTATGCAATTCATGTTCACACTCTCCGAAATGCATCCTGTTGAAAACCGAAAGGCTGGCTACTTTGCGTCTGTGTTCGAGGCTGATAAGATTGGTTTTAAGCAAATTCGGGTCAACAATAAGCCTTTTAGCACGCCTTTCCGTTGAATCCGAAGCTGCTCAGTGGCATTTTACAGCACCAGCCTATATATGGCAGCAATACTCCATGCACGACCGGACTTGCCCTTTAAATAAAGTAAGCAGCTGTCCCGTCATTAAGTATCGCCGCACCTTAGCAAGGGCTCTCAGCTTCCTTGCAGTTGCATTGGCCTTGGACTTAGTGGACCACCCGAAGTTTAAATTTGAGGATATCTCAAACCCTAACAACTGAAGGCGGTCAGTATATTCCAGTTATACATTTCGGAAAGAAGGAGCCAAGGTAAGCGGGCTCCTTTTTGCAGTGAGGAGACACGCTTGTGTTTTGGAGGCGTTGAATTTCTCAAAATTGGCATCGCCCCATTCGGCGACTGCCTGTAGTGACTGGCTAAATATGGTTATGTCATTGTGGCTTCCACGATCCATTCAGATATTATAGAAAGTGTCAAAAAACACATTTGGCTACAAATGTGGTCTTGCTCGCAGTCTAATTAGTTATAGTGAAAGACTCGAGAAATTTAAAGTGACCTCATTATTTAATCACTGTAAGGAATACGACCTTATATATTTACATAAAATTCTCCATAATAAGATCGATTCCGATTACCTCTTAAGTAAATTAAACTTAACTACAAAGCGCCATCTCAGAATTCCTAGCAAGACATTTTACCTGCAGACTTATAAGAGTAATACTTCCTTTTATATCTCGATAATAAGAATGTGTCGACTTTACAACGAGATATCCATGAAAATCTTCAGTTTGGATGTTTTTGACCGAAGATCCAGCATATTTAAAAGAGCATAACATGAGTAAAATAGCATACAATTATGCACACTCATTCCCATATCATATAAAAAGGAAAAGGAGCACTAGTAGCTACTGATATTAGTTATATAATACAGTAATGATTGCATAAAACTAATTTTACGAATTTTATCGAGTTTAATTAACTTACTTCTCTTATTTTTATTAATTCCCGACGTTTCAGGTGCTTTCCAGCACCCACGGTTACGGGGGACCCAAACCGTTGGGATATAATAAAAAATAAGAAAAATAAGTTAATTATACGCGATAAAATCTGTGAAATTAGTTTTATGCAATGTGTAGTGTTCACGTAAATATAAGAAATCATTATACAATAATGATGTCAGTCAGGCAGTTATTTGAATTGAAATTTGCTGTCGCTTTTACTGTAGTGTAGTTGTTAAATTAGGAAGGAGACGTTTTGATCTTTCTATGACTTTAATTCAACTATCCTTACTTTAAAGTAACACTAATATAATGTCGTGGCGGCTACACTACAAGACTGTAAAACTCAGACAGAGCTCTTCAATTAATTCAATTTAGGTTCCGTTTTAAATGAGAGTATATAACATCTCAATGTTTTAAACATCGGTACAACGTCTACATCCAGGAGAGTTGATTGCTTTAGAAATTGAATTAAAACGCCCTAAGCCGGAGCGCGCGAGTGAGGGACGCGGTACGTGTTTGTGCTCCACTGAAATTAAATAAAGGTGACGTTCAAAAGAACTGAGAACAGTTCTGAGTTAAATACATTATCTTCGTAGCAATAAATATAGTTAAGAAAAGTTAACCTTCGTATTATTATATTATTCTTTATAAAAATGATGTGACTAACGAACTCGTATGTGGTAGAGTTAATTATAGTTAAAGCACGCATGGGTCGGCTCCACCGGGGAAGGATCATGCTCTCAGAGAATACCAGCGCAATATAGCACTAAATGATGCTGTGTTTCGTATTTAGAGAACCAGAGACCAATTTTTACCGAAAACAAGTCATTCCATGTTAGTCTATAGGGGTGACAACGCATCTGTAGTAGATTATTAATCTAGCATAAATATAGATGTTTATGGGCTACAGAATCTACTGACCATCAGGTAGACTGTGTGCTCGTTTATCAACCTTAGTCTATAAATTGAAATTCATGGTTCATCTGAAAGTAATCGACAACTGTAGTTCTTGGACATATGCAGCCAACTTTAAACAAAAAAGGCTACCGATGCGATATCACCGCTGAGGACTAAGAATTTAAACAGAACAACGCAGTGCAAGCTATTTTATTTGGCGGTAGAAATAGGTAAGAGGTGGCACCTGCCCCAACTCATTTCTAGGCGGAAAAGGACACTTATTATTACACAATATTATTATTTATTATCATCATTTCATTCTGGCACAAGTTTACTGCAGAATATAATCAACCATAGCCATAATCAACTTTCTGCATATTTTATCAGGTCTTCACTCCATATGGTTAGGGGTCACCACACACTTCGTTTAAGCTACCAATCTTTCTTCTTAAACTTAGCGATACGTTTGGTTATGTCTAAAATACAGAACGTTGTCACCCCTGAGAACTAAGATTCACCAGATGGTACGTTGTTATGTAGTTTTTATGGTAAAACGCTCTGGATTTGGTTAGAAATATATTTTTTACAAATAATTCATTTCCCCTAATTAGTAGTGATTCGACTAGTCGAATGCCGTATTAGAACCTATTTTTTTAATTTGCAGGTCCAATCCCAATAGGCTACGATTGTATAATTTATAGTATAAACTTTAAAAATATAACATTTATATAATATAATTGCACGATTATAAAACCACTATCTATTGTCTGCGGCTCTGCCCGCAATAAGGTCGGAAAATGACATCATTTCGCTAACTGACGGGGGGAAATGCCCTAAAGTATTAAGTTCAGCCATTGTAAACCTTTTTTATAAAGTGTTTTACAAAGATGATTTTAAGAGATTTTTATAAAGACAGTAGAGTACAAATAAATAAAAATAAACCACGACAAATATTCACCTTTATAGTCGTAAATATTATTTCTGCTGCTACAATCCGAAAGGGAATGTAATCAGTTCTAGAAGTTTCTGTTTACGATTTCTTTCGCGTTAACTTCAAATCGCGTTTGCTTTCGGGTGAACTAAAGAATGACACAATGTGTTCTAAATTCATCCCATACTTTGCCAACCTTATGAGGTGGTATTTTTACTCCAAATTTATACAACCTCTGAAGATAACCTTTTCTACCGACTTCAAAAAGGAACCGGTACTCAATTCGACTGTATTTTTTTTTATGTGTGTTACCTCATATTTTTTTACTGGGTGAATCGATTTCGATGATTCTTTCTTTATTTGAAAGCTGGTACTTCTCGTGTGGTCTTTCATAAATTTGATCAAGGTGACCAATCGTTATTAAAATGTATAAATAAAACTAATTGTGTTAAATTTACAACAAGGAATGTTAAAAATTTTAATACCAATGTGTTTTAAATGGGGAGGAATTGAGCCCTGTTGTATCCATTGTTTTTCTTGGCATCACTCTTGATGCAAAGCTTCAGTGGGGCCCCCATATATCCAAATTAGCAAGCAGACTAAGTTCTGGAGCCTATACTGTAAGAAAGATTAGAGGTCTCACTAGTGTCGAGACAGCTAGATTAGTTTATTTCTGTTATTTCCATAGCATAACGTCTTATGGGATTTTGCTATGGGAAAATGCGGCTGATTCAGAAACTATTTTTGTTTAACAGAAGAGGGCCATTAGAGCTATTTACAATCTAAAACCGAGAGAGTCTCTTAAAGATAAATTTAAAGAAATAAATATATTAACTTTGGCTTCTCAGTATATTTACGAAAATTTAATGTACGTTCACAAAAACAAAGATAGTTTTAGTAAAAAAAGTGATATACATTCTGTAAACATAAGGAACAAACACAAGCTAGTGATGCCAGTTTCTCGACTCCACAGAGTCAGTAATTCATTCTTGGGGCAATGTATACGCTATTTCAACAAGGTCCCGGAAAGTGTACAGGTTCTCTCTATTACCAAGTTTAAATGTTTTATTAAACTGAAACTGTATAAAAAGGGTTTTTTAGCATAGGTTTAGCATTTTTAGGTCATTATAGCATAAATGAATACAGGGTTGATAAAAACCCCCGGGAATGAGGTGGTCGCTTCCAAGCAGTTTCTAAAATAAATTTTGTAAATAGTTCGTAATCATTTATGTTGTAAAATTTATTTAAAAAAAAGTCCCGCTGGGTTTCTTGCTGGTTTTTCCCAGGACAGAGGGTTTTTTTTCGAACCAGTGGTAAAGTAAAAAATGACTTTCAATAAGAATTACACATGTAATGTATATTGAATAAAAAATATTCTATTTTATTCTATTCTATTCTATTGAGTGATTATTAATAATTTATATTAAAGTCGGTTGTACAAAATTTTAAATTTTTTTTTTAATAACAGAATTATCAAAAAATGTTAACATTCGACTACGATATCAGGTAACGGTATAAGTAAAAACATTATCTAATTGTAAGCCTTCTCCTATTTTTAAAGTTGGCTAGAAATAATGAAATTTTGAACATAATTTGCAATGACGGTATATTGATTCCAAGTCTCCGGAGCGATGCAAATACAGATGTTCCTGAAGGAAAACCTCACATGATTCCGTATTGCACGACTAATTCAGTGTCTAGCGTGCTGCGCTATGGTTTCAAACCAAATCTTAGGTCAGTGGACCGGCTTCCTGAGATGTAAGATTGTGAATACCTGACATGAATCAAATGAGTTTGATAACATTTCATAGAGATAAATATATCTTTTTCCATAAATTTTTAAATATAATGCGATTGCCAAGTCAATCTATTTATTTAATACATAAAAGATTTTTAATATTGATATGGTCACTGTAAGATGTTTTAAGGTTAACTAATTACGTAATAACTTAAGACAGAATAACCCTTAAGTAGGAACTGAACAAATTAACCGACTTGGTATTACATGGATCTTACAACTTTTTACGGTAGAAGATCTGAGTGGCGAGACTTGGTTTTTTTACAAGTTATGTTTTTGACGGCATAAATATATCTTTTTCCGTAAATTTTTAAATTTAAATGGAAACGAGCATAGAGTCCTCCCGATGGTAAATAGATGCTGTGAATCATAGACAACTACTCGTATATCTTGAATTAAGGATCAATTTAATCAATACAGATGGGTTGTCACACCTGAGGAATAAAATGGAATGCCTCGTTACCAGTAAAAAGGTCTCCGGTACTCTACACTAACCATTCAAAACATTGCATTATTAAGCTACTATTTAACGCTGGTATTCTGTGAGATCGTAGTCCTACCGCTATCTAATAGTAAACATTAACAACTACATATTACAAAGGGTGAATTTAACATGAATGGACATGAATTTTCCACCACAGAACCAGACGTCTTGCAATTTTGACGCTGTCTCTGTCGCTGGTTTAAATATTTTACATATGGATTACTTTAGATCCATAGTATTGCGTCCTAAATTTCAAAATACGCGAACAAACCAGGTTGGATGCGCGTTGGCCACAATGAAATTGTTGATTAGAATTTAAGCGCTGATTTACCACGTGCTCGTCAGTGAAGGCAAACATCATTTATGAAAAAAAGGTCCACCAACGAGCACGGGAGCAGTACGGCAGAAGATAGCACTCTAAAATCCTGCCAACCAAATGATAGGAGGCTAGAGATACTGCCACATATTGGAGGCCAACGGATCTTTTAGGCATTTCGCATAATCGCCCACTACGACATTCATGAGGCAAAATGCACATTTTGGCTTAATATACATTTATGAATGGAATATTAGACGATGAAAGTAATGGAAAGTTACATTGATGATAGGTACGGTATGAGAGAGGAAAGCTTGGGAGAATGAGGCAAGTGTGGTAATAGACACATAAAACGTAGAGATTTTTTTAATTATTAACAAACATAACAACAACATTTTAACGTAAGACGAGTGTCGCGGAGCTAATTGTTTCTTTTGTTGTGTTAAATACACTTGGATATTAAATTACTAGGAATTAAGTAAATTCAGGAAGAACGGAACTTATTGAAGACCCATTTCCTTATCTTATATCAACTTTGTTAATTATTTTTCACGAAAAATTTGTGTCAAACCTTTCGGACTTTTGTTAACCTGTCAGTAGCAGACGGAACGAGAACTTTCCTTTATAAACGACACAAATTAGAAAACTAGTGACCTTTAAGAGTTACAAAACAAGTTAGTATCAGAAAAGTAATTAACCCAGTTTTTGCATCATTAGGCGATCCAAATTTGATTTAATGTTTTGTATCGAATGTTTCAATGTACTTACGAACATTAATTCTTAATTAAGAATCAATATTTTCTTACATTAATTAGTACAGCCTTGCCGCAATTATATTATGGTTGTAGCACGAATGGGTCGGCTTGACCGGGGAAAGACCAGGCTCTCACAGAATACCAGCGTAAAATAGTAACTTAATGTTGCTGTGTTTCCTTTGTTGTCCTTATGAAATGCCTGATTTTCAGTAAAATCAGGCATTTCATCTTAGTCCTTAAGTATGACTAGGCATGTAAATATCAAATCTTAATTGAAAATAAATGTAGGTATCTTTGGGCCATCCACTTATCATCACGTGGATTGTATGCTCGTTATTATATAGACTAAGTATATGTGACACCTTAGTTAATAAAAAAACCTTTACGTAGGTAATTCAATAAGTTTTGAGATGCTCGAAATAGAAAATGAAATGCACGCCAGTTATATGTTTCTAAAAAGAAAATTTATTTAAAATAGAACTCCATAAGCAAATTTTTCAATATTAAAGAAAAAAAAAGTTCTATTAAATTTCCTGCAACGCTTTCCGCGCTTTTTATTTAAAACGATGGATCTTAATCGTGAAGATGCGCACAAATCTTGATAAGAATAATATGATATATTATGATTTTAAATTTGGGTTAACCGAACAATTAAGTTTACAACGGTTACAATCAAAATTAGGGGACTCAGCTCCATCACGCGCAACAATGTTTAGGTGGTTTGCTGAGTTCAAAAGAGGTAAAATTAATCATAAAGATGACCAAGGAACCGGGGCCCCACAAACAGCAGTAACGGCATAAAATGTATGGACTACTGAAATGTAGGTGCGAGAAGACCCACAAATCACATATACGAACATCGAAAAGATTGTAGACATGGATTGGTGATTGCTACAAGGAAGCGATTTCCGACCTGTCAGATCAAGACTGGTGTTTTCAGAGTTGGTTTAGGCGAATGGAACTTTGTCTGGAGCATGATGGAGAATATTTTGAAAAGATGTAAAATAAATATTAATACTAACTAGAATACTTCTTGTATATCTCAAAACTTATTGAGTAACCTGCGTACAATATATAAAAAAAAAAACTATGATTCCGTCCAAACTTAATTTGCTACGATTCGCGTGCAAAAGTAAATTTGTGCTTATTTTATACTCAAAAGAGGTACGTATTACTTTCAGGGCTTGATTAAAAAAAGGTCAACGGGATCTAGACAAGAAATAGTATTTGGAACGGCTTGGGCTTGGTGGACGGGGGCTAGGCGAAAAAAGTGTAAGAGTTTTCCGTGGCGACCCTTTCTATACTGTAGACGGCCTTGGGGGATATAAGTAAACGAGATGGAATAATATCCATCTCCCACGCAATTTTTCTTATAACGCCATGAAATAAATATTATTTTAAATGACGCTTCATTTTAATAGACGCTATTACTAATTTTCTTAAGGAACTTAGTTCCAACCAAGTGTTCCACGACACTCACACATGTTTTTGTTTTAATTTTTGAGACATGTATGTTTTGTTTTAACGTATTATAAGCCAGTGTTTGATCACAATCTCACCTGGTAGTTAGTGGTGATGAAGCCCTAGATGGTAAATCTAACAGTACTAGTGTAACAAAAGCGTATTCACCCTTAATTTAAAGATACCCAGATCGTATTCGAATAGAGAGACAGACGCCAAATTAAAGGTTCCTCGCTATGTCTTCCTACAACGTGAAGCACGTGGTGAATTAGCGCTTAAAACTATAACTAACATTTTATTGTTGTCGGCGAGGATTGAACTGTTCATAAAATGAAGTTACAAACGAACGTACAGGCCACCTGATTATAAGTAACTACTGCAGTCCATGTAAACCTGCAACCAACTTTAAACTAAGAAAACTATTTGTAGCCTTCTTTGTTGGTTCATTAAAATCGGTTCAGGCATTCCGAAGATTAGCAGACAGACAGACACAATTTTTAAAAATGGTGATTCATGTCTTAGTGTCAAGCAAATAACCCCTCAGCTCAATATGAACTTTCAATTTTATTTAATAACTTTCAATTTTATTTATAGGTATAATATCTTTAAAAACTATTCGAGTACATTTGAAAATCGAATTGCATTTCCGTTTTAAGCTACTTTCAAACACAGCACTGAAGCATTCCGCGCTGCGTTTCGAGCGACGTGTGCAATCAGACTGTGAGCCCGGTGAGGCGTGACACAGTCTGCGCCCACGTTTAGTAAAGCCGTTTTTGTTATAAATGTTTAAAATTACTTATAGTTTTAGTTAATTACATTAGATAACCCCACACCACCAACCCACAGTTGCTTTGATTAAAAGTCGCCTTAAAATTTAAAGGTACGCGAATGAATGGTTTTTAGGTGGTAGCATTAATGTACGACTTACGCCTGTAATATAATCTAAAAGTTTCGCATATACTTCAGCTGTAGAGATAAGGCATGATTTGGATTACCCGAAGTAGCGTAGAAAACACAAATCACTGGCTTTTAACGGTTGCAGAATTTGAAATACACATTAATTTGGTGTCACAATCACAAGTCCAGAAGAAAGCCAGGTCAGTAAACAAACAAGAATCACGTTCAATTTAACAAAGTGAAAATCGTTAGTACGAAAACGGATGCATCACAAATACAAAAGATGCGCATTTAACAAAGGAATGTAGCGTAATAACCATTAAAAGACAAACAACCGGCAAAGCGTCACTATCTGTTTCAGCCAATCACATAAAATAGCATCTCCACCTGTCTCGCTCTAACTCACATGAAATGGCATCATTACCTGTTTTATTAAAAAAAACATTTCTGTCACATTCGCACTTGTTGAATTCAATATTTAATAGATGAAATGTATTGTGGTTTAGATGTAGACCTATTTTCAATTTAGGTTTTATTTCAGAAAATCTAATTAATTTCATTTTTTAAGGATGAAAAGTTATACGTATTACACCATTTTGAAATCTGAGATAAATAGGTCATTTTTTTAAGTAACTGGCCTAAGGTAGCATTTTGTTTTTTTAATGACGCGTCAAAGTTAGGTGATCTTATGTTTTCAACTACGACCAAAAGAAACTACGTTAATTTTAACTAATATAGCAACCTTTTTTTTGCTGTTTGTTACTGCGATCAATAGAAAGTTTATTTAAGACCAAGTTAGTGGAAAAATCACTGTAAAATTGAGAAATTTGTGGTCACAATACCTAATGAGATGATTTAAGGTGTCGATTTTTCTCATTTTCCTAAATTTGTCAGTTATAACTAAACTAACTGATATGGGTTTTTTATTGGGCTGGTACGACGCCCCCTCTCGCCCCGTGTCCGCTTGACATTGATTTTTGGACACGTCGTATTATGGTTGTAGCACGCATAGGTCGGCTCGACCAGGGAAAGCCAAGTTCTCACAGAATTCCTGCATAAAATAACAGCTCAATGCTGCTAGATTTTTTATGGTAAGTGTAGACCCTTTCACTTGATTCAAAGTATTTCATATTAGTCATACTTTGCATTATGATGACTTCGTAGATGTTTGTGAGCCACAGCATCTAAGTACCATCAGGTCGACTATATGCTCGTTTGTTACTCTTATTCAATAAAAAAGTGCCACGATTTCTTGACTATATAGTCCGCATCATTGACTAAAACGTTACTGTTGCTTCTATTTCTGCCACCAAGTTGCAATGCTCACATTAGTGTGTTCTGGTATGAAGGATCTGAAGGGAGAGCCAGCAAAATAACAGACTGTGAGGCTTTCCATCTTCGAGCTCAGAGGTGACAACGCATCTGTCAGTCTTATACTTGTTATTATTTATTAACCATAATAGTCCATTAGTGGGCTTTTACAAGAGTCCATTAGTGAGTGGTATTATCACTGTGTAGTGACAGTGTAAGAAAAGGGCCCTATCCTCTACGCGGCGTGTCAACACTATCCTTTTCGACGGCGGTGCTTCTCGTCTTACGGGCGATTCCTTAGTCGGCGTTACGGACGTATAGGCGTGACATAACGTACGGTCAGCCTCTCTCATCATAAACCGGGATAGTGTTACAATGTCCGGTTCGTCCGCACTTCCGTAGAGCTACACATAATCGCACCAACGCGACCTAAGTGAGGGCTAAGCTTACTCGTGACCTCCCTAGTTAGCATCGGATTTTGTAAGTATCCTTTACCGTCGACGTTCTGCATAGTACATACTATATTTTGCAACTTAATAGCGAACGAATTTAACTCCTGGGCGGTTTGACCCGGGCGCGGAAGGCGTTTCAAATCATCTAACGCACGATCAATAATCACTTCCGGGCGGCCGTAACACTGCTCCAGTGTCCGCATAATGTCTGCTGGATCCTGCGCGGTAAACAGCAGCGCCGATACTATCTCTCGAGCTTCATCACGTAAACAATTTATTAACCTTGCCATATGTTCCGTATTGGTAAATCCATACAGACGCGTGGACTCCCTCATCGCGGCTTTAAACGATAACCATTCCGCGGCCGAGCCGTTGAAAATAGGCAACTCCTGTGTCTGCTTCGCGGCGGCTGGTCTATGTATTATCATGCTTTCTAAGACTTCCGCTAATCTTTCTCTCACGGGGTGAGCGACCTACCTCTATCCCTATTACCCTCTAACCTACGCTGTGGTGCTGGCGACCTATGTACACCTACATTCTTGTAACACGGCGACGGTAATCTATGGTCCGCGTGGCGATGTGGCAATGGCGTTCTACGTATAGGCGATAGAGTGTGGCGTTGGACGCGCGACGGCGACGTAACCCGTACACGGCGATCCTCCTAGTTCATTTCTACGGCGACTCCATTGTCCCTCTGTATCGTATCTACGTGACGTGGTTGATCGTTATTCGCAACCGACTTCCCCTGGGCATCTTCAGCGTACACGTAACCGGTACCCCTATTCGACGGGGCCTGCTCTATCTCGATGCGGGGCGCGGGCTGAGACGGGCGGTGGGGCGGCTCCCACCGCACAGTCTCCACGTTCTCTAACCACCTATCAACGAGTCCTATTTTCCACTATATCATCCTCGTTCAAACTATCCCTATCCGTTTCTACTTGCAGTTGAGCGACGTCCCTAGCGTATTTCTTCTTGATAAGATCTCCCTCAATTTGCAATTGCTTCCTTCTAATTGCAGCTAGTTCCTCCGCGGTATTATACTCGATTTGTTTTAACTTTGCTATCGCGCTAGCTGTCGATCGGGCTGAACGGACTGAACGGACCGACGGGGCGCTACAGGCGCGACGGTACGCACTGTTAAACTAGTTTCTGTTATTTAAATGAAACTAATTTTACGGATTTATATCGCGTATATTAACTTATTTTACATTCCCGACGTTTCAAGCACTTTACAGAACCCATGGTCACGGGGGGGACTGAGGTGTATGACGTCCCAATGTCATAGTTAACCACGGCTACCTACAGATTAAAAATTATTAATTTTTGTTCCGATCTACGCAGTACGAACTTACAGTATCATGAAGTCTTGCAGTTGTATGCTTGGGTTGGGATTTAATTTTATTAATTATGGGATGCCAAGCAGATGGCAGCACCCAGCCATCTTCTCTATTGAAATTAGGATGTTTTTTGATTTCAATAGCCTCGCGAATCATCCTTGGAAGGAATCGGTGTTCTTTAGCGAGGATTTGTGGTCTATCAAATCTAATGTAGTGACGGGGGCGATCCTGTACATGTTCACAGACTGCAGACTTCCCGGAGCGTCTATTCTTCACATCAGCTATGTAACTGATGTGTCTGTGAACATGTACAGGATCGCCCCCGTCACTACATTAGATTTGATAGACCACAAATCCTCGCTAAAGAACACCGATTCCTTCCAAGGATGATTCGCGAGGCTATTGAAATCAAAAAACATCCTAATTTCAATAGAGAAGATGGCTGGGTGCTGCCATCTGCTTGGGATCCCATAATTAATAAAATTAAATCCCAACCCAAGCATACAACTGCAAGACTTCATGATACTGTAAGTTCGTACTGCGTAGATCGGAACAAAAATTAATAATTTTTAATCTGGAGGTAGCCGTGGTTAACTATGACATTGGGACGTCATACACCTCAGTCCCCCCCGTGACCATGGGTGCTGTAAAGTGCTTGAAACGTCGGGAATGTAAAATAAGTTAATATACGCGATAAAATCCGTAAAATTAGTTTCATTTAAATGTGTAGTGTTCGCGTAAATATAAGAAATCACTATAGTTTCTGTTACCCAAAGATTTTCTATAATCGCGGCGAGTATATCTGTACGCGGCGCGGATGTGCTAACCTCTCCCAAATAATCAGTCGTAGACACGGACATAGCGGGGTGCGGCGGCGCGGGCGTAGGCGCGGGCGCGGGCATAGATGCGGTCGCGAGCGGGGGCTGTGGCGCGGCGGAGGTCGCTTGTGTCAACGAAAGATAATCGGA
Source organism: Parnassius mnemosyne (assembly GCA_963668995.1). Taxonomy (NCBI): domain Eukaryota; kingdom Metazoa; phylum Arthropoda; class Insecta; order Lepidoptera; family Papilionidae; genus Parnassius; species Parnassius mnemosyne. Next base: position 1,687,100 of record CAVLGL010000093.1, on the reverse strand, counting down.
CGGGGATGCGGGCGCTTCTTCAAAAATCCGCATTCCTACCGGCGTTTCGTCATCGTTCCGTGTCTTCTGGGTTCTTGTCTTACGCATGATGTCCCACGTTGCGGCTTCCGATCGTCTTCAAAAAGACGCACGTATTGGTCGCCGTTCCCGCGGCAAGGGCGTTACCAGATGATCACAATTTGGCACCATTAGGGAGCAATCACCTGGTCGCGTAAACGCGGTTAAGAAACAAGAAATTGTCTGGAAACAGAAAACAGACGTATAATACTCGTATGTAGACGTAGACGTAATAAGAAACGGGGATGAAACGACCTTCTTTCTTCGTCGATGAACTTCTTTCTTCTTTCAAGATCTTCTATAATGATCTTCTTTCTTCGATAATAATCTTATTTCTTCTGTATGGTCTTCGAATCTTCCAGCTTCTTTCTTCTGGCTTCAATCCGGCGACGGTGGATCAAAACTTGTAAGGGACTGCAGTGGACTGTATGATTTTAACTGACTGACTAACTAATGTGTGCGACTGATGTTATATTTAAAGGTTGACTACACTTGAGACTGTTTAAGAAAAGGTGGTAAAGTAGACGATTATATATTCAGACTATTTACAGCTGTTTTCTCTAATTAACTATATAACTATATATACAGAGGGGAGTCTTCAATCTTCAATGGAGTATTAATAATTCTCTCTTGATTTCTCTTGAGGTTTCTTCTCTTGCTGTTGTCTTTAAGTGCCGCTTCCGAAATGAACCGCTCACAGACCGAAACGCCCTTCTTATATCTCGAAAAAGAGTGTCTCGGCATGTAAGTAGCGTCGTGAGGTATGCCGCGCGCTGAATCGTCGACGGCATCACGTGGTATTCGGGCGGTGGGCGGGGTGCGCGGGGCGCAACGGGGTATGAAGGGGCGACAGGGCGGTGGTTCCCCTCGCCGTCCGTAACAATAACATACAGGCAACGGAACAGAAAGATCTCTAAATGCATGTGGCGAGACTTACGCAACTTTAATTCTGCTCGTACTGAAGAAGTGATTAAGCGGAACCAGGGCTTCAAAGTCTATGCCAGAGATCTGTCTGCCAGAAAGTGCTAACTGTCGAAGCTGAAGACTGAATGAGGCAGCATCGTCTCCGATACACCTGAGATTTTGAGTGAGATTGAGAGGTTCTATGGGCAGCTATACACGTCGTTGGAGCCACCCGCAAGTGTGAATAACCATCCAAGAGCAAGTCTTATCCGACACTATTCCGATGATATCCCTGTCATCAGTCTGAGCGAGATTAGAATGGCTCTCCAGCACCTTAACAACGGCAAGGCCCCAGGCGAGGATGGAACTACCACGGATCTTCTGAAAGCGGGTGGATAACCGGCACTTAAAGTCCTTCAGAAGCTGTTTAATTCGGTCCTCCATGGTGGCACTACACCGCGTGGAGTAGAAGAGCGGTGGTCTTGTTCTTCAAAAAAGGTGACAATGTTCTCTTGAAGAACTACAGACCAATTTCCCTTCTGAGCCGCGTCTAAGTGCTGTTTTCGATAGTCATTACGAATCGTCTTCCTTCCCTAGACTCGACGACTTCCAGCCTCCCGAACAAGCCGGTTTCCAAAAAGGCTTTAGCACCATAGACACACCCACATACATATACCCTTCGGCAAATTAAACAGAAGACCGAAGAGTACAATCTGCCACTTTGTCTTGCGTATGTAAACTATAAGAAAGCCTTTGATTCCGTCGAAATTTGGGCTGTACCGCAGTCCCTCCAGCTGTGCCAAGTGGACTGTCGGTATATCGAAGTGCTAAAGTGTTTGTACAGTAGGGCAACGATGGCTATCCGAGTACAGAACCAGAGTCCGAAATCTATCTAACTGCAGAGAGGTGTAAGACAGGATGACGTAATATCCTCGAAACTCTTCACCACTGCATTGGAAGACGTTTTCAAGCTACTGGACTGGAAATGGTACGATATCAACATTAATGGCGAGAACATCACTCACCTTCGATTTGCCGATGATATAATTCTTATGGCAGAATCGCTGAAGGACCTAAGCACAATGCTCAATGACCTCAATAGTGTATCCCAGCCAAAGGTCTTAAGATGAACATGGACAAAACAAAAAAACATGTTAAACGTCCATGTCACACCTATGCCTGTAGTTGTTGGGAGCACTAAGATCGAAGTTGTTGACGAATATGTTTACCTGAGACAAATAGTCTGACTAGGTAAGTCCAACTTTGACCGAGAGGTTAATCGACGGATTCAACTCGGCTGGGCAGCGTTTGGTAGATTACGACATATCTTCTCGTTAGACGTACCTCAGAACCTCAAAACTAGTTTAAAGTACTCTACTGATAGACCTTTCCCTTAGATTTATTCATTGTGGGGATACCACGCTTGACAGTCAGGGTGATAACCGCAGTTTTATTTTCATTGTTTTGAGTTTGAGTTTTGTGTTTGAGTTTTATACAGGAAAATTTTGTTGCCTCTTATGTAAGACACCCACAAACATGTTATGCGGTAGTGGAAATTCTTGCGCCACTTCTACACGATAGACATATACAAACGAAACCAAAATACATTACATTCAAATATGTTACTCATCTATTGCACTCTGACGCAGTAGGGTAATGCCATGATTTAAGAAATTCGTAATTTGATCAATAATGTCTCTCAGTATTAACTTCACTTGCTGTAATTTAAATTAAAAATTTTGTAATTCTAAAATTTTGTTGACTTCAATATAAGTTATTAAGAATAACTCAAAAACTTAGTTGTATTGATCAAATTCATATGGGACCACACGAAATGTACCAGCTATTAAATAAAAAAATAATCATCGAAATCGGTTCACTCATTAAGAAGTTATGAGGTAACACACATAAAAGAACATACAGTCGAATTTAGTACCGTCTCCTTTATGGAAATCGGCAGAAAAAGCTTTTCTGTGGATGTCATTTTAGAGAAATGCTATAGCTATATTCAAACTGATTAGATTAGTAAAATAGTTCAATGTTTAACTCAATTGTTTTTTAGGACGCAAAGGTGACAAATACATAGACACCTCCATCTATCCTAAATTAATAATTAAATTGTATTGTCACCCCCGAGAACAAAGATGGAATGTCGCTACCATTAAAAATAGTCCCCAGTTCTCGTCGTTTCCTATACAAAACCGTTACCGCCACAGCCATGTGAGTTAGCAAACTCTGTTGTTTTTTTAATTTTAATCGTTATTAGGAAGCTGTTTTCGTTTCCCTCTGTTGTATCTTACGACACTCACAGAATGCTATGTGGTAGCGGATATTCTAATACACGGTAAATATACAAAACATATATACAATACAAAACATAGCAACATAATGATCTATTTCACGTTGCTAAAATAAAAAGTAAAGTTATAGCCTATTACGTCTCACTACTGGGCACAGGCACACCTTTTATTTCTGGGAGGGCCTTAGGACAAGGAAAATGTCTAAATTTTAAATGGCGTAATTATTCAGTTATGAAACATTTATGCTTTTTTAGGTCTTAGAACTTTAACAGCGATGTTTTGAAATTATGTCGTTTTCCAACTTTCACGTGGATGAAGATGTGAGCAAAATTCTTTTTTTTTAACTCTATTTGTTTATTTCTATATAAATTAAAACAAGTACACAAAACTCCAGACAGCAGTGCAGTAAAGGGAAGCAGTTGAAACAGACAAAGACGGATGAGTCTCTCGAGACTACCAAAACAAAAACTTCAAACAAAAAAAAACGCTTTATTTACACTTCATCCACACAAAGCAATCAATAGGTGGATTTTATTCTGTCAAAGTTCCAAAAACAGCTCTGTTTAAACACAAAAAGCATTGGCCGATCCCCAGACTGAACACTTTGCCTGGTAGGAGATCTCTTCTTTTCCTTTCACGGCCAAAGTGGTAGCCTATGAGAGGATTTGAACACACAACATGCAACCTTTGGAAACGTAAAATTTCAAACTTCCATCCGCTCTCGCAGGTTACTTGCCTTCTTCTTGACTCACATCAGACTACAGGCAATCACTGGTTATCGCACATTCTTCGACAACTAGACAGCACCATCGACCTCCGGTCTGAGCAGGAGCTCATGTTATGGCGTTATCGTGGCGCAACATACGAAATGCACCTAAGTCGGTATCATGCTATCAAAGTTCTCAAGTACTACGCTATATAGAGAACAGCTCTGTAAAGATACACGGAGCGTTGGCCGCTCCCCAGACAGAACACCTTGCCCGGTGGGAGATCTCCCCTTTTCCTTTCACGGTCAATGTTAAAACGGATATTCGTTCGTTTGTTAATTACAGACTATCTACTTGGTCTACCCCACTCGAGGACCGCGCTCTCACAGAATACCAGCGTACAATAGCAGATTACTGCTGCTGAGTTTCGTATGGAGAGTGTAGAGAACCAGAAACCCTTTCTACTGGAAACCAGGCATTCCATTTTAGTCTTCGAGGGTGGAAAAAAAACTGCATTTTGTTCTTAATCGAGATATATGTAGGTATCTCCCATCAAAATCTACGCATAATTACAGACTGTAACGTATAGCTTATATCTTCAGCTTTATTTTTAAAGTTGGTTGCGAATGTCCGCAGCCACTTGAATGATAGATTGTTATTTTTATTTTTTATTAATATGATAGGGTGACAAACGAGCACACAGTCCACCTGATGGTAAGTGGTTGCTGTGGCCCACAGACACCTACATTTATCCTCGTTTACGAATCAAAATGCAGATGCGTTTTCACCCGTGAGGACTAAGATGGAATGCCTCTTTTCCAGTAAAAAGGGTCTCCGGTTCTCTACACTCACCATACGAAACACAGCAGGATTAAGCTGCTATTTTACGCTGGTATTCTTTGAGAGCGTGGTCCTTCCCCGGTCGAGCCGACCCATTCGTGCTACAACTATACTAGTAATATAGCTGCAGCATGGCTCTACCACGTATATAACGTAATGTTAGTTCATTTTATATTAACAAACTTGAATATTCAAAAGAAACACTAAGTCATAATAATTTTATAATGCAGCAATAAGCAACTAAAATTCGAGCCAAATTGCGATCTAGCTTTCTGTACTTAAACAAAAGTTATGAGTATAATGGGAACTATTTTCTCAGTGCTTTTACGTCGCGTCGTTTGTGAAATGACTGCAATAATAGTTAATTTATTCTGTCATTACTGTTCCAAAGTAAGGGAAATGTTCATTAAGAAAATATTAAATATAGGTGTATTTTAGTGATAATTAAAAGTTTACCCCTAGCTTTTACAGTTCATATGGTGATAAATCACCCTGAAAATACCAGCAACTCCAGTGTCCCATTCTTTAATGTCTTATAAATGATTTTCGAGCGATTAGTAAGAATATCCAATACCGCATATTATCACAGATGGAAACTGAACTAAGAGATGAGCAGTAGCATCTTCGTGATAACAACAGAATAAAAATAAAAACTAAGGTAGCCAAACTACTTGCCAAGCAAGGTAATTCTTTATAAGGCAATCTATAAGGAAGCCTATATTCAACAGTAGATTGAAGTTGTTAAAATTTAATTTGCTTACTTCTGCGTAATGAAATAAAATTATGTGTCCTGCCAAGTTTGAAGAGCACCTCTCACCTTTTCTCAATTGCGTGCACTATGCCCATTACCACCACACCCATCATCATCATCATCATAACAGCCCATCACAAGTCCACTGCTGAACATAGGCGGCTCCCAAGGAATGCCACCTGAGTCCATCGACTTCCTGTATGTCTTACCAGGTCGTCACTCTATCTTGTGGGGGTCACCCTACACTTCGTCTACCAGGCTGCCACTCGAGAACATTTTTTCACCATCGGTTATTGGATCTTCGAGCTATATGGCCGGCTCACTGCCACTTCAGCTTACTAATCCGTTGGGCTATGTCGGTCACTCTGGTTCTACTGCGGATATCCTCATTTCTAAGTTTATCACGCAGAGAAACTCCGAGCATAGCCCTCTGCATAGCTCGCTGAGCGACTTTGAGCTTCCTCATACGGCCAGCAGTGAAGGACCACGTCTCAGATCCATAAGTCATCACTGGCAACACGCACTGGTTGTAAAATTCCTTTTTTAAGGTTTTGAGGTATACCTGACGAGAAGATGTGTCGTAGTTTCCCGAACGCTGCCCAGCCGAGTTGAATCCGTCGATTGACTTCTCGGTCAAAGTTGGACTTACCTAGTCGAACTATTGTCCCAAGTAAACATACTCGTCAAAAACTTCGAGCTTAGTGCTCCCTACAACTACCGGCATAGGTGTGACATGGACGTTAAACATGATTTTTGTTTTGTCCATATTCATCTTAAGACCTATCCGTTGGGAGACACTTTTGAGGCCATGGAGCATAGTGCTAAGGTTCTCCAGCGATTCTGCTATAAGGTCTATATCGTCGGCAAATCGCAGGTGAGTGATGTACTCGCCATTTATTTTAATACCGTATCCTTTCCAGTCCAGTAGCTTGAAAACGTCTTCCAATGCACCAGTAACAAGTTTCGGAGATATAACGTCACCCTTTCTTACCCCTCTCTGCAGTTGGATAGGTTTCGTACTCTGGTTCCGTACTAGGATTGCCATCGTAGACTCACTGTACAAACACTTCAGAACGTCGATATACCGACAGTCAACCACTGAAGGGACTGTAGCTCCGCCCAAATTTTATCGGAATGTTGCAGATTTTACTGTTTTGTGGCAGATTGTACTCATCGGTCTTCGTTACAATTTGCCGAAGGGTATGTACGTGATCTATGGTACTAAAGCCTTTTCGGAAACCAGCTTGTTCAGAAGGCTGGGTGTCATCGAGTGCGTGCGAGACCATTTGTAATGACTCTCTAAAACAGCACGTAGAGGCGGCTCAGTAGGAAAATTGGTCTGTAGTTCTTCAAGAAAGCGTTGTCGGCTTTTTAGAAGAACGAGGCCACCGCACTTCTACTCCGGTGTAGTGCCACCATGGAGGACGAAATTAAAGAGCTTCTGACGGACTTCAAGGACCGGTTTTCCACCCGCTTTCAGAAGCTCCGCTGTATTCCAGCCTCTTCATCCCATACCTCACCATCTTGTAATCTCATCCGGGGACTTGCTGGTTTTAAGGATCTGGAAAGCCATTCTAATCACACTCAGACTGAAGTCCGGAATATCATCAGATATGCTCTTGGATTGTTACTTACACTTGCGCGTGGCTCCAACAATGATGTGTACAGCTGCCCATAGAACCTTAGATTGTTACTCAGAACCTCAGGTGTCCCGGAAATTATACTGCATATTCTACTAAGTCAACGCTCATCTGATGGTAAGTGATGATGTAGCCTAAGATGGTGAAGCGCACTGACTTAACAAAAGCCTATTCGCTCTTGCCTTGAAGACACACTGTAATCGGATGGAAAGACAGATGCTGGCAACATATTTCACTTCTTTGCGGTACGCCTGATGAACAACGTGGAAAACCGTTTGGTTTGAATGCGTGGTAAGTCAACAACGAAAGGGTGAAGACTGGCCGAAAGTCAGGTTATCCGGTGGTGGAAGGGAGAGGGAGGAATTAAAGTATGCAATTCATGTTCACACTCTCCGAAATGCATCCTGTTGAAAACCGAAAGGCTGGCTACTTTGCGCCTGTGTTCGAGGCTGGTAAGATTGATTTTAACCGAATTCGGGTCACCAATAAGCCTTTTAGCACGCCTTTCCATTAAATCCGAAACTGCTAAGTGGCATTTTGCAGCACCAGCCTATATATGGCAGCAATACTCTATGCACGACCGGACTTGCGCTTTAAATAAAGTAAGCAGCTGTCCCGTCACGAAGTATCGCCGCACCTTTGCAAGGACTCTCAGCTTCCTTGCAGTTGCTTTGGCCTTGGACTTAGTGGACCACCCGAAGTTTAAATTTGAGGATATCTTAAACCCTAACAACTGAAGGTGGTAGGTATATTCCAGTGATACATTTCGGAAAGAAGGAGCCAAGGTAAGCAGGCTCTTTTTTGCAGTGAGGAGACACGCTTGTGTTTTGGAGGCGTTGAATTTCACAAGATTGGCATAGCCCCATTCGGCGACTGCCTGTTGTGTGAGATTCACACGTTCTACCATAGCTTCTCTTTTGGACTAGATTTGATCCCGATTGGCTAAATATGGTTATGTCATTTTGGCCTCCCTGATATCCCTCCATTCAGATAGTGTAGAAAGTGTCCAAAAAAAGAACATTTAAATAATTTGGCTACAAATGTGGTCTTCCTCGCAGTCTAATTAGTAATAGTGAAAGACTCGAGAAATTTAAAGTGACCTCATTACTTATTCACCGTAAGGAATACTGTGGCGGATTGGGATTATTTTATTAGATATAGTGGACTGTATTGATATTCTAAATCCCCTGAAACGTTCAGTTACCGCAGTCACAAAATCACACCAAAAAACAGCAATAAACTACTCACGGTCTTACTAGCCAGCCTCCTAAGATCAGCAAACGTTGACAGCTCCTGGTAGCTTCTTCTACACGGTAGAATACACTAGCAATTAGATTGTACACGGTACACTCTGGAGTAGTCCCTTTTTAAAGTTTTTGGAGAGATGTTCACATCACGAACACAAAGAGAATGTGTGTGTCTTGTCTCGCCTCCTACCCTCCTCTTCTCTTTTTTTTAACTCCACAGATTATTACAACGCATATTACGTCGCAATGTTGCCACTAGGTGTGACCGGCGCTCCGATCGTAGCAGATCATTGTGCCTCGGTATAAATTTTGTGAGTTGCGGTTTATTACTGAACACACCCCCCACCGAAACCATCTTGATGGTTTCTCCTAACTATATGAAAAAGATATTAGAGAAAATATTATAACTTAAGCTACGGAACATGCAAAATAACGCTGAGACACAGAATGTCCTCAACGAGAAAAAAAATATTAATACACGTAAAAACTAATTTGAATAAGGTAGAGGACTCAGTTTATTAACTGGTCTCTGTAGAGTACTCTTTTGAGTGCGAAGCGTAACACAACGAACAATCCCATCTGGACCGGGGTGAAGAGCCTCAATTCTACCCAAAGGCCAATCGCACGGCGGTACATTATCAGTTTTTATGATTACGAGATCACCTATTTTTATATTAGATCTATCCGAATGCCACTTTGCTTTCTGTTGCAGCGTATTTAGATATTCGTGACTCCATCTACGCCAAAACATTTGTGAACATTTTTGATTATATTGCCAACGTGATAATCGATTTATTGTTATATCCTCTACATTATACTCAGGTACTGCTGTTAACCCTTTTCCAATTAGAAAGTGTCCCGCAGTCAAAACGTTGAACTCATCAGGATTATCACTAGCTGGTAACGGACAAAGCGGCCGCGAGTTGAGAATCGCTTCTACTTTACAAAACACTGTTGTGAGTTCCTCGAACGTCAAACTTTTTTCTCCTACGGCTCGCGTTAATAGATACTTGGCGGATTTAATTCCAGCTTCCCAGAGCCCACCCATATGTGGTGCACCAGGGGGATTAAATCTCCATATAATTTGTCGTTTTGAGCAACCCTCTAATATATTGTTTTTTTGTTCGAGCATAAATCTTTGTACTTCGGTTAAATGCTTACTAGCAGCTATGAAATTAGTTCCGCAATCCGAATAAAGGAAGGAGCACACACCGCGTCGCGCTACAAATCTGTCTAAACACGCGAGGAAACAGTCCGATGACAACGACGATAAGACTTCAAGGTGTACAGCTTTTGTCGAATAACAAATAAATAATGCTAAATATGACCGTTCAACCCTAGCATTTCGTCGTAAACTTTCTTTTGTAAAGAACGGACCACCGAGGTCCACCCCTACATGCTCAAAAACAGTACAAGGTATCAATCGGGCTGCTGGCAAAGGTGCCATCTCAGGCTGTAAGAGCACTGGGTTGTGTTTAAAACAAATTTTGCATTTGGACAAAACTGACCGAATAATGCGACGGGATGCTAAAATCCAAAAATTTTGATTAATAATGTTTTGTAAGGTGCGTGGACCTACGTGTAAATATTTTTTATGTAAATATTCAATAAGTAACAAGGTAAATCTACTATTTTTAGGTAATAAACGAGGATGCTTCGCGTTATAAGGTAACGCTGAATAATTTATTCGACCCCCCACCCTGAGGTATCCGCGTTCGTCAATAAATGGAGATAATTTTCTCAACGACGGAACGTACTTTGTGCCCTTTGACAATCTATTTATTTCATTTGCGAAGTATGCACTTTGTACTAATTTAATTAAAACATCTTGGGCAGTATTTAATTCGTTAGTCGTCAGTATTGATTGCTTCGAGTGACCGGATTTGAGTCGGAACCATCTCAATATTCGAGCAAACGTACGTTGCAGTTTATAATAAGAAGAGAAATTGGAAAAGATTCGGTCACAGAACTCTAACTTAGTCTCCTCTATCGAATTATTTTCATTTGTGATTAAATTGAAGGAGCCTAATGTATGATTTAATTTCATTTCGGGTGTATTACTTTCATGTTGGTTGATAAATGTTCTCACTGGCCACTGCGAATAGTCGTCGTACAACCAAGATGGGCCCTTCAACCACTGCTCACTGCACTCCACGAGCTGTGACGGAGACGCTCCGCGCGAGCATATGTCTGCCATATTGCACTCACTACTCACGTGACGCCAACAGTGTGGAGGTAACACTTCACATACCTGAGTAACACGGTTACTAACAAACGGCTTTAATTTGTAAGCTTCTGTCTGAAGCCACGTCAACACGATAGTCGAATCGGTTAACGCAGTAATACGAGTAATTTTTATACGAGTTAAAATGTCACGGACATATCTAATTAATTTGCTTAACAAAACTGACGCCATTAGTTCCAACCTCGGGATAGTTAATGGTTTGACGGGGGCTACTTTAGATTTTGCTGTCACCAGGCGTACTTTAGTTTGACCTCTATCGTTACGACTGATCACATACACACAACTAGCATAACCGCGAGAGCTTGCATCGCAAAAGGCGACCAATTCACATTCGGTCTGTTCTGGTAGCAGCATATGTCTATCTATCTTGATTGCCGTTAGTCGCGGGAGATCATCAACGTAATTAAGCCAGCGCTTAGTTACGTCAGTTGGCAGCTGCTCATCCCATCCTATGCCCAGCTTCCATAAATCTTGCATTATCTCTTTCGCGATGAAAATGCACGGTGAAATAAAACCCACGGGGTCGTAAATAGAAGCTAATAATTTTAAAACAGAACGTTTAGTTGTTACTTTATCAGTCTTATCTACTGTGAAATAAAAACAGTCAGTCAAAGGGAACCATTTCAGACCTAGCACTTTGACTGAATATTCGTTACCATCTTTCATAAATGTAACAGGACACTCTCGGTTTTCTAACGGAACGCGTTGTAAAACTTTTGCACTATTACTCGCCCAGCTTTTGAGTATAAAGCCACCGGAATTAAACATCTCTAAAAGTTCATCTTGTAACCGAGATATCTGTGACAATGAACTACAAGAATATAGAATGTCATCCATGTACACGCCCTCGCGCACAACCTTTGCAGCGAGTGGGAAACGTTCTTCCTCGTCATAGGCTAACTGTAAGAGGGTGCGGATAGCTAAGAACGGTGAGCAACTTAAGCCGTAAGTGACAGTTTTTAATTCATAAACGTCAATGGCATCGTTAGGCGAATGACGATACAAAATATGTTGATAACATCTATCTGACTGATTCAGTTTAATTGCCCGATACATTTTGCATACGTCACAAATCAAACAATATTCAAACAACCTAAAATTCAATATTATAGCCCCAATATCTCGATACAGATTAGGCCCGGTCAATAGAATATCATTAAGCGAAACGTTCGTGGACGTTTTAGCCGAGGCATCGAATACCACACGCAAAGGAGTAGTGGAACTACTGGGCTTAAGTATACTGTGATGAGGTATCACATATTTGCTTGGGGTGTCCCCCGAATAAAGCTCCATGTGCCCTAGATTTTCATATTCGCACATGAACTCTGAATAGGCTTGTCGTAATACAGGTGAACGATTCAACTTGCGCTCGGTGAACAAGAGTCGCCGCTCGGCTGCCGCTCGTGACGCGCCCAACGGAGGCGGGTCTGGTATGAATGGTAACAGCACTGAATAGGTACCATCCTCAGTACGACTATAACGAGCCACGAAAATGTCTTCCGCTAATTGTTCCAAAGGATTAATCGAGGGTTTGCTTGGCAATTCTTCGATTTCCCAAAACTTACGCAACGTTTGATCTAAAGACTCTTGTTCATCAAATGAGACTGATAAATTATAATTTTTTAAATTGTCCTTATCATTGCTATAAAGTTTACCACTTACAACAAACCCGAAAGCGGTATCGATCACGCTTGGTATATCCGATGAAATAATATAAGGTTTATCCTTAATTAGTTCCGAAACTATATCATTGCCCAATAGTATATCGATACGCGAACGCTTATAAAATAATGGATCAGCTAAATTAAAATTCTTATATTTATTAATAACGTCCGAGTGGAATCGAACGTTAGGCATATCAGCAGATACCTTAGTCACTACGACCATGTTCAGTGTAAAACTAGGTAGGTCAGTGTGTAGGGACCTTAATGTGCATGTAATCATGCCGTGATTTTTTACAGCCTCTCCACCGAGACCATAAATATTAAACGAACACTTCTTTCGAGGTAAGCCCAAACGTTGAGCACACTCAGTTGTAATAAATGAGCTCTGAGCTCCAGAGTCAATAACTGCACGGCAGTATTGAAGCTGGCCGCTACTATCAATTACTAACACGCGCGCCGTTCCCAATACAACACCGTAACCCGAGTGAGCGTTATTGGAATGAAGCGTATCTATCGTATAACGCTCTGAGTCACTCATAGCCTGAGACGAGACGAGTGCTTGTTGCACTTGCGAGTCAGAGCACAATGGACGGGTGGATGTTGGCACGAGCGTGTCGCTCACTGGCTCCCTATGCAATAGATAATGATGTAGTGACGCACATACACCACAAGACATCTCACTTTTACAAGTTGAGGTATCATGATTTCCTTTTAGGCAATTATGACACAATTTTAAGGTATTGACACGGTCAATCCTTTTATCTACGGTCAATTTACGAAATTGATCGCACCTATAAATCATGTGATTTTGATTGCAATGCGCGCAAATTATTTTTTTATTTTTATTATAATTTGACACATTAGTATTTAAAACTGTCTTTGAATAACTTTTGTAGTGGTTATTATTGTTGCCTTTGTAATTGTTACATATAGACTTATTTCTTGATTGTAACGACATCGTACTATTCGATGAATGTTCGAGTACTTTAACTTGTTTATTTACAAAACTAATTAATTCCGAAAAAGATGGAAGTGAATTTTGATCCCGATTTTCTTCAAAAAGCCTCCTAGTATGCGCATCCAACCCACGTAAGGCTAAATGACAAAATAAATAGTCATGTAAATTTTTAATTTTTAATGCCTCGATGGCTTTAAAAGAGTGATCGAATGTTTCGATAAATAAAGTAAGATTTGCGGTAGTATCTTTATTTAACGGCGTAAAGTTTATCATTTTGTCGATGTACCTACCCACGAGTATTCGATCATCTTGATATTTATTACATAAACTTTGCCATACGACAGTATAATTAGCGGCTGTTATGGGCAATTTTTTAACAATGTTTAATGCCGAACCTTTAACACATGAAAGCAAATAGTGAAACTTATCTATTTCATCGAAATCTCGATTGTGGACAAGTGATACAAATGTATCGTAGAATGTGGTCCACTTCTCAATATCACCATCGAATTCAAATAAACGTAATTTAGGTAATGACGGCCTTACATCACTCCTATCTTTCCTACTGAGGGATGCCTGCTCGTCCGGTTTTAATCTTAAATATTGCAACCGACATGCCTTATAAAGTTCATCAAATGTATCTAATTCTCGCGTTGACAATCTTGTCTCCGGTTTTAATGATATATCTATTTCAATAATATTTAACACTGTTTCTTCAAACTTTGAGCGGACACTTTCCAATTCGGAATAATCGGCTAAGAAATTCTGAATTTGTGTGGGATCATTTATTTGGGATCTCGCGATATCGAAAACCTTTTGTAATTTAGCAAATAGGTATTCCTTTTTAAAAATAAGTGTTTGCCTTTTTATTTGTAATTTATCCGACATTATGAACAAATTACAAAATTAATACTTTATAAACGCACCGCGAGCAATGGACATCCAGGTAAAAAAGAGGCAAATTAAATAAGGGATATTAAATTAATTAAATGCGTAGTTTTACTCAAATATATGACGTCCACGGGACGCGAATTAAGGGTAGAAAATTATTATTCGAAGATCACTAATTCGAATATATGCGGCTCGAAGGCCAGAAATTGTGGCGGATTGGGATTATTTTATTAGATATAGTGGACTGTATTGATATTCTAAATCCCCTGAAACGTTCAGTTACCGCAGTCACAAAATCACACCAAAAAACAGCAATAAACTACTCACGGTCTTACTAGCCAGCCTCCTAAGATCAGCAAACGTTGACAGCTCCTGGTAGCTTCTTCTACACGGTAGAATACACTAGCAATTAGATTGTACACGGTACACTCTGGAGTAGTCCCTTTTTAAAGTTTTTGGAGAGATGTTCACATCACGAACACAAAGAGAATGTGTGTGTCTTGTCTCGCCTCCTACCCTCCTCTTCTCTTTTTTTTAACTCCACAGATTATTACAACGCATATTACGTCGCAATGTTGCCACTAGGTGTGACCGGCGCTCCGATCGTAGCAGATCATTGTGCCTCGGTATAAATTTTGTGAGTTGCGGTTTATTACTGAACAAATACAACCTTACATATTTACATAAAATTCTCCATAAAAAGATCGATTCCGATTACCTCTTAAGTAAATTAAACTTAACTACAAAGCGCAATCCTCGAATTCCTAGCAATACATTTTACCTGCAGACTTATAAGAGTTAGGGTCCGTTCACACAGACCGGCTCGGAGAGGAGAGCAGATTTTTATCACGTTGGAAACAGTGTTTTGAGTGATTGTAGTAAAGTTTATTTTTGCATTTGCACCTTTTTTGTCATTAAAAATGCCTGAACGCGCTTCGTGTGAAGTAATAAAAGGAGCCGACCGGCTCCGCTTGCGTGCTCTTTCTCGCTCGCGCAGCCGATCGGCTCTGATTGCGTGCTCTTTCTCGCTTGCGCAGCCT
Source organism: Parnassius mnemosyne (assembly GCA_963668995.1). NCBI lineage: Eukaryota > Metazoa > Arthropoda > Insecta > Lepidoptera > Papilionidae > Parnassius > Parnassius mnemosyne. The sequence continues at coordinate 1,671,857 of CAVLGL010000093.1, read as the reverse complement.
GTCGGCTCCGATTGCGTGCTCTTTCTCGCTCGCGCAGCCGATGGGCTCCGATTGCGTGCTCTTTCTCTATCGCGTAGCCGATCGGCTCCGATTGCGTGCCCGCTACGGCCGCGCCGACCGCCATTTTGATAGCAACATTTGAACGTAATAGTTGTGCGTACTTGTACGAAAAGATGAATGATGAAAAATTAATAATACTCGTGTCAAAATATGAGTGTTTATTTGACATAACCAAGCCATCATATAGCGATCGGATAATGAAAGACAATGCATGGGAGGAAATTAGCAAATGTCTCGGAATAAGTGGTAAGTAAGGTTTTCATTGTTTTACACCTACCCCCAGATACTCAAACGAATTTTAAAGCAAGGGCTTCTTAAACTCGTGCTGCGACGTGTTAGATTCAAAGTCAAAATAGGAATAACATGAGTTTAAATGCGCCCTTACTTTAAAAACTCGTTTGAGTATCTGATCGTTAGAATATACTTATGTAGTAGACAATTTTTATTAAATATAACTTAAGAAACTCGCGTAGCCACTTGATCTTGCCAATCTAAAGCACCACTTGATGAAAAATAATCCTTAAATTTATTCCTTGTGGTTAGAACTGCGTCGCTATTAGAACTGTTTTCATTATTATTGTCTGTTATTGCTGTTAATAAATTTATATTGCTGTGAAATTCATTCTCTTGTCCTGGCGTCCGATTTTCTATTAAAAAATTATGTAAACATGTAGTTGCTAATATAATTAAATCACAGTACTTCGGCTGAATTTTCATTCGTTTTTGATAAATTTCAAATCTTTGAGTTAGCATTCCAAATGCACATTCTACGACTTTTCTTGCCCTGCTTAAACGCAGATTAAATACTTTTTTTGATAATTCTGTTCTTGCTTGTTCTCTTGGATACGGCCGCAATATATTATTGCTCAAAGGAAATGCCTCGTCTCCTATAAAAACATGTGGTAAGCTTTCAGTGGTACTAGGTAGAGGTTTATTTGGGGGCAGCTTTAACTTATTGGTGTTGAGTTTTTTCCAAAATTTTGAATTCTGTAAAATTCCGCCGTCGCTATTTTTACCATATGATCCGACATCAACAATTAAAAAACTGTATTTCGCGTCGACCACAGCTAGTAACACTGTACTGAAAAAGTTTTTATAATTATAGTATAAGCTTCCACTATTATCTGGTGCCTGTATATTGACATGCTTTCCGTCTATAGCGCCCAAACAGTTAGGAAAATTCCAAATATTAAAGAAATCACGTGAAACCTTTTCCCACATTTCTTCATCTGGCATCTGCATAACTATGGGCATCAAAACATCACAAATTACTCTGATTGTCTCATGAATAATTGAATGAACTGTAGAAATTCCCATTCGAAAATTAAATGACAAGTTTTTGAAACTGCAACCAGTGATGAGGAATCTGTAAAAATAAAACAAACACACAAAATAGAAATATAAGACTGCCGTACCAAAACGAACTATAAAATAAAAAAGAGTTATGTTATTAATTTTTCATTTCTGTTCTTTCCAGTGACGCAGTGCCAGGATCGTTGGAAGAAACTGCGAGATAACTTCAGAAAAGCCTATTATAACCGAAAAGGCAAGAGTGGCGATGGTGCAACTACGTCCAAATTGATAAAATTTGAAAAAGAACTTTCTTTTTTAATACCATTTTTTCGCAATCGAAACCAAATATCTAATGTAACATTATCATCGGATGATTCAGAGCCTGGCACACCAATACCACCACCATCGACATCATCTAAACGTTCTGACCATTCTGAAGTTGAATCGCTTGCAAGTACTTCTGGCTCGAAAAAGAGACCACGCTTAAGCAAAGATGTTGCTACGGTTTTCGAAGAGTATCTTGAAGAAAAAAGAAATACTACACCCCGTGACAAGGCATTACGTAATTTTTTTTTGTCTATGTCAGATACAGTGGAAACATTCCCAAAAGAAGTCCAAGCACGAATTAAAAGGCGCGTGTTTAACATTGTTAATGAAGCTGAATTAAGTCTGTATGAAAATAGTACAGATTTGAATTATTCTTTGTCTATAAATTCACCGCCATCGACTAATCAATCTACTTACCTAGTGTCAAACGAAACCTATATTCCTCAAAACTATCCAGATCAGACTACTTACGGGTACAATACCAGCACACAAAATACAAAATAATAAACAATCAAAAACAATAATAATTATAATAATAATAATTAAACACACACAAATCTGTACTATTTAATTACATTTCATTAACGTAAATAATGCTTAATAAATGGAGGGCTGTGATTTTGTGATCTATTTAGATGTTTGTGTTATTTAACATGATTAGTATAAGTAATTTACATTTCATTAACGTAAACAATGCTTAATAAATGGAGGGCTGTGATTTTGTGATCTAAATAACATGATTAGTATAAATAATTGTTTTTTATTTACCTTAAAGTTACCGTTAACCTTTCTTCGGCTGTAATGGTGCAACGATAATTTGTAGTCTTTTTTGTTATATGTACTCTTAACAAATCTGTCAATTTCAAAAATTGCCAATATTCCATACGATAATACTCATAAAATTTTAGGCTATCTCTCTTCAATTCCTCGAAAATGGTGTGAAACTCCCCATGGATTAGTCTGTTTTTCCAAATATGTTTTACCCATATTTGTTTCCGCTTGCGCTTACGTTTCCTATGTTCTATTTCAAGTAATCTTGCTAACAAATATATTTCTTCGTCGGAGCTATCTAAATCCATGTTTCGAAAAGCACACGTTAACACACCGAAAACAAAACTTAGACTGCGCGGAATACTGGCACTGCCTTTGTAGTGTATCCACCCGACTCCGAGCGCATCCGACCGGCTCCGAGCACATCCAACCGCACCCGCTTTCAGATCTCTTCCAGCCGGTCGATGTGAAATAGTTGGCGGCTCCGCTCCGGCCAATTCCAAGCGTATACGACCCGGTCTGTGTGAAAAGAAAAAAGCAGGCCGATGCTCTCCGAGCCGGTCTGTGTGAACGGACCCTTATACTTCCTTTTATATCTCGATAATAAGAATGTGTCGACTTTACAACGAGATATCCATGAAAAGCTCCAGTTTGGATGTTTTTGACCGAAGATGCAGGATATTCAAAAGAGAATAACATGAGTAAAATAGCATACAATTATGCACACTCATTCCCATATCATATAGATTTAAATTTGTTATTTTTTGTTAATTTTAATGTTTTGTATTACGATCTCCCCTGTAGTTAATACAAAAATGATGTGTCGAAATATTTAATATTATAAAAAAACAAAACGCCCCTTATGTAAGATAAGATAATCGTAAAAAAGATAGATTGTAGTTACAAAATGGTGTCAGCATAGTGCTATAAAAGAGGTTGCCATATTAGTAAAACAAATACGAGTGATTAAAAATCAATTCGAAAGCAATACGCGTATACGTTTACAATGCAGCGTCCGCGTCGAAATGATCCATCTCGTTTTTGTTAGATGTAGAGCGCATCTCGATAAATGGATAGCATCTCTAGCGCGCCTACAACACGAAAATAATTAACTCGAGTCTCCGGCTAACATCGAGTCGAACATCGGCTACTCCCATACTGATTACTACCAACCAGGGTTGTCATATTTAGAATATGAAAACCCTGGTCGGTAGTAATCAGTTTATAGTCTTTAAACGCATTATAAAGAATACTGGTTGTTTATTCGAGACACAATAATGGTACAATGATTTTCTAAAAATGTATGACAGTGTATTTGTATGTTAAACAGTAATTTAAAAGGCTTGTTTTTATATTTATAAATATAATTCATATTAAGAAGTCTATATTTGAATTGTTATTTAATTTAGGAAATTGACATTATTCAGTTACATAATTTCACTTCGTTAATTCCTTAAAATATCAGTGAAAGTTTTGTTTTGTAATAGTAATACTTAAATAGAAAATATTTCAAATATTGGTAAATCCAATTGGGCATAATTTTAGCGCATTAAAAAAATACGTATAAAATGATAATACGGAATTTTTAAAGTAGTTTCAATACACTTCGACAGCACTATCGGCTTCAACACCCTCGAAAACCATGAAAATGACACCCATGATGAAAAAGTTAATACTTATTGCAGCCGCCATCTTGGATTTCCATTTCGACAGCACTATCAGCTTCAACACCCTCGAAAACCATGAAAATGACACCCAAGATGAAAAAATTGGTACTTACTTCAGCCGCCATCTTGAATTTACATTTCGACAGCACTATCGGCTTCAACACCCTCGAAAACTATGAAAATGACACCCATGATAAAAAAATTGATACCTATTGCAGCCGCCACCTTGGATTTACATTTCGACAGCACTATCGGCTTCAACACTCTCGAAAACTATGAAAATGACACCCATGATGAAAAAATTGGTACCTAATTCTGCAGCCATCTTGGATTTACATTTCAACAGCACTATAGGCTTCAACACCCTAGAAAACTATGAAAATGACACCCATGATGAAAAAATTGGTACTTACTTCAGCCGCCATCTTGGATTTACATTTCGACAGCACTATCGGCTTCAACACTCTCGAAAACTATGAAAATGACACCCATGATAAAAAAATTGATACCTATTGCAGCCGCCACCTTGGATTTACATTTCGACAGCACTATCGGCTTCAACACTCTCGAAAACTATGAAAATGACACCCATGATGAAAAAATTGGTACCTAATTCTGCAGCCATCTTGGATTTACATTTCAACAGCACTATAGGCTTCAACACCCTAGAAAACTATGAAAATGACACCCATGATGAAAAAATTGGTACCTAATTCAGCCGCCATCTTGGATTTACATTTCGAAAGCACAATCGGCTTCAACACTCTCGAAAACTATGAAAATGACACCCATGATGAAAAAATTGATATCTATTGCAGCCGCCATCTTGGATTTACATTTCGACAGCACTATCGGCTTCAACACCCTCAAAAACCATGAAAATGATACCCGTGATGAAAAAATTTATACATATTGGGGCCGCCATCTTGGGTTTACATTTCGACAGCACTATAGGCTTCAACAGCCTCGAAAACTATAAAAATGACACCCATGATGAAAAAATTGGTACCTAATTCAGCCGCCATCTTGGATTTACATTTCGACAGAACTATCGGCTTCAACACCCCCGTAAACTATGAAAATGACACCCATGATAAAAAAATTGATACCTATTGCAGCCGCCACCTTGGATTTACATTTCGACAGCACTATCGGCTTCAACACTCTCGAAAACTATGAAAATGACACCAATGATGAAAAAATTGGTACCTAATTCTGCAGCCATCTTGGATTTACATTTCGACAGCACTATCGGCTTTAACACTCTCGAAAACTATGAAAATGACACCCATGATGAAAAAATTAATATCTATTGCAGCCGCCATCTTGGATTTACATTTCGACAGCACTATCGGCTTCAACACTCTCCAAAACCATGAAAATGACACCCATGATGAAAAAATTGATACATATTGCGGCCGCTATCTTGGATTTACATTTCGACAGCACTATAGGCTTCAACACCCTCGAAAACTATGAAAATGACACCCATGATGAAAAAATTTGTACCTAATTTAGCCGCCATTTTGGATTTACATTTCGACAGCACTATCGGCTTCAACACCCTCAAAAACCATGAAAATGACACCCGTGATAAAAAAAATCGATACCTATTGCAGCCGCCACCTTGGATTTACATTTCGACAGAACTATCGGCTTCAACACCCCCGAAAACTATGAAAATGACACCCATGATAAAAAAATTGATACCTATTGCAGCCGCCACCTTGGATTTACATTTCGACAGCACTATCGGCTTCAACACTCTCGAAAACTATGAAAATGACACCAATGATGAAAAAATTGGTACCTAATTCTGCAGCCATCTTGGATTTACATTTCGACAGCACTATCGGCTTCAACACCCTCAAAAACCATGAAAATGACACCCGTGATAAAAAAATTGATACCTATTGCAGCCGCCACCTTGGATTTACATTTCGACATTACTATCGGCTTCAACACTCTCGAAAACTATGAAAATGACACCCATGATGAAAAACATGATATCTATTGCAGCTGCCATCTTGGATTTACATTTTGACAGCACTATCGGCTTCAACACCCTCGAAAACCATGAAAATGACACCCATGATGAAAAAATTGATACATATTGCGGCCGCCATCTTGGATTTACATTTCGACAGCACTATAGGCTTGAACAGCCTCGAAAACTATGAAAATGACACCCATGATGAAAAAATTGGTACCTAATTCAGCCGCCATCTTGGATTTACATTTCGACAGCACTATCGGCTTCAACACCCTCGAAAACTATGAAAATGACACCCATGATGAAAAAATTGATACATATTGCGGCCGCCATCTTGGATTTACATTTCGACAACCCTATCGGTTTCAACACCCTCGAAAACCATGAAAATGTCCCCCATGACAAAAAAAAAATTTATACTACTTACTTTAGTACGTACTACTATTATTTATTCTGTGCTTTTAAAATATTGTAATTAAAAAATCTCTTATTTTTAATTTAGAAATTTGGTTACCTATTCGAATATTGTGTATTTGTACAGCGATCTTTTTGAGCCGCTGCAAACAACCGAAACAATGTCCACTCACGACGGCGACTGAAGCTGAACTAAACTACTCTGTGGCTGTAGCTCTCCATTTACAGAAATAATTTACATACAAGGCAACCAAATCAACATAAATTTCGCCATTTTGGAGCCGAAAAAAAATAATTATAGCTAAACAAAACAATATTACTCTATCATTTACATTCAGTGGCTTCCCACATGATAGATGAAGAGATTAAAAAATAGATTGAGTTAAACAATTGATATTTTCAAAAGTTATTGTGTTGACAAGCTTTGGGGACATGATAAATCCACACCATAAGCCACTAAAACCCCTTTTTTATTTAAAAATAGCAATTAATTAATTTAAAAAAAATATTAATAAGTTCAACAATCATTTATCTTTCTAACAAAGTGCTTTTTATATCATTTATATGTATAATATGATTGCTAGATACGATTTTATTCGATAAAAACTTGGAATCTTAATTTTTAGGCGATAGTAGAACATACCTTGCGCTTTCGCTTAAGGTATGCAATAATAATCTGGCACAAAAGTGTACAATAAATACATATATATACAAATAAATAAAATTGAAGTGTCTGTTTGTAATGTCGAAAATTACAGTTTTTTACTAAATGCAGATGAAAATATATACGGTACTAATAACAAAAATACAATTTTTAAAGTTTTTTAACTGTCTGTCTGTCTGTCCGTCTGTCTGTCTGTTTATTCCGGCTAATTTCCGAAACGGTTAGACCGATTGTGACGGGATTTTCAATGGCAGATAGCTAATGTCACAAGAAATAACGTAGGCTAATTTTATTTAGAAAAAGAATTAGGGTTCCGCGCAAATGAAAATATCATAACACCCGTGCGAAGTCGCGGGGAACAGCTAGTATATATGTGTGTGTATTTTGATTATCTGTTCTGTTATCCATATAATAAATAAATTTTCGGTAAGTTTTTAGCCCCTAAGCCATAGCTTATTTTTTTATAGATATTAATAATAAATAATTTATAGATATAATTCTAAACTTTTGAGTCTTTAATACCTCAAATAAAGATATTGTATTGTATTGCATTGAATCGTATAACTATTCAGATTGGAACACAGCAGTGGTAACACTGCTATTTGGCGGCAGAAATATGTGAGAGGGTGACATCTACCCAGTCAGTTTTCTAGGTGGAAAAGGAGCACTAGTAGCTACTGATATTAGTTATATAATACAATAATGATTGCATAAAACTACTTTTACGAATTTTATCGCGTTTAATTAACTTATTTTTCTTACTTTTATTAATTCCCAACGTTTTAGGTGCTTTCCAGCACCCATGGTCACGGGGGACCCGAAACGTCGGGAATTAATAAAAATAAGAAAAATATGTTAATTATACGCGATAAAATCTGTAAAAGTAGTTTTATGCAATGTGTAGTGTTCACGTAAATATAAGAAATCATTATACAATAATGATGTCAGTAAGCTAGTTATTTGAATTGAAATTTGCTGTCGCTTTTACTGTAGTGTAGGTGTTAAATTAGGAAGGAGACGTGTTGATCTTTCTATGACTTTAATTCGACTATCATTACTCTAAAGCAACACTAATATATAATGTCATGGCGGCTACACTACAAGACTGTAAAACCCAGACAGAGCTCTTCAATTAATTCAATTTAGGTTCCGTTTTAAATGAGAGTATATAACATCTCAATGTTTTAAACATCGGTACAACGTCTACATCCAGGAGAGTTGATTGCTTTAGAAATTGAATTAAAACGCCCTAAGCCGGAGCGCGCGAATGAGGGACGCGGTACGTGTTTGTGCTCCTCTCAAATTAAATAAAGGCGACGTTCAAAAGAACTGAGGACAGTTCTGAGTTAAATACATTATCTTCGTAGCAATAAATCTAGTTAAGAAAAGTTAACCTTCGTATTATTATATTTTTATTTATAAAAATGATGTGACTAACAAACTCGTATGTCGTAGAGTTACATTATAGTTAAAGCACGCATGGGTCGGCTTCACCGGGGAAGGAACATGCTCTGAGAGAATACCAGCGCAATATAGCACTAAATGATGCTGTGTTTCGTATTTAGAGAACCAGAGACCCATTTTTACCGAAAACAAGCCATTCCATGTTAGTCTATAGGGGTGACAACGCATCTGTAGTAGATTATTAATCTAGCATAAATATAGATGTCTATGGGCTACAGAATCTACTGACCATCAGGTAGACTGTGTGCTCGTTTATCAACCTTAGTCTATAAATCTTTGTTTCTTCTGACTTTGGATTAGAGCACGAGGGGGACGGAGCGTTGACTTCATTAGACGAGACCTATCCAACTTAACGTTTAGGTTCAGTGTGACTCTAACCATTCGGTGATCGCTGCCGGTTTTCACCCTCGCGATCACTGAGACATCACTGAACAGTTGTCGTCTGGTCGTCATAATGAAGTCAATCTCATTTTTTGTCGAACCGTCGGGGCTCGACCAGGTCCACTTCATGTGAGGCCGCTTCTGGAAGAAAGAGTTCATCATAAAGAGTCCCTCTTACTCCATGAAGTCGGCCAGCTGTTGGGCCCTTGGGTTCCGTTGCCCTATTCCAAATTTCCCTACTTTCAGCTCACCGTTCTCTCTTGTGCCTAGTTTTGCATTGAAGACTCCCATTAACACCGTATACTGGGTTTTTGGAGGAATGCATGGTTCTAGAGATATCCTCATACATTTCCTCCACCTCCTGATCGGGGTGTGCCGAGGTTGGTGCGTAAACCTGTATGACCTTCTGCGAATACCGTTTGGTGATTCTGAGTATAAGGTACGCAACCCTCATCGACACACTCTCAATCCTTACAACGTTGTTAACGAGAGACTTGTGGACGATAAATCCGACACCTCCTTTGGACAGATGGTCGCCCTCCCGGTAATAGAGCAAGTTGCCGGATTCCAGGATTACCGTGTCCTCCCCCTCTCTTCGGACTTCGGATAATCCTATAATTTGCCAGCGTAATTTGTCTATCTCTTTTTCCAGCTCCACAATCTTCTCTTCAGTCCTCAGGGTGCGTGCGTTGTACGTTGCCAGGTCGAGTCGTCGTAGGTGGCAACCGAACCTCCACCGGAGATTCTTAGCACCCCCTGCCCCGCCGTTACCATGGTCGCCACCGTAGCCAGGAATAGCGGGGCCGCCGGGGACTGGGTATATTGCCATAGTTGCCACGCTTGGCGAGCGGGTTGGCAACCGCAGTTTTTTATTGTATTTTTTGCCGTTACCAGGAAGATGCTGCTGCCCATCTCCTGCCTGTTTCGCTTTGTCGCCTTTTACGACACCCACGGGAAGATATGGGGTAGTGGATATTCTTAACCGCCACTACACGGCAAAAACACAAACGACAAAAGTATATATATATATATATATATATGTGTGTGTGTGTGTGTGTGTGTGTGTGTGTGTGTGTGTGTGTGTGTGTGTATGTGTATGTGTATGTGTGTATGTGTGTGTGTGTGTGTGTGTGTGTGTGTGTGTGTGTGTGTGTGTAGTAAATACTGCTATTTGTTGGCAGATATATGTGAGAGGGCGACATCTACCAAGACAGACTTCTAGGTGGAAAAGGAGCACTGCCACCTATACACAATATATACGTCGTCAGTCAGCCTGTTATTTCAATTGAAATTTGCTGTCGCTTTTAATGTAGTGTAGGTGTCAAATCAGGAAATAGACGTGTTGATCTTTCTATTACTTAAATCGACTATCCTTACTTTAACGTAATACTAATATATAATATGGTGGCCGCTACACTATAGGACTGTAAGACTCAGACAGAGCTCTTCAATTAATTCAATTTAGGTTCCGTTTTAAATGAGAGTATATAACATCTCAATGTTTTAAACATTAGTACAACGTCTACATCCAGGAGAGTTGATTGCTTTAGAAATTGAATTAAAACGCCCTAAGCCAGAGCGCGCGAGTGAGGGACGCGGTGCGTGTTTGTGCTCCTCTGAAATTAAATAAAGGTGACGTTCAAAAGAACTGAGAACAGTTCTGAGTTAAATACATTATCTTCGTAGCAATAAATCTAGTTAAGAAAAGTTAACCTTCGTATTATTATATTTTCTTTTTAAAAATGATGTGACTAACAAACTCGTATGTGGTAGAGTTACATTATAGTTAAAGCACGCATGGGTCGGCTTCACCGGGGAAGGAACATGCTCTGAGAGAATACCAGCGCAATTTAGCACTAAATGATGCTGTTTCGTATTTAGAGAACCAGAGACCCATTTTTACCGAAAACAAGCCATTCCATGTTAGTTTATAGGGGTGACAACGTATCTGCATTTGATTCTTAATTGAGCATAAATGTAGATATCTATGGGCTACAGAATCTGCTGACCATCAGGACTGTGTGCTCGTTTATCACCCTTATTCTTTAAATAGAAACTCATAATTCATCTGAAAGTAATCGACAATTGTAGTTCTTCGACATATGCAGCCAAATTTAAACAAAGAAGGCTGCAGATGCGATGTCACCGCTGAGGGCTAAGAATTCAATCAGAACCATGAAGTGCAAGCATTGTTATTTGGCGGCAGAAATAGGTAAGGGGTGGCACCTGCTCCAACTCACTTCTAGGCGGGAAAGGACACCTATTATTACACAATATTATTATTTATCATCATCATTGCAGTCTGTCACAAGTTCACTGCTGAACGTAGGCCTTCCTCATAGATTGCCATAATCAACTTTCTGCATGTTTTATCAGGTCTTCACTGCATCCAGTGAGGGATCACCACACACTTCGTTTAAGCTGCCAAGCTATCTTCTTTAACTTATCGATTCGTTGGGCTATGTCTAAAATACAGAACGTTGTCACCCCTGAGACTTAAGATTCACCAGATGGTACGTTGCTATGTAGTAAAACGCACTGGATTAGGTTAGAAATATATTTTTTATAAATTATTTATTTCCCCTAATTAGGAGTGATTCGAATAGTCGAATGCCGTATTAGAACCTATATTTTTTATTTGCAGGTCCAATCCCAATAGGCTACGATCGTATAATTTAAAGTATTACTTTACTTTAAATATAATATTTATATAATATAATTGCAGAATTATAAAACAACTATCTATTGCCTGCAGCTCTGCCCGCGATAAGGTCGAAAAACGACATCATTTCGCTAACTGACTGGGGGAAATGCCTTAAGGTATTAAGATCAGCCTTTGTAAACCTTTTTTATAAAGTGTTTTACAAAGATGATTTTTAAGAGATTTTTATAAAGACAGTAGAGTACAATTAAATAAAAAATAAACCACAGCAAATGTTCACCTTTATAATATATTAGCTTTCACCTGCGGCTTCCTCCATGTAGAAGTCGGAAATATTATTTCTGCTGCTACAATCCAAAAGCGAATGTAATCAGTTATAGAAGTTTCTGTTTACAATCTCTTTCGCGTGAACTTTAAATTATTTATGAAATGACACTAATATACTGTACAATTATTACGTAAAGTTATTCCTCCCTTCGAGTGAAATAAAGAATGACACAATGTGGTCTAATTACGTTAAAAAATTCATCCCATACTTTGCTAACCTTTGGAGTGGTATTTTTACTCCAAATTTATGCAACCTCTGAAGTTAACCTTTTCTACCGACTTCAAAAAGGAGCCGGTACTCAATTCGACTGTATGTTTTTTTTATGTGTGTTACCTCATAATTTTTTACTGGGCGAACCGATTACGATGATTCTTTTTTTATTTGAAAGCTCGTGCTTCACATGTGGTCCCATATAAATTTGATCAAGGTGACCAATCGTTATTGAGTTATTCTTAATATTTTATATTGAAGTCGGTTGTACAAAATTTTTAATATTCATTAAATCTATACATATAATAAAACTGTAAATAGCAGATGTCTGTACATTTTATATTTTTGTAATAAAAGTGATTGAGGGGTACTAAAAATAAGTACTTAAATACATTTCTACCATTTTTAGAATTTTCTGTCTGTCTGTCTGTCTGTTTGTTTGTTAACGTATCACGTATAAAGTACTAATTTATATCATAAGAATTGTTAAGGAAATTATAAAGTGTATCTTCGGGTTACATTTAGTCTTTATTTCATTAAAATCAGTTCATTCCATCAAAAGTTATGATAAATATTCTGAAGTATGGGTAGGGAAGTATAGGTATGAATTTGCTCAACGATGGCTTTGTTTGAGTCATCAGGTGCATTTTAAACTAATATCATATCATAAATCATAGTTAAATTATGTAAAATAATGATATAATTATGTATATCTAAAACGCAGTAAACAAAAGTATTAAAAAACTTATTAAATATATTATACAAAAATATATTAACCTTATTAACTAAATCTGAAGCACAATAGTTTTCCCATTTCTTCGATAGATGGTGGTGTTGTGAAAATGTAATGCAATTGCAATGTTTTTTTTTCCTGTAGATGAGTTTTCATATTTACTGCTAATCTTTATTATATTACTCGCTGCCCTACTGCGTGTTGATAAACTCAATTTATTCTTTACCGCCAAGTACTCTATGTGGTAAATCAAATTTTAAAAGAGCTATTAACAAATCGTTGGTTTTGGCGAGAGTCAAACTTTATTTTTTGCTTACTGTGCAGGCACTGATTTATAAGTAATCTTGCGTTTTATATAATGTATCAATCGCGTCAATTAATTAGATTTGATGTTAGCAGCGCCATCTCTCTTTATTTATTTATTTAACAATTTATGTACACACAAAATAATGTTACAAGGAAGAGAAAAAAAAAGATATTTTGTACAAAGGCACTGCTTATTTCATATTGAAATTTCTTCCAGCAGGCCTGATACTGGACAAATTAAAAGAGAAGCTGATCTAGTGTGCACTCTCATAATAAAATTTTATAATATTAATATACTTAACATAAAGTAAAGATAATAAAAACAAATATCCATTTAAACATACATATAACCAAATACCACTATAAATACATATACACATATACGTACATACATATATATATATATATATATATATATATTACATATATAAATATAATAATATATTATATATATGATCATTGGGACGACAAAGAAAGATAGTGCTCTTTGACTCGCCTTTTGAACACGGACACTGATTGAGCCTCTCGAATTGCAGCAGGAAGAGAATTCCATAACCTAACTGCATGTACTGTAAAAGAGTGAGAATAGGACTTAGTTTTAGAGCAAGGGAAATTTAGGAGGGTTTTTAAATGTGATCTGCAAACTGCATCGGGGGAGTGCGCAAAGTGGAATCGATCACGTAGATAGGGTGGTGATGTTGGATTGTATAGTATGTTAAAGAGGAGGCATAGGATTCGGGTATTCCTGCGAAGTCGGATTGGGAGCCACTTGAGCTGTTTGCGATAGGAGGAGACGTGGTCATATTTTTTTAGGCCGAAAATATAACGAATACATAAGTTTTGCAAGCGCACAAGTTTGTTTAATTGCTCCTCAGATATATATCAATAAATATATACAATATATGTTTAAATATATACATATAATAAAAATGATGATAACATATTGTGTCTTTTTCTGTACATTGTATAGGTATATATTTTGGTGGCTAAAATCATTATGGGGAACTGAAAATAATTAAATAAGAACATTTTATAATTTTTAGAATTGTCTGTATGTCTATTTGTCTGTTATTATATGAACGCATCACGTCTAAAGTAAACATCTTTTATTTTCAAAGAAATCGTTAAGAAAATCATAAAGCGTATCTTCGAGTTACATTTAATCTTTGTTTTATTAAAATTGGTTAATTCTATCGAAAGTAATGATTATTATTTTGAAATGTAGGTTCGAATTTGTTCAATGGCGCCATAAAATCTCAGAAATAGTAATAAAAAGATTTGTGTGTAAAAAAAAACGTTCCATAATATAATTAATATATTTATACTTAAAACACAAAAAGAGATTTAAAAAGGATGTTTTCTCACACAAAGGACGTAATAGATGGAGTTGTAGAAATTACAAACTTTTCTGAATTGCTGTGTTGAGATTTTTCGCCGATGAATCGTATTGAGACTTACTGAAGAAATTTGTATCCATCGAAGCCATACAACGGAATCCGACCAAAAATAAAAATTTTGCAACGAAATGTCGTGATATTGTATTAATAATATACGCAAAATCAGTACTGCCACTTTAGCGCTTTGGGAACTAGATTTAGCGCTTTTTTGGAATGTATAGCGCGCATTTCGAAATTTTAGCCCTAGCTTAATCCAGCGCTTTTTGGTGTATTTAGCACACATTTCAATATTTTAGCGACTAGCGGGTTATTAACTCTTTTATAGCAGCACTGTTAGTCCACATTACCGATAATAATAATAATGACCTTTATTATTTTTTCCCACAAATAGTACATTGCAGTTTATCTTTTTCAAACATATTTTTTCCACAAAACAAAGAGCATGGGAGACGAGTCCAAACTAGGATACCCTGTGCTATGGATCTCCTGGCTTCCCCTTTAGGACGATCAACTTGATTTTTTTACCGACGACTATAAGCGGGGAAACCCCTTTATTAAAGTTTTTGTTCATGGTTTTGGCAACGCATTTATTTTGCTTTATTCAGTTTCAGTCAGTTGCTTAGAGCACAGCTAAGTTAAAAGTTACTTAGAAGTTATAACACAAAGAAACTGTGTAGCAACCGCAATCAGATGCTGACATCTGAAACTAAGTTGCGAAATACATTGCACTTTAAAACAATGACATTTTTATTGTTCGTACAGTACTAACTACTGTTGACAGCAATTGCCATAATTATAAGTCGATGTCCTGCGAAGTATTGATACATCAAAAAAATATTGCCAGAAAAAAACTTAATGTTGTTTTCTTTATTATGATTATATAAAAAAACACAAACTTTGTTTGTAGTTAATTTAGCGCGAAATCTAGGGCTTTTTTAAAGCGCTGTTTTCATGAAATCTAGCGCCTTTTGTGTTGTCCTAGAGCTGAATAAGTTTTTTTTATCTGGCAGCACTGCCCAAAAACCCTCTATTAAGAAGTAACTTTCCTTTCAGTTTGAAGCGCGTTCAGTTCCCAGTTACAGTGAGCGTGTGTTATGCGATGACCGTAAATAAAGCGCAAGGTCAAACTTTACGCGTTGTAGGAGTGTACCTCAGTACTGACTGTTTTGCACATGGCCAACTCTATGCTGCTTTTTCCCGCGTTAGTAGCCCCCGTAACCTTTTAGTGTACACCCCGGCTAAGCCTACTTCTAACGTCTTTTACACAGAAGCTCTATCATAAACGACTTAGAACTTTGATGATAATGATTTATTTAGTTACCACTTATTGATACAGTAATGAAATAAATCGTTTAATATTCTCTTACCTAAACGACAAATTGTTTATGTAAAACCTGTATACGCGAGCTACGCCGCGGGCACAGCTAGTTGTTAATAAAACACAATTATCAAGGAAATGTTAACATTCGACTACGACATCAGGTAACGACATAAGTAAAAATATTATCTAATTGTAAGCCTCTTCCTTTTTTTAAACTCGGCTAAAATAATGAAATCTTGAACATAATTTGCAACGACGGTATATCGATTCCAAATCTCCGGAGCGATGAAGTTACAGATGTTCCCGAAGAAAAACCTCACGTGATTCCGTATTGCATGACTAATTCAGTGTCTAGCGTGCTGCGCTATGGTTTCAAAGCAAATCTTAGTTCAGTGGACCGGCTTCTTGGGATTTAAGATTGTGAATACGTGACATGAATCAAATGAGTTTGATAACATTTCATAGAGATAAATATATCTTTTCCGTAATTTTTTAAATTTAATGCGATGGCCAAGTCAATCTATTTATTTAAAACATAAGAGATTTTTAATATTGATATGGTCACTGTAAGATCTTTTAAGGTTAACTAATTACGTAATAAGCTAAGACAGAATAACCCTTAAGTAGGGATTGAATAAATTAACCGACTTGGTATTACATGGATCTTACAACTTGTTACGGTATAAGAACTGAGTGGCGACACTTGGTTTTTTTACAACTTATGTTTTTTACGGCATAAATATATCTTTTTCCGTAATTTTTTAAATTTAAATGGAAACAAGCATAGAGTCCTCCCGATGGTAAATAGATGCTGTGAATCATAGACAACTACTCGTATATCTTGAATTAAGGATCAATTGAATTAATGCAGATGTGTTGTCACACCTGAGGAATAAAATAAAATGCCTCGTTACCGGTAAAAAGGTCTCCGGTACTCTACACAAAACATTGCATTATTAAGCTACTATTTAACGCTGGTATTCTGTGAGATCGTGGTGCTACCGCTGTGTAATAGTAAACATTAACAACTACATATTACAAAGGGTGAATTTAACATGAATGGACATACATTTTCGGCCACAGAACCAGACGTCTTGCAATTTTGACGCTGTCTCTGTCGCTGGTTTAAATATTTTACATATGGATTACTTTAGATCCATAGTTATGCGTCTTAAAATTCCAAAATACCCGAGCAAACCAGGTTAGATCCGCGCTGGCAACAATGAAATTTTTGGTTAGAATTTAAGCACTGATTTACCAGGCGCTCGTCAGTGAAGGCAAACATCACTTATGAAAAAAAGATCCACCAACGAGTACCGTAACAGTGCGGCGGAAAATATCACTCTAAAATCCTGCCAACCAAATGATAGTAGGCTAGAGATACTGCCACATATTGGAGGCCAACGGATCTTTTAGGCATTTCGCATAATCGCCCACTACGACATTCATGAGGCAAAATGCAAATTTTGGCTTAATATACATTTATGAATGGAATATTAGACGATGAAAGTAATGGAAAGTTACATTGATGATAGGTACGGTATGAGAGAGGAAAGCTTGGGAGAATGAAGCAAGTGTGGTAATAGACACATGAAACGTAGAGTTTTTTTTTTAAATTATTAACATACATAACAACAACATTTTAAGGTACGACGAGTGTCACGGAGCGAATTGTTTCTTTTGTTGTGTTAAATATACTTGGATATTAAAAACATAAGTAAATTCAGGAAAAACAAAACTTATAGAATATCCATTTCCTTAACTTATATTAACATTGTTAATATTTTTCACGCAAAATTTGTGTCAAACCTTCCGGACTTTTGTTAACCTGTCAGTATCAGACGGAACGAGAACTTTCCTTTATAAACGACACAAATTAGAAAATTATTGACCTTTAAAAGTTATAAAACAAGTTATTATCAGAAAAGTAATTAACCAAGTTTTTGCATCATTAGGCGATCTAAATTTGATTTAATGTTTTGTATCGAATATTTCAATGTACTTACGAACATTAATTCTTAATTAACAATCAATATTTTCTTACATTAATTAGTACAGCCTTACCGCAATTATATTATGGTTGTAGCACGAATGGGTCGGCTTGACCGGCGAAAGACCAGGCTCTCACAGAATACCAGCGTAAAATAGCTACTTAATGTTGCTGTGTTTCCTTTGTTGTCCTTATAACTGAAAATCAGGCATTTCATCTTAGTCCTTAAGTATGACTAGGCATGTACATTTCAAATCTTAATTGAAAATAGATGTAGGTATCTTTGGGCCATAATATCCACTTACCATCACGTGGACTGTATGCTCGTTATTATATAGGCTAAGTATATGTGACACCTTAGTCAATAAAAAACCTTTACGTAGGTAATTTAATAAGTTTTGAGATGCTCGAAATGAAAAATGGAATGCACCCCTGTTATATGTTTCTAAAAAACAAATTCATTTAAAAATAGAACTCCATAAGCAAATTTTTCAATATTAAAGAAAAAAAAGTTCTATTAAGTTTCCTGCAACGCTTTCCGCGCTTTTTATTTAAAACGATGGATCTTAATCGTGAAGATGCGCACATATCTTGATAAGAATAATATGATATATTATGATTTTAAATTTGGTTTAACCGAACAATTAAGTTTACAACGGTTACAATCAAAATTAGGGGACTCAGCTCCATCACGCGCAACAATTTTTAGGTGGTTTGCTGAGTTCAAAAGAGGTTCAAAAGGCAAACAGCAGTAACGGCAGAAAAAGTATGGACTACTGAAATGTTGGTGCGAGAAGACCCACTAATAACATGTACGAACATCGAAAAGATTGTAGACATGGATTGGTGATTGCTACAAGGAAGCGATTTCCGACCTGTCAGATCAAGACTGGTGTTTTCAGAGTTGGTTTAGGCGAATGGAACTTTGTCTGGAGCATGATGGAGAATATTTTGAAAAGATGTAAAATCAATATTAATAGTTACTAGAATACTTCTTGTATATCTCAAAACTTATTGAGTGACCTACATATAATATATAAAAAACTATGATTGCAAACCAGCCTAAAAAGATTGGTAAAATTCCAGCTATGAGGCAATCTATGATATAAACGATTGTTTTGCAGTGAGCTTTTATACCGACTTAAAAAAAGGAGCCGGTACTCAATTCGACTGTATGTTTTTATGTGTGTTACCTCATTCCTTTTTACTAGGTGAACCGATTTCGATTATTATTTTTTATTTGAACCATGGTGCTTCACATATGGTCTAATATAAATTTGATTAAGGTCTGACCAATTGACTGGCCTTTTGGTTTAGTGGTTAGTGACCCTGACTGCTACGCCGGAGGTCGTGGGTTCGATTCCCACCCAGGACAAATGTTTGTGTGATGAGCACGATCATTTGTTCTGTGTCTGGGTGTAATTTATCTATAATATTTATGTATTTAGAAATATATAAGTATGTTTATCAGTTGTCTAGTACCCATAACAAAAGCTCTGCTTAGCTTGTGTTATGGGTACTAGACTGGAATATTATTATATTATTATTATTATTATTATAATAGTTTTTGAGTTATTCTTAATAATTTATATTGAAGTCGGTTGTACAAAATTTTTAATTTTAAATTATACTGGATACTACGCTTTCCATATTAGTCCTCAGAGGTGACAACGCATCTGCATTTTGGTTCTTAATTGAGGATAAGAACCTCAATTGAGATTAAATGTCTATGGGCCACAGTTATCACCTTTATTCTACAGAAAATAAGATAGCTATAAGAGCGATCCTATGTCACCTGCATCCAAGCACTCCATATTTTATCATACTGTCACGCCATCCAGTTTGCCGTTACCTATCATTGTGCTTGTCAGTATGAAGTTGCCATTCCAGAACCTTTATTCCCCATCCGTCGTCAGTTCTTCAAGACTTTGTGCTGTGCCAGTTATTTTTTTTTGTGGAATTACATCCACACATTCACAACTTTTATGTCAGTTACCCAGACGGGTGGGCAGATACTACGGATTTCCATTTTCCAAGATCCTGATACACCACTTATGCTTCTTTCACATCGATCTAACTACGCATATAAGTATGAAAGACTTCTGAAAATAACAAGTTACTCCAAAATCTACATATTTTTTTTATAAATATACATAACATGATATAATAAGGCTTCTGTCGCAAGGAAAATGCATTTATCTTTCAAATCCTTGTACCTTTGTGTTTATGTGTTGGATAATTTCTACACAACATGGTCCAATTATAATAAATGAATGATTTGTATTGAAAGGTTATTGAATAAAGGAAACAAGTCTTACAAAAGTCCACAGACAGCAAACAACAATTATTGACGAGTAAATAGAATTAGACGTAACTTTGCAAAAATCCGTCCAAACTTAATTTGCTACGATTCGCGTGCAAAAGTAAATTTGTGCTTATTTTATACTCAAAAGAGGTAGGTATTACTTTCAGAGCTTGATTAAAAAAAACGTCAACTGGATCTAGACAAGAAATAGTATTTGGAACGGCTTGGGCTTGGTGGATGGGGGCTAGGAGAAAAAAGTGTAATAGTTTTCCGTGGCGACCCTTTTTGTAGTGTAGACGGCCTTGGGGGATATAAGTAAACGAGCTGGAATAATATCCATCTCCCACGCACTTTTTCTTATATTGCCATGAAATAAATATTATTTTAAATGACGCTTCATTAGACGCTAATACTAATTCATTTCTTTAGATTTGTTTATCAATAATATAATACGTTTTTTCAATAATAATATACTACGAAAGAAACTTAGTTCTAACCGAGTGTTTCACGATACTCACACATGTTTTTGTTTTAATTTTTGAGACATGTATGTTTTCTTATAACGTATTATAAGCCAGTGTTTGATCACAATCTCACCTGGTAGTTAGTGGTGATGAAGCCCTAGATGGTAAATCTAACAGCCCTAGTGTAACAAAAGCGTATTCACCCTTACTTTGAAGATGCCCAGATCGTATTCGAATGGAGAGACAGACGCCAAAGTAAAGGTTCCTCGCTATGTCTTACTACAACGTGAAGCACGTGGTGAATTAGCGCTTAAAATCATAACTAACATTTTTATTGTTGTCGGCGAGGATTGAACTGTTCATAAAATGAAGTTACAAACGAACGTACAGGCCACCTGATTATAAGTAACTACTGCAGTCCATGTAAACCTGTAACCAACTTTAAACTAAGAAAACTATCTGTAGCCTTCTTTGTTGGTTCATTACAATCGGTTCAGCCATTCCGAAGATTAGCAGACAGACAGACACAATTTTTAAAAATGGTTATTCATGTCTTAGTGTCAAGCAAATATCCCCCTAACTTTCAATTTTATTTATAGGTATATTAACTTTAAAAACTATTCGAGTACATTTGAAAATCGAATTGCATTTCCGTTTTAAGCTACGTTCAAACACCGCACTGAAGCATTCCGCGCTGCGTTTCGAGCGACGTGTGCAATCAGACTGTGAGCCCGGTGAAGCGTGACACAGTCTGCGCCCACGTTTAGTAAAGCCGGTTTTGTTATAAATGTTTAAAATTACTTATAGTTTTAGTTAATTACATTAGATAACCCCACACCACCAACCCACAGTTGCTTTGATTAAAAGTCGTCTTAAAATTTAAAGGTACGCGAATGAATGGTTTTTAGGTGGTAGAATTAATGTACGCCTTACGCCTGTAATATAATCTAAAAGTTTCGCATATACTTCAGCTGTAGAGATGAGGCTTGATTTGGATTACCCGAAGTAGCGTAGAAAATACAAATCACTGGCTTTTAACGGTTGCAGAATTTGCAATACACATTAATTAGGTGTCACAATCACAAGTCCAGAAGAAAGTCAGGTCAGTAAATAAACAAGAATCACGTCCAATTTAACAAAGTGAAAATCGTTAGTACGAAAACGGATGCATCACAAATACAAAAGATGCGCATTAAACAAAGGAGTGTACCGTAATAGCCATTAAAAGACAAACAACCGCCAAAGCGTCACTATCTGTTTCAGTCAATCACATAAAACAGCATCTCTACCTGTCTCGCTCTAACTCACATGCAATGGCATCATTATCTGTTTTATTAAAAAACATTTCTCTCACATTCGCACTTGTTGAATTCAATATTTAATAGATGAAATGTATTGTGGTTTAGATGTAGAACTATTTTCAATTTAGGTTTTATTTCAAAAAATCTAATTAATTTAATTTTTTAAGGATGAAAAGTGATACGTATTATACCATTTTGAAATATAAGATAAATGGGCCATCTTTTTAAGTAACTTGCCTAAGGTATTATTTTGTTTTTTTAATGAAGAGTTAATGTCAGGTGATCTTATGTTTTCAACTACGACTAAAAGAAACTCCGTTAATTTTAACTAACCTAGCAACCTTTTTTGCTGTTTGTTACGGCGATTAATAGAAAGTTTATTTAAGACCACGTTAGTGGAAAAACACTGTCAAATTGAGAAATTTATGGTCACAATACCTAATGATATGATTTAAGGTGTCGCTAAACTAACAGATATGGGTTTTTTATTGGGCTGGTATGAGGCCCCTTCTCGCCCCGTGTCCGCTTGACATTGAGTTTTCAGATACGTTGTATTATGGTTGTAGCACGCATAGGTCGGATTGACCAGGGAAAGCCAAGCTCTCACAGAATTCCTGCATAAAATAACAGCTCAATGCTGCTAGATTTTTTTATGGTAAGTGACCCTTTCACTGGATTCAAAGCATTTTATATTAGTATTGAGGCATCTGCATTTTGATTCTCAATACGTGTAGATGTTTGTGAGCCACAGCAACCACTTACCATCAGGTGAACTGTGTGCTCGTTTGTCAACCTATCCTATAAACAAATATATACGTGGTAGAGCCATTCTGCAGCTATATTAGTAGTATAGTTGTAGCACGAATGGGTCGGCTCAACCGGGGAAGGACCACGGTCTCACAGAATACCAGCGTAAAATAGCAGCTTAACACTGCTGTGTTTCGTATGGTGAGTGTAGAGAACCGGAGACCCTTTTTACTTGAAAAGAGGCGTTCCATCTTAGTCCTCACGGCTGACAATGCATCTGCATTTTTATTCGTAAACGAGGATAAATGTAGATGTCTATGGGCCACGGCAATCGCTTACCATCAGGTACTATATGCTCGTTTTTAATCTTATTCAATTAAAAAAAATGTCACGATTTCTCGAGTATGTATTCCGCACCCTTGACTATAACGTGACTGTCGCTTCTATTTCTGCCGCCAAGTTGCAATGCTTACATTACTGTGATATGATCTGAAAGGTCTGAAAGGAGAGCCAGTAAAATAACAGATTGTGAGGCTTTCCATCTTCGAGCTCAGAGGTGGCAACACATCTGTCAACCTTGTACTTGTTATTATTTATTAACCATAATAGTCCATTAGTAGGCTTTTACAAGGGTCCATTAGTGAGTGGACTCTTCACTGTGTAGTGATGTTGTAAGAAAATCCACTACCCCATATCATTCCGTGGGTGGCAAAAAAACTGCGGTTACCAACCCGTGGCAACAATGGCAAATAATTATATCCTCCGGACTGAATTTCATTACAGTGGCCAGTCTCAACGGAGTCTAGCCATATGCGCAGGGCAGGATTGTAGTGCTCGAGTGTGTGTGCAAGCTAATGTGCACTCTGTATACCCTTACTCTCATAGCCTGATGGGACGGTACTCCGACACGACAGATAAAAATCTGGCGCAGAACTAAAGTCTTTACGTACTTCCCGAGGCACGGGGGTAAAACACTATCAACGTCCTGAATCTGGGCTGCTACTGAGAATTTCTTGACTGAAAAACTCTATAACTGATTTTGGCCCGAGCCGAGATTCGAATCTAGGACTTCATGATCTTTATGTGATCTTGAGTTGTTACCTTGAGCTTGTGAATTTCCTTAGCCCACTCAAAAGTTCAACTACAAAGAATACAATAAATTCCACGCCAATTAAAGTTTTTTTAGTAATATTTTTTTTTCTCTTATTTTCAATAATCAAAAACGCATTAGGTTTTTATCCTGTCTCGTAGAGGCATTTGACATTTTCTTTATCCTTTATAAATATTGTTTATATTATGAATGTTTCTCTCCTTGTCCTGTATATACCTTTCCGTTTCAACCGACTACAATGAAACTTATCTAAACTATTGCCGAGCAATTTCTTTTGAAATATACTAAAATGAATAATATTTACACATACACACACACAAACACTCACGCCTGTCACCCAGAGGGGTAGGCATAGACTACGGACTTCCATTTGTGTCTCATTTTCAATGTATCGCCGTTTTGGTTGACAAACCTTCGTCTAAGGCGTCCCTTCTCGACCCTGCCGTTCACTTATGCAACATAAATTTGCTTTGTCACTCTTTCCACGTTAATTATTTCTACATGACCAAAATAATATTTAATGATTCTTTATTTATTTTTTAATACATGATATGTTGATAGTAGGATTTTATTCTGTATTGTAGAGGCGTCATATATATACACAAATTAGGTCAAATATCCAAACCATGTAACCACTGTGGGTGGGCTACTGCAGCACCGCACCTTCTTAATATAAAATCATCATCGTTATCATTATTACAGCCTTACCGTCATGCCACTCGAAAACCCATCTCCCTCTAAAAAAGAAGTGGCAATGTAAAAAGAAAATGCGTCACAATATGTGCATCATATTTTTCTAACTAAAATAAATGTTTAGCATTATCACTCGTTTTATTTGCGGTGACAGAACAATGTCTGTTCGTGTTAGCACGATCTCTACGTGACTCTCGTACTGTTGTTTGCATGTCAGTACGGAAAATAATAAAACAATATGTCATATACGGGCACTTCCCTGCTGTATTTAATTTATACGAGCGCCACCCGCCCCGACTTCGCCTATGTAAAACCTAAACATGTAGTTTTATTTAGTTTTAATCATCAACGACCATTTGTTTTATTTATTTTTCGGATAAAATATAGCCTAGATTACTCATAACGTTGCTTTTTTCTTCAAGTTTCATTACAATCGTTTCAGCCATTACGAAGATTAGCACGAACAGACGAATACAGAAAATTAAAAAAAAAATGGCTATTCATGTCTTTAAAGTATGCAAATAGCTCCCTTAGCTCAATAAGATGCAATTATTTCGATATTACAGAACAAGGACATTTAAACTCTAGATTTAGTTCTCTTTGTTACAGATGAAACACTTCAATTTTAATTCATGGATGGATGATCATCCATTTTAGCTTATAAAATTCTACTGCTGAACATAGGCCACATAGATTGAGGCAATCTGCTATGTAAGTCTATAAGAGAAAGTTTTGCAAGTTGGGTTGGCAACCGCAGTTTTTATTATTTTAGAGTTGTTAGCAGGAAGATGCTTCTGTCTATCCCTTGTTCTGATTTCTATCTGTCACTTCTTACGACACCCACAGGAATATTAGGAGTTTTATTTATATGTATAGATGTATTAATATAACACTACATATTTCGGCCGCCAAATAGCAGTGCTTGCACTGCTGTGTTCCGTTCGGAAGAACAAAGAGAGCAATAAATCTTTTTATATAAGTTTATCAAATTATTTTAAACTTCAAAATAGTTAAAAAAATAGCAAACTTTCTTACTCGCTGTCCGATGATGTTTTTTACAAAATCATTTAAACATCTTTGGTTGCTTACGTTTCCACTAATATGAAGATCCGCTGGAGTAATTTTTATTTTCAATCTGGCAGGCGATATTCAATGATGCGCCGTCATGAACATAAGAAAAAATTAAGGTACTAAATATGCCGTGAATCCGAGCAGACAAGTCACTACAAAGAACACCTGTTCTCAAGTGCAAAGAAGTATAACGTATGAAAGGAGTATTACATAAGTAAGTATGACAAAATGAAGTGGACAACGCGCCACACAAGAGCGCCGCAAGCAAGGACCTTTAGACGAGCTTGACATACACCTACATTTTATCTTTGATTAAGAATCAAAATGCAGATACATTGTCACTCCTAAGCACTAAGATGGAATGCCTCGTTTCCAGTAAAGGGGTCTCCGGTTCTCTAGACGCACCATATGAAACGGAGTTACATGTAAGTTATCGATGAATGCAGGTGGCTCAGAACTGTGTTTTTTGGCATTTCTACAGGTTCTGTGTTCATATATAATAATGATGATGATGATTATAAATGACTGCCTCAGAACCATATTATATGAGAGTTGGTTTATCCCTTTTTAATTATCTAAAGTAGAAATAATAAAAAAAAATAAAACGAAGGAATATTGAATCACTCTCACTCATTCAAAGCAGAGTCCTATTTAGAAAAGTTTTAAAGTGGAGAAAAAGAAGAAAAATAGTTTAGAGAATCGCAAACTTTTCATTTAATTTAAAAAAAATAATTTTATTCCCGACTCTTAATATATATTATTTACGTGTTTTAAATTTAGCGCTCTATTATTTTAACTGGTAGTGTCACCAACAGGGAAAAATTAATAATGATTACAAAAATAAATCGATTACACAAAGTATAAAATTGATATAGACTATGGTATATTTATATATGTATGGTATATTTTTCTTTTGTTTAATCAAGGGCTAAAAAAGTATGAAAGCGCCTATATTTTATTAATAACAACAAAACATATAAAAGTTGAAAATCTTTTTATTAAAAAACTATGCCTACTATGTTATTGATATAAAATGGGGGACCAGTTGATTTAATTCTGAAGTTAATAAAAAACCCGATTTCGATACGTCAATTTTTCGAGAGTTATCGTGACCACATACAAAACATCCGGACATTAACCTAAAATTTTCTTCAAACTTCATACTTCAGTAAAACGATTTTTAGAAAATATAAAACGGATTAATTAGAGTGATTTCTTGATATATGGCTACTCATATTATCGTAAAAGTGTAATATGGCATTTTAAAAACACAAAATTGCTTGACCTTGACGTGTCGAGAGTAAAGCACTACCTAATAAAGCTTGGATTTATGAGGCGTGCAATATGGTACTACAACGCAAGCAACATTTTGCGTGAATTATTCGATTTTGTTTTCTAACCGATGGATTTGTGACTCTATTGGTAAAAGCAAAAAAAGAGGATGTTGCAAAGCGGCTGCCCTATTCCACATCTTGATAGTCAGAGGACTGTTGGATCGATTTTAGTTTCATCTTGTATTTATCCCACAATTAAATTTAAATTTATCATACAGTTCCATTTTTTGCAGTATTTTGCCAAGTAAGCTGCGTTTCTTTGCTGATTGGATTTAGTTGCCTTTATGGAAAAAAAACCAGCTAATTTACATATTTTTACTAATACACATTGCAGTGTATTGGCGTGTAGTGGCGGTCAAGAATACCACTACCCCATATCCTCCCGTGGGTGTCGTAAAAGGCGACAAAGGGAAACAGGCAGGAGATGGGCAGCAGCATCTTCCTGATAATAGCCAAAATTACAATAAAAAAACTGCGGTTGCCAACCCGCTCGCCAAGCGTGGCAACTATGGCAAATACCCCCCTATGAATGTAGCAAAGAGACGGCCCCCAGTCCCCGGCGGCCCCGCTATTCCTGGCTACGGTGGCGACCATGGTAACGGCGGGGCAGGGGGTGCTAAGAATCTCCGGTGGAGGTTCGGTTGCCACCTTAGACGACTCGACCTGGCAACGTACAACGCACGCACCCTGAGGACTGACGAGAAGATCGTGGAGCTGGAAGAAGAGATAGACAAGTTGCGCTGGCATATTATAGGATTATCCGAAGTCCGAAGAGAGGGGGAGGACACGGTAATCCTCGAATCCGGCAACTTGCTCTATCACCGGGAGGGCGACCATCTGTCCCAAGGAGGTGTCGGATTTATCGTCCACAAGTCTCTCGTTAACAACGTTGTAAAGATCGGGAGTGTGTCGACGAGGGTTGCGTACCTTATACTCAGAATCACCAAACGGTATTCGCTGAAGGTCATACAGGTTTACGCACCAACCTCGGCACACCCCGATGAGGAGGTGGAGGAAATGTATGAGGATATCTCTAGAGCCATGCATTCCTCCAAAACCCAATATACGGTGTTAATGGGGGACTTCAATGCAAAACTAGGCACAAGAGAGAACGGTGAGCTGAAAGTAGGGAAATTTGGAATAGGGCAACGGAACCCAAGGGGCCAGCAGCTGGCCGACTTCATGGAGAAAGAGGGACTCTTTATGATGAACTCTTTCTTCCAGAAGCGGCCCCACAGGAAGTGGACCTGGTCGAGCCCCGACGGTTCGACAAAAAATGAGATTGACTTCATTATGACGACCAGACGACAACTGTTCAGTGATGTCTCCGTGATCGCGAGGGTGAAAACTGGTAGCGATCACCGAATAGTTAGAGGCACACTGAACCTAAACGTTAAGTTGGAGAGGTCTCGTCTAATGAAGTCAACGCTCCGTCCCCCTCGTGCTCTGTTCCAAAGTCCCGAAACCTTTCAGCTCGAGTTACAAAACAGTTTTCAGTGCCTAGAAGACTGCAATGAAGTGGACGATATGAATGACAAGCTCGTGGAAACTGTCCATGCGGTCGGAGCTAAGTTCTGCAAGACCCGCCGCAGAAGAACACAAAAACTCTCCGATCACACTCTTAATCTCATGGCTGTTAGACGGGAGATGAAGCTACATTCTTCAACAGACTTGACAGTATACAGGCATCTGAACAGACAGATCTCCAAATGCATGCGGCGGGACTTACGCAACTTCAATACAGCTCGTATTGAAGAAGCGATCGAGCGGAACCAAGGCTCCAAAGTCTTTGCCAGAGATCTGTCTGCCAGAAAGAGCCACCTGTCAAAGCTGAAGACAGGATGTGGCAGCATCGTTTCCGGGATACCTGAGATTTTGAGTGAGATTGAGAGGTTCTATGGGCAGCTGTACACGTCATCGTTGGAGAAACACGCAAGTGTGAGTAACGATCCAAGAGCGAGTCTCATCCGACACTATTCCGAAGATATCCCGGACGTCAGTCTGAGCGAGATTAGAATGGCTCTCCAGCACCTTAAAAACGGTAAGGCCCCAGGCGAGGATGGAATTACAGCGGAGCTTCTGAAAGCGGGTGGAAGACCGGTACTTGAAGTCTTTCAGAAGCTCTTTAATTCCGTCCTCCATGGTGGCATTACACCGGAGGCGTGGAGCAGAAGTGCGGTGGTCTTGTTCTTCAAGAAAGGTGACAACGCTCTCTTGAAGAACTACAGACCGATTTCCCTTCTGAGCCGCGTCTACGTGCTGTTTTCGAGAGTCATTACGAATCGTCTCGCGCGCAGACTTGACGACTTCCAGCCTCGTGAACAAGCCGGTTTCCGAAAAGGCTTTAGCACCATAGACCACATACCCTTCGGCAAATTGTACAGAAGTCCGAAGAGTACAATTTGCCACTATGTCTGGCGTATGTGGACTATGAAAAAGCCTTTGATTCCGTCGAAATTTGGGCGGTGCTGCAGTCCCTTCAGCGGTGCCAAGTTGACTGTCGGTATATCGAAGTGTTGAAGTGCTTGTACAGTAGGGCTACGATGGCTATCCGAGTACACAACCAGAGTACGAAACCTATCCAATTGCAGAGAGGTGTAAGACAGGGTGACGTCATATCCCCGAAACTCTTCACCGCTGCATTGGAAGACGTTTTCAAGCTTCTGGACTGGAAAGGATACGGTATCAACATCAATGGCGAGTACATCACTCACCTTCGATTTGCCGACGATATAGTCCTTATGGCAGAATCGCTGGAGGACCTAAGCACTATGCTCAATGACCTCGATAGTGTTTCCCAACGGATAGGTCTTAAGATGAACATGGACAAAACAAAGATCATGTTCAATGTCCATGTCACACCTATGCCGGTAGTTGTTGGGAGCACTAAGCTCGAAGTTGTTGACTTTATGTTTACCTGGGACAAATAGTCCGACTAGGTAAGTCCAACTTCGACCGAGAGGTCAATCGACGGATTCAACTCGGCTGGGCAGCGTTCGGGAAGCTACGACACATCTTCTCGTCAGACATACCTCAAAACCTGAAAACGAAATTGTACAACCAGTGCGTGTTGCCAGTGATGACTTATGGAACTGAGACGTGGTCCTTCACTGCTGGCCGTATGAGGAAGCTCAAGGTCGCTCAGCGAGCTATGGAGAGAGCTATGCTCGGAGTTTCTCTGCGTGATAAACTTAGGAATGAGGATATCTGCAGTAGAACCAGAGTAACCGACATAGCCCAACGGATTAGTAAGCTGAAGTGGCAGTGGGCCGGCCATATAGCTCGAAGAACCGACAACCGATGGGGAAGAAAGGTTCTCGAGTGGCAGCCTCGTACCGGTAGGCGAAGTGTAGGGCGTCCCCCCACGAGATGGAGTGACGACCTGGTAAGACATGCAGGAAGTCGATGGATGCAGGTGGCTCAGGACCGTGCTTTGTGGCATTCTTTGGGGGAGGCCTATGTTCAGCAGTGGACTTGTGAAGGGCTGTAATGATGATGATGACATTGCAGTGTATATGACGTGTAAATGTAGTGTTATTTTCAATAATTTGTTACGATTAGTTTATAGCGATTAGTGGGTTTTAAATGTTAGTTTTTATCTTCATATCTAAATACTTTTTTTCTTAACAAAATTGCAAACATTTTTCGTTGCTAAGATTTTAAGTGGTAATTCTTCTTGTCTACCTAAGAGTCCATTTCAGTAGGTCATCACTTTTTACCTATATCTGCGGCCAAACAGCAGTTCGGTCTGAAATGTAACAAAGCTGACAAGCTGTAAGACATTTCATGTTAGTGCTCAGTGTTTTTATATTGGTTGCCAATGTATTAGCAGGAGTTATTACTGTCGCGGCACTGTCGTCGCGCCACAAGCGAAAATACATTGAAAGCCTAAATCGCGCTATCAAAGTTGCGAAGTAAAAGCAGTATATACGAAATAGCTCCAAACTACCTTTTTGAGCATTGGACGCTCTCCGGGCAGAACACCTTGCTCGGCTCGAGATATCCCCTTTTCCTTTCAAGGCCAAATTACTGTATTGACTATATGAATGCTGGAAACTCTAATAATGTCAATCAATCAAATCTTTATTTCATCATCATCATCATTACAGCCCTTTATAAGTCCACTGCTGAACGTAGGCCTCCTCCAAGGAATGCCACAAAGCACGGTTCTGAGCCACCTGCATCCATCGACTTCCTGCATGTCTTACTAGGTCGAAACTCCACCTAGTGGGGGGTTGCCCTACATTTTGTATACCGGTACGAGGCTGCCATTCGAGAAACTTTTTCCGCATGGGTGTCGGTTCTACGAGCTATATGGCCGGCCCATTGCCACAGCTCACTTATCCGTCTTTATTTGCGAATATTATCTTTATTATCTTTATTTGTGAATACGTATATAAAAATCGAATTTCTATATAAGAATCGAATATTGCTACTACTTGTCATTATGATTTCACCATTTATATTTTATCAGTTATAATTACATAGTTTGATTTGATCAACCATAAATGCAGATAATATGCTACAATAAGCCTATTTCTTTAGTAACTCATTCATATTGCGGCTTAATATTATGTTAAAAACCTATTTTCAAAAAATAATGATAACAAATTCTCCAACTAAGCTAGTGCCCGACAATAGTCGAAAGATCAACAACAAAACATGGGCACTATAAAGCCTGCATGCAAGGCACGTTTTTAATTTATAAGATACGTTCATCCAACAGCTGTCTTATTGTTGAGCAAGTACAATTAAAAGAGTAATATATATTATACTAGCTGGCCAAGCGCACATTGTTCTGACCTCTCCGACCCTTTGTCCTATAAAGAAAAATCTTTAACTTCGTAATAAAAAATATTGCGGTTCACTAATCGGGATAAAAACTATCCTATCTCTCAAGTTCAACCAAACTGCACACAGTGTGTAAAATTAACATTGAATTCAGTTCAGTAGTTTAGGAATTCATCGCGGACAAACAATGTGACACGTAATTTTTATAAATAAAGACTAGCTGTTCCCCGCGACTTCGCTCGCGTGTTAGGGTTTTTATGTTTTTGCGCGGAACACTAACTCTTTTTCTAAAATAAAAGTAGCCTA
Organism: Parnassius mnemosyne; assembly: GCA_963668995.1. NCBI lineage: Eukaryota > Metazoa > Arthropoda > Insecta > Lepidoptera > Papilionidae > Parnassius > Parnassius mnemosyne. The sequence goes on along the minus strand of CAVLGL010000093.1, from coordinate 1,639,753 downwards.
AGTTACTTCTTATGAAACCAGCTATCTGCCAGTGAAAGTCCCGTCAAAATGGGTCCAGCCGTTTCGGAGATTACTCGGAACAAATAGACAGACAGACAAAAATTTTAAAAATTGTTGTTTAGTTATAAGTATCGTATTTACTTTCATATACATTTAATAAAAAATTGTAATTTTGACATTACAAACAGACACCTCAATTTTATTTATTTGTATAAATATAGTAGCTGGCTTGGCGTATTTATATTTCCATTTCTGGAAAGTATCCGGAAAGACTTTTTGCAGTGTAAACCAATATGAAAGTTACTTTTAAAAAAATCTTAAAATATAGAATACAATTATATAAAAATAATAAATTTAAAAATATAAATAAACATATAAGAATCATCACATAAAACAAAAATACATGAACTCCAACGTTCTTCTTGCCTTTAAACTTTTATCCATCCATCCATTACAGCCTATAAAATTCCACTGCTGATAGGCCGAAACAGTCCACTACTGAATATAGAAAATTGATGAGCAGATAAAAATCTATGCTATAACTAACTAACAAGAACAGAAGTGATATATGCTATAATTTATCCAAAAACATTGAGATTTTTTGTAAAATAAAAAAATAAGATAAAATAATGGTTTTTGATGATTATCTTAAATCTAAATATCGCTAAATTAATTCCGTTACCCTGGTTAAGCCAAACGACGACCGAGTCCTTACCGATCGGGGCGATTCACTGGTGCTGCGAAAAGATGTTGCATCCCTTTGCATTTTCTTTCGCATTTACCACGAGGAGTGCCTGAGGTATTGTTCGGATTAATCCCAGCCACCAAATTTCACGAACGGACATCACGAAAAAACTGCCGATACCATCCACACCATCTGGATGCTTGCCGGTCCACCACTGTACTTTTTCACTAGGAGTTTTCTTCAGCGTACGACCTCTCTGTGGAATAATTTACCACCGGTAATTTTTCCGAACCGATACGACTAAGGGTCTTTCAAGAATAGAGATTACTCTTTTTTAAAAAGCCGACATCGCACCTGCAATCACTTTGGTGATGCTGTTGTTTATGGGCGGCGGTAGACACTTATAATCAGGTAAGCCGCATGCGCGTTTACCCCCTCTCCTATAAAAATAAATAAAAAATAAACTATTAGATAATCAGCGATATAGTTTCAATGCGTGAGTTTGATCGAAATATTGTGCCATGTAACGCACTTAATGCCTTTGAACTAGTAGTCCCATGTTTTATTTGTGTACACTTGATAAAATCCTTAAAGACCTGGTTCTATTCAATATTTTTTTATTTCTCAGTTTGAAATCAACTTTAAATTTTAATCTGCATATCTTACTTGCAAATGGAATCCTTTTGCTTGGTACTTGGCGATAAGCTTCTTACTCCAGAACAAACATTTGCATAGCTCACACAGAACTAAACAAGGCCGCTTGCTGCAAAGCGCTTGTCAAGAATTAGTTAACGGAAATCACACTCGGTTTATTTTATTACTGTTGCACCAACTACTCTTTAATTACATCGAGCCGGTAGAGAAATTGAACTTTATTTAAACTAGTATGGTGTTTATTACTATTGTTTCGAATAAGATAAAAAGTAAAAGATAATATAACAACAAGGAGACAAATCTCGAAACTTCCACTGGTTCGAACAGTTAAAGTACGATGTATGTGAGCACTGCGGGACCATGCCGGGAATTCTCGAATTGAATTGCTAAGAATTTAGTAGTAGGCCTAAAACAATTGTGGAACGAATTCTGGGATTTGTAAAAGTAAATAAAAATATATAAAAAGTTACAGCCATTACAAATTATCATTAAAAACATTTAAAGTTTGGCACCCCTATTCTATAAAAAATGCAAATTATAATTAATCAGTGGTAGTGATGGCTTTAGAACTAAATTCCTTCAGAGGGTAATTAAGAAATAAAGCCGCGCCTACCGCAGCCAAATTCGCCTTAGGTCATGTTTTTTTTGTTATTTTTTTATTCAATATAGATCACATGTGTAATTCTTATTGAAATTATTTTTTAATTTACCACTGGTTCAAAATAAAACCTCTGTCCTGGGAAGAACCAGCAGAAACCGAGCAAGACTTTTTTTAAAGCTTATTTTACATTAATGGTTGTACAAACAATATAAGTACAAAATTTATTTTAGAAACAGCTTGGAAGCGATCACCTCATTCCTAGGGGTTATTATCAACCATGTATTCATTTATACTACAATTACCCTTTTTATACAGTTTCAACTTAACAAAAAATTTAAACTTGGTAATAAAGAGGGCCTGTACACTTTCCGGGACCTTGTTGTAATAGCGTATACATTGCCCCAAGAATGAATTACTGACTATACAGTCGAGTAACAAGTATAAATAGCTTGTGTTTGTTTTTAGTGTTTACAGAATGTATATCACTTTTTTTTACTAAAACTACCTTTGTTTTTGTGAACATATATTGAATTTTCATAAATATACTGAAAGGCCAAAGTTAATATATTTACTTCTTTAAATTTATCTCTAAGAGACTCTCTCGGTTTTAGGTTGTAAATAGCTCTAATGACCCTCTTCTGTAAAACAAAAATAGTTTCCGAATTAGCCGCATTTCCCCATAGCGAAATCCCATAAGACATTATGCTATGGAAATAACTGAAATAAACTAATTTAGCTGTCTCGACACTAGTGAGACCTCTAATCTTTTTTACAGGATAGGCTGCAGAATTTAGTCTGCTTGCTAGTTCAGACATATGGGGCCCCACTGAAACTTTGCGTCGAGAGTGAAGCCAAGAAAAACAGTGGATTCAACAGGGCTCAGTTCTTTCCCATTTAAAAACACATTGGTACTCAAATTTTTTACATTCGTTGTTGTAAATTTGATACATTTAGTTTTGTTTCCGTTTAAATATACCTATATTATTAAAGTTAAACCCATGCAATAATTTTGATATAGCATTATTCAATTCGTCACATTTAAATGATTGACGTTTAAGTTTAAAAATCAAGGAAGTATCATCAGCAAATAATACTATATCATGATCATCCCCTACAAGAAAAGGTAAGTCATTAATATACACTAGAAATAGGAATGGGCCGAGAATCGAGCCCCGAGGGACACCCATTAGTACAGGTTTTGGAGCAAGTAATGCTTTTATTGATTTTGTCACGTTAAATAATTTATTTCAAAGAGTTAACAACATCGTAAACACTTTATTTCCGTCAATGCGTATTATTACCGTTAATATTATTTACGGCAACAATACGCATCAATATGTTTGTGTTACGTTGCCAGAATCATAAGTATGATGATAGCGTTTATTTGCCCAGTCCGAACGCTGTAGATGGCTTACTTCACTATTTTTATCATCTTTTATAATACGGCTTAACAGGCAGTGTGAAGAGAGCAACATACTTTTGATATTAATAAAGTAAATACGGATAACAATCAAGCACACAGTCTACCTGATATTAAGTGGATGCCGCATTCCATAGACAAATATATTTATCTACGATTAAAAGTTAAAATGTTTGTTTACCTCCTAATAACTATGATGAAAATTCAGCATTACCATTATAGGAGTCTCTCGCTCTCTCGGCACTTAGTATATGAAATTAAGCTGCTATTTCTGTTCGAGCGTTGAACTTCCCCAGTCAAACCGTACTTTCCATACTGCAACCATATTGCGCTGCTTCATGGCAGTATCACAAAATAATCCACTACCCTCTTAGCAACTCGTCTCTGTAAGCAACAGAGGGAAATTAAATAGAAAATGGGCAGCAGTATCTTCCTGTGGAAATTATTAAATATATTCCACCCATACGAGGTGATCCTTGTTTAGCGAAAGTAGATTGTGATGATAATAATAATGTTGATAAAAGTAATGTGATCAAACCGAATAAAAAATTGAAAGTAGTAATAATTCTTAACCAACTTTATAAACGGATCATGTTTTGAAACAAATTGTGTGATTTGTCTATATATGTTACGCGATATCTTCGTCAATTGTGAACCGATTTCTATATTGTTAATTTATTTATTATTTTTTAATTTAGCAGGTTAGAAAATATGGGTGAATTTGTGAATGCAAATAAAAAGAACTCTAAATAGACGACATTCAAGTTGTTACCCTGAGCTTGTATTTCTTATCCCAAAGTTACAAAAGACCTTTTTGCCTTAGGACAAAACCTTAGGTCAAACACTAAACGTTTGTTTAAAGTACAAGCCGACTTAAATAAATATAAATAATTTCAACATTAATAACAGCTTCTATAGTCGAAGAACAGTCCACGGAATTTAGACTGTGGTCTTAGTTTTAATTCTTATTTACACAATGACTTAGTACCGACTTAGGTAGGTATAATGTGGAAATTATTTTATACTTTTTAGACCTTTAACGTCGGTTTTTTCTTTTTTTTTAAATGAGGCTAGCAAATATAGCTTGCTATACTTTGTGACAATACAACATGGATTGAAGCAGCATCATATCATATTTGCATGAATACAATGTAAAGACGATGAAAGGCTCTCACTGTTCTCGACTAATTGCAATCAAAAATATTATTGTATTGGAATGGATTTCATTCATACCGCAGAACTCTTCTGAGAACTCAATGATCATCAACCGAATAATACACTCGTGGACATAAAAATATCCTTCAATTAGTTTCGAAAACAGCGGTCGGTCCAAGGAGACTAGCCCGTGCGTATACACGAGTTTATGCGCAGGCATAGGTCTATTCTCTTACTCTCACATACAGATAGAACGGTAATCCGACACGACCGGGGAGTGATTAGGCGCAGGACCAATGATATTACGTGCTTTCCGAGGCACGGAGGTGAAATACCGCTAACTTCCTGATTCCCAGCAGCTACTGAAATTTTTTAGACATAAACACAATAACTCATATTGGTCCGATCCAGGATTCGAACCTGGGACCAACAATTTCGTTTACGACCACTAGACTAACGTCGGGAGTCAGTATTGTAATTATGTCAAAGCTTAATAACATTGAAACTTCATAACATTAACAATTATGTCAAACTTAGTAACATTTAAACTTAATAACATTAACAATTATGTCAAACTTAGTAACATTGAAGCTGTTATTAGTGACATTGATGTTGAGGCTATTTAGGTCTTAGGCGACTTCAACGCACATTTAGGTACCAGATTCGGAAACGAACTTTTAGATTTTTGTGTAGATCACTCACTCATGTGTTGATAAAGAAATTTTAGGCTCGGACATTTTTACGCATGTAAATGACGGCAGTGGTGATAAGCGTTGGTTAGATCACTGCATAATGACGGCTGCTGCACGTGCCACAGTCACCTCCGCGTGTGTGGATCTTGGAGTGTACTGGTCTGACCAATATGTAGCCCCTGTTAATAACGTGTGAATTAAATATTATTCCAAAAAGAATTACTAGGTATACAGAAGATAAGGCGTTATTCGGTGTTCGCTGGGGCAATACAAATGATGAAGAAATTAACCTTACTTAAGTTGAATAAAACTATGTTTACGGACTTTATTGCGTTTAATTTACTTATTTTGATTCCCGACGTTTCGAGTGCTTTACAACAACCCATGGTCACGGTGGGACTGAGATGTTTGACGTCCCGATGTCATAGTTAGCCCGGCTACCTTCAGTGTTTGTATATCAATTTTTAGTTCGATCTACGCAGAATGAGCTAACAATATCTTGAAGTCTTGATCCCAAGCAGATGGCAGCACCCATCCATCTTCTCTATTGAAATTAAATTTTTTATTTTTTATTTTAGTAGCCTCGCGTATCATCTATGGTAGGAACCGGTGTTCTTTTACGAAGATTTTTGGTCTATCAAATCTTATGTAATGACGGAGACGATCTTGAACATGTTCACAGACTGCAGACTTCCCAGAGCATCGGCGCCTCATGTCAGTCAAAAGTTTTTTCATGCGGGTTTTAATATATCTTACTTAAGTTATTAAAATTCATATAAATTTACTTTCCAAATTTCTCGATTGTTTTGTCGACGTACCTACACGTACCTACGTACGTGCTACAGGCAAAACAAACATGGAGCAATTTACATAAATGCAAGCTTGAACACACACGACCAACAAGAGCGAACAGGGTTACGCTGACTTTTAGAGGGCTATGCAAATATGTACGACGTAAGAAGATTATCGCCGTAACTAAGGTTTAATTCTGAAAGCCAGTTCAATTTCTGGGTCAGGTACCTTTAAATAAGTGGGATTGTGGTCAAGCACTGACTTCTAATACGTTAAAAAAACCTACGCAAGCTATCTGAGATCGATGCACCGCATAATTTATAAATTTGAAGTGAATACATCTGAATGCCTAAGTGGTGCCCAAGTGATGGCGGGAATTCTGACCACGAACTCTAGACGTAAAATTCAAAGATGAGAGAGGTAATATAAAGCTGATCTGCCAGTAGGACGTCATCTGGTAATCAACCTACTCGTATCTACCTATCAATGTAAGTAGTGGCCCAAAAGACATGATGTGATATTTTGACCAACTCTACACGTGACTCAACCGCATTAAGAGAGAGTAGAGCTACGCTACAACTGTATTATAATTGCAGACATTAATGAAATAAACCTCCACGCTTTCACAGAATACCAGCGTAACCTGGCCATTTAATGCTGATGTTTTCGTATGGTGACTGTAGAGAAATGAAGATCCTCTTTACCACTGGTAAAGATACTTTCTATCTTAGTCTTCAGCGAAGGTAAAAAATCTTCACTTTGATCTACATAGGTGTCTGTGGGCTACAGCATCCGCGTATCGTACTAACGTGACAAAACGGCACACAGTCCACCTGGGACTGTATGTTCGTTTGTACTTTGACCCTTTTCTATTTAAAGAAAATCGTCGTAAAATACTTAACATATGCTGTAAACGAGGTTTAGAGTATTTATATGTAATCAGCCGGGCTATTCACAATCGTCTCGGAAAGCGAATTCGACTCGGATTCGATAACTTCTCGCACCGAAACCAATAAACGCTATTCACATTTAACGTTCGGATAAAGGTCACTTAGATACATCCCATAACTATTGTATCGTCATTTAGTTACATGCATTTACGAATTTTGTAGATAAATAGGCTTTTGTATTTTTTTAGAGTAACGCCTAAACAAAAACATAATGCAATATTTTGGTGTTAGCCATTGATATCGAATATAAAAAATATATAATTTAACTATATAATTATTTATAAATTATTTATATATAACAAAAAAACTGAGATATGTCTCGTTTCACAAAGCAGCATATATATATATTTGTGATAGAAAACTTATAAAACACACCTTTCACAAAAATTCAGCCTTACGATTAAGTGCAAATATTGAAGTAATTAAGTATATGAAAATACGTCTTATAGATAATTGTAATTAATTTTTGTTACCTACCTTATAATTAAAAGGGTTTATTTATCTCTTCTAATCATCAATATTCGAAAAGTTTTCGCCAGCCTCAGAGCTCTCGTAAAGTTTCCGATGCAAACTGTCACAATTATCGAAAACAAACGTCAAAGAACGCCCCATAGAAAAAAACCCAGACCCGAAAGAAACGAGACATATCTCAGTTTTTTTGTTATTTATTATATAGTTAAATTATATATTTTTTATATTCGATATCAATGGATAACTCCAAAATATTGCATTATGTTTTTGTGCAGGCGTTACTCTAAAAAATTACAAAAGCCTATTTATCTACAAAATTCGTAAATGCATGTAACTAAATGACGATACAATAGTTATAGGATGTATCTAAGTGACCTTTATCCGAACGTTAAATGTTAATAGCGTTTATTGATTTCGGTGCGAGAAGTTATCGAATCCGAGTCGATTTCGCTTTCCGAGACGATTGTGAATAGCCCTGCTGATTCTTCTCTTTAACTCGACTCGTCTCTTTTAATCTGTATGTAGGTAATCTGAGATCAATAATTTTAAATGTAGAAGAGTGACAAATCTAGATGCATGGTATCACGGTTTCAGGACAAATGGTTTATGTGAAGACCTAACGGTCTTTTTTGTTGACACATGTATTAGGCAGAGGATTCTCCATATAAACAATAGGAGGCATGTGCCTTTGGTCAGTTGGATTGTTAAGATAAACGCATTCAAATTACAAAACGGTGTAAAATAGCAGAATAATGCTGCTGTGTTTAATATGGTAAGTGACTAGAACCGTAAACATAACGCATCTGCATTTTGATTCTTAACTTAGCATATAGATAGACTGTGTACTTGAGTCTCACTGACTCACTCAATAAATAAATATAATATATGTAGTGATATCGTGAGCAAAGTAAAGTCCTGAAAATTTAATAAGTGTTGGTAAAATCTTCATAGTTGGATATCCGGGTGAACCGGGGTCCGGGTTATTGTGTTATGTGCAGTTTCTCAGCACTCATCTCAACTACATTATAAGGTTTTTAACCTTAATTAATTTCTGTCTGTAGTTGCTAGTGCATGTTGTGTTTACGATAAAGTAAGGTTTTAAAAGTTTATGCCCACATTTAAAATTCATTTATTTATAATAACTAACTTATTTAACTATTTTGAACAATTTTTGTGATTTGATACACACTTTTACATGTTTCACTATATTTATCATCTCATCATAATATCGGGGTATATCCTGATGTTTCCCTGAGGCGAAACCAGTCGGTTCTTATAGCAACTAAATTTATAATTTAAGTAAATATTGTACAATTGTGTAACCAAATCACAAAAATGAAGCTGAAGTTGCACTAGGTGACTACAATCGCAAGTAAAAATTAAGTTTTCTCATAGTTCATAAGATTTTATTGTTTCTAATACATGTTTTAGGGTTCCGGGATTAAACAACAAGTAACCCTTATAGTTTCGCCATGTCAGTTCGACCGTCCGTCCGCAGTTTTACTCCGAGACTCTAAGCGCTACAATGCTGTACATGCAAAAATGCAAATTTAGCAAAGAAATAGATATTAAACACGCCTACAAAGTTGTGAATCAAATTATTGTTAAATATTTTTATTTTGAGTACCTCCCATACAAGTGATTTTTTTACTCGTCTATTTCTTCGTGAAGGCGGTTCTAGGTGTGTCATTGCACAGGTCTTTCAAAAATAATGGAGTTATTAAACAACATTTTTGCCATTCAAGAATCTATTTGTAAAATATTTAGCTTTAAAGTAGTATTTTTTATTAGAGTCATGTACCAACTAAACCAATGTTTTCAGAAACGTGCAAAGCATGCACGAGCTAAGTAGGCTTAATAAGTTAACTAGTAAAAGTCGACTAACTTATAAAATGCACTTGGATTAGTAAAAATTTCGTTACAATTCCATAGAAAGTTACCTAAAACCAGCTGCATTATAACTAAGAAAAAATTAAAACTTTTTGAAGATAACGACTTACGCATTACTACTATTGCATTATGTTTTCCATTGAGGGGTAGGCAGAGAGGATCAATTGCCAAGAGACCGATTCTAACATACCACATTCGCTTATTTTTAGGATTCCGTACCCGAAGGGTAACCAACAGGCTGGCTACCCAACAGGAGGTTTAGTAATAAGGGACCCTCCCTATTACTAAGCCTCCGCTGTCTGGGGGCTGTCATGATCCGTAATAGGTAGATAGTTGAAATGTTCATATAATGTGTATTTCCATTGCCGCTATACACACGCTATACAAATAATAATAATAATAAATTAAAAATTAAAGAAGGCTCCCCTACTTGAGACGTGTTTTTTTACATCTTCATCATCATTACAGCCCTTCACAAGTCCACTGCTGAACATAGGCCTCCCCCAAGGAATGCCACAAAGCACGATCCTGAGCCAACTTTTTTTTATCGTGGGGAAATCCTCATGGATACCTTCTGTTGCGGGGGCAATGGAAAGGTTATGCCGGACTCCTACCAGCCAAAACCCCACGGTCGTCTCCATCAGCGTATATGAGGGGTCCCGGGATCTCCGTTCGGAACGCAACCGGTCACGCTTTGCTCTATTAAAGCACGTCCCGGGGGCAGTTCTTACTACATACCCCCAACACTCGCAATGCTATCACGGTGCTCGAGACCACTTTCAAGTCACCGTCCTCCTCAGGTGTTACATCACTAGATGCTCGGGGCCCCCGCCCCGAGTGCTCGTAACCCCCGAGGCCCCGTTTCTGGTAGGGGAACACCATCATCAAGGGGAGGGCCCTGACGAACGCCTTGGCGGCGTCGTCTTCGAGTAGGATCTGTCCTCTCCCGATACCGCTCAGCAGCCTCCTTCTGGATCATAACGGATTCACAGAAGGTGGCTACGGCCCTCCACGCGGAGTCTCTGCTCAGCATTGCCGACACGACTGCCGGCAGGGAGAGGTTCTGACCGATCCGGCTTACCAGGACCGTCCGCTCCCGTTCCCACGCTGGGCATATTGCCAGCATATGGGATGCGGAGTCCTGTACCTGTCCACCGCAGTGGAAACAGTGCCAAGGCGTTCGTCGCCGTCGCTTCCCGCCCAATCTTACACAAATAATCACCGAAGCACCCGTGCCCGGTCATTACCTGTGTAAGTCTGTAGGTAAGTCTTCCTGTTCTTCGATGCATCCAGGCTTCAAAGTGCGGCAGGATTGTTCCAACAACGCGTTTACACGCATAACGCTCTTCAGAGAGGCGAGCGCGAAACGTTTTGAATGCGTTAATTCGTTCCTGCCGCTTGACCCCTTCGAACACCTCATCTGGCTCACTCCCGACGCTCTGGCGGAGGACACGCGTCCGGTGGTACACCCTCGCATCCATGTCCGTCAGTATGTCCAGAGGTGGGAAGCGAGCCAGGAGTATCGCCGCCTCAAAGGATATTATGCGGTATCCTCGCAAGATCCGTATGGCCATCCTCCGCTGCACCCTGTAGATTTTAGCTCTACAGCGTTGGATGGCCAGCCTTTTCGCCCAAACAGGCGCCCTGTACAAGGCTACGGACCGTATCACTCCTGCATACAGGCGACGCACTTCTTCCCTTGGTCCCCCTAGATTGGGCAGCAGTCTATGCATAGCACCCGCTACCCTTTCAATTCGGGGGATAAGATGCTTGAAGTGGCCTTCGAAGCCCCATCGACTGTCCAGGTGGAGGCCTCGGTACTTCATGTACCGCCCAACTTGGACTTTAGACCCACCTACGCGGACGCACGAGTCGGGTGGTTCCCAGCCGCGACGTAATTTATGGAACCATAGCGCCTCGGTTTTGTGAGGCGCTATTTCTAATCCCAACTCGTGGATTTTGGCGACGACGACTACCGCCCCAAGCTCGGCGAGCTCTTTGGCCCTCTCGAAGTTGGCCCCGCTGGCAACCACCAACGTGTCGTCGGCATAGCAAACGATATCTACGCCAGCGGGAAGTTCAACTCGCAGAACCACATCATAGGCGAGGTTCCACAGTAGCGGCCCCAGCACCGAGCCCTGTGGAACCCCACGTCTGATCTCCCTCCTGATCTTTCTACCATTTTGCCCCATGTACAGGATGTACCTGTCGCGCAAGTAGTCCCCAATAACACCTTGCAGGTAGGGGGGCACCTGATGGTGTGCCAGTGCGCTCCGGATTGCGCCCCAGGGTAGAGAATTAAAGGCGTTGACGATATCGAGACTTATCGCCAACGCCACACCACCCTGGGATACTGCTTGTTCCCGACAGGGAGCAGACGCGCATGATGGCATCTACTGTAGAACGCTCCCGTCGGAATCCAAACTGGCTATCAACCAAATCGGGACCAACGCGCGACAGATGCCCGTTGAGCCGAGTGGCAACTATTCGTTCGAACAATTTGCCGATCTCGTCCAAGAGGCATATGGGACGGTACGCAGAGGGAGAATCGGCGGCCCTGCCTTCCTTCTTCAAGAGAACCAACCTTGCCTCTTTCCATACGGTGGAGAACTTGGCACTTCGCAGACAGTCGGTAAAAAGCTGCCTAAGCCTGTCCCCCAGATTAGCCAGACTCAGCACTAGGACTCGACCCGGGATATCATCTGGTCCCGGTGCAGTGTTCCGGGCTCTTAAGCGGCTAACGGCTCGGTCCAGCTCCTCCACGGTTACCACCATCTCATCTTGCCACTCCCATGATAATGGCGGGTAGCTTGAGGGACTTGACCGGTCCTCTGGGAAGATTGTGCTGATCACCCTTTCCAGCAGGTCCGGATCGAGAGTCTCCGTCAAGGGGGGCGACCAGGGCCGGAGTTTACCCAGCACCATTCTGTATGGGCGCCCCCAGGGATCTTCGTTGAGTCCCTCCAGGAGCTCATTCCAGGACCGAGACCTGGCATTGGCAATGGAGAATTGCAACGCCTTCGTGGCCGCGCGGTATTGCCCGTAGAGTCTGGCTATCTCCTCAGGCGGAGCTCGCCTTCTCCTCCTTCGGGCTCTGGTGTACTGGCGCCGAGTCCGCAGACAGATCGCACGGAGCCGTGCGATTTCTGCCGACCACCAGTATACCACTCTACGCTTGGGGCGACTGGATCTGGGCATCGACAAGTCGCATATCTGTGTCATCGTGCCTCGAAATCAGTTTGTTTCCCCTTCCAGATCGGACTGAATCTCTTCAACTTTTTCTGGCCATGCCGCGACGATGGCGGCGGCTTCGAGCTTGTCTCGGTCTAGCCGCCTGAGAGACCAACGCCGCGGTGGGCTGCCTTCCCGGCGGCTGGAAACACTGGCAGGCTGGCGAAGTGTGACATCGAAAACGATGTGCCGATGGTCGGACAATGTAACCGCCTCCTCCATCCTGAGCCACCTGCATCCATCAACTTCTTGCATATCTTACCAGGTTGTCACTTAATCTAGTGGGAGGACGCCCTACACTTCGGCTGCCGGTACGACGCTGCCACTCGAGAACCTTTTTTCCCCATCGGTTGTCGGTTCTTCGAGCTATATAGCCGGCCCATTGCCTCTTCAGCTTACTGATCCGTTGGACTATGTCGGTCACTCTGGTTCTACTGCGGATATCCTCATTTCTAAATTTATCACGCAGAGAAACTCCGAGTGGCCTTGAGCTTCCTCATCCGGCCAGCAGTGACGGACCACGTCTCAGTTTCATATGTCATCACTGGCAACACGCACTGGTTGTACAATTTCGTTTTAAGGTTTTGAGGTATGTCTGACGAGAAGATGTGTCGTAGCTTCCCGAACGCTGCCCAGACGAGTTGAATCCGTCGATTGACCTCTCGGTCGAAGTTGGACTTACCTAGTCGGACTATTTGTCCCAGGTAAACATACTCGTCAACAACTTCGAGCTTAGTGCTCCCAACAACTACCGGCATAGGTGTGACATGGACATTAAACAGAGTCATGACTGATGCTAATTCCTAAAAACGTCAGCAATTATAAATATGTTAAAACCAGTTAAATCAGCTTTTTTAAAGGTAGCATTCGCGCAAATGTAAGAAATCATGATATAAGGTCTATTTCCACCTGCGATACGTTTTAAGGCATCTACTTTACTTACTTTTATGTTGTAGTAAATTCCTTTGGTGACGAAATTTGCATCCTCTATGTTTAGTATTTATCATTTTGCGTCTTGCGTTATTGTTTATTTAACCAAATAAAGATATAAAAAGGCTATCAAATAACCCCTTCATTTCTGAATAAAAGTTGTGACCGGTTATTCTACAAGCCTTTAATTCCGAAAGATCATTCGCTACAATTTGATTTTAGTCATTTTGATGGATTAAACGAGAAAATATTTAACAGAGCACGTAATATTCGCAACGTTATTGAGGTAGGTAGTAATTATTAGTGGTACATAATGTATTTTTTTATAAAACTTTAAAAGTGATAAAGTTAGTAATGCAATGTGGCAACGTAGCCACATTGCATTATGAAGTAGCATGAATGTGTGGGATCGATCGGAAAGGACTACGCTCGAAAAAATACCAGCGCCTACGTTTTGTAGCATTCCTTGGATGAGGCCTATGTTCAGCAGTGAACTTGTGGAATGCTGCAGGCAGGCTGCAATGATGATGATGATGATTTGTACTTTCGTCTTCTTTGCATTAATTTACCATTGCCGTGCACAGCTAGGATTACTAATTATTAATATAAATAATTATTACAATGATGAAACTTTGGTGAGATGTAATGCATACGCCCGCAATCGCAATGCACGTCAAGTACAGCTAGCTATTATTATAATTCCCCATTTAAAAACTCTCAAGTCATTGTAAATTACTATTTCTCTTTATTGCGATGAAGTAACCGTCATTAATCATTGAACTTGACCATCACAGCGCAGCACAAAAGCGCCTTTGTGCATATTCGGCAATAAAATAAAATCCCATTGTTTCTACACGTAGGCGAACAACAATGATAGCTTTAACAAGGGAGCATTCAATAAAATAATGGACTATTTTGTCTTTTGAAAGGTAATGACAAATGGAGGAACTTTACTAGATCATACTCAAATTCGTATGTGGCGTTGTTTAGTATTGTTAAAATATTTATCTCAAAAGTTAGTTTAATTTGTTTAAATTTTGATTTAAAATTTTTATCTCTAAATATTTATATTTGCTCGAAATTTGACCGTAATTAATAATGTTTCTTTTTTTCTTAGAAGGAGACAAGGGAACACAGCCTACCTGATTGTAAGTGGATACTGTGGGCCATAGACATGTAGATCTATCCGGATTAAGAATCCAATAGCAGATGCGTTGTCACACCTTAGGACTAAGATAGACTCACCATACGAAAGAGAGCAGCATTGAGCTCATATTTTATGATGGTATTCTGTGAGAGCGTGGTCCTACACCAGTCGAGCTGACCCATTCGTGCTGCAACTATACTAATATAGCTGCAGCATGGCTCTACCACGTAAATGATATTTATGTTTTTTTTTTCGTTTAGGAGGACTTTGCTTTTGATATGTAGTAAGAGCACGAAAAGCATGTAGCACGAATGGATCAGCTAGCCATTCGTGCTGCTACCATAATATAGCTGCAGCGTACCTCTATCATGTTCAAATATTTTAGGTTTGTATATTAAAAAAACTGTATTTGACTTTCAATTGGACATTAATATATTAAGACATCTTATATACGACATATAAAATAAACGTTTCACCTTGGCATATACTCCACACTAAACGTAGTGATTATATTCTCTTTGCTCCACATACTTTTGAATAAGGAACATTTGTAATCACACAAAATTCAAAGCATGTCAGTAATTATTTCTTGACAATATTTTAAAATTTTTTGGTTAAAATTTCTACTCCTCCAATCTGTGTGACTGTTTGTTCACAGACTATTAAGAGTTGGACATTGACCATAGAGTAGTATAATGCAATATATTACGCTTGTACATACTCTGCGACATTGGCAGTATTAATATCAAGCAACGACATAATTTTTCCAAACAACAAAAATGTTTCACATTGACAGTATGAACGAAAACAATTTATATTTTATTTAATTTAATTAATTTCACTTCACCACCGAGCACATAATAAATTAGAAATTATTATTACAAGTAACGATTTAATTGAGACCGGAATCGAACTTAAGGCTAACAGTTATCCTCAGAGCTTCCGTGCAAGTCCGGAAGCTCAGAGCTTCTTGTACACTCACTTGCAAAAAAAACGGGCGGTTTTAACATTTTTACTCTGTGAAAAAAAAATACAACACGAAAAAGTTTTATATTATTTGAACATGTTACTGGCCGGTTATAAAAGTGCTGTGATGTTTAAAAAAGTACGTCCCAAACTGAAATTGTTTTGAAATAAAATAATTTTTACCAATTTTGTGCCAACAACTCCCGAAAGTTAATATCGATTGTAAATAAATTTAAGTTAATTTTTATTGAATTATCTCATTTCCTTGACATTTCGAAGAATTTTATTGCTGTTCAGCTGACTTGAATGATAGATAAATACGTAAAAGCCAGCAAAAAATATTCTGCTGCTTGTGTATGGTTCCAGCCAATCTTCGTGGCTAAGGGGCTAAATGTGACCGTTTGACCGTTCAAAGGACCTGGCAGCGCTATCAACAGCACCAGTTTTGTCAAGGGAGGGTCTTGTTCTTAGAAGAAAGCCATGTACATACTTAACCACGAGATGATCGTTTTTTGTGAGTCCGCTTGACTTGTAATAATAATTTAACCACGAGATGATCGTTTTTTGTGAGTCAAGCGTTCAGGAAATCTTCGAATGTGGACCTTTAGTGCAACCTCAAAGAAGTGAGAAATATGCAAATGAGTCTATTAATGGTCAGGAGGAAGCTTCTCGTGTCATCACACCGTGTGTCACCCAGCCTGCGGCCAATTACTTCGTGAGCAACGAGTTGCTTGGTTTAGTTTTGCTCTAAATTATATGACATGGACTCAAGAAGACTGGGATATGGTATTGTCCCCAAGTCTGTCTATGTCCCTGCACGATGAAGAGCGGATGTTGGCGTGTGCTACGAATACAAGGAGAATGCTTTGCGGAGGCATGTTTTAAGAAATCATTCCTTATGTTGGAGGCTCTGTTATGTTTTTGGGCAGGAATAAATTAATTGTAATTGTATGGAGTTAGCCTTCATCGAAAACGGCACACTGAATTGTCACCAATATATTACGGAAGTTCTAATTTCTCATGCGCAATCCGCATTAGCCGATCTTGGAGAAAACTCAATTTTTTTCGCGTCCACCATTCTGGCCATGTGGAAGAGTATAGGCTAGAGGAAAAATTTGTCATTTGGATTGACCAGGTCGAATTCATAACCTAAATCCCATAGAGCATGTCAAGGATATAAGTGCAGCTAGCTCTGCAGACTATTTGAGGGCAAAAGCATATGATTACCGTGGAGTGGGAATGTGCTTCAAAAGAAACCATATGAGATATATTCTCCAGCATGCCCAGACGAATGTAAGCTGTGAATTCAGCAAGAGGGGTTAACACTTCATACTAAAATTTTATCTGCTTTTAATTTATTAAAGACAAACAAATTGAAAAAACAGCTGAGGGGGCAAACGAGTGTAGGTGCTTATGGGGGCTGATTAATTAATAGTCCGTTTTCTCACACTTATATTTTTTATTGCGCTAGGCACACAGAAATAAAGTTCAATAACAGCACAATACAGAAGGTACAAATGAGTAGACAGGAATACAGTAATATATATGTTCAAGGAAGAATTAAACTATACGAACTGCATAAGCTTGGGTATTAGGCAGACAATGGGTATGGGATACGTATAACGTGAAACGCGGAAGCGGACGAACTGGCGATCTGCTGTCCCGAAGGCGCGGGCTCAGCGACCGAACCAGTTTCACATTCCTTCGTTATGCAGATACATAAAAATGCATGGCGCGTGTCTGCTTGTACATAATTTAATTTATTAATAGGTAATATCTTACAAAATTTACGCATATTTATTAACAATTGAAAAACCTTAATAAATAATAGAACATAGATTAATAATACTTAAAATTTATTTATAAAATATTAATATTTAAAACTTTCAACAAATAAAGTGTAAAACTCGCCACATAACCCCCCTTCCAGAGGCCTTGTTAAGGACGATAATAGTCAGGAAATTGTACCCTACGGCCTGATCGAGTACTGACAATATTTCTTTCTGGGTGTGGAGGAGTGTGTCGGTTGTTCAAAATATGTTTACTTTGTGTGTGATTTTGTATGTGTGATTGTGTGCTTGACTGTGTTTGTTCAGGTTTGTCTGTAGGTTGGGTCTGTAGTACGTAGGCGGGCTTAATTCGGTCTATTGAAACCGAGATTTTATTACCATTCATTAGTAACTTAAATATTTTGTCTCCTCTTTCTACTACTTCATATGGGCCCGTGTAAGCTGGTTTTAAGGAACCACCTATGGTGTCGTCCCTAACAAAGACGTTGGTCGCCGTAGCCAGGTCTTTAAAAACGAATATGGGTCGTTTTTTACTACCGTGATGTGAGGTAGGAGACGGTTGCAATTCTTTGACAAAATTGCGAAGACGCGATAAGTAGTCTGTTACGTCGATGGTGTCTTCGATCTGTGGGGCAAATAATTCGCCTGGAAGGCGTAAAGGTTGCCCATACACCAACTCCGCAGATGACGCCTTGATGTCTTCCTTAAAAGAACTTCGGATCCCTAATAGAACGAGTGGAAGGCAGTCAACCCAGTTTTCACTCGCATGACAGATGATAGCAGCCTTCAACTGTCGGTGAAATCGCTCCAATAATCCATTGCACGCAGGGTGATATGCTGTTGTTCGTCTATGCCTAAATCCTGCGATATCAGATAGGCGCTTAAAGAGAACAGATTCAAATTGTCTACCACGGTTTGAAACTATATCCGTCGGGCAGCCAAAGCGTGATATCCAACCACTCAGCAAAGCTTTAGCCACGGTCTCAGCTGTTATATCAGGCAGGGGTATTGCCTCGGGCCATCGCGTGAAGCGGTCAATGGCTGTAAGGCAATAGCGGTAGCCTTGGGATATAGGTAGGGGCCCGATTAAGTCAATATACAAAAAGGCGAATCTTGACTTTGGCAAGGAATAGTTACCGATGGGTGCAGATACGTGACGTGTGACTTTGGCTCGCTGGCATTGCAGGCAGGCACGTGCCCACTCTCGGCAATCTTTGCGCACTCCTGGCCAAACGTACCTTTCGGCAACGAGTTTTGCTGTGGCACTACCGCCTGAGTGTCTTAGTGAGTGCAAGTTTTCAAAAACCAGTTGGCGCAAACTCTTCGAGACGAATGGTCTCAAGGTGTTGCCATCGTCGTCACAGTATATCTCCACGTCTGAGCCGGGTACTCGTACTTTTCGCAGTTGGAGGGAATTCTTGGATTCCAGCAATAGTTTTAATTCGCAATCAGCTTGCTGGCATTGGGCTAACTTTTCGAGACTTATGGGTTGTGCGATTTCCTCGACTCGTGACAAGGTATCGGCGACCACATTATTTTTTCCTGCAATGTGCCGTATATAGGTACTGAATTGCGAGATAAAATCTAAGTGTCGAAACTGTCTCGGTGAGCAGTTTTCTTTCCTCGTTAGGAATGCATGAGTTAGGGGCTTGTGATCCGTGTAGATCACGAAATCCCTAGCCTCAATCATATGCCGAAAGTATTTGATGCTTTTGTAAATAGCGAGCAATTCTCGGTCATAGGCTGAGTATTTCTGCTGTGCTGAGCTGAGCTTCTGAAAAAAGAATGCCAAAGGTTGCCAGTCCTTACCTTTTAGCTGCTGCAAGGTTGCGCCAATCGCTTTATCTGATGCATCGCTGACAGCGCTAATTTTGCGTCACACTCTGGGTGCGCTAGCATGGTGGCTTGGGAGAGGTTTTCCTTACAGGCATTGAAGGCTTCATACTCTTTTTTGGTGAAATTAACCGGATGTGGGCCTTTGACTGATCCCGTAAGCAACTCATTGAGGGGTGCCTGATGTTTAGCAGCTTCTAGGATGAATCTACGGTAGAAATTCACCATTCCCAGAAATTTGCGTAGCTCTTTTATTACCTTTGGCGCAGGAAAATTCATAATGGCCTCAACCTTGGAAGGGAGAGGCTTAGACCCTTCGGCAGAGATGCTATATCCAAGAAAGGTCACCTCTGGCACACCGAATACACATTTGGCTGTATTTATCACCATCCAATACTCTCTAAGCTGGTCGAACACCTGGCGGAGATGTTGTTTATGGTCTCCTGGTCCCTAGAGAAGATCAAAAAATCATCTAAATATGCATACGTGAAATGCGCTTCGTGGACGAAATGCTCCGGGGACTGGTCCCCGGAGCATTTCGTCCACGAAGCGCTGGAAGGTCTGCCTAGCGTTCCGAAGGCCGTACGACATGAATAGGAACTCGTAAAGCCCGAACGGTGTCGTGATGGCAGTCTTCGGAATGTCCTCTGGACTCACAGGAAGCTGGTTATAGGCTTTGACCAAATCGATTGTAGAGAACACCGTACAACCTGAAAGGCTAAAAGCAAAGTCCTGAATATGACGTATCGGATACATGTCAGGGATGATTCGGGCATTGAGCATGCGGTAATCGCCGCATGGACGCCAACCATTCTCTTTTTTGGGAGCGAGGTGCAGTAGTGATGCCCATGCCGATTCTGAAGGTCGGCAAGTACCATTCTGCAACATTGCTTCGAATTCGGCTTTAGCGATTTTCAATTTATCTTGTGCTAACCTGCGTGGCGTGCAAATCTTAATAAATAATAGAACATAGATTAATAATACTTAAAATTTATTTATAAAATATTAATATTTAAAACTTTCAACAAATAAAGTGTAAAACTCGCCACAATAGCATGCGGCTCACCTGATGGTAAGTGAATACCGCCGCCCATGAACAACTGCAACACCAGGGGTTGCAATCGCAGATGTGTTGCCGGTCTTTTAAAAAGTAGTAAGCTCTTTTCTTGAAAGTCTCTAAGTCTTATCAGTCCGGAAAAATCGCTGGTGGTTATCGATTCCACAAGGAAGTTGTGCGAGAAAAAAAATCTTATTAATTGCACAGTGGTGGACCGCCAATCATCCAGGTGATATGGATGGTATCGCGAGTATTGTCCCGATGTGCGATGGTGAAATTGAGCGGCTGAAATTAGTCTGAAATATACCTCAGAGCGCTCCCCCATGGTACATGCGATAAAATACGCATAGAGATGCAACATCTCTACGCAGTGCAAGTGAGTCAAGCCGATCGGATAGAACTCGGTCGTCGACAATTCGAACCGCTCTGCGCTGGATGCGGTCATGTGGAAGGAGCTGGAACTGGGGAGCCGCTGCTCAGAGATGTGAACAGTATTCCGTGTGAGGCCGAACCTACACCTTGTAAAGTTCAAGCCGTATGCTGGCATAAAATACTGTCTCGCTCTGCTGAGCACGCCAAGCTTTTTAGAGGCCAATTTGGCCTTCTCTTCCAAGTGACCACAAAACTGCACGTCACTAGATATGTCGACGCCGAGGATTCCGATACTTAGCAGTAAAAGTGCAAACTTGTGTCTTCTGGGGATTAAAATGGACTAGATTTAATTGCCCCCAATCCGAGACTTTGTGAAACAAAGTCTCGACTTAAGACATAAGTATGTTCCGGTACTCGGCGACGTTTTCTAGAAAAATACTGGCACGGCCGGTGTATAGAGCATCACCAGTGCTGTCATCTGCATAGCAATGTATGTTACCTGTTTGCAACACATCATTGATATGCAGAAGAAACAGAAGGGAGAACTAGTTTCTCTCCAATTCTGTCTATGTGCTCTGCCTTTTCCTTGGCAATAACTCTTTTGAAGGACCTGGCGATGAAGTTATACTTCTTTTTAAGCATGCTGGTAATTACATTCCGAGCCGCCGAAGCCTCAGCCCAGGCCTGATAACACTCTTGCTTACTGCGTAATGCAGTCTTACAGGAGCGACCAAACAGCGACAAAAAATTATCAAAAAATCTAATAGTAACAATAAAATTGGTTCTATGCTTAGGTGCCCGTTTTGTTTCTATAGAGTTAATTTTGTTTTTATTTAAAAATACGTTAAACCCATGTAAGAGCTTTCCCTGTATCGTGGATGTGGTTTTCATTTATAAAATTCACATCTTAACCCGGAAAAATTGGTTCTAGGTCATACAAATACCTCAAACCCACGGCCCTCCTATGAAACGACAACAAACTTGGCGATTTCTCTATGGATTAGAAGAAATGAATGTTTCTTCTAATTAACAATTTACAATGTGTATATTACTTCCGAGGAATTAGAACACAGGTATGCTAAAATATTTAAACTTTCATGTAAAGAACTGGCTTGCTAAATCTTATCAAATTTTCATATCGCATCCCTTCAACCCCGAGCCCTGTCCTTTTTAATCCGACCTTCTAAGGGTTTGACGATGGGATTAGAGACAGCTTGTAACAAAAACTTTAATCCAGGCATATTACATTGTTCGCTAAAGCATCTTTACTTTCCTTCTTTTAGTTTTTTAAATCTTTTTGACGAAGGATATAAGAAGTAAAATATTTATTTGTGACGAGAAAATAGAAAACAGATTTTTATTCATTAAATATATAAATAATACTTATTTGAAGTCATTTTTATGTTTAATTTGTCACTGGTTCGAAAAATATGTTTGTCTTAGGAACAACTAGCAGGAAACCCAGTAGAATATTATTTCTTGAAATATCTATAAAGGAAAATTAAATTGTAACATAAAAATACATTATAGTCAACTACGAGTACAAAAAACAAATTAAAATAGCTTGGTACGATTACCTCTTTCCTAGGTGTTGTTATCAGTCATTTTATTTTGAAGTTATACTTCTTTTGGGGTGTTTGGGAAAAACGATGAGTGTCAAATTTTGCGCGCGCACACCGACACCTAAAAACGAAACCATGAAGTTGTTACGATGCGCGCGCACACTGACACATAAAAGCGACTACTTCAGTGGGTAATTGTCTGTTAAGTTTTTTGTTATGTTACGCATATATAAGCACACACACACACACACACACACACACACACACACACACACACACACACACACACACACACACACACACACACACACACACACACACACACACACACACACACACACACACACACACACACACACACACACACACACACACACACACACACACACACACACACACACACACACACACACACACACACACACACACACACACACACACACACACACACACACACACACACACACACACACACACACACACACACACACACACACACACACACACACACACACACACACACACACACACACACACACACACACACACACACACACACACACACACACACACACACACACACACACACACACACACACACACACACACACACACACATAAAATAGCAATTTAAATATTGCCAAATTATTATCAAATAAATAAAAAAAAGAAAAAATCAAACTCTTAGGATGGAAAAACAATGGCTGTAGTTTTTATTGTAATTATTTATACAGCTTTCTAGTACTTACATTGCACTTGTGATATTCCTTAGTCACAGTCAAAGGGGTAAAATATTTAGACTTTTAATTTTTTTATTTTAGTTTTTAAATTTGGTTTTTAATTTTTATCAGAAATTTAATTGTACAATTTTTTTTATAGGATAAGGGCGACAAACGAGCACACAGTCCACCCGATGGCAAGTGGTTGCTGTGGCCCATAGACATCTACATTTATCCTCGATTACGAATATCAAAATGTAGATGCGTTGTCACCCGTGAGGACTAAGATGGAATGCCTCGTTTCCAGTAAAAGGGTCTCCGGTTCTCTACACTCACCATACGAAACACAGCAGCATTAAGCTGCTATTTTACGCTGGTATTCTGTGAGAGCGTGGTCCTTCCCCGGTCGAGCAGACCCATTCGTGTTACAACTATACCAGAAATATAGCTGCAGCATGGCTCTACCACGTATAGATATATTTGTACTTTGTTTATACAAAGCATTTATAAACGTGAGCATGTCCAATTAAGTTAAAATGCAAATTTGCCAAATTCAAAATAGGTTTATTAAAATTAGTGATGTGTAAAAAGCGCCGCGTATGGAGAATGTTCTCGTAATCATTTATATCATAATTGCTTTTACTTTGTTGAATATTGGCTCAGACTGAAATGTTATCGTGTATTGTGCACCAATATTTTTTAAAATAAAACTAAAGTATAAACGAACTTACATTCTACCTGATGGTAATTGGTGGCGGATGGTATACGTGGCCACGCTACCACGTTTGCAGCTATGTTATGACTCGGCTTGACCGGGGAAGGACCACGCTCTCACAGAATACCAGCTTAAAATAACAGCATTAACAGTCACGGATAACAAATTCTCTGTGTGATATTTTACAGTGGTCACGGAAGACAGCCACCATAGACTTAGAATATATTGGCGTACAGACATCCATAGTGTGCAAGGGAGAAGAAAATTCCGTATGGCAAAACTGCAAGATAGAAAACGATACCAAATATCATGACTCTGTAACCGATTTTGAATGACAGATCGGCACAAGTCGACACGCAAAAAATAAGCTCCTAGATATTTTGTAATTTTTTAGAGTATAATAGTAGTTATTTTTAGTAAGTAACTTTTTTCAAAATGGTTACTTGTTCTGTGAGTGACTGTAGTGTTAATAATAGAAATAATCCTGTTACTTGCATATATCACAGGTAAATTCTCAAGACGTCGTCAATGTTATGACGTGTTGATTTTTGGTCAAAATTCATGTTATATACTGTTTAAAATATATAATGTTTTCAATAATTTTGTTAATATATTATATTTTGCAAAGAAAAAAGTCATATCAAAAATCGCGGTGTGATATTCAGCGTAAAGCAATGGCCCACATATTTTTTTAATAAACTCTTCCCTATGTTCATTTAAAAAGCATAGTGTCATATAAAATTGACTCAGACAAAAGACCGGATCGAGTTTCAGCCTTTGTTACAAAGGTCTAGAGGCTTGATGAACGACTACATTGTGACGAAAATGTTAATTATACTATACAGAATGCTTTTATTTGTTACGTGACGTTTAATAATATAATGGATGCAAATATATCGAATATAAACTTATAAACAATATAGAAGTGTCTGTCTCTTATATCGAAATAACTGCCTTTTATTGTGCCTATCGACGGATTCAACTCGGCTGGATAGCGTTCGGGAGAATACGACATATCTTCTCGTTAGACATATCTCAGAACCTCTAAACTAGATTGTTCAACCAGTGTGTGTTGCCAGTGATGACCTACGGATCTGAGATGTAGTCGTCCACTGCTGGCTGAATGATGAAGATCAAAGTCGCTCAGCGAGCTATGGAAAGGACAATGCTCGGCGTTTCTCTGCGTGATAGACTTAAAAACGAGGATATCCGCAGTAGAACTAGAGTAACCGACATAGCTCAAAGAATTAGTATGCTGAAGTGGCAAAGGGCCGGCCATATAGCTCGAAGAATCGACAATCGATGAGGAAGAAAGGTTCTCGAGTTGCAGCCTCTTACCGTCAGGCGAAGTGTAGGGCGTTCCCCCACTAGATGGAGTGACAACCTGGTGAGACATGTAGGAAGTCGATGGATGCATGTGGCTCAGGACCGTACTTTGTGGCAATCCCTGGGGGAGGCCTATGTTCAGCAGTGGACTTATGAAGGGCTGTAGTGATGATGATGATGATAATTGAGCCTATGGGGTTATGTGCATGATATAAATAAACTTTTTTTTGTCTCTCTATCTCTATCAGCCTTTCCGGGCTATTCTGCGGAAAGGCTGTACTGATTGTAATGGACTTCACGAACCTCTGTAACACCTATACAGAAGTGTATTTGTACTTTATATTAGGTAATTTATATACTCTGAAATTTAATTTATAAGAAAGTAGGAGTAGGGCACCAAGTAGTGGCGGTGAAGAACACAACATCTTTTTTTTTCTAGGATAAATGTGACAAACGAGCACACAGTCCACTTGATGGTAAGTGGTTGCTGCGGCCCATAGACATCCACATCTATCCTCAATTACAAATCAAAATGTAGATGCGTTGTCACCCGTGAGGACTAAGATGGAATACCTCATTTCCAGTAAAAAGGGCCTCCGGCCACCTGCACTCACCAAGCGAAATGCAGAGGTAAACCTCTACTTCACGCTGGTTTTCTGTGAGGTCGTGGTACCACCCCGGTTCGAGTCGGCCCATCCGTGCGACAGTAAAAGTTGCCGCGTGGCTCTACCACTGCTTAATTTCTAACGAGTAAAAATAAAAATAACTGCGGTTGCCAACCCGCCTGCCAAGCGTGGCAATTACGGCAAATATCCTACCTATTAGGTAACATATGAGAGAAGCCTTTGTTCAGCATTGAACATTTCACTCGGTGTCTATTTTCGACAAATTTTGTTCAGACCATTTCAAAATATCATCATCATCATCATTACAGCCCTTCACAAGTCCACTGCTGAACATAGGCCTCCCCCAAAGAATGCCACAAAGCACGGTCCTCCTGCCTGCCGGAGCCACCTGCATCCCTCGACTTCCTGCATATCTTACCAGGTCGTCACTCCATCTAGTGGGGGGACGCCCTACACTTCGCCTGCCGGTACGAGGCTGCCACTCGAGAACCTTTCTTCCCCATCGGTTGTCGGTTCTTCGAGCTATATGGCCGGCCCATTGCCACTTCAGCTTACTAATCCGTTGGGCTATGTCGGTCACTCTAGTTCTACTGCGGATATCCTCATTTCTGAGTTTATCACGCAGAGAAACTCCGAGCATAGCCCTCTCCATAGCTCGCTGAGCGACCTTGAGCTTCCTCATCCGGCCAGCAGTGAAGGACCACGTCTCAGTTCCGTATGTCATCACTGGCAACACGCACTGGGTGTACAGTCTCGTTTTCAAGTTTTGAGGTATACCTGACGAGAAGATGTGCCGTAATTTCCCGAACGCTGCCCAACCGAGTTGAATCCGTCGATTGACCTCTCGGTCGAAGTTGGACTTACCTAGTCGGACTATTTGTCCCAGGTAAACATACTCGTCAACAACTTCGAGCTTAGTGTTCCCAACAACTACCGGCATAGGTGTGACATGGACATTAAACATGATCTTTGTTTTGTCCATGTTCATCTTAAGACCTATCCGTTGGGAAACACTATTGAGGTCATTCAGCATAGTGCTTAGGTTCTCCAGCGATTCTGCCATAAGGACTATATCATCGGCAAATCGAAGGTGAGTGATGTACTCGCCATTGATGTTGATACCGTATCCTTTCCAGTCCAGAAGCTTGAAAACATCTTCCAATGCAGCGGTAAAGAGTTTCGGGGATATGACGTCACCCTGTCTTACACCTCTCTGCAATTGGATAGGTTTCGTACTCTGGTTCTGTACTCGGATAGCCATCGTAGCCCTACTGTACAAGCACTTCAACACTTCGATATACCGACAGTCAACTTGGCATCGCTGAAGGGACTGCAGCACCGCCCAAATTTCGACGGAATCAAAGGCATTCTCATAGTCCACATACGCCAGACATAGTGGCAAATTGTACTCCTCGGACTTCTGTACAATTTGCCGAAGGGTATGTATGTGGTCTATGGTGCTAAAGCCTTTTCGGAAACCGGCTTGTTCGGGAGGCTGAAAGTCGTCAAGTCTGCGCGCGAGACGATTCGTAATGACTCTCGAAAACAGCACGTAGACGCGGCTCAGAAGGAAAATCGGTCTGTATTTCTTCAAGAGAGCGTTGTCGCCTTTCTTGAAGAACAAGACCACCGCACTTCTGCTCCACGCCTCCGGTGTAATGCCACCATGGAGGACGGAATTAAAGAGCTTCTGAAGGACTTCAAGTACCGGTTTTCCACCCGCTTTCAGAAGCTCCGCTGTAATTCCATCCTCGCCTGGGGCCTTGCCGTTTTTAAGGTGCTGGAGAGCCATTCTAATCTCGCTCAGACTGACGTCCGGGATATTATCGGAATAATGTCGGATAAGACTCGCTCTTGGATCGTTACTCACACCTGCGTGCGGCTCCAACGATGACGTGTACAGCTGTCCATAGAACCTCTCAATCTCACTCAAAATCTCAGGTGCCCCGGAAACGATGCTGCCACATTCTGTCTTCAGCTTTGACAGTTGGCGCTTTCTGGCAGACAGATCTCTGGCAAAGACTTTGGAGCCTTGGTTCCGCTTGATCGCTTCTTCAATACGAGCTGTATTGAAGTTGCGTAAGTCCCGCCGCATGCATTTGGAGATCTGTCTGTTCAGTTGCCTGTATGCTGTTAAATCTGTTGAAGAATGTAGCTTCATCTCCCGTCTAACAGCCATGAGATTAAGAGTGTGATCGGAGAGTTTTTGTGTTCTTCTGCGGCGGGTCTTGCAGAACTTAGCTCCGACCGCATTGACAGTTTCCACGAGCTTGTCATTCAAATCGTCTACTTCATTGCAGTCTTCTAGGCACTGAAAACGGTTTTGTAACTCGAGCTGAAAGGTTTCGGGACTTTGGATTAGAGCACGAGGGGGACGGAGCGTTGACTTCATTAGACGAGACCTCTCCAACTTAACGTTTAGGTTCAGTTTGCCTCTAACCATTCGGTGATCGCTGCCGGTTTTCACCCTCGCGATCACTGAGACATCGCTGAACAGTTGTCGTCTGGTCGTCATAATGAAGTCAATCTCATTTTTTGTCGAACCGTCGGGGCTCGACCAGGTCCACTTCCTGTGGGGCCGCTTCTGGAAGAAAGAGTTCATCATAAAGAGTCCCTCTTTCTCCATGAAGTCAGCCAACTGCTGGCCCCTTGGGTTCCGTTGCCCTATTCCAAATTTCCCTACTTTCAGCTCACCGTTCTCTCTTGTGCCTAGTTTTGCATTGAAGTCTCCCATTAACACCGTATATTGGGTTTTGGAGGAATGCATGGCTCTAGATATATCCTCATACATTTCCTCCACCTCCTGATCGGGGTGTGCCGAGGTTGGTGCGTAAACCTGTATGACCTTCAGCGAATACCGTTTGGTGATTCTGAGTATAAGGTACGCAACCCTCGTCGACACACTCTCAATCTTTACAACGTTGTTGACGAGAGACTTGTGGACGATAAATCCGACACCTCCTTGGGACAGATGGTCGCCCTCCCGGTAATAGAGCAAGTTGCCGGATTCGAGGATTACCGTGTCCTCCCCCTCTCTTCGGACTTCGGATAATCCTATAATATGCCAGCGTAACTTGTCTATCTCTTCTTCCAGCTCCACAATCTTCTCGTCAGTCCTCAGGGTGCGTGCGTTGTATGTTGCCAGGTCGAGTCGTTGTAGGTGGCAACCGAAC
Organism: Parnassius mnemosyne; assembly: GCA_963668995.1. Lineage (NCBI taxonomy): Eukaryota > Metazoa > Arthropoda > Insecta > Lepidoptera > Papilionidae > Parnassius > Parnassius mnemosyne. Next base: position 1,610,996 of record CAVLGL010000093.1, on the reverse strand, counting down.
CTCCACCGGAGATTCTTAGCACCCCCTGCCCCGCCGTTACCATGGTCGCCACCGTAGCCAGGAATAGCGGGGCCGCCGGGGACTAGGGGCCGTTTATTATTGTCATTGCTCATGGGGGGTATATTGCCATAGTTGCCACGCTTGGCGAGCGGGTTGGCAACCGCAGTTTTTTTATTGTTATTTTGGCTATTATCAGGAAGATGCTGCTGCCCATCTCCTGCCTGTTTCCCCTTGTCGCCTTTTACGACACCCACGGGAAGATATGGGGTAGTGGATATTCTCAACCGCCACTACACGGCTTCTTCAAAATATATATATACATAAATGTACTATTGGAAATTGTCATTGTCAAGGTCAAGTATGGTGGGACTCGCGTCAGGAACAGCTTTCATCTGCTGTGCAATTTAAAAGCATATGCACATCTAAAATTATTACAAACATCTATATGATAAAGATATCCTTGAGGACACATCATGCATACATTATTTTATCTAAAAGACGCAGGCGTTCGAGGATTACAAAGCGCGACGCGAGTTTGTTCTCTTAAAACATGGCCTAAAGTTTTATTTATACGACCTTTTATGTTACATTCATTCTGTTGATAAGAATGGGTTAAAAAAGCTTTGAAACTTCATATCTGTTTTATTTTATAATTTATATTTTTTTACGTCACATGATTTGTGTTAGAATGCAATGATCATGAGGTGTGATGAACCTATTGAATATCAGATCACAGTCAAGAAATTGTATGTATTGTCGCCGATATTAATATTTTTGCTAAATTTCAGATTATTCATATATCTAAAAGTGAAAATTTTAATAAATAAAAATCCCGTGTCATGATGTTTATTTACGCTAATCTCCAAAACTATTCAATCTATTAAATGAATTTTTGTAAGCGTGTATTGCTTGCTTCAACTGGAGAGATAGGATAGTTACCCGATAAGTGACCTTCAATATTTACTATTGTGAATTAAATATTTTTATAGGTTGTCGAAAAGGGCAACTACTCTGATTAGCTGGATTAATTATAAAATTGCATTTCATTTGTAAATTTATTTCCGAAAGTCTTAAAACAATCAGAAAATATATAGATACGGTTCAAGCTAACACAAGTGCAATAATAAAATTTTATTTAACACTTTACAGTATGAGGAGTTAAATAAAATGTGAAGTTCCCACACTAAACTTTCTGAAATTAGTCACTGAAAACATTACAGAGTAATAGTATTTGTACGTGGTAGAGCTATGCTGCGGCTATATAGTTGTAGCAAGAATGGGTCGGCTTGATTGAGGAAAAACCACGCTCTCGCAGAATACCAGAGTGAAATTGCAGCTTCATGCTGATGTCTTTTGTATGGTGAACTGGAAAAGAGGCATCCCATTTTAGTCCTCAGGGGTTACCAAGCATCTGCATTTTGATTCTTAATCTAGGATAGATATAGATATCTATGGGTCATAGCACTCACTCACCATGAGGTACAATTTGCGCTCGTGTGTCACTCTTACTTTTATCTACCTCGCAGTAAGTGGTATATTCAGCTTGATATTCAACGTAATGTAAAAATACATAAATAAATTCAAAGTTCGTATGCTAGAATTTAATTTAACTTTCTCTTGTAAAAGTTTCGTGTGATACAATTTTGATTTTTACTTCGATGGTATTGAACCAGTATTCCCTGTGTGTGAGCGTGACTGCGCGCGCGCGTTTGTTTGTATTGTTGTATGTTTTTATAAAAACAATCCGCGTTATTACAAAAGTTGTTTATAATTTGTTTTATATAAACTAGAATTTGTTTGAATGATGAAATGATAGAATTTGTTCTATGGAAAACATACGAACAAAAATATAGTATAGAATAGACATAGCATAGACATATACACCTAACTTCTCTATTGAGAACCAAAATGCAAATACGTTGTTACTCCTGAGAACTAAGGTAGAATATCTCGTTTTCAGTAAAATGGGTCTCCAGTTCCACACATTCACCATACGAAATACCAGCCTTAAGCTGCTATTTTACGCTGGTATTCTATGAGAGCGTGGTCCTACCCCGGTCGAGCCGACCCATTCGTACTACTACTGATATAGCTGCACCGTTGCTCTACCACGTACCTTATCTTTCATTCAGATTGTGTAGATACATTATTTTGAAATATATTCATATTTAATTATGTTTATCGCCATTGTATTTTGAATTGGCATCCTCAGGTGAAGTAGACTCTGCGGTGCCTGACCGCTAAGATTGAGATCAATAACTCTTCTCTCAAACCAGGTAAGACACATCTCTTTATTTTTTTTACGCAGATCTTAGATAATTAATTTAAAATTTAATGTAATGGATTTCCGCAAAGTAATGCCTGATTCTATTAATTATCAGAAAAAATGGTTAGTTATTGTCTGAAGATTAAATATATATATATATATATATATATATATATATATATATATACATATATATGTATATATATATATATATATATACACACATATATATGTATATATGTGTGTGTGTGTGCGTGTGTGTGTGTGTGTGTGTGTGTGTGTGTGTTTACAGGTGTAGCACCGCACCGATCATGTTGGACGTAGGGCGCTACCAGCAAATATTATTTGTCACGGATTTAATTTTACTAAATTATATTTTATCAATTAAAATTATAAACTAATGTAGATTAGACACAACTATACTCTACATAGGTCCGGGGTGAAAAGTCTTTATATATATAAAGATAAGGTATTATATGATATTTACTGTCTTTTAATTTTAAATGATTTATATTTATGTAAAGGAATTAAGGGGTAGTGAAAAAAGGAATTTATCACTACGAGACCATAAAACGGCGTCTTTAATGAATAAGTAACAGCTTCCTCAACGGGAAAGCATGAAAACGTTTTTTTTTATTAGATTTACTTTAAATTTGCGTCCATTGCTTTCAGAAATACATCATAAATATTTTTTAGTGAATCCGCTGATTTTATTTATATTTAAATTAATAAAAATAATACTTTTAATCTTGTTCTTATTTAAATGAGGTGTAATATTAATAACAATTTGACTTATGGAACTGAGACGTGGTCCTTCACTGCTGGCCGTATGAGGAATCTCAAGGTCGCTCAGCGAGCTATGGAGAGGGCTATGCTCGGAGTTTCTCTGCGTGATACACAAGAAATGAGGATATCCGCATTAAAACCAGAGTGACCGACATATCCCTACAGATTAGTAAGCTGAAGTGGCAATAGGCCGGCCATATAGCTCGAAAAACCGACAACCAATGGGAAAAAAAGGTTTTCAAGTGGCAGCCTCGTATCGATAGGCGAAGTGAAGGGCATTCTCCAATTAGATTGAGTGACGTTCTGGTAAGACATGCAGGAAGTCGATGGATGCAGGTGGCTCAGGACCGTGCTTTGTGCCATTCCTTGGGAGAGGCCTATGTTTAGCAGTGGACTTGTGAGGGACTGTAATTATGATGATGATGATTAATAACAAACACACGGATAATCTAATGATAACGAAATGCTGTGGCCCATATATTTACGTCTATTCTCTATTAAAAATCAAATTGCGTCCCTAAGTACTAAGAGCAAATGCTCCTTTACCATTTAAAAGGGTCTTCACTCATCATACGAAACACGACACGACACACGACAAGGATATTTTGAAAGTTTTCTTTTTAATTGTGACACACTTTGACTCCACCAGATGGTAAGTGATACTGCAGTACATGGACATATGCAGCGAACTTTCATACAAAGAAGGCTGTAGAAGTGTTCTCAGCTGTGCGGACTAAGATGGAAAGCTCCCTTGATTCTACTAGCTCTCTATACAACATGTAACAAAAACCCTGTGGTTCCCGTTAAGTGCCTTATAGGATCAGTATTCAAACCTATAGAAATAACTTTTTTTTAAAAACTCGACCAAATGATTTTTTTTTAATTTTATGTGGTTTTATTACCTCTTACTGACACTAGCCGATGCTAAAACTAAGTAAAGCGGGGTCATTGACAATCCTCGTACTCTCCAGACAATGCAGAGGTAATAAAACCATATACAATTTGCATACAATAATAACATAAATAAAATAAAAAAAATATTGTTCGAGTTTTTAAAAAAAAAGTTATTTCTTTACGTTTGAAAAGTGATCCTGATAACGTACTTAACGGGAACCAGAGCGTATTTGTTACACAATGTATATTTCAGATAGATTTTGCACTGCTGCCTTTTTCTGCTTTTTGATAGCAGAAATAGATCAACCCCTGGTACTTACCTAGATCGACTCCTAGGCAGAACGGTTGTTACAGAACAGTTAGTATAATAGGTTGAATATGTTTGGTAATATTGATAAACAAATTCATTTTGGCCTTTATTAGATTTTAGTACACCGCCCTTTACTACAGATATCATTTATTCAGATTGCTGACGAAGCAACGTCGAAAGTGGGTGACTGGCAAACGCCATTCGGTCGGCTAAACTTGGCGATTGTATAAAACCCTCTCTATATTAAAAAAAATCAGCAATCGATATTTAACTAGTTGACGTAGAAGTTGGAGTATTAAATAAAACATTTTTCTTATTTATATACACGCAGTTAAATAGTTCAATACCAGCTAATTAAATAATGGATTTCAACACTATAAAACAGGCGAAAACTTAATTAATTACACTCGTTAATTATCGAGTTACAAAATAAGCAAATACATTTTACAAATTAGTTACTCTGATTTACTATGTAAACTATACAAAAGCAAAACCCCATTACGAGTCGGAATTGAGCAAACAACAGTACTAATTATTGTTAAGGGTGAAATAAATAATTTATATCGATTTGAGGTAAACTTAATGATAGCACTATACACTACACATCTAGCTGCAAAACTATAAAACGTCCATACTTCCGTTTAGGCGACGATACATTATTAAAAAAAGTAATGATAATGGTGCCTACCTATCTGCTACATATATCGAAACAAAACTGTCTTTGCTGCAGAGCCAGGGCAGACATGTCAAACGCTCTGTTCCTGCGAAAATGTTCTACTGGAAGTTAACAAACAAAAACAGTGGGATATTCCGTTGGTACAGAGCGTGCAGAAGGATTTGTTTCATAATTTCCATAGTGACCAAGATAAAGCACGCCTTCTAAGTGTTTCAACTAAGGAATCTAGTCACTGTGACTTGCTTTACCATCAAGTAATCTCTGCACAATACTTGATGGGGAAAGCTTGCGCATCGCCATAGGAATCCGACTAGGAGCGGCGATTTGCCAACCCTATCAGTGACCCTGTGGTAGCAGCGTGCTGGCAGGTTTTCACGGTGCGGTACTTTGAACGATGTCATCCTAAGGGCTCTTGTCTCAATCAATGTTCCCTCGGTTTTAGAGCCTTGTGAAATATTTAGAGACGATGGCAAGAGACTGGGGATTCATTGTAGATTGGGGGTCATTGTAGAAGTGTGCTCGTCGCGACCCCTGCCAGCCCTTTTCAGGGCTGCAATTCTACTAGCTGCGCACCGATGCCAACGAGGGTTAGGGCATCCCCCCAAGGCGACGCACACCAGCTCGTCCCCGTTGGTGTGGAATGCAGTGCGCAAAGCGGCGATGGGGACCGCCACCCGTCACGCACAGCCCGACACGGCGGAAGGTGGAGGACAGAGTGCAGAGTTGGCACGTGGAATGTTAGAGGAGGCATGAGAGATAAGACGAATGAGTTGATCGAGATAATGAAAGAAAGAGAATTAGATGTCGTGTGTATGTCGGAGACCAAACGGAAGGGCAGTGGTACTGAAGAGCTCCCTGGCGGGGCGTTAGCTCTATGGTCCGGAGTCCCGGAGAGCGAGAACGCCTGCCAGGGAGTGGTGGTGCTGCTGTCTTCTCGGTTGGTCGATGTTATGACTGAATATAAGGTTGTGAACTCAAGACTTCTCTGGGTTCGCTTTAAATTGGGACTGACGAAGTTATTCCTTTTGGCTGTTTATGCGCCGGTAGCTTCGTTGTCCAGGGCTGAGCTGGAGGAGTTTTGGGAGAATGTAAGAGAAGTTCTAGATTTGGCTAGGGGAAACGAAAGAATTGTTGTATGTGGTGATTTGAATGGATGGGTTGGTACCGCTCGACCAGGGTACGAGTCGGTATTTGGAAAGTTTGGCGATAAAAGGGTTAATGATGCTGGCAAGCTTATACTGGCGGTGTGCAAGGAAAAGGGTCTTCTTGTGACAAACACTATGTTTAATCACAAGAAAATCCATATGTATACTAGAGAACGAAAGAATGAGAGAAGTATGATCGATTTGTTCCTGGTGGATGACCGACTGCGAAAACAGGTGATGGATACGCGAGTGTTCAGGGGTGCTGACCTGGGAACGGATCACTATCTAGTGATTACTAGATTTAGGGGTCTGTTTGCGGGTTGGCGCTACCGGACGGCAGTGACAGAACCACAGTCGGTCTGTCGCATCCGAAGCTGTAAGCTTCAGGAAGCGGATACTAGGGACAAATATCATGCGAGGGTAGCCGAAAAGCTTGACACTATCGATGGCAGAAACGAATGTGTAGAAAGAACATGGCAGAACCTTAGGGATGGAATGGTAAGTGCAGCGGAAGAAGTGTGTGGAACAATAAAAAGAGGCAGTAGTAAAAGAAGAGATGCATGGTGGAATGATGAAGTGAAAGAAGCTGTAAAGAAGAAGAAGAAAGCATGGTTAGTCTACTTGGCCTCTAGTAATGATAAGGATATGAGAGAGAAGATGAAAGAAAGATATAGGCTGCAGAAAGTTCACACGAAAGCACTGATTGAGGAAGTGCGTGAAAGGTGTAGAATGGAAGCGGACGAAAGGTTGTCGCACAACTTTAAGGAGAACTCCAAACTCTTCTGGAAAGAGGTTGGAAGGGCCCGAAGTGGTGCGACGGCCTTAAGAATGAACAAAGTGCTTTAGAGAACTAATGACGTCCTCTCAAAAAATCGGACGTCATGCAGCGATGGAGCGAATTTTATAGAGAAATGTATGCGTGTGATGATCTTAGTGAGGGATCCGGGGATGACGCCGTGACTGGTACGCCAGACCCGGACCTCGATGACACTGAGGTCATCAGTATGAAAGAGATTGAACGTGCGATTTGAAGTTTGAAATGTGGTAAGGCTGCGGGACTAGACAGAGTTACTGCTGAAATGGTCAAGTATGGTGGGCCTCGCGTCTGGGACAGCTTTCATCTGCTGTGCAATTTGTGCTGGCGGACGGGGGATGTCCCGGATGATTGGCGATCCGCAGTCATTGTTACTTTATATAAAGGTAAAGGTTCACATTATGACTGCGGGTGCTATCGGGCGATCAGCTTGACCAGTTTAGCAAGTAAAGTTTACTCGAAGGTTTTGACACGTAGGATGCAAGAGAAATCGGAAAGATTTCTATGGGAGGCACAATGCGGATTTAGACCTGGATGAGGATGCACGGATCAAATGTTTTCTCTCCGCATGATCACGGAAAAGCTTCTGGCTGCTAACCAGAAGATTTTCTGTGCTTTTGTGTGTCTTGAGAAAGCATTTGATAAGGTTGTAAGGAAGAAAATGTGGGAACTGTTGCCGGGGTATGGTGTGGATGGTCAATTGCTAAGGGCTGTGCAGTCTCTTTACTGTGACTGTAAAGCCTGTGTGCGGGTAGGGCATGACCTGTCACCCATGTTTAACGTCCAAACGGGCGTAAAGCAGGGTTGTGTCATGTCTTCCTGGCTGTTCATACTGTATCTCGACAGCTGTTTACAGAAGCTGAAAGATAGTTGTTTGGGTGTGAAATTGGGTGACATAAAAGTAAATTGTCTGCTGTATGCTGATGATGCAGTGCTTATTGCACCATCAGAGGCAGAACTGCAGGCATTAGTCACGTGTATGAAAGAGGAATGTGAAATTAAAGGTCTCCGTTTGAATGCTAATAAAACTAAGGTTCTGGTATTTGAAAGGGACGAAGAGAGAACGAAGTGTGAAATATGGGTAAATCAGGAATTTCTAGAACAGGTAAATGAAATTGTATACTTGGGGAGTGCTTTTAGCCGGGATGGAAGATGTGATTTAGATGTGGACAGGCGTGTCGCTGCCGGGAACAAAGTCAATGGTGCTCTGACTGCGTTAGTCAAAAGGCAAGGCGTAGCGAAGAGTGCACGCCTTGCAATACATAACGCAGTGTTGGTACCGACTTTGTTATATGGCAGCGAAACCTGGATATGCCAGAAGAAGCATAAAAGTAAGTTGAATGCAGTGGAGATGCGATCTCTTCGTAAAATGTGCGGCGTTACCATGGCCGACCGAAAGCGAAACGAAGAGATTCGCAATATGGCAGGTTTGAAAGATGACCTTTTCACAAAAATTGATAAGGGCGTGCTTCGGTGGTTTGGGCACGTTGAGCGAATGAGTGAAGACCGAATGGTGAAGAAAATATATAGCGCGAAAGTTAATATTAAAAGGTGTCGAGGTAGACCGAGACTAACTTTCGAAGACCATGTGAGCAAATTGCTCGAAGAGGGTAGGGTCAAAAGTACTCGGATACTTAGACGTGCATGCATGAAGAAGATAATGAATCTGAAAGAAGCGAAAGAGGCTTGTAAGGATCGTGACACTTGGCGATCTGTTCTCTCTGGCTACCCCGTCAGGGATTGTGCGTGAAGATATAAAAAAAAATAAAAAAAAATGGCAAGAGACCCGAAGGTATGACATTGGTCCCTTGAGAGAGAGGTAAAGCCTTATTGTGGGATGCTACTTGCGTAGACACATTGGCGTCGTCTCATCTCAAGGCTACCTCCTTTAGAGCCGGAGTGGCATCAGAGGCAGCTGAACTGAGTATGGGGCGCAAATATGAGTCTCAGAAAGATGACTACATATTTGTGCAATTTGCTGTAGAGACTATCGGTCCGTGGGGTCTAGGTGATTTATGTCCGCTGGTCGTTGTTGTTGTGTTCTAGCTATATTATGGTTGAAACACGAATGACACTTTAGCGTAAAACAGAAGCTAAATGCTGATGTATATTGTATGGTATGTAAGATAAAGTGTGTGAAATCCGGAAACCCTTTTAACTGGAAATGAGGCATTCTATCTTAGTGCTCAGGGACGACGCCTCAGCATTTTGATTCCTAACCGAGGATAGATGTAGATGTCTATGAGCCACTGTACCCACTGACCATTAGATGGGTTGTTTGCTCGCTTGTCCCCCTCATTCTATAAAAAATAGGATTGACAATTTGAAATTTAATTCGCATTGCACATTAACTCTAAGTGCCAGCGTAAACTGTTTCTACGATGCAGGAGAAAATCCTCGTGTTAGGGTAACATTTAAAAAATAAATTATGCCCACCTGCGTTATTAAAGCCTTCTATTTTCTAAAAGTTCTGGATAAACAAAATTGATTTACGCTTAATAAATTTTGAAGGACCCGCGCACTCAGGCAGCACAAAAGTTCGCACAATTTTCGAATATGTAACAAAGTCAGAATACCAAGCAAATCGTAATGTAAGACCTTAATCCCCCATTGATCATTTTTTACCTTACGTTCACGATAACTTTCTGCTCGAGTTTTTTATCCCTATTCTTTGGAAAAAATATCACGTTCCATATTTTAGGTTTAACGCATTGAATATACTACGTTATTATTTTTAAGGTTTATTATAAACATTGTTATCATTATCATTATTCATCATTATAGCCATTCACAAGTCCACTGCTGAACATAGGCCTCCCCCCAAGGCGTTTCGCAAGGCACGGTCCTGAGTCATCTGCATCCATCGACTTCCTGCATATCTTACCAGGTTATCATTCCATCTAGTGAGGCACCACCACACACTTCGCATATCGGTACAAGATGGTTACTTGAGAATCTTTCTTCCACTTCGGTTGTCCATTCTTCGAGGTATATGGCCAGCCCATTACTGTCGGTCGGTCGGTCTGATTCTACTGCGGATATCCTCATTTTTAAGTCTATCATGCAGAGTAATCCAGAGCTTAGCGCTCTTCTATCAATTATAAATTTTTTTCATACCAGACGGGTCAGCGCTTTGCTGATCATACGGATATTAATGAGTATAAAAAGTAGAATCAGTAGAAGTGAGTAGAATAATTTATTGTAAAAATGTGATTCATTTAAAACTAAAAATTTATAAAACTGTACAAAGTTTTAGACTTAGAAATACAAATTAGAGTCTTAAAATTACCACTGTAATAAGAATATTATTATTTACTATATCACATTATTGGTCGTAAAAAATCTGCGTAAGGAATTTTTGTGTTGTTGATTTCCTGGAAATGAACTGCGCGTGGACTCACATTCCAAGTGTCCAGCGGAGGTATAAAACGCCGTGACTTAGTGCGAGGTGTTTTATTTCTTCTCATCGCTCGCGTCTGGTGGATCTCCATTCCTGCTCCGCGTATTTAATAAACTCGTAAAACAGCTTCTTAAAGAACAATATCATGATTCATGCTGATTATATAATAGCTCTTTTCCGAGCTGACTTTTCTATATTTCACGAGACGTCGAGTGTAGCTACAAGTAGTTTTTTTTAATGTTTCTGTTAGTTAAAGATTATTACAGGAGTTGTATGAAGGGACACTCTCTCTACTCTTAAACACTGGGTATTAATACTTTTATCGGTTAATAACATAAGACAGAAAGAGCGTATATAATATTGTATTGGTTCAAATAATATCGAATAGTGATGGTAGCCTAATAACTTACAAAACTGAACCTAGCAACAGTTTGAATCTATAAGATTCATTTTTTATAGGATAGGGTGACAAGCAAGCACACAGTCCTGATGGTTAAGTCGTTGCTGTGGCCCATAGACATCTACATCTATCCCCAATTAAGAATCAAAATGCAGATGCGTAGTCACCAGTGAGGACTAAAATGGAATACCTCTTTTCCAGTAAAAAGGGTTTTTGGTTCTCTACACTCACCTAACAAAACACATCAGTATTAAGCTGCTATTTTACGCTGGTATTCTGCGAGATCGCGGTCCTTCCACAGTCGAGCCGACCCATTCGTGATACAACTATATTAATAATATAGTTTCAGGATGGATCTACCACGTATATGAAAAATTCATATAATTCAAATAATTATATGGCAATACAAAGACTTTATACTTAATAATTAAAAAACGATAATGTGAAACATAAACGATATATATGTTTATTATATACAATTCTAGCGATCCACCCCGGCTTCGCAAGTGAGATTTCTGAATCTCGACAACAGTGCCACCTACCGGGTCCAATTGTAAATCAAAACCATTCTCAAATGAACTTAATCACACACAAAAAAAATCGTGAAAATCGGTCCAGCCGTTTAGGAGTTCAATCACATACACACGGACAGAATAATTATATAATATATAAAGATTACTTATAATGATTCATTAACAGGGACTCTGTAATAAAACTGATAACATTTGGCCTTCCTGATTGTCTTCTACGAGCACTTGGTAATCTTATTTAGCATTAGCATTTGATGTTGAATGTCTCATAATAGAGCTTGAAGTAATTCCTTTGTTAAGCCATGTAGTGGCCCCTGAAGCTGGTCTGCCATCTTGTGTTGTGAGATGTAGCCGTCCTATCTGTAAAAATTAATGATCTTTTATTGTTATAATTTATAAACCTGGCCATCTGCAATATAAAATTTTATATTTATAAAAAAGTAAATTCACAACGTAATAAAATTCCATTACATTTTGTCGAAATATTGAGATTTATGAAAAGAATAATGTACGTCTGTTTGATAAGACAATATTATCGTAACGAAGGCTCCACGTATGTGAAGAGGGGAGTTAAATTCGTTTACTTATCTCTGTGGGCACAGTTTTCTTTGTCTTTGTTCGTAGGAAATTGATGGATTTCGTGAGATTCAAAAAGGCCTACTATTTTCTCAGTCTAAATGAAAACATGGCCATTGCTTTAGCATTTGATATTGCAGACGGCCAGGTTTAAATTTTAACCGAAGTAAATTTTGTGAAAAACGCAAGTCTAGCTAAACGTGGATTCCTGGATCTCAAACACTGGATACAAATTTTTTGTTAAAAATTTTACCTCATAAATGTGTTGTGTTACAGGAATAAAAAGTGTTGCCTATTAAGTTGTCATCATTTCTAACTTCTAACAAAAAGTAAAAGCACATCCAAGTGATTTTTTTCCACCCACTCCATTCCATTCGACTTTACATAGAAAAAAGAAAAACATACATTCGAATTGTAAATCGCCTTCTTTTTTAAAGTTGTTTTAATAGGAAACGTTCTCAACTGGAGTGTACTATTTTGTATGTATTATAAGTGATGTCTTCGTCAATTATGAAACAATTTTTATGATTATTTATTTAAATCAAATGGGCTATATCTTAAGGAATAAATTAATAATATAATATTTGAAAAAAAATTAACAACGCGTCAGCTGTGATACTGATCGCTGTATCACAGCTCATGACAATTATTTTATTTTAACCTGGTGTTACTAATGAGGACACTAGGATATTGTTATAAAATTATAATTTGTATTGTCATCTGTCTTTGATATGAGTGCAAATCAGTCAGTCGGCTGTCTAAAAGTTGGTGAATATCTAATTAAATGATTCTGTTACATAGATAAATAGATAGATATATGCACTCGAAGATAATAAAAGCGTAATATAAGTATTTAGATGACGTTCTAGTCAATACCTTAACCGTTTCTCTGTCCCGTGAATGATATATTATTCTGAACATTTCAATTGTTTAGCTATTGTGTTTTTTACGTGGACAGGAAAACTAATAAGATTGTGATATTCTTTTTATTGATAAGGTTTATTATCTGTGGTTATAATAATGTTTTCTTATATTTACGCGAAGACTATACATCGAATGAAACTAATTTTTACGGATTATATCGCGTTTAATTTTAACATTTTTAATTCCCGACGTTTCGGGTGCTTTCGGGGGGACTGTGTGGTTATAATGTTTTAAAAGTACAACGATACGTTACAAATCACAATGTCCTTTACAAATTTTTTTAAATTACCCCCTCACTAGATTTTATGCTGTAGCGTGGAGGCAGTTTACATAAATTAATTTCACAAGGACAAACATCCATACTTGGAACAATTGTTTCTAAGCCATAAAAATACTTGTTTGTGCGATATTTAAATACGTGGCTCTCAGCGCTACAACAGAATAGCCAAACTACTGCATCATGGATCCGTCAACAACTTAACGATGCACACCATTTACAAACGAACATATTATATTTGTATGCATATTTTACGTACCTTACAGGTAAACATATGTATCTACATTTAAATTTAAAATTAAATATTAGGTCGGTTTAACATCATGTTACAAATTCTGCAAATGAATGCAATACCTGAGTTCCGGAATTTACGTAAAAAATATGGAAAATTTTTGTTAACTTTATTACTTAAATTATTTTACACAGTCTGACGACAGGTGAGTAACGAACTAAAGTATTTCTACGGACAGGGCATAAAAAGAGGTTCTTAATTTTTATCAGGGATATCTGTATGCGATATTTTTAATTTAATTTGGATCGAAGTAGAGGGCAATGAAAATATAAAATGTTTAATCTATTTAATTTTAGTAATCTATAATTGTATAATTTTATGATTTTCACTAGCCGCATGAGAAAGCTATAATGCCAACCAAACCAAATTCCGAACACTGCGGCCAGTCTTAATAGAGACCAGCCGTCTGCAAAGGGCAGGACTATAGAATCCGACTGAAAAAGAACCACAGATGCACTCTCTATTCCCTCAACATTATAGTCTGATACGATCTTAGAGAGATCAAACGCAAAACCAATAGATTTACCTATTTATTGAGGTTCGAGAGTGAAACATCGCCAACTTCCAGACTCCAGTCTGCTACTGAGAATTGACAGAAAAACCCAACCTAAAATTTTTCTCGCCCTATTATCAGACAAACGATAGACAAACGATACATTTGAAGAAAAGTGTGTTAAGGAGTGGAAATGTTTTAATTTATTTTATAGAATTAAGGGTGACAAGCGAGAACAAAACGCACCTAGTATATCGTAGATGGTAAGTAAAGTCTGTGGCCCGTAGACATTTATCATCTATTGTGAATAAAAATAAAGAAGCGATGTCATACCCTGAGGTCTAGAATGGAATGTGAGCGCAAATACCAGTAAAAATTTTCTCCGTTTCTTTTCATCATGATGTATTTTCATGCCAGTATTACGTGCGAGCATAGTCCTATTACTTACTTGTTTATATTATATACTTCGTTGATACCGATGTGCATGAACATTTTGCTGAAATTTTACGTTAGTATCGATGAACACACTTTCCTCCCCAGGTCAATCCAACCCTTTTCTACTGCATTGATAATATATCTCTGGTGTGGTGATAGTGACACGTTCAAAATAGGATACAATATTACTAATTTAACTTCAGGTTAAATAAATAACATTATATTAAAAGTTAAGTTGCTTTTATTAAAATTAGAAAGGGAAATATATGTATTTCTATTCGAACACGAATTACAAAATGGATTAAAATAAATGCGCATATCTGCTGCGAACACGATTATTTCAATTTCTGTATATAATTGCATCGGTGAGAATGTTATTATCATTTTTGTCCACGTATTTTGCGTTCTACTATTTTTTGTGTATATTTCAAAAATTTATGTTAAATTTTAAAGATATTGACTTGCAGCTTTGAAGGCCTCGGATAGTATTTGTATGGCCCTCAAATAATTGTTCAGGGTTTGTATATTTGTCCTTGTGTATGTCAAATGCCTTCACGTTACAGGAGAAAATCCTAGGATACTTTAAAAATGCTAAGACAATCATGCTGCTGCAATAATATACGTATAGCTGTAGGAGAGACACCTCTATCATATATTTTTTTTATAGTATAGGGTGTCAAACGAGCACACAGTCCACCTGATGGTAAGTGGTTGCTGTGACCCATAGACATCCACATCTATCTTCTTTTTTTTTATAGGAGAGGGGGCAAACGAGCATGCGGCTCACCTGATGGTAAGTGACTACCGCCGCCCATGAACAACCGCAACACCAGGGGAATTGCAGATGCGTTGCCGGCCTTTTAAAAAGGAGTAGGCTCCTTTCTTGAAGGTCCCTAAGTCGTATCGGTCCGGAAAAATCGCTGATGGTAATCGATTCCACAAGGAAGTCGTGTGAGGATGTAAACATCTTCTAAATCGCACAGTGGTGGACCGCCAATCATCCAGATGATGTGGATGGTATCGGGAGTTCTGCCGCGATGTGCGTTCATGAAATTTGGCGGCTGGGATTAATCCGAACAATTCCTCAGAGCAATCCCCATGGTAGATGCGAAAGAAAATGCAAAGAGATGCAACATCTCTTCGCAGTGCCAATGAATCGAGCCGATCGGAAAGGGCTCGGTCGTCGACGATTCGAGCCGCTCTGCGCTGGATGCGGTAAAGTGGAAGGAGCTGGCACTGGGGAGCCCCTGCCCAGAGATGGGAACAGTATTCCATGTGAGGCCGAACCTGTGCCTTGTAAAGTTGCAGGCGGTGTGCCGGCATGAAATACTGTCCCGCTCTGCTGAGCACGCCAAGCTTTTTAGAGGCCGATTTGGCCTTCTCTCCAAGTGACCACGAAACTGCACGTCACTCGATATGTCGACTCCGAGAATACCGATACTGGCTGAGGCAAGAAGGGGAGTGCCTTGAAACTGAGGAGATACGACAAAGGGGTTCTTTTTAGCGGTAAACGCGCAAACTTGTGTCTTCTGAGGATTAAACTGGACTAGATTTCATCAACATCATCATCATTACAGCCCTTCACAAGTCCACTGCTGAACATAGGCCTCCCCCAAAGAATGCCACAAAGCACGGTCCTGAGCCACCTGCATCCATCGACTTCCTGCATGTCTTACCAGGTCGTCACTCCATCTCGTGGGGGGACGCCCTACACTTCGCCTACCGGTACGAGGCTGCCACTCGAGAACCTTTCTTCCCCATCGGTTGTCGGTTCTTCGAGCTATATGGCCGGCCCACTGCCACTTCAGCTTAGTAATCCGTTGGGCTATGTCGGTTACTCTGGTTCTACTGCGGATATCTTCATTCCTAAGTTTATCACGCAGAGAAACTCCGAGCATAGCCCTCTCCATAGCTCGCTGAGCGACCTTGAGCTTCCTCATACGGCCAGCAGTGAAGGACCACGTCTCAGTTCCATAAGTCATCACTGGCAACACGCACTGGTTGTACAATTTCGTTTTCAGGTTTTGAGGTATGTCTGACGAGAAGATGTGTCGTAGCTTCCCGAACGCTGCCCAGCCGAGTTGAATCCGTCGATTGACCTCTCGGTCGAAGTTGGACTTACCTAGTCGGACTATTTGTCCCAGGTAAACATACTCGTCAACAACTTCGAGCTTAGTGCTCCCAACAACTACCGGCATAGGTGTGACATGGACATTGAACATGATCTTTGTTTTATCCATGTTCATCTTAAGACCTATCCGTTGGGAAACACTATCGAGGTCATTGAGCATAGTGCTTAGGTCCTCCAGCGATTCTGCCATAAGGACTATATCGTCGGCAAATCGAAGGTGAGTGATGTACTCGCCATTGATGTTGATACCGTATCCTTTCCAGTCCAGAAGCTTGAAAACGTCATCCAATGCAGCGGTGAAGAGTTTCGGGGATATGACGTCACCCTGTCTTACACCTCTCTGCAATTGGATAGGTTTCGTACTCTGGTTCTGTACTCGGATAGCCATCGTAGCCCTACTGTACAAGCACTTCAACACTTCGATATACCGACAGTCAACTTGGCACCGCTGAAGGGACTGCAGCACCGCCCAAATTTCGACGGAATCAAAGGCTTTCTCATAGTCCACATACGCCAGACATAGTGGCAAATTGTACTCCTCGGAGTTTTGTACAATTTGCCGAAGGGTATGTATGTGGTCTATGGTGCTAAAGCCCTTTCGGAAACCGGCTTGTTCGGGAGGCTGGAAGTCGTCAAGTCTGCGCGCGAGACGATTCGTAATGACTCTCGAAAACAGCACGTAGACGCGGCTCAGAAGGGAAATCGGTCTGTAGTTCTTCAAGAGAGCGTTGTCACCTTTCTTGAAGAACAAGACCACCGCACTTCTGCTCCACGCCTCCGGTGTATTGCCACCATGGAGGACGGAATTTCTGAAAAAAGCTTCTGAAGGACTTCAAATACCGGTCTTCCACCCGCTTTCAGAAGCTCCGCTGTAATTCCATCCTCGCCTGGGGCCTTACCGTTTTTAAGGTGCTGGAGAGCCATTCTAATCTCGCTCAGACTGACGTCCGGGATATCTTCGGAATAGCGTCGGATGAGACACGCTCTTGGATCGTTACTTTGCGTGTGGCTCCAACGATGACTTGTACAGCTGCCCATAGAACCTCTCAATCTCACTCAAAATCTCAGGTGTCCCGGAAACGATGCTGCCGACTAGATTTAGTCGCCCCCAATCCGAGACTTTGTCCAGCAAAGACTCGACTTCAGACACAAGTTTGTTCCGGTACTCGGCGACGTTTTCCTGAGAAATATTGGCCCGGCCGGTGTATAGAGCATCACCAGTGCTGTCATTCGCATAGCAATGAATGTTACCAGTTAGCAACATATCATTGATATGCAGAAGAAACAGCGTTGGTGATAGCACACAGCCTTGTGGAACACCAGCGTTAATAGGCTTGTAGTCAGAACATGCACCGTCTACAACGACCTTGATGCTTCGATCTGCAAGGAAGCTGGTGATCCAATTGCACAATTTCTCGGGAAGCCCATAGGAAGGGAGCTTTGAAAGAAGCGCTTTGTGCCAAACCCGATCGAAGGCCTTCGCAATGTCCAGACTAACGGCCAACGCCTCCCCCTTGGGCTCAACTGCCTCCGCTCATCTATGGGTCAGGTAGACCAGAAGATCACCAGCTGATCGACACCGACGAAAACCGTATTGGCGGTCACTAATCAGCTGGTGGTCCTCAAGGTACCGGATGAGCTGGCAGTTAATAATGGATTCCATTATTTTGGAGAACAAGGAGGTGATGGCAATAGGCCTGTAGTTGGACGGGTCTGAGCGGTCGCCTTTTTTAGGAATCGGGTGGACCAAAGTGCTTTGCGAACTGAGCGCTGTGAGAATAGCACATCCGGCATGGAGCACTCATACCGCGGGATGGTCGGCGGTATTTTCCCCCCGTCATCAAGAGTCGAGTTGGACGCAAAAAGGGAGCCTAAAAGGTCGGCTTTGTCTTTTGCGTCTTGGACCAGTGAGTCGTCCTCCCTGTGCAGAGATGGTAGTGATGGCTTACAGAAATTCCCTTGGACAACCTTGGCTAGAGACCAGAATGCACGGGTTCCCGAAGGAAGGCGAACTAGTTTCTCGCCAATTCTGCCTATGTGCTCTGACTTTGCCTTGGCAATAACTCTTTTGAAGGACCTGGAGGCGAAGTTATACTTCTTTTTAAGTGTGCTGGTGTTTACATCCCGAGTCGCCGAAGCCGCAGCCCAGGCGTGATAACACTCCTGCTTACTGCGCAATGCAGTCTTACAGGACCGACCAAACCAAGGCTGAGATCTGCCTCCGATGGGTACCACAGATGATGGAATAAATAGTTCCATTCCCTGTAGCACCACATCAGTGACAGAGTCAGCAACAGCGCTGAGATCATCCGGCGAGAAGCAAACCCGCCCCCATGGGTAGGATGCAAAGAAAGACCGCATTCCGTCCCAATCCGCCGACCTGTAATGCCAAACACGGCGGCAACCTGCAGAACGCAACCGCGAAGGGAGCGTGAGTGGCACCATACTCCGGATCAGACAATGGTCCGAAGAGCCGAGAGGGGCATCGACGGAAACCTGATATCCGTCCGGATGAGGGGTCAGCAGAAGGTCCAACAGGGAAGGTGTATGATCCTCCACATCTGGAATCCGCGTAGGCGATGTAACCAGTTGTGCCAGACCATATGCCAAGGCAAAGTCATAAACAGATCTCCCCGCATGATCGGTTAAAGGTGAACCGAGCCATTCGGCATGGTGGGCGTTAAAATCGCCAAGGATCACGATCTCTGCGGATGGGAACTGTTGTAGCAAAGAATCTGTAGCCATTTGGACTTGGTCGATGAGTCGGTCTGTTTCGGCATTACCGCTATGGGACCTATAGAGGCACCCGTAGACGCGCGGATGGTGGTCGCTGTCTACGCGTAGCCAAAGGGTGGACAGGTCCGAACCTTCAAGACTGCCGAGGCGTCGAGAACAGATGTCCTCTCTGACATACACGCAAATTTCCAGCCCGAGGCACAAAGGAGTGCTCCAATTTGTACTCCGGGTAGGAGAGATACAAAAATGCGTTTAGGTTAGAGTGAAGTCCCCTGATGTTGCAGAAATTCACGGATAGCGTGGCAGGGGTCGCCTTGGTATTGTTGCTCAGTTTGCCTCGAGCAGTTTTGTTTTTGAGCGGAATTTTGCCCCCCCCCCCCTCCCCCCAGAATACGCGGGTCAGCCTGAGCACCCACGCTCAGGATTGGAATAACATGGTCGTGGATGCTCAGCGAGGGATTCTCCAGGGGTACTGGTACCCTCCTGGGGTAGTCTATTGTCTAATTCCGCTACCATGTTGATGGGGGGGGGGGGGGATTGGGCCTCCGGCCACCTGCACTCACCAGACGAAACGCAGAAGCAGAGCCTCTACTTCACGCCGGTATTCTGTGAGGTCGTGGTACCAACCCGGCTCGAGCCGGCCCATACGTGCAACAGCAAAAACTGCTGCGGGGCTCTACCACCGTTAAAAAATCAAATCAATCTTCAATAGAGAATCAAAATGCAGATGCGTTGTTCTTGTGAGGACTAAGATGGAATGCCTCTTTTCTAGTAAAAATGGTATCCGGTTCTCTACACTCACCATACGAAACACAGCAGTGTTAAGCTGCTATTTTACACTGGTATAATGTGAGAGCGTGGTCCTTCCCCGGTCGAGCCGACCCATTCGTGCTACAACTATTCTACTTATTCAGCTGCAGCATGGCTCTACCACGTTAAATTTTTAAATGATTAAATTCATTATCGAATACAGAAAGGATTGTAATATAAGAAGGAACAATCACACTTATATTATATACTTATACTTATATACTTTTGCTTAACGAAATGAAATATTATATAATAATTATATAGTGGTAGAGCCACGCTGCAGTTTTATTATGGTTGTAGTGCTAATTGATCGGCTCGACCGGGGTAAGACCACGTTCTCACTGAATACCAACACAAAAAATTAATGCTGCTTTGTTTCGTATTGTGAGTAAAGAGAACCAGAGAGCCCTTTTAAGGACGTGTTTACAAAATTGATAGGTATAGAATCGAACTATTTCATTGACACTGGTCACACACACAAGTGTACGCACCGTTAGCTGCGGGAATCGCAATCAAGTATTTAAACATTTTGATAATTTGAAAGATTGTTTTTTTTTCATATTTCTTATTACCTACAAAAATATACTTAGATACGAAATATAAATGGCTGCTCCAGAGACAGCTAGGTACTAGAAGCCATCTACAGGGAGTGAGATGTTGGCTGTGAACTTTGAGCTGGTTTTGTTAGTTATGATAACTTCAGCTCCGAATTTGGTGAAGTGACTTGAAGGTATACTTGGGTGACTGCTACTGGAAGTCCGGGACGAGTAGTACCATGTGTGCCGAGTTTGGGCTCATTATGTTAGTTATGATGAGACCTTACCTCCGGACTTGACAGAATGACCTGATGGTGTACGTTGGTGACTACTACTGCAACTCCTGGACGAATAGAAATAGGTGTGCCAAGTTTGGGCTCGGTTTGTTAGTTATGACGAGATCTTACCTCCGGAATTGATGAGAGACCTGATAGTGTACTTCAGTGACTACTACTGGAACTCCTGGGCGAGTAGAACTAGGTGTGCCGAGTTAGGGCTCATTATGTTAGTTATGACGAGACCTTACCTCCGGACTTGATGGAATGACCTGAAGGTGTACTTCGGTAACTGCTACGCATACCTAGTTTGAATCGTCCAGGAGTTGCAGTAGTAGTCACCAACGTACACCATCAGGTCATTCTGTCAAGTCCGGAGGTAAGGTCTCGTCATAACTAACAAAACGAGCCCAAACACGACACACCTAGTTCTACTCGTCCAGGAGTTGCAGTAGTAGTCACCAACGTACACCATCAGGTCATTCTGTCAAGTCCGGAGGTAAGGTCTCGTCGTAACTAACAAAACGAGCCCAAACTTGGCATACCTAGTTCTACTCGTCCAGGAGTTCCACTAGCAGTTACCGAAGTACACCTTCAGGTCATTCCTTCAAGTCCGGAGGTAAGGTCTCGTCATAACTAACATAATGAGCCCAAACTCGGCACACCTAGTTCAACTCGTCGAGGAGTTCTAGTAGCATTCACCGTATACTTTCAGATCACTCCATAAAGTCTAAGACGAATAGGATTTATATATATTTATATATTATAAATCCCACTTGCTTTTAGCGAAACAAAACATTATAATAAGAATTTGTGATTATAAAAATATTTATATTATGTATGTATTATTTTACTTTGTCAGGTCATTTACCTATGTATCAAATTCGAATATTTTGTGTTTGTACAGCGATCTTTTTCAGCTGCTCCACGCGATACAGCGACCACTCGCGATAGCGGCCGAGCGCCGACTGTGGTTTCATCGAAATTTTTGTACAACAAATCAAAACAGACACTAAAAATAAAATAACCCTTATTGCAATCCATTAGGATTCATCCGTATCAGCAAAATATGTCAAAAAAATAAGCATCAGTTTTTATTTTTTTTACGACCATTTGTGACATTTTGATAAAAAGTAATCACCAGCATTTTTTCTTGAATATGTCTGCCTACTTACAGTATTTTTAAAAATCTTAATATATGTTGATAATAGAACAAAAAATGTACCGAAATATGAGCCGGTATCGTTAATTTTGTAGTAATTGGCTAGGGAAGATCCTTTTTACAATGTAAAAAACTATTATTTTCAACAAAAAAATTACCACCATTTGAAGATAAAGAACCATTCTATACGTTGTAGTTATTAGTTATATTTGATTTGGTTTAGTTTTGTCACAAAATGTACCGAAAAACAGCATAATTTGGCCCGATTTGCAAACGCACCCTTAATGGAGACGAAGTATTCCATCGAGTTATCAGGGGGTGGCAACGCATCTGTTTTTGGTTCTTAGAATAAATTGTAGATATCTATGGGCCACAGCATCCACTTACCAGCACGTGGAATGCGTGGTCGTTTGTCCCCCTATTATATAATAAATGCACAAACTATGTATAATTTATTTATTTTAAGATTTTTTTTATTTTGTTATACTCTAACTAGAGTATAACAAAATAAAAAAAAATCTCCCCTTGGTTTAATTGAACTAACCAATTAAAATGAAATCATTTAAAGAAAAAGTCACATTCGCACACAATAAAATATTTTTCTAAGGAAACTGAGCAAATTGGGACAGACGTTGAGATGGTTCTAAAGTAGGAAAGTTAAAGTGACGTTTACTTATCTCTTTGTTCTAACTTTTATCTTCCTTCTTAAGACTTATTAATGGAACAACTCTTAAGTATTCACGAAAAACCACGTTGAAGTAAAAGTGTATTTACTTATAATTGTACAACAATTTTAACTTGTTCTTTTAAGTCATCTAGTACTCGTATATATAGGATCGGATAGAAGTTTTTGACAAATGTATAGGCGGTTTTAATCACCTTAATTTTTTCGCCATGACAAGTTAATTTCTATTCAATTACATTTTTGAACCAAGGTAATTTAAAAAAAGAAGAGTATATCTAAAGATTTAGACAGTTTGCTTGATTAAGAATTGAATGGCGACCTTAACGTTGTCGACACCGAATTTGCTAACGCTAACGATATGGTTCTGCTGAGTCCTTCGATAAGAGCTATTTGTAAATCGATGTATATATGTGAATCGTATGCGCACTTAAATATCTGGTATCAAAATCTATTAAGCAGTTCCCATTTCATTGCTCTTTATTAATTCTTTATAAAGAATTGTATAGTTTAAGTACTTGAGTGGTTGGATCACAGACGACATGCGTGACAATGAATGAATGAAAAAATGAATATACTTTTATTGTACGCCATTAACAAATATACAAATGACATAACAAAAACATTATATTATGTACAATTTGGCAGCCTTACCCATAGCGATCTTTTCCAGGCAATCAAAGGTAGGTGGTAGGTGGTTCAATATAAATATACAACATATAATATCAATGCATGCGATTTATAAATATAAAATGCAATAAAATAACATATATACAACGAATACATGAAATAATATAAATTACTAATACATAATAAAAGATAAAGTAAAACATGTAATATCAACATATACATATACACATATATATATATATATATATATATATATATATATATATGTGTATATTTTTGGGCAGATATGTAAGTTTTTTTATATAACTATTATATTTTATTATATATAGTTATATAAAAAAACTTTCATATCTGCCCAAAAATATACATATATATATATATATATATATATATATATATATATATATATATATATATATATATATATATAGTTATATAAAAAAACTTACATATCTGCCCAAAAATACATATATAAATTACAAAAATTCCTCAAACATTAATATAAAGCTGATAGATACAATAAATACATAATTTATCCTAACGGTGTTCGAACGATTGAAACAAGTAATGCTCTTGAAGTAGTCAGTCAGTGACAATATGGATATATAGATTTTAGCTCGAAGGTTCGCACATTCTGCCCGCAAGCACGGCCCGCGAAGGCTTCGCCTGCATAGAATCCATTAAAGTGGCGTTATTTAGATTCAAGATAATCAAAGACTATTTATTTTATGTGTGTCTAATTTTCAAATTTTAGGATAAAAATTAGCCTAGATAGAGTTATTCGGTGCAATGGTTGTACCAAGCTAGCCTAGGAGAAACCTAGCATTGCTTTCTATTTGTTCGTAAAGTTTCATCACAATCGGTTCAATCATTCCGAAGATTAGTCCGGACAGACAGACAAAATTTTTAAAAATGTTTATTTATATATTAATGAGCATTGATGAACAGAGTGAGTGAAGCTGGAATAATATTTTGAGCGTCTTTGCCAAAATACTAGATGGCCCGACACATGGTAGTTTAATCAAGCTACTACTATAAATAAAAAAATAAAATAAAATCCAAACTACAAATAAAAAAATAAAATAAAATCCAAACTTTTTTGAATTTCTATCTTGTTTTATTTATATGTTTTATAACTAACATCAGTTCTTACGTTTTAATTGTACTACTGACATACTATGAGCCTACGATGCCTAAAAATTAAAACTATTTTTTATTTTTTATTATAGCATGTAAGTAACCCCTGAGATTAATAGAAGACAGTTATTTCAATATTAGAGACCGGCAATTCATTTTAATTTATATAATATGTTATATAGATTTCATATCTTTTAATAATCTAGTGTCGCAACTTAGTATAATCCTGACAAAACTGAAGTTTTGGACCAATCCTCTTCGATCTAATTATTTCTTAATAAAGTCATATGATAGCCGAGTCAGCTTATAACAGATACTCGTCATATAAAAATAGCCTTTGCGATGACATTATTTTAACACATAAATGTATTACGTACTATAAATTATTTTGAGTATACAGATTAGAACATGACTACACGAACATTGAGAGTAATATCAAATATGTTTAGAATACGCAAAGAAATTAAGTTGCAGAACAAGAACAAGTTGTAATTTCAACCCTTATCTTCTTCTAAATCGTTCGTATTGTTAGCAAAAGAAAGAGTTAATAAAGTTTTAATGTAGAAAATGTGTTATTATGCAGTCTGTACAGATCGCAACAGAAAAGATGTCCTGGGTTTCTTTGCACGTAAGTGACGCTGCAACTATGGCCCGGCTTGACCATGCTCCCATAAAATACCCTTTTTATTTATTTCATACGTGGTAAAGCTACGCTGCAGCCATGTTATATATAATAGTATAATATAATAAATCCTTTATTTCGACTAACAATAGTTATAGATTGTTAGTAAAACTTACTTAGCCTAATGTTAGTATAAAATAAAATAGAAGTTAATATTAAAATGTTAGTCACTATAGTACTTATCCTATATTAGTAATTTAACCTACCCCCAGCCTCACATAGCGAACTCCAGGTGGGATTCTCCTGGTGCTGGAGTGTGCACCATTCAAAGTTTCCAGAGCGGGCTATCCAGCTTCACAGCCAACGTGCTGAAAAGGGTGTTGGTGCTCCTCAATAGCCTGCTGATCATGGACGCGGCACGCTTGCGCATGATCGCGTAGAAGTCGTCGACACGAGCATCCGCAAACACAGGCGACGCACTGCAGTATCGAGCCCTCCTCAACATCATCCTGAGCACATTGTTGTACTGAACACGCAGAGCACTGTAGGCTCGCTGCGTATAGTCAGTCCACAGACTGTACGTGTAAAAGGATTGGCAATACGCCTTGAACAAAGTTAACTTGACTTGAGTCGTACTTCGTGCAAATCTGCGAGCCGACATATTGCCCCGGACCGACAGCGCTCGGCGATTTCATTCAATATCACTGTCATCATCCAGGCGTTCAGTTACAATATGTCCGAGGTACCTAAACTCAGCCACTTGTCTCAAAGGAATCCCACATAGCTGAATACGTGGCGTGAAATCAAGTGGTTTGTTTTTACCTCTGAAGACAATAAATTCACTCTTTTTTGAGTTGTAACTGAGTCCAGTCTCCTCGGCATATGCTTCACAAAATTTTAACAGCTTTCGAAGCCCGTTGACTGAGGTGCTCAACAGAACCATTTCATCTGCATAACTAAAATTATTCATGTATACACCGTCTATTGAACAACCGACACCTGCTCTGCTGAGCCTCTCAATCAGTCTGTTATCATAAAGATTAAACAGCCTGGGTGACGTAAGCCCACCCTGCCTCACTCCAAATTCTAGTTTGTAGGGATCACCTAAAGCATTACCCCATCTAACTGTGTTAGTCTGGTTACCGTACCAATATTTGAACAGCGAAACCAACTCTGGTCTCAAGCTACTTTCCCGTCTTAGTTTTTGCCATAGGATTTTATAAGACACTCGGTCGAAGGCTTTAGACAAATCCAGGAAACACGCATACACCTGAATCTTCCTGTCCGTGTAGTACCGCACAGTCTGCTTGAGACACAGTATTGCGCTCTCCGTTGACAGTTCAGGCCTAAACCCGAACTGAGTACATGTTATGGTTGTGGCATGGACGACTTGGCTCGACAGTGGTAGAACCACGCTCTCAAAGAATACTAGCATAAAATAGTCCATCCTGATACTAAGCAACTCAAAGAGATGCCGGTTCTGCTCCCTAGAGGAGGAAACGCTTTTCTTTTTGACAAATTGCGGACCGTTAAAGCGCAAACGCTGCACTCATCTGGGAAACTATGTACTTCGCCCAGAAGAAGTAAATTACTCACAATTTTGCAACTCCGTCTATTCATTGAGGACATAGGGCTTAGCATTGAACTATAGTAAAGCAGCGATCACAATAGATCTTTTAGGTCGCAGTGATAGTGGTCTCTCTAGAAATCTCTTTCATTAAAAAAAAATGATGTCCACCGCTGCGGTTGCGCTTGCGCCGGCACCCGTTGCGGCCAGCAAAACACCTTTGGCAGCAATCCACTACCCGTTCGGCGCCGCAATGGACTTTATACAGGTCAACCTCACTTAGTCTTGAACCGGCAGTCGAAGGACCAATTAACTATGTCCTAAAAATAATACACAATACTCTATATTTAGCATTTTAAATGGTTTTTTATAAAAGAGGCACACACGAACATGCAACACCAGGAGAACCGCAGATGCTTTAC
The DNA here is from genome assembly GCA_963668995.1 of Parnassius mnemosyne. Taxonomy (NCBI): domain Eukaryota; kingdom Metazoa; phylum Arthropoda; class Insecta; order Lepidoptera; family Papilionidae; genus Parnassius; species Parnassius mnemosyne. The sequence continues at coordinate 1,584,068 of CAVLGL010000093.1, read as the reverse complement.
CGACCCTTTAAAATGAGTAACTATTTGAAAGGTGGGAAAAATCGCACAAATCTCGAATGATAAATAGCAATTAATTTCACTTAATGGCACTTGCCCTAAATTTTACAGTTCGCGTACAAACCAAATTTGATCTCGCCGGTTATTAGTTTTAGCCGACCCATTCGTGCTACAACTATACCTACTACTAATATAGCTACAGCATGGCTCTACCAAAAAAGAAAAAATTGACGTTGAAAATTTAAGTATTTTTAGAAGCAACTTTGCAATGATTTTCTATTGAGTGAATTTCTGTGGAATTATGTTTTGCAAACCGCCACCTGAAATACGTACAATTTTTTTTCTATAACGACGTGAAATTACAAAACGATCCCCATGCATACAATGGGGCTCTATTCAGCCTCTTAATATGGACATTTGTGTGTACCTGTACGAGGTTGCCACTCGAGAACCTTTCTTCCTTTTTTTATCGGTTTTCCAAGTTATATAGCCAGCCCATTGCCATTTCACTTTAATATTCCGTTGGGCTATGTCAGTTACTCTAGATCCACTGCGAATATCTTCATTTCTAACTTTATCACGTAGAGAAACCGCTCTCCAATTCAAAATTTTTTAGATGATAGTTTGACTAACATTAAAAAAACCATACACCCAAGAATGTCTTTAATATATAGAAGAATAGTTATTTATACTTAGGGAAGCACCATTTTTTTATTTATTTAAATTGCTTGGTTTAATTTGATAACAGTGTACCTAAATGTAAGTATCTGTATCTATGTTTCCCTCCCCAATAATATTTTATAAATTCATACTCATAAAAACAGCGTTTATTGTAATACATAATTATAAAATTCAGTATCAACTAATTAATAAAAATATGCAACAATAAAATTACATAGGTATTAAAAACTATCGAAATCTGAGTAACGAGAGCAGGTTCGTCGTTCCACATCTAAATTATATAAAAATGCATTTTACAATTTCACTAATCAACGTCGCCGCGAAAATTTCTTCTTCTTTGGGCACTTTAGAAATTAATTTATTTAGAAAATAATATTTAGTTACCAGTGTACAGATATCAACTAAATTAAGTATTTTTAGTCATAAAAATATTTATAATTGAGTATAAACTTTTAAAAAACTAATATATATATTTGAACGAATTCGCTCCAACACCGACGCGCGGTCCACCCTCGACGATGTCCGAAAACGGACTGCGACAGGGCGACGGAGCATGCGCGCTCGTGTATATATATTCAATTTCAAGGAAAAATGATATATTCTCTTATAAAACGGGGAATAAAAATAAAACTCTCAATTAAAAATATTAATAGACCTTTTTTTAATGTAAGAACTATTTAAAAAGCTTTTGCCGTTTTGGAGAAATTTTGCAATATATGACAACGATAGGTTCTCTTTGGGGATTTTTTTTTTAATAAAGGTTTGACAAAAATACAATTTTGTTCACTTAAAAACATTTACCAAATCCTTTTCTATTACCATGTATTTTTTTGTTTGTGGATTAAATGAACAGTTATTGAGAATTTTTTACTTAATATCCAAGACTTAGGCATTTCAACCACGGTTAAGGCCTTAATAAGATACTTATTCGATAAGAAAATGTTATCCGCGAAACATTCCACGTGACTCGGCGGAGGAATTTTCAGGTAAGCATAGCGCTATAAACTGTCCATTGAAATATTAAGTCAGGAATATATATGTAGGCAGTATAATGGATATAGTACGGAGACTGATTTTGTAGTTAGGAATAATAATTAATTCGTTTACACGAATTAATTATCCAACGAGTCGAGGATAAACTAGTAACGGAATACGACAAGCGCACCGTTCCACGTCTGAGCCAAGACTGTCCTAACGGCGGCCGCTCCGTCCGTTTTATACAAGCAGGACGGGTGGCAACGCAGGTGCAATGCCGCAGGTGTGCGGTACACATGTCGTTTACAAGAATTCTGTCTAGCTAGACCGACGCCACCGCATCTACAACGGTGCAGGTGCCGTCACGGCCATACTGACATGCGTGCGTCCTCGCACGCGCTCCATCACAATTTTAGTTATCTGTAGACAAAAAAAAACATCGTTCGACTATCCTGACATAACAGCGTCTGGTCCAGTCTATATTGACCCTTCAGACTTGGGTGACAGTCAGTTTTGTTCCGGCAGTAAGCCCTACAAAACTTTAATCATCTTTATGTTAGATCGGAATGATTAGTCTGTAGCTTTTTCTATTTTCTCTCTTTTTTTTTCAAGTACTGTTTTCGCTAGGCCGGAATCACTATTCCCTGTAGCTATATCATTGGACCGGCAAACGCCCTGCAATGGTAGTAAGAACCACATTTTTTTCCTTACTCTCTTTTTTTTTAAATTCAGTATAGAACAGTTACAGACCAACCATACCGCAAACATGTTCCCGTCACAATCACACAAAAGTGTATCGTTAGGGACGTAGTGACACGATAACTCCCAAGTATGTAAACCAACAGCAACACGACACATATCCTAGTGCAGCACAGACCAGCCTCCCTGCAACTTCATGTTCCTTTCCTGCACTAGAATAATTACTTCGCTAGAGTGTTGCAACGTCTCTAGTATTTTCTAGATGCACAGACACGGCTACCTCTGACTGTCGCACGTCCTCGTGCGGTTGACAGTGAACAGCATACGGTTTATCAGTTATCACCACCTGCTAACAGATATTAACTCTTGTTAAATATTACAACGGTCGACCATCCCAGACTTCATTTAAGTCTGGAACGCGCCGATATGGCTACCTCCGGGCAAACGCACTACAGCTTTTCTTTCTGCTGCGTTCGTCCCACATTCGCGCCAGTATGCCGTAGCGCCGTACTAGCGCTAGCGAATCGTCGCACTGCTTTGCAAAATTAAAAGAAATCGAGATAAATGTATTGCGAACCGTGGAATTCCGAGCTTCCAAAATTCATCACATATTCTATTAAGAAACAGCAACTGTACGACATTTGAAAACATCGCAAAAAACGGAAACTATGTCTAGAGACGGATACCATCACATATTTCAAAGGGAAGGAGGCAACTGCGCAAAATCTACGAAAGCCGACCAAGCCTCAGACGTCCATTTACAGCGCCAAAGCACCATTTGTTCGGCGGCCGCTTGAATTGCCTTGCCGTAAGATCAGCCGATAAGTTACCGACTGTAGCGGTGTAGGCTCAATTTTACTAGCGCTCGGCCGTACCTGACCATGTTCGATTAGCCGTCACAACATCTTCCTCATTGATCATTGATGTAGAGATTTCTACGAATCTCTCGACATCAAACCCTAATCTTGTCGACCACACAGTATTCGGAGCAAACTGCAACACTGATCAACACATTAGAACACAAAAATGTTACTTATTATTTTCAATTCCTAGCATGTTAAAGTTAATCCTTTATTTTGGTACATCGCTTAAACGTTTTGAATTTCTAAATATAACAGATGATAATCACGTTTCGCATGAACTATCAAATTACAACAAAACTTGAACAAGTTAATTTTTCAATCAATGCAAACGATGACTCGTCTAGAAAGCCTCCGACATTTCTTCCATTTGTTAACATATTTAAGTACGTCAGAAATAATGAAAATACTTGAGGGTACTTTTAATACAAATCGAACAAAAGGATTTATCTTTTTGGCTTAAATAATTTCACTTCATCTTTTCTCTAAAGTTTAATGATACAACAATATCGTAAGTAGGACAGCAAATTTCATTACGGTATTTAACATAAAAAGAGATCCATCAATGCGAAATGCATTATAGCCTTTACAAATGTAATAATTCTCATACTATTCGAAGATTATATGTGGGCAATAAGGGGGACTTTATCCCACTTCTGATGTAGGAAGTGTTAGGGGTATAGTACAGAGACTGATTTTGTAGTTAGGAATAATAATTAATTCGTTTACACGAATTAATTATCCAACGAGTCGAGGATAAACTAGTAACGCAATACGACAAGCGCACCGTTCCACGTCAGAGCCAAGACTGTCTTAACGGCGGCCGCTCAGTCCCTTTTATACAAGCAGAACGGGCGGCAACGCAAGTGCGATGCCGCAGGTGTGCGGTACACGTGTAGTTTACAAGAATTCTGTCTAGCTAGACCGACGCCACCGCATCTACAACGGTGCAGGTGTCGTCAATCCCACTTCTGATGTAGGAAGTATAAGGGGTATAGTACAGAGACTGATTTTGTAGTTAGTAATAATAATTAATTCGTTTACACGAATTAATTATCCAACGAGTCGAGGATAAACTAGTAACGGAATACGACAAGCGCACCGTTCCACGTCTGAGCCAAGACTGTCCTAACGGCGGCCGCTCCGTCCGTTTTATACAAGCAGGACGGGTGGCAACGCAGGTGCAATGCCGCAGGTGTGCGGTACACATGTCGTTTACAAGAATTCTGTCTAGCTAGACCGACGCCACCGCATCTACAACGGTGCAGGTGTCGTCATATATAATACTAATTCATTCATTTATTACAGCCAATGTAAGTCCAGTGCTGATCATAGGCCTTCCTGTGGAAGGAACATTTGATAAGTTTAAATAGGCAGACATTACCAAAGTTCGCCTGAAATGTAAATTTATCGACTAAATTTGATATATATTGAAGATGGGGCAAATAAAGAATATCGTAACCGGCAAATATGTATGTGTGGATATATAGATGTGAAAGTAGCATTATATATAAATATTTTCCATTGAGCCGTGATTTTTTCTTCATTAAATAATTTTTCCGCAATTTATGTATTCCATAAATAAAATATTGCTTCCGTAAATAATTTAATCGCTGCAGAATTTATATTTCTACAATACAGGCTTTTGTTCTTGCGTTGTTCAAAATCCGATTAACGTTCAAATTGTTGGCATTGCAAAATTGCTTTAGAGTCAGTTGTTTTCGGTTTTTGTATCAAAAAATAGCGTTAAGAGAAAGTTATCCTTTGCATGTAGTAAGGTTACAGCATTATATACATATATCCCAGAATGACTGTCATATTGTTCGTGTGGTCGTAAATGCGGCTGATTATGAGGCCTCAGGTTCAAATCTTGGGTGGAAACAAAAAATCAGTTATTGAGTTCTTCTGAAAAGAAATTCTCAATAGCAGCCCGAAATTAGGATGTTGGCAATGTTACACCCCCGTGCCTCGGAAAGCACGTAAATTAGTTAGTTTTGCGCCTGATATCTCCCTGGTTATGTCGGAATACCGCTCCATTGGACTATGAGAGTGAGGAAATAACGAGCGCACCTGTCTTTAAACTCGAATATATATATATATAATCTAACGAACTTCTAGTTTATTATAAGTTTAAAGATAATATGATGTGAAACTTGGTCCTTTATTGCCGTCCGTAAGGGGAAGCTGAAAATCGCTCAGCATGCTTCGTTTAGAGGGCTTTGTTTAGAGTTCTACTGCGTGATAGAATTCCTAATGAAGTTTTGAGATAATAAATTTACTTCAAATAAAAAATAGTTTGAAATTTATAAATTCATAATCTATTTTCTAACTAATATATGCATGCATGCATGTTATAGTTTAAAGAGTTATATTATTTAATTAGGAATGATATTGATACATTCATTGCAGTTTAATGATAATAGGACGGTGAAAAAGTTTGTTCGTGTTTGGTTTGTATAAAATTGTATAAAAATATCTTTAGTTGTACTGTGTGTATCTGGGTAATTTTCATATGAATACATAAAGGACATTAAGAAAAAGAAATATAAAAGTAAGAAAACACTTTCCCGCCATTTTTTTCACTTGATTTTCTGCCCGCCAAAATGAGTGAATCTAAGGAAGAAGTTCGATACATTCTGAAGTTTAATTTCAAAAAAGGGAAAAATATGACTCAAGTTGTGAAAAAAATTGTGACGTATTTGGATTTAATTCAGTGTCAGTAAGAGTAGCACAAATTTGGTTCAAGCGTGTTTAGTCCGGGAAATTTAATGTCCAAATGCAGCTTGCTGTAGTCGTTCTCATACGGATAAAGGTGATGCCATTTTTCAAAAATTGGTGCAAGATCGGCATATCAGTAGTTAAAACATAGAAGAGAAATTAAGGATTGATCACAAAACTGGTTTGCACTATTTGAAAAAGTCTGTCCTAACAAAAAAGCTCGATATTTGGGTACCACACGAGCTCACTATAAGAAAATTAATGAATAATGTGCTCATTTGCTATTTTATATTGAAACGTAATGAAACCAAACCATTTTTGAAAAGATTGATCACTGAAGATGAAAAGTGGATCACCTACGACAAGTAAGTGCGAAAAAGATCATGGTCAAATGGTAGTCAAGGTCTACTGACTGTAGCGAAACCCGGATTAGTTCCAATAATTATAAAATACCCTCAAGTTATAATAATTATTCAAAGCGTAAGACTACCAATGCACATTCGAAATAAACTTAGGAAATATAATGTAACTAAAAAAGAGAGAACGAAGTGTGAAATATGGGTAAATCAGGAATGTCTAGAACAGGTAAATGAAATTGTATACTTGGGGAGTGCTTTTAGCCGGGATGGAAGATGTGATTTAGATGTGGACAGGCGTGTCGCTGCCGGGAACAAAGTCAATGGTGCCCTGACTGCGTTAGTCAAAAGGCAAGGCGTAGCGAAGAGTGCACGCCTTGCAATACATAACGCAGTGTTGGTACCGACTTTGTTATATGGCAGCGAAACCTGGGTATGCCAGAAGAAGCATAAAAGTAAGTTGAATGCAGTGGAGATGCGATCTCTTCGTAAAAATGTGCGGCGTTACCATGGCCGACCGAAAGCGAAACGAAGAGATTCGCAATATGGCAGGTTTGAAAAATGACCTTATCACAAAAATTGATAAGGGCGTGTTTCGGTAGTTTGGGCACGTTGAGCGAATGAGTGAAGACCGAATGGTGAAGAAAATATATAGCGCGAAAGTTAATATTAAAAGGTGTCGAGGTAGACCGAGACTAACTTTCGAAGACCATGTGAGCAAATTGCTCGAAGAGGGTAGGGTCAAGAGTACTCGGATACCTAGACGTGCATGCATGAAGAAGATAATGAATCTGAAAGAAGCGAAAGAGATATGTAAGGATCGTGACACTTGGCGATCTGTTCTCTCTGGCTACCTCGTCAGGGATTGTGCGTGAAGATAAGTAAAAAAGATAAGTCTGTAAAGTCTGAGCAATACGAAACACTTAACGCGCATTCAAATCTAGCGGGATTATTATTGAAATAAATTAGTTATTTGCAATTATAACAAAAATAGATTGAAATACCAAACTTTTGCTTAGAAATTGAACTTGATATTATCTTAATAAGGAGCGGACCGTAAAAAAATATAATTTCATAGGTACCCGGATCGTATGGACCAGAAATTATGTTATTGAATGTTTCGTAAAGAGTTTCGTGGTTCGTTTAGGGAAATAAAGAACAACCAGACCAAGAGCTGGCCAAACCAACCGGGAGCCAAACGAAAATAGCTTTAGAACTGGGTAGACAAGGCAAAGATACTCACAAAATTGGAGCACTCCTCGTGGTTATGATGAAGTCAAAATATTAATGCTGAAGTTCCAGTGTATACACAGACACGACACTGCACTTCGAATTCACATGTATACAAGCAATTGCACGATAGTCTTCCAACGAACACGGTTTATGCGCACGCGGCCATCTTGCTTCTTATTCTTCTTGACGATTGGTGGCGCATCTTTCTTGATTAGTGCGTATATAGGGGTGGAGGGAGGATAGGAAATACTTCGGAGAAGGATATTATATCGGGACTGTTCAGAAGCCACAGCATACATACTTTGGTACATACGTGGTAGAGCCATGTTGTAGCTATATTATGGTTGTGGCACAAATAAGTCGGTTAGACTGGGGAAGGACCACGCTCTTAGATAGCGCAGTACAGATTACCAACGTACCATAGCAGTTTAATGCTGCTGTGTTTCATATAGTGAGTGTAGAAAACCGGAAACCCTTATTACTGGAAAGGGGACATTCTCAGGAGTGATAACGCATCTGCACTTGATTCCTAATAGAGGATATATATACATATATACCGCCTGTCACCCAGAGGGGTAGGCAGACGCTATGGATTTCCATTTGGCTTCTGACACACCTCTATCGCTTCCTCCACATCCATGTACCTAGGCATACACACTCGTCGGTTAAAGGTACTCTCTGGCCCATTTTCAATATATCGCCAATTTGGTCGATAAATTTTCGCCTAGGGCGTCCCATCACGACTCTGCCGTTCACCTCTGTAACATAAATTTGCTTTGTCACTCTTTCCTCATTCATTATTTCTACATGCCTATTATATATATATTCTAATATCCTAACATACTCTTTAATGACCGCTATTCGACAGCATTTATTCTACTCTCGTGCTTCTTCTGCCACACCCAACTTTCACTACCATACATTAAAGTAGGGACTAACACAGCATTGTGAATTGGCATACGTGCCTTTTTGGACATATTCTGACTTCTCACTGACACTCGTGTAGAGCCCCATTCACTCTATTTCCTGCATTCACTCGTCGTTCTATATCCTTATCATGTCTGCCATCCCTGCTAAATAAACATACTAAATACACAAACTCATCTACTTGCTCTACCAACTCCGCTTCTATTCTTATCTCACATATCGTTTTACTTTCTTCTCTTTCAAAAACCATAACTTTCGTCTTACTTGCGTTCACTTTCATTCCCTTTTCTTTTAATGTCCTGTTCATTAATGTAACCATCATTTGCAACTCAGCCACCGACGACGCAAGTATGACTTGATCATCAGCGTACAAAAGGCATTTGACGGTTAACTCAGCCATTCTCAACCCGCATTCTTTTACTTTCAAATTTTCCAAACAACGGTCCATAAATAGGTTGAACAGCCACGGGGAAGCCACACAGCCCTGTCTGACACCGTTATGGATGCCAAACCAGTCCGAGTAGGCTCCGTTGATCCTGACACTAGCACTTGAGTCCCTATACAGAGACTTCAATGCCTGTATCAACCCAGCGCTCAACCCAAATGAGTTCAGTGTTTCCATAACACATCCCTGTACACTCTGTCATAAGTCTTCTTCAAGTCCACGAACGGTAAAAAAACTTTTTGGTTTTTGGCCAAAAACTTTTCCGCGATCATGCACATGGAAAAGACCTAATCTGTACATCCTATTCCCTTTCTAAATCCCGCTTGCACATCCCAAATTTTTCCATCAGTTTCTTTCATAACTCTTTCAATTCGTGCCTTCGCATACAGTTTTTCCACAATGCTAAGAAGGCTGATACCACGGTAGTTTTCACAGTCCTGCTGTGATTCTTTTCCTTTATACGTTGGGACTATTACGCTTTTGCACCAGTCTACCCGTACCCGCTTAAGTTCCCAACATAAATTAAACAAGGCGTGCAGCAGATCTGCCACCACTCCTTCTCCAGTCCTTAGTATTTCTAGAGATACTCTGTCATATCCAGCTGCCTTACCTGCTTTCATACTTTTCATTGCTTTCATTATTTCATCTATACTTACGTCTCTATCTATTTCCTCTTCTTTCGGAAATTCTATTTCATTTAATTCAAATGTCTCATCACTCATAAATACGCTTTTAAAGTATTCCTTAAACATTAGCATTCATTCTAGGCTGTTTTGAATGTCCACTGGCAGTTCTTACGAGTTTCCAGAACATTTTAATGTTTGCCTGGAAGTTATCCAATATTCTTCTATCATTCTTATCTGTTCTTTCTTGCTTTTTCCTTTCAACTACTTCTTTTACTCTCTTATTTATGGAATCTATGGAACACAGAATCCACTAACATCAGGTACACTGTGTTGTTATGTTTGTTGTACGTTTGTCATTCTTATTTTATAAAAAAAAAGATGAAACTGTTTCCGTAACTTTTTGTAATGTAGTGTAGCCTACGCGACATTAGCATAATTTTTAACAAAATAGGATGACAAACGAGCATAGCGGCACATCAAGTAGATGTATGGTATGGCCCACATCTATACATATAATAAAACTGTAAATAGCAGATGTCTGTACATTTTACATCTTCTATACTTATAATAAATCTGTAGAGAGGTCAATTCTGTACATGAAATATATTTCCAAAAATAACTATCAGGGGGTGATTAGTGATCGATACTGATGCCAAAAATGCAAACAGTAAAATTTTTGTCTGTCTGTCTGTGTGTTCGTTATAGAAACAAAAACTACGCGACGGATTTTAACCAACCTTGGTACAATCATTCCTCATACTCCTGGGCAGGTTATAGTATACTTTTCATCACGCTACAATTAATAGGAGCAGAGCAGTGACGGTAAATGTTGGGGAAACGGGAGATATTACTCCATTTTTTAAGCTTCCGTCGCGTGTGCATCCTTAATGGTTAAAGCTACACAGAAATCATGTATAACGGAAACGTTTTCCTTAAAATTATATAAAAAATATCCCACGACAGCATATTACTATCTTTTATGGTTGACTCACAATAACACGTGTAACTCCCGATAGCTTAGCAGTTCGGAGCTTTCTGAATATATTTGTCTACTCTTACGTTTATAACACTCTCACTCAATCCTAATTAAAAAAAGTTAACATTATTTTCTATTAATTAAAAAAGAATCATAGAAATCGGTATAGAAACACCAAAGTTATACATGAAATACGCTAATAAGCCATCGCGCGTGAATACTGAAATCAAATACATAAACAGACATTCAAAGCGTACACTATTCGCTTATCTTAGGCGTAAACCATGTCAGTAGTATTAATCATGTTAGTCAATTAATCTCTATACATTTTAATATCCTTTGCATATTAATTATTTAATCAAATCACCATTACAGCTATTTAAAATTAATACTAATAAATAGTAAATTAATACTAAGATTATGTATGGCTTTATGTGCGCGTTATAAACAAGACAGATTAAGGCCGAAATTTGTTTTCTATAGACATCAAGCAAATATCAGGGCGTATTATTCTGTGCTTTAGAATATGTTCTTTATATTAGAGCGATTTTCTCTCTCATTTGAACGTCTTACAACATTTATTAGGTTGAGTTATATTATGGTTGTAGCATAAAATGGTCGACTCAACCAGAGAAAGACCACGATCTCATAGAATTCCAACATAAAATAGCAGCTTCATGCTGCTGTGTTTCGTATGGTGGGTTTAGAATTCCGGAGATTCTTTTTGCTGAAAACAAGGCAATGATGAACTCTTTTGTCACTCTTATTTCATAAAAAAAACTATAGTTATCCAAGTAAAGTTACAGTTTATATACGTCTCATAGCTGGGAACAGGCCCCTTCTCCTTTCTGAGCGGATTTGAGGTAAAAAATATGTCTGCCGCACTGCCCCATGGCATATTCATAATCTTTACATGTTTTGGTTTTTTTTTTTCTTTCACAGTCATGCAGCATTATGAATCAATATTTTCAGTAGTTATTATTTTAACGTAATTAGTAGTACGTTTTTATTTTAAAGCTTACTTAAAATCGTACGCTTTTTAACAGAGAGTAAAGATAGTCTACTTGGTGAAAAGTAGCTACTGTATTCTACGGACTACAAACAAAATGTACTACAGATACCATCTTAATCCATAGAACTAAGACGGTATCTGTAGTATGTTTTGTTTGTAGTCCTAAGATGAAACACTTCATAGCTTGTTATCATACTGCCTCTATACCCTTCACACCAGAACACAACAGCCAGAGCAAAAAATGTACAAATAAGTAAGATTTAGATATAACTAATTATCGACCGATTTCAGTCTTGTCGGTTATTTCTAAAGTTATTGAGAGACTAAGAAATTCACGCCTTATTACCTACCTTGAAAAATTTAATATTTTATCCAGTTCCCAATTTAGTTTCAGAAAAAGAAAATCAACAGAAGACGCCATTTCAGGCTTAACCTCCTTAGTAACCCAGTATTTAGATCGTGGAAAAAAGTGCCTGACAGTCTTCTTAGATTTAAAAAAAAACTTACGACACGGTATCGGTCCCCACCCTTGTAAAAATAATGGAAGGTATTGGCATTAGAGGAGTGCCACTAAAACTCCTAACTGATTATCTTAGAGACCGGTCCCAATGCGTAAAAATTGACAATTACAATAGTACTGACACTACAATAGAGTACGGTGTTCCCCAAGGTAGTGTCTTAGGTCCTACATTGTTCTTACTTCACTCACATCCGTTCGCGATGCGGTTCACCCCAATATTACTGTAAATGATATGAACACGCACCAACAAACCTTCGGAAACTACACCTTCAAATCTTCATCATCCTCAAGTACCACATTCATTACCTCCCGAGCTGATATTGTCTGCAGTCTTCACATTCTGCAAGCCGTCTAGCTTTACAAAGGTTCATCGCAGCACTGGAATAATAAAGCTTCCTGTTCCTTCAAGCTACTCTCTGTGCTACAGTGTTCGGCACGGCTATGAGCCTTACTGCTCGCCTTTGCTTCACGGCACTCTCGCAGATTACTTGCCTTCTTCTCGACTCACAGACTACAAGGCAATTCCCTGGCACTTGCAAATTCGTCGACATCTAGACTGCACTATCGACCTCCGGCCTGAGCAGGGGGGTGATGTGGCGGCGCTGTCGTCGCGCCACAAGCGAAACACATCGAAGCCTAAATCGCGCTAACAAAGTTCCGAAATTAAAACAGTATATATATATAATAGCTCCGAAGAACACCTTGCCCGGCGGGAGCTCCCACCTTTTCCTTCTACCCGTCACACTATCATGCCGGCTGACCTGAAGGAAAGTGTTGACCGCCGCCAATAAATAACTGCAAAAGGAGAGGTATTGTACGTCTGTAGCCGGCCTTTTAAAAAAGAATAAGCTCGATTCTTGAAGGTTCCTAGCTCATATCGGTCCAGAAAATATCCGGTAGTAAGCATGAAAGTCGTGCGAGGAAGAAACTCTTAGCAAACAGACGACGTATGTATACGAATTCAACACGCATATGTACAGTATCTACGTAGTAAACGACGTATTTGCATTAAAGGAATTCTGAGCCAGATCAATCAGGGCTTGTTGGTTTTTCTCATTGTCGCAATATTGCCTGTATTGCACGATCTGAGATAGTTTTTGCAGAAATAAAAATGAACCATAGTTTCGCTTAGAAAATGTATGTCGACAAAGGTTGCCACGGTCGCTTTAAACTTAGATCTTTATTGTCCCATAATCAATCACATATGCTTAATCAATCACATATGCTACATAATTCCTTGATAGACTGGCGCCTGTACTCAGCGGTGTCAACGCATCCGCATTTTTTTCCCGCAAAGTAACGCCTAATTCTATCAATTATTTTGATTTTTAATCGAGTAAAGACGTAAATGTCTATGAGCCACAACATCCATTTACTATCATGTAGACTACGTGCAGGTTATTCACCTTAATTTTATAAAAATGATTATTAGCACGCGGCAACTATGACAAATCAATTTGCCCGCGTACATTTCTATCGCTACATGTCTACGGCGGTCACGAAGGCGCCTCACTCACTCTTTAAATAAGTTCTGAGCCTCGTTTGAAGTCATGGGTAATACCACTCTTACTCTAAATCAAATCATATCTATGTATTGGATTTGTTTATCTGATATTGGATCTATTTATTTCAATATCTGAATCCATCCATCCATCCATAATAGCCTATGAAAGCCCACTAATGAACATATCTGACAAAATCTCCCCTATGGACCAATCTATGGGCCTATAGATTGGTCCATAGGGGAGATTTCGCCATAGTTGCGATGCTTGGCAAGCGAGCTGGGTACCGCAGTTTTCTATTGTTTTTAATGCAGTCAGGAAGATATCAGAACTAATAAGATATCATAACCTTTCACAGTTTCCTTCTGTCACATCTTACGACACCCACAGGACGATATGGTGTAGTGAATATTCTTACACCACTACTTTTTGATATCTTGGTTGATATCTGCGTCATTTTTTTACTCTACAAGGAAATCACTGTTCAGTACTACACACTGATATGCAATTTTTGGATTGCGTTGCATCGGAAGCAAACAACCTTATCAATGATACTCCGAAATTTTTATCAATGATATCCTACAACGAACAGTCAGAGTCACAATAGATATTTTTCGTTATTATTATTTCTTCGAGTACGATGTTAGATGGTCTAATTGTTAAAGTGACTCTGTACTGAAGTGGAAGCTGATACATAATCTGTCACCAATGTATTAGTTTTAGTCAGTAGTTTTCTTACATATACGTTAGTTATAGCATCGCATTGGTTTAAAGACTTGTAATGATGTTAGAATAATATAATAAATAAATAAATATTGGTAATATGCTAGATATTGTATCTATATTCGTATCGCCCGCTACGAATCGTTTTATTCGACACGAACTGCTTGAGCTCTTATGGAGTCATTTCCAGCTGCCTCTAAATACTACTGTGATCGCATGACATTAGCAGAAACAAAAAAAATTAGAACTTTTTGTGAACTGTCACCTTTTACTCGACAACTATTTGTTTTTTCTGCTAACCGTTTTAGAGTGTAATATTTTATCTTGCAAAATCTAAACATATAAATAAAATTAAAGTGTCTGTCTGTATAATGAAAATGACTGACTTCTTTCTATTAAGCTCAAGAAGTTGGCGTTTGTTTGCTTGATACTAAGAAAACTCTTTTTAAAAAAGAAATATCCGTCTGTCTACCATTCAGTCTGGCCTAATCTTCATAAATGGCTGAATCGTAATTAAATTTTATAAACGGATAGAAAACAATGCCATTAGTGATCTAGACTAGATTTCATCATCACACGTATCATTAGAGAATTAATATAAATGGTCTGTGACAATCTTAAATCTAAATAAGTCGCTAGTAATAATAGAATAATTACGAACCATTGTTATTTCATAACCCTTTCAGATATGAGAGGAAACATGTCCAGTGGTTCGATGTACATATATAGGTTTGAACTTGACGACTGTTTTTCTTAAATGACAATAGATAAGCATTGTAGATTTTCTGGAAATTTAACACTAAAAAAATGAAAAACAGATGCGGTTCAAGCAAAATAACTTATAGGGTACATTTTTCTTTAAAGGAGAGGGGGCAAACGAGCATGCGGCTCACCTGATGGTAAGTGACCACCGCCGCCCATGAACAACCAGGGAAATTGCAGATGCGTTGCCGGCCTTTTAAAAAGGAGTACGCACTTTTTTTGAAGGTCCCTAAGTCGTATCGGTCCAAAAAATTGCTGATGGTAATCGATTCCACAAGGAAGTCGTGCGAGGAAGAAAACATCTTCTAAATCTCACAGTGGTGGACCGCCAATCATCCAGATGGTGTGGATGGTATCGGGAGTTCTGCCGCGATGTGCGTTTGTGAAATTTGGCGGCTGGGATTAATCCGAACAATTCCTCAGAGCACTCCCCGTGGTAGATGCAAAAAAAATGCAAAGGGATGCAACATCTCTTCACAGTGCCAATGAATCGAGCCGATTGGAAAGGACTCGGTCGTCGACGATTCGAGCAGCTCTGTGCTGGATGCAGTCAAGTGGAAGGAGCTGGCACCGGGGAGCCCCTGCCCAGAGATGGGAACAGTATTGCATGTGAGGCCGAACCTGCGCCTTGTAAAGTTGCAGGCGGTGTGCCGGCATGAAATACTGTCCCGCTCTGCTGAGTAGTCGGCAAGAGCACTGGTTCTTTTCTCAAAGGCTAAATATATAAATATAGCCTTTCAGCGAGAAAATTGTAGTGATTGTGGTAAAGCACTGGCTTATAATTAGTAAAAAATGCAGCAAGTGTTCATGGTACTATACCGCGGGGAATTGGACTGTATTATAACTTAAGTTTTTAGTTTTTTTTTGTATACAATAATTAATAATTTACATTTCAAAATTAAATAAACTATTTTTTACCAAAAAAGTAGAATTCCAAGAAAAATAATCAAAACAGTATACATCATATTGTTCTAAGCCTTGATTTGTACTTAAGAAACATTTCATAGCAGATCTTATGCGAAAAGCTTAAATTGTAACCGTAAATGTTCAATGGCTAAGAAATACGAAGTGAAAAGATATTCGAGGTAGAAAGCACATCCGTATGCCACTCCAGCGTTCGTTACATTGAAAACAAGTTGTTGCTTCCATCCTTTATATTCCTTCCTTCTTCTTATTTGACGGAAACACTTTCATAAAGGGAATAGCCTACGTATTTGGTTGATTTCTTTTAATGTAAAGGTAAAATTACTTTGGCTTTTTTGGTATTTTTTGCTTGTATCAGTGCGTTACCCACTGACTTTTTGTATGAATGGTTACAGAAGTTACAACGTTGCTTAACTGAACCTTACTGATTAATTGGATAATTCCATTATTACATAATTTATACTTGCAATTATTATCGTTTAGTGAAGTTTCATCTTCATTTTTGTAATTTGTTTTGACACATCATGTATTTCTTATATTTTATGTGTCATGTGTCAGTGTAAAAGGATAATGCCGTGAAGAGCAATCAGTCTATACATAGAACAAAATCGAATAATAAAAAGAGACAAATCCATAGTAGCTTATTTGTTTAAACTGGGAGTAAAAAGTAAGTTCAAATCCGCAGTCTACTTATTTAATTCGATGCAGTTATAGTATACGAATACGAACGAATAACTCATTAAAATAATTATTAAATGTACGTAGTATTTACATTGTTGGTTTGAGATATGTGTGTTTGATTTTATTGAAGATAACTCCCAAAAAGAATGAATTATTAACTTGAATATTTCATGAAGTAACATTAAGTGGAAAAACATGGACGCAACGTTTAATGTAGGTAAATATTTGCGCCATTAGGTAGTGATTGATTGTCAAACCACAGCGAAGCCATGTTGACTTTGATCCAAAGGATATTTGTAGTTGTATGTTAAGTGTTACGGAGGGGGTATTGTTGTTTTCGATGTTATTATTATGTGGCTTTCCGCAGATGCTCTCCGTTTGCCTATATGACAAATTATTGTACTGCAGTATCCCATATACTACTGTAGGTATTCTCTTATAATACCGCCAACCTCGTACAGCTCAAGGACTTTGGATGTGTATAAGGCACCGAGTCTAATGCTTTTCTGTAGTCCATCAAGGCGGCGGAGAAGTTCCGGCAGTTATGCTTAACCAACTTCCCTTCGATCACGTGAAAGGGGAGTGGTCCCTTGGTTCCAAGACCAACGCACTGACGTCCAAGGTGAGCGCACGATGTCACCTGATTTAATGCCAGAGACGCGAGACGGCCAGCGACCCTTGATTTAAGGCCAGTGAAGCGAGAGGGCCAGGCTTTAGAGGGAAACATAAATAGGAGATGGACTACATCGTGTTCCTCATAAAAAATAACAACAATAAAATTGCGGTTGCCGATCTTTTGTTATTTTTAAAAATATTTTTAATTATTTTTTTTTATTTATTTATTTATTTATTATATAATTTGCATGCCACAAGAAATACATCATACATCGAGTGACGCCCCGTAGGGGCATAGCAATTTATAAGAGGGTAGTTATTTATTTTATTATACTAAATATTAACTACTACATACTAAATACCAACTATCTTATTTCTTAACATTTGCTAGTCTAACGTCAATTTTTTTTTATAGAATCATAGTCTCACATCAATTTTTTTTTATAGAATGAGGGTGACAAACAAGCACACATTCCACCTGATGGTAAGTTGTTGCTGTGGCCCATAGACATCTACATCTATCTTCGTTTGTGAAGTAAAAAGCAGATGCGTTGACAGCCATGAGGACTAAAATCGAATGCCTCGTTTCCAGTAAAAAAGTCTCCGGATCTCTACACTCACCATATGAAACACAGCAAACAAATAGCAGCATTAGGGGAAGAGTGCGTAATGGGAGTCAGTGGGAGTAGGTGATCACCATTAGGTGATCACCTACTTATCTAAAAAACTACATGTCCCCGAGCGGCTTAAATAACATCTATGCCCCGTTCTGTGCCTACCACCATTGTTTCGAATAATTCGCACCAGTAACTGCCGCGCGTTTTGAAATGATAGCTGCTTTTTGTTGTTGCGCCCCGCCGATGTAAATTTTTGTCGAAAGAAAACAAATGGTAAGTTTCGAATTTCATAATG
Organism: Parnassius mnemosyne; assembly: GCA_963668995.1. Lineage (NCBI taxonomy): Eukaryota > Metazoa > Arthropoda > Insecta > Lepidoptera > Papilionidae > Parnassius > Parnassius mnemosyne. The sequence goes on along the minus strand of CAVLGL010000093.1, from coordinate 1,565,924 downwards.
GATCTTAATGAGACTTTTATGTTTAATTAGTCTGACATTCATAATAATGATGAACACATTTGATTACGTTTAAATAAAACTAATTTTACGGATTTTATCGCGTATACTCGTATTAACTTATTTTTATAATCCCGACGTTTCGGGTGCTTTCCAGCACCCGTGGTCACGGGGGACTTTATTTTTTTATTAATTATTTTATTTTTATTAATTTTTGGTGGTGATTCACGTAGAATGAGCTTACAGTCTCTTGATGTCTAGCAGTGGTATACTTGGGTTTGGATTTGATTTTATTAATTATGGGATCCCAAGCAGATGGCAGCACCCATCCATCTTCTCTATTGAAATTAGGATGTTTTTTAATTTCAATAGCCTCGCGAATCATCCTTGGGAGGTATCGGTGTTCTTTTGCGAGGATTTGTGGTCTATCAAATCTAATGTAATGGCGGGCACGATCTTCAACATGTTCACAAACTGCAGAATTCCCGATACGTCGGTGCTTCACGTCAGCTATATGTTTTCATCGCGGGTTTTTATAGATCTTTTTGTTTGTCATATGTACGAGAGATCACATTCACAATCCAGCTTGTACTGAAGAAGCCTGCTGAAGAATAATGGTCAATTTTTTACCATCCGTCAAGTGTCACATCCCTCTACAAGATGCAGGAGTGTAAAAGCTGGATTGTGAATGTGGTCTCTCGTACATAGGACAAACAAAAAGATCTATAAAAACCCGTGCAGTATTTATTTCCAAAACTGATTGCCAAATTGATTAAAACTGATCTCAATTTATAGCTAAATAAGTAAATTTTGTTATTATGTAGTTTCAATAAAGTTTTTTTATTGTGAAATATGATTTTATTTGAATTCTCGATTAGGTGACTCCCATTACCCTCTTTTACCCTAAGCTGCTATTTCACGCTGGTATTCTGTGAGAGCGTGGACCTGCTTCGGTCGAGCCGACCCGTTAGCGCTACAAACATACAATTAATATAGCTGCAGCATGGCTCTACCACGTAAGATATTATCATTGATATATGTCATTATGATAATATATATTTTATGTATATTATCTATCTTATTCTTATTAATTATTTTTTGATCCAAATGTTGGCTGGCTCATTTTGCATAATTACGTTCATTAATGTTTACTTATGTAATAAGTTATAGGTAAATACTTTACTTGACAGCATACAGGCATCTGAACAGACGGATCTCCAAATGCATGCGGCGGGACTTATGCAACTTCAATACAGCTCGTATTGAAGAAGCGATCGAGCGGAACCAAGGCTCCAAAGTCTTTGCCAGAGATCTGTCTGCCAGAAAGAGCCAACTGTCAGAGCTGAAGACAGAATGTGGCAGCATCGTTTCCGGGACACCTGAGATTTTGAGTGAGATTGAGAGGTTCTATGGGCAGCTGTACACATCATCGTTGGAGCCACACGCAAGTGTGTGTAACGATCCAAGAGCGAGTCTCATCCGACACTATTCCGAAGATATCCCGGATGTCAGTCTGAGCGAGAATAGGATGGCTCTCCAGCACCTTAAAAACCGTAAGGCCCCAGGCGAGGATGGAATTACAGCGGAGCTTCTGAAAGCGGGTGGAAGACCGGTACTTGAAGTCCTTCAGAAGCTCTTTAATTCCGTCCTCCATGGTGGTATTACACCGGAGGCGTGGAGCAGAAGTGCGGTGGTCTTGTTCCTCAAGAAAGGTGACAACGCTCTCTTGAAGAACTACAGACCGATTTCCCTTCTGAGCCGCGTCTACGTGCTGTTTTCGAGAGTCATTACGATTCGTCTCGCGCGCAGACTTGACGACTTCCAGCCTCCCGAACAAGCCGGTTTCCGAAAGGGCTTTAGCACTATAGACCACATACATACCCTTCGGCAAGTTGTACAGAAGTCCGAAGAGTACAATTTGCCACTATGTCTGGCGTATGTGGACTATGAGAAAGCCTTTGATTCCGTCGAAATTTGGGCGGTGCTGCAGTCCTTTCAGCGGTGCCAAGTTGACTGTCGGTATATCGAAGTGTTGAAGTGCTTGTACAGTAGGGCTACGATGACTATCCGAGTACAAAACCAGAGTACGAAACCTATCCAATTGCAGAGAGGTGTAAGACAGGGTGACGTCATATCCCCGAAATTCTTCACCGCTGCATTGGAAGACGTTTTCAAGCTTCTGGACTGGAAAGGATACGGTATCAGCATCAATGGCGAGTACATCACTCACCTTCGATTTGCCGACGATATAGTCCTTATGGCAGAATCGCAGGAGGACCTAAGCACTATGCTCAATGACCCCAATAGTGTTTCCCAACGGATAGGTCTTAAGATGAACATGGACAAAACAAAGATCATGTTTAATGTCCATGTCACACCTATGCCGGTAGTTGTTGGGAGCACTAAGCTCGAAGTTGTTGACGAGTATGTTTACCTGGGACAAATAGTCCGACTAGGTAAGTCCAACTTCGACCGAGAGGTCAATCGACGGATTCAACTCGGCTGGGCAGCGTTCGGGAAGCTACGACACATCTTCTCGTCAGACATACCTCAAAACTTTAAAACGAAGTTGGACAACCAGTGCGTGTTGCCAGTGATGACTTACGGAACTGAGACGTGGTCCTTCACTGCTGGCCGTATGAGGAAGCTCAAGGTCGCTCAGCGAGCTATGGAGAGGGCTATGCTCGGAGTTTCTCTGCGTGATAAACTTAGGAATGAGGATATCCGCAGTAGAACCAGAGTGACCGACATTGCCCAACGGATTAGTAAGCTGAAGTGGCAGTGGGCCGGCCATATAGCTCGAAGAACCGACAACCGATGGGGAAGAAAGGTTCTCGAGTGGCAGCCTCGTACCGGTAGGCGAAGTGTAGGGCGTCCCCCCACGAGATGGAGTGACGACCTGGTAAGACATGCAGGAAGTCGATGGATGCAGGTGGCTCAGGACCGTGTTTTGTGGCATTCTTTGGGGGAGGCCTATGTTCAGCAGTGGACTTGTGAAGGGCTGTAATGATGATGATGAAATACTTTACTTGCGAAAATAAAACAAACTATTATTTTACTACGTTTACAGACTTAGAATAATATTTTAAGTACAACATACTGTAAAGAAGTACGTCTATATGCAAAATTTGCATCTCCTCTGAGTTAAATTCCCGCTTTAGGGAACTCAGGCGTGAAAAAGATATACGTATGCTTTGGAAGGTTCGTTTCGTAAAATCGGTAAAGGATTTCACAGGTAAATGGATCACCGTAATGCAGTTACAGATGTTACTACAGTAGTTACAGATGCGGCCTTCTTAAATATATATTATTTATAGAATAATTGTACATATTACTGCTACCAAGCAAGTCTGGTCTTATCAGTTGCGGCCTCATGAGTATTAAACAAAGAGCAAGTATCATTGCGGGCTGTAAGGCATTCCATTTTAGTCCTCGGAGGTGACAACGTAGCATTCTTTGTTTGAAATTTGCTGCATGGGCTCCAGTAGCCACTTACATCGGGTGCATTGTATGTTCATTTATGTGATTTGGGTAAACAGTTTTACTTGTTTCAAAGTATTTATTTAAAATTTACTTATTAAATTAATTTCAATTACAATTAAATATAACTAGTTAGTTATATATGACGCTTCACTGCATCACCACAGCACTGTAAGCGTGTAAGCACTTAAAATTAATTAAAAATAAAACGAAATGAAACTTTTTCTAAATATCAGTACCAATGTAGAGTTCCAAACATAAAGGAGGGGGCAAAATAATTAATTTTTCAAGTTCATTAATGCCTGGATATATCGCCAATATAATTCGCAGTTTGTGACCTGCAGTTCGTAAAGCGTCCATTAACCGAAGCTTTTTGAACTGCCTGATTTTGATTTTTGACTTTGCAATATTTAACTAAATTTACGGATTTAGAATTATTTGTAGGCCAACATCAAATAATTATTATAGCATTAATCCATTATTTGTTCCTTTCTATACATGTAATAAGGAATAATAATTCAATAAAGAATAAATTAATTATTTCGTATGGGATTCGAATTGACGAGCTGTGGTTCCGCAACCACACGCCTACCGCTTGCAATGCCCTTTAAATGTTGGTGGCCATATTTATTCATATAGATACACCACTTTTGATAGTACATTTAAAAGTGGGAAATGGTGAAAAATTATTTATTATTTATACTCAATAATATTAGCTTTTGATTTTATAATATGGTTATAACACGAATAAGTCGGCTCGACCGGAGAAAGACCTCGCTCTCACAGAATACCACTGTAAAATAACAGCTTAATGCTGCTGTGTTGCGTGTGGTGAGTGCAGAGAACCGGACGCCCTTTTTACTAGAAACGCGGCATTTACTGCATTGCATCTTAGTTTTCAGAGGTGATAATGCATTTCTGCATTTTTTATTTGAGGATAAATGTAGATGTCTACGGGCCGCAGCATCCACTTACTCTCAAAAAATTAATAAAAAATGAAATAGGTCTGAGAAATAGGATTTTTTTTTCTTATTTCTCAGACAGGCAGGTTTCTTCAAGATGTTTTCCTTTATCACCAAGCTCGTGGTAAATCAGCACTTAATATGGAAATTTTATTAGTGCCCTCGGGGATCGAACCCGGATTGATCGCGTACAGTGAAATTTACAGCGAGCGCTTAGCCCCTGGACTACTACGGCTCTTTTAACTAATCACTTTTATACGCATTCAGTGTATGATAGTAGAGAAGTAAGTTAGTGTAAAGTACCTGAAAGCATTTTACTGGCAATCCGTCGAAGTCCTTAGGGCTCACAACGCATATGCATTTTGATTCTTAATTGAGGATAAATGTCTCTCAGGTGACTCGCTTGTCAACCTTATTCTATATAAAATAAAAGTTGTTCGTGCACTTTAAAATACGGTCCGCAGTAACCTACTATAGTTCTTGTATCACATAAAAGGCATTCTATTAAAAGTCAGTTCTATCGTCGCAATCTGGCGCGTTGCACTTTCCCCAAGTTCGAATTCATTTGAAACTAAGCCGCATTTCGCAACACAACAATTTATGTGATGCGGCCGTACTTTGAGGAATTTCGCATAGATTCACCATGGTTGGTACTTGCAGAAGTTCCGTTGTATGTAATTAATGTTACGGCAGGTATTCTCAGTAACTTCAATATATTACAGATATATCAAAGTAACACACATTTTTAATTATAGCCTATTTTTAGCGTTTCGTGCTTCAAAAGAAAAAACGTAATATTTATAGGATCGTTTGCATTTGGGTCCGTCCGTTCGTCTTTCAAGATACATTGTCTAGAAATTGATTTGAAGTATTTAAATTGATATGTCATATTAAAGTCTAAACCCTACCTTAATCTAAACCCTTTTGATTTGAACCACCAAGAGGCCCTTGGAGGTTTCCAACTCACTACACTCCAATTTTACATATAAATTTGAGTTTCACAAAATCACACAAAATTCTACAAAACTTCATCCCCTATTTTCCACACTCGTTGTCGTTAGTTGTTAATCAAGTTAATCAAGCTATTTTATATATTAAACTATTTCAAACTATATTTAGATGATTACTTTTAAAAAGTAAATTTTCGGCTATATAATGAGCAATTAATATGAGATAACCGTCTCTTTGTCTGCAATAATAAAAAAAAATTTCTTCTTCTTGTCTAAATTAGTACTACTCTTTTAAAATCTCATTTACACGGTTTTGTTTCGTTTCGTTTAGTCGTGACCTTTTTCATTATAGTCTTCAGATCAGAACGCGATGGCCTTCATTTTTAATCTATTTCATCGTCGCTCGTTACTACCAGTTGGATTGTTAGTTCGTTTGTCAGCTCAAAAGTATAACATGTTATTATGAATTCCTCAATACCAAGCACATCAGATATGAAAAGATTTGTTTACTGAACAAATATTTATTTAAAATTTCTAGCGGTGCAGTCAAACGACTATGTTAAGGGTGAGACTAAGCATAGAGTGTTGGGTGGGGCGGGGCGGGGTGTTTGGTGTAAGGAACAAACACATCCCATTACAGTGTCCTGATTAGTGGCTTGCCATACCCTCTTTACTGCGACCTAACCACTGTTAAGAACTAAAGGCCGGCAAGGCATCTGCAATTCCCCTGGTGTTGCAGTTGTTCATGGGCGGCGGTTATTATTATGTGAGCAGCATGCTCAATTGCCTCTCTTATAAAACAAAACACAAGCCGCCGGTTGTCATGAATTCCCAAATAGCTTTTACGTAACGAATTGTCAAAGTTGTTCACGAGTCTGCTCAAACAAATTCTTATCCAAGTTTTAATATAATTAATAGAATAACGCGTTATTTTGCCGAAATCCATTAGGGTGCGTACAGATTAAGTAACATGTTGTGTAACTTTTGTTGTATAACACGTTATATTACATTATTTTTCAACATTGCAACATTTAACAATACTGTACACATTAGAATAACAATGCAATATAACAATGTTATATGACATTGTCGTTTGTCATTCTGCAGTGCTTTTCACAATGGCGACACGAAGACGTTTTGCTAGCTGCTGCAGCAACTCTTGTAATTTTGAATAACAAAAGAAAAAAACATATATACTAGGTTAACATAGTTTATTGGCTAGAAAAAATACTCTAGAGTTATGTAACATTTGTGTAAACTTATATAACACATTTTATAACACTCAGTCTCCATATTACTGAAACATGTTATATAACATGTAATGTTATATAATATGTACGCACCGTTATAATTATGACGTAAAAATTAATTAGCTAAGATCCGTGTAGTAAAATAAAATGATATGTCTAGCGGTCAGCCATCGCAGCGCCCACTTCACCCGATTATGCCTCGTTTAGAGGCAAAACACGTGTCGTATTATTGACGGCAGGTCTTTGCTAAGGTAGTGGTGTTGGGAGTAGTGGTGCTGGAATAAGTGGTGACAGGGACAATTGACGCAATTGATGGAGAGTGAAAGGTATCCTTAAATCTAGGTAAGACATTTTATTTTATTATATTACGCAGATCTTAGCTAATTATTTTTTAAAATCATTACTCCAAGTTTTAATATTTTCATAGTACAAAGTTCTACTCGCTTTAAGAGATTGGATTAAACAATCCTCTTGGGATTAAAATCGCGGTGCTGGCTTATATTTTGCTTAATTAATGTTAACGACAACTTCACAAAACCACTTTGAATTACATACACTTCGCCCCGAAATTCTGAGTAGATTACGTAAAATTTTCTCAATTACTCTGTAAAATAATTGGAAAGTACTGACGTATAACTTAATGATCCACATGTTTAGTTAGTGTTAGCAGCAAGGAAAGGTAACAATCAAGCACACTGCCCCGATAGTTAAATGAATATTGTGGCTCATAGACGTTTATTAATCTCTTTATGAAAATTTAAATTCGTGCGTTTCTATTACTGAGAATGATTATATGGAATATATAGGTAGGTGAACCACGCCGCAGCTATATTATGGTTGTAGCACGAATGGACCGGGTCGATTCATGCTACAACCACCGGTCGACCGGGGAAGGACCACGTTCTGACAGAATACTAGCGTAAAATAGCAACTTAATGCTGCTGTGTTTTGCATGATGAGTGTACAGAGGTGGAAACCTTTTTTAAATGGCATTCTTTATCTAAGATTTCAGTTGTGATCACACGTCTGTATTTTCTGGCGTATTGGCTTAGCAATGAGTTGCAACGCTTGGGGCCGCGTGTTCGAATCCCGCACGGAACAAGTATTTGTACGGCCTACAAATAATTGTTCCGGGTCTGGATGTTTGTCCTTGTGCAATTTGTGTTTGTAAACTGCCTCTGCGATACAGGAGAAAATCCTAGTGTGGGGGTAACATTTTTTAAAGATAATAAAGATAATAGATGTAGAAGTCTATGGGCCACAGCATACACTTACAGGTAGACTATGTGCTCGTTTGTTTCCGTTTATCCTATAAAAAATATACGTTTCTGGTATAAAGGTTCTCATGTCATTCACAATACGTAACAGTGCAGCTTTACGCTGCCATTTAATGCTGGTATTATGGTGCTCAAGCTCTTCGCTTTAGCCAACCTATTCTCTTATCATCATCATCATCTTTACATCCCTTCACAAGTCCACTGATGAACCTATGTTCACCACCCCCAAGAAATGCACGGTCCTAAGTCACCTGCATCCATCGACCTCCTGCATGTCTTACCAGATCGTCATTTTATCTAGTAGGCGGACGCCCTACACTTCTTCTGCCGCCGCCGCCGGCCGCCACTTGCGAACTTTTTTTTCTCATCGGTTGTCGGTTCTTCGAGCTATATGGCCGGCCCATTGCCAATTCAGCTTACTAATCCGTTGGGGTATGTCGGTCACTCTGGTTCTACTGCGGATATTTTCATTTCTGAGTTTATCACGCAGAAAAACTCCGAGCATAGCCCTCTCCATAGCTCGCTGAGCGACCTTGAGCTTCCTCATCCAGCCAGCAGTGAAGGACCACGTCTCAGTTCCGTATGTCATCACTGGCAACACGCACTGGGTGTACAGTCTCGTTTTCAAGTTTTGAGGTATACCTGACGAGAAGATGTGCCGTAATTTCCCGAACGCTGCCCAATCGAGTTGAATCCGTCGATTGACCTCTCGGTCGAAATTGGACTTACCTACTCGGACTATTTGTCCAAAGTAAACATTCTCGTCATCTTAGTGCTCCCAACAACTACAGGCATAGGTGTGACATGGACGTTAAATATGATTTTTGTTTTGACCATGTTCATCTTAATACCTATCCGTTGGGAGACGCTATTGAGGTTATTGAGCATAGCGCAATCATCAATTCTGCCATAAAGACTATATCGTCGGCAAATCGAAGGGGAGTGACTTGTGACTCGCCATTGATGTTAATACAGCTAGTAGCTAATCCTGTCTAGTAGCTTGAAAATATCTTCGTATTATCCCCACGTCACCCTGACTTACACCTCTTTGCAGTTTAATAGGATTCGTACTCTGGTTCTGTACTCAGATAACCATCGCAGCCGTACTGCACAAACACTTCAACACTTTGGTATACCGACAGTCAACTTGTCACCGCTGAAGGGACTGTGGAACCGCGCAATTTTCGACTAAATCAAAGGCTTTCTCATAATCCATATACATCAGATATAGTAGGAAATTGTACTCCTCGGACTTCTGTATAATTTATCGAAGGTTATGTTGTATGTGGTCTGTGGTGCAAAACCTTTACGGAAACTGGCTTGTTCGGAAAGCTGGAAGTCGTCCAATCTGCATGCGAGATGATTCGTTATGACTCAGGAAAACAGCACATAGATGCGGCTCAGAAAGAAAATGAGTCTGTAGTTCTTTAAGAGAGCGTTGCCGTCTTTTTTGTAGAACAAGACAACGCCTTCAGAGTAGTATAACAATGGACGACGGAATTAAAAAGCTTCTAAAGGACTTCAAGTACCAGTTTTCCACCTGCTTTGTGAAGCTCCGCTGTATTTCCATCCTCGCTTGGAGAGCCACTCTAATCTCGCTTAAACTGACGTCCGGAATATCATTGGAACTGTGTCGGATAAGACTTGCTCTTGGATCGTTTCTCACACTTGCATGTGGCTCCAACGATGATGTGTACAGCTAGCTGCCCATAGAACCTTTCAATCTCACTCAAAATCAATAATAATGTGTGGTGGGTTTTGGAGGAATGCATGGCTGTAGATATAGCCTCGTACATTTCCTCTACCTCCGGATCAGGGTGTGCGCAGTTTGGTGCGTAAACCTGTATCATCAACATCATCATCATTACAGCCCTTCACAAGTCCACTGCTGAACATAGGCCTCCCCCGAAGAATGCCACAAAGCACGGTCCTGAGCCACCTGCATCCATCGACTTCCTGTATATCTTACCAGGTCGTCACTCCATCAGTGGGGGGACGCCCTACACTTCGCCTGCCGGTACGAGGCTACCACTCGAGAACCTTTCTTCCCCATCGGTTGTCGGTTTTTCGAGCTATATGGCCGGCCCATTGCCACTTCAGCTTACTAATCCGTTGGGGTATGTCAGTCACTCTGGTTCTACTGCGGATATTTTCATTTCTGAGTTTATCACGCAGAAAAACTCCGAGCATAGCCCTCTCCATAGCTCGCTGAGCGACCTTGAGCTTCCTCATCCGGCCAGCAGTGAAGGACTACGTCTCAGTTCCGTATGTCATCACTGGCAACACGCACTGAGTGTACAGTCTCGTTTTCAAGTTTTGAGGTATACCTGACGAGAAGATGTGCCGTAATTTCCCGAACGCTGCCCAATCGAGTTGAATCCGTCGATTGACCTCTCGGTCGAAGTTGGACTTACCTAGTCGGACTATTTGTCTCAGGTAAACATACTCGTCAACAACTTCGAGCTTAGTGTTATCAACAACATCGGCATAGGTGTGACATGGACATTAAACATGATCTTTGTTTTGTCCATGTTCATCTTAAGACTTATCCGTTGGGAAATACTATTGAGGTCATTGAGCATAGTGCTTAGGTCCTCCACCGAATCTGCCATTAGGACTATATCGTCGGCAAATCGAAGGTGAGTGATGTACTCGCCATTGATGTTGATACCGTATCCTTTCCAGTCCAGAAGCTTGAAAACATCTTCCAATGCAGCGGTAAAGAGTTTTGGGGATATAATATCACCCTGTCTTACACCTCTCTGCAATTGGACAGGTTTCGTACTCTGGTTCTGTACTCGGATAGCCATCGTAGCCCTACTGTATAAGCACGTCAGCACTTCGATATACCGACAGTCAACTTGGCACCGCTGAAGGGACTGCAGCACCGCCCAAATTTCGACGGCTTTCTCATAGTCCACATACGCCAGGCATAGTGGCAAATTGTACTCCTCGGACTTCTGTACAATTTGCCGAAGGGTATGTATGTGGTCTATGTTGCTAAAGCCTTTTCGGAAACCGGCTTGTTCGGGAGGCTGGAAGTCGTCAAGTCTGCGCGCGAGACGATTCGTAATGACTCTTGAAAACAGCACGTAGACGCGGCTCAGAAGGGAAATCGGTATGTTGTTCTTCAAGAGAGCGTTGTCGCCTTTCTTGAAGAACAAGACCACCGCACTTCTGCTCCACGCCTCCGGTGTAATGCCACCATGGAGGACGGAATTAAAGAGCTCCTGAAGGACTTTAAATGCCGGTTTTCCACCCGCTTTCAGAAGCTCCGCTGTAATTCCATCCTCGCCTGGGGCCTTGCCGTTTTTAAGGTGCTGGAGAGCCATTTTAATCTCGCTCAGAATGACGTCCGGGATATCATCGGAATTATGTCGGATAAGACTCGCTCTTGGATCGTTACTCACACTTTCGTGCGGCTCCAACGATGACGTGTACAGCTGCCCATAAAACCTCTCAATCTCACTCAAAATCTCAGGTGCCCCGGAAACGATGCTGCCACATTCGGTCTTCAGCTTTGACAGTTGGCTCTTTCTGGCAGACAGATCTCTGGCAAAGACTTTGGAGCCTTGGTTCCGCTCGATCGCTTCTTTGCGATCGTAAACCTGTATGACCTTCAGCAAATACCGTTTGTTGATTCTGAGTATAAGGTACGCAAACCTCGTCGACTTACTCTCAATCTTTACAACGTTGTTAACGAGAGACTTATGGACGATAAATCCGACACCTCCTAGGGACAAATAGTCGCCCTCCCGGTGATAGAACAAGTTGCCGGATTCGAGAATTACCATTTCCTCCCCCCTCTCTTCGGACCTCATATATTCCAGTTGAACGTGTCTATCTCTTCTTTCAGCTCCAGGATCTTTTCTTCAGTCATCAGGGAGCGTGCGTTATATGTTGCCACGTCGAATCGCCTTAGGTCGCAACCGAACCTCCACCGGAGATTCCGTTATCATGTTCGCCACCGTAGCCAGAAATAGTTGTCACGCTTGGCGAGCGGGTTGGCAACGGCATTTACATTGTTGTTTTGCTGCTATCAGAAAAATTTCGCTGCCCGTCTTCTGCCTCAGTTTCCCTCTGTCGCCTCCAACGACACCGACGGGAAGATACGGGGTTATGGGTAATCTTACCCGCCACTACATGGAGGGCATTACCTATTCTCTACTTTTCCATATTTATGCAAAATTCCATATCTTAGCATATTATTTGAAAAACATATATTATTTGCTAGGGCTTTCTTCGATATAAAATCTTTCATTAGAACGAAAAGTTGAAAACTGTTTTAAACTCATAATAAAATTAACATATTATCAGTTTTAGCTTTTCATTATTGCACAATGAGTTCTCTTGAGGGGAAATTTGCCACAATCGATAGGCTAATAGAAGAGCATACCAGGCGGAACGGAACATATTTTATATTACGTAAATACGTCCTACTCATGGGCACTGGCCTCCTTCCAGAGTTAAAGTTCAGGACAACCACTGAAAGCTAGAAGATCTTATTGCGTAGTCATACTAAAATATTTAAAATCAATGGCTCAATATAATCAATGGTATCTTTTTTAATAATTGATATATTATATTATGGTAATATAACGTATATTATGTTATAAACTTCAAGAATTTTCAGAAAGAACCTTCTGCTAAACTAGTAAATTTCACGCTAAAAGTCATTTCATTTTTGTACGCTCATTACTCTCCCAATACAACAATAAATGTTGCATAGAATGCGATATATACAATTTGAGTCAAGTTCAAGTGGGTCAAACTTGAACGACGAAGGGGAAACAATACGCAGTCTATCTCTATAAATAATTAAAAAGTTTTGTGCGGTTATTTTCTTGCTTTCTTCCAAAACCTGACACGCTATTTCTGGTGTCATATAACAACGGTTATATCGTTTCCTCCTTAAACAATAAATCCTTTTTTATACTAATGCTTCTAAAGTAATTCTATCACAGTTCATTGGGCATAATATTGAGATTTATTGAGATTGAAGTACACTTATTGCTTATTTTTGAATCACGTTAAGTATATTTTGTTATGATTTGGCATAATCTATAAAAATATTATACAATTTTAGTTAGTTTATATATATATATATAGTTTTATGTTCTAGCAATATTTTTTTTTATTGTTGATTATATAAAACTGGTTTCGCCCTATGCCTGGGTATACAATCAAAACAATTTACTTGATTCATATTGGATAAAACTTACGTTATAGCAGGTATATGAATTGATTGACTCTGTATTGTGGTGACTCTTAATGATAGCGTGAGAAATTGTGTGATAAAACAAAAGAGTGTTGGTCGTGCACCTGGTCTCTCTCCGGTTGAGTTGGTACCGATTGGAGGAGATTATTACTATTATTATTAATATAATTATACCCTTAACCGTCTAGCACGTATGCGTAGTTATAAGGATGTATAACAAGTGAATGAGGTGTGTCAGGACCGTACCGTTTATGATCATGTTTATAATGATCAAATTTTAAGCACTAAATTTAATTATGCACAATTTTATAAAAGATTCCTAAAATCAATAAACTGGTAGAATAATAGTCTACCGCTCACCGTTACGGAATAAAATATCTAGTATAATTCTAACAGTTGTACATAGCACATTAAAATACGAGTCTAACGTACACAGACAGTAGTTATTTAAATAGCTCTCTACATGGAGAGCGCTTCATGAATATTAAAATAAGAGCTGTTAAATAATACTTTCGTATTTTAATCATTTCCTTCGTATTCCAGTTTGTATGTTTGGTCCACCTAATTGATTAGACTTCATTTTAATTCAGAGCTGCTCTTACGTTTCAGATATTGCGTAGAATTTTCCTTAATTAATTATATTATAATGTTCTCATGTAGTATTTGGTCATATTTTTGGCTGCTTCATTGGTCTTGTGATTGTAATTACGGTACGGACTGAGTTAATTTATTGAGTTTTTCTTATTTTTGTATAGAATAGGAGTAACAAACGAGTACACGTGGTTTCATTTCCCTTTATCTCCTTTTACGACACCAATGGGGCAATATGGGGCAGAGAATTCTCTTGCGACGCTGCTTTAAAAAGAAATACAAAATTACTGATAAAAATAAGCACCACAATATACAGTCCTGAGCCTCTTTTTTCTATCAACTATTCATGTTATATTAGATATTAGTTGCCACTCCATTTAGTGGGGAGTCGCTAAGCACTGCGTTTAGGAAAACCAGACTGCAACTGGAGGAGTCTTCTTATAAACACATCTTTTGAGCACAAGGTAGGCTACCTTATGGTAAGTCTATAACGTGGCCCATAGACATCTACATTTATTCCCGATTAAGAATCAACTTCAGTGTCGTCAATTCTTAAAATTACGACGGAATGTTTCATTTTCAGTTTTCAGTGAGAGAGTGGTCCTAGCCCGGTCGACCCATCCGTGCTACAACCATAATATAGCTGCAGCGTGGCGTTGCCACGTATAATTTAAAAACTCTGTATAGAATCTGCAGCTCGGAGCGCAGATGGCTTATCTCCGTTAAGACCGGCCGCCTTAAGCGAAATAAGCATTGAAATTCACAACATCGGCCGGCGGGTTTCGATCCTAGGTTTCTCGCGTATTTTGAGATTTACAGCGAGCGCTTAGCCCCCGCTAGCGCGGTTCTTCACCTACCAATAGTTATAATAACAATAAATGAAAATAGGGTCATCTCAGCTGACTAGGACGTGATGGATCGCTCCGCAATGTTAGCCGGTTTCTATTCCTTTCTCCATAATCCTCGGCCGTTTGGTTTCTCCTGCTGAGGGCTTCCATCTGGTTGGGTTTTTATTAATTTATTTAATTTTCTTTATTAATTTCATACCTTAAGCGCAAAGCACGTAGGTATTGTAACGACTACCACTGACGTTGAGTATATGCATTTTTCGATCATGTTTGTCTCACCCACCAACAACTTGCCTTCAACCTTTCAAAGGTGGGAACATTATAGAGATATATAATTATGTTGTTATATAAAAAAATCATGGAGGGCAGACAGTCTGCAGCCCCGCAATGAAGGGACCCGACTTGGGCAAAGCTACTTAGGTTGTAAGTCAAACACAGACGCAGGGAGCGCCATTGAGAATAGCGGCCCGCCAAACAACCATCGCAGAGACGTAATGCTGCAGAACGCAACAAGCATCAATACGACTATCGTCGGGCTTACACCATCCCAAGGTCCCCCATATAGTCCCAGCAGACATCACTACCCGCATACCTCCATCGACCAGAACCACAATGTAGCGGACAGCGAAGAGGCCGCCGCCCCGTCGCCCCTTCACACCCCGGTGCGCCCCGCGCACCCCGCACACCGGCAGCAGATCACGCGATGTCGCCGACCAATGAGCGCGCGGCATCGCGGACGACGCTACGCACGACCCGAGACGCTCTCCGGCGAGATATAAGAAGGGCGTCTCGGACGGTGAGCTGTTCATTTCGGAAGCGGCACTCGACGAGAAGAAGACAGCAAGAGAAATCAAGAAAATCAAGACTCAAGAAGACTCCATCAAGAAGACTCCCCTCTGTATAATAGTTTAATTGATAGTGCCACGTTTGTAAATAGTTAGAATACAGTATAGTTCGACAGTACCATCTTTTCTTTGAGCAGTTGCCCCCTAGCGTACACCCACCAATAATACAGTCCACTGCGATCCATAACAAGTTCTTGGTCCATCGTCGCCGGATTCAAGCCAGAAGAAAGAAGAAAGAACATATTTATAGAAGAAAGAACATAATTATTGAAGAAAGAACATAATTATAGAAGAGAGAACATAATTACAGAAGAAAGAATGTCATTACAGAAGATCTTCGAGGAAGAAAGAAGTACGTCGACGAAGAGAGAAGATCGTCGGTGCTAACTCCTTCCTCGTTTCTTATTTACATCGACGTCATATATATTGTCTGTTTCCAGACAATTCCTGTTTCTTAACCGCGTTTACGCGGCCGGGTGGTTGCTCCCTAACGGTGCCAAACTGTGACCATCCGGTAACGCCCTTGAGGCGGGAACGGCGTCCAATACGTGCGTCTTTTTGAAGACGATCGGAGGTCGCAACGAGGGACACCATCATGCGGAAGACAAGAAGCCAGAAGACACGGAACGACGACGAAACGCCAGTAGGAATGCGGATATTCGAGGAAGCACCCGCGTCCCCGTCCGATTATTTCGCGTTGGCACAAGCGCCCCCCGCCGCGCCGCAGCCACCGCTCGCGCCCCCATCTATGCCCGCGCCCGCGCCGCCGCGCCCCGCTATGTCCGTGTCTACAACCGATCGCTTGGGAGAAGTTAGCACATCCGCGCCGCGCACAGAAACGCTCGCCGCGATAATAGAAGATCTTCCGACTACGGAAACTAGTTCGATAGTGCGTACCGTCGCGCCTGTAGCAGACGTTGTACATAGGCCCGCGTCCCGCGCCCCGTCGGTCCGTTCAGTCCGTTCAGCCCGGTCGACAGCTAGCGCAGTAGCAAGATTAAAACAAATCGAATATAACGCCGCGGAGGAACTAGCTGCAATTAGGAGGAAGCAATTGCAAATAGAGGAAGATCTCGTCAAGAAGAAATATGTTAGGGATATCGCGCAACTGCAAGAAGAAACCGATAGGGAAAGCCTAAACGAGGACGAATTAGTCGAAAATAGGGTACGCGTTGATAGGTGGTTAGAAAACGTAGAGACTGTGCGGGGGGAGCCGCCCTACCGCCCGCCTCAGCCCGCGCCCCGCATCGAGATAGAGCAGGCCCCACCGAGGAGGGGAACCGGTTACGACCACGCTGAAGATGCCCAGGGGAAGTCGGTCGCGGATGACGTTCAACCGCGCCGCGTAAATAGGATACAGAGGGATAATGGAGTCGCCGTAGAAATGAACCAGGTGGATCGTCGTGTACAAGCTACGTCGCCGTCGCGCGTCCAACGCCGCACTCTATCGCCTACACATAGATCGCCACATCGCCTTACGGATCGTAGATTACCGTCGCCGTGTCATAGGGATGTAGGTATACATAGATCGCCATCGCCACATCACCACGCGGATCGTAGATCACCGTCGCCGTGTAATGATGTAGGCAGAGATAAATCGCCACATCGCCTTGCGGATCGTAGATTACCGTCGCCGCGTCATAGGGATGTAGGTGTACATAGGTCGCTGGCGCTACAGCGTAGGCTAGAAGGAAATAGGGATAGAGATAGGTCGCTCACCCCGCGAGGGAAGGATAGGGGTATAGAACGGCTAGCGGAAGCTTTAGAAAACATGGTTAGGGTTAGACCAGCCGCCGCGAAACAGACGCAGGACTTGCCTATTTTTAACGGCTCGGCCGCGGAATGGTTAGCATTTAAAGCCGCGATGAATGAATCCACGCGTTTGTATGGATTCACAAATACGGAAAATATGGCAAGATTAAGGAACTGTTTACGCGGTGAGGCTAGAGAGGTAGTATCGGCTCTGCTGTTTACCGCGAAGGATCCAGCAGACATTATGCGGACACTGGAGCAGTGTTTCGGCCGCCCGGAAGTAATTATAGATCGTGCGTTAGAAGAATTGAAACGCCTTCCGCGCCCGGGTCAAACCGCCCAGGAATTAAACTCGTTCGCAATTAAGTTACAAAATATAGTGTGCATTATGCAAAACGTCGACGGCAAGGGTTATTTGCGTAATCCAATGCTGACTAGGGAGGTTACTAGCAAACTTAGCCCTCACTTACGGTCGCGTTGGTGCGATTATGCGGAGCACTACGGAAGTGCGGACGAACCGGACATCATTACGTTATCCCGGTTCATGATGAGAGAGGCTGACCGTGCGTTCAGTCATGCCTATACGTCCGTAGCGTCGAATAAGGAATCGCCCGTAAGACGAGAAACGTCGCCGTCGAAAAGAATTGTGTTAACACGCCGCGTAGAAGATAGGGCCCGTGACGTAAAGACGTTCACCGCCCAGGAGGACACCGGTAGTGCCTCATGTATGTGTTGCGGGGGTGAACACCCTATCGTCAAGTGTAAGAAGTTAGAGCAAATGGGCTCGGACGACCGGTGGAAGTGGGTTAGGGAAGATGGGGTATGTTTCAAGTGCTTGAGCAGCAAGCACCGACGTATACGCTGCAAAGCCAAGAAGTGCGGCGTCGACGGTTGTAACGCCCCCCACCACGCTCTTCTTCACACCCGCAAGGCCCGTACGCCTGCAGCGTCGGTTAAACCGGACGAAACCGTGCTCGTCGCGTCGAGTGTTAGCAGTAGTGCGTCCGTATTGTTAAAAGTGTGTCCGATAACCGTGCGCGGACCACGCGGAAAGGAAGTGAACACGTACGCGCTACTTGACGAAGGCTCTACGATATCGCTAATCGACGACGACTTAGCTCGCGAGTTAGGAGCGGAAGGACCGATAAAGCCGCTCAACATTAAAGGCGTAGGGAACAGTCAACGCGAGGCTAATAGTAGATTAGTCAATATAGGGATACGTGGCAAGACGCGCAGCGAGATGTTTAACATAAACGCGCGAACAATAACCGACTTAAAGATAGGCTCGCAGTCCTTGAGTAGGGAGTGCTTACGATTAAAGCACTTACGTGACTTACCGAGTTCGGTGTGTTACGACGACGCGAAGCCAAGACTGCTATTAGGCGCCGACAATTGGCATTTGATAATTACCCGTGCTTTAAGGATAGGACGTCGAAGGCAGCCTATAGCTGCACGAACGTTATTAGGATGGGTAATTCAGGGAACCGTGCCGCGGTTAACGTGTAGGGAAGGCGGCGAGACCGTATTACACGTAGAGAGCGCTAGCGGACGGTCAGATAGGGACATCCGAACGTTTGCCAGTCGGGACGAGGAGCTAACGGAACTCCTCAAACGGCAGTACGGGATAGACTCTATAGGTATCTCGCTGAAGAGTAGGCCGCGACGGGACGAGGAGCGCGCTGTCGACATATTCCAGCGCACCGTCAAGAAGGTCGGCGAGCAATACCAAGTTGGACTGCCATGGAAGGACGACAACGTGCGGATGCCACCCAGCTACGAGATGGCAGCGCGAAGACTACGGACGATCGAGAGGAAGATGGACCAGTCGCCGGAGTTTCGTGACGCCTATACAGCCCAGATAGACAACCTCCTGGCGAAGGGATACGCAAGGGAAGCCGAAGGGACAGAGCGAGAGGATCCCAAGAGCTGGTACCTGCCACACTTCGCAGTACGGAATCCGAACAAGCCGGGGAAGACGAGATTAGTGTTCGACGCGGCAGCGCGCGCATCCGGCAGATGCCTTAACGATTATTTACTCGACGGCCCCGACTTATTACGGAACCTACCGGGCATACTGTTTCGATTTAGGGAAAACGAGATAGCGGTGTCCGCGGATATTAGGGAGATGTTCTTGCGTGTAAAGATCGACCGTCGCGTCCAGCCCGCGCAGTTGTTTCTTTGGCGAGGAGACGAGCGACACAGCCCACCGCGGGAGTACGTTATGACGTCAATGATTTTCGGTGCGAGGAGCTCGCCGTTTCTCGCACATAGCGTTAGGGATCATAACGCGCGCGTACACGCAGAGACACACCCGTTGGCACTTAACGCTATCATACGTAGCCATTACATGGATGATTATTTAGACAGTTATGCCACGGTAGAGGAAGCGATAAATACGGCGAAGCAGGTTTCGGAAGTGCACCAGCAGGCCGGTTTCACCTTGGCAGCATGGAACTCTAACCACGCAGCCCTGTTAGAAGACAAGCCGGAGGACTTACTGGCGCGTAAGCCTAAAGAAGTAGGCTTAAGACAAGACAGCCCAGGCAGAACCTTAGGGTTATTATGGATGGCTGATGAAGACGCCCTAATATTCAACACGTCAATGAATAGGGTGCCGCAAGAAGTGAAGGCGCTACAGCGACCACCGACCAAGAGGGAAGCATTAAGCGCGGTCATGTCCGTTTTTGATCCGCTTGGACTGCTAAGTTACCTCACCATCACCGCCAAGATCCTGCTACAAGACCTATGGCGCATGAAGAAGGTCGGATGGGACGACGAACTACCCGAGGAGGCAGCGGAGGAATTCCAGAGATGGCTGCGAGTAGTCGAGGAGGTATCACGACTACGACTGCCAAGGTGCTATGCTCCTACGGGGGGAGTTGTAGAGCGTCAACTTCACGTCTTCAATGATGCGAGCGAACGTGCGTACGCATCCGCGGCGTATTGGCGTATACGATATCGTGACGGAACGATTAGGGTGCGATTAGTGGCGGCTAAGGCGAAAGTCGCTCCAATTAAAGCGCAAAGTATACCGCGATTAGAGTTGCAGGCGAACTTAATAGGCGCGCGACTCGCGGAATTCGTGCAGGACGAACACAGAGTGGTAGCGGATAGGGTCGTATATTGGACGGACTCTACTACGGCGCTCCACTGGATACAAAACGATACGGCGCGTTACACTCCATACGTTGCTCACCGGTTAGGGGAGATAGCTGAGAAGACATCACCCGAGCAATGGAGGTGGATACCGACTGCGGAAAACGTAGCAGATCAGGCAACGCGGATGAATTTCACAACCAAGGAAGAGAGCGCAATTGGTTTACCGGACCACCCTTCCTCTACGAGCATGAAGGCAGATGGCCTCACCGACAGGAAGAGAAGGCGGGGGATGATGAAGAGTTGGAGGAAATCGTGGCGCACCAGAGCGACACCCAGGAAGCTCCACACCTGCCAGACATAGAGAGATTCTCTGCCTACGAGAAGTTAATCAGGGCCACAGCAAGAGTACCTCAATTCCTCGATGCGGCACGAGGAAGAGCACGAGGACTGTCCTTACAGCACATCCAGAGAGCAGAACGGATGTGGATACAACACAGCCAGCAGGAAAGCTTCGCAGAAGACATCAGCCGCCTTCAGCGGGGAAAGAATTTGACCACCGGCAGCGCACTAAGGAAGCTCGACCCCATGTTGGAGGATGGAGTGCTACGAGCCAGGGGAAGGATCGACGCAGCCAACGTGGACGGTCAAATGAAGAGACCCATTATCCTGAATGGACGTCACCAATTTGTGAAGCTGCTTGTGAAGAAGGCGCATCAGGAAGCAAGCCACGGCAACAGGGAGAGGGTGGTGAACGACCTGCGCACTAGGTATCATATCCTCCGATTACGACCTACAGTACGGGAAGCGGAGCGGAGATGCCTACGATGCAGAATACGGAAGGCGACACCACGACTTGCGGTTATAGGAGAACGGTTACCACCTGAACGGTTAGGGGCGTTTGCGCGACCATTTACGAACACCGGGATTGATTATTTCGGGCCTCTGACGGTTACGATAGGACGACGGCACGAAAAACGGTGGGTGGCACTGTTCACGTGCCTAACGACGCGCGCAGTACATCTAGAGATAGTCTATTCTCTGACCGCGGACTCGGCGATATCGGCATTGCGGCGCATGGCGGCTAGGCGTGGGTGGCCACGGGTTATTTATTCGGATAATGGGACTAATTTTCACGGGGCAAACACAGAATTACGACGGGCAATGGAAGAGTGGGCGCCACAGTTGAAGGATTACGCGCTGACTCGGCGCGTCGATTGGAAGTTCATCGCACCGGGCGCGCCTAACCAGGGAGGCGCATGGGAGCGTCTCGTGCGCTCAGTGAAGACCGCGCTCGAAGCCACTCTCCATCAGAAGAGCCCACGAGAAGAAACGCTGGCAACGCTTCTGACTGAAGCCGAGAATACTATAAATTCTCGACCGTTGACGCACGTACCGGTCGACATCGACGATGAAGAGGCGCTGACACCCAACCACTTCCTACTGTTGG
This sequence comes from Parnassius mnemosyne, assembly GCA_963668995.1. NCBI lineage: Eukaryota > Metazoa > Arthropoda > Insecta > Lepidoptera > Papilionidae > Parnassius > Parnassius mnemosyne. The sequence continues at coordinate 1,544,208 of CAVLGL010000093.1, read as the reverse complement.
GACCATCGGGCCTGCCAGTCACCGCGCCGTGCACACCCATGGATCGTCGGGCGTGGAGAGCGGCGCAGGGGCTCGCCGACGAATACTGGAGGCGCTGGGTGAAGGAGTACCTGTCGACGCTGGTCGCGCGCGGGGACTCCAGAGATGCTCAGCAGCGCCAAATACAGGAAGAGGACCTCGTCGTGGTTGCAGATGGCAACCTACCCAGGAATGTGTGGCCGCGGGGCATCGTAACGAAGACGTTTCCTGGACCAGACGGCGTGGTACGGAACGTCGAGGTCCGGACCAAGGGAGGAGTGCTGCGGCGGCCCGTCAGGAAGGTCGTCGTCCTCCCGAGAGAAGCTTAGGCTCGCAGGCTACGCCGGGGGGAGGATGTAGCGGACAGCGAAGAGGCCGCCGCCCCGTCGCCCCTTCACACCCCGGTGCGCCCCGCGCACCCCGCACACCGGCAGCAGATCACGCGATGTCGCCGACCAATGAGCGCGCGGCATCGCGGACGACGCTACGCACGACCCGAGACGCTCTCCGGCGAGATATAAGAAGGGCGTCTCGGACGGTGAGCTGTTCATTTCGGAAGCGGCACTCGACGAGAAGAAGACAGCAAGAGAAATCAAGAAAATCAAGACTCAAGAAGACTCCATCAAGAAGACTCCCCTCTGTATAATAGTTTAATTGATAGTGCCACGTTTGTAAATAGTTAGAATACAGTATAGTTCGACAGTACCATCTTTTCTTTGAGCAGTTGCCCCCTAGCGTACACCCCCCAATAATACAGTCCACTGCGATCCATAACACACAAGATGCGTCGAATCAGTTGCAGCACACCCGCAGTTATATCATATGGGACTTCAAGTCATAACTCTGCTATCATAATGCTTATGCATCATAGAGACCTTCTATATTAATGCTTTGGTTCCATAGACCTTACTTTCATAACTCCCTAATATAGAACTAGTCATTGTGCAATCTTACTACTAGCAGTCAATCAGCCGACCACCCCATATATATGTACAACCTTGGGTATGTGTCTCCGGCAACGCCCCCTTATAAGGGAACATTACAAGAACACCTTCATCAACTTCGAAATTTTCCGATTAATACAATAACACCATTATCAATTGGGGGATGAGTCGCTCGCGTCCGTAGGCTTCGACCACCTAATCCTAGGCCCACCCTACACGTGTCCACCGGGTGGTGCTAAACGAGCGACAAAGCCGAAAGAACTGACTCGGCTCCTCGCCGTGTGGTAGCGGCGTAAAAAATACCACAACTTACTTTCGCAACATGAGGCAAAATATTAACGAAATGGCCCCGAGTTCCCGGCGCTCCTTTAATGGGGCAGGGGTGCGAAGAATCTCCGGGAGGAAAACCGGCGACGAGGTTCGCCACCCGTCACGTTCTGTCCCCCGGAGGGGCGAAAAGTGGATTGCGGAAGCCCGTCTGGCTACATTGAATGTATGTGGAGGAATGAACGATAAGATGGATGAAGTATGCGATATGATGTATGATAGAGGTATAGACGTGTTTTGTGTGAATGAGACGAAACGGAAGGGAAAGGATGCCACTTTACATGGCATGTATACCGCGAACTGGTCTGGTGTAGACGAGACCGAGCGGGCATGCCAGGGAGTCGGTATCATCCTTTCAGAAAGAATGGGTCATTGTGTAAAAGAGTATGAATGTGTAAGCCCGAAACTGCTATGGATACGAATGAAAGTGGGCTTAAAGAAGTTGTTTGTTTTAGGGGTCTACGCCCCAGACATGTCTAAGCCCACTTATATCCGAGAGCAGTTTTGGGAGTTGGTAAGGATGGTGCTAATGAAATGCAAGGTTAATGAAAATATTGTGATATTAGGCGCTTTTAATGGAAGGGTTGGGGTGAGGAGGCTTGGTTATGAAAGTATATTGGGAACGTTTGGTGATGAAAGTATAAATGAGATTGCTGAAAGCCTTCTCGCCGTATGCGTGGAAAAGAATCTTGTTGTGACGAACACTTTCTTTCGTCATAGGAAGATTCACACGTATACATGGGAAAGAGGTGATGATAGAAGTATGATAGATTTCGTAATTGTTGATGAAAGAATGAGGAGCGCGGTGGTAGATACAAGGGTTTACCGGGGCTCTAACGTAGGGACGTATCATTACTTGGTCTTATGCCGAATTAATGGTATTTTCAGACGTTGGAGGCATCGGACATCTGTGTCTACCTATATCTAGTGAAAGAGAAGTTCAAATGTAAATTGAGAGAAAATATAAGTGGTATGGCTAAATTGTGTATGAATGATTTAGAATTGGAGACTGTGTGGTATAATGTCAAGAAAGGTTTAGTGGATGCAGCTACCGAAGTATGTGGTGTAAGTAAGAGAACGAATGAAAGGAAAAATAACACGTTATGGTGGGATGATGAGGTACGGATGGAAGTTGAAGCAAAGAAGAAAGCATGGCTAGATTTACTAGCAACCAAGGCTAGTAATTCTAGCAGTATGAATGATGATATTGAAAGGAAAAAGGCAGTTTTTAGACACCTAAATAAGAAAGTAAAAGAAGTAGTTGAAAGGAAAAAGCAAGAAAGAACGGATAAGAATGATAGAAGAATATCGGATAACTTCCAGGCAAACATTAAAATGTTCTGGAAACTCGTAAGAACTACCAGGGGACATTCACAACAGCCTAGAATGAATGCTATACGAGACCAGAATGGCTGTATTCTGAATGACGAAGTTTTGAGTTTAAGGAGATGGAAGGAAAACTTTGAAAGCGTGTTTATGAGTGATGAGACGTTTGAATTAAATGAAATAGAAATTCCGAAAGAAGAGGAAATAGATAGAGATATAAGTATAGATGAAATAATGAAAGCAATGAAAAGTATGAAAGCAGGTAAGGCAGCCGGTTATGATAGAGTATCTCTCGAAATGCTAAGGGCTGGAGAAGGAGTGGTGGCAGACCTGCTGTACACCTTGTTTTATTTATGTTGGGAACTTAAGCGGGTACCGGGAGACTGGTGCAAAGCCGTGATAGTCCCAATATATAAGGGAAAAGGATCACAGCAGGACTGTAAAAACTACCGTGGTATCAGCCTTCTTAGCATTGTGGGAAAACTGTATGCTAAGGTACTAATTGAAAGAGTTATGAAAGAAACTGACGGAAAAATTTGGGATGTGCAAGCGGGATTTAGAAAGGGAATGAGATGTACGGATCAGGTCTTTTCCAAGCGCGTGATCGCGGAGAAGTTTTTGGACAAAAACCAAAAAGTTTTTTGTGCGTTCATGGACTTGGAGAAGGCTTATGACAGAGTGGACAGGGATGTGTTATGGCAAACACTGAACTCATTTGGGTTGAGTGCTGGTCTGATACAGACATTGAAGTCTCTATATAGGCACTCTAGTGCTTATGTCAGGATCAACGAGGCCTACTCGGACTGGTTTGACATCCATAAAGGTGTCAGACAGGGCTGTGTGGCTTCCCCGTGGTTGTTCAACCTATTTATGGACAGTTGTTTGGAAAATTTGAAAGTAGAAGAATGCAGGTTAAGAATGGGTGAGTTAACCGTCAAATGCCTTTTGTACGCCGATGATCAAGTCATACTTGCGTCGTCGGCAGCCGAGTTGCAAATGATGGTTACATTGATGAACAGGACATTAAAAGAAAAGGGAATGAAAGTGAACGCAAGTAAGACGAAAGTTATGGTTTTTGAAAGAGAAGAAAGTAAAACGATATGTGAAATAAGAATAGAAGGGGAGTTGGTAGAGCAAGTAGATGAGTTTGTATATTTGGGATGTGTGTTTAGCAGGGATGGTAGATATGATAAGGATATAGAACGACGAGTGAATGCAGGAAATAGAGTGAATGGGGCTCTACACTCTATTGTGAAAAGTCAGAATGTGTCCAAAAAGGCACGTATGGCAATTCACAATGCTGTGTTAGTACCTACTTTAATATATGGTAGTGAAAGTTGGGTGTGGCAGAAGAAGCATGAGAGTAGAATAAATGCTGTAGAAATGCGGTCATTAAGGAGTATGTCAGGGATGAAGCTGAATGACAGAGTGAGAAATTGTTTAATAAGAGAAGAGTGTGGTTTGCAAGATGATGTTGTGACCAGGATTAAGAAAGGAATGCTTCGGTGGTTTGGCCATGTAGAAAGAATGAATGAGGAAAGAGTGACAAAGCAAATTTATGTTGCAGAGGTGAACGGCATAGTCGGGAAGGGTCGCCCTAGGCGAAAGTTTATCGACCAAATTGGCGATATATTAAAAATGGGCCAAATCAAGAGTACCTTTAACCGACGAGCGTGTATGCGTAGGTATATGGATGTGGAGGAAGCGAGAGAGGTGTGTCAGGATCGTGCCAAATGGAAGTCCATAATCTCTGCCTACCCCTCTGGGTGACAGGCGTGAGTGTTTATGTATGTATGTATGTATTATGTACCATTATCAACTTAGGAAATTTTGATCCATATTTTCTATTATATTATACATTATTTATCTTTATTATTGCAACCAAATTGACTTGTATTTATATGATTTAATATATTTTGAATAATAACTGTAATAACTGGTATTTATTTTCTCCCACATATTACAATCAGTACATCACAAAAAACTTAGTAACAATGAACTATACAACTAAATAACAGCTATAAAAATTAACTAAATAAGATCTAGGTGGGAGACTGGTGCCCAAACTAGGTTGCCCTGTGCTATGGGATCACCAGGCCCCTCCCTCAACAGAAGTTATAATGCTGTAAAACATTTAAATGTTTAATGAATATTTTAAACAGAATTTTAATAAATTTAGAGATTTTTAAAGGAAATTTTTGCGTTAACTATTACTATAATATTCAATATTACAAATGAATATATTTGAACTATATGCTTAATATTGCATTTTGATTGTATAAAATATAATTTCTATGACATTTTTAAATATCTTTGTAATGAATTTAATTATTAATAATAATTATGAAGCGTCACGGTATGTTCTAATAGCGCCTAAAATCAGGATTCCAACGTTTTGCCGCTTAAAATCGTATCTAACAATCATATTGAACATAGAACTGATATAAAAGGCGCAGTCAGAAAGATAAATGATTTTTGAACTAAGTAATTTTTTTTTAAATCGATTAATTACTATTTTTAAATAAAAACGTGGTTTAAGTGGCTTATGGTGTAGATTTATCAAGTCCGCATGGATTTTTAATCTCTTCATCTATCATGTGTGAAGCCACGAATGTTAATTTTTTTTTTTAGTTATAATTAATTTTTTTCGGCTGCGTAATGTCTAAATTTCGGTGTTAATTTAGCAGCCTTGTATTAATTTATTTTACTAAATAGGCTGCCCCACTCCCTCCGGCTTCGTAAGTGGAGACTGTATCGGTTGTTTACAGTGGCTCAAAAAGATTGCTGTACAAATACAAAATATTCGAACAACTAAATTTCATACATACTTGATTATTATAATTATCAGAGATTTTTATTACAATATTTTAAAAGCTCTGAATAAATAATAGTAGTACGTAGGTACTAAAGGTAAGTAGGATGTATATATATATTTATACTTAAATACGTCTTGCACTTTATGGAGTGACCTGATGATGACATGATGATCATATGAGCATTATGAGTCGTGCACTTTTGGATTTTCCAAACTTAATTAATTGATGTTTTCCATAAAATTAGTTGAAAATTGAAAGTATAATAATAAGGTTATTAGTGAAAACTTGTGTGTATTTAAACATTTTTACTTTTAAATTTGACAAAAAATTACTTTGCGTACATCCGCTAGATAAGATAGATGTGTTTTACCTAGTTTGAAGAGCACTTTCCTCAATTGCGTGCACTATCCCCGTCACCACTAATCCCAGCACCACTACTCCCAACACCACTACACTAGGAAAGACACACCACTGACGACAACACGACACGTGTTTCGCCTCTACACGAGGCATCCTCAGGTGATATAGACTCTACGGTGGCTAACCGCTAAGTGAGCGGCGAGCCAAAACAACTGCCTTTTATACAGACCGCTAACGCAACCGCTCCCTGCTTAAGGAGCGAGCGACCGCGTCATGTGATAAAACATGCGACCAATCACCGCCAGACTTACGCAGCCGTTTGTAAAATTAAAAACAAACCACCGCGCAACGCCTGCCTACCCTCCAACCACGCAACCAATCGCTGATCACCGTTAGGGTGACAAACGATCATATTGCGAGGCTGTCTGCTATTAGAGAGCAGGCTTAGAGATACATTTCTTACATACGTGTTGGATCATCATCATCATCATCATTACAGCCCTTCACAAGTCCACTGCTGAACATAGGCCTCCCCCAAAGAATGCCACAAAACACGGTCCTGAGCCACCTGCATCCATCGACTTCCTGCATGTCTTACCAGGTCGTCACTCCATCTCGTGGGGGGACGCCCTACACTTCGCCTACCGGTACGAGGCTGCCACTCGAGAACCTTTCTTCCCCATCGGTTGTCGGTTCTTCGAGCTACATGGCCGGCCCACTTCCACTTCAGCTTACTAATCCGTTGGTTTATGTCGGTCACTCTGGTTCTACTGCGGATATCCTCATTCCTAAGTTTATCACGCAGAGAAACTCCGAGCATAGCCCTCTCCATAGCTCGCTGAGCGACCTTGAGCTTCCTCATACGGCCAGCAGTGAAGGACCACGTCTCAGTTCCGTAAGTCATCACTGGCAACACGCACTGGTTGTACAATTTCGTTTTAAGGTTTTGAGGTATGTCTGACGAGAAGATGTGTCGTAGCTTCCCGAACGCTGCCCAGCCGAGTTGAATCCGTCGATTGACCTCTCGGTCGAAGTTGGACTTACCCAGTCGGACTATTTGTCCCAGGTAAACATACTCGTCAACAACTTCGAGCTTAGTGTTCCCAACAACTATCGGCATAGGTGTGACATGGACATTAAACATGATCTTAGTTTTGTCCATGTTCATCTTAAGACCTATCCGTTGGGAAACACTATTGAGGTCATTGAGCATAGTGCTTAGGTCCTCCAGCGATTCTGCCATAAGGACTATATCGTCGGCAAATCGAAGGTGAGTGATGTACTCGCCATTGATGTTGATACCGTATCCTTTCCAGTCCAGAAGCTTGAAAACGTCTTCCAATGCAGCGGTGAAGAGTTTCGGGGATATGACGTCACCCTGTCTTACACCTCTCTGCAATTGGATAGGTTTCGTACTCTGGTTCTGTACTCGGATAGCCATCGTAGCCCTACTGTACAAGCACTTCAACACTTCGATATACCGACAGTCAACTTGGCACCGCTGAAGGGACTGCAGCACCGCCCAAATTTCGACGGAATCAAAGGCTTTCTCATAGTCCACATACGCCAGACATAGTGGCAAATTGTACTCTTCGGACTTCTGTACAACTTGCCGAAGGGTATGTATGTGGTCTATGGTGCTAAAGCCCTTTCGGAAACCGGCTTGTTCGGGAGGCTGGAAGTCGTCAAGTCTGCGCGCGAGACGATTCGTAATGACTCTCGAAAACAGCACGTAGACGCGGCTCAGAAGGGAAATCGGTCTGTAGTTCTTCAAGAGAGCGTTGTCACCTTTCTTGAAGAACAAGACCACCGCACTTCTGCTCCACGCCTCCGGTGTAATGCCACCATGGAGGACGGAATTAAAGAGCTTCTGAAGGACTTCAAGTACCGGTCTTCCACCCGCTTTCAGAAGCTCCGCTGTAATTCCATCCTCGCCTGGGGCCTTACCGTTTTTAAGGTGCTGGAGAGCCATCCTAATCTCGCTCAGACTGACATCCGGGATATCTTCGGAATAGTGTCGGATGAGACTCGCTCTTGGATCGTTACTCACACTTGCGTGTGGCTCCAACGATGATGTGTACAGTTGCCCATAGAACCTCTCAATCTCACTCAAAATCTCAGGTGTCCCGGAAACGATGCTGCCACATTCTGTCTTCAGCTTTGACAGTTGGCTCTTTCTGGCAGACAGATCTCTGGCAAAGACTTTGGAGCCTTGGTTCCGCTCGATCGCTTCTTCAATACGAGCTGTATTGAAGTTGCGTAAGTCCCTCCGCATGCATTTGGAGATCTGTCTGTTCAGATGCCTGTATGCTGTCAAGTCTGTTGAAGAATGTAGCTTCATCTCCCGTCTAACAGCCATGAGATTAAGAGTGTGATCGGAGAGTTTTTGTGTTCTTCTGCGGCGGGTCTTGCAGAACTTAGCTCCAACCGCATGGACAGTTTCCACGAGCTTGTCATTCATATCGTCCACTTCATTGCAGTCTTCTAGGCACTGAAAACGGTTTTGTAACTCGAGCTGAAAGGTTTCGGGACTTTGAAACAGAGCACGAGGGGGACGGAGCGTTGACTTCATTAGACGAGACCTCTCCAACTTAACGTTTAGGTTCAGTGTGCCTCTAACCATTCGGTGATCGCTACCAGTTTTCACCCTCGCGATCACGGAGACATCACTGAACAGTTGTCGTCTGGTCGTCATAATGAAGTCAATCTCATTTTTTGTGGAACCGTCGGGGCTCGACCAGGTCCACTTCCTGTGGGGCCGCTTCTGGAAGAAAGAGTTCATCATAAAGAGTCCCTCTTTCTCCATGAAGTCGGCCAGCTGCTGGCCCCTTGGGTTCCGTTGCCCTATTCCAAATTTCCCTACTTTCAGCTCACCGTTCTCTCTTGTGCCTAGTTTTGCATTGAAGTCTCCCATTAACACCGCATATTGGGTTTTGGAGGAATGCATGGCTCTAGAGATATCCTCATACATTTCCTCCACCTCCTCATCGGGGTGTGCCGAGGTTGGTGCGTAAACCTGTATGACCTTCAGCGAATACCGTTTGGTGATTCTGAGTATAAGGTACGCAACCCTCGTCGACATACTCCCGATTTTTACAACGTTGTTAACGAGAGACTTGTGGACGATAAATCCGACACCTCCTTGGGACAGATGGTCGCCCTCCCGGTGATAGAGCAAGTTGCCGGATTCGAGGATTACCGTGTCCTCCCCCTCTCTTCGGACTTCAGATAATCCTATAATATGCCAGCGCAACTTGTCTATCTCTTCTTCCAGCTCCACGATCTTCTCGTCAGTCCTCAGGGTGCGTGCGTTGTACGTTGCCAGGTCGAGTCGTCTAAGGTGGCAACCGAACCTCCACCGGAGATTCTTAGCACCCCCTGCCCCGCCGTTACCATGGTCGCCACCGTAGCCAGGAATAGCGGGGCCGCCGGGGACTGGGGGCCGTTTTTTTGTTGCTCTCATCATTGGGGGGTATTTGCCATAGTTGCCACGCTTGGCGAGCGGGTTGGCAACCGCAGTTTTTTTATTGTCATTTGGCTATTATCAGGAAGATGCTGCTGCCCATCTCCTGGCTGTTTCCCTTTGTCGCCTTTTACGACACCCACGGGAGGATATGGGGTAGTGGATATTCTTGACCGCCACTACACGGCACGTGTTGGATATTATGTGATAATATATGATGATACAAGTAGTAATCTATTAGTAGTATCTAGTAAGTACGTCCGAAACGACAACAGTAGTAGGATTCGAGGAGGATCAAATTATAGTGGCATTATTGTGTTTTCTTCTTGTCTTTAGTCAAGTGCTCATTACAACTATGATATATAATATTTATTGATCCCAAAAGTAGTAGTTTATATTATAGCACGTATCGTCATATAAAGCAATTTGTGGGGAAGACTTTTGTATTATTTTTTATTTTTGAAATACGTTATCCCCCACGCTAGGATTTTCTCCTGTATCCTGTAAGTATTTTACATACATAAATTACACAAGAAAAAACATCCACACCAAGAACAACTACTTGTAGGCGATACAAATACTTGTTCCGTGCGGGATTCAAACCCATGGCCATCAGCATCTTCACTCATTGTTGAGACACTGCGCCACGAAGCCGTCAATGAATGACTGAAAATGAACATTTCCATTAAATAAAACTACTTTTACGGATTCTATCGCGTTTAATTATTTTTTTTTATTAATTTCCGTAGTTTCGGGTGCTTTACAGCAACCAAGGTACATTCAGCTTTTTTAATTATCAATTTTCTTGGTCACATCAAAAGAGTCATCCTTTTTATGTGACTAAGAAATTTTAACTACTTTAGGACTAAGAAACAGGATTAAGAAATAGGATATTTATCAAAGTTGCAACGCTTGGCAAGCGGTTCGGCTCTTTTTTTATTTCTAGTCTAAATAAGGGAGACGTATCCCGATTTGTTTCCCTCTATCGCCTTTTACCACACCCACGGGATAATATGGCATAGTGGATATTCTAACACTGCCACTAAATGGTAATTTGAAATATATCAAGCCTTCTTAATGAAAAGTAATCATCAAAATCGGTTGACATTTGACTAATTTATCACGTCATATACATACAAAGAATAACAAAATATAGTCGAATTGAAATCCTCTTCCTTTTGTGAATTCAGCTAAAAATATAAACTGGAATTTAACAACAGCACTACAATTCGGCTCGAAACACTTTTAATAAAGTGACCAACGAGACTGTGTATTGAAGATTTTCAATTCTAACGGCAATGAATTGTGGCAAATACTGGCCAGACTTTTAAAACCTTTTGACATCACATTCGAAGCCGTCGTGGCTTATCAATAACGTAGGCAACGTGTGGGATTATAGCGCTATGGATACTGGTTTATTTTCTCAACCGCAGCACGGACTTAAAAAATAGAAAAGCTGCGAAGACAATGGTATCGATAGACGGTTGACCTGACGCAAGCTAGATTTGAGTTTGGGTCCAATGCACAAGAATACGTTTTAATATGTGTGTTTTCTTAATAAGAGCAGGAAAACTGACAATTCTGAATATACTTTTATGTTTAGACTAGCTTTTACCAGCGAATTTATTCGCGTGAAACTCAAACAAAAAAAAACCACTGCAGATCTTAATAAGCGGTAAACACATTAAATGAAACTAATTTAACAGATTTTATCGCCGTTTAACTTCAACTTTTTAATACGCGACCCCCTCACTCATTGGGGTCATGGCTGTAAAGCACCTAAAACATCAGGAATAAAATAAAATTAGTTTCACTTTAAACTCAGTATTTTTCATATCATTTCAAAAACAATGTGCAATATAGGAGAATGTCGGTCACTTACTTCAGGTGAGCCGCATGCTCGTTTGCCCTTTCTTAAACTAAAAAGGAAAAAATCTTAAAGTAATAAAAAGCGGCCAAGTGCGAGTCGGACTCGCCCATGAAGGGTTCTGTAGCAGCAAGTAACATAATTTAGAAGTTACTGGGGCACACATTTTACCAATTTGGAAGTGTCTCTCGCGCAAACTATTCAGTTTAGAAAAAAAATGATATAAAAATACCCCACACGGATGGGTTTGATTAAAAAAAATTTTTTTGTGTTTCAGTTCTAAGCATGGAGAATCCCCAAAATTTATTGTTTTTTTTTTCTATTTTTGTGTGAAAATCTTAATGCGGTTCACAGAATACATCTACTTACCAAGTTTCAACAGCATAGTTCTTATAGTTTCGGAAAAAAATGGCTGTGACATACGGACGGACAGACAGACAGGCAAACATGGCGAATCCATAAGGGTTCCGTTTTTTGCCACTTGGCTACAGAACCCTAAAAATCATGGATCTATAACTTCACTAAAATAACGTAAAGGATCTTTTTAAAAAAAATTCCACACTAAATAAAGTTATATAAATATTATCTGTTACGATTTATGACATAATCATTAAAAACCATTAATTATTATCAATCAGTTTTCAAATTCACTATAAATTTTCCATGTTTTTGGTTTAAATATTTAAAACCAGTTATTTTTATATTACAAACGTACATTTACAGATTACTTATAGAACTTCAGTAATTTCATTATGTACCGTAGTATCGTAAGGGATATTATAGGGTACGCCAAAAAGATCTTACAACTCTCCAATAGCTAGTGGTGTGTTCACTCCTCAACGCCAGAAGTTAAAGACCAGATCAACAGGAAGCAGCAACAAAGGTGCTAATCATCTGGCGCTGCGTTTGCCAATGAGAGAGATCAATATCCAAAAATTGTCACTGGCGGACTGACGAAGATGAGAAGAATATGATTTTGTTAGTTATAGAAATATCTGTCTGTCCATCTGATTTATATGTTGGTTATTTGAAGGCAAAACTGAACAAGCTAGGTGTTTTACCACAATTACAAACAGGTAGGATAGTTGTCAAGAACTGACTCAGAATGCCATTGTGCCAAAGAGCCGTCAAAATCATTAAAAAGGTAGATTACTGCAAATTTATTAGACATTTACTAGTGTTTTACAAATTATTGTCAAGAATATAACAAAGCTATTGTACCTTCTAATCTATAATGGACTTAGTGGATCGATTCGAATGCAAGAACTAGGTCACCAACTAATAAGTACTCAGCGTCTATGTTATTACAGCCATAAATTTTTTTAATAAAATAAATATAAAAAGTGTTAAATAATATATTATAAGTCCAACTTCGACCGAGAGGTCAATCGACGGATTCAACTCGGTTGGGCAGCGTTCGGGAAATTACGGCACATCTTCTCGTCAGGTATACCTCAAACCTTGAAAACGAGACTGTACACCCAGTGCGTGTTGCCAGTGATGACATACGGAACTGAGACGTGGTCCTTCACTGCTGGCCGGATGAGGAAGCTCAAGGTCGCTCAGCGAGCTATAGAGAGGGCTATGCTCGGAGTTTCTCTGCGTGATAAACTTAGGAATGAGGATATCCGCAGTAGAACCAGAGTAACCGACATAGCCCAACGGATTAGTAAGCTGAAGTGGCAATGGGCCGGCCATATAGCTCGAAGAACCGACAACCGATGGGGAAGAAAGGTTTTTGAGTGGCAGCCTCGTACCGGTAGGCGAAGTGTAGGGCGTCCCCCCACGAGATGGAGTGACGACCTGGTAAGACATGCAGGAAGTCGATGGATGCAGGTGGCTCAGGACCGTGCTTTGTGGCATTCTTTGGGGGAGGCCTATGTTCAGCAGTGGACTTGTGAAGGGCTGTAATGATGATGATGAATGATGAATATATTTTACGTGGTATAGGTACACGCTGCAGCTATATTATGGTTGTAGTAGATCTGCTCGATTGGGGTAGGACCGCGCTCACAAAGAAGCCAGCGTAAAATAGCAGCCTGATGCGGTAATGGTGAGTGTAGTGATCTAGTAAAAAGGGTTTCCGCTTTTTACTGGAAACGAGGCATTCTATGTCCCCAAGGGTGACTTATTTGAGGATCAGTGTAAATGTCTATGAGCCAACGCATCCACTTACCATCAGGTGGACTGTGTGCTCATTTGTGACTCTTATTCTATTAAAAATAGCCGGAGGCATGACTTAACCTTGTCATAAAAACCATCGCTTTGCTCTTTTAAGCATGCGTAAAATACGTTGCACAAGATGAGGATTTATTAGACGGAAATTGAATTTTCACAAACATAAATTATTTGACTTCTTCGCAAATGCCGCTGGCTTTTTTTCAGAGCTTAACTAGAAAAGTTCTTAATGAATATTTTTAAAGATTACATTATTATATATGCTTAAACCGTCACTCTACGGTTAAGTAGGTGTTGTAAGAGGCGTCAGAGGGAGACGTAGGAGATAGAAAGAAGCGTCTTCCTGATACCAACTCAAAGTAATAAAAAATTGCGGTTGCCGATCTGATTATCTTCATCAGTAGACTTTTATACACTATAATTGATGGATGGACGAATACCGCCTGTTGTTATTATTAACTTAACCGACTTTATGTATTTAGATTGCATGTGACATTTTAACGAGTCACTGCGCGTGTTTTCTATCAGGCGGTATATATCAAAACGAGTTAAAGAAGTTTATAACAACCATACTAATGACACAAACTTGTAGAAAAATCAATATAGCTACAGCTGATTTTATAAGTCAATTGTTGTTCTGGGACTAGTAGGTTCCATGTTTATATCGCACTAACAAGAAAGAAATTAACTGACACACAAGGACATCCACTACCAAATATCGTTCTGTTGATGTCATAATAGCCGACAAAGGAAACGGAACCTAGAGGTGGTCAGTATGTTCCTGATAACAGCTGAATAAAAATAAAGTACTGCGGTCGCCAACCCAGCTGCCAAGCGTGGCAACTATGGTGTGCATCTCCGTATGAAGCAATCTATGGGGAGACCTATGTTCAGCATTGGACTTTTGATATTGGTCCGAGTATCTCTATCTATATCTATCGCTGCTCTCTGAATTCTGCCTACTCCCTCGGAGATTACACATGGGATTACAAAACAAATATTCAGGCACTTGAGTAAAGAAACCGACCGTCCTTACTTTTTACTCAGTGATTCAGGCGTAAAGCATAACGTCTCCAAGATAATGGTGAAAACTAATCCATTAAAATGAGGTTAAAGTTTTTTAACAAAGAAAAACACAAAACATTTTTTCCTTGGCCTATTTCTACAATCGAGTGGCAATCCATTCACAGTATATCATGATACTGGCTCTACAGCCGTTAGGTTATTTCAGTATTATTTATGTTATCTACAAATTAATAATTATTCCGGGTGAGATTACATATTAGTCATTAGTCATCTTTATTTCACTGCTTTTTCTCTTGAACTTGAGCTGCAGCCTTTTGCAGTAATTATTAGGTAAACTGCTAGCACGTTTTTTTATTTTATTTATTTTACTATGCATACCATCTTAGTCCTCATAGGGGAAAACGCGTCGGAGACAATTTTGTTTAAATTGTGGGGATAAAGTGTTCGACATTACAAGGAAGTGAAGTCTTACAGTTGTATACTTGGCCTGGGATTTAATTGTATTAATTATAGGCTTCCAAGCAGATGGTAGCACCTAGCCATCTTCTTTATTGAAATAAGGATGTTTTTTGATTTCAGTAGCGAATTATCAGGCATGTGTTCTTTTGCACGGATCAGTGAAAACATCAATAAAAGACACGTAGTTTCATGACATGACGTAGAGTTCGACAACACGCACCAGGGCAGTGCGGTGGACTGATTGCTCTTTTTATAACTGTATATAAGTTGTGACTATACTAACTTAAAGTGAGCCACTGAAAATGACTGTTGCCCTAGAATAAAGATTTAATTCAAAGTCTTTTATTAATCCAGCTTTTGCATTAACTGCTAATTGTTTCCCCGTTTTAGCATAACGACTATCATATGCGTGCCAAGCGATATTTACCATGTGGGATCGCAATTTAGTGTACCTCATTAAGTAAATTGTTAATCGTGTAGTCTTTCGATACATTTGTTACGCAAAGTATTAGGGCTCTATAATATTCTATTGTTTCTACAACCCTCTTACATTGAGTGCCTTGTTGGTCTCTCTGATGAACGTGATTGCTGATCATGAGGTCTGAGGTTAGAGTCCGGGTTGGGCCAAAAATCAATTCTAAGGTAATTTTATCACGAAATTCTCAGTAAGAGTTAGGAAGTTGGCGGTGTTTCATCCTAGTGCCTCGGAAAGCACGTAAAGCTGTTGGTTGTACCATCTGAAATTCCCGCTATAGGTACGTCTTCAACTACTCTTGTGTATATTAACGATTACAATTATTAAACATAAAAAAATAATTATTATAATTTCATGATGTAAGTGATACTAGTGTGTAATCATGAGTCCTGTTTATTTTATAAATTAAAGAAATCATAATAATCAAGTACTTATAATTCAAATTAGTCATTACATCTTTTAACTTTCAAATATTTCCAACAATATAAAAAGGAAATATCTGTGAAAGTAATGTAGAAAATTCAAGTTTTTCAATTGATCTTTTCAGATGATGAGGACTGGAACACTCTTGGCGGCAGCAAGGAGCCAGTACTTATACATCCATCCAATCCCAGATTTCTAACAATAACCAGATCCCAAACACCTCCAAAATCTACCACACCGCCGAAATCTCTAATTGTCCTTCACAGGCAACCCACCCCACAACAAACCAAAAAGAAACCACTTAGATCATTAGAAGAATATTTTTTTGAGTGAGGAGAATATAAGGAATGATAATAAGGAAAGATAGGGATTTGTATAATTAGAACGAGAGAGGATACTACAGAGAACTTTGTAAACAGGATACTGAGCTGAAGTGCAAGCTCAGTGTAATAATATATAAATAATAATAATTGTACATGTTTTTAATAAAATGTCTCATTGAAATTTTTGATGTACTTTGTTATTTGAACTTAATATTAATATCGGCAAAAATAGACTACACTTAAAATCTAAAGTCGTAATAACAAAAACAAATCAAAACATTATTCAAACCGTGTAGATATGCCTACAACACAATAGAGAATCAATTAATTAAAATAAATGGATTCAATAGAAATAGAAATGGATTTTTTCTTGTCCAGTATACATTATAAATAGTACTTATTTAAGGTCATTTTTATGTTTAATTTACCACTGGTTTTGGAAAATACCTGTGTCCAGGGAAGACTTAGGAAGAATAATTGTTTACAATCATGTATTATGTTACACAATTAACTATAAGTGGTATTAGAAATAACTTAGTAGAAACTACCTCATTCCCAGGGGTTATTTGCCATTCATAAATTCCTTAATACATATTAACATAACGCTTTTTATTTATATTTGCTTAATATTTTTTTGATATTGACAGTGGTCGAAATTTTAAAATATTTAATTTAAATTATGAATAAAGTAATAAATAAATCATTGTTAGATTATTAATAATATAAAAATTAAATCTGTGCATAAACACAAATTACATACAGAAGAATTACACCGCACTAAGTCTATCTCTACAACAATTCCTCTCATAGCACAACCTCTTATTAACCCTGACTACTGTTACTTCTTATAATGCATAAATCAGGTTGCTCATGTGATCATTTAAATTATTACCGTACACGTCTGCCTCTGGGTCTGATACGCCAAATAGCATAGCTATATTATGTAGGACACAACGAGCTATAACTATAATAATTTTGGCGTATTTTTCGGGTTTTTAATGCAGATTGCGATCCCTGTTTACGCATCTCCACCTATTTTTCATTCATTAACAAAGCTAAAAATAAAATATTGTAAGTAAATACTTTTATGACGTCTCTCTCAGCCCTTGTAGTGGGGAACCTGATAAAGGTATTGGTTAATATTTATTGGCTGTTAAGTGCCTCCGTAACTTGAGAGACATATTTGCTAACACTTGTTTGGACCAAATTCTTTCTCGTACCGACTAAACGTTGTTAAGAGCCTATTGCGTAAAATAATAACGCACAAAGAACCTAAAACATAAATGAAAAAAATATGAGGTTAGGTGCATAATAACTTCAGCAGGTAAATTAATTCTGAGCATTATTTTTTTTATACCTTAAGCTCTAAGCTTATTCTTTTATTTTAGAATTTATATATAATAAGTTTCCCGGTCAAGTTTATTTTAGAGCGAAGTTCAAGGCAAGGGAATTTAAATGCATTTTACTTAATCTGTATTTTTCAGAAATATTCATAGGTTCTTCAGTTGGGCGAAGAAAAATCCGTTAAATAATACCACTGGAATTATTTAGATATATTTAATTTAAGCAGCTATTAAAATAAATTTATAATTAATCAATTAAATAAATAAGGTAAGGGTATTTACAGAATATATTAATTAGTAATACTTTAATTTAGTACATTTTAATTACCTTAATTCTCGTCTTTGCCTTCTTTCCTCGACTGCCAAACGCCACGCAAAATAATAAAAAGTCGTGGATCTCATTCTATTTGTTCTTAATAAAAATATTTTAAACTTACATCAACGAAAAACCCAGAGAAACTTAAAACTAAGACTTCTCGATAGCGTTCTCGCTGCAAAAATGTCGGTGAGAACAATTTCGTAGTTCTCTACAGTGGATAGACGATAACGTACGTCAAAAATAGATTCGTGCTGCCAAAATCCACACATTTTGCGTCTTACGATTACTTAAACCAAACGATAGCTACGCATAACGCAGCGTTAGATGTTCGTGCTTCCAAATTTTAGTTCCAAATACGCTCACGGAGCGCTGTTCAAATTCCCATACAAAATTTTACTGAAACTAAACTGTCTCGTAAACTGTACTATAGAGCAAAATGTTCGTGCTCGGGGTACTGATGGTAGGTGGTGTGCTGCCCTTAGACATCTACGTCAGTGCTCGATTACGAATTAAAATGCAGATGCTTTGTCACCGTTGAGGACTAAGATGGAATGCCTCGTTTCCATTAAAAAGGGTATTCAGTTCTCTACACTCACTGTACAAAATATGCGACGTACAGCTACTATTTTATGCTGGTATTCTGTAAGAGCGTGGTCCTTCCCCATTCCTACCCATTCGTGCTACAGCTGTACGGTGCTGTCGGATTACCGACCCATCCGACTAAGAGAATGAGGAAATATAGGGTGCACCTGTGCTTGCATACGGTTGGGCACTATAGTCCTGTCCCATGCAGATGGCTGGTCTCCGTCGAGACTAGCCGTAGTGACCAAAATTCGATCTAAAGGACATTATTTAGTATTATCATTTTATATTTCTGCCTTATCCCTTTGGTGTTAAGAAACTTAGATAAATCTATAAGATATTTTATTTCCTTTTAGTCGCGTAGTAGTGACAAACAAGCACACAGTCCTCTTGATAGTAAGTGGGTGTTGTAGCCCATAAATACGTTTATCTACCCCTTTTATTTCACTAAGAACAGAAAAGTAAAGTCTCCATCTTGAAAAAACAACGATTCCAGATCGATAATTATTTCAAGTAAAATATCAGAAAATAAAATGAACAAGTAACACGACCGCTCAGATCCGTCCAACTACAGGCCTATCGCTACCACCTTCTTCTTCTCCAAAGTAATGGAAACGATTATAAACTGCCAGATCATGCGATACCTTGAGCATCACCAACTAATTATGACCTCCAGTACGGTTTCTGTTGAGGTCACTCAGCTGGTGATCTTCTAGA
Source organism: Parnassius mnemosyne (assembly GCA_963668995.1). Classification (NCBI taxonomy): domain Eukaryota; kingdom Metazoa; phylum Arthropoda; class Insecta; order Lepidoptera; family Papilionidae; genus Parnassius; species Parnassius mnemosyne. The sequence continues at coordinate 1,525,242 of CAVLGL010000093.1, read as the reverse complement.
TTACCTAATTCATAGATGGACGGAGGCAGTGAAGTCCAAGGGGGAGGCGTTGGCTGTTAGTTTGGACATAGCAAAGGCCTTTGATCTGGGTTTGGCATAAAGCACTTCTTACGAAGCTTCCTTTCTATGGGCTTCCCGAGATATTGTGCAATTGTATCACCAGTTTTCTTGCAGATCGGAGTATCAAGGTTATAGTAAACGGTGCAATATCCGATGTTAAGCCCATTAACACTGGTGTTCCCCAAGGCTGCGTACTATCACCAACGCTGTTTCTTTTGCATATCAATGATATGTTGCAAACTGGCACTCTCCTTGTTGCCTCAGCCAGTATCGGAATCCTCGGTGTTGACATATCGAGTGACGTGCAGTTTTGTGGTCACTTGGAAGAGAAGGCCAAATTGGTCTCTATAAAGCTTGGCTTGCTGAGCACAGCGGGACAGTATTTCATGCCAGTACACCGCTTGCAACTTTACAAGGTGTAGGTTCAGCCCTATATGGAAAACTGTTTTCATCTCTGGGCAGGAGCTCCCCAGTGCCAGCTCCTTCCACTTGACTGCATCTAGCGCCGAGCGGTTTGAATCGTCTACGACCAAGTTCTTTCCGATCGGCTTGGCTCACTGGCACTGCATGGAGATGCTACATCTATTTGCGTTTTTTATTGCATCTACCACGGGGAGTGCTCCGAGGAATTGTTCGGACTAATTCCAGCCGTTCAATTTCACCATCACAAATCGCTACATTACTCGCGATACCATCCATACCATTCGGATGATTGGCGGTCCACCACTGTGCAATTTAGAAGAAGTTTTCTTCCTCGCACAACTTTCTTGTGGAATCGATTACCACCAGCGATTTTTCCGGACCGATACGACTTAGTGACCTACAAGAAAAGAGCCTACTCCTTTTTAAGGGCCAGCAACGCATCTGTATTTCCCCGGGTGTTGCAGTTGTTAATGGGCGGCGGTAGTTACTTACCACGCATGCTCGTTTACCCCCTCTCCTATAAAAAAAACAAATAATGGCCTCGCCAGATTAGAACTTACTTAATAAGTATACTGAATTAATTTTGCTTTAAGCAATGGTGGTGCATTCGGCTAGCACCTTCGGCTCTTAATCGATAGGTTGCTAGTTTGAGCCCACGCGTGAACATTATATTTTTATTATAAGATCATTATATAATATTAGTAAAGCTTAAATAAAAATATCTTTTTATTTTGAAGTGTAAAAAATATTTAGAATCGTTGTGATTTGAAAATAGATGAAACGAGAAAGCGACACTAAAAAGAGACAAACATATACATCCACAGGATTTAGCCTGAAAGAGAATGATATAGAATATTATGTTTTTCTGTCATCTATTCTAGCGTCTATTTTACGTATCACCTTAAGAGTCAATAACTTTTTGTTCAATACACTGACTATTACAAAGCAATTTTACTCTAAACAAAATATTATTATGATTTATCACACTAAAATTTAGGCTCTACTTGATATCCAAAAATAAGGACTGATGTTTATGTGCTATAGATAAAAGTTTAATTTTACTTTTATCTTATATTTTATGCTGCGCTTTTGGTTGAAAATTGTATTGTTAAATAAATAATTTGCCGTGACTTATTTTTATTTTATATTACATTTCATTTGAAGGATTCACTTCTACCACGTGTGAAATGCACACATGTTTTTATTTCTTATTTCATTTTTCATTAAAGCCTCAGCTCACTCATGCAGTAAAATGTACAATAAAGGTAGATTTAGTTCCTGCAGCATTCTCTTTCTAAGAGTTATATAAAATAGAATAAAGGAAGGAGGTTAATAAAAGAGTACGAAAACAAAATAAATATGTATACAGTTGACGCGTATGCACCTAACATTTCATAAGCTCCTTTATTATAATTATGTAGCAAACAAATAGTAGGCTAAGCAAATTTTCTGTTAATTTCAAATATTCCCGAAATTTCATTTTTAGCTGACTTTCGAAAAGGAGTCGAAACGGTTTCTAGATTTTCTGGTTTTAATTTTTTTTTATAGAATGCGTTATACATTAGGGGTGGTATCTAAGTGTGCAAAACTTGAGAATGATTATTTTATAGTAACTATCAAGACTACATTCGAGCTTTTGGTTATCCTTACCGTTACTGTTGCAGCCTATTAAAATCCACTGCTGAACATAGGCCTCCCCCATAGATTACCTTGGTAAGTGGTTTGGCAACCGCTGTTTTTTATTTTTTGTCGTTTCCTTAGACCACACAAAATGGTCAAAAAATTTGATTTCACTAGAAGCCGACTTAAAAGCCCTAAAAAGAAAAAAATATTTCCCTCATACTAGCTTCAGAAGTCGGGGCAGTAATACTTCAATGCACTATGTCCTATTAGCGACTTCCGAAGTCTTAATCTTAGTCCTCATGAGTGATAACGTATCTAAATTTTGATTCCCAATCGAGGATGACTGTAGCCGTCAATGGGCCACATCGGCCACTTACATTCAGGTGAACGGTGTGCTCATTTGTTACCATTATTCTATAAAAAATCATTTAAATGAAAAAAAGTTATGACTTCTTATACTTACGCGAATAATACACATTGCATGAAACTATATTAACGGATTTTATCACGTTTAATTTACTTATTTTAATTCCCGACGTTTCGGGTGCTTTACAGTAAAGATAATCATAACTTAAACATTAAGAAAGAAAATTATAACTTAAATTTTAGAAAGACAGTTCTTTTAGCCTTTTCTGTCTTGTTTATATAGACTTTTTAAGCTTAAATTTTAAATTTAAGAGGAAACCTTTGAACTCTTAGACGAAAAAACGGAAAGAAAAAGGGCGCAAAATACAAATATGAGACGAATTCCAAATGAATCAATTGCACAATCTGCTCGTGTGACCGCAGAAACACATCGACGCTCAACAAATTGCCTCTTCTGAGATAAATTGCGACTTCAATCTCGTATTTTCTTTTTATTTAAGAAGCGAAATCTCTTACATTGATAGGCTAATGCCTACATTGAATTCTAGAAAATAAGTGGATGTTTTTTTTTTGCCCAGTAGTCTATCTGGGTACGTAAAGTTTAAAGGGAAGTCTATAACACTATTCCCACTATTGGCCATAGACTTCTTCATATATATCCTTTTCTTAATATTTTTTTACGTTACCCCGTACAGGATCACATACAATTTTAGCTTATAAAATTATACAAAAATTATGCATAGAAAAATCTTTGAAATAATTTCATCTTATTTATAATTTTCAAGATATTCTCCTGTATCTTACAGGCAGTTTACATACATAAATTGCACGAGAACAAACATCCAGACACGGACCAATTATTTCTAGGCCATGCAAATGCTTGTTCCATGCGGGGTTCACATCTGCAGGTCTAGGAGCTGTGGCAGGTGGAAGGAAAAGGAGAGATCTCCCGCCGGGCAAGGTGTTCTGTCCGGGGAGCGGCCAACGCTCCGAGTGGTAGTTCGGAGCTGTTCTATATATACCGCTTTATCTTCGGAACTTTGTTAGCGTGATTTAGGCTTCGATTTGTCTCGCTTGTGGCGCGACGACAGCGCCGCCACAGAGCCATCATATAGCTGTAGCATAGCTCTACCATGTATAACTTAGCCTGCGTACACAAATAAATAAAATTAAAGTGTCTGTTTGTAATGTTAAAAGAAGAATACAATTTTTAAATTTTTGTCTGTCTGTTTGTTCTGGCTAATCTTCAAAACGATCGGACCTATTTTGACGGTACTTTCACTTGGAGATAGCTAATGTTATAAGGAGTAAATTAGGCTACTTTTATTTTAGAAAAATAATAAGGGTTCCGCGCAAAATAATTCAAACCCATGAAATCCAATCGCGTCGAGTTGCGGGGAACAGCTAGTCTTCAATATATCATAATTTGGTCAGTAAGCTTCTGTCTATGGCGTTCTTTGCTGACTTTGTCACTCACTTCTGCAGCATTCTGTAGAGAGAACACTCTGTATGCATTTAGTTTTTCTACGTGTCTAAACCACCGTAACATTCATTTCTTAAACCTGGCCACAACATTTTGCAAACCATACTTTTCTCTTATAAAACAATTTCTCCCCTATTTTTTAGATTCATCCCTATTAGAAATTAGATTCAGCGTTGAATTCTATACAGAACAAGTATTTTCATGTCCTACAATTAGTTATTCCTGGTTCGGATGTTAGTTCTTGTAAAATTTATATATAAAACTTCCTCTACGATATAGCACAAAATTCTAATGTGAGGGTAACGTTTTTATAAGAAACCATTAAGAAATCATCCCTAACTTATAAATGACCACAATTCTACACCATTAACTTTATTCTAATTCTGCTGTACCTAACTTTCTCCACCATAAATTAATATAGGGACTAAAACAGTGAACAAATGTATGGTTAAAATTTTAATATATGGGCATATATTAATAGATAATTTTAAATTCAAATGTAATTCCACTTCTCATTCACTACTGCGATCTCTCATAACAGACTCTGTCAGATAATGTAGGCTGTCGTAAAATAGTTCACACAGATTATCTTTTAAATTGGGTACAAAGGGTACGAGATAATTTCAATATCTTAAAATAATTTTATAGAAGATAGAAGTAAACACACGAGGAGCCGTGATACTACTGAGTTACTCATCAAAAACCTAAGCTAGTTCTAGGTTACTTAGAACCTTAAAATTAATCATCAAGGTTGAGGCAAGGTATTATGAATTTTTCTAGAAGAGATAGCAATGTGTAATGTGCAGCAATGTGTCAGCAAACCAGCATGTGGCTCTCCTGATAGTTAGTGTTGACCATCTCCCATAATCAACTGCAACACCAGGAGAATTGCAGGTGTATTGCCGGTCTTTTAAAAAGGAGTTGGCACTTTAATTAAAGTTCACTAAGTCTAAAGGTCCGGAAAATGTCCGGTAAACAGTTCCATAACGAAATCGTGCGAGTGAGAAAATTCACAGTGTTCAGAGTAAAACATACATATATTGTGGATGGTATCGTGAGTTTTGTCTCGATGTGTGTTTGTGAAATTTGATGGTTGGAATTAATCCTAACAATTCCTCAGTGCAATCGCTGTGGTAAATTCGATAGAATATGCAATGAAATGCAGCACTTCGAACACCAGTGTATCAAGCCGATCAGAAATAACTCGCTCTTCGACAACTCGAACCGCTCTGGGTTAGAAGCGGTCAAGTGGACGGAGCTGGCACTGGGGTGCCCCGGCCTACAAATGAGAACAATATTCCATGTGAGGCTGAACCTGTGCCTTGCAAGCGTGCTAGCATGAAATACTGTATCGGTCTGCTTAGCATGCCAAGTTTGTTGCAAGCTTAAGGTTTATGGTGGGATACACTATTACAGAATATGGAAGAGAGTGCACTAAACTAGTGAAGAGTTGAGTAACAACAACGTAAAATTAAGGACTGCTTTTCACAATCGTACCGACCTATGTAATTAGGTTGGCTTAACATATGGCGATTCGTTAGATTTGTCTTAGTTGTGAAAATGTTATGAGGTGTAAAATTTTCACTTTTCAGTAAACTTTTTTACACAATCGAGTGTTTTAATTGCTGCTTTAATCATTGGACTTGTTTACGAAAATTAATGTTTAAAACATTTTAGTGTTTCGTTTCAGAATTAGCAAAACGCAACGTACGAAATCGTGACGGAGTCCGACCGCGGTCTGTTACCTGTCGGGGGCGGATTTTCTTCTTAGAATCATTACTTACATAGATTTCCTCCAAAATGTCCACTCTTACTATTTGATGTAATTGTTCTAAATTAGGCAGAGTAATAGTAATTAAATTAAAACCGAAACTTCATTTTCTCATTCATCGGCCCGTAAAAGTCCACTACTAGATATGGGAATCTGGAGGTAAATCCTTTTTATAATGATAAAAGAATTTGCATCAATCAAGTTTCAGTACAAAAGCATAAAAAAAATTTTCCTCGTTAGTTATAAACAATAATTTTGTTGTTGAAAAGCATTGTTTACTTTTACCACAGATCGAAAAAAGTACCTGTCTTGAGAAAGTTAGTTAAAAATCCAGGGAGGGAAGAGCACTATCCTCTCTTTTCAGAGTATTTTCTGAACCAGCAGTTAGTAAAAAATTACTTTCATTAATTATTTTATATAATAATCTATATTGAATAAAATAATTCTATTATTTTCTAGTACTGTGGGCGACACTACTTTCATGATACCGTGTTGAGAAGAACCAGCAAAATACCCAGTTGGAATTTTTTAAATTTACGTAAAAATTAGGATATGGAAAAATATTTCTTGTCTCAATGTTACCGTAAGTTATTTTAAATGGAAATTAAACACAAGAAATACGAATAAAAATTAAAAAATCATTTTCATACCAGAATGCTTGTAATTTTAAAATTAAGGAAAACTTAAAAGATAATTCTCCCTTATCAAAACCCTCATACATTCTTATGACATGCCCAAAACATCGAAGCATTTCTTAATCCTGGTCACAACATCTTACAAACCACAGTTTTCTCTATTCACACAATTTCTTAACCTATGTGCTCTTTTCAAGAAATCACGAGAAGTCGGTAAAAATGTTTTATAAATAGGAAATACAATGATTAATTGAGGAAATAAAGATGAGATTAAAATTGAAAATAATAATAAATACAATACAACTAAAATACATTTCAGAAACTAAACCTGTTTTTAAACAAAACAAATCAATAACAAAAATAATATGCAAATCTTTAATAGTTCTTATACTACAAATCACAAAAATAACTCAAAATAAGATTATTTTTTTTTCCTTGGAATATATTATGACGTTGTTATCCGTATCATTTGATAGCTACGGCTGTATGAAAAGTGATATTCTTGTCCCTGCCATGCCACGTCACACATACACACACATTATGTAAAATAACTATTTTACATTTAGTGTCCCCTACAAAGACAAAATGAAGAAATTCTCCCGAGAGCGAGTACTAACGAGAAGCGACGAATAAAGTTTGTGTTTATAACGATACCATACTTACAGTGTCCACAAAAATAAACTACGTGGCAAACGTTCTCTAGCTCCTTTTATACTGTGTCACCACTAACATAATACGCCTATAAATTTAATAAAAGAGAGAATAAAATGTTAATATATATTTTGTGTATAAAATACTATTCACATTTAAAAATAGATTAAAAAAGCATCGATAAAGATTTAGCTAAACTTTAGAATAAGAATAAAAAGATTAAACTAAAAATTAAACTAAGAATTAAAAGGGGAAACACGGACCACCCGGTGATAAGATAGGCTTAAAATCAATATGCAAAAATGCGTTATCACCCCTGAAAGATGAGTGATGCCCCGCTACCAGCAAAAAGGGTATCCAGTTCTTGGAACTAAGCATATGCGGCATTACGCTGCTATTTTATGCTAATATTGTAAAAGAGTATCAGTAGGGTAAATAAACGAGAGATTTACACAAGGAGGACAGTGGCATCCTCCTGAAAACTATTCAAAATAAAAAAAACTTCCATTGCCAACCCACCAGCTAAAATAACTATATTTTATTAAATTTTTAAAACGTTACCCCCACACTAGGATTTTCTCCTGTATCGTGGAGGCAGTTTACAAACACAAATTACACAAGGACAAACATCCAGACCCGGAACAATTATTTGTAGGCCATACAAATACTTGTTCCGTGCGGGATTCGACCCCGCGGCCCCCAGCGCAACAACTCATTGCTAAGTCACTGCGCCACGGGGCCGTCGATATGTGATAACTATGAAGCAAAATCCCCATAAGAAGCAATTTATGGGCGAGGGCTTTGAGAGCAATGGACTTTTGACGGGCTATAATGATTGAATAAATTAATGATTTCTGAGAATGATAGTGCACTCAGTTTACTTACAGCTATATAGGCTGGGATGCATTTTATCTAAGGCCTCATAGAAGACCGCCGATCACATGTAAGCATATATTTAAATAGCCATGTCTATGGGCCACAGTACTATTGAGTTGCGACTGTGAGCTTCTTTAAAAAATCTTTATTAATATCGAAGATTCCAAAGTGTTATGGCGGTGCAAGAATTTCTCTATGTCGTGGCACTTAATCATAAGGTGCCATTTCTCCATATCGTCCCGTGGGTATTGAGGCAAACTGAAGGATATTGCCAGCAGCGTCTTCCCGATAATTAAAAATAATAAAAAGCTTTGGTGGCTTACCTGCTGTTCAGTGTGATATGTATGGCAAAATCTTCTCTATGGGGCAATCTTTTGGATGACCTATAATCAGTAGTGAAACTTTATATGTTGTAATTTACAGGCCATAGAGTCGAATAACTGTCCCATAAGACTATGAGAGTGCACTTGCGCATACACTCGGGCACTATATAATCCTGTCCAGCGCAGATGGCTAGTCTCCGTTGAGACTGTCCACCGTAATCGAAATTCAGTCTGGATTACATTATTATGGATGTAGGAAGATTGCATAATGTTTATTGTACAAATTCTAAATTTTTACTGCAAATTGAGAAACAAGTGCTTCTAATGTTTTAAATATGCGACGATACGTTCCGCAAATAAACCCCACAGACAACTATTCGAGTCGCTTAATTTTTAGTTGATGGCAACAGTTATAGTATTAAAATATATTTAAAAAAATTACAATATACGGATATGTTCATGAAGTGTGTGCGACTATTCCTAGTTTTAAATACAAACTATAAAACTTATGTGTACATGAATCAAAACTGTAAGCGGTTTATTAAAAACCATTTATGTGATCACTTTAGCTTTGATATAATAATAACGTGTGTTATTAACTAAATAAACACATCAACAGAATCTAGGGATATTTAATATTTCATCAAATATCTAAAAATCTATGAAGAATTTTCTACTATACAGGGTTATTTTTCAAAGGCTAACCAAATTTAATAATTACGTTTAAAATATAAATACTGATATACACTTTTTATAGTTTTTAAAAATACGCGTTAATAAGGTTTCTACATTTATTTGAAAATATCCGAAGTTGAATGTGATTTATGGGAAACAACAGCGCGCGCTCGTATACACGGAGCTTTTGCCTACTATTTATTTCCTTAATGACACACTCAATACTATGATTCCAATTTTCCCTTCATACTTTAAATAGGCTTCGGTCCGTCATAACAAATAAAGTTTTTTTTTTACATTTTAATGGCGTTTGGGATGGACGTTATGCAAATAAAAATTATAAACTCCACGAATTCAATAATACATATATATTTTTTACTCCTACACAAAAGACTGTTCGAAATACAAGTTTAGACTGCAGAGCGAGGGAAAGAGGTGGAGAATAAATGTAAATAATTAGTTGTAGAAAAGATAGTTGAGCTAGGAATCCGATAAGAAGTTGGCACAGTTTAAATAACGCTTACTCAGGTGGAGTGAGCGTAACGTCTAGCATTGAGAGCGTTTAAAACCTTCCGGTATATATTACTCTACGCTATGACCAGACTGGCCGGTTAATATGCAGGATATTAGGCAGTACAAATAGTGCCGAGTATTGTCGACCTCAGCCGACTCGAACATCCCGTCGGCGCGTACGTCATTCGGCGTAGAACGGCATAATATGTTTAATTACACAGTTTTACTACTTAAATATGCAATCACTTAAAATGACACTAACCACTCACAAAAATGTTTTCGAGGTGGACCATCGTTATTATTTTTTTAACAGTGGTAGAGCCACGAGGCAGCTTTTGCTGTCGCACGGATGGGACGGCTCGAACCGGGGTGGTACCACGACCTCACAGAATACCAGCGTGAAGTAGAGGTTTACCTCTGCGTTTCGCTTGGTGAGTGCAGGTGGCCGGAGGCCCTTTTTACTGGAAATGAGGCATTCCATCTTAGTCCTTACGGGTGGCAACGCATCTGAATTTTGATTCGCAGGCGAGGATAGATGTAGATGTCTATGGGCCGCAGCAACCACTTACCATCATGTGGACTGTGTGCTCGTTTATCACACATATCCTATAAAAAAGAAATTAAGTGCTTGTACACGTTGGTAATGAAATGGGCTGTGTTTTCGATAGCCGAGCTTATTACTGAATGACCACCTTTAGCACTTCTATGTGATGAACTGTCCAAAATCTAACAGCCTTTGGTTAGCTGCAAAAATTGTTCTCCGATTGGTGGTACACGTGCGTTAACTCCTTGTCTTTGCAAACACTGTAATATTGCACCATTTCATAGTACCCGCGGTTCGAATATTTTTGTTACGTCATTGTTAACAAATCGTACGTGATGAGGTCACGGTCAACACTGTCAGCTATTTGCGTAGCTGGGCGAGCAGACGCAGGTACTTAGCGATGTAACGGTAAATAAAAAGAGGGCGGGTGAGATGCGCTACAGGTTCAAAGTACGTTTACCAATGTGTGCGTGCACAAAATAGTAAATATTACATATTTCAGAACAAAAGTCAGTTAAAATGTTAACCACGTATTTTGATTTTAAGAGATAATAATGACAGAATGTTTGGGATTTTTTAATTAATTTTTCTTCACCATTTGCCTATATTACTTATACTGAACCTTATCTGCAAATTTGGCCGGTAATTGCAAAATAACCCTGTATAGTAAATGGAAGAACGATAAGTGATTTCAAGGTATTTACTAAAAAATAAAAAACATTCCGTATTTATTTATTTATTTTTTGTTTTAAATAAAAATGTTAATTATTTAATCGCTGTAGAAAACTAGTATTAGTTCTTATAAAACTATTAATTTTAATTAAAATTGTAAAAATCTTATAAAATATAGTTATTAATAACTAGTGATGTCAGCTCCTACATTAATTCCACATCAAAATCGATTATACATACTTAAAATTAAGTTGTCAATGTCTTGCTGCGGTATATGAAGTCCCATGTTCTTTGTAAGTGTTCGTAAAATTGTTAGTACATCGTCACACTTGGCGAGAAATCTCTCAAAGCTTTTCGTTTTAACATGTCACCTGGTGGTAAGGGACTGAGTCCATAGACATCTGCAGACAACTCCAAACAAAGAAGGCTACATTATACATGATAAGTTGTCACCTCTGAGAACTAAGATGGAATGATAATTGATAGAATCAGGTGTTACTTTGCGGATATCCATTATACTAAAGACCTTAAAAATTAATTTGCTTACATCCGCATAATAAAATAAAATTATGAATCTTACCTCAATAGAAAGGCACCTCCCACCCTCTCTCAATTGCGTGCACTATACCTGTCACCACAAGTGTAATGGTTTTGGGAGTAGTGGAGCTGGGATTAGTGAAATGCTTCCAGCTTGTAATTATGCTGGCTCTCTATAATAGTCATCAGTTGGGAAATACCATCAGTACAAGCACTGATGTTTGACACCAGTATCCTAGGCAATAAAGGAATTGCTACCAGGTAGTATATGTACATGTATGGTTTATGTTATGCATACATGATAAGTAAACAAATTCTAGTATTTTAAAAAGGTTTTCCAGAACTTTAAAAAAAAAAGATAAATATTCCATTACAACCTAGCCTTAACTCTTTATAAATCTTAAGAAACACCGTAAACACAATAATTGTTTGTTGTAATATCACTGCAAGGTACGAGTGCAGTAAAACGAAAAAAAAAACACAACAACAGAAAATAGCTTTAGAAAACTTATGCCTCGCTTGAAAACACCTGCTAACTAGTTATAAAACAGCGGAATAAGTTGTAGAAACAACTTTAAACATGAATATTGCATCAAACTCGTTATTTACAATTTGCTTTATTTCAGCACATTTTTCAATCTGGTAGAGCCATACTGCAGCAATATTATGATTGTAGTACGAATGGGTCGGCTCGACCGGGGAAGAACCACGCTCTCACAAAATACTAGCGTAATAGAACAACTTAATAAGTAATAAGTAAGTTGAGTGTAGAGAACCGGTTACCCTTTTTACTGGTAACAAGGAATTCCATCCATCCTCAGGGGTGACAACGCATCTGCATTATGATTCTTAACCAAGGATAGATGTAGATGACTATAGGCCACAGCATCCACTTAACAACTCACCAGTTATGCTTGCTTGTCACCTTTATTCTATTAGAAAAACTATAAATTTCATTTATTGCCGCTTATAAAATCCACAGCCTAACATCTATACATATAATAAAAGTGTAAATAGCAGATGTCTGTACATTTTATATTTTTGTAATAAAAGTGATTGAGAGGTACTAAAAATAAGTAATTAAATACATTTCTACCATTTTTAGATTTTTCTGTCTGTCTGTCTGTCTGTCTGTCTGTCTGTTTGTTTGTTAACGTATCACGTATAAAGTACTAATTTATATCATAAGAATAGTTAAGGAAATTATTAAGTGTATATTCAGGTTACATTTAGTCTTTATTTCATTAAAATTGGTTAATTCCATCAAAAGTTATGACAAATATTCTGAAGTATGGGTACTAAGTATAGGTACGAATTTGTTCAATAGTGGCGTTGGATGAGTCATCAAGTACATTTTAAAATTAATATCATATTATAAATCATAATTAAATGATGTAAAATAATGTTCTATAATGATATAATTATATCTAAAACGCAGTAAACAAAAGTATTACATAAAGAACGTAATAAATATATACAAAATATATTAACCTTATTATCTAAACTAAATTAAAGTACAATAGTTAACCAATTTCATCGATAGATGGTGGTGTGGCACAAATGTGATCCAAAAGGGCAGGTTAAAAATTTTTCCTGTAGATGAGTTTCATATTTGCTTCTAATATTTGCTTCTAATCTTTATATTAACGACACGCTGCCCTACTGCGTGTTGACAATCTCATTTATTTTTTATTTTTTTACCGCCGAGTACTCTATGTGGTAAATCAAATTTTAAGAGCTATTAACAATTTCGTTTTTCGGCGAGGATCAAACTTTCTTTTTTGCTTACTATGCAGGCACTGATTTATAAGTTCTTTTATGTTTTTAATTGTATAAATCGTGTCAATTAATCTCTTATTTTTAGAATTGATGTTAACAGCGCCATCTCTCTTTAAATCTATACATATAATAAAAATGGTAATAACATGTTGTCTGTTTCTGAATATTGTATAGTATATTAATTTGTGACTAAAATCGTTATGGGGACTGTAAATCATTAAATAAGTACATTTTTATAATTTTTAGAATTGTACTATCTGACGGTCCGTCTGTTTGTTTATAGACGCATGACGTTTTGAGTAAACATATTTTTTTCAATGAAATCCTTAAGAAAATCATAAAGCGTATTATCAAGTTCATTTAATCTTTGTTTTATTGAAATTGGTTAATTCTATCGAAAGTTATGATTATTATTTTGAAATGTAGGTTCGAATTTCAACAAAATCTCAGAAATAGTAATAAAAAGATTCGTGTGTAAAAAAAAACGTTCTATTATAATATATTTCGTATCGTTCTATTATAGTACTTAAAACACAGTAAAAAATATGTTTTCCTTAAATTAAAAAAGGATGTTTTCTCACAAAGAACGTAATAGATGGCGTTGTACAAATTACAACCTTTTCTGAATTGCGGTGTTAAGATTTTTCGCAGGTGAATCGTATTGAGACTCACTGAAATAATTTATGTCCATGAGTCTGACGAAATTGCAATCCTGTAAGGCATATATACAATAATCTATGCCTACCTGTAAGAGCCGTGTAGGCTAACAACACTCCACAAAAATCATCAGAAACAAAAACCAGAAAAAAGAGATATTGAAATATTCAATTCAATTATTCAACAAAACCCGACTAAAAGTAGCAAAATTGCAATAAATGCGATTGTGATAGTGATATTGTTTTATACCCATAATCCCTCTAATAACAAATAACTTTCCTTTCAGTTTTAAGTAAAGTAAAGTTGCAGCCTATTTACGTCCCACTGCTGGGCACAGGCCTTCTTTCATTTCTGAGAGGGTTTTAGGGCAAGAAAATGTCCACCGCGCTGCCCCAATACGTGTTGGCGAACTTTACATGTCATCGAAATATTTTTTTTTATTTCTCAGACATGCAGGTTTCCTCACGATATTTTCCTTCACCGCCGAGGACGTGGTAAATCAGCACTTAAAATTGCAATTAACAATTTCATTGGTGCCGGCGGGGATCGAACCCGGGTTGCTCGACTACTGTGAAGCTTACAGCGAGCGCTAACCATCTGAGCTACCACGGCTCAGGCTGCAGTTTTAAGATAGGGATAATAACATCGATGATGACATCGATGTTGGCATCGATAGCTCATCATCGATGTTCGATGTTTAGGCTACTCAAAACATCGATGTTGACCATTATCGATGGTTTTTGTATATGTGTAGATGTATGATGATTGTATATATGTAGAGACTTACACATTGTTTCAAAATTATGTGGGTATACAGAGCAAGGGAAAAGTAACAATTAACTTGAATATCAATTTACGTAGAATAGTTATTATGCGACAACCGACAACGACACTACAAAATAAAGCGAAAGCAGTGACCATAGTGACATTACAGGAGACACTTGACAATTAAGTTTGACTCACCATACTGACATTTTTTTAGGTTAACGATGCGTTCAGAAATTCTGAATTATTCAAAATTTTTAATCTTCAGAGCAGATGCAAGATTTAGTTGATATTGATTTCGCGAGTTCGCATTGTTTGCAAGTTCCCAATTATCGATTATGGGTTCATTGACGTCGATGTTTCGATGTTTGACATATGTCAACATCGATGTTAAAACATCGAAGTTTTAATTTTTAACATCGATGATCATCTAACACACTTTTAAGTGTGTTTCCCACTCAGCGTGTATTATGCGACGATCGTAAATAAAGCGCAAGGTCAAACTTTACGCGTTGCAGGAGTGGACCTCAGTACTGATTGTTTTGCACATGGCTAACTCTATGTTGCTTTTTCCCGCGTTAGTAGTCCCCGTAAACTTTTTCTGTACGCCCCGGCTAAGTCTACTTCTATCGTCGTTTACACAGAAGCTCTATCATAAACGACTTAGAACTTTGAGCATATCGATTTATTTTGTTACCACTTATTCATACAGTAATGATATAAATCGTTTAATATTCTCTTACCCTAAAACGTCAAATTCTTTAAGTAAAACGTATATTCGCGAGCTACGCCGCGGGCACAGCTAGTATGAAATATTTGTCATGCCTGGCAGGCAGGCTTGCGATCGTAGTTTTTTCTTTTATATTTAGAGTATCTATCAGGAACATACTGCTGTCCATCTACTATCGGGGTAGTGGATTTTATTATTATTATTACAATTATTACGAAAGAAAAAATGTATACGAGAGTTTGCTATTTACGCAAGAATAAAAGTTAGTAATTAAATCAGTCTATATACGTCCCACTCCTGGTTACACATCTCTTCTTATTTCTTAAGAAAATGTCCCACTAATCTAACTTTACTAATAATGTATCCGATGTATAATATGTCATGTTTGTCGTTGGTGTTTAATATCGTTAAATTCGCAGTAAAAAAATATTGAAGGTCACTTATTGGCATAAAAGTATCCTATCTCTCAAGTTGGACCAAACTGCACACAGTGTGCAAAATTTCATTAAAATCAGTTCAGTAGTTTAGGAGTTCATCGCGGACAAACAATGGAACACGTAATTTTTATATATACAGATTGATACCGGTAGTTACCTAAACTATTAACATGTTAAATTTAACCAGTAAAAACAAAGTCGATCCGAGTACAGAACCTGAGTAAGAAAAGAAGTGGTCAACTGACGAATCTAACTCGGCTAAGCTGTGTTCGAGAAATTGCAAGAAATCTTCATTTACTCTATTCCTTAGAACTTATAGACAAAAGTGTACAACCAGTGCATTTCGCCAATGAAGATTTACAAAATCAAAACGTGTTACTTCAATGCCGTTCACGACAGGAAACTCAAAGTCACTAAGCTTACCATGGAAAGCGCTACGCTTGGAATTTCTCTTCTAGTTGGTAGGAATACTTTTCTGTACAGGGCTTCGTCTCGAAAAATACCATCCTCTATTCTATTTCTGCCGCCAAATAGCAGTGCCTGTGCTGCCGCGTTCCGGTCTCAAGGTGATGTCTAAAGGTAAATGGAAAGCACCAGCTGTATACAAAATTATTACAGAATGTGAAGTATTCCACCTTAGTCCTCGGAAGTGACAAGGCATTTGTAGTTTTATTGACTGCAGTAGCAATTTATCATAAGTTAGACTGTAGGTATGTAAGTTGTTTCAGTTTTATAAAAAAAAAAAACTATACAATAAGTGCTTCTTGACAATGATGACTTACGGTACTAAATTGTGGTACTTCACTCAACGTGCGATAGAATAGACTATTCGCGAATTTACTTTGCAGGATAAAATCTGTATCAAGGATATCCGCAGGAAAACATGAGTAACTAAACTAGCCAAGAGGATCGCTTGTCATATAACCATAATAACTGACAACCGATGGGAAATAAAGATTATCGATGGCGACCTCGTAATGGCAAGCGTAGTGTTGATCAAACACCCCACCAGTTTGAGTGTCAACATAATGAAACAAACAGGTGGTCGTTAGATGCCCCGGGTCCGCTCAGTAGCGGACTTACGATAGGCTAGTACAATTAGTAGCAGCAGTAGGAATGGAAACCACTGGAATTACGATTTTATTAAAAAAACACAACATAAATTAACATTGACAACTCCGCAGTGGCTTAGCAATGAGTTGTAGCGTTAAGAGCCGCAGGTTCGAATCCCGTACGGAATAAATATTTGTATGACCAAAAAATAATTGGTCCCCTGTGGATGATTGTCTGTGTGAAATTTATGTATGTAAAAAATCTTTAATTATGAAAAAAATACTAGTATTGTGATAAAGTTTTTTTAATAGACTGAAAAAATGAAGAATGATAACCAATATTGCTGCGTTCCTAATTTGAGCAAACAGGGCAGAAATGCTAATCTTCATCTTCTTCTTTTTCAGCCGCAATAATCCACAGCTGGACATTGGCCTTTCCCGTTGTAGAGGGATTAATCGCCACGATTGACAGGCATATTACCATACCAGGCATTTCTCAAATAATATGCTAACATATATATATTATGTTTCACTAGAGCTGCAATACCGTGTAGTGGCGGCGTAAGAATGTCGTCCCTATATCGTCCCTAGAGTGGCTTTAAAGGCGTCTTCCTATTTACCTGTTGCCAACCTTCCTGCCAAGCGAAGTAACTCTATGCGAGAGGCATATGTTAAGCAGTGAACTTTAATAGGCTGTAACGGTAGAACTACAATGAAACAATTCAAATAATACAAGTTGAACTACCGTGTACAGCCTCGTTACTTTAAAACGACTTATGCAGTAATTTACTAAGTCCAGGCATTTACAATAGAGTTGAGGCAAATCATAGTGATGTTCCATTATTACAAATTGTTACGGGTCTATTACATGATCGCGGCGGTTTGCCGGCTCTAATGGATTGACTTTGTTGAATTGCTCCACGGCTAGTGGTTTCATGTTTGCCTTGTGCTCGTTAATGAGAATTTAAAGCCCTGCTGTTGTGTGGTATTTAACGGATAATATATTTTTATTTTTACCGTGTAGAGCCGTTGTAATATCCACCACCATAAATCGTAGCATGGGTATCGTAAGAGGGAAACGGAAACAAGAGATAAGCAGCTGCATCTTCCTTCATCTCTTAACAATTTGAAATAATAAAAATCTGTGGATTCTAGCCCGCTTGGTAAGCTATTATGACAAAATCCACACTATAGGGCAGTCTATAAAGGAGGCTGTTATAGGTTCAGTAGCAAAGCCGGGGACATTTATCTGTTTAGTTATATAGGATACACTTAAGCTGAACCGGATAAAAATATAATTAAAAAATATAAAACTTATTCTTTTCTAGTCTAGTCTATCCTAACAGAAATGAGATGAGGCATTTGACCAGCTGTACATATGTATATTTATTAAATTTATCTCAATATGAAGACTGGGTTAAATTTCTGCAAGTAAACCTCGAATAAAATAATACTCGTAAAACTAAAGTAAGTGGTGAATAAAATAAATTTTACATATTTTATTCCATTTACCATGACTTATTTTTACTCATTAATTACTGGTTTCTGATGATGTTTGTGCTGTTAGCATTTTGGCTTTCACAGCTCCACCGGACTCAGGGCTCGCGGCCTTTAAGACTGCGAGCTAAAATAGGGGTGAGTTTTTATAAATCAGCATCGTTACTTGCGTATCTATGACTCCTAGGACAGCTTACAGAGCACGTAAATGAGTTATCTTATGGCCGTCAGAGCAGGGGTAGCGGACCTTGGCTCCGACGGTTAACTCGTACCGTTCGATGTTCTGGGCTGTGAGAACTGCCCAGGGACGTGGGTGTACGGTATGTACGTGGATGAATGTGCGGCGCGCCAGTCTGCGGATTCGCTGCATCCCATCTGTTGTTGTCTTAACAGTGTTTGTAGGCACTAGGTGAGTGTGTAGTGTTGTGTGACTGGCCGGCGAATAGAATAGAATAAAATAGAATAGAATAGAATATTTTTTATTCAATATACATTACATGTGTAATTCTTATTGAAAGTCGTTTTTTACTTTACCACTGGTTCGAAAAAACCTTCTGTCCTGGGAAGAACCAGCAAGAAACCCATAGGGACTTTTTTTTTAAATAAATTTTACAATATAAATGATTACGAACTATTTACAAAATTTATTTTAGAAACTGCTTGGAAGCGATCACCTCATTCCCAGGGGTTATTATCAACCATGTATTCATTTATAGTATAATAACCCTTTTTATACAGTTTCAGCTTAATAAAACATTTAAAGTTGGTAATAGAGAGAACCTGTACACTTTCCGGGACCTTGTTGTAATAGCGTATACATTGCCCCAAGAATGAATTACTGACTCTGTGGAGTCGAGAAACTGGTATCACTAGCTTGTGTTTGTTTCTAGTGTTTACAGAATGTATATCACTTCTTTTACTAAAACTATCTTTGTTTTTGTGAACATACATTAAATTTTCGTAAATATACTGAGAGGCCAAAGTTAATATATTAATTTCTTTAAATTTATCTCTAAGAGACTCTCTCGGTTTTAGATTGTAAATAGCTCTAATGGCCCTCTTCTGTAAAACAAAAATAGTTTCTGAATCAGCCGCATTTCCCCATAGCAAAATCCCATAAGACATTATGCTATGAAAATAACTAAAATAAACTAATCTAGCTGTCTCGACACTAGTGAGACCTCTAATCTTTTTTACAGCATAGGCTGCAGAACTTAGTCTGCTTGCTAATTTGGATATATGGGGGCCCCACTGTAGCTTTGCGTCAAGAGTGATGCCAAGAAAAACAGTGGATACAACAGGGCTCAATTCTTCCCCATTTAAAAACACATTGGTATTAAGATTTTTAACATTCGTTGTTGTAAATTTAACACAATTAGTTTTATTTCCGTTCAAATGCAGATTATTAACGTTCAACCAATGCACTAATTTTGATATAGCATTATTCACTTCGTCACATTTAAATGATTGACGTTTAAGTTTAAAAATCAAGGAAGTATCATCAGCAAATAATACTATATCATGACTATCCCCTACAAGGTGAGGTAAGTCATTAATATACATCAGAAACAGGAATGGGCCGAGAATCGAGCCCTGAGGAACACCCATTAGTACAGGTGACCCGGAAGAACTTTTACCATTGATAATAACCTTCTGTTTTCTATTACTTAAATATGAAATAATAAGTTTAAGCGCTGTGTTCTTGACACCATAGTACTGTAGCTTCCTGATTAATATATCATGGTGAACACAGTCGAAGGCCTTGGAAAGGTCACAAAATATACCCAAAGCATCCTCTGAATTCTCCCATGCACAAAAAATATGTTTAATAAGCTCAACTCCAGCGTCAGTTGTCGAGCGACCCCTTGTAAAACCGAATTGATTTTTATGTAGCAATTTATTAATATTAAAGAAACTTAATATCTGATCTAAAATATTTTTCTCAAAAATTTTACTTAATGTTGGTAGTACAGAAATTGGTCTAAAATTGGCGGGGTCTAATGTACGCGAGATTTCGGTCGTCGTATACCAGAATAGGGGGTTCGATTAGAACATTAAGTGACCTCCGGTGGCTATCCGTAACTTTCATAGTCGGTGCGTAGGTGGCTGCCTTTACCACTAGTGGGTTGAGATGTGTCTCGGCCCTCTCGAAATAGCGCCAAGACATTTCCTTGAAATACTTAGAGAGTGTTAGAACTTGACAGTCTCTATGTAAGTTGGAGTTTGGCTGGTACCAACGAACTCCGATTGCTATACGAATTAATCTATTTTCGCCGACTTGGCGATCGTACAAAGTCTATGGGCTTCGTGCGCGAAAACTACGCTTGCTTAAGACATGATAGGTGGTAATAGGATTACGCAAGCTTTGTATAGATGGAGCTTGTTTTTGACGGACAGATTGCTCTTGTTGTTAACTAGCGGGTGGAGGCGACTAGCGACGAATTTGGCACGGTTGCGTACATTCAGAATGTGTTTTTCGAATGTCATATCTTCGCCAAATGAGACTTAGAGATATTTAGCCGTTGGTTGCCAAGGGATCTAGCGGCCGTACAGGGTGATCGCACCTTAAGAGATCTTGGGATTTCTGATTTGACGATTGAAAGTAGAGATCCTTTGAAACTGTATTGTTACACTTTTCTCAGGATTCACTTCAATTCACTATCTGGCTAAAGAAAATATCTATCTGGCTCCAAGAACTAAATTATTATGACACTGAACAACTACTTACTAATTCTATCTAATTACTAATCTAATTAAAGTTAATTACTAACCCAGTCAGAAACTAACAAACAAAAGCATGCACACACACACACACACACACACACACACACACACACACACACACACACACACACACACACACACACACACACACACACCCACCCACACACACACACACACCCACACACACACACACCCACACACACACACACACACACACACACACACACACACACTAATACTAGTTAATATATGTAGAATCCTAAGTAAATGAAAGGAGATATTATGTAAATTATAAATATGGTACATGTACGAGTGCATAATAATAGTATTGTAATTAGAACCATAGGGCGGAGACCTGGCGTTCTGAAACACAGGCGTAAAGCCTAGCTTAGGCACCAGTCTCCCACAGTATATTATTGAGGCTATACTATAATATTATGTACAATAATTCTGTATTGTGGTGAGAAAATAAATAAATTATTATTATTATTATATTACTGGTATAGTTGTAGCACGAATGGGTCAGCTCGACCGGGGAAGGACCACGCTCACATTTCCTATGGTGAGTGTAGAGAACCGGAGACCCTTTTTACTGGAAACGAGGCATTCCATATTAGTCCTCAGGGGTTGCAACGCATCTGCATTTTGATTCTTAACCGAGGATAGATGTATATGTCTATGGGCCACAGCAACCCCTTACCATAAGGTGGACTGAGTGCTCGTTTGTCACCCTGATCCTATAAAAATATCTCAGTCAGTTATTCCATACAAAATTTCGTACAAACTTGCTCAAATTGTATGGAAGACCTGATTTTTCTTGCGATTTGGAAGATAGATCTATAGTAAAAGTTGTTCATATTGACGCGTAGAATATAAATCACTATTTTGATTACACCATACATATAACTATTTTTTTAAATAATTTGTGAATATTAGTTAGACAGGTAAATAAAAAAATTAAACTGATAAACTGATAAACTATAAGTAGAACCAATCACCAAAGCTGTTGACGGCTATTTGAAGCTTCTCGGTAAGGATTCTTTTATTGTGATGGGCGAAGAAAAGTGCCATGTCATCGGCGAAAAGGGCGGTATTCACTACTGGGTCCTTTGGGATGTCACTCGCAAATAATGTAAAGAGTAGTGGGGAGAGGACGGAGCCTTGTGGGACTCCAGCCTTTATGGGATGCTTTGTAGAGCGAGTACCCTCTATTAGATAGTGAAATTGGCGATTAACAAGAAAGGATCTGACGATGTGGGTGAGCCTATCAGGCACGTTGAGTTTATACAACTTTTAAAGCAAGCCGTAGTGCCAGACTTTGTCAAACGCTTTTGCGACATCGAAGAAGACACAAGTCATGATGGTTCTGTGACTTCTTAGTGGGAGGTTGAATCCTTTTAAAATAAATTCTGTGAGGCAATGTAATTGGTCGGTGCACAAGCGTTCGGGTATGAAACCCCGAACTGCTTGTCTGGAAGAAGTTTATTGGTAAAAACGTATTGACGAAGGCGATTCAATATGAGTCACTCGTAAACTTCCCCAGTGTGCATTGCGATTTCCCCGGTTTCGGGGTTCCTGTTCCGTCTGCCTCTTTCCATGCATCTGGGAAAGAGCAGCTGGAAAGAAGAGCGTTGAATATGTCTACTAGAAGGCAAACGAGCAGCGCGAAGAAGTATTTCAGTACCTTATTGCTAATGCCAATCGGGGCCGGGTGCAAATTTCTTTTCAAGGATTTTAATTACTTCTGTGATTTTGTTGACAGTCACAGGAACTAAGGGGTCACCCGCAGATGGTAGTGCCGACTTACGTTCTACCTCCGTTTCGACGTCTGCAAGGTGAGCAGGATCTGTAGGTTCACTATAGGGAGTACATTGGCTCTGTAAATTTTCCGCGAGGCATTCGGCCTTTTCAGACTCGTGAGAGGCGAGATCAGGGTTTTCTGGCCTAATGAGAAGGCATCAGTTAATATAGTTCTGCTTTTAGAGCTCGGATCAACTGCCAGAAGGCAGTTTACGATAGCTCAATATCTTCCAGCAGATTATCCCACTTGTCATGTCTAAACTCTTTGATGAGCTGTTTCACCCCGTTTTGCGCAGTCGGATTTTGTTATCTATAGTACAATAGTGATCGTAATGTCTTAGGGCTGCGTTCTTCGCTCTAATTAGGTACCGAAAATTACTCAGTTCGTGTGTCGAGCAAGGTTACGATACCATTCTCTAACTGTAGAAAAGGTGAGGTGGGCCAATAGGGCGCTAAACGCTTCATTGGCCTCCTCGGGTGAGTCGATCTTCGTCGATCTAGGTCTTAGACTAGAGTTTGACCTCTAGTTAACGCTAGTCCACAATGGTTTCGGTCTGAACAACCCTACCTCTGGCCTGGCCAAGCTGCAATAGGACTGGTCTGTAGTCCAAGTTGAGTTCTAAAATACTTTGATTGATGCTATCGACAAACGGACATCTTTGAGTATTGCTACGTCAAGAATGTCTAGTTGTTGAATGGTAGCGAATTGGTAGCTGGTCGGAATCTCTGAGGCGATAACATCGAAGTTTTGTCGCTCCGAGAAATCGAAGAGTGCATTAAAATTTGGATTATTGATAAGCGAGTTCCAGGGGAATGCTTACTCTTTAGTCAGTTTCGATTATTACTATTATTATTTATTCTTTATTGCATTCCTTAAAACAAAAGAATACAAAGGACGGACTTAATGCCTTGAGGCATTCTCTACCAGTCAACCAATGGATTGGTGAGAATTTGACGTAGGTGTGGCAATATAGAATAAAATAACACTACACAAAAATGATAATTAACTTAATAATACATACATTTTACTAATAAATAAACTATACATATATGATGCATACATACATATATAATTATTGTAATATACAAATATCGATTATACGTTTGAGCAGCGGTAGATACGCCTGCACGGCTGGTCAACCTATCATTTCTAACTAAGGTGTTGTTTGCGATCTAAGGATCGTGATGGCTAGGTTTTAAAATAGTCTCATGTACTAACATTACGTCTACATCGTGGTTGCGCAGGAATAGCGCGATCTCGTCTTTTTGGTATTTGAGGCCGTTCGCGTTAAAGAACGCTACAGTCGGAGATCGTGGTTTATTTCTACCCATATTTTGTGCTACCGTTCTGATATTTAGAAGAGGTGATTAGATGCACTGAAAGGACCAGATTGCTTCGATAAGTCCTATATACTCAATCGTAGCAATGATCTTGTCCTGAGGTGTAGTGGCTCCACGGAGTTTGCTGGCCAAGGAGGATAACTCAATGACGTTAAGCGACGTGAGAAATCAGCGCGAAGGAGGACGAGACTTGTGCGACGGGCTTCGGTTTTGGAGCCAGGTTTAGTGCGGAAGGGTTGGCACCTTGCTCAGCCGCCCCGGTGACTGGGGCGAGCTTGGTGGCGATTTGATGCTTGGAAGTGGGCACCGAAGACGGTGGGGTAGGGGCAGGCAGCCGAGAGCGTAACACACTGGCTTGACCCGCGCGTCCGGTACGGCTTTTACCTCCGCGCTGCTTCCTTTGCGGCGCTTTGGAACATACGCGATAATTTGCTGGGTGTCCCTCTTCGCGGCAATTGACGCAGCTCGAAGGTACAACCGGCCCGGGCGTGTGGGCATAGTCAGTGGTGCCGTGGTCACCTTGGCACTTGACGCACCTAGGCCTGGCATAACGGTTCCTAACAGAATGGCCGTATAGTTGGCTTTGGTGGCATTGGTCAACGATGCCCCTATTTCGGGGGCTTCAACTGCAGTCCCCGTAGGTTGCATATGCGCCGAACGTTAAATATTTCGTTGCATTCCGGAGAGAGGTCCAGAATGACCAGGCATAAATCTAAATAGCGTTTACGGTCGGTCTGGCGATGCATTCTATACACCTCCCGGACCGGGAGATTTTCGGCCTTGATGTCGTTTAATATCTCCTCAGTTTCAAGCTCTTTAGGGAGACCGAGGACGACTACACGAAGATTACGCTCCTCTGGGATGGCGTATGAGTGGAAGCTTATTTGCGGGGCGCACTGGTAATTTGTTACACTTCAGAGTTCCACGGTCGTGTTTATGAACATACGAATACCCTGACCGGCGTTTTGTATCTTTTGGCAAATGATTTTTGGAGTCCAACCAGTTAGATAGGTGTTCCATTTGAATTTAGCAGAAGATTTTTTCGCTGCGGGCTAAGCCGCAGGCTTTGAGGGTTAAATTCGCTCCGCGGGGGCGCTTACTGGCTTTTTAGCCGGAGTGGCGGTAGGGGAAGAGAGGGCTGAGTTAGGCTCAGCTGCCTCTTTAGAGGCTGCTCGTTTGCGCTTTTTGTCCTGAACGAGGGTGAAGCCTTTGTCTTCGGGCTTATGTGGGAGACGTGTGTCGGTCTTCAGTCTGGTC
The DNA here is from genome assembly GCA_963668995.1 of Parnassius mnemosyne. Lineage (NCBI taxonomy): Eukaryota > Metazoa > Arthropoda > Insecta > Lepidoptera > Papilionidae > Parnassius > Parnassius mnemosyne. Next base: position 1,500,051 of record CAVLGL010000093.1, on the reverse strand, counting down.
AGGTCTGATTCAGTATCCGAGAAGACCGAAGACGGGCCACGGGTGTACAACGCAGAAGGCGCGGGGTACGCGGCGTCGTATAGTGTGTCAATGGACACGGGGGTCGTATGTCTTGTGCTTGGCGATATAGGGTCGTCAATTCGCACAATCGGACGATCGACAGGGGGCCAGAAATGCTCAGTAGAGTGGCCGGCTAGAAGTGCAAACTCGTGCGTGGGCTCGGGCATGCGACGCGCATTGCGCTGTACAATAAACACAGCCCAAATATCGGAGCAGACTCGATTAAAATGTCAGTGAGTTCGCCGACCGCAATCGACGCCATTTTGTCGCCTATGCCAACACAAGCTCGTATGTACTCATACTCCTGTGTATCATGCTCCCCCAAAGAAAGGTGTGTGCATAAAACGAACACCTATACACCTAGCGCGTTGGTACGCTTGGGTGTGTACCTAGCTGTAGTCTAATGCAAAAAGCAGCACAAAAATTAAAACGATGGCCGCCTCTGAGGCAGCGGATGTGTTTCACTCTACTTACGGTTATCGATAGCAAGAAGAAGAGTTACGCAGAAGCAATCTTTGCACCATAATAAGCGTCCGATACACTTCATAACAAAACAGTGAGACTGCTGTCTCCCGGGAGACAGCGAGCTTCACGCACCAAAGTGAGAACACCAAGGCAGCAACCAAACACAGAGCACCAAGTAAAAAAGTAAGGTGGTGTATAACGATTATTAATCTTGTGCACGAGCTAAAAGAGTGAAGTGACGGGAGTGAACTTGATGTTTTAGGCTAACAAAATCTATTTTAAGTGTGAGGGTGGAGTATTTGACTTCCATGTCATAATTAACCCATTCATTGTCGCATGAGCCGCATATGGTATATTGCTTTTGTCTTACTATTGTGCCTGGAAACCGCACAGTGAAAGATTTAATGGTTAGCGCTCGCTGTAAGCTTCAATTATAGGATGCCAAGCAAATGGTAGCCAGCCATCTACTTTATTGAAATTTGGATTTTTTTTTTATATCGATAGCCTCGCAATCTGCGTTCTTTTGCGACGAATTGTGGTTAATCTTGTTACCAACAGTAATGACCAGACACGATAAATTTCCAAAATTACAAATACTTTAACGTAGTATATTATATACAAAATAGTTAATAGAGATAAAATTAATTAAAATTCAATTGAAAGTAATATATCGGAACAAGTGATTGGTTGAGTCGGCAAGGGACGCCCTAAGCAGAGGTTTATCGACCAAATTGACGATATATTGAAGATGGGTCAAATTAATAGTCCCTTTACCCTTTAATAGTACCCCGAAGATCATGTATGCGTAGTTATATAGATATACAAGGGACTAGAGTGGAGTGTGTGAATTGTGCCTGATTAAAGTATGTAGTTTGTGCCTACGCTTTTGGATTGTAACCATAACGTTTAACTTACAAAAAAAATTGAGAAGATAAAAACAAAATTAAATAAACTAATAACTTGATAACATTAAAATCTATGATTTTTTTTTCGTACAGCTAAATATCTTATATACATTTAAATAAAATTAAAGTGTCTATATATAATATTGAAATAACTTCTTTTTATCGAACTCATGGGGTTATTTAAATGTCATCAAGATAAAAAATAAACATCTTCGAATTTTTGTCTGTTTGTCTGTCTGTCCGGGCTAATCATCGGTATGGTCTTTTTTAATAAAACATCACGAACCGATAACGAACAACGCCAGAAATAATCTCGGCTGTATTTAATCTTAAAAACTTGAATAATTAAAAATAGTAATAAATGTCTTTTAGTACTTTACAACTAAATAACGCCATATTAATAGACCTTACACAGGCGAAGCCAGGGCGGGTCACTAGTATATAATATTGTGAATATTTTATCTAAGCTTGGAAATATTACAGGCTTGTCTTTGCGAGCTTGCGAATATGGATTTTTGAATGTGAGACAATACCCACTTTTCACTTACGTCAGGGAGTCATCTTTTATTGAATATTACAAAAGCTTATTGTGAGAAGCGCAATATTCCGTCTATTGTATGCATCATCATTAAAAAGTAATAAACTAAAGAAAGATTCGACATCGTCACCAATATTCTACTAGGTAGTAGAACTCCTTTAGTGCCTAAGAGTTCTTCTGCATGAGAACCATTCTCTCACCTATCTCTGCCGCCTAATAGTAGCGCCTGCACTACTGGTCTGAAAGGCATAGAATACGAATGTCCTCAGTGATGTCTTATGTGGGTGTCTTCAAGTGCAATTCCTCTGGTGTTGCGTTTGTTCATGGGCGGCGGTCGACACTTAACATCAGGTGAGCTGTATGCTAGTTTGTCCCCTATTCTATATAAAAACAAAGGCTAAGACAGGGCGGACTATTACGACTTTCAATACAATTCTTTGAGCAGGTTCTCTTGGAAGCGATGTAGTTTGAGCTATTCCTCCCCATGAGGTTATAAAATAAATAGATGATTATCAATGAGAGTTAATAAGCTTTCTTCGCTAGTAACTCGTTAGACGTCGTCGAACGGACGTCGGTTTGTTGGATGGGGTAAGAAGTTTTTTTTTATACAATGTCAGTTATCGCTAGGTAACTACAAACTGAGGCAAATTATAATTTCAAACCCAAATATTCTCTTAAATACAATCGCTACGTATCTATATAAAAAGCATTCCTAATTTCAAATAATGGGACTTCATTTATTTTGCACAAAACTGTATGTGGTGAAAAAACCGCTGGAAACCGAAAGCCGGAATGTGAATGAGTGGAGTTCAAGTTTTTAATATCGCACGTTACTTGCAGTTCCAACACGCAATATTCTCGATAGTGACAAGGTGGTGAACTGTTCCCGACGGTTGTCGCTTTAAAATATTGTATATTTTCACACTGTAACGTAACGTAGCCAGCAGTTGTAAGTTGATCAAATTTTTGAAGCAGACAGTGTATGTATTACAAAACTTATTTTACATAATACTTAATGATTATTTTGATATCAAGTGGTAGAGCCATGCTGCAGTTACATTATAATTGTAGCACGAATTGGTCGGTTTAACCTGGGAAGGACTACGCTTTCAAAGAATACATCATTACAATGTAAGTATAAAATATACAATAAATACATGACGGCACTTGCACCATTGCACCTGCGACGGCGTCGGCGTAGCTAGACAGAATTCTTGTAAATAACACGTGCTCCGCACACCTGCACCATTGCACCTGCGGTGGCGTCCGTTTAGCTTGTATAAAACGGACGGAACTGCCGCCGTTAGGACAGTCTTGGCTCTGACGTGGAACGGTGCGCTTGTCGAATTCCGTTACTAGTTTATCCTCGACCCGTTGGATAATTAATTCGTATAAACGAATTAATTATTATTCTTAACTACAAAATCAGTATCTGTACTATACCCATTATACTTCCTACATCAGAAGTGGGATAAAGTCCCTGTTACTGCCCACCTGCTATAACCTTTGAATGGTGTAAGGGTTATTACGTTAGTGAAATACTATAATGCGCCTCGCGTTTTGTTTTTGTGTTCAATTTCTTAAATCAAGTTTGTTGTCGTATTTACGACATTGACGAATCATTAAAGTGTAGAGTAAAAGTTTAAAGTGAAATGTTTTAAGTCAAAAGTTAAATCTTTTTATTCAATTTATAAAAGAAAGTACCCGCAAGTAATTTCATTATTTCTTAACGTACTCAAATATGATAACAAATGTCGAAAGAAATGTTGGAGATATTCTGAATGAGTTATAGTTTGCATTCAGTGGAAGTTTAACTTGCTCAAGTAATGTTATAATTTGATACACGAGGTGTGATTTACATGGCCTAGTTTTAAAGTTCAAAATGTTTAAACGATGTACCGAAAAAAAAGAACATGATTACTTTAACGTGCTATGACTTAAAAACACTAAGTAGTATTTTTGTGATCTAATGTGATGATAAGTGTTACAGTTTATTCCGAGCATTACGTAGTCTACAAACTTGGAATGGTTTAGTGGAAAGCGTGGAGCTGTAGCGCTCGCTTTTGAGTATGCTGTCGGCTTATGATGCCGCGGACTTATTATTTGTCGCTGCTACTTATCACCATTAGATACATGAGGAAAGTAAATTTATCCTAAACATTGGCTCAGAAACTATTTTGTAAGAATGAGTGTTTACATTTTAATTGGTTGCGAAAAATGCCGGAAAACCGAAGTATAACTGATGAAAGTAAAGTAGAGCCAATTACTTTTGACATTGAAGAGAGTATTTAAGTTTACATGAGGATCGGACCATACCAGAGGTTGTCGTGTAGCCGCAGCTCAGTATTTGGTGCCCTAGAAAGGCGAATGGTGTATCAAGAGTAGTGCTGCATTTCTTGAAATCAAGTTCCGACTGAGTATTTTTAATGTTTTCTTTTATGTGTTACAGTAGCACGTGTGATGTGATTACAAGTGCGTGAGTGTGTGCCTTGCTGGTCGTAACGGACTGCCAGGTCCAGCTGTAACATGGCCTGGTTTCGGCAGATGCGTATGCGCGTATACGCAGGCGCCATCCCGGAGCGCGCGTATGCTGTACATGGCAATGCCTCGGAAGTCGTGTACTCTGCATGCGTGGGAGTCACACTGTGTGCGCGGAAGTCGTATGCTGTGTTCACGGTAATGTTTTCTGAACATGTATTAGGCTCTGTCCTGGCAGGCGCTGCCCTGGTTCACGTTTTTAATGTGGTTTACGTATTTAACGCGGGATCTCGCAAGTTCAAGTAAGAGTATGTGTCAGATACTTAGTATGAAGACCTATGTTTACTTGTGAAAGCGAAGTGCTTATTATAGTCCAAGGTATGAGAACGTATTTCTGTTTTAGGGCCTCGTATGTGTGATAGATGAGAGAACAGGCAACTGTGTATGTTTTCCTTATAATTAAAAATTTGTTTTTCACGCAGATCATGATGACTACAACCCCGACGATGCTTGTAAACCCTCAGGTGCTCCTGCTGCTCTCGTTTTGTTGTAATTTGATAGTTCACGCGAAACATGATTATCATTTCCTATATTTTGAAGTTCAAAACTTTTAAGGGTTGTACTACAATAAAGGATTAACTTTAACACGCTATGAATTAAAAATAATAAGTAACATTTTTGTGTTCTAATGTGTTGATCAGTGTTGCAGTTTGCTCCGAATATTGTGTCGTTGACAAGATTGGGGTTTGATTTCGAGGGATTCGTAGAAGTCTCTACTGCACCATTGCACCTGCGACGGCGTCGGCGTAGCTAGACAGAATTCTTGTAAATAACACGTGCTCCGCACACCTGCACCATTGCACCTGCGGTGGCGTCCGCTTAGCTTGTATAAAACGGACGGAACTGCCGCCGTTAGGACAGTCTTGGCTCTGACGTGGAACGGTGCGCTTGTCGTATTCCGTTACTAGTTTATCCTTGACCCGTTGGATAATTAATTCGTATAAACGAATTAATTATTATTCTTAACTACAAAATCAGTCTCTGTACTATACCCATTATACTTCCTACATACACAAAATAAAAATAAAGCGAGATAGATGGCGAGGGAGAGAAAGTGGGGTAAAGAAATTAGTCGTTATGATTATAAGGATATAATATACACAACTCGAAACACGGCAGCTTTAAGCTGCTATTCTGTGAGAGCGTGGCTCTTCCTTAATCGAGCCGACCCATTCATGGTACATCCTTAACATACAGACCCTTTTTACTGGCAAAGAGGCATTCCATCTTAGTCCTCACGGGTGAAAACGCATCTGAATCTTGAGTCTTTATTGAGGATAGATGTAGATGTCTATTGGTCACCGTAACCACTTACGATGGTACCTGATGAGGTGGACCGTGTGCTCGTTTGTCACTTTATTCTATAAAAAAAAACATAACTGGAGCTAAGCTCTACAATTTTTGATAAGATAACTTTTAAATTTGACGATAAAAATATTAATGTAATTGCGAAAAGGTCTAGATATTGACGTTCATAAGTGCTTAGAACAAACTTAAATTGAAAGGAACAGTGAAAAAATATTTATAAACATTTTGCATAAACTAGCACAATATTTACAATGATTTATTTTTTCTATGACTCGATTTTCTATGCAGCAGCCAGCAGTTTATAGGAGCTCTTGAAACGACTGACAAATGGACGTAGTTTCAAAGACATCTCTCAGCTGCTATCAGAGACATATTTTTCCCTTAGTTGCCTATTTTAAGATGAAAACAAGTGAAATTTTTACCACAAATTTTTTTTCACAAAACTTTTCATCTGATATATTATGCTACGGCCACTTACACCATCTACTAGAGCCATTCTAGTACTATGCATCTCAGTACAAAGCTGCCACTCTAACCTTTAACCTTTCCTTTCTTCTCCATCGGTTGTCAATCCACCGAGCAAATAGAGAGCCTACTACGACTTCAGCTAACAGATCTGTTGGCCTATGTCCGTTACTTTAGTTCTGCTGCGGATATCATCCTTACGAAATCTATCATACGGAGGAACTTCAAACGTAGCCTTCTCCATAACATGTTGAGTAACGTTAAGCTTCCTCATACAGCCAGCAGTAAAGGACAAGGTTTCAGTTTCATAATACTAGACACACGCGTTGGCTATACACTGTTGTTTTAAGTTTTTAAGGAATACGTAGCGAGAAAATGTTGTGTCTTTAAATTCTGCCCAGCCGAGTTGGATGTGTCGATTGGCCTGTTAGACATACTCATGCATATTATTTATTTATTAACTTATTAATAGAACTTCCGGTTCATAATCGTGGTCACTTGGAAGGGAAGGCCAAATTGGCCTCTAAAAAGCTTGGCGTGCTCAGCAGAGCGGGACAGTATTTCATGCCGGCACATCGCTTGCAACTTTACAAAGCGCAAGTTGCACACAAGCACATGGAATACTGTTCTCATCTCTGGGCCGGGGCACCCCAGTGCCAGCTCCTTCCACTTGACCGCATCCAGCGCAGAGCGATTCGAATCGTCGACGATCGAGTTCTTTCCGATCGGCTCGACACACTGGCACTGCGTAGAGATGTTGCATCTCTTTGCGTATTTTATTGCATCTATCATGGAGAGTGCTCTGAGGAATTGTTCGGACTAATTCCAGCCGCTCAATTTCACCATCGCACATCGCGACAAAATTCGCGTTACCATCCATACCATCTGGATGATTGGCGGTCCACCACTGTGCGATTTAGAAGAAGTTTTCTCCTTCGCACAACTTCTTTGTGGAATCAATTACCACCAGCGAATTTTCCGAACCGATACGACTTAGGAACCTTCAAGAAAAGAGCTTACACCTTTCTAAAAGGCCGGCAACGCATCTGCAATTCCCCTGGTGTTGCGGTTGTTCATGTGCGGCGGTAGTCACTTACCATCAGGTGAGCCGCATGCTCGTTTGCCCCCTATTCTATATAAAAAAAAATAATCCACTCAAAAACGAGAGAAGGCATTAGGATATAGTGTAAGCATTAGATCCTCAATAGACTATAGATTTAATTTTAAACTATATTTGTTTGTATTATTCCTCCTGAGGCGTCAAATTCTCTTTGCGGTAAGCAAAGCTACTGTCGCGATCCCACCGCGGGCATCGATTTCGTAATTTATTTTTAATTTTTATTATGTAATATATTATGTGTTGCCAGTTACATAATCTGTTTATTTCCATGGAAGGGCTTGTTTAGGGATAAAGCCAGACAAGAAATAGTTTTATCTGTGATTCGTTGATGAATTTAAATATATTGTTAGTCGAAAATAGTCATTGAATCGCACCTCCGGAGGCCCGGGCTGCCATATTCCCACAAAAGGAGTGATACTCTATTGGATTCCTACAAAAAATACGAAACATATTGCGTAGTTCAGACAATAAATTTTATATAATTAATAGAATCAGGCGTTACTTTGCGGAAATCCATAATATAAAAGCTTTTACAAAAATTTACTTCGCAAATATCCGCGTTATAAAATAAAATGATGTGTCTTACCTAGTATGAAGAAGCACCTCCCGCCCTCCCTCAATTGCGTGCACTATCCCCGTCACCACTAATCCCAGCACCGCTACTGCCAACACCACTACACTAGGCAAGACACACCACTGACGATAAAACGACACGTGTTTCGCCTCTACACGAGGCATCCTCAGGTTATATAGACTCTACTGTGGCTAACCGCTAAGTGAGCGGCAAGCCAAAACAAGTGCCTTTTATACAAATCGATGATGCAACCGCTCTCTACCTAAGGAGCGGGCGACTGTGTCTTGCGATAAAACATGCGACCAATCACCGCTGGACTTACGCAGCCGTTTGTAAATTTAAAAACAAACCGCCGCGCAACGCCCACATTATTAGAGAGCAGGCTTGAAGATATTTAAGAGAGGTGAGTTAGTAACATTTGTTTGTTCATTCAGCAATGCAACGGTATTATTATTACTTTTTAATATCTCTAACTGTTCCAGCACACACAGCCGCAGCCCTTTATTACACGTATGTAAGACTTTAAAGGAGTGGTCGTTGGCTAGGTTGTGTCCAGTGTCCAAAAGATGTTTGGCAAAATGGGATTTATCGGGATTACAATTCCTGTACGCGGCTAAATGCTCTTTATAACGTGTCTCGAAATTGCGACCAGTCTGACCCACGTAAACGGCGTGGCATTCGTCACAAACAAGTTTGTAAACACCTGACTTTTGACGAATATCCAACTTATCTTTACTATTACAGATATTTCTAAGAGAATTGTTTGTTTTGAACGCCACATGAACGCCGTTTTTTCGAAGAGTATTAGCTACTTTTTCAGATATGGGACCTAAGTAGGTCAAACTGCTCACATATCGATGAATACTTTGAGGTTGAACCGCGTACAGAGAGTTGCGAATAACATGCTTTTGTTTCTTTTTAATTAAATTGTTAATGAGATTTTTTGATAAACCGTTAGAGACCGCTATTTGATAAATTATATTAAGTTCTATTAAATAATTTTCTTTACTTAATAGGACAGTGAACAAACGGTTAATGTAACAATAAAAAGCGGCTACTTTATGTTGCCATGGATGACATGATGACGCGGGGATGACCGTGTCGGTGTGAGTTGGCTTTCGATAAATTTGGAAAACATGTGACGATTCTTTTCTTGTTATTGTTAAGTCAAGAAAATTAAGGGAACAATCTTGTTCCAATTCAAGTTTAAATTTAATTTTGTCATGGACTCTATTTATTTTATTGAGGAAAACATCCAGTTGTCTCCTTGTGCCAGTCCAGCAAATAATTATGTCGTCTACATATCGATAGTAATATTAGATATTTTGATTGACAACTATATGTTGTTTTTCGAAATTATCCATGAAAATGTCCGCCATAAGGGGACTTAGAGGGGACCCCATAGCTAACCCTTCTTTTTGTAGATAGAAACGGTTATTAAACCGGAAATAGTTTTGTTTCATACAGAGAGAGGTTAAGTTAAGAAGATCATTTATTTCCCCGGGATGTAGACGACGTTTTTCAAAGAGATCTGCGAGTATACGCAAACAGTCAGGGGATGGGATATTTGTGAAAAGACTATCAACGTCTAAAGATAACAATATGGATTTAGGAGGAATACGAATATCTTTAATTTTGTAAATGAGATCTAAGCAATTTTTTAGGCTGTAAGTGGGGTTGAATCCAGATTTCTCTCGAAGGAGGAAGTTTAATTTTTTAGCAAGGAAATAAGCTGGTGCACCAATATATGAGACAACTGGACAAATAGGAACATGTTCTTTATGTATTTTTGGTAACCCATATAAAATGGGTGCTTGAGGATTCATTGGAACAAGATTGCTCCGAGACAAGTTGTGATCGGAAAGAACATATGATGACTGTTGTATACATAACTTAATATCCGAAGTAAACTTTTTGGTTGGGTCAGACTCCAATAGCTCAAAGTCAACACCTTGGATAACATCGTTAAATTTCTGGCCGTACCCACTACTCTCCATAATAACAACAGTATTGCCTTTATCGGCTTTAGTAACAATAAGGTCGTTTTCCCTTATTCTCTGCTTTAGGGACTTAAAAACAGGGAACTCAGGATTGTAATGGGAAGACGCGGGCACAGCCCGAATTTCATTAGCTACAAAACTTTTAACGATAGTCATAGTCTCTAACGATTTTTGGGAGACCGAAGGTGTTAAATTATACTTTAGGCCTTTATGTAAAAGGGACAACTCATCTGTTGGAAACTGGACATTGAAAAGATTTTTAACTCGGGGATAAAATTGGTGATATTCTGTATGTATGTCGTTATTACGATTACGGGATGAAGAGAATACAAGTCGTTGTAATTTACGAGACTGAATTTGATATTTCTCATAAACAGCCATTGAAACAAGTTCTCTGGCTTTGCCATCCAAAATATCAAATTCAGTATTATGTAATTTATATGAAAGTTCAGAGTGTAATACCTTAAGGTGGATTTTTGAATTATCTCTATTGGAAAACCAACGACGACTCTCCTCATTAAACCAAATGTTCTGAGCTTTAGAAATAGCAATACTGGCCGCTCGACTATTTGTGCTGGAACGTATTTGAATATAATTGGGAATAACATGAAGTTGTTTGCACTGCTGATTGAACCAAACATTTTGGGCAGTAATACGATGGAGTTTTGTTAATTTGACATAGAGTCTTGCCTGGTCGGCCGTGCTAGCCTTTTTAATATAATTAATAGAATAAGGCGTTACTTTGCGGAAATCCATTATATAAAAGGTTTTACAAAAATTTACTTCGCAAATAGTCGAGCGGCCAGTATTGCTATTTCTAAAGCTCAGAACATTTGGTTTAATGAGGAGAGTCGTCGTTGGTTTTCCAATAGAGATAATTCAAAAATCCACCTATGTTTAATAACCGTTTCTATCTACAAAAATAAGGGTTAGCTATGGGGTCCCCTCTAAGTCCCCTTATGGCGGACATTTTCATGGATAATTTCGAAAAACAACATATAGTTGTCAATCAAAATATCTTATATTACTATCGATATGTAGACGACATAATTATTTGCTGGACTGGCACAAGGAGACAACTGGATATTTTCCTCAATAAAATAAATAGAGTCCATGACAAAATTAAATTTAAACTTGAATTGGAACAAGATTGTTCCCTTAATTTTCTTGACTTAACAATAACAAGAAAAGAATCGTCACATGTTTTCCAAATTTATCAAAAGCCAACTCACACCGACACGGTCATCCCCGCGTCATCATGTCATCCATGGCAACATAAAGTAGCCGCTTTTTATTGTTATATTAACCGTTTGTTCACTGTCCCATTAAGTAAAGAAAATTATTTAAAAGAACTTAATATAATTTATCAAATAGCGGTCTCTAACGGTTTATCAAAAAATCTCATTAACAATTTAATTAAAAAGAAACAAAAGCATGTTATTCGCAACTCTCTGTACGCGGTTCAACCTCAAAGTATTCATCGATATGTGAGCAGTTTGACCTACTTAGGTCCCATATCTGAAAAAGTAACTAATACTCTTCGAAAAAACTGCGTTCATGTGGCGTTCAAAACAAACAATTCTCTTAGAAATATCTGTAATAGTAAAGATAAGTTGGATATTCGTCAAAAGTCAGGTGTTTACAAACTTGTTTGTGACGAATGCCACGCCGTTTACGTGGGTCAGACTGGTCGCAATTTCGAGACACGTTATAAAGAGCATTTAGCCGCGTCCAGGAATTGTAATCCCGATAAATCCCATTTTGCCAAACATCTTTTGGACACTGGACACAACCTAGCCAACGACCACTCCTTTAAAGTCTTACATACGTGTAATAAAGGGCTGCGGCTGTGTGTGCTGGAACAGTTAGAGATATTAAAAAGTAATATTAATACCGTTGCATTGCTGAATGAACAAACAAATATTACTAACTCACCTCTCTTAAATATCTTCAAGCCTGCTCTCTAATAATGTGGGCGTTGCGCGGCGGTTTGTTTTTAAATTTACAAACGGCTGCGTAAGTCCAGCGGTGATTGGTCGCATGTTTTATCGCATGACGCAGTCGCTCGCTCCTTAGGTAGAGAGCGGTTGCATCATCGATTTGTATAAAAGGCACTTGTTTTGGCTCGCCGCTCACTTAGCGATTAGCCACCGTAGAGTCTATATAACCTGAGGATGCCTCGTGTAGAGGCGAAACACGTGTCGTTTTATCGTCAGTGGTGTGTCTTGCCTAGTGTAGTGGTGTTGGCAGTAGCGGTGCTGGGATTAGTGGTGACGGGGATAGTGCACGCAATTGAGGGAGGGCGGGAGGTGCTTCTTCATACTAGGTAAGACACATCATTTTATTTTATAACGCGGATATTTGCGAAGTAAATTTTTGTAAAAGCTTTTAAATAAATTTTATTATGTACCTAATTATAAGTATCTTCTACAGTAAAAAGACTCCTGCAGCCTACTTCACACAAAGAAGGCTGTAGGGGCATTTTCGCTTCTGAGGAATACGATGTAAACTTCAGAGCGCTACACACAGTAAGTGCAAAAAAAAAAAAACAAGCGGAACAAGTACAAGTGGAACAAAAGTTTATTGTATTCTAGAAATCCGAACTGTACCAGATGATTAAAATTTATGAGTAAAAAGTAATTAATCAAGTTATTGATGTTTACTAACAATGCGGGGAGTGTAGTACACCGTCCAAGTAGCAATTTTAATTAAACCGCTTCAAGGAAGCTGAGGATCCCACTCAGCAGATTCTGAATGGATCGTACGTGACCGGTCAAAGATGTCAATAACAGGAAGTTAATTAAGTGTTCAGATTGGCAGTACACTCCACCGCATAAAAGTTGTTATCTATATTGGCTCACTTTACAAAGATAAGACAAAAGGGATATGTTCATAACTTCACTTTTAGTGACCTCATATTTGCCTCAGAATGAACTTTTTCAATTTATTTTTATACTACTAAGGGTTACAAACATACTCACAGCACATCTGTTTCGATACCTGATAACACCCACACCTGATATTTATGGTAGACACCGTCGAACTCAAAAGTGCACGCACTTCCACTACATTTTTGATATTTGTAATTATTATCACATTTACCATATTAGGTTACATAAAAAATAAATCTGCGCACTACTTAGATATAATGTTTTAGTAGGTTGTAGCATTTTTCTATTTTAGCATAATAAAGTTTATTACGTCTATACTCGTACATATAAATAAAATTGAAATATCGGTCTGTGATATTGAAATAAGAGGCTCCTATCAAGCGCGAGGGGTTATGTGTATGATATTAAGACATAATTATCCATTTGAAACTTCTGAATAGTTGAAACGATTGTCATAAAACTTTAGATACAGATAGAAAGCATTGACAGAAGAGATTTATCTTTTATTAGTTCCGTAAAATGTAAAGATTTACCACCCAATAGATTGCCTCATAGTAAGATATTTGCCAATAGTTGCCACGGCAACTCTAATAAAGATTTAAGATCTCGTATTTAGCCTAAAAAGGATACAATTTAAATATTTTTTTATAGGATAGGGTGACAAACGAGCACACAGTCCACCTGACACTACAGCGTGTTTGCAGCATCCGCTGCAAACACGCTGTAGTGACTTAAAAGCGAATGTAAACGCTATGGCGCTTTTTAAGCTAACGAATATTTAGAAGAAATTTATTGCAACATTTGAAAGGTAATACTTTTTTATTGCATCAGCAGTCATCGTTTCTATTTATTATTCATTACAACCTATCAAAAGCCAACTTCTGCACAATACGCCGAGGCGTAATTTAGAGAGACGAGAAAAAAATTAATTAAATTTAGCGAGCCGTAGAGTGCTTTATAAGAAAGATATTTGATATTGCCGTCTGGGTAGGCAACCGCAGATTTTTATTGGCGGAGATGCTGCTGCCCATTTCCCGTTTAATTTCCCTCTGTCGTCTTTTGCGACACCCACGTGATAACGTAGGTTAGTATTTTCTCTTACGCCACTTAATATTAACATATAGGAAATGTATCCAATTTCTTACATTTTAATATAAATCATCTTTATTCAGAAAATTTACACCCATATCCAGTAGAATAATTATGACAGAGGGAAATTAAACCTGTAACTTTAAGTACCTCGGCCATGTGGTTACCGAAGATTTAAAAGATGATAAGGATATTGAAAGAGAAAGGAGGGCGCTGGCTGTCCACTGCAATATGCTCGCCCGCCGGTTCTCACGTTGTACAGTCGAGGTAAAACTTATTTTATTTAAGGCCTATTGCCAATCCCTCTATACGTGCGCCTTATGGGTCAGATTTACGCAGCGGGCATACAACACCCTACGTATACATTATAATAACGCTTTTAGATTGTTGCTGGGGCTCCCACGTTACTGTAGTGCATCAGGTATATTTGTTGACGCCCACATAGACAATTTTTCAACACTGATTCACAAAAAATCTGCGTCACTGATGCACAGGGTTCGTGGGAGCACCAACAGCATTCTTTGTACTTTTTTGAGGCACTGGATGCATGTTCATGTCCATGTATCCGTTGCCTCGGACAGGCAACCCAGATATATGAAGTAACATAACATAACATAAACACTCACGCCTGTCACCCAGAGGGGTCGGCAGAGATTATGGACTTCCATTTGGCACGATCCTGACACATCTCTCTCGCTTCCTCCACATCCATATACCCACGCATACACGCTCGTCGGTTAAAGGTACTCTTGATATGGCCCATTTTTAATATATCGCCTATTTGGTCGATAAACTTTCGCCTAGGGCGACCCTTCCCGACTATGCCGTTCACCTCTGCAACATAAATTTGCTTTGTCACTCTTTCCTCATTCATTCTTTCTACATGGCCAAACCACCGAAGCATTCCTTTCTTAATCCTGGTCACAACATCATCTTGCAAACCACACTCTTCTCTTATTAAACAATTTATCACTCTGTCATTCAGCTTCATCCCTAACATACTCCTTAATGACCGCATTTCTACAGCATTTATTCTACTCTCATGCTTCTTCTTTTTATTTAATTTCACTATCTACTTTTAAAAAATTATCGTCTGCAATAAATGATTAATTATTATTATTATATCATTAATATATTTGGGGGTCATTGTAGAAGCGTGCTCGTCGCGACCCCTGCCAGCCCTTTTCAGGGCTGCAATTCTACTCAGCTGCGCACCCATGCCAACGAGGGTTAGGGCGTCCCCCAAGGCGACGCACACCAGCTCGTCCCCGTTGGTGTGGAATGCAGCGCGCAAAGCGGCGATGGGGACCGCCACCCGTCACGCACAGCCCGACATGGCGGAAGGTGGAGGACAGAGTGCAGAGTTGGCACGTGGAATGTTAGAGGAGGCATGAGAGATAAGACGAATGAGTTGATCGAAATAATGAAAGAAAGAGAATTAGATGTCGTATGTATGTCGGAGACCAAACGGAAGGGCAGTGGTACTGAAGAGCTCCCTGGCGGGGCGTTAGCTCTATGGTCTGGAGTCCCGGAGAGCGAGAACGCCTGCCAGGGAGTGGGGGTGCTGCTGTCTTCTCGGTTGGTCGGTGTTATGACTGAATATAAAGTTGTGAACTCAAGACTTCTCTGGGTTCGCTTTAAATTGGGACTGACGAAGTTATTCCTTTCGGCTGTTTATGCGCCAGTAGCTTCGTCGTCCAGGGCTGAGCTGGAGGAGTTTTGGGAGAATATAAGAGAAGTTCTAGATTTGGCTAGGGGAAACGAAAGAATTGTTGTATGTGGTGATTTGAATGGATGGGTTGGTACCGCTCGACCAGGGTACGAGTCGGTACTTGGAAAGTTTGGCGATAAAAGGGTTAATGATGCTGGCAAGCTTATACTGGCGGTGTGCAAGGAAAAGGGTCTTCTTGTGACAAACACTATGTTTAATCACAAGAAAATCCATATGTATACTAGAGAACGAAAGAATGAGAGAAGTATGATCGATTTGTTCCTGGTGGATGACCGACTGCGAACGGACCTGGGAACGGATCACTGTCTAGTGATTACTAGATTTAGGAGTCTGTTCGCGGGTTGGCGCTACCGGACGGCAGTAACAGAACCACAGTCGGTCTGTCGCATCCGAAGCTGGAAGCTTCAGGAAGCGGATACTAGGGACAAATATCATGTGAGGGTAGCCGAAAAGCTTGACACCATCGATGGCAGAAAAGAATGTCTAGAAAGAACATGGCAGAACCTTAGGGATGGAATGGTAAGTGCAGCGGAAGAAGTGTGTGGAACAATAAAAAGAGGCAGTAGTAAAAGAAGAGATGCATGGTGGAATGATGAAGTGAAAGAAGCTGTAAAGAAGAAGAAGAAAGCATGGTTAGACTACTTGGCCTCTAGTAATGATAAGGATATGAGAAAGAAGATGAAAGAAAGATATAGGCTGCAGAAAGTTCACACGAAAGCACTGATTGAGGAAGTGCGTGAAAGGGTTAGAATGGAAGCGGACGAAAGGTTGTCGCACAACTTTAAGGAGAACTCCAAACTCCTCTGCAAAGAGCTTGGAAGGACCCGAAGTGGTGCGACGGCCTTAAGAATGAACAAAGTACTTTAGAGAACTAATGACGTCCTCTCAAAAAAAATCGGACGTCATGCAGCGATGGAGCGAATTTTAAAGAGAAATGTATGCGTGTGATGATCTTAGTGAGGGATCCGGGGATGACGCCGTGACTGGTACGCCAGACCCGGACCTCGATGACACTGAGGTCATCATTTTCTTTATAGGATAAGGGTGGCAAACGAGCACACAGTCCACCTGATAGTAAGTGGTTGCTGCGGCCCATAGACATCTACATCTATCCTCTATGACAAATCAAAATGTAAATGCGCTGTCACCCGTGAGGACTAAGATGGAATGCCTTATTTCCAGTAAAAAAGGGCCTCCGTCCACCTGCATTCACCAAGCGAAACGCAGAGTTAAACCTCTACTTCACGCTTCACGCCGGCCCATTCGTGCGACAGCAAAAGCTGCCGCGTGGCTCTACCACTGTTAAAACTTTACTATATAATATAGTATAACGCCACTAATATAGTATATTCTTATAATATTCATATACCATAATTAAAAAAATATTTCTTTAAAATATACAATATCAATGTGATAAATTCAATTATTATCATCATAGTTACTTAACGTCCTCGGCTGAACATAAGAAATAAAAATCAAGGTCCCAAGTCACATGCATCGACTTCCTTTATTTTTACCAGATCGCTACTTTATTTATCCGCCACGTCTAGGAATGTAAGCAAAACCGTTGGTCGTACGCCTGACCTCCCAGTTGTATCAAAGTGCTGTCCCATCTGACCATGACTAATAAATAAATAAATAAATAAATAAATAAATAAATGACAGTGAGGGAGTAGAGAGTGCACATGTGTTTGCAGACTAATGCCTAAAAGTATTTAATGACACGAAAAGATATTAAGATTTATAATATCTATGTTATAATAGGATAAGTTATAATCCGTGATTGTAATTTTTTAATAAAATTTCAAAATATGTTTAAAGCAAGATTAGATATTTTAACGATAAAAGTATAAAATAAATGTAAGTAAATATAAACATTATTATGTAGGTGCTTTACTGCACTATAATGTGGATGTTCGTGCGGCCTTAGAAAAAGTTCAATGAAAGAATCTAAATAAATGCAAAAACTAAAAACCACACACTAGTGCACTATAATACTGTCCTGTCCAGATGTGTTGTGACTAGCCGTCGTAACCGGAATTCGGTCTGAAGGAAATGTTTATTAAATGTAAGATATGTCACATATGATATTAAAAATATATATTGGTCGTGTTTTTTTATAGAATAAGGGTGACAAACAAGCACACAGTCCACCTGATGGTAACTGGTTGCTGTGGCCCATAGACATCTACATCTATCTTCTATCTATCAGGAAATTGTAGCGTAGAGTAGAAAAGATATGATGAAATGGAATGGTATGGAATAAAATAGAACAGAATAGGATTGAATGGAAGAGAACAGGAGAGAATAGAATATTTTTTCAATATAGATATAAGCCATATTTACTATATTTTTGAAATTTAACCAATGCACGGCTAATCCTGTTAGTGCAACGACGAAAATTGCAAAAAAAACTTTCAAGAGGGCCTCTAACATAAAATTAGAGAAGTATGCATGGCGCGTGCGTACGTGCGTGAGTACGTGTGTATGTGCGTATGTAAATGTGTAACAGTCTACCTATTTAAATTATAAGCTCACGCAACCTTTTGCTGTACTACGATAGATTCTGTTCTAATTTCAAAATAAATCAACTCTATCAACGATGAAAAACGAAAGATCTATTTCCCACGTCTGTAACACAAACATAAAATTAAATCAACACCTGCCTTTTAGTTCTAAGTCAATCATTTGCAATAAAAAAATTAAATTGAGTAAAGTTTTATTTTGGCTTTTATTTTTTGGAAAAAATCAAAGCTGTTTAAAGCTAACAACAATAAAGCATTACGTTGTCTACTTAGTAGTCTGTGACCCAGAGGGGTAGGCAAAGACTATGGACTTCCATTTGGCACGATCCTGACACACCTCCCTCGCCTCCTCCATATATATGTACCTACGCATACACGCTCGTTGGTTAAGGGTACTCTTAATTTGGCCCATTTTCAATATATCGCCAATTTAGTTGATAAACTTTTGCTTAGGGTATACTTTCCCGACTCTGCCATGCACCTTTTCAAAATTAGTCATTGGTTTATTATTTAGCGTTATATTTTCATCGCATTTGAATCTTTTTCGTTATCATTTGAATCATGTTTTACGTGGTAGAGCCATGCTGCGGCTATATTAGTAGTATAGTTGTAGCACGAATGGGTCGGCTCGACCGGAGAAGGACCACGCTCTCACAGAATACCAGCGTCAAATAGCAGCTTGCTGCTGTGTTTCGTATGGTGAGTGTAGAGAACCGGAGACCCTTTTTACTGGAAAAGAGGCATTCTATCTTAGTCCTCACGGGTGACAACGCATCTGCATTTTGATTCGCAAACGAAGATAAATGTAGATGTCTATGGGCCATAGCAACCACTTACCGTCAGGTGGACTGTGTCCTCATTTGTCACCCTATCCTATAAAAAGACCATGGATACGCTAAAATTCGAGTGATAATGGAATATGAGTTGCGTAGTGGCAGTAACGTGGCACATGCGGCACGCAAGATCAACGACGTTTACGGAGCGAATACTACAAACAAACGCACCACCTGTTATTGTTTTGCCTGCTTCCGATCTGTAAATTTCACTCTGAAAATTGAACCCCGTGGTCATCCGAAAACTTTGATTGACAATGACGAATTAAAAACGATTGTGGAAGCTGATGATGAATTAGCAGCAGCTTTCGACGTTAGAATCAAAACAATATTGGTCTACTAGCGTCAAATTGGCAAGGTAAAAAAGCTTGACAAATGAGTGCCCCACGAACTCAATGATCGCCAGCGTTAAGTACGTTTCGAGACCTACCTTACATTGTTCAACAGGCACACAAAAGAAGTAATTTTGAACTGAATTGTTACCTGCGACGAAAAATTTATTATGTTTAACAATTTCAAATGCTCAGCAAGTTGGTTGGATTCTGGTTCAGCATCTAAACCATGTACTAAACGAAAATCCCCAGAAAAATGATGGTCGCTGTTTGGCAGTCTAGCGGCGGTGTGATTAATCACAGCTTTTTACCAAACGGGATGAGCATTACTGCAAATATGTACAATGAAGAACTAAACACAAAGATGGAGAAGGTCGCACGTCTCCAAATAGCTTTGGTCAATCACTCGTCCTCGCTGCTCCTGCACGACAACGCGCGACCTTATACTGTACAACGGACAGTCTCCTAGTTACAAGAGCTGAGGTTGCAAGCTCTCCATAATCCGCCGTACTCACCTGACCTTACGCCGACAAACTACTATTCCAGAATTTGAAAAACTTTTTAAGGGAATAAAAATCAATATCCAAGGGGCAGTACAAAATGCCTTTGAAGAATTTGTTGCCTCCCGTCCAGCTGATTTCTTCAAGAAGGGGATCAATAAACTGCCACTGCGTTGGCAAAGATGCACGATTACAGGGGTGATTACTTTGTTTTATATAAATAAAGCATATGGGAAAAAATTACGTTAACTTTTTCGCAAAAAAAGGTAATTTCATAGGTAAAGATCCAATTATACACTAGAGTACTTCAAGAAATTTTACAGTGTGATTTAGCTTTAAGTTCCTCTTGTATCGCGACGCCGGCACCATCATCTTCTGTTTCTCTCTGTCCCTTCTTATAACACCCATGGTACTATATGGGGTAGTGGATATTCTTACGCCGCCAATACACGATCAATACCACTGGATCTGGGGCGAAGTCATCCATCATTGTGCTCGTCCACAAGCACGCATGATGCTCTGTAAAACCGTAGCATTCTCTAAAGGGGATAAGTCGTTGTATTGTGTCACTTTTTCCATAGAATATACGAGTAAGTAAGTCATCTCTTTAGAACAAAGTGACCTTGATGCGAGCTGATCTTTATATCAATATTATCGATCCGCCCCCACTTCGCACTGGTAGTTTCTATTTCTCGACAACAGCGCCACCTACCGCGTCCGATTGTGAATCTAAAACATCCAGGGACGCACTTAACACACACTAAAATTTCATCAAAATCGATCCAGTCGTTTAGGAGGATTTCAGTGACAAACACACGTGCAGAAGAATTACATATTTAGAATATATCAATGGTTCATATTATTACCCGCTGCTTTATATTGGTTAATGTACAAGCAGTCTAATACTGAGGCGTACATATTTATATCCCTTACGTTTGTATTCTTGTATTTAAATGTGTGTTATAAACAAATAAACAGTTTTTTCTTTCTTTATTTCTTTCATATAATTAATTTATATAATAACATTTGTTATAAAATCAAGAAGCACTCGTCTTATAACTCTAGCCGTTTACTCTGTCACCATTGTTCACCTAGAATTATTTTAAAGATACTTTTATTCCTGTTATTTTCTCTACTGTAGACATAAAGCCTATATAACCGGTATTCAACGAGAAGGAGAGTGGTTTCACTTATATTAACAACGCTTTTAGATTCTTTTTAAAGTATTTCTGTATTAAAATAAGGCATTACGAGATATTACTGCCTTATACAAAAGCTTTGTAGAAAAATCATTTTATTTGTTTCATACTGTTCTCTTTCTAGACATAATGTTGAATTTAAACACAAGTAAAACGCTTTTATATTTTTGATGTGAAACATCTATAGCTGCGGATCAGACCGACTGTTGGCGTGGTGCGTCGCCACGGCATGCGTCGCCACGCTATATGATAGTATGTATGTATGTATGTATGTAGTATGTATGTACGAAACACAGCAGCGTTAAGCTGCTATTTTACGCTGGTTTTCTGTGAGAGCGTGGTCCTTCGCCGGTCGAGCCGACCCATTCGTGCTACAACTATACCACTAATATAGCTGCAGCATGGCTCTACCACGTATAAGCTTTTCTTATCATGCTGGAATTTATTTTTAAACATTTATTATTAATACGAATTTTTAATGTTTGTGTTGAAGGAATATAAATGTTTATTAAGTAAACAGTAATCGATTTATTGAAAAAATTTTTTTTTTTTATTTTTCATCGTGCCATATTTATTTCCCGTTGCAAACTATCCTTTAATGCCTATTACCTGTACAAAATAATTTCGATGTTTTATATCTGAGAGACGTCCCGCGACGGCTCAGATTTTTTTTTGAGTGAAGTTCCTTATCGGATCGTACGTATTTGGCGGATGGGGGCTAGGCGAGAAAAAATTGTATGATTTTTCCGTCACGACTTCTGATGTAGTGTAGACGGCCTTGGTGGCTATAAGGAAGCGACATGGAATAATATCCATCACCCTCACACTTTTTATTATCTTTTCAAGACAGAAATATTATTTTATTTTAAATAGCGCTTTATTTTAATAAGCGCTAGTAATTCATTTATTTGTATTTGTTAATAACTAATATAATACGTTTATCAATGTTGCGCATACTTTAAGCGCAATAAAATAATTACGTTTGACATGATTATATCAAATTTTTTTAAAGTACATAGTTTAAATACACACAAATTTTCACTAATTAACTTATTACTATACTTCCAATTTTCCGATAATTTTATGTCGAACTTCAGTTAAAAAAAAGTCCACTTTGAAGTCATTCTATCAAATCTGGGGGTAAGATCTCATCATAACTAACAAAATGTTCCCAAAATCGGCACACCTATTACTACTCATCGAGGAGTTCCAGTAGCAGTCATCGGAAGTATACCGTTACATCACGCTTTCAGGTCCGTAGTTAAGGTCTCATCATAACTGACAAAACGATGCCAAACTCGGTACACTTAGATCTACCATTCGAGGAGTTCCAGTAGCATTCATTGAAGTACACTTTCAGGTCACTCTATCAAGTCCGGAGCTAGAGGCAGATTAAATGTCGACTGCGTCCTAGGTTACACTATCGACTCATCGGCGCCCCTCTTGGGGCCATATTATATCTGTTATAAATTAAATATACACATTTTACAAGTAAACTATATTATAATTATATTTTTATAGTTCAATAATAGCAAAATTATTAGGATACGAGTACCATTAACAGGGGGCATAAATGAAAAATGTGATGAGAGAGTAAGAGCGATTTAGGAGTAATCAAATGCGACCATTTATTTTTCATTTAAAAACTTCCGCGCGTGCCTTTTTAAACTTGCGCCCCTAGGTACGTGCTTAGTTTGCCTTAAGGATAATCCGCAACTGTCCAGAGGTAAGGACTCATTATAACTAACAAAACTCAGCATACCTATTACTATTACTACTCTTTGAGGAGTTCTAGTAGCATTCACCGAAGTACACCATCAACTTGGGGTAATTTCTCATCATAACTAACATAACGAGCATAATCTCGGCACACCTAGTTCTACTCGTCGAGGAGTTCTAGTAGCAGATATTGAATTAAACCTTCATGTCTCTAAAAAGTCCAAGACGTGTAAGTATATTTATAAATAAATCCTGTGTACTTTTAGCGAAGCAAAATATTGTAGTAAAAATCTGTGATTATAAGAATAATAATAATATCTTATCATGGTCAAGTATGTATCAAATGGGAATGCCCACCGTTCATAGACACTTCGGCCATGGGTGCCCACATATACAAGCATATGGAAATGATAATATGCAATTAAAAGAATGTTTATGCTGCCATTCGGACTTGATAAATCTAAACCTTATGCCTCTAAAACTGTTATTTTTAATGTAAAATTTAGAAAAAAATAAGTTCATCATTAACTGATCTCTCTTACAATATGCTTTTTATATAATATGTAAGTTCAAAATGATTATTAGATATGATTTCATTTTGATTTTTGGGCGCTAGTAAAACAAACCCACGCGCTTTGCACTTAAGGGTGTAAAAATTGGATCACATTAATATATCCTACCTTTGCAAAACCAGAGCAAGTCGGTAATAAAATCAATCTATAAAATGTTATCTTATTTACTTTTAATTCATATGTTTATTAACTGGGATCACACATCACATAAGCTCACTTAAGTTTTCGTATAATGATGAACGATCCGGCAATTACCTGTTAAGTGGTGAAGCCTCAAATCCCTGCTACGGTCAGCTAAAAGCCGCCATAATTTGTTGAGCTCTCAACCCGCCCGAGGTCGAACTGTAATCATTCCCAAGTGGGAAACGCTGTTCCGTTAAAGGGTTCATAATAATTTGGTCATATAAACTCGTCGTTTATAACTCTTCGTTATTAATGCCTAGCATTTTTCTTAATGAATCGTTTTAGCTTTGATTGATCGAATACTCTTTGAAAGGCCCCATAAAATATTTAAGATATTTTATTAAAAACATTGTCAATTAGCCTTTTTAATAGAAACGAGGCATTTCATGTTAGTACTCAGGGGTAACAATGCATCCATACTTTAATTCTCAATTGAAGATAAATGCAAATGTCTATGGGCTACACTTACCAACAGGTAGACAGTGTACTCATTTGTCACTATTATTCTATAAAAACAAAGAAAGATAGACGAAACTACAGGTAGAACTACGTACTATTTCTTTATCAACTCATAAAATTCAACTGCTGGAAGCATACTTATTCTAAATATTCAAGGATCATTAGGATTTCCTTATTTTCTTCAGTATATAAATGCGATATTTTATACTCAGAGCAACAATTATTGGATACGCTTCGTCTTTATCTAATCGCGTCATAAAATTGTTTAGCCTTTGCCTGCTAGAACTAATTATATTCAAGCTTAGTCCGAGATAACTTGGTAGTATAGTCTACACCTTGCTCGATGAACGCAACCTTTTAGAATAGATCTAAAACAAAATGTTGCAACACGAACGCAAACTAACGCTTCTCGAATACATTTGTTTAACCGCGTTTGAGGAACGATAATCAATTTGCATTTACGCATTACATCTCAAAAGTTTTAGTTGGTTAAAAATGCCTAAAAAACGAAGGGCGTCAAAAGAAGAATGTCTAAAAAGGAAGTTGAACAAATATAAGAAGAAATATAAACGTTGTAAAAGACGTAAAGACGTACATTCAAAAGAGAATAGAAACGAAAATGATGTTAGCGATATGAGTAAGTCTGTTTTTATCATGACTCATCATTATCATCATCTTCATTACAGCCTTTCATAAGTCCACTGCTGAACATAGGCCTCCCTCAAGGAATGCCACAAAGCACGGTCCTGAGCCACCTGCATCCATCAACTTCCTGCATTTCTTACCAGGTCGTCACTCCATCTCGTGGGGGATCGCCCTACACTTCGCCTACCGGTACGAGGCTGCCACTCGAGAACCTTTCTTCCCCATCGGTTGTCGGTTCTTCGAGCTATATGACCGGCCCACTGCCACTTCAGCTTACTAATCCGTTGGGCTATGTCGGTTACTCTGGTTCTACTGCGGATATACTTATTCCTAAGTTTATCATGCAGAGAAACTCCAAGCATAGCCCTCTCCATAGCTCGCTGAGCGACCTTGAGCTTCCTCATACGGCCAGCAGTGAAGGACCACGTCTCAGTTCCGTAAGTCATCACTGGCAACACGCACTGGTTGTACAATTTCGTTTTAAGGTTTTGAGGTATGTCTGACGAGAAGATGTGTCGTAGCTTCCCGAACGCTGCCCAGCCCAGTTGAATCCGTCGATTGACCTCTCGGTCGAAGTTGGACTTACCTAGTCGGACTATTTGTCCCAGGTAAACATACTCGTCAACAATTTCGAGCTTAGTGTTCCCAACAACTACCGGCATAGGTGTGACATGGACATTAAACATGATCTTTGTTTTGTCCATGTTCATCTTAAGACCTATCCGTTGGGAAGCACTGTTGAGGTCATTGAGCATAGTGCTTAGGTCCTCCAGCGATTCTGCCATAAGGACTATATCGTCGGAAAATCGAAGGTGAGTGATGTACTCGCTATTGATGTTAATACCGTATCCTTTCCAGTCCAGAAGTTTGAAAACGTCTTCCAATGCAGCGGTGAAGAGTTTCGGGGATAAAACATCACCCTGTATTACACCTCTCTGCAATTGGATAGGTTTCGTACTCTGGTTCTGTACTCGGATAACCATCGTAGCTCTACTGTACAAACACTTCAGCACTTCGATATACCGACAGTCAACTTGGCACCGCTGAAGGGACTTTTGCCAAATTTCGACGGAATCAAAGGCTTTCTCATAGTCCACATACGCCAGACATAGTGGCAAATTGTACTCTTCGGACTTCTGTACAATTTGCCGAAGGGTATGTATGTGGTCTATGGTGCTAAAGCCCTTTCGGAAACCATCACTGAATCACATCACGGAAGACATCACTGAACAGTTGTCGTCTGGTCGTCATAATGTCAATCTCATTTTTTGTCGAACCGTCGGGGCTCGACCAGGTCCACTTCCTGTGGGGCTGCTTCTGGAAGAAAGAGTTCATCATAAAGAGTCCCTCTTTCTCCATGAAGTCGGCCAGCTGCTGGCCCCTTGGGTTCCGTTGCCCTATTCCAAATTTCCCTACTTTCAGCTCACCGTTCTCTCTTGTGCCTAGTTTTGCATTGAAGTCTCCCATTAACACCGTATATTGGGTTTTGGAGGAATGCATGGCTCTAGAGATATCCTCATACATTTCCTCCACCTCCTCATCGGGGTGTGCCGAGGTTGGTGCGTAAACCTGTATGACCTTCAGCGAATACCGTTTGGTGATTCTGAGTATAAGGTACGCAACCCTCGTCGACACACTCCCGATCTTTACAACGTTGTTAACGAGAGACTTGTGGACGATAAATCCGACACCTCCTTGGGACAGATGGTCGCCCTCCCGGTGATAGAGCAAGTTGCCGGATTCGAGGATTACCGTGTCCTCCCCCTCTCTTCGGACTTCGGATAATCCTATAATATGCCAGCGCAACTTGTCTATCTCTTCTTCCAGCTCCACGATCTTCTCGTCAGTCCTCAGGGTGCGTGCGTTGTACGTTGCCAGGTCGAGTCGTCTAAGGTGGCAACCGAACCTCCACCAGAGATTCTTAGCACCCCCTGCCCCGCCGTTACCATGGTCGCTACCGTAGCCAGGAATAGCGGGGCCGCCGGGGACTGGGGGCC
Source organism: Parnassius mnemosyne (assembly GCA_963668995.1). Taxonomy (NCBI): domain Eukaryota; kingdom Metazoa; phylum Arthropoda; class Insecta; order Lepidoptera; family Papilionidae; genus Parnassius; species Parnassius mnemosyne. The sequence continues at coordinate 1,473,402 of CAVLGL010000093.1, read as the reverse complement.
GTCTGTTTGTTGCTTTGATCATTGGGGGGTATTTGCCATAGTTGCCACGCTTGGCGAGCGGGTTGGCAACCGCAGTTTTTTTATTGTAGTTTTGGCTATTATCAGGAAGATGCTGCTGCCCATCTCCTGCCTGTTTCCCTTTGTCGCCTTTTACGACGCCCACGGGAGGATATGGGGTAGTGGATATTCGTGACCGCCACTGCACGGCAAATATATATAAATAATAATGCAGTGTGTATTACTGAATACACACTGCATTATTAGCTCGTTAGTGAATTAGGACTGAAATATAAAACCGGCAAGGATCGTGTTCTTATAGAATATCTAATATATCATAACTCAATCTATTATAATTAATTAATTGCATTTTGCAGAACTTTAAGGATATATAATATTTCATTAAAAAAAACAAATAGTTTTAAAAGATCATTAAAGTTAGCATTTAGACCGTCAATATTTTATAAAGATTTAAAAATGAGGTTTACTTATCCTCCAACCAAAACATAAAATTTTATGTGTATAAACTTTTGAGACTATCCCGTGGGGCACAGTCACGACTTTCGCGTGGGGATTAGTCGGCCAGTCATAATATGCCTGGATACAATATGTCACAAACTCATAAAGCGAGTGTCACTTTTGACTTATTCCGTGGGGATAATAGTCATGCCATACCATTTAATATGGAGGCCTCTTAAAGTGAGTGTCACTATTAAACCATTATTTATGGGTATTTCATCTGTAAACAAAGGGGGGGGGGGGAGAGAAATGTAGGCATAAATAAGAAAATTAGTATAATAATATATTATTATAATTATAAAATTTCATTGGAAATTATTGAATCAGAAGAGGAGAATATTCTGGAAAATATAATAATAATGCTCCTAAATTTTAATTCCAAATACGCTCACGGAGCGCTGTTCAAATTCCCATACACAATTTTACTTAAACTAAACTGTCTCGTAAACTGTACTATAGAGCAAAATGTTCGTGCTCGGGGTATTTACTAAATTATTAATGGTAATTTTCATGTATTGCATGCTTTAAGCGCAAAGTTCTACTAGCAGCAAAAAATTAAGATTCCAACGTTTTGTCGCATAAAATCGTACCTAACAATCATATTGAACATACAAATGATATAAAAAGCACATTATTAGAAATATAAATGTTATTTGATATTTTTTCAATCGATTAATTGATATATGGTTTTAGTGGCTTATGGTGTAGATTTACCAAGTCCTCATGGAGTGGTAAACACGATAGCTTTTGAAAATATCAATTGTTTAACTCCATCTATTTTTAAAACTCTTCATCTATCATGTGGTAAGCCATGAAATGGAAATGGCAGTTTAATTTAAGATAACTAGTAAGCACAGAACAAATACTAAAAGTAATTAGGATGTATATTTTTAAATAAATTTATACTTAAATACATCATGGACTTTACTTGAGCATTATGAGTCGTGCACTTTCGGATTTTCCAAACTTTTTTTCAAATTGTAGTTTGACATAAAATTATTGTAAAATTGGAAGTATAATTGTCTGCCTTTATTTTTATAAATAACATGCTATCTCAGTTTCTATCTAGTTTTCGGCCTGGACACGGCACGACCACTGGACATTCGGAAGGGCATGGAGAGGTTATTATTGAAAACTTGTGTGTATCTAAACTACTATAAAAAATTACGTAAAATATCTGTCATGATATACTGTTGTACGTAAATTTTTTAATGCGGGTGGATATGCACAATCGGATTTACCTATAGTTTTTAACATTTTTTTAAAATTTCTTTTTATTATTTCTTTATTTTAATAAAATATGCACTATACTAAAACTTAACCTTAAAAAAATGGTCTATAATATTAGGTACTTGAACTAGGAAAAACTCGTATCTTATGTGTATGTGCTAATAAATACTTTTATTTATTTATTTATTATATGAAAAAAGGAAACAAGTGACAATTAAATTTCATTAAGAAAAAACGCTTATATAACAGTTATGTACTAGATTATTATCCTAAATATGTTAACACATCATTTTTATATTTATTACAGGAGAGATCAACTCTTCGCTAGACAATATTAACACGTTCGCTGCGGCAACTATTTGAGACATTATTCCCCCAGTGCGTTACCAGGTCTATAGGCCTTATACCTAAACTTTTCATCGGTGCGTCAATGGGTCAATAAACCTGGTAAGATATGGGTCACTTCAAACTCTAATAACTCTGCGAAAACTTTTGATATTGAATATTTTTTTTAACTAGGTTATTGAGAAAATGTAAGCCTATCTTATACTAGCGTCGCAAATTGCTCCGATGACTTATTTAGAAAATATACAGAAAAACAAACATAAGGCTTATCGACCCATTACCGCACCTAGGTAATGGTATAATTGGGATAATTTTAGTGATGGGAAATAACATAAGTACAGAAATATCGAGATCAACTTTATTTTATTATTAACTGTTATCTGTTATAGATGATTTTCGTAAAAACATTTAGCGCAATATCCCTTGTTGCACTCAGCACAATACGATTTAATTTTTTTGGTTTTTCTTTGAGCATCTTTGCTATTTAACGTTGCACGAAGCTTATTGATTGATTATTCTGCGTTTGGGTGTCATTTATTGCACAGATTTCCTCGTTGGATAGTGGGCATAATAAGGATTTTGCACATGAAATGTCACTAATAGAACTAGTCCTGCTTGTAAGATTTGATACGTTCGGAGTTACTGGGGTTTCTTTTCGTAAATTATAATATTTGCGGATAGGAGTTGCAAGTCCGTATTCAGCGTTTTCCAGTACATGAAGAGTATTGCCAGTACTAGGACTAACATAAACATCGTTTTCTGATTTTTGTATTTTCTTTCTTTTAGGCGTAAAGTCTAAATAAGTCTTTCTAACTTGAGGACTTACCCGCATTGAGCTATCGTGTAAAGTTGAACTGAAGCTAGGTTCTTGAAAAGCAATAGATGAACTGCAGCGAGGTTCTTGAAAAGTTGTAGTTTCACTGCTTGTAGAAGCTGACTTAACAATAACATCCTGAAGGATTTGAATTTGTTTTTTTTCTTGTAAGCTGGCACTGTTATTTTGGTCCACCACTTCTTGAGCATTTTGAAAAGACAGCTCGAGCATTTTTCGACAACGTTTATTGACTCGATGCATTTTTTATGAATCGTACGCACATGCATTTGTAAAAGCTGTCAACACAACACTAATTAATTTTAACTCTTCAATCAGTGCGGTATTAGGCAGTTAGGCGTTGTACTTCCCATAAGGCCTATGGGCCTTGTATCCGCACTGAATGTCAATTTCTACTCTCCAGTGCGGTATAAGGTCGATAGGCCTGATACAAATATTATTATTTAAATGAATAGCCATTGAAAAGACGATCTTAAATATATACTTGTCTTTATCACTTATAGAGAAATCTTTAAGTTACTGCGTTCGCACCAGAGGGAGAACGCTGTATTTTCGCTACGCACCGACTGCAAGTTCATGTATCAGGCCTATAAGCCTTGTGCCGCAGCGAACGTGTTAATGACACATTCAACTACATACATATACTTAAAACCTGAAAAAGAATAAGTGACAAGTACAAGCTACTTTACTGCACTTTTGAACATTTGGGATCTTTTTTCGGCGGTAGATGTAGAAAAAATTGACATTCTGCTCCTAAGTTTAATCTTAATTAAAATTATATTCAATTACATTTAGTTCTCTGTTTTACACATAATTTAAGATTATTTACAGTTCAGTTTAATGAAATATAAGGTTCATAGTTTATTGTTGTACCTTATTTTGCGTTTGTACCAACCTACCGGCTAACCTACAAACTATCTGCCTCTTCACTTCACAAAATTTCTTATTGCACTTCACTGTTCTCTAAAATGGCATCCCACGACATGATTTAGGAAAATCAGCTAACCATTGAAGCTAACTTGTTGAAGAAATTATCCGATTTTGGATCCCTACTCAAACCGTCAACAGTGCAGGCAAGGACCTCCATTTTACCTATTCATGAGGAATTTCAGGAGTTCAAAGCTCAAGTCTGGAGAATAATGTGTTTACTTCGGCAACAAATGCAAAGTCGATTGAAATAATTGAGATGAAACACCGTAGGAAATATCTCTCTAGCTTAGAAACCGTCATGGAATTTCTTAGTGCGGACTACCTACATTACATTATCCTGGGCGAATTTAATACTGACCTTCTCAAAACTTCTATTCAAAGGACTAAGCTCCTTAATGTCATGTCTTCAGTTAACCTATACATTCATCCTGGCTCTCCGACTCACCACAATCATGATTCTCCAGACACGTGGCTTGATTTAATCATAACCTCCTCTCCCCAACTCTTAGTTAACTATGGTCAGTTGTCTGTTTCCGAATTTTCGCGCCATGATTTACTTACCTTGCACATAAACTAAAACCACTTAAATCTAAACCATCTTGATACGAATTTTTTTCAGAATGGAACCTATTAATTTAGTAAATGATGCGTTGACTATAGATTTTTCTCCGATGTATTGTGCGGCTTCAGTGGACCATAAAGTTACAATTTTCACTGATTTAACTCTGAAATTGTTTTTTTAGAATAGAATAGAATAATTTTTATTCAATATACATTACATGTGTAATTCTTATTGAAAGTCATTTTTTTCTTTACCACTGGTTCGAAAAAACGAACTATTTACAAAATTTATTTTAGAATCTGCTTGGAAGCGACCACCCATTCCCAGGGGTTATTATCAACCATGTATTCATTTATACTATAATAACCCTTTTTATACAGTTTTAGCTTAATAAAACATTTAAAATTGGTAATAGAGAGAACCTGTACACTTTCCGGGACCTTGTTTTAATAGCCTATACATTGCCCCAAGAATGAATTACTGACTCTGTGGAGTCGAGAAACTGGCATCACTAGCTTGTGTTTGTTCCTAGTGTTTACAGAATGTATATCACTTTTTTTACTAAAACTATCTTTGTTTTAGTGAACAAACATTAAATTTTTGTAAATATACTGAGAGACCAAAGTTATTATATTAATTTCTTTAAATTTATCTCTAAGAGACTTTCTTGGTTTTAGATTGTAAATAGCTCTAATGGCCCTCTTCTGTAAAACAAAAATAGTTTCTGTTTGATATCCATGCACCGGTTCGAGGTATTAGAATTAGGCGACCTCTTTGTGGCTTTCAATTCGTCAGCAAAGACGTATTAGGATACTTTACACAGTTTTTCTATTTAATTTGATAACCGCTATCCAAATTATCTGAAACATAAGTTTCATTTTCTGCGCGACACTCATACCCCTTCACAGTTTGAGTTTCATATCTTCATCGTCTGCTGTAATAAAAACCAACCAGCGCTATAAAGTATTTAGTTTATTAGCCAACATCTCGGCAGTATCAAAAGTTATTACGCGGGAGAGGAGCGTCTTTATTAACATGCGGTTATATTTCCTCCGACGAAAAGCTTCATATTACGTGAGTGTACGTCGACTTGAGATGCAATAAATATACAGATCGCGGCATAAGGAAACGACAGTGGTGTGAACAAGTTTGCACAAGGACTGCAATGACATGCAAATATCGAATAGAAAAGAAAGAAAGGAAAAAAGAAACATTTATTATAACGACATCATTCAAATAATAAGTTAGTTGAATTTAAATATTTAAAAACACAAAAATAAATATAGGTATAACAAAATAAAAAAAAACAACTTTAACAGCTATAATAAATGTATTTACTCGTATATTTACAAATTATATTCAAACTTCGTTCCTCATGTGTTGTGGCGCGTTAAAAAAACGAACCTTACTTAGCTTATGCTGTCGCTGAAACAACAACGTGAGATGGCGCTACAGATGGCGATGGTTAAGAGTCGCCCCTTGTGTTTTACTTATAACAACTGCGGTTGCCAATCTACCTGCCAAGAGTGGCAACTATAGCAAATGTCACGGCTGGCAGACAAACGATGTGTACCGGACGGTTTGGCTTGATCTGGGAAGACCATACCATAATAGGATATTAAAGTCCACTGCTGATGTCACCCGAAAAATTCCTATTAGTGAGAATTTTGTTATAGTTGTCATGCATGGAAGGTGGGTTGCAAACCGAAGTGTTTTTATAATTTTGAGTTTTTATAAAGAAGATCTCATCTCCTGTTTTTAGCTTCTCTCTGTCGCCTCTTACGACAGCCACGGGATGATATGGGGTAGTGGATATATTTACTCGTACACAGCCACTACACGGGAAGACCATGCACTAACAAAATACCAGCGTAGAATATCACCATGATATATGTGTATATATATATATATATATACGTAAATAAACAGGTTTTATTTGTCATGAAAACAAGAGGTAAAATTAAACATTTTGTACAACAGACTTCAATATAAATTATTAAAGATAAGTATCTCAAAAACTACTCATCAGACCTTGATCAAATTTATATGGGACTAAATGGAAAAAAAAACAGTTTTGAAATGAAAAGAAGAATCATCAAAAGCGGTTCAATAGAAAAAAGTTATTAAGTTTAAAATAAAAAAGTACAGTCAAATTGAGTACTTCTATTTTGAAGTCGGATAAAAAACGTAATTAAGTGTTATAAAAGTGGTTTGTGTATATTACTTATTTTGAATCTTTTCTACAAATTTGGCCAGTTATTGCCAAATAACTGGCCATTTATTCATCACATTAACAGTTTAACATAGAATGATTATAATTACAGCCCTTCACATGTCCACTGATGAACATATGCCCACCACCAAGTAATGTCACAAAACACTGTCCTATGCCGCCTGCATCTTTCTACTTTCTTTAAATTTTACCATGTCGTTATTTCATATAGTTTAGCCGCCCTACACTTTACTTACCGTCCTACAACCTACAACCATAATAAATTTAGCCGCAGCGTGGCTCCACCACGTATATAAATATAAATTTCTACATACAATATATCTGTATAATTGTCGCTCTTCATCAAGTCAATAAATAAATGATGGGTAAATCGTGTGTAACAAGTTAAAACAAGTTATGTATTTTTTGATATGACGGGATGCCAAGTCGGAAGCCTTATTGTATGGAATTGCACCTGATTAGTCCACATAAACAATAATTATGCACTGATTAAACTTAAATATACGACATATGAAACACATAATGTATCTTGACCTACTTTTGAGGTTAATGGATATACATAACTAGAGATACATAGGTCCGATGTATCCTGAAATTTCAGAGCTTTTAGAATCTTCTCGGGATTGTGGTTGAATTTTAAAAACGTCAGGCATTTTTCAATATATTGTTTAATAAAGTACGGTAAGTTATTGCGTGGGAGGAGTGGAATCCGTAGATGGAGAATGAATAAAACTTTTTTTGTTTTCTTTTACACTTGTTAATTACGTTTGAAACAAAATGTCAGGATTTTTCTATGGAAATCTGGTGATTTATCAGAAATTTTCATTTTTACATCTATGTTAGGTAACCCTCTTTATTTTAGCGATTAAAAAGGACAAAACCGTAACATAAGTACATTAGCCTTCAAAAATAGGATTCTGCTAAACGGATTCCGTTGGGCAAATGAAGATCAAGGTCCTGTAGCTTAGCGAACCTGCGTTTGGCGATGGTGGATTCGCGAATGCGTAAAAGTGCATTGAAACACATTAAGGAACGCTGAATACTCCTTCTAGCTAAAGACTCTCTCAGAAATGGTAGGGGAAGACATCTGTCCCACCCCGGGCACATGCTTCTGTAAGTTCATAATTTCTTAACTTTTCGTATCAGAAACGCCAACGTTTTGAAGCGAAATGCTCTCTTATAATATCTTAGAGATGAGATGAAGGATTCTCATATGGCACTAGCATACTCCCGCTTCATTAATTAAATCTTTGTTCATTTATTCGTTATAGCTTATCCCAACATAGGCTACAGACGTTCAAAACAGGCATCCCTCATTGAAACAACCTTTGAAAGAGTTGTATATTGCTTCCCATACGTGGTATAGTCATGGTGCAGCTATATTCGTGGTATAGTTGTAGTACGAATGGGTGAGCTCGGCCGGGAAAGAACCACGCTCTCACAGTATTATCATCATCATTATCATTACAGCCTTTCATAAGTCCACTGCTGAACATAGGCCTCCCCCAATGAATGCCACAAAGCATGGTCCTGAGCCACCTGCATCCATCGACTTACTGCATGTCTTATCAGGTCGTCACTCTATCTCGTAGAGGTCGCCCTACACTTGGCCTACCGGTACGAGGCTGCTACACAAGAACCTTTCTTCCCCATCGGTTGTCGGTTCTTCGAGCTACACGGTCGGCCCACTGCCACTTCAGCTTACAAATCCGTTGGGCTATGTCAGTTACTCTGGTTCTACTGCGGATATACTCATTTCTAAGTTTATCACGCAGAGAAACCCCGAGCATAGCCCTCTCCATAGCTCTCTGAGTGACCTTGAGCTTCCTCATACGGCCTGCAGTGAAGGACCACGTCTCAGATCCGTAAGTCATCACTGGCAGCACGCACTGGTTGTACAGTTTCGTTTTAAGGTTTTGAGGTATGTCTCACGAGAAGATGTGTCGTAGTTTCCCGAACGCTGCCCAGCCGAGTTGAATCCATCGATTGACCTCTCGGTCGAAGTTGGACTTACCTAGTCGGACTATTTGTCCCAGGTAAACATACTCGTTAAGAACTTCGAACTTAGTGCTCCCAACAACTATCGGCATAGGTGTGACATGGACATTAGACATGATCTTTGTTTTGTCCATGTTCATCCTAAGACCTATTCGTTGGGAGACACTATTGAGGTTATTGAGCATGGTGCTTAGGTCCTCCAGCGATTCTGCCATAAGGACTTTATCGTAGGTAAATCGAAGACGAGTGATGTACTCGCCATTAATGTTAATACCGTATCCTTTCCAGTCCAGAAGCTTGAAAACGTCTTCTAATGAAGCGGTGAAGAGTTTCGGGGATATAACATCACCCTGTCTTACACCTCTCTGCAATTGGATAGGTTTCGTACTCTGGTTCTGTACTCGGATAGCCATAGATTGTAGCTCTACTGTAAAACACTTCAGCACTTCAATATACTGAAAGTCAACTTGGCACCGCTGAAGAGGCTGCAGCAGCACCAAAATTTCGACGGAATCAAAGGCCAGACATAGTGGCAAATTGTACTCTTCGGACTTCTGTACAATTTGCCGAAAGGTATGTATGTGGTCTATGGTGTAAAAGCCCTTTCGGAAACCGGCTAGTTCGGAAGGCTGGAACTCGTCAAATCTGCGTGCGAGACGATTCGTTATGACTCTCGAAATCAGCACGTAGACGCGGCTCAGAAACGAAATCGGGCTGTTGTTCTTCAAGAGAATGGTGTCGCCTTTCTTTAAGTACAAAACCACCGCACTTCTGCTCCACGCCCCTGGTGTAATGCCACCATGGAGGACGGAATTAAAGAGCTTCTGAAGGACTTCAAGTACCGATCTTCCACCCGCTTTCAGAAGCTCCGCTGTAATTCCATCCTCGCCTGGGGCCTTGCCGTTTTTAAGGTGATGGAGAGCCATTCTAATCTCGCTCAGACTGACGTCGGGGATATCTTCGGAATAGTGTCGGATAAGACTCGCTCTTGGATCCGTTACACATACTTGCGTGTGGCTCCAACAATGACGTGTAAAGCTGCCCATAGAACCTCTCAATCAAAATCTCAGGTGTCCCGGAAACGATGCTGCCACACTTGGTCTTAAGCTTCGACAGTTGGCTCTTTCTGGCAGACAGATCTTTGGCAAAGGCTTTGGAGCCTTGGTTCCGCTCGATCGCTTCTTCAATACAAGCTGTATTGAAGTTGCAAAAGTCCCGCCGCATGCATTTGGAGATCTGTCTGTTCAGTTGCCTGTATGCTATCAAATCTGTTGAAGAATGTAGCTTCATCTCCCGTCTAACAGCCATGAGATTAAGAGTGTGATCGGAAAGTTTTTGTGTTCTTCTGCGGCGGGTCTTGCAGAACTTAGGTCCGACCGCATGGACAGTTTCCACGAGCTTGTCATTCATATCGCCCACTTCATTGCAATTTTTAAGGCAATGAAAACGGTTTTGTAACTCGAGCTGAAAGGTTTCGGGACTCTGGAACGGAGCACGAAGGGGACGTGACTTCGTTAGACGAGACTTCTCCAACTTAACGTTTAGGTTCAGTGTGACTCTAACCATTCGGTGATCGCTACAGTTTTCACCCTCGCGATCACGTAGACAACACTGAACAGTTGTCGTCTGGTAGTCATAATGAAGTCAATTTCATTTTTTGTGGAACCGTCGGGGCTCAACCAGGTCCACTTCCTGTGGAGCCGCTTCTGGAAGAAAGAGTTCATCATAAAGATTCCCTCTTTCAGTCCTCTTCTCGAAGTCGGCCAGCTTCTGACCCCTTGGGTTCCGTTGCCCTATGTCAAATTTCCCTACTTTAAGCTCACCGTTCTGTCTTGTGCCTAGTTTTGCATTGAGGTCTCCCATTAACACCGTATATTGGGTTTTGGAGGAATGCATGACTCTAGAGATATCCTCATACATTTTTTCCACCTCCTCATCGGGGTGTGCCGAGGTTGGCGCGTAAACCTGTATGACCTTCTCTTCTTTACAACGTTGTTAACGAGAGACTTGTGGACGATAAATCCGACACCTCCTTGGGACAGATGATCGCCCTCCCGGTGATAGAGCAAGCTGCCGGATTCAAGGATTACCGTGTCCTCCCCCTCTCTTCGAACTTCGGATAATCCTATAATATGCCAGCGTAACTTGTCTATCTCTTCTTCCAGCTCCAGGAACTTCTCGTCAGTCCTCAGGGTGCGTGCGTTTTATTTTGCCAGGTCGAGTTGTCTTAGGTGGCACGCCACCCAGATATGGGTGGTAGCGGAAAACCGCCGCGGACCAAATCTGGCCGGGGTTGGGCGTACCCGTGTTCCTTTCGGACCAAAAACGCCCGGGGCGTAACGCCCTAAGAGATGGGCCTTACAGGCTTGTTATTGCTCCCGGTATCGCTCTTTGATTAGAGTGGACATGGGATGCAACATACGCGGCGATGTGCCAAGCGCACCAATGCTGGGTGACCCCGCGCGGTAATGTGCCAAGCGCACCGATTCCGGGCGATCTCTGTGCGGCGATGTGCCAAGCGCACCAATGCCGGACAACCCGTAAACCCGTAACCCGGGCCCGGGGGCCCTCGCAGGGCCGCGAGGAAGAAAACCTCTTCAAAAATAACACTAATCCTAAGGTCTAAGGTGCCGAGGGGATGAATGGCTGGGAGGGAGCCCAGTCCCAAGCCTTGGGGGGAAGGGGTTCAGGGACCACACCCTGTATTAAAGGAAATCAAAACATGCAGTGCGACAAAATAAAATACTCCCCAGGGTGGTCCTGCCAACCCTAGTGTTGGCGGGGAATCCACCCCCAGTAGCCTAAATAGGCTCTGTGGAAGCCCCAACGTATCTAGGGGGGGCAATCCACTGCACTGCGGTGATGCACCAGCGTTAACCGCTTGCCCCATAACATCATAGGGCCAAGTTCAAAAAGAAGGAGCCGTGACGGAAATACCAATAATATCGACGCGAGACAAGCGTGGGCGTCTTAAGCGACCTAATAATACGAGCAGTCAGGCCGGTGAGAGCGATGCTGATGGGGGTTCTGATAGTTCGTTCGTGTCGCTTACATCTGTAGGAGGTCGAAAGCGCAAAGCGAAGCCTCCGAGTACATCGGTTGTGGCGGCTAAATTTACGGCGGTCCCAGTTGCAGCCTCTGGAGGAGAAAGTGTAATTGGGGCTGAAACAGAAGAAGACCTGTTCGATCCTTCTGTAACGCCCACCAACAACAGGGCAAAGAAGAACCTTCCGGGCCTGGAAACACTAGCCCGCGAAATGCGTTCTCATGGAGACGTAGAGCTCGGTCAGCAAATTGACTTTCACCTCCAGGTTCTCGAAAAAGTTGCTGATCGATCCCGTAATCTAAAAGGTGAGTTTGTTCGTGGCATAAGGTTGGCTGTGCGAAATATCAAAGCTGCGGCAGAGGAGCTCGCGCGAAGAACCGATCCTAACGAGAACGTCACTAGGCTACAGAGAGAGAATGCAGAGTTGCGTTCCCAACTTGCCAGTTTATCGGCCAAGACGGAAAATCTTACAAAAGAAATTAATCTCCTCCACAAGAAGATGCAGGAACGCTCTAATACCCAGTTGGCCACTTTGCCCACACAACAAGCACCTGCAGCCTCCAATTATAGAAGCGGTAAAGATGAACTGATGGCAGACATTGGGGCTTTCATTGACAGGAAACTGGCTGCCTTCCAGGCCAAGTTGATTCCTGAAAAGGCCCCAGCACACCAACCATTGACAACACGGGAACAGCTGCCACCGCCAATGAAAGAAAGACGCCCGCAGTCACAGCCACCACCACAACCGCGAAAGAATAAAAAACGAAGAGTAAGAAAGAAAAAGGTGCCTACTCATGCGCCGGTGGTCGATTTGCCTCCAGTGGCTGCTCCGCCACAGCAGCACAACTCACCTTCACCGATGGTAAACTCATGGGCGGACGTAACAAGAAAGCCAATGCAAAAGCGGCCTAAAACAATGGCGGATACTCTCCCTCCTCTAAAAGGGAGTAAAAAGAAAAGAAAAAGCGTAATGCGTACCCCGGCATCAGCGGCAGTAACGGTGACGCTGCCTAGGGACTCGGCACTTACATATGCCAATGTAATGAGGGAAGCAAAGGCTAAGATCGGATTGGCAGAGTTGGGAATAGACTCCGTTCGCCAAAAGCGAGCTGTGACAGGGGGTTTACAACTCGAGATCACGGGACTCGACTGTAACCTAAAGGCGGATAAGCTGGCAGCGAAATTGCGCGAGGTCCTCTCCCATCTGAACGTACGAGTGAGTCGCCCAGTGAAAATGCGCGACGTCCGACTAAGGATAACCTGAACCACTGCCGCAATGCACAACATCTGCTTATGCAGACCATTGTGGAGTGGCGGGTTGCCCTTGCAGTAGTAGCAGAACCCCATACCGTCCCCGACCATCCTCGCTGGTTCGGCGACAAATCGGGCTCCGTAGCCATCTACTGGGGGGGTTGTGATGGTGCTCCACCTTGCGTCCTCCTGCAAAGGGGGCGGGGCTTTGTTGCAGTGCAATGGGGCACCCTGGCTATAGTGGGCTGCTATGTCTCTCCGAATAGGACCCTCGCCGACTACGAGGAGTACCTGGACAAGGTAGCGGATTGCGTGCGCGGGTGTTTACCCCGTCCATCGATCGTCCTAGGAGATTTTAACGCCCATAACAGGGCTTGGGGCAACTCTGGGGACGATCGAAAGGGAGAGATCATAATGGAATGGGCGGCTGGTCTGGACCTTCGACTATTAAATCGGGGGTCTGAGAGTACATGTGTGCGGTGGCAGGGGGAGTCCATTGTAGACCTTACGTGGGCAACTCCTCCTGCAATGCAAAAGCTGTCGGGATGGCGAGTGGCGACAGAGGTGGTGACACTTTCAGACCACCGCCACATCGTGTTCGATGTCGCACTTCGCCACTTCGACAGTAACTCCAGTCGTCCAGAAGGCAGCCCACCGCGGCGTTGGTGTCTCAAGCGGCTTGACCAAGACAAGCTCGAAGCCGCCGCCATCATCGCGGCCTGGCCAGAAAAAGCCGAAGAGGTTCCGCTCGATCCGGAAGTGGAAGCGAACTGATTCCAAGCTACGATGGCGCAAATATGCGACGTCTCGACCAGAGCCAGTCGTCCCAAGCGCAGGGCGGTGTACTGGTGGTCGGCAGAAATTGCACACCTTCGTGCGATCTGCTTGCGGAGTCGGCGCCAGTACACAAGAGCCCGAAGAAGAAGGCGAGCTCCACCTGAGGATATAGCCAGACTCTACGGGGCATACCGAGCGGCTACAAAGGCGTTACAAATCGCTATATCTAACGCCAGGTCTCGGTCCTGGAAAGAGCTCCTAGAGGGACTCAACGAAGATCCCTGGGGGCGACCGTACAGGATGGTGCTGGGAAAACTCCGGCCATGGTCGCTGCCCTTGACGGAAACTCTCGATCCGGAACTGCTGGGAAGAGTGATCGGCACGCTTTTCCCAGAGGACCGGTCAAGTCCCTCAGGTTACCTGCCGTCGTCATTGGAGTGGCATGATGAGATGGAGGTGACCGTGGAGGAGCTGGACCGAGCCGTTAGCTGTTTGAGAGCCCGGAACCTGACGCAACGGGGCCTGACGGAATTCCTGGTCGGGCTCTGATGCTGAGTCTGGCTGCCTTGTGGGATAGGCTAAGACAGCTGTTTACCGGTTGTCTGCGGAGTGCCAAGTTCCCCACAGCATGGAAAGAAGCAAGGTTGGTCCTCTTGAAGAAGGAAGGCAGAGCCGCCGATTCTCCTTCTGCGTACCGTCCCATATGCCTGTTGGACGAGATTGGCAAATTGTTCGAAAGAATAGTTGCCACTCGGCTGAACGGACATCTGTCGCGCGTCGGTCCCGATTTGGCAGAAAGCCAATTTGGATTCCGACGGGAGCGTTCCACCGTAGATGCCATTATGCGCATGCGCTCCCTGTCGGAACAAGCAATATCCCAGGGTGGTGTGGCGTTTGCAATAAGTCTTGATATTGTCAACGCCTTTAACTCTCTACCCTGGGATACAATACGGAAGGCATTAGCATACCACCAGGTGCCTTCCTACCTGCAAGGCGTAATCGGGGACTACTTGCGCGACAGGTACATTCTCTACATGGGGCAAGATGGTAGGAATATACGGAGGGAGATCAAACGTGGGGTTCCACAGGGCTCAGTGCTGGGGCCGATACTGTGGAACCTCGCGTACGACGCGGTTCTGCGTGACGACCTTCCTGCTGGCGTAAATATCGTATGTCGTCACCTTCGAGGGGACCAAGGAGCTCGCTGAGCTTGGGACGGAAGTCGTCGTCGCCAAAATCCACGAGTTGGGTCTAGAAATAGCGCCTCATAAGACCGAGGCCTTATGGTTTCACAAATTACCTCGGAGCAGGGAACCACCCGACTCGTGCGTCTACGTGGGTAGAGTGTAATCTTTTTCATAAATCTCATAGAATATATATATTTTTAAATACATTTATACAAAATCAAAGTAACAATACGTGTATTTACGGTCCTTTTCTTTCTTAATTTGGTCACGTAGCTCTAAGGTCGTGAGTTTTCTTTTCGTATGCCATGACGAATCCTTAACTAGATTGGATCACGGGAATACCTTTAAAAACTGGAGAATATTTAGTACAGGTGTAACAACTAATATTAATATGTATGGTAGAGTGGGGCGGTACATGAAGTACCTAGGGCTCCACCTAGACAGTCGCTGGGGCTTCGAAGAGCACTTTGAGCGCCTAGTCCCCCGGATTGAGAGGGTGGCGGGTGCTATGCACAGACTGTTGCCCAATCTAGGGGGACCGCGGGAGGAAATACGCCGCCTCTATGCGGGGGTAGTACGATCCGTAGCCTTATACGGGGCACCTGTGTGGGCGAAAAGGCTAGCCATCCGGCGCTGTAGATCTAAAATCTACAGTGTCCAGCGGAGGATGGCTATACGGATCGTGCGGGGATACCGCACGATATCTTTTGAGGCGGCAACAGTCCTGGCTCGCTTCCCACCCCTAGATATACTGGCGGATATGGATGCGAGGGTGTACAACCGAATCCGCATCCTCCGTCAGAGAGGTGGCAGTGAGCCAGATGAGGCGCTCAAGTCTATAAAACGGCAGGAGCGACAGAACGCTTTAGCGATGTGGCGCACTCGACTTAACGAGGAGCGCTATGCACGCAAACGCGATATTGGCGCAATCCTGCCGGTCTTCGAAGCCTGGATGCAGCGACGAGTAGGAAGACTCACCTACAGACTTACACAGATAATTACCGGGCACGGGTGCTTCGGTGATTATCTGTGTAAGATCGGACGCGAAGCGACGGCGAACTGCTTCCACTGCGGTGGACAGGATCAGGACTTCGCGTCCCATACGCTGGCGGTATGTCCAGCGTGGGAACGGGAGCGAATGATCCTGGCAAACCGGGTCGGTCGGGACCTCTCCCTGCCAGCAGTGGTGTCGGCGATGTTGAGCGGGGACTCGGCGTGGAGGGCCGTAGCCAACTTCTGTGAGTCCGTAATGGTCCAGAAGAAGGCTGCTGAGCGGGATCGGAGGAGGACAGATCCCACTCGGAGACGACGTCATCAAGGCGTTCGTCACGGCCCTCCCTCTGAAGATGGTGTTCCCCTACCAGAAACGGGGCCTCTGGGGTTGCAGGCGTTTGGAGCGGGGGCCCCGAATGCCTAGTAACGTAACCCCCGAGGAGGACGATGGCTCGGAAGTGGTCCCGAGACATCGTGATAGCACTGCGAGGGTGCTGGGGGTAGTAAGTTCTGCCCCTGGGACGTGCTTCCAATAAAGCGAAGCGAGAGAGGGGCCCCGGTTACGTTCCGAACGGAGATCCCGGGATCCCTCGTACACGCTGATGGAGACCACCGTAGGGTTTTAGCCGGTAGGAGTCCGGCATAACCTTCCGGTTGCCCCCGCAGCCGGAGGTATCCATGAGGATATCCCCACGAAAAAAAAAGGTGGCAATCGAACCTCCACCGGAGATTTTTAGCACCCCCTGCTCCGCCGTTACCATGATCGCTACCGTAGCCAGGAATAGCAGGGCCGCCTGGGGGCCGTTTTTTTTATAGAAGAGGGGGCAAACGAGCATGTGACTCACCTGATGGTAAGTGACTAACGCCGCCCAAGAACAACCGCAACACCAGGGGAATTGCACATGCAATGCCGGCCTTTTAGAAAGGTGTAAGCTCTTTTCTTGAAGGTTCTTAAGTCGTATCGGTCCGGAAAATTCGCTGGTGGTAATTGATTCCACAAGGAAGTTGTGCGAGGGAGAAAACTTCTTCTAAATCGCACAGTGGTGGAACGCCAATTATCCAGATGGTATGGATGGTAACGCGAGTTTTGTCGCGATGTGCGATGGTGAAATTGAGCGGCTGGAATTAGTCCGAACAATTGCTTAGTGCACTCCCCGTGATAGATGCGATAAAATACGCAAAGAGATGCAACATCTCTACGCAGTGCAACATCTCTAAGCAGTGCAACATCTCTATGCAGTGCAGTGTTGTAGTGTATCGAGCCGATCAGAAAGAACTCGGTCGTCGACGATTCGAACCGCTCTGCGCTGAATGCGGTCAAGTGGAAGGAGCTGGCACTGGGATGCCCCGACCCAGAGATGAGAACAGTATTCCATGTGGGGCCGAACTTGCGCTTTGTAAAGTTGCAAGCAATGTGCCGGCATGAAATATTGTCTCGCTCTGCTGAGCACGCCAAGCTCTTTAGAGGCCAATTTGGCCTTCCCTTCCAAGTGACCACGAAACTGCACACTATTCGATATGTAGATGCCAAGGATTCCGATACTATCTGAGGCAGCAAGGGGGGTGCCTTAAAACTGAGGAGATACGACAAAGGAGTTCTTTTTAGTGGTAAACGCGCAAACTTGTGTCTTCTGGGGATTGAACTGGACTAAATTTAGTCGGCACCAATCCGAGACTTTGTTAAGCAAAGACTCGACTTCAGACACAATTTTGTCCCGGTACTCAGCGACGTTTTCCCGAGAAATATTGGTACGGCCGGTATATAAGGCATCACTAGTGCTGTCGTCTGCATAGCAATGAATGCTACCAGTTAGCAACATATCATTGATATGCAGGAGAAACAACGTTGGTGATAGCACGCAGCCTTGTGGAACACCAGCGTTGATAGGCTTGAAATCAGAGCATGCACCGTCTACTACTATCTTGATGCTCCGATCAGCAAGGAAACTGGTGATCCATTTGCACAATTTCTCGGGAAGCCCATAGGAAGGAAGCTTCGAAAGAAGCGCTTTGTACCAGACCCGATCGAAGGACTTTTCTATGTCCAAACTAACGGCCAATGCCTCCCCCTTGGACTCTACTGCCTCCGCCCATCTATGAGTCAGATAGACTAGAAGATCACCAGCTGATCGACCTCGACGAAAACCGTACTGGCGTTCACTAATCAGCTGGTGATCCTCAAGGTACGTCATGAGCTGGCAGTTTATAATGGATTCCATTATTTTGGAGAACAAAGAGGTGATGGCAATAGGCCTGTAGTTGGACGGGTCTGAGCGGTCGCCTTTTTTAGGGATCGGGTGATTCAAAACTGTCTTCCATGAATTTGGGAATACGCCTTGGGAGTAGGAATACCGGAAAAGACGCGTTAAAACCGGTGCCAACTCCGGAGCACACGTCTTCAGCACAATGAGAGGGACTCCATCGGGCCCACTCGACTTGCTGACGTCCAGGGAGAAGAGTGCTTTGCGAACCGAGCGCTGTGTAAACCGCACATCCAGCATGGAGCACTCACATCGCGGGATGGTCGGCGGTGTGTTCCCCCCGTCATCTAGAGTCGAGTTGGACGCAAAAGGAGAGCTCAACAGATCGGCTTTCTCCTTTGCGGCATGGGCCAGTGAGCCGTCCTCTCTGTGCAGAGATAGAAGAAATGGCTGACAGAAGGGAACTCCCTTGGACAGCCTTGGCGAGAAACCAGAATGCACGCGTTCCCGAAGGAAGGCGAACTAGCTTCTCGCCAATTCTGCCGATGTGCTCAGACCTTGCCTTGGCAATGACGCTTTTGAAGGTTAAGGGAAGTTAGGGTTACTTTCAATTCAGGAGCTGATCTGGATTTTCGTTTGGATCTCTTAGTCTAATAGAACAAAGAGCACTTACCTTCAAACGTCCTGGACGAGCCTCCTTTGTTGCTTTCACGACTGGTCAAATCAGCACTGCCAAATTTCTATCCGTGCACTATAAGCTTACTAGCACCGTCACAATTAACTTTCAATGGTAATATATATAATGAAATATTCGGGAAATTATTCAAACAGAGAGAAAGATAGAGATAGAGAGAGAATGAGAGAGAGAGAGAGAGAGAGATATGTTGCGCCGCCACCGAGTAACCAATGAATAGAATGATGAGGGCGAATGATATTGTGCGACCGGGAATGTTTGATGGCTCTTCTTTATCAATTTAGTATCTGTAAGAGGTCTTCGTCCACATGACCTTAAAACCAACCGTATGAGGTATACTCGTATATTTGTCGAATTTGCCATTGTTGTGTTAGCAGAAAATACCATTTAGGTTACATTATATCACTTTTCTTTGATCTGTTCATAAGGTACAACTAATTGTCGTATAAAAATTACTTTTACTTATTACATTCACTACACAGCACAAAAACACTAGTCTCTTATAGTTTGAACACCTTATAACCAAATGAATCCAGCTTATGTCGTGACAGACATTTTAATATTTTTTAAGGAGTCAAAGCCGAAACTATTACAATAAAAATCTTACCGGAAATTCAAAGATACAAAAGCGGAAATCCTATTTACATTTATTAAAGTTAGATGTATATTTCACCAGACAATTACATTAAAATTAAGGTCATTCAATACATTAATATGTTTAATTGTTCTTTATAAATAATTGCTAACAGTTGCTTGGCTGCTATATCACCAACCCCAAGTTTTGTAGTGTTTGAGCTCTTAAATGGATGATGCTGATGTCTATATTCTGTTTCAGTTTCCTTCTTTCGACTCTCACAACATCCACGGCATGCAGGGACGAGAATACGATGAGAGGGCAATATTATACCATATGAGGGTTAATTTATAGAAGATTTATAAAACAAAAATTTATTTATTTATTTATTTAGTCAAAATTTATAAAACAAAAATAATATTTTTTAAATATTGATGAGACATAAAATGCCGGAAAAAAAACAAAATTATAATAATAAATTTAATAAACAATCAGCAAGTACCGTATCTAGGTCATTGCTTATTGTAAATTATTAGGAAGAATTTGATATAACACGTACGATGTATGAATTTTAGACAAAAATAATTTTCATATAAAGGAATAGACTTGTGGCAGGTAGAAGGAAAAGAGGAGATCTCGCGCAGGGCAAGGTGTTCTGCCCGGGGAGCGGCCAACGCTCCAAGTGGTAGTTCGGATCTATTCTATATATACTGCTTTAACTTCGGAACTTTGTTTGAGGTGTTTCGCTTGTGGCGCGACAACAGCGCCGCTACAGACTAATTTCTCATAAAATTTGACGCAGGTGTAGTATATACGGAAAAAAATATGGATGGTGTAATATTTTATTATATGTTATATGTTTTATTGATTATTTGTGTATATGTTTTAACTGACTGCTAGGTATATCCACATAAGTAAAGAAACCGTACAGAGGCAAAGCTTCTAACGAGCTGTCAAAATTTTACCTATTTTGATAGGGTTGGCACAGGAGGATAAAATATATAAACAAAACGTTTATCAGCTTTTGTTATGTACTTAAGATTATATATTTTTTTATAAACTTCTTATTCTAAATATTTTATTTTATAATTTTTATTCTTCAACAATTTGTAGTGCCTTTCAATTAAATGGTAAATTATGAATCTAATGTAAAGTTTTTTTAATAATCTATTAAAAAGCACTCATAATGCATAACAAATATATAATGCTACACACGTTTTAATATTTTATTAGCAATTTTTACAGCTTCTTTCGACACCAAAATATTCGCAAAATGTTTGCTCAAGCAATTCCTACATTCAATTCAGATGCTTTCTCACATTGACTGGAACTCAAACAAGCACCGTCGTTAATTTGTCGGCAAGTTGTGTGGTGTAAAAATTTTTCCAAATAAATATTTTGCAGGTCTTTTTTTAGAATACTTAATACAGATTTTTTTGAAATGATTCTCACAGTCTATATTGTTGCCTTTTTTATAATCAAAAAGTTTTGAAAGGAGATCTTCTCGTCTGTCAGCTTTTAACCATTCTTGCCTTGAAATAATAATAATAATAATAATAATAATACGCCATTCTATAAAATTATGGCGTAGGAAATTGACGACCCCACCGCCCGCTGATGTAACAGTTAAGTGACAAAAATGCTACGTCAGCGCAGTCAGCCAGCGCCATGCCAAGAGGTGTGAGTACCGTGCCTCGGTAGAATTGAGGCTTCAAAGGTCCGTCTGTGCTTATGGCCGCACTATGAAATCGTGCCGGGCCTGGGCGTCTCCCGTTAATTGACGCGCATACTATGGATGATGGACAAAAAAATAGTTCGCAAAGGGCTGCCTGGAGGTCGCCAGGACGCGTCTGGAGCTGGCGCTGGACGCGACAGCATGCGCGTTGCCAGCCAAGTGCGGGGGGCTGCAAGACCACTTAGTAGCCGCCCACATCCATCAACTCCACCAGAGGGCTTGGTGTCAGCTGGGTCTTCTCGGACTCAACAAGCGGCACCCACTGCTGGTGGAACACGTCGCATGTGAAGGACGAAAATGTTGAACGCAAACGCTTTGCGAGCGTATTTTAGTGCAGACTCTCAACCCAATGCTGGTGACCTATTTGGAGGCCAGCCGGAACCTTTTCGAGGCGGACTCAATTCTTTTTATCGCCATACTGGCAGTTTGCCTTATTATTGGCGTCAAACTTCCTACGTTTGGACGCACTACTAGGCAAAGTAGCGCTATCCCAGCCTGGAGAAGAAGGATTTAGGACCGCATTGCAAAGGCAAAGGTCTTCATCGGCAGACTGATAAGCTTCAAGTCGGGCAATAAAATGACGAGAATTGTGCGTACCGTCAGGATGGCGTTTGCTGAGACAAATATCAGTTTCTTCTCTCGACCAAAAGTCACTCCCGAGCCTCTTCACTACTGGGATCACTCATTTGGTTCACCTCGGTGCCTCATAGACGGCTTAAGAGTGTTCTCAAGCTGTACAAGTTTGACTGTACAGTTCGAGACTTGCTCGGGCAGTGTATAGGGTAGTGGAGTACGATCCTTTGTCATCTAGGCGAGCAGATGACGGCTGCGGAGAACCACAAAAGGATAAGAAGGGGTATCTTCCAGGGCGATTGTTTGAGTCCAATCTCGTTTTGACTCTATCTGAACTCTCTCAGTACCTTACTGGAGGGTTCCTGAAGGGAATTTTAGCTTCGGAAAGGAGGTACAAAAGTGACTCATCTTTTCTATATGGATAATCTCAAGTTATTCGCCTCCAGTCACTCTTATCTTATGGAACTGCTAAACGTCACTTGTAGTGGAGGATCTGTCATCATGATAATGCCAGACCACACACATCTTTGACCACTCCTACGTTCCAATACTCAAAAATTGAGAGATATTGGTTGGTACGTGTTAATGCATCCACCATATATTCCGGACCTTGCACCCTCAGACTTTCTCCGGTTTTGGTCTCTTTATAATTCTTTGGGTAGTTTTAGGTTTACATCAAGAGAGGACTTTCAAAACTACTTGGCGCATTATTTTTTTATTCTTTTTATTTTATTTATTCACAAAATCCACAGCTTGCACTTTTTATTACATTACACTCAAAACTTATAAAATAGGTCTTGAAGCCAATTACGGATTTACAATATACTTATTAAGCTAATAAAACGTCACAAAGTATTCAACACCTTACTTAAAAATAGAAGTATGAAATATAAAAATATTTAAAGGTAAACAAAGTGCTCGAAATTTGTTTAAGTGCAGAAGAGTTTGTATGTTTGTGTGTGAGTATGCGAGAGTGAGTGAGTGAGTGAGTGAGTGAGTGAGTGAGTGTGTGTGTGTGTGTGTGTGTGTGTGTGTGTGTGTGTGTGTGTGTGTGTGTGTGAGTGTGTGTGTGTGAACGTGATACAAAGTTTAATTAAGTAACGATATTTTAAAATAAATAGATAAATGTAATAAATATTTTTTAATCAAAATTCCCAAGATTTTTACAACAACGGGACTGTGTCACAAGATGCCAACAAGATGGAAAGAAATTATAGAACAAAATGGCACATATAAATTATAATTAAATGTAATTAAACTTAAAAAATGTCTTGAATTCGTATATAAAATAAGAAAAGTTTCCCCGTCCTTATAAATTAATAGCTACCACTGTACATTGTAGTTCTAATGTGTATATTATAGGCCATATTACCACTCACTCTCATTATTCTGTACTCATTTGCAATTTTTTGTTGTATATGAAATCGGGAGTGCCCTTAAAAATGCCGGTTACGTTCCAAAACACAAAATTATTCATTATTAATATTCAACAATTAATTTAATCGGTCACAGAAACAACTGCCTCCCTGAAAAATAAATCTGGTGAAATGTTTAAATCACGTATCTCATTTAAATTCAGCATTCGCACAATTATGAGTTAGCCGCAGTCCGCATTCACAAATAATGTTACAGTGATTGTAAGTTTTTCGGGCGCTGACTCCAGTTTCTATAACTGTTTGTGAGTGGCGGCACGTACTTTGTGGTTTGAATATGTCATTACGCGTCGTATGTGTGACAATTATACGTCAAACCGGGTTGAATTGGTACTGTTTTTTATCAAAGATATCATTTATTCAAATACATAACGTAAGTGACACAATTTGTGGTAGTGTTATCAATGAGGATAAAATGCAATGGAAAGAGATTTAAATATTTTTTTTATATTTGGAGTTGTTTATATTTGGATGTCAATTAGGTAATATCCTGCTCACGTGGTAGAGCCAAGCAGCAGCTATATTATAATTGTAGCTTGACCAGGGTAGGACCACATAATATCATCGTCAAATAGCAGCTCAATTCTTGTTGTTTGCAGAATTTGAGAGTGAAAACGGAGCATTCCATCTTAGTACTCAGAAGTGACAATGCTTCTGCATTTTGGTTCATAATCGAGAATACACGTAGATGTATATGGCCCTCAGTAACCACTTACACCCTTATTCTATTAAAAAAATGACAACCATGGGTAGAATTAAAATTTTAAATTGGAGTTAAATTATCTTTGAAATTGTCAGACATTTATAAATGAAAAAGAAAGGTCCAAGCTAGCAACATAAAAAAAAATATCGCTTTAATTTTATTTTCTTTAAAAAGTTAAACAAAAGATCTTAACTATAGCTTCTACAACATTATATTAAGTTGGATGCCTTTTCTTTGTTGCAACCCAATGTATTTGTGTTTATTATTTTTTGTTTTATATTCTTGTTTTCATTTCTTTGCTCATATTCTTGTGTTCATTTTGGTTTCTGTTTGTTTGTTCAGTATGTTGTCTGTGGTAACTAAATAAATCAATTATTATTTAGTTAAAAAGTTATTAACAACGTTATATATATTACAACATATTTTGTAGCACATGAATTTAAAATTCGAATTTTAATTTGTAACAATCCAGAGATAGAAAATATTTTCGGGAAAACAGTTTGGTCAAGTTACACAATACACACCGCCAACCACACTCTGCATTTTAACACTTACAATCTTAATTGAAACAAGCGTACGCAA
The DNA here is from genome assembly GCA_963668995.1 of Parnassius mnemosyne. Lineage (NCBI taxonomy): Eukaryota > Metazoa > Arthropoda > Insecta > Lepidoptera > Papilionidae > Parnassius > Parnassius mnemosyne. The sequence continues at coordinate 1,449,007 of CAVLGL010000093.1, read as the reverse complement.
ACAAGGTCTTTCAAATTGCTGAAAAGTCACAACATAGTATAGAATCAGATGTTGCGGGAACACGTATCAGGATCTTAAAGATGTAAAACTAATGACTGAGATCCGCGTGAAAATTAAATGGTGTCTTTTATTTTAAAATATAAGCTTCAAACCATTTGTTAACAAGCCGAATAAACTCATTACTTTTGTTTTACCTTTTTGATTTATATTTCGAACAAATTTTTTTAATGTACCGTGCAATCGAAGTTCGATTAAGACCAAAACTTTTTTTAAAAGCTTATGAAATAGAAATAAAACATAAAATCTGTTATTATTTAAACCACTGTGCTATTTTTCAAATTAGAAAGAACGTGTTTGCAAATTCTACAACTATCAATGAGAAGCGTCATTATTATTCTTAGAGTTGTCAGGTAGAGCGTCGTAGGACCAAGAATGGCACTGCTGACTGCTCTGCAATCACTTATTAAATTCATTATTTGAAGCAATTAGTATGCTGGGTGACAATGGGCTGGCCGTGTAGGTCGAAAAACCGAAAAATCATAAAAAAACACTTTTTAATCGCCATTTTTCAATTGTTTTTCTCTCCGAAAAAATGAGTGAATCTAACGAAGGAATTCGATACATCCTGAAGTTTTATTACAAAAAAGAGAAAAATGCGACTCGAGCCGACGAAAAAAATTGTGACGTTTATGGATCTAATGTAGTGTCTGTAAGAGTAGCACAAAGTTGGTGCAAACGTTTTCAGTCCGGGTATTTTGATATCAAAATGCAGCTCGTTCTGGCAGCCCTCATACGGAAAAAGTCGATGATATTTTTTTAAATGGAGCAAGATTGCATGTTAGTGATTACGACATAGCCGAGGAATTAATAATTAACCACAAAGTAGTTTTGACCCATTTGAAAAAGTCTAGCTTTATAAAAAAGCTTGATATTTGGGTACCACACGAGTTCGAGTTCGAGTGAAAGAAACCTAAGAATCGTGTACTCATTTACGATTTTCTATAGAAACGCAATCATACCAAACCGTTTTTCAAATGATTGATCACTAGTGATGAAAAATGGATCACCTGCAACAATATCGTGCGAAAAAGATCATGGTCAAAGTATAGCCAAGCTCCACAGACTCCAACGAAACCTGGATTAACACTTTTATACTACCCTATACTTTGTTAGGAAGGGCATCGTTTATTATGAGTTTCAACCGCCGGGCAAAACCATCGATTCGGATCTCTACTTCCTACAAGTGATGAGACTCAAGCAAAAAATTGAGAAATAACGGCTGGAATTAATCAACAGCAAAGGAGTGGTCTTTCATCATGATAACGCCAGACCACGCATATATTTGGCCACTCAGCAAAAATTGAGAGAGCTTGGTTTTAAAGTATTAATACATCCACCATATAGTCCTGACCTTACCCTATCAGATTTTAATCTGCTTAGGTCTCTGCACAATTCTTTGGGTAGTGTTAGGTTAATATTAAGAAATGATTGCCAAAACCACTTGTAGCATGTTTCGTTCAAATATCCCAAGATTTCTACAGCAACAGGATTATGTCACTATCTACAATATGACATCAAGTTATCGAACAAAATGGCCCATATATATAATAATTCAATGAAATTAAGCTTTAAAAAAATATATCTTGAATTTATATATAAAACACGACGAAACTTTTTTTTTCGACCTTATATAATTAACCTCTACTAAGTCTTACAATGCAGATGCATTGTCACCCCTGAGTACTAAGGTGGAATGCCTCGTTTCCAATAAAAAGGGTCTCCAATTTTATACACTCACCATTAAGCACCATACGAAATACATTGAGGTGCTATGAATATTTTACGTTTGTATTCTGTGAGAGCGTGGTCCTACCGCGGCGCGGTCGGCCCATTCATGTTACAACTATATAGCTGGAACATGACTCTCTCATGTTAAAAATCTCATGGGAAGGCTGTTGAACCCAAGTACAACTAGCGATGGACAGTAACATTACGAGTTTTATTAGAGTAGTAGTAACATTACAGTAGTTATAGATTAACATTACATTGCGGGGTCTACTCAATATGATTCGAGCCTTCTAGCTGATGCTAGAAGGCTCGAACCATATTGTATGATTATTATACTGATGAATATCTTATTCTAAACATTTTGCATTAAAATCGATTAATATTACGTGTTTGTTTCTGTAAGTTTTGATATTTAAATGTTACTACAATTTTAACAGTTTTACTACTAATGCATTTTTTGATATCACGTGGAATATTACGATACGTGGTTATAATTGTAGCACGAATGGGTCGGTTTCACCAGGGAAGGACCACGCTTTCAAAGAATACATCATTACTATGTAAGTATAAAATATACAATAAATACACAAAATAGAAATAAAGCGACATAGATGGCGAGGAAGAGAGAGTCAGGGAAAGAGAGGAGTCGTTGTGATTATATGGATTTACATAATATACACCATTCAAAACACGGCAGCATTAAGCTGCTATTCTCTTAGAGCGTGGCCCTTCCTCAATCGAGCCGACCCATTCATGGAACAACCTAAGAAAAGCTGCAGCGAAGCTCTCACATGTATGATATGATAATTGGTAAAATTGACACTTAAAAATATTAATGTTAATAAAATTATAACATGGCATTTAAAAAAATTAAACACCTCAGAGTTCATTGCCAGTTGTTCTCAAAGGTCTTGTTTTTGCAAATAGGCTTAGATTTTGACGTTCATAAGTGCTCTGAATGAACTTAAATTGAAAGTAACGTTAATAATATTTATAAAGATTTTGAATAAACTAGCACAGTATTTGGAATGTATTGCTGTTTCTGCGACTCGAATGAAGCCAGTAGTTTACGGGAGCTTTTGAATCCACTGAAAATTGGACGTAGTTTCAAATACATTTCTCAGCTGATTTCAGAGACACATTTTCCCTTAGTTGCCTTTGTTGAGTTTTTTTTAAACAAGTGAAATTATTTCCCACGAAATTTTTGTTACTTATTTTTAATAATTTTCATCTGATATATTGCTACGGCTACTAACACTATCTACGAAAGCCATCCAACACTATGCATCTCAGTACGACACTGCCACTCTAAAACCTTTCTTCCCCATCGGTTGTCAATCCATCGAGCAATATAGAGAGCCTACTGCCACTTCAGCTTACTGATCTATTTACTATGTCCGTTACTCTGGTTCTGCTGCGGATATCATCATACGAACGAACTTCAAACATAGCCTTATCCATAGCTTGCTGAGTAACTTTAAGTTTCCTCATACAGCCAGTAAAGGATAAAGTTTCAGTTCCATAATATGTCGTCACTAGACACACGCATTGGATATATACTGTTGTTTTAAGTTTTGAGGAATACGGGACGAGAAAATGTTGTGTACTTATCTTTCAATGCTGCCCATCCGAGTTGGATCTGTCAATTGATCTCTTGGACATAGTCATGCATATTATTTATTAGATTAAATAGACTATCGGTATCATAATCCTCTACATAATCGGCATTTAGATTCATCATAATTGGAATTTTAAACTACATAATATGTTTGTGTTATTCCTCCTGAGGCGTCAAATTCTTCCTTTGCGGGAAGCAAAGCTACTGTCGCGATCCCGTCGCGGGTATCCATTTCGTTTTAATTATTTTAATGTGTTACCGGTTACATAACCTATTTATAATTATGAAAGTGCTTGTTGATAGATAAAACCAGAATTAAAATAGTTTTGCATGCCGTAAGCACCTAAGCGCGTCGGTATGTTCTACTAGCGCCTAAAATTAAGATTCCAACGTTTTGTCGCGTGAAATGAAATTGTACATATAAGTGATATAAAAAGCACATCAGAAAGAAAAATGATTGTTAAGCTTATTAATTTTTTTTAAATCGATTAATTGCTATTTTTAAATTAAAAAGGGGTTTTAGTGGCTTATAGTGTGACACGATAACTTTTGAAAATATCAATTGTTCAACTCAATATAATTTTAAAACTCTTCATCTATCATGTGGGAAGCCATTGAATGTAAATGGCAGTTTAATTTTGTTCAGTTTAGTTGTAATAATTTTTTTTCGGCTGCGAAATGGCGAAAATTTTGTTGTACTTGGCAGCCTTGTATGTACTACTAAATAGAGACTGCGTCACTCAGTTCAGTTAGTTCGGCGTCAGTCGCCGTCGTGAGTTAACTGAAAAAGATCGCTGTACAAATACACAAAATTCGAATAACCAAATTTCTTAATTATTTGATTATAATAACAATGAAAGATTTTTTTTATAACATATTTTAAAAGGACAGAATAAATAATAGTAGTACGTACTAAAAGTATCAATTTTTTTGGTCATGGGTGTCATTTTCATGGTTTTCAAGGATTTTGAAGCCGATAAGGTTGTCAAAATGTAAATCCAAGTTGGCGGCTGCAATAGGTATCAATTTTTTCATCATGAGTGTCATTTTCATGGTTTTCGAGGATGCTAAATCCGATAGTGCTGTCGAAATGTAAATCCAAGGCGGCGGCTGCAATAGGTATCAATTTTTTCATCATGAGTGTCATTTTCATGGTTTTCAAAGATGCTGAATCCGATAGTGCTGTCGAAATGTAAATCCAAGATGGTGGCTGCAATAGGTATCAATTTTTTCATCATGAGTGTCATTTTCATGGTTTTCGAGGATGCTGAATCCGATAGTGCTGTCGAATTGTAAATCCAAGGTGGCGGCTGCAATAAGTATAAATTTTTTCATCATGGGTGTCATTTTCATAGTTTTCGAGAGTGGTGAAGCAGATAGTGCTGTCGAAATGTAAATCCAAGTTGGCGGCTGCAATAGGTATCAATTTTTTCATCATGAGTGTCATTTTCATGGTTTTCGAGGATGCTGAATCCGATAGTGCTGTCGAAATGTAAATCCAAGGCGGCGGCTGCAATAGGTATCAATTTTTTCATCATGAGTGTCATTTTCATGGTTTTCGAGGATGCTGAATCCGATAGTGCTGTCGAAATGTAAATCCAAGATGGTGGCTGCAATAGGTATCAATTTTTTCATCATGAGTGTCATTTTCATGGTTTTCGAGGATGCTGAATCCGATAGTGCTGTCGAATTGTAAATCCAAGGTGGCGGCTGCAATAAGTATAAATTTTTTCATCATGGGTGTCATTTTCATAGTTTTCGAGGGTGGTGAAGCAGATAGTGCTGTCGAAATGTAAATCCAAGTCGGCGGCTGCAATATATATCAATTTTTTCATCATGGGTGTCTTTTTCATGGTTTTCGAGGGTGTTAAAACCGATAGGGTTGTCGAAATGTAAATCCAAGATGGTGGCTGCAATAGGTATCAATTTTTTCATCATGGGTGTCATTTTCATGGTTTTCAAGGGTGTTAAAACCGAAAGTGCTGCCGAAATGTAAATCCAAGGTGGCGGCTGCAATCGGTATCAATTTTTTCATAAAGGGTGTAATTTTTATGGTTTTCGTGGGTGTTGAAGCCGATAGTGCTGTCGAAATGTAAATCCAAGTTAGCGACTGCAATAGGTATCAATTTTTTCATCATGGGTGTCATTTTCATGGGTTTTGAGGGTGTTGAAGCCGATAGTGCTGTCAAAATGTAATTCCAAGATAGCGGCTGAATTAGGTAGGTATGAATTTTTTCATTATGTGTGTCATTTTCATGGTTTTCGAGGGTGCTGAAGCCGATAGTGCTGTCGAAATGTATTTAAATTACTTTTAAAAATTCCGTATAATCATGTTATACGTAATATTTTAAATGTGCTTAGGGCATGCCTAATTGCATTTAGCAATTTTTGAAATTATTTAATATGTGATTCGTTGATGAATACATATATTGTTATAATGATTTCTTATATTTACGCGAACACTACACATTTAAATAAAACTAATTTTACGGATTTTATCGCGTATATTAACTTATTTTACTTTCCCGACGTTTCAAGCACTATACAGCACCCATGGTCACGGGGGGGACTGAGGTGTATGACGTCCCAATGTCATAGTTAACCACGGCTACCTCCAGATTAAAAATTATTAATTTTTGTTCCGATCTACGCAGTATGAACTTACAGTATCATGAAGTCTTGCAGTTGTATGCTTGGGTTGGGATTTAATTTTATTAATTATGGGATCCCAAGCAGATGGTAGCACCCAGCCATCTTCTCTATTGAAATTAGGATGTTTTTTGATTTCAATAGCCTCGCGAATCATCCTTGGAAGGAATCGGTGTTCTTTAGCGAGGATTTGTGGTCTATCAAATCTAATGTAGTGACGGGGGCGATCCTGTACGTGTTCACAGACTGCAGACTTCCCGGAGCGTCTATTCTTCACATCAGCTATGTGTTCTTTAACGCGGGTTTTTATGGATCTTTTAGTTTGTCCTATATAAGAGAGACCACATTCACAATCCAGCTTGTACACTCCTGCATCTTGCAGAGGAATATTACACTTGACTGATGGTAAAAACTGACTAATCTTCTTCGGCGGCTTGAAATATGTTTTAATGGAAGCACGCTTCAAGATGTAGCCAATCTTGTCAGTGACACCTCTGACATATGGCAGTACAGCAGGCACTCGCTCGACTGTGGCCGGCTTCACTCGTTCACTGTGACGTAGGCGCGGGACCCGAAGCTTATTGTCGTGCAAAACTTGCTTGACGTGTTGGAGCTCGGCGGCCAGGTGTTTACTGTCACAGATCCCTCGTGCTCTCTGAAACAAAGATTTACCCACGGTAGCTAACTGTGAAGGATGGTGGTGAGAATCACCGTTTAAATATCTATCTGTATGGGTCTTTTTTCTATACACAGTGTGGCTCAAGGTGTTATCAGGATTCCGAATTACTAACACATCTAGAAAAGCTAAAGAATTGTTTGCCTCTAACTCCATTGTGAACTGAATTTTAGAATTTAAGGAGTTAAGATAGTCTAAAAATGCAGTTACTTTATCTAAAGGTAGAATTGTGAAAGTGTCGTCTACGTACCGCTTGTAGAATCTTGGCTTTATGGGAGAAGTAAGCAGGGCTTTCTCCTCAAAGTCCTCCATGAATATATCGGCAACAATGGGAGATACAGGTGAGCCCATCGCCACACCATCTACTTGCTTGTAGAACTCCTCCTTCCACAATAGGTAGCCAGATGTAAGTCAGTGTCTGAGTAATACTGCATATTCTACGGGCATGTTATTTTTAGTTGTATGGGTTACCAAAAATACACAAGCCCAATGCTCCACCACGTCCTATAGTGAGCCAAATCGATTCACCAACTTACAGATTGGCTCAACACTTAGCGAATATACTCTCACCGCTCAAGGGACATACAAGAGCACACACAAAGGATTCCTACCATTTTGTCAGCGAGATTAAAGACCTGTAGTGTGTGCTTATATATATGTAGGATAGAATAAGAGAGAGTTAGTATTAAACCTACCGTCTAGACTATTGGACGTTTTATTTATTCCCCGAACCACCCAACACTACATGGCGACCCTGCCAGTTCATCGGCGGTCTGCCTGGGTTCGGTCGCGGGCCGCGTTTTAAAAAAAAAAAATGTGTCGTTCTGAAGTCCAGAAAGACCAAGTATTTATTACGCAAGACACTTCAGGAGGCTCAAATTCTGCACATGTAGAAGAAATTAAAAGCCACCTGTCTGGGATATCCGTCGTGCTGATTATAATATGCACAGTTTTGGGCTTGGCTCTTCTCTATGGTGTATACAAAATATACAAAAGTTGCCATACAAGCTGGATGCGGAATGAGATGGTAATGCACAATTTGCGTCGTTCTTTTGTGCGATCACCGGACCCAGGACCTCGTGTACCCCGTGTATGCTGTGAGTGCCGCCATGAGGACCGCCGGGAGACAACGAAAGCGTCAAGTTGAAAAAATGAGGTTTAAATTGAAAAATATGTTATAGTTTAAGTTTAAAAAAAAAAAGGGAAAAAAAAATAATAAAAATAGCCTTATATGTATGCCTTAAACCTTAAAATATTTTGACAACGATATTTCTTTTTAACTGTACTTCCATGTCTAGTGAATTAATAATAATATATGAAAAATTTAAAAATATTAAAAATAATTTAGTTAAATTAAGTTATGATAAGCGAACTAAAAGCATTTTGCAACAAAAACTTAAGGAATCAGTACAATTACGTAAAGAATTTGATGATTGTTTGATAATTTTAAATAAAGAGATAGAAAGTAAACAAATTAAAAGTAATGCATTAATTGAAATACAATCATATTGCGATTTAATTAAGAGTTTATATGGACAAATAGAAAACTTTTGTAGTAAGGATTACAGCTCTCAATCAACTTCCAAGGGCACTATTCAAAGCGAAATATTCACCATGGAAAGTTTCGACTTTAAAACTGCTGTGTCACTCCTGCCAGTGATGACGGGCGAGGAATCGGTCACCAAAACCTTGATGGACTCGATAGAGTTATATAGCTCTTCGCTTAAAGAAGAAGGTAAGTCTATGTTAATAAAATTTGTGTTAAAGACTCGTTTGAATGAAGGTGCTAAGTTACGCCTATTAGATTCCTATGACTCATGCGAGGCGCTTATAAGTGATATGCGGAACCACCTTTTAACAAAGAAATCTTACACTTCCATTCATAACGAACTAATGCAAATAAGACAAAATAGTAGTTCCCTAGATAATTATGGCAATAAAATCGAACAATTATTCGTAGATTTGACGATTTCCCAAGCCGATGGTGACCAAAACGCGCATAAAATTTTACGTCCTATAAATGAAAAGATCGCTATTAAAAGTTTCACAAATGGCTTGCGAAACCGACAACTCAGTATTATTTTGTCAGCACGCAATTATAGTACGTTAAAAGAAACAATTAGAGCTGCAAAGGATGAGGAGACATCTAGTGTTCGACCTAGCGAGTACACCGAACCATCGATTTATTTCGGAAATCGAGGTGGTTCAGGAACGCGTAAAAATTTTCGTGGTAGGTATACATCCAATAATGTACCACGGCAAATATATCACATGGCGACCCTGCCAGGCGGTGCGCTGCTACATTGCACGCGCACCGCCAGGCCTACAAAAAGAGAAAAAAAAAATTACAAAACAAAATGGAAATCATCATGGATTGACCATTTAAAAAGAAAATTATATTATAACAGAATGTACGCAATACCGGATGTGACGAAAAATAAATGAATATGAATAAAAGAAGAGGCCACAATAATAATTTTGCAGAAACTAAAAATTAAAAAGTACGTATAGTATCTGAAGACAACAGACGACAGTCTAATTAAAGTTATAGAAGCATCAACACGTCTCTATTTCATTGACATATTTCCTATATCAACTAGCGGTCACGCCGGTATAAGGCGAATGATAAACAATATAAAGAAAAGATTCTTTTGGCCCGGGTTAGAGAAGGATGTGACTAATTATGTAAACCAATGTGACAAGTATTTGCGATATAAGCACTTAAATAAGCATATAAAAGAACCAATGGTGATAACCGATACGGGATATTCTGCTTTTGATAGAGTTTATTTAGATTTAGTAGGGCCCTTATGTAAAGATAGCGATAATAATGTTTATATACTCACACTACAGTGTGATTTAAGTAAGTATGTTGAAGCCTATCCGCTTAAACATAAGGATACTATTTCAGTGGCATCGTCTTTTATCAATAATTTTATTTTGAGATATGGTATTCCTCGACAAATAATATCTGACCAAGGGACCGAATTTGTTTCAACCGTCATGAAAGACGTGTGCCGTATTCTCAAAACGCAACAGGTAACGTCAACAGCATATCATCACCAATCTATAGGTTCCTTAGAAAACAGCCACAAAAATCTGATGTCATTTCTCAGAATTCAAACAGGTAATGAACCACATAACTGGAGCACTTGGTTACCGTATTGGTGTTTTGGTTATAATAACACTGTACACACGGAAACAAAGTATACTCCATATGAGCTTGTTTTTGGGAATTTTTTTTTATTATGATATAAGTATGTTATAGTATAAGAATTTTAATACTTTGTAATGTACACCTTTTATATAATTTTTTTTTATAAACCAAGTTATGTTACATTTAAAAAAAAATATATTTTTGTAAATGATTTTTTTTTTCTTTTTGCCGATGGACGTGTAGTGTGTGCTTATATATATGTAGGATAGAATAAGAGAGAGTTAGTATTAAACCTACCGTCTAGACTATTGGACGTTTTATTTATTCCCCGAACCACCCAACACTACAGACCTACATCTGGCAGACAATGAAACTATGGTGAGTTTTGATGTGCAGTCTCTGTTCACATGCCTACCTGTTGAAGACTGCATCTCGATTGTTACTAGAAGGCTAGAGGAAAATAACATGCCCGTAGAATATGCAGTATTACTCAGACACTGCCTTACATCTGGCTACCTATTGTGGAAGGAGGAGTTCTACAAGCAAGTAGATGGTGTGGCGATGGGCTCACCTGTATCTCCCATTGTTGCCGATATATTCATGGAGGACTTTGAGGAGAAAGCCCTGCTTACTTCTCCCATAAAGCCAAGATTCTACAAGCGGTACGTAGACAAACAATTCTTTAGCTTTTCTAGATGTGTTAGTAATTCGGAATCCTGACAACACCTTGAGCCACACTGTGTATAGAAAAAAGACCCATACAGATAGATGTTTAAACGGTGATTCTCACCACCATCCTTCACAGTTAGCTACCGTGGGTAAATCTTTGTTTCAGAGAGCACGAGGGATCTGTGACAGCAAACACCTGGCCGCCGAGCTCCAACACGTCAAGCAAGTTTTGCACGACAATAAGCTTCGGGTCCCGCGCCTACGTCACAGTGAACGAGTGAAGCCGGCCACAGTCGAGCGAGTGCCTGCTGTACTGCCATATGTCAGAGGTGTCACTGACAAGATTGGCTACATCTTGAAGCGTGCTTCCATTAAAACATATTTCAAGCCGCCGAAGAAGATTAGTCAGTTTTTACCATCAGTCAAGTGTAATATTCCTCTGCAAGATGCAGGAGTGTACAAGCTGGATTGTGAATGTGGTCTCTCTTATATAGGACAAACTAAAAGATCCATAAAAACCCGCGTTAAAGAACACATAGCTGATGTGAAGAATAGACGCTCCGGGAAGTCTGCAGTCTGTGAACACGTACAGGATCGCCCCCGTCACTACATTAGATTTGATAGACCACAAATCCTCGCTAAAGAACACCGATTCCTTCCAAGGATGATTCGCGAGGCTATTGAAATCAAAAAACATCCTAATTTCAATAGAGAAGATGGCTGGGTGCTACCATCTGCTTGGGATCCCATAATTAATAAAATTAAATCCCAACCCAAGCATACAACTGCAAGACTTCATGATACTGTAAGTTCATACTGCGTAGATCGGAACAAAAATTAATAATTTTTAATCTGGAGGTAGCCGTGGTTAACTATGACATTGGGACGTCATACACCTCAGTCCCCCCCGTGACCATGGGTGCTGTAAAGTGCTTGAAACGTCGGGAAAGTAAAATAAGTTAATATACGCGATAAAATCCGTAAAATTAGTTTTATTTAAACATATATTGTTAGTCAAAAATCGCCATTAAATGGTGCCGCCGGGCTGTCAAATTCCCGCAAAGAGAGCAAAAATCATTACTAAACATATTGCGTAGTTTTACCAATACATTTTATTATGTACCTGATAATAAGTAGCTTCTGCAGTACATAAACGTCTGCTTCCTATTTCAAACAAAGATGGCTACAGGTGCATTGTCATCTCTGAGGAAAACGATGAAAATTCTGTAATAAATACAGGCTCTCTGTTGCCTTCTGAACACTACACACAGTAAGTGCAAACAAAACAAGCGAAACAAGTACAAGTGGAAGAAAACTACGTTATTTTCTAGAATTCCGAATAGTACCAGATGATCAAAATTAATGAGTAAAAAGTAATTAATCAAGTATTGATGTTAACTAACAAAACAGTACACCGGGTAAGTAGCGATTGTAATTAAACCGTATCGATCTCTAATATTGAAATAACTGGCTTCTCTCAAGCGCGATGGGTTATGTGTAATTTATAAAGACAAATAACTATTTGTAACTTCTGAATAGTCGACAAGATTGTGATAAAACTTAACGAACAGATAGATAATTCCACAAGGGATTTAGCTATTATATGTTCCGAAAAATGTATAGATTTAAAAAAAAAGGAAGCGGAAATTGAGTGACATCCTCTCATTCACCCAACAGATTGCCTCATAGAAAGATATTTGCTATAGTTATCACGTCAGCTTTAATAAAGTTGTTAGAACTCAGATTTAGCCTAAACAGGACACTACTAAATCAAATTTCCTGAAGTACCGCATAGACTTCTTTCATTGCTTCTATTGGTTGAATGTTGTAATCTAAACGTGAGTTTCTCTATGAACTTGCGTTAGTAAAAACATCCCGATATTTTCAAACAGCATCCGCCTCAAACACACTGTAGCGACTTCAAATCGAATGCAAACGCTGTTGTGCTTTTAAGACTAGAGAGTATCATGAAGAAAATGAAGGCATCATTTGAAAGGAAATACGATTTTATTACATTCGAAATTTTGAATGCAAAGGAAATTAAACAGTATGGTATTTTAGCATTTATCGTTTCTAATTATTCTTTAGTTAAAGCCTATCAAAAATCCGCTGCTGAACAATACGTCTCCCCAATTGATTGCTTTATCAAGAAGGTGTTTGATATTACCGCGCTTGGAATCCGGATTGTCAACCGAAGTATTTTACTGGCGAAGATGCTACTGCCTATCTTCTGTTTCGTTTCTCTCTGTCGCTTCTTGCGACATTCCCGGGATGATTTAAGTTAGTGGATTTTATTAAACCACCACTAAACCGTAAGGATCAAAGATATTTATACATTTCTTACATATTAATATTATGCATCTCAATCTGATTCCCTCTCCCTCCTCGTGGTTGTATTAAAATGCTGTCTTTTCTGACTATTATAGTGAGGGAATAGAGAGTGAATATGTGTTTGCAAATTGAAAATTGTTATTGCATAAAATAAATTCAAAATAGTATATCTTGGTCGAGTCAGGTGGCGCATCTGCATTTTGGTTCTTAATCGAAGAAACATCCTTTTCGGTTAAGACTATTATGTCTATAGGCCACATGCCACATCTGGTGCGTACTTTTATTTTTATAAAAATTAGTTAAGTATGTTAAAATAATTTTAGGTTAACAACCAAAATTTTATTAATCTCCGACTGTAGGTTTACAAAATGTATACGAAAATAGTATGAATATAGTTATGCATCCCGGTATTCCCGGAACTGCACAGGAGACCATCACAATTCAAGCGTAAGCGTGGGCGTAGATTGCTGAATTGTGTCTGGAAGACGGGTGGTCTTTCGAGTGAATACTTATAACTACTCTTTAGCTTAAAGATCTAGATCTAGAATTAGGATTGTCATAGTTAGGCTCTCACATGTATCGGACATGTAGATTTTAGTTAGAATCCATCGCGGATTAATTAAGTAGTATATAAGTAATGTATCGCACATTAATAGTAATAAGTTTAAAATAAAGTCATTTTAAAAACGTCCTGAGTCAATTTCGAATCTTGACTGGCGCAGCCAGTAGGATTTTGCGTGTAAAGCTTGCTCATATAAGAATACTCCCAAATCAGTCGTCGTGAAGCAGTTTAGGTTGCCGTCTTGCACTTGCGTGAAATCTACGAACCAAAATAAATTTGTCGAATTCGAATCAGGACATCAAGAAAGAAGACTTCCTAGCCCAGGCGGAATGATGAGTTCGTATGTACTGTGAGTAAACCTTTTCACGTCCATCTCTGTTCCCATCTATTTTTGCTTGCTAGAATTTTAGTGTTATTTGATTTTTCCTAAATCGAACAAAATAAATTGCACAAGCATAGGCAATTTATTCTATATCATTAAGTTTAATAATTTAATATTGAAAATTAATTTTAAATGAATTAAATTTATAAAATTGTGTTATAAAAAATAAAAAATACATAATTGAACAAATAAAAGGATATATTAAAGAAATAAAATTAATAATTATATAAATTGTTGTATTAATATTTAATAAAATAGAACAATTACGTGTAATACCTAAGGATTTACTTTATCTTATACCTAAGTTTGAAGGAGAGGAAGGATGATTAAATTTATTTATAAAGAAAGCTCAATACATATTCAGGTCTTTCGCAGACGCTAATAATGCCACACAAACTTTATATGTATTCCATGCGATAAACAGCCGATTAAGAGGTAGAGCAGCACATTTGTTAAGCGAGCGTGATGATATTAGTTGTTGGAACACTCTTAAAGATATTTTAATTCAACATTTTGAGTCAATTTCGAATCTTGACTATATAGAAAATGGCAACACTTGAATAGAGTAAAATGGTTTAGGTCATTTGATATTCCCAAAAATGTTTGTATTTTTTTTCCTGTGACTTTAATTAAAATACATTTTTAATTGAAAAATCATAAAAAAATAATAAAACTAATTTTATATACTATAACTTATTTCTAGACGCAATATTTTTTGTCAACTATTTTTCTGCCATTGTTCTTTTGAAAGTTTTATACAGTACAATGTACAGCATGTTTAACCTTGCACTGCGATTGTTAGTTTTGCAAACAACGAGGGCTTTGAGAGAGACTTGAATGTGTAAATAAAAGGAAATGAGCAAAAACTATAGAATTAGTGATCACAAATAAAATATTGGTATTTAGAGGAGTTTATCTGGGGTCTTCTGTTTTGTCCTCCCGCGTGTCTGGATCTGGGTAACAGCGTACCACTCTCTTACCCTCTTACCTATATGTGCTGATAAATAGCAGTTTTCACTGCTGTGTCCCAGTCTGAAGATATAGAGAGCCAGTATCCAGCTTGTAGCCAGGGAGTAATCCCATCTTAATTCTCAGAAGTGACAATGTACCTGTAGCCTTCTTTGTTTAAGTTGGCTGCTGGAATGCAGTAGCTACTTACCGTTAGGTGAGCCGTAAGTTCGATCAGTATTCAAATCAGGGTAATCCCGCTTCTCATCGGAATCGATGATATTTGTTTGACATGTTCCATTGTCACTTCTGACACATACGAGACACAAAAAGATATTGGAGTTTTTAACGTTGTTAACCCAAGATAAACATAACATTGACAAACATTTTATACGTGGTAAAGCCATGTTTCACCTATATTAGTGGTATAGTTGTAGCATGAATGGGTCGGCTCGACCGGGTAAGGACCACGCTCTCACAGAAAACCAGTGTAAAATAGCAGCTTAACGCTGCTGTGTTTTGTATGGTGAGTATAGGGAACCGGAGACCCTTTTTACTAGAAAAGAGGCATTCCATCTTAGTCCTCACGGGTGACAACGCATGTGCATCAGTCTTTATTGAGGATAGATGTAGATGTCTATGGGTCACAGTAACCACTTACCAACAGGTGGACTGTGTGCTCGTTTATCACCCTATCCTATAAAAAAAAATTTAAAAGTAATTAACAATAGCAAATCTGAATAACACAAATATATTGTACACTTTTTCATTGGCTACTAAATTTAAAAAATATAATAATATACTATATTATATGGTAAGATTAGCAATCCTAGGTGATAATTAGTGTAATTGAGGGAGGGGTTTTAATTAAGACGCTGCTTCATTGTGATAAGTTAATAAAATGAAGTCCACCAAGGAAAGACATGTTAATATAAAGGAGAATGCCAGATTCTCTATACAACTTTGCCCCACGCAAAAGTATGGTGTACATTTTTTTTTCTACATTATTACTTCATCCACCAAATTATATATTTGGAAGTCTCTAGAACTTGCGATTTTTTTTAAATTGGTACTTTATTCGTTGTTAATTCAGAATATAAATTGTCAGGCACTAATGATATATATAAATTAGTATTTAAGCATTTAAGGAGCATAATTACATAATTATCAGTAACATTGGAAAAAAGGTTCTCGTGTATAGGATCTAAAAGATCCTTACACAGTATAAGACTAGCACTACCTGTTTTTCATAAAATCTAAGTCGTAATCATGTAAATAAGATATATTATTTACAAAATTATTTTTCAAGATACATATGATTATGACATGTGTCTGACGAAGGTGTAAATATTTACAGATTAGTAACTAATTTTATAACAATGGCAGGACTTTTGCCTTTAAATCGCATACAAAACACCCTCCAAAGGAAATATTATGACTGAAAGCTAATCATGATTAGGCGAAAAAGTTAAAATTAAGCGGGATAAAATCCGAAAAATTAGTTTCATTTAATAAATACTTAAATATTAAAAAAAAAATGTTGCCCAAATTTTTTCATTGGCGACCAATATCATCAGTATGTACTTAATCATCACTTCGCAGAGAACAAAGTAATTACCTTAACAAAGGCAATTAATGGAAATATTTCTCTCTGAAGACTATGGAGAAATGGTTTTTAAAATACAGTCCATTTGTCAGGTGTCGGGCGCTCGCCAACTGCTCACTGCATTCAAGCACAGAGTATAAAGGAGTTTAGATATTTTTTTTGAATTTTTTACATTCAATTTATTGTAATACAACAATTCATAATTGTATTTCAAACGGTCGCTGCCAACCTCGTTGGAGATTCGCTCCCCGTTCTTGAGTGCTTGAGTGCATAACATATTACTATACAGTAATATATTACTGTTGAATGTAATATTCTACTTTTATGTCTATTTAATTGTCTGTCTATTTAATTTAACAATAACGACACTCTATGCTGCACACTCAACAACTTTTCCTACTTTTACGTCGCACATAAAAAAGACCATCGGAATAGCCCACGCTCGTGTGAATTCCCTCCTATCGAATTCCGCTGCGATTTGTATCCTTGTAAATATATACTTATGCGTTTGTAATTAATCAACCGTATAGTGACTGTTTAGGAATATCTACTTGCACATATTGTCCAGTGGGTGCCATAAGAGACAACAGAGTGAAATGAAATAAATGGGCAGCAGCGTCTTCCTGATAACAACTCTAAATAAAAAAAATTGCGGTTTTCAACCCGCTTGCCAAACGTGGCAACTATGACAATATCACCGCTATTGAGACAATAATAATAATAATAAATATCTGGACCTGGCTCACGAGGTTGCCGGCATGTGGGGTGGTCTGCCGACCGAAATTATTCCTGTGGTCGTTTCTGCGAACGGGTTAATCCCAGTCAGCCTCCCGGGTCATCTGAGGCGACTGGGACTCCGTGACGGACCGCTCCAGGCTCAAATGCAGAAGGCGGTGCTCCTCGATACCGCCCGCATCGTCCGCCGGTTTCTTTCCCTTTCCCCCTAACCCTCTGCCATCTGGTCTCCCCTGCCGAGGGCTTCCATCTGGTTGGGTTTTTATTTATTTATGTATTTTTTATGCATTTATTTTATTTTGTTGATATTTATGTATGTTTATCATTTTCATTTACAATTATATATTTATACAGCCCAACCAGATGAGTAAACTATATAGATGCCCCAAATAATAATAAGTATTTATTTCAGACGTAAGGAACATCCATAGATTGTTAGTATGTTAGTAACAATTTTTTCTTAACTTGTAAGTTAGTATTGTTAGTTAATGTGAATTATGTACAAATTATTTTTTTTCGCCCAATAGCTACCGTCATACAGTGGTGCAGTATGGGGCAGTCGGGCCTGGCAGCAATTACCCTTAGGATGCCGTTGTTGCTGGTAGGTAAGCGCTGCAGCGCTTACCTACCAGCAACAACGTAGTTCAAAAGCTCCTGCAGGAGAGACGCTGCTTTTCTACGCATTATGGCGAAAAAGTCATTAGTGTGTGCGTCTGCGAACATTTTAGAGGCACTACAGCGCCACGGCAGCCTCAACAGCATTCTTAAAGTGTTGTTATATTGAACACGCAGGGCGCTGTAGGTCCGGCGTGTATAAGTCACCCACAGACCACCGGTATACAAAGACTGACAGAACGCTTTAAATAAAGTTACTTTCACGTCTGCAGTGCACCGGGCGAATCTGCGGGCAAGCATATTGCCCCTTACCGACAACGCTCTGCGCTCTCGCTCAATATCCTCATCATCTCCTAGGTCGCTCGTAACAATATGACCGAGATATTTGAACTTCTGTACGACTTTCAGAGGTAAACCATCGAGACATACGGGTGGCACATGTCGTGGCTTCCGTTTCGGTGCCTTAAATACTAATATTTCACTCTTTTTTGAGTTGTATTTAAGGCCCTGCTCCTCCGCATATGTCTCGCAGATAGAAAGCAGTTTCCTCAGACCTGCTATAGAAGGACTGAGCAGCACCATGTCGTCAGCATAGCTTATATTGTTGACACATATGTCATCGATGTGGCAGCCAACATGTGTGCTGCTAAGTCGTTCAATCAGTTGGTTTACATACAGGTTGAACAAGAGTGGAGAGCTTAAGCCACCCTGCCTTACACCGCATTCCAGCCTGTATTCTTCCGACAGAGCTCCAACCCACCTCACCTGGTTACGCTGGTTAGCATACCAGTATCTTAGTAGAGCCGTGTACTCCGTCGGCACACCCGCGTCCCTCAACTTGCCCCACAGGATGTCGTATGAGACCAGGTCAAAAGCTTTCGATAAGTCGAGAAAACACGCGTACACCGGCGTCCGCCTTACGGTGTAGTATTTGACAGTGTGTTTCAGACAGTAAATGGCACTCTCCGTCGATAAATTCGGCTTAAACCCAAATTGTGCATCGTTTATTAGTACGTATTTGTTGAGACACTCATTTAACAGACTATCAAACACCTTGGCTGCAGTGGTTGCAAGCGAGATAGGTCGGTAATTACCCATGTCGGATGTGTCCCCAGTTTTATTTTTAACAATGGGTACTACAATAGTCCTCATCAGTGGCTCGGGTAAGTAAGAGTGACCCAAACACAGGCTGTAAAACAGTGAAAGGACTCGCGGAAGATGCACCCCAGCATATCTAAAGTGTTCGATGCTGAGACCATCATAACCAGGCGATTTTCCTCTTACCATCTCTTTAATTATTTTTTCTATTTTTTTTGCAGGTATCTTTTCATTCTAAAATTTTTTTCTAAAATTCATTCTAAATGACGGTCCTTCAAGAAATCCTACCCAAGCAAGGCCGTGGGTTTCTAGTGTAGAATAAGACATAAGCTGAACCGAGTGTTTATTTATTAATTCATTACAGCCTATCGAAATTCTACTGCTGAACATATACTTTTCCATAGATTGCCTCATATGAGAGATATTTCTCATAGTTCTTACATTTAGTAGGCGGGTTGGCATCCGCTGTTTTGTTATATGGTATTATCGGGTAGATTTCGCTACCCGTCTCTTGTTTCATTTCCAACTATCACCTCTTACGATAACCACGAAATAAAATGGGTCTTTGAATTCTCTTAAGCCTGCACTACATGGCAAATATTAAAGTTATATAATAACTTTAAATAAAACAACAAAGTGTATTTTTTTTCACCCTTAGCCCTCTTGATTACACTCTTTACACCTGCGGTCGTGTCAACTACTCAGCCAAGGCTATTTTCATTATGCAGTGCGAGTGCACGACATTTTACTCTACATTCAATAGAAGTCGCAATGCTCTCTTTTCCAATTATTACATGTTGAAATTGCTAGTAACGTTTGATATTGAAATTTTTTTTATAGTATCGGTTTACAAACGAGCACACAGTCCACCTGATGGTAAGTGGTTACTGTGACCCATAGACATCTACATCTATCGTCAATAAAGACTCAAGATGCAGATGCGTTGCCACCCGTGAGGACTAAGATGGAATGCCTCTTTGCTAGTAAAAGGGGTCTCCGGTTCTCTACACTCACCATACGAAACACAGCAGCGTTAAGCTGCTATTTTACGCTGGTTTTCTGTGAGAGCGTAGTCTGTGGGGAGTTTCTGTATGACCGTTGTATGTAGCTCCTCACATTGAAATAAGAAGATTTCTTACACTTGAAACATTTAATCTTCTAACAAAAATATACTTATTACGAAAAACTAGTCTTACATTTTTCTTGTTATTTTTTCGTAACCATGACAACAACTTACAAGATATAAAAAAACCTAAAAGGGACGTAGACAATATTTATTTATCCTCAACACACTCCAGACCTGAAAGAAAATGGTAACCAATTAACGCAACTCAACATACTAAGGAAAACCATAAAACC
The DNA here is from genome assembly GCA_963668995.1 of Parnassius mnemosyne. Lineage (NCBI taxonomy): Eukaryota > Metazoa > Arthropoda > Insecta > Lepidoptera > Papilionidae > Parnassius > Parnassius mnemosyne. Next base: position 1,428,814 of record CAVLGL010000093.1, on the reverse strand, counting down.
AAATGTAATTCATAAGTAACGAGCAGGCAATTTCACATTTCGACCGCACCGCGTTGTTTTCATCACCTTCACCTGTAACCGAGGAGGGTAAGTCGGGACTATCTGAACTTACTGATAACTTCTCATCCTCTATCGTTACTTGAGCTCGTTGCAAGAGGTCAGAATCATTTGAAATCTCAAGCGAATACAATCTCTGACATGGTCTTAAAGTTTCACCTTTTTGAGTCTTGACTCTAGCCAAACGAGTAACACCATCAGCCCCGGTAACTACTTCCATGATTAACCCCAAGGGCCAAAATAGCCTTTTCGCGTCTGTCTCTACTAGAACTATATCTCCTTTCTTCATTTCTATTGTCTTCTCCTTCCATCTAGCTGTAAGTAAAGCCAAATACTCCTTACGAAATCGAACTCTGAAATCTTCTTTCAACTTTTGTAAATATTTGTATCTTACATTTAAATTCATATTATCTACATAATCTAAATCAGAAGTATCATTAGAAGGTAAGCCATGTAAAAATAACATAGGTGTAAGTGGCCGCAAATCGTCGGTACAAGTCGAGACATATGTTAGTGGCCGACTATTAATGACAGCTTCACAATCGCACAAGACTGTGTCCAACTCTACCCAAGCCAATCGCTGACGCCCCAATATTCTTCGCAACATCTCCTTTAATACTCTAATGAGCCTCTCTCACCAACCTCCCCACCAAGGAGTTCTAGGTGGAATAAAACGCCACTTTATAGCATGGACTGCCGTCACACTTTCAACCTCCTGCCAATTAATATCCTTCAGTAAATTGGCAGTCCCTCGAAAATTTGTTCCGTTGTCCGTGAAAATGACGTCTATACGACCTCTTCGAGCAATAAATCTAAGAAGACTCATAATAAAACTATTTGTGGACAATGAGTCTACCATCTCAAAATGCACAGCCCTAAATGTCGCGCAAGTAAATAAAACCACCCAACATTTCTCTTGATTACGTAAATACAACGGCCCGGCCAGATCTATACCTGTCATTTGAAACGCTGCCGTGCCTTGAATCCGTTCAAGAGGGAGTGGTATCTCCGGTGTATCATAATGTATGCCCTTTTGCCTACGACAAATTATGCATTTCTTAACTATATCCTTAGATAGCCATCTCACACTTGTAATCCAGAATCTGTTTCTCAGCTCTGACATTAAAGTATGTGATCCAATGTGCTTTAAGTATATATGTTTCTCTTCAACGAGTCGCCTCACAATGACATTTTTCCCTGGTAATAATATGGGACTCGAAAAATCTTTATCATAATTTCCTAAACCTAATCTAGTCTTTACTCTATAGCGGGTGGAAGGAAAAGGGGAGATCTCCCGCCGGGCAAGGTGTTCTGCCCGGGGAGCGGTCAACGCTCCGATTGGTAGTTCGGAGCTATTCTATATATGCTTATTTAATTTCGGAACTTTGATAGCGCGATTTAGGTTTCGATGTGTTTCGCTTGTGGCGCGACGACAGCGCCGCCACATCACCCCCCTGCTCAGACCGGAGGTCGATAGTGCAGTCCGATTGCCGGGGCGTCCTTAATGCCGGTGGGGAATGCATGCTGTGTGCGTAAGGGCAAGTGACGCCGGTGCGAATGATATGCCGGTGTGTAATGCATGCCGTACTACGCACTTGCAAGTGATGCCGGTGAGAACGATGAGCCGGAGCAAGTGCCAGGGATTGCCTTGTAGTCTGCGGTGAGTCGAGAAGAAGGCAAGTAATCTGCGAGAGTGCCGTGAAGCAGAGGCGAGCAGTAAGGCTCAGAGCCGTGCCGAACACTGTAGCGCAGAGAGTAGCTTGAAGGAACAGGAAGCATTATTATTCCAGTGCTGCGATGAACCTTTTTTTTTGGGTAAAGCTAGATGGCTTGCAGAATGTGAAGACTGCAGACAATGTCTGCTCGGGAGCGAATGAATGGGGTACTTGAGGACGATGACAAAGGTTTTTGAAGTTGTATTTTCCGAAGGTTATTGGTTGCGTGTTCATATCACGTCGGTAGGTCACCACTGTGGCGGGTGGAAGGAAAAGGGGAGATCTCCCGCCGGGCAAGGTGTTCTGCCCGGGGAGCGGCCAGCGCTCCGATTGGTAGTTCGGAGCTATTCTATATATGCTTATTTAATTTCGGAACTTTGATAGCGCGATTTAGGTTTCGATGTGTTTCGCTTGTGGCGCGACGACAGCGCCGCCACAACTCTCATAATACTATTACTATCTAAATGTATGCACAGTTTCTTATTCAATTTAGTTCTATTTACATAATGTTCACCCTGAATAAGTCTTATAAGTATATTCTCAGCTTCTTCGAATTCATCATTGCTTATATAAGCTATACTAAACATTCGTCGCCTTCTCCATCGGAATATCCAAGCTACTACACGTACAATTCTTGAATACTTAGAAAAGTATAAAAGCTTCTCGCTAAAATGTTCAGTATCTACATTAGTATTTACAAGTACCTCCTTCTTTGCTTCTATGGAAACAGCGTTCTCATCTACTGCGATTTGATTAGACTGAGGCCACAGTTCTTGGTCAGATAATAGCCAAGCAGGGCCATCCCACCAGTGACTGTCCATTAATGTCTTCATATTACAGCTACGTGACAGTAGGTCTGCCGGATTGCAGTGGCCCGGTACGTGCCGCCAATGTTCCTTCTTAGTGTGAGCACAAATTTCACTTACCATATTGCTCACAAACGGCTTCCAAGAACACTGTCTTTGGATCCAGGCTAACACAACCGCGGAGTCTGTCCAACAATATAACGGGCAGGTGTCGTCGGTAAACAACGTTCTACTTATCTCATTTATAAGCCGCGATGCAATAAGCGCTCCCATTAGCTCCAATCTAGGTAAAGTTATTGATCTTTTAATTGGCGCTACTCTACTTTTGGCCATAACCAGCCTAATCGTAACTTTACTTTTGCATTCGGTCCGAAGAAAGACACAACCTGCATAAGCATTAATAGATGCGTCACAAAACAAATGTAAACTTTTGTTACAGTTCGTCAACCTCTCCTCTGATAAGCGTCTCGGCAACTTGCAATCATTTATCAGATGAACATGATTTAGCCAACTCTTAAATTCCTTCGATAACTCGTTGCTGATAGCTTGATCCCAACCTGTACTATCTATCCAAGCCTTTTGTACTATTAGTTTAGGCACTAGGGTAACAGGTGCAAGAAATCCAATAGGGTCAAATATCTGCTGAGTTAATGACAAAAGATCTCTCTTCGTGACCCGATCTGGTATAGTGCTACTAAGACGGAAACTACACTGTAATTCGTCCGTAAGAGTATTCCATAGCACTCCTAATACAGATTGAGTCTGGACAGTGTTATCTACTCTAATAGGAGCGGTAACCCAACATCGTAAATCAAAACCCCCCTTTAGCATAACTTCCTTAGCTTCGTCTATAAAAGTAAATAAAGCCTCTTTTGTATCAAAACTAGCTACACAATTATCAACATAAAAGGAGTGTTTCAAAATTTCAACTGTCTGACCGTACATTCCTTCAAAATTGCCTAAGTGATAATTAATCGTAGCCGACAAGAGAAACGGACTACAAGTCACCCCAAATACTACTCTCTTATGTCTGAAAGTGACTATCTTCTCTTTGGTCAACGGATTCTCCCACCACAGAAACTTTAAATACTCTCTATCTTTCTCTGAAACTAAAATTTGCAGAAAGGCTTGCTTTATATCCGACGTGACGCCGTACGTACCTTTCCTAAAGTTCATCAATAATTTAGGGATTAGTTCTATAAGATTGGTACCCGATTCGATGCAGTTATTCAAAGACAATCCTTGCGCATCTTTACACGATGCGTCGAATACTGGACGTATCTTCGTTGTAGTCCTAGACATCTTAATGACTGCGTGATGAGGAATAAAGTGTCCTTCTGCTATATTGTTTTCAGTATGTTCTATAATATCTTCGTCTAACCAATTCTGTAAAACATCGTTATAACTTAGCAAATGACCAGTCCTCTCTAACTTCCTAGTCGTTGTTAAAAGTATTTTATAAGCTACATTGTAATTACTGCCTATTTCGGGGTAACCATCTTTCCACAAAAACCCTACTTGGTAACAATTGTCTTTAAAACTAATATTCTGCTCAAATTGACTCATTACCTCTTCTTTTTTCCTATCTTTGCACATCTGTTCATGTGGCTCTGAAATCCCTAATATCTCTAAATCCCACAAATCTGAAAGTTTACTCTGAGCGTGACAATTGAAAGTCATTGAGCATTGTGCAGCACTATAAAAGTTAGGGCCCTGTAATGTCCATCCTAGCCTCATCTTAATAGCTACTAAAGGCCCATCTAATTGTACAATAGTGCCCGTACAAATTACTCCTAAATAATCAGCTCCTATTAACATATTTACATCGCTAAGGTCACAGTCACTGTCGTCAATACTTATATTCAGTGACTTTAACTTTGACCTTAGCTTGGGATCGTCTGCTTTGGGAAGATAGCCACAAATGTCGTCGAGTTCAAGAGTAATGAATTTTGTAGAGAAAGAAGAATCTAGACTACTTACATTCACTTCGACAAGACTGGGGTTTTCTGCTGGCTTAGTAATACCACTAAATAGTGAATAACTTAAATTCTCTATACCGACTACCTTAAGGCCTAACTCTTTTACTACGTTTTTCCTAATATACGACCTTTGCGATCCAGTATCACACAGAACACGTATTTTCTTCTTTTTACCCTCATGTGAAACCTCTAAAATCAAAGTCTGTAATAAAATATTTCCGCCTTTCCTAGAGAAAAGTGCTGTCGCTTCTTTGGGTTCCTTTTGTTTATCCCTATGAAGGTCCGGACAAAATATCACTACATGACGTTTACCGCAGGCCATACATTTTAAAAACGTCTTGCAGTGCTTAGCTACGTGACCTTTACGTAAACAAATTAAACAACCCCTCTTATCTTTGACAGCGGCTCTCTTTTTATCTAAAGACATTTTGAGCCTATTATTACATGGAAGAATCGAATGAGACGTATTATCACAAAAATAGCAAAAGTCATTACCTGTTTTACTGGAACTTGTCTCCTCTTTCGAAACGATGCAAGCTGCTGTCGGCGGCATATCAACACTGCTGGAAGAACTATAAGTATTAAAGTTAGCGCGCGTCAATTTAATGTGTTCCTCAGCCTCGGCTTCTCGTTTTAAGAACTCTAAAAGTTGCGTTAATTGACAAACATCGTTTACAATTCTAGTTCGATTACAAACAATTAAAATATTAAAATTAAAGCTGATTAGACTAATGGATACAACATCGCTCCGTACTTTTCCGTTGTTACTTTGAGTGACTCTAAAGCGTGCAAATGGGTCATCAACTGGTCGTAAAGCGATCTTATATCCATATTTTGTCCCTTAGCCTGACATAATACGAGACCTAGCAGCTCCCTCACATACGTTTCGATGAGGATACCTTCTCGAGCAAATCGTCCATGTAGCTGCTCCAGCGCTCTTGGGTAATTCTTGCCAGACGGAGGGTAGCTAGTTACAAGCTCTCTGCTTTTGGACCCCTCCTTCATAGCCTGTATGAGATACTGGAACTTATCTTCTGGTTCAAGAGTCTCGTCCTCGTGTATCTTTTTGAACTGTCCCCAGAAAGATAACCACGTCTTCGGATTGTCATCGAATTTTATGAGCTCGATATTCGGTAGCTTTATGTTTCTCTTCTGATGAGATCCGTCAGTAGCCGCTGAAGATGTATTTGCTCTATCAAATTCCTTTCGTAATTTTTCAATCTTAACTTTTACTGCATAATACTTCCTTAAATACGATTCGCATTCGTCACATTCTTCATCGAATTGCTCATCCGTGCAAGAATCGATCGTCATATTTTTTATTTGACTGTCAAAAGATTTTAACTCTTCCAATTTCTCTACAAGATACTGAAATTCTACAGTCATCTGCTCAATATCATTTGACTCCTCTATCTCTCGCACTGACCTGATGAATACTCGACGTGTGTATGCCCTTTTACGCCTCATAGCGTCGAGTTCGGTTTGTCCAGGTCTATCCGCTTTCACGGTCGCCATTATGTGGGGAGTTTCTGTATGACCGTTGTATGTAGCTCCTCACATTGAATTAAGAAGATTTCTTAGACTTGAAACATTTAATCTTCTAACAAAAATATACTTATTACGAAAAACTAGTCTTACATTTTTTTTTGTTATGTTTTCGTAACCATGACAACAACTTACAAGATATAAAAAAACCTAAAAGGGCCGTAGACAATATTTATTTATCCTCAACAGTGGTCCTTCCCCGGTCGAGCCGACCCATTCATGTTACAACCAAAATATAGCTGCAGCATGGCTCTACCACGTATAAAACTGAAACTCGTCGACTATTCATTCGTCAATTAAATATAGATCTGCAAAGATGAATGTGGATGTTCGTCCTTATGTGTTCCTTGTTCTTTACTAATGTTGAATACTTACACACAGAGACTTCAATCGAAAACACTTCCAACCATGTTCCTTAAAGTAATTGACGTTCACATTGCAAAAAGCATGACTGTGTATGTTTTTCGGAAAGGACTCAAACAATTTGAATGAAATTTTACATCTAGCCAATGTTTTGCTTTCAATTTTTGACTTTTTGACTTTTTGATTGTCCAAAAACAGTTTCCACCGATAAGAAAAATTCTGGCTGTACATAAAAGCTCGATATTTGGGTACCACACGAGCTCACTGAAAGAAAGTTAATTAATCGTGTACTCATTTGCGATTCTCTATTGAAACGTAATGAAACCGAACAATTTTTGAAAATATTGATGACGGGTGAAAAAATGTGGATCACCTGCGACAAGAATGTGCAAAAAATCATGGTCAAACTATGCAAATCAAGCTCCACAGACTGTATCGGAACCCGGATTAACACGCAATAAGGTGATCCCGTGTGTTTGTTGTGATTGAAAGGGCATCGTATATTATGAGCTTTTACCACCGGGCAAAACCATCGATTCGAATGTCTACTGCCAACAACTAATCAGACTCAAGCAATAAATTGAGAAAAAAGTCCGGTATCGATCAACAGAAAAGGAGTAGTCTTTCATTATGATAAAGACAGACCACACACATATTTGACCACTCAGCAAAAATTGAGAGAACTTGTTTGGCAAGAGTTAATACATTCACCATATATCCCTAACCTTGCACCCTCAGATTTTTCCGTTTCGGTCTCTTAAGAATTCAAATTCAAATTGTTTATTACATGTCACATTACAAATATAAGATGTTACATTTGATAGGTACTCGTATACATGTGACGCCCTGCAAGGGCATAGCAACACTAGGGGACTAACTATTTTTGTATAATCTAACTTTTAAACATAAATTATAAAATATCATATCGTCAACATTCAATATTATTCTATATAAATTACTTAAATTAAAAATATAATATAGTCGAAGTATTATTTCTTTTTCATTATTTGGGTAGGGTAATTATTCTTAGTTAACATCATGGGAGGACCGTCAAAAGTACTTTTTTATCAAACATCCCACGATATAGCAATGGGATTATGCTCATTACGAACAAGTTAGCCGTGTAGTGGCGGTTAAGAATATCCACTACCCCATATCTTCCCGTGGGTGTCGTAAAAGGCGACAAAGGGAAACAGGCAGGAGATGGGCAGCAGCATCTTCCTGATAATAGCCAAAATAACAATAAAAAAACTGCGGTTGCCAACCCGCTCGCCAAGCGTGGCAACTATGGCAAATACCCCCCAATGACTAAAGCAACAAACAGACGGCCCCCAGTCCCCGGCGGCCCCGCTATTCCTGGCTACGGTGGCGACCATGGTAACGGCGGGGCAGGGGGTGCTAAGAATCTCCGGTGGAGGTTCGGTTGCCACCTACGACGACTCGACCTGGCAACATACAACGCACGCACCCTGAGGACTGACGAGAAGATTGTGGAGCTGGAAGAAGAGATAGACAAGTTACGCTGGCATATTATAGGATTATCCGAAGTCCGAAGAGAGGGGGAGGACACGGTAATCCTCGAATCCGGCAACTTGCTCTATTACCGGGAGGGCGACCATCTGTCCCAAGGAGGTGTCGGATTTATCGTCCACAAGTCTCTCGTTAACAACGTTGTAAAGATTGAGAGTGTGTCGACGAGGGTTGCGTACCTTATACTCAGAATCACCAAACGGTATTCGCTGAAGGTCATACAGGTTTACGCACCAACCTCGGCACACCCCGATCAGGAGGTGGAGGAAATGTATGAGGATATCTCTAGAGCCATCCATTCCTCCAAAACCCAATATACGGTGTTAATGGGAGACTTCAATGCAAAACTAGGCACAAGAGAGAACGGTGAGCTGAAAGTAGGGAAATTTGGAATAGGGCAACGGAACCCAAGGGGCCAGCAGCTGGCCGACTTCATGGAGAAAGAGGGACTCTTTATGATGAACTCTTTCTTCCAGAAGCGGCCCCACAGGAAGTGGACCTGGTCGAGCCCCGACGGTTCAACAAAGAATGAGATTGACTTCATTATGACGACCAGACGACAACTGTTCAGTGATGTCTCAGTGATCGCGAGGGTGAAAACCGGCAGCGATCACCGAATGGTTAGAGGCACACTGAACCTAAACGCTAAGTTGGAGAGGTCTCGTCTAATGAAGTCAACGCTCCGTCCCCCTCGTGCTCTAATCCAAAGTCCCGAAACCTTTCAGCTTGAGTTACAAAACCGTTTTCAGTGCCTAGAAGACTGCAATGAAGTGGACGATTTGAATGACAAGTTCGTGGAAACTGTCCATGCGGTCGGAGCTAAGTTCTGCAAGACCCGCCGCAGAAGAACACAAAAACTCTCCGATCACACTCTTAATCTCATGGCTGTTAGACGGGAGATGAAGCTACATTCTTCAACAGATTTAACAGCATACAGGCAACTGAACAGACAGATCTCCAAATGCATGCGGCGGGACTTACGCAAATTCAATACAGATTGTATTGAAGAAGCGATCGAGCGGAACCTAGGCTCCAAAGTCTTTACCAGAGATCTGTCTGCCAGAAAGCGCCAACTGTCAAAGCTGAAGACAGAATGTGGCAGCATCGTTTCCGGGGCACCTGAGATTTTGAGTGAGATTGAGAGGTTCTATGGGCAGCTGTACACGTCATCGTTGGAGCCGCATGCAAGTGTGAGTAACGATCCAAGAGCGAGTCTTATCCGATATTATTCCGATGATATCCCGGACGTCAGTCTGAGCGAGATTAGAATGGCTCTCCAGCACCTTAAAAACGGCAAGGCCCCAGGCGAGGATGGAATTACAGCGGAGCTTCTGAAAGCGGGTGGAAAACCGGTACTTGAAGTCCTTCAGAAGCTCTTTAATTCCGTCCTTCATGGTGGCATTACACCGGAGGCGTGGAGCAGAAGTGCGGTGGTTTTGTTCTTCAAGAAAGGCGACAACGCTCTCTTGAAGAACTACAGACCGATTTCCCTTCTGAGCCGCGTCTACGTGCTGTTCGAGAGTCATTACGAATCGTCTCGCGCGCAGACTTGACGACTTCCAGCCTCCCGAACAAGCCGGTTTCCGAAAAGGCTTTAGCACCATAGACCACATACATACCCTTCGGCAAATTGTACAGAAGTCCGAGGAGTACAACATGTCTGGCGTATGTGGACTATGAGAAAGCCTTTGATTCCGTCGAAATTTGGGCGGTGCTGCAGTCCCTTCAGCGATGCCAAGTTGACTGTCGGTATATCGAAGTGTTGAAGTGCTTGTACAGTAGGGCTACGATGGCTATCCGAGTACAGAACCAGAGTACGAAACCTATCCAATTGCAGAGAGGTGTAAGACAGGGTGACGTCATATCCCCGAAACTCTTTACCGCTGCATTGGAAGATGTTTTCAAGCTTCTGGACTGGAAAGGATACGGTATCAACATCAATGGCGAGTACATCACTCACCTTCGATTTGCCGACGATATAGTCCTTATGGCAGAATCGCTGGAGGACCTAAGCACTATGCTCAATGACCTCAATAGTGTTTCCCAACGGATAGGTCTTAAGATGAACATGGACAAAACAAAGATCATGTTTAATGTCCATGTCACACCTATGCCGGTAGTTGTTGGGAACACTAAGCTCGAAGTTGTTGACGAGTATGTTTACCTGGTACAAATAGTCCGACTAGGTAAGTCCAACTTCGACCGAGAGGTCAATCGACGGATTCAACTCGGTTGGGCAGCGTTCGGGAAACTACGGCACATCTTCTCGTCAGGTATACCTCAAAACTTGAAAACGAGACTGTACACCCAGTGCGTGTTGCCAGTTATGACATACGGAACTGAGACGTGGTCCTTCACTGCTGGCCGGATGAGGAAGCTCAAGGTCGCTCAGCGAGCTATAGAGAGGGCTATGCTCGGAGTTTCTCTGCGTGATAAACTCAGAAATGAGGATATCCGCAGTAGAACTAGAGTGACCGACATAGCCCAACGGATTAGTAAGCTGAAGTGGCAATGGGCCGGCCATATAGCTCGAAGAACCGACAACCGATGGGAAAGAAAGGTTCTCGAGTGGCAGCCTCGTACCGGTAGGCGAAGTGTAGTGCGTCCCCCCACTAGATGGAGTGACGACCTGGTAAGATATGCAGGAAGTCGATGGATGCAGGTGGCTCAGGACCGTGCTTTGTGGCATTCTTTGGGGGAGGCCTATGTTCAGCAGTGGACTTGTGAAGGGCTGTAATGATGATGATGATGATGAATGACGAACAAAGAGGCACATGTTATTATTATTAAATTCAATTAAAGTTTGAAACAACATGTCTTAAATTTGTAAATAAAATACGAAGAAACGTTTACCCCGACCTTTACATATACCGAAGTGGACTTTTACGAACTGACGAAGATACGTCACAACTTAGCAATTTCTTCGGACCGAATAGCTGTAAAACGTAACAGCAGACGTTAAATTCAACATTTGCAATATGCAGTAGGAAGGCGGCGTTATGAGCTCCAAAATTAGGTCGTCGACTCGAAGTTTACTAGCGTGGTGTCGCACTCGTAGTTTTATATTTGTTTTATTTTGTTTACAAAGCATATCTAGCGCCATTTTTCTGTTAATATATGGCTTGCTTGTAGCTACATCAGGTAACTGTAATAAGTTTTATGGAAGTAAGTTAACAAACGAGCTCAAATTCCACCTAATGGTAAATGCTGCAGCCAATAGACTCGTACGTGTATCCTAGATTGAGAATTTCAATGTACATACATGTTGTCGACTCTAAGAACTAAGATGGAATGTCTCATTACCAGTAAAAGGGGTTCCCACCGTAGTTAACGTTAACTCGACGTAGACTGATGCTCCTGGATGGTATCGTTCTTTTAAAGGACTTTTAATCTTTACGTCTCAGGGATCGGTAGTCAATACAACGACTTATACAAGCTAAAAATTATGCTTCTTAATACGCGAAAAGGCAATATACTTCATAATAAATACTACATAGTTTATACAAACTAGGTATACACCTGGTCTACTTAACTCAAATATTAAAGCTGAATCATTCACATGAAAACATAGTGGTAATACTTGTAAAGCAAAATTAAGTATATAAATATATAATATATTATGGGTAAATTTGTCACATAAAATGCAAAACAAATTAGGAAATTCACTTTTATAGTAAATTAGTGTAACATAGTTCTGAAGTTACTTTGTAAATGTTAAACTAATAAGTCGTTTGCGATTAAAGGAAAATGTTTTTGAAGTAATTCCTACTGCAATGTTTTTGATTAAGTTTTAGATTGCAGACGTACCACATGGTAACATGGCACAGAATAACTATGTGAACGCTGGCTTAATTAAAATTTCAAAATGCGTTTATTTAAACCTTTGATTTCAGTTAACTTATTCATATTATTATGTGGTCATGTAAGTATTACAAACGATCACACCTTTATTCGTCATCTATTAAGAATCAAAATATAAATACGATTTCAATTATGAGCGCTGATATGAGAAGACTCAATACCAAGAAAAAGGGATGTTATGGCTACGCATGTAGCTCTGCTATATTATTTGAGGATTTTTTTATAGAATAAGATTGACAAACGAGCACAAAATCCTCCTGATGGTATGTCGATGGTGTGACCTATGGAAATCTACATCTATCTTCTATTTAGAATCAAAATGCACATGTGTAGCCACACCTGTGATAGAATGCCTCGTTTCTAGTACAAAGGGTCTCCGGTTCTCTATACTTACCATATAAAACACAGCAGTGTTAAGCTGCTGATTCACGTGGGTATTCTGTGAGAGCGTGTTCGCGAGCAAGTCGAGCCAACTTATTCATGCTACAACCATAATATAGCTTTGCAGCATGGCTCTACCACCAATGAACTTAAATAAAAGGAATCTTTCCACCTAGTAGGCCTTTTACATAATATGTATTAGGAATTTAAAGTATATATTTTAAAATTTTGTGTATTCTCTGTTGAATCATGGATTTCTATATTATATTTAATTGCCGTGGGATGGCAGTATGAGAAGCATTCGGTATTCCTCGTGTATATTGCTATATTCGTCCACAGAGTAGAGTAATAGCCGCCTATGGGATGAGAAAAAGATGTCATGGTCTTCAGGGGTGATAAAAAATCTGTAACCTTTGCTTGGATTTGGCTGCAGGTGTCCATGGAATACAGTAGCCACTTACCATCATGTGAACTGTAACTTTATTCGACACTTTAGTTTTATAAAAAAACAAACATATCTTTATCTGGTGGTCTCAGGAAAAAAGAACTATTTTGTTAAATTATTTCCATGGAGTATATCAATGTATCAATTTTATTCTACTGCAGTATCTTAACGTATCCATGTAACCCATAAATAGAGATCAGCTCCCAGATTGTTTGTTGTCTTCGGAGTTTATTCGCATCGTATTCGTACCGCTTTCTATTCAAAGCGGAAGTGTTTTTTTTTGTATTCCATGTTGCATGACTAAACGGCTAAGAAGAAACTCATGGATCAACAACTAAACAAGAGGTGGATACAGTTTGAACTTTTTTATTTTTTTATGTCCGCAGTCATATTATTACGCTTTCGTGTCTGAAGTGAAAACTTAATGCATAATGACACCCTTCTTCTTCGTTATCACCAGCCTCTAGAAGATCACGGCTTGATTGTGCCTCTACCGTTGTTGAATGGTTGTTGAATTTGCCTTAGTCATTGCGCTTGGCAAGCGGATGTTTTTCTAAAAGTGTTGAGTGACTCACATAAGTTTTTCGTAATCAGTTGAATAGAATAGGAACGCATGCAAACACACAAAGACACTCAGTTGCACGCACATACGTGCACACATACACACTTGCCTTTAGTGTCTCTTTGTGTAAAGTGGTTGTAATCGAGTTCAAATTCCTATACTATTCTAGAGACTAGACTATGAGATAGAGGAAACAGTGAGTGCACCTATTGTGCATACTTTATTTTATTGGAAGGTTTGGAAAATAATAAACGAAAAATTCTTTATATTCTTCCTCAAAATATTCCTTTCCTGTCAAAAGCCTTCGTAGGCGTACATAAAACATACAACTTAACTTAACTTAACTTAAAACTTAGAGATTCAATGTGATAAGGTTTGATAAAAATCATCAGGTGGTGTCTATTTATTATTCAATGATCAAATAACTTGATGTGCTAATTTAAAAGAAAAATTAGAAATGAGCTAATACTACTTTCGCCCTGACTTGAGGATTCCGAGTAAACTTAATTATATTATGCGTAGTTATGGTTCATCCATTATAGAAATCAAGTTTCGACGATTTTTGCCTGTTTGCCGTACGGATACACGAATGCCGTAAATTTACAAAGATACGAGTATATTACACAAAAGATATGTGTACAATTGTTAAGAATACCATGATACGCTTACTAGTAAAATAAACACTTTTACCAAAATATATATTTTGCTTTATTTATGCTACATGACCTTGCTTTTCGTAATGTAGTGCAGTTTATTATTTGCTGAAGCCGTAATTACTTTTCAGTCCGACGATAAAAACTGAAACTGCTAACTTCTTTTTTAGTTAATTGTTGTTCTCACTAAAAATTTCCTTACTTACTTCCTTCTATTCTTTGCAAAACATTCTAAGTATTGTATTTTACAAGGATTTCTAAATGGACAGCTTCTAGTTAAATTATTTTGTGAACTTAAGTAATACGAGATGTACATATTTTAAGATGAGGTACTATATGTATAATACTGAATAAGGATGACAAACGAAAACACAGTACACCTAATGAGAAAAAAACGCTGTGGTCCATAGACATCTACATCTATCTTCGATTAATTGTTTCGCGTGGTGAGTGTATATAACCGGTGATGTTTTTTGCTGAAAAGAGGCATTCCATCTTAGAGGTGATAACCCACATTAAAAAGCACTGGGTTCTAAACTCATTAACACCAATCAGTTTAATGATTTTGATGTGTCGTCGGCATGGTGCACTATAAAATAACCTATTCAATGACGTTTTGGATAGAGAACAAAATCAAGTAATAGGTCAGTGCTTAACAGGAGGAATTGCGCGACGCGCAGGCTGAGGTTGGCGCGATCGGCTCGGAGCGGAATCGCGCGCGTTTAGCATTTTGTAATAATAAAATGGCAAATAATACAAGATGTATGGTCACATAGTATTTATTTGACTAGTTTTTTTCTTTTTTTTTCGGATTCGTTTGTTCGGTCGGGACATGGAACAATTTATATGCTTTTTATATATGTTTGTTGGAGTAGCCAATAATTTAGTTTTTGGGTGTTATTTAATAATCTATAATGTAATGTAATGTAATTTAAGGGAATATTGTTGTTTGTTTATTTGTTTGTTTATTTGTATGGTTAATGATCTTCCTACGGTCGTTGAGGAGGCACAGTGTTTGCTATTTGCCGATGATCTTAAAATTTATTTGAAAGTAAACAATGCTTCTGACTGTTAAAGTTTGCAAAGACACATTGACAGAGTGGCACGGTGGGGTATAGAAAACAAATTGAGCTTAAATGTGAATAAATGTTGTGTCATAAGTTATGGTCTTGCAAAAGCCCCTCATAATTATGCTTACCAAATGAACGGCCTCGTAATCCCTCGAGTTACACATATTAAAGACTTAGGCGTCGAAATGGTACCGGAACTTAATTTTCGTAATCACATTTTAAATATTTGTAAAAAAGCTTTTAGGAATCTCGGCTTTATCTTAAGGTAGTGCAGGGATTTCCGTAATGTACTTACTATTAGAATACATACTATTATATAATGCTCTCGTAAGAAGTCAACTTGAAACGAATGCCATTATTTGGAATCCACGTGAAAGCAAATATAATGTCATGATCGAAAAACTACAAAATAAATTTACACGTTTTTTATATTTCAAGCAGTATGGAATCTATCCTAGTTTTCCACTCATGTATCCGAGTCTATTTGTACTGGGCATGGTCGGATACAGCTGCCTGAGTGTGAGGGGAGACATCGCGCTTATTAAATATACATCACCCAGCTGTGCTCGCTGCGATAAGGCTACGTGTACCTGATAATTACGTGTGTTCTCGTCGCCGCGCCACGTTACTCCTCGTGCCCACTGCTAGGACGAAGTTGCTTCAGAATGCACCAATGACACGTGTCACACGCTACGTTAATATCATCTCACAGGATATTGACATATTTACATGTAGTCAGACGAAGTTCACAATTGCAGCATACAAATGCGTTGAATTTTTTTTAATAAGTGTTGTAATTTTTTTAATAAGTTTTTTATTTTATAATCATGTTATTATTATTATTCATTATTCATTATTTTATAGTCATTATTTATAAGGCAGTAGTTTTCTTATATTTAGTTTAGTTATAGCATCGCATTGGTTAATATAACTGTAATATAAAGTGTATAAGATGTTATAATTATGTAATAAATAAATAAATAAAATTTCAAAATTCCGGATAATCTCTATCACTATTATAAATATTTTTTGAACCTTGTATTATCTCTTTTATTTTTTTAGCATTGTTTTTTTTGACAACCATGATGATATTAAAGCGTCCCCGTATTGTGCACCCTTTCGAGAGATACCCAAGGCACATAAACACATTCATATAATAATTACTGAATTGTAAGTTAGTGTCTCCTGGAAAGGATGCGCAATGCCAACAATAGGTGTCCGCGGAAGACCAGGGTCCTGATATGCTCCTTGCGAGCATGCCATGACAAATGCTGAGCGGAAGCCTGTTGTGGCACAGTATTAATGTATATAGGTATCTTTTAATCAAGTAGGCATTGTACGAACTCGGTATATTTCAAATTTCATCAAATTTGAACTAGGAGTTTAAGAATTAGAAGTAGTCAAAGTTTCTTAATTTTGTCACTCACTGACTGACTGATCATCAAAACTCTAAGATAATTCTAACAGACATAGAAGCTTCGGATTTGGAATACAACTATTGTATAGTATAAAAATCAAGGAAAAATTAAAATATTTTGAAATTTTGGTTCAGTTTTCGAAATACACTAACTGCATAAATAACTTTGTAATCCCATATAAATATATAGGATTACAAAGTTACATTCGCAGTGAATGAATCAGTGTACCTATATGTGTGTAATATAATGGAATAATAGGTGTAGATAGGTACCTAGATATAACTATCTACTAAAAGAAATGAGATGCCATCAAAAACATAACTTGTAAAAAAAGTCAAGTCTCGCAACTCAGTTCTTCTACCGTAAAAAGTTGTGAGATCCATGTAATACCAAGTCAGTTAATTCATTCAGTCCCTACTTAAGGATCCTTCTCTCTTAAGTTATTACGTAATTAGCTAACCTAACATCTTATAGTGACCATATCAATATTAAAATTCTTTTATGTTTTAAATAACAGCGTAAAATAGCAGCTTAACACTGCTGTGTTTCGTATGGTGAGTGTAGAGAACCGGAGACCATTTTTACTGGAAAAGAGGCATTCTATCTTAGTCCTTACGGGTGACAACACATCTGCATTTTGATTCGCAAACGAGGATAAATGTAGATGTCTATGGGCCACAGCAACCACTTACCATCATGTGGATTGTGTGCTTGTTTGTAACCCTATCATATAAAAAAAAATCATGATCCCGACACCCATTTCTCGCCTGCTTCACGACTATATATCTAATTTGTCACCCTTCCCTTATTCATTTCTTTACATTACCAAGTATTCTTCACAACATCTTATCATAAACCGCGCTTCTCACGTCTAATCTACTCTTTAATTTCCACATTTCTACAAATCAATATCAAAAATTTTTATTTTGACATTTAACACTAGTTAGAAATGTGTTTCCACTTTGTACTAAAAAAAAATAAGCCTTGCGTCCCTAAATATATTTATATATTATTCGAACATTTTACCTTTTACATTTAGTATGTTAAAGGTATAATGTTTGAAAGGGTTAAAGGCTAGATACCTAACATTTAATAAAATCAAAACAGGTACAACAACTAGCAACAGTAAAATTTTATCCCAACTACGTGTCTTGAATATAAAATACAAACAAATAGCAGTTTAACACTAAAATGAAATAAACTGATGAAAATTGCTTTATTCAAATTTAGCGCGTGTTGAACTTTAAAAGATAAAAGTAAATTAGATAAACGTCAGAAATTTTGTTTATTTAAATTGTCTTTTACTCGAAATTCTCAAAATTATTATCACATCAATAATTGTTTTCTAATTATTTTCTGCAAAAGTTTTTTATAGAATAAGGATGACACCAGCAGCCAACTTCAAACAAGGGAGCCTACTGATGATATGTTATTTTACTGGCCGAACAAAGAAGGTGCGGGGACAGGTAATGCTTCTTGGCGGCAATAAGAAGACAATTAAGAGAGTGGTGCCTGCCCAGACGGACACCTAGTCCTCACAACTTACTCGTTGCATCACAGCTCAAGGTCAGCGTTATTTAGTCTTTATACTCGAATATTATTATTTTAATTATACTGTTTATTTAACTTTAGTATTCATACAAGCTATTGCTTATATATTATCAGAGTTATTAAGAAGGCAACACTCAAAAACGCAAGCTTAGAAATGTTAACGTTCAATCTATTTAGAGATTGGGAACAGCAACTTGGATTCATGCTCCGTATTCCACAAAAGGGCAAAGGAATATTAATCTATATTTTCTTTGTATATAAAAGAGATTTTTATAAAGGTTAAATTGAGGCTGTATTTCTGTAGACGTATGCTTGTATCGAAGAAATATCGTGCACTTTCTCTGTTCAGTACATTCAAATGCTCAAAAATGATATGCAACGAACAAAAGAATAATATTTTGTTTTGCCTTTCAACATTATCATTGTTTACTAACTATCCATAATAAATATATTTAAATCAAATTAAAGTTTCTCCCTGTATTATTGAAAAATATATAAAGCAGGGTTTTTTAGAATGCAAATAAAACATAAATAACCATTTACAAAATATCTGTTAGTTTGTCGGTCTGTCTTTCGAGGCTAAACTTCGGAATGGCTAAACAAATTGTGATGAACAATAAAGAACACATAGAAAAAATAACCGCAGTGATCTAAGATGTAAGTATTTTATCCGCAAAACCTTGATTTTTTTATTTGCATAAAATAAAAGATGGATGAAAAATTTTAAAATTCTATTAATATAAAAATGTAAAAAATAGTTTAAAAGTGTTGCAAAGTGTTGTAGTTGGTCCGCTCTAACCTACTTGATAAGTAACGAGCTTCACCGTCTTAATTAATTGCAGTTGCGGTATCCCATTTCTTTTCTTAACAAAGAACATTTTATAATCTAACAAGATGTCGGAAAGAAGAGGCTCCTAAATTCTCCACCTCTCATTTTTTACTTTCTTATAAGTAAACATTTAAATTGAAATACTTATGAAGCAATCTTTAAAATATTTACCGGACTATTAGTTCTTGGGGGGTCATAATACATCTGCAATTTGATCCTTAATCAAGGATATATGTAGAATTTTATGGGCTACACCATCCACTTACCATCAGCAGGACTGTGTGCTCATGTGAATCAATGAATATCGTTTTATGGTTCCGTACCTGAAGGATAACCAACCAACGAACCAACCAACCAACCCTATTACTAAGCCTCCACCGTCCGTCCGTACGTCCGGCTGTATCTTATGACCCGTAATAGATAATTGAAAATTTCACAGAATGTGTATATCTGTTGCCGCTACAAATGAAAAAATGACAAAAAAATTAAGGGGGCCCCACTACTAGAAACGTGTTTTTACCTACATAGTATTAAATCTGGTACGATGGTACGGAACCCTTCATGCGCGAGTTTGACTCGCACTTGACCGGTTTTATTATAAACTGTATCGGAAACATTCTATACTTTGAAATTATTTCAGTCGAAATGGAATCCAATGCAACTTCTTTAAGCATTTTAGTCATAAAATCCACCAGCAAGAAATTTAACAACCATGTCTGCGGCCAAATTCAGATTAAGATTAAATAGTGTTCTTTTTTTTATACCACATTGACTTATCTACCAACAGTACAAGGAATTGTTACAATTGATATGATCTTGACATACTTCTATCGCTTTTTTCGCATCCATATTTATGCATACATGCAAGTACTCCTAATTTGGTCCAATAATTTACAAAAAATTATTTATTGAATAATCTTCCACGAAATTTAAAAGGTGCTCGCTCAATAAATGCATTTAAACGTTAGGTTAAGGACTGGCTTCTGATGATGTTTGTGCTGTTAGCCTATTGGCTTTATAGCCTTATCAGACTCAGGGCTAAAAAGAGGTTAATTTTTATTATTTTTGAATTTTATTTCCGTAAAGACGATTCCTAGGACAATTTAAATTGCAAGTAAATGAGTTATCTAACGGCCGTCCGAGCAGGGGGTGACGGGCCCCGGCTCTGACGGCTAACTCGTATCGTTTGATCTTCTGGGCGGTGAGAACCGCTAGGTTTCGAAAAAATCTCTTGCATTAAAATTATTACTATATAGTGGTTGCGTGTGTGCCGTGTAGTGGCGGTTAAGAATATCCACTACCACATATCTTCCCGTGGGTGTGGTAAAAGGCGACAAAGGGAAACAGGCAGGAGATGGGCAGCAGCATCTTCCTGGTAACGGCAAAAATACAATAAAAAAAACTGCGGTTGCCAACCCGCTCGCCAAGCGTGGCAACTATGGCAATATACCCCCTATGATGAAAGTTACGAAGAGACGGCCCCTAGTCCCCGGCGGCCTCGCTATTCCTGGCTACGGTGGCGACCATGGTAACGGCGGGGCAGGGGGTGCTAAGAATCACCGGTGGAGCTTCGGTTGCCACGTACGACGACTCGACCTGGCAACATACAACGCACGCACCCTGAGGACTGACGAGAAGATTGTGGAGCTGGAAGAAGAGATAGACAAGTTACGCTGGCATATTATAGGATTATCCGATGTCTGAAGGAAGGGGGTGGACACGGTAATCCTCGAATCCGGCAACTTGCTCCATTACCGGAAGGGCGACCATCTGTCCCAAGGAGGTGTCGGATTTATCGTCCACAAGTCTCTCGTTAACAACGTTGTAAAGATTGAGAGTGTGTCGACGAGGGTTGCGTACCTTATACTCAGAATCACCAAACGGTATTCGCTGAAGGTCATACAGGTTTACGCACCAACCTCGGCACACCCCGATCAGGAGGTGGAGGAAATGTATGAGGATATCTCTAGAGCCATGCATTCCTCCAAAACCCAATATACGGTGTTAATGGGAAACTTCAATGCAAAACTAGGCACAAGAGAGAACGGTGAGCTGAAAGTGAGGAAATTTGTAATAGGGCAATGGAACCCAAGGGGCCAGCAGCTGACCGACTTCATGGAGAAAGAGGGACTCTTTATGGTGAACACTTTCTTCCAGAAGCGGCCCCACAGGAAGTGGACCTGGTCGAGCCCCAACAGTTCGACAAAACATGAGTTTGACTTCATTATGACGAACACACGACAACTGTTCAGTGATGTCTCAGTGATCGCGAGGGTGAAAACCGGCAGCGATCACCGAATGGTTAGAGGCACACTGAACATAAACGTTAAGTTGGAGAGGTCTCGTCTAATGAAGTCAACGCTCCGTCCCCCTCGTGCTCTAATCCAAAGTCCCGAAACCTTTCAGCTCGAGTTACAAAACCGTTTTCAGTGCCTAGAAGACTGCAATGAAGTGGACGATATGAATGAAAAGCTCGTGGAAACTGTCCATGCGGTCGGAGCTAAGTTCTGCAAGACACGCCGCAGAAGAACACAAAAACTCTCCGATCACACTCTTAATCTCATGGCTGTTAAACGGGAGATGAAGCTACATTCTTCAACAGATTTGACAGCATACAAGCAACTGAACAGACAGAGTCGTGGAGCAGAAGTGCGGTGGTCTTGTTCTTCAAGAAAGGCGACAGTTCTCTCTTGAAGAACTACAGTCCGATTTCCCTTCTGAGCCGCGTCTTTGTGCTGTTTTCGACGAATCGTCTCGCGCAGACTTGACGACTTCCAGCCTCCCGAACAAGCCGGTTTCCGAAAAGGCTTTAGCACCATAGACCACATACATACCCTTCGGCAAATTGAACAGAAGTCCGAGGAGTACAATTTGCCACTATGTCTGGCGTATGTGGACTATGAGAAAGCCTTTGATTCCGTCGAAATTTGGGCGGTGCTGCAGTCCCTTCAGCGATGCCAAGTTAACTGTCGGTATATCGAAGTGTTGAAGTGCTTGTACAGTAGGGCTACGATGGCTATCCGAGTACAGAACCAGAGTACGAAACCTATCCAATTGCAGAGAGGTGTAAGACAGGGTGACGTCATATCCCCGAAACTCTTTACCGCTGCATTGGAAGATGTTTTCAAGCTTCTGGACTGGAAAGGATACGGTATCAACATCAATGGCGAATACATCACTCACCTTCGATTTGCCGACGATATAGTCCTTATGGCAGAATCTCTGTAGGACCTAAGCACTATGCTCAATGACCTCAATAGTGTTTACCAACGGATAGGTCTTAAGATGAACATGGACAAAACAAAGATCATGTTTAATGTCCATGTCACACCTATGCCGGTAATTGTTGGAAACACTAAGCTCGAAGTTGTTGACGAGTATGTTTACCTGGGACAAATAGTCCGACTAGGTAAGTCCAACTTCGACCGAGAGGTCAATCGACGGATTCAACTTGGTTGGGCAGCGTTCGGGAAATTACGGCACATCTTCTCGTCAGGTATACCTCAAAACTTGAAAACGAGACTGTACACCCAGTGCGTGTTGCCAGTGATGACATACGGAACTGAGACGTGGTCGTTCACTGCTGGCCGGATGAGGAAGCTCAAGGTCGCTCAGCGAGTTATGGAGAGGGCTATGCTCGGAGTTTCTCCACGTGATAAACTCAGAAATGAGGATATCCGCAGTAGAACCAGAGTGACCGACATAGCCCAACGAATTAGTAAGCTTAAGTGGCAATGGGCCGGCCATATAGCTCGAAGAACCGACAACCGATGGGGAAGAAAGGTTCTCGAGTGGCAGCCTCGTACCGGCAGGCGAAGTGTAGGGCGTCCCCCCACTAGATGGAGTGACGACCTGGTAAGATATGCAGGAAGTCAATGGATGCAGGTGGCTCAGGACCGTGCTTTTTGGCATTCTTTGGGGGAGGCCTATGTTCAGCAGTGGACTTGTGAAGGGCTGTAATGATGATGATGATGATGATGATGGTGCTTGCGTAGGAAGAGCACGATCTCGTCTTTTTATTCTCTAATCCGTTCGCGTTAAAGAACGTGACAGTCAGAGAGCGTGGTTTAGTTCTACTTAAATTTTGTGTTGCCATTCTGATATTTAGAAGAGGTGATTAGGCGTACTGGAAAGACCAGATTTTATCGATAATTCCTGTGTGCTCAATCGTAGCGTTGAGTTTGTCGTAAGGTGAGGTGGCACCGAGGAGTTTGCGGGCCAAGGAGGATAACTGAGCAACGTTGATGTTACTGATGAAGCCGCAGACTAGCGAGAAGTCAGCGGCGAAGGAGGATGAGCCTCGAGATTTACCTTTCGGCGGAGGAAGTGTCTGCCTAAAACGAACACCTATACACCTTTTATAAATAATCATATACTTTTGCAGTTTGTATCTTGAATGTTGAACGATTTAAACCTATAACTAAGCGTCTTACAGGGTGACAACGCATTTGTATTTTAACACTTAACCACCTACTATGCGTCCCGACAATTTAAAATCGTGAATATTTCTTCGCCTATGTTTTTTATATGCTTGTTCGTTTCTGTGCCCTTTTCCTAAGTCCCTCAATTCTACGCAAGCGTTTATCAAGAATGGAGGTATACGCGTTTGTATCTGGTAAGTAAAAAAACTATCACTGTACATCTGAGAGATGCATGGTAGGTGGTTATGTAACGTTTTTGAATTTTTTTATAGTTATGGCTAAAAATTATTAATAATGATATATAATGATTTCTAATATTTACGCAAACACTACACATTCAAATAAAACTAATTTTACGGATTTTATCACATATATTAACTAATTTTTTTATATTCCCGACGTTTGCAGTCTGCAGTTTGTGAACATGTTCAAGATCGCCCCCGCCATTACATTAGATTTGATAGACCACAAATCCCCGCAAAAGAACACCGATTCCTCCCAAGGATGATTCGCGAGGCTATTGAAATTAAAAAACATCCTAATTTCAATATAGAAGATGGATGGGTGCTGCCATCTGCTTGGGATCCCATAATTAATAAAATCAAATCCAAACCCAAGTATACCACTGCTAGACTTCAAGATACTGTAAGCTTATTTTGCGTAAATCGAACCAAAAATTAATATTAAAAAACTGAAGGTAGCCGAGCTAACTATGACAGCAGAACATCAAACATCTCAGTTCCCCGTGACCACGGATGCTGGAAAGTACCCGAAATGTCGGGAATATAAAAAAATAAGTTAATATACGCGATAAAATCCGTAAAATTAGTTTTATTTAAATTATGATGTACTTAATGACGAATGCAGCGATGTCGAGTGTAATGTGTGAGCGTAACAAGTACTGGTAGGAAGCTACGAGTCAGATTCAGAAGGTGAAGGGTCTACTCTACAGTATTGAAGAATAATGAAAATTTACAGTTTGTATTTTAGCCGAAGAGCAAGAGTTCTTTTCTCAGGATAATGCGCAAAGCAAGAAAAAATAATTATTTTTGGAAAAATCGCTTTCGTCTGACATGTACCACTATCTATAAGATCAAGAACATTACAACACAACATAGTGCAGGAAAAAGAAGGTATAAAACCAGCATACAAAATTAAGCTGAATACTTCATCAGCCTCCATTGGCAAAGAAAATATCGACTACGCACTACAATATGCGTTTTATACGTGTTAGAGCCATGCTGCAGCTATATTTATGGTGTAGTTGTAACACAAATGAGTTGGCTCGACCGGGGAACGACCACGCTCTCACATCATACCAGCATAAAATAGTAGCTTAATGCTGCTGTATTTGTATGGAGAGTGTAGAGAACCGGAGACACTTTTTACTGGAAACGGGGGACATTCCACCTTAGTCCTCACGGGTGACAATGCATCTGCATCTTGAGTCTTTATTGAGGATAGATGTAGATGTCTATGGGTCACAGTAACCACTTACCATCAGGTGGACTGTGTGCTCGTCTGTCACCCTATCCTATAAAAAAAAACAAATGGGATCGAGACCAAGAAAAAATAATTATTTTTGGAAAAATCGCTTCAGTCCGACATGTCCCACCATCTATAAGATCAAGAACATTACAGCACAACATAGTGCAGGAAAAAGAAGGTATAAAACTAGCATACAAAAATAAGCTGAATACTTCATCAGCCTCCATTGGCTATTTGCAAGCAATTTTTTTACTGAAGAAATTCTCAAAAAGTCGTTCTCCACACCAATGCAAAGATTAAAGAAATCAGACCCGACTACCAAATTGCAACTTGTGTGCAAGATATAAATCTTATAGATTTGAAGGCATTTGTAGATTTCTGTTTTATACAGCTATCTTGAAAGTAATTCATAAACATTATAAATCATGACGCTCTTTCGTCGCATTCTCCACCGTAACGAGGAAACCACTTCATCAGCACTTCCAAGTGGCAGCGGTGCTGAATAAAGGTTCCCAGAAACTGTTCAACATGCGACTTTAAAAAGAGACGCAAAACACAATATATGTGTTTCGAATGCAAAACACCTATTTGCCTTGAATTTTCAAATAAATTAAGTTTTCACTATCGTGAAAAACTATGAGTTTTTATTGAGTTAGAGCCTGCAATTTTGTTTCAATGTTTGTTCTTTTGAGATTATTAAAATTTTCTGATGTTTTTGACCATTAAATTATTAAAAAAAGAAGTTCCCACTATATAAGAGTATTTTAGAAAATATCATTTTCCAAATATGTTAGTTTGTAAGCTTGAAATATGTTTTAAGAAATATTGTTGATTTTTGTGTGTATTTCTTTTTTAATGAAATAAAGTTCGTCATTCGCTTTAAATGTTTTTGAATTAATAACAAGCATTTACTCTTATATATTTCATAAACTGATTATTTTATTCCCGCGTCCCAAAGACACACAACAAAGACACAGGTGGTTGTGTGACATAAATAGGTGATAGGTGGTCAAGGTTTAATTGTTATTAATCTACTTGCTTTAGACGGAAATTATCACTTCTGTTACTACAAATTTTATTACAAAATATTTAGGTTAAATTACAGTAAGTGCTTTATTTTTCACATTTAATATAAATACACAATCGAAGTTACAGAGCACTTTGAAACTGACTTCAAACAAAAAAGCATCACATCCATTGTCACCTCTTAAAACTACATCCGAACACAGCAGTGCAAGAAATGTTACAATGTAGTGTAAAATATACAAGTAGTAAGAAGCTAAATAAAATATTTTCGTAAACCCGATACAAACATTACATAAAGAAGATGTATCTTCAGTCTAATTGAAAACATGTTTTCATTTAAAGTTCAGTGTTTTGGAAGTTGCCTTACAGTTCTAAAGAAAATTAATTCAGAAATGTACTCAGCATTTTGGAACAAGCAAATCTTATTTAAGTGGGAGTTCAAATAAGCCGCGTACATGAAACTTTTCGTATCTGAAACAAAAACTTTTTGTTACAATTTGTTGTAATGCTATGAGATTTTGGACAGTAAAATAATAAACTACATTTTCTATATTATTGAATCGGTACGGCAATACTTTTGCCAGAGGTAAGTAAAAAGAAATTATCCCTTACGATGTGTTATAAAAAAAATATTTACAATATACTGATGTATCAAATATACTGATTACACAGCGGATATTTGTACAATATCTCAAGTTCATTAGACGCCTAAGCGAACAAACTAACTTGAGGTTTATATTAATATCGAAGTGCTTCTTTCGTCATTTCCAAAATGGTACACATGTGCAGACACTTAATACAAAAAATCGCATCATATTTACTAACTTAATGGACTTGTAAAACTGCAATAATTGTGATAGTTATGTAGAGAGAGGTCAGGCGCAGGACGGCTTTACGTTTTCAAACGCGAGCGCATGACGCGCTGGTCAGTCAACCGTACATAATATTTGCCCTCTGCTGTACTACGATAAATTCTTTTCTGGTTTTAAAATAAATCAATTCAATCAACGATGAAAACCAACATTCTATATCCCACGTCTGTAACACAAATAACAAATTGAATCAACTTCTGCCTTTTAATTTACAATCAAACATAAGGCATAAAAATTGAAAGTGCTCAAAGTTTTTACTAAAACTCAAAGCTTTAGACGACAGCTAGGTACGAACCCTAGCGTACCCAACGCGCTAAGTGTATAGGTGTTCGTCTTAAGTACAAACCTCCACCTTTTTTTTTCGTGAGGAAATCCTCTTGGATTCCTTCTACTGCGGGGGCAACAAAAGGTTATGCCGGACTCCTACCGGCTAAAACCCCACGGTGGTCACCATCAGCGTATAAGACCTCCACCTACCGTGAGGTGGGAGCTTGGTACACACATGTTTTTAAGCCTTAAACAAAATGGCGGCTATTACTATAGCCGAACACACCGACTTTTTAAATCGCGTCTGCATCAGAGTTTGGATGCCTGACATGCCCGTTGCTAAACGTCCAACCGAGCTCGTTGACGACCCCATATCGACGAGCACCAGACCTTCTTTTTATTTTTTTTTTATTTTTATAGGAGTGGACCTGCGACCCTCATGTCCGTAGACACAGTTTATGACGTCGTGTCCCACGCGCCTTCTACGTTTTCAATCCGTGGGCCGTCCCCGGCATTCTTGAACACCAAGTCGGGCTCCGAATCGGATTTAGTTGTACCGACACACGCCAAGCCTGAAGACGACGGCTTCACACCAGTCTCGGGAAAAAAACGTAAGTATCCCGCCGTGAAAAAGGGTGACGAGCCTCACTCGGCCCCTTTGACCCCATTTTCGTCCCCAAATGCCACTCCGGCTAAAAAGACCGCGCATTCAGCGCACTCGAAAACTGCCAAGGTCACGATTAAAGTCACGAACCCGAAACCCACCACGAAGCGCAAGGAAAAGCCGCCGCCCCCTATTATCCTACGCTAGAGCAACCTATCCAAATGGATAGACTCCAAGAAAATCTTCTGCACAAAGTCCACAACGGTGGCCAGGGCATTCGCATCCATTTCTCGACGATAGATGACTTCCGCGCTTTAACTGCACATCTGAAAGCTCAGAAGCTGAGCTATCACACATACGCCCTACTTTGCAGAGGAAAGAAATCTCCGCGTTGTCGTTTACGGGCTCCCCAAGGAGCTCGAAACCGAACATGTTCTTAGCGATCGCAAAACCTACCGATTAGGGAATCGCAAAGTATATATTACCTATTTATATAGGTCTATATAGTATGCGGAAGGCAAAGAAATTTTTAATGTCCGCCGAATCTGCAATCTTATAGGGATTATTGTTGAAGCCATCAGTCACAAACTGGAACATCTTTAGTCAATGCCTTCGATGTCAACTTTATGACCACTTGGCCACAAACTATTTCACTCGGCCTAGATGCGTTAAGTGGAGATGAAAGACGCCGAGTGCATATGGCTAGTGTTGGATACTAATAATAAAAATATTAAAAAAGAATTGGGTTATGTGTAGTCTATATGCCTCCTCCAGTCAAACATGATTTTCTCAATAAGTTTCTGGAGAATGTGGACAATATAACTAACCATGTTGATGATTTAATAGTGTTGGGTGATTTTAATATGGGTTTTGTTAAATGGTGTGCTAATGATAACTGTTCATATATGTCTCCGTGTAATCACAATAATGCCCTGGGATACTCAATAATTGATTTTATGTCTATCAACAATCTGCATCAATTTAATTGTATAAGTAACTGTGACGATAGACACTTGGACCTAGTCTTAAGTAACCTAACTGATATTAAGGTACTAAAACCTCCTGATCTACTCACTAAATTAGATACTTACCACCCAGACTTGCTTATAAAAATGGACTTTTTACACGCATCCTATCTTAGTTCTAAAAGTCGTATTGATTACAATTACTTTACCGCAGATTATGTTCATATTGTAAAGGAAATTAAGAATATTGACTGGTTTCAATTATTTTCCGAGTGTTTTTTTTTTTTTTTTTATTGGAGAGGGGGCAAACGAGCATGCGGCTCACCTGATGGTAAGTGACTACCGCCGCCCATGAACAACCGCAACACCAGGGGAATTGCAGATGCGTTGCCGGCCTTTTAAAAAGGAGTAGGCTCTTTTCTTGAAGGTCCCTAAGTCGTATCGGTCCGGAAAAATCCCTGGTGGTAAACTATTCCACAAGGAAGTTGTGCGAGGAAGAAAACATCTTCTAAATCGCACAGTGGTGGACCGCCAATCATCCAGATGGTGTGGATGGTATCGGGAGTTCTGCCGCGATGTGCGTTCGTGAAATCTGGCGGCTGGGATTAATCCGAACAATTCCTCAGAGCACTCCCCATGGTAGATGCGAAAGAAAATGCAAAGAGATGCAACATCTCTTCGCAGTGCCAATGAATCGAGCCGATCGGAAAGGGCTCGGTCGTCGACGATTCGAGCCGCTCTGCGCTGGATGCGGTCAAGTGGAAGGAGCTGGCACTGGGGAGCCCCTGCCCAGAGATGGGAACAGTATTCCATGTGAGGCCGAACCTGCGCCTTGTAAAGTTGCAGGCGGTGTGCCGGCATGAAATACTGTCCCGCTCTGCTGAGCACGCCAAGCTTTTTAGAGGCCAATTTGGCCTTCTCTTCCAAGTGACCACGAAACTGCACGTCACTCGATATGTCGACTCCGAGGATACCGATACTGGCTGAGGCAAGAAGGGGAGTGCCTTGAAACTGAGGAGATACGACAAAGGGGTTCTTTTTAGCGGTAAACGCGCAAACTTGTGTCTTCTGAGGATTAAACTGGACTAGATTTAGTCGCCCCCAATCCGAGACTTTGTCCAGCAAAGACTCGACTTCAGACACAAGTTTGTTCCGGTACTCGGCGACGTTTTCCCGAGAAATATTGGCCCGGCCGGTGTATAGAGCATCACCAGTGCTGTCATCCGCATAGCAATGAATGTTACCAGTTAGCAACATATCATTGATATGCAGAAGAAACAGCGTTGGTGATAGCACACAGCCTTGTGGAACACCAGCGTTAATAGGCTTGTAGTCAGAACATGCACCGTCTACAACGACCTTGATGCTCCGATCTGCAAGAAAGCTGGTGATCCAATTGCACAATTTCTCGGGAAGCCCATAGGAAGGGAGCTTCGAAAGAAGCGCTTTGTGCCAAACCCGATCGAAGGCCTTCGCAATGTCCAGACTAACGGCCAACGCCTCCCCCTTGGACTCTACTGCCTCCGCCCATCTATGGGTCAGGTAGACCAGAAGATCACCAGCTGATCGACACCGACGAAAACCGTATTGGCGGTCACTAATCAGCTGGTGATCCTCAAGGTACCGGATGAGCTGGCAGTTAATAATGGATTCCATTATTTTGGAGAACAAGGAGGTGATCGCGATAGGCCTATAGTTGGACGGGTCTGAGCGGTCGCCTTTTTTAGGGATCGGGTGGACAAAAGCTGTCTTCCATGAATTCGGGACTACGCCATGGGAGTAGGAGTACCGGAAAAGACGCGTTAGGACCGGTGCCAACTCCGGAGCACACGTCCTCAGCACAATTGGGGGGATTCCGTCAGGCCCACTCGACTTCTGGATGTCCAGGGAGAGAAGTGCTTTGCGAACTGAGCGCTGTGAGAATAGCACATCCGGCATGGAGCACTCACACCGCGGGATGGTCGGCGGTATTTTCCCCCCGTCATCAAGAGTCGAGTTGGACGCAAAAAGGGAGCCTAAAAGGTCGGCTTTGTCTTTTGCGTCTTGGGCCAGTGAGTCGTCCTCCCTGTGCAGAGATGGTAGTGATGGCTTACAGAAATTCCCTTGGACAGCCTTGGCGAGAGACCAGAATGCACGGTTTCCCGAAGGAAGGCGAACTAGTTTCTCGCCAATTCTGCCTATGTGCTCTAACTTTGCCTTGGCAATAACTCTTTTGAAGGACCTGGAGGCGAAGTTATACTTCTTTTTAAGTGTGCTGGTGTTTAAATCCCGAGTCACCGAAGCCGCAGCCCAGGCTTGATAACACTCCTGCTTACTGCGCAATGCAGTCTTACAGGAGCGACCAAACCAAGGCTGAGATCTGCCTCCGATGGGTACCACAGATGATGGAATAAATAGTTCCATTCCCTGTAGCACCACATCAGTGACAGAGTCAGCAACAGCACTGGGATCATCCGGCGAGAAGCAAACCCGCCCCCATGGGTACGATGCAAAGAAAGACCGCATTCCGTCCCAATCCGCCGACCTGTAATGCCAAACACGGCGGCAACCTGCAGAACGCAACCGCGAAGGGAGCGTGAGTGGCACCATACTCCGGATCAGACAATGGTCCGAAGAGCCGAGAGGGGCATCGACGGAAACCTGATATCCGTCCGGATGAGAGGTCAGCAGAAGGTCCAACAGGGAAGGTGTATGATCCTCCACATCTGGAATCCGCGTAGGCGAAGTAACCAGTTGTGTCAGACCATATGCCAAGGCAAAGTCATAAACAGATCTCCCCGCATGATCGGTTAAACGTGAACCGAGCCATTCGGCATGGTGGGCGTTAAAATCGCCAAGGATCACGATCTCTGCGGATGGGACCTGTTGTAGCAAGGAATCTGTAGCCATTTGGACGTGGTCGATGAGTCGGTCTGTTTCGGCATTACCGCTATGGGACCTATAGAGGCACCCGTAGACGCGCGGATGGTCGTCGCTGTCTACGCGTAGCCAAAGGATGGACAGGTCCGAACCTTCAAGACTACCGAGGCGTCGAGAACAGATGTCCTCTCTAACATACACGCAAACTCCAGCCCGAGGCACAAAGGAGTGCTCCAATTTGTACCCCGGGTAGGAGAGATACGAAATATCAGTCGGAGAGGAAACCTGCGTCTCGGTCAAAAAGAGCAAGGCCGGCTTCGCCGTCTCGAGATGGTAGTGGACGGCGTTTAGGTTAGAGTGAAGTCCCCTGATGTTGCAGAAATTCACGGATAGCGTGGCAGGGGTAGCCTTGGTATTGTTGCTCAGCTTGCCCCGAGCAGTTTTGTTTTTGAGCGGAATTTTGCCCCCCCCAGAATACGCGGGGCAGCCTGAGCACCCACGCTCAGGATTGGAATAACATGGTCGTGGATGCTCAGCGAGGGATTCTCCAGGGGTACTGGTACCCTCCTGGGGTAGTCTATTGTCTAATTCCGCTACCATGTTGATGGGGGGGGGGGGGAATTGGGCCTCCGGCCACCTGCACTCACCAGACGAAACGCAGAAGCAGAGCCTCTACTTCACGCCGGTATTCTGTGAGGTCGTGGTACCAACCCGGCTCGAGCCGGCCCATACGTGCAACAGCAAAAAACTGCTGCAGGGCTCTACCACCGTTCAATGTGAAGATGTCGATACCATGGTTGATATATTTTACAAATGTCTCCATAAAATAATTGATAAATCAGTCCCTAAACGTAAGACTAAGTCAACAAAATACCCTGCTTGGTTCAATTCCAATTTAATTAAGTTACTGACAGAAAAAGACAACTTCCATGAAAAATTATGTAAGTACAACAACCCTCGCGACTATTTAGAATTTCAAATCACTCAAAGTAGGTGTCATAAGCTCTACGATATTAGTCTCAATAATTACAAACACTATGCTGAGACACACTATGCATATTGCTAAAAACCCATTGTACTTTTGGAATTATTTCAAAGGGAAAAAGAAATGTGAGTCATCTTTTCCTGCATTAATGAACCTGGACAACAGAGTTGCTAGTACTGGTACAGAAATCGTTAATCTATTTGCGAATCATTTCCCCTCAATTTATACCTAAAAAGCTGATCAATATCCAATTACTAACTTACACCAAAACGGTAACACTCAACAGCTATCCAAATTTAAATACCTAGAGGCACATGTGTTAAAGAAAATTAAAACGTTCGAAATTCGAAAGGGGCCAAGTCCAGATTGCCTTCCGCCTATTTTTGTAAAACGTTGCGGTACAGGTCTTGCATTCCCTCTAACGCTGATCTTCAATCGTTCCCTTGATGAAGGTGTATTTCCTGAAGTGTGGAAAAGAGCACGAATTGTACCGATCTTCAAAAATCGAATCGATCGAAGTGTGGGTGATCGAATGTATGTTAAAAATTATCATCCAATATCAATTCTGTCATGTTTTTCAAAACGGTTTGAAAGTCTTGTGCATCCCATCCTCACCAAACATTTGAACAACCTTCTAACGAGCGCTCAGCACGGTTTCAGAAGCGGCTTATCAGTTACAACTAACTTGTTAAACTTTACCTCAGATCTGTTGGCAGAGGTAGATAATGGGTAACGGTTCGATGCTATTTATACCGATTTTAGCAGCGCATTTGATAAGGTTGACCATCAGATTCTAATAAACAAGCTTTCGCAATACGGCATCGATGCCTCTTTAAATAAATGGTTCAAATCCTATGTAAGCCAGAGAACTCAGACGGTAGTAGTAAATAGGTTTGAATCTGAGAGATACATCGCTCGCTCTGGGGTACCACAGGGGTCTCACCTAGGGCCTTTGTTGTTTTTGGCCTTCATAAATGATATTACCACAGAGGTAATGCATTGCAAATGCTCACTTTTTGCCGATGACTTAAAAATCTATAAAATTACAAAGTCGGATGAAGACTCAAAACTAATACAAGAAGATCTTGATAGAATCACAAGTTTGTGTGGCGTCAATAGTATGACTCTTAATGTTAACAAAGGTTTTCATGTAAAATATACCAGAAAAAAAACCACTTGTCTCAAGTTATTCCATTGATAATATAGTATTACAAGAGTTACCAGAAATCAATGACTTAGTAGGTACTATTGACATGAAGTTAACTTTTACATCACATGTTAACAATATTATTAAAAAAACCACGCAGTTCCTCGGATTCATTAGATGATTTACCCGCTAGACTAAAATTATTTTGTACACCGTGTTTGTGAGTATTTGCCTCGAGTTTGCCAGTGTCTTTTTGGAATCCTTACTATCACATACATTAACAACGCATTGAAAACGTACCACGCGCTTTTACAAGGCACCTTGCATTCCATGAAACTGGTATCTCACACAGGCAGCCTTATAATCAAAGATTGGTTGAATTTAAAATGATGTCTCTCCGAAAGTGAACGGCAGGGTCGGGAAGGGACGCCCTAGACGAAGGTTTATCGACCAAATCGGCGATACATTAAAAATGGGCCAGATTAGGAGTGCCCTTAACCGACGAGCGTGTATGCGTAGATATATGGATGTGAAAGAGGTGCGAGAGGTGTGTCAGGATCGCGCCAAATGGAAGTCCGTAGTCTCTGCCTACCCCTCTGGGTGACAGGCGTGAGTGTTTATGTCTCTCCGAAACAGGCGGGAGATACTTGATCTGTGCTTCTTGCATAAAATAATTAATTCAAAAGTTAAGTGCAGTAAGCTGCTTGAACAGGTTTCTCTATCAGTACCTATTAGATATCCTCGCTGTTGCAATACTTCTCGAAAAACATTTCACATACCTTTCACTAGAACGCATCTTGGTAAGCAAGCTCCCATGGTTTGCATATGTGCGAAATATAACGAAATTTCTCGAGCTATACCTGGCATCGACATATTCCATAACTTTTATGCTGTCTTTAAAAAAAAACTCACCGATCATCTATCGGTGAGGCCGCATTTACATTGAGAGAAGGGAAAGATGTATATGTGCGTGTGTATGTATGTATGTAAATGTATGTGTGTATGTATATATATATATACATATGTATGTATGTATGAATATATATATATATATATATTCATACATACATATGTATATATATATATATAACTAACTAACTATATATAACTATATATATACATATGTATGTATGTATGAATATATATATATATATATATATATATATATATATATATATATATATATATATATATGTGTGTATATATGGATGTACAATAACAAGTGTGTTTTCTTTTTTCCTTTTTTGTTCATTGACAATGTTTACATGTATTTTTGTTGGTAAATGTTATGTACACTTGTTATTGATATACATATCAGTGAGCGTGTTACTTGTTATATAATCTAGTGTTAATGTTTAATATGTATATTGTAAGTGTGCTTATGAAAATAAAATAAAATAAAGTGTCTAGGCGACCACGGTACGTTTGAGTGCACCAGAACGCCCGAGTTGGATTGCCCTCCGAGCTACGTTATGTGGTAAAGCGGGACACCCAGCGAATTATCGCGGGTGTATCAAAGCGCCGCGCAGGAAAAAGCGCGGAGGAGTAGGCCGACACGGACGAAAGACTAGCGGTAGCAGATGCTGCCCTTGACAACCTGCCCCATCATTTGCACCGTTCTCGTTGTCGCAACCCGCTTCCCTTCAGGCTATCACCAAACCCGCCCCCGCTAATGGGGCTTCCTGGCAAGGCGTAAGCCATTCAGTGCCTTCAGCATACGCCAAGGGCGCGGCCGTCTTGCGGCCAGCGCCCTCTCTCTAGACTCAAAAGCCCAAACCGCTGCTGACTTCTCGTTAGTCTGCAGCTTCATCGGCAACATTAATGTTGCTGACGTCACTTCTATGGCCCGCAAACTTCGCGGGGCCAATAGCACTCAACGTAAGGTCAATGCCACCATTGAGCATATTAATCTTAGTTATCATGGGTGGCAACGCATCTGCATTTTGATTCGCAAACGAAGATAGATGTAGATGTCTATGGGCCACAGCAACCACTTACCATTAGTTAGACTGTGTGTTCGTTTGTCACCCTATTTTATAAAAAAAATATTAATCTTATCGACGGGATTTGTTCATTTCAATGCGCTTAAGTAATTTTTTTCATAAGATAGGATGACAAACGAGCACATAGTCCACCTGATGGTAAGTGGTTACTGTGACCCATAGACATCTACATCTACGAGTATCCTCAATAAAGACTCAAAATGCAGATGCGTTGTCACCCGTGAGGTCTAAGATGGAATACCTCTTTTCCAGTAAAAATGGTCTCCGGTTCTCTACACTCACCATACAAAACAAAGCAGCATTAAGCTGCTATTTTACGCTGGTATTCTGTGAGAACGTGGTCGTTCCTCGGTCGAGCCGACCCATTCGTGCTACAACTATACTATTAATATAGCTGCAGCACGGCTCTACCACGTATCCCCTTTTTAAACCATAATGGCAGTACTACCTACTGGAAGAACCAAACCTAGCCCTCTGGGTGTCGCGTTCTTTAACGCAAACGTCATCATAGATCAAAAAGGAGAAATCGTGTAGCTTTTACCCGATCATTATGTCCACATCATGCTAGTGCAAGAGACCTTCTTGAAACCTAGCGTGTGCGATACCAAAATAGCAAATTATAACTTAGTAAGAAATTATAGGCTGACCTGACCTAAAGGCAGCACCTTGATCTACTAAAAAATGTAATTGCACAGTATACCGATAGATACTCTACCGCTTGCTAACTTAGAAGCATCGGTTTGTAGGATAGCACTTACGGGCCATTCGCCAATCATAATTGCATCAGCTTTTCTACCACCGCAGAAATATATTTTAGAAGCCGACATATCGGCTCCACTAGATCTAGGCCCCAGCGTAGTAATCGCGGAGACCTAAACAGTAAACATGTTAGTTGGAATTCTAACTTAAATAGTCGAAACGGAAACGTTTTATGCGACCTCAAGGAGAAACATAACTTCTAAGTTATCGCTACTGAGAGTCGAACTCGCTATCCTTTTCTTTAACACCATCATCCAGATATCCTTGATGTAGCACTTCTAAAAGATATCCGGCTAAGTATTAACTGGATTGAAACTTTCGTCGAATTATGCTCGGATCTTAGGCCGGTCGTAATAGAACTGGGCCGGTCAGCAAGTGAGGTTCCTTATACCAAAATCATCGTCGACTGGCGTAAACTCGAGGTCAAACTCGACTCTACGATCTTCCAGAATTATACTCCAAACTGGGCAAGATTGCCTTGATATCGACTCACCTCACTTCAGCGGTCGAAGACTGCTCCCGTAAGTTTTGTATGTTGAGTGATCAGTACTATGACTGTTATCGCACGGCAGATACCGAAAATCGGCTTAATTCTCTGTAAAACGAGGTTAAACAACGCATAGCCGAATTTAGAAAAGATAAATGGGATAACCTCTTAGAAGGAATAGAAGCATCCCAAGATGCATTTTGTAGCCTGACTAGAGCTATGAAAGCAGAGCAAACTGCTCCCATGCCACCTCTCGTGAGGCTAGACTACCCCAATCCGGCTTAATACGACCCTGAAAAAGCTGAAAGCTTAGCCGACAGTTTAGAGAGCCAGTATACCCCATTCAGCGTGCCAACAAATCCCGCTCACCTGCTAGATGTAAAAGTGGAAATTGAACGTAGGTCTGCGTTACTGCGAGCGGGCGATTCACTCGATAAAAGCTCAAAAGCCCTAAGAATAGATCAGCCCCTGGGCCAGACGGCATCAGTAACAATGAGATCAAATCTCTTCCGGCACCACAAATTTACCTCCTCGTAGGAAATTTCAACGCGCTTCTCTCGAGCTGCTCTTCCCTAGATATGTGGAAAGAAGCAGACGTAATAGAGATCCCTAAACCGGGGAAACCGCGCTATCGATCAAACAGCTACAGACCCATCAGTCTACTCAAAACATTGAGTAAATTATACGAGCGCATCATTCTATAGCGGCTCCATCACTTCACTGAAATGAGCAGACTCTTCCTTAACAAACAGTTTTGATTTAGAGCCGAACACTCGTGCACTAACCAAATTCATCGCCTAACGGAATATATTCTGTCTAGCTTTAATTACCATCCAACAAAGAAAAAAATCTCCAAACACGGGAGCCCTCTTCTTTGATGTCGCAAAGGCATATAATAAGGTCCGGCACGACGGCTTGCTCTACAAGCTCTACAAAATAGACGTGCCTGACAGGCTCGTACACATCATCCGAGCCTTCCTTACAAATCGGTCTTTTCGCTATGGAGTGGGGAAAACCCGTTCTTCGAAACGTTTTCTAAAGGCTGGGGTCCCACAAGGCTCCGTCTTGACTCCAATCCTCTTGACACTTTTCACGATTGATATCCCTAAACATCCAGTGGTAAACACTACTCTCTTCGCCAACGATACGGCTCTCTTTGTATCAGAATACAATAGGAATAGCCTCACTTCAAAACTTGAAATAGCTACCAATCGCTTAGGCGAATGGTTCCGCCAATGGATATTTGAAATGAATCCCAAAAAAAGTGTAGCAATATACGTTCAACGGAGTCCAAAACCACACCCAAAGAATTGTGGTCCAAAAACCAGAATAAAGTAATTACTTTATATGGCCGCCCCATCCCTTGAGAAGATTCGGCCAAATATCTGGGCGTCACGTTCAACGTCCGCATGAGTTTCGCGAATCACATAAGTGTAGTACGCAAACAAAAACTCTTGTTAACAAGAATTTGTCTCTAAGACAGAAACTCCACCTGTCCAAAACCTGCGTTAGACCTATCATGACTTACGCAAATGAAGCCTTCGCCCACATATAATATAAGTCCCACCTAAACGAACTACAGAATATTCAAAACTTTTTCATCCGTAGAGCCACCGGTGTACGGTGGTATCAACGGAATTCACATTTACACAGTAATTGTCATCTTCCCACTATCTCTGAACACTTCAAGGATATGTCTAAGCGCTACTTTGATAGCGCAGAAACCCAAACGCAGCCAACCAAGTCCCGATGCCAAACTTCGCGCCGACTCTCCGTAAACCGCGTAACGTACTTATAGAACAACTACGCTTAATGGATCTCGTCGAACCAAACGTAGCGGGCACATCATACACTGACACTACACTCACACCAAATGGGACAAGCACAAATAGGATAATGGATGGGGCGTATCGCACCCGTAGGCGGGCGCACACCGCGTACACACCGTACACTCGCGTACTTGGGCAGTTTTCACCGTTTATAACATCGACCGATACGAGCTTAGTAGTCAGAGGTAGAGGTTCGCACACTCCCCATCGGGCAGCGGTAAAATAGATCAAAAATAACCTCAACAGAGGGGATACGATGGTTGATAAAAATACCAATGCATGAACCATCATCATTCTCATCCCCATCCTGATTGCCGCCTTTCCACTTTTTAAATAGTTCGCGGCCTTTCTGTGGGATAAATGTTTGCCCAGCATTGAACTGTTCTGGGGAAAACATTGATAATAAACTAAATTCATATTTTATTTTATTAAAACTCTCAACTTAAAACTTTTTTGTAATGTATATTTCTGAATACATATGCAGTGAATAGTTGGCGCTAGCCCTTCTGAAGCGACTGACGATTGGAATTGTAATATATTTCTCAGCAGGGTTCAGAGAAGTGTTTTAATTAAAGGTTTTTCTTGAAACAATTGACACGTAAATTTTGTGTAATAAATCGATAATTCGATATATTTGCATCGTCTGCTGACTATTTAAGAAATCATGTAATTTATTTAGTAAAAAATATTGTAGATTAAGAGAATACGTGTGATTTTGAAGTGAAACTTCTTTAACCACGTAAATCTAAACAATATGAGACCCATTCAAACACATAAAATAAATATATAAATCAGTCCAGCCGTTTAGAAAGAGTTCAGTGGCATACGCACGTACACAAAAATTATATATCTAAAGAAAATTTCAACGGTTCATATTGCCCGCTGCTTTTTATTTTTTAATGCCTAAGCAGTCTAACACTCATGCGTGTATATTTATATTTCTTGCATTTGTATGTTTTTTATATTTAAATATGTGTTTTATACAAATAAATAAATCCTTCTTTCTTTCATATTAATTTGTATAACTATTCTTATAAAATCTTGAGGAAATTATTTTTAATTATTTTATTACTATTACTTTTTATAACGTGGTTTCGATCCCCTCCGGCACCAATGAAATTGTTTACTGAAATTTTTAGTGCTGATATATCACGTGCTCATCAGTACAGTAAAACATTGTCGTGAGAAAACCATTATGTTTTCCTGTTGAGAAATAAGAAAAAAAATATATATCGAAGACAAATTAAGTTCGTCAACACGCCAGCGCAGCTGGGGCAGCTCTTAGAAAGGAGAGGATGCTTGTGCGCAGCAGTGGGACGTATATAGGCTGTAACTTTACTTTTTTTTTTAATTTTATAATTGCACG
Source organism: Parnassius mnemosyne (assembly GCA_963668995.1). Taxonomy (NCBI): domain Eukaryota; kingdom Metazoa; phylum Arthropoda; class Insecta; order Lepidoptera; family Papilionidae; genus Parnassius; species Parnassius mnemosyne. The sequence goes on along the minus strand of CAVLGL010000093.1, from coordinate 1,388,971 downwards.
GTGAATATCTTATTATAGTACAAAATAAAGAATGTCGAATTAATGCATTTTAAATTTTCTATGCTTTTAATTTTTTAGCCTATTTCAACTTCAACTGACAAAATTTTAAGCATTGTCAATCAAATGATAGCAAAGTAAAATCATAGACACCTACATCTATCCTCGATAAAAATCAAAATGAAAATGCGCTGTCGCCCTTGAATTCTAAAATGGAATACCTCGTTTCAAGCTAAAAGAACCTCCGTTTCTCGACATTTACCATATGAATCACGGCAGCATTAATTTTCTATGTCACGCTGGTATTCTGTGAGTGCATAGTCCTTCTCCGGTCGAACCGGCCCATTCGTGCTAAAAACATAATGAAGATTCAATGGCGCTCTACCATGCATAGGTATTAGTAAAAATTTTGTATAACAATGTAGTACATATAAATAAAATTAAAATGTCAGTTTTTAATATGGAAATAACTGCCTCATATTGTGTTGATGGGATTAATTATTATATTACATTCAGACATGAATAACCATTTTTTAAAATGTTGTCTGTCTGTCTGACTAATAAATATAAAAAGTACCAGGAGTGATCTAGGCTTTCTAGGCCTTTTTTACAGGAAATGAGGCATTCCATCTTAGTCCTCACGGGTGACAACGCATCTACATTTTGATTTGTAATAGAGGATAGATGTAGATGTCTATGGGCCGCAGCAACCACTTACCATCAGGTGGACTGTGTGCTCGTTTGTCACCCTTATCTTATAAAAAAAGGCTGTATTTTAACCAAAAGAATACGATGCTTTTTAATTAAATAAAAATAAAATTGATATAATGCGTGGGTTTTCATTATCTTGAATTGAAGTAACACTACATTAATAGATCCTACTCATACGAAGTCAGTGCAAATCGCTAGTAAAAAATATCTCTAAAAAGTTTTCTTATTTACCATTAATTTATATATTTATAAATTGGGGGCTCGCATCACATACACTAACTTAAGTCTTCGTATAATGGTGGATGCTCTGGCAATTATCAGTTAAGTGGTCAAACCCGCAATTCCTGCTACGGTCAGCTGAAAGTCGCCATAATCTGTTGAGCTCTCACCCTACCCGAGGTCGAACTGTGATGAACCCGAAGTGGAAAATGTTGTTCTACTAAAGGTTTCATAATACTTTGGCCCTATAAACCCCGTCGTTTATAACTCATATTTAGTTATGCCAAGCATTTTTCCTTATGAATCGTTTCGGCTTTGTCTGATTGATCGAACACTCTGTCGAAAGCAATATAAAATATTTGATTTTATATTAAAACATTTACAAGCACCTTTTTTACTGAACAAGATATATTCTATCTTAATCCTCAGGGCTGACATCGGATCGGCACTTTGATTCATCAGGTGGACTGTGTGCTCGTTTGTGTGTGTGTGTGTGTGCGTGTGTGTGTGTGTGTTCGTGTGTGTGTTCTTACAGTAAAAAAGCATGGTTTCAGCTCAGTACGGCTTCAATCGTACGCATTTTATAGTATTAAGATTTTTAATGTTTTAGATTTTAATCCACTGGTCATTGTGCTTTGAGTGTAACGTGTTTGTGACAGTCAAATAAATTATCCATATACCTATCTATTTGACTAGTGTGAAATTTGCAACATACCTCGCTCGGCAATAGAACAAACAGATTTCCATGAAGACCCGTGAAAAATGACTGCGGTGTTATTGGCGTAGAATAAAATATCGGCATTTTAAGTATCATATCGTGAATTTCATTAATATATAAGATAAATAATCTAATGCCAAAATGCTTCCCCGTGGGACTCCTAAACTGACATGTTGTAAGCTATAAATTAAGTGACCAATTTAACACGCTGCTTTTAATCTGTTAAATAACTTTAAAACCAATGCAAGGTCACTCCTCGAATACCTACCTATTTTTTCTAGTTTTTTCAAGAGAATAGAAACGGACATAGTATCGAAAGCCTTGGATAGGTCCAGAAATATTCCAACAAAGGATTTTTTACTAACAAGTTGCGCAGATAGAGTGGTCGTTAGTAGGTTTACAGCGTCTTCCGTGTTTTACCCTTACGAAAACCAAATTGTTTTGGAGAGATACAGTTGTGTTTCTCTAGATAATCGACAAGGTGTTTATTTACTAGTTTTTTAAGTAATTTTGAAAATACAACTAAAAGCGAGATGTGTCTATAGTTGTTCATTGTTCATAAGTTTAAAATACAATAACTTATATCGGATGAAAGTACGTACGTAAAGGAAAAGAAAATATACACTACGCGAAAAGAAACGAAACTTAAGCATTTGTGCACGTAAAATCGCTTGTGGCTGTGTGCGGTGGCCTTAAGAAGCGCGCGGGGTGTGTAACGAGCCGTCGCCGACTGCCCTGGCCGAAGGCTAGTACGTAGTAGTTCGCGTCTCGTCTCTCTAATCTCACGCTTTGCACGCAAGCACAGACTGACTACGCTTTATACAAAAATAATGCCTATTCAATTTTATATAATTATTCTACCTTTATTTCTTTACAATATTTGTTTATATTTATGGCACATTTATGTTATATGTTTTCAAGTATATATTTGTATTTTTATAAATTTATATTTATAAAAATATAAATTTATATGTATATATTTACATATATATCAATATGTTATTATATATTTATATTTCTATTTTATGGCTTTAATAAAAATAATGTTATGTTTGTCACCAAGCTACACACGTTTTTATAGTTTTCTTGCAATCCTGTCCATCCGAAGGTTGTCTGGAAGAGATCGCTCTTAGCGATAAGACCACCCATTGTACCACAATTTTATGTTACTATTTATGTTTTTTTGGCGTACAATAAGGTGTTATCTATCTATCTATCTATCTACCTATGCTTCCCTTTGGATTTTCTAAAAAAAAATATACATACGGAAACGAATGTTTGCAATTGTTAGGAATAATTGTGGTGGGTGGAAGAAAAAGGGGAGATCTCCCGCCGGGCAAGGTGTTCTGCGCGGGGAGCGGCCAACGCTCCGAGTGGTAGTTCGGAGCTATTCTATACATACTGCTTTAACTTAGGAACTTTGTTAGTGCGTTTTGGCTTGGCTTTGTTAGTGAGGCTTCGATGTGTTTCGCTTGTGGTGCGACGACAGCGGCGCCATATAATAATAAAACTTATAAAAGAAATCGAAAAAGCCAAAAATATATAAGAGTAAGTAATTTTTAAAGGGTAGTAGTTAACACTGATTGTTGCGTTCGGAAATACTAAGTATTGGTCAATTATTCAAGATTACCATTTTCTGTCGTGCATATTTTGTTTTGTCGGAAATTATAATATTACCCATCTGTAAAGATTTTTTTCTTTTTTTTATAGGAGAGGGGGCAAACGAGCATGCGGCTCACCTGATGGTAAGTGACTACCGCCGCCCATGAACAACTGCAACACCAGGGGAATCGCAGATGCGTTGCCGGCCTTTTAAAAAGGATTACGCTCTTTTCTTGAAGGTCCCTAAGTCGTATCGATCCGGAAAAATCGCTGATGGTAATCGATTCCACAAGGAGGTCGTGCGAGGAAGAAAACATCTTCTAAATCGCACAGTGGTGGACCGCCAATCATCCAGATGGTGTGGATGGTATCGGGAGTTCTGTCGCGATGTGCGTTCGTGAAATTTTGCGGCTGGGATTAATCGGAACAATTCCTCAGAGCACTCCCCATGGTAGATGCGAAAGAAAATGCAAAGGGATGCAACATCTCTTCGCAGTGTCAATGAATCGAGCCGATCGGAAAGGGCTCGGTCGTCGACGATTCGCGCAGCTCTGCGTTGGATGCGGTCAAGTGGAAGGAGCTGGCACTGGGGAGCCCCTGCCCAGAGATGGGAACAGTATTTCATGTGAGGCCGAACTTGCGCCTTGTAAAGTTGCAGGCGGTGTGCCGGCATGAAATACTGTCCCGCTCTGCTGAGCACGCCAAGCTTTTTAGAGGCCAATTTGGCCTTCCCTTCCAAGTGACCACGAAACTGCACGTCACTCGATATGTCGACTCCGAGGATACCGATACTGGCTGAGGCAAGAAGGGGAGTGCCTTGAAACTGAGGAGATACGACAAAGGGGTTCTTTTTAGCGGTAAACGCGCAAACTTGTGTCTTCTGAGGATTAAACTGGACTAGATTTAGTCGCCCCCAATTCGAGACTTTGCTCAGCAAAGACTCAACTTCAGACATTTAATAAATGTTGATTTAAAATTGATCGTATCTTTCACTACCTAAATACATAAATTTACATTATATAACATATACCTACTATGTATCTTCTTTGGCACAAGTCTACAATATTCCATTTCGGTTCGTTATCATCCCTAGGGTTACATGCTCCGGCTCAATGTCATCGGCGCTTGAACTATCACGTACAGGAGTGTCACCGCTGTGGTAAAGGTCAAAACCAGCCTTACATTTAATACGGTTAAAACAACTGATGATCTAATTAAGAAATACTTCGAGAAATTGAATCTAGACATTAAATCGATAATACCTGCGTGTGCCAAACCACCGAAGTTGTATGTGTTACGGCCGCCAGCTGCCCCAGCAAAGGTCGCCTTAGTAGCCTCCTCGACAAGCAGCCGAGGGTTCGGGCCCAATGGCCTATGGATAATTGTTCTAAACGGCTGACAAATAAGCAAGCGCAACTTACCGATTTCCGGAGGTAGGGTTGACCACAGGGTACCAGTCAGGTGGTAAGTGATGTGCATGTAAGTAGTGTGTAGTAGTGTGTACAATGTAACCTGACTTAGCCGATGAAGTCGGACCGCAGATCCATAGGCGCCGCCCCTCTCCAAATGCGCGATCCCTCCAAGGGGCACTCACCAATTGAGAACTTCTGCTATTACTCTCACTATATTTGTTTATCAACTTTATTGTACATTTAATTAACTTCAAAGTCAACCAAATCAACGTTCATCGAAATTGAAACAAGTGACACGCGACACAAGTAAAAAACAGTCGGTCAAAGTTTAATATTCAATGTTCCCGGTTCACTTAGCACAAAATTACAAACTAGAGTCACAACTCTTCTAGAGTCACAAAGTTCAACATTCTCCCGACAAAGCAAAATTCTTTCGTACGATATTAAAGTCACACAAACAAAACTCTTCGACGCAAATTAAATGCAATTGAAGTTAATTTAATAATTCCAAACTCAAGGATAAGCCTCGTTATCACTTATACGAACAAAATTCGACAACACAAGGAGGCACGCGACCTAACGATGTTAGTGTAACTTGAATTCTTTTAACCGACACGGCCGCGCTGACGATTTATTTTTCTAGACTTTAAGACAAGCCTCGTTATCACGAAACGTACAAATTAAGATAACGCCGTAGGAGGCACGCGACCGACCGTCGTGCAACGACGCTTTTTCATACTAATGTCGGCAGCCGCGCCCTCGAATGGAATGCGAGCGCGACAGGGGATTGGCGGTGACCTTGGTAACAACGGTGGCACGCGCCGAGTCAAGTGTGTTGAATGAAAGTTTTACAACGTTAATTATTTGGCCTAAACAGTATGAGTTACCTAAAATACACAAACTGTACGATCCATTATGTCCAATGGTGAGTCAGATCGATTTGCCAACTTACAGATTAGCTCAATACTTAGCAACGGTTATAATCTGCATAAATCAGTTTGAAACCTACCCGGAATGCACTTCCCCTATCGATCACCCACGTTGCCTGCCGATTCTGTCCTTGTCATCCCAATACACTCTGGCGTCATCAGGTTTTAAGTTAATTTCTACATGCAGTCCGTGCTGATAAGGATGCGTACGTGCGTCCACGCGTGATTACGTGCGCGGGCCCATATATGTATGTGAGTGCGCGCGCTCATATGTATGTGAGTGCGTACGCATGCTCGATTTTGTGTGTGTGGGTGTGTGTTACTACATATTTACAGAACCCGGTACATAAATATATCACAGAGCAAGTTACTCTGAAGATAGAGACTGACAACTATTCTCAAATTTTCATACACTGCTGTACATTTGTAAATTCACTTGGGACCATAATAGTCACACTTTTCATAAACGTGGACATTTGAAAGCATTTCTTTTATTGTGAACTCAGAATGTTTCATTGTTATGTAAACAGTTTATTCACAAGGGATATCTAAGTTTGTTGTACATTTAGGTTTACATTCCATATTATTAAAATGTATTTTATATACATTTGTGATACATTTATTTGTTATCTATTAGTGTACCAAAACACCTTTGTCAGTATTACGACTTTCATACGATATAAATACACTTTAAAAAAGTAAAAAAAAAAATTAAAAGAATACAATAACATCACACCACACTGTGAGATTCTGAAGCCAACGTTTTAACTCTTCAATACACTATGTGCTAGTACCGACTTAATTTTTTTTAATTCACAACAATTTCATACAAACATTTCATATAATTACATACAAACATTTCAACTCCAACTTTTACCCTTAGGAGTGCAATTTTTCCCCAAAACTAAATTAAATCACTGCTGAAGTATAATGTGTGGAAAATTATTATATGTGGAAAAAATATATATATATATATATATATATATATATATATATATATATGTGTGTGTGTGTGTGGAAAATGAATTAAAAAAATCATCTCATCAATCAACAGTACAGTTAAAAGTTATTTATTTTTCTTTTTTTGCGTGGGCTAAGGACTAACACAATCTCAATATTGTCTAAACTCTATATAGTGACGTTAAAATCTTCGTCCCTACTTTGCCACCCTTTGCAGTGGATTTTTTTATTTCAAATTGATATGGCAGTCCCTTTTTATATGGTGACCCTTCTCAAGTATAGCCTATTTAATAAAGAATCTTTAAAATCCGAGCTCACATGGTCATATCACTAGGTCATAGTGATAAAAGTTAATGTTTTGTCATTGGTCCTAATACAAATAATACGTCTGCAATATTTTAGATTATTTAGACATCCAGAAGTGGGCGAAAACTGAATCAAAATTCCATTACACTCATACATACAGGTCAAGCTTATAAAAGCTTAAACATTCCAAACGTCTTCTCGACTAATGATTTCTTATATTTACGCGAGCACTACACATTGAATTAACTATTATTACCGGTTTTATCGCGTTTTAGTTTGCTTATTTTTACGAAACGTGGGGAAATAAAAATAACTTTATAAAGAATTTTAAATAGTTTTATTAAACGCCATCTTGACTATCTATACTAATATTTTCCCCTGTAAGCTAGCGCAAAAACTCATTCAATGGGAAACAAACTTTGAAACAAATTACGTTCCGGTCCATTTCTCGAATGCAGTTGTAGGTGGCGAATTGTCTCTCTGTTTTGGGTTTCAAAGCAATTCCTGCTTTTTGCATTTAATGTTACAATGAAAAAAGATATATTTAGTACAAAGGCACTGCTTATTTCATATTGAAATTTCTTTCAGCAGGCAGGAATGAAAAGTATAATTGATTTTCCTGAAAATTTTGTGATATGTGCATTCCATGTCAACTTGTAATCCATAATGATGCCCAGATTCTTAACAGTTTCTGAAATGCTTGGTGGAGTGCCATTAATTTTCAGTGTTAGGAGTGAAGTAAATTCATGAAAGCTACGAGTAAGCTTGGTGCCTACAATCATTGCTTGTAGATTTTAAGGGTTTATTAAAAAGTCCGTTCGATCTAAACCGCTCATACATTTTATGAGGATCTTTATTAATTTCAAACACTGCTGGATTGGCTTCAGTTGCTTGAACTAGGCGATACAGTTACAAATCCTCTGCAAATAGATAGAAGTTTGTAAAGACGGTTAATAAAGACGGAAAAGAGTAAAGGAGAAAGGACCTTGTTATACATCCGCAGCTATGTTACGCCATTTTGATAAAGTTAAATTTGAACAAATATACTGAGAACGGCCACGGAGGTAATAAAACAACTGAATAGTTGAAGGAGACACATTAGTAGAATGAAGAATACTGCTAAGTATACCGAAATCAATAAAATTGAAGGCACTGCTAAATTATAGCAGCACAAGTACCGTTAAGTATTTTTGGTCTATACTCCACTGAATATCATCCGTAATCGCGAGGAAAGCAGTAGTTGTACTGTGGCCAGGCCTAAAACCAGATGGGAAAGTATTATGTATGGACAATAAGTTCGAGCATTTTTGAAATACGCAAATTAAGCAAGCAGTTATAAAATAGTCGAATAGAAATAGGCCGATAATGAGTTGAAGATGAAGGATTCGAAACATTAGGTATATGAATAATATTAGCCAACTTCCATGACGATGAAAAGCAACAAGAACATAAAGAGAAATTAAAGATATGAAAATGAGTAGGAAGGAGAAAGTGAAGAATCAACGTAATCATTTTGAAGCAGATGTTATCATTTCTAATAGAAGTAGATGAAATCGCAAAGAATCATCTTCAGTAAGAGAAGTGAAATTAAACGGGGAATAATGAGGTATAAAGCATTTAAATAGTACAATTAGGGTTCTGGGTTTAGCGAGTGATAAAACTATGGCACGAGGGTTGCAAAACTGTTCGTTGAGACTATCAAAGTTAATTTCACTTCCCACACTTGCAGAATATTTTTCGACACCAACAGATCTCATAAAACTCCAGTCTTTTGCAGTATTGCAGCTTGTCATGGTATCATAAAAATAGCGCCTTTTAGCATCTCTATACAAACGATTGCAGCGATTTCGTAGTATTTTAAAGCTGATTATATAGCGTTTGAGAGAATATCGCTTATACCTTCCTTTAGCTTTATCCCTACGCGCCATGAGGTCTTTTATAGCCATCAGGTGTGATATATAGCGCAGGGTTGTCTTATTTTCACACGTTTAATTGGTATATTGTGGTTATATAGATTTTAAATTAGATATTTGAAATTAACCACGTTGACCTCAGTGTTAGAAAAATCAATAACCGGTTTTCACGTCTTAAACTTAGGAGGACGTACACGGTTGGACAGATAAATGGGTAAATGAGATCGTGATATGAGAATGAGGCACATATTTGTCCGTGGTTAGCAACACGGACATGTAAATGCAATAAATAATGAAGAATAGAAAGAACGTAGGTCTACACCTATGAGGCAGTCTAAGGTGTAGACCTATGTACAGTAGTGATCAATGGAGCGACAACGGCAATTATGAAAATTGATTTTATTGACGTTGGTTATTTTGGACTGTTAGAATTTAGAGCAGGGTAAGCTGACTCGTATAGAGCAACGGAATCTAAAAAATGGTGCATGTAATACTGTTCACAGCTACGAGGTAAAAATTCTATAGGATATAAGATTATTTTTTATTTTTTATTTCGCATATATAAGTAGGTTAAAAAATTGATAAATCCAATTGGGCATGCCTTAAGCGCATTAAAAAAATTACGTATAACATGATTATACGGAATTTTAAAAGTAGTTTAAATACATTTCAACAGCACAATCGGACTCAACTTTTTCGAAAACCATGAAAATGACACCCATGATGAAAAAGTTGGTACCTACTTCAGCCGCCATCTTGGATTTACATTTCGACAGCACTATCGGCTTCAACACCCTCGAAAACCATGAAAATGACACCCATGATGGAAAAATGGGTACCTACTTCAGCCGCCATCTTGGATTTACATTTCGACAGCACTATCGGCTTCAACACCCTTGAAACCCAGGAAAATGACACCAATGATGTAAAAATTGTTACCTAATTAAGCCGCCATCCAGGATTTACATTTCGACAGCACTATCGGGTTTAACACCCGGGAAAACAATGAGAATGAGACCCACGGTGAAAAAATTGAAAGCTGCTGCAGCCGTCAACTTGGATTTACATTTCGACAACCCTATCGGCTTCAACTCTCTCGAAAACCATGAAAATGCGACCGATGATGAAAAAATTAATACCTATTGCAGCCGCTGTCTTCGATTTACATTTCGACAGCACAATCGGCATCAACACCTTCAAAAACCATGAAAATGACACCCATGATGTAAAAGTTGGTACCTACTTCAGCCGCCATCTTGGATTTACATTTCGACAGCACTATCGGCTTCAACACCCTCGAAAACCATGAAAATGACGCCCATGATGAAAAAATTGATATCTATTGCAGCCGCCAACTTGGAATTACATTTCGACAGCACTATCGGTTTCAACAGCCACGAAAACTATGAAAATGACACCCGTGATGAAAAAATTGATATCTATTGCAGCCGCCATCCTGGATTTACATTTCGACAGCACTATCGGCTTTAACACCCTCGAAAACCATGAAAATGACACCAATGATGAAAAAATTGGTACCTACTTCAGGCGCAATCTTGGATTTACATTTCGACAGCACTATCAGTGTGCATTTAAAATATTGTAATAAAAAAATCTCTTATTAATATTATAATCAAGTATTTATGAAATTTGGTTATTCGAATATTGTGTATTTGTACAGCGATCTTTTTGAGCCGCTGCAAACTACCGAAACAATGTCCACTCACGACGGCGACTGAAGCCGAACCACAGAGTACTTTTTATAAACTGGAACGTCGAACTGAGTGAGTGAGTAAACTAATCTGTGACTGTAGCTCCCCATTTACAGAAATAATTTACATACAAGGCTACCAAATCAACGAAAATTTCGCCATTTTGGAGCCGAAAAAAATTAATTATAGCTAAACAAAACAAAATTACACTGCCATTTACATTCAGTGGCTTCCCACATGATAGATGAAGAGATTAAAAATAGATTGAGTTAAACAATTGATATTTTCAAAAGTTATCGTGTTTACAAACCAATGGTGTGGATTTATCATGTCCCCAAGACATGATAAATCCACACCATAAGCCAATAAACCCCTTTTTTATTTAAAAATAGCAATTAATCGATTTAAAAAAAAAATATTAATAAGTTCAAGAATCATTTATCTTTCTAACAATGTGCTTTTTATATTATTTATATGTATAATATGATTGCTAGTTACGATTTTATTCGATAAAACGTTGGAATCTTAATTTTTAGGCGATAGTAGAACATACATTGCGCTTTCGCTTAAGGCATGCAATAATAGTATACACATGCAAACCTTGTGGTAAAACTTTACAAGAAAACGTGACGTTTTTGTTTTTTAGTGCAATAATAAATTGCACCAATACGTCAATTAATATAAAGAAGTTTCACTTCAGTAAATTATATCAAATAAGTTGCCAGCACAAGGATTACCAGACAATGACTAGACTCGATGAATCGTTGACAAAAGTAAGCTTCCCCCATTTCGGGAATAGAAGGACGAGCTTACATCTCTCCTACTTTAAGATAACCTAAATTTATGAAAACACCATGCAATGAAATTACGAAAATACGATCTGACAAAATGTTCTTTTACGGGCATCGCAAACTTAAAGCGAAACTGTTTGCGGAGTAATTGTAGCAAAACATATCTTCTTTGTTAAACTCTTACCGCAAGAAATTAATAAAACAAGCGTTTAAAATGGCCCCACTTTGAAAAGCAAGACCGTATCTGCAGTTCTAACATGTTATAAGCTTTGTCAAGGGGTCAACTTCAAATAAAAAAAGCAAAATATGACTAAAATTAATTAAAAGTACCCTTTAATGGTGACGTGAACAATATTTCTATTTCTTCTTTAACATTTCTAAGTCCACTGCTGCAGACGGTTCATCATAAGAATGTATCATTATCATCATCATCTTCACCACAGCCCTTCACAAATCAACTGTTGAACAAGGAATGCCACAAAGTACAGTCTTGAGTCACTTGTATTCATCGACTTTTACCAGATCGAGGCTACCACTCGAGAAACTTACATCCCCATCGGCTGTGAATCCTTCGAACTATATGGCTAGCCCATTGTCAATTCAGCTTACTGATCCGTTAGGCTATGTTGGCTACTCTAGTTCTACTATCCATTTTGAGTTCTATCACGCAGAGAAACGCCAAGCATAGCCCTTCCCATAGCTCGTTGAGCGAACTTCAGCTTCCTCATACAGCCAGCAGTGAAGGACAGTGTGAAGTGTGACAATAATCTACGTTCCTTGTGGCGATGTGACGATGGTGACCTATGCTTTGGCGATAGAGTGCGGCATCGGCACGCGTCGGCGACGTAACCCTTACATGACGATTCACCTGATTCGATTCTGCGGCGACTCCACTATACCTTAGTGTTACATTCGCGTGACTTGTCTGATCATTATTCGCGACCGTCCTCCCCTGGGCATCTTCAACATATACGGGTAGCGAAGGAACGTAATTGGTCCCCTTTTACCGACGGGGCCTGCACTCGAATGATGCGGCTCGGCTGAGACGGGCGACAGGGTGGCTACCCTCGCACAGTCTCCATGTTATCTAACCATTGGTCCAGACGACTCCTATTTTCAGCTATTTCGGCTCCTTCTAAACTATCCCTATCGTTTTATTCTTGTAATTGCGCGATGTCCCTAGCGTATTTATTTTTAATTAAATGTTCTTCGACTTGCAACTGTTTTCTTCTAATCGCGGCGAGTTCTTCAGCCGTATTGTATTCAATCTGTTTTAATCTCGCGATCGTGCTAGCTGTTGACTGGGCTGAACAAACAGAAGGGGCGCGCGGCACGTGCCTATGTACAGCATCGGTAGCAACGGGCGCGACGGTATGTACTATCGAACTCATTTCGGTGACCAGAAGATCTTCATTAATCGTGACGAGTATATCTGTACGCGGCGCGGATGTGCTGGCTTCTTACAATCGCTCGGTCGTTGACACGGACATAGCGGGACACGGCGGCGTGAGCGCGGGCGCGTGCATAGATGCTGACGTCGGCGGAAGCGCGGCGGAGCGCGCGTGTGTCGACGATAAGTAGTCTGAGGGGGGCGCGGGGGCTTCCTCGAAGATTCGCATTCCCACCGGCGTTTCTTCGTCGTTCCTGGGCTTCTGGCTTCTTATTTTATACATGCTGTCCCACGTTGCGGCTTCAGATTGTATTCAAAAAGACACACGTATGGGTTGCCGTTCCCGCTACAAGTGGCGTAACCAGTCGACTGCCGTTTGGCACCGTTATGTGGTAATCAACTGGCCGCGTAAACACGGAGAAACAAGAAAATGACGTGGCGTTCAGACGTGACGTTGACGAAGACAGACTATTGTTAGAAACGGTAATTTAATTGACCGACGATCTTGATCGATAATCTTCTTTCTCGAACGACGATTTTAACCGATGACCTTCTATAATGATCTTCATTCTTCTGTACGATTTTCTGGTTTCAATCCGGCGGCGATGGACCAAACAATTATTATGGATTTAGGTGGAGTCGAAATTGTGTGTGGGGTTGAGTTCTATAGTGCACGTGTACTGAATAACTTTAATCTACTTTGATAGCTTTTAATTAAACAGACTTAACTATTAAACTGAATACTAAGCTGAGAGGACTGTATAAGTAAAGGTGGGACAATTTAACAACTATCAATTTTCTATATACAACAATTATGCGGCAATTAATTACTAATTCTAACAATAATACAATAGAGGGAGATTTCTTGCTTCTTATTTTCTTCAGAGTCTTCTATACTGCGCCTTGAGAATCGAACGACTCCCAGATAAATCTATTTTCTGTGATTTTTGCGCTGTAAGAGCCACAAGCTAAAGTGGAAATCAGGCTATTAGGATGGGGGTGAGTATGATGATGGTAATTGGTATTGTTACCAATCATCATGTCCCCTCTGTTGAGGTTATTTTTGAGCTATCTAACTGCTGTCCGAGGGGCGAAGGTGCGAACACCCGCCTTTGACTGCTTAGCTCGAGTCGATCGATGTTCTGCGCGGTGAGAACCGCCCAGGTACGCGGGTGTACGGTGTTTGCTGGAACGCGTCGTGCGCGCTTACAGGTGCGACGCGCCCTATCCGTTATCCTATTTGTGTTTGTCCCATTTGGTGTGTGTGTGTGTGTGTGTGTGTGTGTGTGTGTGTGTGTGTGTGTGTGTGTAGTGTCAGTGCATGATGTGCCCACGACGTTTGGGTTGACGGGATCGAGCAAGCGTGGTTGTTCCAGTAGTACGTTACGCGGTCTACTGACAGTCGGTGCGACGTTATTGTCGGGACGTAGTTGGCTGCGTTTGTCAATAGCGGGTTCGGGTGGGTTTTTTCGCTATTAAAGTAGCGGTGAGACATCGCCTTGAAATATTCTGAGAAAGTTGGAAGTTAACAATCACTGTATAAAATCTGAATTCCGTTGGTACCACCGTGCTCCGGTGGCTAGACGGAGAAACAAGTTTGAACTTTCTATAGTTCAGTTACTGAACTTTCAGATGCGCAGTTAAAGCGCGGAAATCTTCCATCATCGAGACGTGTATGCGAATGCCCTGGCTACCGTTGTGGACCTTGGGCCAGAAGATTTTCTTGGAGTCAATCCATTTGGATATATTGCTCCAGCGGGATTTGTCCTGAAATAAAATTTGGTGCGGCGGCTTGTCCTTGTGCTCAGATACCACTTTTGGGTTCGCGGTTTTAGTTGCGACTGTGGCCTTTAAGGCCGCGCTGAAGGTGCAGTCTTTGTAGCCGGAGTTGCGTTGGGGGACTAAGGGACCGAGTGGGGCTCGTCATAATTTTTCGTGGCGGGGCGCTTACGTTTCTTGCCCGAGACGAAGGTAAAGCCATCGTCTTCGGGCTTGGCAGGTCTTTTTTTGTCAGTATCCATATCGGAGCCGGACTCGGCACCCGAGAATGCTGGGGAGGGCCCGCGGGTGGAGAATGCACAAGGCGCGGGGGACGCGACGTCATATATAGTGTCTATGGACACGGAGGTCGCAGGTACGGTGTTCGGCGATATGGGGTCGTCGATACGTACGATCGAACGTTCAGTAGCGGGCATTTCACGCTGTGCTAAAAAGGTCGCCCAAACGTCGGGGCAGACAAGACTGAAAATGTCGCAGAGTTCGGCTATCGTTATAGCCGCCATCTTGTTTATGTTTAATGAAAAACACATGTGTACCAAGCCCCCACCTCACGGCAGTGAAGGTGTGTGCTTAAGACGAACACCTATGTACCTAACGCGTTGGTACGCTCGGGTGTGCATCTAGTTGTCGCCTAAAGCGACAAGCGAACACAGAAATTTAAAATAATAAAATTACTCAATAGAATTTCGGTGTGTAATAAACTTCTTACTATTACTGAAAATTGGCAGAGCTTGGGACATTACACTAATCACAACACAAAATAACAATGGGCGGGCCGGTGCAGCCTAACGGTGGCAATGACGCACTAACACGACTGAAGTACTTCCTAGAAAATAGTCCAGTTATTGTTCTTCGCACAATTGCATTATATTACTCGGGAGCACATGGACTCGACCGAAGGAAAAGGTCCGCGCAGTTTGAGCGCAGACAACCAAATCCAAGCAAAGAATGTGACTCCCAGCGGCCCGATTTATTTGCGTGGCGGGGGTTTCACCGTCGCTGTAACCCCACGCGTTGTCGCCGTTCGCTCGTTGGGTGCAGGCATCACGTGACGTCCGGGCGGTGTGCGGGTTGTGCGGGGCGTAACGGGGTATGAGGGGCGACGGGGCGGCGGCACTTTTCGCCGTCCGTAGCAGCTATTTCTCGACGACCCATAAAACTAAAATAGCCATAATATTTTTATAATTTTCTGACACGACACCGATTGTCTGTAGTTAGTTGGTATATAACAAAACCTGAAATTCAATACGGTAAATAAATATTCCGTGTTTCACACGACACTACAAGTTTCCACTACGTTAAATGTTTTGCAATCATTGTGTTTAGTTTGGAACAGTAAGTACGGGCACAGTGTCCCCGCTGTACGTGCCGGCGCGTGACGCTACGTGACTTGTTTCCATTGTAGGTGCTTCACCGAATATTGGGAAGAATAATTTGTAAAAGCTGTACGAGGGTTCATTGTATCATTTTCGGTTTACGGCACATCATATCAACTGCGTTTTTCACTGTTGAACACAGGAATATCCTAGTTTTTTTTAAACAAAAGTAAAGTGACAAACGAGTACATAGTCCACCTTTTGGTATGTGAATGTTACGGCCTACAATCTAACAATCAAACATCCTATGCGTTACTTATCTCAAGGACTGAGATAAAAAACCTCGTTACCTATAAAAGAGGAGACGTTTCTCTTTGTTTTTTTATTTATCGATAGAATATATTTTCGCAAGTAGATTGAACTAGATTTGATGACATTTTAAGTCGAATATATTACTAGCCTGGCAATAAGAGACTTTGTACAAGGGCATTACTCATTATGAAATAAGAATCGCACTTCTACGAACTATTTATCATAATGTGTTCTCTCCCTTGTTAAAAAAATTTTTTCATTTTCAAATTTGGAATATGCTTTTTATGTTACCGGAATTGCACATAGTATTTTTAGCGCGATTGTTAAATAACATTATGGCGTAGGGTTTTAAAGAAAACAAAATAGCAATGTTTCTTTTGCATAAGGTAAGTATGAAGTATGAATTACTTTAAAAACGTTTTAAAATCAAGAACGTCCTATTTTCAATGCATAAGTTTTTTTTTTTATACAAAGCTAGCTGGCCAGGCGTTGTTTTGCCCATTCCGACGACCCTTGGTCCTTAAACAATTCTTACTTAGGGCGGATTCGACAAAACTTAGTATAAGTCTTGTCCTGAGAATAAAACGACTAATTACTCCCGAGTTCCAGAACTTTCGTTTTACCAAATCCTAACCACGGTATAACTGTCTATCCGAGAGTAAATTGCTATACTGCCAAAATTCATGGAGTAAACAAGTTATCCCAGAGTATTTTAATGGCGGCTGCTACATTTTAACAGCTGTTTTCGTATCCCTTTGTTGAAAAAGTGGGATATTTATCGTTGTGCATTTATAATTGCTTGTATTATAGTGATAATTGTCTGGATTATTTTTTTTAAATAATGCAACGTTTACGAAATATGATCGAAGATTCTGCCAATTTTTGCTTGTCTGTTTTTTTATTTTTTATTTTCAATGACACGGAAATGTTTTTCTACTAGTTCTAACAACAAATTCTTTTTCGCAGGTAGCCAATTTGAGCTACGTTTTTTTTCTGCAGACATTTTATTTCAAAAGATAAGAATAAGATTAGAAGTATAATCAACTGACAACTCAACTGGTGTTAATATTCTAGTGTTCAGTGACAGTTGATACTATTACTCGTATAATCCGGCAAAACTAAGTAGGCAGGAAATCTTGCATTGCGCTATGTAAACAATGGTATTTCGATTTTAGTTAGCTTACATGTTCATTCATTTTTCATTAACCAACTCTAGAGTAACAATACCCAGTATTAGCTACTCTACGTTTGTGTTGGAAAAACGCAAACGAAGTTATCTGAGATTAAGAGCAAAGAGTAAAATTATTCTAGGGTTAGTTAATCTGGAGTAGCATGGTATTTGGTCGAATCCACCCTTATGTAGATAAAAACTATCGTATCTCGCTAGTAATAGCAAGCATTACTTAGCATACTTGTAAAAAATTTCATTAAACGGTTGAGCGGTTTCGGAAATTTGCATGAACGAACAACACAGGATTTTTATATGTTAAGATGTTCACTGATGTTTTGAAAACGGATGAACCGATTTAAATTATTCTTCGTTTTATTAAATAGGTTTTATTTCACGGATGGAACGACCCACAAAATGTTTGAAAAAGTTTCATCACTAATTATGGAAAAATAGGGGATGACATTAAGTTGTTTGATGCATCTTGATAAAAAAAAAAACATTCTAATTTTTACAATGAAAATGTGGAATTCCGTAAACCACTCAAAAGGTACAATAATTTAACTTGTAATAAAATATATAATCCGACTTCATATACTAATAACAATAAAATGATAATTATTAATTCTTTGAATTCAGATTTTACTTTTCAATAAATGTTTAACTGTTTCCTCTTTATATGGACTAAGAAATGTCACAAGTGCAAGGAAACAATTAGAATATAGTCTTTATTTTAGTTACATTAAAAACTTTATTCCTTGTTTTGCCACCTTTACGAGTCGTTTTCTCTTCAAATATAGTAAATGTAACGACCACTGAATTTATATACAAAAAATAAGGAATGTCCATTGTATAAAATAATTAATAAGGTTCATAATTGAAAAAGATATTTTTTAGACGCTTAACTGCTCTAATTAATCTCTTAAATTTCAATATTTGTTTTATTATTATTATACTGTTATCTTAAAGATGTCGTTAGTGCGTAGCAGAATTTCTGGACAAACTAGATTTATTAAATGATTTGTTTAAAAACTTTATGTTTAATCGTAAATAAACGCTTAACATGGTTAGAACCAATCTTACCAGACTCGAGGACAGGCATCCAGTAGCCTCTTGGGTTTTATACATGACACATTTCGGAGAGAGTGCGCAGGAATTGCATGACGTCATTCCTCCCTTTTTATTCCATCATCGGACCACCAAAACAAAACTGGTCTAAACCCCTTAGCAGTTGGCATTGCACACATTTGAAATAATCATATATACGTAATAAAGGTTTGCTTCGTCGTTCATTATGCGTACAGCAAAGGAGTGGAATAAGTTGCCAGCATATGTCTTTCCATCTGATTAGGTGCTTTAAAGCAATAGTGGATAGATTTTTGCTAAGCTAAGTCAGTGCGCTTTACTATCTTCGGTCGCATCACCACTTACCACCAGGTGGAATAGTAGTCAAGCACTGGCTTATAATAGTTAAAAAAATTGTATTATATATCTCTCTACCTGTCTCTTTCTATAGTCATTACATGTAAAGAACGAACAAATTTTAGCATTATTAAAATGATGTCAATTTTTAATAGTAAGGCCGTTATTTAACTATAAATACATTGTCCTGCAAGTATATCAGTCTGCAAACTCAGACTGTGAACACAAACAGCAAACACTCTGCGAGGCGCAACAATAAGCTTTGTTGTGACGTAAACCATTGAAAGTTTTCAAAGGAAAGAACGAAGTTTGTATATAGGGACACACATATGCAAACAGAAAACGTGTTTTTATGAGAGTTTTAAAACTTCTTTAAAAAATTCATAAAATCACCATGTAGTGGATAAATTTTGTATAGTGGCTATTGAAAAGGCGATCCCTGAAGACTAAGGTGGAATAAATCGTTACCTAAAAGAAGGTATTTAATTCAAAAAAGAGGGATCTTTAGTTTTCTCTGCTCATTGTAAACACACTGCATTATGCTGCTACTTTACTCTGGTATTCTGTGTGATCGTTACGATCGTTGTTCTTCCCCGATTGAGCCGAACCAAACTAAAACTAAAGGCCGCGGATTCAAATCCCGCACGGAACAAGCATTTATATGGTCTATAAATAAATGTTCCGGGTCTGGATGTTTGTCCTTGTGAAATTTATGTATGTAACTGTGCCCCCAAGATACAGGTGTAAATCCTAGTGTGTAAAGATTTTATTTTAAATAAAAAAAAAGAAATGTAAGAAAGCTAACCGAAAGGCTGTACGTATAAAAGGACTGGCAGTATACTTTAAAAAGCGTTGATTTTACAGGCCTAGCGCATCGTGCAAATCTGCGAGCATATTGCAGCGGACAACCAGCAAACTACGCTAACTATCTATGTGTAGGTTTTCCTTCGAATCCTTCAAGATCCAGTGACCAAAATACTTGCAACCCTGCAACAGTTTGATGGCGACTCACGCAGGTTTTTTTTATAAACACAGAGGAAAAACCGGCATGAATCTCATTTGATAGTAAATGATTACCGTCGCTATGAACAACTGCATCACCAGGGAAATTGTAGGTGCGTTGCTGTGATATCTTAAAGTACCCGACTTAAAATCCATCCACTCACTCTTACCCCTGTTATGTTTTGCCCACGAGCATACACGTTTCGATCAGCAAATTAGAACAGTTATTTAATACTTAAAACCTTCAAAAATATTTAAAAAGAGTAGTTTTCATGTATTTCATTTACTGTGAAACTGCTTGTAAAAGAAAACGAAGCGTTTTTAAATATAGAAACCTAGCATTAGAGAAATGCAGGGAAGATATACACGATGGATGTTGTGATATAAACTCGAGTCACATAAAAAACCGACGTCGTTAAACACCTAGATATGACGCGTTCAGCATAGTGTTTTTCAATTCCTTGTTCCAAGCGGGAGACTTACAACAAATTCTAATTCGAAAAGTTTTAGTTTTTATTTTATTTTATATCTTATTCCAATGATAAACACTTGATAAAGGGATGTTATAAACGTACATTGTATTCTTAAATTTCCACTTGATTTTCGGTGGCAAAATAAACTCAAAAATATATGCAATAAACTCCGTCGTCACTACTATAGCAGGCGTTTACAAGTCCACAGCTGAATAAAGGTTTTCCGTAAGCAAAAAGTATGATCCTGAGTAACCTGCATCCAACTACTTCCTGCATGTCTTATCAGGTCATCACTCTATCTTGTAATGGACAACCCTACACTCAATTTACTGGTACGAGGCTGCAATGCGAGAAGCTTTTTTACCCATCGGCCAGCTTTTTTACCAATCATTATCTTTTCTACAAGCTTTATGCCTTACCCAATAATACCTCAGCTTGTACATTCCTTATGGTTGCTGAATTTTAATACATTATACAAGCCTCCGTGGCGCAATCGGCTAGCGCGTTCGGCTGTTAACCGAAAGGTTGGTGGTTCAAGCCCACCCGGGGGCGACGTTTTTATTGCATAAAATAACCAGTATACTGTGTTTCGTATGGTGAGTGTAAAAAAACTGAAACCCTTTTTATTGGAAACGAGGCCTTCTATCTTAGTCCTCAGAGGTAACAAACCATCTGCAATTAGATTTTAATGGAGGATAAATATAGATGTCTATGGGCCACAGCAACCACTTACCATCAGGTGGACTGTGTGCTCGTTTGTCACCCTATCCTATATAAAAAAATAGAATTGTTAAACTCGAAACTGTTTCAAGAAAGAATGCCAACGGAATTATGTGAACTGAATTTTAAAGTATAGAGTTTGACAGCAAATATCAAATTTCGCAAAGTAAAGGCTGTAGGGCTACGCTTAATGGATATTTTTCGTTAGAGAGAC
The DNA here is from genome assembly GCA_963668995.1 of Parnassius mnemosyne. Classification (NCBI taxonomy): domain Eukaryota; kingdom Metazoa; phylum Arthropoda; class Insecta; order Lepidoptera; family Papilionidae; genus Parnassius; species Parnassius mnemosyne. Next base: position 1,367,905 of record CAVLGL010000093.1, on the reverse strand, counting down.
TCTTATTAAGCCATTTCTAAACTCAAAACTATTAACAAACCACATTTGTAATGAAACGGTTTATCGCGTTTTACACAAAACACAAAGGCAGTAGGACGTGTAAACGCCTTACACAAATACATTGGATACCAAACATAACGCACATCTTGACGATTTAAAATACTTTAGTATATTTTTTGGGGTCTAGTAGAGTCATGTACAGTGTCTATGCACCGACTACCGGTAGACAGTAGGGAGCGCATGACATTTAATCTATAAAAAAGCCTGATGAGGGAATTTTTGAATGAAATGTTTAATTACAATTTTAACTGCTGATTTGCCACGTATTTAGTGGTGAAGGAAAACATTTTTAAAAATATTTCTGGGAAATCAAAAAATTTTAAAATATTTCCTATTTTAGAATAATTAGAACAATAACTTTCCTATTCACGGCGTAAACCTTAGAGTATATTAAATTCTTTTATATAGAATAAGCTAATGGTAAGTGGATGCTGTGACCCATAGACATTTACATCCGCCCTCAATAAAGAACCTAAATGTAAATGCGTTGTCATCTCTGAAGAGTATGATAGAATGCTTCATTAACAGTAAAAACGGTCTCCACTTCTCTACTCTCACCATACGAAACACAACAGCATTATATGAATTAATAAAAATAAATACATTAAGTGAGAGCGTGGCCCTTCTCCGATTAGAGCAGACCCATTTGTGCTAGAAGCACAAAATATCTGCAGCATGGCTCTGCAGCGTATAAACAACGGGGATAGTCATCTGCACAGGAGGATTATAGTATACGAGCGTGTGCGCAAGCACAGGCGCACTCTCATAGTCCGATGAGATCGATTTTTTTTGGGGATTTTTTTCAAAGATCTATTCTGTCTGTGCCTATTACCTGTATTCACAAATAATAAAATCGGTGCTTCAAGTCACCTATATGTTCTTTTACTGCTTTTGTGTAGGAGAGACCACATTCACAATCCAGCTTGTACACTCCTTTTAGAGGGATATGACACTTGACGGATGGTAAAAATTGACTATATATTTTAATTATATTTCCCTCGCGTAAAAGAACATATAGCTGACTTGAAGCACCGATGTTCTAAGAAGTCTGCACTCTGTGAATATTTTCAAGATCGTCCCCGCCATTACATTAGATGTGATAGAACACATATCCTCGCCAAAAATACCGATTCTTACTAAGGATGATTCGCGACGCTATTAAAATTTAAAAATCACCCTAATTTCAATAGAGAAAATGGATGTATGCTGCCATCTGCTTGGGATTATATAATTAATAAAATTCAATCCAAACCCAAGCATACCACGGCAAAATTTTAAGATACTATAAGCTCATTCTGCGTAGATCAGATCAAAAAATAATATTAAAAAAACTGAAGGTAGCCGGGCTAACTATGGCATCGGGACGTCAAACACCTTAGTGACCTCATCAGTCCCCTCCGTGACGATGGGTGCTGTAATGCACCCAAAACGTTGGAAATTAAAAAGTTATATTAAACGCGATAGAATCTGCAAAAATTAGTTTCATTTAAAACTATACGTAATATTGAGACCAATAGTATACGTAATATTAAGATCGTATTAATTCATTCGAAATCTGAAGTTAAAGGAAATTCCGGCCATGAATACTTGAATAAGAAAGAAGTAATGTTTCCCTCTCGCCAGAATTCTCATCACGTTTCCATTTATTTCGTATTCAGCGTTCTTGTAATGGATTGGACTTATTCTGAATTCAGAACTTGTATTTAGAGATTTCTATATACTTTCATAAAGCTTATCCGGATATCCGTCTACATTGCTATTTAGTTTATGTTAATAGTACAGCTTTATCAGAAGATTCATTCTCATTCAGAAGATATTATAAATTATTTACTTCCTGTGAGTATGGTTGAAACAAAACAGCACAAAGTCTACTTGATGGTAAGTGGATACTGTGAAAACGAGCACACAGTCCATCCTATGGTAAGTGGAAAAAGTGGCCGATACACATCTACATGTATCCTCGATTAAGAATCAAATTTTTTTCGTCCCTGTCCACTGAGGACTAACATGGAATGGTGAAATAAAAAGGGTCTCCGACTCTCTACAGTCACCATACGAAACACAGCAGCATTAATCTCTTATTTCTCGCTGGTATTCTGTGAGATTATTATCCTTCTCCGGTCGAGCCGACCCATTCATGATACAACCATATTATAGCTGCAGCGTGGCTCTACCACGTATCATGTAAATATGTTTATGTTGTATGTATGTTAAGTTATTATGAAATATTATCAACACTGTTACTAATTATTCATGAATAGTCGGTAATGGTTTAAATAATAATACACTCTCTACTCACAGTTTGATTGCACATGCTCGCTGGAAACGCCGCGCGCGGTAAGCTTCAGTGCGGTGTTTGAACGTAGTTTTAAATGGAAATACATTTCAATTATGAATTATTTTATCTTCATATAAATGTAGTATAATATAATATTGCTCGGATTATATAACTCTAGTAGGATAAAATAGTCCACAACTGCAACCAACTTCGTATAAATAATGCTTCCGGTGCGTTGTGCTTTCTGAGGATTAAAATGGAAGACCTAACCTGTGATTATCGTGCTTACCATGACCTTCAAACAGAATGACACATAAATGTAGTACAATTTGTACAACAAACTGTCTGAATAAATAATATGTTAAAATACTACTCAAGGAAGTACATACTAATTTCTTGCACAAATGGCTATGGCTGGGAGCCGGACCAAGGACTCAGACTAAATAGTCACGTAGTCTAATTACAAGACCAACATTTATCTAGTCAACCGTTATCGTTGAAACTTATAATAATGTCTTGGATTGTTTACATTATATTTATTTTTAAATTGAAATTGATAGAAAAATTTTGGCGTATGCAAAAAAAAGTTACAAAATAATTAGTTATTACTAACCATTGATTATAAAAATTCATAAGGAATATATCCTAGTCAAACTATTTGCCAGAATAAATAAAGATCTATCAAAAACTTAACTCATAATCAAAATAATTTGGTATGTAATGTCAGCATCGCGTGTCCGGCAACTCACCATCTCCGATGCCTAATGAGCAACAACATCATATTATTAACAATAAATCTTTTTGTAGGCTCTTTCATAAACGACATATTATTTAAAAATTTTATATCATAGGGAATTATATACGTAGGCCTCGTTAGTCTAATGGTTGTAAACACGACTGCTGATCATGAGGTCTCAGGCTCGAATCCCAGGTCAATGTAAAATATGTTATTTTGTTTTCCCGTCTAAAAATTCTCAGTAGCTGCCCGGAGTCAGGAAGTTGGTAGTATACGGTGCAACGGCACATATCGCCCGATCAGCACTTTTGCCTCATACACTTATTTCGTGGTTTACTGAGTCGGTTCACATAGCATCGCCACACACCGCGTTCGTGTTTTATACGTGGTAGAGCCATGCTGCAGCTATATTATGGTTGTAGCACGAATGGGTCGGCTCGACCGGGGAAGAACCACGCTTTCACAGAATACCAGCGTAAAATAGCAGCTTAACGCTGCTATGTTTCGTATGGTGAGTGTAGAGAACCGGAGACCCTTTTTACTGGAAACGAGGCATTCCATCTTAGTCCTCACGGGTGACAATGCATCTGCATTTTGATTCGTAATCGAAAATAGATGTAGATGTCTATGGGCCACAGCAACCACTTAGGTGGACTATTTGCTCGTTTGTCACACTTATTCTATATACATATATATATATTTATCATTTTACCTCAATCAGCATATTATTTTATGTATATTATCAGCAACAGCATTTTAGATGTAACGTACAGGTGGTGTCTCAACCCCGTACCTCGGAAAGCACGTAAAACCGTTCGTCCTGCGCCTGATCTCTCTTCGGCCGTGTCGGTTTACTGTCCCATCGGGCCATGAAAGTGAGGGAATAAAAAGTGCGAGTGAGAGCTTGCGCATACACTTGGGCACTTTAATCCTGTACTGCGCCTATGGCTAGTTGTCGTTGAGGCTGGTCGCCGTCGCCGGGATTCGGTCTAGAAGATATTATTACCTTTATTATCGTAGGTAATCAGACGCACTCCTAAGGCGATGAGCCCCACAACCTAGAAATATTTGGAGTGTTTTCAATTTCTGAGGAATAATGTCTAGAGTATAATAATTATTTACAAGATTTAGAAAACTTACTATTCTTCATTTGCATTATTTGTTTAAATTTTTTCTTTACAGCCTATCGACATCTACTGCTGAAAAAACGCCTGTCCCTTTCGTATCTTGAGGGCATAGAGCCAACATAATGACAGTATATGAAGCATTCCATGTTAGTACTCAGAGGGAACAACGCATAGTAGCCCTTCTTTATATGAAGTTGGCTGCAGATATTCACGGGCTGCAGTCGCCACTCACCATCAGGTAGACTGTTATATTTTAATAAAACGTATTTTATCCGCATTGGAACTAACGATATTTAACTTAAAGTTATCAGGGGCAGACAGCTTATGCATGACCGTGTGTCAGCCCACCCCGTGTGCCCATTTGGCAATTAAACACGCCTTGTCTTCTAAGATAAAAAATGTTTTAATCTTTGTAGAACATCGTTTTTAAACCTTTTTTTTTTATTGAACATTTTCGATTGTTTTAACCGATTTTTGGTTTACCGCGTAAAAGGAGGTAAATATTAAAAAGTTTATGGTGAGAAAAAAAATGTATCGAAGGCGTGTAATTATTTAATCCCTTTTAATATAATGTTGAATTGTTATGAAAATAAAACAAATACCTTTTTATATAATGGCTTAATTTCTTTTTCTTCTTTCTTTATTTTATGTACAAGAAATCGACAAAATTATGTCGATATGCCCGGTCGTTACGTCCTAAATCGCAAAAATTACATCGATACGTACGATATATACCGAGATTGATAAAATTATAAAAATACAATGTAACATTTATAAAGTACAATCAAAAACTATTGGAAAATCCAATTAAGCATGCCCTAAGCGCATTAAAAAAATTACGTATGACATGATTATACGGAATTTTTGAAAGTAGTTTAAATATACACAAGTTTTCACTAATAACCTTATTATCCATTATCTAATATCTTATATTTTATTAATGTTGAGACACATTATTTGTACGATAAATTCTTATTACAATAATTTTTAACACATTGCCATTTTTCGCCTCCGGCACATTTTTCAAAATTAATGGTCCCAAAGCTGTATTACGTCTCGTCTTCCCTATATAAAAAACTACTCTCTGGTCTCGGCATCATAAAAGGTGAAAATTAAACTCTTGAACTAAAATCTTATATTTTTTGTACAATATGTACACTATATAATAAAAAACCAATAAATTATCTTAATTAACTTCCCTAGTATTTTTTTCCAACTTTTTATGTAATATCCTTGTAATATTTTGATGAAAATTTAAGCTAAACAAAATTATATTAAACTGACGCTCTTCGTTTAAATCAATACGAACCAATATTTCAGCCAATAGCGTAACAATATACATATAGCGTCCATAGTAGGTAGGTACATAAAATTAACATCAGCCACTAATGAAATCAGCCAATTATTACATCTATGTGTTAAAAATATCATATTCATATATGTCACATATCATATCACAGTTTAATAATAATAACACTTAAAAAGATTTATCGGCAAACAATTTATTTAATATGATAATTTTCAACCACAATTTGAGCATAAAATATTCGATATAAGTTTGATTTTATAGAAAATATTTGTTACAATCCCCATTTTTTAAACATGTAAAGCCTAAATTTTATTTTAATAAATCAAAACAATAAACGTATTGAGGTTTTTTAAAAAATGTTTTCTTTCGAATAAAGAAAATGGCTTTGTAAACCGCCATCTACTCCATTTCATTCAGTCATTTTATCGAACGAAAATTGATCTATTCTCACGGTGATACGTAAGGAAGACGCTAGATGGCATAAAGAAATACGGCTAATATAAATTAGTAACATCGTGGATTGGTTTGACTGGACTGTAATATGATAATTTTATTCTCTATTTTTCAATCTAGTCTCAGAACTCTGGATTTGAGACACGCGGTTCGCCACAAAGACCTCAAGATTGTGAGGTGCAGCTCGGAGCCAACAAAGTACTATCTCACTTTCCGACCATGCGTAGACGCCCGTAATGTCGATTACAGGCTTCAAGGAAGAGTGAACGTGGTTGAGGAGTCGCGTGAGGAGCGCGGCACCGGACAGTTGCAATTTAGGGATAGTTAAGCGGGACCTAATGCGAGCAACCTTGATTTTAGCGAGTACGAGATGGACGGCAGTATGACCAGAGGAACTCACCGTCCGCAAATATACGAAAGCAACATAGCCCTTCTCAGAGGCGTCGCAAAACCCATGTAGGGTAGCCCGGCATTTCCCGGGGGGAAGGAAGCACCTTGGCATGGAAACCCGGTTGATGTCCGTAAGGGAGAAGAGCATGGAGAGCCACTCTCGCAAGAGGACTCCACTAATAGGCTCGTCCCAACACAACCCGGACATCCAGAGCTTTTGAAGAAAGCACTTAGCTAAAAAGATGACCGGGGTAATCCACCCATTAGGGTCGAAGGTGCGGGACAGCACGGAGCGTTTGGTCCATGCTTTGGGCGGTGGGTCAAGTTTTACTCTATACGTAAAGGTGTCCTGAACAGGCTGATATTGAATGCCCAGCACAGTCAACAAATTAGGATTCTCAGGGTGCTTGAACAGATGAGGGTCTTGTTAATCCTCTCCTGGGAGGTCCTTCAAAATATGAGGGGAGTTCGACAACCACTTGCGCAACTCATAGCCTCCGGACTTCAGGATGGCAATTAATTCGTCTCGCGAGACCAGAGCCTCCTCGACGGTGGAAGCGCCCGTACAAATGTCGTCCATGTAGACCGAAGTCTCCCCGAGCGTATCTCAGGCGCTCTCTCTGAGCGAGTTCAAGGAGGGTTCGCATGGCGATATACGGGCTGGACCGGAGTCCGTATGTGGTGGTGTTCAACTCAAACACCTGTATAGGATCGCTGGGCTTCTCACGCCACAATATCAGCTGATATCGGCGGTTATCACGATGGACCACTGATTGGCGAAACATCATCCGAATGTCCGCGACAAAAACCACTTGGTGTCGACGGAATTGGAAAAAAAGATATGTCCTTGATCAGTTTAGGACCCGAGTGAAGACACTGGCTCAGAGACACACCATTTGATGTGGGGACGGAACCGTCAAAAACTACCCGAATCTTACTCTCAGGGGTCCTCAAGACCGCATGGTGAGGGAGGAAGTAGTGCTCCTGTGAACGCTATTCGAAGTTGGACGGTGACATGTGACCCAGCTCCTGATACTCGCGTATGAACTCGACATATTTGTCGCGAAAGGCTGGGTCGCGCCGCATGCGGCGCTCCATGGAAAGTAACCTCTTCTCGGCCAGAGCACGAGATTGACCCAAAGAGGGACGTGAGTCCAGAAAGGGTAAGCGAGTGACGAAACGACCGTCAAACCGCCGGCCGGTATTGTTCTGGTAGAACAACTCACACTCACGGTCCAGAGGGTCGACTCGAGCTGCATGTGGTGGTTCCTCAATTTCCCAGAACCGCTGGACGGCGTCCGATAGGGACACGCCCACGACGGAGAGCGGGTTGGCCGTCGGAGGGGGAGGAGACCACATAACCGGTCCAAAGAAGCTGTGCCCAAATATCGTGGAAATGGCTGACAGGCCATCGGGCTGTAGAGCTAGTATCTCACCTAACAAGAGGACCCCCAGCGTGTCGGCCCCCAGTAACAAATCTATAGGCCCAGGTTGAGCCCACCGAGGGTCTGCCGGTCTCAAAGCCGACGCACAGCGAACCGCGCTGTCATTTATATGAACGTTAGGGAGAAACCCTACAATGTCGTCGAGGACATTTACCTTGACTAAAATGCGAAGGTGTTCGCTGGCAGGGCTGAACACCAACTCCGCTTGTCCCCTAGGAGCAGGAGGCTCGGCACCTCCGATACCTACCATCGGACGTGATTCAGAGCTCCAGGGGAGCCCCAGTCTTCCCACCAACCAAGTAGAGGCCACACTACATTGGGAACCCGAATCCAATAGAGCTCGAACCGTTAAGCGGTCGCCGCTCGGGTTGTACAACTTCACTGAGGCCTTCGGCAATAGAACAGTTTGACAGGTGGACTGCTGACGGCTTAAAGGCTCAGTGGAGGCGGCCATGGCGGGAGCTAGGGCGGCAGCCTCCTATCTGAAGCTGCCTCTGTCGGACCGGCACCCGAACCGTGGGCCCCGAGAGCGGCACTCCGACGGCGTCCCAATGACCCTTGAATACTTTTTAATTCGAGGAGAAAAATAAAACTTCTTGATGCAGATATTATCGCCGTGTACTTTCAATTGACAAAAAAAAATTGGCGGTGGTTACAACTTAAAAACAACAAAGAAAAAAAGAAATAAGTAAAACGTATGTAACGCAACTTCGTGCGTAACAAAAAACCACAGGCGTTTTCGTAGACATGCCCCCCGGCGTTGAAAGCTTGTCTTTCAACAAAATTAGCCTTCCTTGTTGTTAGGTAAAGGGCAGATTTTGCAGAAAGGTCTTCGGACGATTCCGGTGGCAGTTCTGATATCGGCAACGCGGTTGATGCCGTCGGCTCCGGGATGAAAGGCTGTAATTCGACCCAGTCGCCATTTGAGCGGCGGTAAATTGTCTTCCTTCAGAACTACAAGATCACCCGTCCCTAAAGTGTCAGCATTGGAACGCCATTTTGATCTCTGCTGGAGTTCTGAGAGATATTCCTTGCTCCATCTTCTCCAAAAATGTTGACGAAGTTGTTGGATGCGTTGGTATCGACTCAGTCTACTGCTAGGGACTTCTTCATAATTTTGAGAAGGAAGAGAGGTGATGGGGCGGCCGATGAGGAAATGTCCCGGGGTTAATGGCAGTAAGTCATCAGGATCCGTGGAGAGAGGTGTCAGCGGACGAGAGTTCAGTACACCTTCAATTTGAACCAGCACAGTGTTTAATTCCTCGTATGTAAGGTTACCTAATGTTACAATTACCTAATATTCTCCGTAAATGATATTTTATTGACTTAACGCCTGCTTCCCAAAGACCGCCAAAGTGAGGGGCTTGCGGAGGAATGAAATGGAAATTTATATTTTCCTGAGCCAAATTCTCGGACAGTGAATTGCAATTGTCTTTTATAAAACGACCGATTTCGTTGTATGCGCCTACGAATGAAGTTCCGTTGTCGGAGTATATGTGTTTAGGTTTTCCGCGACGTGAAATGAATCGACGAAGTGCTGATAAGTAATTATTACTTGTTAGATCGCCTGTTAACTCCAGGTGTACAGCCTTTGTCGCAAAACAAACGAAGATGAGAATATACACTTTCGTAAGCTTGCAACCACGGCCTTGACGACTGGCGGACATAATAGGTCCAGCATAATCGACGCCAACGCTCTCGAAGGGAAAACCGCCGGGAGTCACTCGACCCTGAGGCAGATTGCCCATAAGTGGATTTATAACCCTTCCCTTATAACGACAACATAAGTAACATTGTCGATAACAATATTTAGCTAACTTGAGGCCTCCGATGGGCCAATACATTTCTCTAATTGAAGCTAATAGTAAATGAGGACCGGCGTGTAAAAGCTTGACATGCATATACTTAAACAATAATTTGGTAAAACGATTAGTGGACTGTAACATAATCGGATGTTTCTTTTCATAAGTAAATAATGCATTTCCTAAACGACCACCGACACGCATTATTTTATTTTCGTCTAGGAAAGGATTAAATTTCAAAATAGTACATTTTGAAGGCAATTTTTTGTTATTATGTAAGGTCACATATTCCTCGAATGACTCAATTTGTGACAATCTAATTAAAGTATTTAAAGAATTATGTAGTTCGTCGTTACTTAAAAATTTACTTTGTACCGGTTTCTTTTTACAAATATTAATAAATCTTAACACGTAGGCCATAGAACGTTGTAATCTTATAAAATTAGAGAATCTCTCAAAGTCAATTAAAGGTTTTTTCTGATCGGTAACAACTAAAGAAATCTCTGAGCGAGTTTCTGGTAGCTTATCACTTACAATAGGGTTAACAGGCCAACTAGACATGTCCCCTTTAAAAACTGTGGACCAGACCACCATAAGTCAAGATTATGAATTTGATTTATGTTCGTACCGCGGGAAACATAGTCTGCCGGATTGAGATCAGTGGGAACATATCGCCCAGTAAATGAACCTGATTTTTTCCAAAATTTCGGCAACTCGATTACGAACAAAAGGTTGTAATTTGTTAGGTAGCATTTTTAACCAACCTAAAACGATTGTCGAATCTGACCAAAAAATTACTGATCTTACTTGGATTCGAAGCGAACTTATCACCTTCTCATAGAGACGGACACCGACAAGTGCAGCGCAGAGCTCAAGCCGTGGTATTGTAGTCGGCCTTATGGGAGCTACGCGACTTTTGGCTGAAAGTAAACGCACCATCACATTATTTTTATTATTAGAACTACGGACATACAGACATGCTCCGTAAGCCACTTGAGATGCGTCACTAAAAATATGTAAGTCTACATTAATATATTGATTGCAGATAACACTGCGTGGAATTCTTAAATTGTTTAAAAATGATAAGTTTTCTACAATTGGAAGCCATAATTTAATTATTTCCGAAGGCAACTGTTCGTCCCATGTAAGTTTAAGTAACCATAATTTTTGCATTAAAATTTTCATAGAAATTATGCATGGGATCAGAAGACCCAGTGGATCAAAGATTTGTGAAATAACCGAGAGTAATCCACGTTTTGTAAAATTATTTAAAACGATTTCACTCGTCAAAAAATACAGTTCATCAGACTCGACTTGCCAGCTGAGACCTAATGTTTTACAGGGTTCCGTAGAACCAATATTTAAGTCGAGAGATGAATTGTTATTATTTAGTATTACTCGAGGTTCATTTGATTTCCACTTACGGAGGTTCATACCAGCTGTGGCCAGTTCAGAAGACACCTTGTTATGTATGTCCAGCGCATCTTGAATGCTGTCCCCTCCAGTTAATAGGTCATCGACGTAGAAGTCGTGGATTATTATTTCGGAGATTTTATCGTCCTTGCAATCCATACCAATCTGCTTAAGACATCTGGTGGCGAGATAGGGTGCGCTGGCTGTGCCATACGTAACGGTGTTTAACTGGTACGCTTTCATGGGCTCTGATGGATCATTTCTCCAAACTATTTGTTGGAGAGGTCTGTCATCAGGATGTACGACGATCTGTCTATACATCTTTCCTACGTCTGCTGATAGCACGTACTTATGTTGTCGGAATCTAAGTAGTATAGATAGCAGATCATCCTGTACAGTGGGCCCCACTAATTGCAAATTATTATATGAAATACCGGAAGTAGTCGGACTGCTCGCATTGAAAACAACTCTGAGCTTAGTCGTTAAGCTGCTTTCGCGAATCACTCCATGGTGTGGTATAAAATATGCTAACCTCCGTGGATCAAATGAACATTCAGACATGTGTCCTAGTGTTAGATACTCTGACATGAATTGAGTATAATTATTTTTAAATTTGGGTTGACCCTTAAACCTACGCTCAAGAGAAAGGAGGCAAAGCTTGGCGCGTTGTAGGGAACCGCCTAAATTATCACGTGATTGTTTCAGTGGTATTCTCACACAGAAACGACCGTCTTGTAGACGAGTTGTATTTTTAATAAAATGTTCTTCGCACATTTTCTCCTCCGCGGAGAGAACTGATGTATCATGGCAAACCTCCTCTAGGTGCCAAAAACGCGTCAATAGGTTTTGAATATCATCGTTATTATCATTGTGCGAAGAGACGTTTTATCTCAAATTTAGTTTTACTAAAAACGACTTAGTGTTAGAAATCGAATACGGTACTTGGCCATTATTAATTAAGGGGCCTGAGACTAGCCATCCTAACCTAGATTCAATGAGTACCGGCTTTCCGTTTCCTAAACTAATTTTACGTACCCCTAATAGGTCCCAAAAAACATCCGCACCAATAATTAAATCCACCGACGATGGCGTGTGGAAGCGGGGATCTGCTAAACAGAGGTTACTAGGTATGTTAATGTCGTTTAAAGGTATTTCCTGACTCGGTACTTCGTCCGTTATATGAGGCAAAACGAAACAGAAAAGATTAGTATTAAAGTTTTCGTTCAAAGACTTTATAGGCACGCAACACATTTTGCCTATGTGAGACTTAGAGTTATTAATTCCTAATAAAGATTCGTTAACATTAACTATCGGTAACTCTAATAATTTACTCAATCTTTCCGTAATTAGGCAAAAAGTGCTACCGCTGTCTAGAATAGCGCGAGCTAAGTATTCCTTATTATTGTGACCGTATATTTTTATAAGGGAAGTGGCTAAAAGTACCTGATTTTTATTTCGTAGGTAGGTCGATACTTGCGCAGACAAAGTGATATTATTATTACCGATATGCTCATCTTCGCACGATGTACCAGGGAGAGATAGTGGACCGTCCTCAGGGCGAGAAGATAAATTGGGAGTTGTCTTGAGCTTCATATCTGAAACGTGAATCAAAGTATTGTGCTTTCTTTTACACACTTTACAGCCACTCGACTTACAACGGTTTGCAAAATGACCAAAACGTAAACAATTATAACAAACCTTAAACTGCGGTAATAATTCTAATCGTTGTTCAGAACTAAGCCCTAGAAATTTTGAACAATTGTTTAGACTGTGCTCAGCCTTACAGTTAGGGCAAAGTTTGAACTGAGACATTTCGCTTTTCTCATTTAACCGATTTTGGGTCTTAGTGACTGACACCATGCTTTTAATTTTATTTTTATTTTGGTTAATTTGAGGATTGCGAGACAGTTCCAAAGTTTCTAATAGATCTGCACGATTTTGTATAAATGATAAAAATGACGCAAATGAAATAATTTTGTTATTATCCAAGTGAACTTTGTACTCTTCCCATTCCCGGTATGTCTTACTATCGAATTTGTGAGTAATAATGTGGATGAGTAAGGTGTTCCAGTGATGTATGGGCTCACCTAATGACTCAAGTGCACGTAGATTTTTACTCACGGAGTCTATCATGCGCTTTAAAATGAATGACGATTCCTTAGTAATTACCTCAATGTTAAATAATGCCGTTACATGGTTTTGAATTAAAATACGTTTATTATTAAAACGTCCGCATAATAAATTCCAAGCCACCGAATAATTACTCGCCGAAAATTCAATAGATTGTATTACGACGGCGGCTGTCCCTTCGAGCGACGCGCGAAGATAATGAAACTTGTTGATATCATCGATATCATCATTTGAGTGTATTAAGCTAGAAAAAGTATCGTGAAACTCAAGCCAGTTGTCATACGACCCGCTAAATTTCGGAAGCTGAATAGTAGGCAATTTAACAAGCTTATTATTGTTAATACGTGAAAAATCTTTTTCACTGCCTAAACATTCAAGATTATTTTTATTTTGTCGAATAAGTTCGTGAGCTTTCGAAAGAATTTTATAATACGTCGATTCGAAATCATTCCGCTCGTTTATTTGACTATTGATATCGTCCACTATACACTCCAATTTCAATTGAACCTCATCGTACTGTTCGTATAATAATTCAATTTTACTTACGCGCAATTGCAGTTCGCTAATCTGAGACGAGCTCAATGTATCCTTTAATTCACTGAGATAATTATTGAATGCCGTTAATCGACCTTTGTAACTTGCCCTTTTTTTAATTAATTGCCTTTCATCGGTCATTTTGAGATACAGTCGAAAATTATAATAATATCTGGAAATTGAACAATTATTGAGAAATTATCACTAAATATAACGAAAATAAAAAATAAAAACACTGCACTGGTTATTTCCTTTTGTTTTCTTCAAAATTTCTTTGTCTCCGTCTTCAAGGTGACCCCGGACGTTCCAAGTTGTATATACTTGTTGTAAATCTCTAATTACGTAGATATTCAGTAGATTATAATTTCTCGATGAAAATCCTCAATAGCCGCTAGAATCCGGCTCGAAGCTGACCATGAATACTTTTTAATTCGAGGAGAAAAATAAAACTTCTTGATGCAGATATTATCGCCGTGTACTTTCAATTGACAAAAAAAAATTGGCGGTGGTTACAACTTAAAAACAACAAAGAAAAAAAGAAATAAGTAAAACGTATGTAACGCAACTTCGTGCGTAACAAAAAACCACAGGCGTTTTCGTAGACAACCCTCGACTGGAATTCCCCGAACGGGCCGACCTGGGGAAACTCGGGTATCCTCGGCTCCAACGCCCGGGGCCGATACGCAGTCTCCGGAACCCGGTAGTACCGGCACCGACCAAAGGGGGGCGGGCGGCGTTCCAGTCGCGGCCACTCAGCCAACGGGGGTGAGAATGGTCTAGCTGACCGCTGAGTGGCTGCGAATCCACTATCAACCCAATGAGGGGGGGTGAAGACCCCCCCGCCCCTGGGGGAGCGACTCCCCGACCGATCGGGGGAGGGACTCCCCTCAGAACGAGGGGCGCTGTGGTCCACCGGTGAGCGCCGAGCGTCGCCCGACAGTGGGCGTGGCTGGGCGCCCCCGCCCGTGGGAGTCGGGGGGCTGGCAGGGCCCTGAGAGGACGAGCCGCGCGCACCCAGGCACAACATGACGTGGTGGTTGCCCTGGCAGTGCGTGCAAGGCCGCTGGTGCTGGCAGTCTCGTTGTAAATGCTTCTCCAGGCACGAGAAGCACCAGCGGCGCCCCTAGCGATGGTTCGCCTCGCCGTAGCAGGCTTGCGCAACAACTTCGGGCACGACGCCGCCCGGTGGTCGGATGCTCGACAATAGGAGCAGGGAGGCGCCTCCCGGGCCGCTAGGCCACTATAGGATGGTAGGGGGGGGGCGCCCTCCCGCGCGGGCTCCGCTCGGCCTCAGGGGGGTGGGCGCCGCCTTGGCCGGCTGATTCCGCCTCTCCCTGGGCACCGCTCGGGAGGCGGCCGGGGGGCCCTCGACGGCGCCTGCTGCGTTCTCCAACTGCCTACACTGCTCCTCCAGGAACCGCAGCAGGTCCCTAAAGGGGGGAATATACGAGGCACCATCCCCTCCGTACCTCTCCTCAAAATGGAGCCGAAGGTCGAGGGGCAGGCGGGACAGCACTATATGAAGAAGCAAAAAAGGCCACTCGTCCACAGGTAAATCTAGCCGCCGCAACGAGTTGCACGCAACGACGACTGGATTCACTATGTCTTCACGTAGTCTAGTCCGGTCCTTCAGCAGCGGGAGGTTCAGCAGCCTCCGAACATGATCGTCCGCAATCCGCCGGACGTTGGCGTACCTTCCAGCGAGGAGGTCCCTGGCGTTTTGGTAGGCGTCGTCCGACAACTTAAGGTGGCCGACGACGCCCAGGGCCTCCCCCTCCAGTGATGCCAGGAGGTACCCCATTTTTGGCAGGGGGTCAAGTCCCTCCGGGCGTCCACCAGGCTGTCAAACATACCGACGAAGGTCAGCCATTCCGAGAGGACCCCGGAGAACCTAGGCAGGTCCAGCGTGGGGAGTCGTCCTAGCAGCTCTGGCTGAGTGGGCGGCTTCCGCGGGGACTCGAGCAGGCAACTCAGCCGAGCTTCGCGCTCCTTCTCCGCGTCCTTGGCCCCCGCCTCGATCAAGTCGTCCGTGAGCGCGAGGAACTGCTCGTAGTCCGCGCGGCAGGAGTCCAGAACTCCCTTTTCCACCTCCGAGTCCTCGAGCTCAGAGTAAGCCTCCTCCACGGCAGCCCTTCGAGCATCGACCTGCTCGAGCCTCTTCCTCAGATTATAAACCCGGTCGGCCTATCAATGCGTGTGCGCTGGTAGCCCAGCGCAGCTCAGTCCGCAAGCAACGAATTAGTAGCTTATGTGACGGCATCCCTACTAAATACAATAACGAAATAACAGAAATAACAAATACAGTTCCTATCAATTAAGTTACACAATTATTAATCGAGTTAGATAGAAATTACACAATTATTAAATACAAGTTAATACGAAAAAGCACAAATCAAATTAGCACGTAACAACCCTAGTACGTTAACAAATTATTCCATTACGTGACAGCCTTATGTACCTAATCAAAATACTTCGCCTCAACAATTCTCGCTTGTTAACCTACGGGCGTCGCGTTAGCGAACTACCTCCTGACAACAAAAAAAAAGGCGAGCCACAATGCAACAAAGAAAGAATTATGATTTATATTATTTATGATTATATTAATTTTACGTATTACGGCCGGGCGTGATTGTAGACACAATCAACCACGCTCTGCTATCAAATGTTACGGCGTGCAGCTGCCTATCTAATGGTAGGATCCTCCTAGGCCCATTGTCAAAAGAACCTACAGGCAGATGCAGGTCGGGCCTTTAAAGTCAAGGTGGAAGTTCTCTAATTAAAATAAACGAGGGGGGAAAGATCAGTAAGAGAAAGGCACTTACCTGCCTCAGGAGCGGATACGGTTCACCAGGACCGGCCCGGCTGATGGCAGTGTCGTGAATGTATGTGTGTTTGTATGGATATGTGTGTGTACGTGGCCTGGCCTAGATGACACAATGCCGTCCTGGAGCAGGTATCCGCTGGTAGCCTCGGAACTATTCCTCTCTTGAGGCACTCTTTCTGTTTTGTCACGCAATGGTACAGCTAAACGTACAACTTTAGAGGTAAATCACTATAGGAGTGGCACAATTAATTTAACAGAAGTTAATAAGTCCTAAAGAACAATACGTGTTTACACAACGATTTACGCGGGTTGCTACTTTCGTAACAAAATTAGGCGCGAACAACAGATGTCAGTATAGATCGCAAAAACTTTACAATGAATCTCGAGAAGTCCGTCCGATACCGCTGCGGAATGCGGCCGGGTGGGGGACGGGTGACCTTGCTGTCGAGGCTACGCGCGCACGTTAAAGAATACGTTTCAAAGGTATAATATTATTTCCTAAACAATATTTATTTATATATATAAATCCTGCGTGCGTTTAGCGAAACAAAATATTGTAATAAAAATCGGTGGTATAAAAATAATATATTACCTTGGTCAAGTAGGTATGTACTTGTACATATCAAATTTGCTTTTTGGAATATTTTGTATTTCTGTTTATTTTTTCGATCGATATTTTTCAGCATGAACCGCTGTAACAAACAACCACTCACGACAGCATTTGAGGCCGGTATAAAGTACTCTGTGGCTGTAGCTCGGAGTGCGGCTTCGGCCTATTTACTAAAAATAAATTAATACAAGGCTTAATAGAATCAGGCGTTACTTTGCGGAAATCCATTATATAAAAGCTTTTAGAAAAATTTACTTCGCAAATATCCGCGTTATAAAATAAAATAAAATGATGTGTCTTACCTAGTGCGAAGAGCACCTCCCGCCCTCCCTCAATTGCGTGCACTATCCCCATCACCACTAATCCCTGCACCGCTACTCCCAACACCACTACACTAGGCAAGACACACCACTGACGATAATACGACACGTGTTTCGGCTCTACATGAGGCATGCTCAGGTGATCTAGACTCTACGGTGGCTAACCGCTAAGTGAGCGGCGAGCCAAAACAAGTGTACAAGTACAGAATAGAATAGAATAGAATGATTTTAATTCAATATGGATTATTACATAATACTTATTGAAAGTCATTATTTTATTTACCACTGGTTCAGAAAATACCTCTGTTCTGGGAATAACCAGCAAGAAACCCAGCGGGACTTTTTTTAAACATAATTTCATTATATTTAAAAAAATAATAATAATACAGACCGATGACACCGACACTGTCATCCCCGCGTCATCGTGTCATCCGTGGCAACATAAAGTAGCCGCTTTTTATTGTTACATTAACCGTTTGTTCACTGTCCCATTAAGTAAAGAAAATTATTTAAAAGAACTTAATTAATTTACCAAATAGCGGTCTCTAACGGTTTTTCAAAAAATCTCATTAACAATTTAATTAAAAAGAAACAAAAGCATGTTGTTCGCAACTCTCTGTACGCGGTTAAACCTCAAAATGTTCATCGATATGTGAGCAGTTTGACCTACTTAGGCCCCATATCTGAAAAAGTAGCTAATACTCTTCGATAAAACGGCGTTTATGTGGCGTTCAAAACAAACAATTCTTTTAGAAATATTAATAATAATGAAGATAAGTTGGATATTCGTCACAAACTTTTTTGTGATGAATGCCACGCCGTTAACGTGGCTCAGACTGGTCGCAATTTCGAGACACGTTATAAAGAGCATTTAGCCGCGTACAGGAATTGCAATCCCGATAAATCCCAATTTTGCCAAACATATTTTGGACACAGGACACAACCTAGCCATCGAACACTCCTTTAAAGTCTTACATACGTGTAATAAAGGGCTGCGGCTGTGTGTGCTGGAACAGTTAGAGATATTAAAAAGTAACAATAGTACCGTTGCATTGCTGAATGAACAAACAAAATTTACTAACTCACCTCTCTTAAATATCTTTAAGCCTGCTCTCTAATAATAGAGAGCCTCGCAATATGGTCGTTTGTCACCCTCACGGTGATCGGCGATTGGTTGCGTGGTTGGAGGGTGGGCGTTGCGCGGCGGTTTGTTTTTAATTTTACAAACGGTTGCGTAAGTCCGGCGTTGATTGGTCGCATGTTTTTTCGCATGACGCAGTCGCTCGCTCCTTAAGGTGAGAGCGGTTGCGTCATCGGTCTGTATAAAAGGCACTTGTATTGGCTCGCCGCTCACTTAGCGGTTAGCCACCGTAGAGTCTAGATCACCTGAGGATGCCTCGTGTAGAGGCGAAACACGTGTCGTATTATCGTCAGTGGTGTGTCTTGCCTAGTGTAGTGGTGTTGGGAGTAGCGTTGCTGGGATTAGTGGTGACGGGAATAGTGCACGCAATTGAGGAAGGGCGGGAGGTGCTCTTCATACTAGGTAAGACACATCATTTTATTTTATTTTATAACGCGGATATTTGCGAAGTAAATTTTTCTAAAAGCTAAATTTTTAATACAAGACTATCAAACCAACGAAAACTTCGCCATCTTAGAACCGAAAAAAAATTAATTATAACTCAAGAAAACAAAATTAAACTGCCATTTACATTTCATGGCTTCCCACATGATAGATAAAGATATTAAAATAGATTGAGTTAAACAATAGATATTTTCAAAAGTTATCGTGTTTACGGCGCCATGCGGACTTGATAAATCCACACCATAAGCCTCTAATACCCCCTTTTTATATAAAAATACCAATTAATGTACTTTAAAAAAAATATTTATATGTTCAAAAATCTCTTATCTTTCATATATATATATATAATCATATTATATATATATAATATGATTGCTAAATACGATTTTATGCGACAGTACTTTGAAATTTTAATTTTTAGGCACTAATTTTAATTTTTAGGCACTAGTAGAACATACCTACGCGCTTTGCGCTAGGCATGCAATATCTTAATTCATAATGAATCGATACGTATGAGTTTTATACATAGCAGGCAAACAAAATTAAAAATATATCATTGCTTTCATTAGCGCCTACCGGTATCGCTTGACCTCCCGAACGGCCCCTGACACTTGACGCGTAAAAATATTAAATGGTAACATGAGGGGATATATATAAATATAATGTACATAATATAAATTAAATTGATGATTCTGACTGTAATATCATCATGCCGATTACAGCTATAAATATATGTAGAAATAAAAGAACTGAGGAGGTTATTGTGGCATGAAGCCATGAAGACATAAATAACCATTTTTAAAATGTTCGTCTGCTGATCTGTCTGTCTGTCCGGTCTTATCATCGGAATGGCTAAACTAATTGTAATGAAACTTTACAAACCGGTAGAGAGCAATACCAGGAACATCTATTTTATCGATAATATAAATAATTTTAACGAAAAATGTATAGCATTGATTATCTTAAATTTAAATAACGCTTATAAATAGATTCTATCCAGGATAATCCGAGATGGGTCGCCAGCTATAAAAATAAACTTATTAAGATAAGATCATAAAAAAACTTCTTAACAATAGCACAATACTTAAAATACTTAAGTGTACTGCATTCTAGCAGAATAACCAGTCAATACAACTTCCAATCTTTATCTTCCGCTCCGTTTCACTCGCAAATTTAAATTGGTTCGTTGCAACATGAGCAAATTGTATCAGGTCTAACATGCGGCGACACAAATACGAGTGAGCAATAAACATATTAGTTGTAGTTAATTCATTAATAATAACTATAACATTGTTTCGAATGGATAATATCAAACGAAGATGAAATTTGACTCTTCACCATTGAAATAATGTTTTTCATTATAGAATTAGTACTAACTATTATAAAAGTCAGATCAAATTTCATTAAGGGTGACAAACGGGAACACCGTTCACTTAATGGCAAGTGGATACAGTGACCCATAGACACATATGTCCTCGATTAAGAATTAAAACGAAGATGCGCTGTCACCCCAAAGGGCTAGTGAAATGAACATCTACTACAATTAGCTGTTATCATAATTTAATTCTTTCTAAAGCTTTTAAATCGTGCAATTGCAACGATATCATGATAAAAATATACATTATAAAATATCATCCAAAATATAACATAGATATGAAATCGTTCTCTGAGCTATCCGGGAACGGATTTTCCTTACGGAGAACTTCGTGCAATCTTGTATTTTCAAATCAATTTCCAAGTGCATCGTACACGTACAGGCTGCGAGTCAAATGATGCTTCCAACGACCCGCTCTCTCGGGAAATGTTCCATTGATAATATCAGCTTACATTGACAATGTTGCTTTATTAAGAATATGTTTAAAATTTAAATTGCCACTTTTTTTGTTTAGTTTATAATTGCTTGTAGCTACGAGCAATTCATCATCATCATCATTACAGCCTTTCACAAGTCCACTGCAGAATATAATCCGGGAAGGCAAGGAATGAAAACTAAAATATTTAATTTCTTTTTAATTATTTGAAGTCAGGTTTTACTTTTTATCAAAAGTCAATATTTCATAGAAC
Source organism: Parnassius mnemosyne (assembly GCA_963668995.1). Classification (NCBI taxonomy): domain Eukaryota; kingdom Metazoa; phylum Arthropoda; class Insecta; order Lepidoptera; family Papilionidae; genus Parnassius; species Parnassius mnemosyne. The sequence goes on along the minus strand of CAVLGL010000093.1, from coordinate 1,346,825 downwards.
CGAAGCCCCGAGGAGAGATAGCGCATCTGCATTATGATGATCTTTTTACTGGAAACGAGGCATTCCGTATTAGTACACGAATTTTCATTTCGATTCTTAACCGAGGATTTAGGCCAAAGCATCCAATTACCACCAGGTGTACTCTGTAGACGACCACGTTGTGCTGTAAGCATCGTGCCCCAGCCAGTAGTATCTTTCGACTATGTAAAAATAATAATAATGTTCTCCACATCGTATTTCTGTCACGTAAGCCAACTGCCAAGTTCCTGACTCCGGGTTACTTCTAAGGATTTCTTGACAGAAAATCCCAATAACAGATTTAAGCTGCACCTGGGATTCAAACCAGAGACCTCGTCAGAAATCGCATTTGCGACCACTAGACCGATGAGATAGTAGTATCTAAGCACATTGGCGCGTTGCAAACGTGAAAATATTGGGTAATTAATGAATTCGCAAGGACGTTAAAATATGTATCATCAGGGATTATTTTTTCAATAGCTTTGTCTTCAAAAAATTACAATAAAATGAGCACGCCCCCGGGTGGGCTCGAACCACCAACCTTTCGGTTAACAGCCGAACGCGCTAGCCGATTGCGCCACGGAGGCTTATATCTGTAAAGTTTTTTTTTATCAGTTGCAATATAAGTCAGTAAATCACTTGTGACAGAGCCATGCTGCAGCTATATTAGTTGTATAGTTGTAGCACGAAGGGGTCGGCTCGATCGGGGAATGACCACGGTCTCACGGTAATGCTGCTGTGTTTCGTATAGTGAGTGTAGAGAACTGGAGACCCCATTTATTCTTCATGCACAAAGTTGTACATATGGCGGACTTAATGCCATAGGGCATTCTCTCCCAGTCAACAATTAGGCTAAACAGAGATATAAAAACAAGAGGCAGTGAAGCAGTAATCACAATAAAAAATATTGTATACATATATACATATAAATAAATGAAATTTGAATTTGAATTTGAATTTGAATATAAATATACATATACACACACATACAGAGACATATATACTTAAATAAACACAATATATACACATATATATATATACATATATAAATACATAAGTACATATATACATGCATACACTACATATTTTCACAATACATATAAATATTATCTATGTCAGAACAAATATAAAATATACATGTGTGTATGAAAATAAGAGCTGTATGAGTTCAAAACGGAAACGGGGCATTCCATCTTAGTCCTCAGAGGTGACAACGCATTCTGCGTTTTATTCTTTATTGAGGATAGATGTAGATGTCTAAGGTCCACAGCATCCACTCATCATAAGGTGGAATGTATGTTTTTTATAAGATAAAGGTGACAAACGAGCACACAGTCTACCTGATAGTAAATGGTTGCTGTGGCCCACAGACATCCACATCTACCATCCATTACGAATCAAAATGTAGATGCGTTGTCACCCTTCATCAGTTCACACTGTATATTAGCGGCATAAGAAAACGTGAGTGACCTAAGAAGAAACTATAGAGAAAAAAAGAAAAGTTTAGATTAGAAATACCTAGAGTTACAGCTTTTTAGGTTACGGAGCAATTAACCCTTCCTACGAATATTTTAGAAGTTATGTCCACCTTTATCTGAATACATTATTCATAGTCATCATCATCATCACCATTGCCTATTGCAAGTCTACTGCTGATATACATAGCCTATGGATTGTCAAAAAACACGGTTCTGAGCTTCCAGTCATTTGCATAGGTCACCTATAAGGTTTTGTGAGGTCGTTACTTCATTTACTGGGTAGTTGCCCAGCGATGCGAAAGCCAGTACTAGGCTGCCACTTCTTTCTTCCTGATTGGTTATTGCTTCTTCGATCTCATGTACCAGCTAAATATATTAGCACACTCAGTAAAATAGTAAATTGTTAAAATGAGAATAGAAAAAAGGAAGGGGCCTAAGTCAGTGTCACGTTTATGTCCAATATGTGCCTTTCCGTCCTATTGGTTTGTATACTCCATCTATTTAAGTGTTTTCTTATATTCTGTTTACTAAGTTCTATGAGTATGTTGTCATGTAAATTCGTTTCCGAGAAAAAATCCTTTTTTTTTCAATAATTTAAGAATTACTTCTAACATCAGAGATGGGATGATGTCTAATAGTAAATATACATATATCTTGTCTTTTTATTAAAGCGAATAGAACTTGGTGTCGGAAGTCAATGAATTATATATTATATTATAATAAAGTTAAAGGTATATTGATAAATGTTACATTACGGGACGAGGGTCTGGTGATAGGAAAGACCTGTATGACTATACAGGTCTTTCCTAGTACTAACACCAGGCTCTCACAAATTAAAATGGTTATACCTCCAATATTATTAAAAAGCAATGTAGTTTACATTGCTTTTTGTGTGATAGCAAATAAAGTAAACATTATTAAAAAAAATTGTAGCAGCCATTGAGTCTCACTACACATCGGGTTGTAAATTTTGATCTAGAGCACTTAGTTTTGTCAAACGCTCGAGTATACACTGGCCGAGAGACAGGCAGTTTGCTAAATGGAGCATGTTTCAATGGAACAGTCCAGCGACAAACAATAGGATTCATCACAATATGCTGAAAGCACGCAGCGCTGCAAATAGTTTACAAAAGGTTGTTAAACGAGAAAAATTGTTAACAATCTATTCCATTCTCTTACTCTAAACATAATATAACATTTTATATTATATGTAAAACGCTCCATTGCATTTTATTGCTAAAGAAAGGCCACCATGTTAATTTAATTTAATAATTTGTTATAATGATCGTGTGCCCTGAGGTTAGAGTTGCTGCTAATCAAGACTAATCAAGAGAGATAACTTTTTTTAGAGAAATAATGAAGAAAAGGGGACAGAGAACATTATTGCATACCTTAAGCGAAAGCGCAAGGTATGTTCTACTATCGCCTAAAAATTAAGATGCCAACGTTTTATCGAATAAAATCGTATCTAGCAATCATATTATACATATAAATGATATAAAAACACATTGTTAGAAAGATAAATGATTGTTGAAATTATTATTTTTTTTTTTAAAATCGATTAATTGCTATTTTTAAATAAAAAAAGGGGTTTTAGTGGCTTATGGTGTGGATTTATCATGGCTCCAAGAATTGTAAACACGATAACTTTTGAAAATATCAATTGTTTAAATCAATCTATTTTTTATCCGTTCATCTATCATGCGGGAAGCCACTGAATGTAAATGGCAGTGTAATTTTGTTTTGTTTAGCTATAATTATTTTTTTTCGGCTCCAAAATGGCGAAATTTTCGTTGATTTGGTAGCCTTGTATGTAAATTATTTTTGTAAATGGGGAGCTACAGCCACAGAGTAGATTAATCACTCACTCAGTTCGGCTTCAGTCGCCGTCGTAAGTCGACATTGTTTCGGTTGTTTGCAGCGGCTCAAAAAAATCGCTGTACAAATACACCATATTCGAATAATCAAATTTCTTAAATACTTGATAATAATAACAATAAGAGATTTTTTTTACAATATTTTAAAAGCACAGAATAAATAACAGTAGTACGTACTAAAAGTAAATAGTGTAAATTTTTTTGTCATGTGAAAATGACACATTTTCATGGTTTTCGAGGGTGTTGAAGCCGATAGTGCTGTCGAAATGTAAATCCAAGATTGTGGCTGAATTAGGTACCAATTTTTCATCATGGGTGTCATTTTCATGGTTTTCGAGGGTGTTGAAGCCGATAGTGCTGTCGAAATGTAAATCCAAGATTGTGGCTGAATTAGGTACCAATTTTTTCATCATGGGTGTTATTTTCATAGCTTTCGAGGGTGTTGAAGCCGATAGTGCTGTCGAAATGTAAATCCAAGATGGCGGCTGCAAAATATATCAATTTTTTTCATCTTGGGTGTCATTTTCATGGTTTTCGAGGGTGTTGAAGCCGATAGTGCTGTAGAAATGTAAATCCAAGATGGCGGCTGCAATAAGTATCAATTTTTTATCACGGGTGTCATTTTCATAGTTTTCGACAGAGTTGAAGCCGGTAGGGTTGTTGAAATGTAAATCCAAGATGGCGGCTGCAATAGATATCAATTTTTTCATCATGGGTGTCATTTTCATGGTTTTCAAGGGTGCTGAAGCCGATAGTGTTGTCGAAATGTAAATCCAAGATGGCGGCTGAAGTAGGTACCAATTTTTTCATCCTGGGTGTCATTTTCATGGTTTTCGAGGGTGTTGAAGCCGATAGTGCTGTCGAAATGTAAATCCAAGATTGTGGCTGAATTAGGTACCAAGTTTTTTCATCATGAGTGTCATTTTCATAGCTTTCGAGGGTGTTCAAGCCGATCGTGCTGTCTAAATGTAAATCCAAGATGGCGGCTGGAATATGTATAAATTTTTTCATCATGGGTGTCATTTTCATGTTTTTCGAGGGTGCTGAAGCCGATAGTGCTGTAGAAATGTAAATCTAGGATGGCGGCTGAATTAGGTACCAATTTTTTCATCATCGGTATCATTTTCATGGTTTTCGAGGGTGTTGAAGCCGATAGTGCTGTCGAAATGTAACTCCAAGGTGCTGCAATAGATATAAATTTTTTCATTCATACATTCAAACATATATAAAAAACAAAGAAATTGTTCCAAGTCCTGACCGAACGAACTAATGCCGAAAAATGATGTGAAAAATGACTCCGAACATCATAGTAGTCAAATGCAATCTTCTGCGTGCCTCCATCCTCAGCATTTTTGCGTCATTGAGATACGGGGTAACATGTGACTGAGGTGGAACTGTAAAACAGAAACGAGCACATGCATTTTGCACTCTCTGAATAAGCCTGGACGTTCTTGATAAGAGGCATGGACCATACACTGAGTCACAGTAATTAAACCTGCTGAGGATCAAGGACTCGCAGAGGATAATTTTCAGTCTCTCACTCAGGTAGGGTCTCAACTTATAAAGGAGTTTTCGCCGGTAAAAACTATTTCTAACACATTCCGATACATATTTTTCGAATTTTAAGTTGCAATCCATGACAAGTCCTAGATTTCTGGCTGTATCAACCCTTGTAATGGGTTCTCCATTTATATGAATATTTAAAGTTATATCTTTAAGTTTTGCAATATTCTTGGGTGAACCTATGATCATGAATTGCGACTTTTTGGGGTTAATTGTCAAACAGTTTGAACTTTGAGACAGGCCGTCATAGTACACGTCTGCACTGAAAATGTTGGGTACAATTATAAATGCTGATTTACCAAGTTGCATGTTAAGAAATTTAAAAATTTATCTGCTAGGATCTGCGTAGTAAAATAAAATTCTGTATTATTAAAATTCAGCCACCGAAGTCTACTTCACTGACGGATACGGATGCCTCGTTTAAGGCAAAAAACATGTCATATTATATAGTGGTCTGTCTTTTCTAGTGTAGTGGTGTTGGGATTAGTGGTGACGGGGATAGTGCACGCAATTGAGGGAGGGCGGAAGCTAAAGCTACGTGGTAGAGCCATGCTGCAGCTATATTATGGTTGTAGCACGAATGGGTCGGCTCGACCGGGGAAGGACCACGCTCTCACAGAAAACCAGCGTAAAATAGCAACTTAACGCTGCTGTGTTTCGTATGGTGAGTGTAGAGAACCGGAGACCCTTTTTACTGGCAAAGAGGCATTCCATCTTAGTCCTCAGGGGTGACAACGCATCTGCATCTTGAGTCTTTATTGAGGATAGATGTAGATGTCTATGGGTCACAGTAACCACTTACCATCAGGTGGACTGTGTGCTCGTTTGTCACCCGATCCTATAAAAAAAAACTCTTTTAACTAGGTAAAACTCATCATTTTATCTTATTACACGGATCTTAACACATTGATTTTATACATCGTTAATATAATGTACTTCCGCAAAGTTGGGTATATTTACAACAAAGATGGGTATATTTACATGGTCGATAGTGAAATGTAACATCGTGAGGAAAACTAAACGTTTTCTCACAATGTTGTAGAACATTTCATGTAAAGTCCGCCAACACACGTACCAGAACGAAAGACTAATTACACCATAACCCACACAGAAATATGAGATGGTCTATGCTTAACAGTAGGACGTATATAGGCGCATAACTAACAAGCAGTTTATATGAGTTTAAGTAGTATGCATGAGTAGATTCGTTTCCTATAATAATCATAAAGCGAACTCAAAGGGTATATAAGTTGTGATTTCGGGCCATTACAAGGACGCCAAATAAATCTAAATGTAATAATAATGTTTCTCTGCTGAAAGCATTATAAATTTGAGTCATTATAAAATGTTGATATCTTAGATTTATTAATTATAGTTACAAATACAAATATTGAGAATTATAATGATTTCTTATATTTACGCTAACACTACACATTGAATAAAACTACTTTTACGGATTTTATCGCGTTTAATTAACTTATTTTTCTTATTTTTATTAATTCCCGACGTTTCGGGTGCTTTCCAGCACCCATGGTCACGGGGGACTGAGGTTATTGACGTCCCGATGTCAGAGTTAACCCGGAGTACCTTCAGCTTTTTAATTATTAATTTTGGTCCGATCTACGCAGAATGAACTTACTGTATCTTGAAGTCTTGCAGTGGTATGCTTCGGTTTAGTTTTAATTTTATTAATTACAGGATCCCAAGCAGGTGGTAGTAGCCAGCTCTCTCTCTATTGAAATTAGGATGTTTTTCTAATTTCAATAGCCTTACGTATCATCCATGGCAGGAATCGATGTTATTTCGCGAGAATTTTTGGTTTATCAAATCTAATGTAATTGCGGGGGCCGTCTAGGATATGATCACAAACTGCAGACAGAAACGTCGGGAATTAATAAAAATAAGAAAAATAAGTTAATTAAATGCGATAAAATGCGTAAAAGTAGTTTTAATCAATATTCAGAATGATGTTTTATTGTCTTGATCTGCATTGAATGTACGAGTATTATGGCACTGATAACCTTACTACATCTTCCGTATCATAGAAATGTTTAGAATTTCTAGGGTTAGACCCCCAAAAACGTGCAATGTGTCTGATATAAAATATTTTCTGTAGTCTTCCATAAATATTAGCTGGCATTTGAATCTAAGACATGGCGTAACATACTGATATAATAAGCACAAAGTAACAATCATACGTGGTAGAAAACATTATGTCCATCGTTTTCGTTACGACAAACAAACAAGGTACAATAGCAATAACAAATAAAATTTTATTTACATGAAAAATAAAATCGCGAAATATATGTCGACAAAATATTATGTAATGAAACTTTAAGTAAAGATGAAGCAATAGCTAATATAAATATCAAATTATCCAGACGGTCTTAAAATAATAAATATCGACCATCTTTACAATACCCTGCTACGTTGCAAGACCGCATGTCAGGATCGCTGAAAGTTATTTAATGTGGATTGGGTAGCGTGTCTAGATACACTGGATCTATTTGCTCTGATTAAACGACTTAAGGTCCCATAATAGGATATCGTTGGCTGTTGAGATGAAACAGAGCAAGCCTGTGTCACCGGCGTATTACTGTTTTATCCTCGTATTGGTCTTACGATTCTCTATTATTACGTTCCTCCTAAGTTTCTCTTAACAATATTAATTTAACAATAATTTACCCTTGCAGTGAAACGAATAACTAAAAAAAGCTTTAAAACTAAAAAATATTTCGCAGTTAGCAAGGAACTCGGGTTCTATCCCCGCCGGCACTAATTATGATTGCTGGTTTAACACGTGCTCAGCGCTAAAGGAAAACATGTCTAAGAAAGAATATATTTTCATCCGACCTCCTTAAAAGGAGGGTAATGTTTTTCGAGAATATGTATATATGTGTGTTTGTCTATTAATTTGACACGCTTTGTAGCCTAAACGACTTGATGGATTTTAACATATGAGGTGTCGTCAGATCCGCCTTAACTGTGTTATTTAAGGCATACATTTTTCTCTTTTCGGTAACGTTTTTTAAGCAGTCGGTTTTTTAATTACTGTTTTAACCTTTAAGCTTGTTACAGCATGTGAAGTAAGGCAAGACGCATTGGAGCAGTACAGCGGACTAATTCATTCATACGCACCTCAGCTATTGGACCCATAAAGGTTGTAGCTTTAGACTAATAAGGAGTTTTTATTCAGAACGCGGTAAAATACACCGGATATGTGTATATCGTGAGTTGTTCTTGAAGCAAAAATTTTATTTATTTCTTCAAATATGCTGTTTTACATTATACTATATCTCTAATAACGAGGTTGAGAGTAACAATAAATAATTGTAGTATTAGAGGTTGCTTTCGTATTGTAAAGTTTACATCCGAACTGTTGAGCTGTGGGTAAACTAATTTATCCGGCTTAAAAATTCCTTTAAATATCACCGAGGTACGTTATACACACACACTGCACTGCTTACTATTTCTGTAGACACATGACAGTGCACTGCTTACTATTTCTGTAGACACATAACAGTGCACTGCTTACTATTTCTGCAGACACATAACAGTGCACCGCTTACTATTTCTGTAGACACATGCCAGTACACTGCTTACTATTTCTGTAGACACATGACAGTGCACTGCTTATTATTTCTGTAGACATAACAGTGCACTGCTTACTATTTCTGTAGACACATAATAGTGCACTGCTTACTATTTCTGCAGACACATAACAGTGCACCGCTTACTATTTCTGCAGACACATAACAGTGCACCGCTTACTATTTCTGTAGACACATGACAGTACACTGCTTAATATTTCTGTAGACACATAACAGTGCACTGTTTATTATTTCTGTAGACACATGACAATGCACTGCTTACTATTTCTGTAGACACATAACAGTGCACTGCTTACTATTTCTGTAGACACATAACAGTGCACTGTTTACTATTTCTGTAGACACATAACAGTGCATTGCTTACTATTTCTGTAGACATAACAGTGCACTGCTGACTATTTCTGTAGACACATAACAGTGCACTGCTTACTATTTCTGTAGACACATGACAGTGCACTGCTTACTATTTCAGTACACATAACAATGCAATACTTACTATTTCTGTAGACACATAACAGTGCACTGCTTACTATTTCTGCAGACACATAACAGTGCACTGCTTACTATTTCTGTAGACACATGACAGTACACTGCTTACTATTTCTGTAGACACATAACAGTGCACTGTTTAATATTTCTGTAGACACATGACAATTCAGTGCTTACTATTACTGTAGACACATAACAATGCACTGCTTACTATTTCTGTAGACACATAACTGTGCACTGCTTACTATTTCTAGACACATAACAGTGCACTGCTTACTATTTCTGCAGACACATAACAGTGCACCGCTTACTATTTCTGTAGACACATGACAGTACACTGCTTAATATTTCTGTAGACACATAACAGTGCACTGTTTACTATTTCTGTAGACACATGACAGTGCACTGCTTACTATTTCTGCAGATACATAACAATGCATTACTTACTATTTCTGTAGACACATGACAGTGCACTGCTTACTATTTCTATAGCCACATAACAGTGTCCTACTTACTATTTCTGTAGACACATAACAGTGCACTGCTTACTATTTCTGTAGACACATAACAGTGCACTGCTTACTATTTCTTTAGACACTTAACAGTGCACTGCCTTCTGTTTCTGTAGACACATAACAGTGCACTGCTTATTATTTCTGCAAACACATAACAGTGCACCGCTTGTCTAAGCGTCTATTATTACATAGTTATATACTATCTTGTCTAAGCGTCTATACCATCCATATCATCTGGATGATTGGCTGTCCACCACTGTGCGATTTAGAAGAAGTTTTCTCCCTCGCTCAACGTCCTTGTGGAATCGATTACCACCAGCGATTTTTCCGGACCAATACGACTTAGAGACCTTCAAGAAAAGAGCGTACTCCTTTTTAAAAGGCCGGCAATGCATCTGCTATTCCCCTGGTGTTGCAGTTGTTTATGGGCGTCGGTAGTCACTTACCATCAGATGAGCCGCATGCTCGTTGCCCCCGCTCCTATAAAAAAAAGGACCAATGGCTTTTCTGATTTACCACCAATAACTGATTTTGGTTCGACCCGGAATTCAAACACGGAACCTCATGATCAGCAGACACGTCTACGACTATAAACTAACGAGGCGGTCATGTATAATACTGCTATCGACGACATACTCCCTAGCCTGGCCATTACTAAAAATATTCTTTTACGAGTATCCAACTAAAAGAAGGGATTGGTTTTCAATTTAACTAAATTTCTCTTTATGTTTATGTATGTTACGCGATATCTTCGCCAGTTGTGAACTAATTATAATGATTCCTTTTTATTTAGTTGGTTCTTCAGATATGTGGTGGATGTCTAAATAAAATTATAAGAAATGAGTGTTAACACAATGAAATAATTTATAATGATTTCTTATATTTACGCGAACACTACACATTGAATAAAACTACTTTTTACGGATTTTATCGCGTTTAATTAAGTTATTTTATATTCCCGACGTTTCGGTTGCTTTCCAGCATCCGTGGTCACGGGGGACTGAGGTGATTGACGTCCCGATGTCAAAGTTAACCCGGAGTACCTTCAGCTTTTTAATTATTCGTTTTGGTCCGATCTACGCAGAATGAACTAACTGTGTCTTGAAGTCTTGCAGTGGTATGCTTGGCTTTAGTTTTAATTTTATGAATTACAGGATTTCTTTTTTATATAGGATAAGGGTGACAAACGAGCACATAGTCCACCTGATGGTAAGTGGTTGCTGCGGCCCATAGATACACATACATACATCTATCTTCTATTACAAATTATTATATATTATATAAAAAAATTACCGTGGGAAAATCTTTGTTGCAGAGAGCACGAGGGATCTGTGACAGCAAACACCTGGCCGCCGAGCTTCAGCACATCAAGCAAGTTCTGCACGACAATAAGCTTCGGATTCCGCGCCTACGTCACAGTGACCGAGTGAAGCCGGCCACAGTGGAGCGTGTGCCTGCTGTAATACCATATGTCAGAGGTATCATAGACAAGATTGGCTACATCTTGAAGCGAGCTTCTATTAGAACATTCTTCAAGCCGCCGAAGAAGAATAGTCAGTTCTTACCATCCGTCAAGTGCAATATTCCTCTACAAGATGCAGGAGTATACAAGCTTGATTGTGAGTGTGCTCTCATATATAGGGCAAACAAAACGATCAATAAAAACCCGCGTAAAAGAACACATAGCTGACGTGAAGCACCAACGTTCCGGGAAGTCTGCAGTTTGTGATCATATCCTAGACGGCCCCCGCCATTACATTAGATTTGATAAACCACAAGTTCTCGGGAAAGAACATCGATTCCTGCCAAGGATGATACGTGAGGCTATTGAAATTAAAAAACATCCTAATTTCAATAGAGAGGGAGGCTGGGTACTAACACCTGCTTGGGATCCTGTAATTCATAAAATTAAAACTAAACCCAAGCATACCACTGCAAGACTTCAAGACAAAATTAGTTCATTCTGCGTAGATCGGACCAAAATTAATAATTAAAAAGCTGAAGGTACTCCGGGTTAGCTTTGACATCGGGATGTCAATCACCTCAGTCCCCCGTGATTACGGTTGCTGGAAAGCAACCGAAACGTCGGGAATATAAAATAACTTAATTAAACGCGATAAAATCCGTAAAATTAGTTTTATTCAAGAAATAATTTATTATAAATAAATATGCACTTATAACACAATATATGTATTATATTCAATTAATATTTGTACCGAGCACTCAATATTTACAGTTTTTGTAATCACGACACTTAATTACACTTTGACTAATTCGACGCGTGTTCTCAAAACAGAATGCCTAAGAATCATGATGCATCCTATTTTATAACATTTCCCTTTCCACTTCTCTTCCGTTGTGCACGAAAGAGGGGCGGACGATGTTGCCAGTAATAAAGTTGCCAACATGAGTTTACCCCTAAGGGTGAAAGAATAGTACCTAGTCTGAATTTGTAATGTAGATATCAAAATCTCAAAAGGTAAAATAATTTAACTGAAAAGAAAAAACAGTACGAACGACTTTTCCTACTACTAACTAATTTTCCTCTAAACTATGTCTTTGTTCTGTCTCCGGGTATGCAGATATTATTTTATTTTTATAACTATTAAGTCGGTATATCCTTTTTAAATTCGATAATTGTTCTACAATGTAAGCAGAACGACGTTAACATCATACTTCTCCCGAACTAATTGTAGCTTGGAACGATAATGATGTTGGTAAAGCGAAATTCCACGCAAGCAAAGCCGCGGGGAAAACTAATATTTTATAAAACTATACTATTGTTATCAAAGTCTATCAAATGTCCGCTGCTGAATACAGCACCCACCACCCTCATAGATTGCTTCATAGGGGGGTATTTGCCATATTTACCAAATTTAATACGTGGTAAAGCCATGCTGTAGTTATATTAGAAGTATAGTTGTAGCACGAATGGTCGGCTCGACCGAGGAAGGACCACGATCTCACAGAAAACCAGCCTAAAATAGCAGCTTAATACTGCTGTATTTCGTATGTTGAGTGTAGATAACCGGCGTCCCATTTTAATGGAAAAGAGGCATTCCACCTTAGTCCTCACGGGTGACAACGCATCTGCAATTTGATTCGCAAACGAGGATAGATGTAGATGTCTATGGGCCACGGCAACCACTTACCATCAGGTGGACTGTGTGCTCGTTTGTCACCCTATCCTATAAAAATAGCTTAGCAAGCGGGTTGGCAGCTATATAAATTTGTTATTTCAGCTGCTATCAGGAAAATGTTGATTCCCATGTCCTGGATTTGGTTCAGTTTCCCTTTTTTTATAGGATAAGGGTGACAAACGAGCACACAGTCCACCTGATGTTAAGTGATTGCTGCGGCCCATAGACATCTACATCTATCCACTGTTACAAATCAAAATGTAGATGCGTTGTTACCCGTGAGGACTAATATGGAATGCCTCATTTCCAGTAAAAAGGGCCTCCGGCCACCTGCATTTACCAAGCGAAACGCAGAGGTAAAGCTCTACTTCACGCTGGTTTTCTGTGAGGTCTTGGTACTACCCCGGTTCGAGCCGGCCTATCCGTGCGACAGCAAAAGCTGCCGCGTGGCTCTACCACTGTACCCTTTGCCGCCACGTACGAATCCACAGGATGATACTCTTATGGCGTAATATATTATATTCTTACATCACCAGTTCACGGTTAATATCAATTTATAAAACATGTAACAATTCAAATTCATTTTTATTTCCACAATTTCTCGTGAGATTTAATTTTCTAAATTATCTTACATTATATACAGATCTAATTTGCAATCACCGCTCCCTTGTCTGTTCTCGTTCTTTCAGACTTACAAAGGTTGAACCCAAATTCAATAAAAAATAACGTACACGAGGCTTCAGGCTTCTATTAAACATCGTTTACAAAATAATTTTATGAAAATATATGCGAATTGATTTCAATTGTTTTATTGTATATATACAAAGTACAGTAATAAATTCCGTGTTATCACTGTGGAGCTGTTTTTTTTTTCCTGACAGACATACACAGTAAGTTGCTGTTTTGCTGCAGTGTGAGCATATAAACTACTCTGTAACATTACGTGGGTGTTGTAAGAAGAGAAAGAGGGACACTGAAACAGGAGATGAGCAGCAAATCTTTCTGGTAACAACTGACGACCAGCTTACTAAGCGTGGCAACTATTGCAAAATCCCACTATGAGACAATCTTTGGGGAGGCCTACGTACAGCAGTGGATTTTGTTTGTTTCTTCAAAAGACATTACAACATTTTCGAATAAATATTGGCTATATTTATAGGTTAGATCCCTCCTGGTACTGCTCTTTACCTGCTCGTAAATTTTCTTCACGATCGGTTCGCCATTCTGGAGATTAACCCAGACTGCAGCTGCAGGGCTTCAGCATCTTACTAATAACGACTTAAATTGTCTCATAGGGGATCCTTCTACGAGGCAATCTAGCAATAGATGCATAGTTCCACGCTTGGCGAGTGGCATGGCAACCGCAGATTTTTATTTTTAGTCGTTATTAGGAAGACACTGCTGCTCGTCTCCTAGTTAGTTTCTCTCGGTCGCCTCTTACGACAACCATGAGATGATATGAGTAGTGCTTATTTTTACACCACCACTATTAGGCCTTTCCATAATTGACTTCTTAATTGTCACCCATGGAACTCACGGCATTATTGAAGTATTGACATGGATTTCTTTTATATTATAAGTGTGACAAACGAGCACACAGTCCACCTGATGGTAAGTGGTTGCTGCAGCCCATAAGCATCTACATCTATCCTCTATTACAAATCAATATGCAGATGCGTTGTCACCCGTGAGGACTAAGTAAAGTAAAATTGGAATTCTTAAGTTTGTTTAACATTAAAGTTATTATTAATTTAATTGGTTTTGCATTGAAACTAACAACAACTATCGGGCGTGCATTAGACAACTGAGCACCGCGTAGCAGCGAGTCGTAAATTCTGTCCAACAATACAAAACTTCGACGGAATCTACTTAAAGTTAGTTGCTGGATAAGCGAGGCGACGTTTGTGAAATTAAAATATATATCTCGAATTTTATTTCCGACTTCAATTTTTTAAATATATTTTTTTTTACTTTCAGAATAACGGTGACAAACTAGTAGTCCTATTAATGGTAAGTGGGTGCTATGGCCCGTCCCGTCCGTTCCGTCCATTGTCAATTAAGATGTATGTAGATGCGACACCACTATGGACTAAGACAGAATGTCATGTTTCTAGAAAAAAACTTTTTGGTTTTCTACACTCACACATCATATGAAACACACTGCAGCAGCATTAAGCTGCTACTATACTAAACGCTGGTATCCAGACAGATCATTCAGCGTAGCTGCAGCGAGGCTCTACCACGTAAATGAATTTTTCAACAAAAAATACTTATTTTAAGTTATTTTCTTACTTATTTCTTATATTTTATCAGTTGTATAGAAAAATCTCTGTCCTAAGGGTGTAGCCAAGTTGAATTTCTACAATCGTAAGTGTTAATAGAAAACTATAAAAATTAACGCAATCAACGTTTTCTTGTGACTTTTTTATGTACGAGACTGTATTGATCCGTTATTCAAAACCATTGCCGCCATTTTATTATTTATAACTTATTTATTTTCAAATAATTTCACTTCAAAGGTGTAAGGACTGTTTTTACACTAATGTGGACTTACAAAGACGTCTAATACATCTAATAAAAAATACTATCCATAAAAACTATGATAGAATTCGTCATACCTTGTTAATTAACACTGACTCCCTTACCCTTCAAAATGGAATACGTAAACTGGATATACTGCCGCGATTACTTTTTAAGAGGTTGGTGAATGGCTGAGTCATTAAGAGACGCCCTACATGGAAGTTTATCGAACGAATTGGCGATACACTGAAGATGGGCCAGAATAATAGTACCTCAACCTACGAGCATTTATGCGTAGATATATGAATGTAAAGGTGGCAGGAGAGGTGTCTCAGGATCGTTCTAAATAGTAGTCTGTAGTCTGTGCCTACGCCTCTGGGTGTTTATGTTACGTTATCTTATTCGAGTATATTAAAATCTGTTAACAAAGCACCGAGTCCTTTTCGTTGTAAATTTATGTGTATTATAATTTCAGTGTCATTATAACAGTGGCAAAGTTTCAAAGCATGTTTAATCTTAAAGAACAAATTACGCGCACAAACTGTAGTAATTCGAGATAATACGGAGTTGCCGTCGCACTAATTATCTGATACAAACTACTCGTGGAAGTAACAAGGCAATTTAACTTCGCAAGTCTCACATAGGAAGGTAATGGCAACAACTAGTAGGTAAATGGCCTATTTGTTAACTTTTTATGAATTATGACGCTATCTTAATGGTTATGTTTGTGACCAAGAAATGAATCAGGAGATGCATACAACAGCGTATTTTTGATACCAATTTATAATAAGAAAAAAGAAGGTTTACAGCCTATGTTCAGCAGTGGAATTTGATACGTTGTAATGTTTCTTTAAGTGGTAGAGCCACTCTGCAGCTATATTATAGGTCGGATCGACCGTGGTAGGACCACGCTCTCACAGAATACCAGCGTAAAATATCAGCTTAATATCCCTGTGTTTTGTATGGTGAGTGCAGATAACTAACGAATATTTTTACTGGAAACGAGGCATACATCTTCTTCATTGAGGCCACAGCATCCAATTATCATCAGGTGGATTGTGTGCTCGTTTGTTACCCTTATTCTATAAAAATGAATTAATTAATAAAAGATTTGGGGACGCCTGGGTAACTATGACATTTGGACGTTGAGCACCCCAGTCTTCCCGTACAATGTACTCTAAATGTCGAGAATATAATAATAAGTTTAATATATGCGATTAGATCCGAAATAATCTATTTTCATTAACTTAAAATGTATTTGTAGATATGATCAAAAATTTCGCTTCCTCACCATTTCTGTTTTAAAAGAGTCTAAAATGAAACATTTAAAATGCAAGTGACATGCGAATTTCAATTCCAAACTTGAAATAAATGGTTTGAAATTGAAATTCGCTTGAATAAAAATTCGCTTTGTAAGTTGAGCTGTTTGAAAACAATAAATTACTGCTACACTCGGCGGCGCACTCTTGCACAAACAATAATTGTGCACAGTGTATTCTGCTTCTTTCTTACGGCAATTCTTTTTTTATAGGATAAGGATGACAAACGAGCACACAGTCCACCTGATGGTAAGTGGTTACTGCGGCCCATAGACATCTACATTTATCCTCTATTACAAATCAAAATACAGATGCGCTGTCACCCGTGAGGACTAAGATGGAATGCCTCATTTCCAGTAAAAAGGGCCTCCGGCCACCTGCACTCACCAAGCGAAACGCAGAGGTAAAACTCTACTTCACGTTGGTATTCTGTGAGGTCGTGGTACCACCCCGGTTCGAGCCGGCCCATCCGTGCGACAGCAAAAGCTGCCGCGTGGCTCTACCACTGTTCTGCACGTATTCAAAGCTTAAATATCAATGTCAAGGTTCTTAAGCAAATATTGATGAGAGAGCTTTGTGTTTATTAAGTTAAAATAAATTTTAAGTAAAAAAATTATAAAAAATTAGAATAAAATTACTATATAAAGATTTTATAAAAATGGTTGGGTATTTTATTATTTAGGAAAACATGGGCGATAGCATTTGGATATTATATATTTCTGTAACATAATTCCCGGTTTCTTGCTAGTTCTTCCCAGGAATGACGTACAACAATAAACTTATAATAAAATTTTAAATATTATATAAAAAATTATTTAAAATAAAAATATAATTTTAGACATGTAGGAAATGTCCAAATATAACTTTTTACATTTAAATTTTAGTTTAAATAAGTATAGAATTTAAAGTTAGGTAATAAGTCATGTAACTTTTGAACATAACTCTAAGAATTATAATAAATGGCTATTATTATTTTATTGAAGCCATGTTAAGTCTGGGTTTGGATGCTCATCTTCAGTTTCATACTACGCAATAAGATTACTGTCAGCTGTCTGATCTGACAATTCAAGAACGCGGAAAAATAATATGGGGTAGTAATAATGATAATTTTTATGTGTTTTTTTTTTTTAATTTTACTTACTTTTTTTTCATTGCATATGTCATTGATCCATATTCCGAGAATCCATCGTCTCGCTGTGAACTTAAGTGGTTGAAAGCACTCATAAAGTTAGGAGTTGAAAGTAGTTAAAACAAAGGCGATAAAATGTATATAATTAGTAAGTAAGTTGGACCGTAATACAAAAGCACTCACGCACGCCACCCGGGTGAGCAGATACTACGGACTTCCACTTGGCACGATACTGACACACCTATCTCGCGTCCTTTACATCCATACTTCTACGCATACATGCTGGGCGATAAAAGGTACTCTAAAGTTGGCCCGTCTTCAGTATATCGCTAATTTGGTCGATATATTTCCATCTACGGGGTCTTTTGTCGGCTCTGCTGTTTACTTCTATTAAGTTAGATCAGCTGCTTCTGCTAAGTTAAATCCGATGTGTTTATACGTGATTAGTTTGTTATTATTTTAAAATTTTTATTAATGTTTATTAATGTTTACTATCAACAAATATAAAACAAAAATACCGCCCCCGGGTGGGATCGAACCACCAACCTTTCGGTTAACAGCCGAACGCGCTAGCCGATTGCGCCACAGAGGCTTGTATGTATAAGTTTTATTTACGAATCGAAATATAAGCTGGTCAAAGAGTTAAGTGGCAATTCCAAAACTTCGTTTATTTATAAGCATTAATTTTGTATTTCAATTCTTTTGTTGTATTGGACCTTTATGAAGTGAACTGGATCTGTAAATTTGTCCACAATTAACTGTGACACTTATAATAGAGGGAATATAAACCAGTCACAAATTGCTTCAGTTTATATACCTACAATGCTGGAGTTTTGAAACTAAGTGAACGTTTCAAACCTTCTAAATGAAGCGTTTTCAATTGAGTCCGAATGTAACGATTCAATTTCCACTGCAGATTGGATCGGGCCTCGTACCACGCGGCGCCATTACTGTGTTGTTTATCTTTAGTGGTTTGCTTACTAACTTTATGATGATCGTTTCTTGAAATATGTTTAGCGCGAATCGTGAAGTATTAATTGATGTTATTCATAATATATTTCTTCATATTTATAAAGTAATACATTTCTTCAAATACGCACGTGGTATACGTTTTTTACTTGGTAGATGCTGCAACTATATTATGGTTGTAGCACAAATGGGTCTGCTCGACCGGGAAAAGATCGCGCTTTTATAGATAACCAGCGTAAAATATCAGCTTAATGCCGCTGTGTTTCGTATAGTGAGCTTAGAGAACCGAATACCCTATTTACTGAATACGAGCCATTCCATTTTAGTTTTCCGGGGTGACAACATATCCTTGGCCGCACGATCCACTTACCATCAGGTGGACTGTGGAAATTCTTACATATTATTTATTAATTTACATAAATATTTATGAAGAAATATATTTCATCATCTTCATCAGGCCTTAAAATTCCGCTGCACGATGGCCTCTCCGTTGATAACGGTAGGTTTATATTTCATATATGTTTTTAGTATAACGGTGACAAATGAACATAAATCTAGCTGATGGTAAATAGAGTATCTAACTGAAACCAATGGACACCTACAGCGATGTAGATGGATTATCTGCCCAGAGGACTAAGACAGAATGTCTCCATGCCAGTAAAATATGTCTCCGGTTCTGTACACTCACCATACAAAACACAGCAGTATTAAGTTGCTATTTTACTGTGAAACTGTAGTCCTTCCCCGGTCGAGGTTGCTTCTACTAGCAGGTGTACTTTGTACTCCTTTGTTATCCTTATTCTATAAAACACCAATTAAAGTTTACATAAAACATAATTAGACTTACTGAAACTATACCGGAAATAATTTAAAGTGTAACTTTATCAAATTTTAAGCAGCCTTAGACGGACTGCATTAAGACTCTTTGTGGTCAGTGAAAACGCGTTGGCTTTAATTAAGACGACGAGTTAAAGCTAGCACGGCATTCTGTGTAACAGAAGTTAAGAATTTGTTTGTAAATTATATTTACATTTGCAATAAAGCGGGTTTATCTACACTGTATAACTTTTTCTTTTTGTTTATTCATCCCAGAACTATGGTTTACAATAAGCGAACCTAATAGCTACGATGAGGGAGAAAGAACAGTAGTGGCAGTTACAAATATTTAATAAAAACTATGTAGTTCACTGAATGACTTATTTTCTTTCTTCAGTTCGCAATAGTGTACTGCTGAACATGAGCATCTCTCGTGGTATCTCCGTAGCAGCTCTGGGTATTTTACATCTTGTGTTAAAGAAGATGGTTATAGCGCCATATAACAGAAGAATAGAAATAGAAATGTTTATGCCCAAAATTGGTCATTTTGAACGCAATCCAATCGCGTTCGAACTGGCGCGTCACCCGATGGTATGTAGGTGAGGTAAACGCCGCCAGGTGGAGCGGCCGTGTGCGATTTGTGTGGCTCAACGCGTGGGCGAAGAAGATGAGGAGCTCGCTGGCCGCGATGCGGGGAATCCGCGTATATCTATAGCTTGGTTGCTGGGAAGACTAGGTCTCCACGGGAGCGTTGAATTGCGCTGTTAGGGATTGTTAGATTTGGTTTTGGTCGAGCACTTAATTGACGATGCTTTAAATTAGAATTAGAAATGACTTTGTGCCTTCCGCGAAATGTTTCATATTTTTGGCGGTTGTGATTAAGAAGTCGAATTTAATGTGTATTTGATCATTGTGTTTTGTCGAAAAGAAAATTGAAATTGGATAACCCTATTTGTGCCGAAGGAATAAGAGTCATTCCTCTTTTGGTTTTCACATTTTGTTGGCACTGTCTAAGATATTTATTTGAAATGAGAAATAGGGCTGTCTCTTACGTTTATCTTTTTGCTTAATTTGTCAGTTTGACCTATGTGCATCGGTGATTAATTTGTTTGAATTAATTCTGTAGTTAAACATTGATGCTTTTGAAAATTAGTTGAAATATGAGCATAGGACTACTTGTCTAAAGGGCTAGCTAGTTTTGAGATTATCAGATTGACATCAGCTGCTGCAATATTTGAGTAAGTGATTATATGGTGGATGGCTTGGTTATGCCTACTTGTTGGAAAATACATACTAGGGACTATCTGTGCATTTCGTTCGACTCTCCACAGACGACGTTAATGTGGAATTTGTGGGTGCTCTCTGCCCTGAAGCTTAGGAGGCCACGCGGGGCCGTTTCGTGTCGCGTCGCTGTTTGCAGACCTGATCCGGTCGTATTGTGGAACGAATCATAAGGGCACAGATAGGTGTTTGAGGGAGGTCGTCGGACTTATGTCCAGTACAGGACTTGTTAAGGTGCTGCGATGCCCAGGAGGGGCATCCAGTGGAGGTTGACCCTCCGGCTTGCCCACATTGTAGCTGTCTTTTTGAGGCGGTGGCCAGGATTGCAAGATCTGATGGGGTGCCTAAGGTGGCCTAGTTTTGGTTGTAGATTCAGTCTTGCAACTTGCCGTCGCGACCCTGTCCCGCTTGTCGGTTTGCTCGCAGACATAATTCCTTATGTCCGGGACGGGAGTTTATTTATGCTCAAAATTGGTCATTTTGAACGCCGTCCAATCGCGTTCGAGCTGGCGCGTCACCCGATGGTATGTAGGTGAGGTAAACGCCGCCAGGTGGGGCGGCCGTGTGCGGTTAGTGTGGCTCGACGCGTGGGCGAAGAAGATGAGTAACTCGCTGTCCGCGATGCAGGGAATCCGCGTATATCGGTTATCGTGGCAGAAGTTCACGCGACCGGTAGGGTCTAGATGGTTAGATTTAGTGCGTGTTACTTTGTTCCGTGGATATGTGAATTTTGCAATATTTAACTTGTTCGGGTAATGCGGAATTACGCACGCGCGCGCCGAGTAGATATACGGTCTAGGATTCGAACCGCGCATTCCTTGTTCGAGAGCGTTTCCCGGTTGATTGTCTGGAACTCATTATAATTGTATCGTCACGTTAAGTGCCCTTTTTGTGTGTTGGCTGGTTTGTTAGTTTTACGTGTCATCGAGGCGTATTTTGAGTTGTTATCGCAGCGTGGTGTTTTAGTGTCGAACGAAGGAACTTAGTTTAACGCTGAACCGTATGACTCATTAAGAGATCGCGTTAGTTCCCTATTTATAATTTTGTGATAAGTGAATCCGGGACATTGAATGTCGAATTTTGAACTACTGTCCGTACTGTGTCGGGTATCACGTGTTCGATTCTACGATGAATGTGGAATTAGGCGAGTTTAAGTTAGTTAAATGTACAATGAAGCTAATAGACTGAAATAGTGACAATGAAGAAAGAAATGGTCCAGCGGTGGAGCCTGCTGGAGCGATGCAGCATTGTGGGGCAGCCTGGAACTCGGCCGCTGCTGGTCGCCTAAGCTGGTCCAGATCTCAGACATTTACACAACACTGAACAATACTTGCCATTCACCTTACACCCACTTACGGCCTGACCGAGCCTTGGTGCGATCTCAGAGTCGGAAACAGGTAAGTACTATATTTTCCTAGCATTCTGCCATATAGTTTAGTATGATAGGAATTCTTCCATGTGGCCATTTGGGCCCGACTCGTGTCTGCCCGTCGAGCAGGCTGCTATGGGCCCCAGCCTGGGCGACCTGTGAAGGGGCACCTGCGGGCCGTAACAAGAAACATTCTTTTATTCTGTATAATTTATTATAAATAATACTTATTGAAAGAAATTCTAACGTGAAACTGACTACTGTCAGTGTAGTTATGTTTGGATATTTGGTTATGCATAAACGAACTACATATGAAATTGACTAAAGATTTGATAATGTTATTTATGAAAAAAAAATTAAATTATAAAAATATTAAAATTAAAATTAAAATTAAAATCTTTTTTTTTTATGAAAATATAATAGAAGTTGTGGTTTGCTCAATGGTAAGCGCTCGCCGTAAGCATGCTACCCGGGTTTAATCCCCGTCGGCACCAATAAAATTGTTACTTACGATTTTAAGTGCTGATTCACCACGTGCTTGGTGGGGAAGGAAATACTTGTAAGGAGTAAAATATTATGTTGAGAACATGTGAAATTCGCAAAGACGTTCTGGAGCAGGTGGTCAGAATGATTGCTCCATTACCAACTCAAATCAAAATTGAGAGGATTTTCTCAGTTTCGGTCACGGCAGCCAGTCTCAATAGAGGCTAACCATCTGCGCAGAGCAGTATTATAGTGCCCAAATGTAAGCTTTTCTTTTCCTTTTTTTTCTTTTTTTTTTAGCGCAAGCATAGGTGCACTCTCTATTCCCTCATTCTCATAATTTATTTATTTATTTATTTATTTAAGCTTTATTTGCACACATACAAGAAATGTACAAAACGGCGGACTTAATGCCTATAATTTCTAAACACGGAGTTCAAAAAACGCCGACTTCCCAACTTCGGGCTGCTACTAAGAAATTTTTGACAGAAACACTCGATAACTGATTATTTGGCCCCACATGGTATACGAAAATAGAAGCTTATGATCAGTAGTCGCGTTTAAGACTACAAGACCAACGAGGTACTTTTTCCTAAAATATTGCCTCATAAAAGGGATATTTGTCGTAATACGAGTATGTACACACGTATACTTTCTAGTTGTAAGTAGAAAAATAGAAGGACATTTTAAATAGGGATAAAAATGCTCCTGCATTGCATTTGTCTATTTTCAAACTTATTCTCAAGGAAACATTTCCTACCTCGTCATTTTATATCAATAACGATTTGTGTATACAAGAACATAATTAGTTGCTATACTTTTTTTTTACTTAATATAAGCCAGTGCTTGACCACAATCCCACCTGGTGGTAAATGGTGATGCAGCCTTAGATAGTAAATCGCACTGTCTTAGTATAACAAAAACCTATTACTTATTATCCTATTATATATTATCTATAACTTATTATTAAAATGCATTTACATTCATACTTAATAGAAATAAAAGAAAACAATTTATGCTAAACACTAGGCATACTAAATGTTACCTTGCGTGTGTGTACGAGTAAGCACGTAAATCCGTTGATATATCTGCACCTGATCTCACTCCGCTCTTGTCGAATTACCGTCTTATCGGACTTTGAGAGTAAGGAAACAGAGAGTGCACTTCGCTTGATACACTCGGCAAGATAACCATGTCCTGCGCAGATGGTTAGTCCACGTTGAGTCTGGCTGCCGTGGCTGAGATGCCCGGTCGACATTATTTCAAGATTTTGCTTAAAATTTTTATTGGCACCATTTAAAAAATTAAAGTAAAATGCTGACTTTACTTCCCGAAATACCGCCTCTAAAATTAAGTGCCCAGGGCCTGCTCTTTGCTACGCCAATGGCACTACCTGCTTATCTACTTTTAACGTCAAACAGCAGGTTGTGTTCTACTTTATAAGATAAAGCCAGTGTAACTACAGTTTGTGAGATATTTCATTTTAATTGTAAAACATTTTTTATTTGGTAGAGCCTTATAGTTGTAGACGAATGGATCCGCTCGACAGGGGAGCATCATGTTCCTATAGAATAACAGCGTAAAATAACAGCTTAACACTGCTGTGTTTCGTATGGTGAGTGTAGAAAACCGATAAACCATTTTACGGGGTACGAGGCATCCCATCTTAGTCCTCAACACATCTGCATTAATTCTTAATCGAGGATAAAAGTAGATGATATCTATGGACCACAGTATCCACTTACCATCAGGGTGGACATTTACTTACCATCGGCCATATAGCTGCAGCATGGCTATACCATGTATAGAAATTAACAGTCTGTAATCTCGATTAACTGTTTATAGTGGTCATAATATATAGTAGTAATTAGGTAGATAATTAATTCAACAAATGTTGTGTGATCAATAATGAAGATGAATATATCAATTATGGCAATAATATCATTCACCGCTTTCACTTTTATTCTTAATCAAGCTTACAGCATCTGTTCACGATCAGGTGGACTAGTTGTTCTTTGGTAAACCTTATAAATATTTAAAGAAAACTATATAACTAAACTATACACGTAAAGTCCTGTTTAGAATGTACTCAATGAGGAAAGAATGAAACCGCTAGGTTAGTTCGAAAATCCAGCATAAACTTTAGTTTCCAACTCGTGACGCTACGCCAATGATCCATTAAAACCCCCCACTTATATTTTTCTTAAATACTAGTAATGCTACTACTATATATTAAACATTACTAATATTCCCTTTAACCACTTCTGGTAATCTGAAAAGGCTTGTGTTAGAAATGGTTCTCGACAATAGTCGAATGGCTGATTCGGACCCACGACTTTCGCGGTCCGTGCCCGACCATTATACTACTGATGTTGAATCAACGCACTAAATAAATGAGCAATTTTAATATCTTCACTATAATTTATAAAATAATAAATATATCATAGTGAAATAAGATTTTTAAAAATTAACGTTAGTGATTGCCGCCTGTGGCGCTGCGAGAAATAGAAAATTTCTCGATCGTCACATTAAACAAAATGTCCTTCGTCTTTATGCCCTTTAGCTTATTATTATTTTAAATTATTACATTAATTTATTATTTTATTTCTACTGAAATGTTAGATCAGTTTTTAAATTTAAACTCACAAACACCCGCATCAGCAGTGAAAGCCTCGGTTCACTTGTAGCCACAGCGTCCGGTTAGTAACATGAACCACATGCACAAATTTCTCGTTTATGTTTACTCGATACGCAATACAAATGCACACAGCAACGGCGGTTAATTTACATCGGTACTGAATCAATCAATTCGGCTTCAAAATAACAAAATATCGCTTATGTTTTACGACCTTATTTAGGTATTTTTAAAAACAAAACGTTTCCCTGCAATGGGATATTCTATTGTATAGTAGTGATAATTTATGTACATAAATTATACAAGGACACATTCAGACCGATTGAACATGATCGAAGTAACGAATTGGCGGTACATGGAAAAACTTTTGTAAGTTTATTTGTACTGTTGGATGTTATTAAATAACTATACTTTGTAATAAATAAATACGACAGTGTTTTGTGGACTATACCAATACATGGAGCCGTCGACGTAATTAGGAATGTGAAAAATATTAAATGTGAATATCTGCTTATAAGAATTGGTCTGCTCCGGTACGCGAACACTTTACAAACTTTATCTTTAAAAGAAATAACTAAAGAAAGAACATTTTTATTCGTTGCTACAATTGTAACTATTAAAATAATAATATATAAACTAACAACAAAATAACAAAGTGCAGAGTGGATTGCAACTGAAACATTAAATGAGTAATTTAAAAAAATTGCGTAAAATTTTTACAGAAAAACGAAAAATGTTAGAATTTTTTATAAGATAAGGGTGACAAACGAGCGCACATGCCACCCGATGGTAAGTGGTTGCTGTAGCCCATAGACATCTACATCTATCCTCGATCACTAATCAAAATGCAAATGCGATGTCATCCGTGAGGACTAAGATGGAATGCCTCCTTTCCAGTAAAAAGGTTCTCCGGTATTATATATACCAGAAACAGAAACAGAAACAGAAACTTTTTTATTCAATATAGATTATAAATAATACTTATTGAAAGTCACTCTTTTGTTTAATTACCACTGGTTCGAAAAAAAACCTCTGTCCTGGGAAGAACCAGCAAGATACCCAGCAGGACTTTTTTTTTAAATAACAGCATAATTCGACGGAATTTCTGACATTCTCCATCTGCCGGGCGGCATAAGCCTGTGAAAGTTGCAGATGCCGGACATCGGCATCTCCTGGAAAAGATTTTCCTTTACATATATCTTCACGCTTGGAGGGTTAAAGATCGGAGTGCCAGAATTCTCGCACCTTTGATGTTTCTGCCTGCCGCCGTCAGTAGCTTAATATATAAAATATGTATCAGTAATAAAAGTGGCAGCTCAGGGAGTTGCTCAAGCTCAGAGGTGCTATAATCATAGTACGCAATCAACCCGGGATCGATTTCCTCCAGCATTCATACGCATTGGGGCAGCACGGCGTTAATTTTATTACTCTACAACCCTCTCTAGATTGAGAAGATGTTTGTACCCAGCTGTGGTATGTATATAATATTATGCTACAACATTACTCATAATCAAGTTTTATCCTCTCCCTTACTCTTAGAAAGAATCGTTGTCACTGTATCACTGATTATCACAGACTCACTAATCACGAGATCTCCAAAACTCTACAACGGAGTGACTTGGAATTTATCATATAGTATGCTCCTTTCTCGACGTAACTGATACTGGTAAGCATGACCCAAATATGTGAATAGTATTCCATTCGAGGCCGAAAGTACGCCTTGTACAGTTGCAAGCGGTGTGCCGACATGAAACACTGTATCGATCTGCTGAGCACGCGAAGCTTTTTACAGGAGAGTTATTCTCGGCTCGGTTGATTATTAATGACCATGTTCCGTGTGTTGATTTCAAAAGACGTCTTTATCAATATAAAGCTCAGAAATAATATTAAAGTAAATTGAAGGAAAGAAATTATCATGGAGTGTATAATAGTAACAACGCAGTCATAAAACGATTCAAACGTACGGTCCTAAAACAAAGAATCTTCACCAATCCCGCTGTTTAATTAAACTTTCTATTTTAATTAAGCGATGAGTGTTGAAGATGTTTAATTCAGAAAGTTTAATGAAGTTTGGCAAACGCCGCCGTTGTATCGAAAGGTTATTTATTACATTTGAATAATTCACAGGTCAATTACGAATAATGAAATTTTCATCTTCATCTTCATTACAGCCCTTCACAAGTCCACTGCTGAACATAGGCCTCCCCCAAAGAATGCCACAAAGCACGGTCCTGAGCCACCTGCATCTGAAATTTTCATAATCACACATAAATATTTTTTTTTATTTTTTTTAATATAATAAATTTACTTGGTTTTTAATTGACTCTGTAAACACAACAATAGAAGTTAAACAGTTATATACAATGAGTTCGTACCATTACCATACCAACAAGTACAATACTGAACATTGGCCTTCCCAATAGATTGCATACCATACCATATTATGGTATTTGCCCTAGCTGCCATGTTTGGCAAGCGGGTTGCCAGACGAAGTTTATTATTTTTACTCTTATCAGTAAAATTATTTTGCTCATCTTCTAGATCAGTTTCCGTTTGTCACCTCTTTCGACACCCACTGAATGATTTGGTGAAGTGAGATACGTTCTTTTGTGTCGGTATAGCTCATCCTCGAAACGCATAATCGTGGACTTACATATACTTAGTTGCCTAAGATCCAAAAAATATATATTTAAATGTTTCATCATCATCATCATTACAGACCTTCACAAGACCACAGCTGAACATAGGCCTCCCGCAACGAATACTACAAAAACACGGTTCTGAACCACCTGCATCCATTGTTTTCTTGCATAAATTACTAGGTCGTCATTTCATCAAGTGAGAGGCCAATCTACATTTCACTTACGGGTACAAGGCTGCCACTTGAGAACTTTTCTTCACCAATCGGATATGACATCTTCGAGCTGTGTGGCCGGACCACTGCCACTTCACTTACTAATCAGTTGGGCTATGTACGTAGCTCCGGTTTTGCTGCTGATATCCTCATTTTCAAGTCTATCACACAATGAAACCCCGAGCATAGACATTCCTATAGCTCGCAAAGCGAACTTCCTTTTACAGCCACTATCGATAGACCACGTGTATATATTTTATATAATAAATTTCTGTAATGTAGCTCTGTTTTTTGCTTATATATTAACTTCTGAATTACTCGCTACTATCGGGGTCTTATACCCTTGGTTTCTTAACTGCCTATATTAAATTTCACATCAAAAAGTTCACATTAAGGTTAATGTTTAATTGACATTTGTCTGAATGTTCACTTTCCATTAGTAGATGTAACGAATCAGGATGGCCCATAAACGCGGATTTTATAAAAAACCATGATGTACAGAAGAAGAATTATTTGCTTGGGTATTTTATTTATATTTCTAATACAAAATTACAGTTTATAATTCATAATTAATTTATTAAGTTTACATTTTTAGACTACCCTGCAGGATCCAGAACGTTTGGTTTCCTTTCTCATGTGGCTGCTAGTCGCTATATAAATTTATAAACTATAAACTCGGAGAATTTAGTGACACATTTCTAAGAATTCTCAATAGGGACATATTTAGGAACGGGTGTAGAACCAAGTTTCAATACTTCTAAATAAAGAAATCTTACAAAAACACAGTAAGAGCGCAGCTATAATTCTCCTAGAGAAATTGATTATTTCAGCCTGTAATTTACTTCAAAGGGGTTGTAACTTTATTGAACTTTAATTATTACACTTCATACCTTCTACTTTTTATATTTAAGGTAACGAGATCATACTTGGTAACTTTTATTCAAATCTAATTGAGATGAATTTTTTTTTATATAGATTAATTGTGTGCCAAACGAGCACACAGTCCATTTGATTGTAAATCGTTGCTGTGGCCCCTAGACATTTACATGAATCCACGTTTGCGAATAAAAATGCAGGTCGTTGTCAGCTTTGAGGTATAAGATTTCTCTTAAGATATCCTAACATAAAATAAACATAAACACTCACGCCTGTCACCCAGAGGGGTAGGTAGAGATTATGGACTTCCATTTGGCACGATCCTGACACACCTCTCTCGCTTCCTCCACATCCATATACCTACGCATACACGCTCGTCGGTTAAAGGTACTCTTGATTTGGCCCATTTTTAATATATCGCCAATTTGGTCGATAAACTTTCGCCTAGGGCGACGCTTCCTGACTATGCCGTTCACCTCTGCAACATAAATTTGCTTTGTCACTCTTTCCTCATTCATTCTTTCTACATGAAGATATCCTCTTTTCCAGTAAAAAGGGTCTCCGATTCTCTACATTCACAATACGAAACACAGCAACATCAAGCTGCTATTATACGCCGGTATTGTGTGAGAACGTGGTCCATCGCAGGTCAAGCCGACCCTTTCGTGCTATAACTATGCAAAAAATATAGTTGCATCATGGCTCTACCACGTCTAAAACAAGATCTGTAAAACAACCCAACAAATTTTAATTAGCTTTAATTTAAGATTAAGTTTAAAACATAGTATCAAGTTAAACTAAAACGCTAACACAATATTAAAAAAAAAACTTTTCGCGAGTTACCTGAACGCCAGCAGTACGTCGAGTTCGCGAGGTATGAATCCGAACCTTACTTCACGTTTTCGGGTGTGCGCCAGGTGAGTAATTAATAAGCTATATTTTAACACGTCGAAGTGTGAGCTGATAAGTTACGGGTGCAGACATGCGTCGCTGCAATACCGGTACGTGGTTGACGGAATGGTAATACCGCGCGTTACTTTCGTACATGACTTAGGTGTGCAGATGGTAGCGGAGTTAACATTTCGGAAGCACATTGTAGATATCTGCGGTAAGGCATTTCGAAACTTGGGTTTTATCCTAATGTAGTGTGTGCTTATATATATGTAGGATAGAATAAGAGAGAGTTAGTATTAAACCTACCGTCTAGACTATTGGACGTTTTATTTATTCCCCGAACCACCCAACACTACATGGCGACCCTGCCAGTTCATCGGCGGTCTGCCTGGGTTCGGTCGCGGGCCGCGGTTTAAAAAAAAAAAATGTTCGTTCTGAAGTCAAGAAAGACCAAGTATTTATTACGCAAGACACTTCAGGAGGCTCAAATTCTGCACATGTAGAAGAAATTAAAAGCCACCTGTCTGGGATATCCGTCGTGCTGATTATAATATGCACAGTTTTGGGCTTGGCTCTTCTCTATGGTGTATACAAAATATACAAAAGTTGCCATACAAGCTGGATGCGGAATGAGATGGTAATGCACAATTTGCGTCGTTCTTTTGTGCGATCACCGGACCCAGGACCTCGTGTACCCCGTGTATGCTGTGAGTGCCGCCATGAGGACCGCCGGGAGACAACGAAAGCGTCAAGTTGAAAAAATGAGGTTTAAATTGAAAAATATGTTATAAATAAAAATAGCCTTATATGTATACCTTAAACCTTAAAATATTTTGACAACGATATTTCTTTTTTACTGTACTTCCATGTCTAGTGAATTAATAATAATATATGAAAAATTTAAAAATATTAAAAATAATTTAGTTAAATTAGGTTATGATAAGCGAACTAAAAGCATTTTGCAACAAAAACTTAAGGAATCAGTACAATTACGTAAAGAATTTGATGATTGTTTGATAATTTTAAATAAAGAGATAGAAAGTAAACAAATTAAAAGTAATGCATTAATTGAAATACAATCATATTGCGATTTAATTAAGAGTTTATATGGACAAATAGAAAACTTTTGTAGTAAGGATTACAGCTCTCAATCAACTTCCAAGGGCACTATTCAAATCGAAATATTCACCATGGAAAGTTTCGACTTTAAAACTGCTGTGTCACTCCTGCCAGTGATGACGGGCGAGGAATCGGTCACCAAAACCTTGATGGACTCGATAGAGTTATATAGCTCTTCGCTTAAAGAAGACGGTAAGTCTATGTTAATAAAATTTGTGTTAAAGACTCGTTTGAATGAAGGTGCTAAGTTACGCCTATTAGATTCCTATGACTCATGCGAGGCGCTTATAAGTGATATGCGGAACCACCTTTTAACAAAGAAATCTTACACTTCCATTCATAACGAACTAATGCAAATAAGACAAAATAGTAGTTCCCTAGATAATTATAGCAATAAAATCGAACAATTATTCGTAGATTTGACGATTTCCCAAGCCGATGGTGACCAAAACGCGCATAAAATTTTACGTCCTATAAATGAAAAGATCGCTATTAAAAGTTTCACAAATGGCTTGCGAAACCGACAACTCAGTATTATTTTGTCAGCACGCAATTATAGTACGTTAAAAGAAACAATTAGAGCTGCAAAGGATGAGGAGACATCTAGTGTTCGACCTAGCGAGTACACCGAACCATCGATTTATTTCGGAAATCGAGGTGGTTCAGGAACGCGTAAAAATTTTCGTGGTAGGTATACATCCAATAATGTACCACGACAAACATATCCTTGGCATACCCAAGCAAAAAATAATGTGAATTGGAGGAAACCGGTACCCCAAAAGTTTTCGTGTGGAAATCAACAACACCGCGGGAAAAAAGGTAATTATGGTGAGTACTCATACCAGAATCGCGGATCTTTTCGTGGTCAAAATGCCCAGCGAGTTCATTTTATAACACCAGAATATCGCGTATCGCAAAGTTCTCAAAATATTGAAATTAACCCTAATAACGATAATAGTGAAAATAACCTAGAATTTTTTCGAGACCAATAATATATTTAGTTGCGAATATAGTAATTGTGTTGAGTTAGCAATAGATGGTATCAAATGTAGATGGCTCGTAGATACAGGCGCTTCTTTATGTGTGATTAAATATGACACGCTTAGTAAACTAAACATTTCATTACAAAAGAAACCGATTACAATAAACGGAATTGGAGGCAAATTACGAACCGTGGGATTTGTTGAGTTAACATTGTCTGTTGACGGGCTGAAATTTAATAATAAGTTTCATGTTATAAAGCAGTTGCCGTGTGAAACTTCTGGAATTTTAGGTATAGATTTTTTACGTAAATTTAATTGTAACATAAATTTTGAATTGAATACTATTACACTGCATAATATGAATGAATTAGTAACTTTGCCATTGCATATGGGTATTTTGGGAAATAATAATTATTTGAGTATACCTCCGAGATGCGAGAATTTATTTTATATCAATGCGAGTATGATAGAAGATTGTGTTGTCTTTCCGAAAGAGTTATGCGAGGGAGTATTTCTGTCTGGTGGAATTGTCAAAGCGAATAACGGGAAAATACCAATAAAAATATTAAATACACAAGAGGATCCGGTCAATCTTAGTTATTTTAGACCTGAAACCGATAGTTTGCATAATTATTCAATTTGTAAGTTTGATAAAAGTCTCATTGATCCCGAACGCGTTCATAAAATGTTAAATTTATTAAATTTGGATCATTTAAATAAAGAGGAAAAATCTTCTATTATACATATTTGTGCAAAATTTTCCGACATATTTTTATTGCCAGGAGATCAATTAACAACTTGTAACTTATATGAACATAATATTCAGTTAAAACCTAATATTGACCCAGTGTATGTAAAACAGTATCGATTACCCTATTCTCAGAGGAACGAAATAGAAACACAAGTCAAAAATATGTTACAAGACGGAATTATTGAACCAGCTTGCAGTGAGTGGTCAAGTCCTGTGCTTCTTGTACCCAAAAAGCCAGAAGATGGTGAGGACAGGAGCTGGCGCTTGGTTATCGATTTTCGAAAATTAAACAACTGTATTGTAGATGACAAATTTCCGTTACCCAATATTACAGACATATTAGATTCCTTATCAGGAGCAATGTATTTTACCCACCTTGATCTCAATCAAGCTTTTTACCAATTAAGCCTTAATCCATCTAGTAGAAGGTATACGGCTTTCACTACACCCTCTGGTCAATATCAGATGACCAGAATGCCAATGGGCTTAAAGACAAGCCCAAGTTCCTTTTCTCGTGCTATTACAATATCCATGGCTGGTTTAAATTACGAAAAAGCGCTCACTTATTTAGACGACCTCATTTGTTTTGGCAGAAACTTAGATAATCATAATAAAAATTTAATAGAAATATTATCGCGCTTAAGAAAAGTAAACTTAAAGTTAAACCCGAAAAAATGTGTTTTTCTAAAAAAAGAACTTCTTTATCTTGGCCACATTGTTTCTTCCGAAGGTATTAAGCCTGACCCAAAAAAGATATCAGTATTACAAAATTACCCAATTCCACAAAATACCAACGATGTAAAAAGACTAGTAGCGTTTGCGAATTACTATCGAAGATTTATACCAAAATTTTCTGAAATCGTTTTACCTCTAAACAATTTATGTCGCAAAAATGTTAAATTTCATTGGAATAAAAACTGTAAACTATCTTTTTCAACGCTTAAAAATGCTTTAACGACTCCTCCCATTCTTCAGTACCCAAATTTTGACCAAAATTTTATTTTAAAAACTGACGCGTCTGGTTTTGCTATAGGCTCCGTTTTATGTAATCATGACGGACGACCGGTTGCATATGCTAGCCGCACTTTAAATAAAGCCGAGAAAAACTATCCTACTATCGAAAAGGAATTATTATCGATAGTATGGGCAGTAAAATACTTTCGACCTTATTTATATGGACGCGAATTCATTATTGAAACGGATCATAAGCCTCTCGTATATTTATTCAACATGACAAATCCGTCAAGTAGACTTACGAAGTTTAGGTTATTGCTTGAGGAGTATAAGTTTGTTATCAAGTATGTAAGGGGAGCTGACAATGCAGCTGCAGATGCTTTGTCACGCATCCAAATTTCGAGTGAAGATTTGAAAGAAATGAACGAAAAGGTCATATCTGTTCTAACAAGAGCGCAAAGAAAGCGAATAAAAAACAAAATTGCGCAAGATAAGCGTGACAACCCTACGGAGGATAAGGTTACCACCAACGATTGGACTGATCACCCAAAAGTCGTGGGAACACTTAAACAACCGAAGGATTGCACTGAATTATTATTTGTAGACGAAAAAGAATGGAAAAGGATAGACAGAATGAAAGAAAAGTTCTATTCTAACTCTAAGTTATTTTGTTTTGTCTCAGCAAAGTCAACAATTTATGTAAATCCTTCTTTCCGATCATATTGTGCACGAGATGCCTTTGTGAGGGAGTTGGATTGCTTTTGTAATAAGCGAAAAATAGATCGTCTGTATATTATACAAAATAATAATAACAATATATTAATTAGGGAGTTAACTCGTATTATAAATGAGACACCAAATAGGTCCGGACCGCGAATATTAATTTTAAATGGTGTCCATAAAATCGACGATCATGAGACAAAACGTATAATATTAAACGACTATCATCTATTGCCAACTAGCGGTCACGCCGGTATAAGGCGAATGATAAACAATATAAAGAAAAGATTCTTTTGGCCCGGGTTAGAGAAGGATGTGACTAATTATGTAAACCAATGTGACAAGTGTTTGCGATATAAGCACTTAAATAAGCATATGAAAGAACCAATGGTGATAACCGATACGGGATATTCTGCTTTTGATAGAGTTTATTTAGATTTAGTAGGGCCCTTATGTAAAGATAGCGATAGTAATGTTTATATACTCACACTACAGTGTGATTTAAGTAAGTATGTTGAAGCCTATCCGCTTAAACATAAGGATACTATTTCAGTGGCATCGTCTTTTATCAATAATTTTATTTTGAGATATGGTATTCCTCGACAAATAATATCTGACCAAGGGACCGAATTTGTTTCAACCGTCATGAAAGACGTGTGCCGTATTCTCAAAACGCAACAGGTAACGTCAACAGCATATCATCACCAATCTATAGGTTCCTTAGAAAACAGCCACAAAAATCTGATGTCATTTCTCAGAATTCAAACAGGTAATGAACCACATAACTGGAGCACTTGGTTACCGTATTGGTGTTTTGGTTATAATAACACTGTACACACGGAAACCAAGTATACTCCATATGAGCTTGTTTTTGGGAAGCTTTGCCGTTTGCCAACTAATTTAACTTTAGATATAGACCCCTTATATAACCCATATGATTATCCACAACAACTTAGATATAGACTTCAAAAATCGCAATACGATGCAAGAAATAATTTAATTTTAAGCAAACAAAGTAGGAAAACAAAGTATGATTACTATACCAATCCAATTAAATATAATGTCGGTGATATGATACTCCTTAAGAATGAACAATGTGTAAACAAACTTGATCCTCTTTATATAGGACCATTTAAGGTTATCGAAGATTGTGAACCAAATGTAACAATAGATTACAAAGGTAAACATAAGTCAATACATAAAAATCGCACTAGACCATATACATAAAACAAAAAAAAATTGTTATTATTACTATAAATACAAATAAAATTAATTAAAAATTACTGTGTTTACGATTTTTTTTTATTATGATATAAGTATGTTATAGTATAAGAATTTTAATACTTTGTAATGTACACCTTTTATATAATTTTTTTTATAAACCATGTTATGTTACATTTAAAAAAAAAAAATTTTTTTTTGTAAATGATTTTTTTTTTCTTTTTGCCGATGGGCGTGTAGTGTGTGCTTATATATATGTAGGATAGAATAAGAGAGAGTTAGTATTAAACCTACCGTCTAGACTATTGGACGTTTTATTTATTCCCCGAACCACCCAACACTACACTAAGGAATTGTATGGATATTCTTAGTACGTGGATGATTAAAGTTTTATACAATGCACTTGTTCGCAGCCGGCTGGAAACGAGTGCAATTATTTGAAGAAATGCAAAATAAATTTACGCGGTTCCTTTATTTAAAGGAGTACGGCGTCTATCCTTTTTACCCGCTGATGTACTCGAGCTTGTTCGTGATCGGCATGGTCGGGTACAGCCAGCTTGGTGTGAGGCGTGACGTCGCGCTCTGCAAGTACGTGCGGCGAGTCCTGCGTGGCCAGCCTGAGATACTAGAGGCGTTGCACGTAATGGTGCATAAGGCGGTGGTTAGGCGTCACCCACATCCCACCTTTAAGCTGCCGCACGAGATGACAAATATGCTCCTACGTCATGGGCTTAAAAATTTTGGAAAGTATTAAATAGTAGTTTCCGATGAAACGGACATTTACCACTGCAGCTTGGCATGTTCACAGAAGCAGCACACAGAGTCTGTGATATTTCTTTTTATTTTTTTTCTTTTTATTTTTTTTTTCTTAATTATAACCGTATTTTTATGTCAGTAGTTGCATTTATCAGTTCTTGTTCGGTTTTTGTACAGCATTGTCTTGCTTTTGTACTGTCATGATGCTATTACTGTTTTTGTAATATATAAGTAAATAAATGTTAAAAAATAATCCCCTGTGTTTGAACTTTAGAATTTTTTCTCCAAATATATATAAAACTATCCCTTAATTATAACTTTAATAATAATAATCCTCTTCTGTCTTCGAAATTTGCTAAAAGGGGTTCAAATAATGGTATGTAGATGCTGTAGCCTATAGACATCTATCCTCGATTAAGAATAAATATCCAGATGCGTTATCACCCATAAAGACTAAGATGGTAAGCCTCGATTCCAGTAAAAAGGTTCTTCGATTCTCTACACTAACCATACGAAACACAGCAGCGTTAAGCTGCTATATTACGTTGGTATTCTGTGAGAGCGTGGTCTTTCCCCGGTCGAGCCGACCCATTCTTGTACCTACAATAGTAATATAGTTTCAGCATGGCTCTACTGTGTAAAAACATTGTGCATTTGATGTAGAAAATCTATAATATAAATGGGAATCAATCATGCCTGTAAGACAGCTGTTTCTGCAGTCGCCTATCCACCTACCAAGGGTGATGATTATGAAAAGTCTAACGTCTTTAAGCCTTGATTTATATTTTAATTTTAAACTGAAGATTTTTAGTTTCTTGTCTATAAATCACAAAAACGTAATTACCAGAAATTTATATTTTCTTATAAGGAAAGGCGCTTGAAAAAAAAACCAATATTTCAATTTCAAACTTAAAATTTTAAGCGTTTGCTTTGTAAACAGCGTGCTCTGTAACAATAAATCATTGTCGAAATCCCCAACGTCCCTTTTATGATAGTAATTGCGGAATCTCTAGTGAAATACTTGCAGCAGGGTGTTTTGTGCTTAAAAATAAAACTACGGATTTACGTGAGTTTCGCAAGAGGAGACTATTGGGAATGCCGGTATAGAATATAATAAAATATAATATATGTAGATTACAAATAATTCTTACTGAAAGTAATTTTGTTATTTTGTTACGAATGATCTCATGATGAATGATCATGGCTCGCGACAGATAGTACATTAAGAACCATGTTTTGCGCTCGACATACAATAGCCAGACTACTGACGGGAAGTGGCATCAAAATTTCAAGAGATCTATTTCTTTTTTGTAAAATTAAGCTGATAAGCGAGCTTACTGTTCTTCTATTGGTAAGTGCCTTCTGCAGCTCATAAATACCTTCAAACAACTCTAAGGAAATAAGTCCACAGATATTTTTGTAATGCCTATAATATAAACTGGCTCTTTATATCCTCCCAAGGTGATGCACTTATTCATAGATAACGGTCGAAACTAACCATCAGTTGACTTCGCTCCCATTCTTTTTTAAAGAAATATATTGGTAAATCCAATTGGGCATGCCCTAAGCGCGTTACAAAAATTACGTGTAACATGATTATACGGAAATTTTAAAAGTAGTTTAAATACATTTTGACAGCACTATCGGCTTCAACACCTTCGAAAACCATGAAAATGACACCTATGATGAAAAAAATTATAACTATAGCAGCCGCTATCTTGGATTTATATTTCGACAGCTCTATCGGCTTCAGCACCCTCGAAAACCATGAAAATGACACCCATAATGAAAAAATTGGTAATTTATTTAGCCGCCATCCTGAATTTACATTTCGACATCACTATCGGCTTCAACACCCTCGAAAACTATGAAAATGACACCCATGATAAAAAAATTTATACCTATTGCAGCCGCCATCTTGAATTTTCATTTCAACAGCACTATCGGCTTCAACACCCTCGAAAACTATGAAAATGACACCCATGATGAAAAAATTTATACCTATTGCAGCCGCCATCTTGAATTTTCATTTCAACAGCACTATCGGCTTCAACACCCTCGAAAACCATGAAAATTACACCCATGATGAAAAAATTGGTACCTACTTCAGCCGCCATCTTGGATTTACATTACAACAGCACTATCGGCTTCAACACCCTCGAAAACCATGAAAATGACACCCATGATGAAGAAATTGGTACGTACTTCAGCCGCCACCTTGGATTTACATTTCGACAGCACTATCGGTTTCAACACCCTCGAAAACCATGAAAATGACACCCATGATGAATAAATTGGTACCTATTGCAGTCGCCATCTTGGATTTACATTTCGACAGCACTATCGGCTTCAACACTCTCGAAACCTATGAAAATTACACCCATGATGAAAAAATTTATACCTATTGCAGCCGCCATCTTGAATTTTCATTTCAACAGCACTATCGGCTTCAACAGCCTCGAAAACCATGAAAATAAAACCCATGATGAAAAAATTGGCACCTAATTCAGCCGCCATCCTGGATTTACATTTCGACAGCACTATCGGCTTCAGCACCCTCGAAAACCATGAAAATGACACCCTTGATGAAAAAATTGATACCTATTGCAACCGCCATCTTGGATTTACATTTCAACAGCACTATCGGCTTCAACATCCTCGAAAACCATGAAAATGACACCCATGGTGAAAAAATTGGTACGTACTTCAGCCGCCACCTTGGATTTACATTTCGACAGCACTATCGGCCTAAGATGAAAAAATTGATATCTATTGCATCCGCCATCTTAGATTTACATTTCGACAGCAATATCGGCTTCAACACTCGCGAAAACCATGAGAATGACACCCATGATGAACAAATTGATATCTATTGCAGCCGCCATCTTGTATATACATTTCGACAACCCTTTCGGCTTCAACTCTCTCGAAAACCATGAAAATGACACCTATGACGATAAAACTCATACTTTTAGTACGAATTACTATTATTTTTTCTGTGCTTTTAAAGTATTGTAATCAAAAAATCTCTCATCAAGTATTTAGGAAATTTGGTTTTTCGAATATTGTGTATTTGTACAGCGATATTTTTGAGCCGCTGCAAACTACCGTAACAATGTCCACTCACGACGGCGATTGACGCCGAACTGAGTGACGCTGTCTCCATTTAGTAATTATTTATTCATACAAGGCTCCCAAATACACCGAATTTTCGCCATTTCACAGACGAAAAAAATTTATTATGACTAAACTAATCAAAATTATCCTATGTCATCATTTGAGACATCCTATGTTCAGCTTATAGGCTCTATTAGAATCGTTTGTAGAAGAGGGAGCAAATGAGCAAGACAAATCATTTCATTCAACAAATAATTCAAAACATTTAAGATTGCAAGAATATTTTCTTGAAGATCAATTAGGATATTTACCATTTATTTGGAAAAATACTCTGTGCTGGGAAGAAACAGCAAGAAATCTGTCATCACTTATCAACAGGTGGGATAGTAGTCATTTACTGGATTATAATAGTTAAGAAACTACAAGCATTTTAACTGCCTTATTATCTATGTACTTTTAATACATATTAAGATAGCTAAAACTCAAGACAATTGAAGTGTACCATTAGGTGGACTGTGTGCTCGTTTGTAAATCTAAATCTATAAAAAAATATTGCTAGTACAATAATAACCTCGAGCTATTCTAATTGGTCCTGAAATAACAATTCTTAACACTTGGACGTAAAAGAAAAATAAAGATAAAACGGAAAAAAGTTGGTCGTTTGTTTGCAAATAATTTACAGAACGAAAACGCGTAACGAAGGGGGATAAATTTGCTTCCGGACTCAACCTAATCGGCCGAATGAAAAATAACTTCAGATAATTTTTATACGGATGTAATTTAGTTTGTGATTTAGTCGTATTTAATCATTTTTGTGAATTGTAATTTAAAGTTTTTGTGAGTTTTATTACTAAAGGTTTATTTTTATTTAATTTGAGTGTTTGTTTAGGTACGCATTCTGGTATTTATTCTTTGTGAACAGCAGTTCTTTGTGTTAAGGCCTTAACAGTGGTTGAAATGCCTAAATCTAGGATATTTAAGTAAAAAAATCTCAATAACTGTTCATTTAATCCACAAAGAAAAAATACAGGGTAACAGAAGAAGATTTGGTAAATGTTTTTAATTTAACAAAATTGTATTTTTGTCAACCCCTTATTAGAAAAAAAATCCCCAAAGAGTACCTATCTTTGTCATATTTTGCAAAATTTCTCCAAAACGGCACAAGCTTTTTAAATAGTTCTTACACTAAAAAAAAGGTCTTAAAAATATTAATGTTTTTAATTGAGAGTTTTATTTTTATTACCCGTTTTATAAGAGAATATATCATTTTTCCCTGAAATTGAATATATTTACGCGAGCGCGCATGCTCCGTCGCCATGTAAGCTCTGTCACAGTCCGTTTTCGGACATCGTCGACGGTGGACCGCACGTCGGTGTTGGAGCGACTTCGTTCAAATATATATTAGTTTTTTAAAAGTTTATACTCAATTATAAATATTTTTATGACTAGAAATACTTAATTTAGTTAATATCTGTACACTGGTAACTGTAAATATTATTTTCTAAATAGATGAATTTTTAAAGTGCCCAAAGAAGAAGAAATTTTTGCGGCGACGTTGATTAGTGAAATTGAAAAATGCATTTTTATATAATTTAGATGTGGAACGACGAACGTACTCTCGTTACTTAGATTGCGATAGTTTTTAATACCTATGTAATTTTATTGTTGCATATTTTTATTAATTAGTTGATAATGAATTTTATAATTATGTATTACAATAAAACGCTGTTTTTATAAGTATGACTTTATAAAATATTATTGGGGCGAGAAATAAAGATACAGATACTTACATTTAGATACACTGTTATCAAATTAAATCAAACAATTTAAATAAATAAAAGAATGGTGCTTACCTAAGTATAAATAACTATATAAAGACATTCTTGGGTTTATGGTTTTTTTTTGTTAGACAAACTATCATCTAAAAAATGTAAAAATTTTAAATTGGAGAGGGGTTTCTCTACGTGATAAAGTTAGAAATGAAGGTATTTGCATTAGAAAAAAAATAATTTTGATTCGTAATCGAAGATAGATGTAGATGTCTATGGGCCGCAGCAACCACTTACCATCAGGTGGACTGTGGGCTCGTTTGTCACCCTTATCCTATAAAAAAAAAGTAACTGACATAGCTCAACGGAATATTACAGTGAAATGGCAATGGGCTAGCTATATAACTTGGGAAACATATAAAAAATAGGAAGGAAGGTCCTCGACTGGCAACCTCGTACACGTAAGCGAATTAGTACTCAACCTTTATTCCTCTTCACGTATTCTCATACGCTTTTCTTCACATACACACACACACACACACACACACACACACGCGCGCACACACACACACACACACGCGCACACACGCGCAAGCACGCACGCACACACACACACACACACACACACACAAACAGAAATAGGTCGAAAATATTACTTACCTGGTACTATTAGGCAAGAGTGAATAGGTTTTTGTTAAGTCAGTGCAATTCACCATCTTAGACTACATAACCACTTACCGATGGGATTGTAGTTGCTTTACTACTTGCTGGGTAAAAATGGTAAAAAAAAATTTACCCTGTGAAAGTTTGCATTTAGATATAATTTTTCTAACCAACCATAAAAATATGATGAGAATATGTATATAAGTATAAAGGTTGCCTCACACGGCACAGTAATAATATAACATTATATCTTCCATTATCTCTGAAATCCGAGGTATGTTCATATTAAGAGGCTAAATAGAGCCACATTGAAATGCATGGGGATGGTTTTGTAATTTCACGTCATTATCGAAAAAAATTGTACGTATTTCAGGTGGCGGTTTGCAAAATACGATTCCACAAAAATTAACTCAATAGAAAATAATTGCGAAGTTGCTTCTAAAAAGACTTAAATTTTCAACGTCAATTTTTTTTTACGTGGTAGAGACATGCTACAGCTATATTTATTAGGTATAGTTGTAGCACGAATGGGTCGGCTCGACCGGGGAAGGGCCACGCTCTCACGGAATAACATGTGAAATAGCAGTTTAACCCTGCTGTGTTTCGTATGGTGAGTGTAGAGAACCGGAGGACCTTTTTACTGGAAACGAGGCATTACATCTTAGTCCTCACGGGTGACAACGCATCTACATTTTGATACGTAATCGATGATAGATGTAGATGTGTATGAGCCGTAGCAACCACTTACCATCAGGTGGACTGTGTGCTCGTTTGTCACCCTGTTTCTATTTAAAAAAAAACTTTCTGAGATTTCAGTAAAATAATGTTAAGTATTGTAAGCACTCGTACAATTATGTCTCATGTTAATAAAGCTATTGGGCTATTTTGATTTGTAATAAAGTGATTTTCCTTTATAGGTTAAATAATTTATTTACCTTTCTATATCAAGAACCGTTTTTCTGTCACTCCTATTGAATTTGACAGTGCTTGCTGAAATTTAGCATCTTTAGATGGATCAGAATCGCCCGCTGATCCGGCTGTTAGATATTGCAAAAATAATCGAAAATATTTATTTTTACTTTCATGCCCAAGACTACCTTGTTTTTTTTTGTTTTTATATAGTTTTTATAATATAGGGTGACAAACGAGCACACAGTCCACCTGATGGTAAGTGGATGCTGTAGCCCATAGACATCTACGTCTATCCTCAATAAAGACTCAAGATGCAGATGCGTTGTCACCCGTGAGGACTAAGATGTAATGCCTCTTTGCCAGTAAAAAGGGTCTCCGGTTCTCTACACTTACCATACAAAACACAGCAGCGTTAAGCTGCTATTTTACGTTGGTTTTCTGTGAGAGCGTGGTCCTTCCCCGGGCGAGCCGACCCATTCGTACTACAACTATACTACTAATATAGCTGCAGCATGGCTCTACCACGTAATAAAAACGTTTTATTTTATTACGGTCAAATAATATTTATAAGGTTATAAAGCAAGTATTTTTGTAAATGTTTTGTATGTAAATGTAAATGTTTTCATTATTTTGTTATTCTATTGTTTACAGTTATTATCACGTCTTAGCTTTACACCAAGAATTACATTAGAAATTCTTGATGGGATGCGATGTAACGCGCATACATTATTTTCATCAAGAACCATAATATATATATATATATATATATATATATATATATATATATATATATATATATATTTGGTTTTTTTTAACCAGTAGAGTTTCAACAAAATCTTAAAAAAGTTCAATGAATTAAAAAAATGCCAATAATTATATAATTTCAAATCAGTGTTTTACATTTAAAGATCAGTTATAAAGAGCCAATGTTATTATTTTCATTTTGATTAATTTAATTCGAGACTAAAATAAATGTGAAAGGGCTTTTATCTGCAATAATAATTTTCATCAAAAATAACATAGACTTATAAAAGTCATATACACGGTCAATCATACTGAAGATTATCAATTGTACTACAAAATATTTAAAAGACTATTTCCAGTATAATGACCCGAATATCATCATTAATCTTTGACTCGCACACTTAAAAGTTTTATCGCATGGCTAAATTATTGACTTTTATATTATGATAAGGTCATGCTTTTCTATAAAAAGTTGCAAGAAATTTTAATTCCCGGCCCTATTGGTTTGTTTCATTTTTTACTTAATTAGTGAAAAACAAAATGGACTGATCTAAAAGTTTGCTTTCTTGTGTAAAAAGTGCTATTTAGAATTTTATGTAAATGATAATTAAAGTTTCTATGTAAATAAGTGTAACATAGCGGGAATTATATTCAATGGT
Source organism: Parnassius mnemosyne (assembly GCA_963668995.1). NCBI lineage: Eukaryota > Metazoa > Arthropoda > Insecta > Lepidoptera > Papilionidae > Parnassius > Parnassius mnemosyne. Next base: position 1,302,621 of record CAVLGL010000093.1, on the reverse strand, counting down.
AGCGGCCATCCGTATTTGCAAAGCCAGCATCATTTTCTGTACAGAAACTGGCAAAGTGTTGCTCAAGGCACTATAAACAAAGCAGCTGATAAAATGTTACACTCATAACTGTTAACAAAAACTGTTTTCCCAAATGGTCTTATAGATAATAATAACTATTCCGCCGTGTTAGGTGCAGGAGCTATTATTAGAAGGAGAAGAGGTAAAATTTTGTTTTAGAAATGCGCAATCAATATTGTTTTGTCTGCAATTGAGCATAAAATAAAAAATAACTTCAGCCAAAGAGCATAACTGGCATTATACTCAGGCCCATCAATTGGTATGGAAAAAAGTAATTTTACCAGGTTTCAAAATATCAATCAAAATTCAAAAAACATAAATATAAAAATCAAAAAATGTATATATGTATGTCTATACATACATATAATGATTTATGGCCGCTTAGTAACTGACGGTGACTCACTATAACATCCTACAGTCACGCCGAAACTAAGAGGAGAGAATCACTGTAGAAAAGGTAATAATTTATTGCAGAAATTTTGTGATAAAATTAAAAAAAAATATAAACTTATCCAAGTTAATCTAACTTAGTCTAATTTATCCTTATGCGTACAAAAAAAAAACAAATAATAAAATAGTGAGATGGCGTCAGTTTTTAAGAAGATATAACAAAAATAAATAAAAAAATAAATTTCAATAAAGTTCAGTATTTAATTGATTATATACCGCTGGCACTTAATCACGCTTTTCGAAACCACGCCAGTTGTAAACAATACTTGTGTGAAAAGACAAAATCTTCTTTTCAAATTTCCGCCGAGTTGTAAGTAGAAGGCCAAATAGGTCACGTGTCAATTTTAATTAAATATATTTTATATGAAGTAATCTTGACTACGTTTCATCAATTAACCATTGGTAAAAATTAAAACAGGAATTTTACGATTGTGTTTACAAAAAACATTATTAGTTGAACCTTGCAGCTTGTTCATTATTTTTATTATAAATACCTATAAATGTATATATTATTAATAAACAGTTCCTATAATATATTGGATTATTTTTTATTTTGCCCTATCTGCAATGTTCTACGCTCTATAGAAAATGTGGCGTATGACATGACTGACAATCTTTCGAACGTTTTATCTAGGTACAAAGATGTTTTACGTTTTCGTCGCCTCCACATGATATTTTTGTCAGCATATGGTACCCTTCTATATCTGAAACGAATATAAATATTGCTACAAAGTAAAGTAATAGGCTATACAAGTCCCTCTACTGGGCACAGGACTCTTTTTTTATTTCTGAGAGGGCTTTAGGGCAAGGAAATGCCCGCCGTGCTTCCCCAATGCGTGTTGACGAAAATTGCAATTACAAATTTCATTCGTGCTGTCGGGGATCAAACCCGGGAAAATTTACAGCGAACGCTTTGACGACATATTTTTAATACGACACAAATAAATACGATTTAACATATATAATAAAAATTCTTACGTACTTGAAACTTGAACACTTGATAGCTCGTGATGCCTACCGGACAAAGCTACAGCACCACACCGTGCAATGTAATTGAAGATGCGTAACCGCGACATAATTCTCAGTGATGCGCAAGCATAACAGGCAGTACGTCACTTACATAATTGTCATCTCTGCAGTCTATTAATCTTTGCACTTTTATAAGTAATACAGAACGTAGTTGCTAGACGGTGTTGACATCGGCTAAAATCTCTGCGATCGCCGTTTCATCAAGGTCATTCAGGCTAGTTAAAGCCTTAAACAGTTGTCTGAATGAAATCGCTTTCAGAGCCTAAAGACCGCCCGTTACATATTATAATATTTTAGTTTTTCAATATGATGTTTTTTATGCAATATCTGATGTAAGTATTGTATAGAATAAATAAGCTATTGGTAATCCAATTGTGCATGCCTAAAGCGCATTAAAATATTACCTCTAACATGATTTTACCTAAAATTTTTAAATTATTTTAAATATACACAAGTTTTCACTAACGACCTAATAACTCTAATTCCACTTTTCCGAAAATTTAATGTCAACCTTCAATTTTAAAAAAAATGGTAAATTCAACAATGAACGATTTATAATGCTCATATTATGATAGTGAAAAAATTAAAAAATATGTAAATTTTGATTCTATTCGTTAAAGTATTACAGTAGCAGTCACTGACGTATACTTTCAAGTCACTCCGTCAAGTCTCGAGGTAAGGTTTATTCATAACTAAGAAAACGAGCCCAAACTCAGCACATCTAGTTCTCCTCGTTGAGAAGTTCCAGTAGCAGTCATCAAAGTCCACCTTCAAGTCACTCTACTAAGTCCGGAGGTAAAATGCCATCATAACTAACAAAACGAGCCCAAAATTAGCACACCTATTACTACTTGTCGAGGAGTTCCAGTAGCAGTCATAGAAGTACACTTTCAGATCACTCTTTCAAGTCCGGAGGTAAGGCCTAATCATAACTAACAAAACGAGGTCAAACTTGGCAAACCTTGTTCTACTCTTCAAGGAGTTCCAGGAACATTTATCGAAGTACACTTTCAGGTCACTCTATCATGTCTGGAGGCAGAGGCAAATTAAATGTTGACTGTGCCCTAGGCTAGCCTAGCACCTCATCGGCGCCCCTCTAAGGGCCATATTATATCTATTATAATTTAAATATATTCATTTTGCAAATAAACTACATATAATATAATTTATAATATAATTTAATAACTGCAAAATAATTACGATACAAGTGCCGAGTACGAGTAATAGCGATTTAGGAGTAATCAAATACGACGATTATTTTTCGTTTAAAAACTTCTCATGCCCCTTTTTAACCTTGCGCCCCTAGTCACGTGCCTAGTTTGCCTTAAGGATAATCCGGCACTGTTTGAAGGTAAAGTCTCATCATAACTAACAAAAGGAGCCCAAACTCAGCACACCTATTACTATTACTACTCTTCGAGGAGTTCCAGTAACTTTCACCGAAGTACACCTTCACACCTTCAAGTCGGGATGAGGTCTCATCATAACTAACATAACGAGCACAATTTTGGCACACCTAGTTCTACTCGTCGAGGAGTTGCAGTGGTAGATATCGAAGAACACCTTCATGTCTCCATAAAGTTCTAGACGTATAAGTATATTTATATATAAATCCTGCGTACTTTTAGCGAAATAAAATATTGTAATAAAATCTGCGAATATAAAAATAATAATATCTTACATAAAAGGTTTTAAAAAATTTACTTCGCAAACGAAAAAAAGCAGGTGCCTTTCATACTAGGTAAGACACATCATTTTATTTTATAGAGCGGATGTTTGCGAAGTAAATTTTTTAAAACCTTTTATATAATGGATTTCCGCAAAGTAACGCCTGATTCTTTTAATTATATAATATCTTACCTTGGTTAAGTATGTATCAAATTTGGTTTTTCTAAACGACCGCTGTAAAGAAACGACCACTCACGACGGTAGCTGAGCCCGGAGTAAAAAAGTACTCTGTAGCCAGGAGTGAGGCAAAGTGTATTTAGTAAAATAAATTAATAGAAGGCTGCTCAAAACACAGAAAATTTCGCTATTTCTCAGCCGAAATAAATTAATTATAATTAAACAAAACAAAATTAAACTGCCATTTACCTTCCATGGCTTTCTACATAATAGATGAAGAGTTTAAAAGAAAGATTGAGTCTAAGAATTGAAATTTTTAAAAGTTGTGTTTACGCCATCGTGCGAACTTGACAAATCTACATCTTATGCCACTAAAACCGCTTTTTTATTTTAAAATAGCGATTGGTCTATTAAAAAAAATAAGTTCAACAATCATTTATATTTCTGACAAGGTGCATTTTATATCATTTATATGTTCAATATGATTGTTAGATACGATTTCATGCGACAAAACGTTGGAATTTTGATTTTTTAACGCTAGTAGCACACGCCTACACGCTTTGGGCTTAAGGCATGCAATAATAAATTGATTAATTAATTGAATAAACTGTTCTCTACAACAATTACTTATAAATTCATTCATTACAGCTTGTGAAATTGCTGCTGCTGAATTTAAGCCTCCCTCATTGTTTTGTTCATAGAAGAGATTCTGCTGTATATGTCACGCTTAGCGTGTTGATAACTGTAGTGGTTTTTTTTAATTATTTTGAGTTGTTATCAAGAACTCCGACCCATCTTCTGTTTCTTTTCTCTACGTTGCCTCATACGACACGTTAAGTAAATAATTATATAGCAAATGATTTTCTCATAGGAAATCTAGCTGAGGGGGTGATTCGCATGTCATTAAGTCAAAAATATCCATTTTTATTGATTTTTGTCTTTCTGTCTGTCTGCGTACTGTCTGTCTGTCTGTCTGTCTTGGCTAACATTTTAAATTGCTGAAATGACTATAATGAAAATTTATGAACAGATAAAAATGAATACCCGATGTAATCTTGGCTATATATATCAGAAAAATTATAGACAATGAAATCAAAACTTCAGAAATCATTTGATTACCTTAAATCTTAATTACGGCACATCAAGAGATCATACCCAAGAAAAGCCACGGCATATCGCTAGTACAATAATAAACTTATAAAGATGAGATCATACCAGAAACTTCTAAACAATAGTTCAATACTTAAAAATAAGTTTCCTGCATTCTACCAGAACAACCAGTCAATTCAACTTTACATTATCTTTATTTTCCGCTCCGCTTCACTCGCAAAGTTAAATTGGCTTACTGTAACATAACTTTGTATCAGATTTAACGTATGGCAACACAAATGCGTCTGAACAATAAACATGTTAGTTGTCGTTAATAGATTTAATTCTACTTATACAATCTTATTGTTTCGATTAATAATATTATTCGAAGGTGAAATTTGACCCTTGACTATTAAAACGAACTTTTTTCTGTTTGTTTTTTTAATAAAGCTTACTATTATTTTCCCCCAGACCAAATTTCATTAGGCATGACAAACGATCACACAGTCCAATTGATGGTAAGTAGATGCTGTGTCCCATAGAAATTTATATCTACACTCGATTACAAATCAAAATGAAAATATTTTGTCACCCCTTAGGAATTTAGTGAAATAAACATCCACTACAACTAGCTTATATTATATATATTTTTATGAACAATTCGAAATTCGAATTCAATAAACTTTTTTGTGGCCAGCATTCTAAAAGAAAAGTTGTTACTGTGTGACAATACTTATGACCTGACTAGGTATATATATACCTATATAATTACATATAATTTAATTGTTTAGTTTTTAAAAAGTATAAATTCAACGAAATCCCGATATAAGTATACATAATAAAATATCTACCAGAACAGAAAATAGATATGAAATCGATTTATAACGCTCTGAGCTATCCGGAAACAGATTTTCCTTACGACGAACTTCGTGCAATCTTCTATTATGAAACCAATTTTCAAGTGCATCGTACACGTACAGGCTGCCAGTAAACCGTGAACCGTGCCTTTATGAAACATACGGGAAGTGATGAGGTGTAGTAACGACATAGGAGAATACCTTATGCCGTTACTACACGTCACGGACATTAGCTATTACATAAATAAAAACGCTTTCATCCAAACTAATACAAAAGAGGCTAGCAACGCCTAATTTGACTAAATATTGTAATTATATATGTCATTAATACAAAATTTTGTTACATCATTGTCATCATTGCAAAAACTCCAAAATCGCTAGACCGATTTTGATGAAATACTCTGTGTGTGTTGTAGTGGGTCCCTGAAATAACCACACGATTCAAAATTGGACCCGCTAGGTAACGCTGTTGTCGGGAGCCAGAAATCACCCTTGCAAAGGGGCAGGGTGGATCGCTAGTGTTAAATAAAAACTAGCGATCCGTAATTTAATTCTATTAATGAATGAATGAATATACTTTATTTTACACCACAAACAAATAAACAAATTACATAACAAAAGACAGATTTAATGTACAATTTGGCGGCCTTATCGCTGTAGTAGTGTGATGGATTTAATTGTACCTATAATATTTGTATACGTAAGGATTGAATGGAGCGAATGTAATTTTTTTATCAAAGATCTATTGTCTCATTACCTGTAATCACAAATTAAAATAAATTTGAACTTGAACTTGAATGCTTTTCTATACTACTCGATTTGATTGAAAATAAAAATTCTTCAGATTACCGAAACATATGAAAGGAAAAAGGGTTACTTTTCTCTTTCTCTTCAGTTTCTCGTTTGCTTATCTTAAAGGAAGATAGCAAATCTAAGGCTTGTAGAGAAATTAGCCTCATTATTCCGACTACCTAAAGTTTGGTTTCTTTTGTAGGTACTTTATACGCTGTTTTTGAGTTTAGAAATGTTTCAGTTATTTATGATGCCTTTTTTTCAAAAGGACTACAAAATGTTAAACAGACCGTGTATATTATGTAATACAAACTTTGAAGGGATCTATTAATGTGGCGTTATTTAGACTTAAGATAATCATTAATGACCATTTATTTTCTGCCGACTTCTTTTTGGAACACGATACTTGGACACGGTACTCAATTCGACTGTATGTTTTTTTAATGTGTGTTACCTCATAACTTTTTACTGGGTTAACCGATTTCAATGGTTCTTTTTCTATTTGAAAGCTCATACTTCTCATGTGGTTCCATATGAATTTGATAATGGTGAGACCAATGGTTATTGAGTTATTCTTAATAACTTATATTGAAGTCGGCTGTACAAAATTTTTAATTATAAATTATATCTTATCAATATTTTTGTTTTAATAAAGTTTCTAAAGGAGAATGCCAGATTCTTTATAGAACTTTGCCCCATCCAAAAGTGTGGTGTACACGAATGCCGTATGCAGCGTTTTTTTCTACTTTATTACTTCATCCAAATTACATAATTTGAAGTCTCTATAACTTGCGTTTTTTTTTTTAAATTGGACCTTAAAAATTACATTTACCTTATTTTTTAGAACAACATTCATTGCAGTTTGTGGCGGCGCTGTGGTCGCGCCACAAGGGAAACATTTCGAAGCCTAAATCGCGCTTACAAAGTTCCGAAGTTAAAGCAGCATATATAGAATAGCTCCGAACTACCACTCGGAGCGTTGGCCGCTCCCCGGGCAGAACACCTTGCCCGGCGGGAGATCTCCCCTTTTCCTTCCATCGGCCACAGTGGTAACCAACCGACGTGATTTGAACACGCAACTAACAACCTTTGGAAACTTCAACTTCAAAAACTACATCATCATCCTCAAGTCCCCATTCATTCGCACCCGAGCGAGATATTGTCTGCAGTCTTCACATTCTGAAAGCCATCTAGCTTTACAAAGGTTCATTGCAGCACTGGAATAATAATGCTTCCTGTTCCTTCAAGCTACTCTCTGCGCTACAGTGTTCGGCAAGGCTCTGAGCCTTACTGCTCGTCTCTGCTTCACGGCACTCTCGCAGATTACTTGCCTTCTTCTCGACTCACCGCAGACTTACAAGGCAAGTTCCCTTGCACTTGCAAATTCGTCGACATCTAGACTGCACTATCGATCTCCGGTCTGAGCAGTGAGTGATGTGGCGGCGCTGTCGTCGCGCCACAAGCGAAACACATCGAAGCCTAAATCGCGCTTACAAAGTTCCAAAGTTAAAGCAGCATATATAAAATAGCTCCGAACTACCAATCGGAGCGTTGGCCGTTCCCCGGGCAGAACACCTTGCCTGGTGGGACACCTCCCCTTTTCCTTCCACCCGCCACACAGTTCATTGTAATTTCAGAATATAAATTTTCATGTGCTAATAACGTATATAAATAAGAATTTAATAATTTAAGGTGCATAATTATATAATTATCAGTAACATTGGAATATTCACAGATTAGTTACTAATTTTATGACAACGTTAGGGCCATAAATTTTCAACTATATAAAAAAGATATAAAACTAAATATATCTGTTGCAAAGATCTCCATGTTGAAAGAAGAATTAAGATTGTAAATCGAAATGAGGACACAAAATGCCCCTGCATCCCATCGACGCAAAGATGACAATTAGTCATCACTTTCATCAATCACATCAATTTCACTTTTTCTCCTGTAGACGAAGGCGAGATACGCAAAGCACTTTCTACTATTAAATCAAAAGCCATTGGTTGTGATGATGTGAGTAGGGTAATGATTATGCACGTGTTGCATGCTGTTTTACTCGTGATAACTCATATCATTAATTTTTCACTGATGAATGGTGTTTTCCCAACTCTCTGGCGTAAAGCCTTTATTATTCCCATTCCTAAATCCAGCAATTGCAACGCTATATCCAATTTCAGACCAATATCTATTCTTCCTTTTCTCTCTAAGGTTCTGGAAGCTGTTGCTAATAAACAGATTTCTTCTTTTTTTTTCTCAGATAATATTCTTTCCCCTTATCAGACGGGTTTCCGCACTGGTCATTCTACTACTACTGCTCTTCTCAAGGTGACGGAAGATGTCCGAGAGGGGATGGAAAAATCAAAACTGACCGTCCTCATCTTAATTGATTTTTCTAACGCATTTAATTCTGTTGATCATGATATCTTGTTAGCCCTTCTTTCTTATTTGAATATCTCGTCTTCAGCTCAGGAATGGTTCTCATCATATCTTCGAGGGCGCCAACAGGCCGTGCGCACTGGACATATACTATCTGACTGGTAGTGATGTGTCTACTGGCGTCCCTCAAGGCGGTATAGTCTCTCCCCTTCTGTTTTCAATTTTTATCAATCTCATCACATTAAATCTCAAGTGCTCTTACCATCTGTATGCTGATGATCTGCAGTTATATGTGCAAGTGGAACCCTCAAACATCTCTAATGCTATCTCATTATTGAATAATGACTTGAAATACATCTCCGAATGGTCCACTGTGTATGGCATAAACGTGAAACCATCTAAGTGCCAGAACAGAGCAGAACAGAACAGAACAGAAACTTCTTTATTCAATATAGATTATAAATAATACTTATTGAAAGTCACTCTTTTGTGTGATTACAACTGGTTCGGAGAAAACCTCTGTCCTGGGAAGAACCAGCAAGAAACCCAGCGGGACTTTTTTTTAAATAACAGCTTACAATCATGATGTTACACAAATTAACAACACAACAAATTAGAAATAGCTTGGTAGTGATCACCTCATTTCCAGGGGTTATATATCATCCATAAATTCCTTAATATTATAATAACCCTTTTTATACAAACTTAGTTTAATAAAGTTTTTGAACTTTGAGCAGGTCAAACTTTGTATATTTTCTGGAATTTTGTTGTAAAAGCGTATACATCGCCCCAAGAATGAATTACTGACTCGATGGAGTCGAGTAACTGGTACTACTAGCTTGTGTCTGTTCTTAGTATTTACAGAATGAATATCACTTATTTTTGTAAAACTACTTTTATTTTTGTGTACGTACATTAAATTTTCATTAATGTATTGAGAGGCCAAAGTTAATATATTAATTTCCTTAAATTTTTTTTCGCAGCGACTCTTTAGGCTTTAAATTATAAATTGCTCCTATGGCCCTCTTCTGTAAAACAAATATAATTTCAGTGTCAGCTGTGTGTCCCCATAGCAAAATACCATACGACATTATGCTATGGAAATAGCTGAAGTAAACTAGTCTAGCTGTTTCAACACTGGTTAGAATTCTAATCATTTTTACAGCATATGCTGCAGAACTAAGTCTGCTTGCTAGTTTTGATGTATGGTAGCTCCATTGAAGCTTCGCGTCTAGTGTGATTCCAAGAAAAATGGTGGTATCTACAAGACTCAGATTCTTCCCATTTAAAATTACATTAGTATTTAATTGTTTGACATTTGGAGTCATAAATTTCATACATTTCGTTTTAGTGCCATTTAAATGCAAATTATTAACATCGAACCAATTTACTAATTTAGATCTAGCATTATTTACTTCGTCATATTTTAGTAATTGTCGACTTAATTTGAAAATTAAAGAAGTGTCATCTGCAAATAATACTATATCATGGTTATCCCCTACTATATAAGGTAAGTCATTAATGTATACAAAAAACAGAAAGGGGCCGAGAATTGAGCCTTGAGGCACGCCCATTTGTACCATCGACCCGGAAGAGCTCATATTGTTAATGACAGCTTTTTGCGTTCTCTTACTTAAATATGAAATTATTAATTAATTAAAGAGCATCACTTCTTACACCGTAGTGTTGAAGTTTCCTGATTAATTTTTCATGGTGAACACAATCGAAGGCCTTGGATAGGTCACAAAATATACCCAAAGCATCCTGTGAATTCTCCCATGCATTAAAGATATATTTAATCAGCTCAACACTGGCATCATTTGTCGAGCGACCCCTTGTGAAACCAAATTGATTTTTATGAAGTAAATTATTTATATTAAAAAAATTTAACATTTGATCAAGAACATTTTTTTTTAAAAATCTTACAAAGTATTGGTAGTACAGAAATAGGTCTAAAATTGGCGGGGTCTAATGTACTACCAGATTTAAATAAAGGTATTACTTTACTATGCTTCATTAATGATTTCTTATATTTACGCGAAAACTACACATTTTTAAATAAAACAAATTTTACGGATTTTATCGCGTATATTAACCTATTTTTATATTCCCGACGTTTCGGGTGCTTTCCAGCACCCGTGGTCACGGGGGACTGAGGTGTTTGACGTCCTGCTGTCATAGTTAGGCCGGCTACCTTCAGTTTTTTAATATAAATTTTTGGTCCGATTTACGCAGAATGAGCTCACAGTATCTTGAAGTCTAGCAGTGGTATACTTGGGTTTCGGTTTGATTTTATTAATTATGGGATCCCAAACAGATGGCAGCAACCATCCATCTTCTCTATTGAAATTAGGACGTTTTTAATTTCAATAGCTTCGCGAATCATCCTTGGGAGGAATCGCTGTTCTTTTGCGAAGATTTGTGAACTATCAAATCTAATGAAAAAAAACGGACTGGTAATTGCAAATAAAATTCGCTGATTAGAAGACGTCATGACCAAGCGCGCAAGATATCTAACGGGATTAACTTTTCTAATACGATGTCGCGACCACAAACTCATTCCTACGTGCGTAAAAATATCCACTAAAATGGACATTCGAGGAAGCGCTAAGATCTTAAATCAGGCAAGTAAAAAGTTGTTACGAACGGTGATTCAGCAAAAACGGTTCGATTTACAAATCATAAATAATACCATAGACAATTTGTCCAGTGAGTTAAAGACAGTTTTAACGACATTTGATTTTAATAATTGCATTGAAACTTTAAACAAACGCGAAATATCGAAATATAATGAATGCAAAGACAAACAAATAGAAAAATACCAAAAATTAACTATCAAATCAAATGCCAAAAATCCATGTCAACGCAGAAACGAAACGCAACAACCGTTGACCACAGACGCTAACAATAAACAACGCACGGTCTATAATTTGTCAAAAGAAACACTGGACGAACCTACAATAAAAGTATTGTCGAAAGGCTTGAATTTTGCTATAACGCCGAAAAAAGTCCCGTACGAGGAAATTATCTGTAGTGTTGAGGATTATCTGTTTAAGAATAATAACGGTAAAGAGGATTTAGAGGCTATACGTCAAGACATTTCGTCCTTGTTACGTCGAAGTTCAGCGCCGAAACTAAACCTCCCCAAAGACGAATTTAAAGCGTTGTACAACTTACGCAACAGACCAGAGCTCACGATTATCCCCGCGGATAAAGGAAATGCTACGGTAATAATGGACACGTCAGAGTATAATTTCAAAAGACAACAACTGTTATCGGACGTAAGTACATACAAAAAGGTCAAAATAGACCCTACAACTAATACACTTAAAACAACTACTGATTTAATAAAGAAATACTCCGAAAAATTAGATCTCGACGTGAATTCGACAATACCATCATGTGCCAAACCACCGTAGGTTGTATGGGTTACCGAAAATACACAAACCAAACGCTCCGCTACGTCTTATAGTAAGCCAGATCGATTCACCAACTTATAAGTTGGCTCAACACTTGGCTAAAATACTGTCACCACTAAGAGGACACACCAGAGCACACACAAAGGATTCATACCATTTTGTTAGTGAGATTAAAGACCTACATCTCGCTGACAATGAAACTATGGTCAGTTTTGATGTTCAGTCACTATTCACATGCCTACCTATTGAAGACTGCTTCTCAATTGTTACAAGAAAACTAGAAGATAACAACATGCCCACAGAATATGCAGTATTACTCAAACACTGCCTCACATCTGCCCATTTATTGTGGAAATAAGAGTTCTACATGCAAGTAGGCAGAGTGGCAATGGGCTCACCTGTATCTCCCGTAGTCGCCGACATATTCATGAAGGACTTTGAGGAGAAAGCCCTTCTTACTGCTCCTGTAAATCCAAGATTCTACAAGCGGTACGTAGACGATACTTTCACAATTTTACCATCTAAAAAAGTAACTGCATTTTTAAACCACCTTAATTCCGTAAACCCTAAAATACAATTCACAATGGAGTTAGAGGCAAACAATACTTTAGCTTTCCTAGATGTTTTAGTCATCCGAAATCCTGATAACACTATTGGTCATACTGTGTACAGAAAAAATACCCATACCAACCGATATTTAAATGGTGAATCTCACCATCATCCTTCACAGTTAGCTACCGTGGGAAAATCTTTGTTTCAGAGAGCACGAGGGATCTGTGACAGATAACATCGGGCCGCCGAGCTTCAGCACGTCGAGCAAGTACTGCAAGACAACAAGCTTCGGGTCCCGCGCCTACGTCACAGTAACCGAGTGAAGCCAGCCACAGTCGAGCGTGTGCCTGCTGTACTACCCTATGTCAGAGGAGTCACAGACAAGGTTAGCTACATCTTGAAGCGAGCTTCCATTAAAACATACTTCAAGCCGCTGAAGAAGATTGGTCAATTTTTACCATCCGTCAAGTGTCATATCCCTCTACAAGATGCAGGAGTGTACAAGCTGGATTGTGAATGTGGTCTCTCGTACATAGGACAAACAAAAAGATCTATTAAAATCCGCGTAAAAGAACATATAGCTGACGTGAAGCACCGACGTATCGGGAAGTCTGCAGTTTGTGAACATGTTCAAGATCGTCCCGGCCATTACATTAGATTTGATAGACCACAAATCCTCGCAAAAGAACACCGATTCCTCTCAAGGATGATTCGCGAAGCTATTGAAATTAAAAAACATCCTAATTTCAATAGAGAAGATGGATGGGTGCTGCCATCTGCTTGGGATCCCATAATTAATAAAATTAAATCCAAACCCAAGTATACCTCTGCTAGACTTCAAGATACTGTAAGATCATTCTGCGTAAATTGGACCAAAATTAATATTAAAAAACTGAAAGTTGCCGGCCTAACTATGACAGCAGGACGTCAAACACCTCAGTCCCCCGTGACCACGGGTGCTAGAAAGCACCCGAAACGTCGGGAATATAAAAATAGGCTAATATACGCGATAAAATCCGTAAAATTAGTTTTATTTAAAAATATGCTTCATTAAATCAGGAAACACACCAGATTCGATACTCGTATTAAAAATAATAGCTAAATGAGGCGCAATTATAGACGCAATAACTTTAACGGAAATCTCCCACAGATCCGCAGTTTTCTTAACATCAATAGTTTTAAAATATTTTACAATATCTTGTGATGACACTTTATGAAATGTAAAATTCATTGTACACGAATTTACATTTTGTTTAAGTAATGATTCGGCGACGGCATGAGAAGAATTCAGTGACTTAGTGTTCAAGATGGGAATATTAGTAAAATATTTCTCAAAAACCATTGCTACGTCCTGATCTAATACAGTTAATTTGTTGTTAACACTTAACTGGTAATTTGAATTGCGAGAGTTAATCTTACCAGTTTCGCTATTAATTATACTCCATGTCATTTTAATTTTATTAGAAGCCGTCTTAATTTTGTTGCTCAAATGCAAAGACTTGGCTATGGAGCACACTCTTTTAAATATTTTTGAATATGTTTTTACATATTCCCTAAATTCGACGCTAAGATTATATGACCTTTCATGGTACAGATCATATAACCTATGCCTGCTCTTATGGACTCCTACTGTCGCCCATTCATTGAATGGCTTCCGACTGTTCAAGGAGAATGTTTTAGAAGTAAAAGTATTATTAAATTCATTGCAAATAAGCTTAAATAATGTTCCATACAAAAAATTTGGATCATTTTGGTATGAAAGTGATGGAAGTTTTTTCACTATGTTACTTCTAAATTTCTCCAAGCGACGTGCATTTACTGGAACAGACACTACTTTCTCATCTACTTGCTATTTGTGAACATAAGGTAACAAAACTACTTGTCCACAGTGATCAGAACTTAATTTTTGAATTATACATTTATGCAACGGCTTCACATTTATAAAAATGTTATCTATATATGTTGCACTAGATTGAGAAATACGCGTTGGCTCTATAAATAAATTAAAAAGACCATATGATTTAAACAATGATCTAAATTTAATATTGATGGAGGAACTTCTAGAAGATTGATATTAAAGTCTCCACATACTACAACAGATTTATTCTGTTTATTAAGCTTAGCAAAAACTTCCTCCATAATGTTTTCAAAAGTATCATATGTACAACATGGGGGTTTATAGACGCTCACAACAATGAGGTGCTCAAAGTCAACACATGCCATTTCTACAGTTCGCTCAACAGAGAGGCTCTCAATGTCTTTACGTTCTTTACATGATAATAATTTACTAGCTAATATTAAGGAGCCACCTCTTAAAACCGAATCTCTATTGAAAGAACTGACCACCTGGTGATTACTGAAGTTAAACATTATATTATAAGCTTTTAACCAATGTTCAGTAATACATAAAATATGAATATTGTTGCTATTTAAACAACTCGATTTCTAGCTCTTTGCCTATCACGCCTTATATATTTTGATGCACCAGGTGTAAACAATTTTCATTATCTTTCTGTGGAGTCATACAATTAAAGATTTGTAAGCCACATTCTAAATTATTTAAGTTATTATAACTGCTAGAGATTACCTCTATTATCTCATTTTCTAATTTAAATTACTTGGAACTGATTCCAAATTGCATATTAAGTCATTACACTGCTCAAAAGAAGCAGATGTCTGTGTAGCCAAGTCCTTGGCTGAGTTAATATATAAATAATAAGATAGCACATTTGCTATCTGTCTTAAATTATATTTTGATAGGTAATACCTATCTCTAGTCAAAAATTTCTTAATTAAATTATTTATATCTATTAAATTAATTCTATCATTATAATTGTAACAATTAAATGTCAAGTTTAAATTATTATTACATGAAAAGTTATTCATTAACAAATTTAAATCATATCCTATTTTATTTTCCTGCGGCCAACCCTGTATGTAAGGCAATGTAAACAAGATAATTTTATGTACATTTAAAGTATTTAGATTATCAATATATTTTAATAATTGATTTTTGTTTACATTGCCTCTTCTCCCAACAAGAATTATTAATGTGCTATTAGGACAAAATTTACTAGCTAAAACTTTAAAATAATAACCAAACAATAATCTTAGGTAGCCCAAGATTATTATCGAAACTAGATATTCACACCCTACCATCAATTACGTTTAAAAATAATGTCATACCATTCTCTCCTCATGTACCTTGGTCTGTACGTTGACGATTGCTTAACATGGTACAAACATATACAGGAGTAGTAGAGAGTTTTGAGTCGCAAAACTACTGGAACTTTGCGATCTCTATATCGATTAAAAATTTTTCTTCCCACCAATACCAATATTTTACCTGTCTCAACATCATCTTAATACATTGGATCATCTACTTAACAACTGTATCAGATACATTTATGGTCTCCGTAAATACGACCATGTATCTTCTTTTCGCGCTCAGCTAAATTGGCTGCTTATCCGTCAGCGCAGATATGTCAGAATGTTCTGCACCATTTTCGCAATTCTGAACGATTCATGTTCTCCAGAGTATTTGAAATCCAAATTTCAATACCTGGGAAAATCTCATAATCGCTCTCTCCGTTCATCAGCTAATCTTAAGTTGCTCACTCCTTTACACTGTACTGGTTATTTATCTCAATCTTTCGCCCTCACGGCCATCAGATTCTGGAACGACATCCCTCTTGACATTAAAAAAGCTTCTAACAAGTTTATTTTTAAAAATCAAGTCCGTAAGCATCTGAAAAAATTGTTGCAAGTTTGAACTAACATAGCTTTTATTTTCATGCACATATGTATATTTCATATTTATTCTGACATAGATAATATTTATAAGTATTGTGTATATATGTAGTGTATGCGTGTATATGTGCATGTATGTATTTATATATGTATATATTGTGTGTATTTAAGTGTATATGTCTATGTATGTGTTTACATGTATATTTATATATATATATATATATATATATATACAATTTTTTTCCTTTTAGCGCTTTCTATTTTGATTACTGCTGCACCGCCTCTTGTTTGTATATCTCTGTTTAGCCTAATGGTTGATTGGGAGAGAATGCCCTATGGTTAATTCCATAGGGCATTCTCCCATATGTACAACTTTGTGCATGAAAGCTTAAATAAATTAAAAAAAATTAGTGCGCTTCAACATCGTGGATGCAATTATCAGAATGTCCGTAGTAATTAGCAGTATGTCATTATGTAGGCTTGATTGAGTCCGTATATTAATAAAAGCATAAGTCGTCAGCAAAAGCAGAATAAAGTTCAACGGTAAAGAAAGCGAGAATCAGAAAAAACAAAAATGTGATATAATCATAATCAATATATTTCACAAGCACAAATTAGTCAATGTGTGAAAATATTCGACATTAATTTGACATACTTACTTACGATACTGACGCAATGACGTGTGTGTATCATTTCACAAAATGCACGAAAATCTTGCTACGTAGTTGAGCCATGCTGCAGCTATATTATTGGTATAGTTGTAGCACGAATATGTCGGCTCGACCGAGGAAGGGCCACGCTCTCACAGAATACCAGCGTAAAATAGCAGCTTAACACTGCTGTGTTTCGTATGATGAGTGTAAAGAACCAGAGTCTCATTTTACTGGAAAAGAGGCATTCCATCTTAGTCCTCACGGGTAACAACGCACCTGCATTTTGATTCGCAAACGACGATAGATGTAGATGTTTAGGGGCCACAGCAACCACTTACCATCAGGTGGACTGTGTGCTCGTTTGTCACCCTATCTTATAAAAAAACAATGATTGTTATTTAGTAATTATCTAATGCAATTCATGATTTTTATCGGCTTATAATAATAATTGAAAATAAAAATTGACAAGTAACATTTTTATATGACAAAGACTTATATTATATCTTAAAAAAATATATATTCTTTGATACTTTATGCGTACGTATGTACTTATTCGTACAAAGAAACGCAGATGTTGTTAGAAAAGACTGGAAATGTAAAAATTAATCATTGAATTCCTATTTTTTTTAATTTTAAAAAAGAAGATTATTTTTCATATTTTTACCCGTTTTGTACAAGGTGGGGCACGATCTGGCATTCTGCTTCGAATAAAATTAAGTCTAGTTTTATCTTTGTATTACCCTCTATATACTTGTTTGTCAAGTTTTTTTACAATTGGTTCAGTCATTTCGAAGATTATTAGCTCGGACAGACAGACAAACGAAAATTTTGAAAATGGTTACCTACTTTTGTCCCCATAACGTGTCAACTTACTTATCTTCACGCACAATCCCTGACGGGGTAGCCAGAGAGAACAGATCGCCAAGTGTCACGATCCTTACATACCTCTTTCGCTTCTTTCAGATTCATTATCTTCTTCATACATGCACGTCTAGGTATCCGAGTACTCTTGACCCTACCCTCTTCGAGCAATTTGCTCACATGGTCTTCGAAAGTTAGTCTCGGTCTACCTCGATAACGTGTCAATATTTTATATAAAAATATTAACAAACAAAATTAAAAATAATTAAGAATAAAACTCTCAGAACGCGTCGTAGCAACAAATTAGCGAAGCCGGACTGAATTTTTATGTAGTATATGGCATTTTGTTATCGATAATTTAAATGACAATTTGGATACAGCACGTACGAAAACCGCATACTGTAACGTATTTTTTGTGTTCTTTACCGGCGGGTGTGAATACAGATAGCGACAGTGTGCGAGCGAGAGATAAATAGATGCGATTCCATTTTCAATCCCATTCGTTAACCGCACGAGTAATTACCGTGTAATGATATCCACTATTCCATATTATCCCATAGGTGTTGTAAAAAACAACACAGGGAAAGTGAACAAGGAGATGAGCAGTAGCATTTTTTGGTAACAGTTAAATAAAAAAAATATGCGGTTGCAAAACCCGCTTTCCAAGCGAGGCAGCTGTGCCACATATCCCCCTATGAGACAATCTATAATAGAAGAGGCCTATGTTCAGCAGTGGACTTTTAAACGCCTGTAGTGGTATGGTAAATAAAATTCAGTATGATGATATATCTTCTTGATCTGGTGGTGCTGTTAACTTTACTGCATCATGTCTAGAGTCCCACGAACGTGTAATGCTTCAGATGAAAAATTATTGTTGTATTTTTACATAAATATTAGCTGGTATTCAAATCAAAGACATGGTGAAGTAGACTAACATGATAAGTACAAAGGTACCGATCATACGTGGTAGAGCGGTACCTAGTAGTAGTCCATAATTATTCGTTACGGCTAACTAACAAGTTTCAAGAGCAAAAACAAATAAATTTTTATTCACAAGAGAAACGAAATCGGAAAATATATATCGACAAAATATTATGTTATGAAACTTCAAGTAAAAATGAAGCTATAGCTAATAAATATCAAATTATCCAGACGGTCTTAAAGTAACAAAGATCGGCCATTTTCACAAAACCCTGCTACGTTGCAAGTCTGCTTGTTAGTACAGCTGAAAGTTATTGTATGTGGGACGGGTAGCGTGTCTAGATACACTGGATCTATTTGCTCTGACTCAACGACTTAAGGTTCCATAATAGGATATCGTTGGCTGTTGGGATGAAACAAAGCAAGCCTGTGTCACCGGCGTATTACTGTTTTACTCACGTATATTAAGATACTCTATTGTTTCATTCCTTTTAAGGGCCAGTTCTGCGCCTGCCGCCGAAGCACTGCTACACTGCGCTGCCTCTCGAAATGCATCACGGCATTTTCGCTTGATTTTAACTCTCTTTAAATGTACGCAACGGTCCGTCTGTTGTTTTTTTGTAGTTGAGATTTTTCTTTTTTTCTTTACTTGGTAGAGCCATGCTGCAGCTATATTAATAGTATAGTTGTAGCACGAATGGGTCGACTCGACCGGGGAAGGACCACGTTCTCACAGAATACCAGCGTAAAATAGCAGCTTAACACTGCTGTGTTTCGTATGGTGAGTGTAGAGAAACGGAGACCCTTTTTATTGGAAAAGAGGCATTCCATCTAAGTCCTCACTGGTGTTTACAAGTATCATAGAAGAACATATCTTCCAGACAGACGGACCCACTGACAGACAACGTGATGATTCCTAATTGTAAGTAAAGACTAGAAATGAGTTTGGGGGTGGCTCAAACTTTAGGCCTAGTAATTTTAAATAGCCTATCATGTAGAGGATGTCATAAGGGTCATGGTTGAATAGGGGCAAAACGTTCTCATTACACTCCTAAGGGGTAAAAATGGGCAAAAACCAAAAAACTGGAGATGACTCGAACTTTAGGCATAGTTAGTTTTAATAGCCTATCGTATAGAGGATGTCATGGAGGCCATGGTTGAATGTAGGCAACAAGTTCTCATTACACTCATAGTGGGTCAAAATGGCCAAAAACCAAAAAATTAAAAATTCTTATATCGGCTATAACTCCGCCTCCTTCGGAGATTCTTACACAGTCTTTACTTCCCGCGTCCCGCTTGTTATAGCTTGGAAAAATAATTATGGTGGTAAAGCTGAATTTCACGTGGCAGTAAAGCCGCGGGAAAAAGTAATATTTTTATAAAACTATACGACCATACTATTAACATCACAGTATATCAAATATCCACTCCTGTATACAACACCCACCACCCTCATAGATTGCCTCATAGGGGAATATTTGCCATAGTTACTACGTTTAGCAAGCAGCTTGGCAGCTATATAAGTTTGTTACTTCAGCTTTTATAAGATAAACTATTGTTGCCCATCTCCTGGATCTGGTTCAGTTTCCCTTTTTATCGCCACGTATTCACAGGAAGATATTCGTACGGGGTAGTAAATGTTCTTACACTACCATTTTACTCTAAATATAAATGTATAAAAAATGAAACAATTCCCATTCATTTTTATTTCGTTAATTGCTTGTGAGATTTAATTATCTTACATTATATACAGATCTTATTTGCAATCAAATTAAACAAAATAACAAAGTCCAGAGTGGATTGCAGCTGAAACCTTAAAAGAGTAATTTAAAAAAATTGCTTAAAAATTTTACTGAAAAAAGAAAATGGTTATAATTTTTTATAGGATAAGGGTGACAAACGAGCACACAGGCCACCTGATGATAAGTGGTTGCTGTGACCCATAGACATCTACATCTATCTTCTATTATGAATCAAAATGCAAATGCGTTGTCATCCGCAAGGACAAAAATGGAATGCCTCGTTTCCAGTAAAAAGGGTTTCCAGTATAATATATACCTTAAATTACTTCCACAATTTTTGGGGGTCATTGTAGAAGCGTGCTCGTCGCGACCCCTGCCAGTCCTTTTTCATGGCTGCAATTCTACACAGCTGCGCACCCATGCCAACGAGGGTTAAGGCGTCCCCCCAAGGCGACGCACACCACCTCGTCCCCGTTGGTGTAGAATGCAGCGCGAAAATCGGCGATGGGGACCGCCACCCGTCATGCACAGCCCGACACGGCGGAAGGTGAAGGACAGAGTGCGGAGTTGGCACGTGGAATGTTAGAGGAGGCATGAGAGATAAGACGAATAAGTTGATCGAAATAATGAAAGAAAGAGAATTAGATGTCGTGTGTATGTCGGAGACCAAACAGAAGGGCAGTGGTTAGGGGAAACGAAAGAATTGTTGTATGTGGTGATTTGAATGGATGGGTTGGTACCGCTCGACCAGGGTCCGAGTCGGTGCTTGGAAAGTTTGGCGATAAAAGGGTTAATGATGCTGGCAAGCTTATACTGGTTGTATGCAAGGAAAAGGGTCTTCTTGTGACAAACACTATTTTTAATCACAAGAAAATCCATATGTATACTAGAGAAAGAAAAAATGAGATAAGTATGATCGATTTGTTCCTGGTGAATGACCGACTGCGAAAACAGGTGATGGATACGCGAGTGTTCAGGGGTGCTGACCTGGAAACGGATCACACACGGATCAAATCTAGTAATCACTATCTAGTGATTACTAGATTTAGGGTCTGTTCGCGGGTTGGCGCTACCGGACGGCAGTAACAGAACCACAGTCGGTCTGTCGCATCCGAAGCTGGAAGCTTTAGGAAGCGGATACTAGGGACAAATATCATGCGATGGTAGCCGAAAAGCTTGACACCATCGATGGCAGAAAAGAATGTGTGGAAAAAATATGGCAGAACCTTAGGGATGGAATGGTAAGTGCAGCGGAAGAAGTGTGTGGAACGATAAAAAGAGGTAGTAGTAAAAGAAGAGATGCATGGTGGAATGATGAAGTGAAAGAAGCTGTAAAGAAGAAGAAGAAAGCATGGTTAGACTACTTGGCCTCTAGTAATGATAAGGATATGAGAGAGAAAATGAAAGAAAGAGGAATTGCGTGAAAGGTGTAGAATGGAAGCGGACGAAAGTTTGTCGCACAACTTTAAGGAGAACTCCAAACTCTTCTGGAAAGAGGTTGGAAGGACTCGAAGTGGTGCGACGGCCTTAAGAATGAACAAAGTGCTTTCGAGAACCAATGACGTCCTCGCAGAAAAATCGGACGTCATTCAGCGATGGAGCGAATTTTATGCGTGTGATGACTTAGTGAGGGATCCGGGGGTGACGCCGTGACTGGTACGCCAGACCCGGACCTCGATGACACTGAGGTCATCAGTATGAAAGAGATTGAACGTGCGATTCGAAGTTTGAAATGTGGTAAGGCTGCGGGACTAGACAGAGTTACTGCTGAAATGGTCATGTATGGTGGGCTTCGCGTCTGGGACAGCTTTCATCTGCTGTGCAATTTGTGCTGGCGGACGGGGGATGTCCCGGATGATTGGCGATCCGCAGTCATTGTGCCTTTATATAAAGGTAAAGGTTCACATTTTGACTGCGGGTGCTATCGGGCGATCAGCTTGTCCAGTTTAGAAAGCAGGTTTTGACACGTAGGATGCAAGAGAAATCGGAAAGATTTCTATGGGAGGCACAATGCGGATTTAGACATGGAAGAGGATGCACGGATCAAATGTTTTCTCTCCGCATGATCACGGAGAAGCTTCTGGCTGCTAACCAGAAGATTTTCTGTGCTTTTGTGGATCATGAGAAAGCATTTGATAAGGTTGTAAGGAAGAAAATGTAGGAACTGTTGCCGGAGTATGGTGTGGATGGTCGATTGCTAAGGGCTGTGCAGTTACTTTACTGTGACTGTAAAGCCTGTGTGCGGGTAGGGCATGACCTGTCACCAATGTTTGGCATCGAACGGGGCGTAAAACAGGGTTGTGTCATGTCTTCCTGGCTGTTCATACTGTATCTGGAGAGCTGTTTACAGAAGCTGAAAGATAGCTGTTTGGGTGTGAAATTGGGTAACATTAAAGTAAATTGTCTGCTGTATGCTGATGATGCAGTGCTTGTTGCACCATCAGAGGCAGAACTGCAGGCATTAGTCACGTGTATGAAAGAGGAATGTGAAATTAAAGGTCTCCGTTTGAATGCTAATAAAACTAAGGTTCTGGTATTTGAAAGTGACGAAGAGAGAACGAAGTGTGAAATATGGGTAAATCAGGAATGTCTAGAACAGGTAAATGAAATTGTATACTTGGGGAGTGCTTTTAGCCGGGATGGAAGATGTGATTTAGATGTGGACAGGCGTGTCGCTGCCGGGAACAAAGTCAATGGTGCCCTGATTGTGTTAGTCAAAAGGCAAGGCGTAGTGAAGAGTGCACGCCTTGCAATACATAACGCAGTGTTGGTACCGACTTTGTTATATGGCAGCGAAACCTGGGTATGCCAGAAGAAGCATAAAAGCAAGTTGAATGCAGTGGATTTGCGATCTCTTCGTAAAATGTGCGGCGTTACCATGGCCGACCGAAAGCGAAACGAAGAGATTCGCAATATAGCAGGTTTGAAAGATGACCTTATCACAATAAGGGCGTGATTCGATGGTTTGGGCACGTTGAGCAAATGAGTGAAGACCATATGGTGAAGAAAATATATAGCGCGAAAGTTAATATTAAAAGGTGTCGAGGTAGACCGGGACTAACTTTCGAAGACCATGTGAGCAAATTGTTCGAAGAGGGGAGGGTCAAGAGTACTCGGATACCTAGACGTGCATGTATGAAGAAGATAATGAATCTGAAAGAAGCGAAAGAGGTATGTAAGGATCGTGACACTTGGCGATCTGTTCTCTCTGGCTACCCCGTCAGGGATTGTGCGGGAAGATAAATAAATAAATAAATAAAAATCACTTCCACAATTAAGACGAATCAATTAACATAACATAAGTTTAAATCCATCAAGCCATTTAGCTATAAATCGTGCCAAACAAATAGACATATATGCATGCATACATACTTAATTACATGCATTCTTAAATACATACATATATATACACACATAAAATCGTGGTCGTCATAATTAGACGGAATTTCCGCCAATATTCCATTTGCCGGTGCCAGAGCCATACGTATTTCATCTTATTCTTTATTAGCCTGTAAAACTTCATTGCCGGACATCGGCATCTCCTGGAAATGATTTTCCTTTACATATATTATCTTCACGCTTGGTGGATTAAAGATCAAAGTACCTCTTTCTCTCTCTCTCTCTCTCTCTCTCTCTGTTGCACCTTTGATGCTTCTGCCCATCGCCGTCGTAAGCTAAATATATACAAGATGTATTAGTGACTCACTAATCACGAGATCTCCGAAACTTTACACCGGATCGACTTGAAATTTGGCCTATAGTATGCTCTTTTCTTAACGTAGTTGGCACTGGTATGCCCGGAGCAGAGATGAGAATAGTATTTATTCTATTTGAGGTCGAACAAGTGTCTTATAAAGTTGCAAGCAGTGCGCCGATATGAAACACTGTCTCGATCTGCTGAGAACGCGAAGCTTTTTAGGGGCCAGTTATTCCTTCCTATTAATAGTTATTACATTATTGGTGAGTATATCCCGTGTGTTGACTTCAAAAGAGGTTTTTATCAATAGGAAAAGCTCAGCAATAACTTTAAAATAAATTGAAGAAAAAAGTTATCACAGAGTACATAACAGTAAAAAACGAAAAGTCATAAAACGATTTAAACGTACGGTCCTAAAACGAAGAATCTTCACAAATCTTGCTGTTAATTAAATTTTCTAATTTAATTAGCCAACGAGAGTTGAAGATGATTAATTCATAAACTTTAATGAAGTTTGGGAAACGCTACCTTTGTATCGAAAGCTTACTCCATTTGAATAATTCACAGGTCAATTAAGAATAATGACATGCATATACATTTTTTTTATAAAATAAAAAATTTACTTGGTTTTTAATTTAGTCTGTGAACACCACAGTACACAGAAACAGTTATACAATGAGTTCGTACCATTACCCACACGTCCACTACCCCTTATATTGCATACCATACCATTTTATGGTATTTGGCCTAGTTACCATGTGTTTCAATCGGGTTGCCAGGCGCAGTTTCTTATTTTTACTCTTATCAGCGCGATTCAGTTGCCCATCTCTTAGATCAGTTTCCGTTTGTCACCTCTTTCGACACCCACGGGATGATATGGTGAAGTAGATATTCTTACACCACCCTGTAATATCGTAATATATTCTAGTAGACCCAATATAGGGAAATAATTATTTTTATATATTCACGAAATTTTGGGTGCTTTGCAGCATACATGTTCACGGGGAGGCGATTGAACTCAGGCTAACTTCCTCTTTAAATTATAAATTTTTAATCCGTTCCAAGCATTATTAATTTACAGTATCTTTAAATCTTATAACAACTCCTAATTAATTGTTAACAAAGTGACTATGAATTATTATATTTGATCGATCTCACCCACAATTGTTTATCACGTTATTACTTTGCCCAATAAGTAACTAACTTTATTCATAGAGCACGGCCAAAGTAATTATTTCTATAGTTTTTTATCATATTGTCTATTCGTATTGGGCATTTTTCAAACTGTCTGACATTATATATTATACCGTTCTATTGTTCATCTAATTATTTAAACATCTTTTGGTCCATAAAACATACACTAAACCTATTATAATGTATTGCCTGTATATTAAATAAGTTATATTAACATATCCTGTAAACCATAACCGGAGCCGGAAAATGATGATCCTTGTTTAAACGGAACACTATCATCGAGAGCTTAAACGCAACATGATTTACATAATACTTGATATAGAGTAAGCAGAAGCCAGCGGAACAGTTTGAAGTACGGCGCGCATTTAGAGATAATGAGATACGTTCTTTTATGTCGGTATAGCTCGTCATTGTGATGCATAATCGTGGACAGGGATCGTTCGAATTTCTAACAAAAAAATTTAAGAGGGTCACGCAGATTAAGACTGTATATCTTGCTGAATTTTCACGAGCGTTATGTAGTGCGTACTTACACTAAATTTAAACTTACTTAAACTTAGTTTTCTATGATCCAAAAATATATATTTACATTTTTCAACGTCATTATCATCATCATCATCATAACAGCCCTTCACAAGCCTACAGCTGAACATATACCTCCCACAACGAATGCTACTAAACACGGTCCTGAATTATCTGCATCCATCGTCTTCCTGCATAACTCCCCAGGTCGTCATTCAATCAAGTGAGAGGCTAATATATATTTCACATACCGGTATAAGGCTGCCACTTGAGAACTTCACCAATAGGATATGAGTTCTTCGAGCTATGTGACCAGAACACAGCCACTTACTAATCAATTGGGCTATGTACGTAGCTCCGGTTTTGCTGCGGATATTTTCAAGTCTATCACGCAGAGAAACCCCGAGCATAGACATTCCCATACCTCGGAAAGCAAACTTGTGCTTCCTATTACGGCCAGCAGCGAAAGACCACGTTTACATGTTTAATAATAAATTTCTGTAAAGTAGCGCTGTTTTTTGCTTATATATAATCTTTCGAATTACTGGCTACTAGATGTCGGGTCTTATATCGTTGGTTTAAAGCTGCCTATAGTAATTTCACAATAAAAAGTTCACATTATGGTTTATGTTTAATTGAAATTTGTCTGAATGTTGACTCTCCATTAGTGGATGTAACGAATCAGGATTGCGCACAAACGCGGTTTTTATAAAGAAACCAGGATGTGCAGTGCAGAAGAATGTTTTGCTTTGCTTTTATTTTATTCTTTTCTATAATACAAAATTACAGTTCATATTTCATAATTCAATTATACTAGTTTACATTGTTGGACTGCCTCGCATGATTCAATAAGTTTGGTTTATCTCACGTGGCTGCTAGTCGCTATATAAATAAAAGTAAACTGGAAGAGTTTAGTTACAGATCTCTTAGAATTCTTAATAGGGACATATTTAGGAACTGGTGTAGAAAAAAAAAGGCAAGTTTCAAACTTCTAAACAAAGAAATCTTAAAAAGACACAGTGAGAGTGCAATTCTAATTAACCCACTGAAATTGATTATTTTAGCCTGTAATTTACTTCAAAAGGGAGCGTTCCTTTGTTGAACTTCAATCATTACCATTCAAACCTTCTTCTTTTTATATTTCAGGTAATGAGAGCATACTTGACAAGTTTTAATCAAATCTAATGGAGATGAAGGTTTTTTTGAGTATAATAAGAGTAGCAAGCGAGCACACAGTCTATGTATCCTCGTTTGCAAATAAAAATGCAGATGCTTTGTCAACCGTGATGTCTAAGATGTCGCTAAAGATGTCATCTTTTCCAATAAAAAGGGTCTCCGGTTCTCTACACATACGAAAAACATCAACTTTAAGCTGCTATTTTACGCTGGTATTCTGTGAGTGCGTGGTCCTTTGCAGGTCGAGCCGACCCATTCGTGCTACAACTATGCAATTAATATAGTTGCAGCATGGCTCTACCACGTTTATAAGAACGTCTGTAAAACAACCCCTCACACTCTTAAGTAAAAAAAAATTCAGGCATTCCATCTTAGTCCTCACGGGTGACAACGCATCTACATTTTGATTTGTAACAGAGGATAGATGTAGATGTCTATGGGCCGCAGCAACCACTTACCATCAGGTGGATTGTGTGCTCGTTTGTCACCCTTATCCTATAAAAAAATTGTAATTAGCTTTAATTTAAGACTAACTTTATTTATTATATTTACATATTTAAATTTAATTACAACAGAGTATAAAATTAAACTTAACTTAAAAGGTTACACACAATGTTAAAAAACTATAATATACCGTGTGCAGTTTTATATCTCATTTCAGACCAATTTCTATCCTGCCATTTTTATCTAAAGCTTTAGAAGCTTTTGCTTATAAGCAAATTTCTACTTTTATTTTAAAAACAAGATTCTTTCTTCATATCAGTCTAGATTTCGCCCTGGGCATGGCACTACAACCACCCTTCTCAAGGTCATTGAAGATATTCGAGAAGGAATGGAAAATTCTAAATTAACAGTTTTAATTTTAATACATTTTTCTAACGCTTTTAATACTGTCGACCACTATATCTTGCTAGCTCTACTCTCTCACTTGAATATAACATCTTCAGCCCAGGTTTGGTTCTCATCACATCTTCGAGGGCGCCAACAGGCCGTGCGTTCTGGCCATAATGTCTCCAAATAAAGTGATGTATTAACCAGTGTCCCTCAAGGCGGTATACTCTCACCTCTTCTTTTTTCAATTTTATCAATCTTATCACATTAAACCTCAAGTGCTCTTATCATCTGTATGCCGATGATCTACAACTATATGCAAAAGCGGAACCATCCGATATTAATAATTCAATAGCGTAACTAAACGAAGATTTACATTATATCTTTGAATGGTCCACTGTGTTTGGAATTAACGTGAATCCTTCTAAGTGTCAAACGATTATTTTTGGTAGCTCTAGATACTTATCCAAATTAGATATCTCCACTTTGCCGTTTATTTCGTACAACAACAATGCTATATCATACTCTCCGCATATTAATAATCTCTGTCTGTACGTTGATGGATGTCTTTCATGAAACAAGCAAATCCAGGAGGTAAGCCGCAAAGTTACTGCAACTCTTACTCAACTCGATCTCTTAATTGTCTGAAAAGTTTTCTTCCTACCGCTGCAAAAGTTTTGGTTGTTCAATCTCTTATTCTGCCGGTAATAGACTATGTCGCTGTATGTTGCACAGACTTGTCTCAACAGCATCTTAACACATTGAATCTTCTCCTCAATAACTGCATCAGATACATTTATGGTCTTCGTAAATATGACCACGTATCATCTTTTCGTACTCAGCTTAACTAGCTGTCTATCCGTCAGCGCAGATATGAAAAAATACTCTGCACTCTTTTCACCATCTTGAACGATCCTTGTGCTTGAAATCTAGATTTCGGTAAATGTTTTCTCCGTTCTTCAGATTATCTGAAGTTGCTAACACTTTTATACCGTACTGGTTATATGTCCTTCTCTTTCGCTTTAACGGCAACAATATTCTGGATTCTTTCCATATAATATATACCTCTTGACATTAAAAAAAGCTTCCAACAAGTTTCTTTTTAAAAACAAAGTTCGTGAATATTTTAGTTAAAGCATTGCAAGTGCGAATTAACGCTTTTTCCTAAGGAATTATTTTATCGTCACATATATTACTTACTTATTATGACACAGATATAATATGTAAAATAAAGTTTAAATAAAGAAATAAATGATATAGATAAACTAAAATTAAAAATTTTAATTGTCATACAGGACTGTATCTGTCACCGTGGACTAAGTAAAGTTGCATATTATTATTGTAATCATGCGTATCTATTTAATAATTAAATAAATAAATAGGCATCCAACTTAGATTGCCTCATAGGGGGAATGTTTGCCATAGTTGCTACGCTTAGCAAGCGCGTGGGCAATTGCAGTGTTTATCTATAGTCGTTATTAGGAAGATTTTGTTTCCCATCTCCTGATTGACTCCTTCTGTCACTTACTACGGCATCCACGGGATGCTATTGCGTAGTGGGTATTCTTACAACGCCACTGCACGGTATGTGTTAAAACACTTATGAATATATTTTTTTTAATTTAATTGCATGAAGGGAATGAAAAATTAGTTTTTATATTTGACACTGTTTGGCAAATTCACTAACAGTTATTTCATATAAACTGCCCAGACTGGTTTACATGATAAAAAATAAAAATAGTAGAACCTCGCTGCTAATTTAGTTATTGAGTTTATTTTTGACGCTGCATTTATATTATGGCTGTAGCATAAGTGCGACCCAGTTGATCGAGGAACCTAGCTCTAACTGGCGCTCTACCAGCGTGAAATAACAGCTTAATGCTGCTGTGAGTGTAGAGAACCTGAGATCCTTTTTACTGTCAACGAGGCACTTTACCTTAGACACGAGGGCAACGCTTCTGCATGTAGAACCTTATTCGAAGACTTACTATGTGCCACAACTTCTAATTTTAATCAGGTACTGTACTGTGCGTACCTTGGTCAATGTTCGTACCTTGGTCAATGTTATTATATAAAAAATATTAAGACTAATTAATCGATTTCTGGAAACTGATTTTTTAGATATACAGATTTATAAAGTATACAGTCCAAACGTGAAAAGGTTGTAAGAGAGTTATCTAGTGCAAAGACAATCTAGTAAAATAAAACTATTAACAAAAAGTAAATGCCAAAAAGTATGATATTCCCCTTCGATTTAAAATTAAAATGTGAAGTAGTTTACTGCTGAGTACCAGTATCTTCCCATTTCTGTAAAGTAAGAAGACCAGGTGAGAGATACAGAAAGCCGATGGATGCAGTTGGCTCAAGCTCGTGTTATGTGGCATTCTTTGGGCTTTAATGATCAAAATAATATTCATAGTAGGAGTATAAGAGGCTACGCCTGTGAAGAAATGGTTGCCAACAAAAAAACCAAAAACTATTTATTAACCAAATTACTCAAAATAATTGCGTAAATTGTATTCTCCTTTGCTTTCTATTACTGTGAAGACAAATACAAACAGATACAACATATCTTGTAAAGCTTTATTCCTGATGATGGTACATACATACATGCATGGTATAAAGAAAGAAAGATATAGACGCAGATTCAGATTTCGAAACTTTTACGACAAGACTTTGTTTTAGTCTGATTACATTTTGTTTATATTTTCTAAAAGTAAAACCAGCTACGTGTTTATTTTTTAGATTTTTATGTAAAACGTACTATATTTTGTAAGTAAATAATAGTTGATAATTATATAAACATGTTTCACAAATTATATAGTGTAAGAGAATATTCTAGAAAGACCTTTGAACAAGAGGAAAACAGAATTTTAAAATGGACCTGTAACTAGACTAGACCTAAAAACTGCTTGATCTTTCGCACTTTTTTATTTTCTGCTTTTTATATACTTTTCATATACTTTGATACTAATTAATGATATTAAAGATAAACTTATTTTATATTTTTGATAGAGTTGTAGAATATTAATGTGTAACTTATAATACAAATTTTTATTTTTATTTTACAATTCTTTTTTATTATATGTTACTTAAGAAGTAATTCTTTAATATAGTTTTGATGTTGCGTTGATTAATTTGTTTTTTTAGTTGTGATGGAAGTTTGTTTATAATATCGGGAATTATGTATTCTAACGTTCGTTTTCCATATAGATTTATGAATTTTGGTAAAGCTAAGTTTGGCATTTTGGAGTTTCGTGTGTTAAAATTGTATTGTATTGGAATTTGTTGATTTTTATTAAAGAAATTTTCAACAAATAATATATACTTTACTTTATTATGTACAGGTAATATTTTACAGAAATCAATGACATTATGTTGTTGGTCTTTAAATTTGTTCATAACAGTTTTTGGTACTAAGGTTTTTAAAATACGGAGTTGTAAGGTGTAAATACGGTCTAGGTGTGTTTTATAGGTCCTACCATAGCTAGAAAGACCATAGGATATTATGGATTCTGCTAAATTAAAATATTATTCTTATATTGAATGGTATTTTGTATTTTATTAAAGAGAATTTGGCTAGAATTGCTTGAAGTCTATCGCATGGTCAATATGCCCTTTCCAGCTAAGGTGACTATCAATGATAAGCCCAAGGTAGATATGTTGTTCAACTACATCAATATTGACACAGTTACAGGCCACGTTTGTAGTGTGTAAGCATTGGTGGCTATGAGCTATTAGTATGGGTATATCGTCGCTTTTATTGTTGGCACTACTGATGTACATAAATTTAGATTTATTAAAATTAATTACCAGGCCTATATCATGCGACCATTTTAAAGTCATCTTGCAGTTGACTCATGGTGTGATTGATATTTTTCCCAGCTATAAATAAACATGTGTCATCTGCGTATTGATATATTTCACAATGTTTTAATGTGTTTATTAAGTTATTAACATATGTGAGATAGTGTAACGGGCCCAACACTGATCCTTGAGCCGTGTCCAAAGTTACATTTACAGTTTTGCTTATTGCATCTTTTACTTTTACAGCAATTTTCCTGTTTGCAAGGTAATCTTTGCACCAATTTAATAAAGGTCCTCTAATCCCACTATCATGCAAACTATTTATAAGCTTATTATGCCTGAGTGTGTCAAAAGCTTTACTGTAGTCGATGAATACTACATATATGTGTTTCTTTTCGTTTAGATGTTTGTATATACTATTAGTAAATGATGTTAACAACTGTGATGTATTCTTATGAGGCTGAAACCCATATTGTTTTTCTTGAAGTATTTTGTTGTCGCCATAAAACTCATAAATTTGTTTACAAATATATTTTTTAACAATTTTATCAATTGTCGGAAGAATAGTTATTGGTCTATATTTTTCATATTCAGATGTTCCACCTTTTTTGTATATCGGTCTAACAATACCGATTTTTAATTCATTGGGATAGTTACTCCTCTAAATACTTGCACTAATGAGATTAGCAATGGCTACATTAATTTTATTGCAGATTTTTTTGATGTCTATGGCTCTAATGCCATCAAAACTAGGAGCTTTGTAACTATTTAATGCATTAATAATTTTTTCTACAGAGTCGGAATCAGCCGCCTTCTCATAGATAATTCAGCAGACCTTCTGTAGGCTGATTCATCAAACAACTCTTTAGGGCAATTGGGAATTATTTTATGGACACTTTTTTCAAATGTGGTAGCAAATGAATTTGCAATGTCTTTATCAGTTGTGTTGTTGTCTTTAAATGCCTTTATTAATGTCTCATCTATACATGATTTAATTCTACCCGTTATTTTTTTTAGTATTTGCCATAAGTGCCTAGGGTTATTTTTACTGTTTATAATTTCAGCTCTTCAGATATTGTTTTTGGTCTTATTTATTAATTTATTAGCATAATTTCTTGATTTATTATATTCTTTCTTTAAAGTCATATTGCCGGTATCTTTTATCCACCGTGTAAATAATTTATCCCTATGTATACATGGATTTATATTTTTTTTATTTATCCAATAATTAGTTATTCGTTTTATATTAGGTTGTATTTTTATTTGAAATTTAGATTTTTCATAGCATTGTGTAAAACTACTCTGTATAAATTTATATATCGCTCAGGGACGTGATATGTCATTAGTTTTTTCCCAATTAATATCATTTAAAGATTTCATGAGATCTGCATCAATAATACTATTGATGCAGATCTTAAATTTAGGCACAACCTGTATATACGGCCCGACGCATGCAAGCATCACTGCGCGATGATCCGCCAGTGTTGTTCCAATAGCTGCAGTGAAAAGATCCTGGCTGAGGGATCTAGCATATATATGATGTATATATGATTTCCTTAGTATTCCATCGGATTCTATTCTTGTATATTCTGTGGTCCCACATACAAGACCCAAGCTATGCAGCGAGTTGTTGTACCTATCCTTAACTGGAGTGTCCGATTTTAAGTCAATGTTAATATCACCCAGTAAATACAAATCGTTGTTGCTGCATTGACTCTTAAGTGTATTAAATAGCTCTTCAATAAAAAGATTTTTACTCGTACTAGGAGGGTGGTACACTGCGCAAATATCCGCGGAATAACAGATGGGAGTGGTGACTGCGCATATGAGACTTAAACAAAATTTTGCTTTATATTTTTTAGTTTTATATTTATGTTCGCAGGTCCGTTATCATTTGATATCCATTAATATGATACAAACTACTGGTGTTATCTGAGATATTTGCCTCTGTTAATATTATTACGTCTGAGCATTTTGAACAACTAAATATACATTGTTCTATATAGGAGAAGTTTTTCATGGTAGAACGGATATTAATGTGCTAACATAATAGGTTAATATTTTGATTTTTAGGTAGATAATTACAAAATTGATTTGCGTTTACACAGTTTGCGAATTCTTTGATTTCGTAATCGATAGGTTCCATACCTTTTTTTGTAACATATAGGTTATCAGAGATCAATAGAAAAAAAATATACGAGTAATAATATAAAATTAAAAACAAAATATATATAAAAAATAATATTAAAAAAATCCTAAATAAAATGAAAGATTTCAGTTTGTTATTAGCTAGTGAATTTATGTCGTCCAAGCTTCTTAGAATAAAAACTTTACCTTTATCTTCTTTGCATGCCTTAATCAAACCCTTTTTGAACCAAACGTATTTGAAATTCTGGTTAATTTTTAGCTCTTGTTTTGCATGCCAGAAGACTTTCTTGTTGTGCTGTGTAATTTTTTCTCTTATATACACGGAATTGCTGTTTTTATTTTCTCTTGGATGAATATATAAGTAGCTATTCCCACTAAGGAAAGCCACGGTGTTATAGGTATTCGTTAATGGCAACACTAACAACGTTTAACACTATCGACTCGTGTAAGCTTGTTAACAACATTGTAAACAACACCTAAATTTCGTTAATGGGACTGACTGTGGTCGCACATGCGTACATAACTCCACTGTAACTGGAACAACACAGGCTTAGTTCTTATTTGTTCGAGCGGTTTGTAACCTAATAGCGTATATTACTTATGTATATTTTCCGTGTAATGTTAGAATAAGGGAATCCACTACCCCATATTATCCCATGGGTGTCGCATGCGGCGATAGAGTGAATGACACAAGCGCCATTAACGGACCACGAACTCTAAAGATCATCTAAATGTCACTCCTCACATAAGCATTTTAAGCTTACCAGGACTAGTTAAAGGGAATACTAGTCATATAAATAGCATTGCTAGAATTTTTAATGAAGAAAAAATACATGAGGTGGACAGTAGAATATTTTTGACTACAATTTAAAATAATGAAAACTTGCGGTTGCCAACCCGACCGCCAAGCGTGACAACTATGACAAATATCTCCTTTATGAGTGAAAGAGACCTATGTTCAACAGTGGAAATTTAATACCTAGGCTAAAATATTGATGATGACGACAAATATACAAAACTGTAAACATGCTCTTACACTTTTAATTTTTTTTATAAAATAAGGGTGAAAAACAAGCACACAATCCCCCTGATTGTAAGTGGATGCTGTGGCTCATAGATATCTACATGTATCCTCGTTTGCTAATAAAATGCAGATGCGTTGTCAACCGTGAGGTCTAAGATGTCTCTTAAGATGTCCTCTTTTTCAAGTTAAAAGGGTCTCCAGTTCTCTACACTTACCATACGTAATACGGCAGCGTGAAGCTGCTATTTTACGCAGGTATTCTGTAAGAACGATGGTCCTACCCCGGTCGAGTCAACCCATTCATGCTACAACTATAATATAGCTGCAGCTTGACTCTACCACGTATAAAATAGTTTCATGTTATATTTATATATATTAATTAATATATATTAATATTAATATAGTTTTACTAGGTGGTAGAGTTCTTTCTTCTTATTAGTTTGGCTGGGTTAGTCGTGGTAGTTCAAAGTCTCGCCGTAAATTTCACAATCTCGATTCTATCGCCGCGAGCACCAATGATATTATTCACCACGAACTCAATAATGCACAAAAACACCGTGGGGAAATATGCTTGGCTGAGGAACAAAATATTTCAAGAGCTAGGTATAGAGTCTACAAAACTTTAACCTTTCTTACGTCCAGCTTGACTTGATTGACTGCCTCAATGATTCAGTGGTGGTAAACGGGAGTGCAGATCATATGGTCTCGGGTTGAATTCCGGGTCGAGCCAAAATCAGTTATTGGGTTTTTCTGACAAGAAATTCTCAGTAGTATCCCATATTCAGGGAGTTGGCTTTGTTTTATACCCACGCCTCGGAAAGAACGTAAAGACATTGCTCGTGTCGATAATAGCCGTCGCTCCGGACTAAGAAAATGAGGCAATAGACATTGCATCTGTGCTGGCGCATACATTACATCCTGTTCTGCGCAGATGGCTAGTATACGTTGAGACTGACCGCCGTGACCGAAGTTTGTTCTGGAAGACATTAATCTGGATGGGCACCTATTACTGGGTTATCCCCCCAAAAGCTCCCCATTTGTTGAAAAGTATAATATCATTGCTCTACAGATTACTTTAATATTTCCGTTAAAAATATAACAATAGATAATAGAAGTAGCGTGACAGGTCTGACTTACTACTATTGAGTATCGCAGTCAATTTAATTACTACTTTATTTTTTTTTATTAATTACCCCACACTAGGGTTTCTCCTGTATCATGAAGGCAGCTTATAGGACTAAAAATAATTATCCAGATCCGGAACAATCGTTTGTAGGTCATTCAAACACTTATTCCTTGTGGGATTCGAACGTACACAACTCATTGCTAAGCCACAGCTTAACGGGGCCGTCAACATTGTGTCACTAAACACGAGTGTAGTATTCATGCTTGTATGTGTTTTTATTATCTCCGCATTAGCCGAATTTACAAAGAGAAAGTTTTATAAATTAAATTTATAAAATGTAGTATGTTCGAGTTTTCTGAAGTAAAGTTTATACTTTATACATATATACACGTATGTAAAATTAGTTAAATAGCTATCTCTTTCAGGAAAACCTTTTGTAATGGAGTGTAGTTCTTGTTACTCTTAACAAATACATATAATTATGATAGTTAACTATTACAAAAATATAAATAATCCTACCATATTGAACTCACCCAGAGTGCAACAGAACAGGTCAATTTTTGAAGCTATTCTAATAAGAGTGCGCAACATTCGCGTTATATGTACTCGTATATATACAAAATGTGACCAGGTATTTGAAAAAAAAAAATTTCTAGAAGGCAAATTAAAATTGTTGCGAAGTAATTCTGCAGTTCGCTTTAAAGAAATTAACGAAGGCCCGCTTAAAGTTTGAATACGATTACAATTTCTGAACGCTCCAATTAGCAGTTTCAAAGTTACCTATTTGCCATATCAAGAAACGTTATATCCCCGTATTTTGTTGTCTATATCCTAGCTATTTTGTAGAAAACATATTATTAAATAAGAAAACATGCGTGAGTGTCGTAGAACACTCGGTTGGAACGAAGTTCATTTCATAGTATATTATTATTGATAAACGTATTATATTATTGATTAACAAATATAAACTATTTAATTGTTAGCATCTATTAAAATGAAGCGTCATTTAAAATAAATACACTATAACACAAGAGGTCTTGACGTAAAAATCTTACACTTTTTGTCGCCTAGGTCCCATCCCCCTAACCCGTACCGTCCGATAAGGAACTTCGTTCCAAAATAATAATAATTAAGTTCTCCAGTATGAGTTTCTGTCACAGCAGCCTGTCTCAAAGGAGGTCAGCCATCTGCGAAGGACATTATTATATTGCCCGAGTGTATGCGCAAGCACAAGTGCACTCAGTTTTATTGATTAAAATTGAAAAAAAGCCCAAATTAATAAAAAAGGAAGCAATAATAACGAAAAATCGTAATCATAAAAAATTGTTGTAGTAGACCCAGAAACTATATTGTTATACGTTTAGTATGTATGATCAGTCTTTGTCTTGCAACTATTTATAGTTTATAGGACAGTGTACGATCAAAGAGTGTACAACCGCTACGTTTTATGTATTATGTATGCTTTGAGTATACTAAATATGTACATTAAAGTACACAATGATCAATACCAATTATCTAATATTATAATCTTTAATTTATATAAATTAATCATACATAGTTGAAAATAACCCCCGGTCATGGAGTAATCGTTATCATGCTTTCTATAATAAAAGTGATATAACGTAAATTAATATTTTCCAAAAAGTCCAGACTTGCTGACTCTTCTCAGGGCAGGAGCTTTATTTCGAACCTGTGGTTTAATCGTAAATGATTTTCAATAAGTATTATTTATGTTCTAAAATTAATAAAAATATTCTATTCTTTTTGGTTCTAAATTTTTTTATGAACCAATTAATTATCATCATCATTATTTCAGACCATCAGAAGTCCACCGCTGAACATATCTCACAAGTAATGCCACAAATCACGGTTCGGAGCAACTTGCATCCATCGACTTTGTACATGTGGATAATAATGATTAATTATTATTATTTCTGATTGCTTTGATAGTAGTAAAATCTTCTGTCTGTACAAATAGATCTAGTAAAATACAGTTTAAGTTCTTATTTTGGTCTAAAAACAATATTAAAAAAATTAAAATACGGAATCATAGACAATCGAAGTATATACTATTATTAAGTTATATAAGTAAAACTTTTTTTTGGCTCATAAGTACATTGAAAACTTTGACATACCACCTTTATTTTATCTCAAAAGCAATTTGCTTAAGTTCGCTTCATTAATTGAAAACATTTCTACCGGTTATTTATTTTAAATACTTACAAGGGACAAAGCAATAAATGTTCAGAACATAAAATAAATAAAAGGGCGACAGAACACGAGCTTCTTTTTCGCTAATTAAATCCTCTCGGGGTTCTCCTTGCGATAGGTTTTTTTCCTCGATGATTAATCAACGCGGCAGACTGTTCTAGAGAAAAATTGTACTTACAATTTATTAATTTCAACTGTGTATTGATTTAATTATGATTTGTTTCAAATACAATTGCTAAGAAATTGCACATTGGTAATAATATAATCATTACATAATATATTCTGTGACACCCAGAGTTGTCGTAATAGGCGACTACGGGATATGTCTGAAAGATTTTATGGCTGGTGTCAGATGGCATCATAATTAATTACATCGTTTCAGCCTTACATACATACTCGTAAATCCACGTAGACCAGTGACGGGGAGCGCGATCAAATGTGTAAACGCGTATCTCTTCACCACAAAAAGGAAACCACTCACCCTGGCTCCTTCTTTCCGGGATTTATCTTTGGAGTACATTGACTACCTTCAGTTGTTAAGGATTTAGATTCCTCCAAACCCCAACTTTAGGATATTGATTGAGTCCAGGACCAAAACATTGTCAATAAACTAGGTGTTTTTGCAAAGGAGCAGCGGTACTTTACCCCGGAATAGCCTCTGACCCAATATAAAGTGTAAGTCTGGTCGTGCATAGAGAACTGCTGTCACAAATGCCACCAAGTAGCGTTCGGCTTAGTGGAGATGCGTGATAAAAGGCATATTGGTGACCTTAGATTTGTTGCGTCCAATTTTGTCAGCCTTGAGCACAGTATGCCCAGGAAATACATGCCTTAATTTCTCCCTCCTCTTTCCACCGTCAGACAACCAGCCGGTCGGCGGTTGGTTCATAACTTGTTTTTGATATTCCACGCATTTGAACCAATCAGTCAAGGCAAAAAAGTATAGGGTTTGTTTAAGGTATGATAATATGGCTTCATCACCACTTAACACCAGGTGGGGTTATGGTCAAGCACTGACTTATAATAATTAAAAATAATGTGCCAAACATGGCGATCAAGGCGAGCATCGTGAATTTATGACGAATCATACTGACAATAGTAGAGTGGGTGAAATTCAAGGGCCAAAGAAGACAAAGTTACTAAATGCTGATTTATCACGTCATGCTCGGCGATGAACGAATACATCGTACCGAATTAATTACCTACTCTCAATTATCTTTTCACATCTTGTTTATACGACCTATTAATTTTTTCGACTATCTCGATAGACGTTAGTATAAATCTAGATTTTTCATAGTTGAGACTTACGGCACCCGTGGCGGACGAGGTGAGGCTATGGGTACTCTTGCACTACTACCATATTGAAATAATACAATACATCGAGAAAAGCTAAAGTATTATTTGCTATAACTCCATTGAAACCTGAATTTTAAAATTTGAGACGTCAAACTTCAGTCCCCCCCCCCACCGTGATCATGAGTGTTGTAAATTTAATCGAAACGTCGGGAATATAAAAAAAAGTTAATGTACGGGATAAAATTCGTAAAAACTAGTTTTATTTAAATGTGTTGTGATAGCGTAAACATAAAAAAATTCATTATGAAAAAATTGGATTGATTTATTTAATGTATATAAACGAGATTCTAGTAGTTACAGTAAGTGAGCTTGGAATATTCTTTAGTAAGCTCAGAAGCGTTATAGGGCAGTAATTCGATGCAGAATAAACGAAGTCTTAGCAACGACTTCTGAAACTTTTGCATGAAAATTATGTTATTCATTTTAGTTCTTTGAAGTCAGCTGTATCGATATATATAAATGTTATATCGAATTAGTGTATTTTATTGAATTGAGGCTTTGAGGTACATGAATAACCATTTTTAACTCAGAGGCTAAATGCTCGCTGTAAATTTCACAGTACGCGATCAGACCGGGTTCGATCCCGGCCGGCAACGATGAAATTGATACGTGCAATTTTAAGAGCTGATTTACCACGTGCTTGGCGGTGAAAGAAATTCTCGTGAGAAAACCATCATGTTGATCATCATGTGAGAAATAAGAAAAAAAATCGGAGATTTGTCACGTTCGCCAAAACGCATTGGGGGCAGCCAGGCTGACATTTCCTTGCCCTAAAACCCTCTCATAATAATGAATAACAATTAAATAGGCTGGAGTTTTGACATTTTTGTTTGTCTTGCTGTCTATCTGTGTGTCAGTTCAGGCTAATCGTTGCAAGGTCTGAACCGATCCTAATAAATCTTAAAGCATTGATAGATATTAAGGTCAAGAGTGTTGGTGTGTTAATGTAAATAACCAACTGCTGGTTCAGAGTTATTTAAAAGATGATTTTACATAGATTATGGACTATATGTCAGTGAGAATTTACTATTTCGCGATGCTGAAAATGTTTCTAAATTTGGGCTACAGGAATGGCTGTGAACGAAGGCATGTACACTCCACCTCTAGACTTACGGTGAGCACGTTGGTTGGATGACGGCTGTCTTAACTCATATAACTTTCACAGGTTTTTCCGGAATATGATTATGGAGTAATTTCATATATCAACACACTTGTTGTTTTCTTGTATAATTCAATATCTAAATTACATCACGGCGCGAGGCGATGACGTGAGATACAGCGGTGCGGTCAGTTGAGTTGGTGAACTTGTGTCAAACCCGTTTAACACACTAGTGCCCATAAAAGGCGGTAGATAGGAAACCCGGCAATAGACATTGCAGCACTCTTATTGGCTAACAATTAACGAATCTCACAAGCGTTAGGCGATAGTTGCAAAGTGGCGCAAACAAATCTAAGTATAGTTTTCTTTTACCTGCAGTTGGTTTGCAAATATACTGTTTTATGTAGGTACCATATTATGTTTAAAGTTGCAATTATCTACCTATCTCTCTTTCACATTTTGTGTATTAACCATAAAATTATGAGCTATTACATCGTCATCCAATGGCATAAACTAATTTTATCGGGCTATTCCCAAAAAATAATTTAACATCATCTTTTAGCATCTTCATAATTCAACTGTGCTGCGTCATCACTAATGATATCATTTAATGCATATTGTATTGCAGAAAGATCCCCCCTCACAACTCAAGTAATGTGGCGCTAGCTAAAAAATATTTATCTGCACTCGCGCTCATAGCAATTAAAGTTTATTGCTGGAGATATACGGACGTGTCCTCGTAGTCTAAACGTGCAGTATAAAACAAGCAAAACATTTATTTTGTTGGAGTATAATTAATAGCGAAACTGGTAAGATCAACTCTCGCAATTCAAATTACCAGTTAAGTGTTAACAACAAATTAACTGTATCAGATCAGGACGTAGCAATGGTTTTTGAGAAATATTTTACTGATATTCCGATCTTGACCACTAAGTCACTGAATTCTTCTCCTGCCGTCACCGAATCATTACTTAAACAAAATGTAAATGTGTGTACAAAGAATTTTACATTTCATAAAGTGTCATCAAAAGATATTGTAAAATATTTTAAAACTATTGATGTTAAGAAAACTGCGGATCTGTGGGGGATTTCCGTTAAAGTTATTGCGTCTATAATAGATACAATCGCGCCTCATTTAGCTATTATTTTTAATACTAGTATCGAATCTGGTGTGTTTCCTGATTTAATGAAGCATGGTAAAGTAATACCTTTATTTAAATCTGGTAGTACATTAGACCCCGCCAATTTTAGACCTATTTCTGTACTACCAACACTTAGTAAGATTTTTGAAAAAATTGTTCTTGATCAAATGTTAAATTTTTTTAATATAAATAATTTACTTCATAAAAATCAATTTGGTTTCACAAGGGGTCGCTCGACAACTGATGCCGGTGTTGAGCTGATTAAATATATCTTTAATGCATGGGAGAATTCACAGGATGCTTTGGGTATATTTTGTGACCTATCCAAGGCCTTCGATTGTGTTCACCATGAAACATTAATCAGGAAACTTCAACACTACGGTGTAAGAAGTGATGCCCTTAAATTAATTATTTCATATTTAAGTAAGAGAACGCAAAAAGTTGTCATTAGCAATATGAGCTCTTCTGGATCGATGGTACAAATGGGCGTGCCTCAAGGCTCAATTCTCGGCCCCTTTCTGTTTCTTGTATACATTAATGACTTACCTTACATAGTAGGGGATAACCATGATATAGTATTATTTGCAGATGACACTTCTTTAATTTTCAAATTAAGTCGACAATTACTAAAATATGACGAAGTAAATAATGCTATATCTAAATTAGTGAATTGGTTCGATGTTAATAATTTGCATTTAAATGGCACTAAAACAAAATGTATGAAATTCGTGACTCCAAATATCAAACAATTAAATACTAATGTAATTTTAAATGGGGAGAAACTGAGTCTTGTAGATACCACCATTTTTCTTGGAATCACACTAGACGCGAAGCTTCAATGGAGCCCCCATATATCAAAACTAGCAAGCAGACTTAGTTCTGCAGCATATGCTGTAAAAAAGATTAGAAGTCTAACCAGTGTTGAAACAGCTAGACTAGTTTACTTCAGCTACTTCCATAGCATAATGTCGTATGGTATTTTGCTATAGGGACACGCAGCTGACACTGAAATTATATTTGTTTTGCAAAAGAGGGCCATAAGAGCAATTTATGATTTAAAGCCTAAAGAGTCGCTGCGACAAAAATTTAAGGAAATTAATATATTAACTTTGGCCTCTCAATACATTTATGAAAATGTAATGTACGTACACAAAAATAAAAGTAGTTTTACAAAAATAAGTGATATTCATTCTGTAAATACTAGGAACAGACACAAGCTAGTAGTACCAGTTATTCGACTCCATCGAGTCAGTAATTCATTCTTGGGGCGATGTATAAGCTTTTACAACAAAATTCCAGAAAATATACAAAGTTTGACCTGTTCAAAGTTCAAAAACTTTATTAAACTAAGTTTGTATAAAAAGGGTTATTATAATATTAAGGAATTTATGGATGATAATAACCCCTGGAAATGAGGTGATCGCTACCAAGCTATTTCTAATTTGTTGTGTTGTTAATTTGTGTAACATCATGATTGTAAGCTGTTATTTTTAAAAAAAAAGTCCCGCTGGGTTTCTTGCTGGTTCTTCCCAGGACAGAGGTTTTTTCCGAACCAGTGGTAATCAAACGAAAGAGTGACTTTCAATAAGTATTATTTATAATCTATATTGAATAAAAAAGTTTCTGTTTCTGTTTCTGTATGTACCGCTTACATCATATCATTTTGCATTACTTTAGCGCAAACCGAGTAGATATGTTTTACTAGCGTCTAAAAATCAAGATTCTAACGTTTTGTTGCATGAAATCGTATCTTACAATCATACTGAACATATATATATATATATATATATATATATATATATATATATATATATAAAAAGCATATTTTCTGAAAGGTAAATAATTGCTGAACTTGCATGGAGCTATAAGCACGATAACTTTTGAAAATATCAACCGTTTAATTCAATGTATTTTTTAATATCTCCATCTATCACTTGTAAAGCCAATGAATGTATGTGTGTGTGTTAATTTTGTTTTGTACGGTTATAATAATTTTTTTTTCGGCTGAGAAATACCGAAATTTTAGGTGTTTTGAGCAGCTTTGTACTAATTTATTTTATTAAATACATTTTGCCTAACAGCTCATTCGTACTTCGAGCTCCGCTGCGGTCATGGGTGGATTATTCGACACATAATTGCTGTCGTGAGCCCGAAGCCCGAGCCCTAACTGCGAACGAGCTCTGAAGCAAAGTGTATTTAGTAAAATAAATTATTACAAGGCTGCTCAAAACACCGATAATTTTAGAAGAAATATTCTGAAAGTCGGTTATAAAGGGTCTTGACAAATGAACAAACGTACAGAAGGATAGACAGTACGGTGATCTTAAAATAGACTTCCGTTTTTTTTTCTTTTCAAATCATTTGTTTATTTCAACAGCCTATCAAAGTCCCCTGCAAAACATAAGGCTTCTACTCCTCAATCCTCTTGCACCTCCATATCTCCGCAAGCGTTTGAGTATTTTGTACCTCGTAAAACTCAGTGCCGGTCCAGTAAACAGCTACTTCTCAAAACTACTTCTCATTTCACTAACCGATGTGGTGGATCCTTTACTGTAAAGGCGGTCAAGCTATGGAACTCACTTCCACATGACATACGTGCTACCTCTTCTTTTGATATATTTCGGAGCAGAGTAACTAAATATTATCTATCAACTTAGAAATATTTACATAGTTTATGTATTTATATGTACCTAGTCAGGTCATAAATTCT
Organism: Parnassius mnemosyne; assembly: GCA_963668995.1. NCBI lineage: Eukaryota > Metazoa > Arthropoda > Insecta > Lepidoptera > Papilionidae > Parnassius > Parnassius mnemosyne. The sequence continues at coordinate 1,258,176 of CAVLGL010000093.1, read as the reverse complement.
GTCACATGTTTAATATGAACTTTACAAAACATAGATTCTTATGACACTAAAGTTTATTCAAAATGACCTCCGTGATTTTGAATACAGGCCTTCAATCTGCGCGGCCAGTCGTCTATCACAGCACGAACGAGGTCCATGTCAATATCGGCGGCAGCCTTAATCAAGGATGTCTTGAGTGACTCCAAATTGGAATGAGGCTTTGAGCACGCCTTTTCCTCCAAGTGTTGCCATATATTGTAATCTAACGGATTTAAATCTGGACTGGAGGAGGGCCAGTCTTCGTGCCGTCGATTTCACGCGCCGCCAGCCAGTCTTGTGTGCTCTTCGCTCTATGAGGTGGCGCCGAATCTTGTTGGAATACCCAGTGCCTGTTATTGAACATGGTAGGAGAAACAGGTTCCACAAGGTTTGTCAGGATTGTATTTTGATACACAACTGCATTCGTTTTTACACCTTTCTCACAAAAATGTACCTCTGTTAAGCCCCAATAAGAAACTCCCAACCATACCATGAGCGAGGATGGAAAATGACCTCGTTGGACACGCGGAATACGGTTGCTCGCTTCTTCACTACTGTACACCTTATCATTTTGTTTGTTGTAGCTCTCTCCTACGGTAAAAATTTTTTCACCCGAAAAAAAATTTACCGATATTTTTTCCCGCGTACCGTTTCAACAAAGCGCGGCATCTCTTCAGTCTCAGGTCCATTAGACGAGCATTCAAACGATGTCCTGTTTTTCTTCGATATGCCCGGAGCCCTAAGTCTTCATTTAACACCCTTTTCACCGTGGTTCCGCTTAACCCCATCTGAAGGGCCAACAGTTTCTGCTTACGTTTGGGATTTCTTTGAATTAGCGCCTTCACAGCTTTTATCACTGCTGGAGTCCTAACAGACCGAGGGCAACCACTTCTTGACCTGTCATCTACACTAGAGTCTTCATTGTATCGTTTGATGGTACGATAAACGAATCTTTTGGTTATATTAAAATTTTTCAGTATGTCAAAAATTTGAATTGGCGCGTAACCGCAACGATGCAAAGCAATAACTGCAACACGGTCTTCTTTAAGCGTCCACTCCATATTTAAAAATGAGTAAAATTCTAAAGAGTATACAGTTTTATATTCATGAACAATTCGAAATTCGAATTCAATAAACTTTTTTTGTGGCCAGCATTCCAAAAGAAAAGTTTTTACTGTGTGACAATACTTATGACCTGACTAGGTATAATTGTATATATATACACAATATGTAACAGAAACCCTGTGGTTCCTGTTAAGTACGTTACCAGGATCATTATTCAAACGTAAAGAAATAACTTTTTTTATAAAAACTCGAATAATATTTTTTTTTACTTAAAATAAAATTGTATGCAAATTGTATCTGGCTTTATTACCTCTGCATTGTCTCGGGAGTACGAGGATTGTCAAAGACCGCGCTTTACTTAGCTTAAGCATCGGCTAGTGTCAGTAAGAGGTAATAAAACCACATAATTTTTTTTAATAAAATTAAAAAAAAATTGGTCGAGTATTAAAAAAAGTTATTTCTGTAGGTTTGAATACCGATCGTGATAACTTACTTAATGGTAACCACAGGGTTTTTGTTACATGTTGTATATATACACTTATTATCTTTATTAATATATGTAAATTAATAGAAATAAGAAAATAAATTATACTTATATTTTATACACTTATATGTTAATTTTTAACTGTAACTCATAGCCAATTTCTATTAAGTAGTGTCATGTTAATTATTAAGTACGCACGCTGCTACCTACCTGTTCTATATATAAAACTATTTCTCTTTCCAAATAGGTTTGCTGGAAGAGAACTCTTATTAGGGTTAAGCTCTCCTTTGTACATCTTATTACTTAATTGATTTTTTTAAAAATTGTACCCAGAAATTTTGGCAGAGGCTACGGACTTCCATCTGGTACGGTTCTGATAAAGTTCTTACGCTCTATTGTTCGTCTTATTATCTATACATTATTTGGTCCATAACACATACACTAAACCCAACACTATTGTAATATATTGCCTGCATTTTAATAAGTTATATTAACATATCCTGTAAAAAATCCACCAGAGCCTGGAAATAATGATCCCTGTTTGAAGAGAACACTATAATCGAGAGCTTAGACGCTACATGATTTACATAATACTTGATATAGAGCAAGCAGAAGCCTGCGGCTCAGTTTCCTGTGCGGCAGGCCTTTAGAGATAATGAGATACTTTCTTTTGTGTCGGTATAGCTCGTCCTCGTGACTCATAATCGTGGACGCATAATCGTGGGGATCGTTTGAAATTCCAACAAAAAAACCATAAGAGGGTCAAGCAAACTAAGACTGTATATCTTGCAGAATTTTCACGAGCCTTATGTAGTGCTTACTTACAAAATCAACATTTTCGTTCCTTCGTTTTAACTAGTATACAGAATAACTCTTAAATATGTTATTAAATTGCCTAAAAGCCAAAAAAAAATATATATTTACATTTTTCATCATCATCATCATTACAGCCCTCACAAGCCCACAGCTGAAAATAGGCTTCCCGCAACGAATGCTTCAAAAAACAGTCCTGAACCACCTGCATCCATCGTCTTCTTGCATAAATATCTAGATCGTCATTTCATCAAGTGAGAGGCCAATCTACATTTCACTTACGGGTACAAGGCTGCCACTTGAGAACTTTTCTTCACCAATCGGTTATTAGTTCTTCGAGCTACATATGTGGCTGGACCACAGCCACTTCACTTACTAATCAGTTGGGCTATGTACGTAGCTCCAGTTTTGCTGTGGATATCCTCATTTCCAAGTCTATCATGCAGAGAAACCTCGAGCATAGATCTTCCCACAGCTCGCAAGCGAACTTTTGCTTTGCGATTTTGCGACGGCAGTGAAACACCACGTTTACATGTTTAGCATAATAAATTTCTTTAAAGTAGCGCTGTTTTGCTTTTAAAGAAATTTATTATGCTAAACATGCTTGCTTAACATATTTGCTTATTAGTTATCTTCTGAATTACTGGCTCCTACATCGCGGGTACTTTATCCTTGGTTTCACAACTGTATTTATCAAATTTTACAATAAAAAGTTAACATTACGGTTAATATAAACCGACATTTGTCTAAATGTTCAATCTCCATTAATGAATGTAACGAATCAGGATGGCCCATAATTGCGGATTTTATAAATAAACCATGATGTGGCGGTGTAAGAATATTACACTACCCCATTTCGTCCCGTGGGTGTCGTAAGAGGTGACAGAGGTAAACTTAACCAGGAGGTGGGTAGCAGCATCATCCTAATAACAACGCAAAATAATAACATACTGCGGTTAAAAACCCAACTGCCAAGTGATGATGACATGACGTAATCTACGGGAGGAGGCCTGCGTTTATCAGTGTACTTTTCTTAGTTGAAATGGATTGATGGAATGCAATTTTATGAATTTACTACATGCTTGCTAAACACACATTTTCATTGTAATGTTCCTTCCGTGGTTTTACACGTTGTTTTCTCCAGTGTTTTACCTTAATATGAAATGAAATTCGAAATGTTTGTTTTATTTGTTTCTGTATTTTCTATACGTAGTAAAGACAAGGTGCTCTATAATATGACTACAGTATAAATAGATAGGCTAGACCAGGTTTTCACAGAATACCACGGTAAAATAGCAGCATAATACCGCTGTTTTCTATGGCAATTGGAAACTATTTTTACTATTAACGAGACAAATATTTTATTCCTCAGGGATGACAGTAAACTACATTTTGAAAATTAATAGACTACTGTATTCGTATACTACTGTCTTATTCATACTGTATCTCGACAGCTGTTTACAGAAGCTGAAAGATAGTTGTTTGGGTGTGAAATTGGGTGACATTAAAGTAAATTGTCTGCTGTATGCTGATGATGCAGTGCTTATTGCACCATCAGAGGCAGAACTGCAGGCATTAGTCACGTGTATGAAAGAGGAATGTGAAATTAAAGGTCTCCGTTTGAATGCTAATAAAACTAAGGTTCTGGTATTTGAAAGGGACGAAGAGAGAACGAAGTGTGAAATATGGGTAAATCAGGAATGTCTAGAACAGGTAAATGAAATTGTATACTTGGGGAGTGCTTTTAGCCGGGATGGAAGATGTGATTTAGATGTGGACAGGCGTGTCGCTGCCGGGAACAAAGTCAATGGTGCCCTGGCTGCGTTAGTTAAAAGGCAAGGCGTAGCGAAGAGTGCACGCCTTGCAATACATAACGCAGTGTTGGTACCGACTTTGTTATATGGCAGCGAAACCTGGTTATGCCAGAAGAAGCATAAAAGTAAGTTGAATGCAGTGGAGATGCGATCTCTTCGTAAAATGTGCGGCATTACCATGGCCGACCGAAAGCGAAACGAAGAGATTCGCAATATGGCAGGTTTGAAAGATGACCTTATCACAAAAATTGATAAGGGCGTGCTTCGGTGGTTTGGGCACGTTGAGCGAATGAGTGAAGACCGAATGTTGAAGAAAATATATAGCGCGAAAGTTAATATTAAAAGGTGTCGAGGTAGACCGAGACTAACTTTCGAAGACCATGTGAGCAAATTGCTCGAAGAGGGTAGGGTCAAAAGTACTCGGATACTTAGACGTGCATGCATGAAGAAGATAATGAATCTGAAAGAAGCGAAAGAGGTATGTAAGGATCGTGACACTTGGCGATCTGTTCTCTCTGGCTACCCCGTCAGGGATTGTGCGTGAAGATAAGTAAGTAATAGACTATAAATAAACATTATTACTATAAAAAAAGTTAAAAATGTTAAAAAAGTAAACACCAAGAAGTTTGATCTTTACAAAATTGGACGTGATTATCTCATTAACTTATCAACTTTTTGTAGCAATAAAATAATTATTTCGAAAAAAATACGAGAGTTTAAGTTTAACTTAATAGCTAATGGTTTACCTTGGAGGGATTTTATCCAATCACTATTCGATAATTACAAGCTTCGGAAACTAATTGAAGAAAATGGTATCGAAGCGCGTGGCGTCGGTATTATATTATATATACAAGCTTTAAGTCTCTTTACATTTTACACTCAATTTTAATTAAAAATAATGACCCCGTTGATTCTAACAAATATGAAAGACGCAACCAGACTTAAACAGAATGGTATTACATATTTAATGTGTGTATCTGTGTATCTGTGTACATGTATCTCTTACCAGTTTAAGGCTTTCTATTGACGACTGGTAACGGCAAGCGAAAGGTAGCGGCGGTTTTTTGTTTTATAAATTCTATTTCAATATATTTTTGTTAACTATAAATAATTTTAATATTTTAATACTTAGCTTCATCTGTTTGTGTGCATGAATTACATTCATTTTTGGCTTTAATTACAAACTGGCTTTTACACACGACGCCGGTCGCGTTCAATAAAAACCCAAAAAAAAAATATTGTCCCACGGATATAAAATACTGTTATGGGAATACACTGAAACTTTGTACAAAAATATAGCCTATGTAATATTCTGGTTTATTATCTATAATAATATTACCATGATTCATCATAATCTGTTTGGTAGTTTTTACTTGATTGAGCCACAAACATTCGTAGGATTTCACACCCAATTCTGGGCTTAATAATCTAAAATTTTCTAGATTTACATAATATTGAGAAAACAATAATTGATGACAATACAATAATTTCATGACATTAACGAAGATCGTCACAGTACATGATCAAGACACGCCGTTTAGGTTATTTAAACCATGATATTATTGAATTAATTTATTTCTTTACCTTTTTTTTTCATTACTGCTTATATTTTTAACAAAGTATTTATTCTATATATATATATATATATATATATATATATATATATATATATATATATATATATATATATATATATATTCTTATATCCTTATTTTTTATGTTAATTTACCATCAAATAGCAGTGCTTGTGCTCCTGTGTACCAATCTGGAGGGAAATGGAGAGCCAGTATAGTGTCAGATATTCCATCTTAGTCTTCAGAGATGATGACGCCTCTTATTTTTTGTAAATTACCAAATTTCTTAAAATTAGGTAAACTGAAAGTTGATTTGTTTTTTCTTTTATCAACCTACCCTGACGGATTTTTAGGAAAAAAGACCATCCAGTAAAAATATTACCATTACAGGCTATATAAGTCCACTGAGGAACATAAGACTCTTCCATAGATTGCCTCATAGGGAGGATTTTGCCATAGTTGCCACGCTTGACTGGTAGGTTGGCAACCGCAATTTTATATACGGGACGACATGGGGTATATTCTCACTCTTAATTTTGTTGATTGAAAAATAAATACATAATAATAGTCACATCTATCAAAATATAATTCGAGAAAACTATATTAAAGGAATTCAATTTGCTGAGTTGACTAACAGACAATTTAGCTCTGCAATTTAGATAATTGTAATTAAAGTCCAACTGTACAAAACTTTTTCAGTCCACTCCGAGCTAAGGGCTGGACAAACGATGCGTCGTTGTACAAATAAAATCTTTGAACGCTTCGAGCATATTATACAATGCTCCAATAGAGTTTCAGGAAATTAGTCGAACCAAACGCAAAAAGTCTTAAGTTTTATAGTTAGGATTAAAATAACAAAATAGTAAATAGGAATCCACGACAAAAGTAAATAAAATGTAGTATATATAAAATTGAATACGGTACAATATGTATCAAGGCACCAATGGTATTCAAGTATTGTAGGATTTGTTTGCTCACTAAGTGTATAATTAAAATGTATATTATATAAATCACAAATGGTATTTTTAGTAACGTTTTACAGGCGTTATAAAAATTATTAAGAGAAAACGATTAACTAACTAACAAAAAACAAGAACATATTTTATATAATATTATTTTACTAAATAAAATACAATTACTCTGTAATACTGGGTAATAATTCCTTTTCTAATTTTACAGCCTTTAAGTATGGACTGCAGTTGATTATTTTTAACGATGATAAGTGTAGCATGTGCTCATATCGTGTAACACACGATATGAGCACTATTGTGAGCTACATTTTCTTCTGTGAATAGATAAATATGGTTTTGTATGTGGTCTCTCTTTGTCTTTCTCTCTCACTCTCTCCCTTTCTTCATCCCTGTTAATAACACAATGTTTTTTTTATAGGAGAGGGGGCAAAAGAGCATGCGGCTCACCTGATGGTAAGTGACTACCGCCGCCCATGAACACCCGCAACACCAGGGGAATTACAGATGCGTTGCCGGCCTTTTAAAAAAGAATAGGCTCTTTTCTTGAAGGTCCCTAAGTCGTATCGGTCCGGAAAAATCGCTGGTGGTAATCGATTCCACAAAGAAGTTGTGCGAGGAAGAAAACATCTTCCAAATTGCACAGTGGTGGACCGCCAATCATCAAGGTGGTGTGGATGATATCGCAAGTTTTGTCGCGATGTGCGATGGTGAAATTGAGCGAAATAAAATTCGCAAAGAGATGCAACATCTCTACGTAGTGCCAGTGTATCGAGCCGATCAGTCGTCGACGATTCGAACCGCTCTGCGCTGGATGCGGTCAAGTAGAAGGAGCTGGCACTGGGGTACCCCGGCCCAGAGATGAGAACAGTGTCAGACCGGATTTGCGCTTTATGAAGTTGCAAGCGATGTGCCGGCATGAAATACTGTCTCGCTCTGCTGAGCACGCCAAGCTTTTTGAGGCCAGTTAGACCTTCCCTTCCAAGTGACCATGAAACTGCACACTATTCGATATGTCGACGCCGAGGATTCCAATGCTAGCTGAGGCAGCAAGGAGAGTGCTTGAAACTGAGGAGATACGACAAAGGGGTTCGTTTTTTTCCGTTTCGCGGTAAACGCACAAACTTTAGTCTTCCGGGGATTGAACTGGACTAAATCTAGTCGCCCCCGATCCGAGACTTTGTTCAGCAAAGATTCGACTTCAGACACAAGTTTGTTCCGGTACTCGGCGACGTTTTCCGGAGAAATATTGGCACGGCCGGTGTAAAACATCACTAAATCATCACCAGTGCTGTCGTGCTGTGTGCTGCATAGCAATGAATGCTACTGGTTTGCAACATATCATTGATATGCAGAAGAAACAGCGTTGGTGATAGCACACAGCCTTGTGGAACACCAGCGTTGATAGGCTTGAAATCAGAGCATGCACCGTCTACTAGGACCTTGATGCTCCGATTAGCAAGGAAACTAGTGACCCATTTGCACAATTTCTCGGGAAGCCCATAGGAAGGGAGCATCGAAAGAAGCACTTTGTGCCAGACCCGATCGAATACCTTGGCTATGTCCAAACTAACGGCCAATGCCTCCCCCTTGGACTCTACTGCCTCCGCCCATCTATGAGTCAAGTAGACCAGAAGATCACCAGCTGATCGACCCCGACGAAAACCGTACTGGCGGTCACTAATCAGCTGCTGATCCTCAAGGTACCTCATGAGCTGGTAGTTTATAATGGATTCCATTATTTTGGAGAACAAGGAGGTTATGGCGATAGGCCTGTAGTTGGACGGGTCTTAGCGGTCGCCTTTTTTTAGGGATCGGTTGTACCAAAGATGTCTTCCATGAATTCGGGACTACACCTTGGGAGTAGGAGTACCGGAAAAGACGTGTTAAAACTCGACTTGCTGACGTCCATGGAGAAGAGTACTTTACGAACCGAGCGCTCTGTAAATCGCACATCCGGCATGGAGCAATCACACCGCGGGATGTTCGGCGGTGTGTTCCCCCCGTCATCTAGAGTCAAGTTGGACGCAAAGAAAGATCTTAAAAGATCGGCTTTCTCCTTTGTAGTATGGGCCAGTGAGTCGTCTTCTCTGTGCAGAGATGGAAGAGATGGTTGTCAGAAGTTCCCTTGGACAGCCTTGGCGAGAGACCAGAATGCATGGGTTCCTGAAGGAAGATGAACTAGTTTCTCACCAATTCTGCCGATGTGCAGACCTTGCCTTGGCAATGACGCCTTTGAAGGACCTGGAGGCGGAATCATACTTCTTTTCAAGTGCACTGGTGTTTACATCCCGAGACGTTGTTGCGTCAGCCCAGGCCCGGTAGCACTTCTGCTTATAGCGTGATGCTATTTTACAGGAGCGACCAAACCATGGCTGGGATCTGCCTCCCATGGGCACCACAGAGGATGGATTAAAAAGTTTCATACCCTGAAGTACCACATTAGCAACAGTATCGGCAACAACGCTGGGATCTTCCGGTGAGAAGCAAACCCGCGCCCAAGGATAGGATGCAAAAAAAGACCGCATTCCGTCCCTATCGGCTGACCTATAGTGCCAATCACGGCGGCAAGCTGCAGATCGCAACTGCCTTGGGAGCGTGAGTGTCACCGTACTCGAGATCGGACAATGGTCCGAAGAGCCCAGAGGGACATTGATGGAGACCTGATATCCGTCCGGATGAGAGGTCAGCAGAAGGTCCAACAGGGAAAGTCCATAATTCTCCACATCTGGGATCCGCGTAGGCAAAGTAACTAGTTGTGTTGGACCATATGTCAAGGCAAAGTCATAGACAGATCTACCCACATGATCGGTTAAACGGGAACCAAGCCATTCAGGGTGGTGGGCGTTAAAATCACCGAGTATCACGATCTCTGCGGACGGGAGCTGTTGTAGTACGGAGTCTGCAGCCATTTGGACGTGGTCGATGAGTCGGTCTGTGTCGGCATTACCGCTATGGGACCTATAGAGACACCGTAGACGCGGGGATGGTCGGTGCTGTGTACGCGCAGCCATAGTATGGAAAAGTCCGTACCTTCAAGACTGCCGAGGCGTCGAAATCAGATGTCCTCTCTAACGTATACGCATACCCCAGCACGAGGCATAAAGGAGTGTTCTAATTTGTACCCCGGGTAAGAGAGATATGAAGTATCAGCCGGAGAGGACACCTGAGTCTTGGTTAAAAAGAGCAAGGCCGGCTTCGCCGTATCTTGATGGTAATGAACAGCGTTAAGGTTGGAATGAAGTCCCCTGATGTTGCACAAACTCACGGATAGCGTGACAGGGGTCACCTTGGTCTTATTGATCCACTTGCCCCGATTAGTTTTAGTCTCCGGCCACCTGCACTTACCAAGCACAAACCAGAGGTAAAACTTCACGCTGGTATTCTGTGAGGTCGTGGTACCACCCCGGTTCGAGCCAGCCCATCCGTGCGACAGCAAAAGCTGCCACGTGGCTCTACCTCTGTTAAAACAACAAAATCAACAACAATGTAGATGTATTAGATGTAGTACGGATTGAGTCAAACCCACGCGTTGGAACTCGACCTCTAGATCTTCTGTATTTTGCTGCTCATATTCAGCTCTTTCAGACTTACATTATTCCTTCACGCAATGTGTCTAAAGACATTCAAGCTTCTTTGAAAAAATGCCTGACAGTCTGGTATTCACTTAAATATCTGTATCAATTGATTACTTGATTCAGTCAGGTATCCAACATTTTTGCCGGCACCATAGCTCAAACTTTTTTTTATAGGATAAGGGTGACAAACGAGCACACAGTCCACCTGATGGTAAGTGGTTGCTGCGGCCCATAGACATCTACATCTATCCTCTGTTACAAATCAAAATGTAGATGCGTTGTCACCCGTGAGAACTAAGATGGAATGCCTCATTTCCAGTAAAAAAGGCCTCCGGCCACCTGCACTCACCAAGCGAAACGCAGAGGTAAACCTCTACTTCACGCTGGTTTTCTGTGAGGTCGTGGTACTACTCTGGTTCGAGCCGGCCCATCCGTGCGACAGCAAAAGCTGCCGCCTGGCTCTACCAGTGTTAAAAATCGTATCAAAGCGTTTGCTTTGATACTATTTGAGACACGAGTCAGAGTTTTGTTTCGGTTTTTAGTCTCAACTGTAAAAGACGAGATAGCGGTGAACTAAGATTTGGTGCCTTTGATCATTATAATACGTCTGCGTATGTGAACATTACAATACAAATTACTGTTAATACCTGGGTATACAAAATTATAGGTGATTTCCACAGTAATAGCCCCAGGCAGCGTTAATTTATTTGCTCTGTCGACCATTACCTGTTGTTTGATCTATTTACAGAAAAAATAACTTTGCAAATGTTCTCCAATTAATGGTACATCCGTACAACTGTTTTTGTAGAGACTGTAGTGTGAGTATTAGTAATCCAATTAGATGTCCAAATATAAAGTTTTTCAAACCGAAATCCTTTAATATTTATGCAATTAAATTGCGTATTCGACTTTGTACGTGTAATTAAATGCTTTATCACAAATATAAAAATAAATTAATTAAGGGTACCACACGAGATTAAATTTTATTCTAAGAATAAATCGCCATTTATTCGAAAATAAATCTATTTTGCGTTTTATCATTTGTAGTTCTAAGAATCTATTCTGGAATTGTTACTAAACCATCTTTTGCACGAAGTAACAAAGATATTCCAAGAATATTTAAATAGCGTTCTATTTTTCATCGCTAACATCAATGTCGATGTCAATTTAAAGCCCGTTTCGATTATTATATTTTATTAAATTTTGCGTTTACTCTCTCTCTCTCTCATTTTGTATTTTAAAACACCTAATAATATCAAGAAGTAAAAAAAAACACAACGAATAAAGTATAGTACCACCCTCTTACATATTTCTGCCGCCAAATAACAGTGCATGTAGCACTGCTTTGTACAGAACTCAAGGGTTTTGAGAGCCAGTATTACATGCTATGTGGCATCCCTTCGTAGTCCTCAGGGGTGACAATGCATCTGTGACAGCCTTCGTTTATAATGTGTCCATAACTGCATTAGTCACTTACCATCAGGTAGAATGTAAGTTCGTTTGTCACGTCAATTTTATAAAAAAATAAAGAAAAGAAAATAACTTGAGATTTAAGTCGTGGAATAGCTTATTCCTTGTTTATTTAATTATAATATTAAATTAATTATTTGGTTTAAGATTTTTGGGGTCAGTCTTTGCGTTGCGTGCAATCGACCATGACTGAACACTTGTCTAAGTTCTTATTAAAGGTAATAAATAATAATAATGTTTTCTAGACCAAATTTCGATCACAGCGGCCAGTCTCAAGGAAGTCTAGCCATTTTCGCCGGACAGGATTATCGTGTCCGATGTGTGCGCACACCCAGGCGCACTCTCTATTCTCTCACTTTGATAGTTCGACGCTACGGTAATCAGACATAACCAAAGAGAGATTAGGCGCAGTACCAACAGTTTCACGTGCTTTTCGAAAGACGGGGGTGAAAACCCGCCCACTTCTGGTCTCCACGCTACCACTGAGAACACACATAAAAAACATACAGTCGAATTGAGTACCGTCTCCTTTTTGAAGTTGGTAGATAAAAAATGATTCGTTTATGAGATCTTGTGACTTGTGAGGTCACTGTGTTGTAAAAACTTTAGTATAACTCATAGCTTCCTAAAAGCTACAAAAAACCTGTCTTTTGTAGCCATTGCATCTGTTTTGAAAACAATATTTTGAATTATTTTTACCTTCCGTCCCCAAATGTGAAAATGTGATACTGGACCTGACACCACTAAGTGTACCGCACCTTAAGTTAAGGGTATAATTATACGGTAGAAGCCACTGCCTACTAAAACACAGTTTTACACTAGTTCGGGAGCCTGTGAATTCAATAAAACACGTTTTGTAATAATTTATATAAAAATAAACTAATTTTTAATTGTACGTAGAAGTAGCAAGGTTTTTTTTTTTATTTTAACTGCTTTCATACTGTAAAAGATCGTACTTATTTTATTAGAAAACGAGCATGAATGATATTACTATTCCACGTGATCGGATGGCCATTACCGCTCGTGACGGTTGTCCATTACAGATTTTCATGTGGCTTGGTTAGGTAGAGCTTTTATACGAACGTGCTTTCAATTTAATACACCGCTCGTGAAATATTTTAAAGTAACTTGTTTATATAATGATTTAAGCACTGCCATTTCACTGATTTAAGAAGAATGAATATTAATAATCTGTGTGCCAGAAAGAGCCAACTGTCGAAGCTGAAGACCGAGTGTGGCAGCGTCATTTCCGGGACACCTGAGATTTTGAGTGAGGTTGAGAGGTTCTATGGGCAGCTGTACACATCATCGTTGGAGCCACACGCAAGTGAGAGTAACGATCCAAGAGCGAGTCTTATCCGACATTATTCCGATGATATCCCGGACGTCAGTCTGAGCGAGATTAGAATGGCTCTCCAGCACCTTAAAAACGGCAAGGCCTCAGGCGAGGATGCAATTACAGCGGAGCTTCTGAAAGCGGGTGGAAAACCGGTACTTGAAGTCCTTCAGAAGCTATTTAATTCCGTCCTCCATGGTGGCATTACACCGGAGGCGTGGAGCAGAAGTGCGGTGGTCTTGTTCTTCAAGAAAGGCGGCAGCGCTCTCTTGAAAAACTACAGACCGATTTCCCTTCTGTGCCGCGTCTACGTGCTGTTTTCGAGAGTCCTTATGAATCGTCTCGCGCGCAGAATTGACGACTTCCTGCCTCCCGAACAAGCCGGTTTCCGAAAAGGCTTTAGCACCATAGACCACATACGTACCCTTCGGCAAATTGTACAGAAGTCCGAGGAGTACAATTTGCCACTATGTCTGGCGTATGTGGACTATGAGAAAGCCTTTGATTCCGTCGAAATTTGGGCGGTGCTGCACTCCTTTTAGCGGTGCCAAGTTGACTGTCGGTATATCGATGTGTTGAAGTGCTTGTACAGTAGGGCTACGATGGCTATCCGAGTACAGAACCAGAGTACGAAACCTATCCAATTGCAGAGAGGTGTAAGACAGGGTGACGTCATATCCCCGAAACTCTTCACCGCTGCATTGGAAGACGTTTTCAAGCTTCTGGACTGGAAAGGATACGGTATCAACATCAATGGCGAGTACATCACTCACCTTCGATTTGCCAACGATATAGTCCTTATGGCAGAATCGCTGAAGGACCTAAGCACTATGCTCAATGACCTCAATAGTGTTTCTCAACGAATAGGTCTTAAGATGAACATGGAAAAAACAAAGATCATGTTTAATGTCCATGTCACACCTATGCCGGTAGTTGTTGGGAGCACTAAGTTCGAAAATGTTGACGAGTATGTTTACCTGGGACAAATAGTACGACTAGGTAAGTCCAATTTCGACCGAGAGGTCAATCGACGGATTCAACTCGGTTGGACAGCGTTCGGGAAATTACGGCACAACTTCTCGTCAGGTATACCTCAAAACTTGAAAACGAGACTGTACAGCCAGTGCGTGTTGCCAGTGATGACTTATGGAATTGAGACGTGATCCTTCACTGCTGGTCGGATGAGAAAGCTCAAGGTCGCTCAGCGAGCTATGGAGAGGGCTATGCTCGGGATTTCTCTGCGTGATAAACTTAGAAATGAGGATATCCGCAGTAGAACCTGAGTGACTGACACGACGGATTAGTAAGCTGAAGTGGCAATGGGCCGGCCAATTAGCTCGAAGAATCGACAACCGATGGAGAAGAAAGGTTCTTGAGTGGCAGCCTCGTACCGGCAGGCGAACTGTAGGACGTCCCACCACTAGACGGAGTTACGACCTGGTAGGACATGCAGGAAGTCGATGGATGCAGGTGGCTCAGGACCGTGTTTTGTGGCATTCCTTGAGGGAGGCCTATGTTCAGTAGTGGACTTGTTAATCCTTACTATAAGTACTTAGATTTTACGGCTCCGTGGTGCAGTAGGTTAGCAATGAGTTGCAGCGCTAAAAGCCGCAGGTCAGAATCTCGCACGAAACCAGTATTTGTGTGGTCTACAAATAATTGTTACGAGTCTGGATGTGTAATCTTGTGAGATGTATATATAAAACAAGAGAAATTCCTAGTGTGAACGTAACGTTAAAAAAATGATCGCAAATCGATAGAATATTTTTTATAAATCTACATTGTCCGTATGAAAGACTCGAACGAGACGAATGAAATATTTAGCAGTAAATTTTATTTTACTAACCTCAGATACAGTGTACGTGATAACGTACTCTTAGAAACCGGAAGATGTTCAAGGTAAAGTGACACGTCGTTCCATTTCCCATAACGCGTTATTTATTTTACTCACGGACCAATTTCCTGTTACTCTGGACGTAAAATGTAGCAGAGGGAATGCAAAAGGAAATATTTTTTAAGCAACTTCATGTTAAGTCCTCTTACACATGTAGTAGAGCCATGTTGCAGCGTTAAGCTGCTATATTACTGGTCCTGTACCGGTCGAGCAGACCCATTCTTGCTACAACCGTAGAGCCCGCTTTTCACTATGGGATATAATATAATATATATTACATCTCGAGATATAAATTAATATCGCTCACCATACATTTCATATGGAACCGTTTACACTGAGCTATAATATATCTTAAATCACAAGCTATAAATATTTTTTCGATCGACCGAACGATATTTTCATATTATATTTCGCCCCCTGTACCCCGCACACCGTTCCGTGCCCCCGCAGAACGGGAGTAAAGGGGGGTAATCCAGTGATCAACGACGAACGCACACTGGTTAATAGCTTGCTACATATTTATTTATCTATGCTGGTTAAAACATATATCTCACAGTGTGAAAGCCAATCGCCGAATATAATATTCGGGATATAATATATATTATATCCTATAGTGAAAAGCCAGCCTAATATAGCTGCAGCGTGAATCTACCATGTATAAAATGCCATTGTAAAGAGCTGGAGACCATTTGACCCTTACCAATGGTAAAGAGGCATTCCATTTTAAACCTCATGGCTCACAGCGCATCTGATTTTTAATTCTTAAACGATAAACGGTGTTTGCGTTTTTGGATCACAATATCGATTTACCTAGCCATCAGGTGGACTACGCTCGTTTGTCACTCTAACACATATTGTTAGCACTCCCTTAAGCTACCAGATAAGGTTGCAGAATAGTATGAAAATCCCAGGATAACTGTTTATATTATTGTACATTAATTTATGTATAGGAATTAAAAACAATTAGAAACGGTGTACTGTCGCTTGGGCGATTTCTAGCTATCTGGCCGGTCGTAGGTACGAGTGGTGGGGCGCCTGTCGTCATGCATGGAACCGGTTGCAGTAGCTGGTGGTAACAAATATAAAAAGTCTTCTTTTACGATATTATTTAGGCGAAAATTTGGTATTTGCACACAAATACACACAAACCCACACACATACACACAATTATTAAGGATTAGATTATACAAATAAAAAGCGGATTTATAATCTAAAAATACTATATGCTTGCATGGGGCAGGAATCAATTATTCTTATGATAGTCACAAAGTAAACGATAACTTCCCTCCGAGCAATCGACAAGCGAAACCATTAAACCGACAAATCGTTTAACTCGAATTAGAAACATTAAGTTTGATTCTAAACTGATAGGTATCGCTTATTGCCTAAGCTTTATTTAAATGCTGTCATTATGTGAAAAGAGAGTGGCGTGAACATAGATAAGGTCTTTTGAACCAAGTTCAAAAATATGAGATGGTAATATTTGAATATAGAACCTTCGAATTTGTTTTTTATGTATGTTTACCGATTTCTCAGAAACGGCTGAACCGATCAAAATCGTTGTTATTATATTAAATAGGCTATACTTCAGCAGCGGTCCCATATAAATTTAAAGAAAAAATACTAACCCTAAAACAAACGTAAATCAAGTAGTAGATTTTTTATATAAGATAAGGGTGACAAATGAGCACAGTCCACCTGATGGTAAGTGGTTACTGAGGCACATCTAAATCAATTCTTGATTACGAATTAAAATCCAGATGCGTTGTCACCTGTGAGGACTAAGATGAAAGAATGTCTCGTTTCCAGTAAAAAGAGTCTCCGGTTCTCTACACTCGCCATAAGAGGAATAAAATACTTGAAGGACACGTGAAGTCCGCCAACGCAATTCATGTAGGCTGTTAATAACTTTAGTGTTCAGGGATAAAAATTGTTAAAGTGGTTTTATATATTGATTTTTAAGCATAACCTCCATCATATATTTTTTTCTCTGTTATGAAAGTATTTCAGCCACATAAATACGAATGGACAAATATCAAAGCCCTATATTTATCTGAAGACCATTCGAATACTAGCTACTGTGCTATCAAGCAGAAATTTTACTATACACCTTTTAATTGTCATAATCGTCATCATAATAGTCCTTCACAAGTCTACTGCTGATCATAGACCTTCTCCAACTAATGCCACCGTTCTGAGCCACCTACAACCATCGCCTTCCTACACTTACCTAGTGGTCACTCCATCTAATGACGGCCGCTATACACTTCGCTTACCGGCATGAGGTTGCCACTCGAGAACCTCCCATCGTCGGTTATTTGAACTATATGGCCAGCCCATTGCCACTTAAGCTTACAACCGTTTAATTTTCTTTACAAAAACCAATAAAGGTCTAAATACAATACTGTTTCTCAATAGAATACTATAATACATACACAATGTTTCCCTAATACATAGGTATGTGCGATCATAAGTTTAATTAACTTAATTTGTCGCAGTTATTCACTTTTACTTTATTTTTAGAATTTAAGTAAAACGGGCATAGTACCAAAAGACCTGTATTTAATTTTAACAAAACTAGTTTATCGTTGCACTAGAGTACTACAATCATTCAACTAAATACTAATATAGAATACTACGCATCTTCAACTTTTTTCCTCACCATATGTTTTTGTGTGGTAGGTGTAAGAGTTGTCGTTGTAGTAACTTTGTAGTTAAAGTTGTACTTGATGTTATACATTCCTCTGTGCAACATCAAGTACAACTGTTACTACAAACGTGTGTTTTAACAGTGATAGAGCTTCGCGGCAGCTTTTGCTGTCGCACGGATGGTCTGGCTCGAACCGAGGTGGTACCACGACCTAACAGAGGAGACGCCTCGGCAGTTTTGAAGGTACGGACCTATCCATCGTATGGCCGCGGGGATAGTAGACAGCGACGACCATCCCCGCTTCTACGGATGCCTCTATAGGTTCCATAGCGGTAATGCCGACACAGACCGACCAACATCAACCACGTCCAAATGGCTGAAGACTCCGTGTAGGATAGATATACTGGGATAAATATACCAATTAATAGTAATATATATATATATATATATATACTGCAGGTATTACGTGGCGATTTTATCGTACACCGATATAGTCAAATAAAAAAAACTGGAACATTATATCTGACAGTCATAAACTAACCACATAATTATACGCTAAAGAAGAATAATAATATGTTAAGACAATTTATGTTCATCATCATTGAAATAAAAGCACTTGCCATCCTTCTTTAATTCATTACATCCCATCAAATCCATAGCTGGCCATCGGCCTCCCATTGATTACCTCTTTAGGGGGACATCTGCCATAACTACTTTTGGTGGGTTGGCACCCTAAGTTTTATTTCACTGAAGTGATGACGCATCTGAATTTTGGTTCAGGCGCGTTGGTAACTGCATTTTTTTAATTTTCTAATTGTTATTAAAGTGAATTTGTAGCCCATCTCCTGGTGTATTTCCCTATATCGCCTCATACGAAACACACGGGACGATACTCGTCAAATAGCCTTCTCAATATGATAGAAAACTTAGCGTTGCTCATTATGAAATGAAATTGCAAATGTATACACGTATGTACATAATAGAATGAAGAATTTCAGTAGCTAAGACTCTTCGAGTCTTTCATTACACACGGCTCTTTACGTTTTAAATACCCACCGAGAGCTGTTCAGTGAAACCTTGCAAATATCCACTTTCAATAAGTGGTTCTAACGTAAAAGAAATCTTTGACATGGCTTTTTGATTAGCTAAAGCGAATATAAGAAATATAATATTTTAAAGTAATATGGACTTAATTAAATATTAAATTATTTTCCCATTATCTATCTATATAGCTACAACGGTAGTTGAGCCACGCAGCAGCTTTTGCTGTTGCACGTATGGGCTGGCTCGAGCCGGGTTAGTACCACGACCTCACCGAATACTGGCGTGAAGTGGAAGCTCTGCCTCCGCGTTACGTCTGGTAAGTGCAGGTGATCGGAGGCCCAATTCACCCCGCCCCCATTAACATGGTAGCGGAATTACACGAAAGACTACCCCAGGAGGGTACCAGCACCCCTGGAGAATCCCTCGCTAAGCATCCACGACCTTGTTATTACACTCCTGAGCGTGGGTGCTCAGGCTGCCCCGCCTATTCTGGGGAGGGGGGGCAAAATTCCGCTCAACACTAACTGCTCGGGGCAACCTGAGCAACATGACCATGGCGACCCCTGCCACGATATCCGTGAATTTCTGCAACATCAGGGGACTTCATTCGAACCTAAACGCCATCCACTACCATCTCGAGACGGCGAAGCCAGCCTTGCTCTTTCTGACCGAGACGCAGGTGTCCTCTCCGGCTGATACTTCGTATCTCTCCTACCCGGGGTACAAATTGGAGCACTGCTTTGTGCCTCGGGCTGGAGTTTGCGTGTATGTCAGAGAGGACATCTATTCTCGACGCCTCGGCAGTCTTGAAGGTTCGGACCTGTCCATCCTTTGGCTACGCGTAGACAGCGACGACCATCCGCGCGTCTACGGGTGCCTCTATAGGTCCCATAGCGGAAATGCCGTAACAGACCGACTCATCGACCACGTCCCAATGGCGATTTTAACGCCCACCAGGCCAAATGGCTCGGTTCACGTTTAACCGATCATGCGGGGAGATCTGTTCATGACTTTGTCTTGGCATATGGACTGACACAACTGGTTACATCGCCTACGCGGATTCCAGATGTTGAGGATTATACACCTTCCCTGTTGGACCTTCTGCTAACCTCTTATACGGACGGATATCGGGTTTCCGTCGATGCCCCTCTCGGCTTTTCGGACCATTGTCTGATCCGGTGTGTGGTGCCACTCATGCTCTCCTAGCGATTGCGTTCTGCAGGTTGCCGCCGTGTTTGGCATTACATGTCGGCGAATTGGGACGGAATGCGGTCTTTCTTTGCTTCCTACCCATGGGGGCGGTTTTGCTTCTCGCCGGATGATCCTAACGCTGTTGCTGACTCTGTGACTGATGTGGTCTTACAGGGAATGGAACTATTTATTCTATCATCAGTGGTACCCATCGGAGGCAGATCTCATCCTTGGTTTGGTCGCTCCTGTAAGACTGCATTACGCAGTAAGCAGGAGTGTTATCAAGCCTGGGCTGCGGCTTCGACGACTCGAGATGTAAGCAACAGCATACTTAAAAAGAAGTATAACTTCGCCTCTAGGTCCTACAAAAGAGTTATTGCCAAGGCAAAGTCAGAGCACATAGGCAGAATTAGCGAGAAACTTGTTCGCTTTCCTTCGGGAACCCGTGCATTGTGGTCTCTCGCCAAGTCTTTCCAAGGGAATTTCTGTAAGCCATCACTACCATCTTTGCACAGGGAGGACGACTCACTGGCCTACGATGCAAAAGAGATAGCTGACCAATTAGGCTCCCTTTTGCGTGCAAACTCGACTGTTGATGACGGGAGGAACACACCGCCGACCATCCCGCAGTGTGAGTGCTCCATGTTGGATGTGCGGTTCTCACAGAGCTTGGTTTGCAGAGCACTCTTCTCCCTGGACATCCAGAAGTCGAGTGGGCCTGACGGAATCCCCCCAATTGTGCTCAGGACGTGTGATCTAGAGTTGGCACCGGTTCTAACGCATCTTTTCCACTACTCCCTAGGCATAGTTCCGAAATCATGGAAGACAGCTTTTGTCCACCCGATCCCTAAAAAAGGCGACCGCTCAGACCTGTCCAATTACAGGCCTATCGCCATCTCCCCCTTTTTCTCCAAAATAATGGAATCCGTTATAAACTGCCACCTCATGCGGTACCTTGAGGATTACCAGCTGATTAGTGACCGCCAATACGGTTTTCGTCGGGGTCGATCAGCTGGTGATCTTCTGGTCTACTTAACTCATAGATGGGCGGAGGCAGTAGAGTCCAAGGGGGAGACATTGGCCGTTAGTTTGGACATTGCGAAGGCCTTCGATCGGGTTTGGCACAAAGCGCTTCTTTCGAAGCTCCCTTCCTATGGGCTTTCCGAGAAATTATGCAATTGGATCACCAGCTTTCTTGCAGATCGGAGCATCAAGGTCGTTGTAGACTGTAAATGCTCCGACTATAAGCCTATTAACGCTGGTGTTCCACAAGGCTGCGTGCTATCACTAACGCTGTTTCTTCTGTATATTAATGATATGTTGCAAACCGGTAGCATTCATTGATATGCGGATAACAGCACTGGTGATGCTCTATAAACCGGCCGCGCCAATATTTCTCGGGAAAACATCGCCGAGTACCGGAACACTCTTGTGTCTGAAGTCGAGTCTTTGCTGGACAAAGTCTCGGATTGGGGGCGACTAAATCTAGTCCAGTTTAATCCTCAGAAGACACAAGTTTGCGCGTTTACCGCTAATTTCAAGATACTCCCCTTGTTGCCTTAGCCAGTATCGAAATATTCGGCGTCGACATATCGAGTGACGTGCAGTTTAGTGGTCACTAGGAAGAGAATGCAAAATTGGCCTGTAAGGAGCTTGGCGTACTCAGCAGAGCGGGACAGTATTTCATCCCGGCACAGCGCCTAAAACTTTACAAGGCGCAGGTTCGGCTTCACATAGAATAACTGTTCCCATCTCTGGGCTGAGGCTCCCCAGTGCCAGCTCCTTCCACCGCAGAGCGGCTCGAATCGTCGACGACCGAGTCCTTTCCGATCGGCTCGATTTATTGGCGCTGCGAAGAGATGTTGCATCTCTTTGCATTTTCTTTCGCATTTACCACGGGGAGTGCTCTGAGGAATTGTTCAGATTAATCCCAGCCGCCAAATTTCACGAACGCACATCGCGGCAGAACTCCCGATACCATCCACACCATCTGGATGATTGGCGGTCCACCACGGTGTGATTTAGAAAATGTTTTCTTCCTCGCATAACTTCCTTGTGGAAAAGTATACCAGCAGCGGTTTTTCCGGACCGATACGACTTAGGGATCTTCAAGAAAACAGCCTTCTCCTTTTTAAAAGGCCGGCAACGCATCTGCAATTCCCCTGGTGTTGCGGTTGTTCATGAGCGGCGGTAGTCACTTACCATCAGGTGAGCCGCATGCTCGTTTGCCCCCTCTCCTATAAAAAAAAACCATTAAAGTATACCATGTATATATTTTCTATAATATAATATAATAAAAGTCTAACGCGACGATTTCTGTACATTGAATATTTTTTAGAAATTTGAATTAGGGTATACTATCGGGTGTTAGTAAATCGCTCCCGAAATCGAAGACAGACGATAGTACTAATGATACCTTTGACGATGTGTCATAAAGAGAATCGATTCCGAGGAATAAAAAATTATCTTTTCACAACTTTATTACCTTTTTTCACGCTCCACCATGTTAGTATCGCAAAATGAAAGGATATACATAGAAATAGTGATATACAAAAAATAACAAACATCATAGACGCATGCAACTTGGCGGGCCAACTGAAGTGGAGCTGGGCAGGATATGTGGCAAGAGTCAATGATGGGAGATGGACAGAACGGGTGTTTCATTGGTACCCACGTGATGCGACGGGCTCTCGCGGTCGGCCGCAGGCGCGCTGATGCGACGATAATGTAGAGGACCAGCCTAGTTGCAGACAGAACCTCATGAAATAGGATGGAGGAGGCCTTCACCCGGAAATGGGTATCCCATTATTACCAATAATTAATATAATAAATTTTTAAATTATGTCACTATTGTATGTTTGTAGCAAATTCAGTTTTGATTATTATTAATTTAATTTTATTATTTTTAAATATATATTCAAGTGTGAATTACTAAGTTTACCAGAGAAAATCGTTTTGATGCGAGAGTTTTGTGAAAGGCTATGAACTTAGTTTTTTTGTAGTTTAGAGTTAGTAAATTAGAACTTATCTATTTACTCAACAATACCATTTTTTTGAGCCTCATTTATGGCTGTATCATCCGCACAGCATATGACATCTGCACTTTATATGGGTAATTCTAGGACGTCATTAATGTAAATGCAGAATAGGATTGGACCAAGAATACTTCCTTGTGGAACTCCAATACTGATTTTTATTTGCTTACTTCTATGTGAGCCCACTTTTATGCATTGACTCCGATTTAAAAGATAGCTAAGGAAACAAGCCAACGCCACTCCTCTAATTCGTTTTGTTTCAAGCTTCCGCAGCAGTAATTGACACTGATATTGACATTAAATTTAGTAAAGAAAACGAAAATTGCATGAATTATATTAACATAGTAAATTGTAAAGGGAAGGGATACCCTAGACGAAGCTTTATCGACCAAATCGGCGATACTTTAAAATGGGCCAGATCAGGAGTACCCTTAACCGACCAGCGTGTATGCGTTCCAAATAAAAATAAGGCGATAAAAGACGCCATCTTATGCTGCGACGTCATTAAACAAAACTTCTGAAATTTTGTAAATATGGTACCTATATTAAGTCTTTTTAGGTACTTAAATAAAATAAATAAATATCCTGGACATTTCACACATAAGTATTCCCTGATCTCCCTTAGTGTTCTGTGAAACCTACTGTACTAGGTATGGAGGCCTGAGAAATACATAGATAAGTAGGTAGTTAGTTAACACCTAGACACAGAGCAAACATCAGTTTTCATCACACAAATGTTTGGCATGTTTGGACATCGAACCCACGACCTCAGGATTTGCATCCAGAGCTACTAACCACAGAGCGAAAATGTCAGTCAAATAGTTATTGGTTATCTGCTTTTATTATTCTGATTCGGCTTCTGGCAGGCAGCACTGGTGAAAAAATGGTGTCTTTACCTCTCCTATAGTTATTTCAATCGCATAGAAGTACTTACACATACCTATACACAATCACCACTGTTTTGGTGGTAAAAATACTGGTAGGCAGGTAGGTGCTAGTTAGTTAGGTAAGTCCTTAGGTAATATAATGTGAATACCTATTTATTATCATACGTGCCGATTATGGATGAGTGTGTGCGTTTCTACTGGGGCGGTCTTTACTCCGCGCCCCTTCATTTGAGCCGGGATCACATCCGGATTAACTCATTAATATAAATACCTACATAATAACCAGTGCGTGTTGCCAGTGATGACTTACGGATCCGAGACGTGGTCCTTCACTGCTGGCCATGTGAGGAAGCTCAAGGTCGCTCAGCGAGCTATCTAGAGGGCTATGCTCGGGGTTTCTCTGCGTGGTAAACTTAGGAATGAGGACATCCGCAGTAGAACCAGAGTAACCGACATAGCCCAATGGATTAGTAAGCTGAAGTGGCAGTGGGTTGGCCATATAGCTCGAAGAACCGACAACCGTTGGGGAAGAAAGGTTCTCGAGTGGCAGCCTCGTACCGGTAGGCGAAGTGTAGGGCGACCCCCCACTAGATGAAGTGACGACCTGGTAAGACATGCAGGAAGTCAATGGATGCAGGTGGCTCAGGACCGTGCCTTGTGGCATTCCTTGGGGGAGGCCTATGTTCAGAAGTGGACTTATGAAAGACTGTAATGATGATGATGATGATGATAGAGTTTCTAAATAGATAATCAAATATGGATAATAAAATACTCACCATCATCTTCTGACTGGTCCATGACAAATGAACAAGATAAAACAAATTCACTCCACTCACACGATAACAATAACCCGCGCAAACGTCTTGCCGCAATCAAATCTGCCAAAGTGATCCTCAAAAGCAATTTACGTAGCAGCTAACGCATATTTCTTACCTTATTACTCTAACGAAATAGCGTACTGGGTTTTTTGTCACACGCAGAACGCGATGTTGCCGCTTTGTGTTTGTGTACCTATTTGTCAGTTTTGGCTCTGGATCCACTTAGTCTAAGTAAATATCGCATATAAATTAAATATATTCTGGATGTAAGAAATCATATTCAGTACGATTTTTTCGACCGTTGATGGACCAACAAATGTTGGTCAAATCGCTGACGAGTATGTTGAAAACTAGTAACTGCAGAACCACCAACGTCACACGCGCATCAAGGATTGATCGAGGTATATCAGTTTGCGTGACGCAGAGCTGAGTATATACGTAAAATAGGTGGATCAATATTTATTCTAACTTCTCACTGGATCAGCATTTACCGTGAAAAGTTGATTATATATAAGAGAGAGACCACGTCACATGTCGTTCACCTTGTGAGCCAGGTTCAGATACTTTCACGAGTTTCTCGTTATACAGAATGGTAATGTCGACCAAAAATATCTTAGACTGCCCGATCCATCAGCACAATATCAGGCTTTTTCGTAAGAATAGTCCTTTCTGTGATGATGAACTGGTCCCAGTAGAACCTGTCACGGACATTTTGCTCCTGGTGTGGAGCCGAACAACCGGAGTTGACATGCCTAAGTGACTCACCGGGATGGCGACAAGCTCAACAGTTGTCGACGGCGCCATCCTTTAGGATGTATCTCCGATAGTTAATGATCTTAATAACCTGATCCTGTATCGCACAGACAAAACCCTCGGTTTTCCCAAAGTGGTCACCGAAGCGTAGCCAGGGCAGGAAGGCGACCGTATCTACGAAAGGCTCATGTAGAGCCTTATAGAACCTCCTACGGAATTCCTCCTTCATACGGTCTCACGTTTGAAAATGCACTGGACTCCCGGGACTTGCCATTGCTCATTGGCCAAGAATAGAGGAGTGAGCCCTTTATCGCAAGAAATGACGCCCTTATAGAATGGCTCATCCGATCTCGTCAGGCAGTTATTACGGAGGCTGCAAGCTTCGCGATTATGCATGATGAGCGCGCTTAAAGAGCCACGCCCACCATGCTTCCGCGGTAAGTACAGCCTTATCACCGACGATCTCGAATGGTGCAACTTATGGGATGTCATAACAGTGCGGACTTTTCTATCCAGAGCGTTCAGTTCGGTCTGATTTCACCTGAAAATGCCAAAGATATACATGACTCAACCGTTATATGCCTGTGTATTATTCACGCCCGACAAAAGGCTGTTAAGCCTTTTGGTCAAACGTGCATAAAACAGATCGCAAAATGATTGTGTCATGTTCGCCTCATTGATATGTGGTTGGATCTAAATTTGGAAATTTTAGTCTTTGGACTAAATAATATTGGCGTTGTTACGTACTTTTCGCAATAAATCCATTTTAGCTGTATGTTGAGACATATGCATATGGTTCAGTCGTAGATGCTCAGTTGCGAGTGCGAGGTCTGCAACGTTTGCGTGTTGTCGACGCTAGTATAATGGCCACTCTGATTGGAGGTAATATCAATTCTGTTATTATTATGATCGCTGAAAAGACTGCAGATATAATCAAGCAGGTGACTGAGAACAGTTAAATTAAATATGTGATTTCTGGTATGAGACGGGTAAAAAACTTGTATAAGATTGCAATGCATACATTGGTGTAAGAGTTATATTTAAACACTGTAAAACATTATATCTTAGTCCTTAGAGGTAACAATGCATACGTAGCCTTTTTTGCTTGAGGTTAGCTGCAGGTAACCATGGACTTCAGCCACATACCGTCGAGTGAATTGTAAGTTTCTTTCTCACTTAAGTTATGTAATGAATTACTTTATCGCTAGAATTAAGTTCATGATATAGAATGAAGTGTTTTATTTGTATATGATTTGACTATTTGTTTCTGTTTAGCTTTTGAAATCAAAGACAGTAGAGCCATAAACTTTGAAAAACCCTAATATAATTTTGCTTTTTCAAAAGCTACGGTGTTGCTTGCATAAAATAAAATATTAATAAAAGTTTTATTAGAATAGAACAGCTCGTGATCTATATCAGTAACGACGTGGACATGAAAACTTTCGTAGTATCAATTAGTTTATTTTTCTTAACGGTGGGAATATTTATGGTAGATTATATTCTATGTTAGATTGAGAATCACAATGCAGATGCGTTATTACCCCTTAGAACTAAGATGGAATTTCTCACACTAACTATATGAAACACAGCTGCTATTTTACGCTGGTATTCTGTGACAGCGTGCTCCTTACCAGGTCGAGCCTACCCATTCGTGCTACAACTAAATAGCTTTAGCATGGCTCTAGCACGTAACTTATTAATTCGTTAACCCAGTTATTGTCTGTATTGATTTAGTCTGACTTTTCAAAATTATTAGAGCATTTTAATTGACTAGAATCAGGGATAAGGAAGCTGCTCGCTTGACTCTGGTTACTGCAAAATTAAAGTTAAAGCTAAGTTTGACAGTGATTTATAGCCTGAAAACGTTCGCACGGCGGGGACGGCAGGGAATTCGGGAAAATACAAAATTATTATTATCTAATGTCCACGTTGCGTGTATCGAGCCTGCAGATGTTTAGCTTCTCACACAGGAGTGATAATTTTTAATGTATTTTTGTCACAGATAAATTTAAATTAGTTTCTAGTCACAGCAACATAAATACGTACATAAAATTGTCTCTTATAGCACCTTATTTCTATGGAGCTGATTAGACATTCAAAAATGCATACGTGATAGAAACAGCTATCATTCTCCTATTTGGAATGTAGTAAATGGGGAGATAAGGCACTGAGATGTACGTAAGTTTGTTACGTACCATGTAGTGACGGTGTTATAATATCCATTATCATCATCATCATCATTACAGCCTTTCATAAGTCCACTGCTGAACATAGGCCTCTCCCAAGGAATGCCACAAAGCACGGTCCTGAGCCACCTGCATCCATCGACTTCCTGCATGTCTTACCAGGTCGTCACTCCATCTCGTGGGGGGTCGCCCTACTCTTCGCCTACCGGTACGAGGCTGCCACTCAAGAACCTTTCTTCCCCATTGGTTGTCGGTTCTTCGAGCTATATGGCCGGACCACTGCCACTTCAGCTTACTAATCCCTTGGGCTATGTCAATCACTCTGGTTCTACTGTGGATATCCTCATTTCTAAGTATATCACGCAGAGAAACGCCGAGCATAGCCCTCTCCATAGCTTGCTGAGCGACCTTGTGCTTCCTCATACGGCCAGCAGTGAAGGACCACCTCTCAGATCTGTAAGTAATCACTGGAAACACGCACTGGTTGTATAATTTCGTTTTAAGATATTGAGCAATGTCTGACGAGAAGATGTGTCGTAGTTTCCCGAACGCTGCCCAGCCGAGTTGAATCCGTCGATTGACCTCTCGATCGAAGTTGAACTTACCTCGTCGGACTATTTGTCCCAGGTAAACATACTCGTCAACAAATTCGAGCTTAGTGCTCCCAACAACTACCGGCATAGGTGTGACATGGACATTGAATATAATCTTTGTTTTGTCCATGTTCATCTTAAGACCTATCCGTTGGGAGACACTATTGAGGTCATTAAGCATGGTGTTTAGATCCTATATCCTTTAGCCCATATCGTATCTGTGGGTGCCGTAAGAGGTGACAGAGAGAAGTTTTAGTGGGAAATGGGCAGCAGCATATTCCTGAGAACAACTCAAAATAATAAAAAACTACGGTTACCAGGTCGTCCGCCAAGTGTGGCTACTATATAAGGAAATCTATGCCGGAGGCCTGAACATAGATTCAGAAGTGGACTTTTACATGATATAATCGATGGATGGATGGATTAAGTTTATTATACTCAATAAAAAAAGACAAAAACATGACCAGGTTTTCTACATACCCTATTGCTAATTACACTTTGTTTTAAATACACTTCTAGCAGATTTTCCTCAGTCCCCTCTCCTCCGTAATCATGACTGCTGCAAATTACTAAAGAAATACTATAAAATCTTTTAAAAATTAGTTTCATTTAAGGTAGTATTAGCGTAAATGTAAGAAATCGTGAGAGAATTTGGACCTGCTTCCAGCTGTGATAAGTTTTAAGGCATCTACTTTACTTTTATGTTGTAGTAAATACTTTTGCTAACATAATTTGCATTTACTATGTTCAGTATTTATCATTCTATGGATTGCGTTATTGTTCATTTAATCTAATAAAGAAATAAAAAAGCTCTCAAATAACCCTTTCATGCCTGAATGAAGGCCGGTTATCCCATAAGACTTTTTTAATTCCAGAGGAACATTCGCTGCAATTTGATTTTAGTCACGTTTGAAGGATGAAACGAGCAAATATATAACAGTTCACGTAATATTAGCAACCGTATTTTTGAAACAGATAAAGAAACAGAAACTTTTTTATTCAATATAGATTATAAATAATACTTACCGAAAGTCACTCTTTTGTTTAATTACCACTGGTTCGAAAAAACCTCTTTCCTGGGAAGAACCAGCAAGAAACCCAGCGGGACTTTTTTTTAAATAACAGCTTAAAATCACAATTAACCACACAAAACAAATTAGAAATAGTTTGGTAGCGATCTCATTCTTAGGTTATTATGATCATTAAATTCCTTAATACATTAATAACCCTTCTAAGAATGTATAATACGTTGTTTAATAAAAGTTTTGAACTTTGAGCAAAGGCAAATTTTGTATATTTTCTGGAATTTTGTTGTAAAAACATATACATCGCCTCAAGAATGAATTACTGATTCGGTGGAGTCGAGTAACTGGTACTACTAGCTTGTACCTGTTCCTAGTATTTACAGAATTAATATCACTTATTTTTGTAAAACTACTTTTATTTTTGTTTACGTACATAACAATTTAATAAATGTATTGAGAGGCCAAAGTTAATACATTAATTTTCTTATTTTTTTTGTCGCAGCAACTCTTTAGGCTTTAAATCATAAATTGTTCTTATGGCCTTCTTTTGGAATGGATCAGGAAACATAACAAATTCGATAATAGTTTTAAAAATAATAGCTAGTTGTGGCGCGGTTGTATCTATTATAGACGCAATAACTTTAACGGAAATCCCCCACAGATCTGCAGTTTTCTTGATATCAATTCTTAGCTTCTTATCGATCAGCCACCGCAGAGTCTACATTATCGGAAGATGCCTCATGTAGAGCCGAAACACGCGTCATATTGTCGTTAGTGGTATGTCTTTCCTAGTTTAGTGGTGTTAGGAGTAGTGGTGCTTGGATTAGTGGTGGTGGGAACAATACACGCAATTAAGAGAGGGCGGGAGGTGCTCTTCAAACTAGGTAAGACACATCATCTGGGGGCATGGCAGTGCCCCCGCCAAGTCGAGCAAAGCGCCAAAGCGGCACGGCCGTACTATCCTTTTCTCGAAGCAGTTCAGGCCATTTTAGAAACCCTATAACTTTGTTGTGGATAAAACTAGAAGTCTGAATTTTCAGTCACCAAGTAGGCATTGTATAAACTCGGTATATTTCAATTAAATTTGAATCAGTAGTTTAAGAATTATAACTAGTCAAAGTTTCTTAATTTTGTCACTCACTGACTGACCTATCATCAAAACTCTAAGGCACTTCTAGCAGACATAGAAGCTTTAAATTTGGAATACAAATATTGTTTAGTATATAAATTAAGGAAAAATTAAAATATTTTGCAATTTCAGTCCAGTTTTCGAGGTACACTAACTGCATAAATAACTTTGTAATCCCATATAAATATGTGGGAATACAACGTTACATTTGCAGTGAATGAATCAGTGTACCTATATATTATGTATAATATAATAGAATATGTGTAGGTAGGTACGTACATATAACTATCTACAAAAAGAGATGAGATGCCATCAAAAACATAACTTGTAAAAAAACCCAAGTCTTGCAACTCAGTTTTTCTACCGTAAGAAGTTGTGAGATCCATGTAATACCAAGTCGGTTAATTTATTCAGTCCCTACTTAAGGGTCCTTCTGTTTAAGTTATTACGTAATTAGCTAACTTAACAAAATCTCATAGTGACCATATCAATATTAAAAATCTTTTATGTTTTAAACAAATAAGTTGACTTGGCAATCGCACTAAACAATCTAAATTAATATAATATGAGATACATTGTGTTGTCATGCGATGGCCTAGTCAATCTATTTATTTAAAATATAAAAGATTTTTAGTATTGATGTGATCACTATAAGTTGTTGTTAGGTTAGCTAATTACGTAATAACTTAAGACAGAACGACCCTTAAGTATGGACTCAATAAATTAACCGACTTGGTATTCACAACTTTTTACGGTAGAAGAATTGAGTTGCGAGACTTGGTTTTTTTTACAAGTTATTTTTTTGATGGGATTGTATTTTCAAATTCAAATTCATATTCAAATTCATTTTATTCATTTTATCGAGCGGATGTACGCGAGCTTACTTTTTAAAACTTTAATATTATACAATATCATTTGATGAAACAAAGCTCTGTGTAAAACCATCTGGCAGTGGAGCTTTTTGGTCTCTCGCCAAAGCGGTCGAGACAAACTTCTGTCAGTCTACACTGCCCCGCTGGTGAAACCAGATAACTCACTGGCGCATGCGCCTAAGGAAAAAGCGGACTTATTTGCTTCTCTTTTTGCTTACAATTCGCGTCTGGACAGTAGCAACAGCATACTATCTCAATTACCTCACTGCGGTACCTCTATGTTAGAGGTCCGTATCACCAACAAGGAGGTTTTTAAAATATTGCGAAGTCTAGACGTGAACAAAGCTAGTGGACCTGATGGTATACCAGCTATAGTTCTAAAGGTATGTGCACCTGAGTTGTCTCCTGTGTTGACACGCTTGTTCCGCCTATCATTCAGGACTAGAATAGTGGCTAAATCTTGGAAGCTGGCCAATATACAGCCTATGCCTAAAAAAGGTAGCCGTACCGACCCTGCCAACTATCGGCCGATTTCAATTACCTCCATACTCTGCAAGATTATGGAGCGTATATTGAACGCCCACCTCATGGCATACCTAGAGCAAAATAATCTCGTCAGTGATCGCCAGTATGAGTTTCGCCGAAATCGATCAACTTGGGACCTTCTAGCGTATGCCACTCACATATGGGCGAAGCCCTCGAGAACAGTATTGAAGCACTTGCCGTTTCCCTTGATGTTTCGAAGGCTTTTGACAGGGTTTGGCACGCTAGTCTATTGGGCAAACTTTCAGCGTACGGCTAATGTCCTGGCCTAATTGTCTGGGTGAAGGACTTTCTGAGTGAACGGTCTGTCCGGGTCGCCGTCGATGGCTGCACATCGGATACTGTGGCGACTAACGCCGGTGTTCCTCAGGGGTCCGTTCTCTCCGCAACTCTCTTCCTGCTGCATATAAATGATCTGCTTATTCTCGGTGGCTATGGGTATGCAGACGACAGCACAGTTGTCGAGAGATACCAACTAAGTGCCCGGGCTATTCGGGATCAAATCCATTCCGAAAGAGAAGCTATGGTTGAGCGTGTGAATCTCAACCTACGGGCAGTCAATGAATGAGGCGATGCCAATCTTGTGAGATTTAACGTCTCAAAACCACAAGCATGTCTTTACACCGCCAAAAGGAGCCAGCTCACCTTGGCTCCTACTTTCCGGAATATATCCTTGGAGTACACTGACCGCCTTCAGTTGTTAAGGGTTGAATTTTCTTCGAACCTCAACTATGGGCGGTTCATTGAGTCCAGAGCCAAAGCAACCACGAGGAAACTTGGCGTCCTTGCAAGGGTACGGCGGTACTTCACGGCGCGGCACCTTCTTACCTCATATAAAGCGCAAGTCCGGTCGTGCATGGAGTACTGCTGTCATATATGGGCTGGTGCTGCAAAATGCAATCTGGCAGCGTTGGACTCAGTAGAGAGACGTGCTAAGAGGCTCATTAGTGACCTCGATTTGGTTGCCAAAACCAATCATGTCAGCCTCGAGTACAGGTGCAGAGTGGTCAGTCTCCCGATATTCTATAGGATGCATTTTGGTGAGTGTGCGCAGAAATTACACGCTTTAATTCCTTCCTCTCTTTTCCACCATCGCACAGCTAGGCAATCGGAGGGTCTTTATCCCTTTATAGTCAATTATAATGACTCTCTATACATCTAAGACTGAAACATAGCAACTAGAGCACTGTTGTTTGGTGGAAGAAATAGTAAGAGAATGGAAGAGGCACTTAATCTTAGTGCCAACATACCCGCATGTTGACTCCTAATTGAGGATACATGTGGTTGTCTATGGACTACAGCTTACACATACATATGCTGTTAGTTGAATTTTATGCTCGTTACATACCTAAGCTCCGGTCCGGGAAGGATCACGCTTTCAAGAATACCAGCGTAAAATAGCAGCTTAAAACTGCTGTGTTTCGTATGGTGAGTGTAGAGAACCGGATACCCTTTTTACTGGAAAAGAGGCATTCTATCTTAGTCTTCACGGGTGACAACGCATCTGCATTTTGATTTGCAAGCGAGGATAGATGTAGCTGTATATGGTCCATCAGGTGGACTGTGTGCCCGTTTGTCACCCTATCCTACAAAAAAGCTTACTTACTTCTATAATAACCAGATAACCAAAAAGTGCAAAGCAAGTTTTATTTTTACTAAACATCACAGAGAAACTAATGCAACCTAGTGATATCATATATTATTTTCTTACTTGTTTTTTATTGATGGTAAGTAGATGCCGTGGCGTCAATAGACAATCTGTCCTTGAATAACATTAATTGAATTACAGATGCGTTGTCAACACTGAGGACTAAGATGGAATGCCACGTTTCCAGAAAAAGGCGTCTCCGGTTATCTACAATCACTGTAAGAAATACACTTCGATGTGCGTATAGTAAGAGCGTGGTTATTGCTCACTCGAGCCAACCTATTTGTGCTACAAACATAAACTACCTGCGGCATGGCTTTACCCAGCGTTGCTCTTAATTAAATTACTATAACATTGGAGTAACTGTCTTAGCCTTTCAGCTTCGTTAATAGACTCTCTTTTATTTACTTCTATATAAATTAAACTAAGGAAACCATAAATTGTACTTTATTAACAACCAAAAAAGGAATAATTTTCTTTGTTTAATGTTTTTTAAATCGTTCACTATATAACAATTATGCAATTATATTTCTGCTCATAAAAATGAGCCTGCAATGCAGAGCCTGTAAATCAAAAATATTGCATTTGACTACGTATAATTGTGTACTGTATAAGTAGGTAACCCCAGTTGATAGGGTAAGGTACGGAAAATGTATAATATTTATATTAGGTGGGCCAAGTTATGATACTAATAAACATCAGCATTGGGCGACATAAATCGTATGTAGATACATTATCTATAGAATAGAATATTCTATAGTTGCATAAAACCTTATCCCTTTTTACTCGAAATCAATATGAGTGCAACAACACTATTCTCAAGTGGCTCCTTAAGCAAACCTATACAAAAACAAAAACAGAAAGTTTTTTAGAGGTTGTCGTGTAATATACACATACACCTACATACATACATGCACACACACACTCTCTCTCTCTCTCTCTCTCTCTCTCACACACACACACACACACACACACACACACACACACACACTTTTCTAAGTTTTCCTAACCATAACCAATTATTTCAATTAGGTATGACAAATAAAGAAATAGAGTTAAACATTATGTGTTAATGTTTTAGATATACTAGCATTCCTCGTAGAGGTGGAGACCTGGTGACCTGTAATACGGGTATCTTAGTTTTGTACTACTTATATGCTACTTTTAACTCTAAATGTAACTTTGTTTGTGGTGAGAAATAAACATTATTATTATTATCTGGGGTATTTGTATAGTTTTCTCATCTGGTTGGGCTGTATAAATATATAATTGAAAATGAAAATGATAAACTTACATAAATATCAATAAAATAAAATAAATACATAAAAATTACATAAATATATAAAAACCCAACCAGATGGAAGCCCTCGGCAGGGGAGACCAAACGGCCGAGG
This sequence comes from Parnassius mnemosyne, assembly GCA_963668995.1. Taxonomy (NCBI): domain Eukaryota; kingdom Metazoa; phylum Arthropoda; class Insecta; order Lepidoptera; family Papilionidae; genus Parnassius; species Parnassius mnemosyne. The sequence continues at coordinate 1,223,394 of CAVLGL010000093.1, read as the reverse complement.
GTTAGGGGGAAAGGGAAAGAAACCGGCGGACGATGCGGACGGTATCGAGGAGCACCGCCTTTTGCATTTGAGCTTGGAGCGATCCGTCACGGAGTCCCAGTCGCCTCAGGTGACCCGAGAGGCTGACTGTATTATTATTATTATTATAAAAAAAATATAATAGAATGATTTTTATTAAATATTAATTATTACATAATACTTATATAAAGTCATTTTTTATTTACCACTGTTTCGGAAAAAACCTCTGTCCTAGTAAAAACCATTAAGAAACCCAGCCGGACTATTTTAAACATACTTCTTTTAAAAATAATTTTCTTTAGTTAATTTTTATATGCTAGTAATGCTATTAAACATTACTAATATTCCCTTTAACTACTTCTGGTAAGCTTAAATGCTTGTGTTAGAAGTGGTTCACGACAGTAGTCGAATGGTGGAATCGAACCCACGACCTTTCGAGTTCGCGGTCCGCGCCCTGCCATTAGGCTACTGACTCTTGAACTTACTGACCTTATTCCCAGGGGTTAACCCTTTCTGTACAGTTTTTCTTTAATACAACTTTTAACAATTAACGCGGGTACTCGATGCGAACGGACGTGTGTGTTGATTATCGCTTTAATTATTTTTTGCGTAATAACTAGATTTCTAGTCACACTCATTTAAATGGGTAAAAAATGTGACGGATGTAATTCCTGGATACATGATAAGTTTTATATACAGTGTTCACAGCAAAAATGTAAGAAGTTGTATCATCTAAATTGCCTGGCTATAGGGGCGGAAAATTTTGAAGAACTCTCAGAAGAATACAAAAGTACGTGGACATGCCCGGAGTGTAAGAGTTCTATTCCAAAACGAGATAACACTAATACGCCGATCCGAGGTAATCTTATAGCAGACAAAACTTTTACACCAAGCAGCTATGTGAATACTGAGCGTGGCAGTCGTCACAATCCGATGGAAGTTTTATCAATTGAGACTGAGAGCAGAATCCTAGAGGAACTCCATGAATTTCGATTGGAAATGAAATCTCGGATAGATAATCAAATAAAGGAGTACGCGATTCTTCAAAATCGGTTTAAAACTACTGAAACAGAGCTACGAGAATTGCGTAAAACTATGAAGGTAGTTCAAGAAAAAGCAAAAAAAGTAGATGAATTAGAATCTAAAATTAATATTTTAATTGAACGAAATGAGCAACTGGAAACATGTTTAAAATTAAAAAACTCCAAAAAAAATGATGATATTGAAACAACAGCAATCCCTGAGGGGCCCTTATTGTCTTTTGCAAAAGCAGTAAAACAAAAGAAGGCCGTGAATAATGTTAACGTAAAAGAAAGTGTGGCCACGAAATCGGCCAACTTTACTGAAATAGACAATAATACACAAATGATGAGAAAGGAAAGTGAGATGAATAATTATTCTAAAAGTAGTGAGGAAGAGGAGGCCAAGGAATTGGAAAAGAAATATAATTGGACAATTGTAAATAGAAAAAAAAGCAGGTATCCTAAAAATGAAGTAAAAAAAGGAGGAAAAACGAGTACAATTGAAATTCAAGGAACTGAAAGGAAGAGATATTTACATGTTTGGCGACTAAAACCTGATACCACGGAGGAAAACCTAGAAAAGTATGTCAAAAATATCTTAGGTGCAGAAGTACCTATTAAAATTGACAAAATTAAGCACAAGACAAAGAGAGATTATGCTTCTTTTACTATAGGTGTTCCAGAAAGTAAATATGATGAATTAAGTCAATCGGAAAATTGGGCAATAAATGTTGAGTTTTGCGAATGGATATGGTTTCGCAGACAAACCGAAAAAACCAAAAATTTAGAATAAGCCTATAGAAATAGTATACCAGAACGTAAGAGGACTTCGGACAAAAGTGGACCAGTTTTATAGGAGTATTTTAGCCTCAGATGAAGACTTATTTGCAATAACAGAAACTGGTTGCAATCAGTCAATTCGTGATGCAGAACTCATACCAACTGGATACACAATATTACGTTGCGACAGAACGGATGGTCGGAAACAGGGCGGAGCTTGTTTAGTGGCCACACCGCGTGTCGAAGTACGGCGAGTATCAATACCGAATGATATAAACATTGATAATCATACATTTGAGTTAGTTTGTGCTGCAGTCTACCTTCAAAAAAGATTTTTGTTTTTGTTATGTGTATTATATATTCCACCAAACAGCAGCGAAAATGAATATATGTTATTATTTAATATACTTGAACAATATTCTAGTAACTATAATAAGATGTTAGTTATAGGTGACTTTAATTTATATTCGTGTTCGTCAAATGTAAGTAACTATTATGAATATTTTCAGTCTTTTTGTGAATTCACTCAGAGTAATGAAATAAGGAACTGCAATAATCGTTGTTTAGATTTAGTACTAAGTAGATTCAAGAGGGGAGAAAGTGTGAGCGTAAGTGAAGCGGAGGAATTGCTGGTGCCGGTGGATGCCCATCATCCGCCGATCAAGGTGACGGTTTGCATTAATACCCGACTAGATAATAATGGCGAGGAGTTACACTGCTCTTTGGACGACACCTTATCACGTTGGAATTTTAATAAAGCTGATTTTCCTCTATTGTATGCTTCAATAGCCGCAATAGACTGGACACCAATTTTTGAGTTGAGCTTGGACGATAGTTTATCTTTTTTCTATGATACTTTAAACTCCATTATAGATTGTTACGTGCCTAGAAAGAGCGGACGTTCATTATACTCTAAGTATGCCTACCCTGAGTGGTACAATAAAGAAATAATTCGAGCCATTAAACAAAAAGCTACTTTACATAAACGGTATAAGACAAGTAAATCAATAATCGATTACAATGCGTTTTCCAGGTGTAGGGCAAAAGTTAAAAAAATGATAGAATTGGCCGAAAAACAATACCATGATATAGTTCAAAATAACCTTTTAAAGGAACCAAAATCATTTTGGAATTACATTAAGAACAAAAGAGATCATAGAAATCCACAAAAATTTGTAAAAAACGGAAATATATTATCTGAGGAGCAAGGTGTTAAAGAGTTAGCAAAATATTTCCACTCTGTATATAGTACTCGACGAGCGGATCTGAATGTAGATGCAGCGGTAGCAGAAGCAGGAGGTGAGAATGGTGCGGCGCGAGTCCACCTAGAGAGGCTACACTTAGATGAAGTGAGACAAGCTCTTCAAAAACTCAAACCGAAAAGGTCCGCGGGTCCAGACGGTATCCCCCCTTATATCTTTAGGGATTGTCGTTTGGTTCTAGACGGACCTCTGCTTTACATTTTTAACAAATGCCTAGAGGCTGCTGTATTTCCAGAGATGTGGAAACTTACTCGGGTGGTACCGGTACCTAAAGCAGGTAATGGAAATAACTTAGAAAATTATAGACCAGTAGCAGTACTGTCAGCTCCAGCGAAAATACTAGAGTCCGCTATCCATTACAATTTATTCTTACAGGTTAGCACGCAATTATCAGACGCTCAACATGGGTTCAGACCAGAAAGAAGTACTGACAGTAATCTATTTAGCCATATGGCTCAATGATTTCTTATATTTACGCGAACACTACACATTTTTAAATAAAACTAATTTTACGGATTTTATCGCGTATATTAACTTATTTTTATATTCCCGACGTTTCGGGTGCTTTCCAGCACCCGTGGTCACGGGGGACTGAGTTGTTTGACGTCCTGCTGTCATAGTTAGCCCGGCTACCTTCAGTTTTTTAATATTAATTTTTGGTTCGATTTACGCAGAATGAGCTTACAGTATCTTGAAGTCTAGCAGTGGTATACTTGGGTTTGGATTTGATTTTATTAATTATGGGATCCCAAGCAGATGGCAGCACCCATCCATCTTCTCTATTGAAATTAGGATGTTTTTTAATTTCAATAGCCTCGCGAATCATCCTTGGGAGGAATCGGTGTTCTTTTGCGAGGATTTGTGGTCTATCAAATCTAATGTAATGACGGGGACGATCCTGAACATGTTCACAAACTGCAGACTTCCCGATACGTCGGTGCTTCACGTCAGCTATATGTTCTTTAACGCGGGTTTTAATAGATCTTTTTGTTTGTCCTATGTACGAGAGACCACATTCACAATCCAGCTTGTACACTCCTGCATCTTGTAGAGGGATATGACACTTGACGGATGGTAAAAATTGACCAATCTTCTTCAGCGGCTTGAAGTACGTTTTAATGGAAGCTCGCTTCAAGATGTAGCCAACCTTGTCTGTGACTCCTCTGACATAGGGTAGTACAGCAGGCACACGCTCGACTGTGGCTGGCTTCACTCGGTCACTGTGACGTAGGCGCGGGACCCGAAGCTTGTTGTCTTGCAGTACTTGCTCGACGTGCTGATGCTCGGCGGCCAGATGTTTTCTGTCACAGATCCCTCGTGCTCTCTGAAACAAAGATTTTCCCACGGTAGCTAACTGTGAAGGATGATGGTGAGATTCACCATTTAAATATCGGTTGGTATGGGTATTTTTTCTGTACACAGTATGACCAATAGTGTTATCAGGATTTCGGATGACTAAAACATCTAGAAAAGCTAAAGTATTGTTTGCCTCTAACTCCATTGTGAATTGTATTTTAGGGTTTATGGAATTAAGGTGGTTTAAAAATGCAGTTACTTTGTCAGATGGTAAAATTGTGAAAGTATCGTCTACGTACCGCTTGTAGAATCTTGGATTTACAGGATCAGTAAGAAGGGCTTTCTCCTCAAAGTCCTCCATGAATATGTCGGCGACTACGGGAGATACAGGTGAGCCCATTGCCACTCCATCTACTTGCATGTAGAACTCTTCTTTCCACAATAAATAGCCAGATGTGAGGCAGTGTTTGAGTAATACTGCATATTCTGTAGGCATGTTGTTATCTTCTAGCTTTCTAGTAACAATTGAGATGCAGTCTTCAATAGGTAGGCATGTGAATAGTGACTGAACATCAAAACTGACCATAGTTTCATTGTCAGCGAGATGTAGGTCTTTAATCTCACTAACAAATTGGTATGAATCCTTTGTGTGTGCTCTGGTATGTCCTCTTAGTGGTGACAGTATTTTCGCCAAGTGTTGAGCCAACTTATAAGTTGGTGAATCGATCTGGCTTACTATAGGACGTAGTGGAGCGTTTGGTTTGTGTATTTTCGGTAACCCATACAACCTTTAGCTTTTCTAGATGTTTTAGTCATCCGAAATCCTGATAACACTATTGGTCATACTGTGTACAGAAAAAATACCCATACCAACCGATATTTAAATGGTGAATCTCACCATCATCCTTCACAGTTAGCTACCGTGGGAAAATCTTTGTTTCAGAGAGCACGAGGGATCTGTGACAGAAAACATCTGGCCGCCGAGCTTCAGCACGTCGAGCAAGTACTGCAAGACAACAAGCTTCGGGTCCCGCGCCTACGTCACAGTGACCGAGTGAAGCCAGCCACAGTCGAGCGTGTGCCTGCTGTACTACCCTATGTCAGAGGAGTCACAGACAAGGTTGGCTACATCTTGAAGCGAGCTTCCATTAAAACGTACTTCAAGCCGCTGAAGAAGATTGGTCAATTTTTACCATCCGTCAAGTGTCATATCCCTCTACAAGATGCAGGAGTGTACAAGCTGGATTGTGAATGTGGTCTCTCGTACATAGGACAAACAAAAAGATCTATTAAAACCCGCGTTAAAGAACATATAGCTGACGTGAAGCACCGACGTATCGGGAAGTCTGCAGTTTGTGAACATGTTCAGGATCGTCCCCGTCATTACATTAGATTTGATAGACCACAAATCCTCGCAAAAGAACACCGATTCCTCCCAAGGATGATTCGCGAGGCTATTGAAATTAAAAAACATCCTAATTTCAATAGAGAAGATGGATGGGTGCTGCCATCTGCTTGGGATCCCATAATTAATAAAATCAAATCCAAACCCAAGTATACCACTGCTAGACTTCAAGATACTGTAAGCTCATTCTGCGTAAATCGAACCAAAAATTAATATTAAAAAACTGAAGGTAGCCGGGCTAACTATGACAGCAGGACGTCAAACAACTCAGTCCCCCGTGACCACGGGTGCTGGAAAGCACCCGAAACGTCGGGAATATAAAAATAAGTTAATATACGCGATAAAATCCGTAAAATTAGTTTTATTTAAACATATGGCTCAAATTGTGCCAACAGTAGATAGGGGTGAACAGGTGGACGCGGCTTATTTTGACTTCAAAAAGGCGTTTGATTCCGTAAATAACGATGTATTGTTGAAAAAATTGGCTAGCGTCGGTTTCACTCCACATCTTCTAAAGTTTTTTGCTAGCTATATGAGAGATAGGCAGCAGTATGTACAATGCGGGAAACATCTGTCAGAAAGATATTTTACTTGGTCGGGAGTGAGCCAGGGCAGTAATCTAGGGCCGCTCCAGTTCATATTGATGATTAACGATCTTCCGAGTGTTGTGAAAGATGCGAAGTGTCTGTTATTCGCCGACGATCTCAAACTTTCACTCCCTATAAGGAGCGCTGAGGATTGTCAAAGACTTCAGAGCGACATAAATAGAGTAGTGGCTTGGAGTAAGGAGAACAAGTTGCAATTTAACATCTCAAAGTGCTTGACAATATCATTCACCCGCTCAAAAACACCTATATTGCAAAACTATGAGGTTGACAATAAGCTTATGAAAAGAGTTACAGAAGTGCGGGATCTGGGTGTTCAAATGGATTCCGGACTAAATTTTCATGCTCATGTTATTAATATCTGCAAAAAGGCGTATAGGAATCTAGGGTTTGTTCTTCGCCGAGTAAATAATTTTACAAATGTCAAAGCAATCATTGTATTATACAATGCCTTGGTCAGAAGTCATTTGGAACACAATGCAATCGTTTGGTTTCCGCATGAAGCTAAGTATAACCTAATGTTGGAGAGGGTACAGAATAAATTTGTGAGATATCTGTATATGAAACTTTACGGCGTGTACCCATTCTATCCCTTAATGTATCCAACCTTATTCATTTTAGGAATGGTCGGATACAATGAACTTAGGGTTAGGAGAGAACTTGCTCTAGTTTTATATATTTATAAGGTACTCATAGGGAAAATATTTAATCCTGAAATACTAAAACAATTAAACATGTATGTACCCGACGGATACATAGGGAGACGGCGACGGCCACAATTGTTTGCCGTGCCGAAAGGAAGGACAAACCTAATGCGTAAGGCGCCCCTCACACTTGCTCTCTGCACACTTAATTTCTTAGCGAGAGAAATAGACTTGTTTTGCTGTCCAATGAGTGAGTTCACAAAGATAGCATTATACATTATTTGTTATGTACCTAATTTAAAAAGATAATTGCATATAATAATAATAGCACATAAAATAGTTATAATAATAGCATATAGAATAGTTACACTATCGTATTAGGATTACCTGTAAAGATAGTTGTAAGTGTTGAAATAAATAAATAAATAAATAAACTTGTTTATTGACAAACTTTGAAGATGTTCTGGGATTCTGTTGTAAAAGCGTATAGATTGCCCCACAAATGAGTTACTGATTCTGTGGAGTTTAGTAACTGATATTACAAGCTTATGTTTGTTCCTACTGTTTAAAAATTGAATATCCTTATTCTTATTAAATATATTTATGATTTTATGTACATACATTACATTTTCCTATATATATTGCGTTTCCAAAGTTAGTATGTTAATATCTTTAAATTTTTGCGGTTGCCTCAGCGAGCTGTAAAAATAGGAGTTGTTTTAGCCCTCTGCTCAGTTAGCGGTCAGCTACCGTAGAGTCTACATCACCTGAAGATCCCTCGTGTAGAGGCGAAACACGTGTCGTATTGTCGTCAGTGGTGTGTCTTTCCTAGTGTAGTGGTGTTGGGAGTAGTGGTGCTGGGATTAGTTGTGACGGGACTAGTGCACGCAATTGAGGGAGGGCGGGAGCTGCTCTTGAAACAAGGTAAGACACATCATTTCATTTTATCGAGCGGATTTACGCAAAGTAATTTTTACCAACTTCAATTTAAGGTTTCGCTGTTAATTATACTCCACGTCGTTTTAATTTTATACGTGGTAGACCCATGCTGCAGCTATATTAGCTGTATAGCTGTTGAAGCATGAATAAGTCGGCTCTACCGGGGAAGGACCACGCTCTCACAGAATACCAGCGTAAAATGCCAGCTTGACACTGCTGTGTTTCGTATGGTGAGTGTAGAGAACCGAAGACCCATTTTACTGGAAAAGTAGCATTCCTCACGGGTGACGACGCATCTGCATTTTGATTCTTTATTGAGGATAAATGTAAATATCTATGGGTCACAGCAACCACTTACCATCAGGTGGACTGTGTGCTCGTTTGTCACCCCTATTTCTTACACAAAAGTGTAATTGTAAAATACTACTCTGTTATAACTCATTAAAACACTAGTCTCATTTTAATGATGTCGTTTAATTATTATTAAGTAGTAAGATCTTTCCTTTTTATGAAATTAATGAATTCTTTCAAAAAGTTCTATTTTATTACGCTAAAAGTAACCCAAATTTAGATACATTTTAATATCGACCCGTGCTTAAATTTATGGCGAAGTCTCGCTTTGTGAGATTTCCCGGTGGACGTCTACCCTTTAATTTAATATTTATAATGTTGAAATCGAACCTTTCCACATTTGTGTTCAAAAATTAATCAATTTTATAATTAATATTGAAAACACTTTTTCCTCATTCCGGACAGATTTTTACTCTGCTCTGTTATTAAAACATGTACATTTAAATAATAGGTATATATAATTATATTATTTTGAGTTGTTGTCAGGAAAATGCTGCTGCTCATCTCCTGTTTCATTATTTTATAGACCATTTTTACTAGAAAAGAGGCATTCCATCTTAGTCCTCAAGGCTGACAACGAGACATTTTGATTCGCAAACGAGGATAGATGTAGATGTCTATGGGCCTCAGCAAACACTTACCATCAGATGGACTGTGTGCTCGTTTGTCACCCTATTTTTATATATAAAAAAATGGATAAAAAAAATTCTTATTTTTCCTCCCTGTTCCGCAACCTGTTCATTAGGTACGCAATTTTGTAGATTGGTAAAAGAAATGTTTTTGAGATGTAAGATGAAATTAAAATATTACAAAATAAATCATTAATATACTACATTAAAACTGTAACGTGAATATTTCTATACATTGAATGTTTCGTATTTGATATCTTTTTCTTTTTTTTTCATTAATATTTCGGTATAATTTTATAACTAGAAATAGTGCATTTGAAAGGAAAACATTTCGTCTTACGCATAACATTTCGAATTAATATTTCTTCTTACTGGCAAGCACTTTTTAACTTTGAAGCGAGCAACCCTTTTTTCAACTACACCCGCAACGACCGCTAGTAACGGCCAACTTCCTCGTCAACGCAAGCACTAACGCTTTTGACGGTACACATTACGTGCGCGTTTCGTTACCAACAGTAAATAACATCTCATTCCCCTGCTTCATCGAATACTAAGGCAGCTTTCCATACCTGACCTGTGGATAAAAGAACAATAGTGGACACATTTGGCCAGAAGATACATCACACCGGGCCCGGTAAACCCGGGCAGCTCAGAAATTACCCAGGTGAGTGTTTGCCAGGTCTTAAGTGTACATACCATTGAATATTACTGTGAAATTTGAATTGTGGTACAATATGTTATAGATATAGACGCTAAAATATTTATTTTTTTCGGAAGCGTTGTCTGCCTGTCTGGTCACGCATCACGCGAAAACCACAAAACGGAATTAGATGGAACTTTCACATTTGTGTTACATAGGATTCGAACCATTAGCGTAAATACATATCATCACGTTATCTATTATAGAAGCTGGCAGTAGGCGTTTGAAAAAAAGTAACAGTTTCAGCCTATATACGTTCCACTGCTTTTGCGGTTTTTAGGGCAAGGAAGTGTCCGCCGCACTACCCCAATGCGTGCTGGCAAACTTCACGTGATGATTTCTTATATTTACGCGAACACTACACATTTTTAAATAAAACTAATTTTACGGATTTTATCGCGTATATTAACTTATTTTTATATTCCCGACGTTTCGGGTGCTTTATACATAGCATATACATTACATTAGATTTGATAGACCACAAATCCTCGCAAAAGAACACCGATTCCTCCCAAGGATGATTCGCGAGGCTATTGAAATTAAAAAAGATCCTAATTTCAATAGAGAAGATGGATGGGTGCTGCCATCTGCTTGGGATCCCATAAGTAATAAAATCAAATCCAAACCCAAGTATACCACTGCTAGACTTCAAGATACTATAATACAGTAAGTTGTATTATATAAAACACCAGTATCATTTACCACAACTTAAATTAATATTTTAGACGTTGAGAGTGATATTAATTACTGCAAAACAAACTGAGTATCTAACGTGCTTAACACATTACATTGGGATTATATCAAAAATATACTATATTTAACAAAAACAAACTGTATAAATGAAAATAAAATTAATAAAATACGAAAAAAAATACGATAGTGTACAGGTAGTTTAAACTGTAAAAGAGCTTCTTCAGCTTCCCTGGTCGAGCCGACCCATTAGTGCTACAACTATATACAGCTGCAGCATCTCTACCACTTGCTTACATGTATTTAATATAACAGGTACATTACTTGACTGCATGTGTCTAAGTCATGACGATATCCTCACATCATTTTTATGGGCTGAAGATGTTTGTGATGTTCACAACATTTATATATCCATAAACTTTCACAAATTAAGAAATATATTTTATAGAACCAACTTATAAAAGAGTTAGATTCTGATTTTTTTCTTAGTCAAAGTAATAGCTTTATATTAACTGAAGGGTACAGGGGCAAAACAAGGAATGTCACAAAAACTTCAAATATAAATTAAGTATAGCAACACTAAGATTTTCGCGTGTATTTTTATGTAGCATTATGTAAAAAGCATAAAAACAATCATAGTCCGTCATATCTTCAATATTTCAAAAGCCTGTACATGTGTAAAAGTGGGAATGTCCCTAGTGAAACGGACCGTAACATGGAATGTCCAACTGTCAATGTCAGATTAGGGATGGTTGATGTTGCAGAAATATCTTTGATGACATCAGTGTTGACATCGATAGCTCAACATCGATGTTCATCATTACAGCCTTTCATAAGTCCACTGCTGAACATAGGCCTCCCCTCAGTTATGCCACAAAGCACGGTCATGACCCACCTGCATCCATCGACTGCCTGCATGTCTCACCAGGTCGTCACTCCATCAAGTGCGGGGTCGCCCTACACTTCGCCTACTGGTACGAGGCTGCCACTCGAGAACCTTTCTTCCCCTCCGTTTGTCGGTTCTTCAAGCTATATGACCGGCCCACTGCCACTTCAGCTTACTAATCCGTTGGGCTATGTCGGTTACTCTGGTTCTACTGCGGATATCCTCAATTCTAAGTTTATCACGCAGAGAAACCCCGAACATAGCCCTCTCCATAGCTTGCTGAGCGACCTTGAGCTTCCTCATACGGCCAGCAGTGAAGGACCACGTCTCAGATCCGTAAGTTATCACTGGAAACACGCACTGGATGTACAATTTCATTTTAAGGTTTTGAGGTATGTGTCTAACGAGAAGATGTGTCGTAGTTTCCCGAACGCTGCCCAGCCGAGTTCAATCCGTCGATTGACCTCTCGGTCGAAGTTGGATTTACTTAGTCGGGGTATTTGTCCCAAGTAAACATACTCGTCAACAACTTCGAGCTTAGTGCTTCCAACCACCGGCATAGGTGTGACATGGACGTTAAACATCATTTTTGTTTTGTCCATGTTCATCTTAAGACCTATCCGTTGGGAGACACTATTGAGGTCATGGAGCGTAGTGCTTAGGTCCTCCAGCGATTCTGACATAAGGACTATATCGTCGGCAAATCGAAGGTGAGTGATGTACTCGTCATTGATGTATTTAATACGGTAGAATTAGATGAATAAAAAATTGTTAATTTTATTTCACTATTAAAAAAAAACAATTTAGATCATCGTGTGAAGCACTTAGTAATATTTTGTGACTCTGCAGGAGGACAAAACAAGAACTATACTGTGTTCATTCATATTGTGGCCCATGTAATGAAAATTTTGGACCCCATTAAAATAACATACCACATTAGAGGACATTCATATTTAGAATGCGACAAAAATATGGGCTCAATCAATTTTAAAATTCAATGGAAGTCTCATACCAATGGTATGACTTGCTAAAAATAAGTCGCCAAAGACCCAAACCCTCTAAAGTTATTGAAGTGGGTAAGGGTGAAATTGTATTGGTAAAAACATGTAAAAGTGCTCTTTTCCAATCCAGGCCCAAAGAGAAATAATGAATGTAAGAGAACATCCACTGTTCATTTTTCATCGAGGCAACTATAATGGTTTATGGGAGAAGTCACCCATATTGAATAAGAGAAGAGCAAATCAACTGGGATGTAGCAATGAATTTGAATTGCCTGAATTTGCTTACCAAGATTATTTGCCAATTACTGCAGACAAGCACAAACCTTATGACTTAAAAAGATTTTGTTCTGTTGAAGCACAAGCCTATTTTGAAAGCATTACTCATATATAATACCAGATTTGGACATTCCCTGTATGGGTTATATAGGACATTCCGTGTTTTACTACTTTATAAAAGTTAATTACTTTTATTTTTAAAATTTTACATATTTGTTAATATTTGCTAAAAGATTTTTTGTATCCACAGCTGATCTCTATAAGGTAAACTAAAGTTGCTATTAGCAGTTTTTAAACAATTAATATGTAAGACAAAGTTATAAACTTTCAAACATTAAAATGTTAATTACACAAAAACCTGTTTTAGTGACTCCTTGTTTTGCCCCTGTACCCTTCAACTTATTTGTACCACCTTGTATTTTGTATAGATACACCAAAAGAAACCTACATTTTTCCTTTTATTTCTAGATAAACATACCTGCAATATGAATGAGTCATCACGGCCTACGTGGTAGGACCACGCTTTCACAGAATACCAGCGTGTAAGAGCAAAAAAATGCTGCTGTGTTTGGTATGGTGAGTATAGAGAACCGGAGTCTTTTTACTGGAAACGAGCGGCATTCCATCTAAGTCCTCGGGCTTGAAAATGTATCCGCATTTTGATTCGTATTCCAGGATAGATGACGATGTCTTTGGGACATAGCATCCACTTACCATCTAGTATTAGAGCACTACGTGCTCGTTTAAGTATGATACTCGTAATAAGGGTGACTATTCTATAAAAAAAAAATACAAAACGAAATTGCTTATGTATTTTTCGTAAGTCGTGCGAAGGCTACGTGTTATTACACTGGTATCTTGCATTACGATCCACGTTTAATCCTTAAACTAATTACATATATGAATATTTAATGCAATTTCCCTAGAGGATGCTAGGTCAATACCCACGAAGCTGTAATCGGTTTTGAATAAACCAAACTTTATATGAGTAAGAATTTTTATTAAATTCTTAATTTGAAAGAAAAGGTACGCATTAATTTTATTATGATCGTGGGCTAATATTAATGAAGAAAGTGGAAAACCTGCAAATAGTGGTAACTTAGAAACAAAATACTTGCCATAAATTCTACAGTAAGCGGGAAACTCGAGTTCGATCCGCTGGCATCAATGAAATAAAAAATATTACGACGCCTTATGAAGTCCGCCAACACGCATTGGGGCAGCGCGGCGGACAATGTAAGAACTCACGATTTTTTTGCCACCAGGGGGCGCCACATTAAAATGTGTTGATATATTTCACAGGTTTCATAGCGGTGAAGTTAAATAACCTGAAATATTAGTTATATTTTATGTTAATTAGGTGAGAAAGAGAAAAATAAACCATACTACAGATATTCCTAAAAGTAGGACATATAAAAAAAAAATTTGTAATAAATTAAAGAATATAGCAGCAATAGTTTTGTGTATATACATGCACAAGTAACCAACAACTTTTGCAATTTTAAGTGATGACTAATACCGTCTATGATGCTATAAGAAGTAACGTAAGGATAACAAACCAGCATACAGTTCACCTCATGGTAAGTTGATTCTGTGGCCTATGGATATCTACGTCTATCCTGGATTAAGAATCAAAATGCAGATACTTTTTCACCCCTGAGGACTAAGATGTCTCGTTTTCAGTAGAAAACGTCTCCGTTTTTGTACACTCACCATACGAAACACAGTAGCATTTAGCTGCTATTTTGCGTTGGTATTCTGTGACTATATTCAACAATATTATTTAAAAAATATAGTAAAATATTAAATCAAAAATCGCGGTGTGACATGAGCGTAAAGCAAATAAATGGCCCACAAAACCTGTTCAATTAACTCTCTTGCATAAGTCCCTTAAAAAGCAAAGTGTCATATAAAATTGACTCAGACAAAAGACCGAAGCCGAGGTTCAACCTTTGTTACAAAGGTCTAGGGGCTTGATTAACGACTATACTGTGACGTGAATGTTAATTATGCTATACAGGACGTTTTAATTTGCTACGTGATGGATATTAATGTAATGACGCGAATATATCAAATCTAAATATATAAATCAAATTGAAGTATCTGTCTGTAATATCGAAATAACGGTTTTTTATTGATTGGATGAGATTTATAGCGTGAGAGTTGTAAACCAGTTTTGAATTTTTTGGTTTTGTTTGTCTCTCTGTCCGGACAAATCTTCGGAATGACTATTTTGATTGCAATGCAATTTCACGAATAAATAGAGAGTAATGCTAGAAGTGATCTAGGATGTATTTTATCCGAAAAATTTGGAGATAATTTTTTTGACAAATCGAAAAATCAATAAGATAAACTGATCTTTGATGATTAAGTATCTCCAATCTAAATAACGCCACATCAATAGATCCTACCTAGGCGAAGCTGAGGCTGGCCGCTATTAATAAATAAAAAAGCAAACACAATATGTACTCTGTAAAATCTATCTAGAATATGATTTGAATGCAATTTTATATTAGGTATGTATACATTTTGAAATTTAATTTATAGGTAATTAGGTGGAGATGGTCACCTTGTAGTGGCGGTGTTAGAATATCCACCACCGCATATCGTCCCGTGGGTGTCGTAAGAGACAACAGTGGGAAATAAGCCAGGGGATAGATTGCAGCTACTTTCTTGCCTATAATAATCGAAAAAAAAAACTGCGGTTACCAACTCGTTTACCAAGTGTGGCAAGTATGGCAAATATCTTTTCTAAGACCCAATCTATGGCGGAGGAAAATGTTCAGCAGTGAACCTTTCAAATGATGTTACGGTAGACGTAGGCGGTTCATACGGCGTCTACTGTTCTTCATCATTCATCATTACAGCCCTTCACAAGTCCACTGCTGAACATAGGCCTCCCCCAAAGAATGCCACAAAGCACGGTCCTGAGCCACCTGCATCCATCGACTTCCTGCATGTCTTACCAGGTCGTCACTCCATCTCGTGGGGGGACGCCCTACACTTCGCCTACAGGTACGAAGCCGCCACTCGAGAACCTTTCTTTCCCATCGGTTGTCGGTTCTTCGAGCTATATGGCCGGCCCACTGTCACTTCAGCTTACTAATCCGTTGGGCTATGTCGGTTACTCTGGTTCTACTGCGAATATCCTCATTCCTAAGTTTATCACGCAGAGAAACTCCGAGCACAGCCCTCTCCATAGCTCGCTGAGCGACCTTGAGCTTTCTCATACGGCCAGCAGTGAAGGACCACGTCTCAGTTCCGTAAGTCATCACTGGCATCACGCACTGGTTGTACAATTTCGTTTTAAGGTTTTGAGGTATGTCTGACGAGAAGATGTGTCGTAGCTTCCCGAACGCTGCCCAGCCAAGTTGAATCCGTCGATTGACCTCTCGGTCGAAGTTGGACTTACCTAGTCGGACTATTTGTCCCAGGTAAACATACTCGTCAACAACTTCGAGCTTAGTGTTCCCAACAACTACCAGCATAGGTGTGACATGGACATTAAACATGATCTTTGTTTTGTCCATGTTCATCTTAAGACCTATCCGTTGGGAAGCACTGTTGAGGTCATTAAGCATAGTGCTTAGGTCCTCCATATTCATTATTAAGATTCTGCCATAAGGACTATATCATCGGCAAATCGAAGGTGAGTGATGTACTCGCCATTGATGTTGATACCGTATCCTTTCCAGTCCAGAAGCTTGAAAACGTCTTCAAATACAGCGGTGAAGAGTTTCGGGGATATGACGTCACCCTGTCTTACACCTCTCTGCAATTGGATAGGTTTCGTACTCTGATTCTGTACTCGGATAGCCATCGTAGCTCTACTGTACAAACACTTCAACACCTCGATATACCGACAGTCAACTTGGCACCGCTGAATGGACTGCAGCACCGCTCAAATTTTGACGGAATCAAAGGCTTTCTCATAGTCCACATACGCCAGACATAGTGGCAAATTGTACTCTTCGGACTTCTGTACAATTTGCCGAAGAGTATGTATGTGGTCTATGGTGCTAAAGCCCTTTCGGAAACCGGCTTGTTCGGGAGGCTGGAAGTCGTCAAGTCTGCGCGCGAGACGATTCGTAATGACTCTCGAAAACAGCACGTAGACGCGGCTCAGAAGGGAAATCGGTCTGTAGTTCTTCAAGAGAGCGTTGTCACCTTTCTTGAGGAACAAGACCACCGCACTTCTGCTCCACGCCTCCGGTGTATTGCCACCATGGAGGACGGAATTAAAGAGCTTCTGAAGGACTTCAAGTACCGGTTTTCCACTCGCTTTCAGAAGCTCCGCTGTAATTCCATCCTCGCCTGGGGCCTTACCGTTTTTAAGGTGCTGGAGAGCCGTTCTAATCTCGCTCAGACTGACGTCCGGGATATCTTCGGAATAGTATCGGATGAGACTCGCTCTTGGATCGTTACTCGCACTTGCGTGTGGCCCCAACGATGACGTGTACAACTGCCCATAGAACCTCTCAATCTCACTCAAAATCTCAGGTGTCCCGGAAACGATGCTGCCACATTCTGTCTTCAGCTTTGACAGTTGGCTCTTTCTGGCAGACAGATCTCTGGCAAAGACTTTGGACTTGGTTCCGCTCGATCGCTTCTTCAATACGAGCTGTATTGAAGTTGCGTAAGTCCCGCCGCATGCATTTTGAGATCTGTCTGTTCAGATGCCTGTATGCTGTCAAGTCTGTTGAAGAATGTAGCTTCATCTCCCGTCTAACAGCCGTGAGATTAAGAGTGTGATCGGAGAGTTTTTGTGTTATTCTGCGGCGGGTCTTGTAGAACTTAGCTCCGACCGCATGGACAGTTTCCACGAGCTTGTCATTCATATCGTCCACTTCATTGCAGTCTTCTAGGCACTGAAAACGGTTTTGTAACTCGAGCTGAAAGGTTTCGGGACTTTGGAACAAAGCACGATGGGGACGGAGCGTTGACTTCATTAGACGAGACCTCTCCAACTTAACGTTTAGGTTCAGTGTGCCTCTAACCATTCGGTGATCACTACCAGTTTTCACCCTCGCAATCACGGAGACATCACTGAACAGTTCTTACTTCTACTTCTACTGTTCTTACGGATCATTTATTTATAAGCCATACAAATACTTGTTTCGTGGGGGATTTGAACCCATGGCCCTTAGTTGCTACAACTCTACTACTACTGCGCCACACAGTTCCAAATTCATTACTCTATACTGTTATATAACGGATAGTCATCAATAGACACCCACCCATTGTTAAAAAAGGTGTAACATTATTTTACATAACTGAATGAAAACTCATACATGACTTTAATTTTATTATATAATGACGATTCGATTCAAAATTATCTTAATTTTGCCGGACACAAGTGCATTTAATGTAAAAGAGGAGCGGCTCGACTTGGACGAGGCTAGTTAG
This sequence comes from Parnassius mnemosyne, assembly GCA_963668995.1. NCBI lineage: Eukaryota > Metazoa > Arthropoda > Insecta > Lepidoptera > Papilionidae > Parnassius > Parnassius mnemosyne. The sequence continues at coordinate 1,205,484 of CAVLGL010000093.1, read as the reverse complement.
CAGACATCTGTCGACAATTTGACAATTTTGTGTCTAACGACTTCTTTTAACTCTCTTTTATATAAATCAATCAAATATTAACATCATTGCCCAGAAATAAGACATGTTTTCGAGAGTTATAACACTTATTCCGTATTAATTAAACGCCACGTAAAGCAGCTACAGCGTCTGCTTAATGAGGTTTGGCTCCAAATTTCGATTATTAAGTCAATAATTGTACACAAATAGTTTCGAGTTTTGAAGTCATGGTACTATCCCCTTTTTTGATAAAATTTATTCTAGCCTAGCTCTACACTGATAGGTATAGTTACCGGTTGTAATAAAACATATATACAGTCTATATGCAGTGAAGTAATGTCACAACTTCTATTGAAGATATAGCAATACGGGATATTTTTTATTTAATAGAATAGGGTGAAACGAGCACACAGTCCACCTGATGGTAAGTGGATGCTGTGGCCCATAGACATCTACATTTATCCTCAATTAAGAATCAAAATTCAGATGCGTTGTCACCCCTGAGGACTAAGATGGAATGCTACTTTTCCAGTAAAAATAGTCTCCGGTTTTTTACACTCACCATACGAAAGACAGCAGCATGAGGCTGCTATTTTACGCTAGTATTCTGTGACAGCGTGGTCGTGCTACAACTATACTGCTAATATAGCTGCAGCATGGGTCTACCACTTAACCTTCAAGAAAATAGCCTATTATTTTTACAAGTCCAGCAACGCACCTTCAATATCCTTGGTTGCATTTATTCATGGAAGGCGGTAGTCACTTACGATTAGGTGAGCCACATGTCTATAGCCGAAAAATCAAGATGTTTACTAACGTAAAACACACAGGTAGAACTTTCTCGATCTCTTGAATCGAACTCTATGAACCTCAAAACGAGAAAATACTTTATCATTATGACTATTACATCGCTTCACAAGTCCAATGCTGAAAAACGTTCTCTATAAATACCACAAAGCACGGTCCTGATCCATTCTGCACTCATCGACTTCCTGCAACACTTAACAGCTCGTTACTTCATCCAGTGAGAGCCGCCTTTCACTTTGCTTGTTGGTACAGTTGTTTTAATCCAAAAACATAATAAACAAACTGTTACGGCCCACAGCTGCCCTTGCAAAGGTCGCCTTGGCTAGAGCCCATAGTAGCCTCCTCGACGGGCAGCCGAGGTTTCGGGCCCAAATGGCCTTATGGAAAATGACCTATCATACTACAAAATAAGGAGAAGGCTAGGAAAATAAATGGTACGTACCTGGATCCGAATCTAAGACCGCCCCAATGCTCGGTCAGGCCGTAGGTAGAGTAGATGCATGTAAAGTAGTGGTTAGTGGTGTGTATATGTGGGTGACCTGGCCCAGCTGAGGTGGCCTGTCAGCGCGATGGTTTCCATGCTGTCCCACAATGCTGCATCGCTCCAGCAGGCGTCCACCATGGACAGTTTCTTTCTTCATTGTCACTATTTCAGTCTATTAACTTTATTGTACATTTAACTAACTTCAACTCGCCTAATGCCACATTCATCATAGAATCTAATACGTAATACCCGCACAAGTAATGGACATGAGTTCAAAGGTCAACATTCAATGTCCCGGATTCATTTATTACCAAATTACAAACAGGGAACTAACGCGATCTCTTCATGAGTCACACGGTTCATCGTTACAAACACATCCTTCGTTCGATATTAAACACCACGCCGCAATAAGAATTCAAAATTAACCTAGCTGACACGTAAACTAGCTACCGGGTCAACACACAAAATGCTCTTAACGCGACGGTATAATTAAACGATGATTTCCAAACAATCAACCGGGAGACACCCTCGAAAAGGAATGCGGGGTTCGAATTCTAAACCGTATATCTACTCAGCGCACGCTCGAAATTCCACGTCATCCGAGCAAGTTAAATATTGCAAAATGCACTTCAACACGCAATCACTATATAGTTTGCACAATTACTTTCAAAGAAGTTACTTTAATCAGTCAAACACAATACAAGCCTCCTGTCCCGAACTTAAAACCTAGACAACATAAACCGAGGCGGTTTTCATGAAACTACAATTACGTAGCGAAGTAACACGCACTAATTCTAAAAATCTATACCATAAACCGGTCGCGCGAAACTTCGTCAGCGGCCAGCGAGACACGCTAATTACTGCACCGCTGCCATCGAGATACAGTCCGACTTCGCACTCGCATTCTGCGCCCACGCCCTCTGCGGAGCGACGCACACGGGAGTAGGGCAAGTATGACCTTTACAAAGTCAGCGGGCGGACACGAGTGGAATGCAAATTTCTAATGTTAATTGTTTGGCCTAAACACAAACAGTATTATAATATGAATATATACTAATATATTATATAATATGCATCATCATAATCATCATTACAGCTAATATATGATGTTATAATGCCACAAAGCATGAAGTCCTGAGCTACATGCATCCATCTACTTCCTGCATGTTTTACCAGGTCATCACTCCATCTAGTGGGAGGTCGTCCTGCAATTCGCCTACCGGTACTAGAGTGTGCCACTAGAGAACCTTTTTTGCCCATTGTTTATCGGTTTTTCGAGCTATATGGCCGACGTATTTCCACTTCAACTAACTAATCCGTTGGGCTATGTCGGTTACTTTGGTTCTACTACGGATATCCTCATTTCTATGTTTATCACGCTGAGAAACCCCGAGAATAGCTCTTTCCATAGCACGCTGAGGAACTGTAAGCTTCCACATACGGCCAGCAGTGAAGGACCACGTTTTAGATACGTAAGTCATAGACTGACAACACGCAATGGTTTTATAATCCGGTTTTCAAGTTTTGAGGTATACCTGACTAGAAGATGGGTCATGACTACCCGAACGCTGCCGAACCGAGTAGAATTCGTCGATTGATCTCTCGGTCGAAGTTGTACTACTTACCTAGTCGGGCTATTTGTCCCAGGTAAACATACTCGTCAATAATTTTAATCTTAGTGCAAGAAATATCGGCGTAGGTGTGACATGGACGTTAAACATGATCTTTGTTTTGTCCATGTTCATTTTAAGACCTATCCGTTGGAAGATCATTGAGCGTAGTGCTTGGGTCCTCCAGGTATTCTGCCATAAGGACTATATCGTCAACAAATCGAAGGTGAGTGATGTACTTGCCGTTGATATTAATACCATACCCTTTACAGTCCAGTAACTTTAAAACATCTTCCAAGGCAGCGGTGAAGAGTTTCGGGGATATTACGTCACCCTGTCTTACACCTCCTTGCAGTTGGATAGGTTTTGTACTCTGGTTTTGTACTCCGACAGCCATCGTAGCCCTACTGTACAAACAATTCTGCACTTTGGTATACCGACAGTCAACTTGGCACCGCTGAAGGGACTGCAGTACAGCCTAAATTTGACCGAATCAAAGATTTTCTCGTATGTGGAATACGCAAAAAATCACTTTTCAACAAGTCTTCTGTACAATTTGCCGTAGGTAAGCCTGTATGACCTTAAACGAATACTGAGTATTAGGTACGCAACCCTCGTCGACACATTTCCAATCTTTACAAAGTTGTCAACAAGAGACTTGTGGACAATAATTCTGACACATCCTTGGGACAGATGGTCACCCTCCCAGTGATAGAAAAAGTTGCCGAATTCGAGGATTACCGTTATAATATGTATATGCATATTATAACGGTAATCCTCGAATATACATACCAATATATACAATTGTATATTTTCTAAGAGTACAGTAAGCAAAGTCAGATCTTATATACGTCTTCTGCTGGGTACAGATTACATTTTTTTATGATAAGGATAAAAAACGAGCACACATTCCACCTAATGGTAAGTAGTAGCCACGGTTACCAATCAAAATTCAGATGTGTTGTCACCACTGAGGACTAAGATAAAAGGCTTCGTTTCCATTAAATAGGGTCTCTGGTTCTCTACACTCACCATACGAAACACAGCAGCATTATGCTACTGTGTTACGTTAAATTTTGTGAGAGCGTGGTCCTCGAAGGGGTCGGCTCGACCGGGGCCATTCGTGCTTTTTTTATAGAAAAGATGGCAAATTAGCTCACTGATGGTGAGTGACTACCGCCGCCCATGAACAGACGCAACACCAACGGAATCGAAGGTGCATTGCTGGCCTCTTAAAAAGGTATAAGCTCTTTTATTGAAGGTCTTTAAGTCGCATCGGTCCGGAAAATTCACTGGAGGTAAAAACTTCCACAGAGAAGTTGCACGAGGAAGAAAACTTCTAGCAAAATGCAGTGATGGATCGCCAAGCATCCTAATGGTGAGGATGGCATCGTGCGTTCGTGAAATTTGGCAGCTGGAATCAATCCGAACTAATTCCTCAGAGCAATCCCCGTGGTAGATTTGATGCAACATCACTACACTGCGCCAGTGAATCTAGCCGATCAGAAAGAACTCGGTCGTCTATGATTCGAACCGCTCTGCGCTGCATGCGGTCAAATAGAAGGAGCTGGCACTGGGATACCCCGGCCCAGAGATGAGACCAGTATTCCACGTCAGCCGAACTTGCGCTTTGTAAAGTTGCAAGCGATGTGCTCGCATTAAATACTGTTTGTCTCTGCTGAGCACACCAAGCTTTTTAAGGAGAACAATTTGGCCTTCCCTTCCAAGTGACCACGAAAGTGAACACTATTCGATATATCGACGCCGAGAATTCCAATGCTAGCTGTAGCAGCAAGGGGAGTTTTTTGAAACTGAGGATATACGACAAAAGGGTTATTTTTAGCGGTAAACACGCAAACTTGTGTCATCTGGGTAGGACTACATTTAGTCACTCAAAATCCGAGACTTTGTACAGAAAAGACTCGACTTCAGACACTAGTTTGTTCTTGTACTTGGCAAGGTTTTTCCGAAAAATATTTGCACGGCCGATGTGTAAGGCTGTCATCACCATTGCTGTCGTCTGCATAGCAATGAATGTTACGATATGCAAAGGAAACAGCGTTGGTGAGATCACACAGCATTGTGGAACACCAACGTGAGTAGGCTTGTAATCAGAACACAAAAAACCACACCTCACAGAAAACCAGCGTGAAGTAGAGGTTTACCTCTGCGTTTCGCTTGGTGAGTGCAGGTGGCCGGAGGCCCTTTTTACTGGAAATGAGGCATTCCATCTTAGCCCTCACGGTTGACAACGCATCTACATTTTAATTTTTGAGAGGATAGATGTAGATGTCTATGGGCCGCAGCAACCACTTACCATCAGGTGGACTGTGTGCTCGTCTGTCACCCTTATCCTATTAAAAAAAAACATGCACCGTCTACTACGACCTTGATGCTCCGATCAGCAAGGAAGTTGATGATCCAATTGCACAATTTCTCGGAAAGCCCATTGGAAGGTAGCTTCGAAAGAAGCACTTTGTGCCAAACCTGATCGAAGGCCTTCGCAATGTCCAGACTAACGGCCAACGCCTCCCCCTTGGACTCGACTGCCTCCGCCCATTTATAATTCAGGTAGACCAGATAATCACCAAATTATCCACATCGACCAAAACCGAATTGGCGGTCACTAATCAGCTGGTGATCCTCAAGGTACCTAATGAGCTTGCAGTTTATAATGTATTCAATTATTTTGGAGAACAAGGAGGTGATAGCGATAGGCCTTTAGTTGGACGGGTCTGAGCGGTCGCCTTTTTTAGGAATCGGGTGGACCAAAGCTGTCTTCCTAGAATGCGGGACTACACCTTGGGAGTAGAAGTACCGGAAACGACGCGTTAAAACCGGTGCCAACTCCGTAGCACATGTCTTCAGCACAAAGGGAGGGATTTTATCAGACCCAGTCAACTTGCTGACGTCCAGGTAGAGGAGTGCTTTGCGAATCAAGCACTGTGTACACTGCATATCTGGCATGGAGCACTCACACCGGGGGATGGTCGGTGGTGTGTTCCCCCCGTCATTGGTTTGGACGCATAGAGAGAGCCTAACAGATCAGCTTTCTCCTTTGTGGCATTGGCCAGTGAGTCGCCATCTCTATGCAGAGATGGAAGAGATGGCTGACAAAATTTCCTTTGGACACCCTTGGCGAGAGACCAGAATGCACGGGTTCCCGAAGGAAGGTGAACGAGCTTCTCCCCAATTCTGCAAATGTGCTCAGACCTTGTCTTGGCAATGACTCTTTTGAAGGACCTGGAGGTGGAATTATACTTCTTTTTAAGAGCGCTGCTATTTAAATATTGAGACCTTGATGCGTCAGCCTAGGCCCGGTAGCACTCCTCCTTATAGCGTGATGCTATTTAATAGGAGCTACCAAACCATGACTGGGATCTGCCTCCAATTGGCACCACAGAAGATGAAGTTAAAAGTTCCACATCAGCAACAGAATCAGCAATAACGCTGGGATCTTCCGACGAGAAGTAAACCCACCCCAAAGGGTGGGTTTACTTCTCAACTTGTTCAATTTTCCGGACCGATGCGACTTAAAGACCTTTAATAAAAGAGCTTATACGTTTCTAAGAGGCCAGCAACGCACCTTCAATTCCGTTGGGGTTGCGGTTGTTCATGGGCGGCGGTAGTAACTCACCATCAGGTGAGCCGCATGCTCGTTTGCCCTCTGTTCTATAAAAAAAGCACGAATGGCCCCGGTCGAGCCGACCCCTTCGAGGACCACGCTCTCACAAAATTTCACGTAACACAGTAGCATAATGCTGCTGTGTTTCGTATGGTGAGTGTAGAGAACCAGAGACCCTATTTAATGGAAACGAAGCCTTTTATCTTAGTCCTCAGTGGTGACAACACATCTGAATTTTGATTGGTAACCGTGGCTACTACTTACCATTAGGTGGAATGTGTGCTCGTTTTTTATCCTTATCATAAAATAATGTAATCTGTACCCAGCAGAAGACGTATATAGGATCTGACTTTGCTTACTGTACTCTTAGAAAATATACAATTGTATATATTGGTATGTATATTCGAAGATTACCGTTATAATATGCATATACATATTATAATGGTAATCCTCGAATTCGGCAACTTTTTCTATCACTGGGAGGGCGACCATCTGTCCAAAGGATGTGTCAGAATTATTGTCCACAAGTCTCTTGTTGACAACTTTGTAAAGATTGGAAATGTGTCGACGAGGGTTGCGTACCTAATACTCAGTATTCGTTTAAGGTCATACAGGCTTACCTACGGCAAATTGTACAGAAGACTTGTTGAAAAGTGATTTTTTGCGTATTCCACATACGAGAAAATCTTTGATTTTGTATATGATATGTAACGTTAGTATGAGTAGAACCACACTCCAGACAAGACAATGTTCCAATGAGGCTAAAGGAGCGTCGACGAAGACCTGATATCTGTCCGGATGAAAGGTTCATATAAGGTCCAATTGGGAAAGTGCATTATCCTCCACATCTGGAATCCGCGTAGGCGTAGTAACCAGTTGTGTCAGAGAATATGCTATGGCAAAATCATGAACAAATCTTTCCGTACGATAGGTTATACATGAACCGGGCCATTCGGCGTGGTGGGCGTTAAAATTGCCAAGGATCACGATTTCTGCAGATTGGGTCTGCTATAACAAGGAATCTATAGCCATTTGAACGTGGTGGATGAGTCGGTCTGTTTCAACATTCGGCATTACGACACACCCGTAGACCTGAGAATGGTTGTCGCTGTCTACGTGCAGCCAATATGGACAGGTCCGTACCTTCAAGACTGCCAAGGCGTCGAAAACAGATGTCCTCTCTGACGTATACGCAAAGTCGGGGCCCCAAGAGGGGCTTATTTTTATCCCAGGTAGAAGAGATGTGAAGTTTAAACCGGAGACGACACCTGAGTCTCGGTTAAAAAGAGCAAGGCCGTCTTCGCCGTTTCCAGATAGAAGTGGATAGCGTTGAGGTTGGAATGAAGTCCCTTGATGTTGTAAAAATTTACGTATAGCGTGATAGGGTCGCCTTGGTCTTATTACTCCGCTAGCCCTGAGTAGTTTTAGTCGCAAGGGGAATTTTGCTTTCCCCATCCTTTTCCATAATATATGCGGGACAACCGCATATTAAAAGCATCCATGCTCAGAAGTGGAGTAGCTTGGTCGTGGATGCTCAGCTTCTGGGTTGCTGTTACCCTCCTGGGGAGTCTTCTGTTTAATTCTGCTACCGTGTTGATAATGGGGAGGGGGAGGATTGGGGCTCCGGCAACCTACACTCATCAAGCGGCGAAACGTAGAGCTAAACTTCTACTTCCCGCCGGTATTCTGTGAAGTCGTGGTACACTGTTACAACTTGACTTCTAATATAGCTGCAGCATGGCTCTACCACGTATTAAAATATTTTGTACCTGGTAGATCTATGCTGCATTTACACATTTTATTTAAAAAAATCTCGAAATAAAAGTTTTATTTATAAAGAGAGAATACTTTAAGCTCTATTTCTTGGTTCTTTTGCAATACAATACTGAATCATACATCTCCTTAAAATGTGTTTACAAATTTTAAATGTAACAATATCTTTACTTCAACTGTTATTATTATATTACTAGCTTTTGACGCATGGTCTTCAATTTAGAAACATCATTAAATGCGATTCCGCGCCAAATTTAGCAAAATTCGATCACTTTTAGAGTCACTTCGGTGTCTGTATCTCTATGTCAGTTTTGCAAAGATTTTTTTTAAATTCCCAAAGACTATTGACCTAAATGTTTGAGGAACACGTGAATAAATAAGTTTTTCAGAATTGTATTAATATCATATGTCTAGAAACATCTACAACTTTTTTATATTGGACGTGTCTTCCGAAGGAACTCCAGAAATCTAGTGTCATTTAATGTAGGAGGTAATTCTAACGGCTCTATCAAACTTTCGTTGATTATGCCTGAGCGAACAAACGAACGAACGAAATGAATGAACGAAACGAACTTGAACGCACCGCTTGTGGGTTTACCGAGCACCAGAGATGATCATTTCTGTGGTTTGTATTGTCAGCTCTTGTGAAATTTGCTTCGTCAGTCCATAATATTTTTTGCAGAAAATGACGGCGCTGTCTCATACTTCGAATGTTCCACGAACAAAATACAGATTTTGTTGCAAAATCTGTTCCGAGAATGTCTTGGACCCGTTGAAAATAAAAAGGGTTTATTTAATCCCTCTCTTTTCAAAAGTCTCCATACATTCCACTTTTACAGTTGTAGTTGCATTGTAATCCGTCGAACGCTTAGTCTGGGATCACTGGTTATTAGCCTAAGTACTTCTTCATCATCTGCAGGTTATATAACATACCAAACATAAAATATACCAAACGAGCGCTATCATTAACAGCCCTTTGATTACCCCTTTCCGCTAATCTCGAGTGCACGTCGACAAAATTTTGGCGAATCGGCGTAGGCTGGTTACGGTACCGCCGTTGATATTCTTGTACAGCTCGATTGTCAGCAATTTTTGCGCTAAATATTGACGACTTTCCATATTTGTATCACACTTGTAACGATAAACAGTAAAACAGCAAGTATACTGTACGGACAATAAGTGAAAGTAGCGATTACAACAACAGGGCGAAGAACAAAGACAACTAACTTAACTAATCAACTATCAAACTGTGTGATTTTTTTCGAATTAGGGGACCTATATATTTCATCTCACTTACTCACGCTAGTAGCTTTCAGTATTTTCGGCCTGCTCTTAAATGGAACGCTGCTTTCAATTCGAGAGCAGGCAGTGTCAGATGTCACTAAACAAAGACTTTTTGTGTTTGCGCATACCCTATGTTTAAACAACAATAATTCTTGAAGTTATAAACATACAGCTGTAAACTTAATGTTGTATTGTAGCCAAGCTCAAAATCTGATGTTGTAGTAAAAAAATAAAAAGAGTAATTGGGGTTGTCTTTGCAGTAATTTACAATAATTTCCCGATTAGTATATTTTTTTCATATTTGGTCTTATATTTTATTTTACAATTACGAGTATGTGAACCCATTTTCCGTAATGTAAACGATAGACAATATTGTTGCCCTCCGAATGAGCCTATTTTTATATGATATGATTTTGTTTGTACACACGTAGAGAATATCTCAAGAAAAAAATAAAATGGCTGTCGTATAGAGGGGAAGGGAATTAGAGTTCAGTGTGTAGTGTACATGTGTATTAAAATAGTTAATTTACGTTTTTTACCTAGAATATCGCTAGTTCGTGACCGGACACACTGTATTATAACATGTTAGTAAAACTTCAGATTTATTTTTTACGTGGTACAGCCATGATGCAACATCTGCATTTTGATTCTTATGTCTATGGCCCACAGCATCCACTTGGTATCAGGTTAGCTTTGTGCAATTGTGTGCTCGTTTGTAACCCTTATTCTATAAACAAAATAGTTGGCAAATAGACAGGCTACTTTATTTACACTAAAGTAAGTGTAAAGTCTTGGCGCCTGAAATTGATACAGCCGCCGAGCAATCTACAATTTAGTAATGAACAATAAATAAATAAAAAGAATAATAAAGTCAAATCTTCACTAAATGAGGTAGGCTATGAATAATTGAAATAAAATTAATTCCTGAGAGCCGGCATTGGCTTCTTAGGAATACGTACAATTTGTTTTTCTTCTTGATCAATTTACATGAAAACAGCCGCATCGAATATTAATATTTTATTATAAAGCTAGATATTGGAATATATAATTTTTTTAAAGAAGATCTTCCTTAAATTATACAAAAGCTTTATACTAATGTAATGTGACTACCGGTATAACAGAAATGATTGCAAGAGTTTATAAGATTTTGTTAAGCTGAGCGCTTTACCATTTTTGATGCATCGTTACATACTACTACTACATAATAATGTGGGACAGTAGTCAAACACTGGTTAATAATAGTTAAAAATTGTGGGCCTTTGAAGAAAAATTTGCACATGCTTTGTAATATTAATTAATATACTATAATTATTTGTATATTATATTAGTAGATCCAGGCGGCAGCTTTTGCTGTCGCATGGATGGGCCGGCTCGAACCGGGGTGGTACCACGACCTCACAGAAAACCAGCGTGAAGTAGAGGTTTACCTCTGCGTTTCGCTTGGTGAGTGCAGGTGGCCGGAGGCCCCTTTTACTGGAAATGAGGCATTCCATCTTAGTCCTCACGGGTGACAACGCATCTACATTTTGATTTGTAATAGAGGATAGATGTAGATGTCTATGGGCCGCAGCAACCACTTACCATCAGGTGGACTGTGTGCTCGTTTGTCACCCTGATCCTATTAAAAAAAATATATTCATAAGACCTGAAAGAATATTTCTTAATTATGTGGAATAATTTGTCGGCGTCCGTCTTTCCGTCCGAATACTGGGGGTGTTCAAGGCAAGAGTGAATAGGCTTTTATTGCGTTAAGACATTTATATGTATTTACCATCTAGGACTCCATCACCACTTACCACCAGGTGGGATCGTGGTCAAGTACTGGCTTATAATAAGTACAAAATAAATAATTTTTATTTATAGAGAAACAGGATGCCACGTATCCTGTAAACAGGGTATTCGGTTTTCTACACTCACCATAACGAAACACAGCAGCATTGAACTGCTATTTTACGCAGGTATTCTGTGAGAGCGTGGTCCTCATCCAATCCAGCAGACCCATTCGTGCTTCAACCATGCTGATATCATTAAATAATAACGTGATATATTAGTATCAGTTATTTGACTAATTTGCGAGTTCATAATTCTATTAGATGTGAGGTGGCAGAAGAGAATACATCTTCCCATTTTTATAAAGTCATATCTTTCGATATCCCATATGTGTTGTAAGAGGTGACTTTATAAAACTCCAGAAAGATCTTATGACTTTTAAGAGATTCTGTCGGCATAACTGTTTCTCGCTAATTTCGTTTACATCTTACGTAAAATATCTGGAAACAGCATCAAAGGCGCAAGACGTCTGATACTGCGTAGTTTGGATCATGGCAAACATATTTTCGCAATAAAAAAATCAACATTTCCTCTTTTTAAATACCGCTTTACCAAAAACATTTAAAAACAAATTATTTCAAAGGCAGAAAAGGTAAGATCTATACAAAAAGCTTAACATGCTTTTTGGGTCAACAAATAACATTATCTGTGCATAAATCTTGACATTTACGAATTTTCAAGGAAATACAAACGTAAAAATAAAAGTTTAAAATTATTCAACGTAACGTTTCTCAAGAAAGTAATTCAATTTTTCGTCTCTTCGCGCAGATTGCCTCTTCTACATTGTGTGATGAAAGGGTCTCTAAAATCTCGCTTTTCGCAAGTTTATAAAAGACGGCTTACTTAATGAATAAGTAAAGAGTTTTTCACACGGCTTGCTGAATTTTAAATATTTATAAAAGCGTTTTTGTTTAAAACTCGTTAAGTTTTTAATCGGACTGTGTGTGTAGTAACTATTAAATATATTAATACATAAAGAAAATACGTCATTTTTACACTAGGTTTATCTCCGTGCCCCCACGTGCTGGGTTTACATACATGATTTTCTTACAAAATTTGTTCTCAACTTTTGCTTCCAATTGCTGCAAATTTAAATCATAATAAAAATATATATATGTGTGTTTATAAAACATATTTCTGTGTGCATTTAATAATGTAAGTAATAATATCCTTATTTTATAATAAAGAATGATAATAAACCTATATAAAAACCTCCAAAAACACGGGCTCTAGATAACTTTACGTACTTTTTTGTAGTTTTAGAAGTCATCGCATTGTCGAATACAGACCAGTCAGTTTACGCTCCCAAGTTGTTCTTTAAAAAAGATATCATTGTATTTTATTAATAAAGGACAATTGGGGTTCGCATATCCCCTGAGCCTGAGGAGCCTGGAGCCAGCTTGGCGTTCACCGCAAATAAAAAAAAAATGGCATCAGCATCTTCCTGATAACATCTGAAAATTATAAAAACTGCGGTAACTATGGCAAAAACCCCCTAATAGGAAATCTGTGGGGGAGGCCTATGTTCAGCAGTGGACTTAGGCTATAATATAGTATGGACGGATGAGATCATTTCCACTTCTGTACTGGTACGTGTCTGCTACGTACAGTGTCTGCAGATGTGGACGAAGCTTGGAAATATTTTTAAAAGGGCCATATTGCGTATAACATTGAAACACACTGTAACGTAATTAACATTTCTCTCGTATAATCGTTATTCATCAAGCCGCAGAACCTTTGTTACAAAATGGACGTCGGCCTCGCTCTTTTGTTTGTGTCAATTTTATGCGCTACATTGCATTATAAAGGAATCACGGGCAATTAAAAATTTTGTGATCCGTTACATCTAACATTACTTAAAATTTAACTGTTTTTTTTTTTTGTTTTCACGTATTGTATGTCATTTGCTTGTTAAGTTTTAATTTACAAATTATCGTAATAGGGCCGATATTAGAAAGTTTGTAAAACGTTTTGTAATTCATATATTATCTCGACGCATTTGATAGATTACAGTATAGGTACTGCATATGCATACACAAGGCAACAATCCACCAGCCAATCGTGGCGATGACGGAAAATCCTGAATACAGCAGTAGACTGCATTTCAGAATGATGAGGATTAGGAAAATCTCTTTAAGTTGTAATCGTATTATAGTCTTAATTCACCTATAATTTTTAAATTTCTATTATTGTTTTCTATTGACAAGTTAATTCAATTAAGTATCAAAGCGCGCTCTCGTGTGTGTTATTGACGCTTCTAACTTTCAACGGTCTGAGTATTTTATGTTTAGTTGATGGTGAAACCACTTTCTTTTAGACGTATGGGTTACAAACGAGCTCACAGTCCGAATGGTGATAAGTTGATGCTGTGGCTTACAGACACCTACACCTATCTTCGATTAAAAGACGAAATGAAAATGTGTAGTCAGCCCCGAGGATCAATGTGGAATGTTTCGTTACCAGTGAAAGGGTCTCCAGGTTTCTACATTTATCACACAAAAAACATCAGCATTATGCTGTTATTTCACGATGGTATTTTGTGAGAACTAGGTTATTCCCCGGTGGAGCACACTCATTCTGTAAATACTAGGAATAAGCACAACCAGTAACTCGACTACAAATAGTCAGTAATTCGTTCATGGGGTAATTTATACCTTTTTACAATCAAGTCCCAGAAAATATGCTGGACATTTCCATCATAAAGTGTAACATATTATTAAGTAAAGATTGTTAAATAAGGATTATTCTACTGCTAAAAAGTGATGATGATGAAAGAATTGGTTGATAATAACCCCTGGGAACGAGGTGATATCTACCATTTCTAAATATATTAATGCTTAATTGTAATTGTTAATTAATGATTAAAAAGTCCCGCTGGGTTTCTTGCTGATCCTTCCCACGACGGAGGTTTTTTCGAACCAGTGGTAAAGCCCTTTCAATAAGCATTGTTATAACGTATATTGAATAAAAATGGTTCTATTCTGTTCTGTTCATTTGTTTTGCAAGTATAATACGGCAGCACGTGGCTTTACCACGTAAACAGTTATAATAGATTAGTCCGGAAAAATATTGCGACAGATACAAAGCCAAGAAAACACCAATTGCGGCTTACTTTATTAACATATTACATTTTATATTTATGTATTGCCGTGGCAGCTCTAGGACCAAGCTCTCACCGTAAAATTCACTATATGTGACAACCGAGAGTTCAGTCCCCGCCGCCCCTAATGAAATTGTTGTGTTTACTTTACTTTATTAACTTATTTTACTTTTAAAACAGGCTGTTATGATGAACTTTCAGATTATTTTTCTTTTCTTAATAATAACAGTTTTTGTTACGTAGGTACGACACGTAACTTATGTACGTATCATTAACCCATTAGAAACTAATTATTCGTACATTTGACCAACATACATATCATCATCATCATCATTACAGCCCTTCACAAGTCCACTGCTGAACATAGGCCTCCCCCAAAGAATGCCACAAAACACGGTCCTGAGCCACCTGCATCCATCGACTTCCTGCATGTCTTACCAGGTCGTCACTCCATCTCGTGGGGGGACGCCCTACACCTCGCCTACCGGTACGAGGCTGCCACTCGAGAACCTTTCTTCCCCATCGGTTGTCGGTTCTTCGAGCTATATGGCCGGCCCATTGCCACTTCAGCTTACTAATCCGTTGGGCTATGTCGGTCACTCTGGTTCTACTGCGGATATCCTCATTCCTAAGTTTATCACGCAGAGAAACTCCGAGCATAGCCCTCTCCATAGCTCGCTGAGCGACCTTGAGCTTCCTCATACGGCCAGCAGTGAAGGACCACGTCTCAGTTCCGTAAGTCATCACTGGCAACACGCACTGGTTGTACAATTTCGTTTTAAGGTTTTGAGGTATGTCTGACGAGAAGATGTGTCGTAGCTTCCCGAACGCTGCCCAGCCGAGTTGAATCCGTCGATTGACCTCTCGGTCGAAGTTGGACTTACCCAGTCGGACTATTTGTCCCAGGTAAACATACTCGTCAACAACTTCGAGCTTAGTGTTCCCAACAACTACCGGCATAGGTGTGACATGGACATTAAACATGATCTTAGTTTTGTCCATGTTCATCTTAAGACCTATCCGTTGGGAAACACTATTGAGGTCATTGAGCATAGTGCTTAGGTCCTCCAGCGATTCTGCCATAAGGACTATATCGTCGGCAAATCGAAGGTGAGTGATGTACTCGCCATTGATGTTGATACCGTATCCTTTCCAGTCCAGAAGCTTGAAAACGTCTTCCAATGCAGCGGTGAAGAGTTTCGGGGATATGACGTCACCCTGTCTTACACCTCTCTGCAATTGGATAGGTTTCGTACTCTGGTTCTGTACTCGGATAGCCATCGTAGCCCTACTGTACAAGCACTTCAACACTTCGATATACCGACAGTCAACTTGGCACCGCTGAAGGGACTGCAGCACCGCCCAAATTTCGACGGAATCAAAGGCTTTCTCATAGTCCACATACGCCAGACATAGTGGCAAATTGTACTCTTCGGACTTCTGGACAACTTGCCGCAGGGTATGTATGTGGTCTATGGTGCTAAAGCCCTTTCGGAAACCGGCTTGTTCGGGAGGCTGGAAGTCGTCAAGTCTGCGCGCGAGACGATTCGTAATGACTCTCGAAAACAGCACGTAGACGCGGCTCAGAAGGGAAATCGGTCTGTAGTTCTTCAAGAGAGCGTTGTCACCTTTCTTGAAGAACAAGACCACCGCACTTCTGCTCCACGCCTCCGGTGTAATGCCACCATGGAGGACGGAATTAAAGAGCCTCTGAAGGACTTCAAGTACCGGTCTTCCACCCGCTTTCAGAAGCTCCGCTGTAATTCCATCCTCGCCTGGGGCCTTACCGTTTTTAAGGTGCTGGAGAGCCATCCTAATCTCGCTCAGACTGACATCCGGGATATCTTCGGAATAGTGTCGGATGAGACTCGCTCTTGGATCGTTACTCACACTTGCGTGTGGCTCCAACGATGATGTGTACAGCTGCCCATAGAACCTCTCAATCTCACTCAAAATCTCAGGTGTCCCGGAAACGATGCTGCCACATTCTGTCTTCAGCTTTGACAGTTGGCTCTTTCTGGCAGACAGATCTCTGGCAAAGACTTTGGAGCCTTGGTTCCGCTCGATCGCTTCTTCAATACGAGCTGTATTGAAGTTGCGTAAGTCCCGCCGCATGCATTTGGAGATCTGTCTGTTCAGATGCCTGTATGCTGTCAAGTCTGTTGAAGAATGTAGCTTCATCTCCCGTCTAACAGCCATGAGATTAAGAGTGTGATCGGAGAGTTTTTGTGTTCTTCTGCGGCGGGTCTTGCAGAACTTAGCTCCAACCGCATGGACAGTTTCCACGAGCTTGTCATTCATATCGTCCACTTCATTGCAGTCTTCCAGGCACTGAAAACGGTTTTGTAACTCGAGCTGAAAGGTTTCGGGACTTTGGAACAGAGCACGAGGGGGACGGAGCGTTGACTTCATTAGACGAGACCTCTCCAACTTAACGTTTAGGTTCAGTGTGCCTCTAACCATTCGGTGATCGCTACCAGTTTCCACCCTCGCGATCACGGAGACATCACTGAACAGTTGTCGTCTGGTCGTCATAATGAAGTCAATCTCATTTTTTGTGGAACCGTCGGGGCTCGACCAGGTCCACTTCCTGTGGGGCCGCTTCTGGAAGAAAGAGTTCATCATAAAGAGTCCCTCTTTCTCCATGAAGTCGGCCAGCTGCTGGCCCCTTGGGTTCCGTTGCCCTATTCCAAATTTCCCTACTTTCAGCTCACCGTTCTCTCTTGTGCCTAGTTTTGCATTGAAGTCTCCCATTAACACCGTATATTGGGTTTTGGAGGAATGCATGGCTCTAGAGATATCCTCATACATTTCCTCCACCTCCTCATCGGGGTGTGCCGAGGTTGGTGCGTAAACCTGTATGACCTTCAGCGAATACCGTTTGGTGATTCTGAGTATAAGGTACGCAACCCTCGTCGACACACTCCCGATTTTTACAACGTTGTTAACGAGAGACTTGTGGATGATAAATCCGACACCTCCTTGGGACAGATGGTCGCCCTCCCGGTGATAGAGCAAGTTGCCGGATTCGAGGATTACCGTGTCCTCCCCCTCTCTTCGGACTTCGGATAATCCTATAATATGCCAGCGCAACTTGTCTATCTCTTCTTCCAGCTCCACGATCTTCTCGTCAGTCCTCAGGGTGCGTGCGTTGTACGTTGCCAGGTCGAGTCGACTAAGGTGGCAACCGAACCTCCACCGGAGATTCTTAGCACCCCCTGCCCCGCCGTTACCATGGTCGCCACCGTAGCCAGGAATAGCGGGGCCGCCGGGGACTGGGGGCCGTTTTTTTGTTGCTCTCATTATTAGGGGGTATCTGCCATAGTTGCCACGCTTGGCGAGCGGGTTGGCAACCGCAGTTTTTTTATTGTAATTTGGCTATTATCAGGAAGATGCTGCTGCCCATCTCCTGGCTGTTTCCCTTTGTCGCCTTTTACGACACCCACGGGAGGATATGGGGTAGTGGATATTCTTGACCGCCACTACACGGCAACATATAGTGGTTAACAATACCTAAGTATATAATTAAACAAAAAGTATATAATCGTCATTATCATCATTAAAGTCCCTCATATTCTTAACGGTGGTAGAGCCACGCAGCAGTTTTTGCTGTTGCACGTATGGGCCTCCTATAAAAAAAAATGAACAAGTCATGGAAAAATTATTTACTCCTTTTTTTATATAATAAGGGTGACAAACGAGCACACAATCCACCTGATGGTACGAGTAAGTGGTTACTGTGGCCCATAGATATCTACATCTATCTGTATCGAATGTGTGTGTGTGTGTATCGAATTAAAATGCAGATGCGTTGTCAGTCGTGAGGACTAAGATAGGATGCCTCTTTTCCAGTAAAAAGGGTCTCCGGTTCTCTACACTCAACATACGAAACACAGCAGCGTTAAGCTGCTATTTTACGCTGGTATTCTGTGAGAGCTTGGTCCTTCCCCGGTCGAGGCGACCCATTCTTTCTACAACTATACTAATGATATATCTGCAGCATGGCTCTACCACGTAAAAACCTAAACCACGTAAATTCCCACTTGTATGTAACGTAGTAAAACTTAATTTTCCCTTAGTTTAATTGATCTATACAATAAAATGAAATTATTTAAAGGTAAAGTCACATTCGCAGATAAACCATGTTTTTTTAGTTAATTTTGTTAAAGAAACTCAGCAAATTGGGATAGATGTGGAGATGGTTCTAAAGTAGGAAGTTAAAGTTACTTTTCTTTATCTCTCAAGACTTATTAATGGAACAGCTCTTACAGATTCATTCAAAACTACGTAAATGCTGAAGTTAAAGTGTAATTGTAATACAATTTTAACTTGTTTTTTAAATCATCTCAGATGGATAGAATTATTGACAATAATTCTGGCTTTATTATAGATCGTCATAACGCTATCGGAAAATCACCTGCGTGGGTTATATAGGCGAAGATTGTGAATAATTATATAGCTATATAGTAACATCAGTCTCTTGACAGACTGTAAAACTTCACTATTTATTATTTCTAGAAGAAATATATAGTAGCCGAAACTACCGTTCGCCCTAATAAAAGTAAAAATCATCAGTGCAATTGCACGGTAAAGATGTATTACATAGTGGAGAATTCAAACAAATTGTAAAAGACAAAGTTTAATAGATAAAAATCTCAAATTAAATTAAAGTTATTAACAACATATTTTAATCAGTATCACTAGAATCTTCGTTCGTGGCTAACTATACTATAATGAAACTCGAACACGACGATTTCTGTACATTTAATATTTTTCTTAAATTTGAAATGTTGTACACTATGTTATCGGTATACATGCTAAAACAAATTTTATCACAATTATCATGGCATAGGGACAAAACACCGCTAAAATTCTGACTCCGGGATGCTACTGAGAATTTCTTGATAAAAGAAACCAACTGATTTTGGGCCTGATTACACCTATTACTCAAAGGTCAAAAGACTGTCTTCGGTTAATTTTTATTTTTCAATTGTTTGCAGGATAATATAGTACATACATAATTTCATTCATTTTGTGTTATTATACATACATATGTAATTTTATTATACATACATAGCTTAATTTTATTTAAGCATTGGATTATAGTATTAATTTCAAATGTTTTAATATTTGAAATGACTTATATGACAGTACCAATAATTCGTATTGTAGCTTGCTTATTTAGGGCAGTCTCTTATCTGTTGTATGGGAACGAAGTGTTGCCTAGAGAAATTAGAATGCAAACTCTGAATTACGCGATTGCGATCATTTTGTTGTTTATTTATAATATGAAACACAAGCAAGAAAAGAATTGGGCTAATTCTTTTCTTGCATCTTGAATGATAAGTTATTGGCACCACCATAATTATTTATTTGGCGCCACAACAACTCAATGGGATTGAGTTTACAGCGATAAGGTGGCAGTTGGAGAATTTTAATTTTTTTTATTGAATTAGCTCACATACAATGTCAAAAAACCAGAGTAAATGGTCTTTGAGGCCCCTGTTAAATATCACATTATTGCAGATAATGTTAACCTTAATGGCATGGACGTAAAACGTGTCACTGAATTTAAATATCTAGAACATATTATTACTAGTGACCTTAAAGATCATGCTGACATTGAAAGGGAGCTTAGGGCTCTAGCGGAATTAATATGTTAGCTCGCAGGTTTTCCCGTTTGTACAAAACAGGTTAAGGTTACGCTTTTTAAAGCATACTGCCAGAGCGTATACACGGAGAGCCTGTGGGTCAAATACACCAAAAGATCGCTTGATGCCCTGTGCATCCAATATAATAATATATTCAGGATGCTGTTGGGACTGCCTCCTTTATGTAGTGCATTGGTTTAATGCCATTATACGCAAAAAACCGCATCCCTTATTAGCAGAATACGAGCCAGTCACAACAGCATTCTGAGAACCGTAGCGGTATACATCGCCGCTCTGGAAATGTCTTGTGCAGAGACTGATCACTAGGCCCTATCCACCCCCATGATGGTCTGTCCCGGCAATGGGTATTACTTTTTTCCCTCGATTTAAGCAAACCATGTTTTACTAACCCTTGTTATTATTATTTTTGTACTACTAACCCACAAATGGATTTTAAATTATCTGAAATAAACAATTTTTATTTTTATTTTATTTTATTTGATTTACCACGCGCTCGTGCGGTGAAGGAAAATATCGTGAGGAAACCTGCATGTCTGAGAAATAAGAAAAAAATATTTTCGAAGAAATATGAAGTTCGCCAACACGCATTGGAGCAGCGCGGCAGACACTTCCTTGCCATAGAACCCTCTCAGAAATGAAAGCAGCCCTGTGCCCTGCAGTGGGATGTATATAGGCTGTAACTATAACTTTAAATATATCCAAAGGTTATTTCTAAGAAGGACATTATGAAAATAAAATAAAAACTGGAAATACGTTTGGTAAATATAACCATGAAATTACAAGTAATTTAATATATTTTTACTTATTTTAAATTTCTAAAGTACGTAAACATAATGTAACTTCACGTAAATAAAATCTTTGAGTAGAAAGCAGAGCCAAAAAATGCAAAGAAAAATGGTTTTATTTGGAAACTTGTGAAAGAAGTTATAGGTGGTTATAGCCTACAAAATCTCAAATCCAATATCCCATTAGTCACCTTTTACAATAATTGACATATTCAAATTTGTAATAAGTCCCACATAAAAGTGGAACCTATAAATCCTAGACCAACTTGGGACACATCTGTGACGATGATGTACAATGTTACGAAGATCCCATAGCTTCCAACAGGTTCCATATAATTATCTCGTTTATATTACTTTGCCACTGGTGTATTTGCTTTAAAAATCACGCTTGGCAGGCAGATAAAGGATCGCAATGCCAGACGTTTCATATCGCTGTACCCTGTCACTGATCTGTACATTTAGGTTAAAATATCTTTATTACTCATTAAGACAAATGCATGTCACTTACGCGAGTACATAGCTTAAGGTAAATTCCACAGTCGTTCACCAAATTAAATTCACCAAAGATACACACACTTCACCCGCGCAACGCATTCACGATTGTTTAAGTAAGTCATTTGCAACAAGATATTCATACAATTGTTTCCTGAATGCGTTGAACGAGCTAACATGTTTTATGTGTGCGGGTAATTTGTTATAAAGTCGCGCTCCTTCAAATGTTAACATTGTGTTACCGTAATTTGTTCGAGTCTTGGGTAGAACGAGAAAACATTGCATGAAACATGAAAACACAACAGTACATTTTAGGTCTGGATCCAAAGAGATGGTTATACCGCCATCATATTGACGTCATAAAATCTTTCTGGTATTTGTTTTGTTTCTCTTACGCCCTTGCCACTAGGTAGATCTACTAGCGGGATCAACCAAAAGTATAGACACTCCATCCTACCCTCTGAATTGTTTCACGCCTTGTCATGGCAGAGGGGCTAAGTAGCCGTGGCTTTGTCACCCACGGTGAATTAAAAGGAACCCACATGGTTGGCTCGAGTTTGCAGCTTCAAGTGGGCTTCGCGAGTACACTTCTGATGTATGTTTGATGGACTGCAACAAGAGGGGTATCTTCTCCATCCTGCTGCCGCAGCCGAGGTGGATTAACGGGGGAGAGGAGTGTTGGTAAGACGATACTCTACTCGCCCCGTCTTTCATAATTCTGGAGAGGCGGCCACCGTTAATGCGTTGGTTGTGACACCGCTTTCCCTACGCGCCGCGGCTAAAGATGCTGGGGTCAGGAAGGCTGGTGTAAGCAAGTGCTTTGTTTTTCCTGACCCTATGACCGTGGTGTCGGGTTCGAGGGAGTTGGCGGCTCTGCTAATATAAGATGATTGATGATGATGACTAGTTTTAGGAGTTTTCCTTGGGACCTTCGGACACTCCATCCTGTATGAGTAATTAAAGCGAAGTATTCTCTATTATATGTTACCTTACACAAAATAATTTTCATTCAATATAGATTACAAGAATTCTTATTGAAAATGTTTTAATTGAACAAAATTGTATTTTTGTCTACCACTTATTAGAAAAAAAAATCCCCAAAATGTACCTTTCTTTGTCAAATTTTGCAAAATTTCTTCGAAACGGCACAAGCTCTTTAACTACTTTTTACACTAAAAAAAAGGTGTTAAAAATATTAATATTTTTAATTGAGTTTTATTTTTATTACCCGTTTTACTCGATAAAATATCATTTTTCTCCGAAATTGAATATTTTCGCGCGAGTTTGCCTGCTCCGTCGCCCTGTAACCACGCGCGAGCTTTGTAGCAGTCCGTTTTCGGACGTCGTCGTGGGTAGACCGCGCGTCGGTGTTGGAGCGACTTCGTTTAAGTACATTTTAGTTTTTAAGAGTTTATACTAAATTTTAAATATTTTTATGAATAGAAATACTTAATTTAGTTAATATCTGTACATTGGTAACTGTAAATATTGTTTTTTAAATAAATTAAATTTTAAAGTGTTCAAAGAAGAAGAAACTTTCGCAGTGACGTTGATTAGTGAAATTGAAAAAGGCATTTTATATAATTTAGATGTTGAACGACCAACATGCTCTTGTTAGCTAGATTTCGATAGTTTTTAATACCTATGTAATTTTATTATTGTATATTTTTATAAATTAGGTGAATTTTATTATTATGTCTTACAATAAAACGCTGTTTTTATGAGTATGACTCATCATAACATTATTGGGGAGGGAAATTTTGATACAGATACTTATACTTAGGTAACACTATTATAAAATTAATACAAACAATTTAAATAAAATAAATGTAGTGCTTCCCTAAATGCATAAGTTAATATAAAGGAATTCTTATGTTTATGTGTTCTTTAAATGTTACACAAACCATCATCTGAAAAATATAAAACTTTTAAATTGGAGAGAAATTTCTCTGCTTGATAAAGTTATAAACGAGGATATCCGCAATAGAACCAGGTAACTGACACAGCCCAACGGATTATTAAAGTGAAATGGCAATGGGCTGGCCATGTAGCTTGGAATACCGAGAAGCAATATGAAGAAAGGTTCTCGAGTGGCAACCGCGTACCGGTAAGCGAAGTGCAGGGCAGCCTCTTACTATATGGAGGGAAGACATGGTATGATATGCAGTAAATCGATGTAGGTGGCTTAGGGCCATGCTTTGTGGCCTTACCAATTATTGTGAAGGGAACGAATACTCAATCTTTATTATTCTCATACGCTTTTCTCACTCTCTCTCTCTCTCTCTCTCTCTCTCTCTCTCTCTCTCTCTCACACACATACACACACACACAAATAGGTCGCAAATAATACTTACCTACCACTATTAGGCAAGAGTGAATACGCTTTTGTTAAGTCCGTGCGCTTCACCATCTTAGGCTTCATAACCACTTACAATCAGGTGGAATTTTTTTTATAGGATTTGATTTTGACCGACAACGCCCAGGGCCTCCCCCTCCAATGAGCCTAGGAGGTACCCCATTTTCTGGCTGGGTGTCAAGTCCCTCCGGGCGGACCAGGTCCTGGTGGACCAGGTTGTCAAACAGACCGACGAACGTCAGCCATTCGGAGAGGACCCCGGAGAACCTTGGCAGGTCCAGAGTCGGGAGTCGTCCTAACAGCTCCGGCTGAGTAGGCTGCTTCCGAGGAGACTCGGACAAGCACCTCAGTCTAGCTTCACGCGCTTCCTCCGCATCCTTGGCCCCCGCCTCGATCAAATTGTCCGTGAGCGCAAAAAAATTCTCGAAGTCCGCGAGGTAGGAGTCTAGGACTTCCTGTTCCGCATCCAAGGCCAAAAGCTCTGTGCAAGCCTCCTCCACTACAGCCCTTCGGGCATCGACCTGCTCGAACCGCTTCCCTAAACTATGAACCCGATCAGGTCAACCTATCAAAATATGGGCGTTCGCGGCCCGGCGCAGCTCCGCCTGCAGGAGAAGCACCGGTTGCTTGTGCGACGGCATCACTAATAACAAATGCACTATGCACAAAACACAAAAAAAAAACAGAAATCAAATTAACAAATAACAAATACAATTACTATGAAATCAAGTTGAATACAAATTACTACAAATACGATTTAATATTTATTAAATTAAATACAAGTTACACTACAATTAATCAGCAAAATGTTTCGCTCAAACAGCCGACCCTTCGACAATTAATCTACTATAATTATATGCCAACGATAATTATCCGATTACGTGTGATAGACTTATCTACCTAGTCAAGTACCTAGCCTTAACAAACTACGGTAAGTACCTAGCCTTAATAAAGCTACGGGCGTTGTCCGTCTTCCACCCGCCAAGAACAAAAATATTTATATGTAATTTTTATTACGTACTATTTTTATGCTATATATTAAATTATTAATATTACGGCCGTGGCGTGATTGGAATTCAATCAGCCACCCTCCTGCTACCAGAAATGTACACGCCCCTAACTGTCCCGACAAAGTTCGATCCCACAGGGGCCCAGAGCTCTAGGCTCGATGAACAATTAAGGACGGGACCGAATGGCCTGGTGGAATGTTCTATCCTACTAAGCTTTAAAGGGAAGGCTAGTCGAATAAATAGTATTTAACTAATAAGGTACTTACCTGCTTCGGGAGCGAAGACTGGTTACCAGGATCTGTCAAGGCTGAAGGTGTAGTGCATGTAAGTGGTGTTTGTGAGCGTCTGTGTTTAGGTGGCCTGAACCAGATGGCACGATCTTGCCCCGGAGGCGGTATTCTCCTGCGGCGTCCCCGGTGGCAATTTCCTTCTTCAAGACACTAGGTCAGTCTATTCACGTTATTGTATATTATACTAACTTCACAAAAAAGGACCTAAATCCGTTGATCACAGTCAAAAAACAACACGTGGCGCGGCCGACGACAGTGGTACAAAGTTCACCTCCGTTCGCGACGCGGCAAATTAAGCAGAAAAACAAACGTCCGCTACGATCGACAGATTTTTACAATGAATTGCCTCGACGTGTCCTGTCGACACCGCTCGAATGGAATGTGCCGGGCGGGGGGCGGTGGGACCTCGATACGATGCTAGGCTATTCGAGCGTGCTTTAATTAGTCAATTTCAAATGGTTAATATTTTGCCTAAACAATTGTTATTGTAAATGATTTTCTAGAAAAAACAAATTCCGCCGTATCAGGTGCAGGAGCTATTAATAGAAGGAGAAGAGGCAAAATTTTGTTTAATGAATTTGTTTTATCTGCAATTGTGCATAAAAAAATATAACTTCAGCCAAAGAGCACAACTGATATTATACTCAGGCCCATGAAACGGTATGGAAAATTAATTAATTTTGCTAGGTTTCAAAATATCAATCAAAATTCAGAAAATCAAAAGTAATAAAATCAAAAATATAGATCTCTATGTCTATACATACATATATTAATTTATAGCCGCTTAGTAACTGTCGGTTACTTAGTATCTACATAAGATCCTTCAGTCACGCCAAAACTAAGAGGAGAGAATCACTGTACAAAACATAATAATTTTTAAAATTTTTGCAAAAATTTTGTGATAAAGTAAAAAAATTACAAATTTATCCAAGATACCTAATGGGTTACAGGAAAAAATATAACAAATATACAAATGAGTTTGCGCCAGTTTTTAAAATGGTTATAAGATATAAATATCAAAAAAATTCAGAATCTGATTGACAATATACAGCTGACACTTTATCATGCTTTTGGAAACCACGCCAGTGTAAACAATACTTCTGTGAGAAATGGTGTGCACAAAAGAATTAAGAACAGAAAAAAACCTTTCTTTTCGAATTTCAGCCAAGTTGTAAGTGGAATGCCAAATACACCATGTGCAAATTTAATTAAATATATTTTATTCAAAGTGATTTTTACTACATTTCATCAATTCATCATTGATAGAAATGAGAACAGCGATTTTACAATTATGTTTACAAGAAACACTATCACTTGAGCCTTGCAGCTTGTTCGATATTTTCATTGTAAATATATATAAAGGTATATATTATTTATTAATCATTCGCATAATATTTTGTGTCATTTTTTATTTTTCCCTATCTGAAACGTTCTAAACTCTATAGAATGTGGCGTATGAAATGATTGGCAATCAATAGAAAATTTTATCTAAGATACAAAGATGTTTTACGTTTTCGTGGCCTCCACATGATATTTTCTCAGCATTAGGTACACTTCTGTGTCTGAAATGAAAATGAATATTGCGTTTGTATACGATAAAAAAGTAAAGTAACAGGCTATGTAAGTACCTATGCTAGACACAGGGCTCCTCTTCCTTCTGAGAGGGTTTTAGGGCAAGGAAATGTCCGTCGCGCTGCCCCAATGCGTATTAGCGAACTTCACATATCTTCAAAAAATTTTTCTTTTTCTTCAGATATATGCAGGTTTTCTCACAATGTTCTCTTTCACCGCCGAGCATGTGCTAAATCAGCACTTAAAATTTCAATTAAAATTTCATTGCGGATCAAACCCGGGCGAAATTTTAACAGCAACATTTTAATAGAAACAGCGAGCGCTTTGACCTAGAGCTACTATTAGTCAAAAATAAATACGATTTAACATATATAATAAAAACTCTTACGTACTTGAAACTTGAACACTTGATAGCTCGTGATGTCTATCTATTGCTACACAAAGCTACAGCACCACACCGTGCAATGTAATTGAAGATGCGTAACCGCGACATAATTCTCAGTGATCCGCAAGCATAACAGGCAGTATGTCACTTATATAATTGTCATCTCTGCAGTCTATTAATCTTTGCACTTTTATAAGAAATACAGAACGTAGTCGCTAGACGGTGTTGACGTTGGTTGAAAAATCTGCGATCGCCGTTTCGTCAAGGTCATTCAGGGTAGTTAAAGTTATAATATAAATTCCCCTCCATTTCCCTCTATAGAAAAGAGTGATACATATTATGGTGGTGTCAAAATTTTAACAGCTTATGCATCTAAATCTTAAAGTAGAGTATATTGTTCATTCCAACTTGGCGATACTTAAACGGGTTAAGTTTATACAAAGCGCTATTATGGCCTTCGAAAAACTTTTCCTATACCTACCTTTGTAATGATTATAACTTGGGCATCATTAAAATATTTATAGCGTATTAATAATTTATAACAACATATTTTGCTGATGAAAGGCTTTTGTTTATTGTCTTGAACGGGGAAAGACTATGCTCTCAAAGAATACCAGCGTAAAATAGCAAATTAATGCAGTGTTTCGTACTATGGTAACTAAAGAGAACCGAAGTAAAGAGGGTTACTATAAATTATGAATTCCAACTTAGTCCTCAAGGGTCTTCACATATCTGCATTTTGATTCTTAACTGAGGATAGATGTAGATGTCTATGGGCTATCCCATATCCCTATCCCAGGTTATAGGTGGACTGTATTCATTTGTCACCTTTATTCTACAAAAATATATCGAGTAATGGAATTATGATGATGGTATTTAACACAGAGCACTGAATCACAAAGCTGGTTCTGAAGCACATTAACCACAGAGCAATAAAGCTTTGTGGTAATAAGCGAAGAAAATACGATCATGATTTATTAAAATTATTAACCGTAGAGCAATAAATCACGAAGCTGATTCTGTAGCACATTTCCACAGTACTGAAGCTCTTATTCAATCAGAATAATTGCAGTTGCAATGCAAAGTTCACACGCACTCAGAATCATTGCAAACTCTGGATAGAAAAGGAAAGATCACTAGATTTATCAAATGAAGGCTTAAGTTACATCTTGCAGTCCAGAACAAGTTTATTGCTAGAGAATTTGTAAGATTTTTCATCACAAAGCCTTAGGCACCTGCAATTTAGCAAATTATTTTATTAAACTTTGACTTTGACCGCTCCAAGCAATGAGTGCAACGCTAAGGGCCGCGGTTTTAAGATCCCGCACGGAACAAGTATTTTTAACATAATTTTTCCGGGTCTGTATGTTTGTCCTTGTAAAATTTATGTTTGTAAATTTATGTATGTCCTCAAAATATTTATGTCTTCACCGCGTAGCATGTAATTAAATCGGCACTTAAAATTACAGTAAAAAATTTTGTAGAGACACACAAATAATATATAATAATGGCCAAGAATGCAGAAGTCGGTGCTTTGTCTCCCCTGCCGAGGGCTTCCATCTGGTTGGGTTTTTATATATTTTTGTATATTTTTAAGTATTTATTCTATCTTATTCATATTTATGTATGTTTATATATTTCGTTTACAATTATATATTTAAACAGCTCAACCAGATAAGAAAAATTTATAGATAACCCCCATAATAATAATCTTCTTCGTATAAATAACAAAAATAAAAAAGTCGTTTCTGCGAACGGGTTAATCCCAGTTAGTCTCTCGGGTCATCTGAGGCGACTGGATCTCCGTGACGGACCGGTCCAAGCTCAAATGCAGAAGGCGGTGCTACTCGATACCGCCCGCATCGTCCGCCGGTTTCTTTCTCTTTCCCCCTAACCCTCGGCCGTTTGGTCTCCACTGCCGAGGGCTTCCATCTGTTTGGGTTTTTTATATGTTTATGTATTTTTTATGTATTTATTCTATTTTATTGATATTTATGTATGTTTATGTATTTCGTTTACAATTATATATTTAAACAGCCCAACCAGATGAAAAAACTTTATAGATAAACCCCATAATAATAATTCTACTACAAGCAATGAACTGTTTATCATAATGATGAATTTACCATCAACCCACAGTTTCTTTTATAGAAGGACAAACCCCAAATCATTCCGTGGATGTCACAGGAGGTGCAAGAGGGAATTAAAACAGGAGATGGGCAGTAGCAACTTATCAGTAAACACCCAAAATGATGCTGCTTCCCTCTCTACCGTTAGACAACAACCAAATAAACGGCAGATGTCCACTAGAACTATAAAAGCATACAAGGAGTGAAACAGTTTGCCAGCATCTGTCTTACCATTCGATTACAATATAACTGTCATCAAGGCAACACTAAATATGCTCCTGTTAAGTCACAGCAGCACTTAACAAGTTATCAAGCACGCTTCTATAATAGTTATAAATAACTTTCAATTTACCACTAGGTGCGAGGATTTTATAGGATCTGGTGTCAAGCGAGCACACAGTCCACCTGATGGTAAGTGGTTACTGTGACCCATAGACATCTACATCTATCCTCAATAAAGACTCAAGATGCAGATGCGTTGTCACCCGTGAGGACTAAGATGGAATGCCTCCTTGCCAGTAAAAAGAGTCTCCGGTTCTCTACACTCACCTTACGAAACACAGCAGCGTTAAGCTGCTATTTAACGCTGGTTTTCTGTGAGAGCGTGGTCCTTCCCCGGTCGAGCCGACCCATTCGTGCTACAACCATAATATAGCTGCAGCATGGCTCTACCACGTACCACATTCTTACTTAGTTCCGATTGCGACGGAAAAATGAATAAAAATCTTTCAAGATATGCCCCTAGTTCGTGAATTCTGAAAAAAGCCAAGGATCAGTAGTTTTTACATAAGTAGAAGTGGATACTGTAGTGTTAAGGCTTTTTGGTACACCTAAGCACTAAGATAAAACGTTTAGCCAATAGTAATACACGTGGTAGAGACATGGTGCACCTATATTATGACTGCAGCATGAATGGCCAACCCATTCCCTTAACAAAGACAGGCCCATGCTCTCATAGAATACCAGCTTAATCCTGTGTTTCATATGGTGAATGTAGAGAACCGGAGCCCCTTTTACTGGAAAACAGGCATTCTATCTTTGTCCTCAGAGGTGACAATACATGTGAATTTTAATTCTTAGTCGAGTATCGAAGTAGATGTCTACTGGTCTAAGCAATCATTTATCATCACCCTCAGGACCTGATACGTATTTTTTTTTAAAGTTGTTTGATGTTTCTTTCATAAATTTCACTACGATTTTGAACAAGTACAGAAAATATTTGTAAAGTATATACAAGTTTCACAAATATTATAAAAATGTTATGTTATGTTAAAATTCTAAACCTTGATTATTAACAAACTTTGTAAATGTTCAAAAATACCAAAACATCAGACGATTAAGAAATAATGTTGTTTGTATTTTCCACTTTCTTGTACAATTTATTTAACTTAAACATTCACCTGAGGATGCCTCGTGTCTTTCCGGATCAATGGTGACGGGGATAGTGGATCCAATTCATAAAGGGCGGTAGGTTCTCTTGAAAAAAGGTAAAACACATAATTTTATTGTATTACGTCGATCTTAGCTAACTAATTTATAACATCTTTAAATTATATATTTTGTTTATTTGTTAAACTTTTTGTCTTGTCTAAACTGCGGGAGATACAGATCTAAGAGTTTTTCTCCCAAAAGTAAAATAACGTTGGACGTCGGATAAACTATCCCAAGTTGTGACCCTGCGGGCGATTCAACTGCCAGCAAAGCTCTAGTGATCCCCGAAACTTTCCCGGACAACACGAGCCTTGTTGAACTTTGTATCGGCTCGTAAAATAAAAGACAAGTTAAGCGTCCCCTCGAGACAATTGTAATAGAGCCTGCTACGACACAGTTTATCTCGTTTATCCTTCCAATTTGTTCGGCTTGCTCTTAAACACGATTTATGCGCTGCATGTTGTATGAGGGCTGGCTTTATTTCGGTCATGTGTTCCAGATTTTACGATCAGATAATACTATAGTACAGCTGTCAAAGAAACGGATATTTTATTGGCCAGTTTTATGTACTAGCAGCTTTAACCCGCGACTTTGTCCGAATTATCTTAAATAAAAAATATATGCAGATACAAATTTGAAATTTGAAGAATTATAGAAAACCACTTGAAACTTAGTTTCTTTTTTGCTATTTTCTCGAAAAGTATTTTTGGTATATGGGAAAATGATTATGACAGACATTGAAGCTCTATTATTATACAAGTATAAAAGACCTTATCCTTTAACACTCATATTTTTTGTTGTAAAATGGTGTTACAGTATAAAAAAATATTAAAATCAATATGCAGCAAGAACATTCTATCAGTTGCAAATCAATTATTTAATAATACGTTAAATATAGTTTTAGATCAGTTACATAGTTTAGAGCTCGGTAGATCAAAACGTGGTCTTATGGACGGATAAGGGTTTGTAGTAAAAAGTATTTCCGGTAATTAAGATCATTCAAACGCTATTAAATACAACAATGCTAATTGCAGACACTTTATAATAATGAAGATAAGATTTTATTTAAGTTAAATTGTCACATCAGTTAATATATATATATATATGACGGCACCTGCACCGTTGTAGATGCGGTGGCGTCGGTCTAGCTAGACAGAATTCTTGTAAACGACACGTGTACCGCACACCTTCGGCATTGCACCTGCGTTGACCGCCCGTCCTGCTTGTATAAAACGGACTGAGCGGCCGCCGTTAAGACAGTCTTGGCTCTGACGTGGAACGGTGCGTTTGTCGTATTCCGTTACTAGTTTATCCTCGACTCGTTGGATAATCAATTCGTGTAAACGAATTAATTATTATTCCTAACTACAAAATCAGTCTCTGTACTATACCCATTATACTTCCTACATCAGAAGTGGGATAAAGTCCCCAATTTTGCCCACATACAATCTTTGAATAGTATGAGAATTATTACATTTGTAAAGGCTATAATGCATTTCGCATTGATGGATCTCTTTTTATGTTAAATACCGTAATAAAATTTGCTGTCCTACTTACGATATTGTCGTATCATTAAAGTGTAGAGAAAAGATAAAGTGAAATTATTTAAGGCAAAAGATAAATCCTTTTGTTTGATTTGTATTAAAAGTACCCTCAAGTATTTTCATTATTTTTGACGTACCTAAAAATGTTAACAAATGAAAGAAATGTTGGAGATATTCTGAATGAGTTATAGTTTGCATTCAGTAGAAGTTTAACTTGCTCAAGTAATGTTATAATTTGATACACGAGGTGTGATTTACATGGCCTAGTTTTAAAGTTCAAAATGTTTAAATGATGTACCGAAAAAAGGAACATGATTACCTTAACCTGCTATGACTTAAAAACACTAAGTAGTATTTTTGTGATCTAATGTGATGATAAGTGTTACAGTTTACTCCGAGCATTACGTAGTCGACAAACTTGGAATGGTTTAGTGGAAAGCGTGGAGCTGTAGCGCTCGCTTTTGAGTATGCTGTCGGCTTATGACGCCGCGGACTTATTATTTGTCGCTGCTACTGATCACCATTAGATACATGAGGAAAGTAAATTTATCCTAAACATTGGCTCAGAAAGTATTTTGTTAGAATGAGTGTTTACATTTTTAATTGGTTGGGAAAAGTGCCGGAAAACCGAAGTATAACTGATGAAAGTGAAGTAGAGCCAATTAGTTCTGACATTGAAGAGAGTATTTAAGTTTACATGAGGATCGGACCATACCAGAGGTTGTCGTGTAGCCGCAGCTCAGTATTTGGTGCCCTAGAAAGGCGAATCGTGTACCAAGAGTAGTGCTGCATTTCTTGAAATCAAGTTCCGACTGAGTATTTTTAATGTTTTCTTTTATGTGTTACAGTAGCACGTGTGATGTGATTACAAGTGCTTGAGTGTGTGCCTTGCTGGTCGTAACGGACTGCCAGGTCCAGCTGTAACATGGCCTGGTTTCGGCAGATGCGTATGCGCGTATACGCAGGCGCCATCCCGGAGCGCGCGTATGCTGTACATGGCGATGCCTCGGAAGTCGTGTACTGTGTATGCGTGGGAGTCACACTGTGTGCGCGGAAGTCGTATGCTGTGTGCACGGTAATGTTTTCTGAACATGTATTAGGCTTTGTCCTGGCAGGCGCTGTCCTGGTTCACGTTTTTAATGTGGATCTCGCAAGTTCAAGTAAGAGTATGTGTCAGATACTTCGTATGAAGACCTATGTTTACTTGTGAAAGCGAAGTGCTTTATTATAGTCCAAGGTATGAGAACGTATTTCTGTTTTAGGGCCTCGTATGTGTGATAGATGAGAGAACAGGCAACTGTGTATGTTGTCCTTATAGTTATCAATTTGTTTTTCACGCAGATCATGATGACTACAACCCCGACGATGCTTGTAAACCCTCAGGTGCTCCTGCTGCTCTCGTTTTGTCGTAATTTGATAGTACACGCGAAATATGATTATCATTTGCTATATTTTGAAGTTCAAAACTTTTAAGGGTTGTACTACAATAGAGGATTAACTTTAACACGCTATGAATTAAAAATAATAAGTGACATTTTTGTGTTCTAATGTGTTGATCAGTGTTGCAGTTTGCTCCGAATACTGTGTGGTCGACAAGATTGGGGTTTGATGTCGAGAGATTCGTAGAAGTCTCTACAACAATGATCAATGAGGAAGATGTTGTGACGGCTAATCGAACATGGTCAGGTACGGCTGAGCGCTAGTAAGATTGAGCCTACTCCGCTACAGTCTGTAACTTATCGGCAGATCTTACGGCAAGGCAATTCAAGCGGCCGCCGAACATATGGTCCTTTGGTGCTGTAAATGAACGTCTGAGGCTTGGTCGGCTTTCGTAGATTTTGCGCAGTTGCCTCCTTCCCTTTGAAATATGTGATGGTATCAGTCTCTACACATAGTTACCGTTTTTTGCGATGTTTTCAAATGTCATACAGCTGCCGTTTCTTAAGAGAATATGTGATGAATTTTGGAAGCTCGGAATTCCATGGTTCGCAATACATTTATCTCGATTTCTTTCAATTTTGCAAAGCAGTGCGACGATTCGCTAGCGCTAGTACGGCGCGACGGCTCGCTGGCACGAATGTGGCACGGACGCAGCAGAACGGAAAGCTGAAGTGCGTTTGCCTGGAGGTAGCCATATCGGTGCGTTCATGACTTAAATGAAGTCTGGGATGGTCACCGTTGTAATATTTAACAAGAGTTGATATCTGTTAGCAGGTGGTGATAAATGATAGACCGTATGCTGTTTACTGTCTACCGCACGAGGACGTGCGACAGTCAGAGGTAGCCGTGTTTGTGCATCTAGAAAATACTAGAGACGTTGCAACACTCTAGCGAAGTAATTATTCTAGTGCAGGAAAGGAACATGAAGTTGCAGGGAAGCTGGTCTGTGCTGCACTGGGATATGTATCGAGTTGCTGTTGGTTTACATACTAAGGTGTTATCGTGTCACTACGTCCCTTACGATACACTTTTGTGTGATTGTGACGGGGACATGTTTGCGGTATGGTTGGTCTGTAACTGTTCTATACTGAATTGAAAAAAAAAGAGAGTAAGAAAAAAATGTGGTTCTTACTATCATTGCAGGGCGTTTGCCGGTCCAATGATATAGATACAGGGAATAGAGATTCCGGACTAGCATAAATAGTACTGAAAAAAAGAGATTAAGAAAAAAGAATAGTTCTTACAATCACTGCAGGGCTTTGTGCCGGTCCAGTGATATAGCTATAGGGAATAGTGATTCCGGACTAGCGAAAACAGTACTTGAAAAAAAAAGAGAGAAAATAGAAAAAGCTACAGACTAATCATTCCGATCTAGCATAAAGGTGATAAAAGTTTTGTAGGGCTTACTGCCGGAACAAAACTGATTATCACCCGAGTCTGAAGGGTCAGTATAGACCGGACCAGACGCTGTTTTGTCAGGATAATCAAACGATGTTTTACAGATTACAGTTGTTACAGATAACTAAAATTGTGGTGGAGCGCGTACTAGGACGCACGCATGTCAGTATGGCCGTGACGGCACCTGCACCGTTGTAGATGCGGTGGCGTCGGTCTAGCTAGACAGAATTCTTGTAAACGACACGTGTACCGTACACCTTCGGCATTGCACCTGCGTTGACCGCCCGTCCTGCTTGTATAAAACGCACAGAGCGGGCGCCGTTAAGACAGTCTTGGCTCTGACGTGGAACGGTGCGTTTGTCGTATTCCGTTACTAGTTTATCCTCGACTCGTTGGATAATCAATTCGTGTAAACGAATTAATTATTATTCCTAACTACAAAATCAGTCTCTGTACTATACCCATTATACTTCCTACACATATATATATATATATATATATATATATCATCATCATCATCATTATAGCCCTTCACAAGTCCACTGCTGAACATAGGCCTCCCCCAAAGAATGCCACAAAGCACGGTCCTGAGCCACCTGCATCCATCGACTTCCTGCATATCTTACCAGGTCGTCACTCCATCAAGTGGGGGGACGCCCTACACTTCGCCTGCCGGTACGAGGCTGCCACTCGAGAAACTTTCTTCCCCACTACTAGGTGTATATATATATATATATATATATATATATATATATATATTACCATATCGACCATGGTAACGGTGGGGCAGGGGGTGCTAAGAATCTCCGGTGGAGGTTCGGTTGCCACCTTAGACGACTCGACCTGGCAACGTACAACGCACGCACCCTGAGGACTGACGAGAAGATCGTGGAGCTGGAAGAAGAGATAGACAAGTTGCGCTGGCATATTATAGGATTATCTGAAGTCCGAAGAGAGGGGGAGGACACGGTAATCCTCGAATCCGGCAACTTGCTCTATGACCGGGAGGGCGACCATCTGTCCCAAGGAGGTGTCGGATTTATCGTCCACAAGTCTCTCGTTAACAACGTTGTAAAAATCGGGAGTGTGTCGACGAGGGTTGCGTACCTTATACTCAGAATCACCAAACGGTATTCGCTGAAGGTCATACAGGTTTACGCACCAACCTCGGCATACCCCGATGAGGAGGTGGAGGAAATGTATGAGGATATCTCTAGAGCCATGCATTCCTCCAAAACCCAATATACGGTGTTAATGGGAGACTTCAATGCAAAACTAGGCACAAGAGAGAACGGTGAGCTGAAAGTAGGGAAATTTGGAATAGGGCAACGGAACCCAAGGGGCCAGCAGCTGGCCGACTTCATGGAGAAAGAGGGACTCTTTATGATGAACTCTTTCTTCCAGAAGCGGCCCCACAGGAAGTGGACCTGGTCGAGCCCCGACGGTTCCACAAAAAATGAGATTGACTTCATTATGACGACCAGACGACAACTGTTCAGTGATGTCTCCGTGATCGCGAGGGTGAAAACTGGTAGCGATCACCGAATGGTTAGATAAACACTGAACCTAAACGTTAAGTTGGAGAGGTCTCGTCTAATGAAGTCAACGCTCCGTCCCCCCCGTGCTCTGTTTCAAAGTCCCGAAACCTTTCAGCTCGAGTTACAAAACCGTTTTCAGTGCCTAGAAGACTGCAATGAAGTGGACGATATGAATGACAAGCTCGTGGAAACTGTCCATGCGGTTGGAGCTAAGTTCTGCAAGACCCGCCGCAGAAGAACACAAAAACTCTCCGATCACACTCTTAATCTCATGGCTGTTACACGGGAGATGAAGCTACATTCTTCAACAGACTTGACAGCATACAGGCATCTGAACAGACAGATCTCCAAATGCATGCGGCGGGACTTACGCAACTTCAATACAGCTCGTATTGAAGAAGCGATCGAGCGGAACCAAGGCTCCAAAGTCTTTGCCAGAGATCTGTCTGCCAGAAAGAGCCAACTGTCAAAGCTGAAGACAGAATGTGGCAGCATCGTTTCCGGGACACCTGAGATTTTGAGTGAGATTGAGAGGTTCTATGGGCAGCTGTACACATCATCGTTGGAGCCACACGCAAGTGTGAGTAACGATCCAAGAGCGAGTCTCAGCCGACACTATTCCGAAGATATCCCGGATGTCAGTCTGAGCGAGATTAGGATGGCTCTCCAGCACCTTAAAAACGGTAAGGCCCCAGGCGAGGATGGAATTACAGCGGAGCTTCTGAAAGCGGGTGGAAGACCGATACTTGAAGTCCTTCAGAAGCTCTTTAATTCCGTCCTCCATGGTGGCATTACACCGGAGGCGTGGAGCAGAAGTGCGGTGGTCTTGTTCTTCAAGAAAGGTGACAACGCTCTCTTGAAGAACTACAGACCGATTTCCCTTCTGAGCCGCGTCTACGTGCTGTTTTCGAGAGTCATTACGAATCGTCTCGCGCGCAGACTTGACGACTTCCAGCCTCCCGAACAAGCCGGTTTCCGAAAGGGCTTTAGCACCATAGACCACATACATACCCTTCGGCAAGTTGTACAGAAGTCCGAAGAGTACAATTTGCCACTATGTCTGGCGTATGTGGACTATGAGAAAGCCTTTGATTCCGTTGAAATTTGGGCGGTGCTGCAGTCCCTTCAGCGGTGCCAAGTTGACTGTCGGTATATCGAAGTGTTGAAGTGCTTGTACAGTAGGGCTACGATGGCTATCCGAGTACAGAACCAGAGTACGAAACCTATCCAATTGCAGAGAGGTGTAAGACAGGGTGACGTCATATCCCCGAAACTCTTCACCGCTGCATTGGAAGACGTTTTCAAGCTTCTGGACTGGAAAGGATACGGTATCAACATCAATGGCGAGTACATCACTCACCTTCGATTTGCCGACGATATAGTCCTTATGGCAGAATCGCTGGAGGACCTAAGCACTATGCTCAATGACCTCAATAGTGTTTCCCAACGGATAGGTCTTAAGATGAACATGGACAAAACTAAGATCATGTTTAATGTCCATGTCACACCTATGCCGATAGTTGTTGGGAACACTAAGCTCGAAGTTGTTGACGAGTATGTTTACCTGGGACAAATAGTCCGACTGGGTAAGTCCAACTTCGACCGAGAGGTCAATCGACGGATTCAACTCGGCTGGGCAGCGTTCGGGAAGCTACGACACATCTTCTCGTCAGACATACCTCAAAACCTTAAAACGAAATTGTACAACCAGTGCGTGTTGTCAGTGATGACTTACGGAACTGAGACGTGGTCCTTCACTGCTGGCCGTATGAGGAAGCTCAAGGTCGCTCAGCGAGCTATGGAGAGGGCTATGCTCGGAGTTTCTCTGCGTGATAAACTTAGGAATGAGGATATCCGCAGTAGAACCAGAGTGACCGACATAGCCCAACGGATTAGTAAGCTGAAGTGGCAGTGGGCCGGCCATATAGCTCGAAGAACCGACAACCGATGGGGAAGAAAGGTTCTCGAGTGGCAGCCTCGTACCGGTAGGCGAAGTGTAGGGCGTCCCCCCACGAGATGGAGTGACGACCTGGTAAGACATGCAGGAAGTCGATGGATGCAGGTGGCTCAGGACCGTGTTTTGTGGCATTCTTTGGGGGAGGCCTATGTTCAGCAGTGGACTTGTGAAGGGCTGTAATGATGATGATGATATATATATATATATATATATATATACCTAGTCAGGTCATAAGTATTGTCACACAGTAAAAACATTTCTATTAGAATGCTGGTCACAAAAAAGTTTATTGAATTCTAATTTCGAATTGTTCATGAAAATAAAACTGTATACTTTTTAGAATTTTACTCATTTTTAAATATGGAGTGGATGCTTAAAAAGACCGTATTGCAGTTATTGCGTTGCATCGTTGCGGTTACGCGCCAATTCAAATTTTTGACATACTGAAAAATTTGAATAAAACCAAAAGATTCGTTTATCGTACCATCAAACGATACAATGAAGACTCTAGTGTAGATGACAGGTCAAGAAGTGGTCGCCCTCGGTCTGTTAGGACTTCAGCAGTGATAAAAGCTGTGAAGGCGCGAATTCAAAGAAATTCCAAACGTAAGCACAAACTGTTGGCCCTTCAGATGGGGTTAAGCAGAACCACGGTAAAAAGGGTGTTAAATGAAGACTTAGGGCTTCGGGCATATCGAAGAAAAACAGGACATCGTTTGAATGCTCGTCTAATGGACCTGAGACTGAAGAGATGCCGCGCTTTGTTGAAGCGGTACGCGCGAAAAAAAATCTGGAAAATCTTTTTTGTGATGAAAAAATTTTTACCGTGGAAGAGAGCTACAACAAACAAATTGATAAGGTGTACGCACACAGTAGTGAAGAAGCGAGCAACCGTATTAGGCGTGTCCAACGAGGTCATTTTCTATCCTCGCTCATGGTATGGTTGGGAGTTTCTTATTGGGGCTTAACAGAGGTACATTTTTGTGAGAAAGGTGTAAAAACAATGCAGTTGTGTATCAAAATACAGTCCTGACGAACCTTGTGGAACCTGTTTCTCATACCATGTTCAATAAAAGGCACTGGGTATTCCAACAAGATTCGGCGCCAGCTCATAGAGCGAAGAGCACAAAAGACTGGCTGGCGGCGCGTGAAATCGACTTCATCCGGCACAAAGACTGGCCCTCCTCCAGTCCAGATTTGAATCCGTTAGATTACAAGATATGGTAACACTTGGAGGAAAAGGCGTGCTCTGAGCCTCATCCCAATTTGGAGTCACTCAAGACATCCTTGATTAAGGCAGCCGCCGATATTGACATGGACCTCGTTCGTGCTGCGATAGACGACTGGCCGCGCAGATTGAAGGCCTGTATTCAAAATCACGGAGGTCATTTTGAATAAACTTTAGTGTCATAAGAATCTATGTTTTGTTAAGTTCATTTTGGTATATAAATGGTTATATAATGAATAAACTTGTTTCAATTATTTTATATTAAACATCTGACAGAATTTATGACCTGACTAGGTATATATATATATATATATATATATATATATATATATATAGCACTATGTCATTGCATTGCCACATCAAACGAAGTTTCATCTCACCTGCAGTCGAGAACACTACACTCAGCTACATTGAAGTTATTTAATCACTACCCTAATCAACTGTCAACTATGTACATCTGAATTCACTGTAGTTAACGTTAACGTCGATAAAAGAGGCCAACCTATTAAGACAATGAAATTACCGAATATAGCAATGGAAGCCACAGATTCATCTCACATAAATTAACCTGGAGAGTCTTCATAGCATCCAAGACAAGATGACTCTCCAAATCCCCGTACAAATCAACGAGTCACTGACTGAATCATTTCATCATAATACTATTGCTTTTTACGGTGCATATATTTTCAAGTGCAACTGTGCTCTTCATCGTAGTCATGCTACGTCGCATCGTACTTACCACAGATGCAACCACGTCGCAAAACTCACAGAGCCTGATCATCAACATACGAAACCAAATCAATCTGAAACTGAAAAGAAAGAAAACCCTTGAGGCAAACAGTTGCCAGCAAACTTTTCGCAAAACGTACTCAAATAGTTGCTGATCTGTGGGTAGACGAATCACGCATTCTACTCTTAACAGCTACAGAAACATCGCAAAGCCACAGGAATGCTGACGCCGCAGTAGGTGCATCGCCAACGTGACCAAGTCACCGGACATCGAGTCACCGTCTTCATTCTCACTCTGTATCTAACCTCGATCAGGATCACTTAGTCTTAGGAAAAGTTTGAAATTCTTCTTTATGGAAAAGAAGAAAATTGTGATGATATATATTTATTTACAGACATAATATTAAACGGTCTTGACTGCCTCTTTGATATAGTGGTGGTAAACGCGGTTGATTATCATGAGGTTCCGGTATCGAATCCTGGGTCGAGCAAAAACCAGATATTGTGTTTTCCTGTTACGAAGTAGCAGCTTTAAGTCAGAAAGCTGGCTATGTTTCATCTCATTGATCCCATATTGAAAGCACGTAAAGAA
The DNA here is from genome assembly GCA_963668995.1 of Parnassius mnemosyne. Taxonomy (NCBI): domain Eukaryota; kingdom Metazoa; phylum Arthropoda; class Insecta; order Lepidoptera; family Papilionidae; genus Parnassius; species Parnassius mnemosyne. The sequence continues at coordinate 1,164,405 of CAVLGL010000093.1, read as the reverse complement.
ACTGGTTCTGCGCCTGATCTCTCTCCGGTAGTGTCAGATAACCATCCCTACGAGTACCAGTGAAGGAATAGAGAGCGCAAGAGTACTTGCGCACACACTCATGCACTAAAATCCTGTCCTACGCAGATGGCTAGTCTCTGGTTAGACTGGCCGTCCGACCGTCCGACCGTCTTCCTAATAACAACTAAAAATAAACATAAAACTGCGTTTGCCAGCCCGAACGCCAAGCCTGGCAACTATGGCCAACATCGCTCTGTGAGCCATTCTATTGGAGAGTGTTCAGCAGTGGACTTTTGATAGACTGTTAGGGTGTATTATTATTTAATAATTTGAAATTTCGTTTCTTGTCAGAAACAAGTTTACGTGTTGACAACTCACATGCCATTCACCTCTCGGAAAAATAATAAAATAAAATAGGCGCTAGAATACTTATCACTTTAAGAGCCTTATAAAACCTAAACATTCTCAATGCAAACGCTAATTAACGTTGCATGAAACTCAAATTCTCTGCAGCATTATTGTCTCCACACTAATTGACTTCCTAAATGCTCAAACGTAAGTTAAGTTAAAGTTAACGTAAGTTATTTCTAACTGTTATATCAGATAAATTACGGTAAATTATAATAAGTTGTGAATAATTATAATGTCCTCTAGACCAAATTTCGGTCACAGCAGTAAGCCTCAACGGAGACCATTCTTGGACGCAGGACAAGATTGTAGTGCCCAAGTGTATACGCAAGCACATGTGGACTCTCTATTCCCTCACTCTCATAGTCCGATGGGGACGGTAAACTGACCCGTCCCAAGAGAGACCAGGTGCAGACGCAGGCTTTACGTGCGTTTCGAGGCACGGGGATGAGCCACCACTAACTTCCTGACTCCGGGTAGCTACTGAGAAATTTTTGACGGAAAAACTCATTAACTGATTTTTTTTGGCCCAACCCAGGATTCGAACCCGGAACCTCATGATCGGCAATAGCGTTTGTAACCACTCTATCAAGGGGGCAGTCGGTTGTGAATAATAACTAACTATCGAATATATGAGCCGTGATGTCTCTAAAGCTAAACAAAATCCACGTGGCAAAGCCATGCTGCAACTATATTATAGTTGTAGCACAAATGGGTCGGCTCGACCGGGGAAGGAACACGCTCTCATAGAACACCAGCGTAAAATAGAAGCTTAAGGCGTCTGTGTTTCGTATGGTGACTGTGGAAAATCGGAGACCTTTTTTTTTTGGAAACGAGGCATTTCATCTTAGTACTCAGAGTCGAATTCAGAATCTCTTTTTTTAAGTCCACCACAAACATCTTTAATATGTCAATTAACCGTGCAATCGAAGATATTCACAGTAAGTCATCCTATGTACATATGTCTCAAAATATTTTTCCCATTCTCGTGGCAAAATAATAAAGGCGACATCATATTGGAGTAGACGAGAACTGCTTCAAAGGCACAAAGATAAACCGCCGAGGCAAAAGTGCTGACAAAGCATATGTGAAACGGAGGTAAGCTTGAGCACAATATGTCATCGCCTTAGACAATCGCCTTAAACAATGTTCCATATAAAAAATTTGGATCATTTTGGTATGAAAGTGATGGAAGTTTCTTGACTATATTACTTCTGAACTTCTCCAAGCGACTTGCATTTACTGGAACAAACACAATTTTCTCATTAGCTGGCTTTTCTTGAATACAAGGTAACGAAAGTAACTGTTCACAGTGATCAGAACTCAATTTTTTAATTATACATTTATGCAACGGCTTAACATTTGTAAAAATATTATCTGTACATGTTGCAATACCATTCAGTAATACGCGTTGGCTCTAAAAATTAATTAAAAAGATAAGATCTAAATTTAAATTTAGTGGAGGAAGCTTCTAGGAGATTGATTTTAAAGTCACCATATATTACAACATATTTATTATGTTTATTAAGCTTAACAAAAACTTTCTCCATATTTTTTTCAAATACATCGTATATAGAACATGGGGGTCTGTAGACGCTCACAACAATGAGTTGCTCAAACTCAACACATGCCATTTCTACAGTTCACTCAACAGAGAGACTCACTATATCTTCGTTCTTTACATGATAATAATTTACTGGCTAATATTAACGAGCCACTTCTTAAAACCGTTTCTCTATTGAACGAACTGACCACCTGGTGATTACTGAAGTTAAACATTAGGTTATAAGCTATTAACCAATGTTCAGTAATACATAAAATATGAATATTGTTGCTATTTAAGAACAATTCCATTTCTAGCTCTTAGCCTATCATGCCTTGTATATTTTGATGCACCAGGTGTAAACATTTTTTATTATCACTTTGTGGTATTATACAATTAAGGATTTGTAAATGATATTCTAAATTATTAAAATTATTATAACTGCTTGAGATTACCTCTATTGTCTCAATTTAAATTACTACTACTACTGCTACTACTACTAGTGTGAAAGTTACGTTAAAGTATTTTTAAAAGAAAAAGATAATAATATCTCTGTCATCTTATTTTTTTTATCAAACCTTAAACGTCGTTTAGTGGCAGCGTAAGGGAATCTATCACGTGGTTATCGTAAGTGGCATGTTTCTAATGTAGAATGGAAGATAGGCAGTGGTATTTTCTTAATAACAAATATAATAAAATCTGCATTTGTCAACCCATTTGCAAAGCGTGACGAGTATGACAAATATTCTCCTTGTGAGGCAATCTATGGGGAAAGCTTATGCTCACCAATGAACTTTTTATAGAAAAATTAATATTTTTTTAAATATAATGCTTAAAAAAAGCCACGCTTGGTTGGTTTCTTCTTGATTCTCCCCAGGACAATTTTTCAGAACCATTGGTAAAGCTTAAATGACTATTAATAATATAGTCTTGTAATCTATCTAATATATAATTTTTTTTTGTTTTATGTTTATTTTTTGCGCTTTCATACCGTTAATCGAATTGAGTTGATTGATACTCTGTCATCTTATTGCTTGCATTTGCGCGAGGTTTATAGGCATAGTAAAATTAAGAGTACACACAAATTTATTTCTAAGTTATATCATATATATTACCATAATTATCATTCCTAATTTCCCAACTTAGCAATATAACTCTCCCAAATTTAAAACGATATTTCCACAATTATTTCTTGCGCGGCACCAACGCGCCGGCGCGTCAGTTAGTATTAAATAAAAATGAAAAATCTAGAAGAAATTTTATTCTATAATATACTGTAACTGTAATGGCGTCAACACAACATTTGCCAACACGTTTTGCCAACAAATGTTTCTGTCCACAAGCGTCTCCACTGAGGGAACAAATGTCTGCAACAAGCGTATTCCTTTGATTTTGCCGCCGAAAATGGAAACATGTTTTGTTGTGTTGACAACAAAACTTTGATGAAGACGCGCCATAATATGTACCCGTCCACTGTCGGTCATGGGACTTTCAAGTTGAACAGACGATTTGCCATAATTCCTTCTGGCTACCACCCTCTTACGTATTTTTGCCACCAAACAGCAGTACGTGTACTGCATTGTTCAGATATGAAGGATATAAAGAGCCAGTATTATTACAGAACAGCTTGTATATCTTCAGCTTTCTTTGAAGTTGGGTGTAAATGTCCGCAGCTTACAGTAGCCACTTGAGTGATGGATTGTACGTTCATTTTATATTAAGAAATATAAATATTCAATCAAACGAAACACTTAGTTATAATACTTTTATAACGCATCAATAAACAAAGAAAATTCAAGCGCAATTGCAAACTAGTTTCCTGTACTTTAACAAAAGTTATGAGTATAATCGGAAGTACTTCCTCAGTGCCGCACCGTTAGTGAAATGACTGCAATAACCATTTATTCTGTCATTATTATTTCAATGTTTAAGGATTGTTTATTATAAAATATTAAAAAAGTATAATAGTTGCTGTAATTAAAAATATACGTCAGAATTTTACGGATCATGTGGTTTTTCGGGTCATTCGTTTTACAGACCAATCAGCAAGAATATACATATCATTGAAACCAGTGGTTCATTATTTAATGCCTTATAAATGATATGCAATCCTGTAGTAAGAATATCCACTATGGGGTAGTGGATAATCTCACAACAGGATCACCATCCCTTGGGTGTCGTAAAAGGCGACATAAGAAACTGAACCAAGAGATGGGCAGTAGTATATTCTTGATAACAGCTGAATGAAAAAAATATAACTACGGTTGCCTACCTACTTGCCAATCGTGTCAACTATTAAAGTTGGTAAAAAAATTACCTCACGTACAACCGCTCGATTCAATAAAATGATGTGTCTTACCTAGTTTGAAGAGCACCCACTCCCGCCCTCCCTCAATTGCGTGCACTATCCCCGTCACCACTAATTCCAGCACCACTACTCTCAACACCACTACACTAGGAAAGACACACCACTGACGATAATATGACACGTGTTTCGACTCTACACGAGGCATCCTCAGGTAATGTAGACTCTGGTTCACATGCAGATGCCTCGCGTAGAGGTGTATTTTGAGGGTGGGTGGGAGGTGATCGTCAAACCAGGTAAGACACATCATTTTATTTAATCGAGCGGCTTTGAAACGTGACGTAATTTTTACCAACTTTAATATAATGGATTTCCGCAAAGTAACGCCTGATTCTATTAATTATCATGTCAAGTAAACCCTTTTATAAGGAATCTATGAGGGAATCCTATGTTCAAAAGTAGACTTAAGATATTTTTTTTTAAATTTATGGAATAATGTTTACAAACGAGCACACAGTGCACATGATGGTAAATAAATGCTGTGGGCCATAGAAATCTACATCTCTTCACGTTTTAAAACAAAATGCAGATGCATTGTTACTCCCGAGGACTAAGGTAGAATACCTTGTTTTCAGTAAAAGCGTCTCCAGTTCTCTACAGTTACCACTTGAAACACAGTATCATTATTCTAATATTTTACACTGGTATTCTGTGAGAGCGTGGTCCTTCTCTGGTTGAGTCGACCCATTCGTGCTACAACCACAGAGTAGCTGCAGCATGCAGCGCAATTTTTACAGTAATTTTTAAATTTAATAAATTTATAATGAATATGACTCCTAATAATGATTTCTTATATTTACGCAAAGACTACTCATAAAATGAAACTAATTTTTACAGATTTTTTTTGGCGTTTAATTTAACTTTTCACTTCCCGACGTTTCGCGTGTTTTTCAGCACCCGTGGTCACGGAAGGGATAAATATGACTCGAAATAAAATTAACTGAGTACATTTTGGTAGTTATGAATTATGTTACCATTGAAATATTTTAATTCATTTATTTCGAAAGTTTCTAGATTATTCAATTTTAATTATTTACAGTACGTGTGTAGAATTTTGAATGTCAACTGTATTCTAAAATGTAATACAAATATTGATATGTTGAACTGGTGATTAAAATATTCGTGTAAATATCAGTTGGTCTAATATAAAAAAATCCACAGTAGCGTGTTTTTCAGTGAGAATCAAAAACTTTTATGTATACGACTAGACATGATCCACAGCCTTAATACGCAGCATTTTCTACAATCTAACATTGATTTTGTTTAATGTGACTCAGAAAGCGCAGTCTTTATTTATGTGCGCACTTTGTTCACGTGATTTGAAGCTTAGTTTAGATATGTATGTAACTTCATTTCATATTTTACTAAAATCATTAAAAGTCGTAAATGACAATACAACGGCGTGGCACAGTCACCGTGCCAGCTACCCGCCCAGCCGGCGCGGCGTCCGCGCGATCCTCTGCACAGCTGTGATACAGTTCTTTATACGTAGAAAACGTATTATTTATATTTTATTCTTTTTGTTGCAGTTATACACTCATAGCATAATATATAATATAAAATATAAATGTTCAATCTTTAAGCAATCTAAGAAAAATATTTTTTTATATTTACTTTTTTTTTGTCATGCACCTACTTATAATCATGGATGTAATTATAAAAAATATTTTTGCCTGTGACTTCACTTACATGGTAGTTGTGAAACGGCATCATTTCTTAACATCGCTGCTAATGTATTATTTTAAGTCCTACATCCACATAAATATTTAATTTTTTTCTATAGGATAGTGTGACAAACGAGCACACAGTCACCTGATGGTAAGTGGTTGCTGTGGCCAATAGACATCTACATCTATCCTCGTTTGCGAATCAAAATGCAGATGCGCTGCCACCCGTGAGGACTAAGATGGAATGCCTCTTTTCCTGTAAAAAGGGTTTCCGATTCTCTACACTCACCATACGAAACAGCAGTGTTAAGCTGCTATTTTACGCTGGTATTCTGTGAGAATTTTATATTACAGAACCCCAGAGGAACTGGGCAATTTTCTGCAATCCTGGTCGTTCTCTGGCCTATAATGGTAACGACATTCCATATTAGTCCTCCGGGGTGACAGTGCACTATGATTATTTCTTTGTATAGATATAGGTGTCTGTGTAATTGTCACCCATTTTTTAAAAATAAAGAACAATTGACCTATTTGATTCTGAAAGCATTTTTGCCTCACATTGTAGATTATTACTTTTATAAATGCAAGTTGAAGAAGAATTAGTACCATCACATTACACCACAGTAAACCAAGTGTATATAAATAGGAGCCCAATGCTTCTTTACTTCGTACGGTGAGTATAAAAAAACGGAGACATTTTTTACTGGAAATGTGGAATTTTGTCTTAGTCATCAAGGGTGACAACACATTTGCATTTTGATTCATAATTGAGAATAAATACCTTTGGGCTACAGCTTTCCATTATAATCAGGTGGACTGTGTGCTCGTATGTCACGGTTATTCTATAAAAATTGTAACAATGACTTTTTTTTCTATCTGTAATGACATATATTAGTTCTGTAATTTCTTATGTTACTATCCCCAAGTATTATCCGTTATGAAATTGAATGGATGACCCGAGCGAATAAAAGGCAAGGACGGTAGGTCATTGAGGATAAAAGACATTATAAATAGTGATTACTTTCTTTGTTATGATGTAAAGTGATAAGAGTATGACGATTGTACTGTTTGTCGATTAAATTTTTTTACAGTGGTAAACTTTTTAACAGTGGTATAACCACGCGGCAACTTTTGCTGTCGCACGGATGGGCCGGCTCGAACCGGGGTGGTACCACGACCTTACAGAACACCAGCGTGAAGTAGAGGTTTACCTCTGCGTTTCGTTTGGTGAGTGCAGGTGGCCGGAGGCCCTTTTTCTGGAAATGAGGCATTCCATCTTAGTCCTCACGGGTGACAACGCATCTGCATTTTGATTCGTAAACGAGGATAGATGTAGATGTCTATGGGCCGCAGCAACCACTTACCATCAGGTGGACTGTGTGCTCGTTTGTCACCCTTATCCTATATAAAAAAATATGTTCTTATATTTAAAAAAAAAGCCTAAACACAAAATATATTATTTTCTTACAGTTTTATTTTTACGTAACATAAAATTAACAAGCTACTACACCTTACAGTTAACATAATGATTTCTTATATTTATGCGAACACCACACTTTGAATAAAACTATTTTTACAGATTTTGTCACGTTTAATAAATTTCCGACATTTCACTTACAGTTAAGTCATTTTTAAAAATGCACTAGTAAAATTATCATGTATTTAAAACTCGTTAAAAAGTCGTTTTACTAATCTGATCCGTTTGAATATGGCAGTGGCAGTTCCCTAAGCTGACATACACTGAAAAGCGTTAGCAAAGTAAGGTTAGTACTATATAGAGCCAAAACGAAATACAAATATGGTTCAGGTCCACATTAGAATTTAAAACAAAACAACCTACTGATTAAACTACGACTTTTGTTAACGACATTATTACCCAACTGTGGCATGATTTAAGTGTCTATGTCTGTATGTCCATCGTATACTAGAGTAATTTTCACTATCTCATGTTATACCCATAAAAGTAAGTGGCGACAAAGGAAAATGAAACATGAGATAGGATTTTCCTGATTACAACACCATAACAATGATAAAACTGCGGCTACCATCCCGCCTGCTAAGCGTGACAACTCTGGCAAATATTGCCACTAAGAGGGAAATTACGTGGTAGGGATAAAATTTACATGATGAATTCATGCTGCAGCTATATTATTATTGTGGCATAAATGGGTTAGCTCGAGCGGTGAAGGACTTCTCACAGAATACCGGCGTAAAATAGCAGCTCAATGCTGCTGTGTTACGTATGGTATAATATGACATTCCATTTGTCTTCATGGGTCTCATCATCTGCATTTTGTTTCTTAGTTGAGGATAGATGTAGATGTCTATGGGCCACAGCGTCGACTTACCATCAGGTGGATTGTGTGCTCGTTTGTCACCATTATTCTATAAAAAAAATTCTATCAAAAGTACTGAACTGAACTTGACCCATATGATATATGGTTGTTATGATCATTATGAATAAATTTTAATGCTTGCCAAGAGTTCCTTAATTGAATAGTAGTAGTAAAATTTTGACAAATCATTTCTCATTAGACAAATCAATTGTGCGTGTTACTCTGCCTGAATTAATATTGCGCACATTTTCTTCTTCTTTCTTCTTTATCGTCTATAAGAGACCATTGCTGGATGTGGGTCTCAAACTTTGTAGAGAGGATTTCACTGTAGACCGATTTTAATAATTCTTTTTTATTAAATAGGTTATACTTCAGGAGTGGTTGCATATAAATTTGGAGAAATATCCCCCTATGATGGCAAAGTAAGGTGTGAAACTTTTAATGTTTCAGACGACATTCGGGTTTTGGATATTCCAAAACAACTTCTATTCATACAGGTCTGTATAAATAGGAGTTATTTTGGTTCGCCGCTCACTTAGTGGTCAGCAACCGCAGAGTCTAGATTACCTGAAGATGCCTCGTGTAGAGGCGAAACACGTTTCGTATTGTCGTCAGTGGTGTGTATTTCCTAGTGTAGTAGTTTTGGGAGTAGTGGTGCTGGTATTAGTGGTGACGGTGATAGTGCACGCAATTGAAGGAGGACGGGAAGTGCTCTTCAAATTAGGTAAGACACATCATTTTATTTTATCGAGCGCGATTTTATGTACGCGAAGTAATTTTTTGCCAACTTTAACCCTTAGTAAGTCTTCAAAGAACTGTAAAGAATTAAATCATTCCACTTTGTATGCATTATAAGACATTTGTACACAATAAGGCATAAGTATTAATACTACGTTATACATCTACCCAAAAATGAGCCGCTAGTTTTATTATTATTGAAGCCTTTATTATTTCCTTAATATACATAACTCTTCAAACATGTGTTAGCTCAAAATCTTAAATAATTTTGTACACCTTTTTTTACAAAAACATACTTTTACTTTTTAAAATTTTTATTTAGCGCATTCTATTTTTGGCCATTTTATGTATTTATCATGTAATTCCATTCAACGATCTAGCACTCGCATCACGCACGCCGCACACCGTACTGTGCCCTCTTCACTCGTAAATAATGGCGGCTAACGCGTCTGTTACAATAAAGCACTTATCTATGCTGATTTAGTAGCAATAGGGCTTTTATACTCATTATGTACTATAATTTATGTAATTAATTGTTAAAATAACAAAAAATACGATTTATACCTCTTCATTATCAAACTTTCCTCGAAACCAAACTTTTCCTCGTATGCAACGAAAGTTTAAGCATGTTTAAAATAGAAAAGCGATGGTATATCGACGATATTTATTACTGGGTTAGGTGACGCCTTCGGCTTTTTTTTATAGAAGAAGGATAACAAACAAGCACACAGTCCACTTAAAGATAAGAGGGAACTATAACCCATGGTCATCTACATCTGTCCTTGATTAAGTATAGAAATGCAGAATGTTGTAACGTATTCTGCATTTTTGCGCCTGAGGACCAATATGGAATATCTCGTTTTCAGTAAAAAGTGTCTCCGGTTCTCTACTTTCACCATACGTACCACAACAGCTGCTATTTCATTCTGGTATTCTGTAAGAGCGTGATCCTTCCCGGTCGAGTCGACCTGTTCGTACTACAATCATAACATAACTAACACCGTGGCTCTACCACATATAAAAAGGGTAAATATAGCATACCAGTTATAGAAAAGAAAAGTAGAAGCGGAGTTTGTATCTACAAGTATGTCGTTTTAAATTAAGGTTGATATAGAAGGTTTTAAATTATACTTTAAGTTGTTTATTTGTATTTACGTTATGCTTAGTCAACTTTAAACCAAATTTAAGCCATTTAAGCTAGGTAAGCCGGAGCTGTGCCCGGTGTGACGTATCTTCTGACCAACTATGTCCACTATTTTCTTCTATTCGTAGGTCTGGTATGGAAAACTGCCTAAATATTCGAGGAGCAAGGACAAGAGATTTTTATCTATTGATGAAATGGAACGGTACATAATATGTAATGCAAAGGGTTATTGCTTGCGTTGACCGAATTTACTGTTACTAGTGATCGTTGCGGGTGTGGTTGAAAAAAGGTTACTCGCTTCAAAGTCAAAAAGTGCTTGCCAGTATAAAAAATATTTTGTTAAACATGAAAGACGAAATTATTTAGTCATGAAAATTATAACGAAAATTTTTTATCTGTAAAATATACCAGTACGGAAAAATTGTTGTTTTTTATCAATTATGTCTAACGTGCGGTCCCATAAGAAGGAAACATTCCACCCCCAATCTCAATCTGGAATCTTTTAGGCATTTCACATAATCGCCCACTACGACACAGCCTGACATTTGCACTCATGGGGCAAAATGAGGAGGTGGGTTATCTTACTTCGCCACTATGAGCATTATACGGCATAAAATATATGTAGGTACGGAATATTACACGATGAAAGAAATGAAAAGTTACATTGATGATAGGTATGGTATGAGGGAGGAAAGCTATGGGAAAATGAGGCACGTGTGGTAATAGACACAAAAAATAGTGTTCTTTTTTAACTTTTAAAGGTATTAACGTAAGATGAGTGTCACGGAGCTAACCGTTTCTTTTGCTGTGTTAATTATACTTGAATATTAAAAATAAATTCAGGGGATGAGTCGCTCGCGTCCGTAGGCTTCGACCACCTAATCCTAGGCCCACCCTACACGTGTCCCCCGGGTGGTGCTAAACGAGCGACAAAGCCGAAAGAACTGACTCGGCTCCTCGCCGTGTGGTAGCGGCGTAAAAAAAATACCACAACTTACTTTCGCACCATGAGGCAAAATATTAAAGAAATGGCCCCGAGTTCCCGGCGCCCCTTTAATGGGGCAGGGGTGCGAAGAATCTCCGGGAGGAAAACCGGCGACGAGGTTCGCCACCCGTCACGTTCTGTCCCCCGGAGGGGCGAAAAGTGGATTGCGGAAGCCCGTCTGGCTACATTGAACGTATGTGGAGGAATGAATGATAAGATGGATGAAGTATGTGATATGATGTATGATAGAGGAATAGACGTGTTATGTGTGAATGAGACGAAACGGAAGGGAAAGGATGCCACTACACATGGCATGTATACCGCGTACTGGTCTGGTGTAGACGAGACCGAGCGGGCATGCCAGGGAGTCGGTATCATCCTTTCAGAAAGAATGGGTCATTGTGTAAAAGAGTATGAATGTGTAAGCCCGAGACTGCTATGGATACGAATGAAAGTGGGCTTAAAGAAGTTGTTTGTTTTAGGGGTCTACGCCCCAGACATGTCTAAGCCCACTTATATCCGAGAGCAGTTTTGGGAGTTGGTAAGGATGGTGCTAATGAAATGCAAGGTCAATGAAAATATTGTGATATTAGGCGATTTTAATGGAAGGGTTGGGGTGAGGAGGCTTGGTTATGAAAGGATATTGGGAACGTTTGGTGATGAAAGTATAAATGAGAATGGTGAAAGCCTTCTCGCCGTATGCGTGGAAAAGAATCTTGTTGTGACGAACACTTTGTTTCGTCATAAGAAGATTCACACGTATACATGGGAAAGAGGTGATGATAGAAGTATGATAGATTTCATAATTGTTGATGAAAGAATGAGGAGCGCGGTGGTAGATACAAGGGTTTACCGGGGCTCTAACGTAGGGACGGATCATTACTTGGTCTTATGCCGAATTAATGGTCTTTTCAGACGTTGGAGGCATCGGACATCTGTGTCTACCACAGCGTTACAGCGTATAAAAACAGAGAGGCTACAAGATGAAGGTGTGAAAGAGAAGTTCAAATGTAGATTGAGAGAAAATATAAGTGGTATGGCTGAATTGTGTATGAATGATTTAGACTTGGAGACTGTGTGGTATAATGTCAAGAAAGGTTTAGTGGATGCAGCTACCGAAGTATGTGGTGTAAGCAAGAGAACAAATGAAAGGAAAAATAACACGTTATGGTGGGATGATGAGGTACGGATGGAAGTTGAAGCAAAGAAGAAAGCATGGCTAGATTTACTAGCAACCAAGGCTAGTAATTCTAGCAGTATGAATGATGATATTGAAAGGAAAAAGGCGGTTTTTAGACACCTAAATAAGAGAGTAAAAGAAATAGTTGAAAGGAAAAAGCAAGAAAGAACGGATAAGAATGATAGAAGAATATCGGATAACTTCCAGGAAAACATTAAAATGTTCTGGAAACTCGTAAGAACTACCAGGGGACATTCACAACAGCCTAGAATGAATGCTATACGAGACCAGAATGGCTGTATTCTGAATGACGAAGTTTTGAGTTTAAGGAGATGGAAGGAATACTTTGAAAGCGTGTTTATGAGTGATGAGACGTTTGAATTAAATGAAATAGAAATTCCGAAAGAAGAGGAAATAGATAGAGATATAAGTATAGATGAAATAATGAAAGCAATGAAAAGTATGAAAGTAGGTAAGGCAGCTGGTTATGATAGAGTATCTCTCGAAATGCTAAGGGCTGGAGAAGGAGTGGTGGCAGACCTGCTGTACACCTTGTTTAATTTATGTTGGGAACTTAAGCGGGTACCGGGAGACTGGTGCAAAGCCGTGATAGTCCCAATATATAAGGGAAAAGGATCACAGCAGGACTGTAAAAACTACCGTGGTATCAGCCTTCTTAGCATTGTGGGAAAACTGTATGCTAAGGTACTAATTGAAACAGTTATGAAAGAAACTGACGGAAAAATTTGGGATGTGCAAGCGGGATTTAGAAAGGGAATGGGATGTACGGATCAGGTCTTTTCCATGCGCATGATCGCCGAGAAGTTTTTGGCCAAAAACCAAAAAGTTTTTTGTGCGTTCATGGACTTGGAGAAGGCTTATGACAGAGTGGACAGGGATGTGTTATGGCAAACACTGAACTCATTTGGGTTGAGCGCTGGTCTGATACAGGCATTGAAGTCTCTATATAGGGACTCTAGTGCTTGTGTCAGGATCAACGGGGCCTACTCGGACTGGTTTGACATCCATAAAGGTGTCAGACAGGGCTGTGTGGCTTCCCCGTGGTTGTTCAACCTGTTTATGGACAGTTGTTTGGAAAATTTGAAAGTAGAAGAATGCGGGTTAAGAATGGGTGAGTTAACCGTCAAATGCCTTTTGTACGCCGATGATCAAGTCATACTTGCGTCGTCGGCAGCCGAGTTGCAAATGATGGTTACATTAATGAACAGGACATTAAAAGAAAAGGGAATGAAAGTGAACGCAAGTAAGACGAAAGTTATGGTTTTTGAAAGAGAAGAAAGTAAAACGATATGTGAAATAAGAATAGAAGGGGAGTTGGTAGAGCAAGTAGATGAGTTTGTATATTTGGGATGTGTGTTTAGCAGGGATGGTAGATATGATAAGGATATAGAACGACGAGTGAATGCAGGAAATAGAGTGAATGGGGCTCTACACTCTATTGTGAAAAGTCAGAATGTGTCCAAAAAGGCACGTATGGCAATTCACAATGCTGTGTTAGTACCTACTTTAATGTATGGTAGTGAAAGTTGGGTGTGGCAGAAGAAGCATGAGAGTAGAATAAATGCTGTAGAAATGCGGTCATTAAGGAGTATGTTAGGGATGAAGCTGAATGACAGAGTGAGAAATTGTTTAATAAGAGAAGAGTGTGGTTTGCAAGATGATGTTGTGACCAGGATTAAGAAAGGAATGCTTCGGTGGTTTGGCCATGTAGAAAGAATGAATGAGGAAAGAGTGACAAAGCAAATTTATGTTGCAGAGGTGAACGGCATAGTCGGGAAGGGTCGCCCTAGGCGAAAGTTTATCGACCAAATTGGCGATACATTAAAAATGGGCCAAATCAAGAGTACCTTTAACCGACGAGCGTGTATGCGTAGGTATATGGATGTGGAGGAAGCGAGAGAGGTGTGTCAGGATCGTGCCAAATGGAAGTCCATAATCTCTGCCTGCCCCTCTGGGTGACAGGCGTGAGTGTTTTTTATGTTTAAATTCAGGTAGAACGAAGTTTATGGAAGATCCATTCAATTAACTTTAATAATTTTTATCACGAAAAATTTGTGTCTAAAAAAATAACTCGCACTTTTGTTACCCAGTCAGTAGCAGACGGACAGAGAATTTTTCTTTTTACCCGACACAAATTAGAAAAATTATTGACCTTTAAGAGTAATAAACAAGTTAATATCAGGAATGTAATTAAACACGTTCTTGCATCTTTGGGCGATCCAAAGGTTAAACGTTTTGTATCGAATGTTACGAACATTAATTGTTAATGAAGAATCAAGATTTTCCTACACTACGTAGTAGAGCCTCGATGCAGTTAAACTATGGTTGTAGCATGATTGGATTGGCCGACCCGGGAAGGAACACTCACTCATAGAATACCAGCGTAAAAGAGCAACTTAATGCTGATGTGTTTCGTATGGCGAGTGTAGAGCACCATAGACCCTTATTACTGAAAATCAAGCATTTCATCTTAGTCCTAAAGGATGACAAGGCATGTGCATTTTAATTCTGAATTGAAAATAGGTGTGGACGTCTTTGGGCCACAACATCCACTTACAATCAGGTGAACTGTATGCTCGTTATTTTATAGGCTAAACTGTCACACTTAGTCTATAAAATAACCATTATAACTTCTTAAGAAAAAGAACGAAACCTCATTGTCGTTTTTACCAAATTTCAATACAAAAAAAGGTTGAAAATGCGACTGTATGTTTTTTGCATGTATATTACGACTATAATCTAAATAATCGTAGAGCAAAATTAACTTTCCTCATGTAGCAGAGTTCATCGTAGTTAAATAAATAAATTGTTAAAAGTTGTTGACCGTTGAAAGTGTGCATTTTCTAGTAACTCATTAAAATATTGGTTTGATTGGAAGAAGATGAAGAGAACAGAAGAAGAAAGAGACTAGATATCTGCACATTGAACGAGTGTGTGCATAAACAGAGGTGCACTCTCTATTCCAGTAAAACTCAAAACTGATTTCTTCCCGTACCGGAATTAAAACCCGGAACCACACGATCAGCATGACCATGAAGAAAGAAGGTTCTATTACATTGCTGTCGGCGGCCGTAGTTTAAAGACCTAAGAAAATATTAATTCGTAGTTAGCTATTGAACTAATACGAGATTAATCCATTATATCTGACAAACCACCGCTAGCATATTAGAACCCTTAACGGTTGTTACTAATGCAAAATCTTTGCTTATCATTGCAAAACTTAGGAAACGATTTAAATAGATCTCAAAACTCAAACTCTGAAGTGTTAAATTCAAGAGTATTTGTATGTAACACAGAGTTCAATATTGATTGCGAGTTGATTCCGTGACGGTGCACAAGTTTTTCGCTTCTCAGTTAAAGTTTTCTTTTATTTTCGTTATTAATCCTGATAGTGATTTTGTTCATTAAGAGTATCGGATAAAATGTCGGTCAGTCAGTGGATGCAATATTTTAAATTAATAAATATAAGAAGAATGATATTTCCAATTTTTTTTAAATTATATTCCATATAAGCGTGACAAATGTGCACACAGCCCACCTGATGGTAAGTAGATGCTGCAGATCATAAACATCTAAATCTATCTCCAATGAGGAATCAAAATGCAGACGCATTGTCTCCCTAACAATGGTCACCCATTCTGATTAGACGCTACTCACCATTATATACAAAACACATGAACATCATAATGCATTTTCAAACTGATATTAAGTTCAAGCGTGGTCCTTCCCCGGTTAAGACAATCCAATTTTGCTGAAGCCAAAATATGAAATGTAAGCAATAGACTGAGTAAATAAGAAATTTAAGCAATATATTGAAATAAATATTATTAAATAAAATTCCATAATATATTCGTAGTAGAATCCCTATTGATTTTTATTATAGAACCCAACACCGTTTAAAAGTTATTTATATTTTTCATCAAAATTTAATTTCATTCATATTATCTTATTAAAGAACATGAAAAAAAAACTTTAAATTATAAGAGATCGTTGTAAAATTGAGAATAACATGGTCCGTTCGTTTAATTAAATGAACGATTGAACGGACGGACCTGAGGGGCTTTTATCAAAGATAAATTTCTAAAGGTAAAGCCGTGGCACTAATTAATTAATCGTTTTAACTATCTTACCAAGTTTATACAAACTCAACGTATAACGTATGTTTAAATTAGACAAATTTATAGCATAGGAGCTATGCGTTAGCCGTGATTTTTACAGTACGCTAGCAATGCAGTTTTGATCTCCGTCATTATAATTGAAAGTGTTTATTGAAATTTTATGAGCTGATATATCACATGCTCGGCGTTGATTGCCGACATTTTCTCTTCTAATTTATATGTGACCACACCTAAAATGAAGCCTATTTAATTTAAAAAAAAAATTATCTATTCAGCCGTTGCCGAGCCGAGAAATCGATGAACATACATAAAAAACATAGGCGTCGTACTCTACATATAATATTACACAATTTTTATTAGAGTTACCTAAGAACGTTCTTAAAATTTTATTTCTGTATAATATTTTAGTTTCTTTTTATAATAAAAAAGCATACTAACGTGTTATAATTAAAAACAAATTACATATTATATTACAAGTTCCTGGCGTGAAATTCCAAATTGTAACAAGACTATGCCATGATATACAAATGTTGGTTGGTATAAAATTAATCACAACAAATTAGCCAGCAGTCTGCAGTGGTGGAATTATTGTCATACGGAGTACTGTAGTGAGAATTTCGAAATGATTTTAAGTAAAAATTCATTGACGTGCATTACGTAAGAATCTAAGGTAATATTAAATATTTTTGTTCAAAATTGACTTTCACTTGTTATATGCATTTAATAATAATAATTTATTTCTATAAACTGTACAATTAATTCAAATATTGTCTTAATTTGACATAGTCTACAATAACAGGCACCTGAACTAGGATAAACCTGTATCTCAGGTGTATATGTAATGTATATATATGCTAATAGATAAATTTACAAATATTTTCTGTTTCTTATATAAAATGAATAACATACCTACTAATTAGGGTTTATTAGGTAAAATATATTATCATTAATTTACTTATGATTTTAATTAACTTAAAACAATCACCAACGTTTCCGTATAATCGGATGACGAATTTTGTAACCATGTTCGAATTACATTTTCAAAAACGGCCATTTTTAATGGATACATGTACAAAACTGCACTGACTTGATTATACAGAAGAAAGATCAAGGAATGTAAAAATCTATGCATAAAAGAATGCCTTATTCTAATGTTAGTTTCAGACAAATTAACTTCCCGCGCCAAATTTGTCAAACATTTCACCATACTAAAGTGGCGCCAACCTGGTGACAGACAAAGTTTTGAATCCCCTCAATTACAGCGGTGTCGTGTAGTAGCGGTGTAAAAAATCCACTCTTCCATATCGTTTCTTGGTTGTCGTAAGACAAAGAGAAACAAAACCAGAAGATATCCAGCAGTGTCTTTCTGACAACAACTCAAAATTATGTAAAACTGCAGTTGCGAACCCATCTGCAAAGCGTGGCAACTATGGCAACATTTATAAGGCACTATATTCGGGGAGGTTTTCACCAGTGGACTTTTATAGGCTGTAATAAATGGATGGAGGGATAGCGTTGCTTGCTTTTGCTATGTACCGTTTTCATGCTTTTGTGTTCGTTTTGTGTAGAAATGTTTTAACCTGAAAGTACTACTCTATCAAGAAAGTATCGGGAAAAGATCAATAATACACAAAATATTTGTTATTCGTCCAAGCTTATTTTATCACCCTCAAAGTTTGCTCCTTCAGAATTGATACACTTTCTCCAAGGAATAATCCAATCATCAAAACATTTTTAAATGCTTTTCCCGGAATTGAGTTAAGTTCTCGCTGCGAATTTATGTCTTCTACCGAATGCCATGAAGTCGTAATTTGAGTTTAGGAGAAAGAAAGAAGTCGGTTGAAGCCATATCTGGTGAATAACGTGGTTGTTCGATGGTATTTGTTGAGTTTTTGGTCAAAAATTCGATGACCTTGTGCAAAGGCGCATTATGGTGGTGCAAAATCCAAGAATTTTTGTCCACAAATCTGGCCTTTTTCGTCTAATTTGATATCCTAAACGCCGCGTAGCGCTCAAGAAATATTCTATATTTACCGTTTGACCTCCCGGCAAGAACTTCGAGTGCACAACACCTTGATAGTCAAAGAAACCAGTCATCATAACTTTGACTATTGATCGACTTTGGCGTGGTTTTTTCGGTTTTGGTTCTGCTGGAAGGCGCCCCACCGAAGCTTTTTGACTAGTTTACATGTCAAACTCGTAAACCCACGTCACGTCAACAGTACACAATGCGTTTCATGAAGGTTGAGTCGGAATTGACTCGTTCTAGCATGTCCTCAACGATTCTTAGAAGTGTCCAGGAACTAGTAGTCCAATGACACAAACAGTCAAACTAATGGTAAGTGGATTCTGTGGCCCATAGACATCTATCTATATTTATCGTCGATTGAGATTAAAAATGCAGATGTGTTGTCACCTCTAAGGACAAAGATGGAATGCCTCGTTTTCAGTAAAAAAACATCTCCGGTTGTCTAAATTCACCATATGAAACATAGCAGCATTGAGCTGCTATTTGACGTTGTAATTCTATGGGAGCATGGTCTTACCCTGGTCAAGCCGAACCATTCATGCAAAAACCACAACGAATGAGTACCTGCAGCAAAGCTCTACCACGTATAGGGTATATTATTATTGTAAGCAAATTGTTCTTATTTGTTAGTGAGTAAACTTTTTCTTTCTTCTTCTCTTTCTAACCTCGCTATCACCCGGCATCCCTGCAAGCACAAGAGGCCTTATTAACCAGTGGAAAAATAAAAGCGATGAAGAATATGTGGGTAAAGAATATTAACTGTTGGGCATTAATTTATGCGGCAGTTGTGTAGACTCCCGCATTCGGTTCAGCATTAATTAGTTTAGTCGTTACATGTACACAAACGGTCGACCCGCATCCAAACTTTGACGAAGGGAAACATGTGTCACAAGCAAACATTACATTAAATGTTATATTGTACATTTAAAATCATGAATTGGTATCGAAAGAGTTGAATGAATTGAATAAATTAGTATGTTTAGTTTTAATTTGTTCTATTTTAGTATTTTTACCATAACAGCACTTTACAAGTCCGTTGCTGAACATAGACCTCCCCCAAGGAATGCCACGAAACAAATTATCGAACAACCTGCAGCGATTGACTTCCTGAATATCATACCAGGATCACTCTATATTTAGGAAGGTACATGAAATTAACAACAAGAAACTTCGTTTACCGGCACGAGATCGGCACTCGAGAACCTTTTCTTCTCACCACTAGTCGGTTTTTTCAGCTATATAGCCGGCCCATAGCCACCTCAGCTTACCATCCGTTGGGTTATGTCAGTAACGTTGTTCTACTGCGGATAATATTGTAACAAATTCTTTCAGGCAGAGTACCTCTGAGCATATTCCTCTCCATAGCTCACTGAGCAACCTTGAGTTTCCTCGTGCGGCAAGTGAAGGACTAAATAGCCGTTTTGGTATTTATATTACCGTTACAGACTATTAAAGTCAACTCCTGAACATAGGCCGCCACAAACTTGCTTTAATAGTATAATTTTTTTTTGTTCGCCACGACAGGTTTTTATTTTTAGTCGTTATTAGAAAGACGCTGCTGCCCATCTCCTGACTTGTTTCTCTCTGTCACCTCTTACGACACCCACGGGATGATATGGGGTAGTGGATAATCTTACACCGCCACTACACGGTATAAATGTTGGTTTTATTTATTGATTATAGAAATATTATAAATGTATAATGATTTCATACTCCATTGTCTGTCTGGATATTTATATATATCTTAAACGAGGCGATCATGACTACATCTATCGGAAGAAATGTTGAGATCATTATAACATTTACCATACTTGCCGCTTACGTAACACATGTAACGAAATAGAGTAATGGACCTTCTTACGATCACACAGTAAAAGTCAGACTGCTGCAAACGATTTGGTTAACCGCGACAAATTTCGTATAGTCAATAGAATTGAACGCAACTATTCCGCACGAGGTTTCAGTCATATCGTAAACTTGAATTTGGCTCTCGAGACTTCTTAAGGAAAAAGCGAATTAGTTCTCGCAGCTGTAGCACGCGTTTATATCTCTTTTTACGATCTCGCTGAGATAAGAGGATCGAACCAATGGAAAACTTAAGCATTTAACCGTTTCTTAGCGATAAGTTTAAGTAACTAAGTAACTTTGCGCGACTATAAATGTAATTAACGTAAAATGCCGATCCGAATAGAAGACGGAAACAAAATTAGCTTATTGTGATTTTTGACCTCGTTTTTTATTAACTCACTTTCGTTTATATCTGTTTGGTTTGAGTTTAATAATTGATTTTAAACTAACTTAATTTAAGCAAGCTAGAGCTAACTAGCTCATCGAGAAGTTAGGCTTGAAATTTTCAACATAGGTCATATTGCAATTATATTGCAATAATATACGTAAATCCTCGTGGTGTATTTTTTATACATTATACTTTTGAAATTTCGGGGATTTTGAAATTAAAAAGAGGAGACAAACAAGCATGCGGCTCACCTGTTGTAAGTGATTACCGTCGACTATGAACAATTGCAACACCAGAGAAATTGTAGGTGCGTTGTAACTAACACACTAGCTTTTAGCACTAATATCACAGAAAATAGAAAAAAAACAGACGTCTGAGTCCGTAATTATATTATGTCGTGAGTTCTAATATTTTCTACGGCATATGCTGCAGAACTAAGTTTGCTTGCTAATTTAGATATACAGTCCCAGAGGTGAGCTTCATCTACTAACTGCAACCTTCCTACGGATACCTTTAGCTCTATCCAAAAGACGAGCTTAATGTAATAAGTTATTAATAAGATGAGTATGCGAATTTATTAAAGTGCTAGTTCAGAATCTGTAGAGGTATTAAGATGAAACAAGATTGGCTATTCTCAGAGCTTTGATATTGAAAATTTCATATTAATTGCTTGCATAATTTGTAATTAATTTATACAGTAAGTAATTTATTGGGAACTTAACACTTTTAAATTTTTACTTAGCTTTCCTTTATACATAAAGGAGTACTTTGGAACTTCGATAGCGTGATTTAGGCTTTTCAGCCGTGGCAGCGCCGCCACAAATGAATTGTCCATCACTGTGCGATATACCAGAATTTTTCTTTCTCTCGCAACTTCTTTGTGGAATCAACTACCACCAGCGATTTTTTTCCGATCGATACGACTTGAGGACTTTCACGAAACCAGCCTACTACTTTTTAAAAGGCCGGCAATGCACCCGCAATTCTCTTGGTGTTGCTGTTGTTTTTTATTACAATAACCTAATATTTTTTAATTACATTATGACTTAATAAAATCAATAAACTTTAAACAAATACCTTGGGACTCGTAACACAATTACAGTCATATCAAAGAACAACATCAATGGTTAAAACAGAAATTCGAAAAAAAACCCTACTACATAAAATGTTATTAGGAAAAAAGAAACATTTTACACCCTTTATTACTTCCACGTCAAGGCAAATGTAACCACACCCCCATACGTTTAAATCCGTTAATCCGTTTAGCCTACAGAGCGTGCCAAAGAAATAGACGTACATGCTAACGTATACTTGAAAAACATTACACTCCTTCTGCGGCAGTCAGGTAAATAAAAAGTAAACGATAGGAAGCAAATTAATTATTGATTATGAATACTGTAAAATATTAATTTGAATATGGAATTCCAATCGACTGCAAAATATTAAACCTTAAATAAAAACACACATTCACACGCACGTGCACACACGTATATACACACACACTCACACAAACACACACACACGTATATACACACACACTCACACACACACACACACACACACACACACACACACACACACACACACACACACACACACACACACACACACACACACACACACACACACACACACACACACACACACACACTTGCATACATGCACACATATACTTTTGTACTTTTTTAATTTTTGGTTATAAAAATAGAATAAATTAGTTTTTGTTATTTTTGGTTTGTTAAAATGGAGATTGGTTTGTCATTTTTGGTTTTTAGAATTAAAATGTATGTTTAGATAAGGAAGAGCGGGGTTTCCAAACACAAGCATTACTTGCTTAAAGGGAGACCCCAATCAACTATCTAATTAATTTAAGTTTTGTGAAGAAAAATAAATTATTTTATTTATTTATTTATTAAAATAAAAATAAATGAAAACTTTGATTTCATAATATTATGTAAAGATTCTTAGCAGTGTACTTTGCTATGCTCTGGCTTCCTGCAAATTCAAATGAAACATTATCATTTTCGTCATTACAGAACTCACAAGTTATAAGTCCACAACAAGTCGTATAGTTATTTTTTTATTACAATTAACCTAACCCCCATAGATTGTCTTATTAGGTTTGTTTCCTTCTGTTACCCCATATGCCACCCACGGGACGATATGGGGCAGTGGATATTCTTATACCAGAAGTACACGGTTGCAATTTTACTATAATTTGCAATTTAAACTTTTTGCATGATCATTTCTAAACTGCATCTATTCTAGACTAAGAATGAAAATGCAGATGCGTTGTTACCCCTGAGGACTAAGATAGAATTACCCGTGTCCTGTTAAAAGGGTTTTGCGCGTTCTTCACTTACCATACCAAACACAACAGTATTATGCTGCTATTTCACGCTGTTATTCTGTGAGAGCGAGACCCTTCTCCAGTCAAGCTGACTCATTCGTGCTACAACCATAATATAACATAGCTACTTGAACTAGCTTGAAACAATTGTTACGTAGAAAGTGGAACATTCTGCTTGCTGGATCTGAATCTGTTAAATAAAGATTGAGAATGTTTTATTATGTTGTTTAGCTTACTTTGGATATGGTGACAAATGAGCACACAGTCCACCTGATGGTAAGTGGTTGTTGTTACCCATATACATCTACATCCTATATATCCTCAAGAATGAATCAAAACGCAGATGCGTGGTCACCCATGAGGACTGAGATGGAATGCCTCTTTTCCAATAAAAAGGATTTCCGGTTCTCTACACTCACCATACAAAACACAGCAGCATTAAGTTGCTGTTTTACGCTGGTATTCTGTGAGAGCGTGGTCCTTCCCCGGTCGAGCCGAATCATTCGTGTTACAACTATACTAGAAATATAGCTGCAGCATGGCTCTACCACGTATAAAACTCTTAACTTTACGTGGCGATCATCGCATACCCAGCGGCTATTTTCATTCATGTATTGCTGTCTTCGTTTGCGAATTAAAATGCAGATGCGTTGTCAGCCGTGAGGACTAAGATAGAATGCTTCTTTTCCAGTAAAATGGGTCTCCGGTTATCTACACTCACCATACAAAACACACCAGCATCAAGCTGCTATTTTACGCCGGTATTCTATGAAAGCGTGGTAATTCCTGGTCGAGCCGCCCCATACGTGCTACAACTATAATATTAATATAGCTATATTATGGCTGTACCACGTATTAACTGTAATAACGACAGAATATAGTTTTACTTTTACCATTACAGCCTTTCAAATGTCCACTAATGAACATAGACCTCCCTCACAGATTGCCTAATAGGGGGATTTTTTGCATAGTTGCCACACAAGCCAGGCGAGTTGACACCCGTAAATGTAGTAGTCCTATATACTACTACATTTTCCTATAAGACGCTGCTGTCCATTCCTTGGTTTGCTTTTCTTTCTGTCACCTCTTACGACAGTCATAGTCATATAGGCTAGTGAATATGCTCACACCACTACTGAACGGTTACTAATAGAGCTTTATATTAGTTCAATTACTATTCACATTTTCTTAATTTAAAATTTAATATAAAATGTTTAAAAAATTTAATATTTTTTAATAAAATGGTGTGATTTATCTAGGTTTAACAGAATCTTCCGCCCTCCCTCAATAGCGTACATTATTCCCAGCACCACTAACTACACTATGAAAGTCAAACCACCGTCGATAATACGCCATGTTTTTCACCTCTCGACAAGGCATCCTTATATGAAGCAGACTACGGTGGCTTCCCGCTAATTATACTAATTATCTTAATGTTTTCGTTCAAGTATAAGTTTTTCTGAAAGCAACAAAGCTAGATAAGAATTCGTTCTCGTTTGTTTCATAAATTTTTTTCTTTCAATATTAAAAGCATGCTTTCGTTTTGTTATAATTTTGTATAAATATTTCCTGGAGCTGCATCGAACAGCAAAGACAACATAAAATATTCAAAGAACGTTCACGCTCGGAAAATATTAAAATAGAACATATTTTAAGATAATTAAGAGCCACGATATCTCAGGGACGGCGCACTCGCCTTAAAACTTCAAAGTGTGCGAGAAACCATTATTCAAATCCTATGGGGTTGGCTAAGCTGACTTTCTATAACAGTTAGAATAACATATCTTAACGTTAACTTGTGAACGGAGATGATTTCTTATATTTTCGCGAACACTACTCGTACACATTGATATAACTATTTTTACGAATTTTATCGCGTTTAATTTACCTATTTTAATTCCCAACGTTTCGAGTGCTTTAGAGCAAGCCATGGTTACGCGGTGGACTGAGATGTTTGACGTACCGATGACAAAGTTAGCCTGGCTACCATCAGTTTTTGAATATTATTTTTGGTTAAATCTGATATGAGCTTACAGTAACCAGAAAAATTGCAGTGGTATGCTTGGGCTTGGATTTAATTTTGTTAATTAACAAAATGAAATCCAAACCCCACTCACCCATCCATCTTCTCTATTCAAATTAGATCTTTTTTTAAATTTCAACTCGCGTATCATGATCATCATCATAATTACAATCCTTAAATCCGCTGCTGAACATAGGCCTCCCCCAAGGAATACCACAAAGCACAGTCCTGAATCACCTACATCCATTGACTTCCCGCATGTCTTACCAGGTCGTCACTCTATCTAGTGGGGGGATGCCCTACACTTTGTCCGCCGGTACGAGGCCGCCACTTGAGAATCTTTTTTTCCCATCGGTTGTCAGTTCTTCGAGCTATATGGCCAGCCAATTGTCACTTCAGCTTACTAGTGCCTTCGGTTGCCAACCCACTCGCCAAGCGTAGCAACTATGGCAATATACCCCCTTATGATGAAAGTTACGAAAACACGGTCCCCAGTCCTCGGCGGCCACGCTATTCCTGCCTACGGTGGCGACCATGGTAACGGTGGGGTAGGGAGTGCCAAGAATCTCCGGTGGAGGTTCTGTTGCCACCTGAGACGACTCGACCTGGTAATATACATCGCTTACACCCTGAAGGCTGACGAGAAGATCCTGGAGCTGGAAAAAGAGATAGAAAAGTTGCGCTAGTATATTATAGGATTATCCGAGGTCCGAAGAGTGGGGGATGACATTGTAATTCTTTGAATCCGGCAATTTCTTCTATCGCCGGGACCATCCATCTGTCCCAAGGAGGTGTCGGACTTATCGTCCACAAGTCTCATGTTAACAACGTTGTATTGATTGAGAGTGTGTTGACGAGGTTTGCGTACCCTATATTAAGAGTTACCAAGCGGTATTTGCTGAAGGTCATACAGGTTTACCTCGGCACATCCAGATGAGGAGGTGGAGGAAATGTATGAGGATATCTCTAGAGCCATGCGTTCCTCCAAAACCGACTATACGGTGTTAATGGGAGACTTCAATGCAAAACTAGGCACATGACAGAACGGTGAGCTGAAAGTAGGGAAATTTGAAATAGGGCAACGGAACCCAAGAGGCCAGCAGCTGGCCGACTTAATGGAGAAAGAGGGACTCTTTATGATAAACTTTTTCTTCCAGAAGCGGCCCCACAGGAAGTGGACCTGGTTGAACCCCGACGGTTCGACAAAAATGAGATTGACTTCATTATGACGACTAGACGACAACAGTTAAGTGATGTCTCAGTGATCGTGAGTGTGAAAATTGGTAGCGATCACCGAATGTTTAAAAGCACACCGAACCTAAACGTTAAGGTGGGGAGGTCTCGTCTAATGAAGTCAACGCTCTGTCCCCCTCGTGCTATAAGCCAAAGTTCTGAAACGTTTCAGTTCGAGCTACAAAATCATTTTCAGTGCCTAGAAGATTGAAGTGGACGGTATGAATGATAAGCTCGTAGAAACTGTCCATGAGGTCAGAGCTAAGCTTTGCATGACCTGCCGCAGAAGAAAACAAAAATTCTCCGATCACACTCTTAACGTAATGGATGTTAGACGGGAAATGAAACTGCAGTCTTCAGCAGATTTGACAGCGTACATTCAACTGAACAGATAGATGTCCAAATACATGCGGTGGAACTTTCGCAACTTCAATACAGCTCGTATTGAAGAAGCGATCCAGCGGAACCAGGGCTCCAATTTCTTTGCTAGAAATCTATCTATATGCCAGACAGAGCCAACTGCCGAAGCTAAGGACCGAATGTGGCAGCATCGTTTCCAGGACACCTGAGATTTTGAGTGAGATTGAGAGGTTCTATGGGCAGCTGTACACATCATCATTGGAGCTATATGCACTTGCATACTTGTTACTCACACTTTTGAGTAACTATCCAAGAGCAAGTCTTTTCCGACACTCTTCCGATGATATTCCGGACGTCAGTCTGAGTGAGAATATAATGGCTCTCCAGCACCTTAAAATCGGCAATGTCACGGGCGAGGATGGATTTACAGCGGAGTTTCTGAAAGTGTGTGGAAAATTGGTACTAAAAGTCCAAAGGAGCTCTTTAATTCCGTTCTCCATGGTGGCACTACACTGGCAGCGTGGAGCAGAAGGACGATATACCTATTATTTAAGTTTCAAGGCACTTCCATTGTTGCCTCAGCTAGCAGAGGAATCCTTGGCGTTGACATATCGAATAGTGTGTAGTTTCATAGTCACTTGGAAGGGAAGGCCAAATTGGCCTCTCAAAAGTGTCCTTGGCATGCTCAGTAGAGCGAGACAGTATTTAATCACTCAAAGGCTAAATATATAAATATAGCTTTTTAGCAAAGAAATTGTGATGATTGTGGTCCAGCCAATTATTGTAAGCAAATTATAATAATTTAAAAAAAAGCAGCAAGCGTTCATGGCACTATACCGCGGTAAGTTGGACTGTATTATAACTTAAGTTTTTAGTTTTAGTTTTTCTTAGTATAGTAATTAATAATGTATATTTTAATGTTAATTAAACTTCTCTTTAAAAAAATGTAATTTACCAAGAAAAATAATTAAAAAAGTACACATTATATTGTTTTAAACATGATTTGTACAACTTAAGAAACCTTTCGTAGCAGATCTTATGGGAAAAGCTATGCCATTTCCTTAATATATATGTAATCGTAAATGTTCAATGGTTAAGAAATACGAAGTGAAAAGATATTCGACGTAGAAAACACAACCGTATGCCACTCCGGTGCTCGTTCCATTGAAGACAAATTGTTGCTTCCATCCTTTATATTCCTTCGTTTTTTCTTATTTGACGGAAACGCTTTCATAAAGGGAATAGCTGACGTACTTGGTGGATTTCTTTGAATGTAAAGAGAAAATTACTTTGGCTTTTTGGTATTTTTTGCTTGTATCAGTGCGTTACCTACAGACTTTTTGTATGAATGGTTACGGAAATCACAACGTTGCTCAACTGGCCAGGCTTCAGAGTGAAACATAAATAGAAGATGGACTACATCATGTTTCTCGTAACAACTCACAACATTAAAAAAATTGCGGTAGCCAATATTTTATTATTTTGAAATATATATTTATTTTATTTATCTATTTCTTATATTACTATTATTAACTCATTTTGATGCAAATATTGATTGGCCCATTTTGCATAATTTCGTTCATTAATGTTCAGTAATAAGTTATAGGGAAATATAACTTATTACTGAACAATACCTTTCAGTAAGTCTGTAAAAAATCTTGGCCTACTCATTGACAGCACGCTGAATTGGAGAACTCAGGTTACTGAAGTCAGTCGTAAAGTCACTGCTCCGTTACGTTCTCTGTATCGTTTAAAAAACTTTCTCCCCACAAAGTCTAATATCATGCTTGTCCAATCGCTCATATTACCCATAATTGATTATGCAGATGTGTGTTAACCGGATCTGTCCCAAGATCTTCTGAACGAGCTGGAACGCCTTCTCAATAACTGTATAAGATTTATTTTCGGGCTTCGTAAGTATGACCATATTTCGCAATGTAGATCTAAGCTTAATTGGCTTACAAACCGGCAGAGGCGTATTTCCAGAATATTACTTGTTCTTTTTTCCATATTATATGACCCATTTTCGCCTTCTTATCTTCAGAGTAAATTTCACGATCTCTCCTCATCTCATGATAGGGTTCTACGTTCTTCTTATAACAACAAAATATGTATTCCAGTTCACTTCACAGAGTTTTATGGTAACTCCTTTATAGTTCAGGCTTCACGCCTTTGGAACTCCTTGCTTGACGATATCAGAAAAGCTCCCAATAAATTTACTTTTAAAAAGTTGGTGCGTAATCATCTGTTAAAGACAACGCTTCTTACATGAATCATCTATGTCATTTATATTTTTAGACGTATATATTTATAGTTATTTATAGATACTATTTGTATATGTATGTTGGTATGAATATATGTGTGCTTATGTATGTACGTATATATTTGTATACATGTATAAATAGGATATATTTTTATAGTTTATTTATTGTATATATTATTAAAATGTATATATATCGTAATTAATTATCATTTCTATTTTGTTTTTATTCTATATTGCTACACCTACTTCAAATTCTCACCACTCCATGGGTTGACTGGTAGAGAATGCCACAAGATATTAAGTCCGCCCTTTGTATTCTTTTAGATTAAGGAATGCAATAAAGAATAACTAAATAAATAAATAAAACATTAATGAATGCGAAAATAAAACGAACTATAATTATACTACGTTTACAGACCTAGAATAATATTTTAAGTACTACATACTGTAAGGAAATACGTCTATATGCGAAATTTCGATCTCCTTTTGAGTTAAATTCCTGCTCTAGGGAACTCAGGCGTGAAAAAGATACACGTATGACTCGAAAGGTTCGTTTCGTAAAATCGGTAAAGGATTTCACGGGTGAATGGATCAACGTAATGCAGTTACAGATGTTACTACATCATTGAAATAATATTTCCGCTGGTTATATATCCAAATTGCTTATCGTCAACATTCGTCGGTTAATGCGGCCTTCTTAAATATATTTTATTTATAGAATAATTGTACATATTTCTGCCACCAAGCAAGACCGATCTTATCAGATGCGGCCTCAGGAGTATAAAACAAAGAGCCAGTATCATTGCGGGCTGTGAAGAATTCCATTTTAGTCCTCGGAGGTGACAACGTAGCATGGTTTGTTTGATATTGGCTGCTTGGGCTCCAGTAGCTACTTACATCAGGTGCATTGTAGCTACTTACATCAGGTGCATTTTTGATTTGGGTAATCACTTATACTTGTTTCACAATATTTATTATAAATAAACTTAAATAAAAATAAAAAAGACTAACTACAAAAAACCACACTGTAAGTTTGTAAGCATTTTAAATTGATAAAAAATAACTATTTTAAACTTCTTCATACTAAATATCTGTGCCAATGCAGAGTTCCAAACACAAAAGAGAGGGCAAACGTATTAATTTTCCAAGTTCATTAATTCCTGGATATATCGCAAACATAATTCACAGTTTGTGATCCCTGGCTGTTGAACTATTATTCATTAACGACACTTTGCAAGCGTCCATTAACAGAATAGGCTTTTGGAACGCTTGACTTTGAGTTGTTTATGATGTTTCGTTAACTAGTTTCAAACTTTGAGCTTTCTTCATAGTTCCAATAGCTCTAGCAATGTAACATATTCAACTAAATTACAGATTTGGGACCCATGGCCGTTATTTTTAGGCCATACAACAACACAGGCAACAGTCAACATTAGAGAATGGTTGTAACATTAAGTCCGCCAATTGGTCTTCACGAAATAAGGAATAATAATTTAATAAAGAATAACTTAATTATTTCGTATGGGATTCGAATTAATCACTTGCATTGCCCCCACAAATGTTGGTGGCCGTATTTATTTATATTTCAGGTAAATACACTCATGTTGTTAGTGCATTTACACTGGGGAATAGTGAAAATTATTAATTATTTTAACTCATTTATATTTATGTTTGATTTTTGTATGTTGATGTCGCCAGGCCAGTCCCTAAGACCATTTTTACTGGAATAGAGGCATTCCATCTTAGTCCTCAGGGGTACGCAACTGTATTTTGATTCTTAATTGGAGAATAAATGTAGATGTATATGGGCCACAGCATTTACTAACATCATGTGGACTGTCAGGTGACTCGTTTGCCAACCTCATTCAATTAAAAAAATAAGTTGTTCGTGCACTATAAAGTACGGTCCCTTAAGTAAGCTACCATAATTCTTGTATCACATAAAAGCAATTCTATTAAAAGACAATTCTATTGTTAAAATCTGGCGCGTCCCACTTTCCACAAGTTCGAATTCATTTGAAACTAAGCCGCATTCCGCAACACAACAATCTGTATGTTGCTGTATTTTGAGGAATATCGCATAGATTTACCACGGGAGATACTTGCAGAAGTTCAGTTGTATGTAATTAATGTTACGGCAGGTATAAGGTATAATTATGACGTTAAAAATTAATTAGATAAGATTCGCGTAATAAAATAAAATGATGTGTCTAGCGGTCAGCCACCGCAGAGTTTACTTCACCCGAGGATGCCTCGTTTAGAGGCAAACACGTGTCGTATTTTTGACGGTACTGCCTTTGCTAAGGTAGTGGTGTTGGGAGTAGTGGTGCTGGGATTAGTAGTGAAGGGGACAATGGACGCAATTGATAGAGAGTGAGAGGTGCTCTTAAAATTAGGTAAGAAACATTATTTTATTTTATTACGCAGTTCTTAGCTAATAATGTTTTAACATAATTACTCCAAGTTTTAATATTTTCATAGCAAAATGTTCTACTCGCTTTGAGATATTGGATTAAACGATCCTTTTAGGATTATTGTCGCGGTGCTGGCTTATATTTGGCTTAAATAATGTTAATGACAACTTTACAAAAACTTTGAATAAAAAAAAAACACCTCGTCCCGAATTTCAGAGTGAATTACGTGAAAGTTTCTCAATTACTGTTAATATAATACAGCTCCCTCGTAATATTGGAAAATACTGCCGTATAACTTAATGAGCTCCATGCTTGGTTAGTGTTAGGATCAAATTCTAGCTCTTTTGCAAGGTAACAATCAAGTACACTGTCCCGATGGTAAGGGAATATTGTGGCTCATAGATGCTCATTAAGATATTATTTGCTAAAACTTTCTCCGATATAGAATATTTCATCAGAACGAAAAGTTGAAAACTGTTTTACAGTCATAATAAAATTAACGTATCATCAGCCTAAGCTTTTCATTATACCACAATGACTTCCTTTGAGAAGAAATTTGCCACAATAGGTAGGCTAATAGAACAGCATACTAGGCGGTACGGAACGTATTTTATATTACGTAAATACGTCTCACTAATAGGCACTGGCCTCCTACCAGAGTTAAAGTTAAAAGCAATCACTGAAATCTAGAAGATCCTACCGTGTATCCATAATAAAAAATGAATGTCTCAGTATAATCAGTGATATCTATTTAATAACTGAAATAAATAAAATAGCGTATATTACGTCTACCAAGCTTCAAGAATCTTTAGAAAGAACCTTCTGCTAAACCATTAAATCTCATGCTAAAATTTATTTTATTTTTGTACGCTCACTACTCTCAAAATACCATACTAAACGTTGCTCATAGTGCGATATAAATTATTTGACGCAAGTGCAAGTGGGTCAAACTTGAACGACAAACGTGAAACAATAGGCAGTCTATCTCTATAAATAATTGAAAAGTTTCCAAAACCTGACACGCTATGTCTGGTGTTAGTTTAATTTAGTTTAGTATACGACGGGCTGTTTTCCGCAACTCGACGTCTATATACGCATATAGACGCATATATACGAAGATTTTGCGTGTGGGCAGGAATAATGTGATTATTCGAACCATGAGATCTCCCCGAAGAAGCTCAACAAGCCTTTGATGTTGCATGCAACTTCGGGGAGTGATCCCGGCGTGCCGAGATGTTTAGCCCTGTACGTAGCGACCTCCGGACATTTCAGTAGCACGTGGGCCGCCGTTTCTTCCTCCCCCACACATGCCCTGCACAGGGGACTATCTGTAACATCTATAGTAATTAAATGTTTTTTAAAGGTGCCAAGTCCTGTGATAGCACTTGTCTGGTGTTATAATATAACAACGGTATGTAACCGTTCGTTCCCTCCTTATATTAAAGATCTTGCTTTTATATTAAAGCTTCTAAACTACTTCTGTCACATTTCGTTGGGCATAGTATTGAGATTTATTGAGATGAGAGCACATTTATTGGTTATTTTTGAATTACATTAAGTATGTTTTGCTACGACCTGGCATAATACTTTCAAATGTTATAAAATTTTATAGTATCGTTGCTGCAACATTTTTTTTATTTGTTGATTATATAAACCGACCGGTTTCGCCCTACGCGTGGTATACAATCAAAAACATGATCTTGATTCATATATACATACATACATATACATAAAAAGGGTCTCCGGGTCAACGTTTCCGGTTCAACAAGTATTTTACGCTGGTATTCTGTGAGAGCATGGTACTTCCCAGGTCGACCCGGCCCATTCGTGCTACAATCATAATATAGCTGCAGTATGGCTCTATCACGTGTAAACCGTTAACCTAAAAACTATCACCTAAATTGTTGTATCTACAAATAGTTAAAGCCTAAGTACCCAATTATGTGTGTGGGGTATTTGCAATAAGTGTGTCTCCCTTTATTTCTTTTCCTTCTTTCAATAATGACCGACGCCTTGTAAAAACTTTCACAGTAACTAATATATCCAACCAAATTATGACAAGAAACAAAATCTTTACACCTTCACCTCCGCGTAAATCAAATTATTTAGTGACGTTTTTGATATGGAAATGGAAAAAAAAACAATAATAACATTTTGCTTTACCCCTGATCACTCTCACATGGAATATACAAGAGGAGTTTATTTGTGTTTGGATTCCTAATGGCGTAGTTTGAAACTTCACGCAGGTATAGTTGCAGCATTTATCTCCGCATGTCAAAAAGTTTTAATTTATAAGCATCCTGAGAGCTTTGGTCGTTGCTACAATAGCTTGTTTTACTTACTGTGTTAAATTTAATATTATATATACTGTGTAAAAAAAAGAGATTTTCGGAGAGTGGATTAGTGGCGGTGTAGGAATTTTCACTACCTCATACCGTCCCGTGGGTTTCATAAGAGGCAACAGAGGGAAAATCAGGAGATGGGTAGCCTCGTCTCCCTAATACCAACTAATAAGTTATTTATAACTGCGGTTGCCAACCCACCTGCCAAGCGTGGGTAAACGTGGCTACGGCTGCGGCTGCCTAGGCTCCGAATCGCCTTCCGAAGGCGATTGCGAATAGCCTTCGGAGGCCCGTAACGTTCTAATCGAACCCCCTGTTCGACCGAAATCTCGCCGGCCAGTCACACACAAACATTACACAATCACCTAGTGCCACAAACACGGTTAGGACAACAACGATGGGAAATAGCGAGTCGGGCGCACCGCACACCAAATAAATACGCAATAAATTAATATTCAAAAAACTAAAGGTAACCGCGCTAACCATAACATCGTGACGTCAAAGACCTCAGTCTCCCCCGTGACCACGGGTGCTATAAAACACCCGAAAGGTCGGGAATTAAAAAGTTAAATTAAACGCGATAATATCCGTAAAAATTCGTTTCATTTAATGTATAGTCTTCGCGTAAATATAAGAAATCAAAAAGCTGTTATTTTAACATTACAAATAGACATTTCAATTTTATTTATAAACCGGATAAAAACCTGCTTATCCGTAAATTGCATTTTTTATATTGTATCAAAACCATTCCACTTATTGAAATGACCACCAAATTGTCCCCTGATGATAAGTAGCTACTGCAGTGCATGGACACCTGCAGCCAACTCCAAACAAAAATGGCTACTGATGCGTTGTCTCTGTAAGGACTAAGATAGAACGGCTCACAGCCTGCAATTATAATGACTCACTGTAGTCTTTAGAATAGAAAAGAAATAGGTTTCTCTTTAAAGTGATCAATGCGCACACAGTACGCTTGATAGAAGTGCATCATTATTTTTTGACCCATAGACACCATCATTTATTCTTGATAAAGAATGAAAACAAATTGATTGCCTTTTTACCAGTAAAATAAGAATTTGGTTCTCTTCACTCACCATACAATTTTGCATTTTAATACTTGTACCGGACTTCAATAAAAATATAATTTTACTTGATCTTTTATATTCTAGTGTACGTTGTGCTGTGGTTATGCATATGGTTTGTTATTTCTAAAAATAAAGTACTAATAAAGAAATTATATGATATAATTTAAAAATTTAAACTTAAGCTATATAGCAAATATAAATTTCTTTTCATAAAAAGCAATTTCTTTAAACTCACCTTGTAAAACTCATCGCATTTCCAATCCAATAAATCACCGCTTTATGCTTCGATGCACATTAGAAACAAATCTAAAAAGCGCCGTGGGCAATCGAATGAGAGGTACGCGATACGAGAAATATATAAACACTTGTTTACAAGGATTTTTGTAAAACACGTACAAAGTTTTCTACTATTCCTTTGCCTAAATTGCTAAACTTGATCATGCCGCGATGTCGTCTCGTTTAGTCGCGTATCATTGCTGAATCTTAATAAAATTCTTACTTTTGTCATTAAATAAAGATACAAAGTCACTTACCTGATGGTAAGTGTTTACTGTAGCCAATACATTTACATCTATGCTTGGTTAAGAATCAAAATTCAGATGTATTATCAGCACTGAGGACTAACGTGGAATGCCTCATTTCCATTAAAAAGGTATCCGGTTTTCTACACTCACCATACGAAACACAGTAGCATTAAGCTGCTATTTTACGGGAGTGTGGTCTTACCGCAGTTGGGCTTACCCCAGTTGAGTACCCATGCGTGCTGCAAACATAATATACATATCTGCAGCGTGGTTCTACCATGTACAGGACTTTTATTTAAATTGTTTCAATAAGCTAGGAATTCTAATAACTTATTTAATTCACGCGTACACTACAATTGTATTCTAGTTCCTAGTAATACTTCCTTTCAATGAAGGCAGTGGTTAACAATGATACTGGGACATTAAACACCACAGTAGCCCCGTGACCATGGGCGCTGCAAAGTACTAGAAACTTAACAAAAACAAAGTCGGATAAAATAAATTATATAAGTGAATTATGCCGCGGAACAAAGTAAACAAGAAATCCATTTGTCGCCCGCACTTTATTTATTCAGGCAAGAAGCGAAATCATAAGGATTATTTATAGTATAATGAATATACATGAAAATATCTTCACATTTTTATAGAATAAGGGTAGCAAATCAACACACCTTGTAAGTGAATATTGTGGCCCATAGACACCTACATATATCCTAACTTAAGATTTAAAAAGCAGATACGTATAACACCGGAGGACTAATATGGTATGGAGGATCTATAAGCAAAATCTACAATTCTACAGATATGAACATCGGAAAAGACAACAGTAGTAGGATTTGAGAAGGATCAAATTATGAAACGGTACTGCCATCTTTTCGTTTCTTTAGTTTAGCTTAATGCTGCCTCTATGAGGCAATCTATAGGGGAGTCCTTTGTTCAGCAGTGTAATTTTATTACACTGTATTGAAGTATTTTTTTAAATGCGTTAAATACACATGAATATTCTTCTGAATCGTGTAGGCTGTTTACATACATAAATTTCACAAGGTTAAACATCTAGATCCGGAACAATTACTTGTAGGCCATACAAATACTTGTTCCGGCGGGTTCTAACCCACGGCCCGCGGCACCGTAACCCAATGATGAGCCACAGCGCTACAGAGCCATCAATGAACTTATCATAGTGTATGCAAGAATTAACGACCTCTACTTCAGAAGCTGTTATATAGAATTAACTTTTTAGTCGGTTCTTACTTTTTATTAAAAGCATAAC
This sequence comes from Parnassius mnemosyne, assembly GCA_963668995.1. Lineage (NCBI taxonomy): Eukaryota > Metazoa > Arthropoda > Insecta > Lepidoptera > Papilionidae > Parnassius > Parnassius mnemosyne. The sequence goes on along the minus strand of CAVLGL010000093.1, from coordinate 1,127,768 downwards.
TTTTTGAATGTTTTGATGTGCCTAAAAAATATCAGTTACATTTACCGTTACCGTTACAGATTAGAATCCACTGCCGAACATAGGCCATAGATTTTCTCATAGGGTGGACATTTCTCATAGTTGCCACGCTTGGGAAGCTGGTTGAGAACCGCAGTTCTTTTTTATTTTTAGTCGATATTAAGACGATGTTGCTGCCCATCTCCTGATTTGTTTCTCTCTGTCGCCTCTTATGACACCCACAGGATGATAATTTGAAGTATATTAAGCCTATTTATAAAAAAAAAAATCATCAAAATTCGTTTACAATTGACGAAGTTATCGTGTCACATATACAAAAAAGAAATACAGTCGAATGAAGAACCTCATACTTTTTAGAAGTCACTTAAAAAATATACACTGAAATTTTACACCAGAACTGCAATTTTGTTGGAAACACTTTTAATGAAGTGACCAACTAAACAATGTGTTGAAGATTTTCAATTCTAACGGCAATGAATTGTGGCGAAGATCGTCCAAACATTTAGAACCCTCTGACATCACAATCGAAGTCGTCGTCTCTTACCAATAAGGTAGACAACGTGTGGAATTCTAGCACTACAAATACTGGTTAATTCACTCAACCGCAGCACGGATTTAAAAGATCGCAAAGCTTCGAAGACAATGGAACCGATGGCCGGTTTTACCTGACACAAGTTAGTTTTGAGTGTAGGTCCAATGCATGAGATTGCGTTTTAATGTGTGTATTTTCTGAATAAGACTAGAAAATTAGACAAAATTGAATATACCTTTATTTTTACACTAGCTATTTTTCATGTGAACTTAAAAAAAAAAACCACTTCAGACCTTTGCGACTTTGAGTAAGGCAAGCAAAATTCTTATAACTTTGCGAATACTACATATTATATTTAAAAAAATAACGGATTTTTTCCAGTTTCATTTTAACTTTCAATTCCCAACTTTCTTCAAAAATTAATATTCAAAAACTGAGAGTTAGCTAAGATAAATATGTTCACCAACAATTAAGCGCTCAGTCTATGATATTTCAATCATAAGTATTTTTAATAAAAAAAATATATATAAAAAGTGTTAAAAAATATTTGACGTGGTAGAGCCATGCTGCTAAATTATGGTTGTAGTACGAATGGCTTGGCTCCACCAGGGTGTAAAATAGCAACGAAGTGCTGCTGTGTTTCGAATGGTGAGTGCGAAGAACTGCAGCCCGTTTTACTGGAAACGAGATATTCCATCTTAGTCCTCAGTAGTGACAACGCATCTGCTTTTTGGTCCCTAATCGCTGACAAATGTAGGTGTCTATGGTCCATAGCATCCACTTACCATCAGGTGAACTGTGTGCTTGTTTATCACCTTTATTTTATAAGAGAGGCCGGAGGCATGACTCAACCCAGTCATAAATATCATCTATAAACTATCGCTTTGCTCTTTTGAACATGCTTAAAATACGTTGCACGGAAGGACGATTTAGTAGAAGGAAATTGAATTTTCACTAACTGAAATTCTTTGACTTCATCGCACATGCCCCTGGATTAACATTTCAGAGCTTAACTCGAAAAGTTCTTAAATATATATTTTTAAAAGCGACGAGGAATTGCAAATGTTCTTGGATCTTACTGACAAAGACATTCTGATGTCCCGCTATGGCTGCTGTTACATTATTATATATTCTTACATCGCCACTCCGCGGTCTCGTGGGTGTCGTAAGAGGCGACAGAGGGAAACTGAAACAGGAGATGGTCAGCAGCATATTCGTGAAAACAACTCAAAATAATAAATAAATGCGGTTGCCAATATTCCTACCAAGCCTGGCAACTATGGCAAAATTCCTCCTATGCGACAATATCTGGGGGAGGTCTTTGTTCAGTTGTGAACGCTACCTGTTTGTTCAGTAGCTACGTCTTCTTTCATTAGTTACGCAGTAATACGCTGTAATTGATAGATGGATGAGTACTGTCTGTTGTTATTATTACCTTAATTTTGTACTTGTTCATTCATTCCCTATTTGAAGTTCAATAAATAATAAATAATCTAAACAAATAAATAAAATTTAAATGTTTGTTTGTAATATTAAAATAACAGCTTTTTTACTAAATATATATGAAAGTATATACGGTAATTATAACAAAAACACAATTTTTAAAATTTTTGTCTGTCTGTCTGTCGGTCTGTCTGTCTGTCTGTTTGTTTGTTCCGGCTAATCTCCGAAACGGCTGGACCGATTTCGACGGGACTTTCACTGGCAGAGAGCTGATGTTATAAGGAGTAACTTAGGCTACTTATATTTTAGAAAAAGAAGTAAGGTTCCGCGCAACATAATTAAAACCCTAAATTACACGCGGACAAAGTCGCGGTGAACAGCTAGTTAAAAAATAAAATCAATAGAATTTGACAAAAAACAACGATTTTATTTAAATGTAATCTATATATCCAGTTCCTATAGGTATATTATACAAATACTGACCTTGGTTAATAGCCTGTAATAGTTTCAAACAATAAATTACAAACAACCGACTTTATGTATTTAGATTGCATGTCACATTTGAACGAGTCACTGCGCGTGTTTTCTATCAGGCGGCACATATCAAAGCGAGCGATATTAAATCAGTTTATAACAACCTCACTAATGACGAATACTCTAAGAAACATATAGTTAAAGCTGGTTTTAAAAGTCCTATTTTGGTCTGGGACAAGTAGGTCCTATAATTATATGGGACTTATAACAAAAATAATGTGAAAACTGTGACACCGTGTAGTGGCGGTGTAAGAACATACCCTAACCCATATCATCGCGTGGGTGTCGTAAGAGCCGACAGAGGTAAACTGAACCAGGGAATGGGCAGTATCTTTCTAATAACAGCTGAATAAAAATAAAGTACTGCGGTCGCCAACCCGGCTGCCATACGTGACAACTACGGTGTGCATCCCCCGTATGAAGCAATTTATGGGAGAGACCTATGTTCAGCAGTGGACTTTTATGATGATTTCCTTTTTTACTATAACATTTTATAATATAATTAAAGCTTAAAGAAAAATATATTTTTATTTTGAAGTGAAAAGTTCTTTAGAATTCGTTGTGATTTGAAATTAGATAAAACGAAATAGCGACACTAAAAAAAAATTACATCTATAGGATTTAACCTTAAAGTGAAAGAGATTTTTTTTTATATTAAACTAGCTGGCCAGGCAGACGTTGTTCTGCCCTTTCCGAAGATCCTTCTTATAAAAAAATTCTTAATTTCGCATAAAAAAATATTAAAGGTCAGTTATCGGGATAAAAGCTATCCTATCTCTCAAGTTGGATCAAACTGCACACAGTGTGAAAAATTTCATTTAAATCAGTTCAGTAGTTTAGGAGTTCGTCGCAGATAAACAAAGTGACACGTAATTTTTATATGTAAAGATAAGTAACGTTTAGGCTATCTAGCGTTTGTTTTACGTGTCACCTTGAGAGTCAATCAATTTTTGTTCAATATCATGACGTTACCTATAGAATGAAATAGGTAGATGGCGTAAAATTGTTGTGTAATAAACAAAATATTATTTTAATTTATTACACTAAAATTTATACTCTACATGTCTAAAAATAATGATTGTAACATTTATTTGCTATAAAGTTAAACTTTTCTCTTATATTTTACGCTGCACTTGTAGTTGAATATGATGTTATTAAATAAATAAATAAATAACGCAGTAGAACCAGAGTGACCGACATAGCCCAACGGATTAGTAAGCTGAAGTGGCAGTGGGCCGGTCATATAGCTCGAAGAACCGACAACCGATGGGGAAGAAAGGTTCTCGAGTGGCAGCCTCGTACCGGTAGGCGAAGTGTAGGGCGTCCCCCCACGAGATGGAGTGACGAACTGGTAAGACATGCAGGAAGTCGATGGATGCAGGTGGCTCAGGACCGTGTTTTGTGGCATTCTTTGGGGGAGGCCTATGTTCAGCAGTGGACTTGTGAAGGGCTGTAATGATGATGATGATGATGAAATAAATAATCCAAAGGTCGTGACATAATTGTATTTTATATTTTATTTCACTTGAAGGTTTCACTTGCACACGTGCACACGTGTTTTTTTTATTAAAGCAGAGCTGCACACATGCGGAAAGTCTTTATATATAAGAATTACGTGTCACGTTGTTTGTCTGCGATGGACTCCTAAACTACTGAACTGATTTCAGTAACATTTTGCACACTGTGTGCATTTTGGTCCAACTTGAAAGATAGGATAGTTTTTATCCCGATAAATGACCCTCAACATTTAAGGATTTTTATAGGAAGGGATTTTTCGTTGGAAAGGGCAGAACAACGTCTGCCTGACGAGCTAGTTGTACAATATAAATAAAGATTTAATGCCTTAAGCATTCTCTTCCTAAGAGTTATATAAAGATAAAATAAAGGAATGATGTTAATAAAAGTTTACAAAAACAAAATAAATATACAATGAACGCGTTGAATGCATACGCAATAATTGTATATTTATTTCTTAGGTTCCTTTATTATAATTATGTAAAAAACAAATAGGGGTAAGCAAATTTTATGTCAATTTCAATTGTTCCCGAAATTTCATTTTTAGCCGACTTTCCAAAAGGAGGGTGACCCAATTCGAGCGTGTGTTCTTTTTTGTTAAAATGTTGCTTGATTTTCTGATTTTAAATTTTTCTTATAGAATTCGTCATACATTAGGGGTGGTATTTAAGTGTGCAAAACTTGATAATGAGTATTTAGTTGTTACTATTAAGACTACATTCGAGCTTTTGGTTATCCTTACTGTTACTCTTACAGCACATTATAGGCCACTGTTGAACATAGGCCTCCCCCATAGATTAATAGAAGAATATTTGCATAATTTTACATAATTTGAATTTTACATAATTTGAATATTTATTATAGATTGATATAAGAATATTTGCAAAGCGAAGTATTTTCTCATGTGTATTGAAATTTTCACTTAAAGAAGTGGGAAGGTATAATGCGATAGACTGAGACAGTCTGGGTCTAAACTTCGGGTCGTAAATTGTTACCCTTTTTAACTCTAATAAATACTTATAATTTACTTTCTTACTGTTCAATTTGTATTCATTCATTTGTTTATTTATAACAGGAGAACTAACAGCTGGTAATTACAATACAAGGCACATATTTAAGTCAAGCCAAGTTTCTAAAATTAAAAATTCTATATTTTTCTATATAGATTTCTTATATTTAAGCGAACACTACACATTAAATAAAACTAATTTTGCGGATGTTATCGCAATAAAATTGAAATATATTTCATACTCATTCATGTTTCGGATGCTTTTTTAAGTTTGTCTTTAAAAGCCGTATACTCGTATTAATCAAATTACAATATGCAAAAAATAAAAATTAGTTTTTAAATAATGATTTCTTATATTTACGGGAACACTACGCATTTAAATAAAACTAATTTTACGGATTTTATCGCGTATATTAACTTATTTTATATTCCCGACGTTTCGGGCACTTTTCAGCACCCATGGTCAGTCCCCCCCCGGTGACCATGGATGCTGAAAAGTGCCCGAAACGTCGGGAATATAAAATAAGTTACGCGATAAAATCCGTAAAATTAGTTTTATTTAAATAGTTTTTAAATATTAGTGTAGCTACTCACCAATCGCCTAAATATGTTTAATTTTGGCTAATATTAAGTGCCTTTTATAAGTCCACTTTTGAACATAGGTCTCTCCCAAGGAATTTCACAAAACACGGCCATGAGTCATCTACATTTATCGACTCTTAGCAGGACGTAACTACATTTAGTTGTGAACCGCCCTCACACATTTCGTTAGCCAGTACGAGACGGCTACTCGAGAATCTTTCTTCTCATCAGTTGTCGGTCCCTCGACTTGTATGGACGGCTTATTGCCACTTCAGATTACTTAATCCGTAATTACTCGTGTGTATGTAAACTGTTTTACATGCACTTCACTTACTACACTTACTTATGGACATTCAACGTTTATACAAATTGATAATCGATTTAGATGAGTAGATAAAGGGTTATTTCATCTTAGTGCTCAGAAGTGACACCGTACTGTCAGTTTGTTTGTCACCTCAATTTTTTGAATAAAAAAGAAAAATTGTAATGAATAAAAAGAATAAGTCCAATATAATTGCAATTCAACCACTTGACTTTAATTTGGCGAATGAAAGCAGTACCGAAAACTAGTCACCCTATACGAAAACAATATGAGCGGTACACTACAGACGCTATACGCTACAATATAACATCTTTGATATTGAATATTGTTTTTGTAACACCCGCATATAAGTGTTATTTATAATACCGTAACGTGTCGTTCCACAACATACCTACGGCGTAGCCACGTAGCACTAAACGTAGCAATGTTTTTCTGCATCATAAACGAGAACATAGTGAACTTGAGACATTAGTAGGCATTGTCTTTTTGAAGTGAAACTTTTTACGGTAGGGCATTGAAATTCTGAAACGCAACTTTTGTGTGATGAAAAGTGGTGGGGGTAAAACTACGTACCGCGTCATTCAAGTCAATCATTCAAATCGCGAACGCAGGTCATTATACCTATACATACCAAAAAGTATATATTTTTTTAAAATAATATAGTAATACAATTACAATTACAAGATTATAAAAGTGTTTTATTCAAATACATAAGCATTTAGTAATTTTATTTACCATGTGCTCGGCGGTGAAGAGAAACATCGTGAGGAAACCTGCATGTCTGAGAAATAAGAAAAAGAAATATTTAGAAGATATGTGAAGTTTGCCAACACGCATTCGGGCAGCGCGGTGGACATTTCCTTGCCCTAAAACTCTCTCAGAAATGAGAGGAGGCCTGTGCCCAGCAGTGGGACGTAAATAGGCTGCTACTTTACTTTACTTTACTTTATTTAAGACAGTTACCAAAGTACACGTATTTATTTTAGAAAGAGTGGTCGTACTTGAATAATAGCGCCATCCACTACATTTTTACGTACCACCATGATAGTTAATGAATTTGGTTCGTGGAAGAGCGAAGCCCTTGTATCTGGTATTTGATATAAATATTTGTAAGACTTTTCCAAACGGAAAGGGATTAATTAATAAGAAATTGACTGTTTTGAACCAGATACAAGTGGAATAGGGACAATTTATTGTTCTTAACTTTTTTTAACCTCTGTCTTCGTGAACGGGGTTCTTTAGCTTATAAGACGCTACCAACAGCTTTCGATTGCTCTCGTGAATATTTATTCTTCCGAGATACACCTAAAAGGACTAAGTTACTATACAAACCCAACGTAAATAAGAGTCCTAACTAAGACGATCACGCCATAAATTTATTAAACGGCCTATATTTAAACCTTTAGAAGGATCAATGTATGATTAATATACTGGTCACGTAAATAAGATATATTTTATATCTTACACTACATACATAGTCGATGTTAACAACAACAACCCCAGAAATGATGAGATTAGTCCGCCGCGCTATTCATTAGGTAAATAAAAACAAAACAAACAAAAATGACAATTTCATAGTGTCCGTTGAGAATCGTAATTTATCCATATTAATTATTATATATATGTTCCACAGGTCAATCTGTAGATCCGACTTGGCTGGCAGCATTGAGAAATAACGACACAAACATCTTCTCGTCACGTATTCTTCAAAACCTTGAAATAACAATGGATAACCAATGCGTGTGTCTAGTGATGATATATTGTGGAACTGAGATTTGATCCTATACAAGTAGCTGTAAGAGGAAGCTTAAAGTTAATTAGCCAGTTATGGAGAGGGCCTATGCTCGAAGTTTCTTCGTATGATAGATTTCATAATGATGATATCTGAACCAGAATCAGAGTGACCAACGTAGCAAAACAGTATAGTAAGCCGAAGTGGCAATTGGTTGGCTATATAGTTCGATAGATTGACAACCGATGGGGAAGAAAGGTTTTTCTAGTACCGATTTGCATAGCGTAAGACGGCTTTCATATATGGTGATCGTAGCATATATCCGATGAAAAGTATTAAAAAGAGATTACTGAAATTTAGTGGCAATATTTCATTTATTTGAAAAAATCTTTGTAATTACTTTACCTGCCAATTAAGGGAAAAATATCTCTTAGAAAGCAGCTGAGAAATGTATTTGAAACTACGTCCATTTATCAGTCGTTTCAAGAGCTCCCGTAAACTGCTGACTGCATTCGAGTCGTAGAATAAATAAAATATTTTCAAGATTGTACTAGTTTTGAGCAAAATATTTATGATTTTAAATATGGAGCTTTTTAAATAGTTTCTTTAAAGCACTTCAAAATCTAAAAGAAAACAAGACCTCAGAACTCTAGCAAGAAAGGAAATCTATTATGTTTTAAATGCCAAATTATAATTTTATTTACATTAATATTTTACCGACATAGCCCAACCAACGGGTTAGTAAGCTGAAGTGGCAATGGGCCGGCCATATAGCTCGAAGAACCGACAACCGATGAGGAAAAAAGGTTCTCCAGTGGCGGCCTCGTACCGGCGGACGAAGTGTAGGGCGTCCCCCCACTAGATGGAGTGACGACCTGGTAAGATATGCAGGAACTCGTGCTTTGAGGCATTTCTTGAGGGAGGGTGACGATGATGATGATTATATTTGTTTTTGAATGTCAGTAATTAGAATATCAGTAGCCAGGGGGATTTCTCGTACACTTTGAGAGTCATTTCCACACATCATTGTCCTTAATACGTAGCTTCATTATATAGTAGGCCTGTTAAATAGAACTTTCGTAAAATTTTTACTATATTTTTTTAGTTATTTTAAAAAATAATGAGCCTTCACTCTAATATTGTTTGTATCAGACTACTTGTCTAGTTATTTATTTATTTAACAAAATCCAAAGCTGGTTAAAGTTCTTATAACCATCTGATTTATACATATTTCTAAATCTTACAGCCATTATGAATTTACATTTTCTTTGTTTAAAAAATTATACTTATACATTATTCCCCATCCCAGATAGAGTCATTTTTGTGCAATATTACATAATATATCTAATTACAACGACTCTCTCTATAACTCTCTCGTTCCCTCCTCTACTTTACTCTCTCTTTCTCCCTCATCATCTTTCTCACTTTATTTTATACTTATATAATAATGAAGTATTCTATAAGAGCGTAGATCTACCACAGTTCAGCCGATCCATTTGTGCTATAACTATAATGTAACTGCAGCATGGCTCTACCACGTATCATATATCAAATGTTTTACGTAAAATAAGCTCTGTAACACAAATACTGTCTGCTTCAAAAATTTAATCAACTTCCAACTGCTGGTTACGTCACGTCACAGTGTGAACATATTACAATATTTTAAAGCGACTGTCGGAAACAGTAAACCGCGTTGTCACTATCGAGACTATTGCGAGTTGGAACTGCAAGTAACCGGCGATATTAAAAATTGCAACTCCACTCATCCACATTCCGACTTTCGGTTTTTGGTGCTATTGTCACTAAATAATGTTTAGTGCAAAATAAATGGAGTCGCCTTATTTGAAATTATGAATGCTTTTCTACACAGCTGCATAGCAATTGTATATGGAATAATTGCTGCAGCTTCTCTTATTAGCTACAATGCGAATGTATTCAATGAAATAAACGCTGCACGAATTATCTTTATGTATAAAATTCTAATATCACTGTGACCGTAAATCTTCTCTTCCTAAACGGCTTAACCAACTTTGATGAATTTTATGGGGTACTTATGGGATCACCTATGTATGGTAGCGACGTGGTGAGAATATATACCAAACTTTTTACTGGAAAAGAGGCATTCCATCTTAGTCCTCACAGGTGACAACGCATCTGCATTTTGATTCGCAAACGATGATAGATGTAGATGTCTATGGGCCACAGCAACCACTTAACATCAGGTGGACTGTGTGCTCGTTTTTCAGCCTACCATATAAAAAAAAAAACATGTATCATAGGTGTCGTAAGAGGCGACAGAGGCAAAATAAAAACAACCTTGCTTAGCTCGGGCGAATAGCTTTAGAATTAATAAATTTCCTCGAACTATAGTTTCCCAATGATGTAATTTAAGTCCTTGTGGAATTATCTGTGATTCATTTATTTTAGAAGTACAAAATATCATAAGGGAGATAATAGAAACACCGTTACCATAATTAAAAATATCAAACGGTGATTTGTGTATACTCTTTTTTTATAACATTGTATTGTAAATTTTTACTATATAGAACAAGTGTGACAAACGAGCACACATTCCACCTGATAGTATGTGGAAACTGCTGAATTAAGCTGCTATTTTACACTTGTAATTTGTGAGAGCGTGCTCGTTTCTTGGTCGAGCCGACCCATTCGTGCTACAATCATAATATAACTGCAGCTTGGCTCTACCACGTATATACTGCATTAAAAAAACAATTTGTGAGTTTCTTGCCGCTTCTCATAAAACCTCTCGCAGTAGGAAAACTTATTGAAGCGGTGAATTCACTTTACTGACTTTCAAATATGCTTTGTAAACAAATCGTAGCGTAATTTTAAAAGGTATTTTGTAAAGGTAATTTTTTAAGAAAAATGTTTGACTCTGACATATATTTGAATTACATTTACAGAAGGTGATAACAGTCAGAATGCAGTTGTTGTTATTATTATATATGGTTTCAATATGTTTATGTTTATGATTACATTTAAAATGAAGTCAAGGTAGCTCAAGGGTGAAGCACACGGCACAAGTTTCAGTAGTACGCGAACAACCGTGCTCGTTCCCTATAGGCCTGTATATCTGGGAAACTAGGAGGACAACAACGTATAGGACTAATTGCTCACCCTCTCGAAAATGAAAGAAGACTTGTTCCCACAATCTGTATACGTATCATCCCTGTGTTCTGTTTTGATAGAATGGTTTACAATGAAATATAATAGAGAATTTTTATTCAATTTAGATTGTTACATAATATTGAAAGTATTTTTTTTTATTTACCACTGGTTCGGAATATATTTTTGTCTTGGGAAGAACCAGTAAGAAACTCAACACGACAATATATTTTTAAAAATATATTTTTAATAGAATAAGGGTGACAAGCAAGCACACAGTCCACCTGATGGTAAGTGGTTGCTGTGGCCCATAGACATCTACATTTATTCTCGATTACGAATCAAAATGCAGATGCGTTGTCACCCGTGAGGACTAAAATAAAATGTCTCGTTTCCAGTAAAAAGGGTCTCCGGTTCTCTACACTCACCATACGAAACACAGCAGCATTAAGCTGCTATTTTACGCTGGTTTTCTGTGAGAGCGTGGTCCTTCCCCGGTCGAGCCGACCCATTCGTGTTACAACTATACCAGAAATATAGCTGCAGCATGGCTCTAATACGTAAAAAATTATAGTTTTTGTTTTTATATATAATTTTAGTTTTTAATATTCTAAGATATTTTATGTAACTAAATAATGTATTTTTAAAGACACATACTTAATATCATTTTATAACTGTAGATTTTACACGAATATAGAGATTTGATAAACCAAAAACACCAATTCACACCAATGATTCGCGGGGCTATATAAATGAAAGAAATATACCATTCAAATTTCAATAGAGAAGATAGCTGGGTTTTAACGTCTGCTTTTTATTATTTTGATGTTGGCATCCGCAGTTTTGAGAAGTGATATCTTCTTTAGGCACGCTGGGCACTTTTGGGATGGGGAAGAAGCACTGACCTCGCGTGACCGTCACGCTCAGATATTACATAAAATCGATAAAATTGTTGAAAATCCAGTTATTTAAATTTTATGAAATTTATACCTATATATATTTATAAATTTGTTTGTATTATATAGATAATAATTATTATTTTTCATATAAATCAGCGCAATAAATGAAAACTTTATTATTATATTAATACGTTTATAAAAATGTATTTTTATGAAAAATAGGTCCTTAAAAATTTTATTCTTAAATTTTTAACCGTTAATTTGTAACCTCTGAAACGTTCTGTTACCGCAGTTACCATATATTATTGCAGCGCGTTATGCGTCGCAATGTTGCCACAAGGTATAACCGGCCGTCAGATCGCAGCAGATCATTGTGTCTCGGTGTGAAATTTGTGAGTTGTGGTTTATTACCGAACAATATGTATGTAAGCTAATGACGTGCGGGAAGTCTGGTACTGTGAAGGTCAATACGCCTGGGAAGCGTGACGATTATGACAAACCCTCCCTACAATGTGAAAAGCCAGTCTGGAATTTTATGAACTGAAAAATAATACAATAAAGAATAAAACTTCTACTTTCTATGCCCAAATTATTAACGCAGCAACATTGTTCTTCTAATTGTTCATATTTCAAGTTTACTACTACCACTAGCAGTACAGCCAAAAGATTACGTATGTAGCAAGTAATATAAAGCATCTACCACAAACGTGCTATATTATACATCGGCTATATTATTAGTAAAGATAGGTCAGTAGGACATGTCCTTGCCAAAATTCTTAAAGAAATGAGAGAAGGTCTGTGGCAAGTAATGGTACGTATTAGGCTGTCACTTTACATCCTTTTATTTGAGTGTAAATAGTAAGCTCTCGTATACACGTTGTCTTACGTAATAATTGTCATATTGAAAAGTATATAAATGGCCACGTCGTGTCTGTGTAAGAGAATCCTCCCTATAATATAAGGATATTATCATCCCATGGGTGTCAAAAGTAGGCACAGCGTAAATGAAACGGGAGATGGGCAACATCATCTTCCTGTTTTTTTTTTTATATAAGAGGGAAGCAAAGGAGCAAAGGAGCATGCGGCTCACCTAATGGTAAGTGACTACCGCCACCCATGAACAACACCAGGGAAATTGCAGATGCAGTGCGGGCTTTTTAAAAAGAGTAGGCTCTTCTCTTGAACGTCACTATGCCGTATCGGTCTGGTGGTAGTCGATTCCACAAGAAAACTTCTAGTAAATCGCACAGTGGGGGACCGCCAATCATTCTGATAAAATGTATGGTATCAGTGATAGCAACTAAAACCTCAACAATCTGCCAAATATGACACCTATGGAAAATGTGGCAAAGTGTGGTAGAGACCTACGTTCAGCAGTGGACTTTGAAACGCAGTAACGAATTAACTTTATAGTATGCTATTGAAATGTATGTAAATTGTAAATAACGAGTTTGATACAATATTTTTCTGTTCAAAATTGTTTCTACAACTTGTTTCGCTATTTTTAAAACTAGTTAGTAAGTGTTTGCAAGCGAGGCATAAGTTTTATAAAGCCATTTTCTTTTGTTGTTTTTTATTCCAGTTTCACTGCATTCGTACCACGCAGCGATATTACAACAAACAATTGTGTTTGCAGTGTTACTAAAGATTTATAAAGATATAAGGCTCGTTGATACCGAAACTTTACTTTTTTCTTCTTTTTAAAAAAAATCAGTAATGTATGCCTCCGCAATACGACCTAACACGGACATTTACTTGTTACTAGACCTTTCCAACCCAGGAGTCTATGTGTGCAGGAACCAATCTCTTACCTATTTCTGGCGTCATACAACATTGACTGCACTGCTAGTGTTCCCGTCTAAAGAATATAAATTACAGGCCAGTATAATTGCAGGCTGTGAAGTATTCTATCTTACTCCTCAGTGGTGACAAGTTAAAATTGTCTGTAGATATCTATGGATGTCACTAGGATTTGATTACTTTAATTAACATTTGATTTTACAAACGTAAGTACAATAATGCAATAGTAATATGAATTAAATAAATATTTATAATATTATTAAATTTTTTATCAATATGTTGAAAGCCTTAAGATGAACATGGACAAAACAAAGTTCATGTGTAACGTCCATGTCACACCTATGACGGTAGTTGTTGGGAGCACTAAGCTCGAAGTTATTGACGAGTATTACCTGGGGCAAGTAGGCCGTATGGGTAAGACCAACTTCGATCGCGAGATCGATCGACAGATTCAACTCGGTTGAATCCTCAAATCCTTAAAACTTGAAAATGACATTGTGCATCCAGTGCGTGTTGCCAGTGATGACTTATGGATCTGAGACGTGGTCCTTCACTGCTGGCCGTATGAGGAAGCTCAAGGTCACTCAGCAAGTCATGGAGAGGACTATGCTTGGGCTTATCTGCGTGATAAATTAAGAAATGAGGATATCCGCAGTATAACCAGAGTGACCGAAATAGCCCAACAAATCAGTAAGCTGAAGTGGCAATGGGTCGGCCATACAGCACAAAGAACCGACAACCAAATGGGGAAGAATGATTATCAAGTAGTAGCCTGTGCCGATAAGCAAATTTACGTGGTAGAGCCATGCTGCAGCTATATTAGTAGTATAGTTGTAGCACGAATGGGTCGGCTCGACCGGGGAAGGACCCCGCTCTCACAGAAAACTAGCATAAAATAGCAGCTTAACGCTGCTGTGTTTCGTATTGTGAGTGTAGAGAACCGGAAACCCTTTTTACTGGCAATGAGGCATTCCATCTTAGTCCTCACGGGTGACAACGCATCTGCATCTTGAGTCTTTATTCATGATACATGTAGATGTCTATGGGTCACAGTAACCACCATCATCAGGTGGACTGTGTGCTCGTTTGTCACCCTATACTATAAAAAAACAGCAATGTGTAGGACGAGTTCCCATTAGATAGAGTGGTGACCTGGTAAGACTTATAAATAGTCGATGGATGTTCTATATGGCAAATTAAGAGCCTCTATTATAGAACTAAGAGTTAGGAAAAGCACTCTTTCCTAATATACGATCGATAACCTAATTCGGGAGAACGAACTCCTTAGTATTTAGACATATTCAGTTTCTAATATGTTTTATTTGTTTCATGTAACAAAGTGAAAGCCAGTCACATTAAATAAAATAGATCTTAATAATTTTTTTATAGGAATTGCTTACAGTTCTATGAATATGTACATATACATGTTATTGTTGTAACTGTTGCCATTACAAAAAAAAAGGAAGTCGAAATATTTTTCAGCGAAGTTTATTCACGGAACGTACCGTCTCATATTTAAAACATTAGAAGCACTCGTCGCTTTCATATCTCTCAATTTGCGGTGGAATTTCCAACTCTTAGCATGCATCACTTTTGAAATGCTTCAGGTGTGCATAAGAACTTATTGAAATGCAGAAATGTTTACTGTATTCTTTATTTAATCTTCTATATCCCGTACATCTATTCATCTATTTTTTTATGGAATAAGATTGACAAACGAGCACACAGTCCACCTGATGGTAAGTGGTTGCTGTGTCCCATAGACATCTACATCTATCTTCGTTTGCGAATTAAAATGCAGATGCGTTGTCAGCCTAGTTGTGAGGACTAAGATCCGTCTCCGGTTCTCACTCACGATACGAAACACAGCAGCATGAAGCTGCTATTTTACGTTGGTATTCTGTGAGAGCGTTGTCCTTCCCCGGCCGAGCCGACCCATTCGTGCTACAACTATAATATTAACATAGCTGCAGCATGGCTCTACCACGTAAAAATACAGCATATAAAGTAAACTGAACATATATTGCCTCATAGTTGCCATTATGCCATAGTTACCACACTTGGCAGGCAGGTGGGCTATCGAAATTTATTATATCCCTATACTATAAGATCCTGCTGCCCATCTCCTGTTTAGATTATAAATAATACTTATTGAAAATCACTCTTAATTAACCACTCGTTCGAAAATTATCGTTATAAAATAGTTTACAATAAATGTTACACAAATTACAACAGAAAACAAGTAACAAATGCCTTTGTAGCGATTAGTCAACCTCAGAATCAAAATTCAACTAGTGATGGTACGGTAAGTAATTTTAATTTCATGAAATAATCCTCACAGTAATCAGTTCCTTTTAAACCACACACAGCACGTATGCACCTTTTTAGACACTTAAATACTTTATCCTAGTTAGTGGCGTTTCCTTAAAAGATTATTACATATCAAAGCCTGGACGCAACATAACCATGATAAGCCAGAAGTAATGTGGGGAGACTGACTTTTTTGCTGGCATATATATGTAGGTTATAAGACGACTGTGTCACTTGTTTTTCATACAAATTCTATATGGCTTTGCCATTTCAGATTTTCATCAATGTGAACGCCAAGAAACTTTGTTGTTGTTGTTATTTGGACATTTTTTCATTTTACTGAATTTGTTATTAAAATTATAATTAGGTTTTTGTTGAAATTGCATTATTTTAGTTTTATCTAAATTTATTATTAAATTATTGTTTTGTAAACCACTCAATTATTGACTTTCATACATACATATCTTCACGCACAATCCCTGACGGGGTAGCCAGAGAGAACAGATCGCCAAGTGTCACGATCCTTACATATCTCTTTCGCTTCTTTCAGATTCATTATCTTCTTCATACATGCACGTCTAGGTATCCGAGTACTCTTGACCCTACCCTCTTCGAGCAATTTGCTCACATGGTCTTCGAAAGTTAGTCTCGGTCTACCTCGACACCTTTTAATATTAACTTTCGCGCTATATATTTTCTTCACCATTCGGTCTTCACTCATTCGCTCAACGTGCCCAAACCACCGAAGCACGCCCTTATCAATTTTTGTGATAAGGTCATCTTTCAAACCTGCCATATTGCGAATCTCTTCGTTTCGCTTTCGGTCGGCCATAGTAACGCCGCACATTTTACGAAGAGATCGCATCTCCACTGCATTCAACTTACTTTTATGCTTCTTCTGGCATACCCAGGTTTCGCTGCCATATAACAAAGTCGGTACCAACACTGCGTTATGTATTGCAAGGCGTGCACTCTTCGCTACGCCTTGCCTTTTGACTAACGCAGTCAGGGCACCATTGACTTTGTTCCCGGCAGCGACACGCCTGTCCACATCTAAATCACATCTTCCATCCCGGCTAAAAGCACTCCCCAAGTATACAATTTCATTTACCTGTTCTAGACATTCCTGATTTACCCATATTTCACACTTCGTTCTCTCTTCGTCCCTTTCAAATACCAGAACCTTAGTTTTATTAGCATTCAAACGGAGACCTTTAATTTCACATTCCTCTTTCATACACGTGACTAATGCCTGCAGTTCTGCCTCTGATGGTGCAATAAGCACTGCATCATCAGCATACAGCAGACAGTTTACTTTTATGTCACCCAATTTCACACCCAAACAGCTATCTTTCAGCTTTTGTAAACAGCTGTCGAGATACAGTATGAACAGCCAGGAAGACATGACACAACCCTGTTTTACGCCCGTTTGGACGCTAAACATGGGTTACAGGTCATGCCCTACCCGCACACAGGCTTTACAGTCACAGTAAAGAGACTGCACAGCCCTTAGCAATCGGCCATCCACACCATACCCCGGCAACAGTTCCCACATTTTCTTCCTTACAACCTTATCAAATGCTTTCTCAAGATCCACAAAAGCACAGAAAATCTTCTGGTTAACAGCCAGAAGCTTTTCCGTGATCATACGGAGAGAAAACATTTGATCCGTGCATCCTCTTCCAGGTCTAAATCCGCATTGTGCCTCCCATAGAAATCTTTCCGATTTCTCTTGCATTCTACGTGTCAAAACCTTCGAGTAAACTTTACTTGCTAAACTGGTCAAGCTGATCGCCCGATAGCACCCGCAGTCAAAATGTGAACCTTTACCTTTATATAAAGGCACAATGACTGCGGATCGCCAATCATCCGGGACATCCCCCGTCCGCCAGCACAAATTGCACAGCAGATGAAAGCTGTCCCAGACGCGAGGCCCACCATACTTGACCATTTCAGCAGTAACTCTGTCTAGTCCCGCAGCCTTACCACATTTCAAACTTCGAATCGCACGTTCAATCTCTTTCATACTGATGACCTCGGTGTCATCGAGGTCCGGGTCTGGCGTGCCAGTCACGGCATCATCCCCGGATCCCTCACTAAGATCATCACACGCATACATTTCTCTATAAAATTCGCTCCATCGCTGCATGACGTCCGATTTTTCTGAGAGGACGTCATTAGTTCTCGAAAGCACTTTGTTCATTCTTAAGGCCGTCGCACCACTTCGGGTCCTTCCAACCTCTTTCCAGAAGATTTTGGAGTTCTCCTTAAAGTTGTGCGACAACCTTTCATCCGCTTCCATTCTACACCTTTCACGCACTTCCTCAATCAATGCTTTCGTGTGAACTTTCTGCAGCTTATATCTTTCTTTCATCTTCTCTCTCATATCTTTATCATTACTAGAGGCCAAGTAGTCTAACCATGCTTTCTTCTTCTTCTTTACAGCTTCTTTCACTTCATCATTCCACCATGCATCTCTTCTTTTACTACTGCCTCTTATTATTGTTCCACACACTTCTTCCACTGCACTTACCATTCCATCCCTAAGGTTCTGCCATGTTCTTTCTACACATTCGTTTCTGCCATCGATGGTGTCAAGCTTTTCGGCTACCCTCGCATGATATTTGTCCCTAGTATCCGCTTCCTGAAGCTTCCAGCTTCGGATGCGACAGACCGACTGTGGTTCTGTCACTGTCGTCCGGTAGCGCCAACCCGCGAACAGACCCCTAAATCTAGTAATCACTAGATAGTGATCCGTTCCCAGGTCAGCACCCCTGAACACTCGCGTATCCATAACCTGTTTTCGCAGTCGGTCATCCACCAGGAACAAATCGATCATACTTCTCTCATTCTTTCTTTCTCTAGTATACATATGGATTTTCTTGTGATTAAACATGGTGTTTGTCACAAGAAGACCCTTTTCCTTGCATACCGCCAGTATAAGCTTGCCAGCATCATTAACCCTTTTATCGCCAAACTTTCCAAGTACCGACTCGTACCCTGGTCGAGCGGTACCAACCCATCCATTCAAATCACCACATACAACAATCCTTTCGTTTCCCCTAGCCAAATCTAGAACTTCTCTTACATTCTCCCAAAACTCCTCCAGCTCAGCCCTGGACGACGAAGCCACCGGCGCATAAACAGCCAAAAGGAATAACTTCGTCAGTCCCAATTTAAAGCGAACCCAGAGAAGTCTTGAGTTCACAAACTTATATTCAGTCATAATATCGACCAACCGAGAAGACAGCAGCACCCCCACTCCCTGGCAGGCGTTCTCGCTCTCCGGGACTCCGGACCATAGAGCTAACGCCCCGCCAGGGAGCTCTTCAGTACCACTACCCTTCCGTTTGGTCTCCGACATACACACGACATCTAATTCTCTTTCTTTCATTATTTCGATCAACTCATTCGTCTTATCTCTCATGCCTCCTCTAACATTCCACGTGCCAACTCTGCACTCCGTCCTCCACCTTCCGCCGTGTCGGGCTGTGCGTGACGGGTGGCGGTCCCCATTGCCGCTTTGCGCGCTGCATTCCACACCAACGGGGACGAGCTGGTGTGCGTCGCCTTGGGGGGACGCCCTAACCCTCGTTGACATGGGTGCGCAGCTGAGTAGAATTGCAGCCCTGAAAAGGGCTGGCAGGGGTCGCGACGAACACGCTTCTACAATGACCCCCTTGACTTTCAGCTACTATTTATGACGTTTTCTTTATTATAAATAACTGTATGACCATCTGCGAATAATATCATCCGATTTTTAGTATTTAAAAGCTTATCTGTGTCAACTTTACGACAGCCTACATAATCTGACAGAGTCTGTTATGAAAGACGACAGTAGTGGATAAGTGGAATTACATTTGAATTTAAAATTATCTATTAAAATATGTTCATAAATTAAAACTTTAACCATATATCAATTCACTGTTTTAGTCCCATTATTAACGTATGGTGGTGAAAGTTTGTAAGTATATCAACATGAGAGTAAAGTTAATGCAGTAGAGATGAAGTCATTAAGAAGTTAAGAATAAGAAAAAGAACACACAAATTTTCTGCTGTATCGTAAATACAGTTTACATACATAAATTTCACAAGGACAAACGTTTAGATCGGTAACAATTATTTGTAGGCCATACAAATATTTGTTCTTTGTGGGATTCGAACCCGCAGCTGTCAGCACTGTAACTCATTGCTAATGGAGAAGACTCTGAAAAATAGGCTAAGAAATAGTTTAAGATAAGCATGGTTTGCAAGAAGGTGTTGTGACTATGTTAAAGAATGAATGTAGCGGTTGTTTGGACACAGAAAAAATGATTTCAGATGGATTGAGAAAGCTACAAAAGTGAGTGACAAAGGTGGCAAAGGAGGCCTAAGACGGAAGTTTATCGACCAAACTAACGATATATTGAAGATGGGCTTAGTTATAAATAGTACAGCTATGCTACAGCTATATTAAGTTTGAAACACAAATATCCTTTCCCAGCCGAACCCCCACCACGTTCTCACAGAATGACAGTTTAAAATATTAGGTTATTTTGCTGTTTCATATGGTGAGACTGTACACCCAGTGCGTGTTGCCAGTGATGACATACGGAACTGAGACGTGATCCTTCACTGCTGGCCGGATGAGGAAGCTCAAGGTCGCTCAGCGAGCTATGAAGAGGGCTATGCTCGGAGTTTCTCTGCGTGATAAACTCAGAAATGAGGATATCCGCAGTAGAACCAGAGTGAGCGACATAGCCCAACGGATTAGTAAGCTGAAGTGGCAATGGGTCGGCCATATAGCTCGAAGAACCGACAACCGATGGGGAAGAAAGGTTCTCGAGTGGCAGCCTCGTACCGGCAGGCGAAGTGTAGGGCGTCCCCTCACTAGATGGAGTGACGACCTGGTAAGATATGCAGGAAGTCGATGGATGCAGGTGGCTCAGGACCGTGCTTTGTGGCATTCTTTGGGGGAGGCCTATGTTCAGCAGTGGACTTGTGAAGGGCTGTAATGATGATATGGTGAGTTTGGAGAACCGAAGATCCTTTTTACAATATTCAGTCATTCCGTCTTAATCTTCAGGAGTGACAACGCATCTATTATATTATTATCTATCAAAGATATTGATTCATAATCAAGTATAAATGTAAATGTCTATGCCCAACAGTATTCACTTACCATCAGGTGGACTGTGTGTTCATTTTTCACGCTTATTCTATAAAAATATTTGAGAGTAGCAAGAGCTATGGTAGCCCATGGGTTAAAAGCTGGAAGTAAATTTTACCCGTGTTCAATCCTTACCGGCACCAATTAAATTGTCAACTGATTTCCCGCATACTCGGCGGTGAAGAAAAATATCGTAAGAGAAACCGCATGTCTGAGGAATAAAAATTTTTTTATTAAAAAAGACACGTTAATTCCACAAACATGCAATGAAGCACGGCGGTAGATTATTTGCCCCTAATTCTTTCAGATATTAACGGCTCGTAGAGCTGCAGGTTCGAATGCGGCATGGAACAAGTATTTGTATGACATACAAATAATTTTTCCGGGTCTGAATATTTGTCCTCGTGCAATTTATGTATGTAAATTGCCTCTACGATACAGGAGAATATCATAGTATGGAGTTATAAAAAATCATCGTAATGAAGACTGAAAATTATAAATTAAATTAATATTTGAAAGATTTTTCTATGCAAATTTTTTTAATGTATATTTTTACAAGCTTAAATTGTAACCCCGTAAGGGGTAACGTAAAAATAAATTAAAGAAATGGATATCACAGAAAGTCTTCATTTCAAGCTTTAAGTACCTAGACGGTCAAGAGAAATCTGTCCAACTATTTTTCTGTAAATCAATCTAGGCATTAGCTTGTCAATGTAAGAAATTTCGCCTCATAAATAAAAAGACAATACGGGATGGAAGACGCAATTTATCTCCGAAGAGGCAATTTGTTGAGCGTTGATGTGTTCCTGCGGTCACACGTGCAGATTGTGAAATCGATTCATTTGAAATTCGTGTCATATTTGTTTTTTTTCTCCCTTTTTTCCTTCCATTTTTTCGTCTAAAATCTCAAAGGTTTCTTCTTGAAATCTACAATTTAAGCTTTAAAACTATATAGATAAACAAGACAGAAAAGTCTAAAAGAACTGTCTTTCTAATATTAAATTTATAATTTTCTTTCTTAATTTTTTTATTAAATAAGAGGCGGTAAGTGGACGCTGTGGGCCATAGACATCTACATTCATCCTCTTTTTTGGAATCAAAATATTCAATGCGTTATCACTCATGAGGACTAAGATGGAATGCCTCGTTACCAGTAAAAAAGGTCTCATCCTACAAAACATAGCAGCATTGAACTGTTATTTGCTGCTGGTACTCTGTGAGAGCGTGCTCCTTCCCCGGTCAAGCCGAACCAATCATCCAGCAACTATGATATAGCTGCAGCGTGCTTCTGTATTAAAACTTGCTTTTACGTACGGTTTGAATTAATGTCAAGGCATCCCAATAATACGAGTATTACATATATATATATATATATATATTTATATATTATAATGTATAGTTGTAACTGTTGTGATAAAAGTAGTCTAATTATGAGTATCTTGCCGCTTCTTCTCACCTAGTCTGACTTACTGACTTTAAACTCTCACAAATTTTAAACAATTAAAAATTTTAAAAATTATGTATTTAATTTTTTAACATACCACGTTTCTTATCGTAATCTTACATTGTCTTCCGATACTGAGCTATGTTCAAAATTTCAAGTCTCTAAGTTCACCTGGAAGTTAGATTAAAATTAATTACTAAATTTCACCCGAACAGACATACGAAAGCGTATAAATAAAAACGTGGTTAACGTGCTTTGTAAAAGCCTATTTTAAATAAAAATATTTACCTTTGATTTTGACTTTAGCATACAAAATCTTGTTATAAATAGTTACACACCTACTTCAAAATGCCTGTGCTCTGGTAAACCTGATCCCCTCAATCGTAACAATCGTACATGCTTGAAGCTGGAGATTTTATATTTATGAGATTCAATAAAACAGTAACCGCTTCTATGTTAACCACTGAATGGAAAACTTTTATCCGCAAGTTACGTGTGCTGAATATGATACAAACACCAAGCCAAGTTAATGTGAGAATCGATAAAAAATCAGAACAACTTGTTTAATAATAATTGATAATTTATATTTTCTATTATAATTAATAGAAATATAAGATTTTGTTTCTAGATAATAATTTTCAAAATCAATGCAACTTTGAATTATCCTTATTTATTCTATTGATAAAGGTTCTATTACCACGAAGTGGCGGTGTAAGTATATACACTATCCCATGTCGTGGGTGTCGTCACAGGAGGTATTTCTAATAGCAACTAAAAATTAAAAACTGTGGTTGCCAAACTGCCTGCTAAGCGAGGTAAATTAAAAGGAATTTAGGTAAACCTAACTATACTTAAATAACATTATTTTTGTACTCCATGCACACACAGTTTTCCGAGATTTTTAACCTTCACCGTCCAAGGCTAAGGGGCCATCCTAACTTTATGTGTAAATTCTATTAAAACCTCAAAAGTTATACGAAAACATTGACTAAAGCTGCTTGCAGTTAAAATTCAAACCACGATTTCAGATTTTTTAGTCAAAGATCTAACGGAACTTTGCTTTTGAGAAGTTTCTTAAAGGTTTTATCTCGTAATAAAGTTGTTTATAGTATGAAAACTTTTTATTTCATTTCCTTATTATGCAAAATAATAAAAAAATTAGAATTAACTGTTTTACCATAAATTTTTAGTGAAATTTTTCATGTTTCTTATGAAAAAATCTTTATTTGATTTACATCACATTCTTTTATTATTTATTATGTATATAATGTATAATTTTAAGGTAAAATTGTAACTGACTTGCGAGTTGTCTACTTGTTAGTTCTTTTCTTGCATATTTTTGATAAAGTGAATATTATTTTAATGGTACAACCTCTATGTTAAACAGATAACTAAGTTTAAAATAATTTGCATCTGGGTGCTTGGTGATCCACCACTGTGCGTTTTACTATTAGTTTTTTCTTTACACAACTTTTTGGAGACATCGTTTGCCACAAGTGATTTTTCCTGACTGAAACGACTTAGGGATATGTTGTAGTTGTTAATGGGTAGCGTTGTGCATGCGCATGGTAAACGAAAACGAGCATGTGATTCACTGATATGCTCCAAGTATATAAAAAAAGATAAAGACCATTACCATGTCTGATATAGGCTATATTTTATTCTAAAATATATTTTTTTTAGAAAATCGGATTATTTTTTGAAACATTAATAAAATAAATGGTATTTGATAACTGTCCTAAATCTAAATAACATACATTAATATATCACATCCACGCGAAGCCGGGTCGATTGCTAGTTAAAAATAATTGACAATAAGTATTAACGCTGCAATGGAATTTATTATACTCCGAATAACATTCAAAACTAAAATGTTAAAATTTCAATTTATATTAATTGGTGCACCAAGAAATTGTGCAATTGAAGCACCAGCTTTCTTGCAGATCAGAGCATCAAGGTCGTTATAGACGGTGCATGCTCCGACTACAAGCCTATCAACGCAGGTGTTCCACAAGGCTGTTTCTTCTGCATATTGTGACGCCTCATAATTATTATTACTAAATAATAATTAAATTCAATGTAAAGGCATTTAAAAATGTCATAGAAATAATATTTTAAACAATTAAAATGCAATAATAAACATAAAGTTCAAATATATTCATTTGGAATATGGAATATTATAGTATTAGTAAACGCATAAATTATCATTAAAAATCTGGACTTGTGCTGAACAAAGTCTCGGATTGGGGGCGACTAAATCTAGTCCAGTTTAATCCTCAGAACACACAAGTTTGTGCGTTTACCGCTAAAAAGAACCCCTTTGTCGTATCTCCTCAGTTTCAAGGCACTCCCCTTGTTGCCTCAGCCAGTATCGGAATTATCGGCGTCGATATATTGAGTGACATGCAGTTTCGTGCTCACTTGGAACAGAAGAACAAATTAGCCTCCAAAAAGCTTGACGTGCTCAGCAGAGTGGAACAATATTTCATGCTGGCACAGCGCCTGCAACTCTACAAGGCGCAGGTTCGGCCTCACATGGAATACTGCCCCCATCTCTGGTCTGGGGCTCCCCAGTGCCAGCTTCTTCCACTTAACCGCATCCAGGGCAAAGCCGCTCGAATCGTCGATGACCGAGGTCTTTCCGATCGGTTCCATTCATTGGCGTGGTGAAGAGGTTTTGCATCCCTTTGCATTTTCTTTCGCATTTACAACGGGTATTGTTTTGTATATACACATACACCAGAAACGTAAATATTCATATTTAAAGCACAAATTTTCAATGATGATGATACTGTATGATCATCTGTGTAAGAAATAAGTTCACCTTAGCTTAGTTACCCAACTAGAGACATCTGGTGAACATAAAATTATTAGCCTTTATTGTGAATACTTTATCAAGTATGACATATTAGTAACAAGTATTGATATTGACGAGTGACATATTAGTAACAAGTATTGACGATTCGTGCAATAAGCTAGCAGTAAACTTTGACAGCCGTTGGATACAAAGTAAAGATTAAATCTGAATCGAACGTATAAAGCGACATATTTCCGAAATATTTATGTGTATAATATGGCTCAAACACAGTTAAACGATAAATGGATAGATGGAAATGGCATCTGGAGTTTTATGTAACCATACTTATAACATTTATCGGTACACATACCGGTCTGTAATAATGAAATAACTGACTTGTTGATACTAGCCAATTATTACAAGGAATTCAAAACTTGGATTTTTAAAAAAAAATTATTTAAATAAATGAACTTTGGTTATCTTAAATCTAAATAACGGCACATTAATACATTCTTGCCAAGCGAAGCCGGGGCGGGTTTCTAGTTTATAATAAATATATTAATAATTTCATAAATAGATAGCATATTTTCACGTACATAAAGGTCAATGACAGCTGTTAAAATTTATAATTAAACCATTATCGTTCTCTTATGTTATGTCACCTTGCACCTGCAATCTTTTACTCAGGGAGCGAGGTTAAGAATCAGTGGAGCGTTAGCTCAGTAATATTCATTTTATGATACACTACAGCCTTTTAAATTACACTGCTGAATATAAACCTCCTTTTGATTGTCTCATAATACACACATAGGCACGCGGATTGGCAACTAAAGTTTTTATTTTCTGATTGTAATTAGGAAGACGCTATTTTCCACCTCCCAGTTTATATATTCACTCCATAATTTGCGATAGTTAAGCGGCAGCTCTAATAAAGTTGCGAGAACTCATAATTAGGCTAACAAGAACACCTAACGAGTAGTGGAGTACTTTGAAGTGGCAGTGTGAGAATATCAACTACTCCATGTCATCCCGTAAGAGGCGATAGAGGGAAACAAATCAGGAGGTTGGTAGGAGCGTCTTCTTAATAACAATTAAAATAAAAAAAACTGTGGTTGCCAATCGGCTTGCCAAACGTGGCTATAACTACACAACTCAAACTTTCCATTAAATTTTAACAATAATTTGATGAAATCAGATCAAGACTGCAACTTTAACGCTGGTAGAGCCACGCAGCAGCTTCTGCGTTTTGTCTGGTGAGTGCAGGTGGCCGGAAGCCCAATTCCCCCCCCCCCCTCCCATCAACATGGTAGCGGAATTACACGTTTGACTACCCCAGGAGGATACCAGCATAACTGCTCGGGGCAAACTGAGCAACAAGACGAAGGCGACCTCTGCCACGCTATCCGTGAATTTCTGCAACATCAGGGGACTTTACTCGAACCTAAACACCGTCCACTACCATCTCGAAACGGCGAAGCCGGCCTTGTTCTTTCTGACCGAGACGCAGGTTTCCTCTCCGGCTGATATTTCGTATCTCTCCTACCCGGGGTACAAATTGGAGCACTCCTTTATGCCTCGGGCTGGAGTTTGCGTGTATGTCAGAAAAGACATCTGATCTCGACGCTTCAGCAATCTTGAAGGTTTGGACCTGTCCATTCTATGGCAACGCGTAGACAGCGACGACCATCCGTGCGTCTACGGGTGCCTCTATAGGTCCCATAGCGGTAATGCTGAAACAAACCGACCAATTGACCACGTCCAATTGGCTACAGATTCTTTGCTACAACAGGTCCCATCCGCAGAGATCATGATCCTTGGTGATTTTAACACCCACCACGCCGAATGGCTCGGTTCACGTTTAACCGATCATGCGGGGAAATCTGTTTATGACTTTGCTTTGGCATATGGTCTGACACAACTGGTTACTTCGCCTACGCGGATTTCAGATGTGGAGGATCATACACCTTCCCTGTTGGACCTTCTGCTGACCTCTCATCCGGACGGATATCAGGTTTCCGTCGATGCCCCTCTCGGTTCTTCGGACCATTGTTTGATCTGGAGTATGGTGCCACTCACACTCCCGTCGCGGTTGCGTTCTGCAGGTTGCCGCCGTGTTTGGTAATACAGGTCGGCTGATTGGGACGGAATGCGGTCTCCTTCCACTTGACCGCATCCAGGGCAAAGCCGCTCGAATCTTCGATGACCGAAGCCTTTCCGATCGGCTCGATTCTTTGGCACTGCGAAGAGATGTTGCATCTCTTTGCATTTTCTTCATCTACCACGGGGAGTGCTCTGAGGAATTGTTCGGATTAATCCCAGCCGCTAAATTTCACCAACACACATCGCGGCAGAATTCCCGATACCATCCACACCGATTTTCTTCCTCGCACGACTTCCTTGTGGAATCGATTACCATCAGCGATTTTTCCGGACCGATACGACTTAGGGACCTTCAAGAAAAAATCGTACTCTTTTTTAAAAGGCCGACAACGCATCTGCAATTCCCTCCCTGGTGTTGCAGCTGTTCATGGGCGGCGGTAGTCATTCACCATCAGGTGAGCCGCATGCTCGTTTGCCCACTCTCCTATAAAAAAAAACTGCTTTTGAACAATATTTTACCGACATTCCGATCTTGACTACAAAGTCACTCAATTCCTCCCCTGCTATCGCTGAGTCAATACTTAAACAAAATGTAAATAACTTCTTCTTATATTATCTTATCAGCCCATAACGTCCCACTGCTGTGCAATGGCCTCCTCAACCTCTTCCCACCTTTCAAGGATCTGTGCTATGGAGGAGTAGTCTTCCATGAAGGAGTCCAGTTCATCCCGACATCGTTTTCTGGGGCTGCCTCGGGGTCGTCTGCTATTTATAAGAGTCCACCGAGTTGTAATTTGACATGACCGGCCCAGTTCCATTTTAGTTTAGCGGATTTACGGGAGAGGTCAGTGATTTGGGTTCTGAAGCGCAGAATGGTGATAAATGGTGAAAAATTGCATTTCATAGACTATTATCAAGTGATATTGTAAAATATTTCAAAACTATTGATATTATGAAAACAGGAGATCTATGGGGAATTCCTGTTAAAGTTCTTTCGTCTATAATAGATGCGATCGCACCCCAACTTGCTATTATTTTTAATGCTAGTATCGAATCTGGTGTGTTTTCTGATTAAATGAAACATAGTAACGTTATAACTTTATTTAAATCTGGCAGTACATTGATACCCACTAATTTCAGACCTATTTTTATACTGCCAACGCTCAGTAAAATTTTTGATAATGTAATTTTAGATCAAATCTTATATTTTTTTTAACCCTAGATACATAACGTTGTTTGATACCCCTGACAGCATAACGTGAGGTCGATATGATTTACAACTGTTTTCGGCCCGATTGCACTATTGTTATTTAATATTGTAATTTATTCTATAGAATAATGTTTCTACACCAGTCTAAGAAATGAAATAAAAAGAACTATTAAATTGTATTATTTATATTTTACTTCAAAACAAACCAAAAACTGAAGTTCTTTGGGATAGTGAAACTTAAAACGAGTATTTCCTTTCCTTTGGGTAAAATCATGTATCTAGCACAAATAAAAAAAATTATAAACATGAATAAAAATAAAACATAAAAAATCAAAATATTAACATATCAGTCCCAAAATAGGAACTACATACATTCACAAACAGACAGTTATAAACAAGTCAAAACTTTATACTCTCCACAGACAGGTGTATTACATTTTTTGCACTCCTGCCTGGGTCTTACTTCTTAGTTACCACGGATAGAAGTATTTCAATATTTTTGTAGCAGGTTCATCATCACGTGGTAAGTTTGCGGCAGGAGCATTCGGTAACATACTTTCTATATTTTCGAGTAATTTGCGACGCAGATTAGGAATTTCAAGCCTTTTTTCCATCCATGGCTTGCTAAGTCAGTGCTCAACTGTTTCATAAATGTGCGTCTATTTAGGGGTTTTTTCTTTTTGGAAAGAATGTTGTGGCAATAAATGACGTAGCTGTTGACAAAAGCCATATTTATCATGCCGTAGAATAACGCCATAGGCCATCTATTTGTCTTCCTACTGCATGTCATCTGCGTGCACATTAGGTCGAACGAATTAAGTCCTCCCTTTGTTTGAGTGTAGAATTAAATCATATCTGATTTTCCAAAGCTAGATCTAATGACACTTTATATTCAAAATAAATCATCTTCGTAGTCAATTTGCACGTCATCTTCACTCAAGTTATTTTCTTCTTCACTACAGGCATCGGCAGTTTCTGATTCTACCTCCAAAAGTTCTTTAATCTGAAACTCTTGCAACGCCCGAGATGAAGTCATCATGCAGTAGGTTTAGCTGGATAATCAACTATAAAACCAAAAACAAATACATATTATCAAAATTAACTAAAACAATTGAAAACACATTCGGCTCGTTAAGTTCAAAATGTTACAAATCACTTAACGTGGAGTCATTTTGACTCACGATTGCACTAAATCTACATATATACAATGCTTACCTGAAACACACCTGTACCATATACGAGTAGGTCCCCTGGCCGCGTTCTTAGTTGGCTTGGGCCGATTACGCGATAAATAAAATTATTCGAACCAGATAGAAGAACTCACGTTATGTATCTAGGGTTAATGTAAATAAATTACTCTAGTTTGGATTTACAAGGGTTCGCTCAACAACTCATGCCGGTGTTGAGCTAACCAAACACTTTGTGTGCATGGGAAAATTCAGAAGATGCTTTGGGTATATGTTGTGATCTTTACAAGGCTATTGACTGTGTTCACCATGAGACATTAATCAGAAAGCTACATAATTATAGTGTAAAGAACATAGCGCTTAAAGATACTATATCATATCTAAATACTAGAACACAAATAGTTGTTATTGAATGGATGCAGTTTTTAAGGATCGGTATTATCTATGGGTGTTCCTCAGAGCTCAGTTCCTCGATCCTTTCTGTTCTTAGTTTATATTAATTGCTTACCTTACTTGGTAGGGAATAATCATGATATAGTATTATTTGCTGATGATACTTCGTTGATTTTCCGGCTAATAAGGCAATTATTGAAATATGACGAAGTGAATAATGCCATATCAAATGTAGTACACTGGTTTAATGTTAATAATTTTGCTTTTGAACTGTAATAAAACAATTTTTTTCAAATTCACTAAACCTAATTTTAAAAAGATGAATACAAGTGTCTTTTTAAATGAGGAGGAGCTGGGCCTCGTTGAATCTACAGTTTTCTCGGTATTACGGTCCGAAGGAATCCTTAAGCGAAAAATTTAAAGAAATATGTAAATTAACTTTGACCTCTCAATATATTTATGAGAACTTATGTTATGTACACAAAAACAAAAATAGTTTTATTAGCAATAGTGACTTACATTCTGTAAATACTAGGAACAAGCAGAAGTTAGTTATACTAGTTACTCGACTCCAAAGGGTCAGTAATTCCTTCATGAGGCAATGTATACTCTTTTACAACAAATTCACAGAAAATATGCAGACCTTTTCTATCACAAGGTTTAAATTATATGTTAAGCAAAAATTGTCTAGTGCTGGTATAGATGATATATATATATATATATATATATATATATATATATATATATATAATAATACTACTAAAGAGTACATGACTGATAATAATCTCTGGGAATGAAGTGATCGCTACCATGGTGTTTCTATATGTTTTCATAACAATTGCATAAAATATTATATTGCAAATTGTGCTTTTTTTTAAAATAAATCACGCTGGGTTTCTTGCTGGTTCTTTCCAGGACAGAGGTTTTTTTTTTGCGAACCAGTGGTAAGAGTAGAAAATTAAGGGTAGAGTTCCGTTCTAGGGACACCACCGATTTGGATCTAAATTTTTTTACATGTTTAACAACATAAATTATGAAAAACCCCAAAGAGATTTTTGGCGCCAATACCGCTGACATTTTTACGAGTGTTTGAATATTTAGATTTTTAAGGCAGTTTTTCATGATAAATCGACTAAACCTCACTTTTTTACACTGGAATATTGACTACTACTAAACCCTAACCTACTACTACTCCCTAGAACGGAACTCTATCCAAAATGACTTTCAATAAGTATTATGTACTGTAAGCTATATCGAATAAAAATTATTATATTTTACTTCTATTTTTTATTCTACCCTATGGCAAATATTCCCATATGAGGCAATATATGGAACAGTCCTATGTTCAGCAATGGACTTTAATAGGCTGTAAAGGTAACGGTAAAGCAAATTTATTTTAAGACGGCTCCCTACGGCAGGGGCGTAACAATGAGTTACGCCGCTGAGGGCCGTGAGTTCGAATCCCGCACGGTACGGCTATTTATTAATTTGTCCTTGTCTGGATGCTGTCCTTGTAAAAATTATGTATGTAGTAAGTGGATATAATAAATAAATTAATAAATAAATAAATGTAAACTCATAATACAGAAGAAAATTCTAGTGTATGGGAAAAGTTTTTTTTTAATAAAAAAATCCTGAAGAAGACTTAATTCATTGCTACCATTGGTAGAATGTTGTATTCTAAATGTGAGTTTCCCTATGTAACTTGCGTTTGTAAAAATCTTTTCTCGATATTTTTAAACAGCATCCGCCGCAAACACGCTGTAGCAACTTCAAAGCGAATGCAAACGTTAAAGCGCTTTTTAGAATAGAAAGTATCTCGAAGAAAATGAAGCCAAAATTAAACATTAAATACGTTTCTATTGCATTTGGAATTTAAAATGCAATGGTAACGAAATTATTAGGTATCTGAGCAGTTATCGTTTCTATAACATACTATACAATTTATATAAAGCATTCTAATATAATTATAATATTGTAATGTATGTTTATTTTAGGGTAGTTAGTTTTAAGTAAATATCAAGTACTTACATGATTTTGCTATGTTGGTCTCTAAGATTAAACCACAGCTTACTGCTGTATATGGATTAAACCGCTAAGCTGAACAAACATGTATTATTGCTTTTATTAAAATATAAAAAAAACAGTATAAATACCAACGTTAAATAAAAAGTATAATTTAAATAATAATATTCGAGTTTAAAAAAGGTTAAATAACACGCTGACTAAGAGCTGTGATGCAACAAGTTAGAATGGTAGATCATATTCATGAAATAATTACATTGTGAATTCTTCTTAGTACGTCAGAAAAAATTCAGACTATTTAGACGTCCGGATGTGGATGAAAATTGAATCGTTTTTAATATGTAAGATAAGGAAAAACCCAATTTTTCACTACGCCAAAATTTGACTGGGTAACTGGCATTAAGTCCGCCCTTTTTAATCTTCATGTTTAAAAAGTAAATATTTTAAATAAATAAGGGTGTCAAGCGAGCACATATTCCACCTGATGGTAAGTGAATGCTGCGGCCCACAGACATCCACAAAATGCAGGTGCGTTGTCACCTCTGAGGAATAAGATAGTATCTCGTTACCAGTAAAAAGGGTCCCCGGTTCACAACACTTACCATGCGAAAAAACATTATTCAGATGTTTTAAGTTTTTGTTAAAGTTTACAAATAGAATGTCGGCTATTTAGGGTTACCCTTAGGGGTAGAAGATTTTCCAAATTTATATGGGACCATTTCTGATGTATTTAATTAAAAACATAGTTTTTTATCCTTATCATAATTACGAAACAAACAGACAGTGGAATTGAGAATATCAACATTTTTTTATCTTAATTTCTTTGAAATTCATTTCTAATTTAGCTTACTTTGTTGGAGATTTATTGCTTTTAAGTAACAAATTTCCAACATAGTAAGCCCCTAACTAGTTGTTCTCATCTCTAGGCCGGTGCACCCCAGTGCCAGCTCCTTTTACTTGATCCAGTGCAGAGCGGCACGAATCGTCGAAGATCGAGTTCTTTCTAATCGCCTTGACTCACTGACGCTACGATGAGTTGTTACATATCTTTGCATATTCTATCGCATCTACCACGGGGAGTGCTCAGAGGAACTGGTAAGACTTTTGCTTGCGCATACACTCGGACCCTATTATCCTTTCCTGCACAGACGACTAGTCTCCATTAAAACTGGCTGCCGTGACATAAATTCGGACCGGAGGATATTTATTTGTTTGAGTACCTTTTGAAGTAAATTATAAGTACCTTTTATTTAACGATTTGCATGTCAAGATTTGTAAATTAATCTTTGTTTACAATATAAATTATTAAAAAAAATCCTTTTTAAAATCCTTGTAAAATGTAATAATTGGAATCTACTATATACAAAGA
Organism: Parnassius mnemosyne; assembly: GCA_963668995.1. Lineage (NCBI taxonomy): Eukaryota > Metazoa > Arthropoda > Insecta > Lepidoptera > Papilionidae > Parnassius > Parnassius mnemosyne. The sequence goes on along the minus strand of CAVLGL010000093.1, from coordinate 1,094,272 downwards.
GAAGGAAGTAAGGTAAGAAACTCTTTAGTGAGAAAAACGTTGAAATAAAAAGTAGCAACGAATATCGTTTCACTTTTTACCGTCGGACAGAAGAGTACTTACTGCTTCAGCAAATAATAAACTGCACGATCTTGAGATACTTTTATGTACCCTTTGTATATCTTTATATTATATTTAAATGGAAAGTTTCGTTTATCCCGTTTGCATTCTTATACCATTAATTCGACTACAATGAAATTTTTGTATGTTGTTGTGTGCGCCCACGAAGGCTTTTGACAAGAAAAGAATATTTTTTAATTAATTTCTATGTCTTCCAATAAAATAAGGTGTGAAAAATAGGTGCACTCTCTAATTCCTCTATTTCATAGTCTAATGGGACAAGAATCAGAACTCAGGACACCTGATCGGAAGTCACGCTTACCACCACTTCACCAATGAGGCACTATAGTCAAGTGTGTATATGCGTGCGTGAGTGCGTGTGCGCGAGTGCGCGTGTGTGTGTATGTGTGTGTGCGTGTGTGTGCAAGCGTTTCTATTCCATTCAACTGATTACGAAAAATTTAAGTGAGTTATTTCTTATCAAGCGCAATGATTAAAACAATTCAACAAACAACGAGAGAGGCGCATATCAAGCCGTGATCTTTTAGAGGCTGGTGATAACGAAGAAGAAGGTTGTCATTATTCATTAATTTTTTATTACCGACACGAAACTCTAATAATATGACTTAGAAAAATAAAAATAGTTCAAAAAATAGTTCTATCCACCAGTTCGTTGAGTTTCCTCTTGGTCGTTTAGGCATGGAATAAAACAAAACACTTCCACTTTGAAAAGAGAGCGGTATGAATAAGATGCGAATAAACTAAGAAGACAACAATCTCGGAGTTGTTCTCTTTTTATGCGTTACATGAATAAGTTAACATACTGTAGGAGAATAAAATTGATACAGTTACATAGACACAAGATAAGGATATGTTTTTTTTTATTAAACTGAAGTGGCAAACAAACTTACCGTCCACCTGATGGTAAGGGGCTACTGCAACCGACTTCAAGCAAAAATTACAGATGCGTTGTCACACCTAGGGACTATGAAATATTACTGACATATCACATAGCCGCCGCTTACTCTATGGGCGGATGCTGCAAAATATACGACGAATAAAGAATGCCTCTAATGTCGCCATCCCACTACATTCAAATTCATAATTCAAATACCTAAAATTACATACAAAAAAATTTCCAATACATATTATACAACAGGTCTACTAGGTGGTAAGATTCTGCTGTCAAGAATTTAACGCTGCTGTGTTTCATGTAGAGAACCGGTGATTCATTTTACTAGAAATGAGCCATTCCAACGTAATCCTCAGGGGTGGCAACGCATCTGCATTTTGATTCTTAATGGAGGATAGATGTATACTTCCATGGGTTCCACTTTGTGCTCGTTTGTCAACTTTATTCTATTAAAATCCTCAAATAATAGAGCATAACTACATCTATACCTACGTAGCCATAACGTCCCTTTCCCCTGTATTGAAACATTTCATATCAGCTCTCATGTGTGAAACCATATTTATATTTTGATTCTTAATAGAGGACGAATAAAGGTGTGTACAGGTCCCAACACTTACCATAATGTAGACTATGTTCTTGTTTGTCGTACTTACATGACCGTATGATATTTTGAATACGTTAACTGAAAACAAAGTTTTAAATAAATGCATTTTGAAATTTAAATCAAACGACAATCGCATAGTGCATTCACATAATTAATTTGCCTGTGCCATGTCGCTCTGTGGTACGACTGTAATCTAAAACTGAATCATAATCATTGCGTTAGGAATTACTTCAAAAACTTCATACTTTGTTTGCAAACGACTTACTTGTTATAGAAGCATTAACAAAGTAACTACAGAAACTATATTACACAAGCTCACAATAAAAATGAATATCCTAATTTGTTTTGCATTTTATGTGTCAAACTGTACCATACTTTATGTTTTAAGTTTTCATGTAAATGATTCAGCTTTAAAATTTAGGTATACATATTTCTGTGGTATTTATTATGAAGTGTATTGACTTGTCGCCTATTTAGAAGCTTAATTTTCAGTTTGTAAAAGTCATTGTATTGACTACTAATCGTAAAAATAAGGTATACAGTTTAAAGGTCCTTTAAAAGAAAGGTAACCATCCGAGAGCATGAGTCAACGTTGGGCTAGCGTTAACTACGTTTGGAAACTCTTTTACTGGTAATGAGACATTGCATTTCAGTTCTTAGAGTCGTACATTTTAATTCTTAATCTAGGATAAAATCATGCAAGTTTCTATGCGCCACAGCACATACCATTACGTGGACTGTGAGCTCATTTGTCACCTTACTCCCATAAAAAAAACTTATTACAGTTATCTGATGAAACAATAAGCCAGCCAGCGCATATATTTAAAAAAAATGATCCCAGAGATGCTTTGTAAAACAAAATATATTGGTAAATCCAATTCTGCATGCCTTCAGTGCATTAAAAAAATTACGTATAACATGATTATACTTAATTTTGGCAATATTTGGAGGAGAAAGTCTGCGCCAAACCTTATCGGAATTTGGAATCTCCCCAAGCATTTTCGGCTAAAGCAGCGGCAGAATTAGATATGAGTGTGGTGGGTGGGATGATTGGCCGCGTCGATTATGGGCATGTATTGAAAATAGGGGAGGGCATGTTGAATAATGTAAATAAAATTGTATTCTAAATTAAATTACCTTTCATTTCATATACAATTTCTATATTATAATCGAAAAGTGTATCATTATGTTTATAAAAAGTTTTTGACTGAACTTATGACCTGACTAAGTGATCATGATATTAAGATCACTTTTATTTCAGCTTCTTTCCAAAAGTCGTGAGTATTACTAAACTACTTACTTCTCTGGCTTAGCAACTCTAACAAAAGTTCATTAATAGAGTATCACCCTATAATTTCGTATATTTTCATAGACATCCAGTATTTGCACATTATCATTCATATTTTTATTCAAAATGTATTTACTGATAAACCTTAGTATAACGAAATAAGGTTGAATATTATTTGTAATAAAGGCAATTTGATATCTTGTCCATATTTAGTTAACTTGCTATCCAAAAAAGGAAAAAATTACACTTGCCTTTGGTACGAAACACCTCCATTCAAAATATTTTTCTCTTTACTTTCGTTTTTACACTCTAATATTGCCCACAACGGGATATTTTCGCATATATCACTTAAGCAGCGATCCGTCAGCTCGCAACAGTTTAAACCTGCGACAGACAGTCAATTACGCTCTGCTGTCACTAATTCTGACTCGCCTGCTCTGCCCACATTGGGCTTCCTCTTGTTTTTTATATTCCATGCAAGGCTCTCAAACCACCGAAAATTTCACCATTTCTTAGCCGAAAATAATTAATTATAACTTAACAAAACAAAATTAAACTGCCATTTACATTCCATGGCTCCCACATGATAGATGAAAGGTTTTAAAATAGATTGAGTTGAACAATTGATATTTTCAAAAGTTATCATGTTTGGTAGTTAGTTAACGAGTACGCGAAAGGAAAAATCAGCAAAGTTAAAAGTTTAATAAAAGTAAAATATCTATAAAGATAGAGTGGCAAATCTTTCCTTGAGTAGTTGGTGTAGAAGGACGGTTGTTGACGTACTGACGATTGTGAGAATGCAATTAATTAAGTCAATTTAAATACACGCGACGCGCGGTTAAAAGTAGGTTGCAGCGTTTACTAAATAAAAATGTGTGGTAACCATACAATCGGAAAATTTGAAGTATAGTAATAATTATAAGCTTTTTAGTGAAAACTTGTGTGTAATTAAACTACTTTAAAAAAATACGTATAATCATGTTAAACGTAATTTTTTTAATACGATTAAGGTATGCTCAGTTGGATTTACTAATATATTTTATAATATGATTGCTAGATAAGATTTCATGCGATAAAACGTTGGAATCTTAATTTTTAGGCCCTAGCAGAACATACCTGCGCGCTTCCCGATTAAGGCATGCAATAAAACAAATATAAAACTTTTATTTATACGGCCTCAGCTATTGAAGGCGGCGGATGCGACACCACGCTAGTAAACTTCGCGTTGACGACCTAATTTCGGAGCTCATAACGCCGTCTTCCTACTGCATCTTGCAAATGTTGAGTTTAACGTCTGCTGTTACGTTTTACAGCTATTCGATCCGAACGAATTGCTAAGTTGTGACGTATTTTCGTCAGTTCGTAAAATTACACTTGAGCAATACCTCTCCTGGTATATATAAAGGTTGACATTGCTACCACAATTTCATAGAGGGTGATAAATGTTTTATAAGAGTGATAAACGAGTACAGTCTTTCTGATGGTAAGCGGATGCTGTGACCCATGGCAATGTCCACCCGTGACAAGAATTAAATACAAATGCGTTGCCACCCTTATAACAATGGAATGCCTCGTTTCCAGCAAAAAGGGTCTTCGGTTCTCACAGTATGCAACACAGCAAAGCTGGTGTTCTATGAGAGCATGGCCCTTTCCCGGTCTAATTGTACTAATTAATGCTACAATCATAATGAAGCTGCAGCGTGGCTCTACCACGTAGTTATAAGATTAATTGTCGGGTAACCGAGCTACAACCGGCATTAGCACAGAAAATCTTTATCTCATCCAACACACACACACACACACACACACACACACACACACACACACACACACACACACACACACACACACACACACACACACACATATATATATATATATATATACACACACACACACACACACACACACACGCACGCACGCACGCACGCGCGCACGCACGCACGCATGGGCGGATGCATTGATTATTTATAGAAGAATGTATGAAGATATCTATGGGCCACAGCATTCACTAACCGTCAGGTGCTTGTTGGTCACTCTTATTCTATTATATAAAGGCATTTTACAAATTCTGTTTTTCTAAGTCGGCTAAAATATGTGGAGGTTTAAATAATTTAAAACTTTTTTTATTGTAATAAATTATCAAATATCTTAATTCCTTTATACTCTGCACTTTAACGCAGTGAGCAGTTTGCGAGCACCCGACAAGTGACAAATGGACTGTATTTTAAAATCCATTTCTCTATAGCCTTCAGAGAGAAATATTTCCGTTAATTGCCTTTGTTAAGGTAATTACTTTGTTCTCTGTGAAGTGATGATTTAGCACATAGTTTTATTATTGATAGCCAATAATGAAAGTGAGCAATATTTTTGTGCCATTCATGTAGGAAATTTTTAATTATTTTTTCATAATATTTGTTGTTAATGTCATGTTTGCCGTGCGTGTCGGCGTAAAAGCCTCCAGTAGCTTTTTGTGTCTCGTATGTGTCGTAAGAGGCGACAGTAAAAATGCCAAAAACATATCATCTTTTCCGATGAGAAGCGATATTACCTTGACGTGATTACTGGTCATTCATAGGGGGGTATGATGGAGTGACGACCTGGTAAGACATGCAGGAAGGCGATGGATGCAGGTGGCTCAGGACCGTGCTTTGTGGCATTCCTTGGGGGAGGGGGAGGCTTTTGTTCAGCAGTGGATTTATGAAAGGCTGTAATGATAATGAGATGATGATGATGATGATGATGATGATTACTGGTCAATGAGGTAGGTGAGGAGGAGAGGGAGAGAGAGAACAAAATGTGAGAAAATTATTTGGTAAGGAACATATTTGACCTTTATTGTTTGTGTTCATGATTTTTTATATCATTAGGGTGACAAGCGAGTACAGATTCTACCTGATGGTAAGTGGGTATTGTGGCCCATAGATCTACATCTATCCTCGATTATGAATTAAAATGCAGATGCGTTTTCATCTCTGAGGACTAAGATGGAATGTAAATAGACCCTTTTATACAGACCGTTTCTACTGGAAACGAGGCATTCCATCTTAGTACTCACGGGTGACAACGTATCTGCATTTTGATTTATAATAGAGGATCGATGTAGATGTTTAGAAAACATGGGCCGCAGCAACCACTTACCATCAGGTGGACTATGTGCTCGTTTTTCACCTTTATTCTATAAAAAAAAAATAGCAATACTTGTGCTGCTGTACTCCGGTCTGGAGTCTATAGAGACCCAGTATAATTACAGGCTGTTAGGCGTTCCATTTTAGTCCCCAGAAGTGAAAACGTATCTGTAGCCTTCATTGCTTGAAATTGACTGCAGGCGTTCATGGACAACACTAGCAACTTACCATAAGAACGGCTGTTAGTTCGTTTGCCACTTAAGTGTTATAAAAAAAGTTCTGCTTTGTAAACCAAGATGACCTTATTAACCCAATTTCCCAATCAACCATGAAAACACCCTTGCTTATCGTGTAATGCAGTTTTACAGGAGCGATCAAACTAAGGCTGGGATCCTCCTTCGATGGCTACCACAGACGATGGAATAAATAGTTTCATTCCCTGAAGTGACTCCCAGAACCGCATAAGGTCAAGAGTCAGTCATAACGCTGAAATCATCCGGCGAGAAAAAATCTTAATCAATAAAAAAAATTACCAGTTTTATATAAATTTCAATGTAGGTGATGTATTTTTATCCGCAGATTTGGTGAGCACTAAATCTATTGTTTTCGCCCATTTCCTATTGTTTACACATTCAAGCCTTTCGCACAGCCCTCGTTGTTTGCTGAACTAACATTCGCAGTGCGAGGTAACACAATATATAGATCCCACTTCTGATGTCGGAGATATGCAACACCAATTCTCCTTGCCTGCACTAGAAGAATTACAACAACGAACAGAACCACGACACTATCTTAGCACTAGTCGAATGACCACACTCGTTGAACGACTTAAGCGGACTCTCTCGCGCACGGCACCTACAGTAAACTTTATACTACAGACACAAGAGAGGGTTTCTCGATATACCCTCCATTCTACCTCGATCCAACCGGGTATTTTATAGACGCTCCGACACGGCCATCCTGAAGTACGACCGTCCTCGGGCGTGTATCTTTATGCATTCCTGTAACAAACAACAATTCGTCCGCTCGTCCATCCTGACATGAGTGGGTACATATTATTAGTTCGGAAAACTAATTGTTAGATGGCGCTGCTTGCCGCACTATGGCGCCATCAATTCACGACACGGCCACTCCTGATTAGCATCCGTCCTCGGTTGCAGTGCCTGGAGACAAAATATGCTCAGTGATTAATCTAGCTCGGCTATTCTGTTAATAGAAACAAGGTAGATTCCAAATGGGACTATATTTCTCCTAAGTCTAAGTACAATAGTCAACTGTCATAATTGACAATGCCTTGTCATTAAGGGTTCGTACACAGTGCTTCCTGCACAACACGATTTATCGTGGAAGGTCCGATCAACAAGTTCCAACACAGTAATTTTAACAGTTTTTTACTCTTTAACATAATTCATAAGCAATGCATATTCAACTCTTAAACTTTCATTGAAATCTGTGCACCAACACAGACCAGAATCGCACCAACGATTCTCCACATATCTGCCGTCACATATGCTACAATATAGGAGGGGCTCTGTGCACCAACACAGGCCAGAATCGCACCAACGATTCTTTACATACCTGCCGTCACATATGCCAGAATCGCACCAACGATTCTTCACATATCCACCGCCAAATATGCTACAACACATCTGCCGCCACATATGCCAGAATCGCACCAACGATTCCCTACATATCTGCCGCCAAATATGCACCAACACAGACAGAAATCGCACCAACGATTTCCTACAGACCCATCGCCACATGTTACTCATGAGGTGCGGTCTAAAGTTTTGAGTGTGAGTATACAAGCATTCTTAATCAAATTTGGTCTCACTACCACTTTGAACTATGAACTACACTCTATGAACTTGGTGATCGGAGATCTTCCTCACATGATCATGGGGGTATTTGATACTTTGCACACTAAACTTTAACCAATTTCGGTTAAACTTACAATATTACTTATACTCTTGACACTAAACTTTGCCGCAACACAATCTTTGATGAGAGAGCATTCGGCACCAGAATCATAATAATGGGTAAGACTCACCAGTATTCATCAGCACACCGCTGGGATTGCTCACATAGTACAGGTCAACACGTCGCTCACTACTCGCCTCTGCGGCAGGCATAAGGCAATCGCAAGTGGCTATTAAAACAAACCAGCACACGCCATACTTAGCTGCCATGAAGCAAGCTTACGTTGTCAAAACAACAGCACAGGGCGTGCCGCACTCGCACTGCAAGCCGTCGCGCCGCACCAGCGCCAGCGAAACGCTGCGCCGCATCACGCACTCGAGGCGTCAACGAGAGCAGCAGGAGCACCTGAGAGTTCACAGGCATCGTCGGGGTTATCGTCATCGTGATCTGCATGAAAAACAAGTTGTTAACTATCAGGACAACATACACAGTTGCCTATCGTCTCATCCATCACGCTTACGAGTCCCTCAAACAGAAATACGCTTTCATACCGTGGACTATAAGAAAGCACTTCGCTTTCACAAGTAAACATAGGTCTTCATACGAAGTATCTGAAACATACTCTTACTTGAACTTGCGAGATCCCACGTTAACTACGTAAACCACATTAATAACGTGAACCACGATAGCGCCTGCCAGGACAGAGCCTAATACATGTTCAGAGAACACGACTTCCGCGCATACAGAATATAACACTTCCGCGCACACATAGTGTACGACTTCCGAGGCACCGCTATGTACAGCATACGCGCGCTCCAGGATGGCTCCAGCGTATACACGCATACGCATCTGCCGAAACGAGGCCATGTTACAGCTGGACCTGGCAGTCCGTTACGACCAGCAAGGCACACACTCACGCACTTGTAATCACATCACACGTGCTACTGTAACACATAAAAGAAAACATTAAAAATACTCAGTCGGAACTTGATTTCAAGAAATGCGGCACTACTCTTGGTACACGATTCGCCTTTCTAGGGCACCAAATACTGAGCTGCGGCTACACGATAACCTCTGGTATGGTCCGATCCTCATGTAAACTTAAATACTCTCTTCAATGTCAGAACTAATTGGCTCTACTTAACTTTCATCAGTTATACTTTGGTTTTCCGGCATCTTTCGCAACCAATTAAAAATGTAAACACTTATTCTTACAAAATATTTTTTAAGACAATGTTTAGGATAAATTTACTTCACTTATGTTGTATCAAACGGTGATCGGTAGCAGCGGCAATTAAATGTCCGCGGCGTCATAATCCTATAGCATATTTCCACCCAAGAGCGACCGCTACAGCTCCACGCTCTCCACTAGACCCTCAACATCAAATCCCAACTTTATCGACTACGTAATACTCGCAGTAAACTGTAACACTTATCAACACATTAGAACACAGAAGTACAACTTAGTGTTTTTAATTAATAGCACGTTAAAGTTAAACAGTTTTTTCGGTACATCGTTTAAACATTTTAAACTTTAAAATTGGCCCATGTAAATCACACCTCGTGTATCAAATTATAGCATAACTGGAGCAAGTTAAACTTCCACTGAATGCAAACTATAAATCATTTAGAATACTTCCAACATTTCTTTCGACATTTGTTATCATGTTTGGGTACGTTTAGAAATAATGAAAGTACTTGCGGGTATTTTTTATCATTAATCGAACAAAAAGATTTAACTTTTGGCTTAAAACATTTCACTTTAAACTTTTACTCTACACTTTAATGATTCGTCAGTGTCGTAAATACGACCACAAACTTGAAATTAAACACAAAAACAAAACTCGAGGCGTATCATAGTATTTCACCAACGTAATAACCCTCACACTATTCTAAGTTTATAGGTGGGCAGTAACCGGGACTTTATCCCACTTCTGATATCGGAAATGACAACAGGAGATCCCACTTCTGATGTTGGAGATACGCAAGACCAATTCTCCTTGCCTGCACTAGAAGAATTGCAACAACGAACAGAACCACGACACTATCTTAGCACTAGTCGAATGACCACACTCGTTGAACGACTTAAGCGGACTCTCTCGCGCACGGCACCTGCAGTGAACTTTATACTACAGACACAAGAGAGGGTTTCTCGATATACCCTCCATTCTACCTCGATCCAACCGGGTATTTTATAGACGCTCCGACATATATATATTGTTCAGTTGCTGCATCGCACTGTATGAAAACTGTCAAAACTTGTACTTTCAAGTTGAAGATTTATTATTCTTTTATGTTAACCTAAAATAATTTGAACAAATAGTTCTTTATAAAAATAAAACCACGCACGTTTTAATGTGAAATTTGACTACCTTTTGGTGGTTGAAAACGCAATTACTGATCAAAAGGTTCCGGCTTCGAATGCAGTTAGGCCAAGATCAGTTATTTGGTTATCTGTTCACAATTTTCTAAGTATCAGGCCGGAGTCGGGAAGTTGACGGAGTTTCACCCCCATGCCTCGAAATACTCCGTTGAGACTGGCCGCCGTGCGTGGAATTCGTTCTGGAGGAAAATATTATTATTATATTCTATATCTTCGATTTAGAATCAAAATATAGACCCGACCAGACCAAGATATATTTCAAATGTTCATGTGACATGTCTTATATGTAATAACAATGTTCCTCAGACCGAAATATGATTACGACGTCAAGTCACAACGCAGACTAACCATCTCCACGGGACAGCATTAAGTGTACTAGTGTGTGTGTGTGTGTGTGTGTGTGTGTGTGTGTGTGTGTGTGTGTGTGTGTGTGTGTGTGTGTGTGTGTGTGTGCGTGTGTGTGCGTGTGTGTGCGTGTGTGTGCGTGTGTGTGCGTGTGTGTGCGTGTGTGTGCGTGTGTGCGCGTGTGTGCGCGTGTGTGCGCCTGTGTGCGCGTGTGTGCGCGTGTGTGCGCGTGCGTGCGCGTGTGTGCGCGTGTGTACGCGTGTGTTCGCGTGTGTGCGCGTGTGTTCGCGTGAGTGCGCGTGTGTGCGCGTGCGTGCGTGCCTGCGTGCCTGCGTGCGTTCGAGCGTGCGTGTGTGCGTGCGTGCGTGCGTGCGTGCGTGCGTGCGTGCGTGCGTGCGTGCGTGCGTACGTGCGTTCGTGCGTGCGTGAGTGCGTGCGTGCGTGAGTGGGTGCGTGCGAGCGTGCGTGCGTGCGTGCGTGCGTGCGTGCGTGCGTGCGTGCGTGCGTGCGTGTGTGCGTGCGTGCGTGCGTGCGTGCGTGCGTGTGTGTGTGTGTGTGTGTGTGTGTCTGTGTGTGTGTGTGTGTGTGTGTGTGTGTGTGTGTGTGTGTGTGTGTGTGTGTGTGTGTGTGTGTGTGTAAACACATGTACACAGCCAGATAGAATAGCACTTAACAACCAGGCAGAGGGCATGTATGCTACCAATGGTATAACGTGCTCTGAGGTATAGCGGAGAGATGAAGTAGCGATCTGGCAAGACATACAGGAAGTGGATGGATGAAGGTGACTCAGGATCATATTGTGTATTTTATGTTCAGTAGTAGACGTTCATAAACCATGATGGTGATTATGATGTTTTAAATTAATATTTTATATATTAACAGCCCCAAGACAAATAAGATGAAACTAATATGTTTAAAAATAAACTATTGGTAAATCCAATTGAGCATGCCTTCGCATTAAAAAAATTACGTATAGCATGATTATACGGACCTTTTTTAAAGTAGTTTAAATACACAAAAGTTTTCACTAATAACCGTATTATACTTCCAATTTTTCCATAATTTTATGTCAAACTTCAATTTGACAAAGTTTGGAATATCCAATGTGCACGACTCATAATGCTCATATGATCATCATATCATCATTCTATAAATATTACATCCTACTAACTTTTAGAACGTACTACTATTATTTATTCTGTGCTTTTAAAATATTATAATAAAATCCTCTGATTATTATAATAATCAAGTATATATGAAATTTGTTTTTCGAATATTTTGTATTTATTTGTACAGCGATCTTTTTGAGCCGCTGCAAACAACCAGTACAGTATCCACTCACAACGGCGGTTGACGCCAAACTAAGCGAGTGAGGCACAGGCAGTCTCTATTTACTGAAATAAATTCTAAGAAAAGGCTGCGAAAACACCGAAAATTTTGCCATTTTGGCGCCGAAAAAAATTAATAATAGCTAAACAAAACAAAATTACACTGTCGTTTACATTCAGTGGCTTCCCACATGATAGATGAAGAGATTAAAAAATAGATTGAGTAAATCAATTGATATTTTCAAAATATTACAATAATGGTGTGTATTTATTAGGCCTTGAGGACTTAATAAATACACACCATTAGCCACTAAAACCCCTTTTTTATGGAAAAATAGCAATAAATCGACTTAAAAAAATATAAATAAGTTCAACAATCATTTATCTTTCTGACAATGTGCTTTTAATATCATTTATATGTATAATATGATTGCTGGATACGATTTCATGCGACAAAACGTTAGAATCTTGATTTTTAGGCGCTAGTAGAACATACCTATGTGCTTTGCGCTCGGCATGCAATACATTTCGACAGCACTATCGGCTTCAATACCCTCGAAAACCATGAAAATGACACCCATGATGAAAAAATTTATACCTATTGCAGCCGCCACCTTGGATTTACATTTCCACAGCACTATCGGCTGCAGCACCCTCGAAATCCATGAAAATGACACCCATGATGAAATAACTGATATCTATTGCAGCCGCTATCTGGGATTTACATTTCGACAGCACTATCGGCTTCATCACCCTTGAAAACCATGAAAATGACACCCAAGATGAAAAAATTGATATCTATTGCAGCCGCCATCTTGGAGTTACATTTCGACAACCCTATAGGTTTCAACTCTCTCGAAAACCATGAAAATGACAGCCACGATGAAAAAGTTGATATCTATTGCAGCCGCCATCTTGGATTTACATTTCGAAAGCATTATCGGCTTAAACGCCCTCGAAAACCATGAAAATGACACCCATGATGAAAAAATTGGTACCTACTTCAGCCGCCACCTTGGATTTACATTTCGACAGCGCTATCGGCTTCAATACCCTCGAAACCCATGAAAATTAAACCCATGTTGAAAAAATTGATACCCATTGCAGCCGCCACCTTAGATTTACATTTCAACAGCACTTTCGGCTTCAACAGCCGTGAAAACCATGAGAATGACACCCATGATGAAAAAATTGATATCTATTGCAGCCGGCATCTTGGATTTACATTTCGATGTCGGCTTCAACTCTTTCGAAAACCATGAAAATATCACACATGATGAAAAAATTGATATCTATTGCAGCCTCCATGCTGGATTTACATTTCTACAGCACTATCGGCTTCAACACTCTCGAAAACCATGGAAACGACACCCATGATGAAAAATTTACACCTTTTGCAGCCGCCACCTTGGATTTACATTTCGACAGCACTATCGGCTTCAGCACCCTCGAAAACCATGAAAATGACACCCATGATGAAAAAAATTATACCTATTGCTGCCGCCATCTTGGATTTACATTTCGACAACCCTATTGGTTTCAACACTCTCGAAAACCATGAAAATGTCACCCATGACAAAAAAATTGTTACTACTTACCTTTAGTACGTACTACTATTATTTATTCTGTGCTTTTAAAATATTGTAATAAATAAATATCTCTTATTATTATTATAATCAAGTATTTAAGAAATTTGGTTATTCGAATATTGTGTATATGTACAGCGATCTTTTTGGGCCGCTGCAAACAACCGAAACAATGTCCACTCACGACGGCGACTGTCGCCGAACTGAGTGAGTTAGTAAACTACTCTGTGGCTGTAGCCCCCATTTACAGAAATAATTTACATACAAGGCTACCAAATCAACGAAAATTTCGCCATTTTGGAGCCGAAAAAAATTTATTTTAGCTAAACAAAATAAAATTACACTGCCATTTACATTCAGTGGTTTTACACATGATAGATGAAGAGATTAAAAAATAGATTGAGTTTAACAATTGATATTTTCAAAAGTTATCGTGTTTACAAGCTTTGGGGACATGATAAATCCACACCATAAGCCGCTAAAACCCTTTTTTTTAATTTAAAATAGCAATTAATTGATTTAAAGAAATTATTAATAAGTTTAGCAATCATTTATCTTTCTAACAATGTACTTTTTATATCATTTATATGTATAATATGATTGCTGGATACGATTTCATGCGACAAAACGTTGGAATCTTGATTTTTAAGCGCTAGCAGAACATACCTATGCGCTTTGCGCTCGGCATGCAATATAGTAGTTTCATCTTATTTATATCCCTAACATAACAGCGTACTATATTTTATTGCCATCTCCCTCAATCACACTCACTACGTGGTACAAACCTAGGTGAGTTCGTTGCCAACCCAAGATGGTATGGAATGAAGCAGAGAGAGAAGTCTTAATCAAGGCGTTCTGCTCTTGCTTCATTATGATATATTTATGAAATAAAGTCCATTAAGGAAGAGTGGTGCGTTGAGCATAAAGTTTACCCTAAGACTGCATTTGTGACTGATTACTAATCATCATTCAGTGTTTTTCGAAACAGGATGAAACAAAATAATTTGTTCGAATTTGTTGTTGCTTGATTTCAATTAATATACATAATACTAATGTAAAAGATATGTATTAAAATTTTAAAAAACAAGAAATATTATATTGTTACAATTTAGTAAGTAAAAACCTTGATAATCTCCGTTTAGTGGCAGCGTAGGAAAATCCTCTCACCTAAGTCATCGCGTAGGTGTCACAATAGGCAATAAAAACTGTGCTTGCCAACCCGGATGCCACGCATGTCAATGACCAAAATTTTTCCTTATGAGACAATCTATGCGGAAGGTGTAGCGAACATTACACATTGAATAAATCTACTTTACTACGTTGGGAATCAATAAAAAACAATTTAATTAAACGCGATAGAATTTCTAAAAGTGATTTTATTCGAGGCTGTAATAAATTCAAATTTATTTTTATTTGTTAATACAGGTAATGAGACAGAATAGATCTTTGAAAAATTACGTTCGCTGCATTCAACCCTTAGGTTTACAAATATTATAGGTAGAATTAATTTAGTCTAACTACACTACTGCAATTAAATAATTTCATTATATTATTTATATTTGTAGTGTTTACCGGGGATTCGACCACCACACATATATTTTATTACTGGAACAAAATAATACATGATTGTTCAGCTTAGCGGTTTAATCCATATACAGCAGTAAGCTGTGGTTTAATCTTAGAGACCAACATAGCAAAATCATGTAAGTACTTGATACTTACTTTAAACTAACTACCCTAAAATAAACATAATTATATTAGAATGCTTTACATAAATTGAACGATAACTGCACAGATACCTAATAATTTCGTTTCCTTTGCATTTTAAATTCCAAATGCAATAGAAACGTATTTAATTTTTAATTTTGGCTTCATTTTCTTCGAGATACTTTCTATTCTAAAAAGCGCTTTAGCGTTTGCATTCGCTTTGAAGTTGCTACAGCGTGTTTGCGGCGGATGCTGTTTAAAAATATCGAGAAAAGCTTTTTACAAACGCAAGTTACATAGGGAAACTCACATTTAGAATACAACATTCTACCAATGGTAGCAATGAATTAAGTCTTCTTCAGGACTTTTTTATTAAAAAAAACCTTTCCCACACACTAGAATTTTCTTCTGTATTATGAGTTTACATTTATTTATTTATTAATTTATTTATTATATCTATTTACTACATACATAATTTTTACAAGGACAGCATCCAGACAAGGACAAATTAATAAATAGCAGTACCGTGCGGGATTCGAACTCACGGCCCTCAGCGGCGTAACTCATTGTTAAGCCACTGCCGTAGGGAGCCGTCTTAAATTTGCTTTACCGTTACCTTTACAGCCTATTAAAGTCCACTGCTGAACATAGGACTGTTTCATATATTGCCTTATATGGGGATATTTGCCATAGAGTAGAATAAAAAATAGAAGTAAAATATAATAATTTTTATTCGATATAGCTTACAGTACATAATACTTATTGAAAGTAATTTTGGATAGAGTTCCGTTCTAGGGAGTAGTAGTAGGTTAGGGTTTAGTAGTAGTCAATATTCCTGTGTAAAAAAGTGAGGTTTAGTCGATTTACCATTAAAAACTGCCTTGAAAATCTAAAACTTCAAACCCTCGTAAAAATGTTAGCGGCATTTGCGCCAAAAAACTCTTTGGGGTTTTTCATCATTTCTGTTGTTAGACATGTAAAAAAATTTTGGTCCAAATCGGAGGTGTCCCTAGAACGGAAATCTACTCGTCATTTTTTACTCTTACCACTGGTTCGCAAAAATAAACCTCTGTCCTGGGAAGAACCAGCAAGAAACCCAGCGTGATTTTTTTTTAAAAAGCACAATTTACAATATAATATTTTACAGAGATTATTATCAGTCATGTACTCTTTAGTAGTATAATAACCCTCACTAGACAATTTTGCTTAATATAAAATTTAAACCTTGTGATAGAAAAGGTCTGCATATTTTCTGTGAATTTGTTGTAAAAGCGTATACATTGCCTCATGAAGGAATAACTGACCCTTTGGAGTCGAGTAACTAGTATAACTAATTTGTGCTTGTTCTTAGTATTTACAGAATGTACGTCATTATTGTTAATAAAACAATTTTTTTTGTGTACATACAAGTTCTCATAAATATATTGAGAGGTCAAAGTTAATTTACATATTTCTTTAAATTTTTCGCTAAGGGATTCCTTCGGACCGTTATACCGAGAAAACTGTACTGATTCAACGAGGCCCAGCTCCTCCTCATTTAAAGAGACACTTGTATTCATCTTTTTAACATTAGGTGTAGTGAATTTAAAAAAAAAAATTTATTACAGTTCAAAAGCAAAATTATTAACATTAAACCAGTGTACTACATTTGATATGGCATTATTCACTTCGTCATATTTCAATAATTACCTTATTAGCCGGAAAATCAACGAAGTATCATCAGCAAATAATACTATATCATGATTATTCCCTACCAAGTAAGTTAAGCAATTAATATAAACTAAGAACAGAAAGGGTCGAGGAACTGAGCTCTGCGGAACACCCATAGATAATACCGATCCTTAAAAACTGCATCCATTAAATAACAACTATTTGCGTTCTATTATTTAGATATGATATAGTATCTTTAAGTGCTATGTTCTTTACACTATAATTATGTAGCTTTCTGATTAATGTCTCATGGTGAACACAGTCGAAAGCCTTGGAAAGATCACAACATATACCAAAAGCATCTTCTGAATTTTCCCATGCACAGAAAGTGTTTGGTTAGCTCAACACCGGCATGAGTTGTTGAGCGAACCCTTGTAAATCCAAACTAGAGTAATTTATTTACATTAACCATAGATACATAACGTGAGTCAAAACGACTCACGCGCGAAAGGTTTTCTTCTGTCTGGTTCCAACCATTTTATTTATCGCGTAATCGGCCCGAGCCAACTAAGAACGCGGCCAGAGGACCTATATGGTACAGGTGTGTTTCAGGTAAGCATTGTATATATGTAGATTTAGTGTAATCGTGAGTCAAAATGACTCCACGTTAAGTGATTTGTAACATTTTGAACTTAACGAGCCGAATGTATTTTCAATTGTTTTAGTTAATTTTGATAATATGTATTTGTTTTTGGTTTTATAGTTAATTATCCAGCTAAACCTACTGCATGGTGACGTCATCTCGGGCGTTGCAAGAGTTTCAGATTAAAGAACTTTTGGAGGTAGAATCAGAAACTATCGATGCCTGTAGTGAAGAAGAAAATAACTTGAGTGAAGATGACGTGCAAAGTGAATACGAAGATGATTTATTTTGAATACATAATGTCTCATTAGATCTAGCTTTCAAAAATCAGATATGATTCAATTCTACACTCAAACAACGGGAAGAGCTGATTCGGTATTATTTGCTGATGATACTTCGTTGATTTTCCGGCTAATAAGGCAATTATTGAAATATGACGAAGTGAATAATGCCATATCAAATGTAGTACACTGGTTTAATGTTAATAATTTTGCTTTTGAACTGTAATAAAACAATTTTTTTCAAATTCACTAAACCTTATTTTAAAAAGATGAATACAAGTGTCTTTTTAAATGAGGAGGAGCTGGGCCTCGTTGAATCTACAGTTTTCTTGGTATTACGGTCCGAAGGAATCCTTAAGCGAAAAATTTAAAGAAATATGTAAATTAACTTTGACCTCTCAATATATTTATGAGAACTTATGTTATGTACACAAAAACAAAAATAGTTTTATTAGCAATAGTGACTTACATTCTGTAAATACTAGGAACAAGCACAAGTTAGTTATACTAGTTACTCGACTCCAAAGGGTCAGTAATTCCTTCATGAGGCAATGTATACTCTTTTACAACAAATTCACAGAAAATATGCAGACCTTTTCTATCACAAGGTTTAAATTATATGTTAAGCAAAAATTGTCTAGTGCTGGTATAGATGATATATATATATATATATATATATATATATATATATATATATATATATATATATATATAATAATACTACTAAAGAGTACATGACTGATAATAATCTCTGGGAATGAAGTGATCGCTACCATGGTGTTTCTATATGTTTTCATAACAATTGCATAAAATATTATATTGCAAATTGTGCTTTTTTTTAAAATAAATCACGCTGGGTTTCTTGCTGGTTCTTTCCAGGACAGAGGTTTTTTTTTGCGAACCAGTGGTAAGAGTAGAAAATTAAGGGTAGAGTTCCGTTCTAGGGACACCACCGATTTGGATCTAAATTTTTTTACATGTTTAACAACATAAATTATGAAAAACCCCAAAGAGATTTTTGGCGCCAATACCGCTGACATTTTTACGAGTGTTTGAATATTTAGATTTTTAAGGCAGTTTTTAATGATAAATCGACTAAACCTCACTTTTTTACACTGGAATATTGACTACTACTAAACCCTAACCTACTACTACTCCCTAGAACGGAACTCTATCCAAAATGACTTTCAATAAGTATTATGTACTGTAAGCTATATCGAATAAAAATTATTATATTTTACTTCTATTTTTTATTCTACCCTATGGCAAATATTCCCATATGAGGCAATATATGGAACAGTCCTATGTTCAGCAATGGACTTTAATAGGCTGTAAAGGTAACGGTAAAGCAAATTTATTTTAAGACGGCTCCCTACGGCAGGGGCGTAACAATGAGTTACGCCGCTGAGGGCCGTGAGTTCGAATCCCGCACGGTACGGCTATTTATTAATTTGTCCTTGTCTGGATGCTGTCCTTGTAAAAATTATGTATGTAGTAAGTGGATATAATAAATAAATTAATAAATAAATAAATGTAAACTCATAATACAGAAGAAAATTCTAGTGTATGGGAAAAGTTTTTTTTTAATAAAAAAATCCTGAAGAAGACTTAATTCATTGCTACCATTGGTAGAATGTTGTATTCTAAATGTGAGTTTCCCTATGTAACTTGCGTTTGTAAAAATCTTTTCTCGATATTTTTAAACAGCATCCGCCGCAAACACGCTGTAGCAACTTCAAAGCGAATGCAAACGTTAAAGCGCTTTTTAGAATAGAAAGTATCTCGAAGAAAATGAAGCCAAAATTAAACATTAAATACGTTTCTATTGCATTTGGAATTTAAAATGCAATGGTAACGAAATTATTAGGTATCTGAGCAGTTATCGTTTCTATAACATACTATACAATTTATATAAAGCATTCTAATATAATTATAATATTGTAATGTATGTTTATTTTAGGGTAGTTAGTTTTAAGTAAATATCAAGTACTTACATGATTTTGCTATGTTGGTCTCTAAGATTAAACCACAGCTTACTGCTGTATATGGATTAAACCGCTAAGCTGAACAAACATGTATTATTGCTTTTATTAAAATATAAAAAAAACAGTATAAATACCAACGTTAAATAAAAAGTATAATTTAAATAATAATATTCGAGTTTAAAAAAGGTTAAATAACACGCTGACTAAGAGCTGTGATGCAACAAGTTAGAATGGTAGATCATATTCATGAAATAATTACATTGTGAATTCTTCTTAGTACGTCAGAAAAAATTCAGACTATTTAGACGTCCGGATGTGGATGAAAATTGAATCGTTTTTAATATGTAAGATAAGGAAAAACCCAATTTTTCACTACGCCAAAATTTGACTGGGTAACTGGCATTAAGTCCGCCCTTTTTAATCTTCATGTTTAAAAAGTAAATATTTTAAATAAATAAGGGTGTCAAGCGAGCACATATTCCACCTGATGGTAAGTGAATGCTGCGGCCCACAGACATCCACAAAATGCAGGTGCGTTGTCACCTCTGAGGAATAAGATAGTATCTCGTTACCAGTAAAAAGGGTCCCCGGTTCACAACACTTACCATGCGAAAAAACATTATTCAGATGTTTTAAGTTTTTGTTAAAGTTTACAAATAGAATGTCGGCTATTTAGGGTTACCCTTAGGGGTGGAAGATTTTCCAAATTTATATGGGACCATTTCTGATGTATTTAATTAAAAACATAGTTTTTATCCTTATCATAATTACGAAACAAACAGACAGTGGAATTGAGAATATCAACATTTTTTTATCTTAATTTCTTTGAAATTCATTTCTAATTTAGCTTACTTTGTTGGAGATTTATTGCTTTTAAGTAACAAATTTCCAACATAGTAAGCCCCTAACTAGTTGTTCTCATCTCTAGGCCGGTGCACCCCAGTGCCAGCTCCTTTTACTTGATCCAGTGCAGAGCGGCACGAATCGTCGAAGATCGAGTTCTTTCTAATCGCCTTGACTCACTGACGCTACGATGAGTTGTTACATATCTTTGCATATTCTATCGCATCTACCACGGGGAGTGCTCAGAGGAACTGGTAAGACTTTTGCTTGCGCATACACTCGGACCCTATTATCCTTTCCTGCACAGACGACTAGTCTCCATTAAAACTGGCTGCCGTGACATAAATTCGGACCGGAGGATATTTATTTGTTTGAGTACCTTTTGAAGTAAATTATAAGTACCTTTTATTTAACGATTTGCATGTCAAGATTTGTAAATTAATCTTTGTTTACAATATAAATTATTAAAAAAAATCCTTTTTAAAATCCTTGTAAAATGTAATAATTGGAATCTACTATATACAAAGAGAAGGAAGTAAGGTAAGAAACTCTTTAGTGAGAAAAACGTTGAAATAAAAAGTAGCAACGAATATCGTTTCACTTTTTACCGTCGGACAGAAGAGCTGCTTCAGCAAATAATAAACTGCACGATCTTGAGATACTTTTATGTACCCTTTGTATATCTTTATATTATATTTAAATGGAAAGTTTCGTTTATCCCGTTTGCATTCTTATACCATTAATTCGACTACAATGAAATTTTTGTATGTTGTTGTGTGCGCCCACGAAGGCTTTTGACAAGAAAAGAATATTTTTTAATTAATTTCTATGTCTTCCAATAAAATAAGGTGTGAAAAATAGGTGCACTCTCTAATTCCTCTATTTCATAGTCTAATGGGACAAGAATCAGAACTCAGGACACCTGATCGGAAGTCACGCTTACCACCACTTCACCAATGAGGCACTATAGTCAAGTGTGTATATGCGTGCGTGAGTGCGTGTGCGCGAGTGCGCGTGTGTGTGTATGTGTGTGTGCGTGTGTGTGCAAGCGTTTCTATTCCATTCAACTGATTACGAAAAATTTAAGTGAGTTATTTCTTATCAAGCGCAATGATTAAAACAATTCAACAAACAACGAGAGAGGCGCATATCAAGCCGTGATCTTTTAGAGGCTGGTGATAACGAAGAAGAAGGTTGTCATTATTCATTAATTTTTTATTACCGACACGAAACTCTAATAATATGACTTAGAAAAATAAAAATAGTTCAAAAAATAGTTCTATCCACCAGTTCGTTGAGTTTCCTCTTGGTCGTTTAGGCATGGAATAAAACAAAACACTTCCACTTTGAAAAGAGAGCGGTATGAATAAGATGCGAATAAACTAAGAAGACAACAATCTCGGAGTTGTTCTCTTTTTATGCGTTACATGAATAAGTTAACATACTGTAGGAGAATAAAATTGATACAGTTACATAGACACAAGATAAAGATATGTTTTTTTTTTATTAAACTGAAGTGGCAAACAAACTTACCGTCCACCTGATGGTAAGGGGCTACTGCAACCGACTTCAAGCAAAAATTACAGATGCGTTGTCACACCTAGGGACTATGAAATATTACTGACATATCACATAGCCGCCGCTTACTCTATGGGCGGATGCCGCAAAATATACGACGAATAAAGAATGCCTCTAATGTCGCCATCCCATTACATTCAAATTCATAATTCAAATACCTAAAATTACATACAAAAAAATTTCCAATACATATTATACAACAGGTCTACTAGGTGGTAAGATTCTGCTGTCAAGAATTTAACGCTGCTGTGTTTCATGTAGAGAACCGGTGATTCATTTTACTAGAAATGAGCCATTCCAACGTAATCCTCAGGGGTGGCAACGCATCTGCATTTTGATTCTTAATGGAGGATAGATGTATACTTCCATGGGTTCCACTTTGTGCTCGTTTGTCAACTTTATTCTATTAAAATCCTCAAATAATAGAGCATAACTACATCTATACCTACGTAGCCATAACGTCCCTTTCCCCTGTATTGAAACATTTCATATCAGCTCTCATGTGTGAAACCATATTTATATTTTGATTCTTAATAGAGGACGAATAAAGGTGTGTACAGGTCCCAACACTTACCATAATGTAGACTATGTTCTTGTTTGTCGTACTTACATGACCGTATGATATTTTGAATACGTTAACTGAAAACAAAGTTTTAAATAAATGCATTTTGAAATTTAAATCAAACGACAATCGCATAGTGCATTCACATAATTAATTTGCCTGTGCCATGTCGCTCTGTGGTACGACTGTAATCTAAAACTGAATCATAATCATTGCGTTAAGAATTACTTCAAAAACTTCATACTTTGTTTGCAAACGACTTACTTGTTATAGAAGCATTAACTAAGTAACTACAGAAACTATATTACACAAGCTCACAATAAAAATGAATATCCTAATTTGTTTTGCATTTTATGTGTCAAACTGTACCATACTTTATGTTTTAAGTTTTCATGTAAATGATTCAGCTTTAAAATTTAGGTATACATATTTCTGTAGTATTTATTATGAAGTGTATTGACTTGTCGCCTATTTAGAAGCTTAATTTTCAGTTTGTAAAAGTCATTGTATTGACTACTAATCGTAAAAATAAGGTATAAAGTTTAAAGGTCCTTTAAAAGAAAGGTAACCATCCGAGAGCATGAGTCGACGTTGGGCTAGCGTTAACTACGTTTGGAAACTCTTTTACTGGTAACGAGACATTCCATTTCAGTTCTTAGAGTCGTACATTTTAATTCTCAATCTAGGATAAAATCATGTAAGGTTCTATGCGCCACAGCACATACCATTACGTGGACTGTGAGCTCATTTGTCACGTTACTCCCATAAAAAAAAACTTACTACAGTTATCTGATGAAACTATAAGCCAGGCAGCGCATATATTTAAAAAAATGATGCCAGAGATGCTTTGTAAACCAAAATATATTGGTAAATCCAATTCTGCATGCCTTCAGTGCATTAAAAAAATTACGTATAACATGATTATACTTAATTTTGGCAATATTTGGAGGAGAAAGTCTGCGCCAAACCTCATCGGAATTTGGAATCTCCCCAAGCATTTTCGGCTAAAGCAGCGGCAGAATTAGATATGTGTGGTGGGTGGGATGATTGGCCGCGTCGATTATGGGCATGTATTGAAAATAGGGTAGGGCATGTTGAATAATGTAAATAAAATTGTATTCTAAATTAAATTACCTTTCATTTCATATACAATTTCTATATTATAATCGAAAAGTGTATCATTATGTTTATAAAAAGTTTTTGACAGAACTTATGACCTGACTAAGTGATCATGATATTAAGATCACTTTTATTTCAGCTTCTTTCCAAAAGTCGTGAGTATTACTAAACTACTTACTTCTCTAGCTTAGCAACTCTAACAAAAGTTCATTCATAGAGTATCACCCTATAATTTCGTATATTTTCATAGACATCCAGTATTTGCACATTATCATTAATATTTTTATTCAAAATGTATTTACTGATAAACCTTAGTATAACGAAATAAGGTTGAATATTATTTGTAATAAAGGCAATTTGACATCTTGTCCATATTTAGTTAACTTGCTATCCAAAAAAGGAAAAAATTACACTTGCCTTTGGTACGAAACACCTCCATTCAAAATATTTTTCTCTTTACTTTCGTTTTTACACTCTAATATTGCCCACAACGGGATATTTTCACATATATCAATTAAGCAGCGATCCGTCAGCTCGCAACAGTTTAAACCTGCGACAGACAGTCAATTACGCTCTGCTGTCACTAATTCTGACTCGCCTGCTCTGCCCACATTGGGCTTCCTCTTATTTTTTATATTCCATGCAAGGCTCTCAAACCACCGAAAATTTCGCCATTTCTTTGCCGAAAATAATTAATTATAACTTAACAAAACAAAATTAAACTGCCATTTACATTCCATGGCTCCCCACATAATAGATGAAGGGTTTTAAAATAGATTGAGTTGAACAATTGATATTTTCAAAAGTTATCATGTTTGGTAGTTAGTTAACGAGTACGCGAAAGGAAAAATCAGCAAAGTTAAAAGTTTAATAAAAGTAAAATAGCTATAAAGATAGAGTGGCAAATCTTTCCTGGAGTAGTTGGTGTAGAAGGACGGTTGTTGACGTACTGACGATTGTGAGAATGCAATTAATTAAGTCAATTTAAATACACGCGACGCGCGGTTAAAAGTAGGTTGCAGCGTTTACTAAATAAAAATGTGTGGTGTAACCATACAATCGGAAAATTTGAAGTATAGTAATAATTATAAGCTTTTTAGTGAAATGTTTTGTGTGTAATTAAACTACTTTAAAAAAAATATGTATAATCATGTTAAACGTAATTTTTTTAATACGATTAAGGTATGCGCAGTTGGATTTACCAATATATTTTATAATATGATTGCTAGATAAGATTTCATGCGATAAAACGTTGGAATCTTAATTTTTAGGCCCTAGCAGAACATACCTGCGCGCTTCCCGATTAAGGCATGCAATAAAACAAATATAAAACTTTTATTTATACGGCCTCAGCTATTGAAGGCGGCGGATGCGACACCACGCTAGTAAACTTCGCGTTGACGACCTAATTTCGGAGCTCATAACGCCGTCTTCCTACTGCATCTTGCAAATGTTGAGTTTAACGTCTGCTGTTACGTTTTACAGCTATTCGATCCGAACGAATTGCTAAGTTGTGACGTATTTTCGTCAGTTCGTAAAATTACACTTGAGCAATACCTCTCCTGGTATATATAAAGGTTGACATTGCTACCACAATTTCATAGAGGGTGATAAATGTTTTATAAGAGTGATAAACGAGTACAGTCTTTCTGATGGTAAGCGGATGCTGTGACCCATGGCAACGTCCACCCGTGACAAGAATTAAATACAAATGCGTTGCCACCCTTATAACAATGGAATGCCTCGTTTACAACAAAAAGGGTCTTCGGTTCTCACAGTATGCAACAAAGCACAGCTGGTGTTCTGTGAGAGCATGGCCCTTTCCCGGTCTAATTGTACTAATTAATGCTACAATCATAATGAAGCTGCAGCGTGGCTCTACCACGTAGTTATAAGATTAATTGTCGGGTAACCGAGCTACAACCGGCATTAGCACAGAAAATCTTTATCTCATCCAACACACACACACACACACACACGCACGCACGCACGCACGCACGCACGCACGCACGCACGCACGCACGCACGCACGCACGCACGCACGCACGCACGCACGCACGCACGCACGCACGCACGCACGCACGCACGCACGCACGCACGCACGCACGCACGCACGCACGCACGCACGCACGCACGCACGCACGCACGCACGCACGCACGCACGCACGCACGCACGCACGCACGCACGCACGCACGCACGCACGCACGCACGCACGCACGCACGCACGCACGCACGCACGCACGCACGCACGCACGCACGCACGCACGCACGCACGCACGCACGCACGCATGCATTGATTCTTTATAGAAGAATGTATGAAGATATCTATGGGCCACAGCATTCATTAACCATCAGGTGCTTGTTGGTCACTCTTATTCTATTATAAAGGTATTTTACAAATTCTGTTTTTGCTAAGTCGGCTAAAATATGTGGAGGTTAAAACAATTTAAAACTTTTTTTATTATAATAAATTATCAAATATCTTAATTCCTTTATACTCTGCACTTTAACGCAGTGAGCAGTTTGCGAGCACCCGACAAGTGACAAATGGACTGTATTTTAAAATCCATTTCTCTATAGCCTTCAGAGAGAAATATTTCCGTTAATTGCCTTTGATAAGGTAATTACTTTGTTCTCTGTGAAGTGATGATTTAGCACATAGTTTTATTATTGATAGCCAATAATGAAAGTGAGCAATATTTTTGTGCCATTCATGTAGGAAATTTTTAATTATTTTTTCATAATATTTGTTGTAAATGTCATGTTTGCCGTGCGTGTCGGCGTAAAAGCCTCCAGTAGCTTTTTGTGTCTCGTATGTGTCGTAAGAGGCGACAGTAAAAATGCCAAAAACATATCATCGTTTCCGATGAGAAGCGATATTACCTTGACGTGATTACTGGTCATTCATAGGGGGGTATGATGGAGTGACGACCTGGTAAGACATGCAGGAAGGCGATGGATGCAGGTGGTTCAGGACCGTGCTTTGTGGCATTCCTTGGGGGAGGCTTTTGTTCAGCAGTGGATTTATGAAAGGCTGTAATGATGATGAGATGATGATGATGATGATGATTACTGGTCAATGAGGTAGGTGAGGAGGAGAGGGAGAGAGAGAACAAAATGTGAGAAAATTATTTGGTAAGGAACATATTTGACCTTTATTGTTTGTGTTCATGATTTTTTATATCATTAGGGTGACAAGCGAGTACAGATTCTACCTGATGGTAAGTGGGTATTGTGGCCCATAGACATCTACATCTATCCTTGATTATGAATTAAAATGCAGATGCGTTTTCATCTCTGAGGACTAAGATGGAATATAAATAGACCCTTTTATACAGACCGTTTCTACTGGTAACGAGGCATTCCATCTTAGTACTCACGGGTGACAACGCATCTGCATTTTGATTTATAACAGAGGATAATGTAGATGTATAGACAACATGGGCCGCAGCAACCACTTACCATCAGGTGGACTATGTGCTCGTTTTTCACCTTTATTCTATAAAAAAAAATAGCAATACTTGTGCTGCTGTACTCCGGTCTGGAGTCTATAGAGACCCAGTATAATTACAGGCTGTTAGGCGTTCCATTTTAGTCCTCAGAAGTGAAAACGAATCTGTAGCCTTCATTGCTTGAAATTGACTGCAGGCGTTCATGGACAACACTAGCAACTTACCATAAGATCGGCTGTTAGTTCGTTTGCCACTAAGTGTTATAAAAAAAGTTCTGCTTTGTAAACCAAGATGACCTTATTAACCCAATTTCCCAATCAACCATGAAAACACCATTGCTTATTGTGTAATGCAGTTTTACAGGAGCGATCAAACCAAGGCTGGGATCCTCCTCCGATGGCTACCACAGACGATGGAATAAATAGTTTCATTCCCTGAAGTGACAGAACCACATAAGGTCAAGAGTCAGTCATAATGCTGAAATCATCCGGCGAGAAAAAATCTTAATCAATAAAAAAAATTACCAGTTTTATATAAATTTCAATGTAGGTGAAGTATTTTTATCCGCAGATGTTGGTGGGCACTAAATCTATTGAATAGAATAGAATAGAATATTTTTCATTCAATATACATTACATGTGTAATTCTTATTGAAAGTCATTTTTTACTTTACCACTGGTTCGAAAAAAACCCTTGTTTTCGCCCATTTCCTATTGTTTGTATATATTGTTCAGTTGCTGCATCGCACTGTATGAAAATTGTCAAAACTTGTAGTTTCAAGTTGGAGATTTATTATTCTTTTGTTAACCTAAAACAATTTGAACAAATATTTCTTTATAAAAATAAAACCACGCACGTTTTAATGTGAAATTTGACTACCTTTTGGTGGTGGCAAACGCAATTATTGATCAAGAGGTTCCAGCTTCGAATCCAGTTAGGCCAAGATCAGTTATTTGGTTATCTGTTCACAAATTCTCAGTAACAGGCCGGAGTCGGGAAGTTGACGGAGTTTCACCCCCATGCCTCGAAATACTCCGTTGAGACTGGCCGCCGTGCCTGGAATTCTTTCTGGAGGAAAATATTATTATTATATTCTATATCTTCGATTAAGAATCAAAATATAGACCCGACCAGACCAAGATATATTTCAAATGTTCATGTGACATGTCTTATATGTAATAACAATGTTCCTCAGACCGAAATATGATTACGACGTCAAGTCACAACGCAGACTAACTATCTCCACGGGACAGCATTAAGTGTACTAGTGTGCATTTAACAACCAGGCAGAGGCCATGCATGCTACCAATGATATAACGTGCTCTGAGGTATAGCGGAGAGATGAAGTAGCGATCTGGCAAGACATACAGGAAGTGGATGGATGAAGGTGACTCAGGATCATGTTGTGTATTTTTCTGTTCAGTAGTAGACGTTTACGTTTACGTAGACGTTCAGTAGCAGACATTAAAAAAATTACGTATAGCATGATTATACGGACCTTTTTTAAAGTAGTTTAAATACACAAAAGTTTTCACTAATAACCGCCTTATACTTCCAATTTTCCGATAATTTCATGTCATACTTCAATTTTTCAAAGTTTGGAAAATACAAAGCGCACGACTCATAATGCCCATATGATCATCATATCATCATTCATGTCACTCCAAAAAGACTAAGACGTATTCATGTATAAATATTACATCCTACTTACTTTTAAAACGTACTACTATAATTTATTCTGTGCTTATAAAATATTATAATAAAAACCTCTGATTATTATAATAATCAAGTATGTATGAAATTTGTTTTTCGAATATTTTGTATTTATTTGAACAGCGATCTTTTTGAGCCGCTGCAAGCAACCAATACAGTATCCACTCACAACGGCGGTTGACGCCAAACTAAGCGAGTGAGGCACAGGTAGTCTCTATTTACTGAAATAAAATCTAACAAAAGGCTGCGAAAACACCGAAAATTTCGCGATTTTGGAGCCGAAAAAAATTAATAATAGATAAACAAAACAAACTTTCACTGTCGTTTACATTCAGTGGCTTCCCACATGATAGATGAAGAGATTAAAAAATATATTGAGTTAAACAATTGACACGGCGATGTGGTTCGCCACCCATCACGTCTCGTTTCTCGCGGGGGCGAAAAGCGGCCCACGGAGAGCCGCTTCGCTACGTTGAATGTAAGAGGAGGAATGGATGGTAAGGTAGATGAAGTATGTCAGATGATGGATGAACGTTGCATTGATATTCTGTGCGTGAACGAAACCAAGAGGAAAGGATGTAACACCACGGTCCATGGCCCCTACACGGCATACTGGTCGGGAGTCCCCCAAACCAGCCGAGGCTGTCAGGGAGTTGGTGTGATTCTTTCATCTCGAATGGTTGAATGTGTGATGGAGCATGAATGTATAAGCCCAAGACTCCTCTGGATTAGGTTAAAAGTCGGACTCACTCGCTTGTTTATCCTTGGGGTCTATGCACCGACGGATCTGCGTGGAGGTGGGTCATTAAAAGCACAACAAGAGAGAGAGGAATTTTGGGATAGCATGAGAGAGGTCTTGAATAAATGCGGAGAAAATGAACGGATCGTGATGTTAGGGGACTTTAATGGATGGGTTGGAGTAAAGCGTGATGGGTATGAAGGAGTTCTGGGTACGTTTGGGGACGAGAGAGTGAATGACAATGGGAGAAGCCTGCTTGAAGTATGCTTGGAATGGAATCTGTGCGTAGCCAACACAATGTTTGACCACAAAAAGATCCATTTGTATACAAGAGATGAGGGTGAGTCTAGAAGTATGATTGATTTTGTAATTGTGGATGAAAGACTGAGGAAGAAAGTGCTAGACACTCGGGCATACCGCGGTGTAGGCCTCGACACAGACCACTTCCTGGTCATAGCCCGAATGCGGGGCCTCTTTAAACG
This sequence comes from Parnassius mnemosyne, assembly GCA_963668995.1. NCBI lineage: Eukaryota > Metazoa > Arthropoda > Insecta > Lepidoptera > Papilionidae > Parnassius > Parnassius mnemosyne. The sequence goes on along the minus strand of CAVLGL010000093.1, from coordinate 1,063,923 downwards.
GTGGCGACACCGAGTGGCCGAGCCTACGAGTGTTTTGGACAGAGTAAAAGTGGAAAATCTACAAGAAAAAGAAAAGAAAGACGAGTATGTAGAGAAACTGAAAGAAAGTTTTAAAGGGATAGAAGAGATAGGAGTGATTGAAGATTTGTGGGAGACATTTAAGAAAGGGGTCGTAAATGTTGCTATTGAGGTATGCGGGGTGGCTAAAAGAAGGAAAGGAAGAAAGAATGATAACGTGTGGATGGATAAAGATGTACAAAAGGTTGTGCAAGAAAAGAAGAAAGCGTGGTTGGATTGGTTAGCAACAAAAGCTAACCAAAAAGTTCAAAAGGCAACGGATGACGAGATAAAGGAAGCAAGAACGAAGTATAAAAGATTGAAAACAGCAGCGAAAGAAATTGTGTCTAGAAAGAAAGAAGAACGAAAGGATGATTTCGATAGGAGGCTCACTGAAGATTTCCAGTCAAACATTAAGTTTTTCTGGAAAACCATCAAAACAGCCAGAGGAAAAACTTCTACCTCGGAGCTGAGTACAATCAGGAGTCAAGATGGAAGCATTATAAAAGGAGAAGAATGTGTGTTAAAGAGATGGAAAGAATATTTTGAAAGTTTGTTTGAAAGAGAGGAAGTGCAGGTACAGCATCTGCCACCTTCCACGGAAACTAATATAAATGTTGATGAAAATGAGATAAGTATGGATGAAATAGTGAAAGCGTTGAAAAGTATGAGATTAGGTAAGGCTGCAGGGTATGACAGGATTACCGTCGAGATGCTGAGGGCTGGACAGGGCCTGGTGGCTAGTCAGCTGTACCGCCTTTTCAATCTGTGCTGGCGAAATGGGCAAGTACCGGGAGACTGGTGCAAAGCCGTAATCGTGCCATTGTATAAGGGAAAAGGGTCACGGCAGGACTGCATAAATTACCGCGGTATAAGCCTTCTCAGCGTCGTCGGTAAATTGTATGCAAAAGTGTTGATTGAAAGGATTCTGAATGAAACAGACAAGAAAGTATGGGACGCACAAGCGGGATTTAGAAAGGGAATGGGATGTACGGATCAGGTCTTTTCCTTGCGGTGCATAGCCGAAAAGTATTTGGCTAAAAACCAGAAAGTCTACTGCGCGTTCGTAGATCTAGAAAAGGCCTATGATAGAGTGGTAAGGAATGAATTGTGGTCAGCACTGTCCGTGAACGGTGTGAGCAGTATCCTCATACGAGCAATGCAATCTCTTTATAGGGATTCTAGTGCTTGTGTAAGGATAAACGGGGCATACACTGAATGGTTTAATATCGAAAAAGGTGTTAGACAGGGATGTGTAGCGTCACCGTGGCTGTTTAATCTGTTCATGGACAATTGTTTGACAGATTTGAAAGGGAATGAAAGTGGGTTGAGAATGAATGAGATACTCGTCAAATGTTTTCTCTATGCTGATGACCAAGTATTACTTGCGTCTTCGGCCGAGGAGTTGCAGGAGATGGTAACTGCTATGAGTGGAGCTTTTGTTAGAAAGGGAATGAAGATAAATGTAAGGAAGACGAAAGTGATGGTGTTTGAAAAAGATGAGGCAGTGACAGACTGCAACATTGTGATTGAAGATGAACAAATTGAACAGGTGAAAGAGTTTGTGTATCTGGGTTCAAAGTTTACAAGAGATGGAAAGTGTGAGAGTGATATCGAAAGAAGAGTGAATGCAGGAAACATGGTGAATGGAGCTTTGCACTCCTTTATGAGCAGTCGGAAGGTGTCTAACAAGGCTCGTTTGGCTGTGCATGAGGGGGTGTTGATTCCGACACTCATGTACGGAAGTGAAACTTGGGTATGGCAGAAGAAACATGAAAGCAGAATAAATGCAGTTGAGATGAGAGCATTAAGAAGTATGATAGGAGTTAAACTGAGTGACAGGATAAGAAATAGTGAGATAAGGAAACGTTGTGGTCTGAAAGAAGATGTAGTGACAAAAATTGAGAAAGGTATGCTGAGATGGTTTGGCCATGTCGAGAGAATGAATGAAGAACGATTGACGAAAAAACTGTATAAGGCGAGTGTGAATGAAAGTGTTGGAAGGGGTAGACCTAGGCGGACATTTCTAGACCAAATCAGGGACGTCTTGAAAAAAGGCCAGGTCAAGAGTACCCTAAACCGTAGAGCATGTATGAAGGGAATAATGAAAGTGGACGAAGCAAAACAAGTATGTAAGGATCGTAGCAAGTGGAAAGAACTGGTCTCTGCCTACCCCTACGGGAAAGAGGCGTGATTATATGTATGTATGTATGTAACAATTGATATTTTCAAAAGTTATCGTGTTTATAAGCCTTGAGGACTTAATAAGTACACACCATTAGGCACTAAAAGCCCTTTTTATGTAAAAATAGCAATAACTCGACTTAAAAAAATATTAATAAGTACAACAATCATTTATCTTTTTGACAATGTGCTTTTAATATCATTTATATGAATAATATGATTTCTGGATACGATTTCATGCGACAAAACGTTCGAATCTTGATTTTTAGGCACTAGTAGAACATACCTATGTGCTTTGCGCTCGGCATGCAATACATTTTGACAGCACTATCGGCTTCAACACCCTCGAAAACCATGAAAATGACACCCATGATGAAAAAATTTATACCTATTGCAGCCGCCACCTTGGATTTACATTTCCACAGCACTATCGGCTGCAGCACCCTCGAAATGCATGAAAATGTCACCCATGATGAAATAACTGATATCTATTGCAGCCGCTATCTGGGATTTACATTTCGACAGCACTATCGGCTTAAACGCCCTCGAAAACCATGAAAATGACACCCATGATGAAAAAGTTGGTACCTACTTCAGCCGCCACCTTGGATTTACATTTCGACAGCGCTATCGGCTTCAACACCCTCGAAACCCATGAAAATTAAACCCATGTTGAAAAAATTGATACCCATTGCAGCCGCCACCTTAGATTTACATTTCGACAGCACTTTCGGCTTCTACACCCGCGAAAACCATGAGAATGACATCCATGATGAAAAAATTGATATCTATTGCAGCCGCCATCTTGGATTTACATTTCGATGTCGGCTTCAACTCTCTCGAAAACCATGAAAATGACACTCATGATGAAAAAATTAACCTATTGCAGCCGCCATCTTGGATTTACATTTCGACAGCACTATCAGCTTCAACACCCGCGAAAACCATGAGAATGACACCCATTATAAATAAATTTATACCTTTTGCAGCCGCCACCTTGGATTTACATTTCCACAGCACTATCGGCTTCAGTACCCTCGAAAACTATGAAAATATCACACATGATGAAAAAATTGATATCTATTGCAGCCTCCATGCTGGTTTTACATTTCTACAGCACTATCGGCTTCAACACTCTCGAAAACCATGGAAACGACACCCATGATGAAAAATTTACACCTATTGCAGCCGCCACCTTGGATTTACATTTCGATAGCACTATCGGCTACAGCACCCTCGAAAACCATGAAAATGACACCCATGATGAAAAAATTTATACCTATTGCTGCTGCCATCTTGGATTTACATTTCGACAACCATATTGGTTTCAACACTCTCGAAAACCATGAAAATGTCACCCATGACAAAAAACTTGATACTACTTACTTTTAGTACGTACTACTATTATTTATTCTGTGCTTTTAAAATATTGTAATAAAAAAATATCTCTTATTATTATAATCAAGTATTTAAGAAATTTGGTTATTCGAATATTGTGTATATGTACAGCGGTCTTTTTGGGCCGCTGCAAACAACCGAAACAATGTCCTCTCACGACGGCGAATGTCGCCGAACTGAGTGAGTTAGTAAACTACTCTGTGGCTGTAGCCCCCCATTTACAGAAATAATTTACATACAAGGCTACCAAATCAACGAAAATTTCGCCATTTTGGAGCCGAAAAAAATTTATTTTAGCTAAACAAAATAAAATTACACTGCCGTTTACATTCAGTGGTTTTACACATGATAGATGAAGAGATTAAAAATAGATTGAGTTTAACAATTGATATTTTCAAAGTTATCGTGTTTACAAGCTTTGGGGACATGATAAATCCACACCATAAGCCGCTAAAACCCTTTTTTTAATTTAAAATAGCAATTAATTGATTTATAGAAATTATTAATAAGTTTAGCAATCATTCATCTTTCTAACAATGTACTTTTTATATCATTTATATGTATAATATGATTGCTGGATACGATTTCATGCGACAAAACGTTGGAATCTTGATTTTTAAGCGCTAGTAGAACATACCTATGCGCTTTGCGCTCGGCATGCAATATAGTAGTTTCATCTTATTTATATCCCTAACATAACAGCGTACTATATTTTATTGCCATCTCCCTCAATCACACTCACTACGTGGTACAAACCTAGGTGAGTTCGTTGCCAACCCAAGATAGTATTGAGTGAAGCAGAGAGAGAAGTCTTAATCAAGGCATTCTGCTCTTGCTTCATTATGATATATTTATGAAATAAAGTCCATCAAGGAAGAGTGGTGCGTTGAGCATAAAGTTTACCCTAAGACCGCATACAAAGCACACGTCCAAACGTAGCAGTTGTGACTGATTACTAATCATTATTCAGTGTTTTTCGAAACAGGATGAAACAAAATCATTTGTTTGAATTTGTTGTTGCTTGATTTCAATTAATATACATAATACTAATGTAAAAGAAATGTATTAAAATTTTAAAAAACAAGAAATATTATATTGTTACAATTTAGTAAGTAAAAACCTTGATAATCTCCGTTTAGTGGCAGCGTAGGAAAATCCTCTCACCTAAGTAATCGCGTAGGTGTCACAATAGGCAATAAAAACTGTGCTTGCCAACCCGGATACCACGCATGGCAATGACCAAAATTCTTCCTTATGAGACAATCTATGCGGAAGGTGTAGCGAACATTTCACATTGAATAAATCTACTTTACTACGTCGGGAATCAATAAAAAACAATTTAACTAAACGCGATAGAATTTCTAAAAGTGGTTTTATTCAAGGGTTTAATAAATTCAAATTTATTTTATTTTGTTAATACAGTTAATGAGACAGAATAGATCTTTGAAAAATTACGTTCGCTGCATTCAACTCTTAGGATTACATATATTATAGGTAGAATTAATTTAGTCTAACTACACTACTAAGCGTAATAATACTTTAATGGAATTGGAATGTTTGCTCTTAAACTTTAATCTGAAACTGGAAATAAAACAGCCAACGCGACTTACAAGCATGACATGCATTGATAACTTTGCACATAATCTGAAGATGTGTAAATCTGATATAATAGACTTTAGCTTATCAGACCATACAGCACAAATATTGAAATTACCGGTTCATAAAACTTTCATAATTAACCAGTGGCAAATAAATAGACGTGACTATAGTCAAGAAAACATGCAAAAATTTAAAGCATATTAACAGTGTATATCTTTCTCTGAAATCTATAATACAGATAATCCAAACAAAGCCTTCAATGCGTTTATAGATACTTTTACACTCCTTTATAATTTATGTTTTCCTTTCAAAAAAATTACTATTAGAACCAAAGAAAAATTGCAATGGTTAACACGTGGAATAAAAATTTGTAGCAAAAAAAAGAGAGCTGATGTGGAACTATAGGTTAAACCGAAATGAAATAAACAAAATAAAATTTAAAAAATATGCCAAGATTTATAAAAAAATTATTCAACTAACACAACGAGTTCAAAACAACCATAAAAAAAACAGCGGTTAATAAATCTAAAGCTACTTGGGCAATAATAAATAGATCAAAAATGAATATGCCAAAGCATATGATCACATCCATAAAAGTATGTAATAAAACTTTAACTAGTCTACAGGAGATCACGAATGCCTTTAACAATTTTTTCATAGATAAAATAAAACCAATGTCAGGAACTGGAAAGCAAGTCATCATTACAGCCCTTCACAAGTCCACTGCTGAACATAGGCCTCCCCCAAAGAATGCCACAAAGCACGGTCCTGAGCCACCTGCATCCATCGACTTCCTGCAAATCTTACCAGGTCGTCACTCCATCTAGTGGGGGGACGCCCTACACTTCGCCTGCCGGTACGAGGCTGCCACTCGAGAACCTTTCTTCCCCATCGGTTGTCGGTTCTTCGAGCTATATGGCCGGCCCATTGCCACTTCAGCTTACTAATCCGTTGGGCTATGTCGGTCACTCTGGTTCTACTGCGGATATCCTCATTTCTGAGTTTATCACGCAGAGAAACTCCGAGCATAGCCCTCTCCATAGCTCGCTGAGCGACCTTGAGCTTCCTCATCCGGCCAGCAGTGAAGGACCACGTCTCAGTTCCGTATGTCATCACTGGCAACACGCACTGGGTGTACAGTCTCGTTTTCAAGTTTTGAGGTATACCTGACGAGAAGATGTGCCGTAATTTCCCGAACGCTGCCCAACCGAGTTGAATCCGTCGATTGACCTCTCGGTCGAAGTTGGACTTACCTAGTCGGACTATTTGTCCCAGGTAAACATACTCGTCAACAACTTCGAGCTTAGTGTTCCCAACAACTACCGGCATAGGTGTGACATGGACATTAAACATGATCTTTGTTTTGTCCATGTTCATCTTAAGACCTATCCGTTTGGAAACACTATTGAGGTCATTGAGCATAGTGCTTAGGTCCTCCAGCGATTCTGCCATAAGGACTATATCGTCGGCAAATCGAAGGTGAGTGATGTACTCGCCATTGATGTTGATACCGTATCCTTTCCAGTCCAGAAGCTTGAAAACATCTTCCAATGCAGCGGTGAAGAGTTTCGGGGATATGACGTCACACTGTCTTACACCTCTCTGCAATTGGATAGGTTTCATACTCTGGTTCTGTACTCGGATAGCCATCGTAGCCCTACTGTACAAGCACTTCAACACTTCGATATACCGACAGTCAACTTGGCATCGCTGAAGGGACTGCAGCACCGCCCAAATTTCAACGGAATCAAAGGCTTTCTCATAGTCCACATACGCCAGACATAGTGGCAAATTGTACTCCTCGGACTTCTGTACAATTTGCCGAAGGGTATGTATGTGGTCTATGGTGCTAAAGCCTTTTCGGAAACCGGCTTGTTCGGGAGGCTGGAAGTCGTCAAGTCTGCGCGCGAGACGATTCGTAATGACTCTCGAAAACAGCACGTAGACGCGGCTCAGAAGGGAAATCGGTCTGTAGTTCTTCAAGAGAGCGTTGTCGCCTTTCTTGAAGAACAAGACCACCGCACTTCTGCTCCACGCCTCCGGTGTAATGCCACCATGGAGGACGGAATTAAAGAGCTTCTGAAGGACTTCAAGTACCGGTTTTCCACCCGCTTTCAGAAGCTCCGCTGTAATTCCATCCTGGCCTGGGGCCTTGCCGTTTTTAAGGTGCTGGAGAGCCATTCTAATCTCGCTCAGACTGACGTCCGGGATATCATCGGAATAATGCCGGATAAGACTCGCTCTTGGATCGTTACTCACACTTGCGTGTGGCTCCAACGATGACGTGTACAGCTGCCCATAGAACCTCTCAATCTCACTCAAAATCTCAGGTGCCCCGGAAACGATGCTGCCACATTCGGTCTTCAGCTTTGACAGTTGGCTCTTTCTGGCAGACAGATCTCTGGCAAAGACTTTGGAGCCTTGGTTCCGCTCGATCGCTTCTTCAATACGAGCTGTATTGTAGTTGCGTAAATCCCGCCGCATGCATTTGGAGATCTGTCTGTTCAGTTGCCTGTATGCTGTCAAATCTGTTGAAGAATGCAGCTTCATCTCCCGTCTAACAGTCATGAGATTAAGAGTGTGATCGGAGAGTTTTTGTGTTCTTCTGCGGCGGGTCTTGCAGAACTTAGCTCCGACCGCATGGACAGTTTCCACGAGCTTGTCATTCAAATCGTCCACTTCATTGCAGTCTTCTAGGCACTGAAAACGGTTTTGCAACTCGAGCTGAAAGGTTTCGGGACTTTGGATTAGAGCACGAGGGGGACGGAGCGTTGACTTCATTAGACGAGACCTCTCCAACTTAACGTTTAGGTTCAGTGTGCCTCTAACCATTCGGTGATCGCTGCCGGTTTTCACCCTCGCGATCACTGAGACATCACTGAACAGTTGTCGTCTGGTCGTCATAATGAAGTCAATCTCATTTTTTGTCGAACCGTCGGGGCTCGACCAGGTCCACTTCCTGTGGGGCCGCTTCTGGAAGAAAGAGTTCATCATAAAGAGTCCCTCTTTCTCCATGAAGTCGGCCAACTGCTGGCCCCTTGGGTTCCGTTGCCCTATTCCAAATTTCCCCACTTTCAGCTCACCGTTCTCTCTTGTGCCTAGTTTTGCATTGAAGTCTCCCATTAACACCGTATATTGGGTTTTGGAGGAATGCATGGCTCTAAAGATATCCTCATACATTTCCTCCACCTCCTGATCGGGGTGTGCCGAGGTTGGTGCGTAAACCTGTATGACCTTCAGCGAATACCGTTTGGTGATTCTGAGTATAAGGTACGCAACCCTCGTCGACACACTCTCAATCTTTACAACGTTGTTAACGAGAGACTTGTGGACGATAAATCCGACACCTCCTTGGGACAGATGGTCGCCCTCCCGGTGATAGAGCAAGTTGCCGGATTCGAGGATTACCGTGTCCTCCCCCTCTCTTCGGACTTCGGATAATCCTATAATATGCCAGCGTAACTTGTCTATCTCTTCTTCCAGCTCCACAATCTTCTCGTCAGTCCTCAGGGTGCGTGCGTTGTATGTTGCCAGGTCGAGTCGTTGTAGGTGGCAACCGAACCTCCACCGGAGATTCTTAGCACCCCCTGCCCCGCCGTTACCATGGTCGCCACCGTAGCCAGGAATAGCGGGGCCGCCGGGGACTGGGGGCCGTCTCTTCGTAACTTTCATTATGGGGGGTATATTGCCATAGTTGCCACGCTTGGCGAGCGGGTTGGCAACCGCAGTTTTTTATTGTATTTTGTCGTTACCAGGAAGATGCTGCTGCCCATCTCCTGCCTGTTTCCCTTTGTCGCCTTTTACGACACCCACGGGAAGATATGGGGTAGTGGATATTCTTAACCGCCACTACACGGCAAGCAAGTAACTTCATATATTGTCAAATCAACTCAGTCAATGTTTATGGCACCGAGTATACCATATGATATACTTAAAATCATAAGATCACTAAGAAATACCACAAGTGTAGGACATGATGGGATCTCAACAAAAATTATAATGTATGTGGCTTATTATATTTGTGATCATCTTAGCCACATTTTGAATATTTGTATAAGCACAGGAACTTATCCGGAAAGTTTAAAAATTTCAATTGTTAAGCCATTGTTTAAAAAAGATGACAAACAAAGTATGAACAGCTACAGACCCATTGCTCTTGTTCCTATACTATCAAAAGTTTTTGAAAAATATATATATTTAGAAATTTAGAACTTTTTAGAACAGTTTAAAAAAGATGACAAACAAAGTATGAACAGCGACAGACCCATTGCTCTTGTTCCTATACTATCAAAAGTTTTTGAAAAATATATATATTTAGAAATTTATAACTTTTTAGAAAAATTAAACATTCTTACAGAAGACCAAAAAGGATTCCGCAAAAATAAAACCATAAATATGGCCATTTTTGATTTTTTAAATAGAGTAATGATGAATGTTGACAAAAGGACACCGGTATGCGCGATCTACTGCGACATGACTCAGGTCTTCGATTATGTTGACCATGACATCCTACTCAGTAAATTAGAAGCCTACGGCATCAGAGGAAATGTATTAAATCTCATGGAATCCTATACTAGAAATCGAACACAATATCCCGAAATTTCTAGAATAAACATTAACACAAAAAAGAAGAAACATTCAAATCAAACAAACAAATACTTAAATATGGTGTCCCACAAGGGAGTGTGTTGGGCCCCTTGTTGTTTATCATCTACATAAATATTTTACCAAGAATAACAAAACATCCAATATCGCTCTTTGCCGATGACAGTACGGTCACAATAACTTCTATGAATAAGGATACATTTGAAACTGACATAAATAATACAATCAATTTAATAACCAACTGGTTAAATAATAATAATTTAAAAATAAATCTCCAAAAAACAAAAATAATATACTTCCGTCAACGCTTAGTATCACCAAATATTAACGTTAATTACCAAGGGACAGAAATCAATCAAGTAGACACAACAAAATTTCTAGGTGTAACTATTGATAAAAGTCTGAACTGGAAAGCGCACACAGAAGAACTAAACAAGAAAATTAGTTCTTCTGCTTATGCGCTCTATAAGCTCGCATCCGTCGTAAATACCGATGCGCTACTCACGGCTTACCACGGTATTGTTGATTTCATCTTGAGGTTTGGCATCATATTCTGGGGAAATTCTTCTAATAAGGAAATTATATTTAAGTCCTAAAAAAGGTGCATCAGGGCTATGTTTGGTCTTAAAATTACTGATAGCTGCAGACCATATTTTATTAAGTACAAAAGTTTAAGCTTGCCCTCCTTATTTATATATGAAATAGCAAACTTCGTTCACAGTAACCCTAAATTGTTTAACAAACTGTCAGACGTTACAATTCGCAATCACCGGGATAATAACAGGTTATGCGCAATTAGAACAAGAACAGCATTGATGCATAAAAGTATTTTCTGTCTGGCGCCAATAATATATAATAAAATCCCCAAAACCATCAGACAATTGCCTACTACACTTTTTAAGCCACATCTTAAAAAATATCTGATAGCCAAATGTTATTACAGCTTGCCTGATTTCTTAAATGATTGTTTATTTAAAGCTAAATATTAAATTTTGACATTTATCTCATGTAATCTTAGGAGATGCCATTGAAATTGTTGCACATCTAGAACTAGGTCCGCAGGGTTAGTTTTTATCTTGTATAATTAATAAAATACGAAGTTTTATCTTTGTACGCCATAAATGGCAAAACATGTAGCTCGTTTTAAGTTTTTTTAACACCTTTATATTCTTATTTACTCATGTTTTACAAAATAAATAGCTTTATCTTATCTTATCTTACTACCGCAATTAAATAATTTCATTATATTATTTATATTTCTAGTGTTTACCGGGGATTCGACCACCACACATATATTTTATTCCTGGAACAAAATAATACATGTTTGTTGAGCTTAGCGGTTTAATCCATATACAGCAGTAAGTTGTGGTTTAATCTTAGAGACCAACATAGCAAAATCATGTAAGTACTTGATACTTACTTAAAACTAACTACCCTAAAATAAACATAAATTACAATATTATAATTATATAAGAACGCTTTACATAAATTGTATAGTATGTTATAGAAATGATAACTGCTCAGATACCTAATAATTTCGTTTCCTTTGCATTTTAAGTTCCAAATGCAATAGAAACGTATTTAATGTTTAATTTTGGCTTCATTTTCTTCGAGATACTTTCTATTCTAAAAAGCGCTTTAGCGTTTGCATTCGCTTTGAAGTTGCAACAGCGTGTTTGCGGCGGATGCTGTTTAAAAATATCGAGAAAAGCTTTTTACAAATGCAAGTTACATAGGAAAACTCACATTTAGAATACAACATTCTACCAATGGTAGCAATGAATTAAGTCTTCTTCAGGACTTTTTTATTAAAAAAAAACTTTTCCCATACACTAGAATTTTCTTCTGTATTATGAGTTTACATATATTTATTTATTAATTTATTTATTATATCCACTTACTACATACATAATTTTTACAAAGACAGCATCCAGACAAGGACAAATTAATAAATAGCCGTACCGTGCGGGATTCGACCTCACGGCCCTCAGCGGCGTAACTCATTGTTAAGCCACTGCCGTAGGGGGCCCTCTTAAATTTGCTTTACCGTTACCTTTACAGTCTATTTAAGTCCACTGCTGAACATAGGACTGTTCCATATATTGCCTCATATGGGGATATTTGCCATAGAGTAGAATAAAAGATAGAAGTAAAATAGAATAATTTTTATTCGATATAGCTTACAGTACATAATACTTATTGAAAGTCATTTTGGATAGAGTTCCGTTCTAGGGAGTAGTAGTAGGTTAGGGTTTAGTAGTAGTCAATATTCCTGTGTAAAAAAGTGAGGTTTAGTCGATTTATCATGAAAAACTGCCTTAAAAATCTAAAATTTCAAACCCTCGTAAAAAATGTCAGCGGCATTTACGCCAAAAATCTCTTTGGGGTTTTTCAACATTTATGTTGCTAAACATGTAAAAAAATTTTGGTCCAAATCGGAGGTGTCCCTAGAACGGAACTCTACCCGTCATTTTTTACTCTTACTGGTTCGCTAAAAAAAAAACCTCTGTCCTGGGAAGAACCAGCAAGAAACCCAGCGTGATTTTTTTTAAAAAGCACAATTTACAATATAATATTTTACAGAGATTATTATCAGTCATGTACTCTTTAGTAGTATAATAACCCGCACTAGACAATTTTTGCTTAATATATAATTTAAACCTTGTGATAGAAAAGGTCTGCATATTTTCTGTGAATTTGTTCTAAAAACGTATACATTGCCTCATGAAGGAATTACTGACCCTTTGGAGTCGAGTAACTAGTAAAACTAACTTGTGCTTGTTCATAGTATTTACAGAAAGTACGTCACTATTGTTAATAAAACTATTTTTGTTTTTGTGTACATACAATAAGTTCTCATAAATATATTGAGAGGTCAAAGTTAATTTACATATTTCTTTAAATTTTTCGCTAAGGGATTCCTTCGGACCGTAATACCGAGATAACAGTAGATTCAACGAGGCCCAGCTCCTCCTCATTTAAAAAGACACTTGTATTCATCTTTTTAACTTTAGGTGTAGTGAATTTAAAAAAAAATTGTTTTATTACAGTTCAAAAGCAAAATTATTAACATTAAACCAGTGTACTACATTTGATATGGCATTATTCACTTCGTCATATTTCAATAATTGCCTTATTAGCCAGAAAACCAACGAAGTATCATCAGCAAATAATACTATATCATGATTATTCCCTACCAAGTAAAGTAAGCAATTAATATAAACTAAGAACAGAATGGGTCGTGGAACTGAGCTCTGAGGAACACCCATAAATAATACCGATCCTTAAAAACTGCATCCATTAAATAACAACTATTTGCGTTCTATTGTTTAGATATGATATAGTATCTTTAAGAGCTATGTTCTTTACACTATAATTATGTAGCTTTCTGATTAATGTCTCATGATGAACACAGTCGAAAGCTTTGGAAAGATCACAACATATACCCAAAGCATCTTCTGAATTTTTCCATGCACAGAAAGTGTTTGGTTAGCTCAACACCGGCATGAGTTGTTGAGCGATCCCTTGTAAATCCAAACCGATTGTTATGGAGTAATTTATTGACATTAACCCTAGATACATAACGTGAGTCTAAATGACTCACGCGCGAAAGGTTTTCTTCTGTCTGGTTCCAACCATTTTATTTATCGCGTAATCGGCCCGAGTCAACTAAGAACGCGGCCAGGGGACCTACTCATATGTTTCAGGTTTGGTACACATGTGTTTCAGGTAAGCATTGTATATATGTAGATTTAGTGCAATCGTGAGTCAAAATGACTTCACGTTAAGTGATTTGTAACATTTTGAACTTAACGAGCCGAATGTATTTTCAATTGTTTTAGTTAATTTTGATAATATGTATTTGTTTTTGGTTTTATAATTGATTATCCTACTGCATGGTGACTTCATCTCGGGCGTTGCAAGAGTTTCAGATTAAAGAACTTTTGGAAGTAGAATCAGAAACTGTCGATGCCTGTAGTGAAGAAGAAAATATATTGGTAAATCCAATTGGGCATACCTTAAGCGCATTAAAAAAATTCTTTAAAGTAGAATTTAGAGTAAAGAATTTTTTAAAGTACCTAGTTTAAATATATTTCGACAGCACTGTCGGCTTGAACACTCTCGAAAACCATGAAAATAACACCCATAATGAAAAAATTGATACCTATTGCAGCCGCCATCTTGGATTTACATTTCGACAGCAATATCGGCTTCAACACCCGCGGCAAAACCATAAGAATGACACCCATGATGAAAAAATTGATATCTATTGCAGCCGCCATCTTGGATTTACAGTTCGACAGCACTATCGGCTTCAACACCCTCGAAAACAATGAAAATGACACCCATGATAAAAAAATTGGTACCTACTTCAGCCACCATGTTGGATTTACATTTCGACAGCACTATCCTACCTTAAGCGAAAGGGCAAGGTATGCAATAAATCCTAGGTGGCGGCTGCAATAGATATCAATTTTGTCATCATGGGTGTCATTTTTATGGGTTTCGAGGGTGCTGAAGCCGATAGTGCTGTCGAAATGTAAATGCAAGATGGTGGCTGAAGTAGGTACCAATTTTTTTATCATGGGTGTCATTTTCATGGTTTTCGAGGGTGTTGAAGACGATAGTGCTGTCGAACTGTAAATCCCAACATGGCGGCTGCAATAGATATCAATTTTTTCATCTTGAGTGTCATTCTCATGGTTTTGCCGCGGGTGCTGAAGCCGATAGTGCTGTCGAAATGTAAATCCAAAGTGGCGGCTGCAATAGATATCAATTTTTTCATCTTGGGTATCATTTTCATGGGTTTCCAGGGTGCCGAAGCTGATAGTGCTGTCGAAATGTAAATCCAACATGGTGGCTGAAGTAGGTACCAATTTTTTTATCATGGGTGTCATTTTCATTGTTTTCGAGGGTGTTGAAGCCGATAGTGCTGTCGAACTGTAAATCCAAGATGGCGGCTGCAATAGATATCAATTTTTTCATCATGGGTGTCATTCTTATGGTTTTGCCGCGGGTGTTGAAGCCGATATTGCTGTCGAAATGTAAATCCAAGATGGCGGCTGCAATAGGTATCAATTTTTTCATTATGGGTGTTATTTTCATGGTTTTCGAGAGTGTTCAAGCCGACAGTGCTGTCGAAATATATTTAAACTAGGTACTTTAAAAAATTCTTTACTCTAAATTCTACTTTTAAGAATTTTTTTAATGCGCTTAAGGTATGCCCAATTGGATTTACCAATATATTTTCTTCTTCACTACAGGCATCGACAGTTTCTGATTCTACTTCCAAAAGTTCTTTAATCTGAAACTCTTGCAACGCCCGAGATGAAGTCACCATGCAGTAGGATAATCAATTATAAAACCAAAAACAAATACATATTATCAAAATTAACTAAAACAATTGAAAATACATTCGGCTCGTTAAGTTCAAAATGTTACAAATCACTTAACGTGGAGTCATTTTGACTCACGATTGCACTAAATCTACATATATACAATGCTTACCTGAAACACATGTGTACCAAACCTGAAACATATGAGTAGGTCCCCTGGCCGCGTTCTTAGTTGACTCGGGCCGATTACGCGATAAATAAAATGGTTGGAACCAGACAGAAGAAAACCTTTCGCGCGTGAGTCATTTAGACTCACGTTATGTATCTAGGGTTAATGTCAATAAATTACTCCATAACAATCGGTTTGGATTTACAAGGGGTCGCTCAACAACTCATGCCGGTGTTGAGCTAACCAAACACTTTCTGTGCATGGAAAAATTCAGAAGATGCTTTGGGTATATGTTGTGATCTTTCCAAAGCTTTCGACTGTGTTCATCATGAGACATTAATCAGAAAGCTACATAATTATAGTGTAAAGAACATAGCTCTTAAAGATACTATATCATATCTAAACAATAGAACGCAAATAGTTGTTATTTAATGGATGCAGTTTTTAAGGATCGGTATTATTTATGGGTGTTCCTCAGAGCTCAGTTCCACGACCCATTCTGTTCTTAGTTTATATTAATTGCTTACTTTACTTGGTAGGGAATAATCATGATATAGTATTATTTGCTGATGATACTTCGTTGGTTTTCTGGCTAATAAGGCAATTATTGAAATATGACGAAGTGAATAATGCCATATCAAATGTAGTACACTGATTTAATGTTAATAATTTTGCTTTTGAACTGTAATAAAACAATTTTTTTTTAAATTCACTACACCTAAAGTTAAAAAGATGAATACAAGTGTCTTTTTAAATGAGGAGGAGCTGGGCCTCGTTGAATCTACTGTTATATCGGTATTACGGTCCGAAGGAATCCCTTAGCGAAAAATTTAAAGAAATATGTAAATTAACTTTGACCTCTCAATATATTTATGAGAACTTATTGTATGTACACAAAAACAAAAATAGTTTTATTAACAATAGTGACGTACTTTCTGTAAATACTATGAACAAGCACAAGTTAGTTTTACTAGTTACTCGACTCCAAAGGGTCAGTAATTCCTTCATGAGGCAATGTATACGTTTTTACAACAAATTCACAGAAAATATGCAGACCTTTTCTATCACAAGGTTTAAATTATATATTAAGCAAAAATTGTCTAGTGCGGGTTATTATACTACTAAAGAGTACATGACTGATAATAATCTCTGTAAAATATTATATTGTAAATTGTGCTTTTTAAAAAAAATCACGCTGGGTTTCTTGCTGGTTCTTCCCAGGACAGAGGTTTTTTTTTAGCGAACCAGTAAGAGTAAAAAATGACGGGTAGAGTTCCGTTCTAGGGACACCTCCGATTTGGACCAAAATTTTTTTACATGTTTAACAACATAAATGTTGAAAAACCCCAAAGAGATTTTTGGCGTAAATGCCGCTGACATTTTTTACGAGGGTTTGAAATTTTAGATTTTTAAGGCAGTTTTTCATGATAAATCGACTAAACCTCACTTTTTTACACAGTAATATTGACTACTACTAAACCCTAACCTACTACTACTCCCTAGAACGGAACTCTATCCAAAATGACTTTCAATAAGTATTATGTACTGTAAGCTATATCGAATAAAAATTATTCTATTTTACTTCTATCTTTTATTCTACTCTATGGCAAGTATCCCCATATGAGGCAATATATATAGAACAGTCCTATGTTCAGCAGTGGACTTAAATAGACTGTAAAGGTAACGGTAAAGCAAATTTAAGAGGGCCCCCTACGGCAGTGGCTTAACAATGAGTTACGCCGCTGAGGGCCGTGAGGTCGAATCCCGCACGGTACGGCTATTTATTAATTTGTCCTTGTTTGGATGCTGTCTTTGTAAAAATTATGTATGTAGTAAGTGGATATAATAAATAAATTAATAAATAAATATATGTAAACTCATAATACAGAAGAAAATTCTAGTGTATGGGAAAAGTTTTTTTTTAATAAAAAAGTCCTGAAGAAGACTTAATTCATTGCTACCATTGGTAGAATGTTGTATTCTAAATGTGAGTTTTCCTATGTAACTTGCATTTGTAAAAAGCTTTTCTCGATATTTTTGAAAAAATTGATATCTATTGCAGCCGCCATCTTGGATTTACAGTTTGACAGCACTATCGGCTTCAACACCCTCGAAAACAAGGAAAATGACACCCATGATAAAAAAATTGGTACCTACTTCAGCCACCATGTTGGATTTACATTTCGACAGCACTATCAGCTTCGGCACCCTAGAAACCCATGAAAATGATACCCAAGATGAAAAAATTGATATCTATTGCAGCCGCCACTTTGGATTTACATTTCGACAGCACTATCGGCTTCAGCACCCGCGGCAAAACCATGAGAATGACACTCAAGATGAAAAAATTGATATCTATTGCAGCCGCCATCTTGGGATTTACAGTTCGACAGCACTATCGGCTTAAACACCCTCGAAAACCATGAAAATGACACCCATGATAAAAAAATTGGTACCTACTTCAGCCACCATCTTGCATTTACATTTCGACAGCACTATCGGCTTCAGCACCCTCGAAACCCATAAAAATGACACCCATGATGACAAAATTGATATCTATTGCAGCCGCCACCTAGGATTTATTGCATATCTTGCGCTTTCGCTTAAGGTATGCAATAACTTGAAGGAAGATGGCGTGCAAAGTGAGTACGAAGATGATTTATTTTGAATATAAAGTTTCATTAGATCTAACTTTGTAAAATCAGATATGATTCAATTCTACACTCAAACAAAGGGAGGAGTTAATTCGTTCGACCTAATGTACACGCAGATGATATGCAGTAGGAAGACAAATAGATGCCCTATGGCGTTATTCTACGGCATGATGAATATGGCTTTTTTCAACAGCTACGTCATTTATTGTCACAACATTCTTTCCAAAAAGAAAAAACCCCTAAATAGACGCACATTTATGAAACAGTTGAGCACTGACTTAGCAAGCCATGGATGGGAAAAAGGCTTGAAATTCTTAATCTGCGTCGCAAATTACTCGAAAATATAGAAAGTATGTTACCGAATTCTCCTGCAGCGAACTTACCACGTGATGATGAACCTGCTACAAAAAGATAGAAATACTTCTATCCGTGGTAACTAAGAAGTAAGACGCAGGCAGGAGTGCAGAAAATGTAATAAACCTGTCTGTGGAGAGTATAAAGTTTTGACTTGTTTAAAACTATAATTAATAGAATCAGGCGTTAATTTGCGGAAATCCATAATTTTTTTCATTGGGACTGATATGTTAATATTTTGATTTTTTTATGTTTTATTTTTATTCATGTTTATAATTTTTTTTATTTGTGCTCTATACATGATTTTTACCCAAAGGAAAGGAAATACTCGTTTTAAGATTCATTTTCCCAAAGAATTTCAGTTTTTGGTTTGTTTTGAAGCAAAATATAAATAATACAATTTAATAGTCCTTTTTATTTCATTTCTTAGACTGGTGTAGAAACATTGTTCCATAGAATAATAACTCTAATTAATAAATTTAACAGCTCTACGTGGTAGAGCCATGCTGCAGCTATATTATGGTTGTAGCACGAATGGGTCGGCTCGACCGGGGAAGAACCACGCTCTCACAGAAAACCAGCGTAAAATAGCAGCTTAACGCTGCTGTGTTTCGTATGGTGAGTGTAGAGAACCGGAGACCCTTTTTACTGGCAAAGAGGCATTCCATCTTAGTCCTCACGGGTGACAACGCACCTGCATCTTGAGTCTTTATTGAGGATAGATGTAGATGTTTATGGGTCACAATAACCACTTACCATCAGGTGGACTGTGTGCTCGTTTGTCACCCGATCCTTTAAAAAATATTACAATATTAAATAACAATAGTGCAATCGGGCCGAAAACAGTTGTGAGTTATATCTACCTCACGTTATGCTGTCAGGGGTATCGAATAACGTTATGTATCTAGGGTTAAAAAAACATAAAATTCGATCTAAAATAATATTTTCAAAAATTTTACTGAGCGTTGGCACTACAAAAGTAGGTCTGAAATTAGTGGGTATCAATGTACTGCCAGATTTAAATAAAGGTATAACTTTACTATGTTTCATTAAATCAGTAAACACACCAGATTCGATCCTAGCATTAAAAATAATAGCAAGTTGGGGTGCGATCGCATCTATTATAGACGAAAGAACTTTAACAGGAATCCCCCATAGATCTCCTGTTTTCATAATATCAATAGTTTTAAAATATTTTACAATATCACCTGATAATATTCTATGAAATGCAATTTTTCACCATTTATGACCATTCTGCGCTTCAGAACCGAAATCACTGACCTCTCCCGTAAATCCGCTAAACTAAAATGGAACTGGGCCGGTCATGTCTGTCGTATGTCGAAAGAACTTTGGACCAAAATTACAACTCAGTGGACTCTTATAAATAGCAGACGACCCCGAGGCAGACCCAGAAAACGATGTCGGGATGAATTGGACTCCTTCATGGAAGACTACTCCTAAGCACAGATCCGTGAAAGGTGGAAAGAGGTTGAGGAGGCCTTTGCTCAGCAGTGGTACGTTATGGGTTGATAAGATAATATAAGAAGAAGACATTTACATTTTGTTTGAGTATTGACTGGAGCAGTGATTGGAGGAATTGAGTGACTTTGTAGTCAAGATTGGAATGTCGGTAAAATATTGTTCATAAGCAGTTGCAGTCTTGATCTGATTTCGTCAAATCATTGTTAAAATTTAATGGAAAGTTTGAGTTGTGTAGTTATAGCCACGTCTGGCAAGCGGATTGGCAACCGCAGTTCTTTATTTTAATCGTTTTTAAGAAGACGCTGCTTCCAACCTCCTGGTTTGTTTCCCTCTGTCGCCTCCTACGACACCTACAGAATGATATGAAGTAGTTGATATTCTTACACTACCACTTCACAGTAAGCACCACTATTACACGGTAGGTGGCATTTTTAGCCTAATTCTGAATTCTCGCAATTTTATTAGAGCTGCCGCTTAACTATCGCAAATTATGGAGTGAATATATAAACTGGGAGGTGGAAAATAGCGTCTTCCTAATTACAATCAGAAAATAAAAACTTTAGTTGCCAATCCGCGTGCCTATGTGTGTATTATGAGACAATCAAAAGGAGGTTTATATTCAGCAGTGTAATTTAAAAGGCTGTAGTGTATCATAAAATGAATATTACTGAGCTAACGCTCCACTGATTCTTAACCTTGCTCCCTGAGTAAAAGATTGCCGGTGCAGGGTGACATAACATAAGAGAACGATAATGGTTTAATTATAAATTTTAACAGCTGTCATTGACCTTTATGTACGAGAAAATATGCTATCTATTTATGAAATTATTAATATATTCATTATAAACTAGAAACCCGCCGCGGTTTCGCTTGGCAAGAATGTATTAATGTGCCGTTATTTAGATTTAAGATAACCAAAGTTCATTTATTTTATTAATTTTTAAAAAAAAAAATCCAAGTTTTGAAATCCTTATAATAACTGGCTAGTATCACCAAGTCAGTTATTTCAATGTTACAGACCGGTAAATTATATTATATATATAAAATTATATTTATATGTACGAGTATAGACATTATAACTTTTACAATGCAAAAATAGTAAAAATGCTAAAACCTACTAAAAAACTAACTATAGGTTTAGTTGTAGGTAGTTTGCGCAGATTTGTTTTATATGTTACATAATGCGGTAAGTGTGATAGTAACTATCAAAAATATAGGGCAGCTGCCTACAGTTTAAAATCACTAGGTATCCGATCAGTTGTGCTGTTTGTACGTTTATTATCTTAGTATAATAAAAATGTTTTTTTTTTTAAATTAACAATCTGAGGCAAATATCAGTTAATCAACGTGAAGTAATGAACTCTCTTTGTTTTATCTTCGTAAAGTGTAATGGTATGGATAAAAACTTTTATGCGGTGGAGTGTACTGCCAATCTGAACCCCTTATTAACTTCCTGCTACTGATATCTTTGACAGGTCACGTACGAGCCATACAGAATCTGCTGAGTGGGATCCTCTACTACCTTGAAGCGGCTTAATTAAAATCGCTATTTGAACGGCTTACTATAGTTCTCCGCATTGTAAGTTAATATCAATAGCTCGATTAATTACATTTTGCTATTTAAAGTACAAGTAAAAAGTTACCTACCGCTGACAGTAACGGTTTCACCATTACTGCCAGCGGTAGGTAAATTGTGATAGCAATATGACAAAAACTTTGTGAGATACACACTAGTACCAATTATTTTTGAGAGTTGCTGTCAGTTGTTTATTATGCAACGTACATGCCCGTTATATAAGTAATAAGTCTCAATCGTTCGGAGATCGTTAGGATAAATTATGTGATTATGTATTTATTGTATCTATCAGCTTTATATTATTATTTGAGGAATTTTGTAATTTACATATGTATATTTCGGCACATATGTAAGTTTGTTTATATATATAATATGAATTGTTCTGCCTGTAAAAAGAAACTACTTCACAAACTGCTGCTTTTTTGACGTGACAACGTCTTATGTGTCGTCGATGAAGCTGGCTGCACACACGAAAAAACATGACTCATGCGGCGTTACCTCGTTCTGAGGCGTTCCATTTAAGGCTCGAAGTGCAAGCGAGGGCGTGGAACGAGCGACAAAGAGGCACAATCGGCGTTGTCACGTTCAACTATCGTCGGTAAACCGACTTTACAGACAACCGATTTTTTTATAGAATAAGGGTGACAAACGAGCACCCAGTTCACCTAATGGTAAGTGGTAGCTGTGGCCCATAGACATCTAAATCTATCTTCGTTTGCGAATCAAAATGCAGATGCGTTGGCAGGCGTGAGGACTAAGATAGAACGCCTGTTTTCCAGTAAAAAGGGTCTCCGGTTCTATACACTCACCATACGTAACACAGCAGCATTAAACTGTTATTTTACGCTGGAATTCTGTGAGAGCGTGGTCTTTCCCCGGTGGAGCCGACCCATTCATGCTACAACTATACTACTAATATAACTGCAGCATGGCTCTACCATATTGTGAACAAAGAATAATTTACTAATCTTGACATGCAAATCGTTAAATGAAAGGTACCCTATGTCCCGCCAGGATGCATACAAACTTATAATTTACTTCAAAAAGTACTCAAACAAATAAATATCCTCCAGTCCGAATTTATGTCATGTAAAATAAACATCAGAATGCTCACACAACATGACATAACCGCTAAGTGGTTAGTCACCGTAGAGTCTATATCACCTGAAGATGCCTCGAATAGATGCGAAACTCGTGTCGTATTGTCGTCATTGGTGTGTCTTGCCTAGTGTAGAGGTGTTGGGAGAAGCGGTGCTGGGAGTAGTGGTGACGGGGATAGTGCATGCAATTGAGGGAGGGCGGAAGGTGATCATCATACTATGTAAGACACATCATTTTATTTTATAACGCCGATATTTGCGAAGTAAATTTTTTAAAAGCGTTTATATAATGGATTTCCGCAAAGTAACGCCTGATTCTATTAATTATAGCAACGATAAATGTTATTAGTATGGTTACATAAGACTTCAGATGCCATTTCCATCTATCCATTTATCGTTTAACTGTGTTTGAGCGATATTATACACATTACATAGGCCGCACTAAAAGTATCTGGAATGGAATATTTCCACTGTTTCTGTCATATCAAAATCTTTTTAATTGAAAACCACTTGGTTTTAAAAATCGAATACCATTTATTTATTTAAAAAAAGATTCTCGGTCTTGTCACAAGGTTTTGTCAAACTTGTTAAGTCGTTAAGATAATGGAATTGACTCGAGAAATATGTGTCAAATTTTGCGGAAAATACTCCGAAAAGCAATAAAAACATTTTTAAATAGTAATGTTGTGTCACTTCCTTGATTCCCGAAATTTTCAGTGCCGCTCACGTAATATTTCGGAAATATGTCGCTTTATACGTTCGATTCAGATTTAATCTTTACTTTGTATCCAACGGCTGTCAAAGTTTACTGCTAGCTTATTGCACGAAGAATACTTGTTACTAATATGTCATACTTGATAAAGCATTCACAATAAAGGCTAATAATTTTATGTTCACAGATGTCTCTAGTTGGGTAACTAAACTAAGGTGAACTTATTTCTTACACAGATGATCACACAGTGTCATCATCATTGAAAATTTGTGCTTTAATTATGAATTTTTCGGTTTCTGGTGTATGTGTATATACAAAACAATACCCGTTGTAAATGCGAAAGAAAATGCAAAGGGATGCAAAATCTCTTCGCCGCGCCAATGAATTAAACCAATCGGAAAGGCCTCGGTCATCGGCGATTCGAGCGGCTTTGCCCTGGATGCGGTTAAGTGGAAGAAGCTGGCACTGGGGAGCCCCAGGCCAGAGATGGGAGCAGTATTCCATGTGAGGCCAAACCTGCGCCTTGTAGAGTTGCAGGCGTTGTGCCAGCATTAAATATTGTTCCACTCTGCTGAGCACGTCAAGCTTTTTGGAGGCCAATTTGTTCTTCTGTTCCAAGTGAGCACGAAACTGCACGTCACTCAATATATCGACGCCGAGAATTCCGATACTGGCTGAGGCAACAAGGGGAGTGCCTTGAAACTGAGTAGATACGACAAAGGAGTTCTTTTAAGCGGTAAACGCACAAACTTGTCTGTTCTGAGGATTGAACTGGACTAGATTTAGTCGCCCCCAATCCAAGACTTTGTTCAGCAAGACTCGACTTCAGACACAAATTTGTTCTCGGGGGGCACGGCAGTGCCCCCGCCAAGTCGAGCGCGAAGCAAACACTGCCGTACCATCCTTTACTGGAACCATTTCGCCGCATTTTCAGACCCCTATTTGCGAACCTCCGGATAAAACCAGAACGCAGAAATTTTCGTCATCCAGTAAGCTATAATCACATACTTAAAATCCAAAATTTCAAGACTTTAGGTCATTTAGTTCCGAAGTTAAGCGAAAGCAAAGTTTCGCATTTATGACACTCACTCACTCATGATCATCAGAATAGAACTAGTACTTCCCATAAACTCAGAGAGCTGAAATTTGGTACAGAGTTAGGGTTTAATGGCCACATAAAGATAAAACTACAAAATCTATGATAATCGAAGATCTGGAGTACCTGGTGACCCTGATTAGAAAACACAAGAGCCCAACCAAACTATTAGAAGAGATCGAAATACCGCCTTTACAAAAAATATTAAAATTGGTGGGCCGCTTCATTTGATGTCAAAAATCGAAGGTCTGAAGTATCTGATGAAGAACCCTCAGATGGTCTCAGATGTATTAGAGATATGGTAATGCCCCCTTCTACTATTGGTACATAAAAAAAATACGTGTACAGAGAACTATTCCCAATCTGTGTGGCGTATGCCCTAACAATTCACAAGAGCCAAGGTCTAAGTCTAAAAAATGCCCTCATGGACATTGGCACCTCCATATTCTCTTGTGGCCAAGCCTACTTGGCGCTTTCACGAGTAACCAATCTTCATGGGGTGCAACTCATAAATGTTGACTTCAAGAGTATAAAAGCTCAAGCTTCAGCGATCACCGAATACAACTGGCTTAGGCATAAATACCGCGCCGATCTTTCAGAAATTAAACCGTCTAAACCGTCTAAAAGAATAAATAATGAACGCGAATTGGCAATACGAAAAACTGTTGCTACTGTACAAGAATCAGAACCGGAAAAAAAAAGAAAGATTTGTAATACTAAAAAAACTACCCCTTAAAAAGAAAAAAAAAAGTGTCAAATAAGAAAATCTAATAAAATAAATCAATATGCCCACGTTTCTACAAAAAGCAGTGAAATCCCACCAAAAACATTCTGTAAAAAAACTAGCCAAGTCTCGATGGAGCTGCTTGTTTATCTCTAAAAAGTAATGAAATCTAAACAAAGTCGTGCCAAGTCTAAGGTTCCTTACTGCGATTTCTTTGTTATTATAGTTAATGTTGTGTGACTTGGCCGTTGAAGGGAACACAAAGGTACAAAACCAGGTGCTACATTGCATACACACTATTGCACCAATCTGTCGCCAGAACCGCTACCCATTAATGATGGAAAATTGTCACTTGGAAAACGTTGATTGAATAACCAGTCAATTGTAGGCTCTATAAAGCTGCGTATTTCAATAATAATTTTGTATAGGCAAGCCTGAAACAAACAGTATAAAAAATTATTTCCATTACAGGCGGACTTCTAATCATTGATAGAAGTCCGTCTGTACGTCTATTTTATGTTAGATCGGTGGTCGATTTGACGCTCCAAAAAGAAGAGAGCAGAAGTCAGCATTGTCAATTCTGAATGCATGTGTTGCACAATCAACAACCGCCTAAAATGAGACACTAGCGTCCAATTACCAATACCACTATGGGCTATTATCTCGCTTAACAAACATAGGTAGTTACAATAGATATAACATTACGTGTAAACACAATTACGTGCAACATTACGTGTAAACGCAACTTTATCAAGCATACAATTGACTGGTTATTCAATCAACGTTTTCCAAGTGGCAATTTTCCATCGTCAATGGGTAGCGGTTCTGGCGTCAGATTGGTGCAATGGTGTGTATGCGATGCAGCACCTGGTTTTGTACCCTTGTGTTCCCTTCAACGGCCAAGTCACACAACATTAACTATAATAACAAAGAAATCGCAGTAAGGAACCTTAGACTTGGCACGACTTTGTTTAGATTTCATTACTTTTTAGAGATAAACAAGCAGCTCCATCGAGACTTGGCTAGTTTTTTTACAGAATGTTTTTGGTGGGATTTAATCTTTACTTTGTATCCAACGGCTGTCAAAGTTTACTGCTAGCTTATTGCACGAAGAATACTTGTTACTAATATGTCATACTTGATAAAGCATTCACAATAAAGGCTAATAATTTTATGTTCACAGATGTCTCTAGTTGGGTAACTAAGCTAAGGTGAACTTATTTCTTACACAGATGATCACACAGTGTCATCATCATTGAAAATTTGTGCTTTAATTATGAATTTTTCGGTTTCTGGTGTATGTGTATATACAAAACAATACCCGTTGTAAATGCGAAAGAAAATGCAAAGGGATGCAAAATCTCTTCGCCGCGCCAATGAATTAAACCGATCGGAAAGGCCTCGGTCATCGGCGATTCGAGCGGCTTTGCCCTGGATGCGGTTAAGTGGAAGAAGCTGGCACTGGGGAGCCCCAGGCCAGAGATGGGAGCAGTATTCCATGTGAGGCCAAACCTGCGCCTTGTAGAGTTGCAGGCGTTGTGCCAGCATTAAATATTGTTCCACTCTGCTGAGCACGTCAAGCTTTTTGGAGGCCAATTTGTTCTTCTGTTCCAAGTGAGCACGAAACTGCACGTCACTCAATATATCGACGCCGAGAATTCCGATACTGGCTGAGGCAACAAGGGGAGTGCCTTGAAACTGAGTAGATACGACAAAGGAGTTCTTTTAAGCGGTAAACGCACAAACTTGTCTGTTCTGAGGATTGAACTGGACTAGATTTAGTCGCCCCCAATCCAAGACTTTGTTCAGCAAGACTCGACTTCAGACACAAATTTGTTCCAGTATTCGGCGACGTTTTCCAGAGAAATATTGACACGGCCGGTATATAGAGCATCACCAGTGCTGTCATCCGCATAGCAATGAATGTTACCTGCAACATATTATTGATATTGTAACGACTCCCTCCCCCCCCACCAAAACCCGGACCGCAGTCTCTATACTTATACTTATTTTTGTCTTTCTTTAGAATCTATATCTATAAGATATATACATATATAAAATTTATGTGACCAGTATATTAATCATACATTGATCTTTCTAAAGGTTTAAATATAGGACGTTTATAAATTTATGGCGTGATCGACTAAGTAAGGACCCTTATTTATGTTGTGTTTGTATAGTAACTTAGTTCTTTTAGGTGTATATTGGAAGAATGAATATTCACGAGCGCAATCGAAAGCGGTTGGTAGCGTCTTATAAGCTAAAGAACCCCGTTCACGAAGATAGAGTTCAAAAAAGTTAAGAACAATAAATTGTCCCTATTCCACTTGTATCAGGTTCACAACAGTCAATTGCTTATTAATTAATCCATTCCCACTTGGAAAAGGCTAACAATATTTATATCAAATACCAGACACAGCTTCGCTCTCTCACATTTAAAAAAAAATCTGTTGTCTGTAAAGTCGGTTTACTGACGATTGTTGAACGTGACAACGTCATAAGAAAATGTTGCTATAAACAATTGACACCACATTCACTTTTCACTGCACTTCATACTTGACGAAAACATGTAAATGTAATATTGTATAGCAGCTGTCCATGCGGACGCATCGCTCACTCAAGTAGGAGAGAGACAGATGTCGAACGCTGCTGAACGCGGAGGCTGATTGTGCCTCTTTGTCGCTCGTTCCGCGCTCTCGCTTGCAATTTAAGCCTTAAATGGAGCATGAGTCATGTTTTTTCGTGCGTGCAGTCAGCTTCATCGAATTATAAGACGTTGTCACGTCAAAATGTGGAGGAGGCACACGGCTCCGCACACGGGGTGAGCGCCAACCATTTTAATGCGCTCCCCCCCGAAGGGTACGTTAAGTTGGGAACTGGACCGTAGTCCACAGCAAAATAACTGGCGTACCAGTAAAAGGGGACTTGGCGACTTGATAGTGCGTAAGCACAAACATCGACCGATGTCGCGCATGCGTGTAAACGCCATACAGAATACGATCAAATCCAGCCACAGTGAATGTACGTCACACGGGTTAGGCAACAATAAGCACACTGGCCATAAAAAGCCCTCCGTGAGCGCCACCACCTGCCAGACCGCCATTCCTGCAGACGTGACGTAAGTGTAAGGCATCACCACCAATTGCATGATCAGCACGGCCTATTGGCCGCAGAGCGTATCATGTGTCTACCGCTCACCTCAAAGGAATGAGGTCCCACGTTGTGCGGCTTTCGGCCGCAGCCTTGAGAGCCTCCTCAGATTCTCCCTCCAGCTACCACCCGCATGAGTTCGAGACATATGCTCCACCAACCAATACAAGATATAGCCAATAGGTAGTTATAAGATAATAGTAAATAATTTGCCATCAGAAATGGTTTGTGTCATTGACGTTGAGTATATGCATTTTTTGGTCATGTTTGTCTCACCCACCAACAAGTTGCCTTCAATCTTTCAAAGGTGGAAACTTTATTGAGATATTATAGTTATATAAAACATCATGGAGGTCAGACAGTCTGCAGCTTCACAATGAAGGGACCCGACTTGGGTAAAGCTACTTAGGTTGTGAGTCAAACCAAGACACAGGGAGCCCCATTGAGAATAGCGACCCGCCAAACAACCATCGCAGAGACGCAATGCTGCAGAACGCAACAAGCATCAATACGACTATCGTCGGGCTTACACCATCCCAAGGTCCCCCATAAAGTCCCAGCAGACATCACCACCCGCATACCTCCATCGACCAGAACCACAAGATGCGTCGAATCAGGTGCAGCACACCCGCAGATCCATCACAAGACGCAATACTGCAAGTAGCAGTAAGCATCAATGCAACTATCATACGGATGGTGCCCCCTCACAACACACTCACATGATACCTATTGACTTTGGTAACAAAATTGATAATTTGTTAACTAAAAATACCACCAACGTATCATAGTAGCACGGTACTAAGACGTCAGTAGCCAAAACTCCACGTATCATTGCGCTATTGCACTAAGACATGGAGTTGATTATGCTTGCTGCACTTAAAAGTACTACCAAACACAGACAACCTAATCCGAAAGATAGCTGACGTATCATAACGCTATGCGCTAAGATGCCGCCCACAAACGGTAGGGGCGTGCAATGTCCACAGGCAAGTTGTATTGCTACAACAAACCCGCTTACCACCGACACTAAGATAATATGTCTAGGACACATCGGTTAGCGAGTCCAAGTTTACCTCGGTCTCGGAGGCTGTGAAGCAATCTACACGCCACTATAATAATCCTTTTCAAGTCCCATTTCTTTCAATATAATGCTTTTACATATTTGAGACCTTCCACATATTCGCTTTATTTCACAGACCGTACTATTGTATGTCTTATACATATGGGACTTCATTACAAGAACACCTTCATCAACTTAGAAAATTTTGATCCATTTTTTCTATTGTATTACAATTGTTATTTATCTTTATTATTACAATTTAATTGACTTGTTTAATTGACAATTTAATTGATTTATATTAGTTAATGCATTTAGAATATTTTAAACAGAATTTTAATAAATTTAGGGATTTTTAATGACAATTTATGCGTTTACTTACTATAATATTCCATATTCCAAATGAATATATTTGAACTTTATGTTTATTATTGCATTTTAATTGCTTAAAATATAATTTCTATGACATTTTTAAATGCCTTTACATTGAATTTAATTATTATTTAATAATAATAATTATGAGGCGTCACAATATACAGAAGAAACAGCGTTTGTTATAGCCTTGTGGAACACCTGCGTTGATAGGCTTGTAGTCGGAGCATGCACCGTCTATAAACACCTTGATGCTCCGATCTGCAAGAAAGCTGGTGCTTCAATTGCACAATTTCTTGGTGCACCAATTAATATAAATTGAAATTTTAACATTTTAGTTTTGAATGTTATTCGGAGTATAATAAATTCCATAGCAGCGTTAATACTTATTGTCAATTATTTTAACTTATATTTTTAACTAGCAATCGACCCGGATTTGCCTGGGTGTGATATATTAATGTATGTTATTTAGACTTAGGATAGTTATCGAATACCATTTATTTTAATAATGTTTCAAAAAATAATCGAATTTTCTAAAAAAAATATATTTTAGAATAAAATATAGCCTATATCAGACATGGTAATGGTCTTTATCTTTTTTTATATACTAGGAGCATATCAGTGAATCACATGCTCGTTTTCGTTTACCATGCGCATGCACAACGCTACCCATGAACAACTACAACACATCCCTAGGTCGTATCAGTCAGGAAAAATCACTTGTGGCAAACGATGTGTCCAAGAAGTTGTGTAAAGAAAAAACTAATAATAAAACGCACAGTGGTGGATCACCAAGCACCCTGATGCAATTTTTTTTTATAGGATAAGGGTGACAAATGAGCACACAGTCCACCTGATGGTAAGTGGTTGCTGCGGCCCATAGATATCTACATCTATCCTCTGTTACCAAATCAAAATGTAGATGCGTTGTCACCCGTGAGGACTAAGATGGAATGTCATATTATTTTAGATTTAGTTATCTGTTTAACATAAACGTTCTACCATTAAAATAATATTCACTTTATCAAAAATATGCAAGAAACGAACTAACAAGTAGACAACTCTCAACTCAGTTATAATTTTACCTTAAAATTACACATTATATACATAATAAATAATAAAAGAATGTGACGTAAATCAAATAAAGATTTTTTATAAGAAACATGAAAAATTTCACTAAAAAATTTATGGTAAAACAGTTAATTCTAAATTTTTTATTATTTTGCATAATAAGGAAATGAAATAAAAAGTTTTCATTCTATAAACAACTTTATTATGAGATAAAACCTTTAAGAAACTTCTCAAAAGCAAAGTTCCGTTAGAACTTTGACTAAAAAATCAGAAATCCTGGTTTGAATTTTAACTGCAAGCAGCTTTAGTGAATGTTTTCGTATAACTTTTGTGGTTTTAATAGAATTTACACATAAAGTTAGGATGGCCCCTAAGTCTTGGACGGTGAAGGTTAAAAATCTCGGAAAACTGAGTGTGCATGGAGTACAAAAAATAATGTTATTTAAGTATAGTTAGGTTTACCTAAATTCACACAGTTTTTAATTTTTAGTTGCTTTTAAAAATACCTCCTGTGACGACATCCACGACATGGGATAGTGTATATACTTACACCGCCACTTCGTGGTAATAGAACCTTTATCAATAGAATAAATAAGGATAATTCAAAGTTGCAGTGATTTTGAAAATTACTATCTAGAAACAAAATCTTATATTTCTATTAATTATAATAGAACATATAAATTATTGATTGTTATTAAACAAGTTGTTCTGATTTTTTATCGATTCTCACATAAACTTGGCTTGGTGTCTGTATCATATTCAGCACACGTAACTTGCGGATAAAAGTTTTCCATTCAGTGGTTAACATAGAAGCGGTTATTGCTTTATTGAATCTCATAAACATAAAATCTTCAGCTTCAAGCATGTAAGATTGTTACGATTGAGGAGATCAGGTTTACCAGAGCACAGGCATTTGGAAGTAGGTTTGTAACTATTTATAACAAGATTCTGTATGCTAAAGTCAAAATCAAAGGTAAATATTTTAATTTAAAATAGGCTTTTACAAAGCACGTTAACCACGTTTTTATTAATTCTCTTTTGTATGTCTGTTGGGGTGAAATTTAGTAATTAATTTTAATCTAACTTCCAGGTGAACTTAGAGACTTGAAATTTTGAACATAGCTCAGTATCGGAAGACAATGTAAGATTACGATAAGAAACGTGGTATGTTAAAAAATTAAATACATAATTTTTTAAATTTTTAATTGTTTAAAATTTGTGAGAGTTTAAAGTCAGTAAGTCAGGCTAGGTGAGAAGAAGCGGCAAGATACTCATAATTAGACTACTTTTATCACAACAGTTACAACTATATATTATAATTAATATATATATATATATATATATATATATATATATATATATATATATATATATATATATATACATACATATATATGTAATACTCGTAATATTGGGATGCCTTGACATTAATTCAAACCGTACGTAAAAGCAAGTTTTAATACAGAAGCACGCTGCAGCTATATCATAGTTGCTGGATGATTGGTTCGGCTTGACCGGGGAAGGAGCACGCTCTCACAGAGTACCAGCTGCAAATAACAGTTCAATGCTGCTACGTTTTGTAGGGGAGACCTTTTTTACTGGTAACGAGGCATTCCATCTTAGTCCTCATGGGTAATAACGCATTGAATATTTTGATTCCCAATAGAGGATGAATGTAGATGTCTATGGCCCACAGCGTCCACTTACCGCCTCTTATTTAATAAAAAAATTAAGAAAGAAAATTATAAATTTAATATTAGAAAGACAGTTCTTTTAGACTTTTCTGTCTTGTTTATCTATATAGTTTTAAAGCTTAAATTGTAGATTTCAAGAAGAAACCTTTGAGATTTTAGACGAAAAAATAGAAGGAAAAAAGGGAGAAAAAAACAAATATGACACGAATTCCAAATGAATCGATTTCACAATCTGCACGTGTGACCGCAGGAACACATCAACGCTCAACAAATTGCCTCTTCGGAGATAAATTGCGTCTTCCATCCCGTATTGTCTTTTTATTTATGAGGCGAAATTTCTTACATTGACAAGCTAATGCCTAGATTAATTTACAGAAAAATAGTTGGACAGATTTCTTTTGGCCAAAGAGTTGTCTACGTACGTAAAGCTTGAAGTGAAGACTTTGTGTGATGTCCTTTTCTTTAATTTATTTTTACGTTACCGCTTACGGGGTTACAATTTAAGCTTGTAAAATTATACATTAAAAAAATTTGCATAGAAAAATCTTTCAAATATTCATTTAATTTATAATTTTCAGTCTTCATTACAATGCTTTTTTATAATTCCATACTATGATATTCTCCTGTATCGTAGAGGCAATTTACATACATAAATTGCACGAGGACAAATATCCAGACCCGGAAAATTTTTCCGGGTCTGGATATTTGTCCTACAAATAGTATAATAGTATAGTATTTCATACAAATACTTATTCCATGCCGCATTCGAACCTGCAGCTCTACAAGCCGTTAATATCTGAAAGAATTAGGGGCAAATAATCTACCGCTGTGCTTCATTGCGTGTTTGTGGAATTAACGTGTCTTAGAAAAATTTTTATTCCTCAGATATGCGGGTTCCCTTACCATATTTTTCTTCACAGCCGAGCATGCGGGAAATTAGTTGACAATTTAATTGGTGCCGGCAAGGATCGAACACGGATAAAATTTACTTCCAGCGTTTAACCCATGGGCTAAAATAGCTCTTGCTACTCTCAAATATTTTTATAGAATAAGCGTGAAAAATGAACACATAGTCCACCTGATGGTAAGTGAATACTGTTGGGCATAGACATTTACATTTATACTCGATTAAGAATCAATATCTATAATAGATAATAATATAATAGATGCGTTGTCACTTCTGAAGATTAAGACGGAATGACTGAATACTGTAAAAAGGATCTTCGGTTCTCCACACTCGCCATATGAAACAGCAAAATTAACCTAATATTTTAAACTGTCATTCTGTGAGAACGTGGTGGGGGTTCGGCTGGGAAAGGCTATTTGTGTTACAACCTTAATATAGCTGTAGCATAGCTGTACTATGTATAACTTAACTCATCTTCAATATATCGTTAGTTTGGTCGATAAACTTCCGTCTTAGGCCTCCTTTGCCACCTCTGTCACTCACTTCTGTAGCTTTCTCAATCCATCTGCAATCATTTTTTCTACGTGTCCAAACCACCGCTACATTCCTTTCTTAAACCTAGTCACAACACCTTCTTGCAAACCATGCTTTTTTAAAACCATTTCTTAGGCTATCTTTCAGAATCTTTTCCATTAGCAATGAGTTGCAGTGCTGAGAGCTGCGGGTTCGAATCCCACAAAGAACAAATATTTGTATGGCCTACTAATAATTGTTCCCGATCTAAACGTTTGTCCTTGTGAAATTTATGTATGTAAACTGTATTCACGATACAGCAGAAAATTAGTGTGTTCTTTTTCTTATTCTTAACTTCTTAATGACTTCATCTCTACTGCATTAATTTTACTCTCATGTTGATATACTTACAAACTTTCACCACCGTACATTAATAATGGGACTAAAACAGTGAATTGATATGTGGTTAAAGTTTTAATTTATGAACATATTTTAATAGATAATTTTAAATTCAAATGTAATTCCACTTATCCACTACTGTCGTCTTTCATAACAGACTCTGTCAGATTATGTAGGCTGTCGTAAAGTTGACACAGATAGGCTTTTAAATACTAAAAATCGGATGATATTATTCGCAGATTGTCATACAGTTATTGATAATAATTAAAACGTCATAAATAGTAGCTTAAATTCAATAATTGAGTGTTTACAAAACAATTATTTAATAATAAATATAGATAAAACTAAAATAATGCAATTCAAACAAAAATCATATCATAATTTTAATAACAAATTCAGTAAAATGAAAAAATGTCCAAATAACAACAACAACAAAGTTGCTTGGCGTTCACATTGATGCAAATCTGAAATGGCAAAGCCAAAGGCAAAGTGACACAGTCGTCTTATAACCTACATAAATATATATGCTAGCAAAAAAGTCAATCTCCCCACATTACTTCTGGCTTATCATGGTTATGTTGCATCCAGGCTTTTGTATGGAATAATCTTTTCGGGAAACGCCACTAACTGGGATAAAGTATATAAATGTCTAAAAAGGTGTATACGTGCTGTATGTGGTTTAAAAAGAACTGAAAACTGTAAGGATTATTTCATGAAATTAGAATTACTTTTTAATTCTGGGGTTGATTAATCGATACAAAGGCATTTGTTACTTGTTTTCTGTTGTAATTTGTGTAACATTTATGATTGTAAACTATTTTTATTTAAAAAGTATCCCGCCGGGTTTCTTTTTAGGATAAAGATCTCCGAACCATTAATTAATTAGGAGTGATTTTTAATAAGTATTATTTATAATATAAACAGGAGATGGACAGCAGGACCTTATATTATAGGGATATAATAAATTTCGATAGCCCACCTGCCTGCCAAGTGTGGTAATTATGGCATAATGGCAACTATGAGGCAATATATGTTCAGTTTACTTTATATGCTGTATTTTTTACGTGGTAGAGCCATGCTGCAGCTATATTAATAGTATAGTTGTATCACGAATGGGTCGCCTCGACCGGGGAAGGACCACGCTCTCACAGAATACCAACGTAAAATAGCAGCTTCATACTGCTGTGTTTCGTATCGTGAGTGAGAACCGGAGACCCGTTTTACTGGAAAAGAGGCATTCCATCTTAGTCCTCACGGGTGACAACGCATCTGCATTTTAATTCGCAAACGAATATAGATGTAGATGTCTATGGGCCACAGCAACCACTTACCATCAGGTGGACTGTGTGGTTATTTGTCACTCTTATTCCATAAAAAAATAGATGAATGGATGTACGGGATATAGAAGATTAAATAAAGTATTTAATAAACATTTCTGAATTTTAATAAGTTCTTATGCACACCTGAAGCATTTCAAAAGTGATGCATGCTAAGAGTTGGAAATTTCACCGCAAATTGAGAAATATAAAAGCGACGAGTTATTCTAATATTTTAAATATGAGACGGTACATTCCGTGAATAAACTTCGCTGAAAAATATTTCGACTTACTTTTTTTTGTAATGGCAACAGTTACAACAATAAAATGTATATGTACATATTCATAGAACTGTAAGCAATTTATTAAGATCTACTTTATTTAATGTAACTGGCTTTCGATTTGTTACATGAAATAAATAAAAACATATTAGCAACTAAATATGTCTAAATACTAAGGAGTTCGTTCTCTCGAACTAGGTTATCGCTCGTATATTAGGAAAGAGTGCTTTTCATAACTCTTAGTTCTATAATAGAGGCCCTTAATTTGCCATATAATACATCCATCGACTATCTATAAGTCTTACCAGGTCACCACTCTATTTAATGTGGACTCGTCCTACACATTGCTTTTTTTATAGGATAGGGTGACAAACGAGCACACAGTCCACCTGATGGTGAGTGGTTACTGGTTCCGATTCTTTACACTCACCATACGAAACACAGCAGCATTAAGCTGCTATTTTATGCTGGTTTTCTGTGAGAGCGTGGTCCTTCCCCGGTCGAGCCGACCCATTCGTGCTACAACTATAATATAGGTGGAGCGTGGCTCTACCACGTAAATTTGCTTATCGGCATAGGCTACTACTCGATAATCATTCTTCCCCAACGATTGTCGGTTCTTTGTGCTATATGGCCGACCCATTGCCACTTCAGCTTACTGATTTGTTGGGCTATTTCGGTCACTCTGGTTATACTGCGGATATCCTCATTTCTTAATTTATCACGCAGATAAGCCCAAGCACAGCCCTCTCCATGACTTGCTGAGTGACCATGAGCTTCCTCGTACGGCCAGCAGTGAAGGACCATGTCTCAGATCCATAAGTCATCACTGGCAACACGCACTGGTTGCACGATGTCACTTTCAAGCTTTAAGGATTTGAGGATTCAACCGAGTTGAATCTGCCGATCGATCTCCCGATCGAAGTTGGACTTACCCATACGGACTACTTGCCCCAGGTAATACTCGTCAATAACTTCGAGCTTAGTGCTCCCAACAACTACCGTCATAGGTGTGACATGGACGTTACACATGAACTTTGTTTTGTCCATGTTCATCTTAAGGCCTTTCAACATATTGATAAAAAATTTATCAATATTATAAATATTTATTTAATTCATATTAGTTTGCATTATTGTATCTACGTTCGTAAAATCAAATGTTAATTAAAGTAATCAATTTCTAGTGACATCCATAGATATCTACAGACAATTTGAACTTGTCACCACTGAGGAGTAAGATAGAATACTTCACAGCCTGCAATTATACTGGCCTGTAATTTATATTCTTTAGCTTTAGAACACTAGCACTGCAGTCAATGTTGTATGACGCCAGAAATAGGTAAGAGATTGGTTCCTGCACACAGAGACTCCTGGGTAGGAAAGGTCTAGTAACAAGTAAATGTCCGTGTTAGGTCGTATTGCGGAGGCATACATTACTGATTTTTTTTTAAAAGAAGAAATAAAGTAAAGTTTCGGTATCAACGAGCCTTATATCTTTATAAATCTTTAGTAACACTGCAAACACAATTGTTTGTTGTAATATCGCTGCGTGGTACGAATGCAGTGAAACTGGAATAAAAAACAACAAAAGAAAATGGCTTTAGAAAACTTATGCCTCGCTTGCAAACACTTACTAACTAGTTTTAAAAATAGCGAAACAAGTTGTAGAAACAGTGGTAGAGCCAAGCGGTAGCTTTTGCTGTCGCACGGATGGGCCAGCTCGAACCGGGGTGGTACCACGACCTCACAGAATACCAGCGTGAAGTAGAGGTTTACCTCTGCGTTGCGTTTGGTGAGTGCAGGTGGCCGGAGGCCCAATTCCCCCCCCCCCCCCCATCAACATGGTAGTGGAATTAAATACAAGACTACCCCAGGAGGGTACCAGCAACCCTGGAGAATCCCTCGCTGAGCATCCACGAACAAACTACTTCACACCTGAGCGTGGGTGCTCAGGCTGCCCCGCGTATTCTGGGGGGGGGGCAAAATTCCGCTCGTGACTAATGCTGCTCGGGGCAAGCGGAGCAATACAACCAAGGCGACCCCTGTCACGCTATCCGTGAATTTTTGCAACATCAGGGGACTTCATTCCTACCTTAACGCTGTCCATTACCATCTAGAGACGGCGAAACCGGCCTTGCTCTTTTTAACCGAGACTCAGGTGTCCTCTCCGGCTGATACTTCATATCTCTCCTACCCGGGGTACAAATTGGAACACTCCTTTGTGCCCCGGGCTGGAGTTTGTGTATACGTCAGAGAGGACATCTGTTTTCGACGCCTCGGCAGCCTTGAAGGTACGGACCTGTCCATCCTATGGCTGCGCGTAGACAGCGACGACCATCCCCGCGTCTACGGGTGCCTCTATAGGTCCCATAGCGGTAATGCCGACACAGACCGACTCATCGACCACGTCCAAATGGCTGCAGACTCCGTGCTACAACAGGTCCCATCCGCAGAGATCGTGATACTCGGTGATTTCAACGCCCACCACGCTGAATGGCTTGGTTCTCGTTCAACCGATCATGCGGGTAGATCTGTCTACGACTTTGCTTTGGCATATGGTCTAACACAACTGGTTACTTCGCCTACGCGGATCCCAGATGTGGAAGACCATGTACCTTCCCTGTTGGACCTTCTGCTGACCTCTCATCCGGACGGATATCAGGTCTCCGTCGATGCCCCTCTGGGCTCTTCGGACCATTGTCTGATCCGGAGCACAGTGCCACTCACGCTCCAATCGCAGTTGCGATCTACAGCTTGCCGCCGTGTTTGGCACTATAGGTCAGCTGATTGGGACGGGATGCGGTCTTTTTTTGCATCCTACCCTTGGGGGCGGGTTTGCTTCTCGCCGGAAGATCCCAGCGTTGTTGCCGATTCTGTTGCTGATGTGGTACTTCAGGGTATGGAACTTTTTATTCCATCCTCTGTGGTGCCCATCGGAGGCAGATCTCAGCCATGGTTTGGTCGCTCCTGTAAAATAGCATCACGCTATAAGCAGGAGTGCTACCGGGCCTGGGCTGACGCATCAACGTCTCGGGATTTAAACACCAGCGCACTTAAAAAGAAGTATAATTCCGCCTCCAGGTCCTTCAAAAGCGTCATTGCCAAGGCAAGGTCTGAGCACATCGGCAGAATTGGCGAGAAGCTAGTTCGCCTTCCTTCGGGAACCCGTGCATTCTGGTCTCTCGCCAAGGCTGTCCAAGGGAACTTCTGTCAGCCATCCCTCCCATCTCTGCACAGAGAGGACGACTCACTGGCCCATGCCGCAAAAGAGAAAGCCGATCTGTTGTGCTCTCTTTTTGCGTCCAACTCGACTCTAGATGACGGGGGGAACACACCGCCGACCATCCCGCGATGTGAGTGCTCCATGCCGGATGTGCGATTTACACAGCGCTCGGTTCGCAAAGCACTCTTCTCCCTGGACGTCAGCAAGTCGAGTGGGCCCGATGGAGTCCCTCCCATTGTGCTGAAGACGTGTGCTCCGGAGTTGGCACCGGTTTTAACGCGTCTTTTCCGGTACTCCTACTCCCAAGGCGTAGTCCCGAATTCATGGAAGACAGCTTTGGTCCACCCGATCCCTAAAAAAGGCGACCGCTCAGACCCGTCCAACTACAGGCCTATCGCCATCACCTCCTTGTTCTCCAAAATAATGGAATCCATTATAAACTGCCAGCTCATGAGGTACCTTGAGGATCACCAGCTGATCAGTGACCGTCAGTACGGTTTTCGTCGGGGTCGATCAGCAGGTGATCTTTTAGTTTACTTAACTCATAGATGGGCGGAGGCAGTAGAGTCCAAGGGGGAGGCATTGGCCGTTAGTTTGGACATAGCGAAGGCCTTCGATCGGGTCTGGCACAAGGCGCTTCTTTCGAAGCTTCCTTCCTATGGGCTTCCCGAGAAATTGTGCAAATGGATCACCAGTTTCCTTGCTGATCGGAGCATCAAGGTCGTAGTAGACGGTGCATGCTCTGATTACAAGCCTATCAACGCTGGTGTTCCACAAGGCTGCGTGCTATCACCAACGCTGTTTCTCCTGCATATCAATGATATGTTGCTAACTGGTAGCATTCATTGCTATGCAGACGACAGCACTGGGGATGCCTTATATACCGGCCGTGCCAATATTTCTCGGGAAAACGTCGCCGAGTACCGGGACAAACTTGTGTCTGAAGTCGAGTCTTTGCTTAACAAAGTCTCGGATTGGGGCCGACTAAATCTAGTCCAGTTCAATCCCCAGAAGACACAAGTTTGCGCGTTTACCGCTAAAAAGAACCCCTTTGTCGTATCTCCTCAGTTTCAAGGCACTCCCCTTGCTGCCTCAGCCAGTATCGGAATCCTTGGCGTCGACATATCGAATAGCGTGCAGTTTCGTGGTCACTTGGAAGGGAAGGCCAAATTGGCCTCTAAAAAGCTTGGCGTGCTCAGCAGAGCGAGACAGTATTTCATGCCGGCACATCGCTTGCAACTTTACAAAGCGCAAGTTCGGCCCCACATGGAATACTGTTCTCATCTCTGGGCCGGGGCACCCCAGTGCCAGCTCCTTCCACTTGACCGCATCCAGCGCAGAGCGATTCGAATCGTCGACGACCAAGTTCTTTCCGATCGGCTCGATACACTGGCACTGCGTAGAGATGTTGCATCTCTTTGCGTATTTTATCGCATCTATCACGGGGAGTGCTCTGAGGAATTGTTCGGACTAATTCCAGCCGCTCAATTTCACCATCGCACGTCGCGACAAAACTCGCGTTACCATCCATACCATCTGGATGATTGGCGGTCCACCACTGTGCGATTTAGAAGAAGTTTTCTCCCTCGCACAACTTCTTTGTGGAATCAATTACCACCAGCGAATTTTCCGAACCGATACGACTTAGGAACCTTCAAGAAAAGAGCTTACACCTTTCTAAAAGGCCGGCAACGCATCTGCAATTCCCCTGGTGTTGCGGTTGTTCATGGGCGGCGGTAGTCACTTAACATCAGGTGAGCCGCATGCTCGTTTGCCCCCTATTCTATAAAAAAAAAAAAAAAAAAAAAAAACTATTTTGAACAAAAAAATATTTTATCAAACTCGTTATTTACAATTTACATACATTTCAATAGCATACTATAAAGTTAATTCGTTACTGCGTTTCAAAGTCCACTGATGAACGTAGGCCTCTACCACACTTTGCCACATTTGCCATAGGTGCCATATTTGGCAGATGAATTAGATTTTAGTTGCTATCACTGATACCATCCATATTATCAGGATGATTGGCGGTCCCCCACTGTGCGATTTACTAGAAGTTTTCTTCCTCGCACAAATTCCTAGTGGAATCTACTACCACCAGACCGATACGGCATAGTGACGTTCAAGAAAAGAGCCTACTCTTTTTAAAAAGCCCGCACAGCATCTGCGATTTCCCTGGTGTTGTTCATGGGTGGCGGTAGTCACTTACCATCAGGTGAGCCGCATGCTCCTTTGCTCCCTCTTATATAAAAAAAAAATATCAAGAAGATGATGCTGCCCATCTCCCGTTTCATTTACGTTGTGGCTACTTTTGACACCCATGGGATGATAATATCCTTATATTATAGGGATGATTCTCTTACACAGACACGACGTGGCCATTTATATACTTTTCAATATGACAATTATTACGTAAGACAACGTGTATACGAGAGCTTACTATTTACACTCAAATAAAAGGATGTAAAGTGACAGCCTAATACGTACCACTACTTGGCACAGACCTTCTCTCATTACTTTGAAGGATTTGGGCAAGGACATGTCCTACTGACCTATCTTTACTAATAATATATCCGATGTATAATATTGCACGTTTGTGGTAGATGCTTTATATTACTTGCTACAAACGTAATCTTTTGGCTGTACTGCTAGTGGTGGTAGTAAACTACAAATATGAACAGTTAGAAGAACAATGTTGCTGCGTTAATAATTTAAGCATAGAAAGTAGAAGTTTTATTCTTTATCGTATTATTTTTCAGTCCATAAAATTCCACGACTGGCTTTTCACATTGTAGGGAGGGTTTGTCATAATCGTCACACTTCCCAGGCGTATTGACCTTCACAGTACCAGACTTCCCGCACGTCATTAGCTTACATACATATTGTTCGGTAATAGAAAGAAAGAAAGAAAGAAAAATATTTATTTGGTACACAATCGTAAAAAACACTTAAAAGACATAAACACAGTAATTAAGTTACAAAGAGAATAAAAATATTTTATGCTATTTGTGCACCAAAAAGGTTTCCACTCAGCGTTAAATTCACGAAGTTTAATAATAAGAAACTTCATGAAAGCTGATTTTCAGTGGAACCTATATATAAGAAGGTAGATGGCGATACCGTCAGCTTACACAAATATCTTAAAAACCAAGTAACAGATCTCAAAATATGAAATAATGATAGTAAAAACCAAAACAACAAGGTTATAAAAATCATAATAAAAACAAACAAAGTGTAACGAACCCCCCCCCCATCTTTTTTCTTTTCTACTATATCCCACTTATACTTGTATTTCTTTAGAATCTATATCTGTAAGATATATAAATACATCTAATTTACGTGACCAGTATAACTTGATCTTTCTAAAGGTTTAAATATAGGCCGTTTAATAAATTTATGGCGTGATCGTCTTAGTTAGGACCCTTTTTTACGTTGTGTTTGTATAGTAACTTAGTTCTTTTAGGTGTATCTTGGAAGAATGAATATTCACGAGAGCAATCGAAAGCTGTTGGTAGAGTCATATAAGTTAAAGAACCCCGTTCACGAAGACAGAGCTCAAAAAGGTTAAGAACAATAAATTGTCCCTATTCCACTTGTATCTGGTTCACAACAGTCAATTCCTTATTAATTAATCCCTTCCCGCTTGGAAAAGGCTCACAATATTTATATCAAATACCAGTTACAAGGGCTTCGCTCTCCCACATTTTAAAAAAAAATGTGGAGGAGGTACACGGCCCCACACACGCCGCGCACGGTGAGCGCCAACCATTTTAATGCGCTCCCCCCGAAGGGTACGCAAAGTTGGGAACTGGACCGTAGTCCACAGCAAA
Source organism: Parnassius mnemosyne (assembly GCA_963668995.1). NCBI lineage: Eukaryota > Metazoa > Arthropoda > Insecta > Lepidoptera > Papilionidae > Parnassius > Parnassius mnemosyne. Next base: position 1,021,061 of record CAVLGL010000093.1, on the reverse strand, counting down.
ATAACTGGCGAACCAGTAAAAGAGGACTTGATAGTGCGTAAGCACAAACATCGACCGAAGTCGCGCATGTCAATGCGTGTAAACGCCATACAGAATACGATCAAATCCAGTCACAGTGAATGTACGTCACACGGGTTAGGCAACAATAGGCACACTGACCATAAAAAGCCTTCCGTGAGCGCCACCACCTGCCAGACCGCCGTTCCTGCAGACGTGATGTAAGTGTAAGGCATCACCACCAATTGCATGGTCAGCACGGCCAATTGGCCGCAGAGCGTGTCATGAGTCTACTGCTCACCTCAAGGGAATGGGGTCCCACGTTGCGCGGCTTTCGGCCGCAGCCTTGAGAGCCTCCTCAGATTCTCCCTCCAGCTACCACCCGCAAGAGGTCAACACATATGCTCCACCAACCAATACAATGGCAGATATAGCCAGTAGGCAGTTATAAGATAATATTAATAATTCGCCATCAGAAAGGGTTTGTGTCTCTGACGTTGAGTATATGCATTTTTCGATCATGTTTGTCTCACCCACCAACAAGTTGCCTTCAATCTCTCAAAGGTGGGAACTTTATAGAGATATATTATTAAGTTGTTATATAAAACATCATGGAGGGCAGACAGTCTGCAGCCCCGCAATGAAGGGACCCGACTTGGGCAAAGCTACTTAGGTTGTGAGTCAAACCAAGACGCAGAGAGCGCCATTGAGAATAGCGACCCGCCAAACAACCATCGTAGAGACGCAATGCTACAGAATGCAACAAGCATCAATACGACTATCGTCGGGCTTACACCATCCCAAGGTCCCCCATACAGTCCCAGCAGACATCACCACCCGCATACCTCCATCGACCAGAACCACAAGATGCGTCGAATCAGGTGCAGCACACCCGCAGATCCATCACAAGACACAATACTGCAAGTAGCAGTAAGCATCAATGCAACTATCATACGGATGGCGCCCCCTCACAACACACCCACTTGATCCCTATCGACTTTGGTAACAAAATTTGATAATGTTGTTAACTAAAAATACCACCAACGTATCATAGTAGTACGGTACTAAGACGTCAGTAGCCAAAACTCCACGTATCATAGCGCTATTGCACTAAGACATGAAGTTGAGTATGCTTGCTGCACTTAAAAGTACTACCAAACACACTCACCCTAATCCGAAAGATAGCCGACGTATCATAACGCTATGCGCTAAGACGCCGCCCACAACCGGTAGGGGTGTGCGATGTCCACGGGCAAGTCGTATTGCTACAACAAACCCGCTTACCACCGGCACTAAGATGATATGTCTAGGACACATCGGTTAGTGAGTCCAAGTTTACCTCGGTCTCAGAGGCTGCGAAGCAACCTACACGCCACTATAATAATCCTTTTCAAGTCCCATTTCTTTCAATATAATGCTTTTACATATTTGAGACCTTCCACATATTTGCTTTATTTCATAGACCATACTACTGTATGTCTTATTCATATGGGACTTCAAGTCATAACTCTGCTATCATAATGCTTATGCATCATAGAGACCTTCTATATTAATGCTTTGGTTCGTCAAACCTTACTATGTTAAGTCCCTAATATAGGACTAGTCATTGTGCAACCTTAGTACTAGCAGTCGGTCAGCCGACCACCCCATATATATGTACAACCTTGGGTATGTGTCTCCGACAACGCCCCAATATAAGGGTACATTACAAGAACACGTTCATTAACTTAGAAATTTTCCAATTATTACACGAACTCCTTCATCAACTTAGAAAATTTTAATCCATTTTTTCTATTATATTACAAATGTTATTTATCTTTGTTATTGCAATATAATCGCCTTGTATTTATATGATTTGATATATTTTGAACATTTTAAGCAGGTTTTTAATAAATTTAGAGATTTTTTGAGACATTTTATGCGTTTACTAATATATATAATATTCAATATTCCAAATGGATATTTTTGAACTCTATGCTTATTATTTGCATTTTATTGTTTAAATTATAATTTCTATGACATTTTTAAATGTCTGTATAATGAATTTAATTATTATTTATTAATAATAATTATGAGGCGTCACAATCCACCCCCAAATTTTATGTTAATGATCCACATAGTGGAGTCGTTAATATAAAATTTTAGTATTTTGAGAGCATATACACTACACTCAAATAATTGTTTATATATCTGTTCTTTCCTCTTTTAATCTGTTACAATACGGCATATGTTATCAAATCCCCTTGCCCCAGGGAATGGCCGCCACCAACACCCCTTCAACCACAATTATCACAATGTGATAACACCATAATTTAAGTTATTGTATATCGTGTTGTTAATAAAGTTTGCAGTCAATTGTCGATTTCTTATTTTATTAATTTATCTTTAAATCTTTGAAACATTATTTCGATAGTGTCACACTTTATGTGCATACAATCCAGTTTGATATTTGTTGAGGTCAGTTCGATACCACATAGGATAAATGTGTTTGAGCCATTCGCCCTGACCCAACTCCCATATTTATTTAATAAAAATGATTACAAAATTATCTTACGATCTATATTTACAACTCTTCATTATATATTAATAACGTTCTACTATCATATAACAAATCTCTTGCTCATAACTTTAATAATTTTAGACCTTTAACTTAAACAATTATTTCCATGGGCCACCCACAAAACCCTTTTATGTTACAATATTTATTTAATTACTCTAAATTATACAAAAAGAAATTATTATTTAAAATATTTTAATAAGTGAATAGCATTGAAAATTCCTCTAATTTCGTTTGTCTCTGGATTTGCTAAGGTATATACATTGTCAAATGGTACGGCTGCTATTACATAAGGTCCTTCATATGCCAAATTAAACTTACTCATAACTTTATTATCAGCGTCTGATCTACTATATCTTGAAATTTTTACTAAGTCACCAATATTATATTTTATTAATCTATTTCGCTTATCAAATTTTGTGTTTCTTATTCGACTTGCCTCTTTTAAATTTTTACGCACTTGTTGTCTAATTTGTTCGACATTATGTTTGTCTTTACTTTTTGAAATTACTTTGTCAAAAGACATCTCATTAGACTCACCATAAAGAATCTCACAAGGCGTGAAGCCTGTACTATTGTGATAAGAATTATTATACAATTCTTCTAATTTCGGCAATATTAACGCCCAATCTTTGTGGTTAGTATGACAAAGCGTCCTAAATAATCTGCTCAACTCTTTATTTACTCGCTCTGTTGTATTTGGTCTAGGATTTCTAACTGTGGTATATATTGGCTTTATATTTAATTCACTCATTGATTGTTTCCAGTGATTACTTACGAACTGTTTTCCATTATCTGTCATTATTGCCTTGGGCTTTATAATCTCAACAAAATGCTTTACTTTTGTAACAACAGACTTTGCTGTTGACTGTTTTAAAGGATATAATTTGATAAATTTACTGAATGAATCTTGAATGACAAATATGAAAGTGTAACCAAAGGTACCTGATACAAGCGGTCCATATAAGTCTGCCATGACTATATCGCCAATGTTTTCTGTTATTATAGATTTGCAGGGACCCACATATGTTATATTGCTTTTCTTAGATAACTGACATAAATGACAAGCCCTTAATTGGTTTTTAATATCTTTTGTTAAACCTTTCCAAAAGAATCTGTCTCTCACATATTTAATTACCTTATAGGGTCCTTGATGACCCATTTCGACATGCACTTGATTTATAATATCTTGTCTCAATGCTTTAGGTAAATATATTACTTCTTGTAAATTCGTTTTGTAATATAATACATCATTTTTCAAACTATACCTTTTAAATTTATTGTTTTGTTTTATTATGGAAGTATTTAATGTCTTTAACTTTTCAATAATAGCCAACGACTCTGAATCTTGTAATTGATATACTGTTAAGGATTTTAATTTTTCTATCAACTCAATATTCGGTTCGCTCTCTGTGTAAGCAATTTCTAAACTATTATTTTTATCCTCTTGTATTAAATCGCCATCAGGAGGATAACGTGATAGCACATCTGCAACAATATTACGTCTACCCGATATATGCTGTACTTCATAATTAAATTGTTCTATATACAAAATCCATCGGGTTACTCTACCATTGAATAACTTCATATTATTAATAAACAATAATGCTTTATGATCAGTTAGTATTATTACTTTACTGCCCCTCAAATATGTTTCAAATTTCTTTAGGCAGCTTATTACAGCATAAAACTCTTGTTCAGTAACAGACCAATTTAATTCGGGGCCTTTTAAGGCTTTACTATGATAGCCTAAAATTCTCATTTCATTATTATCATCTATCTGATATAGTACTCCGGCCATACCCACACCGGAACAATCTGTTTGTAAATAATACGGCTTATTAAAGTCTGGATGATGCAATTGTATTGTATTAATAAATTGTTGTTTTATAAAATCAAATGCCTTCTGTTCTTTACCGCTCCATTGGAACTTTCGTCCCTTTTTAAGTAATTCACAGAGCGGTATTATGCTCTCGCTGTAATTTGGTATAAACCTTCTATAAAAATTGCATAGACCTAAAAAGGCCCTTAATTGTTTAATCTTTTTAGGTGCTGGAAACTCTTGGATCGCTCGAATCTTATCGGGATCTGTCTTTATGCCTTCTGTTGAAATTATAAAACCCAGCATTTTAATTTCTTTACAAATAAATTCACATTTCTGCAAGTTACACGTTAAGCCAGCTTTGTTCAATTTACTTAAAACAATATCAATGTGCTCCAAATGTTTATCTAACGTTCCTGTTGTAATAATGGCTAGATCATCTAAATAGTTCACACAAAATTCTTGGACTTCTGGTCCTAATATTAAATTCATGGCTCTGCTAAAGCTTCCTACTGATGTTTTTAATCCTTGCGGCAAAACATTATATACATATGACTTTCCATTGAATGTGAATCCAGTATATTTTCTACCATCTTTATTTATCGGAATTTGAAAATATGCATTATTTAAGTCAATGGTGGTGATATAATTCGCTCCGTGAAATGAATTCAAAATATCTAATTGTATAGGTGGTTTCTCTGTTTCTGCAACCATTTTCTTATTTATGCTTCTGGCATCAAGCAGAACTCTAATTGAGCCGTCTTTTTTAAGAGTGAATGTCAATGGACTACTGTAAGGCGTTGATGTCCTTGTGATGATACCAGCTTGTTCCATTTCATTTAACTTTTCTTCCATTTTCGCTCTATATGCATATGGAATGGGATAGGACCTAGTAACTATAGGTTCATCATCGATCATTTCAATTTTATTTTTTATTTATTTATTTTTATTTATTTATTTATTTATATCCAACTTATATCTAACATTACAGGTTTCTACCCAATGCGATAGATAAAGCACTATCTACAATCATATATTACCTATATTACTACACTACCTTATAACTAATTATCCATAAAGCAAGTTTTGTGAATTCGTTCAGAGTACAAAAGAATAAATCTGATTTTCTGTCGATCAGGTTTAATGTTCGAAAAGCTCGCGTCAAGGGTGCCTCTCGCAGTAAGTTAGTGCGACATCTAGGGACGGCCAGTAGGTCTGGCTGACGCCGCCGCCATATATATCTATCCGGAACATAAATATTAATCTTCTTCAACATATTCTCATTAATAATTTTATATTTAATTTTTTATGCTCATAGCAATTGGCTCTTCCCAATTTGCTCGAAAACATATTCTTATGCTTTTCCAAAACCTTACTAAGTTTTGCCCTTTCAGAGACCTCCAATGTAGATCCTATTTTTATATTTATTAAGGGATCATCGGTACATTGTTTGATGCAGTTATTATGTAATACAGATTTATTATTATATTTGAAAGGTATAAAGTAGTCTTTGTTTTTCACTTTAAATTCTATTCCAACAGTAGTATTTCTCAAATCAATCAATATTTTATTTCTCTTGAGCCAGTCAAAGCCTAATATTAAAGGTCTTATTAAATTACCTACAATTAAAGTTTGTGTTTCAAAGACTACTTCATCTATCTTTATAGGCAATATGATCATCTGTTGTATTTTTGTGCTGCGCTGCCCAACAGCACCTTTTATTTGCATTGCTTTAACTGGCATTATTGATATTTTACGATTATTATCTTTAATTTGTAAATATAAACTTTCTGAAATGCATGTAACATCGCTCCCAGTGTCAAGGAGCGCGTCTATTTCTTTGTCAAATATTGAAACTTTAATTTCAGATCTCATATTCCCTATAAATTCCCTTTGATATTTATCTTCGTCTTCCTCGAAGACGGTTTGCACGAATAACTCCGTTATGGGCAAGTCCGACCTGGCTTTTAAGGTGTTTAATATGCTATTTACATTGTCGTTATAACCAAGGCCTTCTCTGTTAAAATTTGCTTTTAAAGTAATAGGTTTTCGCAACCCTCTATTGTTTTTACCCAATGTTTGACCAGGTCGCCAACCCAGTTTTAATAACATATTTAATGCTTTGTTCCCTTTTACATTGTAAGGGGTCGAATTGGGAACTAGTTCGACCTCTACAGCTTTAAATTTGGCTCAGGGGCCGTAACATCAGGTTGGTCATTAGTGAAATGTATTTCATGTACTTCATTAACCTTCTTTTTTCCCTCTTCGGGTTTACGCCATATTTTGTATGATTGTTGTATTTCTTTATGTTTTTGCTCCGTATTATTATTAAACTTCCTCCTTTTCTCATTATAGTAAGGTTCACGACCTTCATCTTGTTTGTCGATGTCATCTAAGTTTCTTAAGAAATCTGTCGTGTCTATTATTGTCTCAATTTTAGCTATTCTCCATAATTGCTGCACAGCTTTAGGATAATGTCTGATGACATCAGTTACTAATTGTTTTTCAGGTATCGGATATGATAATGTTTGTGCCTTCTCAACCACATAAAGAAAATAACTAACCATGGTGGGGTGTGTACTTCTATTCCATTTATTTTGCACAAGGAATCTCTTTACTTTATTTTGTTCTTCTTCACCCCAAAACACTCTTAGGAAGTCAGCTTTAAAATCATCAAAAGTCGTCCAACGCACATTATTAATGCGAGCCCAATACTTGGCTTCACCTACTAAGCACTCTTGTGCAATCGAAATTTCGAGACCATTAGATGGAACTTTCTTTAAATAATTGGTGAGATCTTCCAAAAATGATACTGGATGAGTATTTCCATTTCCGAATTTCGGCTTTTCTATTGTTACATTATGTACATTATATACAATATTTTGTCTAGGATCATTTACATGAGAGGTGCTCGCCCCGGACACCTCTCCTTGATTTATTTTAATTTGGTAATCTTTCGTTTGGTTAATAAATTTTTCCTCAAGATCCTTTATTTTAAACTCAAAGGTTTTCACTGCATTCTTAATTAATTTCTGAAGCATTTTCATCTCATCTTTAGACTTAGCCTTAATTGAGGTCGATTTTTTCTTATTTTTAGCCATTTTTAATTTTTATTTCCACTTGTTTTTTTTTTTTTTTTTTTACACGTTTTGTGTCCTTCACTTACTTTAATTGAGTTTTTCCACTTATTTCACTTTATAATATATAGTATTGCAGTTTTTTTTTTTTTTTTTTTTTTTTTTTTTTTTTTTTTTTTTTTACAACTGTTGTGTCCTTCGCTTAGTTTAATTGAGTCTTTATTAGAGTCCACTTATTTCACTTTTTATTATTTCGCTCCGTTATGCACACACCTCCTATATTATTACTCAATTTTAATGTTTAAGCCCCACCCCCAGACTCTCAACCACCCCCAGCAAACACCACTCTCCAAGACACCTCTCCATTTCACGGACAACAAATTGTAGGCATATAGCCTACCTCATAATTTTATATTACCGACCTCCTATTTAAAATTTAACCTCTATCCTGGTCACGGCACCAAATTGTAACGAACCCCCCCCCCCATCTTTTTTCTTTTCTACTATATCCCACTTATACTTGTATTTCTTTAGAATCTATATCTGTAAGATATATAAATACATCTAATTTACGTGACCAGTATAACTTGATCTTTCTAAAGGTTTAAATATAGGCCGTTTAATAAATTTATGGCGTGATCGTCTTAGTTAGGACCCTTTTTTACGTTGTGTTTGTATAGTAACTTAGTTCTTTTAGGTGTATCTTGGAAGAATGAATATTCACGAGAGCAATCGAAAGCTGTTGGTAGAGTCATATAAGTTAAAGAACCCCGTTCACGAAGACAGAGCTCAAAAAGGTTAAGAACAATAAATTGTCCCTATTCCACTTGTATCTGGTTCACAACAGTCAATTCCTTATTAATTAATCCCTTCCCGCTTGGAAAAGGCTCACAATATTTATATCAAATACCAGTTACAAGGGCTTCGCTCTCCCACATTTTAAAAAAAAATGTGGAGGAGGTACACGGCCCCACACACGCCGCGCACGGTGAGCGCCAACCATTTTAATGCGCTCCCCCCGAAGGGTACGCAAAGTTGGGAACTGGACCGTAGTCCACAGCAAAATAACTGGCGAACCAGTAAAAGAGGACTTGGCCCCTTGATAGTGCGTAAGCACAAACATCGACCGAAGTCGCGCATGTCAATGCGTGTAAACGCCATACAGAATACGATCAAATCCAGTCACAGTGAATGTACGTCACACGGGTTAGGCAACAATAGGCACACTGACCATAAAAAGCCTTCCGTGAGCGCCACCACCTGCCAGACCGCCGTTCCTGCAGACGTGATGTAAGTGTAAGGCATCACCACCAATTGCATGGTCAGCACGGCCAATTGGCCGCAGAGCGTGTCATGAGTCTACTGCTCACCTCAAGGGAATGGGGTCCGACGTTGCGCGGCTTTCGGCCGCAGCCTTGAGAGCCTCCTCAGATTCTCCCTCCAGCTACCACCCGCAAGAGGTCAACACATATGCTCCACCAACCAATACAATGGCAGATATAGCCAGTAGGCAGTTATAAGATAATATTAATAATTCGCCATCAGAAAGGGTTTGTGTCTCTGACGTTGAGTATATGCATTTTTCGATCATGTTTGTCTCACCCACCAACAAGTTGCCTTCAATCTCTCAAAGGTGGGAACTTTATAGAGATATATTATTAAGTTGTTATATAAAACATCATGGAGGGCAGACAGTCTGCAGCCCCGCAATGAAGGGACCCGACTTGGGCAAAGCTACTTAGGTTGTGAGTCAAACCAAGACGCAGAGAGCGCCATTGAGAATAGCGACCCGCCAAACAACCATCGTAGAGACGCAATGCTACAGAATGCAACAAGCATCAATACGACTATCGTCGGGCTTACACCATCCCAAGGTCCCCCATACAGTCCCAGCAGACATCACCACCCGCATACCTCCATCGACCAGAACCACAAGATGCGTCGAATCAGGTGCAGCACACCCGCAGATCCATCACAAGACACAATACTGCAAGTAGCAGTAAGCATCAATGCAACTATCATACGGATGGCGCCCCCTCACAACACACCCACTTGATCCCTATCGACTTTGGTAACAAAATTTGATAATGTTGTTAACTAAAAATACCACCAACGTATCATAGTAGTACGGTACTAAGACGTCAGTAGCCAAAACTCCACGTATCATAGCGCTATTGCACTAAGACATGAAGTTGAGTATGCTTGCTGCACTTAAAAGTACTACCAAACACACTCACCCTAATCCGAAAGATAGCCGACGTATCATAACGCTATGCGCTAAGACGCCGCCCACAACCGGTAGGGGTGTGCGATGTCCACGGGCAAGTCGTATTGCTACAACAAACCCGCTTACCACCGGCACTAAGATGATATGTCTAGGACACATCGGTTAGTGAGTCCAAGTTTACCTCGGTCTCAGAGGCTGCGAAGCAACCTACACGCCACTATAATAATCCTTTTCAAGTCCCATTTCTTTCAATATAATGCTTTTACATATTTGAGACCTTCCACATATTTGCTTTATTTCATAGACCATACTACTGTATGTCTTATTCATATGGGACTTCAAGTCATAACTCTGCTATCATAATGCTTATGCATCATAGAGACCTTCTATATTAATGCTTTGGTTCGTCAAACCTTACTATGTTAAGTCCCTAATATAGGACTAGTCATTGTGCAACCTTAGTACTAGCAGTCGGTCAGCCGACCACCCCATATATATGTACAACCTTGGGTATGTGTCTCCGACAACGCCCCAATATAAGGGTACATTACAAGAACACGTTCATTAACTTAGAAATTTTCCAATTATTACACGAACTCCTTCATCAACTTAGAAAATTTTAATCCATTTTTTCTATTATATTACAAATGTTATTTATCTTTGTTATTGCAATATAATCGCCTTGTATTTATATGATTTGATATATTTTGAACATTTTAAGCAGGTTTTTAATAAATTTAGAGATTTTTTGAGACATTTTATGCGTTTACTAATATATATAATATTCAATATTCCAAATGGATATTTTTGAACTCTATGCTTATTATTTGCATTTTATTGTTTAAATTATAATTTCTATGACATTTTTAAATGTCTGTATAATGAATTTAATTATTATTTATTAATAATAATTATGAGGCGTCACAAAAGGTACATATGTGTGTGTGTGTGTGTGTGTGCATGTGCGTGTGCGCGTGCGTGTGTGCGTGCGTGTGTGCGTGTGAGAGAGGGATGTGGAGACAGGGATGAAAATGCTGAGTGACAACTAAGTGCTAGACTTTTGTAAGGAGAGCAAAAACATTTTAAATTTTAACTTGAATGAATTTATGGTTTTCGAGTTTCTTATCGGGGGGGAATATCATTCCAGCACTTAGTAGCGGAAAAACGAAAACTACCACGGAAAGCAGCAGTGTTATACGGTGTGTAGTTAAGTCGCGGTGCTGCTCTAACGCAACGCTGTGAGAAATTGAGCTTGTCGTATAAGTAAGAAGGTTCCCCAGTTTTAACTACTCCGAAGAGCAGGGAGGCGAGGTGAAGCTTCCGTCTGGTGGACATGTTCATCAAGTCACGTCGGTTTAGGAATGGAGTGACATGAGATCGAGTTGGTATTGAAAAACAGAAACGTGCGCAGGCGTTTTGTATTCGTTGTTATAGTTTTTTAGTTCTTGCCATTAAGCATTCACCAAAAACTGCGTCACCATACGACAACTTTGACAAAATGAGAGTTTCACACAACTTAATGCGCATATCCACAGTCAAGAACTCGCGAATTTTGTATAAAACTTTAAGTCTATAGAAACAGTTACGCATTGTCTCTATAACATGTTCCTCAAAGCGCAACCTGTCATCCATAATCAAACCCAGGTTCCGAGCTTCCGATACGCGATCAATAGGACAACTGTCAACAGAAATTTGGGGATTCCAAGCTAGGATGTTGTCAATTTGTTTACGTGTTCCAAGCAACATGTACTTTGATTTAGAAGGGTTAATTACCAAACTGTTGTCACTGCACCATTTTGAAATACATTTCAAATCAGCTTGAATTTTACTAGTTGCCAACTCCGTATCGCAAGGTTTAAACGATATAAATAATTGGAGGTCGTCAGCGTATAAGTGATACTTACTAAACTTGATTGTAGTTACGATATCTGATATGTATAATATAAAAAGTAGTGGTCCTAAAATAGAACCCTGTGGTACACCTCTAACAACAGGCATTGTTGACGATACCATATCAGAGCCGTTATCACCGGATATTTTAACGTATTGCAGACGATTGGAAAGGTAACTTTTAAACCACTTTATAGTGGAAATGTCGAAGCCATAGTAGGCTAATTTAGAGAGAAGAAGCGTTATGTTTATCGTATCAAAAGCACGGGAAAAATCAAGCAAGACCAATAAAGTCTATCTATATATCGCGATCACCTCCTTGTTCTCCAAAATAATGGAATCCATTATTAACTGCCAGCTCATCCGGTACCTTGAGGATCACCAGCTGATTAGTGACCGCCAATACGGTTTTCGTCGGGGTCGATCAGCTGGTGATCTTCTGGTCTACCTGACCCATAGATGGGCGGAGGCAGTAGAGTCCAAGGGGGAGGCGTTGGCCGTTAGTCTGGACATTGCGAAGGCCTTCGATCGGGTTTGGCACAAAGCGCTTCTTTCGAAGCTCCCTTCCTATGGGCTTCCCGAGAAATTGTGCAATTGGATCACCAGCTTCCTTGCAGATTGGAGCATCAAGGTCGTTGTAGACGGTGCAAGCTCTGACTACAAGCCTATTAACGCTGGTGTTCCACAAGGCTGTGTGCTATCACCAACGCTGTTTCTTCTGCATATCAATGATATGTTGCTAACTGGTAACATTCATTGCTATGCGGATGACAGCACTGGTGATGCTCTATACACCGGCCGTGCCAATATTTCTCGGGAAAACGTCGCTGAGTACCGGAACAAACTTGTGTCTGAAGTCGAGTCTTTGCTGAACAAAGTCTCGGATTGGGGGCGACTAAATCTAGTCCAATTTAATCCTCAGAAGACACAAGTGTGCGCGTTTACCGCTAAAAAGAACCCCTTTGTCGTATCTCCTCAGTTTCAAGGCACTCCCCTTCTTGCCTCAGCCAGTATCGGTATCCTCGGAGTCGACATATCGAGTGACGTGCAGTTTCGTGGTCACTTGGAAGGGAAGGCCAAATTGGCCTCTAAAAAGCTTGGCGTGCTCAGCAGAGCGGGACAGTATTTCATGCCGGCACACCGTCTGCTACTTTACAAGGCGCAAGTTCGGCCTCACATGGAATACTGTTCCCATCTCTGGGCAGGGGCTCCCCAGTGCCAGCTCCTTCCACTTGACCGCATCCAACGCAGAGCGGCTCGAATTGTCGACGACCGAGCCCTTTCCGATCGGCTCGATTCATTGGCACTGCGAAGAGATGTTGCATCCCTTTGCATTTTCTTTCGCATCTACCATGGGGAGTGCTCTGAGGAATTGTTCGGATTAATCCCAGCCGCCAAATTTCACGAACGCACATCGCGGCAGAACTCCCGATACCATCCACACCATCTGGATGATTGGCGGTCCACCACTGTGCGATTTAGAAGATGTTTTCTTCCTCGCACGACCTCCTTGTGGAATCGATTACCATCAGCGATTTTTCCGGACCGATACGACTTAGGGACCTTCAAGAAAAGAGCGTACTCCTTTTTAAAAGGCCGGCAACGCATCTGCGATTCCCCTGGTGTTGCAGTTGTTCATGGGCAGCGGTAGTCACTTACCATCAGGTGAGCCGCATGCTCGTTTGCCCCCTCTCCTATAAAAAAAAAAAAATAAAGTACCTTGCCCAGTGTCCCGTGCTGTTAAAACTTCGTCCACGACATCCAACAATGCCGTAGTAGTACTACGAGACCTTCTGAAGCCGGATTGTTTTTCAGGTAGGATTTTATTTTCTTCTAGGTATTTTGTCATCTGTGTACAGACATTTCTTTCTAAGATCTTGGACATGAATGGTAAAATACTAATTGGACGAAACTCCCCATAGTTACTTGGGTTTGGTTTCTTTGGAATCGGTTTCATAGAGGCTACTTTCCATTTTTCGGGAAAAACGCTCGTTCTAATAGATTCGTTAACCAATCTCGTAATTAGTTGCAGAGTTTTTGGTAAAGTAAGCAATATCATATCTAAAGTAATGCCATCATCACCCCGTGCATTTGTTTTAAATGATTTTATTACGTTTAATACCATTGTTTCATCAACTGTCTTTAATTTGAAAGTATTAATGCCAAATCTATCAAATTCAAAGCGAGTTAAAACTGACAATCTAATGGGGTCTTCACTGATGTCGGGAAGTTTAAGAAAGTATGTATTGATATCTTCAGGATTACATAAATGGGATGCCATATTACAGTCCTCTTTCTTAAAGTTGGCAACACTTTGTTTGATATTTTTCCATAACAGTTTTGGCTTGTTAGTAAAATTGATATATTTATTGAAATATGCTATATTTTCGCTACGCATTGCCGAATTTACAACGTTTTTCAGATCTTTATAGAATTTTATGTGAATATCTAATTTAGTAGTTTTACTTTTAGCGTATCGCGTAACTTTATCATTTCTTTAATAGTATAGGTTATCCATGGATGTGATTTATTTCTTATTAAACAAGTTCTCATAGGAGCATGAATATTAAAAAGTTCAAGTGTTATTTTTGTAAAATTTTCCACCATTTTATTTAAATCATCATTTATTACATTTTCCCATTCTATACATTCCAGGTCCAGATTAAAACTGTTAATGTCAATTTCTCTTAATGATCTGTAAGTAATTAATTTAGGAGGTCCTCTAATATTTTTAATATTTAACTGGCATGTCAATAGCGCGTGATTGCAAAGATCGGGAATATGATTAATAGATACACAATGTACATTCGTATTGGAACATATTAAATCAATTAAAGTTTCACTATTTCCTATGAAATGAGTCGGCTGGTTCACATACTGAGTAAGTTTCATGTAGTTAAAGAAATTTTGTAGCTTTTGCGCGTTAGGTTTATGCGTATGTAACAAGTCAATATTGAAATCTCCAAGTAAGATGGTATGCTCGTTATTAGCTATAGAGGAAATCGAATCTGTAAGTGCGTCAATAAATTTGTCTACATTAAGCCAAGGGGGTCTGTATGCTGTACCAATAGCTACCTTGATACCATTAACATTGAGCCCTATCCATATCTGCTCAACAGAGTCATTGTTACCTATTAAAATTCTACGAGCAGTGATACCAAGCCTAATATAAAATCCCACGCCACCTCCTCGCATACGGACTTTAGTTGAACGTGGTAGGTGAACTAAGCGATAACCTGGTGGCGATGGTGCACGCTCTTCCTCACCTTGCTTAAGCCATGTTTCATTTATGGCTAAAATGTCCATGTCGAATCTCAATATCGCTGCGAGAAACTCATCATGGCGGGTTCCCAAGGAGCCAGCATTTAAAAACCTTTTTTTTTTTTTGATTGTCTTTTATTTTTTTTAAATTTAAAAACAAAAGCATACGAAATTTGGCAGTACTTACAATGATCTAAAAAATTGCACAGAAGTGTTAAATGACGCCATCCAATGGACCAAATAAAATAAATGGAATAATTGTTATTTTCATAGAGTATATGAAATAGTGTATCGAAAATGTGATTTATTAAGTGTATGTAGGTAACGTCAATATGTATGGGGAGAAAACAATGCAACGTGAGAGAATAACAACAATTAAATAAAGATTTACAATAAAAATGGGTGGAAAAATGATTAGCATTAAAATGAGATCATATTTAGGACCGAACAATACTATTGCCCAAAAACTTTAATTAAGTCGCTTTCAAAGCGCACTCGATGATGGGGCTCACCGTTTTCTCTTCTAGCAAAAACTTTACCTTGCCGTGTCCAGACATACTTCCAATTATTGCGTTTCGCTTCTGTACGTACTTTATAAAATAGTTGACGATTATGTCTGGTTAGCCTTTCATTCACATAGAAGGGACAGTCGACGGAATTGAGTCCCAGACCAGCTGTAGTGCAGCCTCGACGGACTCGCGCCGCTGCTAGCAGACTATCGCGATAAACACGGCGTGCCAGCCGCACTACGATGGGGCGCGGCCTAGATGTCTCATTCTGCTCAAGTCGCAAAAGGCCTACACGCTCTGCACTTACTATATCGCGATCTTCTAGCGCTACACCTAATTTAGTTGCTACTGCCAAAACAATATGTGTAGAACGTTCATTTTTGTCTTCGGGTATTCCCGAGACCTCGATATCATTGCTTAAGAGTTCCTGGTCACGGTCATTAAGCTCAATTTTGAGATCCGTAATTGTTTTCTCGAAAAATGATATGTCATTGGACGTCTTTATCTGCAAATTTTTCTCCACCAGCTCCATTCGTGTCTCCAGGCAGTCAAGTCGCTGATTGCACGCATTTATTGCGGTAAGCAGGTTGGTCATCGTTCCCCTAAACTCTTGCATACCATTACGCATTTCTTTGATGTCTTGGCGCAAAAGTTTTAACTCATTTGCTAGATCACAAGTTGGCAAGTCAGGTGTTGATGATGCGGATGTTGAAATGGCCGTAGATTTCAGCTTTTCGTTCGTGCGACTACGCAGAGTCACATTTGTACGTCCAATGTCTTGGTTGCTATTTGGTGACAATTGCAGGTTGTGTTTTATTGGTGTGTTGGTATTGTCAGTCTTAGGTTCATTGCTTCTACATTCCTGACATTTCCAGTTTTTCTTATTATCTGCTGACATAATATAAAACCGCTTTTCTGACACGTTTGTGCAAAGAAGATCATAATATTTACAACAAACATGACATTTTAAGTATTGCTTGTCGGTTATTTCTTGCGACCAACCATTGCATTGAATTTTATTTGGTACTAGTGGTGCCATCTCTTCCTCCACGTAAACAACTCAAATGAAAATGGTGACTTTATCGACTTATAATCTGATCGGCTTAGTAACAAATGTCTATGGATGATTTTAGATGGCGTTGTTTGAAACAAATAAAATTTGAAAGGATTCAAACTTAATTTAACGGTCACCCAGAAAGAATAACTTTTGTAATATTATCTTCCTCGATCAGATTTTGAAGTTCACTTGAATTCAACAGTCCAGAACTAATACTTACAACTTCGATTATAGTCTTGTTCCAAACAAAATACAATTATTCGATTAAATTTTTTTCAGCTAATTATCACAAAATATTCACACACACACGACAATATTCGTTGAAAATACTTTCACAGCTCAATTGTATCAAAATGCACTGATTGTAATAACTTTTAGATAAAATAACTTATAAATACTCTCATAAATAAATAATCGATTGCACCATCAGAGGCAGAACTGCAGGCATTAGTCACGTGTATGAAAGAGGAATGTGAAATTAAAGGTCTCCGTTTGAATGCTAATAAAACTAAGGTTCTGGTATTTGAAAGGGACGAAGAGAGAACGAAGTGTGAAATATGGGTAAATCAGGAATGTCTAGAACAGGTAAATGAAATTGTATACTTGGGGAGTGCTTTTAGCCGGGATGGAAGATGTGATTTAGATGTGGACAGGCGTGTTGCTGCCGGGAACAAAGTCAATGGTGCCCTGACTGCGTTAGTCAAAAGGCAAGGCGTAGCGAAGAGTGCACGCCTTGCAATACATAACGCAGTGTTGGTACCGACTTTGTTATATGGCAGCGAAACCTGGGTATGCCAGAAGAAGCATAAAAGTAAGTTGAATGCAGTGGAGATGCGATCTCTTCGTAAAATGTGCGGCGTTACTATGGCCGACCGAAAGCGAAACGAAGAGATTCGCAATATGGCAGGTTTGAAAGATGACCTTATCACAAAAATTGATAAGGGCGTGCTTCGGTGGTTTGGGCACGTTGAGCGAATGAGTGAAGACCGAATGGTGAAGAAAATATATAGCGCGAAAGTTAATATTAAAAGGTGTCGAGGTAGACCGAGACTAACTTTCGAAGACCATGTGAGCAAATTGCTCGAAGAGGGTAGGGTCAAGAGTACTCGGATACCTAGACGTGCATGTATGAAGAAGATAATGAATCTGAAAGAAGCGAAAGAGATATGTAAGGATCGTGACACTTGGCGATCTGTTCTCTCTGGCTACCCCGTCAGGGATTGTGCGTGAAGATAAGTAAGTAAATAAATAAATAATAAACCACAACTCGCAAATTTCACACCGAGACACAATGATCTGCTGCGATCTGACGGCCGGTTATACCTTGTGGCAACATTGCGACGCATAAAGCGCTGCAATAATATACGGTGACTGCGGTAACTGAAAGTTTCAGGAATTACAAATTAACGATTAAAAATTAAAGAATAAAAATTTTATGGAGCTATTTGTCATAAGAATACATTTTTATCAACGTATTAATATAATAATAAAATTTTCATTTATTGCGCTGATTTACGTGAAAAATAATTATTATTATCTATATAATACAAACAAATTTATAAATACATATCAATTTCATAAAATTTAAATATTGGATTTTCAACACTTTTATCGATTTTATGTAATGTCTGAGCGTGACGGTCACGCGAGTTCAGTGCTCCTTCCCCATACCAAAAGTGCCCAACGTGCCTAAAGAATTTATTACTTCAAAATACTGCCGATGCCGACATTAAAATAACAAAAAGCAGATGCTAATACCCAGCCATCATATCTATTGAAATTTGAATGGTTTATTTCTTTCATTTATATAGCCCCGCGAATCATCTTAGGTATGAATTGGTGTTTTGGGTTTATCAATTCTCTATATTCGTGTAAAATCTACAATTAAAAAATTATATTAAGTAAGTGTCTTGAAAATATATTATTTAGTTACATAAAATATCTTATAAATTAAAAATATATATAAAAATAAAAACTGTAATTTTTTACGTGGTAGAGCTATGCTGCAGCTATATTAGTAGTATAGTTGTAGCACGAACGGGTCGGCTCGACCGGGGAAGGACCACACTCTCACAAAATACCAGCGTAAAATAGCAGCTTAACGCTGCTGTGTTTCGTATGGTAAGTGTAGAGAACCGGAGACCCTTTTTACTGGAAATGAGGCATTCCATCTTAGTCCTCAACCAACGCATCTGCCTTTTGATTTGTAATAGAGGATAGATGTAGATGTCTATGGGCCGCAGCAACCACTTATCATCAGGTGGACTGTGTGCTCGTTTATCACCCTTATCCTATAAAAAAATTGGAAACTAAAATAAACAAATAACTCGGAAATGCGCAAAAAAGTGTTATTACCTACTGTACCTTTATCGAACTTGGGGGGTTATTAGTATGCTAAGATATATTAGGTGGGAGAAAAAGTTACTTCGTATTTTATATACAAAACATTTTTTTTTTCAAAGTTTAATTACATTTAGTTATAATATTTATGTGCCATTTTGTTCAATAACTTGTTTCCATCTTGTAGGTAGTGACATAACGACATAACCCCGTTGCAGTAGAAATCTTGAGATTTTTGTTTAAAAAAATGTGACAAGTAGATTTGACTGTGCTCTCTTGTTGTTTTACTTAACACTACAAAAAGTAATTCTTAAGAGAGTGAAACAGGTGAAAATCTAAGGGCGCAAGGTCAGGACTATATGGTGGCTGCATTAACACTTTTGAAACAAGCTCTCTCAATTTTTGCTGAGTGTTCAAATATGTGTGTGATCTAGCGTTGTCATGATGAAAGACTACTCCTTTTCTGTGATCAATTCCGGCTGCTTTTTCTTAATTTCTAGCTTAAGTATCATAACAACTAGTTAGTTACTGTCTGTTATCACCTTCTCGTAATAATGTAATTCAAATCTAAGTCAGACTCAAACATTTTCCTTAAAATATGAGCTTTACAAAATACCTTTTAAAATTCAAAAAGCTACGCTTTGTATACAAAGCACATTTGAAAGTCAGTAAAGTGAATTCACCGCTTCAATAAGTTTTCCTACTGAGAGAGGTTTTGTGAGAAGCGGCAAGAAACTCACATATAGTTTTTTTTAATGCAGTATATACGTCGTAGAGCCAAGCTGCAGCCATATTATGATTGTAGCATGAATGGGTCGGCTCGACCAAGGAACGATCACGCTCTCACAAAATACAAGTGTAAAATAGCAGCTTAATTCAGCAGTTTCCACTTACTATCAGGTGGAATGTGTGCTCATTTGTCACACTTATTCTATATAGTAAAAATTTACAATACAACGTTATAAAAAAGAGTATACACAAATCACCGTTTGATATTTTTAATTATGGTAACGGTGTTTCTATTATCTCCCTTATAATATTTTGTACTTCTGAAAGAAATGAATCACAGATAATTCCACAAGGACTTAAATGACATCATTTGGAAACTATAGTTCGAGGAAATTTATTAATTCAAAAGCTATTCGCCCGAGCTAAGCAAGGTTGTTTTATTTTGTTTCTGTCGCCTCTTACGACACCTATGATACAAGTTTTTTTTATATGGTAGGGTGACAAACGAGCACACAGTCCACCTGATGTTAAGTGGTTGCTGTGGCCCATAGACATCTACATCTATCATCGTTTGCGAATCAAAATGCAGATGCGTTGTCACCCGTGAGGACTAAGATGGAATGCCTCTTTTCCAGTAAAAAGTTTAGTATATATTCTCACCACGTCGCTACCATACATAGGTGATCCCATAAGTACCCCCATAAAATTCATCAAGTCGGTTAAGCCGTTTAGGAAGAGAAGATTTACGGACACAGTGATATTGTAATTTTATAATAATTCGTGCAGCGATTATTCCATTGAATACATTCGCATTGTAGCTAATAAGCGAAGCTGCAGCAATTATTCCATATACAATTGCTATGCAGCTGTGTAGAAAAGCATTCATAATTTCAAATAAGGCGACTCCATTTATTTTGCACTAAACATTATTTAGTGACAATAGCACCAAAAACCGAAAGTCGGAATGTGGGTGAGTGGAGTTGCAATTTTTAATATCGCCGGTTACTTGCAGTTCCAACTCGCAATAGTCTCGATAGTGACAACGCGGTTTACTGTTCCCGACAGTTGTCGCTTTAAAATATTGTAATGTGTTCACTGTGACGTGACGTAGCCAGCAGTTGGAAGTTGATTAAATTTTTGAAGCAGACAGTATTTGTGTTACAGAGCTTATTTTACGTAAACATCTGAAATATGATGCGTGGTAGAGCCATGCTGCAGTTACGTTATAGTTATAGCACAAATGGATCGGCTGGACTGTGGTAGGTCTACGCTCTTACAGAATAATTCATTTTACATAAGTATAAAATAGTAAAATAGAAATAAAGTGAGAAAGATGATGAGGGAGAAAGAGAGAGTAAAGTAGGTGAGGGAACGAGAGAGTTATAGAGAGAGAGAGTCGTTGTTATTAGATATATTATGTAATATTGCACAAAAATTTCTCTAGCTGGAATGGGGAATAATGTATAAGTATAATTTTTTAAACAAAGAAAATGTAAATTCATAATGGCTGTAAGATTTCGAAATATGTATAAGTCAGATGGTTAAAAGAACTTTAACCAGCTTTGGATTTTGTTAAATAAATAAATAACTAGACAAGTAGTCTGGTACATACAATATTAGAGTAAAGGCTCATTATTTTTTAAAATAACTAAAAAATATAGTAAAAATTTTACGAAAGTTCTATTTAACAGGCCTACTATATAATGAAGCTACGTATTAAGGACAACGATGTGTGGAAATGACTCTCAAAGTGTACGAGAAAGCCCCCTGGCTACTGATATGCTAATTTTTACTGACATCCAAAAAAGATATAATCATCATCATCGTCATCTTTATAGTCATTCACACGTCCACTGCTGAACCCTCCCTCAAGAAATGCCTCAAAGCACGACTTCCTGCAGGACTACCAGGTCGTCACTCCATCTAGTGGGGGGACGCCCCACACTTCGTCCGCCGGTACGAGGCCGCCACTCGAGATCCTTTTTTCCTCATCGGTTGTCGGTTCTTCGAGCTATATGGCCGGCCCATTGCCACTTCAGCTTACTAATCCGTTGGGTGAGCTATGTCGGTAAAATATTAATGTAAATAAAATTATAATTTGGCATTTAAAACATAATAGATTTCCTTTCTTGCTAGAGTTCTAAGGTCTTGTTTTCTTTTAGATTTTGAAGTACTTTAAAGAAACTATTTAAAAAGCTCTATATTTAAAATCATAAATATATTGCTCAAAACTAGTAAAATCTTGATAATATTTTATTTATTCTACGACTCGAATGCAGTCAGCAGTTTACGGGAGCTCTTGAAACGACTGACAAATGGACGTAGTTTGAAATACATTTCTCAGCTGCTTTCTAAGAGATATTTTTCCCTTAATTGGCAGGTAAAGTAATTACAAAGATTTTTTCAAATAAGTGAAATTTTTGCTACTAAATTTCAGTAAGTTCTTTTTAATACTTTTCATCGGATATATGCTACGAGCACCATATACGAAAGCCGTCTTACGCTGTGCAAATCGGTACTAGAAAAACCTTTCTTCCTCATCGGTTGTCAATCCATCAAACTATATAGCCAACCCATTGCCACTTCGGCTTACTATACTGTTTTGCTATGTTGGTCACTGATTCTAATGCAGATATCATAGTTATGAAATCTATCATACGAAGAAATTTCGAGCATAGGCCCTCTCCATAACTGGCTGATTAACTTTAAGCTTCCTCATACAGCTAGTTGTGAAGGATCAAATCTTAGTTCCACAATATATCATCACTAGACACACGCATTGGTTATCCATTGTTATTTTAAGGTTTTGAAGAATACGCGACGAGAAGATGATTGTGTCGTTATTTCTCAATGCTGCCAGCCGAGTCGGATCTATCGATTGACCTGTGTAACATATTCATTAATTAATGAAATTAATAATAATTAATATGGATAAATTTCGATTCCCAACGGACACTATGAAGTTGTCATTTTTGTTTGTTTTGTTTTTATTTACCTGATGAATAGCGCGGTGGACTACTGATACATAGCATTAGGATGTAAATAGGTAGGTGACTACAATCCCACCTGGTGGTAAGTGGTTATGAATCCCGAGCCCTAGGTAATAAATCGCACTGTCTTAGTAATTCTCCATGCATTTTATCGGTATTTGTTATAAAATTACACCATTATAATGTTAGTATAACCATATCAATACTATTACTATTTGAGTTGGAAAATAAACGTAAGTTATAATATTATAATTGAGCTCAAAGTTATAAAAGCTTCTTACCGATTGAAGATAATGATACCATGCGAACGAAGTTGTCGGTACTGCTTGTACAGTAACAAAATTATATTTCAAATGTTGCGAACTGGAAACTTCAGATTATGGAGTACATACATAGCTGTAAATCATTTTGTGGTTTGAACAAAAAACTACCACAAGCTAGACACGACCATAAATATACTACTAATAAACGCTAATAACACGTTTTTGCCTTCACTCCAATTACTATAAAAAATCGATCATTTTAAATAACACAAAATTCATATTTTATTCAGGTAATCTGTCATTACCTATTTACTGGCAACTTTCTAACAACTTTGCCGACAATCTCATTATTGTCGGACTGTTTGACCACAAACTGTTAAGTGTTTGCATTGACTTTAGAGTACATAATATTGCGCTTGTACTTCTCTATATGATATTGGCAGTTTGAACGTCAATAAAGGTCATAGTATATAGATAATATGTTTGAAATTACCCTAAGATAATTTAACCAAGCGAAAATTATGTGTTCGACATTGGCTAATAATACAAAATGTATATATGTTTTATTTTATTTTATTTTATGTATTTTAACATATAATTTTATGAATATCTATATATTTTAGCTTTATGCACACATCTTCAACATAAATAAATAACATTTTTTTTTGCAAGAAACGTGGTAACAGGAGATGGTGAATAAGTACAATGTAGCCGAACACATTTCACCGTTTGTGGTATGCTAATTAATATTATACACAAAGTCAATGAATTAATTAATTTCCCGTATACAATAAAAAAATCAGTTTTTATACAGAACCCAAAATACCACAATTTAAACATTATTTCATACATTATGTCAAAATCTTAAAAGCATCATCTACTTATGTGTAAAGAAGTCTTTAACTGTATAAAAAAAGTGCTGGATGAGTCAATTTTTAGGTGAGTTTTCATTCTTATTGTTGGTAATGGATATAGAATATGTTTATCCATACTGCCTTCTAACATGGATATAGTAATGGAAGGGCGGACCCTCCAAACACAGGCATTATTTGCTTAAATGGAGGTTCCAATCTACTATTTTTTAAGGCATTTACTTTTTAAAAACGAAATAAAATTTATTTATTTATGTATTTAACTCTCTAATCTCTTTAGGACATAATTTTTTTTTAAACAAAGCTATCCTGCAGGCAAGCATTAACAATCTAGTTGGATCCCTTATATCTATAATAGAATTGTCTCGAGCGCTATGAAATTAACACTGATTTTTTTGACAAACATACACACCTCTAATATATACAATTCAGTCAGCGTTAGTAAATTATTATTTTTAAATAAAAGTCTACATGATTCCAGAGGCCTAACGTGACATAGAGCTCGAATACATTTCTTTTGACTGATAAATGCTTTGTTTATGTCAGTCGAGTTTCCCCATTTCAACAGACCATACCTCAGTACTGATTCGATGTATCCGTAATATGCAGTTAGCGCAGCGTCTTTCCCAGCGTCGCACTGTTATCTACGCAGTGCATATACAAATTGATTTAATTTGGTGCAGATATTTTTCACATGTGATTTCCAGTTCCAACACGTAGACTTAAAATTTTGTTTCTGTGACCTCTTCCGTGCCGTGTAGTGGCGGTCAAGAATACCACTACCCCATATCCTCCCGTGGGTGTCGTAAAAGGCGACAAAGGGAAACAGGCGGAGATGGGCAGCAGCATCTTCCTGATAATAGCCAGACAATAAAAAAAAACTGCGGTTGCCAACCCGCTCGCCAAGCGTGGCAACTATGGCAAATACCCCCCAAATGAATAAAGTTACTAAGAGACGGCCCCCAGTCCCCGGCGGCCCCGCTATTCCTGGCTACGGTGGCGACCATGGTAACGGCGGGGCAGGGGGTGCTAAGAATCTCCGGTGGAGGTTCGGTTGCCACCTTAGACGACTCGACCTGGCAACGTACAACGCACGCACCCTGAGGACTGACGAGAAGATCGTGGAGCTGGAAGAAGAGATAGACAAGTTGCGCTGGCATATTATAGGATTATCCGAAGTCCGAAGAGAGGGGGAGGACACGGTAATCCTCGAATCCGGCAACTTGCTCTATCACCGGGAGGGCGACCATCTGTCCCAAGGAGGTGTCGGATTTATGGTCCACAAGTCTCTCGTTAACAACGTTGTAAAGATCGGGAGTGTGTCGACGAGGGTTGCGTACCTTATACTCAGAATCACCAAACGGTATTCGCTGAAGGTCATACAGGTTTACGCACCAACCTCGGCACACCCCGATCAGGAGGTGGAGGAAATGTATGAGGATATCTCTAGAGCCATGCATTCCTCCAAAACCCAATATACGGTGTTAATGGGAGACTTCAATGCAAAACTAGGCACAAGAGAGAACGGTGAGCTGAAAGTAGGGAAATTTGGAATAGGGCAACGGAACCCAAGGGGCCAGCAGCTGGCCGACTTCATGGAGAAAGAGGGACTCTTTATGATGAACTCTTTCTTCCAGAAGCGGCCCCACAGGAAGTGGACCTGGTCGAGCCCCGACGGTTCGACAAAAAATGAGATTGACTTCATTATGACTACC
The DNA here is from genome assembly GCA_963668995.1 of Parnassius mnemosyne. NCBI lineage: Eukaryota > Metazoa > Arthropoda > Insecta > Lepidoptera > Papilionidae > Parnassius > Parnassius mnemosyne. The sequence goes on along the minus strand of CAVLGL010000093.1, from coordinate 995,755 downwards.
AGACGACAACTGTTCAGTGATGTCTCCGTGATCGCGAGGGTGAAAACTGGTAGCGATCACCGAATGGTTAGAGGCACACTGAACCTAAGCGTTAAGTTGGAGAGGTCTCGTCTAATGAAGTCAACGCTCCGTCCCCCTCGTGCTCTGTTCCAAAGTCCCGAGACCTTTTAGCTCGAGTTACAAAACCGTTTTCAGTGCCTAGAAGACTGCAATGAAGTGGACGATATGAATGACAAGCTCGTGGAAACTGTCCATGCGGTCGGAGCTAAGTTCTGCAAGACCCGCCGCAGAAGAACACAAAAACTCTCCGATCACACTCTTAATCTCATGGCTGTTAGACGGGAGATGAAGCTACATTCTTCAACAGACTTGACAGCATACAGGCATCTGAACAGACAGATCTCCAAATGCATGCGGCGGGACTTACGCAACTTCAATACAGCTCGTATTGAAGAAGCGATCGAGCGGAACCAAGGCTCCAAAGTCTTTGCCAGAGATCTGTCTGCCAGAAAGAGCCAACTGTCAAAGCTGAAGACAGAGTGTGGCAGCATCGTTTCCGGGACACCTGAGATTTTGAGTGAGATTGAGAGGTTCTATGGGCAGCTGTACACGTCATCGTTGGAGCCACACGCAAGTGTGAGTAACGATCCAAGAGCGAGTCTCATCCGACACTATTCCGAAGATATCCCGGACGTCAGTCTGAGCGAGATTAGAATGGCTCTCCAGCACCTTAAAAACGGTAAGGCCCCAGGCGAGGATGGAATTACAGCGGAGCTTCTGAAAGCGGGTGGAAGACCGGTACTTGAAGTCCTTCAGAAGCTCTTTAATTCCGTCCTCCATGGTGGCATTACACCGGAGGCGTGGAGCAGAAGTGCGGTGGTCTTGTTCTTCAAGAAAGGTGACAACGCTCTCTTGAAGAACTACAGACCGATTTCCCTTCTGAGCCGCGTCTACGTGCTGTTTTTCGAGAGTCATTACGAATCGTCTCGCGCGCAGACTTGACGACTTCCAGCCTCCCGAACAAGCCGGTTTCCGAAAGGGCTTTAGCACCATAGACCACATACATACCCTTCGGCAAATTGTACAGAAGTCCGAAGAGTACAATTTGCCACTATGTCTGGCGTATGTGGACTATGAGAAAGCCTTTGATTCCGTCGAAATTTGGGCGGTGCTGCAGTCCCTTCAGCGGTGCCAAGTTGACTGTCGGTATATCGAAGTGTTGAAGTGCTTGTACAGTAGGGCTACGATGGCTATCCGAGTACAGAACCAGAGTACGAAACCTATCCAATTGCAGAGAGGTGTAAGACAGGGTGACGTCATATCCCCGAAACTCTTCACCGCTGCATTGGAAGACGTTTTCAAGCTTCTGGACTGGAAAGGATACGGTATCAACATCAATGGCGAGTACATCACTCACCTTCGATTTGCCGACGATATAGTCCTTATGGCAGAATCGCTGGAGGACCTAAGCACTATGCTCAATGACCTCGATAGTGTTTCCCAACGGATAGGTCTTAAGATGAACATGGACAAAACAAAGATCATGTTTAATGTCCATGTCACACCTATGCCGGTAGTTGTTGGGAACACTAAGCTCGAAGTTGTTGACGAGTATGTTTACCTGGGACAAATAGTCCGACTAGGTAAGTCCAACTTCGACCGAGAGGTCAATCGACGGATTCAACTCGGCTGGGCAGCGTTCGGGAAGCTACGACACATCTTCTCGTCAGACATACCTCAAAACCTGAAAACGAAATTGTACAACCAGTGCGTGTTGCCAGTAATGACTTATGGAACTGAGACGTGGTCCTTCACTGCTGGCCGCATGAGGAAGCTCAAGGTCGCTCAGCGAGCTATGGAGAGGGCTATGCTCGGAGTTTCTCTGCGTGATAAACTTAGGAATGAGGATATCCGCAGTAGAACCAGAGTAACCGACATAGCCCAACGGATTAGTAAGCTGAAGTGGCAGTGGGCCGGCCATATAGCTCGAAGAACCGACAACCAATGGGGAAGAAAGGTTCTCGAGTGGCAGCCTCGTACCGGTAGGCGAAGTGTAGGGCGTCCCCCCACGAGATGGAGTGACGACCTGGTAAGACATGCAGGAAGTCGATGGATGCAGGTGGCTCAGGACCGTGCTTTGTGGCATTCTTTGGGGGAGGCCTATGTTCAGCAGTGGACTTGTGAAGGGCTGTAATGATGATGATGATGATGACCTCTTCCAAATTTTCATTATTGTATGAAATATTTAGTTTTTCAGTTGGTGTATTGTAATTCATAAACGTAATGAATTTTGTTTTTGAGACATTCTCACTCATATTATTGGTCTAGCCAGGTCATTATGGATGCTACAGAAGAATTTAACGATGGAAATGTCGTCGGCAAATATAAACTGTAATTAGCCAAATCTCACTTTAATCAAGTTATAAAGTTTTTCCTTAAAATATTAATATATAGCTGACACAATAATCTAATTATAATAGAACCGGAGACCCTTTTTACTGGTAAAGAGGCATTCCATCTTAGTCCTCACGGGTGACAACGCATCTGCATCTTGAGTCTTTGAGGATAGATGTAGATGTCTATGGGTCACAGTAACCACTTTCCATCAGGTGGACTGTGTGCTCGTTTGTCACCCGATCCTATAAAAAAAAATTTAAATTAATAGTAGGAAGTACAAAGCTATTCAGCGTGCGGTGGAAAAGGCTACACTTGGAATTTCTGTACTAAATACTATTACATTTACTAGGTGGTCGGACTCTTTCTCCCTTGGAGTCTGTCTGGATATGTTCTGTATCCTATTTATTTCACTCAGCAGTGCTTGCACTGCTGTGCTCCACTCTGATAAGTATAGAGAGCCAATATACTGTGAGGTGTAACAATAGACTGTGAGGTATTTCATCTTAGTGTAAACACATCGATTCACAATTAGCTTAGATATCGCGTAACATACATTCGAAAATCCAGTCGAATAGACAATCCCTTTTTTATGTTATCTGAAAATTAATATTTAATTCTACAAATATGCTGATATCAATAAAAAACAGTGTGTTTCGTGAAGACACACGATAGTAATGAAACTTATGTATTACTGGGAAATATTTCAATTATTCATCAATGCCTTTTGAATAGCTTAGATTGTGTATATCATTCATTTATTTATATAAAATTAAGTACATAATATGTGTCACAGTGCATCATCTTCTTCGATCTTAAGAACAGAAATTATCCGTTTAGGCAACACTAGGACTCACCATAGTGAATGAAGTAATTATTATAGATCCCAGCTTAACACAAAATACTCATTAAAGTATGTTAATTAGATAATTATCTATTATTCATGTAAGTTTTTATATAATTTTATTTTAATTTAAACCAAAGTTTTACATAATTTCAATAAAAATTATTTCAATTAAAATTTACAAATTGTTATTTAAAATAAACGTTGGTCTGCTTTATTGGGTATCAAAAATTACTTCCCTTGTTCATTTTTTTAATAGAGCTATCTACTTCCTTCTATAAGTAAAGTCGTTTTATCGAACCAAATTGATTAACTATCATAGTGGTACGTAAAAATGTAGTGGATGGCGTTATTATTCAAGTACGACCACTCTTTCTAAAATAAATACGTGTACTTTGGTAACTGTCTTAATAAAGTAAAGTAAAGTAAAGTTGCAGCTTATTTACGTCCCACTGCTGGTTTTAGGGCAAGGAAATGTCCGCCGCGCTGCCCCAATGCGTGTAGGCAAACTTCACATGTCTTCTAAATATTTGTTTTTATCTTATTTCTCAGACATGCAGGTTTCCTCACGATGTTTCCCTTCACCGCCGAGCACGTGGTAAATAAAATTATAAGATAAGGGTGACAAACGAGCACACAGTCCACCTGATGGTAAGTGGTTGCTGCGGCCCATAGACATCTACATCTATCCTCGTTTGCGAATCAAAATGCAGATGCGTTGTCACCCGTGAGGACTAAGATGGAATGCCTCATTTCCAGTAAAAAGGGCCTCCGGCCACCTGCACTCACCAAGCAAAACGCAGAGGTAAACCTCTACTTCACGTTGGTATTCTGTGAGGTCGTGGTACCACCCCGGTTCGAGCCGGCCCATCCGTGCGACAGCAAAAGCCGCCGCGTGGCTCTACCACTGTTAAAAATTAATAAATGCTTATGTATTTGAATAAAACACCTTTATTATCTTGTAATTGTAATTGTATTACTATATTATTTAAAAAATATACTTTTTGGTTGGACCTGAGTTCGCGATTTGAATGATCGACTTAAAGGACGCGGTACGTAGTTAATACATAGTTAATACCCCCACCACTTTTCATCATACAAAAAGTTGCGTTTCAGAATTTCAATGCCCTACCGTAAAAAGTTTCACTTCAAAAAGACAATGCCTACTAATGTCTTAAGACCACTATGTGTCTCGTTTATGAGGCAGAAAAATATTGCTACCTTTAGTGCTACGTGGCTACGCCGTAGGTATGTTGTGGAACGACACGTTACGGTATTATAAATAACACTTATATGCGGGTGTTAAGAAAACAATATTCAATATGAGAGGTTATATTGTAGCGTGTAGCGTCTGTAGTGTACCGCTCATATTGTTTTGGTATAGGGAGACTAGTTTTCGGTACTGCTTTGATTCGCCAAATTAAAGTCAAGTGGTAGAATTGCAATTATAGTCGACTTATATTTTTATTCATTACAATTTTTCTTTTTTATTCAAAAAATTGAGGTGACAAACAAACTGAGAGTGCGGTGTCACTTCTGAGCATCAAGATGAAATAACCCCTTATCTACTCATCTAAATCGATTATCAATTTGTATAAACGTTGAATGTCCATAAGTAAGTGTAGTAAGTGTAGTGCATGTAAAACAGTTTACATACACACGAGTACAACAATTTTACGCCATCTACCTATTTCATTTTTAGAATAGAATAGAATATTTTTATTCAATATACATTACATGTGTAATTCTTATTGAAAGTCATTTTTTACTTTACCACTGGTTCGAAAAAACCCTCTGTCCTGGGAAGAACCAGCAAGAAACCCAGCGGGACATTTTTTTTAAATAAATTTTACAATATAAATGATTACGAACTATTTACAAAATTTATTTTAGAAAATGCTTGGAAGCGATCACCTCATTCCCAGGGGTTATTATCAACCATGTATTCATTTATACTATAATAACCCCTTTTATACAGTTTCAGCTTAATGAAACATTTAAACTTGGTAATAGAGAGAACCTGTATACTTTCCGGGACCTTGTTGTAATAGCGTATACATTGCCCCAAGAATGAATTACTGACTCTGTGGAGTCGAGAAACTGGTATCACTAGCTTGTGTTTGTTCCTAGTGTTTACAGAATGTATATCACTTCTTTTACTAAAACTATCTTTGTTTTTGTGAACATACATTAAATTTTCGTAAATATACTGAGAGGCCAAAGTTAATATATTAATTTCTTTAAATTTATCTCTAAGGGACTCTCTCGGTTTTAGATTGTAAATAGCTCTAATGGCCCTCTTCTGTAAAACAAAAATAGTTTCTGAATCAGCCGCATTTCCCCATAGCAAAATCCCATAAGACATTATGCTATGAAAATAACTAAAATAAACTAATCTAGCTGTCTCGACACTAGTGAGACCTCTAATCTTTTTTACAGCATAGGCTGCAGAACTTAGTCTGCTTGCTAATTTGGATATATGGGGGCCCCACTGTAGCTTTGCGTCAAGAGTGATGCCAAGAAAAACAGTGGATACAACAGGGCTCAATTCCTCCCCATTTAAAAACACATTGGTATTAAGATTTTTAACATTCGTTGTTGTAAATTTAACACAATTAGTTTTATTTCCGTTTCATAGGTAACGTCATGATATTGAACAAAAATTGATTGACTCTCAAGGTGACACGTAAAACAGACGCTAGATAGCCTAAACGTTACTTATTATTATATATAAAAATTACGTGTCACTTTGTTTATTTGCGATGAATTCCTAAACTACTGAACTGATTTAAATGAAATTTTGCACACTGTGTGCAGTTTGATCCAACTTGAGAGATAGGATAGCTTTTATCCCGATAACTGACCTTTTATTTTTTTTTTTATGCGAATTTAAGAATTTTTTATAGGAAGGATCTTCGGAAAGGGCAGAACAACGTCTGCCTGGCCAGCTAGTTTAATATAAAAAAAATTCTCTTTCACTTTCACGTTAAATCCAATAGATATGTTTTTTTTTAGTGTCGCTATTTCGTTTTATCTAATTTCAAATCACAACGACTCTATAGAACTGTTCACTTTAAAACAAAAATATATTTTTCTTTAAGCTTTAATTATATTATAAAATGTTGTAGTAAAAAAAGAAAATCATCAAAAAAGTCCACTGCTGAACATAGGTCTCCCCCATAAATTGCTTCATACGGGGGATGCACACTGTAGTTGCGATGCATGACAGCCGGGTTGGCGACCGCAGTACTTTATTTTTATTCAACTGTTATCAGAAAGATACTGCTTATTCCCTGGTTCAGTTTACCTCTATCGGCTATTATGACATCCACGGGACGATATGAGTTAGTGGATGTTCTTACATCGCCACTACACGGTGTCACAGTTTTCACATTATTTTTGTATTACCTCCCATATAATTATAAGACTTACTTGTCCCAGACCAAAACAGGACTTTTAAAACCAGTTTAACTATATATTTCTTGGAGTGTGCGTCATTAGTGTGGTTGTTAAAAACTGATTAAATATCGCTCGCTTTGATATGTGCCGCCTGATAGAAAACACGCGCAGTGACTCGTTCAAATGTGACATGCAATCTAAATACATAAAGTCAGTTATTTTTAATTTTTTGTTTGAAACTATTACAGGCTATTAACCAAGGTCAGTATTTGTATAATATACCTATAGGAACTGGAAATACAGATTACTTTTAAATAAAATTGTTGTTTTTTTGTCAAATTCTATTGATTTTATTTTTTAACTAGCTGTTCACCGCGATTTCGTCCGCGTGTAATTTAGGGTTTTAATTATGTTGCGCGGAACCCTACTTCTTTTTCTAAAATATAAGTAGCCTAAGTTACTCCTTATAACATCAGCTATATGCCAGTGAAAGTCTCGTCGAAATCGGCCCAGCCATTTCGGAGATTAAAACAAACAGACAAAAATTTTTAAAAGTTGTGTTTTTGTTATAAGTACGTATATACTTTCATATGCATTTAGTAAAAAGCTGTTATTTTAATATTACAAACAGACACTTCAATTTTATTTATTTGTATAGATTTATTTATTATTTATTGAACTTCAAATAGGGAATGAATGAACAAGTACAAAATTAAGGTAATAATAACAACAGACAGTACGCATCCATCTATCAATTTCAGCGTATTACTGCGTAACTAATGAAAAAAGACGTAGCTACTGAACAAATAGGTAGCGTTCACTACTGAACAAAGACCTCCCCCATACATTGTCGCATAAGAGGAATTTTGCCATAGCTGCCACGCTTGGCAGGAAGATTGGCAACCGAATTTATTTATTATTTTGAGTTGTTTTTAAGAATATGCCGCTGACCATTTCCTGTTTCAGTTTCCCTCTGTTGCCTCTTACGACACCCACGAAACCGCGGAGTGGCGGCGTAAGAATAAGTATATAATAATGTAACAGCAGCCATAGCGGGACATCAGAATGTCTTTGTCAGTAAGATCCAAGAATATTTGCAATTCCTCGTCACTTTTAAAATATATATTTAAGAACTTTTCGAGTTCAGCTCTGAAAGGTTAATCCAGCGGCATGTGCGATGAAGTCAAATAATTTCAGTTAGTGAAAATTCAATTTCCTTCTAATAAATCTTCCACGCGTACAACGTATTTTAAGCATGTTTAAAAGAGCAAAGCGATAGTTTATAGACGATATTTGTGACTAGGTTAGTCATGTCTCCGGCCTTTATTATAAAATAAAGGTGATAAACAAGCACACAGTTCACCTGATGGTAAGTGGATGCTATGGACCATAGACACTTACATTTGTCCGCGATTAGGGACGTAAAAGCAGATGCGTTGTCACTACTGAGGACTAAGATGGAATATCTCGTTTCCAGTAAAACGGGCTGCAGTTCTTCGCACTCACCATTCGAAACACAGCAGCACTGAATTGCTATTTTACACCGTGGTGGAGCCAAGCCATTCGTACTACAACCATAATTTAGCAGCATGGCTCTACCACCTCAAATATTTTTTAACACTTTTTATATTTTTTTTATTAAAAATACTTATGATTGCAATATCATAGACTGAGTGCTTAATTGTTCGTGACCATATTTAGCTTAGTTAACTCTTAGTTTTTGAATATTAATTTTTGGTCCGATCTGTGCAGAAAGTTAGGAATTAAAAGTTAAAATGAAACTGGAAAAAATCCGTTATTTTTTTAAATATAATGTGTAGTATTCGTGTAGTTATAAAAATTTTGCTTGCCTTACTCGAAGTCGCAAAGGCCTGAAGTGGTTTTTTTTTAAGTTCACATGAAAAATAGCTAGTCTAAAAACAAAGGTTTTTAGACTAGCTATGTTTCGTTCATTTCATTCATTTTGTCTAATTTCCTACTCTTATTCAGAAAACACACACATTAAAACGTAATCTCATGCATTGGACCCACACTCAAAACTAACTTGCGTCAGGTAAAACCGGCCATCGGTTCCATTGTCTTCGAAGCTTTGCGATCTTTTAAATTCGTGCTGCGGTTGAGTGAATTAACCAGTATTTGTAGTGCTAGAATTCCACACGTTGTCTACCTTATTGGTAAGCGACGACGACTTCGATTGTGATGTCAGAGGGTTCTAAATGTTTGGACGATCTTCGCCACAATTCATTGCCGTTAGAATTGAAAATCTTCAATACATTGTTTAGTTGGTCACTTCATTAAAAGTGTTTCCAACACAATTGCAGTTCTGGTGTAAAATTTCAGTGTATATTTTTAGTTGACTTATAAAAAGTATGAGGTTCTTCATTCGACTGTATTTCTTTTTGGTATATGTGACACGATAACTTCGTCAATTTTTTATAAGTAGGCTTAATATACTTCAAATTATCATCCTGTGGGTGTCATAAGAGGCGACAGAGAGAGACAAATCAGGAGATGGGCAGCACCATCTTCCTAATATCGACTAAAAATAAAAAAAACTGCGGTTGTCAACCAGCTTTCCAAGCGTGGCAACTATGAGAATTGTCCTCCCTATGAGAAAATCTATGGCCTATGTTCGGCAGTGGATTCTAATCTATAACGGTAACGGTAAATGTAACTGATATTTTTTAGGCACATCAATACATTCAAAAAGTTAACTTTTAATAAAAAGTAAGAACCGACTAGAAAGTTAATTCTATATAATAGCTTCTGAAGTAGAGGTCGTTACTTCTTTCATACACTATGACAAGTTCATTGATGTCTCTGTAGCGCAGTGGCTTATCATTGGATTACGGTGCCGCGGGCCGCGGGTTCGAACTCGCCGGAACAAGTATTTGTATGGCATACAAGTAATTGTTCCGGATCTAGATGTTTAACCTTGTGAAATTTATGTATGTAAACAGCCTCCACGATTCAGGAGAATATCCTTGTGTATTTAACGCATTTTAAAAAATAAAAATAGTTCATTACAGTCTATTAAAATTACACTGCTGAACAAAGGACTCCCCTATAGATTGCCTCATAGAGGCAGCATTAAGCTAGACTAAAGAGACGAAAAGATGGCAGTACCGTTTCATAATTTGATCCTTCTCAAATCCTACTACTGTTGTCTTTTCCGATATTCATATCTGTAGAATTGTAGATTTTGCTTATAGATCCTCCATACCATATTAGTCCTCCGGTGTTATACGTATCTGCTTTTTAAATCTTACTTACTGAGGATATATGTAGGTGTATATGGGCCACAATATTCACTTACAAGGTGTGTTGATTTGTTACCCTTATTCTATAAAAATGTGAAAATATTTCTATGTATTTTCATTATACTGTCAATTATAATATAAATAATCCTTATGATTTATTATAGTCGTTTCTTGCCAGAATAAATAAAGTGCGGGCGACAAATGGATTTCTTGTTTACTTTATTCCGACGGATAATCACATCGATGTTGTTTAATTTATTTTAACCGACTTTGTTTTTGTGAAGTTTCGAGTACTTTGCAGCGCCCATGGTCACGGGGCTACTGTGGTGTTTAATGTCCCAGTATCATTGTTAACCACTGCCTTCATAGAAAGGAAGTATTACTAGGAACTAGAATACAGTTGTAGTGTTCGCGTGAATTAAATAAATTATTAGAATTACTAGCTTATTAAAACAATTTAAATAAAAGTCCTGTACATGGTAGAACCACGCTGCAGATATGTATATTATGGTTGCAGCACGCATGGGTACTCAACTGGGGTAAGACCCAACTGCGGTAAGACCACACTCCCGTAAAATAGCAGCTTAATGCTACTGTGTTTCGTATGGTGAGTGTAGAAAACCGGAGACATTTTTAATGTAAATAAGGCATTCCATCTTAGTCCTCAGAGGTGACAATACATCTGCATTTTGATTCTTAACCGAGCATAGATGTAAATGTATTGGCTACAGTAAACACTTACCATCAGGTAAGGGGGTGGACTCAAACTGAAAAAAATAAGAGTTTTATTAAGATTCAGCAATGATTATCGCCTAAACGAGACGACAACGCGGCATGATCAAGTTTAGTAATTTAGGCAAAGGAATTGTAGAAAACTTTGTACGTGTTTTACCAAAATCCTTGTAAACAAGTGTTTATATATTTCTCGCATCGCGTACCTCTCATTCGATTGCCCACGGCGCTTTTTAGATTTGTTTCTGATGTGCATCGAAGCATAAAGCGGTGATTTATTGGATTGGAAATGCGATGAGTTTTACAAGTTTAAAGAAATTGCTTTTTATGAAAAGAAATTTATATTTGCTATATACCTTAAGTTTAAATTTTTAAATTATATTAATCAATTTCTTTATTAGTACTTGATTTTTAGAAATAACAAACCATATGCATCACCACAGCACAAGGTACACTAGAATATAAAAGATCAAGTAAAATTATATTTTTATTGAAGTACGGTATAAGTATTAAAATGCAAATTTGTATGGTGAGTGAAGAGAACCAAATTCTTATTTTACTGGTAAAAAGGCATTTAATTTCTTTATCAAGAATAAATGATGGTGTCTATGGGTCAAAAAATAATGATGCACTTACTATCAAGCGTACCGTGTGCGCATTGATCACTTTAAAGAGAAACCTATTTCTTTTCTATTCTAAAGACTATAGTGAGTCATTATAATTGCAGGCTGTGAGCCGTTCTATCTTACTCCTTAGAGAGACAACGCATCAGTAGCCATCTTTGTTTGGAGTTGGCTGCAGGTGTCCGTGGACTGCAGTAGCTACTTATCATCAGGGGACAGTTTGGTGGTCATTTCAATAAGTGGAATTTTTTTGATACAATATAAAAAATACAATTTACGGATAAGCAGGTTTTTATCCGGTTTATAAATAAAATTAAAGTGTCTATTTGTAATGTTAAAATAACAGCTTTTTGATTTCTTATATTTACGCGAAGTCTATACATTAAATGAAACGAATTTTTACGGATTTTATCGCGTTTAATTTAACTTTTTAATTCCCGACGTTTCGGGTGCTTTACAGCATCCGTGGTCACGGGGGAGACAGGTCTTTGACGTCACGATGTCATGGTTAGCCCGGTTACCTTCAGTTTTTTGAATATTAATTTATTGCGTAGATCGGACCAAAAATGAGAACCGTCCAGGGACGCGGGTGTATGGTGTGTATGCGGTGTGTAGTGGTGTGCGGCGCGCCCGACTCGCTGCGTGCCATCGTTGTTGTCCTAACCGTGTTTGTGGCACTAGGTGATGGTGTAATGTTTGTGTGTGACTGGCCGGCGAGATTTCGGTCGAACAGGGGGTTCGATTAGAACGTTACGGACCTCGGAAGGCTATCCACAATGTTCAGATTCGGAGCCTAGGCAGCCGCAGCCGTAGCCACGTTTACTCACGCTTGGCAGGTGGGTTGGCAACCGCAGTTATTTATAACTTATTAGTTGGTATTAGGGAGACGAAGCTTCCCATCTGCTGATTTTCTCTCTATTGCCTCTTACGAAACCCACGGGACGGTATGAGGTAGTGAAAATTCCTACACCGCCACTAATCCACTCTCCGAAATTATTTTTTTTACACAGTATATATAATATTAAATTTAACACAGTAAGTAAAACAAGCTATTGTAGCAACGACCAAAGCTCTCAGGATGCTTATAAATTAAAACTTTTTGACATGCGGTGATAAATGCTGCAACTATACCTGCGTGAAGTTTCAAACTACGCCTTTAGGAATCCAAACACAAATAAACTCCTCTTGTATATTCCAAGTGAGAGTGATCAGGGGTAAAGCAAAATGTTATTATTGTTTTTTCCATTTCCGTATCAAAAACGTCAGTAACTAATTTGATTTATGCGAAGGTGAAGGTGTAAAGATTTTGTTTCTTGTCATAATTTGGTTGGATATATTTGTTACTGTTAAAGTTTTTACAGGGCGGCGGTCATTATTGAAAGAAGTAAAAGAAATAAAGAGAGACACTTATTGCAAATAACCCACACATATAATTGGGTACTTAGGTTTTAATATTTATAGATACAACAATTTAGGTGATAGTGTTTATGTTTACGGTTTACACGTGATAGATCCATACTGGAGCTATATTATGATTGTAGCGGATGGGGCGGCTCGACCTGGGAAGGACCATGCTCTCACAGAATACCAGCGTAAAATACTTGTTGAACCGGAAACGTTGACCCGGAGACCCTTTTTATGTATATGTATGTATGTATAGACGAATCAAGATCATGTTTTTGATTGTATACCCCGCGTAGGGCGAAACCGGTCGGTTTATTTAATAAACAAATAAAAAAAAATGTTGCTGCAACGATATTATAAAATTTTATAATTTTTGAAAGTATTATGCCAGCTCGTAGCAAAACATACTTAATGTAATTCAAAAATAACCAATAAATGTGCTCCCATCTCAATAAATCTCAATACTATGCCCAACGAAATGTGACAGAAGTAGTTAAGAAGCTTTAATATAAAAGCAAGATCTTTAATATAAGGAGGGAAAGAACGGTTACATACCGATGTTATATTATAACTCCAGACAAGTGCTATCAGAGAACTTGGCACCTTTAACAAACATTTATTTACTATACATGTTACAGATAGTCACCTGTGCAGGACATGTGTGGGGGAGGAAGAAACGGCGGCCCACGTGCTACTGAAATGTCCGGAGGTCGCTACGTACAGGGCTAAACATCTCGGCACGCCAGGATCACTCCCCGAAGTTGCATGCAACATCGAAGGATTGTTGAGATTCTTCGGGGAGATCTCATGGCTCGAATAATCACATTATTCCTGCCCACACGCAAAATACGCGCATAGACGTGGAGTTGCGGATAACAGACCGTCGTAAACTAAACTAAACTAACACCAGACATAGCGTGTCAGGTTTGGAAGAAAGCCGCACAAAACTTTTCAATTATTAATAGAGATAGACTGCCTATTGTTTCACGTTTGTTGTTCAAGTTTGACCCACTTGCACTTGCCTCAAATAATATATATCGCACTATGAGCAACGTTTAGTATGGTATTTTGAGAGTAGTGAGCGTAAAAAATAAAATAAATTTTAGCATGAGATTTAATGGTTTAGCAGAAGGTTCTTCTAAAGATTCTTGAAGCTTCGTAGACATAATATACACTATTTTATTTATTTCAGTTATTAAATAGATACCACTGATTATACTGAGACATTCATTTTTTTTACGCGATAGGATCTTCTAGGTTTCAGTGGTTGCTTTTAACTTTAACTCTAGGAGGAGGCCTGTGCCTATTAGTGGCACTTATTTACGTAATATAAAATACGTTCCGTACCGCCTAGTATGCTGTTCTATTAGCCTACCAATTGTGGCAAATTTCTTCTCAAGGGAAGTCATTGTGGAATAATGAAAAGCTAAGACTGATGATACGTTCATTTTATTATGATTGTAAAACAGTTTTCAACTTTTCGTTCTGATGAAATATTCTATATCGGAGAATGTCTTAGCAAATAATATCTTAATGAGCATCTATGAGCCACAATATTCTCTTACCATCGGGACAGTGTACTTGATTATTACCTTTGCTTGCAATAGAGTTCGAATTTGATCCTAATACTAACCAAGTATGTGGATCATTAAGTTATACGGCAGTACTTTCCAATTACATTACAAGGGAGCTGTAATTATATTAACAGTAATTGAGAAACTTTCACGTAATTCACTCTGAAATTCGGGACGAGGTGTTTTTTTTATTCAAAGTTTTTGTAAAGTTGTCATTAACATTATTTAAGCCAAATATAAGCTAGCACCGCGACAATAATCCCAAGAGGATTGTTTAATCAAATCTCTTAAAGCGAGTAGAACATTGTACTATGAAAATATTAAAACTTGGAGTAATGATGTTAGAAAAATTATTAGCTAAGAACTGCGTTAAAAATAAAATTGTTTCTTACCTAATTTTAAGAGCACCTCTCACTCTCTCTCAATTGCGTGTATTATCCCGGTCACCACTAATCCCAACACCACTAACTTAACAAAGATAGTACCGTCAATAATACGACACGTGTTTTTCCTTCAAACGAGGCATCCTCGGGTGAAGAAGACTGCGGTGGCTGGCTATTTTATTTTATTACGCGGATCTTATCTAAATAATTTTAACATCATAATTATAATGGATTCCGGCAAAATAACGCCTGATTCTATTAATTATATTAAAACTTGGATTAGGATTTGTTTAAGCAGGCTCGTGAACAACTTTAACAATTCGTTACCTATAAGCTATTTGGGAATTCACGACAACCCTATGTTTATTTGGCGGCTTGTGTTTTTTTTATTATATAAGAGAGGCAAACGAGCATATAGCTCACCTTATAATAAATGACTACCACTGCTCATAAACTACTGCAACACCAGGGGAATTCCAGGTGCCTTACTGGCCTTTATTTAGTGCAGTTGTTAAATTGCAGTATATACCAGAGACCTATGGAACTGAAACGTAGTCCTTCACTGCAGGCCGTATGTGGAAGCTCTAGGTCGCTCAGCGAGCTACGGAGAGGGCTATGCTTGGGGTCTCTCTGCGTGATAAACTTAGAAATGAGGATATCCTCAGTAGAACCAGAGTTACCAACATAGACCAAAGGACTAGTAAGCTGAAGTGGCAATGGGCCGGCCATATAGCTCGAAGAACCGACAACCGATGAGGAAAAAAGGTTCTCGAGTGGCAGACTCGTACCGGTGTACGAAGTGTAGGGCGTCCCCCCACTAGATGGAGTGACAACCTGGTAAGACATGCGGGAAGTCGATGGATGCAGGTGGCTCAGGACCGTGCTTTGTGGCATTCCTTGGGGGAGACCTATGTTTAGCAATGGAATTTCAAATGAGTCTAAAATTAGTTTTAAAAATAAAGATAGAGATCTTAAAACTTCGGTTGATGCTGAATCTTTGTTGGAGGAGAATCGATCCACTAAAAGTAAAGAAAATGATGCATATCGACTTTACACACCAGCTGAAATACTCAGTTAAATACCAAAAAAACTTATAGTTAAAAAGGTGAGTTATTACTTAACTTAGTTGGAACTAGTAAAAGTAATATACATTGGGATAATGAAGGCACAGTCATAATTGATAATGCACATACAGCAGGAAAAATTAATTCTACAGATGGTAAAAACATAGGGTTTATTAAAAGACAGGAATTGGTTAGTGAAAGTAGGGAAATAGAAATGATTGGACATCTTCACGGTGACATTTTCAATCCAGATAAATTTTTAATTAATGGTGTTGAAATTTTCGGGTTGAGCCGACCCATTCATGTTACAACTATACTACCAATATAGCTGCAGCATGGCTCTACCACGTAAAGACTCCTGATTTACCAGCTAACTCTTCGGCTCATTGGAATCTCATAAAGCATGGTAGTGTAAGATTAGATGTACGATTTGAATTCTCACTAATACAAACAATTAACTGTATATTTTATGCTGAGTTTGATAATATTATTGAAATAGTTACAAACAGAAATGTTACTGTTAAGGTATGGTAGTTCACCTTTTCGATACTTGAGGGCGCTGTACAAAAGGTAAATCGCGATGTTGACGTGTAAAGCAATTAGATCATAGGCCACAAGAATATAATTTATTTTGTATATATATCTACGTGATAATATACCATAAGTACATACGTTGTGGTGTGTTTTATTAACTTATCCCATCGTAAGCCATTTCGGCAAGTAGTACAGTGCTAACCAAAACATATGGTCCAGTCGAGCCGAATTGTGAAACGGCTATTTTTGAATTCGGGCTTGATTAATTAGGGCAAAAGGATTACTATCGAAAATCAGCTGGCATAGTGCAAGCAAGATTTGGTAGTGTATATCCTTTAAGAGTGCTATACAGTAGTGTGTGTACACATCGCGAGAGTGCACGCGTAACACACAAGCACAACTTCAGTTCAGTGTGGAGCAGCAGCGCCACACACCACATAGTGGCGAGAAGAGAGCAACCGAGTTCGGAGTTAAGCAACAGCGCCACGCATCACGCGGTGGCGAGACGAGGAAAACTGAGAGTTCGGCGTTAAGCAACAGCGCCACGCATCACGTGGTGGCAAGAGGAGGACAACTAAGCAGTTCCTGTGAATGAATTTCATTCAGTACAGTGCGACATAGTTACAGTAAAGTGGATGAAGAACAAACTGTGAGTACTTTTCGAGTGTATATTTAATGCAAGCAAATTTGTACTTTATATCGTTATATTATAAAACTTAAAAATTCTATAAATACTTACAAGTCTATTTAAATTAAGCAAATTTGAACTTTATGTCTATTAATTGTTAAACATTGAAAAAATTATTAACTTAAAAATTTCTTTAAATTTAATTTGAAATACTTGTAAACTTTGTGTGTAGATTTAAGGACTTACAATAATTGTGTAAAAAAACGACGGAACGGGGAACCTACGCCCAATTTTCGCCAAAGTTTAAAGTGCAAAAGACTTAGAATAATTTTGTAATTTTATTGACTTAGTTTATTTTAGTTGTGTTCTTGTATCTATAGTAAAATTGTTAAATATGGAGAACCTTATTGCATTACAAGATGAATTATACAGCCGAATGAATAAGTCTCAAATTAATTTTAGAAAATGTTCAAAGGACAGAAAGACAAGTACATATGTTAAAAATAGAATAGAAAATTTAGATAAAATATGGTTTGAATTTGTAGAAAACCACAAACAGATAGATCGTGCAATATTAAAGGAAACAACGTATATTAAACGAGACTTGTACGATATGGTAGAAGAGTTTTATTGCGATTATAGGGCAGAGTTGAGTATGTTCTTAAATGATAATGATACCAATAGTCATGTCAATCGAAATTCGAATAGTTCCGATAAGGAGTTTCAAGTTAAATTACCTAAAATTTCCATTCCCATGTTTTCCGGGAAGTATTCAGAGTGGACAACCTTCAGAGACTTGTTTATATCGCTAGTTCACAAAAACAGTTCCTTAGATAATGTACAAAAGATGCACTATTTAAAAGGACATCTCACGGGCGAAGCTGAGCAACTTGTCCGACAAGTACCAGTGTCTGATGCGAATTACAATCAATGTTGGGAACAGTTAGAACGTAGATACAACAATAAAAAGTATCTTGCAAATTGTATTCTTAAACGCTTTTTCGCTCAAAAACGTATGAACATAGAATCTTCTAACGGTTTGAAAGATTTGTTGGATACAACAAATGATTGTCTTTGTTGCTTTAAAAAATTTAGATATTAATGTTAGTACTTGGGATTTAATTATTATTCATGTTACGACATTTAAATTGGACCCAGAAACGCGTAAAGAGTGGGAATTACAAACTAGTAGTAATAGTCCAAACGATTTGCCTACATTTGAACAATTTAAAGTTTTTCTAGAAAGTCGTTTTAGAGCATTAGAGTGCATTGAACCTAAAAAAGGATTAATTTATAATAATTTACATACTCCACCTTCTACAAAAGCATTGGTCGCATATAAACAGCGTAATTTCGTGGGTAGTAAAACTTGTTGTGAATACTGTTCAGAAGTACACAAACTATGTTTTTGTAAAAAGTTCCTACAGCTTCCTTATGAGCAAAGATACAATTTCGTTTTAAGTAATAATATTTGCTTTAATTGTTTAGGTGGTAACCATTCAATTAAACAGTGCCAAAACCCAACTAATTGTAGAGTTTGTAAGAAAAGACACCATTCTTTATTACATCCCACTAGCGGTAAGGCTACTAACAGTGGTGACCAGGGAAATAGAGCTAGTACATCTGTTGAAAATTCGGATATCGATTGTGATAAAACAGCTATTGTTAGCTGTCTTTCTTCTGGAAACTTCATGGGGTTTAGACAAGTTTTATTAGCCACAGCGCTCATAAGGGCCAAGTCCACCACAGGAAACTTTCAAGTAGTGCGGGCCTTGGTTGATCAAGGTTCCCAAGCTTCATTTATAACTGAAGCTACAGTGCAGTACTTACGCTTAAAGCGTACTCCAGTAAAGAGCACGGTAACCGGACTAGGTGCCGACAGAGATATAGTATCAAAGTACATAGTTACTCTTGATCTCAAATCATGCATAGACCATAACATCAAACTACAGGTAAAGGCCTATGTTCTAAAGACTATAACGTCTTACCTTCCAGACAAAAGAATAGAGTTAGCAAATTGGGTGGATTTGAGGGATTTGAAACTGGCTGATCCAGATTTCGCCACTCCTAATAAGATTGACCTATTATTGGGAGCTGATGTCTATGGTCAAATTATAAGGGACGGTGTAAAAAAGGCACCAACAGGACATCTTATAGCACAGTGCACAACTCTTGGTTGGATTCTTTCTGGTGTTGTAGATAGAACAAAATTAAATAATAGTACACAAAAAATATCAGTGATGCACGCACAAGTAAATCAGAACGACATACTCAAGAAATTTTGGGAGTTAGAAGAACAAATTCCACCAAGTGCGAAAATATTTTCAGTAGAAGAACAAAAGTGCGAAGATCTTTTTGCAGCTACTACCACTCGAACATCTGATGGCAGATATGTGGTCAAACTGCCATTCAGAGATGAAGAGCCGGCATGTAAAGGCGGCAACTCACGTAATATCGCTGTAAAAAGATTAATATCTATGGAAAGAAAATTAGAGAAAAATAAGGACCTAAAAGAAAAATACACAAAGGTTTTAAAGGAATACTTACATCTAAACCACATGAGACCTGTAAGCGAAGAAAAGAAAGAAAATGAAACTGTGTACTTACCCCATCACGCTGTCGTAAGAGAGGACAAACTCACAACCAAGGTTCGGATAGTGTTCGATGCGTCCTGTAAAAATGAGAACGGTGTTTCTTTGAACGATACGCTTATGGTAGGACCAACCTTACAATCCGACTTGCGCCACATTATACTGCGTTGGAGAGTATATCCCATTGGAGTCGTAGCTGACATTATAAAAATGTATCGTCAAGTAAGGGTGACCGAAAATGATGCCAAGTTTCAAAGGATAGTCTGGAGAGAGGGATCGGACAAGCAGATACAGGATTATGAATTAACCACCGTAACGTTCGGGACTGCATCAGCACCCTACTTGGCTGTAAAGGCGCTGAATCAAGTCGCTATTGATGAAGCGGAAACTTATCCCTTAGCAGCAAATAGAGTTCGGGAATCTTTCTATATGGACGATCTAATGACTGGGTGCTCTACAGTCGAAGATGGTAAAGAATTATATAGACAGATGAAGAATTTGTTAAAGAAGGGAGGTTTCGAACTACAGAAATGGAATAGCAATAGTCAAGAATTACTTACAGCAATAAATAAGCAGGAAGCGGAAGAAACAAAGAGCGAAAGAGCAAATAACAAGAACTTACCTGAAACCATTGTAGAGAACAGTCTAGAAAATAAAACCTATGAAGAAAAGAATATTAAACTAGATATAACTAAAATTTTAGGACTTACCTGGAACCGCAGTAACGATGTCTTCAAATATTCAGTACAGCTCGCTCCCACACCGGGACCTGAAACTAAACGAAACATAATATCAGAAATTGCTCGCCTATTTGACCCTCTGGGTTGGCTAGCACCTACC
Source organism: Parnassius mnemosyne (assembly GCA_963668995.1). Lineage (NCBI taxonomy): Eukaryota > Metazoa > Arthropoda > Insecta > Lepidoptera > Papilionidae > Parnassius > Parnassius mnemosyne. The sequence goes on along the minus strand of CAVLGL010000093.1, from coordinate 975,485 downwards.
GTTATACTAGCAAAGGTATTTATACAAAGGCTATGGCTTTCAGGTGTAGGATGGGATGAAAAGGTTCCTGAAGATCTCATAAATGAATGGAGGACTTACCGTAATGAGTTGTCAAAACTTACGGAAGTTCGTATTCCAAGATGGCTTCAAATCAGACAAACTGATCGAAGCGTTGAGCTCCATGGATTCAGTGATGCTTCAGCAACCGCATACTCAGCTGTGGTTTATACAAGATCCGTCGATGCAAAAGGCGATATTCACGTTGCTCTTTTGATGGCGAGAACCAAGGTGGCTCCAATAAAACAAGTAAGCATCCCTCGGTTAGAGTTATGTGGTTCTCTGTTGTTGACTCGTCTATTGGCAGAAGTAGCAGAAGCAATGCACATTCCCAAAGAGAATGTTAGAGCGTGGACAGATTCCACCGTAGTGCTGTCTTGGTTGAACAGTCACCCAAGTAGGTGGAAAACTTTTGTGGGCAATCGAGTGGGCTCACGTTGCCACTAAACACAATCCAGCAGATTGTGCATCAAGAGCCATTAAGCCAAGTGCGCTGACTGAAAGCAAATTATGGTTTTCAGGACCAAGTTTTCTTATGGATAAGCAAATTAGATATCACAGACCAAGGGATGTGGACACTAATATAGAAAAGCGTATAAAGGTACATATTAGTGCTGTACCACAAGATTTTCCGTGGCACAAATTTTCTTCATTGAGAAGATTGTTAAGAATTATTGCATATTGTCGAAGATTTTTAAAAATAAAAGAAAAGAAGCAGAAATATTTACAAAAGATAGAATTAGATGAAGCACTAACGTGTTGCATAAAGCATTTTCAAATGGAAGACTTCTCAGAAGAATATTTACAGTTGAAAGAAAAGGGTTACATAACGAGAAAAGATAGTAAAATCAGAACCCTGTGTCCATATATAGATAATATCGGTATAATAAGAGCAGGTGGCAGATTACATGAATCATCACTAACGGAACAAATCAAACATCCTATACTGCTGTCTCAGTCTTGTTACCTAAGTAAATTACTTGTGTCTAATGCTCATGAAATAACCTTGCATGGTGGCCCACAATCAATGGTAAATTACCTAAGATCAAAATATTGGATTATAGGCGTGAAAAACCTAGCTAAGCAACATCTGCGAAAATGCGTGATATGCATCAAACATGCTGCCAAAGTAAGACACCAATTCATGGGATCTCTTCCAGCTGTCAGATGTACTCCTGCACGACCTTTTTTACACAGCGGCGTGGATTATGCTGGTCCAATAAATATAAGAACATCAAAGGGTCGTGGTTACCACGCTTATAAAGGTTACATTTGTGTATTTGTCTGTATGGTGACGCGCGCCATACATTTAGAAGCCGTCGGTGATTTGAGCACACAAGGCTTTTTAGCAGCTTTCAGACGATTCGTTTCGAGACGTGGCCATTGTTCTCAAATTTGGAGCGACAATGGCACCAACTTTGTTGGAGCTGCTCGAGAATTGAATGACCTTAAGTCAATTCAGCAATCGGTTGCTCAACAGGTTGAAGCTGAGGGGATCCAATGGCACTTTATACCACCGCATGCACCACATTTTGGAGGTTTGTGGGAAGCTGCGGTCAAATCTGCAAAGCACCACTTGAAAAGGGTGATTGGAGATTCAACCTTAACCTTTGAGGAGCTTAGCACGCTGCTCTATCAGATAGAGGCTTGTCTGAACTCCAGACCAATGACGGTTATTAATGGTGATGATTTATCTGATCCTATGCCTCTAACTCCTGGTCACTTCTTAATAGGCGAACCACTAATAAGTATTCCAGACGATAATTACGAACATACAAATAGAAGTTCACTAACTCGGTGGCAACTAGTCCAAAAAATGACACAGAATTTCTGGCGTCGGTGGTCACAAGAATACTTGTCAAACTTGTTGCATAGATATAAATGGACTTACCAAGTTCCAGAACCTAATATCGGGGATGTAGTGTTAGTTAAGGAAAACGATTTACCACCATGTCGTTGGTTACTTGGTCGGATTATTGAAAAACATCCTGGTCCTGATCAAATAACCCGAGTAGTTACATTACGAACCAAATCATCAATAGTTAAAAGACCTACCTCTAAGATTTGTGTATTACCTGTTAGTACTTAGTTAGAAAGTATTTTTTTTTTACTATTGTTAAACCAAATTGTTATTGTTATTATTTTATTTTATATTTGTATTTCTAAGATCTAATTGTTGTATTTATTATTTCAGAACAAAATTGTAAACAACACTCACTAAGGACAATAAAGGCGCGAGTTCACGGTGGGCGGTTTCCCATAATGAAGGACAATTATATTTTCAATATTGTCCTTGGTGGGCGGTATGTTAAGGTATGGTAGTTCACCTTTTCGATACTTGAGGGCGCTGTACAAAAGGTAAATCGCGATGTTGACGTGTAAAGCAATTAGATCATAGGCCACAAGAATATAATTTATTTTGTATATATATCTACGTGATAATATACCATAAGTACATACGTTGTGGTGTGTTTTATTAACTTATCCCATCGTAAGCCATTTCGGCAAGTAGTACAGTGCTAACCAAAACAGTTACTGTAGGCTATAGTAGTTATAGTTCAATGTATAGTTTTACGAACATATTTACATGGAACACACTGTACAACGTAATAACATTTAGAAAATAAAAATTGTAATAAAATTAAGGAATGTGTTTTATTGATGATTCAGAATAGCGTACAACGAAGTGAACAAAGAAGTATAATACAATAGCAGGGTGTACAACGAGTAATAGATAAGAGCGGTCATGACGGTGTTCAAGGAACAATAGATAAGAAGAAAGGCCGAATAATGGAACGCTAATAAGGATGCAGGCCCATCGGATATCAATTAGATATCAGTAAATTGATCTGCACATCTTCGGAACCGCGCATCCTAAACAAAAACTTTTTTTTGGGATCCGTCGACCCTTACGTAAGGCGATGAGGGCTGAGGATGGTGAATTATACCAGTTTTGACTCAGTGAGCCAGAACCTCACAATTAACATAGTCGTTTGACTGCTCCGCTGAAGGTTTCAAATAAATATTTGTTGCTAGATTGAATTTCTGGTTTGTTCAGCAAACAAATAGTTTCATATCTAATGTGCATGGTATCGAGAAATTTATAACAACATGTTTTACTTTTGAGGTGAGGTGATGGTAAGAATCTACTACAACAATCATATCAACCGACAATAAAATCGATTAACAACGAAGGCCATCACGTTCTAATCTGAAGGCTATAATGAAAAACGTCACGACTAAACGAAACGAAACAAAACAGTTTGCAAGAGAGAGTAAAGAAGTAGTACTAATCAAGACAAGAAGAAAAAATATTTTTATTATTGCAGACAGAGAGACGGTTATCTCATTTTAATTGCATATTACAGAGCAGCAGCTTTCCTTCCCGGCCGCCGCGGGAGACGCCCCGGGCGTCGGGGGCTACGTCGTGGCCCCCGGCCACCGTAGGCGCGGGCCTGTGGACGGCGAGCAATGGGTAGCTCGCCGTCCGTCCGTCTAACGACGACAGGCCGTGTCGACGGCGCGTTTTGTTCCACGCGCGCCTCAAAGAGCTGTCAGCAGCGTGAAGGGGCCCGCAAGGGCCGACGCCTGCCGGGGCTGCGGGCTGTTCGAAAGAGATACCGCGGCTCCGGAACGTAAGGGCACTGAAGGAACACGGATAGTTTTTATTCAGTAAAAGTCTGTCACTCCCTTCCGCTCCACCCAGAGCGAAAGGCGTCATTTGATGATTTTACATCCGCAAAAAAAAAAAAGTTTTTTTTCAAAGACTAGCCAAATTTAATCATTAAATTCAAAATATAAATACTGATATACACTTATTGCAGTTTTGAAAAATACGCGTAAATAAGGTTTCTACATTTATTTAAAAAAATCCGAAATTGAACGTGATTTATGAGCAACAACGACGCGCGCTCGTGTGTGTACGAGTCAATTAGCCTTTGCCTACTATTTACTTCCTTAATGACATTTTTATTAATTATGACTTAGGACCGTCATAATTAATAAAAAATATATAGAAAAATGCATTTCATCGAAGACTAGGATAGATGCCATGCAATAAAAAATTCTGCACACCTCGAACTAAATAATATTTTTACTCCCACACAAAAGATAGGTCGAAATACAAGTTTATACTACAGAAAGGGGGAAAAGGGTGGAGAATAAATGTAAACAATACTTGTATAAAAGATAGTTGAACTGGAAAGCCAATGATAAGTTGGGGCGATTTAAATAATAGTTATTCCGACGGCGGGAGCATAGCATCAGGCGCTGAAGGCGCTAGTGCTGGCCACTGGCCGATATAAACGAATTTGTCCGGACGGCCACGAAGGCAGTGGAATGGTTCCGAGCATTGCCGACCTCAACCGACACGAATATCGCGTCAGCGCGTACGCTGTTCAATAAACATTAAAAAGTAACAGAAGTTTTATGTTGTCGCATACTGTTGTATTACACACGTAACCGATGACTATCTTTAAGGTGCATTTAAAAAATTGAAATCAAGTATTGCATGTCTTAAGCGAAAGCGCACAGTATGTTCTACTATCGCCTAAAAATTAAGACTCTAATGTTTTATCGCATGAAATCGTATCTAGCAATCATATAATACCTAAAAATGATATAAAAAGCACATTGTTAGAAAGATAAATGATTGTTGAACTTACTAATATTTTTTATTAAATCGATTAATTGCTAAAAAAGGGGTTTTAATGGCTTCTGGTGTAGATTTATCAAGTTCGCAAGGCTTGAAAATACGTTAACTTTTGAAACTAACAATTGTTTAACTCAATCTATATTTTAATCTCTTCCTCTATCATGTGAGAAGCCACTGAATGTAAATGGCAGTGTAATTTGTTTGGTTTAGCTATAATAAATTTTTTTCAGCTGCGAAATGGCGCAAATTCGGTGTATTCGGGAGCCTTGTATGAATAAATTATTACTAAATAGAGACAGTGTCACTCAGTTCCGCGTCAGTCGCCGTGTTTAGTGGACATTGTAACGGTTGTTTGCAGCGGCTCAAAAAGATCTATGTACAAATACACAATATTCGAATAACCAAATTTCTTAAATACTTAGTTATAATAATAATGTCAGATTTTTTTAATAACACTATTTTAAAAGCACAGAATAAATAATAGTAGTACCTACTTAAAGTAAAAAGTATCAATTTTTCGTCATGGGTGTCATTTTCATGGTTTTCGAGGGTGTTGAAGCCAATAGGGTTGTCGAAATGTAAATCCAAGATATCGGCTGCAATAGGTATCAATTTTTTTATCATGGGTGTCATTCTCATGGTTTTCGCGAGTGTTGAAGCCGATAGTGTTGTCGATATGTAAATCTAAGGTGGCGGCTGCAATAAATATTAATTTTTTCATTATGGTTGTCATTTTCATGGTTCTCGAGGGTGTTGAAGCCGATAGTGCTGTCGAAATGTAAATCCAAGGTGGCGGCTGCAATAAATATTAATTTTTTCATCATGGTTGTCATTTTCATGGTTCTCGAGGGTGTTGAAGCCGATAGTGCTGTCGAAATGTAAATCCAAGGTGGCGGTTGCAATAGGTATAAATTTTTTCATCATGGGTGTGTTGTACGTAAATTTTTAATGCGCTTAGGGCATGCCCAATTAGATTTAGCAATATTTATTTACAAATATTAACAATTTAATACGAATAACTATTTACATATTCAAATTATTTACATGTTAAATATGCCATCATTTAAAATAAAACTAACTTACTGGTATTTTAGTAGGTGTTTAAAATGGAGTCTGTTTCTCACAAAGCCCAGTTGAACACGCTTCTTAAAATTATTTTTCACATAAATAACATGTGTCTGCGCACTTTTCACTTCCGTGAATGCAGCAATTATTATTTTTCTGTGGAGGTGGTCATAGCTTTGGGCCTCTTTGACGTAAACTTGTCTCTTTATTTCACCCAATAAAAAAAAAGTCTAATGGTGTAAGGTCCGGTAACCTTGTAGGCCATGGTATAGGACCGCCACATCCAATCGACCTGTCTTCGTATTCACTATTCAAATTCGAAACACCGTCGTATTGGAAATTAAAATTATTCAGTAACACTAGGGGTATATCATCCTGGAAATCTTGAATAACACCTTGTAACATGTCCAAATAATTACCACCCATTAATTGTCTTTCAATGAAGTACGGGCCCACAATTATGTTATGAATAATTTCGGCCCAAACATTTACACTAAATCGCATTTGTTGATAATTATCTTTTATAGCGTGTGGGTTGCATACTGCCTAGTTATGTTCGTTTCGACTATTATTAAGTCCTACACGAGTATATAGGGCTGCGTGAGTCCACAGAATGTTATATAGTATTATCAATGTTCGACAAAAACCATTCACAAAAATGATTTCGAGGTGGACCATCGTTATTATTCAGTGCTTGCACACGTTGGTAATGGGTGATATCCAGAAGAATTCAGTAGTTTTCACACGTAGTAATGGCTGTGACAAGAAATACTAACTACAAAAATTTAAAAATAGGTCACTCAATACGTAATGAGGTCACGGTCAAGTCAACAAAGTCGGCCGGCTATGTGAACGTATCCAGCAGTGTAATGAAAGGATGGAAGGGAAAGGGCTAAAGAGTAAAACCAACTAAAGATACCTAAATTTCTAACCGAACGCGAGCGCTCCTTCGAACTCAACACCATCTTACGAATGTATGCGTGCGTATAAAATAGTAGGCGCTTCATATTTATGAATGACAAGCAATTAAAATAATGAAATTCCACAAAATTTGAATATAAAGGATAAAATGTATTAAATGTTTCAGTTTTTTTTTTTTCTTGATTATTTTTTCACCATTCGCTGTTAACTATTCTGTACCTCCTCTGCAAATTAAGCCGGTTATTGCAAAATAAACCTGTATAGCCAAACCCAGAAAATATAATTTTTAAAAATAATCGTCTAAATAGTTTATTTACAACTAATACCCTAATGGTGGTGTTACGGCCCGCAGTTGCCCGTGGGGCAGGGTCGCCTTGGCTGGGGCCCATAGCAGCCTGCTCGACGGGCAGACGCGGGTCGGGCCCAAATGGCCATATGGAAGAATGTCCTATCATACTAAACTGAAGGGAGAAGGCTAGAAAAATATAGTACGTACCTGTATCCGAATCTAAGGCCGCCCCAAGGTGGTGTAAGGTGCATGTAAATTAGTGTTTAGTGATGTGTATGTGTCTGAGACCAGGACCAGCTGAGATGACCGGCAGCTGCCGATTTCCAGGCTGCCCCACAATGCTGCATCACTCCAGTAGGCTTCCCCGCTGGACCATTTCTGTCTTCATGGCACTATTTCTATTAACTTCATTGTACATTTAACTAACTTAAACTCGCCTAATTCCACATTCATCGTAGAATCGAACACGTGACACCCGGCACAGTAACGTACAGTAATTAAAAGTTCAACATTCAATGTCCCGGATTCATTTATCACCAAATGACGAATAGTGAACTAACGCGATCTCTTGGTAAGTCACACGGTTCAGCGTTACAAACACAACTAAATTCCTTCGTTCGATATCCAATATTACGCCGCGATAAGAATTCAAAATACGCCTTGTTGACACGTAAAACTAAAAAAAAAACAGTCAACACGAAAAATGGCACTTAACGCGATGGCACAATTACTTTCAAAGAAGTTACTTTAATCAGTTAAACACAATATAAGCTTCTTGTCAAGAACTTAAACCCTAGACAACCTAAAACGAGGCAGTTTTCACGAAACACAATTACGTAGCGAAGTCACACGCACAATTTCCAAAATTCTAGACCCTAATCCAAAACCAATCTCGCGAAACATCAGCAGCGGGCATCGAAAGACACCAATTAACTGCCCAGCCGCCGTCGAGCTACTATCAGCTACACTCTCGCCCGAAAGCGCCAAAACGCTGGGAAGCTCCCTTCCGCTGCCCCCACCGCAACACGCGTGACACCTGGCACCATCGGCCGATTCTCCAAGTCGAACGTGATTGGATGTCGTACAAATTACCTTTTTTGGGCCTAAACAGGTGGCAAAATAGGGCATGAAGTTTTATAGAATTTTGTCTGATTGTCTGAAACTCAAATTTATATGGGACATGTAAATTTGAGTTTGAGAGTGTGGAATATATATGAGATATACACAATTGGTGACCTAATTCCCCATAAACTTCATCCCTGTAGAACCTTTTTATTTTACCATTGACAAACTATACTCGTAGTTCAGTCTATATCAGTTTCGATGCTCTTACTGCAAATATAAGTTTGTAATTTCAATAAATATTTTTAGATAAAATATTTATCAAAACAAACCATAATATATCTGCACAAATTAACAGACTGTTGAATTTTTCTTTTACTTGCTCTGTAAGACCTTGTTTCTTGCCAAATTCTGATTTTGATGAGTAATGTTGCAAGTATTTATTTATTTATTAATTTATGTATATACTCTTTATTGTATATATCACATTAAAAATGATTAAAAATAATGCCTCTAGAAATATGTTACATAAAATGGTCGTATCCTACAAATGAGGTAACTAAAATTTGAATTCCCCTTTGATTTGAAACTCCAAGAGGACCTTTGAGGTTCAAATCAAAAGGGTTTAGGTAGGGTTTAGACCTTAACATGACATTAATTTAAATACATCTATCCGTTTCAAAATTAAAACGATCCTACAAATGTTACGTTTTTTCCATTGAGGCACGGAACTCTAAAATGAGAAGAACCGTAGATTGATATATCTGTAATATTATATTGAAATTACTGAGAATACCTGCCGTAACATTAATTACATACAATAGAACCTCTGCAAGTATCTCCCATGTTAAATCTATGCGATATTCCTCAAGGTATAGCCACATGCATAGATTGTTGTGTTGCGGAATGCGGCTTAGTTTCAAATGAATTCGAACTTGTGGAAAGTGGGACGCGCCAGATTTCAACAATAAAATTGTATTTTAATAGAATTGCTTTTATGTGATACAAGAATTATAGTAGCTTACTTAAGGGACCGTACTTTATAGTGCACGAACTTTTATTTTTTAATAGAATAAGGGTGACAAACGAGACACTTGACAGTCCATCTGATGTTAGTGAATGTGTGGCCCATATACATCTACATTTATCCTCCAATTAAGAATCAAAATACAGTTGCGTTATTACCCCTTCAGGACTAAGATGGAATGCCTCGATTCCAGTAAAAATGATCTTAGGCACTGGCCTGGCGACATCAACATGCAAAAATCAAACATAAATATTAATGAGTTAAAATAATTAATAATTTTTCACTATTCCCCACGTTAAATGTACTATCAACATGAGTGTATTTACCTGAAATATGAATAAATACGGGCACCAACATTTCTGGGGGCACTGCAAGTGGTTAATTCGAATCCCATACGAAATAAACAATTTATTCTTTATTGAATTATTACTCCTTATTTCGTGAAGACCAAATGGCGGACTTAATGTTACAACCATTCTCTAATGTTGACTGTTGCTTGTGTTGGTTTATGACTTAAAAATAACGGTCATGGGTCCCAAATCTGTAATTTATTTGATTATGTTACATTGCTAGAGCTATTGGAACTATGAAGAAAGCTCAAAGTTTGAAACTAGTTAACGAAACATCATAAACAACTCAAAGTCAGGCGTTCCGAAAGCCTTCTGTTAATGGACGCTTGCGAACTGTCGTTAATGAATAATAGTTCAACAGCCAGGGGTCACAATTATGTTTGCGATATATCCAGGATTAATGAACTTGGAAAATTAATACGTTTGCCCTCTCTTTTGTGTTTGGAACTCTGCATTGGTACTGATATTTAGTATGAAGAAGTTTAAATTAGTTATTTTTTATCAATTTAAAATGCTTACAAACTTACAGTGTGGTTTTTTGTAGTTAGTCTTTTTTATTTTAATTTAAGTTAATTTATAATAAATATTTTGAAACAAGTATAAGTGATTACCCAAATCAAAAAATGAACTTACAATGCACCCGATGTAAGTGGCTACTGGAACCCATGCAGCCAATTTCAAACAAACGTAGCATACGTTGTCACCTCCGAGGACTAAAATGGAATTCTTCACAGCCCGCAATAATACTGGCTCTTTGTTTTATACTCCTGAGGCCGCATCTGATAAGATCAGACTTGCTTGGTGGCAGAAATATGTACAATTATTTTATAAGTAAAATATATTTAAGAAGGCCGCATTAACCGACGTATGTTGACGATAAGCAATTTGGATATATAACCAGTGGAAATATTATTTCAATTATGTAGTAACATCTGTAACTGCATTACGTTGATCCATTCACCTATGAAATTCTTTACCGATTTTACGAAACGAACCTTTCGAGGCATACGTGTATCTTTTTCACGTCTGAGTTCCCTAGAGCAGGAATTTAACTCAAATAGAGATCGAAATTTCGCATACAGACGTACTTCCTTACAGTATGTTGTACTTAAAATATTATTCTAGGTCTGTAAACGTAGTATAATTATAGTTCGTTTTATTTTCGCATTCATTTATATTTTATTTATTTATTCTTTATTGCATTCCTCAATCTAAAAGAATACAAAGGGCGGACTTAATGCCTTGTGGCATTCTCTACCAGTCAACCCATGGTGTGGTGAGAATTTGAAGTAGGTGTAGCAATATAGAATAAAAACAAAATAGAAATGATAACTAATTACGTTATATATACATTTTAATAATATATACAATAAATAAACTATAAAAATATATGCTATTTATACATGTATAAAAATATATACGTACATACATAAGCATACATATATTCATACCAACATCCATATAAAAATAGTACATATAAATAACTATAAATATATACGTCTAAAAATATAAATGACATAGATGATTCATGTAAGAAGCGTTGTCTTTAACAGATGATTACGTACCAACTTTTTAAAAGTAAACTTATTGGGAGCTTTTCTGATATCGTCAGCCAAGGAGTTCCAAAGGCGTGCAGCCTGAACTGTAAAGGAGTTACCATAGAACTCTGTGAAGTGAACTGGAATACATATTTTGTTGTTAGAAGAAGAACGTAGAACCCTATCATGAGATAAGGAGAGATAGTGAAATTTACTCTGAAGATAAGAAGGCGAAAATGGGTCATTTAATATGGAAAAAAGAACAAGTAATATTCTGGAAATACGACTCTGCCGGATTGTAAGCCAATTAAGCTTAGATCTATATTGCGAAATATGGTCATACTTACGAAGCCCGAAAATAAATCTTATACAGTTATTGAGAAGGCGTTCCAGCTTGTTCAGAAGATCCTGGGACAGATCCGGGTAACACACATCTGCATAATAAATTATGGGTAATATAAGAAATTGAACAAGCATGATATTAGACTTTGTGGGAATAAAATGTTTTAAACGATACAGAGAACGTAACGGAACAGTGACTTTACGACTGACTTCAGTAACCTGAGTTCTTCAATTCAGCGTGCTGTCAATGTGTAGGCCAAGATTTTTTAAAGACTTATTGAAAGGTATTGTTCAGTAATAAGTTTTATTTCCCTATAACTTATTACTGAACATTAATGAACGAAATTATGCAAAATGAGCCAACCAATATTTGTATCAAAAATTAGTTAATAATAATAATAATATAAGAAATATATAAAGATAAATAAAATAAATATATATTTCAAGATAATTAAATATTGGCTACCGCAACTTTTTTTTAATGTTGTGACTTGTTATGAGGAACATGATGTAGTCCATCTTCTATTTATGTTTCACTCTGAAGCCTGGACCTCTGGCTTCACTGGCCTTAAATCAAGCGACGTTGGCCGTCTCACGTCACAAGCCTTAAATCAGGTGACGTTGCGCGCTCACAAAGGATGTCGCAACGTTGGTCTTGGAACCAAGGGACCACTCCCTTTTGACGTGGTCGTAGGGAAGGTGGTTAAGCACAACTGCCGGAACTTCTCCGCCGCCTTGATGGACTACAGAAAAGCATTAGACTCGGTGCCTTATACATGTCCAAAGTCCTCGAGCTGTAATAGGTTGGCGGTATTGTAAGAGAATTCCTACAGTAGTGTATGGGGCACAGCAGTAAGATAATTTGTCATCTAGGCGAGCAGATGACACGTGGGGAAAGCCACATAATAATAACATCGAAACACCCCCTCCATAAAAGTTAACATACAACTACAAATATCCTTTGGATTAAAGTCAATATACAAGGCTTCGCTGTGGTTTAATAAATTAATTACTACGTAATGCCCCAAATACTTACCTACAATAAACGTTGCGTCCATGTTTTCCTATTAACGTTTCTTTATGAAATATTCAAGTTTATAATTTATTTTTCATCTTCAAAAGAAATCTCCCAACCCCCTACACACATATCTCAAACCAACAAAGTTTGAATACAACGTAAGTTTAATAATTATATTCATTAGTTATTCGTACACACTCGTATACTATAACTGCATCGAATTAAATAAATAGACTGCGGATTTGTACTTAATTTTTACTCCCAGTACTTTTTTTTTTTATAGGAGAGGGGGCAAACGAGCATGCTGCTCACCTGATGGTAAGTGACTACCGCCGCCCATGAACAACTGCAACACCAGGGGAATCGCAGATGCGTTGCCGGCCAAATAATTAAACTACTATATTTTTTTATCTCTTATTATTATTCGATTTTGTTCTACGTGTAGACCGGCTTTCCTTCACGGTATTATCCTTGTATGCTGACAAATAATACATCATATATAATAAATACATGATGTGTCAAAACAAATTACAATAATCTAAAATTTAAAATTTTGTACAACCGACTTCAATATAATTTATTTAGAATAACTTAAAAAATATTGGTCAGACCTTAGTCAAATTTATATGAGACCAGCTTTCAAATAAAAAAAGGAATCATTGAAATCAGTTCACCCAGAAAAATATTATGAGGTAACACACATAAAAAAAGGAAAAAAATACAGTCGAATTGAGTACCGTCTCCTTTTTGTTGTCGCTAGAAAAATGTTGATGAAACTTCACGAAACGATAACAATCACAAGTAGAAATTATATGATAATGGAATTATAGAATTAAACAGTAAGGATCAGTTGAGCAACGTTGTGATTTCCGTAACCATTCATAAAAAAAGTCTGTAGGTAACGCACTGATACAAGCAAAAAATACCAAAAAGCCAAAGTAATTTTATCTTTACATTCAAAGAAATCCACCAAGTACGTCAGCTATTCCCTTTATGAAAGCGTTTCCGTCAAATAAGAAAAAGGAAGGAATATAAAGGATGGAAGCAACAATTTGTCTTCAATGGAACGAGCACCGGAGTGGCATACGGTTGTGTTTTCTACGTCGAATATCTTTTCACTTCGTATTTCTAAACCATTGAATATTTACGGTTACAAATTAAGGATATGGCATAGCTTTTCCCATAAGATCTGCTACGAAAGGTTTCTTAAGTTGTACAAATCATGTTTAAAACAGTATAATGTGTACTTTTTTAATTATTTTTCTTGGTACATTACACTTTTTTTATTAAAGAGTAGTTTAATTAACATTAAATATACATTATTAATTACTATACTAAGAAAAACTAAACACTAAACTAAACTTAAAACTTAGGTTATAATACAGTCCAAATTACCGCGGTATAGTGCCATGAACGCTTGCTGCATTTTTTTTAAATTATTATAATTTGCTTATAATAATTGGCTGGACCACAATCACCACAATTTCTTTGCTTAAAGGCTAAATTTATATATTTAGCCTTTGAGTAATACTGTAATACGTTGTAATACTGTCTCGCTCTACTGAGCATGCCAATGACACTTTTGAGAGAACAAATTGGCCTTCTCTTCCAAGTGACTACGAATCTGCACACTATTCGATATGTCAACGCCAAGGATTCCTCTGCTAGCTGAGGCAACAAGGGGAGTGCCTTGAAACTTAAAGAATAGGTATATCGTACTTCTGCTCCACGATGCCAGTGTAGTGTCACCATGGAGAACGGAATTAAAGAGCTCCTTTGGACTTTTAGTACCAATTTTCCACACACTTTCAGACACTCCGCTGTAAATCCATCCTCGCCCGTGACATTGCCGATTTTAAGGTGCTGGAGAGCCATTCTATTCTCGCTCAGACGTCCGGAATATCATCGGAAGAGTGTCGGAAAAGACTTGCTCTTGGATAGTTACTCAAAAGTGTGAGTAACGATCCAAGACCAAGTATGCAAGTGCATATAGCTCCAATGATGATGTGTACAGCTGCCCGTAGAATCACTCAATCTCACTCAAAATCTCATGTGTCCTGGAAACGATGCTGCCACGGTCCTTAGCTTCGGCAGTTGTCACTGTCTTGCAGACAGATTTCTAGCAAATAAATTCGAGCCCTGGTTCCGCTCGATCGCTTCTTCAATACGAGCGGTATTGAAGTTGCGAAAGTTCCACCGCATGTATTTGGACATCTGTCTGTTCAGTTGAATGTACGCTGTCAAATCTGCTGAAGACTGCAGCTTCATTTCCCGTCTAACAGCCATGAGATTAAGAGTGTGATCGGAGAGTTTTTGTGTTCTTCTGCGGCAGGTCGTGCAAATCTTAGCTCCGACCTCATGGACAGTTTCTACGAGCTTGTCATTCATATCGTCCACTTCAATCTTCTAGGCACTGAAAATGATTTTGTAGCTCGAGCTGAAACGTTTCAGGTCTTTGGCTTATAGTACGAGGGGGACAGAGCGTTGACTTCATTAGACGATACCTCCCCATCTTAACGTTTAGGTTCGGTGTGCTTTTAAACATTTGGTGATCGCTAACAGTTTTCACACTCACGATCACTGAGACATCACTTAACTGTTGTCATCTAGTCGTCATAATGAAGTCAATCTCATTTTTGTCGAACCGTCGGGGTTCGACCAGGTCCACTTCCTGTGGGGCCGCTTCTGGAAGAAAGAGTCCCTCTTTCTCCATGAAGTTGGCCAGCTGCTGGCCCCTTGGGTTCCGTTGCCCTATTCCAAATTTCCCTACTTTCAGCTCACCGTTCTCTCTTGTGCCTAGTTTTGCATTGAAGTCTCACATTAACACCGTATAGTGGGTTTTGGAGGAATGCATGGCTCTAGAGATATCCTCATACATTTCCTCCACCTCCTCATCTGGATGTGCCGAGGTAAACTTGTATGACCTTCAGCGAATACCGCTTGGTGATTCTTAATATAGGGTACGCAAACCTCGTCAACACACTCTCAATCAATACAACGTTGTTAACATGAGACTTGTGGACGATAAGTCCGACACCTCCTTGGGACAGATGGTCGCCCTACCGGTGACAGAAGAAATTGCCGGATTCGAGGATTACAATGTCATCCCCCACTCTTGGGACTTCGGATAATTCTATAATATACTAGCGCAACTTTTCTATCTCTTTTTCCAGCCATCTTCTCGTCAGTCTTCAGGTTGTGAGCGTTGTATATTACCAGGTCGAGTCGTCTCAGGTGGCAACAGAACCTCCACCGGAGATTCCTGGCACTCCCTACCCCACCGTTACCATGGTCGCCACCGTAGCCAGGAATAGCGTGGCCGCCGAAGACTGGGGGCCGTGTTTTCGTAACTTTCATTATAAGGGGGTAAATTGCCATAGTTGCTACGCTTGGCGAGTGGGTTGGCAACTGAAGGCATTAGTAAGCTAGAGTGGCACTGCTGGCCGTATGAGGAAGCTCAAGGTCGCTCAGCGAGCTATGGAGAGGGCTATGCTCGGAGTTTCTCTGCGTGATAAACTTAGGAATGAGGATATCCGCAGTAGAACCAGAGTAACCGACATAGCCCAACGGATTAGTAAGCCGAAGTGGCAGTGGGCCGGCCATATAGCTCGAAGAACCGACAACCGATGGGAAAAAAATATTCTCAAGTGGCGGCCTCGTACCGGCGGACAAAGTGTAGGGCGTCCCCCCACTAGATAGAGTGACGACCTGGTAAGAGATGCGGGAAGTGAATGGATGTAGGTAGCTCAGGACTGTGCTTTGTCGTATTCCTTGGGGGAGGCCTATGTTCAGCAGCGGACCTAAGGGCTGTAATTATAATGATGATCATGATACGCGAGGCTATTGAAATTAAAAAAAATCTAATTTGTATAGAGAATATGGATGGGTAAGTGGGGTGTGGATTTCATTTTGTTAATTAACAAAATTAAATCCAAACCCAAGCATACCACTGCAATACTTCTGGATACTGTAAGCTCATATCAGATTGAACCAAATATAATGTTCAAAAACTGATGGTAGCCAGGCTTACTTTGACATCGGTACGTCAAACATCTCCGTCCACCCCGTAACCATGGCTTGCTCTGAAGCACCCGAAACGTTGGGAATGAAAATAGGTAAATTAAACGCGATGAAATTCTTAAAAACAGTTATATTCAATGTGTAGTGTTCGCGAAAATATAAGAAATCATACCCCGTTAACAAGTTAACGTTGAGATATGTTATTCTAACTGTTATAGAAAGTCAGCTTAGCCAACCCCATGGGATTTGAAAAATGGTTTGTCGCATACTTTTAAGTTTTAAGGCGAGTGCGCCGTCCCTGAGATATCGTGGCTCTTAATTATCTTAAAATATGTTCTTTTTTATTATTTTCCGAGCGTGAACGTTCTTTGAATATCTTATGTTGTCTTTGCTGTTCGATGCAGCTCCAGGAAATATTTATACAAAATTATAACAAAACGGAAGCATGCTTTCAGTATTTAAAAAAAAAATTATAAAACAGACCAGAAGGAATTCTTATCTAGCTTTGTTGCTTTCAAAAAAACGTGTACTTAAAGGAAAACATTAAGATAATTAGTATAATTAGCGGTATTAGCAGGAAGCTACCGTAGTCTACTTCACCCAAGGATGCGTCTTTGAGAGATGAAATACATGGTGTATTATCGACGGTGGTTTGTCTTTCATAGTTTAGTGGTGCTGGGGTTAGTGTTGCTGGGAATAATGTACGCTATTGAGGGAGGGCGGAAGATGCTCTTCGAACTAGACAAACACACCATTTTATTTTATTACGCGGATCTAAGGTAATTATTTTTTAAACATTTTATAATAAAATATTTCATTTCGAAAATGTGAATAGTAATTGCATTAATATAAAGCTCCATTAGTAACGGTTCAGTAGTAGTGTGAGCGTATTCACCGGCCTATATCGCCTTGTGACTGTCGTAAGAGGCGACAGAGAGAACAACATACCAAGGAAATGACAACAGGGTCTTCCTATATACTACTACATTTGCGGGTGTCAACTCGCCTGCCTTGTATGGCAACTATCTTCCTATGAGGAAATTTATGAGGGAGGCCTATGTTCAGTAGTGGACTTTTGAAAGGCTGTAACGGTAACGGTAAAACTATATTCTGTCGTTATTACCGTTAATACGTGGTAGAGCCATGCTACATCTATATTAATAGTATAGTTGTAGCACGTATGGGTCGGCTCGACCGGAATATTACCACGCTCTCATAGAATACCAACGTAAAATAGCATACACTGCTGTGTTTCGTATGGTGTGTGTAGAGAACCGGAGACCCTTTTTACTGGAAAAGAGGCATTCCGTCTTAGTCCTCACGGGTGACAATGCATCTGCGTTTT
This sequence comes from Parnassius mnemosyne, assembly GCA_963668995.1. Classification (NCBI taxonomy): domain Eukaryota; kingdom Metazoa; phylum Arthropoda; class Insecta; order Lepidoptera; family Papilionidae; genus Parnassius; species Parnassius mnemosyne. The sequence continues at coordinate 957,797 of CAVLGL010000093.1, read as the reverse complement.
GATTCTTTCTTGAGGATAGATGTGGGTCTCAGCAACCACTTACCATCAGGTGAAATGTGTGCTCATTTCTCACCATATCCAACAAAAATACTTAGCTAATCAAAATAATAAAACATTCTCAATGGTTATTTAACAGATTCAGATCAAGCAAGCAGAATGTTCCACTTTCTGCGTAACTATTGTTTCAAGCTAGTTCAAGTAGCTATGCTATATTATGGTTGTAGCACGAATAGGTCAACTTGACTGGAGAAGGGTCATGCTCTCACAGAATAACGTGAAATAGCAGCGTAATACTGTTGTGTTTAATATAGTAAGTAAAGAAAACCCAAAACCCCTTTAACAGGAAACGTCTTATTCTGTCTTAGCCCTCAGGGGTAACAACGCATCTGTATTGTGATTCTTAATCTAGAATAGATGCAGTTTAGTTTTAAGTTTTTAAACGAATCTGTTATTTTATTATAGTGAAATTGCAACCGTGTACGGCTGGTGTAAGAATATCTACTCCTCCATATCGTTCCGTGGGTGTCGTCACCCCATGACAGAGGGAAACAAACCTAATATGGCAACCTATGGGGAAGACCTACGTTTAGGAGTGACTGTAATACAAATAACTAGCTAAATTTTTGTCAACTTATAAAATTACAGTCCAGCACTTTTTTATACAACTAACTCACGTGAAACGATAAATAAAGGTGAACTTATCCGATAAGAAAATGTTACTCGTGAAACATTTAACGCAAGTCAACGTAGGAATTTGCAGGAAATCAGAGCATAGCAAAGTACACTGCTAAGAATCTTTACATAATATTATGAAATCAAAGTTTTCACACACTGGCTTATTTTAAAGTTTAATATTTTGCAGATAATAGGAATTCCATATTCAAATTAATATTTTGTAGTTTTCATAATCAATTATTAATTTGCTTCCTATCGTTTATTTTTTTTTATTTACCCGACTGCTCCAGAAGGAGGCTAATGTTTTTCAAGTATACGTCTATTTCTTTGGCACGCTCTGTAGCCTAAACGCATTAACGGATTTAAACGTATGGGGGTGTGGTTACATTTGCCTTAGCGTGGAAGTAATAAAGGGTATAAAATTTTTCTTTTTTCCTAATAACTTTTTATGTAGTAGGGTTTTTTTTTTGATTTTATTAAGTCATAATGTAATTAAAAAATATTAGGTAATTATAATAAAGAAACAACTGCAACACAAAGAGAATTGCGGGTGCATTGCCGGCCTTTTAAAAAGTAGTAGGCTAGTTTTGTGAAAGTCCCTAAGTCGTATCGATCAGAAAAAAATCGCTGGTGGTAGTTGATTCCACAAAGAAGTTGCGAGAGAAAGAAAAATTCTGGTATATCGCACAGTGATGGACAATTCATTTGTGGCGGCGCTGTCACGGCTGAAAAGTAGAACGAGCCTAAATCACGCTAACGAAGTTCCGAAGTACTCCTTTTTGGAAATTTAAAACTGTTAAGTTCCCAATAAATTACTTACTGCTTAAATTAATTAGAAATTATGCAAGCAATTAATATGAAATTTTCAATATCAAAGCCCTGAGATGAGCCAAATTTGTTTCATCTTAATATCTCTACAGATTCTGAACTTGCACTTTAATAAAATCGCAGACTCATCTTATTAATAACGTATTACTTTAAGCTCGTCTTTAGGATAGAGCTAAAGGTATCCGTAGGAAGGTTGCAGTTAGTAGATGAAGCTCACCTCTGGGACTGTATATCTAAATTAGCAAGCAAACTTAGTTCTGTAGCATATGCCGTAGAAAATATTGGAACTCTCAACATGATATAATTACGGACTCAGACGTTTTTTTTTTTCTATTTTCTGTGATATTAGTGCTAAAACTAGTGTGTTAGTTACAACACACCTACAATTTCTCTGGTATTGCAATTGTTCAAAGTCAACGGTAATGACTTACAACAGGTGAGCCGCATGCTTGTTTGTCCCCTCTTTTTAATTTCAAAATCCCCGTAATTTCAAAAGTATAAGGTATTAAAAAATACACCACGAGGATTTACGTATATTATTACAATATAATCCGATTATGACCTATGTTGAAAATTAGCTTGCTTAAATAAAGTTAGTTTAAAATCAATTATTAAACTCAAACCAAACAGACATAAAAGAAAGTGAGTTAAAAAAAACGTGGTCAAAAATCACAATAAGCTAATTTTTTTTCTTCTTCTATTCGGATCGGCATTTTACGTTAATTACATTTATAGTCGCGCAAAGTTACTTAGTTACTTTTTTTTTTTTTTTTTTTATAGGAGAGGGGGCAAACGAGCATGCGGCTCACCTGATGGTAAGTGACTACCGCCGCCCATGAACAACCGCAACACCAGGGGAATTGCAGATGCGTTGCCGGCTTAAACTTATCGCTAAGGAACGGTTAAATGCTTAAGTTTTCCATTGGTTCGATCCTCTTATCTCAGCGAGATCGTAAAAAGAGATATAAACGCGTACTACAGCTGCGAGAACTAATTCGCTTTATCCTTAAGAAGTCTCGAGAGCCAAATTCAAGTTTACGATATGACTCAAACCTCGTGCGGAATAGTTGCGTTCAATTCTATTGACTATACGAAATTTGTCGCGGTTAACCAAATCGTTTGCATCAGTCTGACTTTTACTGTGTGATCGTAAGAACGTCCATTACTCTATTTCGTGACATGTGTTACGTAAGCGGCAAGTATGGTAAATGTCATAATGATCTCAACATTTCTTCCGATAGATGGAGTCATGATCGTCTCGTTTAAGATATATATAAATATCCAGACAGACAGTGGAGTATGAAATCATTATACATTTATAATATTTCTATATTCAATATATAAAACCAACATATATACCGTGTAGTGGCGGTGTAAGATTATCCACTACCCCATATCATCCCGTGGGTGTTGTAAGAGGTGACAGAGAGAAACAAATCAGGAGATGGGCAGCAGCGTCTTCCTAGTAACGACTAAACATAAAAACCTGTGGTGGGCAACAAAAAAAATATTATACTATTAAGGCAAGTTTGGGGCGGCCTATGTTCAGGAGTTGACTTTAATAGGCTGTAATGGTAATATAAATACCAAAATGGTTATTTAGTCCTTCACTTGCTACACTAGCAAACTCAAGGTTGCTCAGCGAGCTATGGAGAGGAATATGCTCGGAGGTTCTCTGCCTGAGAGAATTTGTTATAATATTATCCGCAGTAGAACAACGTTACTGACATAACCCAATGGATGGTAAGCTGAGGTGGCTATGGGCCGGCTATATATAGGCTATATATAGCTGAAAAAACCGGCTACTGGGGACAAGAAAAGGTTCTCGAGTGCCGATCTCGTGCCGGTAAATGAAGTTTCTTGTGTGTTAATTTCGTGTACCTTCCTAAAGATGGAGTGATCCTGGTATGATATACAGGAAGTCAATCGCTGTAGGTTGTTCGATAATTTGTTTCGTGGCATTCCTTGGGGGAGGCCTATGTTCAGCAACGGACTTGTGAAGTGCTGTTATGGTAAAAATACTAAAATAGAACAAATTAAAACTAAACATACTAATTTATTTATTTTATTCAACTCATTCGGTACCAATTCATGATTTTAAATGTACAATATAACATTTAATGTAATGTTTGCTTGTGACACATGTTTCCCTTCGTCAAAGTTTGAATGCGGGTCGACCGTTTGTGTACATGTAACGACTAAACTAATTTATGCTGAACCGAATGCAGGAGTCTACACAACTGCCGCATAAATTAATGCCCAACATTTAATATTCTTTACCCACATATTCTTCATCGCTTTTATTTTTCCACTGGTCAATAAGGCCTCTTGTGCTTGCAGGGATGCTGGGTGTTAGCGACGTAAGAAATAGAAGAAGAAAGAAAAAGTTAACTCAAATAATATACGCTACACGCCGTAGAGCTACGCTGCAGGTACTCATTGATTGTGGTTTTAGCACGAATGGGTCGGCTCGACCGGAGTAAGACCACGCTCCCACAGAATTACAACGTAAAAAAGCAGCTTAATGCTGCTATGTTTCATATGGTGAATTTAGAGAACCGGAGATGTTTTTTTACTGAAAACGAGGCATTCCATCTTAGTCCTCACAGGTGACAACGCATCTGCATTTTTAATCTTAATCGACGATCAATGTAGATGTCTATGGGCCACAGAATCCACTTACCATTAGTTTGACTGTTTGTGTGTGTCATTGGACTACTAGTTACTGGGCACTTCTAAGAATCGTTGAGGACATGCTAGAACGAGTCAATTCCGACCCAACCTTCATGAAACGCATTGTTACTGTTGACGTGACGTAGGTTTATGAGTTTGACATGTAAACTAGTCAACAAGCTTCGGAGTGGCGCCTGTCAACTGAACCAAAATCGAAAAAACCACGCCAAAGTCGTTTTTTTTTTTTTTTTTTTTATAAGATAAGGGTGACAAACGAGCACACAGTCCACCTGATGGTAAGTGGCTGCTGCGGCCCATAGACATCTACATCTATCCTCTGTTACAAATCAAAATGTAGATGCGTTGTCACCCGTGAGGACTAAGATGGAATGCCTCATTTCCAGTAAAAAGGGCCTCCGGCCACCTGCACTCACCAAGCGAAACGCAGAGGTAAACCTCTACTTCACGCTGGTTTTCTGTGAGGTCGTGATACTACCCCGGTTCGAGCCGGCCCATCCGTGCGACAGCAAAAGCTGCCGCGTAGCTCTACCACTGTTAAAATACTCAACAAATACCATCGAACAACCACGTTATTCACCAGATATGGCTTCAACCGACTTCTTTCTTTCTCCTAAACTCAAATTTCGACTTCATGGCATTCGGTAGAAGACATAAATTCGCAGCGAGCACTTAACTAAATTCCGGAAAAAGCATTTAAAAATGTTTTGATGATTGGATTATTCCTTGGAGAAAGTGTATCGTTTCTGAAGGAGCAAACTTTGAGGGTGATAAAATAAGCTTGGATGAATAACAAACATTTTGTGTATTATTGATCTTTTCCCGATACTTTTTTGATAGAGTAGTACTTTCAGTTTAAAACATTTCTACACAAAACGAACACAAAACTTTTTTTTTATCTATCTTTATTTAAAAAGGCTTTTATCCTACAAGGATATGTCAGCCTTATCGTAACCTAGCTTGTTCCCGTTTCACCAATGCTATTTGGAAAGGGGCAATCAATGTGGTAAAAATATGGTACTGACTGATTTTGCTACCGCTGAGTGTGGCTAACACAAAACTTTGAAAACGGTACATAGCAAAAGCAAGCAACGCTATCCCTCCATCGATTTATTACAGCCTATAAAAGACCACTAGTGAAACCCCCCCCAATATAGTCCCTTATAAAAGGTGCCATAGTTGCCACGCTTGGCAGACGGGTTGGCAACTGCAGTTTTACATAATTTTAGTTGTTGTCAGAATGACACTGCTGGACATCTTCTGGTTTTTTTTCTCTTTGTCTCTTTGGATTTTCTTACACCGCCACTACACGGCATCGCTGTAATTGAGGGCATTCAAAACTTTTTCTGTCACCAGGTTGGCGCGGGGAGTTAATTTGTCTGAAACTAACATTAGAATAAGGCATTCTTTTATGCATAGATTTTTACATTCCTTGATCTTTTTCTGTATAATCAAGTCAGTGCAGTTTTGTACATGTATCCATTAAAAATGGCCGTTTTTGAAAATGTAATTCGAACATGGTTACACAATTTGTCATCCGATTATACGGAAACGTTGCTGATTGTTTTAAGTTAATTAAAATCATAAGTACTTAATGATAATATATTTTACCTAATTAACCCTAATTAGTTGGTATGTTATTCATTTTATATAAGAAACAGAAAATATTTGTAAATTTATCTATTAGCATATATATACATTACATATACACCTAAGATACAGGTTTATCCTAGTTCAGGTGCCTGTTATTGTAGACTATGTCAAATTAAGACAATATTTGAATTAATTGTACAGTTTATAGAAATAAATTATTATTATTAAATGTATATAAAAAGTAAAACATATGACAAGTGAAAGTCAATTTTGAACAAAAATATTTAATATTACCTTAGATTCTTACGTAATGCACGTCAATGAATTTTTAATTAAAATCATTTCGAAATTCTCACTACAGTACTCCGTATGACAATAATTCCACCACTGCAGACTGCTGGCTAATTTGTTGTGATTAATTTTATACCAACCAACATTTGTATATCATGTCATAGTCTTGTTACAATTTGGAATTTCACGCCAGGAACTTGTAATATAATATGTAATTTGTTTTTAATTATAACACGTCAGTATGCTTTTTTATTATAAAAAGAAACTAAAATATTATACAAAAATAAAATTTTAAGAACGTTTCTAGGTAACTCTAATAAAAGTTGTATAATATTATATGTAGAGTACGACGCCTATGTTTTTTATGTATGTTCATCGATTTCTCGGCTCGGCAACGGCTGAATAGATTTTTTTTTTAATTAAATTGGCTTCATTTTAGGTGTGGTCACAGAGAAAATGTCAGCAATCACCGCCGAGCATGTGATATATCAGATCATAAAATTGCAATAAACACTTCCAATTATAATGGCGGATATCAAAACCGCATTGCCAGTGTACTGTAAAAATCACGGCTAACGCATAGGCCCCAAGCTATAAATTTATCTAATTTAAACATACGTTATTCGTTGAGTTTGTATAAACTCGGTGAGGTAGTTAAAACAATTAATTAATTAGTGCCACGGCTTTACCTTTAGAAATGTATCTATGATAAAAGTCCCTCAGGTCCGTCCGTTCAATCGTTCGTTTAGTTAAACGAACGGACCATGTTATTCTCTATTTTACAACGATCTCTTATAATTTAAAGTTTTTTTCCATGTTCTTTAATAGGGTAATATAAATTAAATTAAATTTTGATGAAAAATATAAATAACTTTTAAACGGTGTTGGGTTCTCTAACAAAAATCAATAGGGATTCTACTTCGAATATATTATGGAATTTTATTCGACCAAATCGGCGACACATTAAAAATGGGCCAGATTAGGAGTACCCTTAACCGACGAGCGTGTATGCGTAGATATATGGATGTAAAAGAGGCGAGAGAGGTGTGTCAGGATCGCGCCAAATGGAAGTCCGTAGTCTCTGCCTACCCCTCTGGGTGACAGGCGTGAGTGTTTATGTTTATGTATGTATTTATTTCATACTATATTTTATTTAATACGTAGTAGAGCCATGCTGCAGCTATTATAAATTAGTAGTGTAGTTGTATCTCGAATGGGTCGGCTCGACCGGGGAAGCACCACGCTCTCACAGAATACCAGCGTAAAGTAGCAGCTTAACACTGCTGTGTTTCGTATGGTGAGTGTAGAGAAATGGAGACCCTTTTTACTGGAGAAGAGGCATTCCATCTTAATCCTCACGGGTGGCAACGCATCTGCATTTTGATTCGCAGACGAGGATAAATGTAGATGGCTATGGGCCACAGCAGCCACTTACCATCAGGTGGACTGTGTGCTCGTTTGTCACCCTTTCCTATAAAAAATATATCTCAATATATTGCTTAAATTTCTTATTTACTCAGTCTATTGCTTACATTTCATATTTTGGCTACAGCAAAATTGGATTGTATTAACCGGGGAAGGACCACGCTTGAACTTAATATCAGTTTGAAAATGCATTATGATGTTCATGTGTTTTGTATATAATGGTGAGTAGCGTCTAATCAGAATGGGTGTTAGGGTGACAAAGCGTCTGTTATTTTGATTCCTTATTGGAGATAAATTTAGATGTTTATGGGATGCAGCATCCGCTTACCATCAGGTGGGCTGTGTGCTCATTTGTCACGCTTATATGGAATATAATTAAAAAAAAAACGGTAAAATCATTCTTCGTAAATTTATTAATTTAAAATATTGCATCCACGATATTAAAATAAGCTTTACAATTTATTTCAAAAGACCGACCGACATTTTATCGGATACTCTTGATGAACAAAATCACTATCAGGATTAATAACGAAAATAAAAGAAAACTTTAACAGAGAAGCGAAAAACTTATGCACCGTCACGGAAGCAACTACCAATCAATATTGAACTCTGTGTTACATACAAATACTCTTGAATTTAACACTTCAGAGTTTGAGTTTTGAGATCTATTTAAATTGTTTACTAAGTTTTGCAGTGATAAGCAAAGATTTTCCATTAGTAACAACCGTTAAGGGTTCTAATATGCTAGCGGTGGTTTGTCAGATATAATGGATTAATCTCGTATTACTTCAAAAGCTAATTACGCATTAATATTTTCTTATGTCTTTAAACTGCGGCCACAGACAGCAATGTAATAGCACCTGAGGGCAGTTCATATTACTCCACGATTATTTAGATTATAGTTATTCTCTCGAAAAAGGGTCATCCAAATCGGTTCATAATTAACAAACATATTTCATAATATACATGCAAAAAACATACAGTCGCATTTTTAACTCTTTCTTTGTTTTGAAATTCGGTAAAAATGACAATGAGGCATCCTCCTTTTTCTTAAGGAGTTGTAATGGTTATTTTATAGACTAAGTGTGACACCTTAGTCTATAAAATAACGAGCATACAGTTCACCTGATTGTAAGTGAATGTTGTGGCCCAAAGACGTCTACACCTAATGGGGTTGTTATAAACTAATTTGCTTAATTCCGCGTAAAGAAAGATATTTATGTGTCCTGCCAAGTTTAAATGCCTTAAGAAAGAAAATTATTTGTCCTGCCCAGTTTTAAGGGCAGGACACATAATTTTCTTTCTTTACGCGGAATTAAGCAAATTAGTTTATAACAACTCCATTATAATGGATTTCCGCAAAGTAACGCCTGATTCTATCACGTCTACACCTATTTTCAATTCATAATTAAAATGCACATGCCTTGTCATCCTTGAGGGCTAAGATGAAATGCCTGATTTTCAGTAATAAGGGTCTATGGTTCTCTACACTCGAAATACGAAACACAGCAGCATTAAGTTGCTCTTTTACGCTGGTATTCTGTGAGTGAGTGTTCCTTCCCGGATCGAGCCAATCCAATCATGCTACAACCATAGTATAACTGCATTGAGGCTCTACTACGTTGTGTAGGATAATCTTGATTCTTCATTAAGAATTAATGTTCCTAACATTCGATACAAAACGTCTAATCTTTGGATCGCCCAAAGATGCAAGAACTTGTTTAATTACTTTCCTGATAATAACTTGTTTTATTACTCTTAAAGGTCAACAATTTTTCTAATTTGTGTCGGGTGAAAAGGAAAATTCTCTGTCCGTCTGCTACTGACTGGGTAACAAAAGTGCGGAAAGTGATATTGGGAATAAGAATATTCCAAGTTATTTTTTTAGACACAAATTTTTCGTGAATAAAATTATTAAAGTTAATTGAATGGATCTTCCATAAACTTCGTTCTACCTGAATTTATTTTTAATATTCAAGTATAATTAACACAGCAAAAGAAACGGTTAGCTCCGTGACACTCATCTTACGTTAATACCTTTAAAAGTTAAAAAAGAACACTATTTTTTATGTCTATTACCACACGTGCCTCATTTTCCCATAGCTTTCCTCCCTCATACCATACCTATCATCAATGTAACTTTCATTTCTTTCATCGTGTAATATTCCGTACCTACATATATTTTATGCCGTATAATGCTCGTAGTGGCAAAGTAAGATAACCCACCTCCTTATTTTGCTCCATGAGTGCAAATGTCAGACTGTGTCGTAGTGGGCGATTATGTGCAATGCCTAAAAGATTCTAGATTGAGATTGGGGGTGGAATGTTTCCTTCTTATGGGACCACACGTGAGATATAATTGATAAAAAAAAAACAATTTTTCCGTATTGTTATATTTTACAGATTAAAAATTTTTGTTATAATAAATATTTCCTCTTTCTTGTTTTAATTTTTTTTTATACTGGCAAGCACTTCTTAACCTGAAGCGAGCAACCTTTTTTTAACCACACACGCAACGATCACTAGTAACAGTGAACTTTCGGTCAACGCAAGCAATAACGCTTTGCAGTACATATTACGTACCGTTCCATTTCATCATCATCATCATCATTACAGCCCTTCACAAGTCCACTGCTGAACATAGGCCTCCCCCAAAGAGTGCCACAAAGCACGGTCCTGAGCCACCTGCATCCATCGACTTCCTGCATGTCTTACCAGGTCGTCACTCCATCTCGTGGGGGGACGCCCTACACTTCGCCTACCGGTACGAGGCTGCCACTCGAGAACCTTTCTTCCCCATCGGTTGTCGGTTCTTCGAGCTATATGGCCGGCCCACTGCCATTTCAGCTTACTAATCCGCTGGGCTATGTCGGTTACTCTGGTTCTACTGCGGATATCCTCATTCCTAAGTTTATCACGCAGAAAAACTCCGAGCATAACCCTCTCCATAGCTCGCTGAGCGACCTTGAGCTTCCTCATACGGCCAGCAGTGAAGGACCACGTCTCAGTTCTATAAGTCATCACTGGCAACACGCACTGGTTGTACAATTTCGTTTTCAGGTTTTGAGGTATGTCTGACGAAAAGATGTGTCGTAGCTTCCCGAACGCTGCCCAGCCAAGTTGAATCCGTCGATTGACCTCTCGGTCGAAGTTGGACTTACCTAAGAATATATGCGCAAAATTAATTCAGTCAATGTAACACACAATTGATTTGTCTACTGACTGACTGTATTTGTCAAAATTTTACTACTACTATTCAATTAAGGAACTCTTGGCAAGCATTAAAATTTATTCATAATAATCATAAAAACCATATATCATATGGGTCAAGTTTAGTTCAGTACTTTTGATAGAATTTTTTTTTGAATAATTGTGACAAGCGAGCATACAATCCATCTGATGGTAAGTCGACGCTGTGGCCCATAGTTATCTACATCTATCCTCGACTAAGAAACAAAATGCAGATGATGAGACCCATGAAGATAAATGGTATGTCATATTTTCAGTAAAAAGGGTCTCTGTTTCTGTACATTCACCATACGTAACACAGCAGCATCGAGCTGCTATTTTACGCCGGTATTCTATGAGAAGTCCTTCACCGGTCGAGCTAACCCATTTATGCCACAATAATAATATAGCTGCAGCATGAATTCACCATGTAAATTTTATCCCTACCACGTAAATTCCCTCTTAGTGGCAATATTTGCCATAGTTGTCACGCTTAGCAGGCGGGATGGTAGCCGCAGCTTTATCATTGTTATGGTGTTGTAATCATGAAAATCCTATCTCATGTTTCATTGTCTATGGGCCACAGCAACCACTTACCATCAGGTGACTGTGTGCTCGTTTGTCACCCTATCCTATAAAAACAAATTAAATATTTATGTAGATGTAGGCCTTAAAATAACACATTAGCAGCGATGTTAAGAAATGATGCCGTTTCACAACTTCCATGTAAGTGAAGTTGCAGGCAAAAATATTTTTTATAATTACATCCATGATTATAAGTAGGTGCATGACAAAAAAAAAGTAAATATAAAAAATATTTTTCTTAGATTGCTTAAAGATTGTACATTTATATTTTATATTACATATTATGCTATGAGTGTATTACTGCAACAAAAAGAATAAAATATAAATAATAAGTTTTCTGTGTATAAAGAACTGTATCACAGCTGTGCAATGGACCGCGCGGACGCCGCGCCGGCTGGGCGGGTAGCTGGCACGGTGAATGTGGCACGCAGTTGTATTGTCATTTACGACTTTTACTGATTTTAGGAAAATACGAAATAAAGTAACGTACATATGTATCTAAAATAATCTTCAAATCACGTGAACAAAGTACGCACATAAACGAAGACAATGTTTTCTCAGTCACGTTAAATAACACCAGTGTTAGATTGTCGAAAACGCTACGTATTAAGGCTGCGGAGCATGTCCAGTCGTATACATAAAAGTCATTGATCCTCACTGGAAAGCGCGGTACTGTTTATGAATTACGCTGCAAGAACTGTGGATTTTTTTGGAACGAAGTTCCTTATCGGACAGTACGGGTTTGGCGGATGGGAGCTAGGCGACCAAAAGTGTAAGATTTTTTCGTCACTACTCCTTGTGTCATAGTGTAGATGGCCTTGGCGGTGAAATAAGGAAGTGAGATGGAATAATATCCATCTCCCTCGCACTGTTTCTTATCTTGGTTCTTCTTTTTATATTCTATGTTGGTTGCTAAATATTAATTACATGGAAATAGAGAGGTTAATAAATTTTAAATAGTAACGCGCACACACACACAGGTTTGTGGTAATTAGAAAAAAAAATTCCTTATTTTCCATACTTATTTTAACATGTTTATGTATTGTATAGCGAAATGAAATGATTTTTGTACTACTCAGGGTGGATACGCTGTCGGCTGTAACACAGTTTATACTAGTATGGCTTCTTTGAAATGTTATTTTGTAATTTAAAATAGATATAATGCATAAGTGTAATTTGTCAAACTGAAAGTCTAATAAATTATTATTATTATTATACTTTCTGTTTAGTATTCTCTCGTTTCCGAGGTATTATACCTTTTTCGCGGGCTGTTAGCCAAACGAACTCGGTTGAATGTTTAATCTTTAGACAGAAACTTATGGACTATTCTACAGGTATGCAATATTGCTACTTTCTGCAGCAATATAAAGGTAAGTTTATGGGTTTCTAGATCTTTTAAGCTAGAAAAAAGTGAATGGGGAATGAAGCCAGTTGCAGATATTATAATAGGTACAGTTTTTACTTTCCACTGGGATTTTATTTTGATGGATAAATCAGTGTATTTTGCTATTTTTTCATTATAGGTGGAGATCAAATTGTAAGTATTTGATGTAGCAATATCTATAAAATAAATTGATTCGTCTATTCTAATGCACGGTCTTATCAGTTAATATAGTTCTGTCCCAGTAGAGTTTCAATTCACGTGAGTCAAGTATGATTTCGGGCTTGTATTTATAATATGCTATTTTTTCATCTATAAGCTTATATTTATATGCGAGTTATTGATGAATAATGGCAGCTACTGGGTCGTGTCTGTGTTTATAGTCGGTCTGTGTTATTGAGCTTCAAGCCCCAGTGATATGCTGAATGGTTTCTGAGCTATTATGACAATGTCTGCAAAGGTCTGATTGTAGAGTGTGAGCTTTAATTACGTGTTTACTGTAGATAAGAGTATGTATAGTTTGGTCCTGAATTGCTAACATGAATCCTTACGTTTCAGGGAAGAGTTCTCCGCGATTGAGACGCATGTTAGACGCTATCTTTTCTACGTTTCTGTTCATCAAGTCGCGACGGTGTTTTCCATGTAACGTCTTCTGCAACCAGCTGTTAATTTTATCCTGTGCAGAGATAATACTTCTATTTTTCTGTTTTCTTTGCTCTTTAAAGTTTAAAAGAGTAAGTTATTATTATTATTATTATTACTTTTTCTTATCTTGCCATGAAGAAAATATTCTTTTATTTCAAATGACGCTTCATTTTAATAGACGCTAGTAATTCATTTATTTGTATTTGTTATTCAATAATATAATACCTACGTTTATCCAGAAAAATATACTACGCAAGGAACTTCGTTCCAACCGAGTGTTCCACGACACTCAAGCATTATTTTTATATTAGGCCAACTGATAGATAAACGAGTACTTTAACACCAGTTCAATACATCAGTATTTCACATTTCCAATTCAAAATACCACACACGAACAGTAAAGGATTAAAATTAAATAATCTAGAAACTTTTGAAATAAATAAATTAAAACATTTTAGTGGTTACATAATTCATAAAAATCAAAATGTATTCAGTTCATTTTATTTAGAATCATATTTATTAAATTTAAAAATTACTGTAAAACTTGCGCTGCATGCTACAGCTACTGTGTGGTTGTAGAGCGAATGGGTCGGCTCGACCGGGGAAAGACCACGCTCTCACAGAATACCAGTGTATAATATTAGAATTATAATACTGTTTCATGTGGTGAGTGTAGAGAACCGGAGACGCTTTTACTGGAAACAAAGTATTTGAATAGAATAGAATAGAATAGAATAGAATGATTTTTATTCAATATGGATTATTACATAATACTAATTGAAAGTCATTATTTAATTTACCACTGGTTCGGAAAATACCTCTGTCCTGGGAAGAACCAGCAAGAAACCCAGCGGGACTTTTTTTTTAAACATAATTTCACTTAACAATAATTTTGTTTATACAATTTTAATGAATTTTCATAGAACCAGCACGGTGGCGATCACCTTATTCCCAGGGGTTATTTTCATTCATGTATTCCTTGATATTATAATAACCCTTTTTGTACAGTTTTTCTTTGATAAAACTTTTAAACTTGTTTATTGACAAACTTTGAACATGTTCTGGGATTCTGTTGTAAAAGCGTATACATTGCCCCATAAATGAATTACTAATTCTGTAGAGTCTAGTAAGTGGCATTACAAGCTAATGTTTGTTCCTAGTGTTTAAGGTATGAACATCCTTATTCTTATTAAAGCTATTTATGTTTTTATGTACATACATTACATTTTCATAAATATATTGCGATGCCAAAGTTAATATGTTTATTTCTTTAATTTTTTTTCTAAGGGACTCTTTACAATTTAGATTATAAATCGCCCATACGGCTCTCTTTTGCAAAACAAATATAGCTTCAATATCAGTCGCATTACCCCATAGCAAAATTCCATTAGACATTACGCTATGAAAGTAACTAAAATACACTAACCTAGCTGTCTCAACATCTGTGAGACTTCTTATCTAATCTAATTTGATCTTAGTCCTCGAGGGTAAGAACGCATCTAAATTTTGTTCTTAAATGAGAATAGATGTAGATTTCTATGGGTCACAGCATTTACTTACCATCAGGTGCACTGTGTGCTCGTTTGTAAACATTATTTCATAAATTTAAAAAAAATCTAAAGTCTACTTTTGAACATAAGATTCCCTCATAGATTGTCTCATAAAAGAGTATAGTTGACAAGATTGGCAAGTAGGTAGGCAAGCGTAGTTATATTGTAGTTATATTTTTCTCAGCTGTTATCACGAAGATACTGCTGCCCATATCTTGGTTCAGTTTCTTATGTCGCCTTTTACGACACCCAAGAGATGATGATCCTGTTGTGAGAATATCCACTACCCCATAGTGGATATTCTTACTTCAGGGTTGCATATCATTTATAAGGCATTAAATAATGAGCCACTGGTTTGAATGGTATATTCATGGTGATTGCTCCGTAAAACTAATGACCCAATGAACCACATGATCCGCAAAAGTCTAACGTATATTTTTAATTTTTTTTATAGGATCGGGTGACAAACGAGCACACAGTCCACCTGATGGTAAGTGGTTACTGTGACCCATAGACATCTACATCTATACTCAATAAAGACTCAAGATGCAGATGCGTTGTCACCCGTGAGGACTAAGATGGAATGCCTCTTTGCCGGCAAAAGGGTCTCCGGTTCTCTACACTCACCATACGAAACACAGCAGCGTTAAGCTGCTATTTTACGCTGGTTTTCTGTGAGAGCGTGGTCCTACCCCGGTCGAGCCGACCCATTCGTGCTACAACC
Organism: Parnassius mnemosyne; assembly: GCA_963668995.1. NCBI lineage: Eukaryota > Metazoa > Arthropoda > Insecta > Lepidoptera > Papilionidae > Parnassius > Parnassius mnemosyne. The sequence continues at coordinate 942,181 of CAVLGL010000093.1, read as the reverse complement.
ATAATATAGCTGCAGCATGGCTCTACCACGTAGAAAGTAGAGTAATTACCGCAACTATTATATTTTTTAGGGTTCCGTACCTCAAAAGGAAAAAACGGAACCCTTATAGGATGACTTTGTTGTCCGTTTGTCTGTCTGTCAAGAACCTTTTTCTCAAGAACGCGTGGAGCTATCAAGCTGAAATTCATATCAAATACTGAAATCTACTGTTTCTTGGAGTTGTAAAAAATTCAAACTTCTAAGCCAACGAAATCAAAAGATACAGCCGTTTATGCCGCAAATATTCGACATTCGCAAGGGAATCAAAATACCTACATACCTACGGATTTGTTCGGAACCCTCGGTGCACGAGTTCGATTCGATCTTGGCCGGTTTTTTTTTAAATATTTTCTAATGAAAAATCCTTTAACTTTGAAATAATAATGACAGAATAAATGGTTATTGCAGTCATTTCACTAACGGTGCGGCACTGAGGAAGTACTTCCGATTATACTCATAACTATTGTTAAAGTACAGGAAACTAGTTTGCAATTGCGCTTGAATTTTCTTTGTTTATTGATGCGTTATAAAAGTATTATAACTTAGTGTTTCGTTTGATTGTATATTTATATTTCTTAATATAAAATGAACATACAATCCATCACTCAAGTGGCTACTGTAAGCTATATCATCAAAAGATATTTTAAAAGTATTGATATTAAGAAAATTGCAGATCCGTGGGGGATTTCCGTTAAATATGATAAATGTCTGAAGTTTTGCGTTGACTCCCGAACCGCACCTCAATATACTGTCGTTGATATTACTTGATACGTATACCCGTGTCTTTACAAATTTAACAGTACACCTAAATTGAACCAACTACTGCTGGCCGCATCTAGTTCTGGCTGGCTGGAACTAGGTGTAACCGCACGTTTTTAACCGTAACACATGTATTCGTCCATTTCTAAGTCGCCTCATATCTTTGTACTGGTCGTCAGATTTCGACAAATAATAATAACTCTCTCAATTAATTTGTCATAATTATATGGGTAACCCAAATCATAATATGACGCGGAATTAAATAATATTGCGGTAATTGTTAATAACTATCCAAACAGGTAAGTGTCTACCATCGTTCAAGCAACATTTGTTCATGGTGTGCAATAGCCACTTATTACCAAGTGGATTCGTGTGTCTTATAAAATTTTATGAAAAAAATTATGAGTGTTCACCTCAGAGAAATCACATAAAATGCATATCAGAAAATCAAAATCATTATAAGACGTTGTTTGTCGCTTTCTAATTTGGCCTAACTTTAATCAAATTTAACTAAAAGCTTTATTTCGAGCGAGTATCTTTTAAATTTAGTCGCCTGGAGCGGGTTAGACTACCTTATTCAAAGTCTAAAGTTTAGGGGACGTTTATCAGATTGAATGATCGAAAATGAAATTTATGGATTCACAGTGAGCCGACTTGAACGAGAACTCCATTAAAGATTTTTTTTAACAAGGAACAGACTACCACTGCGTCTCAAATATTTAGATTTGTTTGAATTATTTTAAAAGCGAAGTACCTTACCCGAACTTTAAATAGTTTTCATGGAAATAGAATTTTATGAGTACAATTTTTAATACATATTATAATTTGTTTTGATATACCAGGGAACGTCATTTTTAAGTTTAATTTATCACTGGTTTCAGAGAGTATTTCTGTTATATAAAGAACCAAAATAAACCCAGCGGAATTTACAAAAATATTTTACTTAGCTCTATACAAGTATTTAGATTTGATTAAATTATTTTAGAAGCAAAATACGTTAGCAGAAAGTTAAATAATTTAGTGTGGAAATAAAAATGTTTTTTTTTAAATTTCATTTTAATGTTAGTCATACTAATTGAAAGTCATTTTTTTTAATTTAAGAAACCTTAAATTGGGAAAATGTTGCAGTCATGTGGAAAACCAACATCCCCCATGAGAATCCCCAATAAGACTTCTTTATGAAGTAAAGAACAATAGTCGTTTTATGTTAGTTTAACATTGTAAAATGCAATCATCAATTTCATTGATCCCGGTAGGGATCGAACTCGGATTGCTCGCGTACTGTGATATTACGGCCAGTTCTTAGTCTCTGAAATAAAAACGGTTCTTAATGACCGCATGTGCTTACTAAAATGCAAAGCCTAAATACCAAAAACTGCGTTAAGCCCTGAACCTCACGTTGACCCAATGTGTTGTCTGGCCAAATGATTTTTTTTAATATAACATTAAAACTTCCAAAAGGCAAAACGTCAAAATCTCGAAAAATTGTTAAGACGAATATCATACTGTCCTGCGTCGGTCCTTTCTCGAAACGTCTTGGCTCTAGTTAAAAATAGAATTAAATTGATAATAGTTTCATTTGTAGTATACATAGTTTTATAAGTCATGATTTTAATTCCGTGGCGCGAGGGCTTAGCAATTAGTTGCGACGCTGACGGCCGCGGATTCAAATACCGCTCGGAACAAGTATTTGTTTTACCTAATAATAATTGTTCCGCGTCTGGGTGGTTCTCTTTGAGAAATTTATGTATGTAAGCTGTCTCCACGTTACAGGAGTAAATTCCTTTTACTTTTACAGGAAAAAAATCAAAGTAAATTATATAACTCGCCAGTAACTGATATAAAAATGACAAACATTAGGGACTTCCGACAGAAGTGAAAACTTAAAACCATGAAATAATAGTGTTCTTTTTTTGTATTTTCAAATTTGTAAATTATTTTATTAGGGTCCGATTTCCACATCTATTGAAACTCCGTGCAACAATTATATACTTTTTATACGTGTTAGATGCACGCTACAGCTATACTAAGTTTGTAGCACGAATGGCTCACCTCGACCAGAGAAGAACCACACTCTCACAGAATACCAGTAAAAAATAGCAGCTTAATGCTGCTATGTTACGTATGTTTAGTGTAGAGACCTTGTTCTGTTCTTACTGGAAATGTTGCATTCCGTCTTAATCCTCAGGAGTGACAACGCATCTGCTTTTGGATTCTTAATCGAGGATATATGTATGTAGTTGTCTATCGCCCTTCCGAATTCCTCAGCATGAAAATTATATTTATTTTTCTAAGACTAAAAGTTATTTGTTTTGAATAAAACAAATATAAGTCAAAAAAGTAGAATTTTAATATATTGAGTTGGTGTACTCAAACAAGACAAAATTATAAAACCCTTTGTACTTTTAATAAAGCTAGAATAAATCCCAGTCCTAAGGCGATGACATGTTGTGCTAAAGCTTACCTCCGTTTCACATATGATTTGTCAGCGCTTTTGCCTCGGCGGTTTATCTTTGTGCCTTTGAAGCAGTTCTCGTCTACTCCAATATGATGTCGCCTTTATTATTTTGCCACGAGAATGGGATTTTGAGACATAAGTACATAGGATGACTTACTGTGAATATCTTCGATTGCACGGTTAATTGACATATTAAAGATGTTTGTGGTGGACTTAAAAAAAGAGATTCTGATTTCGACTCTGAGTACTAGAATGAAATGCCTCGTTTCCAAAATAAAAGGTCTCCGATTTTCCACAGTCACCATACGAAACACAGAAGCCTTAAGCTTCTATTTTACGCTGGTATTCTATGAGAGCGTGTTCCTTCTCCGGTCGAGCCGACCAATTCGTGCTACAACTATAATATAGCTGCAGCATTGCTTTGCCACGTGGCTTTTGTTTATCTTTTGAGTCATCACGGCTCATATATTCGCTAGTTAGTTATTATTCACTACTGACTGCCCCCTAGATAGAGTGGTTGCAAACGCGATTGCCGATCATGAGATCTCGAGTTCGAATCCTGGGTCGGGCTAAATAAAATCAATTAATGAGTTTTTCTGTCAAAAAATTCTCAGTACCTAGCTGCCCGGAGTCAGGACGTTGGCAGTGTCTCATCCCCGTGCCTCGAAAAGCACGTAAAGCCGTTGGTCCTGTGCCTGCGCCTGGTCTCTCTTCATACGGGTCGGTTTACCGTCCCCATCGGACTATGAGAGTGAGGGAATAGAGAGTCTACATGCGCTTGCGTATACACTTGGGCACTATAATCCTGTCCTGCGTACAAGAATGGTCTCCGTTGAGGCTTACTGCTGTGACCGAAATTTGGTCTAGAGGACATTATAATTATTCACAACTTATTATATTTTACCGTTATTTATCTAATATAACAGTTAGAAATAACTTACTCATTAATCATTATTTCACGTGTAGTGGCAGGTTATTTCATAGATACTATTTAGCAAACATATCATAGGGATAGTTTAATGTGTATATAATATATAATACATAATAAAATATATTATACATATGTTCTGTGTGTGAGTGTATATAGATATATTTACGTATGTATATTTTTTAATAATTTTAATATAATATACAATACTTTATGTATATACTTGGAAATATTTACTTTGAGTGAATGGTAGATTCATTATTTTTCGTTTATGTTATTAGCGATATAGTCGTGGGCGCAATACGGAATCAATATTTATTAGGGCTCCGCTGAAAATCAGCGCTGCTGCAGTATCTGTGGTAGCATATGATGAGACGGAATCCTATTGGCATCACATCACTCACTTTTGATAAGATTTACTTTATTTTTATTTATGTTTTTCAACTAACTTGTATGTATGTCTCATTATTTCTAAATGTATATTGATGCTAATAAAACATATGTCTATGTCTATGTCTATGTCTACTTTAACTTTAACTTTTACCTAACTTACGTTTGAGCATTTAGGACGTCAATTAGTATGGAGACAATAATGCTGCGGAGAATTTGAGTTTCATGCAACGTTAATTAGCGTTGGCATTGAGAATGTTTAGGTTTTATAAGGCTCTTTAAGTGATAAGTATTCTAGCACCTATTTTATTTTATTATTTTTCCGAAAGGTGAATGTCATGTGATTTGTCAACACGTAAACTTGTTTCTGTCAAGAATCGAAATTTCAAATTATTAAATAATAATACACCGTAACAGTCTATCAAAAGTCCACTGCTGAACACTCTCCAGTAGATTGACTCATAGGGGGGATATTTGCCACAGTTGTCATGCTTGGCAGTCGGGCTAGCAAACGCAGTTTTATGTTTATTTTTAGTTATTATTAGGAAGACTCTGATGCCCATCTTCGGGTTTTTCATCTATCGCCTCTTACGACACTCAACATATTAAGATATAATGGATATTCTTGAATGGCCACTACATGATCATATAACTATAATGTTCTACAGGCCGAATTACGGTCACGGCGGCCAGTCTAACCGGAGACTAACCATCTGCGTAGGACGGGATTTTAGCGCATGAGTGTGTGCGCAATCACTCTTGCGCTCTCTATTCCTTCACTGGTACTCGATGGGATGGTTACTCCGGAGAGAGATCAGGCGCAGAACCAACGGCTTTACATTATCAAGTCAATATGGTGAAGCACCGCCAGCTTCCTGAATTTGGGCTGCTACTTCGTGACAGAAAAACCCATTATCTGATTTTGCTTCGACCCAGAATTCAATACCAGAACCACATAATAACCAACCGCGTTTACGATCACTAGATCAACGAGGCAGTCAAGGTCATTTAATATTATGTCACTAAATAATTATATATCATTAGATTTTTCTTCTTCTTCATAAGGCTGTTATAGTCCACGGCTAGGCATGGCCATCTCAAAAAGTAGAGCGGATTTGCCTAGACCGTATTGGCGATCGCAGTACCATTCGTTCCATTATACATTCATGCTGCTTCACGTAGCCGTTCTGCGTATTTTACGTCTTTTTATATAATTCCGCGTCGGAGGATCGAAAAAGACCGAAATTAATTTAAAAACTAGTTAAATTAAAATAAACGAACTACAAACTTTTCCTAAGACTAAGTGGCCCTGATCGAGTCTGGATACAGAGTGAGGATGAAGACGGTGACTTGATGTTGTCCGGTGGCTTGGTCACGTTGGCGATGCACCTGCTGCGGCGTCAGCATTCCCGTGGCTTTGCAATATTTCTGTAGGTGTATAATATATGATTCCTCCACCCGCAGACCAGCAACTATTTGAGTATTTTTTGCGAAAAGGATGCTGGCAACTGTTTAACTCACCGGTTTTCTTGCTTTCAGTTTCAGATTGATTTGGTTTCGTATGTTGATGATCAGGCTTTGTGAGTTATGCGACGTGGATGCGTCTGTGGGTACGTGTCTTGTAGCGACGTCGCTTGACTTCTATAAGAGCACAGTTGCACTTGACAGTACGCCGTAAAAGGGAATCGTAGTGTGATAAAATGATTCAGTTAGTGACTCGTCGGTTAATACGGGTGTTTGGAACGCCATCTTGTCTTGGATGCTATTACTAAGAATCTCCAGGTTGACTTAATGCAGATTTATGTGAGATGAATCTTTGGCTTGCGTTTCTATATTCGGGAATTTCATTATCTTGATAGGTTGGCCTCATTTGTCGTCGTTAACGTTGACTACAGTGAATTCAGATGTATGTAGTTGACAATTGATTATGGTGGTGTTAAATAACTTCAATGTAGCTGAGTGTAGTCTTCTCGACTGCAGGTTGGATGAACCTTCGTTTGATGTGGCAATGCAATGACGTAGTGCTATATATATATTTATAACTAATAGCAGGCTATTTAACTCAAATAAAATCTTATCTTTATTATTATAAAGTGTCTGCAATTAGCATTGTTTATATATTGTCGTTTAATAGCGTCTGAATGCTCTTAATTATCGGAAATACCACGTACCATAAGACCACGTTCAGATCTACTGGGCTCTAAACTATGTAACTGATCTAAAGCTATATTTAACTTATTTTAAATAATTAATTTGCAACTCATAGAATTTTCTTGCTGCATATTGATTTTAACATTGTTTTTACTATTACATCATTTAAAAAAATGTGAGTGTAAAACGATAAGGTCTTTTTTTACTTGTATAATAATAGAGCTTCAATGTCTGTCATAATCATCTTCCCATAATATATCGAAAATAGTTTTCGAGAAAATAGCAAAAAAAGTAACTAACTTTCAAGTGGTTTTCTATAATTCTTCAAATTTCAAATTTGTATCTGCATATATTTTTTATTTAAGATAACTCGGACAAAGTCGCGTGTTAAAGCTGGTAGTACATAAAACTGGCCAATAAAATATCCGCTTCTTTGACAGCTGTACTATAGTATTATCTGATCCTAAAATCTGGAACACATGAGCGAAATAAAGCCAGCCCTCATACAACATGCAGCACATAAATCGTGTTTAAGAGCAGGCCGAACAAATTGGAAGGATAAACGAGATAAACTGTGTCGTAGCAGGCTCTATTACAATTGTCTCGAGGGGGCGCTAAACTTGTCTTTTATTTTACGAGCCGATACAAAGTTCAACAAGGCTCGTGTTGTCCGGGACAGTTTCGGGAATCACTAGAGCTTTGCTGGAAGTTGAATCGCCCGCAGGGTCACAACTTGGGATAGTTTATCCGACGTCCAACGTTATTTTACTTTTGGGAGAAAAACTCTTAGATCTGTATCTCCCGCAGTTTAGACAAGACAAAAAGTTTAACAGATAAACAAAATATGTAATTTAAAGATGTTGTAAATTAGTTAGCTAAGATTGACGTAATACAAATAAAATTATGTATTTTACCTTTTTTCAAGAGTACCTACCGCCCTTTATGGATTGGATCCACTATCCCCGTCACCATTAATCCGGAAAGACACGAGGCATCCTCAGGTGAATGTTTAAGTTAAATAAATTGTACAAGAAAGTGGAAAATACGAACAACATGTATTCATTAAGTTCATTATTTCTTAATCGTCTGATGTTTCGGTATTTTTGAACATTTACAAAGTTTGTTATTAATCAAGGTTTAGAATTTTAACATCTTGGCATAACATTTTTATAATATTTGTGAAACTTAATTTAAGTGGTAGAGCCACGCGGCACCTTTTGCTGTCGCACGGATGGGCCGGCTCGAACGGGGGTGGTACCACGACCTCACAGAAAACCAGCGTGAAGTAGAGGTTTACCTCTGCGTTTCGCTTGGTGAGTGTAGGTGGCCGGAGGCCCTTTTACTGGAAATGAGGCATTCCATCTTAGTCCTCACGGGTGACAACGCATCTACATTTTGATTTGTAATAAAGGATAGATGTAGATGTCTATGGGCGCAGCAACCACTTACCATCCGGTGGACTGTGTGCTCGTTTGTTACCCTTATCCTATAAAAAAAAAACTTGTATATACTTTACAAATATTTTCTGTACTTAATCAAAATCGTAGTGAAATTTCTGCAAGAAACATCAAACGACTTTAAAAAAAATACGTATAAGACCAGGTCCTGAGGGTGATGATAAATGGTTGCTTAGACCAATAGACATCTACTTCGATACTCGATTAAGAATGAAAATTCACATGTATTGTCACCCCTGAGGACAAAGATAGAATGCCTGTTTTCCAGTAAAAGGGGCTCCGGTTCTCTACATTCACCATATGAAACACAGGATTAAGCTGGTATTCTATGAGAGCATGGGCCTTTCTTTGTTAAGGGAATGGGTCGGCCATTCATGCTGCAGTTATAATATAGGTGCACCATGTCTCTACCACGTGTATTACTATTGGCTAAACGTTTTATCTTAGTGCTTAGGTGTACCAAAGAGCCTTAACACTACAATATCAACTTCTACTTATGTAAAAACTACTGAACCTTGGCTTTTTCCAGAATTCACGAGCTAGGGGCATTTCTTGAAAGATTTTTATTCATTCTTCCGTCGCAATCAGAACTAAGTGAGAATGTACCATATTCCTCTTCGCACTTAGTGGTAAATTGAAAGTTATTTTTAACTATTATAGAAGCGTGCTTAATAACTACTACTAGACTTAATGTTAAGTGCTGCTGCGACTTAACAGAAGCATATTCAGTGTTGCCTTGATGACAGTTATATTGTAATCGAATGGTAAGACAGATGCTGGCAAACTGTTTCACTCCTTGTATGCTTTTATAGTTCTAGTGGACATCTGCCGTTTATCTGGTTGTCTAACGGTAGAAAGGGAAGCAGCAACATTTCAGGTGTTTACTGATAAGTTGCTACTGCCCATCTCCTGTTTCAATTCCCTCTTGCACCTCCTGTGACATCCACGGAATTATTTGGGGTATAACCTTCTATAAGAGAAACTGTGGGTTGATGGTAAATTCATCATTTTGATAAACAGGTAATTTCTTGTAGTAGAATTATTATAATTATTATTATTTATATGAAGAAGTGTTATTATTATTTTGGGTTATTTATCTGGTGTGGCTGTAGAAATAATCAAATGAAAATGACAAACATACATAAATATCAATAAAATAAAATAAGTACATAAAAATACATAAATAAATAAAAACCCAACCAGATGGAAGCCCTCGACAGGGGAGACAAAGCACCGACTTCTTGGCCATTATTATATATTATTTGTGTGTCTCCACAAAATTTTTTACTGTAATTTTAAGTGCCGAATTAATAACATGCTACGCGATAAAGATATAAATATTTTGAGGACATACATAAATTTACATACATAAATTTTACAAGAACAAACATACAGACCCGGAGAAATTATGTTAAAAATACTTTTTCCGTGCGGGATCTTAAAACCGCGACCCTTAGCGTTGCACTCATTGCTTGGAGCGGTCAAAGTCAAAGTTTAATAAAATAATTTGCTAAATTGCAGGTGGCTAAGGCTTTGTGATGAAAAATCTTACAAGTACTCTAGCAATTAACTTGTTCTGGACTGCAAGATGTAACTTCAGCCTTCATTTGATAAATCTAGTGACCTTTCCTTTTCTATCCAGAGTTTGCAATGATTCTGAGTGCGTGTGAACTTTGCATTGCAACTGCAATTATTCTGATTGAATAAGAGCTTCAGTACTGTGGAAATGTGCTACAGAATCAGCTTCGTGATTTAGTGCTCTACGGTTAATAATTTTAATAAATTATGATGGTATTTTCTTCCCTTATTACCACAAAGATTTATTGCTCTGTGGTTAATGTGATTCAGAACCAGCTTTGTGATTCAGTGCTCTGTGTTAAATACCATCATCATAACGAAAAATTCCATTACTCGATATATTTTAGTAGAATAAAGGTGACAAATGAATACAGTCCACCTATAACCTGGGATAGGGATATGGGATAGCCCATAGACATCTACATCTATCCTCAGGTAAGAATCAAAATGCAGATATGTGAAGACCCTTGAGGACTAAGATGGAATTCATAATTTCTAGTAAACCTGTTTACTTCGGTTCTCTTTACTGACCATAGTACGAAACACAGCATTAAGTTGCTATTTTACGCTGGTATTCTATGAGAGCGTAGTCTTTCCCCGTTTAAGACAACCAATAAACAAAAGCTGTTCATCAGCAAAATATGTTGTTATAAACTATTAATACGCTATAAACATTTTAATGATGCCCAAGTTATAATCATTAGAAAGGTAGGTATAGGAAAAGTTTTTCGAAGGCCATAATAGCGCTTTGTATAAACTTAACTCGTTTGAGTATCGCCAAGTTGGATCGAACAATTTACTCTACTTTAAGATTTAGATGCATAAGCTGTTAAAAGTTTGACACCACCATAATATGTGTCACTCTTTTCTATAGAGGGAAATAGAGGGGACTTTATATTAAGACTTTAACTACCCTGAATGACCTTGACGAAACGGCGATCGTAGAGATTTCAACCAACGTCAACACCGTCTAGCGACTACGTTCTGTATTTCTTATAAAAGTGCAAAGATTAATAGACTGCAGAGATGACAATTATATAAGTGACATACTACCTGTTATGCTTGCGTATCACTGAGAATTATGCCGCGGTTACGCATCTTCAATTACATTGCACGGTGTGGTGCTGTAGCTTTGTGTAGGAATACATAGACATCACGAGCTATCAAGTGTTCAAGTTTCAAGTACGTAAGAGTTTTTATTATATATATTAAATCGTATTTATTTGTGACTAATAGTAGCTCTGGTTCAAAGCGCTCGCTGTTTCTTCGCCCGGGTTTGATCCCCAATGAAATTTTTAATTGAAATTTTAAGTGCTGATTTAGCACATGCTCGGCGGTGAAAGAAAACATTTTGAGAAAACCTGCATATATCTGAAAAATAGAAAAAAAATTTGAAGATATGTGAAGTTCGCTAACACGCATTGGCGCAGCGCCGCGGACATTTCCTTGCCCTAAAACCCTCTCAGAAGGAAGAGGAGCCCTGTGCCCAGCATAGGTACTCACATAGCCTGTTACTTTAATTTTTTATCGTATACATACGCAATATTCATTTTCATATCAGACACAGAAGTGTACCTAGTGCTGAGAAAATATCATGTGGGGGCCACAAAAACGTTAAACATCTTTGTATCTTAGATAAAATTTTCTATTGATTGTAAATCATTTCATACGCCACATTCTATAGAGTTTAGAACGTTTCAGATAGGGCAAAATAAAAAATGACACACAATATAATGCGAATGATTAATTAATAATATATACATTTATAGGTATTTACAATGAAAATATCGAACAAGCTGCAAGGCTCAAGTGATAGTGTTTCTTGTAAACACAATTGTAAAATCGCTGTTCTCATTTTTATCAATGGTGAATTGATGAAACGTAGTAAAAATCACTTTAAATAAAATATGTTTAATTAAATTGGCACATGGTGTATTTGGCATTCCACTTACAACTTGGCTGAAATTTGAAAAGAAAGGTTTTTTCTGTTCTTAATTCTTTTGTGCACACCATTTCTCACAGAAGTATAAACAATACTGGCGTGGTTTCCAAGAACATGATTAAGTGTCAGCTGTATATTGTCAATCAGATTCTGAATTTTTTTGACATTTATATCTTATAACCATTTTAAAAACTGGCGCAAACTCATTAGTTTATTATTTGTTATATTTTTTCCTGTAACCTATTATTGTATAAGTTTGTAATTTTTTATTTTATCACAAAATTTTTACAAAAATTTTAAAAATTATTATGTTTCGTACAGTGATTCTCTCCTCTTAATTTTGACGTGACTGAAGGATCTTATGTAGGTACTGAGTAACCGACAGTTACTAAGCGGCTATAAATCATTATATATGTATGTATAGACATACAGATCTACATTTTTTATTTTATTATTTTTGATTTTCTGAATTTTGATTGATTTTTTGAAACCTAGTAAAATTAATTATTTTTCTATACTTTTTCATGGGCCTCAGTATAATACCAGTTGTGCTCTTTGGCTGAAGTTATATTTTTTTATGCACAATTGCAGATAAAACAAATTAATTAAACAAAAATTTACCTCTTCTCTTTCTATTAATAGCTCCTGCACCTGACACGGCGGAATTTGTTTTTTCTAGAAAATCATTTACAATAACAATTGTTATGAGTGTAACATTCTTATCAGCTGCTTTATTCATATAGCCTTGAGCATCACTGTGCCGGCTTTTGTATAGAAAATAATAGTTTTAAAAAAAACTAAATAACACGCATTTGTTAATAGCCACGTGGGGTGCTGTTTCAAATATTTTTATGAAGACGCTCATTTTACAAATATCCACAAAAATATTTAAAACAAATGACGTCAAGCACCGCACGCTTTTTTACAACAAAATGTTTTTTTTTATGTTAATAACTATTTTTTATTTTAAACTTATTTTAAATTATTTTCTACTTTTTAGTTCGGTTATCTACAAAAACGTGTTTATTTTGTTTTTTTTTTCAAACTGTTATTTATTTTCTATTTTTTAGTGCGGCAAACTACAAAAGCGTGTTTCATTTTGGACCGTGAATCTTTTACGCGGCTAACAGTAAATTGAACTGGCAGAAATCGTAGTTGTTTTATGTATTATTCGCAAATGCTGAAGATCCTGGCAAGGATAATGGGACAAACTATTTAAATTATTGCATTGTCATTGGTCCTCGATAAGTGTGCAAAGTTTCAAATCAATGTGACAAATTGAAGGAGATGAAAATCACATTCAAAGTTCCGTTAAATAGATACATATCTAGCTAATAAAATCGTATTAAAAATGATGCTGGCTTTGGTATTTCTTATTTGAAACAATTTGTAGGCGTAATACTGCAGAAAACTGTCCCAAATATGAATATCCGCTACCGATTACTATAATACCTGCTATATTACACCTATTAACATAGAAACTTTAATTATCTTAATATATTAAATTATAAAACCACTTTTTACACAAGAAAGGGAACTTTGAGATAACTCAATTTTGTTTTAAGTTTTTGTTAAAGTTTACAAATAGAATGTCGGAAAGATTTTCCAAATTTATATGGAACCATTTCCGATGTATTTAATTAAAAACATAGTTTTTTATCCTTATCATAATTACAAAACAAACAGACAGTGGAATTGAGAATATCAACATATTTTATCTTACTTTCTTTGAAATTCGTTTCTAAATTAACTTAGGTACTTTGTTGGAAATTTGTTGCTTTTAAGTAACAAATTGAAAACATAGTTAGCCCCTTGAATAAAACTATTTTTTACGGATTTTATCGCGTTTAATTAACTTATTTTATATTCCCGACGAAATATGACGAAATATCCCGACGAAAATAAGTTAATTAAACGCGATAAAATCCGTAAAAAATAGTTTTATTCAATGTGTAGTGTTCGCGTAAATATAAGAAATCATTATAGTTTTTTTTTTATAGGATAAGGGTGACAAACGAGCACACAGTCCACCTGATGGTAAGTGGATGCTGCGGCCCATAGACATCTACAACTATCCTCTGATACAAATCAAAATGTAGATGCGTTGTCACCCGTGAGGACTAAGATGGAATGCCTCATTTCCAGTAAAAAGGGCCTCCGGCCACCTGCACTCACCAAGCGAAACGCAGAGGTAAACCTCTACTTCACGCTGGTTTTCTGTGAGGTCGTGGTACTACCCCGGTTCGAGCCGGCCCATCCATGCGACAGCAAAAGCTGCCGCGTGGCTCTACCACTGTTATAGTTATAGTTAGCCCCTAACTAGTTATTCTCATCTCTAGGCCGGGGTACCCCAGTGCCAGCTCCTTTTACTTGATCCAGTGAAGGGTGGCACGAATCGTCGAAGATCGAGTTCTTTCTAATCGCCTTGACTCACTGACGCTACGATGAGTTGTTACATATCTTTGCATATTCTATCGCATCTACCACGGGGAGTGCACAGAGGAACTGGTGACTGAAGACTTTTGCTTGCGCATACACTCGTAATATATAAAGTATATAAGGAACCTATAATCCTTTACTGCACAGACTCTTCTCCATTAAAACTGGCTGCAGCGACATAAATTTGGACCCGAGGACATTTATTTGTTTGAGTAACTTTTGAAGTAAATTATAAGTTTGTATGCAGCCTGGCGGGACATAGAGTACCTTTCATTTAACGATTTGCATGTCAAGATTTGTAAATTAATCTTTGTTCACAATATAAATAATCTAAAAAAAATCCTGTTAAAATCCTTGTAAAATGTAATAATTGGAATCTACTATATACAAAGAGAAGGAAGTAAGGTAAGAAACTCTTTAGTGAGAAAAACGTTCAAATAAAAAGTAGCGACGAATATCTTTTCAGTCTTTACCGTCGGACAGAAGAGTACTTACTGCTTCAGCAAATAATAAACTGCACGATCTTGAGATATTTTTATGTAGCCGTTTACACTATACCTTTATATTATATTTAAATGGAAAATTTCGTTTATCCCGTATGCATTCTTATACCATTAATTCGATTAAATGAAATTTTTGTATGTTATTGTGTGCGCCCATGGAGGCTTTTGACAAGAAAGGATTTTTTTTTAAATTAATTTCTATGTGTTCCAATAAAATAAGGTGTGAACAATAGGTGCACTCTCTAATTCCTCTATTACATAGTCTAATGGGACAGGAATCTGAACTCAGGACACATGATCGGAAGTCACGCTTACGACCACTTCACCAATGAGGCACTAAAGTCAAGTGAGTATATGCGTGAATGAGTGCGTGTGCGCGAGATCGCGTATGTGTGTGTGTGTGTGTGTGTGTGTGTGTGTGTGTGTGTGTGTGTGTGTGTGCTTGTGTGTGCGTGTGCGTGTGGTGTGTGTGTGTGTGTGTTTGTGTGTGTGTGTGTGTGTGTGTGCGCGCAAGCGTTTCTATCCCATTCAACTGATTATGAAAAACTTAAGTGAGTTATTTCGCGCAAAGATTTAAAAAAGCATTCGCTTATCAAGCGCAATGATTAAAACAATTCAACAACCAACGAGAGAGGCGCATATTAAGCCGTGATCTTTTAGAGGCTGGTGATAACGAAGAAGAAGGTTGTCATTATGCATTAAACTTTCATTACCGACACGAAACTCTGATAATATGACTTAGAAAAATAAAAATTGTTCAAACTCTATCGACCAGTTCGTTGAGTTTCGTCTTGGTCGTTTAGGCATGCAACATGGAATAAAACAAAACACTTCCACTTTGAAAAGAGAGCGGTATAAATACGATGCGAATAAACTAAGAAGACAACAATCTCGGAGTTGTTCTCTTTTTATGCGTTACATGAATACGTTAACAAACTGTAGGAGAATAAAATTGATACAGTTACATAGACACAAGATAAAGATATGTTTTTTTTTTATTAAACTGAAGTGGCAAACAAACTTACCGTCCACCTGATAGTAAGGGGCTACTGCAGCCGACTTCAAGCAAAAATTACAGATGGTTGTCACCCCTAAGGACCATGAAATATTTCTGACATATCACATAGCCACCGCTTACTCTATAGGCGAATACCGCAATATATACGACGAATAAAGAATGCCTCTAATGCCGCCATCCCACTACATTCAAATTTATAATTCAAATACCTAAAATTACATACAAATAATTTTCCAAAATAAAATATAATGCAACAGGTTTTTTTTATAGGATTGGGTGAGGAACGAGCACACAGTCCACCTGATGGTAAGTGGTTTCTGTGGCCCATAGACATCTACATTTATCCTCGTTTGCGAATCAAAATGCAGATGCGTTGTCACCCGTGAGGACTAAGATGGAATGCCTCTTTTCCAGTAAAAAGGGTCTCTGGTTCTCTACACTCACCATACGAAACACAGCAGTGTCAAGCTGCTATTTTACGATGGTATTCTGTGAGAGCGTGGTCTTTCCCCGGTCGAGCCGACCCATTCGTGCTACAACTATACTACTAATATAGCTGCAGCGTGGCTCTACCACGTATAAAAAGATCTCCTAGGTGGTAAGATTCTGCTATCAAGAATTTAACACTGCTGTGTTTCATGTAGAGAACCGGTGATTCATTTTACTAGAAATGAGCCATTCCATTGCAATCCTCAGGGGTGGCAACGCATCTGCATTTTGATTCTTAATGGAGGATAGGTGTATACTTCCATGGGTTCCACTTTGTGCTCGTTTGTCAACTTTATTCTATTAAAATCCTCAAATAATAGAGCATAACTACATCTATACCTACGTAGCCATAACGTCCCTTTCCCCTTGTATTGAAACATTTCATATCAGCTCTCATGTGTGAAACCATATTTATATTTTGATTCTTAATAGAGAACGAATAAAGGTGTGTACGGGTCCCAACATCCACTTACCATGATGTAGACTATGTTCTTGTTTGTCGTACTTACATGACCGTATGATATTTTGAATACGTTAACTGAAAACAAAGGTTAAATAAATGCATTTTGAAATTTTAATCAAGCGACCATCGCATAGTGCATTCACATAATTAATTTGCTTGTGCCATATCGCTCTGTGGTACGACTGTAATCTAAAACTGAATGAAAATCATTGCGTTAGGAATTACTTCAAAAACTTTATACTTTGTTTTCAAACGACTTAATTGTTATAGAAGCATTAACAAAGTAACTACAGAAACTATATTACACAAGCTCACAATAAAAGTGAATTTCCTCATTTGTTTTGCATTTTATGTGACAAACTTTCCTATAATATTTTTTTATTACCTTTTGTGGCCTTTTGGAGACTTGGAAAAGGCTTATGACAGAGTGGACAGGAATGTGTTATGGCAAACACTGAATTCATTTGGGTTGAGCGCTGGATTGATACAGGCATTACGGTCTCTTTATAGGGACTCTAGTGCTTGTGTCAGGATCAACGGGGTCTACTCGGATTGGTTTGGCATTCATAAAGGTGTCAGACAGGGATGTGTGGCTTCCCCGTGGCTGTTTAACCTATTTATGGACAGCTGTTTGTAAACTTTGAAAGTTGAAGAATGTGGGTTGAGAATGGGTGCGTTAACCGTCTTGCCTTTGTACGCCGATGATCAAGTCATATTTGCATCGTCGGCTGCCAAGTTACAAATGATGTTTACTTTAATGAACTGGTCATTGAAAGAAAGAAAAGGGTATGAAAGTGAACGCAAGTAAGACGAAAGTGATGGTTTTTGAAAGAGAAGAAAGTAAAACGTTATGTGAAATAAGAATAGAAGGGGAGTTGTTAAATAAAACTAATTTTACGGATTTTATCGCGTATATTAACTTATTTTTAACTTATTTTTATATTCCCGACGTTTCGGGTGCTTTCCAGCACCCGTGGTCACGGGGGACTGAGTTGTTTGACGTCCTGCTGTCATAGTTAGCCCGGCTACCTTCAGTTTTTTAATATTAATTTTTGGTTCGATTTACGCAGAATGAGCTTACAGTATCTTGAAGTCTAGCAGTGGTATACTTGGGTTTGGATTTGATTTTATTAATTATGGGATCCCAAGCAGATGGCAGCACCCATCCATCTTCTCTATTGAAATTAGGATGTTTTTTAATTTCAATAGCCTCGCGAATCATCCTTGGGAGGAATCGGTGTTCTTTTGCGAGGATTTGTGGTCTATCAAATCTAATGTAATGACGGGGACGATCCTGAACATGTTCACAAACTGCAGACTTCCCGATACGTCGGTGCTTCACGTCAGCTATATGTTCTTTAACGCGGGTTTTAATAGATCTTTTTGTTTGTCCTATGTACGAGAGACCACATTCACAATCCAGCTTGTACACTCCTGCATCTTGTAGAGGGATATGACACTTGACGGATGGTAAAAATTGACCAATCTTCTTCAGCGGCTTGAAGTACGTTTTAATGGAAGCTCGCTTCAAGATGTAGCCAACCTTGTCTGTGACTCCTCTGACATAGGGTAGTACAGCAGGCACACGCTCGACTGTGGCTGGCTTCACTCGGTCACTGTGACGTAGGCGCGGGACCCGAAGCTTGTTGTCTTGCAGTACTTGCTCGACGTGCTGAAGCTCGGCGGCCAGATGTTTTCTGTCACAGATCCCTCGTGCTCTCTGAAACAAAGATTTTCCCACGGTAGCTAACTGTGAAGGATGATGGTGAGATTCACCATTTAAATATCGGTTGGTATGGGTATTTTTTCTGTACACAGTATGACCAATAGTGTTATCAGGATTTCGGATGACTAAAACATCTAGAAAAGCTAAAGTATTGTTTGCCTCTAACTCCATTGTGAATTGTATTTTAGGGTTTATGGAATTAAGGTGGTTTAAAAATGCAGTTACTTTGTCAGATGGTAAAATTGTGAAAGTATCGTCTACGTACCGCTTGTAGAATCTTGGATTTACAGGAGCAGTAAGAAGGGCTTTCTCCTCAAAGTCCTCCATGAATATGTCGGCGACTACGGGAGATACAGGTGAGCCCATTGCCACTCCATCTACTTGCATGTAGAACTCTTCTTTCCACAATAAATAGCCAGATGTGAGGCAGTGTTTGAGTAATACTGCATATTCTGTAGGCATGTTGTTATCTTCTAGCTTTCTAGTAACAATTGAGATGCAGTCTTCAATAGGTAGGCATGTGAATAGTGACTGAACATCAAAACTGACCATAGTTTCATTGTCAGCGAGATGTAGGTCTTTAATCTCACTAACAAATTGGTATGAATCCTTTGTGTGTGCTCTGGTATGTCCTCTTAGTGGTGACAGTATTTTCGCCAAGTGTTGAGCCAACTTATAAGTTGGTGAATCGATCTGGCTTACTATAGGACGTAGTGGAGCGTTTGGTTTGTGTATTTTCGGTAACCCATACAACCTCGGTGGTTTGGCACATGATGGTATTGTCGAATTCACGTCAAGATTTAATTTTTCGGAGTATTTCTTTATTAAATCAGTAGTTGTTTTGAGTGTATTAGTTGTAGGGTCTATTTTGACCTTTTTGTATGTACTTACGTCCGATAAAAGTTGTTGTATTTTGAAATTATACTCTGACGTGTCCATTATTACCGTAGCATTTCCTTTATCTGCGCGGAGAATCGTGAGCTCTGGTCTGTTGCGTAAGTTGTACAACGCTTTAAATTCGTCTTTGGGCAGGTTTAATTTCGGCGCTGAACTTCGACGTAACAAGGACGAAATGTCTTGACGTATAGCCTCTAAATCCTCTTTACCGATATTATTCTTAAACAGACAATCCTCAACACTACAGATAATTTCCTCGTACGGGATTTTTTGCGGCGTTATAGCAAAATTTAAGCCTTTCGACAATACTCTTATTGTTGGTTCGTCCAGTGTTTCTTTTGACAAATTATAGACCGTGCGTTGTTTATTGTTTGCGTCTGTGGTCAACGGTTGTTGCGTTTCGTTTCTACGTTGACATGGATGTTTGGCATTTGATTTGATAGTTAATTTTTGGTATTTTTCTATTTGTTTGTCTTTGCATTCATTATATTTCGATATTTCGCGTTTGTTTAAAGTTTCAATGCAATTATTAAAATCAAATGTCGTTAAAACGGTCTTTAACTTACTGGACAAATTGTCTATGGTATTATTTATGATTTGTAAATCGAACCGTTTTTGCTGAATCACCGTTCGTAACAACTTTTTACTTGCCTGATTTAAGATCTTAGCGCTTCCTCGAATGTCCTTTTTAGTAGATATTTTGACGCACGTAGGAATGAGCTGGTGGTCGCGGCACCTTTTCAGAAAATTCAACGATGTTACATATCTTGCGCGCTTGGTCATGAGATCTTCTAATCGGCGAATTTTATTTGCAATTACCAGTCCGTACTGGTTTACATAATGATTTCTTATATTTACGCGAACACTACACATTTTTAAATAAAACTAATTTTACGGATTTTATCGCGTATATTAACTTATTTTTAACTTATTTTTATATTCCCGACG
Source organism: Parnassius mnemosyne (assembly GCA_963668995.1). Lineage (NCBI taxonomy): Eukaryota > Metazoa > Arthropoda > Insecta > Lepidoptera > Papilionidae > Parnassius > Parnassius mnemosyne. The sequence goes on along the minus strand of CAVLGL010000093.1, from coordinate 921,996 downwards.
TTTCGGGTGCTTTCCAGCACCCGTGGTCACGGGGGACTGAGTTGTTTGACGTCCTGCTGTCATAGTTAGCCCGGCTACCTTCAGTTTTTTAATATTAATTTTTGGTTCGATTTACGCAGAATGAGCTTACAGTATCTTGAAGTCTAGCAGTGGTATACTTGGGTTTGGATTTGATTTTATTAATTATGGGATCCCAAGCAGATGGCAGCACCCATCCATCTTCTCTCCTCATCTCCTTCTCAAAACAACTACTGATTTAATAAAGAAATACTCCGAAAAATTAAATCTTGACGTGAATTCGACAATACCATCATGTGCCAAACCACCGAGGTTGTATGGGTTACCGAAAATACACAAACCAAACGCTCCACTACGTCCTATAGTAAGCCAGATCGATTCACCAACTTATAAGTTGGCTCAACACTTGGCGAAAATACTGTCACCACTAAGAGGACATACCAGAGCACACACAAAGGATTCATACCAATTTGTTAGTGAGATTAAAGACCTACATCTCGCTGACAATGAAACTATGGTCAGTTTTGATGTTCAGTCACTATTAACATGCCTACCTATTGAAGACTGCATCTCAATTGTTACTAGAAAGCTAGAAGATAACAACATGCCTACAGAATATGCAGTATTACTCAAACACTGCCTCACATCTGGCTATTTATTGTGGAAAGAAGAGTTCTACATGCAAGTAGATGGAGTGGCAATGGGCTCACCTGTATCTCCCGTAGTCGCCGACATATTCATGGAGGACTTTGAGGAGAAAGCCCTTCTTACTGCTCCTGTAAATCCAAGATTCTACAAGCGGTACGTAGACGATACTTTCACAATTTTACCATCTGACAAAGTAACTGCATTTTTAAACCACCTTAATTCCATAAACCCTAAAATACAATTCACAATGGAGTTAGAGGCAAACAATACTTTAGCTTTTCTAGATGTTTTAGTCATCCGAAATCCTGATAACACTATTGGTCATACTGTGTACAGAAAAAATACCCATACCAACCGATATTTAAATGGTGAATCTCACCATCATCCTTCACAGTTAGCTACCGTGGGAAAATCTTTGTTTCAGAGAGCACGAGGGATCTGTGACAGAAAACATCTGGCCGCCGAGCTTCAGCACGTCGAGCAAGTACTGCAAGACAACAAGCTTCGGGTCCCGCGCCTACGTCACAGTGACCGAGTGAAGCCAGCCACAGTCGAGCGTGTGCCTGCTGTACTACCCTATGTCAGAGGAGTCACAGACAAGGTTGGCTACATCTTGAAGCGAGCTTCCATTAAAACGTACTTCAAGCCGCTGAAGAAGATTGGTCAATTTTTACCATCCGTCAAGTGTCATATCCCTCTACAAGATGCAGGAGTGTACAAGCTGGATTGTGAATGTGGTCTCTCGTACATAGGACAAACAAAAAGATCTATTAAAACCCGCGTTAAAGAACATATAGCTGACGTGAAGCACCGACGTATCGGGAAGTCTGCAGTTTGTGAACATGTTCAGGATCGTCCCCGTCATTACATTAGATTTGATAGACCACAAATCCTCGCAAAAGAACACCGATTCCTCCCAAGGATGATTCGCGAGGCTATTGAAATTAAAAAACATCCTAATTTCAATAGAGAAGATGGATGGGTGCTGCCATCTGCTTGGGATCCCATAATTAATAAAATCAAATCCAAACCCAAGTATACCACTGCTAGACTTCAAGATACTGTAAGCTCATTCTGCGTAAATCGAACCAAAAATTAATATTAAAAAACTGAAGGTAGCCGGGCTAACTATGACAGCAGGACGTCAAACAACTCAGTCCCCCGTGACCACGGGTGCTGGAAAGCACCCGAAACGTCGGGAATATAAAAATAAGTTAAAAATAAGTTAATATACGCGATAAAATCCGTAAAATTAGTTTTATTTAAAAATGTGTAGTGTTCGCGTAAATATAAGAAATCAGAAGGGGAGTTGGTTGAGCAAGTGGATGAGTTTGTATATTTAGGATGTTTATTTAGCAGGGATGATAGATATGATAAGGATATAGAACGACGAGTGAACGCAGGAAATAGAGTGAATGGGATTCTAAACGATATTATGAGGAGTCAGAATGTGTCAAATAAGGCACGTATGGCAATTCATAATGCTGTGTTAGTCCCTACTCTAATGTATGGTAGTGAAAGTTGGGTCTGGCAGAAGAAGCATGAAAGTAGAATAAACGCTGTAGAAATGCGGTCCTTAAGGACTATGCTAGGGTTGAATCTGAATGACAGGGTGAGAAATAGTGTGATAAGAGAAAAGTGTGGTTTGCAAGATGACGTTGTGACAAGGATTAAGAAAGGAATGTTTCGGTGGTTTGGTCATGCAGAAAGAATGAACGAGTAAAGAGTGACAAAACAAATTTATGTTGCAAAAGTGAACGGCAGGGTCGGAAAGGGACGCCCTAGACGAAGGTTTATCGACCAAATCGGCGATACATTAAAAATGGGCCAGATTAAGAGTACCCTTAATCGACGAGCGTGTATGCGTAGATATATGGATGTAAAGAAGGCGAGAGTGGTGAGTCAGGATCGCGTCAAATGGAAGTCCGTTGTCTCTGCCTACCCCTCTGGGTGACAGGCGTGAGTGTTTGTGTGTGTATTACCATTATGTTTTCATGTAAATGATTCAGCTTTGATATTTGAGCTTGAAAGAATAGGTATACATATTTCTGTAGTATTTACTATGAAGTGTATTGAATTTTCGCGTATTTGGAAGCTTAATTTTCTGTTTGTAAAAATCGTTGTATTGACTATTAATCATTGAGTTGTAAACTTTAAAAGTCTTCTAAAAGAAAGATAACCATCCGAGAGCATGAGCCCACGTTGGGCTAACGTTAACTAAGTTTGGAAACACTTTTAATGGTAACGACACGTTCCATCTTAGTTCTTAGAGTCGACAACATGTACATTTTAATGTTCAATGTAGGATACAATCATGTAAGTGTCTATACACCTTAGCACATACCTTTACGTGGACTATGAGCTCATTGGTCACCTTACTCCCATAAAAAAACTTATTACAGTTATCAGATGAAACTATAAGCCAGCCAGCGCATATATTAAAAATAAGATGACGTCAGAGATGCTTTGTAAAACAAAATATATTGGTAAATCCAATTCTGCATGCCTTAAGCGCATTAAAAAATTACGTATAACATGATTATACTTAATTTTGGCCAACATTTGGAGGAGAAAGTCTGCGCTAAACCTCATCAGAATTTGGAATCACTCCGAGCATCTTTGGCTAAAGCAGCGGCAGAAATAGATATGAGTGTGGTGCGTACTGCAATTGATGATTGGCCGCGTCGATGAAGGGCATATATTTAAAATAGGGGAGGGCATAATAAAATTGTATTCTGAATTAAATTACTTTTCATTGAATAAAACTATTTTTACGGATTTTATCGCGTTTAATTTACTTATTTTATATTCCCGACGTTTCGGTTGCTTTCCAGCAACCGTGGTCACGGGGGACTGAGGTGATTGACGTCCCGATGTCAAAGTTAACCCGGAGTACCTTCAGCTTTTTAATTATTAATTTTGGTCCGATCTACGCAGAATGAACTAACTGTGTCTTGAAGTCTTACAGTGGTATGCTTGGGTTTAGTTTTAATTTTATGAATTACAGGATCCCAAGCAGGTGGTAGCACCCAGCCTCCCTCTCTATTGAAATTAGGATGCTTTTTAATTTCAATAGCCTCACGTATCATCCTTGGCAGGAATCGATGTTCTTTCGCGAGGACTTGTGGTTTATCAAATCTAATGTAATGACGGGGGCCGTCTAGGATATGATCACAAACTGCAGACTTCCCGGAACGTTGGTGCTTCACGTCAGCTATGTGTTCTTTTACGCGGGTTTTTATTGATCGTTTTGTTTGCCCTATATATGAGAGACCACACTCACAATCAAGCTTGTATACTCCTGCATCTTGTAGAGGAATATTGCACTTGACGGATGGTAAGAACTGACTAATCTTCTTCGGCGGCTTGAAGAATGTTCTAATAGAAGCTCGCTTCAAGATGTAGCCAATCTTGTCTGTGACACCTCTGACATATGGTAGTACAGCAGGCACACGCTCGACTGTGGCCGGCTTCACTCGGTCACTGTGACGTAGGCGCGGAACCCGAAGCTTGTTGTCGTGCAGAACCTGCTTGACGTGCTGAAGCTCGGCGGCCAGGTGTTTGCTGTCACAGATCCCTCGTGCTCTCTGCAACAAAGATTTGCCCACGGTAGCTAACTGTGAAGGGTGATGGTGGGATTCACCGTTTAAGTATCGGTTTGTATGGGTCTTTTTTCTATACACAGTGTGACCTACGGTGTTATTAGGATTTCGAATGACTAACACATCTAGGAAAGCTAAAGAATTATTTGCCTCTAACTCCATAGTAAATTGAATTTTAGGGTTTATGGAATTAAGATGTTCTAAAAATGCAGTTACTTTGTCTGATGGTAAAATTGTGAAAGTATCGTCTACGTACCGCTTGTAGAAACTTGGAGTTACTGGTGCAGTAAGCAGGGCTTTCTCCTCAAAGTCCTCCATGAAAATATCGGCGACAATGGGAGATACCGGTGAGCCCATCGCAACACCATCTACTTGCTTGTAAAACTGTTCCTTCCACAATAGGTAGCCAGATGTAAGGCAATGTCTGAGTAATACTGCATATTCTGCTGGCATGTTGTTTTCCTCTAGTTTCCTAGTTATAATTGAGATGCAGTCTTCACCGAAGTTGTATGGGTTACCAAAAATACACAAACCGAACGCTCCATTACGTCCAATAGTGAGTCAGATCGATTCGCCAACTTACAGATTGGCTCAACACTTAGCAAAAGTACTATCACCACTCAGAGGACATACAAGAGCACACACTAAGGATTCATACCATTTTGTCAGTGAGATAAAAGACCTATGTCTTACTGACAATGAAACTATGGTCAGTTTTGATGTTCAGTCTCTATTTACATGCCTACCTGTTGAAGACTGCATCTCAATTATAACTAGGAAACTAGAGGAAAACAACATGCCAGCAGAATATGCAGTATTACTCAGACATTGCCTTACATCTGGCTACCTATTGTGGAAGGAACAGTTTTACAAGCAAGTAGATGGTGTTGCGATGGGCTCACCGGTATCTCCCATTGTCGCCGATATTTTCATGGAGGACTTTGAGGAGAAAGCCCTGCTTACTGCACCAGTAACTCCAAGTTTCTACAAGCGGTACGTAGACGATACTTTCACAATTTTACCATCAGACAAAGTAACTGCATTTTTAGAACATCTTAATTCCATAAACCCTAAAATTCAATTTACTATGGAGTTAGAGGCAAATAATTCTTTAGCTTTCCTAGATGTGTTAGTCATTCGAAATCCTAATAACACCGTAGGTCACACTGTGTATAGAAAAAAGACCCATACAAACCGATACTTAAACGGTGAATCCCACCATCACCCTTCACAGTTAGCTACCGTGGGCAAATCTTTGTTGCAGAGAGCACGAGGGATCTGTGACAGCAAACACCTGGCCGCCGAGCTTCAGCACGTCAAGCAGGTTCTGCACGACAACAAGCTTCGGGTTCCGCGCCTACGTCACAGTGACCGAGTGAAGCCGGCCACAGTCGAGCGTGTGCCTGCTGTACTACCATATGTCAGAGGTGTCACAGACAAGATTGGCTACATCTTGAAGCGAGCTTCTATTAGAACATTCTTCAAGCCGCCGAAGAAGATTAGTCAGTTCTTACCATCCGTCAAGTGCAATATTCCTCTACAAGATGCAGGAGTATACAAGCTTGATTGTGAGTGTGGTCTCTCATATATAGGGCAAACAAAACGATCAATAAAAACCCGCGTAAAAGAACACATAGCTGACGTGAAGCACCAACGTTCCGGGAAGTCTGCAGTTTGTGATCATATCCTAGACGGCCCCCGTCATTACATTAGATTTGATAAACCACAAGTCCTCGCGAAAGAACATCGATTCCTGCCAAGGATGATACGTGAGGCTATTGAAATTAAAAAGCATCCTAATTTCAATAGAGAGGGAGGCTGGGTGCTACCACCTGCTTGGGATCCTGTAATTCATAAAATTAAAACTAAACCCAAGCATACCACTGTAAGACTTCAAGACACAGTTAGTTCATTCTGCGTAGATCGGACCAAAATTAATAATTAAAAAGCTGAAGGTACTCCGGGTTAACTTTGACATCGGGACGTCAATCACCTCAGTCCCCCGTGACCACGGTTGCTGGAAAGCAACCGAAACGTCGGGAATATAAAATAAGTAAATTAAACGCGATAAAATCCGTAAAAATAGTTTTATTCAATGTGTAGTGTTCGCGTAAATATAAGAAATCATTATAAATTACTTTTCATTCCATATATAATTTCTATATAATTATCAGAATGTGTGTCATTAATTTTATAAAAAGTTTGACAGAACTTATGAACTGTCTAAGTAGGTCATGATATTAAGATCACTTTAATAGCAACTTCTTTCCAAAAGTCGTGACTATTACCAAGCTAGTTACTTCCCTGGCTTAGCAACTCTGACAAAAGTTCATTCATAGTGCATTCATCATCCTACAATTTCGTATATTTTTTTTTATAGAATAGGGGCAAATGAGCATGCGGCTCACCTGATGGTAAGTGACTACCGCCGCCCATGAACAACCGCAACACCAGGGGAATTGCAGATGCGTTGCCGGCCTTTTAGAAAGGTGTAAGCTCTTTTCTTGAAGGTTCCTAAGTCGTATCGGTTCGGAAAATTCGCTGGTGGTAATTGATTCCACAAAGAAGTTGTGCGAGGGAGAAAACTTCTTCTAAATCGCACAGTGGTGGACCGCCAATCATCCAGATGGTATGGATGGTAACGCGAGTTTTGTCGCGATGTACGCTAGTGAAATTAAGCGGCTGGAATTAGTCCGAACAATTCCTCAGAGTACTCCCCGTGATAGATGCGATAAAATACGCAAAGAGATGCAACATCTCTACGCAGTGCCAGTGTATCGAGCCGATCGGAAAGAGCTCGGTCGTCGACGATTCGAATCGCTCTGCGTTGGATGCGGTCAAGTGGAAGGAGCTGGCACTGGGGTGCCCCGGCCCAGAGATGAGAACAGTATTCCATGTGGGGCCGAACTTGCGCTTTGTAAAGTTGCAAGCGATGTGCCGGCATGAACTACTGTCTCGCTCTGCTGAGCACGCCAAGCTTTTTAGAGGCCAATTTGGCCTTCCTTTCCAAGTGACCAAGACTGCACGCTGTTCGATATGTCGACGCCAAGGATTCCGATACTGGCTGAGGCCTCAAAGGGAGTGCCTTGAAACTGAGGAGATACGACAAAGGGGTTCTTTTTAGTGGTAAACGCGCAAACTTGTGTCTTCTGGGGATTGAACTGGACTAGATTTAGACGGCCCCAATCCGAGACTTTGTTAAGCAAAGACTCGACTTCAGACACAAGTTTGTCCCGGTACTCGGCGACGTTTTCCCGAGAAATATTGGCACGGACGGTATATAAGGCATCCCCAGTGCTGTCGTCTGCATAGCAATGAATGCTACCAGTTAGCAACATAAATCATTGATATGCAGGAGAAACAGCGTTGGTGAAAGCATGCAGCCTTGTGGAACATCAGCGTTGATAGGCTTGAAATCAGAGCATGCACCGTCTACTACGACCTTGATGCTCCAATCAGCAAGGAAACTGGTGATCCATTTGCACAATTTCTCGGGAAGCCCATAGGAAGGAAGCTTCGAAAGAAGCGCCTTGTGCCAGACCCGATCGAAGGCCTTCGCTATGTCCAAACTAACGGCCAATGCCTCCCCCTAGGACTCTACTGCCTCCGCTCATCTATGAGTTAAGTAAACTAGAAGATCACCTGCTGATCGACCCCGACGAAAACCGTACTGACGGTCACTGATCCTCATGGTACCTCATGAGCTGGCAATTTATAATGGACTCCATTATTTTGGAGAACAAGGAGGTGATGGCGATAGGCCTGTAGTTGGACGGGTCTGAGCGGTCGCCTTTTTTAGGGATTGGGTGAACCAAAGCTGTCTTCCATGAATTCGGGACTATGCCTTGGGAGTAGTAGTACCGGAAAAGACGCGTTAAAACCGGTGCCAACTCCGGAGCACACGTCTTCAGCACAATGGGAGGGACTCCATCGGGCCCACTCTACTTGCTGACGTCCAGGGAGAAGAGTGCTTTGCGAACCGAGCGCTATGTAAATCGCACATCCGGCATGGAGCACTCACATCGCGGGATGGTCGGCGGTGTGTTCCCCCCGTCATCTAGAGTCGAGTTAGACGCAAAAAGAGAGCACAACAGATCGGCTTTCTCTTTTGCGGCATGGGCCAGTGAGTCGTCCTCTCTGTGCAGAGATGGAAGGGATGGCTGACAGAAGTTCCCTTGGACAGCCTTGGCGAGAACCAGAATGCACGGGTTCCCGAAGGAAGGCGAACTAGCTTCTCGCCAATTCTGCCGATGTGCTCAGACCTTGCCTTGGCAATGACGCTTTTGAAGGACCTGGAGGCGGAATTATGCTTCTTTTTAAGTGCGCTGGTGTTTAAATCCCGAGACGTTGATGCGTGAGCCCAGGCCCGGTAGCACTCCTGCTTATAGCGTGATGCTATTTTACAGGAGCGACCAAATCATGGCTGAGATCTGCCTCCGATGGGCACCACAGAGGATGGAATAAAAAGTTCCATACCCTGAAGTACCACATCAGCAACAGAATCGGCAACAACGCTGGGATCTTCCGGCGAGAAGCAAACCCGCCCCCAAGGGTAGGATGCAAAAAAAGACCGCATCCCGTCCTAATCAGCTGACCTATAGTGCCAAACACGGCGGCAAGCTGCAGATCGCAACTGCGATTGAAGCGTGAGTGGCACCGTGCTCCGGATTAGACAATGGTCCGAAGAGCCCAGAGGGGCACCGACGGAGACCTGATATCCGTCCGGATGAGAGGTCAGCAGTAGGTCCAACAGGGAAGGTACATGGTCTTCCAAATCTTGGATCCGCGTAGGCGTAGTAACCAGTTGTGTTAGACCATATGCCATATTTACCGTCGGACAGAAGAGTACTTACTGCTTCAGCAAATAATAAACTGCACGATCTTGAGATACTTTTATGTACCCTTTGTATATCTTTATATTATATTTAAATGGAAAGTTTCGTTTATCCCGTTTGCATTCTTATACCATTAATTCGACTACAATGAAATTTTTGTATGTTGTTGTGTGCGCCCACGAAGGCTTTTGACAAGAAAGGAATATTTTTTAATTAATTTCTATGTCTTCCAATAAAATAAGGTGTGAAAAATAGGTGCACTCTCTAATTCCTCTATTTCATAGTCTAATGGGACAAGAATCAGAACTCAGGACACCTGATCGGAAGTCACGCTTACCACCACTTCACCAATGAGTCAAGTGTGTATATGCGTGCGTGAGTGCGTGTGCGCGAGTGCGCGTATGTGTGTGTATGTGTGTATGCGTGTGTGTGCAAGCGTTTCTATTCCATTCAACTGATTACGAAAAGCTAAAGTGAGTTATTTCTTATCAAGCGCAATGATTAAAATAATTCAACAAACAACGAGAGAGGCGCATATCAAGCCGTGATCTTTTAGAGGCTGGTGATAACGAAGAAGAAGGTTGTCATTATGCATTAAACTTTTATTACCGACACGAAACTCTAATAATATGACTTAGAAAAATAAAAATAGTTCAAAAAATAGTTCTATCCACCAGTTCGTTGAGTTTCGTCTTGGTCGTTTAGGCATGGAATAAAACAAAACACTTTCACTTTGAAAAGAGAGCGGTATGAATAAGATGCGAATAAACTAAGAAGACAACAATTGTTCTCTTTTTATGCGTTACATGAATACGTTAACATACTGTAGGAGAATAAAATTGATACAGTTACATAGACATAAGATAAAGATATGTTTTTTTTTATTAAACTGAAGTGACAAACAAACTTACCGTCCACCTGATGGTAAGGGGCTACTGCAGCCGACTTCAAGCAAAAATTACAGATGCGTTGTCACACCTAAGGACTATGAAATATTACTGACATATCACATAGCCGCCGCTTACTCTATGGGCGGGTGCCGCAAAATATACGACGAATAAAGAATGCCTTTAATGTCGACATCCCACTACATTCAAATTCATAATTCAAATACCTAAAATTACATACAAAAAAATTTCCAATACATATTATACAACAGGTCTACTAGGTGGTAAGATTCTGCTGTCAAGAATTTAACGCTGCTGTGTTTCATGTAGAGAACCGGTGATTCATTTTACTAGAAATGAGCCATTCCAACGTAATCCTCAGGGGTGGCAACGCATCTGCATTTTGATTCTTAATGGAGGATAGATGTATACTTCCATGGGTTCCACTTTGTGCTCGTTTGTCAACTTTATTCTACTAAAATCCTCAAATAATTGAGCATAACTACATCTATACCTACGTAGCCATAACGTCCCTTTCCCCTTGTATTGAAACATTTCATATCAGCTCTCATGTGTGAAACCATATTTATATTTTGATTCTTAATAGAGGACGAATAAAGGTGTGTACGGGTCCCAACACTTACCATAAAAGACTATGTTCTTGTTTGTCGTACTTACATGACCGTATGATATTTTGAATACGTTAACTGAAAACAAAGTTTTAAATAAATGCATTTTGAAATTTAAATCAAGCGACAATCGCATAGTGCATTCACATAATTAATTTGCCTGTGCCATGTCGCTCTGTGGTACGACTGTAATCTAAAACTGAATCATAATCATTGCGTTAGGAATTACTTCAAAAACTTCATACTTTGTTTGCAAACGACTCACTTGTTATAGAAGCATTAACAAAGTAACTACAGAAACTATATTACACAAGCTCACAATAAAAATGAATATCCTAACTTGTTTTGCATTTTATGTGTCAAACTATCCCATAATTTATGTTTTATGTTTTCATGTAAATGATTCAGCTTTGAAATTTAGGTATACATATTTCTGTAGTATTTATTATGAAGTGTATTGACTTGTCGCCTATTTAGAAGCTTAATTTTCAGTTTGTAAAAGTCGTTGTATTGACTACTAATCCTAAAAATAAGGTATAAAGTTTAAAGGTCCTTTAAAAGAAAGGTAACCATCCGAAAGCATGAGTCGACGTTGGGCTAGCGTAAACTACGTTTGGAAACTCTTTTACTGGTAATGAGACATTCCATATCAGTTCTTAGAGTCGTACATTTTAATTCTCAATCTAGGATAAAATCATGTAAGTTTCTATGCGCCACAGCACATACCATTACGTGGACTGTGAGCTCATTTGTCACGTTACTCCCATAAAAAAAACTTATTACAGTTATCTGATGAAACTATAAGCCAGCCAGCGCATATATTTAAAAAAATAATAAAATAATAATAATAACATTTATTTCGGTAAAAAGATTTGGTTTACAATCATTAGTGGCCGGAGTCTCCTTTTAAGCAAATAATGCCTGTATCAGGTGACTCCGCTCTTCCATATCTATATCTATATATTATATTATATACTTATTAAATATGTATTACAAAGAATAACTTACAGGCTAAAAGACAGTATTTACAGTATTTTCCTCTGTTTATAATATTTGTACAGGCATGCGTGCGCGTGCGTGCGTGTGTTCGTGCGTTCGTGTGTGTGTGTGAGCGCGCGCGCGCGCTCGTGTGTGTGTGTTTGTGTGTGTGTGTGTGTGTGTGTGTGTGTGTATGTGTGTGTGTGTGTATTTGCGTGTGCCTGTGTACTATTTTACTGAATGTAAAAGCAACTCAGTGTTCTCATAATTGAGTGACGCTAACCAATGATGTACCACCTTTTTACATTCGATATATTGTTTCGAGTAAATATCTAGTTCTTTATTGATTTTATTATAAATTTGAGCCGAAATACTATTGTATTAAGTACTAGCAAACTTAGTTTTAGATTGGGGCACTGTAGCTACAGGTATATTTTTGTGTTTATGTAGTGTGATCTGTTTTATATACAGCTTCCTTACCGAAAGTAACCCACTATCGAGATATAGCCTTTCCGTGGGGTATCTAATATTTTTAAAGTACATAACTTTAATAAGCGCACGTTGTGCTCTCTCAACCTCTATAGTCTTGGTTTTCGCCGCACCTCCCCAAACAGGAATGCAATATCCCAAGACAGATTGAACCAAGGCGATGTATATCTCATTCAATATATTCCTTGATGTTTCTCGGTCATAATTTTTTTTATTATTACCTGGAACCACATGTCTTAATGATCGAAAGACCCAAATCAACTTTCTAACTCTTCCGGCAACTTGCTCAAGCTGTGGGTACCAGGACAGTCTCTGATCCAATATGACGCCCAGGTACATAGTATGGGTAACTTTATTAATGATCGGGCAGTTGCAGTTTTCATCCTCGGTGCTACTACAATCATGAACCCTTATGCTAAATCTGTCAGTGGGCTGATTTTTATTGTAGATACTAAAACATATATAGTTTGTTTTATTTGTGTTTAGCGAGAGCAAGTTGCATTTTAGCCAAGTAGCTATTTGGGCCATTCCTTTTTCGGCACAATTTTCCGCAGCTTGCCAGGAGTTTCCAGTAAAGACGACTGCTGTATCATCTGCATACGAGAATATTTTTGCGTTATTCATTTTTAGGCTACAAAGGTCGTTGATATATACAAGAAATAAAGTAGGGCCCAATACACTTCCCTGTGGGACTCCGTATGCTACTTCTGCATCTTCACTGTAGTACTGTTCCAATTTGACTCTTTGTTTCCTATTAATGAGGTAGCTTTTAAAAAGACTTAATGGTGTTCCTCTTATACCAACCTTTTCCAGCTTATTCACAAGGATAGGGACAGAGACGGTGTCAAAGGCTTTTTTGATATCAAGAAACACCGTTAAACATTTATTTTTTTATCAATTTCTTCAATTATTAGTGAGCTTAGGGAAGTTACAGCATCTTCTGTGGATTTACCCGTTCTAAATCCATATTGGGAAGAAGACAAAGTATTGTATTTATTTATAAATTTTACTAATCTAGTATTCATAAGCTTTTCCGAAATTTTTGATATGCTAGGTAAAATAGATATAGGCCTATAATTATTCACTTCCATCCTATCCCCACCCTTGTGTACTGGTATAATAATAGATTGTTTTAACAGGGCAGGGAATACCCCTTTATTAAAACAAAGGTTGGCAAGGTGAGTTATAATAGGAACGACTTCATTTCTTACAAATTTTAAATACTTTGTTGAGATCATATCCCCACCAGGTGCGCTGTTAGATTTTAGGCTCATCAATATTCTATCCACTTCATCATGATCTGTATCAAGGAGCGTAAAGGAATTTCCCTGTGCAGGCAGTGCGTAAGAAAGGTTACATGAGTCATGCAAGGCAATATGTGGAATTTGTTGAGCAAGTTGTTTACCAATATTAACAAAGTACTCATTAACAAAATTTGCTGCTTCGATAGGGGTGGGCTTAATATTTAATAATTCTGTGTTTTGGCTTTTCGATTGACTTGAATTTGTTATATTTTTTTATGTTTTTCCAGAGTAGCTTATTATTGGAAACTGCTTTAGCAAGTTGTTCTCTTTCATAACTTCTTTTCAGTTTTTTAATTAGATTATTGCAGTAATTTCTGTATCTTAAGTAGGTTATTTTTAAAATTTCATTGTGTGGGTCATTTTTTAAGTTCTTCTGTAATTTATTTCTATTATTTATGCACTTAAGTATACCAGTAGTAATCCATGGTTTTATAATACGTTTGCTCTTTGGAATTTTAATAGTAATAATATTGTTTTTTATAGAATTAGTTATATTTTGCAAAAGAAGGTCAGTTAATACATTAGGGTCATAACATTCTAATAAATCAGCTAGATTATTTTCCTGTAGATATTGTCGAGCTTTTTCGTAGTCTAGTATAGATTTAGTTTTATTTGAAAATCGATTATATTTAATTTTGGATAAGCATAGAAACGTAGTAAAATGGCCTGTAATGGTGGTATGTATAATTGCAATGAAAGCCGAATCTTTTTTACTGTCTGTTTTGAGCATAAAATGATCCAAACAGTTGTGGTTCCTTGTGGGTAGCATATGTCCCGGAAGTATTCCAAATTCTGCCAACATGTTGAGATAGCTCATTCTATTCTTGTATTCTTGAGATAGCTCCGTATTTTTAGGTCTAATATTGATATTTATGTCACCAGCTATTATTATATGACTATGACTGCCTCGTTGGTCTAGTGGTTGTAGTAGTGCGACTGGTGATCATGAGGTCCCGGGTTCGAATCCCGGGTCGGGCCAAAAAAATCAGTTATTGAGTTTTTCCATCAAGAAATTCTCAGTAGCTGCCCGGAGTCAGGAATCCGGCGGTGTTTCACCCCCGTGCCTCGGAAAGCACGTAAAGCCGTTGGTCCTGCGCCTGATCTCTCTCCGGTCGTGTCGGTTTACCGTCCCATCGGACTATGAGAGTGAGGGAATAGAGAGTGCACCTGTGCTTGCGCATACACTTGGGCACTATAATCCTGTCCTGCGCAGATGGCTAGTCTCCGCTGAGACTGGCCGCCGTGACCGAAATTCGGTCTGGAGGACATTATTATTATTATTATTATATTTTTATGCATCGATATTGTCTCAAGATGTGCTTTAAGAGAAATTAAAAAATTATCTATATTTGTATTTGATGGCGAGCGATAGATACATAAAAGTAAATTATTTGAAATATCTACTTGAATGCAAGTTGCCTGTGCCAGTTTTATCTCTTTCACTTTATTTTTTAATAAAGTATTTACATAGACAGTAACCCCATCATTCTGATTTAGCTGGTAAGTAGTAGAGTAGGTGTGGTAGTCTGTTAGTTGTGGGATAGGCTTGTTACTGTCTAATCTGCATTCAGTTAAAACAATTACATCTAATTTAAAATCGAAGCTAGATAAAGTTAATAGAAAGTCATTGAAGTTACTATAGATACTTCTTATATTTTGTGAGATAATAGTCAAGTCATTTTGTTTTACTTGAAAATGGATAGCAAGCTCTAAAGTATCACATTCAATATTACGTGCTATTTTTAAGTTGTCTATTTATTCTATATTTTGTAAGGTCTCACTCATTTAATAATCTACCTGAAATAGATGTCTTTTCTGATACTGAATAAAATATGTGAGGTTGAGTTACTAATATATTTGTAGTTTTATTGATACTTAAGTCGTTACGCTGGATTAAGTTTTCTTTTACATTGTGTATTCTTAATAGTGTATTTAATGTGTGTAGAGTATACATAATAGTGTTATTAAAGTGTGTGTTAATACATGAGGTGTTAGTAACATATGCAAAATTTATTAATTTTAACAAAAATATTAACTGAAAGAACAACATTGTACTAATTAAACAGAATTTTAACATTAACGAACAATTAAAGGGATATAAGAAACATATTAATTTTAGATTAGTTAAGAGAAAATGTATCAATAGGGCTAGTCATTTATCTAAAAGAAGTTGCTGTACCTGTGCCTCGCTTCTAATGGTGATTATAGGAGAAAATTCGTCTTTTCTTACATATACTCTGCCATATGCGGTCCAACAGAACTTGTATGCTTTAGACTTAACCAGGTCTCTGGCAAGGAAGTGTAAGCGAGACCCTTTCAAAGTAAGGTGCTCTGATAAAAAGACGGGTGTGTCTTCCTGTACTTTAAAACCCAGATGCTTAGCACACAGCTTACTTTTGTTTTTTATGTTAAAAGCTTTACCCATTTTTAAGATTTCAGTTTTAAGGACCGTAGAACCAGTTTCTACAACAATTGGTGTATTTAGTTTTTCAGATTTTTTGCCACGTACTCTATAAATATCCTTTATATCTAATTTATCAACCTTACAACCAATGTTTTGCGTTAGATTCACAACCATATCAATTAGGTCTTCTCTTGTTACATTATTTTTCTTTGGAACATTTTTTATTTCAATATTACTTTTCCGGTTTCCCATTTGAATTTCCTCAATTTTTTTTCCAAAATTGTGATATACTTCTTATCTTCCTGCACCTGGTTTTCTAACTGATCAATTTTCTTCTTAAAGTCTTAATTTTGAGCAGCTAAAAAGGCAATCGCGCTTTCTATATTAATATTTGTCTGCTGAATTTCTTTCAGTGTTGAGTTAATTCTTTGAAATTCATTTTCTTGTTTTGTTGTAAAGAGTGTCATAATTTTTATAATTTCTTCTTTGAAATCAGCCAACTGATTAGTAACAGAATCAGCCATTTTTTCTCTAGTCCTCTTGGTTCGTTGAAATACATAATTAGGTGGTGTCTTGTTGCTAGTGGACAAAAAGTTTATTTCCGTATCTGATACAGATTTATCCATCATGGAATCACTTTATAGCAACGTTTTCAATCCCTCGATCAAATAGAACTTCAATTAGATATTTATATATATATATTTCTTCCTTATTTAAACCAAGCCTTGAAATTTTAACCACAATCGCTAGCGCTTATGAATTATGGCAAACGAAATATTTAGTGACGTACATGTGATGTCTGCAGCTATGAATGAAGAAGATAGATAAGTACCCACCCGTAATAGCGAAGACAAATTGTAGTTGTCGCAGTTGCGTTGCTCTGTGTTTCTCTAAATTTGGGATACACCGTCTACTTCTCATGCGTTATAAGTGCCTGGTACTCAGTCGGAATTTGTTAGCAAAATTATTTCGTTAAATTAATTTGTTTTTGAAATAAACTTGCACTGAAATACACGTCTAAACGCATACGCGGTCCGAAGGGAAGAGGACATAGTTTTCTTATTGATAGCCAATAATGAAAGTGTGCAATATTTTTGTGCCATTCATGTAGGAAATTTTTAATTATTTTTTCATAATATTTGTTGTTAATGTCATGTTTGCCGTGCGTGTCGGCGTAAAAGCCTCCATTAGCTTTTTGTGTCTCGTATGTGTCGTAAGAGGCGACAGAAAAAATGCCAAAAACATATCATCGTTTCCGATGAGAAGCGATATTACCTTGACGTGATTACTGGTCATTCATAGGGGGGTATGATGGAGTGACGACCTGGTAAGACATGCAGGAAGGCGATGGATGCAGGTGGTTCAGGACTGTGCTTTGTGGCATTCCTTGGGGGAGGCTTTTGTTCAGCAGTGGATTTATGAAAGGCTGTAATGATGATGACATGATGATGATGATGATGATTACTGGTCAATGAGGTAGGTGAGGAGGAGAGGGAGAGAGAGAACAAAATGTGAGAAAATTATTTGGTAAGGAACATATTTGACCTTTATACAAACAATAAAGTATGTTCATGATTTTTTATATCATTAGGGTGACAAGCGAGTACAGATTCTACCTGATGGTAAGTGGGTATTGTGGCCCATAGACATCTACATCTATCCTTGATTATGAATTAAAATGCAGATGCGTTTTCATCTCTGAGGACTAAGATGGAATATATTCCATCTTCGTCCTCAGAGATATTTATAAATAGACCCTTTTATACAGACCGTTTCTACTGGAAACGAGACATTCCATCTTAGTACTCACGGGTGATAACGCATCTGCATTTTGATTTATAATAGAAGATAATGTAGATGTATAGACAACATGGGCCGCAGCAACCACTTACCATCAGGTGGACTATGTGCTCGTTTTTCACCTTTATTCTATAAAAAATAGCAATACTTGTGCGATTGTACTCCGGTCTGGAGTCTATAGAGACCTAGTATAATTACAGGCTGTTAGGCGTTCCATTTTAG
Source organism: Parnassius mnemosyne (assembly GCA_963668995.1). Lineage (NCBI taxonomy): Eukaryota > Metazoa > Arthropoda > Insecta > Lepidoptera > Papilionidae > Parnassius > Parnassius mnemosyne. The sequence continues at coordinate 904,180 of CAVLGL010000093.1, read as the reverse complement.
TCCTCAGAAGTGAAAACGTATCTGTAGCCTTCATTGTTTGAAATTGACTGCAGGCGTTCATGGACAGCACTAGCAACTTAACATAAGATCGGCTGTTAGTTCGTTTGCCACTAAGTGTTATAAAAAAAAAGTTCTGCTTTGTAAACCAAGATGACCTTATTAACCCAATTTCCCAATCAACCATGAAAACACCTTTGCTTATTGTGTAATGCAGTTTTGCAGGAGCGATCAAACCAAGGCTGTGATCCTCCTCCGATGGCTACCACAGACGATGGAATAAATAGTTTCATTCCCTGAAGTGACAGAACCGCATAAGGTGAAGAGTCAGTCATAATTCTGGAATCATCCGGCGAGAAAAAATCTTAATCAATAAAAAAAAATTACCAGTTTTATACAAATTTCAATGTAGGTGATGTATTTTTATCCGCAGATGTTGGTGAGCACTAACTCCATTGTTTTCGCCCATTTCCTATTGTTTACACATTCAAGCCTTTCGCACAGCTCTCGTTGTTTGCTGAACTAACATTCGCAGTGCTAGGTTACAAAATATATATATATTGTTCAGTTGCTGTATCGCACTGAATGAAAACTGTCAAAACTTGTACTTTCAAGTTGGAGATTTATTATTCTTTTATGTTAACCTAAAATAATTTGAACAAATATTTCTTTATAAAAAGAAAACCACGCACGTTTTAATGAGAAATTTGACTACCTTTTGGTGGTGGCAAACGCAATTACTGATCAAGAGGTTGCGGCTTCGAATCCAGTTAGGCCAAGATCAGTTATTTGGTTATCTGTTCACAAATTCTCAGTAACAGGCCGGAGTCGGGAAGTTGACGGAGTTTCACCCCCATGCCTCGAAATACTCCGTTGAAACTGGCCGCCGTGCCTGGAATTCGTTCTGGAGGAAAATATTATTATTATATTTTATATCTTCGATTTTGAATCAAAATATAGACCCGACCAGACCAAGATATATTTCAAATGTTCATGTGACATGTCTTATATGTAATAACAATGTTCCTCAGACCGAAATATGATTACGACGTCAAGTCACAACGCAGACTAACCATCTCCACGGGACAGAATTAAGTGTACTATTGTGTGTGTGTGTGTGTGTGTGTGTGTGTAAACACATGTACACAGCCAGATGGAATAGCACTTAACAATCAGGCAGAGGGCATGCATGCTACCAATGGTATAACGTGCTCTGAGGTATAGCGGAGAGATGAAGTAGCGATCTGGCAAGACATACAGGAAGTGGATGGATGAAGGTGATTCAGGATCATGTTGTGTGTTTTTATGTTCAGTAGTAGACGTTCATAAACTATGATGGTGATTATGATGTTTTAAATTGATATTTCATTGGGTCATTGTAGAAGCGTGCTCGTCGCGACCCCTGCCAGCCCTTTTCAGGGCTGCAATTCTACTAGCTGCGCACCCATGCCAACGAGGGTTAGGGCGTCCCCCCAAGGCGACGCACACCAGCTCGTCCCTGTTGGTGTGGAATGCAGCGTGCAAAGCGGCGATGGGGACCGCCACCCGTCACGCACAGCCCGACACGGCGGAAGGTGGAGGACAGAGTGCAGAGTTGGCACGTGGAATGTTAGAGGAGGCATGAGAGATAAGACGAATGAGTTGATCGAAATAATGAAAGAAAGAGAATTAGATGTCGTGTGTATGTCGGAGACCAAACGGAAGGGCAGTGGTACTGAAGAGCTCCCTGGCGGGGCGTTAGCTCTATGGTCAGGAGTCCCGGAGAGCGAGAACGCCTGCCAGGGAGTGGGGGTGCTGCTGTCTTCTCGGTTGGTCGATGTTATGACTGAATATAAGGTTGTGAACTCAAGACTTCTCTGGGTTCGCTTTAAATTGGGACTGACGAAGTTATTCCTTTTGGCTGTTTATGCGCCGGTAGCTTCGTCGTCCAGGGCTGAGCTGGAGGAGTTTTGGGAGAATGTAAGAGAAGTTCTAGATTTGGCTAGGGGAAACGAAAGAATTGTTGTATGTGGTGATTTGAATGGATGGGTTGGTACCGCTCGACCAGGGTACGAGTCGGTACTTGGAAAGTTTGGCGATAAAAAGGTTAATGATGCTGGCAAGCTTATACTGGCGGTGTGCAAGGAAAAGGGTCTTCTTGTGACAAACACAATGTTTAATCACAAGAAAATCCATATGTATACTAGAGAACGAAAGAATGAGAGAAGTATGATTGATTTGTTCCTGGTGGATGACCGACTGCGAAAACAGGTGATGGATACGCGAGTGTTCAGGGGTGCTGACCTGGGAACGGATCACTATCTAGTGATTACTAGATTTAGGGGTCTGTTCGCGGGTTGGCGCTACCGGACGGCAGTAACAGAACCACAGTCGGTCTGTCGCATCCGAAGCTGGAAGCTTCAGGAAGCGGATACTAGGGACAAATATCATGCGAGGGTAGCCGAAAAGCTTGACACCATCGATGGCAGAAAAGAATGTGTAGAAAGAACTAGGCAGAACCTTAGGGATGGAATGGTAAGTGCAGCGGAAGAAGTGTGTGGAACAATAAAAAGAGGCAGTAGTAAAAGAAGAGATGCATGGTGGAATGATGAAGTGAAAGAAGCTGTAAAGAAGAAGAAGAAAGCATGGTTAGACTACTTGGCCTCTAGTAATGATAAGGATATGAGACAGAAGATGAAAGAAAGATATAGGCTGCAGAAAGTTCACACGAAAGCACTGATTGAGGAAGTGCGTGAAAGGTGTAGAATGGAAGCGGACGAAAGGTTGTCGCACAACTTCAAGGAGAACTCCAAACTCTTCTGGAAAGAGGTTGGAATGACCCGAAGTGGTGCGACGGCCTTAAAAATTAACAAAGTGCTTTCGAGAACTAATGACGTCCTCTCAGAAAAATCGGACGTCATGCAGCGATGGAGCGAATTTTATAGAGAAATGTATGCGTGTGATGATCTTAGTGAGGGATCCGGGGATGACGCCGTGACTGGTACGCCAGACCCGGACCTCGATGACACTGAGGTCATCAGGATGAAAGAGATTGAACGTGCGATCCGAAGTTTGAAATGTGGTAAGGCTGCGGGACTAGACAGAGTTACTGCTGAAATGGTCAAGTATGGTGGGTCTCGCGTCTGGGACAGCTTTCATCTGCTGTGCAATTTGTGCTGGCGGACGGGGGATGTCCCGGATGATTGGCGATCCGCAGTCATTGTGCCTTTATATAAAGGTAAAGGTTCACATTTTGACTGCGGGTGCTATCGGGCGATCAGCTTGACCAGTTTAGCAAGTAAAGTTTACTCGAAGGTTTTGACACGTAGGATGCAAGAGAAATCGGAAAGATTTCTATGGGACGCACAATGCGGATTTAGACCTGGAAGAGGATGCACGGATCAAATGTTTTCTCTCCGCATGATCACGGAGAAGCTTCTGGCTGCTAACCAGAAGATTTTCTGTGCTTTTGTGGATCTTGAGAAAGCATTTGATAAGGTTGTAAGGAAGAAAATGTGGGAACTGTTGCCGGGGTATGGTGTGGATGGTCGATTGCTAAGGGCTGTGCAGTCTCTTTACTGTGACTGTAAAGCCTGTGTGCGGGTAGGGCATGACCTGTCACCCATGTTTAACGTCCAAACGGGCGTAAAGCAGGGTTGTGTCATGTCTTCCTGGCTGTTCATACTGTATCTCGACAGCTGTTTACAGAAGCTGAAAGATAGTTGTCTGGGTGTGAAATTGGGTGACATTAAAGTAAATTGTCTGCTGTATGCTGATGATGCAGTGCTTATTGCACCATCAGAGGCAGAACTGCAGGTATTAGTCACGTGTATGAAAGAGGAATGTGAAATTAAAGATCTCCGTTTGAATGCTAATAAAACTAAGGTTCTGGTATTTGAAAGGGACGAAGAGAGAACAAAGTGTAAAATATGGGTAAATCAGGAATGTCTAGAACAGGTAAATGAAATTGTATACTTGGGGAGTGCTTTTAGCCGGGATGAAAGATGTGATTTAGATGTAGACAGGCGTGTCGCTGCCGGGAACAAAGTCAATGGTGCCCTGACTGCGTTAGTCAAAAGGCAAGGCGTAGCGAAGAGTGCACGCCTTGCAATACATAACGCAGTGTTGGTACCGACTTTGTTATATGGCAGCGAAACCTGGGTATGCCAGAAGAAGCATAAAAGTAAGTTGAATGCAGTGGAGATGCGATCTCTTCGTAAAATGTGCGGCGTTACCATGGCCGACCGAAAGCGAAACGAAGAGATTCGCAATATGGCAGGTTTGAAAGATGACCTTATCACAAAAATTGATAAGGGCGTGCTTCGGTGGTTTGGGCACGTTGAGCGAATGAGTGAAGACCGAATGGTGAAGAAAATATATAGCGCGAAAGTTAATATTAAAAGGTGTCGAGGTAGACCGAGACTAACTTTCGAAGACCATGTGAGCAAATTGCTCGAAGAGGGTAGGGTCAAAAGTACTCGGATACCTAGACGTGCATGCATGAAGAAGATAATGAATCTGAAAGAAGCGAAAGAGGTTTGTAAGGATCGTGACACTTGGCGATCTGTTCTCTCTGGCTACCCCGTCAGGGATTGTGCGTGAAGATAAGTAAGTAAGTAAATTGATATTTTATATATTAACAGCCTCAAGACAAATAAGATGAAACTAATATATTTAAAAATAAACTATTGGTAAATCCAATTGAGCATGCCTTCGCATTAAAAAAATTACGTATAGCATGTTTATACGGAATTTTTTTAAGTAGTTTAAAAACACAAAAGTTTTCACTAATAACCGTATTATACTTCCGATTTTCCGATAATTTTATGTCAAACTTCAATTTGACAAAGTTTAAAAATCCAAAGTGCACGACTAATAATGCTCATATGATGATCATATCATCATTCATGTCACTCCAAAAAGACCAAGACGTATTCAAGTATAAATATTACATCCTACTTAATTTTAGTACATACTACTATAATTTATTCTGTGCTTTTAAAATATTATAATAAAAACCTCTGATTATTATAATAATCAACTATGTATGAAATTTATTTTTCGAATATTTTGTATTTATATGTACAGCGATTTTTTTGAGCCGCTGCAAACAACCAATACAGTATCCACTCACAACGGCGGTTGACGCCAAACTAATCGAGTGAGGCACAGGCAGTCTCTATTTACTGAAATAAATTCTAACAAAAGGCTGCGAAAACACCTAAAATTTCGCCATTTTGGAGCCGAAAATATTAACAATAGCTAAACAAACAAATTTACACTGTCGTTTACATTCAGTGGCTTCCCACATGATAGATGAAGAAACTAAAAAATAGATTGAGTTAAACAATTGATATTTTCAAAAGTTATCGCGTTTACAAGCCTTGACGACTTAATAAATACACACCATTAGCCACTAAAATCCCTTTTTATGTAAAAATAGCAATTACTCGATTTAAAAAATTGTTAGTAAGTTCAACAATCATTTACCTTGCTGACAATGTGCTTTTAATATCATTTATATGCATAATATGATTGCTGGATACGACTTCATGCGACAAAACGTTAGAATCTTGTATAGACTCCAGACCGGAGTACAGCAGCACAAGTATTGCTATTTTTTTATAGAATAAAGGTGAAAAACGAGCACATAGTCCACCTGATGGTAAGTGGTTGCTGCGGCCCATGTTGTCTATACATCTACATTATCCTCTATTATAAATCAAAATGCAGATGCGTTGTCAACCGTGAGTACTAAGATGGAATGCCTCGTTTCCAGTAGAAACGGTCTGTATAAAAGGGTCTATTTATAAATATCTCTGAGGACTAAGATGGAATATATTCCATCTTAGTCCTCAGAGATGAAAACGCATCTGCATTTTAATTCATAATCAAGGATAGATGTAGATGTCTATGGGCCACAATACCCACTTACCATCAGGTAGAATCTGTACTCGCTTGTCACCCTAATGATATAAAAAATCATGAACACAAACAATAAAGGTCAAATATGTTCCTTACCAAATAATTTTCTCACATTTTGTTCTCTCTCTCCCTCTTCTCCTCACCTACCTCATTGACCAGTAATCATCATCATCATCATCATCTCATCATCATTACAGCAGCACAAATATTGCTATTTTTTTATAGAATAAAGGTGAAAAACGAGCACATAGTCCACCTGATGGTAAGTGCTTGCTGCGGCCCATGTTGTCTATACATCTACATCGATCCTCTATTATAAATCAAAATGCAGATACGTTGTCACCCGTGAGTACTAAGATGGAATGCCTCGTTTCCAGTAGGAACGGTCTGTATAAAAGGATCTATTTATATTCCATCTCAGTCCTCAGAGATGAAAACGCATCTGCATTTTAATTCATAATTGAGGATAGATGTAGATGTCTATGGGCCACAATACCCACTTACCATCAGGTAGAATCTGTACTCGCTTGTCACCCTAATGATATAAAAAATCATGAACACAAACAATAAAGGTCAAATATGTTCCTTACCAAATAATTTTCTCACATTTTGTTCTCTCTCTCCCTCTCCTCCTCACCTACCTCATTGACCAGTAATCATCATCATTATCATCATCATCATCATCATCATCATCATCATCATTACAGCCTTTCATAAATCCACTGCTAAACAAAACCCTCCCCCAAGGAATGCCACAAAGCACGGTCCTGAGCCACCTGCATCCATCGCCTTCCTGCATGTCTTACCAGGTTGTCACTCCATCATACCCCCCTATGAATGACCAGTAATCACGTCAGGGTAATATCGCTTCTCATCGGAAAAGATGATATGTTTTTGGCATTTTTACTGTCGCCTCTTACGACACATACGAGACACAAAAAGCTACTGGAGGCTTTTACGCCGTCACGCACGGCAAACATGACATTAACAAACAAATATTATGAAAAAATAATTAAAAATTGTCTACATGAATGGCACAAAAATATTGCACACTTTCATTATTGGCTATCAATAATAAAACTATGTGCTAAATCATCACTTCACAGAGAACAAAGTAATTACCTTAACAAAGGCAATTAACGGAAATATTTCTCTCTGAAGGCTATGGAGAAATGGATTTTAAAATACAGTCCATTTGTCACTTGTCGGGTGCTCGCAAACTGCTCACTGCGTTCAAGTGCAGAGTATAAAGGAATTAAGATATTTGATAATTTATTATAATAAAAAAAGTTTTAAATTATTTTAACCCCCACATATTTAAGCAGACTTAGAAAAAACAGAATTTGTAAAATGCCTTTATAATAGAATAAGAGTGACCAACAAGCATCTGATGGTTAGTAAATGCTGTGGCCCACAGATATCTTCATACATTCTTCTATAAAGAATCAATGCATCCGCCCATGCGTGCGTGCGTTCGCGCGTGCGTACGTGCGTGCGTACGCGCGTGCTTACGTGCGTGCGTGTGTGTGTGTGTGTTTGGTTTCTCAGACCATTTGGATGAGATAAAGATTTTCTGTGCTATCGCCGGTCGGAGCTCGGTTACCCGACAATTAATCTTATAACTACGTGGTAGAGCCACGCTGTAGCTTCATTATGGTTGTAGCATTAATTAGTACAATTAGACCGGGAAAGGGCCATGCTCTCACAGAACACCAGCTGAGCTGTGTTGTATTCTGTGAGAACCGAAGACCCTTTTTGCTGGAAACGAGACATTCCATTGTTTTAAGGGTGGCAACGCATTTGTATTTAATTCTTGTCACGGGTGGACGTTGCCATGGGTCACAGCATCCGCTTACCATCAGAAAGACTGTACTCGTTTATCGCTCTTATAAAACATTTATTACCCTCTATGAAATTGTGGTAGCAATGTCAACCTTTATATATACCAGGAGAGGTATTGCTCAAGTGTAATTTTACGAACTGACGAAGATACGTCACAACTCAGCAATTCGTTCGGATCGAATAGCTGTAAAACGTAACAGCAGACGTTAAACTCAACATTTGCAAGATGCAGTAGGAAGGCGGGGTTATGAGCTCCGAAATTAGGTCGTCAACGCGAAGTTTACTAGCGCGGTGTCGCATCCGCCGCCATCAATAGCTGAGGCCGTATAAATAAAAGTTTTATATTTGTTTTATTGCAGCTAGGGCCTAAAAATTAAGATTCTAATGTTTTGTCACATGAACTCGTATCTAGCAATCATATTATACATATTAATGATATAAAAAGCACATTGTTAGAAAGCTAAATTATTGTTGAAGTTATTAATATTTTTTTAATCGATTAATTACTATCTTTACATGAAAAATGGGTTTTAGTGGCTTGTAATGTCTGCTATCTTCTCTAACCACTGTAGTGTAACACAGGCTCGGCACGCACTTTAACTAAACAACACGTCCACTCTCGCCTGAGGCTCTCGTGTAACTGACGCGGTGCGCTCGAGACAGTGACTTATATATAAATGTATGTTTGTGTATTTGTGCATGGTAAATTATTAGTAAATAAAACAAATAACAATATTTACTGTATACTACATATAAGCAAACACTACATCTCTTTCTTATCAAGATTTTTTTCTTTTTTTCATTATAACTCATAACAATCACAAAGCAGCTTGTATTGTCTGTATTAATTATTTTCCACTGCTTTTACGTAAACCTTATCTCCCTGTATTATATCTGAGCGAGTTGCTCTGCGTTTCCTATATACATACTCTTTTCCTTTTTCTTTTTTGTATTTTGTCTCTATCCCTGATATCTGAATCTAAATGATTGTCTGTAATTTATTTCACCTATTGATGGAATTTTATCCCTACTTTTTCGGTGAAAAAACAGTTCAGACGCTAACTTCCCGGTAACTGTAAGGAGGGTTGCTGTTATACATTAGAAGATACTCCCATAAACATTTCTTTTAAATCCTTCCTCTCGATCTGGTTGATACGAAGACGTTTCAAAATATCTCTGTTTTGTCTTTCAACTTCGCCGATCATTTGAGGCCAATATAGTACAGTACTAAATAACTTAATGTTACATTCTTTGCAGAAGGATCGAAACTCTTCACTCATGAACTGCTTGCCATTGTCTGCGGTGATAGAAATAGGATAACCAAGTCTACTGAACATTTCTTTTAACATTTTAATAATCTGTAAGCTTGTGATGTTTTTGTAATTGTTTACTTCTTTGTATCGACTATAGTAGTCGACCACTACTAACAGATACTCGTTACTTGGCAATGGTTCCATTAGATCCATTGTGACATCTATCCATGGAGTTGCAGGCAACTCTCGTCTCTTCATTGGTGCAGTTGGGTTTGGCAAACCCACTAACGTACAACCTTTACAAGCCTTTACTAATTGTTCTACGTCTTTATCGATACGGGGCCACCATACCTTTGATCTCCAGCGTCCCTTCATCGCTACGATACCTGGACGACCCTCGTATGCAGCATCTAATACACTCTTGCAGAGTTGCTGTGGTATTACAATTTTATTTCTACGAAGTAGAATGCTATCATGGAAACACAACTCGTTTTCAAAAAATTTGTAACTCTTAATCGAATCGTCCCAGTCGTTCTGATAGACACCTTTTTTCACTTTGTAAATCTCTTGTTCTTTTTCTGAATATGCTACAATGGAACTCATTGGTATAGCAACTGGTCTAGAATTTTCCACTATTTGGTACACATGCCGGTCTTTTCCTTTTGGTGGGTTATCAGGATAATTACATAATCGTGACAAGGGAGCAGCTATATTTGTTTTTCCTGGCTTGCATATAACCTTGAATGAATAAGACTGTAGCCTCAGTATCCATCGTTCAATCCTCGCACATGGTTTTGACTTAGACCCGAACAATATCTCTAGCGGCTTGTAGTCAGTGACTAAATCAAAAGGCTTTCCGAATAAAAATATTAAAATGTTCGACCCCCCAAACTAATGGTAGTGCCTTTTTTTCCGTTTGGCTATACCTGCGCTCGCAGTCTGTCAAAGCTCGATTACCATAGGCAATAATTCTAGGGCCATTTGTATCATTTTGTACAAGGACAGCACCAAGTCCGACAGGGCTAGCATCTGCTATCACCTGTCTTGCATCTCTGACGTCATAATACCCTAAAATCTGTATTTCCGTGAGCATCCGTTTGAGTTTTTGGAATGCTTTATCTTGTTCTCCAGACCATTGTTTTTCCAAGCTCTCCCTTTTGCTCATCTTCTGTCTTAACAGGTGCTTCAGAAGTTCTGTCATGGCGGCCAAGTTAGGTATCCATTTGTTTATGTAGTATGGTCTTTGGGACCCTAAAGTTCATAATGCTCTCAACGTACTTGTTGAAGGGTTTACTCCTTCATGTGTAAACCTGTGTCCCAGAAAATTCACATCTTGCGTTTTATATATGTATTTATTGCTAATCAGCACGGCGTTGTTTTTACTAAGTACCTGTAGAACTTTCTTTAGTCATGCGTCATGTTCTTCTTCACTGTTCCCGAATACCAGGATATCATCAATAAAATTGACGACCCCTTCACAGTTTATCAGCATCCTTTCAATGATCTTCTGAAAAATCTCGGAAGCGCAGGTAATTCCAAGCATTATTCTTTTATATCTATATAATCTTTTGGGGGTTATAAAAGTCGTTATGTGTCTGGATTCAGAGTGAATTTCCACTTAATGGAAGGCATTTTTTTATGTCTTAATTTGTTAAAATATTTAGCTTTCTTCATTTTAGGCAAAAATGGTCCATAGTAGGCAGGGGATGGATTTCTTGCAATATAACGGCGTTCGTACATCTCATATCTACGCACAAACGTAATTCACCATTTTCTTTCATGATTGGAACATTGGTGAAACCCATTTAGACGGGCCTTGCACTTCTTCAATTATGTCACTGTTTAGTGATTCCTTAATTTTGATTGCATCCTTCTCTTTAAAGGGGATCGGCTTGCTTTTACTCTCCACTTGATTTATCCTGATACCAAGTTTTAAGACACCCAGTCGGACTGCTGTGTTCTTACCAAACAGGTTTCTAGTACCCCCCGAAATCACGTAAATGGTTGTATGTTCCTTTCGTCCATCGACTTCGAGTATAGTTTCAAATGAACCCTCTATTGCCAAAGGAGAGTTACTACCATATGCTAATAATGTCTTGTCTGGTCTTTACATTTGATTAAAAGCATATACTTTTTTGCTTTTTAACTCTTCCCACGTTTAGTAAGATATAAGGTTCTTGCGTAATTTCGAATTACACTTTTCCACTATTTGATCTATGAAATGATCATCTTGCTTTTCGAATGCACACTTTTCGGCTTGTTGACGCAATCTTATCAAAAACTTCTCAAATGTCTCTCCTTTTTTCTGTTGTAGCAATCGAAAAACATGCCGCTCATAAACTTTGCTCCGTTTAGGTTGAAAATACTCGTAGAGTTTTTTTTTTATGGCTACTTAAAATACATCAACGGTTTCTTTCATCCCAGAGCCACCAAAATGCAATAGCGTAGCTCGTTTCTCGAGTGCTGATATAACTTCAGCTACGTCCAGATAGATTAGTAGAGACCTTTTCCATTTTCCACACCTTATAGCCATAGATGTGCTATAACATTAAAGCTGATAACGGTATCATTATTATTATTATTTTAGGGGCAAACTGAAACAGTTACTTATATTTTTTTTTCCAATTTAGTGCTGGTATTTTAATACCCAAAGTCCAATTTAATGGTAGTAACTTAGTACCCAAAGTCCAATTTAATAGTAGTAACTTAGTACACAAAGTCCAATTTAATGGTAGTAACTTAGAACCCAAAGTCCAATTTAATGGTGGTACCTACCTTAGTACCCAAGCTCCAATTTAATGGTGGTACCTACCTTAGTACCCAAGCTCCAATTTAATGGTGGTATCTTAGTACCCAACTCAATTTAATGATGGTATCTTAGTACCCAACTCAATTTAATGATGGTATCTTAGTACCCAACTCAATTTAATGATGGTATCTTAGTACCCAACTCAATTTAATGATTGGTATCTTGGTACCCAAACTCAGTTTCATGATAATAATATGTTCCATAACACTCGCCCTTCTCTTTCGGTTTATTTGTTATACCGACTACTTTCATCGCTATGCCATTTAGGCTTTGGGTAAATTCAATACCTATATTGCGCATTTACCATTATTGGTAAATTAGACAGCAATACCCTCGAGAAACGCCGTGATATAAGAGATCAAATGTTGTTGTACAAATTGCTTCATAATATCATCGACTCTCCCCTACTTTTAGGCAAGGTGAATCTTGCGTGTCACAGGTTAGGTGCACGAAATAAACCACTTTTTGCATTACCTAAAGTTAAAACAAAAAAATGCCTCAAATAATTTTGTATCTCGTCCATGCAAAAAGTTTAACATAAAATATTGTAAATATTAGATATTTTTCACCTTGAATATGATAGTTACAAAGAAAATATTGTAAAACTTAATATATAATTGGTAGTATCACTTTGAGTTGTATATATAATGTTACTTTTAACTACTTACTACTTAATGTTTTAATTTATGAATACCATTTAGCTTGTTTTATTCTTTTATATTTTTAATTTTATACAACATAATATTGTGGTTTGCTTTTATTATGTATTAGATATCTGTGGAAACTTCATTGGTTTTTATGATTACTTTTATATGTCTTATTATGTAATTTATTATTGCACTGTATGTTTCCCTTATAAAGCAAATAAATTAATAAATAAATAAACAGTATTACTAGTTACCTACTTTGCAATGTACAGAAGTCGTGAAGTGTCCACGATTTTTTGTAAGACTTATATATGCCATGAAAGCAGTAAAATAGTATTTTCATTAAAGGCGATAAATATTACACCTACATGTTAAATGCCACTAAAATTTAGCTAACGACATTGTATTTCGGTTCGAATCGAGAGGAGTTTTTAGTAACATCTACTATTTTTCCATCAAAAATCTTTTTATATAAAAGTTGTGCTAATAGACATATGTTAAAATAAATCATTATTTTATCATTGCTACATAAAGAAAATAAATTTTAGCACACCATAAGCGTGGTCAAATGCGAACATATATTTTATATAAATTATTAAAATGATCAGAACAGGGTTAAAAACAATAAATCATAATTCATAACCCACAGTTTTTTTTCCGCGGGTACTCTAGGAATTAATTTACAATTGCAATACTAATAGTTGCACATTGCTAACCTATTTTTGATTATATCTTTATACTAAATAGGTACTTATCCCATCCTCGTCGCCACTTGTAATGTCTGCTATCTTCTCTAACCACTGTAGTGTAACACAGGCTCGGCACGCACTTTAACTAAACAACACGTCCACTCTCGCCTGAGGCTCTCGTGTAACTGACGCGGTGCGCTCGAGACAGTGACTTATATATAAATGTATGTTTGTGTATTTGTGCATGGTAAATTATTAGTAAATAAAACAAATAACAATATTTACTGTATACTACATATAAGCAAACACTACATGGCTTATGGTGTAATTATCATATTTAAGTCCGCATGGCGGCGTAAATATGATAATTTTTGAAAATATCAATTGTTCAAATCAATTTATTCAATTTATCTATTTTTAAAACTCTTCATATATTATGTGGGAAGCCATGGAATGTAAATGGCAGTTTAATTTTGTTTTGTTTAGTTATAATTAATTTTTTACGGCTAAGAAATTGCGAAATTTTCGGTGGTTTGAGAGCCTTGCACGGAGTATAAAAAACAAGAGGAAGCTTAAGTGATATATGCGAAAATATGCCCTTTCGCGCAATATAACAGTTTAAAAACAAAAGTAAAAAGAAAAATATTTTGAATAGAGGTGTTTCGTACCAAAGGCACGTGTATATTTTTCCTTTTTTGGATAGCAACTTGACTAAACATGGACAAAATATCAAATTGCCTATACTACAAGTAATAATCAACCTTATTTCGTTATACTAAGGTTTATCTGTAAATAAATTTTGAAAAAACTAGCTGCGATAGTATTGTGACTACGCTGATATTAAAGTTTTCGATAAAATTTTATCACAGTCCTATTTATCCACTAACATATTAAGGAAAATTTGCAAATACTGGATGTCTATGAAAATATTCGAAATTACAGGGTGATGAATGCACTATGAATGAACTTTTGTCAGAGTTGCTAAGCCAGGGAAGTAACTAGCTTAGTGTAATAGTCACGGCTTTTGGAAAGAAGCTGAAATTAAAGTGATCTTAATATCATGATCTACTTAGTCAGGTCATAAGTTCTGTCAAACTTTTTATAAAATTAATGATACACTTTCTGATAATTATATAGAAATTATATATGGAATGAAAAGTAATTTAATTCAGAATACAATTTTATTATGCCCTCCCCTATTTTAAATATATGCAGTTAATCAATGCGGCCAATCATCAATTGCAGTACACACCACACTCATATCTATTTCTGCCTCTGCTTTAGCCAAAGATGCTCGGAGAGATTCCAAATTCTGATGAGGTTTAGCGCAGACTTTCTCCTCCAAATGTTGCCAAAATTAAGTATAATCATGTTATACGTAATTTTTTAATGCGCTTAAGGCATGCAGAATTGGATTTACCAATATATTTTAATTTACAAAGCATCTCTGACGTCATATTATTTTTAATATATGCGCTGGCTGACTTATAGTTGCATCAGATAACTTCAATAAGTTTTTTTATGGGAGTAAGGTGCTCACAGTCCACGTGATGGTATGTGCTGTGGCCCATAGACACTTGCATGATTGTATCCCACATTGAGAATTAAAATGTACATGTTGTCGACTCTAAGAACTGAGATGGAGTGTCTCGTTACCAGTAAAAGGGTTTCCCAACGTAGCTAACGTTAGCCCAACATCGACCTATGAACTCGGATGGTTACCTTTCTTTTAAAGGACCTTTAAACTTTATACCTCAAGGATTAGTAGTAAATACAACGACTTTTACAAACTGAAAATTAGGCTTCTAAATGCCGCCATGGGATCTGGAGGCGATAGTCCTCGCGCGCCTGCACAAATGGCGCGCGGAGGCACTATGGCGGGGGGAAATCCCGCTGCCGCGGCAAGTTGTCGTGCAGCGGACAGACTTCCGGCATGATCTCATGGCGACATGGAGAGAGCGACTGTCGCAACCCCGTGCTGGGCACGCCACTATAGCGGCGATAAGACCCCTCTTTGAGGAGTGGCTTGAGAGACGCCACGGCGTCCTCACCTTCCGCCTGACGCAGGTCCTCACCGGACACGGTGTTTTCGGGAGGTTCCTGCACCGAATCGGGCGGGAGGAAACGCCCGGGTGCTCCAACTGCGAGGATCGACCGGAGGACACGGTGGAGCACACCGTGGAGGTGTGCCATGCCTGGGCGGAGCACCGCCGTGTCCTCGTAGCGGCGATAGGCGGCGGCGACCTCTCGCGTCCGGCCCTGGTCGAAGCCATGGTCCGGAGCGAGACGGAATGGGATGCCGTCACCACCTTCTGCGAAGCAGTGATGCTAGCGAAGGAGGTGGCGGAGCGGGAGAAGGAGAGAGCAGCAGCTTTCCTTCCCGGCCGCCGCGGGAGACGCCCCGGGCGTCGGGGGCTACGTCGTGGCCCCCGGCCACCGTAGGCGCGGGCCTGTGGACGGCGAGCAATGGGTAGCTCGCCGTCCGTCCGTCTAACGACGACAGGCCGTGTCGACGGCGCGTTTTGTTCCACGCGCGCCTCAAAGAGCTGTCAGCAGCGTGAAGGGGCCCGCAAGTGCCGACGCCTGCCGGGGCTGCGGGCTGTTCGAAAGAGATACCGCGGCTCCGGAACGTAAGGGCACTGAAGGAACACGGATGGTTTTTAGTCAGTAAAAGTCTGACACTCCCTTCCGCTCCACCCAGAGCGAAAGGCGTCATTTGATGATTTTCCATCCGCAAAAAAAAAGGCTTCTAAATACGCGACAAGTCAATACACTTCATAATAAATACTACAGAAATATGTTTACCTAAATTTCAAAGCTGAATCATTTACATGAAAACATGAAACATAAATTATGGGAAAGTTTGACACATAAAATGTAAAACAAATTAGGATATTCATTTTTATTGTGAGCTTGTGTAATATAGTTTCTGTAGTTACTTTGTTAATGCTTCTATAACAAGTAAGTCGTTTGCAAACAAAGTTTGAAGTTTTTGAAGTAATTCCTAACTTAATGATTTTGATTCCGTTTTATATTACAGTTGTACCACAGAGCGACATGGCACAGGCAAATTAATTATGTGAATGCACTATGCGATGGTCGCTTGATTAAAATTTCAAAATGCATTTATTTAAACCTTTCTTTTCAGTTAACGTATTCAAAATATCATACGGTCATGTAAGTACGACAAACAAGAACATAGTCTACATCATGGTAAGTGTTGGGACCCGTACACACCTTTATTCGTCCTCTATTAAGAATCAAAATATAAATATGGTATCACACATGAGAGCTGATATGAAATGTTTCAATACAAGGGGAAAGGGACGTTATGGCTACGTAGGTATAGATGTAGTTATGCTCTATTATTTGAGGATTTTAATAGAATAAAGTTGACAAACGAGCACAAAGTGGAACCCATGGAAGTATACATCTATCCTCCATTAAGAATAAAAATGCAGATGCGTTGTCACCCCTGAGGATGACGATGGAAAGGCTCATTTCTAGTAAAATGGGTCACCGGTTCTCTACACTTACCACATGAAACACAGCAGCGTTAAATTCTTAGTAGCAGTATCTTACCACCTAGGAGACGTGGTAGAGCCTTGCTGCAGCTATATTAGTAGTAAAGTTGTAGCACGAATGGGTCGACTCGACCGGGGAAGGACCACGCTCTCACAGAATACCATCGTAAAATAGCAGCTTGACACTGCTGTGTTTCGTATGGTGAGTGTAGAGAACCGGAGACCCTTTTTTACTGGAAAAGAGGCATTCCATCTTATTCCTCACGGGTGACAACGTATCTGCATTTTGATTCGCAAACGAGGATAAATGTAGATGTCTATGGGCCACAGCAACCACTCACCACCAGGTGGACTGTGTGCTCGTTTGTCACCCTAACCTATAAAAAAAAGCTGTTGCATAATATGTATTGGAAAATTATTTGTATGTAATTTTAGGTATTTGAATTATGAATTTGAATGTAGTGGGATGGCGGCATTACAGGCATTCTTTATTCGTCGTATATATTGCGGTATACGCCCATAGAGTAAGCGGCGGCTATGTGATATGTCAGAAATATTTCATGGTCCTTAGGGGTGACAACGCATCTGTAATTTTTGCTTGAAGTCGGCTGCAGTAGCCCCTTACCATCAGGTGGACGGTAAGTTTGTTTGCCACTTCAGTTTAATAAAAAAAAACATATCTTTATCTTGTGTCTATGTAACTGTATCAATTTTATTCTCCTACAGTTTGTTAACGTATTCATATAACGCATAAAAGAGAACAACTCCGAGATTGTTGTCTTCTTAGTTTATTCGCATCGTATTCATACCGCTTTCTTTTCAAAGTGGAAGTGTTTTGTTTTATTACATGTTGCATGCCTAAACGACCAAGGCGAAACTCAACGAACTGGTGGATAGAGTTTGAACTATTTTTATTTTTCTAAGTCATATTATTAGAGTTTCGTGTCGGTAATAAAAGTTTAATGCATAATGACAACCTTCATCTTCGTTATCACCAGCCTCTAAAAGATCACGGCTTGATATGCGCCTCTCTCGTTGGTTGTTGAATTGTTTTAATCATTGCGCTTGATAAGCGAATGCTTTTTTAAATCTTTACGCGAAATAACTCACTTAACTTTTTCGTAATCAGTTGAATGGAATAGAAACGCTTGCACACACACACACACACATACACATACATACGCGCACTCGCGCACACGCACTCACGCACGCATATACACACTTGACCTTTTAGTGCCTCATTGGTGAAGTGGTGGTAAGCGTGAATTCCGATCAGGTGTCCTGAGTGCAGATTCCTGTCCCATTAGACTATGAAATAAAGGAATTAGAGAGTGCACCTATTATGCACACTTGATTTTATTGGAACACGTGGAAATTATTTAAAAAAATATTCCTTTCTTGTCAAAAGCCTTCGTGGGCGCACACAACAACATACAAAAATTTCATTGTAGTCGAATTAATGGTATAAGAATGCATACGGGATAAACAAAACTTTCCATTTAAATAAAGATATACAACGGGTACATAAAAGTATCTCAAGATCGTGCAGTTTATTATTTGCAGAAGCAGTAAGTACTCTTCTGTCCGACTGTAAAGACGGAATATTCAAATAGTTAATGTTCAAATATTCGTCGCTACTTTTTATTTGAACGTTTTTCTCACTAAAGAGTTTCTTACCTTGCTTCCTTCTCTTTGTATATAGTAGATTCCAATTATTACATTTTACAAGGATTTTAAAAGGATTTTTTTTTTTAGATTATTTATATTGTGAACAATGATTAATTTTCAAATCTTGACATGCAAATCGTTAAATGAAAGGTACTCTATGTCCCGCCAGGATGCATACAAACTTATAATTTACTTCAAAAGGTACTCGAGCAAATAAATGTCCTCCGGTCCTAATTTATGTCGCTGCAGCCAGTTTTAATGGAGACGAGTCTGTGCAGGAAAGGATTATAGGTTCCTTATATACTTTATATATTACGAGTATATGCGCAAGCAAAAGTCTTCAGTCACTAGTTCCTCTGAGCACTCCCCGTGGTAGATGCGATAGGATATGCAAAGATATGTAACAACTCATCGTAGCGTCAGTGAGTCAAGGCGATTAGAAAGAACTCTATCTTCGACGATTCGTGCCGCTCTGCACTGGATCAAGTAAAAGGAGCTGGCACTGTGGTGCCCCAGCCTAGAGATGAGAACAACTAGTTAGGGGCTTACTATGTTTTAAATTTGTTACTTAAAAGCAACAAATTTCCAACAAAGTAAGCTAAATTAGAAACGAATTTCAAAGAAATTAAGATAAAAAATGTTGATATTCTCAATCCCACTGTCTGTATGTTTTGTAATTATGATAAGGATCAAAAACTATGTTTTTAATTAAATACATCAGAAATGGTCCCATATAAATTTGGAAAATCTTCCACCCCTAAGGGTAACCCTAAAGAGCCGACATTCTATTTGTAAACTTTAACAAAAACTTAAAACAACAGAATAATGTTTTTTCGCATGGTGAGTGTTGTGAACCGGAGACCCTTTTTACTGGTAACGACATACTATCTTATTCCTCAGAGGTGACAACGCACATGCATTTTGTTGACGTCTGTGTGCCGCAGCATTCACTTACCATCAGGTGGAATATGTGCTCACACACACCCTTATTTATTTAAAATATTTAATTTTTAACCATGAAGATTAAAAAGGGTGGACTTAATGCCAGTTAGCCAGTCAAATTTTGGCGTAGTGAAAAACTGTGTTCTTCCTTATCTTACATATTAAAAACGATTCAAATTTTATCCACATCCGGACGTCTAAATAATCTGAATTTTTTCTCACGTACTAAGAAGAATTGATAATGTAATTATTTTATGAATATGATCTACCATTATCACTAGTTACATCACAGCTCATAGTCAGCGTGTTATTTAACCTTTTTTAAACTCGAATATTATAATTTAAATTATACCTTTTATTTAACGTTGGTATTTATACTGTTTTTTTTTTTATATTTTAATAAAAGCAATAATATTATAAAACTATTAAGAAGGCGAAACTCAAAAACTTAAGCTTAGAAAGGTTAACATACAATGTTTGAAGTATCAGAGCAACTACTTGGATTCATGCTCCATATTTCTCAAAAGACCAAAGTATTATTAATCTATATTTTTCTTTAAATATAAAAGAGTTGTTTTTGTTAAGATTAAATTGGAGCTGTATTTTTGTAGGCTTGTATTGAAGAAATATTGTGCAATTCCTCGGTTAAGTACTTTCAAATGTTCAAATTGCAACCAACAAAAATAACTTTGTTTGACTTTTGGTTTCATCATGATGCACTTATTATCAACACACATAAATGAAATTGAATTGTCTCTCTGTAATGTGAAAATAATAGCCCTTTATTCAGCTCGGCGATTTTTTTGGATGCAATTAAGACATGAATAATCATTTCAAAAATTTTGTCTGTATATCTGTCTGTCTGTCAGAGCTAATCGTCGAAATAACTGAACAGATTTTGATGAACAATAAAGAACAAATAGAGAACAATACCAGGAGAGATCTAAGATATAATTTATCCGAAAGACGTCGAGTATTTTTTTATGTAATGGAAAAATTAATTAAGTAAATGGTTATGATAATGAATTCATAAAATTTAAACAAACTGTACGAATGTATCCAACCCAAGTGTAGCCAGAGCTGCTAGTTTATAATAAATAAATACTCTTTGCAAGAATTAGCGAAGTGAGGAAAAAGTGGGACACACGATAGATATTGTTCTACTGTTGTTTTTTCTTAATTGGATACGGGTGACAAACGAGCACATAGTCGCCCTGACGGAAAGTTGATACTTTGGTTCATTGATATTGCATGCCGTAAGCGCTACGCGCATCGGTATGTTCTACTAGGGCCTAAAAATTAAGATTCCAACGTTTTGTCGCATGAAATCGTATTTAGCAATCATATTGTACATATAAGTGATATAAAAAGCCCATTGTCAGAAAACTAAATGATTGTTGAACTTATTAATATTTTTTTAAATCGATTAATTGCTATTTATAAATAAAATAAGGGGTTTTAGTGGCTTATGGTGTGGATTTATCAAGTCCGCAAGGCTTTTGAAAATATCAATTGTTCAACTCAATATATTTTTAAAACTCTTCATCTATCATGTGGGAAGCTATTGAATGTAAATGGCAGTTTAATTTTGTTTAGTTTAGTTATAGTAAGTTTTTTCGGCTGCGAAATGGCGAAATTTTCGGTGTATTCGGCAGCCTTGTATAAATAAATTATTACTAAATAGAGACTGCGTCACTCAGTTAGTTTGGCGTTAGTCGCCGTCGAGAGTGGGTATTGTTTCGTTTGTTTGCAGCGGCGCAAAAAGATCGCTGTACAAATACACAATATTCGAATAACCAAATTTCTTTAATACTTGATTATAATAATAATGAGAGATTTTTTTATAACAATATTTTAAAAGCACAGAATAAATAATAGTAGTACGTACTAAAAGTAAGTAGTATCAATTTTTTCGACATGGCTGTCATTTTCATGGTTTTCGAGGATGCTGAAGCCGATAATGCTGTCGAAATGAAAATCCAAGATCGCGGCTGCAATAGATATCAGTTTTTTCATCATGGGTGTCATTCTCATGGTTTTCGCGAGTGTTGAAGCCGATAGTTCTGTCGAAATGTAAATCCAAGGTGGCGGTTGCAATGGGTATCAATTTCTTCATCATGGGTGTCATTTTCATGGTTTTCACGGGTGTTGAAGCCGATAGTTCTGCGAAATGTAAATCCAAGATGGCGGCTGCAATAGATATCAGTTTTTTCATCATGGGTGTCATTCTCATGGTTTTCGCGGGTGTTGAAGCCGATAGTGCTGTCGAAATGTAAATCCAAGGTGGCGGTTGCAATGAATATCAATTTCTTAAGTGTAACTTATTACTCACATAAACCGCCACATGGCGATCACGCATCGTTAAACATTAAATTTCAAAACATTTTTGACGTTAAAGACGACTTGACACGATGATGAATCTGGTAACTGATGAAAAACCTTCTGTAGTAAAAGGAAAACGCGGGCAGAGAGTCTTGTAAATTAGAGATTGCATGCCGTAAGCGCGAGGCGCGCCAGTATGTTCTACTAGGACCTAAAAATTAAGATTCCAAAGTTTTGTCGCATGAAATCGTATCTACGAGTAGCAAGTGATATCAAAAGCACACTGTTAGAAAGATAAATGATTGTTTAACTTATTAATATTTTTTTAAATCAATTAATTGCTATTTTTAAACAAAAAAAGGTTTTAGTAGCCTATGGTGTGGATTTATCAAGTCCACATGGTATCGTAAACACGATGACTTTTGAAAATATCAATTGTTCAACTCAATCTATTTTTTAAACTCTTCATCTCTCATGTGGGAAGCCATGGAATGTAAATGACAGTTAAATTGTGTTTTGTTTAGTTATAATGAATTTATTTCGGCTAACAAATGGCGAAATTTTTGGTGTTTTAAGCAGCCTTGTACTAATTTATTTTACTAAATCGACAGTGTCTCACTCCGCCATTCCCACAAAACATACATATTATATAACTGGTCATTCCGGCCTCGGCCGCCGTCATGAGTGGATACCGTATCGCTTGTTTGTAGCGAAAAGATCGCCGTAGAAATACGAAATATCCAAAAAAACAATTTTGATACATACTTGATCAAGGTAAGTTATTATTGTTATTTTTATAATCACAGATTTTTATTACACTATTTTTTGTTACGCTAAAAGCACAAAGGATTTATATATAAATATATGTACTTATACGTCTTGGCCTTTATAGACCTGAAAGTGTACTTGGTATCTGCTAATGGAACTCCTCGACGAGGAGAATTAGATGTACCGAGTTTGGGCTCGTTTTGTTAGCTATGATGGGATTTTACCTTCGGACATGATAAATGGACTTGAAAGTGTACTTCGATGATTGCTACTGGCACTCCTCGACGAGGAGAACTAGATGTGCAGAGTTTGAGCTCGTTTTGTTAGTTATGATAAGACCTTACCTCCGGACTTGATAGAGTGACTTGAAAGTATACTTTGATGACTGCTACTGGAACTCCTCGACGAGGAAAACTAGATGTGCAGAGTTTGGGCTTGTTTTGTTAGTTATGATGAGACTTTACATCCGGACTAGATAGAGTGACTTAAAAATATACTTTGATCACTGCTACAGAAATTCTTTGACGAATAAAACTACAAATTACATTTTTTTAATTTTTGCAGTCTCATATGAGCATTATTTGTCACTTTTGGATTTTTCAAACTTTTTTTAAATTGAACTTTGACATAAAATTACCGGTAAATTGGAACTATGATAAGTGAAACTAATTTTTACGGATTATATCGCGTTTAATTTTAACTTTTTTAATTCCCGAAACATTTAATGTGTAGTCTTCGCGTAAATATAAGAAAACATTAAGTATGATAAGGTTATTAGTGAAAATATGTGTGTATTTAAACTACTTTAAAAAAACTTTCCATATAATCATGTTATACGTAATTTTTTTAATCCGCTTAGGGCATGCCCAATTGGATTTACCAATTTTTTTCTACATTTATTCTCCAATTAAAGTCAAAATTTTGCATTCTGATTCTTAATCAAGGATAGATTTAGAAGTTTATGGGCCTCAGCATTTACTTATCATTAGAAGGACTGTGTGCTCGTTTTTAACTGTATCGGAACCATTTTATACTTTGAAATTTTTTCCGTTAAAATGGAATCCAAACCTAATTCATAAAATTTCACAAAATTGTAAATTATTAAATCTACCAGCAAGAAATTTAACAACCATATCTGAGGGAAAATTCAGATTAAGTGTAAATTGTATTCTTTCTTTTATATAAAATTGACTTATCAAGTAACAGAACAGGGAATCGTTACAATCGATATGATCTTGACACACTTCTCTCGCTTCTTTCGCATCCATATTTATGCATACATGCTAGTACTCGTAATTTAGGCCATCTTCAACCAATCCAATTTTTCCAATTTACTAGAAATTATTACTAAATATTACTTCGGTCTAGGGCTTCCCTTACTGATCCTGACACTTCTTACAGTAGCATAAATACCGCTGAAAGAATTAGCAGAGTGATTTTTATGCCTGATGCTTTTCAGTTATTACTTTATTAATAACTAAAAAGCATCGCGTACTAATTATATTTATTTTTATAGGAGAGGAGCATGCGGCTCACTTAATGGTAAGTGACTACCGCCGCCTATGAATTGCTGCAACACTAGGGGAAATGCAGATGCGTTGCCGGCCTTTTAAAAATAGTAGACTCTTTTCTTGAAGGTCCATAAGTCGTATCGGTCCGGAAAAATTGCTAGTGGCAGTCGATTCCACAAGGAAGTTGTGTGAAGAAGAAAACTTAATGATTTCTTATATTTACGCGAACACTACACATTTTTAAATAAAACTAATTTTACGGATTTTATCGCGTATATTAACTTATTTTTATATTCCCGACGTTTTTACATATAGCTGACGTGAAGCACCGACGTATCAGGAAGTCTGCAGTTTGTGAACATGTTCAGGATCGTCCCCGTCATTACATTAGATTTGATACCACAAATCCTCGCAAAAGAACACCGATTCCTCCCAAGGATGATTCGCGAGGCTATTGAAATTAAAAAACATCCTAATTTCAATAGAGAAGATGGATGGGTGCTGCCATCTGCTTGGGATCCCATAATTAATAAAATCAAATCCAAACCCAAGTATACCACTGTTAGACTTCAAGATACTGTAAGCTCATTCTGCGTAAATTGAAGCAAAAATTAATATTAAAAAACTGAAGATAGCCGGGCTAACTATGACAGCAGGACGTCAAACAACTCAGTCCCCCGTGACCACGGGTGCTGGAAAGCACCCGAAACGTCGGGAATATAAAAATAAGTTAATATACGCGATAAAATCCGTAACATTAGTTTTATTTAAAAAAAGAAGAAAACTTCTTTTAAATCGCACAGTGGTGAACCGGCAATCATCCTAATGGTATGGATGGTATCGCGAGTTTTAATTTTAATAATTATTTTTAACCATTCATTTTTCACACAACCTGAGATTCTGTTTGAAATAAAAGTGTAAAAAAAACTTGACTTCACTTCGTATTTTTGTTCGTTTTGTTTGGTTTCCGATATCCCATCTACTATACAGAGTAAAGACCCTAATGGCTTACTCAAATGCAATGGCTTTCACCGCGACGTATTTTAGAGTACACTATGATTTATAATGCAACAGGAATTACGACATCGCTACTGCTTTTTAACGCCGAATAGCCGGAGAGTGTCACGTCCCGGTATTTTAAAAGAATGAACATGAAATAACCAAGTAGTGGCGTAAGATTAATCACTAGCACATAATACCGTCCTCATATCTATCGTGTCGTAAGAGGCGTCAGATGTAAACAAACCAGCAGATGGGCAGCTGTGTCTTACTTATAGAAACTAAAAATAGTACAACGGTTTCGAAACGGTATGACATGCGTGGAAACTATGGGAAACAGGATCAGCTTCAGATAACAGTCGATGAGTTTGACCAATACAGCAAGGAAAAGGAAAAATCCCTCAGATTAATTGCTGCATAGCAGTTACAGTTAAGTGAGGCTTATGAGCAAATTGTACAATTAAAATAATTAATTAATAACTTGAAAGCATCCCAAACTTAAAGTCTGTTCAATGAGCTCATAGGATGTCAATCTTATAAAACATTGCAACCCTCCATGACAATCAATTTGACTGGTAATGATTATGTTACATCAAGAACAGCAGCAAGGACTACCTGCATTAGATGAAACTTATAGAAATACATAAAAATTAATAAATATGTTAGGAAAGTTCTAAAGTTAATTATAACTAAAATTAAAACTAAAAATTATATAAATGTATGTAAGAAAAGCAAGAATTGATTAACAAAATTAAATTATATTGAGACTGAAATAGAGTGTTTAAATTCAGAAATATTATCACTTAAAAATTAAATTCAATAAATATGCATCGGCTCAGGATGAGACAAAAAAAACACATATTGGCCATGGATAATCTGGTAGTCATGTACTTACATATAATGAAGAATGTGTTTAAATAATAATTTAAACAGTAATGACTCATTATTAACTTCAAAATTTATTTAAATATTTAAAAAAATAAAGTTATTATGTATTGTCATAAAATAGGCAACATTTTAGGCATGATCATAAATAACTCAATGAGGGAAAAATAGGGGAAATAACTAGTGAAAAAGCGATTTTGGCATAGTTGTAGGGAATGGTGTCTTAAACAACATACTCAAAGTACTAATGGATGGGGGTGAAGATAACGGGTAGGGGGGGTGCGTGTATAATAAATATAATCGCACTTCTACTAGCTATTATTTTTAATACTAGTATCGAGTCTGGTGTGTTTCTTGATTTAATGAAGCATAGTAAAGTAATATCTTTATTTAAATCTGGTAGTAAATTAGAACCTACTAACTTTAGACTATTTTCTGTACTGCCAACACTTGAAAAAATTATTCTTGATCAAATGTTATTTTTTTATGTAAATAATTTACTTCATAAAAATTAATTCGGTTTCACAGATGTTGAGCAGATTAAATATATATTCAATTTGTTTTTTATAGGATAGAGTTACAAACGAGCACACAGTCCACCTGATGGTAAGTGGTTGCTGTGGCCCATAGACATCTATATTTATCCTCGTTTGCGAATCAAAATGCATATGCGTTGTCACCCGTGAGGACTAAGTTGGAATGCCTCTTTTCCAGTAAAAAGGGTCTCCGGTTCTCTACACTCACCATACAAAACACAGCAGCATTAAGCTGCTATTTTACGCTGGTATTCTGTGAGAGCATGGTCCTTCCCCGGTCGAGCCGACCCATTCGTGCTACAACTATACTACTAATATAGCTGCAGCATGGCTCTACCACGTAAAAATGCATGCATGGGAGAATTCAGAGGATACTTTGGATATATTCTGTGATCTATCCAAAGTCTTCGATTGTGTTCACCATGAAACTTTAATCAGGAAATTTCAACACTACGGTGTACAGTGATACTCCAAATTAATTATTTCTTATTTATTCCATTTTTGTGTTCTCATTTGTCCATTTTTCTTACCAAGTAAGGATAATAAGGGCCGATGATCTGTTTTCAGCACAATGGGTTATTTTCGACCAAATAAATATTGGTGGAAATATTTGACGACAATAAATGTAGCCTCTTTGTGTATTTGGCTATAATTACTCTCACTGGCTGTAAGAGACCTGGAAGCGAAAGCAAGTAGGGGCTCGTTACCTTCTGGGCCCTCCGCCAAGACCGGCTGGGCGCGCTTCCACACTCAGCACAAGTCGCAGTCGAAATGTTTCAACACTCGGTCTGATGATAGTTCACGCTTAACTTGTATAAACGCCTTCTCATGAAGCTCACTCCAAGTCCACACTGCATCATTACGCAGTAGCTCATAAAATGGACAATTACAATTATATATTTAAACAGCCCAACCAGATAAGAAAACTTTATAGATAGCCCCAATAATAGTAATAAACTTTTTTTCAGACAAAGGTCCATACATTGGTAAGTAACATTTAAAGTAACCAACACGTAACAACATGTTAACACGTACTGGAAATGAGAGGAGGCCTGTAGTTAGCAGTGGGAGATTAGTCCGTAACTCTAACTTTATGCGCGATTACTGTAATGTGAGATATTTTAGTTCAACTTGTCTAAACAAACTAGGTGTATTTTTTACTCACATATTGTTTTTTAGAATCGTTTCTGCTATCAATTACTAAACAAAACAGCAACGTATAGCGTACGGTGACAACTGCTTCTTTCAGAAAATATTCCACTGTGTTGACTTTATGGAAGCTTTGTTCTAATTGGGAATACCATAAATAAAAACTACTTATTGTATTTCGGATTTTGTTATGAACTTACCGTTTTACTCATAAAATATTGTGTGGTTGTGGAATGCTGATAATAGACTCAATTTTCTTTGGACACGTCTTAAGGCCCTGTTTGTTTATGACGTAACGCAAGTACATATCGTTGCGTTTAAAAAACCACACATTTCTTTTTGTAATTTTAAACCTGCATCTTTAAACCTACCTAGGACTTCACTGCTCAAATATAATTGCTTGTTAGGGGCCGTGATACAAACGTCATCTCGCCAGCAACCAACACCGTCAATACTTACTAACAAGGTTTCCAACGTCCTTTGAAAAATAGCTGGCGCATTAGCCAAACCATATACAAGACGGGTATATTTGAAAAGCTACAGGTTGTATTAATGGTGGTAAGTTCCTAGGACTCCTCGCTTAATATAAACTGATTTTATGCGTTGCTTAAATCAACTTTCATATCTCTCGCCGCCCACTATTTTCGCGAACACTTCTGTACGCAGCGTGGAATATTTATCGATTAGTAGGTCTTTGTTCAACTTTAATAAGTAATCACCCGCGATCTTTATTTTACCGTTCTCCTTTAATACGGGTACGATATGGGTCGCATATTTAGAGTAATTTACCGAAATCAAAATGTCCGCACGTATTAATCGGTTTTTCAATTTCTTTATTTCCTTTATCTTTCAGAGCAAAAGGCACAGTTCGTGACTTAAAAAAATATCTTTAAGGTTATAAAATAAATAATAAAATAAAGTTGAATTATTTCACACTTTTGTCCATAATATTGTTAGCAACATAAAACAAGTTATTTTTAAGGTGCAAGGTTATTTTAAATTTATTAAATGCCCCAAGTTCGTTACTCAACAATTCATAGCTGTCCACTATAATGTTATTATATCCCCCTATCCCACTTGGTGCCCGTCCTCAAGCCTAGGACGAAACGATCCAATAAAACCGTTTCCAAGGCGGTATAGAAGTTACAATAACATGCAAGACCTGGTATTCGCGCCGCCCATTCTCCTAATGGCTCGCCCATTCTCCTAAGCTCGCTATAAATATTTCAATTTTATTGTTTCCAGTGATGTTATTGATTTTGACAAATATCCTTTATACATATATATAACATAATCCTTAATGACCGCATTTCTACTGCATTTATTATACTTTCGTGCTTCTTCTTCTATAACCACCTTTCACTACCATACATTAAAATAGGGACAACACAGCAAACTGTGAATTGCCATACGTGCCTTTTTTGACACATTCAGACTTTCCACAATAGAGTGTAGAGGCCCATTTTCTCTATTTCCTGCGTTAACTCGTCGTTTAATATCCTTATCACATCTACCATCCCCGCTAAATACACATCCCAAATAAACAAATTCATCTACTTGTTTGACCAAATCCCCTTCTATTTTATTTCAAATATCATTTTCTTTAATTTATTTTGGCAGCAAACAGTCGTGTACAAATGAAAATAAAATACAAACAATTTATCTTTTAAAATTGATCTACAGTGCCGAAAAGTTAAACACAATTTAAAAGAAAGTTACATGGTAAAACTACATAGCGATTATTTACATAACAAAACGACTAAGTACAGAAGCATTAAAAAAAGGTATATTTTATTTTATTTTCATAAGCACACTTACAATATACATATTAAACATTAACACTAGATTATATAACAAGTAACACGCTCACTGATATGTATATCAATAACAAGTGTACATAACATTTACCAACAAAAATACATGTAAACATTGGGAATGAACAAAAAAGGAAAAAAGAAAACACACTTGTTATTGTACATCCATATATACACATACATATACATATAAACATATATATATATATATATATATATATATATATATATATATAAATACACACACACACATACATTTACATACGTACATACACACGCGCATATACATTTTCCTTTCTCTCAATGTAAATGCGGCCTCACCGATAGATGATCGGTGAGTTTTTTTTTAAAGACAGCATAATAGTTATGGAATATGTCGATGCCAGGTATAGCTCGAGATATTTCGTTATATTTCGCACATATGCGAACCATGGGAGCTTGCTTACCAAGATGCGTTCATATATAAAAATATCAAAAAAAATGCAACTCACTTGCGAACCTTACTTAAATTGGTTTTTAATGTCTGTTTTAAGGTATTGAGAGATGTGTTAGAAAGGTCGATATTAGTAAATTGTTTATTATATAAGTCAGTGGAACGGTATACGAATGAGTTACGAGTATATCTTTTATGTAACCGCGGAGGAACAAAAAGTGGCACTTTACGTGAGGGTCGCACGAAGAAGTGGAAGACGAGCACAAGCAATAAATGATACCTTTGAGAGAAGTAGAGAAGAGTCAACTAAATTATTAAAAATTTTATATAGAAACATTATATGCAACAATTTGCGTCTACTGCAAAGGGATGACAATTTATACCTAAGCAAAGATTTTTCAAATTCAAATTGTTTATTGCATGTCACATTACAAATTTAAGATGTTACATTTGATAGGTATACATGTGACGCCCTGCAAGGGCATAGCAACACTAGAGGACTAACTATTTTTGTATAATCTAATGGTCCCCACACACGGTCAGTGAAACTGACATCAGTTCAACTGATCATTTCAAACGGATTTAATCCAAAACAAGTTCGACACACACGGTCAGTTCAGTTGATCATTCCAACTGATCAGTTCAAACTAGGACTGTTGATATTTTTAAAATATCGGATTTTCATTATATCGATAATTATAAATATATCAATATAGGAGTTTTATATGTTGAAAACATAAGCGATATATCGATGCTTATTGCTTGAAAATTATTTACACAGCTTATAATTTAGTATATTTATTAAACAAATTAAATTATAAATGTATGAAAATGTTAGGTTAAGTTAGTTCTTAGTAATTATTAATGACCCGTGGTAGCTCAGATGGTTAGCGCTCGCTATAAATTTCACAGTACGCGAGCAACCCGGGTTCGATCACCGCAGGCACCAATGAAATTGTTAATTGAAATTTTAAGCGCTGATTTACCACATGCTCGGCGATGAAGGAAAACATCGTGAGGAAACCTGCATTTCTGAGAAATAAAATAAAAATTTCGAAAACGTGAAGTTCGCCAACACGTATTAGGGCAGCGCGGCGGACGTTTTCTTGCCCTAAAACCCTCTCAGAAATGAGGAGAGGCCTGTGCCCAGCATTGGGACGTATATAGGCTGTAACATTAACTTTAATTATTGTTTAATTTAAATAAGACAATTATGTTTACCAATATTTTTCAGATAAGAGTTTTCAAAAATACTTGTTGTTTTATATGTTCAGTTGTTTCAATACTGCGATTATTGGGCACTAAAAGATTGATTGCAGAAGTAATTCGTTCAGATGCTACGGATACAGTTGAAGAAATCAATTATTTCTACAGCTATTTCTGATAGCACGGAAGTAAATCATAAGACGCCTAAGCAATCAAAATAACTTGAGGCTATACCAACATCGAAGCACTTATTTCGTCGTTTTCTCTAATAGTTCACATGTGCAGACACTTAATACTCATAATCGCATCACTTTGATAAAAATCCACTTCAAACGATTATTTAAACGATAAAACAGGAGCAACCATCCCTTGATAGTCAAGTGCCGTAATGAACTGCCAAAACACACAGTAAGTGAAGTAGTACTAAGTTTCATAGATTATAGTGATTTTAATAACACAGAGATATACTTTACAAAATTACATTTCTTTTTAAGATAATAAGCAAATAAATAAACTGCGAAAAAATTAAAAACATAATATAGTGTAAATAAAGTATAGTAGATTGGGTCCATCAAGGATTAGAATGTAAGTTTACGATGGTGTTGTAGATTAAATGAATTACGTGAAAAAATAAAATATTAAATTATTTAAAAAAATATATCGACTGTCGTATATGTATATTTCAAAATCAAACTTATATTTCAATATATGTCGTCCAAAGATATTAGAAATAAATATCGATATTTCTAAATAACAAAATAGATTTTGCGATATATCGATATTTTATCAACAGTCCTAGTTCAAACGTGGGGCGTGGCCGTGGGCGTTTGTTTTGCGTGGCTCCTATAAAATATCATAAATATAGATAAATAAAATATTTAATAATATCTAAATCTTATTTAATATCATTTCCTGTCTATTAATATATATCTATACAAATAAATAAAACTGAAGTGTCTGTTTATAATGTCAAAATAACAGTTTTTTTTTTTTACTAAAAATGGCTAATCTCCGAATCGGCTGAACCAATTTTGACGAGACTTTCAGTGGCAGATAGCTGATATTATAAGGAGGAACTTAGGCTACATTTAATTTAGAAAAAGAATTAAGGTTCCGCGCAAAAACATTAAAACCCATGAAATCCAATCGTAATAAATTACACGCGGGCGAAGTTGCGGTGAACAGCTAGTTAATAGATAGGAAATGATATTTTTAATTTATAGGAGTCACGCCAACTAAACGCGCACGGCAGCGGCCCCGTCGACCGAGAAATAAAATCCGTTCCGTATAAATATATAAATATCGTTTCCTTTATATTAACACTTCAAAAGATATTTTTATTCATGATAAGGTTAGTATTAAGACACTTTTAAGAAATTGGTCAGATATTATGATAATTTTATTCATTATGGTAAATTTTATTTATTTAATAAATTTATTATTTATTTTTATCTTTTACCCCACCTTCTTAGTTCACCATCATGAAAGTATTATAATCACATTGAACTTGGTCTTTATAAACCCTTTCAAATGAGTTCAAACACGATCATTCTCCTTAGTGCCGTCCACCTTCGGATTGCACCATCAGAAAGGTGAGGTCATAACAGTCACCTAGGTCTTTATGAGCGAAGACCTTCAGAATGTGCCCATGCCCACGGACCTTTATGGGCTCACCGTAACCAGAGTGCAAGTTAGTATCAGTGGAGTGTCGCCCGCTCTACAGATAGGTAATTTAAAAAATAGATAAAAATAAATGACACATTTATTAAATAAATAAAATTTACCATAATGAATAAAATTATCATAATATCTGACCCATGACTAAATAGAACGATCATGTTTGAACTCATTTGACCTTTCAAATGAGTTCAAACACGAACGTTCTACCTAGTGCCGCCACTGAGATCCTATACCCACCTACGGATTGCACCATCAGAAAGGTGAGGTCGTAACAGTCACCTGGGTCTTTATGACCCCTTTCAAATGAGTTCAAACACGATCCTTCTATCTAGTGTCATCACTGAGATTCCATACTCACTTTCGGATTTCACCAACATAAAGGTGATATCATAACAGTCATCGTGGTCCCCATTTACCTATTTGAAAATGAGTTCAAACACGATGGCCCTACGTAGTAGCATCACTGAGACCCTTTACTCACCTTCTGAGTCCACCATAAGAAAGTTGACATCATTACAATCACCTTGTTCTCCATCCTCTGTCAAACCAACTTCTCTAAATATATAAAATAATATAAAATCTAAACAGCATATAAATAATGTTATAAAAAAATATAAAATATAAATAAAAGCTACTAAGAAAGTATGTACTTACCAATAATGGAAACGAATTGAAGCCAGCGGATTACGGTGCGCCCGGAAAAATACGTGGGTTGCCGTCAGTTAAAAATTTCAACTTAAGATTTCACATTCTCGGTCAATTTTTGGATGTACTTGAGGTAAACTGATCAGTGACCGTGAGTGGCCACCATAACTTTTAAACATAAATTATAAAATATCATATCGTCAACATTCAATATTATTCTATATAAATAACTTAAATTAGAAATATAATATAGTCGAAGTATTCTTTCCTTGTCATTATTTATCGGCAAAAATTCTTTCAAAGTATAATAACATTAATAATAAGGAATGTTTTTAATTTTTTATTAAATTGCGCAGGGTTTTATAGGATTTTTATAGAATTCGGTAAATGGTTATAAATCTTTATTGATATAACGTGGGGGCTAGTCGAATATAATTATAATTTGGAGAAGGGTATCCTAAGCTTATATAAATTTCTATTATTTCTTTTAGTTATTGTAATAGGTGAGTAGAATTTTGGGTGTTTCCTGACGAATTTACAAGACTAGAGGATGTAGATAGACGTAAGTGTTAGTATTTTATGTTTAATGAAGTGAGGTTTACATGATTCCATTTGGTCTAAATTCGTTAATATTCATAGACACTTCTTTTGTAATATAAATAATTTGTTTACATCACAAAAAAGGCCAGGTCAAGAGTACCCTAAACCGTAGAGCATGTAAGAAGGGAATAATGAAAGTGGACGAAGCAAAACAATTATGTAAGGATCGTAGCAAGTGGAAAGAAGTGGTCTCTGCCTACCCCTACGGGAAAGAGGCGTGATTATATGTATGTATGTACAAGAGTTTTTCCACAATACGATGCCATAGGAGAGTACCGAATGAGCATGTGCATAATAAGCCGCAAGGGCAGTCTTAAAATCTGTCACACGTTTGCGGTATTGTAGAGCGTAAATAAAAGAGGATATTTTTTTACAATTTTTTGTATGTGCTGTTTCCAACTCAAATGCGTATCCAGGTCTATTCCTAACGAAGTAGCAGAGTTAACAGTTTCTAGTTTTGTGTTTTTATAGCTATAAGATATTTGTAAAGCAGTTTTTTGGTAGGGTTTAGATTGAATAATTTTAGTTTTATTAAGGTGAAGTTGTAGATTATGTAATTCTAGTCAGTTAGTAATTTTATCTAATGTATAGTTCATTTTGTTGTTAAATCCGTGGAATTAGTGCAAGAGATTAAGATGGAGATGTCATCGGCAAAGAGCACACTTAGATCGTCCAGTATGTTTGGGAGATTATTTATGTAAACAAGAAACAAAATGCATCCCAAAACGCTACCTTGTGGGATAGAACTAGTAATGACAGTTGTATCAGATCTAACATGAGTAATTTTGCCAGACTCGAAGTCGGTATTTGCAATTTCTACATATTGAAAGCGGTTATCAAGATAGGATTTAAACCAATTCTGAGCTACTCCCCTAATTTATCATATGATTTGTTAGTAATGTTATTACGATAGTTAAGTTACCTTAGGAATATCTTTTGTACTCTTTCAATTCTATTCTTATGTATATGATAACAGGGACTCCATACAATACTACAAAAATCTAAGATTGACCGAACAAAAGAAAAGTATAGAGTTTTTATCGTTATTGTTTTATTAAAGGGTTTGCTAATCCTAAGAATAAATCCTAAGCTACGAAATGCATTGCCTAACATATAATCAATGTGTAGATTGAATGACAATTTTGAATCCATTATTATACCCAGATCTCTAATACTATCTACTCTTTTGATAGTGGTGTCATTCAAGCTACAATCAAATATTATATTGTTGACTTCACGTGTATAAGATATAATATGGCATTTATCAATATTGAGATATAATTGGTTATTTTCACAATAATCACACAGAGAAGTTTGTCTTTTTGCAGCTTTACACAGTCATCAACTGTTTCGATAACTCTGAATAACTTTGTGTCATCGGCATAAAGTAGGTAATCACTATTTTTTAGTGCAATTCCTATATCATTAATATATAAAGAAAACAGCAAAGGGCCCAAGTGTGATCCTTGAGGCAAACCTGATGGTACGGGTAGAAATTGTGAAGAGTATCCTTTACACAAACTGCTTGAAATCTATTTTTAATATAAGATTGAATTCACCTGAGAAGGTTGCTGTGAATGCCAGTCCTTGTAAGCTTCTTAATAAGTAGGTCGTAATTTAATTTGTCGAAAGCTTTGGAAAAATCTATGTATACAACATCCACTTGTAAGTTATTATCCTTGACCTTCGACAAATAATCAGTAAAAGGTACCATATTGGTATCCATACTACGGTGCTTAAAGAAACCATGTTGTTTTTGGCATATGTAATTACGAATTGAAAACGAAATATAGAATGTGACAATTTTTTCACATAATTTGGAAATAGGTCTGTTCCCAGTAATTATATCTTTTCTGTTATTTTTGGGAATAGGTGTTATTAAAGATTTTTTCCACTTACTAGGATAAACACCGCTTTCAAAAGTTTAAAAAATTATGGTTACAGGTTTTGCGAGTTCTTTGGCACATTTGGATATTAAAATAGGATGAATCTTGTCAGACCCTGCACCCTTATGAACGTTGATATTTTTTAATTCTTTATGAACAATATAATAGTCAATATTAACAGAGTTTTTATCTAACTTTGGGATTTAACGTCCTAACGTTGGGGATAAGAGCTAATAGAATGATTTTTAACGCATAAATCATTTTTAATTAAAAACGGAATGAAAATATTGATTGAATGCATCGCAAATCTCACTACCACTAGACAAATGTTTTTCTTTATACAACATTCTATCTGGAATGTCATTTGTGGAACTTTTAGATTTTACATAAGACCAAAAATATTTTGGATGCTCTTTAATTTTCTCTTCATCAATTTCAATAAATCTTTTGTAACAATTTTTCTCCATTTTCTTAAAGCGATATCTCAGAATAGAGAAGGTTTCATAATCACACAGGTTTCTATATCGTTTCCATTTTTTATGAAATTTATATTTTTCTTTTGATAGTTTAATCAGAGGTTTATTAAACCATGGAGAAAATTTAATTTTGATAATAAGATATTGCGTCGGTACATGTCCACAAGCCCATCAAGCACATCATAAAAGTATGTAGTCATCGATTCTACGTCGAACTTCATAGTACTAACAGTTGCCTCCCAGTCAATCGAATTTAATGAAGTATTAATTTACTCGAAGTCGGCTTTGTAGAAAAGTTTTTTCTTAATATAAGCACAGTTAAGCAAAGCAGAAGAAAATAATTTAATATCTATTTCTAAAACTTTATGATGGTTATCTTGTGGCACTAATGGTTACGCTAGAAGAAACTGAACAGATTTTATTACAAAAAATTAAATCTAGAAGTCTGTTATTTACATTAAATTGAGAGTTGAATTGTAATAGCAACGATAAATACATAAAATCGGCAGTGAGACAAGCTAATCTATCATTGTTTGTTTGAATATCCATGGTATTAGTGGTTATATTATAATGCCAACAAGCATTAGTCACATTAAATTCGCCGAGAATAAGAAAAATATAATTAAAACTACAAACCATAAATTCGGTTACCCTATCATAAAAAGAAGTCAATAATAGCTCATAATTATTGCCGTGTGTTATATATGTGGATATTAAATGTAAATAGCGAGGTGTGTCCTTAAGCTGACCGGACGAAGAAGGAGCGGTAATCGTGTACAGCGTCACCGACACCCATACCTCCTCTGCCGGTGGCGGCGCGCGCAAGTCTGCGCGGTGCTGAGGACACAATTCAGGGCGAACCACAATCAACACACCACCACCTCGCTCGTGCCCACTTAATGCAACATTACGATCACAACGGTATACCTGATAACGGTTAAACATATCGCATCGTAATTGTTGCACAATATTGCATTATGAAAATTTATGTGATTTAGTGCGTAAACTCCTCACATTTTGATAATAAATGACAAAGTTTGTATTATCGTATTTTAAAATTTAAAATTAACATCGTTCCACCAACATGTAAGAATATAAATATATAATATAAACTTCGTATCTTAAACCAAATTATCAAAGACATTATTCTAATGAGATTAAAAGTAAAACTTGATATATAGAAATAGTTACATGAAATATTTGAATGGTTTACATGAAATATACTTACAAAATAAAAATAGTCACTTAATTCTAGTAAGGTCGACTTCACTAGTTACCAGTAATGCTTTGGACTCGTCATTTTTACGTACAAATATCTTGCAATCAGACAACCAAACATATTTATAACCTTTTTTCTTTAGCTATTAGACGCACTTGCTTATATAATAATTTATTATGTGGCGATAAATGATCACTAATAAAAATAGACGGGCCGTCCACACCAGCGTCCACTGTTGTCAACCCACGTCGGGCACGCACAGCTGCAAGCATACCTGATTTCCGTTTTCTTTGTGTAAACCTAACGATTATATTAGGAATCGGAGATAGGTTATGAGATCTGCCATCAGCAATATTTGTATTATCGCTACTTTTTGCGTTAAAACGTCGAACACGGTTGATGTAATCAATAACCGATGACGCCAATGGGAAACAAATCTTCTTTGCAATGTTGTGAAAAATAGTTAGTAAATTTTCACCCTTACTATAAGGTAATCCTGATATTTCTATATTATTGAACCTTCCTTGTTGTTCCCTCGCTTGTTGCTGTTCTGATAGGTTATTGACGGTGGATTGTAATCCTTTGATATTGATCCAAACTTAAGGGTATTTTGCTCCATAGAAGATTTCAATAAGCAAATATCATTTTAGGGTGGTTTGTTCATTTGATAATTTCTCGGTGGTGAGCTTCATATCATGCAATTGCTGTTTAAACTCACTTAAATCGTCACGAAGTGCATCTATAGAAGACTTTATGTTGTTATTATGACTCTCAAGCACATTATTTATAGAAGCAGTAATTTTATTTTGAAAATCAATCATCATCTCTTGAAAATCACATTGGCAATCCGGTAATTTTCTCTTCCTTTGTATGAAATGAACATCTTCGCTGAGTTTTGATACATCAGGGTATGACCCCGATCCTTTTGGCGGGCTTCTATGAAAACTAATTTTTAGTTAAAATATAATTAATAGAATCAGGCGTTACTTTGCGGAAATCCATTATATAAAAGCTTTTAGATAAATTTATAGATATTTGCGAAGTAAATTTTTCTAAAAGCTTTTATTTAGTTAAAATTATTTCGTAAACAGATGTATTCGAAAGTAGCAGTGCTAACGCGATAGTTAATTAAAATTTACGTAGGATATAAGCGCTTAACACGGCGGTATAAGCAAGGTGAAGCGAAGCCAACGAAGCACACGTTGGCTATCCTTTATTCGCAAACTAGTAATTAATGAGTCTGAGCTCCACCGAATCTCTAGCCTTCCCGTACTCGCTCGATCGTTGTCGCTGACAAAATTTATAGTAAACACACCCGAAATGCACTGTTGATTGAAAACAAAATACTATGGGTTAACTGAACACAAAAGAGGAACAATTTTGTAAACGTACAACCATGTAGAAATACGAAACAAGACATTTTATTTTCTTCTCTTTCAAAAACCATAACTTTCATCTTACTTGCGTTCACTTTCATTCCCCTTTCTTTTAATGACCTGTTCATTAATGTTACTATAATTTGTAACTTGGCCGCTGACGACGCAAATTTGAATGGATCGTCGGAGTACAAAAGGCATTTGACCGACTACTCACCCATTCTTATCTCGCATTCTTCAAATTTCAATTTTTCAAAACAACTATCCATAAATACTAGGTTGAATAGCCACGGGAAAGCCACACAACACTCTCTGACACCTTTATGGATGCCAGGACAGCTCAAGTAGGCCCCGTTAATCCTGACACAAGCACCAGATACCCTATAAAGAGACATTAATGCCTGTATCAAACCAGCGTTAAACCAAAATGAGTTCCGTGTTTACCATAACACATCTCTGCCCACTTTGTCATAAGCCTTTTCCAAGTCCATGAACGCACAACAAACTTTTTGGTGTTTGGCCAAAAACTTCGCAATTCAATGCAATACGCAAAAAAAAAAAACATGGAAAAGATTTGATCGGTACACTTCATTTCCTTTCTTAATCCAGCTTACACACTCCAAATTTTTTCATTAGTTTCTTTTATAACTCTCTGGTAACTTTCATAACTCGCTGGTATTCAAATAAATAAATAGTTGCCTACGTGGATTTCTCTAAAAGTATTTTTATCCAAGTACTAAGTAAGGGCTACCACACTTATTCAGAAGTTGCAAAGGTTTTTTTTTATAGGATAGGGTGACAAACGAGTACACAGTCCACCTGATGGTACGTCGTTACTGTGACTCATAGACATCTACATCTATCCTCAATAAAGATTCAAGATGCAGAAGCATTGTCACCCGTAAGGACTAAGATGGAATGCCTCTTTGCCAGTAAAAAGGGTCTCCGGTTCTCTACATTCACCATACGAAACACAGCAGCATTAAGCTGCTATTTTACGCTGGTTTTTTGTGAGAGCGTGGTCCTTCCCCGGTCGAGCCGACCTATTGGTGCTACAACTATACTACTAATATAGCTGCAGCATGGCTCTATCACGTAAATTAATTATATATATATATATATATATATATATATATATATATATGTATATATATATATATATATATATATATATATATATATATATATATATATCAATCAGAGGTAAATAAGACAACATTTTAGATATTGTTTTACTAGCGACTTGCTCTGGCTTTGCATATATATATATACGCTTCACATAAGCTTACTTAAGTCTCCGTATAATGACGAACGCTCCAGCAATTATCTGTTAAGTGGTCAAGCCTCAAATCCCTGCTACGGTCAGCTGAAAACAGCCATAATCTGTCGAGCTCTCAACCCGCCCGATGTCAAACTGTGATCAATGTGTGAAAGTGGGAAACGTTGTCCCGTTAAAGGGTTCATAATAATTTGGTCATATAAACCCGTCGTTTATAACTCTTCGTTATTGATACCTAGTATTTATCTTTATGAAGCTGAAACGCTTTGTCGGATTGATCTAATACTCTTTGAAAGGCAAAATTAAATATTTAAGATTTTTTTATTAAAAACATTGTCAAACATCCTAGTCAATGGAAATAAGGTATTCCGTGTTAGTCCTCAGGGGTAACAACGCATCCACATTTTAATTCTCAATTCAGGATAAATACAGATGTCTATGGGCATTCACTTACCATCAGATAGACAGTGTACTCGTTTGTCACCATTATTCTATAAAAACAAAAAAAAAACAAAGAAAGATAGGCGGAACTACAGACTATTTCTTTATCTACTCTACAATTAACTAACTAAATATGCTATTACTTATTCTAAATATTCAAGTATGATTATGATTTCCTCACTTCCTTCAGTCTATAATTGAGATATTTTATACTTATTGGATGCGCTTCGTCTTTATCTGATCACATCAAAAAATTTTGTTAGCCTTTGCCTGCTAGAACTAATAATTAATCAAAAAAAGTTCAAGGCTTATTGATCTTCTATAGCTTTGTACAAAAAAGCTAACGGTTGGGTCAGTATATCATGCAATCCGCCATAAAATTATCTGACGAAAACATTTTTTTTTACAAAAAAAATATAAACGACAAGCTGTACCTTTCTATCACTAAATAGTGCTGCTAACAAGGATCAAGTTATTTTATATACAAAGACTATTTAATTTTATCACTCAGAATATATTATTCTGCCATCCGTCTCTCCGTTTCTTTTTTACCTGTGTCTGTTACCCAGACCTATTTCAGCTGCCAAATAATATTCCTTGCATTACTGTGTTCTATTCTGAGGGGTATAGAAAGCTGGTCTAATAACAGGTGTGGCTGTGGCGCCACAAACGAAACACATCGGCGCCTAAATCGCGCTAACAAAGTTCCGAAATTAAAGCAGTATATATAGAATAGCTCCGAGCTACCACTCGGAGCGTTGGCCGCTCCCGGGCAGAACATCTTGCCCGGCGGGAGATCTCCCATTTTCCTTCCACCCACCACACAGGCATTCAATCTTAGTCCTCAGGTCTGACAACGCATCTGGCCTTCTTGTATAAAATGTTTTTTTTTGTGTTTAAATTATTTATGTTGGCTGCAGGTTTTTTTTTTTTTTAATAGGATAAGGGTGACAAACGAGCACACAGTCCACCTGATGTTAAGTGGTTGCTGCGGCCCATAGACATCTACATCTATCTTCTGTTACAAATCAAAATGTAGATGCGTTGTCACCCGTGAGGACTAAGATAGAATGCCTCATTTCCAGTAAAAAGGGCCTCCGGCCACCTGCACTCACCAAGCGAAACGCAGAGGTAAACCTCTACTTCACGCTGGTTTTCTGTGAGGTCGTGGTACTACCCCGGTCCGAGCCGGCCCATACGTGCGACAGCAAAAGCTGCCGCGTGGCTCTACCACTGTTAATAATGTAGTCCATGGTCTGCAATAGCCCACTTACCATCAGGTGAACTGTAAGTTCGTTTGTCATTTTAGTTTTATTAACAGATATGATGATTTAATTATAAATTCTAATTTTAAATTTAAAAACCACACAGATCCAGATTTAAAAACCAGACAGATTTTTATACGAAGTAGAGCCATGCTGCAGCTATATTAGTAGTAGGTATAGTTGTAGCACGAATGGGTCGGCCCGACCGGGGAAGGATGTAATCGCTGCTGTGTTTCGTATGGTGAGTGTAGAGAACCGAAGACCCTTTTAACTGGACAAGAGGCATTTCATCTTAATCCTCACGGGTGACAACGCATCTGCATTTTGAGTCTTTATTGAGGATAGATGTAGATGTCTTTGAGTCACAGTAACCACTTACCATCAGGTGGACTGTGTGCTCGTATGTCACCCTATCCTATTAAAAAATTCCCCTATGCAGGAGAGTCCGTCCGACTAATGCTTGATTTAAAAAAGATTCGTCCTTTTGCTGATATTTAGTTAATAAAACAGGTATATTTTGCTTTATACCTATAAGGGCATTGGCAACTTTTTACCACCCGGGTGGCGCCACTTTGGAACGAGCTGAAATATTTGACAAATTACATGACTGGGAAGTTAATATGTAAGGAAAATGTAAAGTTCAATATTTAATTTTGTAATATTAGTTATATTTTAACTTAATTAGATTAGAAATGAATAAACTAAAACATAGGTATTCCTAAAAGTAGAAAAATTAAAAAATATTTAAATAACGTGAAAAACATTAAGTAGCAAACCACTCGGGCATTGTTTTGTGTATTTATTTAATACTCTAGAAACCGATAAAATATTATTTTAAACGCGTAAAAATGTCAAAAAATTGAAAAGTCAGTTCAGTCCCTACTAGCGACATCTGGTGAACGAAAGATTATTGCCCCTCACTGATAATCACCTCTTGTATAACCTCTTGAGGAGTAGCAGCTAAAGCTACACTACTACCACTGGAACGCGCGCAAAGAGCTGTATTGAAAATCGCAACATTCGGCCCTATCATTCCGACCCCATCTCTTATATAAATGTAATGTAATGTCCTCTCATTTCGCCAATTATTCATTATGAGTACATTACTAACACAGCAATCAAAATAATTGCCAGACAAAAGGGAGATCGCTGATGAAAGACGCAAAAATAAAATAGGTGGCACTAAGATTAGAATAAGGCGTTCTTTCCATGCATAGACATTTTACATTCCTTGTTCCATTTCCGTATAATAAAATCAATGTAATTTTGTACATGTTTGTATCCATAAAATGTAGCAGATCGCAAACATTTTCGGACGTGTGATACGGAAATGTTGCTTATTTTTTTTTAATGTATAATATTTTTTTTTTTATTAAATTAATCGTAATTTTAAATAAGTAACAGAAATATTTTACAGTATATTGATCCACTAAGGGCTTCAAACAGGCTCAAATCCTTCCTGATCGTCTATTGTATAGCCTTGTCCATAGCATTCTTGAGTATGCTTGTACTATTTGGTCTCCTTGCTATACGGTCCATTCGAATAATAAGAAAGCTTTCAAAAACGAGCTCTAAGAATACTTAGCTAAAAATGTACTCTTGCTCGCAACGTCATTAGTTATTATTAACAGTGGTAGAGCCAGGCGGCAGCTCTTGCTGTCGCACGGATGGGCCGGCTCGAACCGGGGTGGTACCACGACCTCACAGAATACCAGCGTGAAGTAGAGGTTTACCTCTGCGTTTCGCTTGGTGAGTGCAGGTGGCCGGAGGCATTTTTTACTGGAAATGAGGCATTCCGTCCTAGTCCTCACGGGTGAAAACGAATCTGCATTTTGATTTGTAATAGAAGATAGATGTAGATGTCTATAGGCCGCAGCAACCACTTACCATCAGGTGGACTGTGTGCTCGTTTTTCACCCTTATCCTATAAAAAAAAGTTCTCTTAAATGTATTAAATTTAACTACAAAACCCAATCTCCAAATTCCTAGGAGTATATTTTATCTGCGGAATATAAAAATAATACTTCCATTTACAACCCCATGATAAGAATGTTATGGAATAAGAACGTAAACATCCATGTAAGCCTAGCTTGTATATTTTTAATCCAAGTGCAGTAAAACAGCTTGCAT
Organism: Parnassius mnemosyne; assembly: GCA_963668995.1. Classification (NCBI taxonomy): domain Eukaryota; kingdom Metazoa; phylum Arthropoda; class Insecta; order Lepidoptera; family Papilionidae; genus Parnassius; species Parnassius mnemosyne. The sequence goes on along the minus strand of CAVLGL010000093.1, from coordinate 860,285 downwards.
TTATGCACACTTATTCCCATATCACATAGGTTTTACGCATACGTATGTAGTTGAGTGTGTCATAAATATTGTCTAGCAAAGAGTCAATCTCACCTGTAATAAATATAATAATGAGGTGTCAATATATCTAGGATAATAATCTAGAACAGAACTGTTATAATATTAGTGTTTTTCTTAACGAAATTTGATTATCATTTGTTTCTTTTTTATAAATAAATAAAAGTATTTATTAGCACATACACCTAAGATACGCGTTATTCCTAGTTCAGGTACCTACTATTATAGTTTTTTTTTTAGATTAAGACTTTGTTTTTAGTAATATGAAAATGAACATTAATAATTTGTAAAAATGAATGCTTTTAATTATTTTTTTTATTTTAAATCGCATAAGAATCGATATTTTATTCGATGATTCGATCGATCGTTTATCGATTTATTTTCTTACGTGTGTGAACAGCAAATAAAGTTTATTTTTTATATCTTCATTTCAAATGGTTGGCTCATGTGTTGAAGAATAGAGCACGATGGCTGCACAATCTCACTTTCCACTTTACCAGTTTCATACGTGTTCAGTAATAAAAACTAACCAGTGCTATAAAATATTTAGTTTATTGGTCAACATCTCGGCAGTATAAAAGGTTATTACGCGGGAGAGAAGCGTCTTTATTCACACGCGGTTATATTTACTCCGACGAAAAGCTTCATATTACGTGAGTGTACGTCGACTTGAGGTTGAATGAATGTACAGACCGCGGCATAAGTTGTGAGTACAAAACGACAGTGGTGTGGGCAAGTTTGCACAAGTAGTGCAATGACACACAAATATACAGTAGAAAAGAAAGAAAGAAATATTAATTGCAACGACGCCATACACATGAGTAGGTACTTAAATTGAAATATTATAATCACATCAATAAATAAATAACAAAAATAAAAAAAAACAACAACATTAACGGGTATAGCAAAAGTATATACTTGTTTATTATTTACAAATTATATTTACAATTCGTTTATTCAGCTTATGTTGTCGCGTAAACAAAAGCGTGAGATGACATAGATGGCGCAATAGCTGGTGACGGTTAACAGACGAACCAGTCGCCCCATGGGTCTTCCTAATAACAACTAATAAAATAATAAAAACTGCGGTTGCCAATCCGCCTGCCAAGCGTGGCAACTATGGTAAATGTTGCCACGGTCGGCAGACAACGAATATGTATCAAATAGTTGGACTTGACCTGGGAAGACCATCATACCATTACAGGATATAAAATTCCACAGCTGAACATAGTCCTCACCATAGGATTTCCTGTTAGGGGGAATTGTGCTATAGTTGTCTCGTATGGAAGGCGGGTTGTAAACCAAACTGTTTTTATAATGTTCAGTTTTTATAAAGGAGATGCTACTGCTCTCACGAAAGCCACGGGATGATATGGGGAGTGGATATACTTGCACCACCACTATACGGGAAGACCATGCACTATCACAACACCAGCATAGAATGTCAGTATAGTGTTGATTTTCTATGTGATTTAGTAATGAGAAACGGTGATCTATTTACAGGCGACGAGACATTTTGATTCTTAATCAAGGATACGTTATGTGCCTATTGATGCACACATACTCGTAACCATTTTGTAGGTAAAAATTGTTCCCTTTTCAAATCCAGAGAAAACAGAGTATTATTACGAACTCATACCCTAGCATTAGAGTGTATCAAACAAACACGCGTACTACAATATAGTTTTCATTTAAAATCAAACAAGAGATGGAAATTGTATGGCGCATTTCCATTGTAGAGCTGGCTACGTGAGGTCTTTTGTGTCGTTACAATCGTGCACCCCGTAAACATTTATGAAACTTTTACGCAAGAGTTTTATTTAGCAGACACCGTGGAGCAGTAAAACTGCATTTTAAGCTCTTGTGAGCTGAACAAGAAAATGAGCAGAATTTCTTTGTCTTGGATAAAAAAAACGTAGTTAAGTGTTTTCATAACTAGAAAATACGACATCTCCGTGGCGCAAGGTCTTAGCAATAACTTGCAGAACTAAGGCCTATGGGGTCGAACCTCACATGGAATAAGTATGCTCCGGTCTGACTGTTTGTCCTTGTACAATTTATGTTTGTAAACTGTCTCTACAATACAACACCCTTATGCGTGGGTACTATTTAAAATAAAATAAAATGTCTAGAAAATGTTATCTAAAAATTGACATCATCCAGGCTGCTATAATTGACAAAATTAATGAAACGATTATTCGAGCTGACATAAAGTGAAATTCAATCCTGATTAAAAATACAACAGAATTTCAGTCAATTTAATGTTGGTTCTATAACATTTGAATACACACATGCTTACTTTTATGCATGGTGTAGCCATGTTGCTGCTATATTATGACTGCAGTACGAATGGGTCGGCTCGACCGGGGTAGGACCACGCTCTCACAGAATACCAGCGTCAAAAAACAGCATAATGCTTAATGTTCCTATGCTTCGTATGGTGAGTGTAGATAACCGAAGACTCTTTTTACTGGTAAAGAGCATTCTTAGTCCTCAGGTTCGAAAACACATCTGTATTCTGATTTTGAATCGAAGATAAGCGTAATGGCTATGGACCACAGCATCCACTTACCATTACGTGGACTATGTACTCGTTTGTGATCCTTGAGTAGTAATTTTCTAATCTTAATTCTTCTTTTTGTATAATTAACTGTGTCAGTATCAGAGTTTCAAAACAGAGCTTAAAACTATCTGCGGGAACAAAGATGTCATTAAACTTTCCCTTATATCTTTCATCTTTGAACACGGAAAATATACAAAGTTAAATGAGATTTCCCTAACATAAGATAAAACTATCAGATAACAGTAAGGTGGCATAAAAAGGCAAAGCGAGATAGATATCGTGCTTTCGTGAATCATCATCATCAACGTTATTATTATCATTACAGCCCTTGACAATTCCACTGCTGAACATATGACTCTTCCAAGTAATGCCACAAAACACTGTCTCTCTACTTCCTCTAAGCCCTAGATTTCACTTACCAGTACGAGGCTGCCACTCAAAAAACTTTTTCCTTCATCGGTTGTTGGTTCTTCGAGCTGTATGGCTGGCCCATTGTTACTTTAGTTTACTTATCCGTTGGGATATGTCGGTTAGTCTAGTTCTACAACAGATTATTCTCATTTGACATAAAATACATATAATAATAATAGAAATAATTGTATTGTTTTTTTATAGAGTAAGGGTGACAAACGAGCACAAAGTCCACCTGATGGTAAGTTGTTGCGGTGGCCCATAGACATCTACATTTATCCTCGATTACAAATCAAAATGCAGATGCGTTGTCACCCGTGAGAACTAAAATGGAATGCCTCGTTTCCAGTAAAAAGGGTCTCCGGTTCTCTACACTCACCATACGAAACGCAGTAGCATTAAGCTGCTATTTTACGCTGGTATTCTGTGAGAGCGTGGTCCTTCCCCGGACGAGCCGACTCATATGTGTTACAACTATACCAGAAATATAGCTGCAGCATGGCTCTACCACGTATAAATGTATTGTATTATATCTATGTTATTGTATCTATGTTTCTGTATTCATTTCACTATACTATATTATATTCGTGTTGTGAGGGCGAGCGAAGCACTATCCCACAATCTATATATTTTTTGGTAAACTCTACAGAGGAACTATCACACTTTCAGGTTTACGATTTGGCATTGTATTTTCGATTCATGTCTAAATGTGTTATCAATCATTAAAATATTATATTATCCACATTATAAAAATAGAAGATATAACAATTTTCATTAATTATATTGTATTACTAACCCCATATGTAAGGAAACTAAAAAATACTTTGTAGTTGTACCACGTTAGATACGTTAGATGTAGGGCGCTGATTATGAATTATGAATGGAGTATAACTTGATGAAAAAATGTCGGTTCTCCCAGGTTCCGATATTGTTTTGGGCCAACTTAGATCTATGGTCTGGCCAAGGTCAATAATATATTTTTTGCAGAACAATTATTTTTAAACGTTATCTATAAGAATTCGCGAGCCATTACAAAATTGTATTTATAGCTGGTTTATGTATTTATTTCACTATACTAATATTATGTATTTTCTTATTTTCAATTATATATTTGCACAGCCCTACCAGATGAAAGAACTATTTAAATACCCCCCAATGTGAATAGGAATTTGATCTCTTTTTAATAGTAAAATGCAGTAATTTGCTCAATCGACCTTTACTTGATCTCTAAATTTTACAACGACGACCGGTACAACACTTTTTAAACATACCTACACAGCTTACGGACTAATATTGGCATGAGAACTGCTAATATAATTTGACAGGCGCTTCAACATGCCCCCCGGCGTTGAAAGTCTACCTTTCAACCAGATTCTTCAGGTTCAGGAAGCGGACAAATTTTGCTAAATGATCGGCGAACTATACCAGTCGATGTTTTGATATCCGCCACCCTTGATACGCCGTCCGAGCCTGGATGGACTGCGACGATGCGACCCATCTTCCACTTTAATGGCGGTGAATTCTCCTCTTTTAGGAGTACCAGTGAATTTAACTTCAAAGAGCCTTTACAGGAACGCCATTTCATCCGCAGTTGAAGCTCTGATATATATTCCTTGCTCCATCTAGCCCAAAAATGTTGACGTAATTGTTCTATTCGTTGAAATCGGGTTAAAGAGCTTACGGAATGATCTTTATAGTCTGGTGTCGGCAAGGAAGTCAAGGGGCGTCCAATCAAAAAATGACCGGGCGTTAGTGGTAGCAAGTCTTCAGGATTCGTTGACAAAGGTGTGAGTGGTCTGGAGTTAAGTATAGCCTCAATTTGTATTAATGTGGTATTTAGTTCCTCGTAAGTCACATTACAATTGCCCAGCACTCTAACTAAATGATATTTAATGCATTTGACACCAGCCTCCGCAAGCCCAGCAAAATGGGGAGAATAAGGCGGTATGAAATGGAAATTAATTCCCTCATTTGCCATTACCTCAGATAAAGAATTACAATACGTCCTAATAAATTTTGAAATGTCATTGTATGCGCCTACAAAAGAGGTACCATTATCCGAATAAATATTAAGAGGTTTCCCTCTTCTAGACATAAATCTGCGCAAAGCTAATATGAAGGTATTGCTAGTTAAATCACCCACTAATTCAAGATGAATTGACTTAGTCGCGAAGCAAATAAAAATAGCTATATACACCTTTACAATTTTACAACCACGGCCATGGCGAGAAACAGATTGAATTGGTCCCGCATAGTCTAGTCCAATATTTTGAAATGGAAAACCAGAAAGGATGCGTTGGTGTGGTAGGTTGCCCATTATTGGAGAGATGGTTTTTCCTTTCATTCTATTACATCTTACACATTGTCGATAACAAGATCTGGCCAAATTACGACCTCTAATCGGCCAGTACATCTCTCTTATAGTGGCCAACATTAGCTGTGGTCCCGCGTGCATTAACCTTATGTGCTCATAATTGAAGAGCAATTTGGTAAAATAATGAGTGGTCTGTATAAGTATGGGATGTTTTTTCTCATAACAGTAATCGGAATTTTCAAGACGCCCTCCAACACGCATTATTTTATTATCATCGAGAAATACATTAAATTTATGCAACGGACTTTTAGTGGGTAAACTTTTATTTTTAATTAACATGGTGTATTCCTCAAATGATTCACTCTGGGATATTCTTATAATAACATTGAGTGCGGTTTGCAACTCTTGATTGCTTAGAGGACCGTGAACGGATTGCTTTCTACAATTATTAATAAAACGCAGCACATAAGCAACGGTCCGATTTAATCTAGTATATTTAGAAAAGCGTTTAAATTCAATTAATTTATTCCCACCTAAATCTTCATTGTTGCTAGAATGAAGTATTCCGTGGAGGATAACATTTGACGATTTAATCTCAGGCAACTCGTGATTAATACTTAAGAAATTTGCAGGCCAGTGAGAGACCTCTTTCTTTAAAAATTCAGGTCCTGACCACCACTTACTCATGGATGAAATATCCTTACAACTCACACCGCGAGAAATATGATCGGCCGGATTACACTCTGTTGGGACATGCCTCCACTCGCAATTTCCAGTCTTCTCTAATATTTCAGCAACCCTATTTCTGACAAAGGGTTGTAGCTTGCTAGGTAACACCTTTAACCATCCTAACACGATGGACGAATCTGTCCAAAAGAAAGTGCGCTTAGCCTGTTGTCTCAGCGATGCTACAACCTTTTGGTAAAGGCGAGCTCCAACAAGTGCACCACAAAGTTCCAGTCTTGGGATTGTTATAGGTTTAAGCGGCGCGACACGACTTTTCGCCATCAATAATTGAATTAAAACCTCACCCTGATCATTAACACTACGCACATATAAACAGGCGCCATATGCTCGCTCAGAAGCGTCCGAGAAAATATGAAATTCAAACAAACTAGGCGAGTCACAAATAACACGACGTGGAATACGTAGAGTATTTAATTTAGGTAAATCGACTATTATCTCAGCCCACATCTTGCTGATTTCTGGCGTCAACTGCTCATCCCATGACAGCTTGAGCAGCCACAACTGTTGAAGAAGCATTTTCATCTTAATTACACAGGGAGATAGAAGTCCTAGTGGATCAAAAATCTGAGAAATCACAGATAACATATCACGCTTTGTTCTACCTGAGAATAGCCCTCCTATAGGGAAACAAAGTTGGTCAGTATGTGATTGCCAACCAAGGCCTAAAGTTTTAGTCGGTTCAAAGCCACCAATATTCAAATCAAGCGGAGAAATATCATTTTCACTAACCAGTTGAGATTCATTCGACTTCCACTTTCGCAAAACCATATGAGCTGATGCAAGTGTGGAAGTCACTTTACGGCGCAAATCTGTAACCTCGTTAATATCATCCCCTCCCGTTAGCAAGTCATCAACGTAAAAATCGTGAATGATCACTTGAGCAACCTTGTCATCGGTACACTCTAAGCCTAATTGTTGGAGGCACCTAGTTGCCAAAAAGGGAGCACTAGAGGTGCCGTAAGTCACGGTGTTAAGTTGATAAGCTTGAAGCTGTTCTGAAGGGTTATCACGCCAGACAATTTGTTGCAAATAGCGGTCATCGGGATGAATGACTATTTGCCGGTACATTTTCTCAACATCAGCTGTGAGAACGTATTTGTGTAGCCGAAAGCGTAAAAGAATGGACAAAAGGTCGTCCTGTACCACGGGACCTACCATCTGTATATTATTCAAGGAAACACCCGAAGAAGTCGGACTGCTAGCATTGAAAACGACTCTTAATTTAGTAGTAGTACTACTTTCCCGAAGCACACCGTGATGTGGTATAAAATGCATCTTACGTGGTAAATTATCACTCTCACATTTCTCCATATGACCCAGACTTTCATACTCTGACATAAATTCTTTATACATTTCATAGACCTGAGATTGACCTGCTAACCTGCGCTCTAGCGATAGTAAACACTTTTTAGCTCGTGGCCAAGAATCACCTAATACGTCAGGATTATGTTTTTAGGGTATCCTCACGCAAAATCGACCATTTGCCAGTCGCGTGGTGTTTTTTAAAAAGTGTTCTTCGCATAATTTTTCTTCGTTTGAATAAAGAGACGCAGGGCTTACCTCTTCGAGGTGCCAGAAGCGTACTAATTGTTTTTGTATATCTTCATCTAAATCTTTACTAGCCTCATCTTGAAATATTCTTGTAAAATTACATTTAATAAAGTTAACCCCTTTCTTTACATATCTATAATCTATCGGACCTGATACTAACCATCCTAAGCTAGTTTCACAAAGAATCGGCTGACCGTCCCCTAATTTTAATCTCTGCGTTCCTATTAAGTCCCAAAAGACATCAGCACCTATAAGCATGTCAACGGGAGCAGGTGAGTGAAAATTAGGATCTGCCAGAGAAATATTAGATGGAATTTTTAAGTTTGACAAATTAACATATCTAGTAGGTACATTTTGGGTTATTGATGGTAGGACAAAACAATGAAGATTACTAGAGAAGTTATCATTCAATGATTTTATCGATACCTTACAAATCTTCTTGATGTGTGCCGAAGCATTATTAATACCGACTACCGACTGATTTACATTTTGAGCGGGCAAACCTAGCCTTTGATATAACTCTTCAGTTATTAAACAAGCGTTACTGCCACTATCAAGAATAGCACGAGCAATATATGGACAACCATTCTTACCTATAACTTTAATTAATGCCGTCGATAACAATACGTCGCCTTGTTCACTACACGATGCAGTGCCTACCTTTGCGGATAATGACAGATGTGCGTTAGAATTGGATGACAACTGTGAGCCTGTCGAACTGTTTGTTTGTTCGAAATGACCTTGCATAACGGGCTTATTATTACCACTACTCGTGTTAGATGTATTAATATCTGTAATTGGTTTTGACTGGTAATCTGCGACGTGCACGAGAGTGTTATGCTTTCGGTGGCATATTTTGCATCCTGGCTTTTTGCAGTGATTTGCATAATGTCCTGAATTAAGACAATTGAAACATACTTTATACTCTGGCAGTAACTGTAGACGCACATCGTTACTTAATCCAAGAAACTGAGGACAACTGCTTAACTTATGGTCACCCTTACATTTAGGACACAGTTTGGCGGAAAAGGCCGAACCGTTTTTATTACCGGTATCCCGCACTGAAACCATTGCCTTAACTTTTGGAGCATATTTTATAGAAGAATTTAAACGGTTAGTAGCACCAGAATTAGACATTTCTAGTGTTTCGATTAAATCGGCTCGATTTTTTAAAAACATCAAAAATATATCGAACGTAATAGGTGTATCTTTCTCCAAACGACCTTTAGACTCTTCCCATTCACGATATGTCTTAGCATCTAATTTTTGAGTAATAATATGAATGAGAAGTGTGTCCCATTGTTTAGTTGGCTCACCGAGAGATTCTAGTGCACGTAAATTTTTATTTATTTGGTCAATAAGACGTTTTAAGTTGACAGACAATTCTTTATTAATTGGTGCTATATTAAATAAGGCTGTCACGTGATTTTGAATTAGTAGTCTTTTATTATCATATCTATCACATAATATAGTCCATGCGACGGTGTAATTAGCTGCCGAGAATTCGATTGACTGTATTACCACAGCAGCGGGCCCTTCCAACGACGCTCTCAGATAGTAAAACTTATTTATGTCATCTATCTCGTCATCTGAATGTATGAGGCTCATGAACGTGTCATGAAACTCTAACCAATTATCATAAGAACCATTAAATTTAGGTAGTTGAATAGTGGGCAGTTTAACAAATTTATGATTGCCGGAATGAGAGCCACCGTCACTGCTTACGTCATCTGACTTAATGCAATCTGCTAAGATCCTTTTTGCAAGAGAAAGCGATTTAAAATACAGGGATTCAAAATCAGTTCGTTCTGATATCTGGGCGTCTATATTATCAGTATTACACTCGATGGATAATTGTACCTCATCATATCGTTCATACATTGACTCAATCCTACTAATACGTAATTGCAACTCATTTACCTCAGTAGCAGCCAATGAAGATACCTTCAGTGAATTTAAATAATTTGAAAAAGCTGTTATTTGTCCCTTGTAACTAGCTCGTTTCCTAATTTGCTCCTTATCTTCTGGCATGCTGGCTGGTATTGGGAGACTAGTGCAAATGCCTGAAATTTATACAAACAAGAAGTTTATATTTTATAAAATATAATTCATAAGTAGTTTTATACAATTTTGCTTACAGTTGTAAAGAAATGAAAACTAATTCCCTTACTTATTTTTCAAACTCTTAAATAATTAAACAAAATGGTACATGTACTACCTTGATATTTAACTTTATAATTAACAACAATTAAGGGTAACAAATACAATTCAGACCATCAAACAGCTTCACAGGTATGCCTTAGTATGTAATAAATAATATTATGCAATTTTTTCAATTATACACTCTCTTGACTTATTTTTTTTTTAAAAAAAACAGTTTAAACCAATAAAGAGAAAAAAAAATTATAATATCGTCAATATAATTTAACTAAGCTTTATAATTTGATTTAATCATGATTTGACGGTTATTAGAAACTATATAAAACAATATTAAATGAATTTTAGCCGATTAAATACTTTAAGTTATACGTAATTATTTTATAGGTAATTTGGTACTAACCTGATAAATTAGCAGTCGATTTACACAAAATACTACCTGATAATGAGTGCTGGGTTAAATAAATTAAATAATAGTCCAATATCTAAGGGGCTAAGACTCCAGATTTCTTGGTTAAATATCTTCACTCCCTCGGTGGTATTTCCACAACGAATATTTAAGACTTCCCAAGCGTATTCCACTAAATAATATCTTGTCCAATTACGTTTTTTCAAATCCGGCTCGAAGGACCATGAATAGGAATTTGATCTCTTTTTAATAGTAAAATGCAGTAATTTGCTCAATCGACCTTTACTTGATCTCTAAATTTTACAACGACGACAGGTACAACATTTTTTAAACATACCTACACAGCTTACGGACTAATATAGGCATGAGAACTGCTAATATAATTTGACAGGCGCTTCAACACAATGTAATAATAATATTTACTTTATAAACATAGATAAATACAGGGTTATTACAATGCTTTACAATGACTCTCTATGTTCTACCAGGAGGCATGCAACAACATTTTTAAATTTACAATCTCAGCCAGATCAATTGACAATTTAGAATAATTTTAATAACATTTTGATGGCATGCAAGTAAAGTTTATATAATAAATTCAATTGTAATTATCAATATGTAATAAAATTTTGGTAGAATAATTTAATATCAAGGCTACTTAATGATTTCTTATATTTACGCGAACACTACACATTTTTAATTAAAACTAATTTTACGGATTTTATCGCGTATATTAACTTATTTTTATATTCCCGACGTTTCGGGTGCTTTCCAGCACCCGTGGTCACGGGGGACTGAGTTGTTTGACGTCCTGCTGTCATAGTTAGCCCGGCTACCTTCAGTTTTTTAATATTAATTTTTGGTTCGATTTACGCACAATGAGCTTACAGTATCTTGAAGTCTAGCAGTGGTATACTTGGGTTTGGATTTGATTTTATTAATTATGGGATCCCAAGCAGATGGCAGCACCCATCCATCTTCTCTATTGAAATTAGGATGTTTTTTAATTTCAATAGCCTCGCGAATCATCCTTGGGAGGAATCGGTGTTCTTTTGCGAGGATTTGTGGTCTATCAAATCCGATGTAATGACGGGGACGATCCTGAACATGTTCACAAACTGCAGACGTCCCGTCGGCAGGGCTGTGCAAATATATAATTGAAAATAAGAAAATACATAATATTAGTATAGTGAAATAAAAACATAAACCAGCTATAAATAATTTTTTGTAATGGCTCGCGAATTCTTATAGATAACGTTTAAAAATAATTGTTCTGCAAAAAATATATTATTGACCTTGGCCAGACCATAGATCTAAGTTGGCCCAAAACAATATCGGAACCTGGGAGAACCGACATTTTTTCATCAAGTTATACTCCATTCATAATTCATAATCAGCGCCCTACATCTAACATATCTAACGTGGTACAACTACAAAGTATTTTTTAGTTTTCTTACATATGGGGTTAGTAATACAATATAATTAATGAAAATTGTTATATCTTCTATTTTTTTAATGTTGATAATATAATATTTTAATGATTGATAACACATTGAGATATGAATCGAAAATACAATGCCAAATCGCAAACCTGAAAGTGTGATAGTTTCTCTGTAGAGTTTACCAAAAAATATATAGATTGTGGGATAGTGCTTCGCTCGCCCTCACAACACGAACATAATATAGTATAGTGAAATGAATACAGAAACATAGATACAATACAATACATTTATACGTGGTAGAGCCATGCTGCAGCTATATTTCTGGTATAGTTGTAACACGAATGGGTCGGCTCGTCCGGGGAAGGACTACGCTCTCACAGAATACCAGCGTAAAATAGCAGCTTAATGCTACTGTGTTTCGTGTGGTGAGTGTAGAGAACCGGAGACCCTTTTTACTGGAAACGAGGCATTCCATTTTAGTTCTCACGGGTGACAACGCATCTGCATTTTGATTCGTAATCGAGGAAAAATGTAGATGTCTATGGGCCACCGCAACCACTTACCATCAGGTGGACTTTGTGCTCGTTTGTCACCCTTACCTTATAAAAAAAACAATACAATTATTACTATTATTATTATATGTATTCTGTGTCAAATGAGAATAATCCGTTGTAGAACTAGACTAACCGACATATCCCAACGGATTAGTAAACTAAAGTAACAATGGGCCAGCCATACAGCTCGAAGAACCAACAACCGATGAAGGAGAAAGTTTTTTGAGTGGCAGCCTCGTACTGGTAAGTGAAATCTAGGGCTTAGAGGAAGTAGAGAGACAGTGTTTTGTGGCATTACTTGGAAGAGTCATATGTTCAGCAGTGGAATTGTCAAGGGCTGTAATGATAATAATAACGTTGATGATGATGATTCACGAAAGCACGATATCTATCTCGCTTTGCCTTTTTATGCCACCTTACTGTTATCTGATAGTTTTATCTTATGTTAGGGAAATCTCATTTAACTTTGTAAATTTTCCGTGTTCAAAGATGAAAGATATAAGAGAAAGTTTAATGACATCTTTGTTCCCGCAGATAGTTTTAAGCTCTGTTTTGAAACTCTGATACTGACACAGTTAATTATACAAAAAGAAGAATTTAGATTAGAAAATTACTACTCAAGTTATTTTTTATAGAATGAGGTTCACAAACAAGTACATAGTCCACGTAATGGTAAGTGGATGCTGTGGCCCATAGCCATTACGTTTATCTTCGATTAAAAATCATAATACAGATGTGTTTTCGACCCTAAGGACTAAGAATGCTCTTTACCAGTAAAAAGAGTCTTCGGTTATCTACACTCACCATACGAAGCATAGGAACATTAAGCATTATGCTGTTTTTTGACGCTGGTATTCTGTGAGAGCGTGGTCCTACCCCGGTCGAGCCGACCCATTCGTACTGCAGTCATAATAAAGCAGCAACATGGCTCCACCATGCATAAAAGTAAGCATGTGTGTATTCAAATGTTATAGAACCAACATTAAATTGACTGAAATTCTGTTGTATTTTTAATCAGGATTGAATTTCACTTTATTTCAGCTCGAATAATCCTTTCATTAATTTTGTCAATTATAGCAGCCAGGATGATATCACTTTCTAGATAACATTTTCTAGACATTTTATTTTATTTTAAATAGTACCCACGCATAAGGGTGTTCTCTTGTATTGTAGAGACAGTTTACTAACGTAAATTGTACAAGGACAAACAGTCAGACCGGAGCATACTTGTTCCATGTGAGGTTCGACCCTATAGACCATAGTACTGCAAGTTATTGCTAAGACCTTGCGCCACGGAGATGTCGTATTTGCTATTTATGAAAACACTTAACTACGTTTTTTTACCCAAGACAAAGAAATTCTGCTCATTTTCTTGTTCAGCTCACATGAGCTTAAAATGCAGTTTTACTGCTCCACGGTGTCTGTTAAATAAAACTCTTGCGTAAAACTTTCATAAATGTTTACGGGGTGCACGATTGTAACGACACAAAAGACCTCACGTAGCTAGCTGTACAATGGAAATGCGCCATACAATTTCCATCTCTTGTTTGATTTGAAATGAAAACTATATTGTAGTACGCGTGTTTGTTTGATGCACTCTAATGCTAGGGTATGAGTTCGTAATAATACTCTGTTTTCTCTGGATTTGAAAAGGGAACAATTTTTACCTACAAAATGGTTACGAGTATGTGTGCATCAATAGGCACAGAACGTATCCTTTATTAAGAATCAAAATGCCTCGTCGCCTGTAAATAGATCACCGTTTCTAATTACTAAAATCACATAGAATATCAACACTATACTGACATTCTACGCTTGTAATTTGATAGTGCATGGTCTTCCCGTATAGTGGTGGTGCAAGTATATCCACTCCCCATATCATCCCGTGGGATTCGTGAGAGCAATAGCATCTCCTTTATAAAAACTGAAAATTATAAAAACAGTTTGGTTTACAACCCGCCTTCCATGCGTGGCAACTATAGCAAAATTCCCCCTAACAGGAAATCTTTGGGTGAGTACTATGTTCAGCAGTGGACTATTAATGTATTATTCCTGTAATGGTTTGATGGTCTTCCCAGGTCAAGTCCAACTATTTGTTACATATTCGTTGTCTGCTGACCGTGGCAACATTTAACATAGTTGCCACGCTTGGCAGGCGGATTGGCAACCGCAGTTTTTATTATTTTATCAGTTGTTATTAGGAAGAGATATGGGGAGACTGGTTCATCTGTTAACCGTCACCAGCTATTGCGCCATCTATGTCATCTCACGCTTTTGTTTACGCGATAACATAAGCTGAATAATTGAATTGTAAATATAATTTGTAAATAATAAACGAGAACATACTTTTCTCCTATATATTCGTTATACCTGTTAAAGTTGTTGTTTTTTTTATTTTTGTTATTTATTTATTGACGTGTTTTTAAACATATAAATTTAAGTACCTAATCTTGTGCATAGCGTCGTTGCAATAAATATTTCATTTTAATAATAATTCAGTTTGTAAATGTGCGTGTCATTGCAATGCTTGTGCAAAATTGCCCACACCACTGTCGTTTCGTACTCACAACTTATGCCGCGGCCTGTACATTCATTGAACCTCAAGTCGACGTACACTCACGTAATATGAAGCTTTTCGTCGGAGTAAATATAACCGCGTGTGTATAAAGACGCTTCTCTCCCGCGTAATAACCTTTGATACTGCCGAGATGTTGACCAATAAACTAAATATTTTATAGCATTGGTTAGTTTTTATTACTGATCACGTATGAAACTGGTAAAGTGGAAAGTGAGATTGTGCAGCCATCGTGCTCTATTCTTCGACACATGAGTCAACCATTTCATATGAAGATATAAAAAATTAACGTTATTTGCTGTTCACATACGTAAGAAAATAAATCGATAAAGAATCGATCGAATCATCGAACAAGATCGATTCTAATTCGATTTAAAATAAAAAAATAATTAAAGTCATTCATTTTTACAAATGATTAATGTTAATTTTCATGTTACTAAAAAAGTCTTAATCTGAAAAAGATTTACAATAGTAGGTACCTGAACTAGGAAAAACGCGTATCTTAGGTGTATGTGCTAATAAATTACTTTTATTTATTTATTAAATACATAAATGCAAGCTGTTTTACTGCACTTGGATTAAAAATATCAAAGAGATTTAAATATATAGGTATACTATAGAGCGGTCATTGAGAACATTTATATACAAAAACTTTAAGCTAGTGCGCGTGTGGCACCCTTTAGCTAAAAATAGCAAAACAACGCTAAACATTTATTAAGACAACATTTTAGCTATTCCCCAGTAGGTGACGCTAATAAATATATAACGTCGTTTTAGGAATGTTACCGTTTCGATATCAAAGTATCGATAATGTTGTTGAAGATTATTAAGTTTGAAATCCTTTTCGATATAATAATAGGGTATATACATGATTGTTTTATTGTATAAATCTATTTGTCATGACTTCCATTACACGAAAAAATCATATTAACTTTTTACCCCCTTTAGTGTCATGAAATAAAATATTTAATTTCCAATAACTATGAATCAATTCAAACAGTAGTCACTTTGGTTGCCACCTTGGTGGAATCTTGGATGACGTCACCCGGTTCATTAGCTGCTAAAATAATAGCATATGAATGATCGGTCGGCGTTAAAGACAGCGAGAAACGCCAAATCCAATAAGAGAGTCCCTCTATGTTTTTAAATTCGTTTCTATTACAAAAATACACTTCAAATCTAAAATATTTTAGGAAAACACTGAACTTAAAAGCCGTTTCAAAATTTTTCACGTTTCATCAGCTGCAGTACTTAAAGACACTACCCACATCAATAAAAAATGTTATTTTAAGTTTGTACCTTATTTTCTAGCTCAGGCTTAACCTACAACTTCTTGCATCTAATATCTTTAACAGTACAAATTGATTTTAATGTAAGAAACTTATAGCCCTCTTTTATCACTGTAAGCGAGGATCTATAATGGCTTTGTCCTTGAAAACCACCAGACAATGAATCCCGGTGTAAAAACACCAGACAATGAATCCCGGTGTAAAGCCACCAGACAATGAAGCCTGGTATGTAAAAAAGAAGACTTGCTGTATTGCTAAAGATCAACACAGCAAGTATCCTCAGCATGCTCATAAGCAACACAGAAAATCTCATCAGCATGCCTAAATAAATTTCCTACCCTTGCTCTACATAAAGTAGGCTACTTACCATGTTGGTATGGGTACAGTATCGTTGACTGTTTAACCTCCTTAAATATTGTAAAGGATTAAATCGGCATCCTGTATAATTTTATCGATAATCCCAATCGATAAACGATGTCAATCACTAACTTTAACATTGGTATCTAAATAGTGACGCTTACTGGATAACAGAGGGCGCTTATTACAATAAATATAAATGTTCTAGAAAATTCTACTAGAAATAATAAAATTTAAAGATTTTTCGGTAAATAAATTTTTTTTTATAAGAGATAGGGTAAACGAGCATGCGGCTCACCTGATGGTAAGTGACTACCGCCGCCCACAACCGCAACACCAGGGGAATTGCAGATGCGTTGCCGGCCTTTTAAAAAGGAGTAGGCTCTTTTCTTGAAGGTCCCTAAGTCGTATCGGTCTGGAAAAATCGCTAATGGTAATCGATTCCACAAGGAAGTCGTGCGGGGAAGAAAACATCTTCTAAATCGCACAGTGGTGGACCGCCAATCATCCAGATGGTGTGGATGGTATCAAGAGTTCTGCCGCGATGTGCGTTCATGAAATTTGGCGGCTAGGATTAATCCGAACAATTCCTCAGAGCTTCTTCTTCCCCGTGGTAGACGCGAAAGAAAATGCAAAGGGATGCAACATCTCTTCGCAGTGCCAATGAATCGAGCCGATCGGAAAGGACTCGGTCGTCGACGATTCGAGCCGCTCTGCGCTGGATGCGGTCAAATATCCATATATGTTATATTTACGATAATAAACCGAAATCACGTTCATTTTTTGCTCCATATCGCGACTTACAATATCTTAATGCACAACCGGGCATATATCCTTTAAAAATATTTTTTAAATATATGAAACAAATGCGTCTTGACCGGTCTTGACTTTTAGACGATGTCACTAAGACTAAATCACAAAAATCGGAGATATATCCTATAGGACATAAGTTACAGACGACAATTTTGCTACTGATGTCCGGTCTATTACTACTACTACTTAAATGTCTTTGAAAAATATCCAAGCTAGGGCTTTGGATATTTACGTTCTTATTATGGGCTTCTTATTATGGGGTTGTAAATGGAAATGTTATTTTTATATTCCGCAGATAAAATGTTTTCCTAGGAATTTGGAGATTGCTTTTTGTAGTTTAATTTAATATATTTAAGAGTAAGAAATTTATTGAGTCCCTCACTATAACGAGTTATAGTGAGAGAGTAATAGTTGTAGCTAAGTATTCTAAGAACTCTTTTTTGAACGCTTTCTATACTATCCGAATGGACCCTGTAGGAAGCAGACCAAATAGTACAAGCATATTCAAGACTGCTACGAACAAAGCTATAAAAGATTATCAGGAAGATTTGAAACTTTTTGAAACCCTTAGGGCATCAATACACTGTCATATATTTTTGTTACTTATTTAAAATTACGGTTAATTTAATGAAAATAAAATCATACATTAAATAAATAAGCAACATTCCGTATCATCTTATGACAAATTTTGTAATCATGTCTGAACATGTTTGCAATCTTATCTAATAGTACAAGCATATTCAAGACTGCTACGAACAAAGCTATAAAAGATTATCAGGAAGATTTGAAACTGTTTGAAACCCTTAGGGCATCAATACACTGTCATATATTTTTGTTACTTATTTAAAATTACGGTTAATTTAATGAAAATAAAATTATACATTAAATAAATAAGCAACATTCCGTATCATCTTATGACAAATTTTTTAATCATGTCTGAACATGTTTGCAATCTTATCTAATAGTACAAGCATATTCAAGATTGCTACGAACAAAGCTGTAAAAGATTATCAGGAAGATTTGAGACTGTTTGAAACCCTTAGGGCATCAATACACTGTCATATATTTTTGTTATTTATTTAAAGTCAGTCCCCCGTGACCACGGGTGCTGGAAAGCACCCGAAACGTCGGGAATATAAAAATAAGTTAATATACGCGATAAAATCCGTAAAATTAGTTTTAATTAAAAATCAAGGCTACTGCCAAATTCAATACAATATTCTAAATTATATGTTGCATCTCTTTGCATTTTATTTCGCATTTGCCATGGGGAGTGCTCTGAGGAATTGTTCGGATTAATCCCAGCCGCCAAATTTCACGAACGCACATCGCGGCAGAACTCCCGATACCATCCACACCATCTGGATGATTGGCGGTCCACCACTGTGCGATTTAGAAGATGTTTTCTTCCTCGCACAACTTCCTTGTGGAATAGTTTACCACCAGCAATTTTTTCCGGACCGATACGACTTAGGGACCTTCAAGCAAAGAGTCTACTCCTTTTTAAAATGCCGGCAACGCATCTGCAATTCCCCTGGTGTTGCGGTTGTTCATGGGCGGCGGTAGTCACTTACCATCAGGTGAGCCACATGCACGTTTGCCCCCTCTCCTATAAAAAAAAATAATTAAGGCAACACAACTTAGAATGTCAATTAACTATGCATGTCAGACAATAATTTGTAGATGTACATTTACTATAAATATAATCGTAATAGTGAAATATTCCTAATCCGTTAGTCACTTCAAAATTTAGAAAGTCAGTTATGTTGTAATAACATTTACATATCAAGAAATCCTTCAGCCGTTTTTAGAGACAGTCATATTTAGGTTCCTAATTTCTTTTGGTGTTTTATTAAATACTACAGGGCCCATGCAAAATATGCTTTTGTGCACTAACTTAGTGTTTGATTTACGTGTGTGATGTTTATCGTTGTCACGTCAATTACGGCTAACTGCGTCAGATTGCTTTTTTGATTATTTAACTAGATAAAAAAATTAAAACTACAGCCTTTATACGTCCCACTTTGGACTCCTCACATTTCTGAGAGGATTTTAGTGCAAGGAAGTATTCGCCGCGCTGCCCCAATGCGTGAAATATATATTTTTTTCCTATTTCTCAGACATGCAGGTTTCATCACGATGTTTTCCTTCACCTCTGAGCACGTGGTAAATTATTATTATCATTATTATTTAATTTATTATTCGCCATATTAGTATCTGTTCACGCCCTGAGCTGCCCCGACAAAGATTGACTGTACTAGGGCCCATCAGTAATCGGGCAACAAAGGACGGGGCCCAATGGCCTATGGAGACTTATTATTCTACACAATAGATATAAGGCTAGGTAATTAAATAGGACGAACCTGGTTATGAAGCTAAAATCTGCAGAAAATCTATTTTCCTAGACTCAACAAAACTCCTCGTCGTTGCATAAATTTGCTAACAAAACCGACGCTATATAGAGGTTATACGGCACACGACCACGCCGTTCTAGAGACTGCGCTGCATTAACACTTCCGACGCGCCCTGCTCGCAATCATCCCGATCTAGCACGAACGTCAACCGGTAGGAAATCACCGCGCTGAGCGCCGCCTGGCGTCAATTCTTGAAATTAACGTTTGGCGCGAACAGTATCAAAAATTATGTAATTTTTTTTTTTTTTGTTTTTTTCCTTTAAAAAACGTTACCCCCACACTAGGATTTTCTCCTGTGTCGTGGAGGCAGTTTACAAACATAAATTGCACAAGGACAAACATCCAGACCCGGAACAATTATTTGTAGGCCATACAAATACTTGTTCCGTGCGAGATTCGAACCCGCGGCCCCCAGCGCAACAATTGATTACTAAGCCACTACGCCACGGAGCCGTCGAATTCGAATCGAAATTTAATTCTGATGTCTTCATTTTGTAATTAGTTTGCGCAAATTGAGTTAATTTGATTTTTGTTTTTGAATCTTGAGTTAATTTGATATTTTTTTTGAATCGTTTTATATATTTTAAACTTCTATTTCTTTAATGTTCTTTTGTTTGTAATGTTCTCTGTTAATATTCTTACTCCCTAGCCAGTTTAGAGGTAATAATACCACATATAATTTGCAAATCTTCATTTTGTATTCTAAAGTTATTATATAACGTATTATAACGTATGGAACGTTTGAATACTGGTTATGATAACGCGCATAACGAGAACCACAGGGTTTTGTTACATGTTGTATAAGTACCCTAACCCCAAAAATAGTCCTTCATTAAACGGACTGGGTAGGGGAGTCCGTTGGGCAAACGTACATCAAGGTGAAACCTGTATCCCGATCTAGTAAAAACTTTGCAAAATCTTTTGTTAGTTACGTTACATAATTTGTTTTAAATAACATAATAAGTATTTGCAAGGAATTTTCTTTTCTTGCTCCAGACTAGGGATATTATGGCTACATTTTTCGTTTACATTTTTTTAAGACTTCTAGTGCAAAATAATAGCATAAAGCTGCTGAGCTTCGTACATTTAGTGAACCGAAAACCATTTTTACTAGTAACTAGCCGCAGGTATGACAACACTCTGCAATATTCGAAAGTTTAGTTAGTAGTTTATACGAAATATTAAAATCAATCATCAGATGACTCTTAGTTCATTTTTAACTTTTTTCATCAACATAACCCTAAAAAAACCCGATTACATTCCAAAAAATATTAATAAATAAATATTCTGCAATTTATCGAATCGGTCACAGAAACAACTGCAGATCTGAAAATAAATATGGTGAAATTTTCACCACGTATATTATTTAAATTCAGCATTCGCACAATTATGAGTTACACGCAGTCCGCATTCACAAATAATGTTTCAGTGATTGTAAGTTTTTTCGCGCGTTGGCTCCGGTTTCTATAACTGTTCACGAGTGCTGGCACGTAATGTGCGGCTTGAATGTGGCATTATCCGTCGTATGTGTGACAACTTTACGTAAAACCGGGTTGGAGTGAGAATGTTTTTTTATCAAAGATATCATATATTCAAATACCTATGAAAGTAACACGATTTATGGTAGTGTTATGAATGAGGGTGAATATACAATGGAGTGAAGGTTAAATAATTTTTGAGAGTAATTTCCAACAGTTGTCAATACAAATTTATCAGTGGTAGAGCCATGCGGCAGCTTTTGCTGTCGCACGGATGGGCCGGCTCGAACCGGGGTGGTACCACGACCTCACAGAAAACCAGCGTGAAGTAGAGGTTTACCTCTGCGTTTCGCTTGGTGAGTTCAGGTGACCCGAGGCCCTTTTTACTGGAAATGAGGCATTCCATCTTAGTCCTCACGGGTGACAACGCATCTGCATTTTGATTTATAATAGAGGATAGATGTAGATGTCTATGGGCCGCAGCAACCACTTACCATCAGGTGGCCTGTATGCTCGTTTGTCACCGTTAACCTATAAAAAAATTAGGTAATATTCTGGTCATTTGGTACAGATATATTGTTAGTTATAGCACGAATGGGTCGGCTCTACCAGGGTAGGACCACGCTCTCAAAGAGTACTTGCGCAAAATAACAGCTGAATGCTTTGTTTTGTATGGTGACCGTAGAAAACCGCAGAACTTTAAACGAGGAATTCTATCTTAGTACTCAAAAGTGACAACGGTTCTGAATTTTGGTTTTTATTCGAGAATAAACGTAGATGTATATAGTACTCAGTATCCTTATTATATAAAAAAAAATCACAACTATGGGTTGAACTAACATTTCAAATAGGGCTTAAATAATCCTCGAAATTGTCAAAAATTGTATAAAAGGAATTTTTTATACAACAAGTATTGAGAAGGCAGCATCAGAATTATTTACCTACGATTTTATACCATTAACTAACGTAGGTAACACAAAAGGGTTTTGTCCTAATCCACTTTGAAACCTCTGCATATGTCGTCGACATTAATATGTTGTTTTGTGGTTATTAAAAGTCAAATGTAATATCATTACGACATAAACAATAGCGCTACGAAATGTTAAAGTACGTAATAAATATCTCAAAACTGGCAATATAAAGAAAACATATATTGTTTTAAAGTTCCTTTACTTTTTAAATGGAACAAAGCATTTTTTACACCCTTTATCATTTTGATATAGAAGTTTGAAATCATGTTAATTTTTGAAATTGTTAAGTTTGCTTAGTAAACTAACTAGCTGCTACAGAATTATACTGAATCATCAGATCATGAAATTTCATTGCTACAACCCAATGTAAATGCATTGGGTTGCATTGGGTTGTAGCAAATGTATATTGAATTTTTTTTATATTTTCGATAAAATCGCTTTGTAAATTGTGATTTATGTGACAACTAAATACCTAAATCAATAAATAATCCATTAAGCAGTTCCATAAAAACTTTATATGTATAAGAAAATATTTATAAACTTGAATTTTAAATTCGAATTTTAGATAGTAATATTCCAGAGGTGAAAAGCATTTTCGGGAAACAGTAAAGTCAAGTTACACAATACAAAACCGCCAACCGCAGTCTGCATGTTCACACTTACAAAGTTAATTCAAATAAAAGCTCCCTCAAACAAGGTCTTTGAAATTGTTTAAAAGATACTACATAGTATAGAATCAAACGTTGCTTTCCAGGAATACAGATTACGATTTTAGAGATGAAAAGGTAATTAGCTAACATCAGCCTTAAGAGTAAAATGGTTTCTGTTTTTAATTGTTAAAAATAAAATTGTGTATAATGTTGTTGCGGTAGTGATGCTAGGTTGTAGTTATTCTGCCATGAATCTGTTAGGCCTAATTCCGTGTTCCACCGATTCGTAGTGCGTGTATTGATTTATTTTGGTTAGAGTAAAAAGACATAAAGTATGATAACAGGCTACATTACATCGCTTTTAACTGATTAGCTCCAAAATTGTAATCGTCCTTTTTTTAGTACATATTAGAACATCTTCAGTTACCGATGACTCTCTTATTGATTTCTTTTTGTTATTTTTCTAGCTAAATATAATATAAGTAAAAAAAATTACAACAAGGGGATACGTGTAGGTGTTTCTTTTATCGGAGATGATCCGGTTAGAGAAAACTCATGTGAAACGATTATAGATTGAGTTGATTTACTCGGTACTATATTATTAAACACAAAACATAATAATAAAATAATAATAATAGTGACGTTTGAGTAATGAAATTTTATTTTCTTACGGAAAAAAATAAAGTTTCCATTTCATTTAATTTATACTTTTAATTTATTTCATCCATTCCATTATAGCCTATAAAAGTGCAACGTAAAGCCATAGTCGAATTAGGAGCTGTAGGTTTTTATATAATGCTGTTGCCCATCTCCTATTTCAGGTGTAGTGGCGGTCAAGAATATCCACTACCCCATATCTTCCCGTGGGTGTCGTAAAAGGCGACAAAGAGAAACAGGCAGGAGATGGGCAGCAGCATCTTCCTAATAGTAGCCGAAATTACAATAAAAAAAAACTGCGATTACCAATCCGCTCGCCAAGCGTAGCAAATATAGCAAATATCCCCCATGATGAGAGTAACAAAGAGACGGCCCCAGTCCCCGGCGGCCCCGCTATTCCTGGCTACGGTGGCGACCATGGTAACGGCGAGGCAGGGGGTGCTAAGAATCTCCGGTGGAGGTTCGGTTGCCACTTTAGACGACTCCACCTGGCAACATACAACGCACGCACCCTGAGAACTGCCAAAAAGATCGTGGAGCTGGAAGAAGAGATAGACAAGTTGCGCTGGAATGTCATAGGATTATCCGAAGTCCGAAGAGAGGGGGAGGACATGGTAATCCACGAATCCGGCAACTTGCTCTATCACCGGGAGGGCGACCATCTGTCCCAAGGAGGTGTCGGATTTATCGTCCACAAGTCTCTCGTTAACAACATTGTAAAGATCGAGAGTGTGTTGACGAGGGTTGCGTACCTTATACTCAGAATCACCAATTGGTATTCGCTGAAGGTCATACAGGTTTACGCACAAACCTCGGCACACCCCGATGAGGGACGAAATGTATGAGGATATCTCTAGAGCCATGCATTCCTCCAAAACCCTATATACAGTGTTAATGGGACACTTCACTGCAAAACTAGGCACAGGAGAGAACGGTGAGCTGAAAGTACGGAAATTTGGAATAGGGCAACAGAACTCAAGGGGTCAGCAGCTGGCCGACTTCATGGAGAAAAAGGGATTCTTTATGATGAACTCTTTCTTCCAGAAGCGGCCCCACAGGAAGTTGACCTGGTCGAGCCCCGACGGTTCCACAAATAATGAGATTGACTTTATTATGACGACCAGACGACAACTGTTCAGTGATGTCTCAGTGATCGCGAGGGTGAAAACTGATAGCGATCACCGAATGGTTAGAGGCAAACTGAACCTAAACGTTAAGAGTTCTCGTCTAATGAAGTCAACGATACGTCCCCCTCGTGCTCTATTCCAAAGTCCTGACACCTTTGAACTCGAGTTACAAAACCGTTTTCAGTGCATAGAAAACTGCAATGAAGTGGACGATATGAATGACAAGCTCGTGGAAACTGTCCATGCGGTCGGAGCTAAGTTCTGCAAGACCTGCCGCAGAAGAACACAAAAACTCTCAGATCAGACTCTTAATCTCATGGCTGTTAGAAGGGACATGAAGCTACATTCTTCAACAGATTTGACAGCATACAGGCAACTGAACAGATAAATCTCCGAATGCATGCGGCGGGACTTACGCAACTTCAATGCAGCTTATATTGAAGAAGCGATCGAGCGGAACCAAGGCTCCAAAGTCTTTGCCAGAGATCTGTCTGCCAGAAAGAGCCAACTGTCAAAGCTGAGGACCGAGTGTAGCAGCATCGTTTCCGGGGCACCTTAGATTTTGAGTGAGATTGAGAGGTTATATGGGCAGCTGCACAAGTCATCGTTGGAGCCACACACAAGTGTGAGTAACGATCCAAGAGCGAGTCTTATCCGACACTATTCCGAAGACATCCCGCACGTCAGCCTGAGCGAGATTAGAATGGCTCTCCAGCATCTTAAAACCGGCAAGGCCCCAGGCGAGGATGGAATTACAGCGGAGCTTCTGAAAGCGGGTTGAAAACCGGTACTTGAAGTCCTTCATAGGCTCTTTAATTCCGTCCTCCATGGTGGCATTATACCGGAGGCGTGGAGCAGAAGTGCGGTAGTCTTGTTCTTCAAGAAAGGTGACAACGCTCTATTGAAGAACTACAGACCGATTTCCCTTCTGAGCCGCATCTACGTGCTGTTTTCGAGAGTCATTACGAATCGTCTCGCGCTCAGACTTGACGACTTCCAGCCTCCCGAACAAGCCGGTTTCCGAAAGGGCTTTAGCACCATAGACCACATACATACCCTTCGGCAAGTTGTACAGAAGTCCGAGGAATACAATTTGCCACTGTGCCTGGCGTATCTGGGCTATGAGAAAGCCTTTGATTCCGTCGAAATTTGGGCGGTTGAAAAAGGGATTGTACCCTTCAGCGGTGCCAAGTTGACTGTCCGTATATTGAAGTGCTGAAGTGCTTGTACAGTAGGGCTACGATGGCTATCCGAGAACAGAACCAGAGTACGAAACCTATCCAATTGCAGAGAGGTGTAAGACAGGGTGACGTT
Organism: Parnassius mnemosyne; assembly: GCA_963668995.1. Taxonomy (NCBI): domain Eukaryota; kingdom Metazoa; phylum Arthropoda; class Insecta; order Lepidoptera; family Papilionidae; genus Parnassius; species Parnassius mnemosyne. The sequence continues at coordinate 834,435 of CAVLGL010000093.1, read as the reverse complement.
ATATCCCCGAAACTCTTCACCGCTGCATTGGAAGACGTTTTCAAGCTTCCGGACTGGAAAGGATACGGTATTAACATCAACGGCGAGTACATCACTCACCTTCCATTTGCCGGCGATATAGTTCTTATGGCTGAATCGCTGGAGGATCTAAGCAGAATGCTCAATGACCTCAATATTGTCTCCCAACGGATAGGTTTTAAGATGAACATGGACAAAACAAAGATCATGTTCAATGTCCATGTCACACCTATGCCGGTAGTTGTTGGGAGCACTAAGCTCAAAGTTGTTGATGAGTATGTTTACCTGGGACAAGTAGTCCGACTAGGTAAGTCCAACTTCGACCGAGAGGTCAATCGACGGATTCAACTCGGCTGGGCTGCGTTCGGGAAACTACGACACATCTTCTCGTCAGACGTTCCTCAAAACCTTAAAACGAAATAGTACAACCATTGCGTATTGCCAGTGATGACTTACGGATCTGAGACGTGGTCCTTCACTGCTGGCCATATGAGGAAGCTCAAGGTCGCTAAGCGAGCTATGGAGAGGGCTATGCTCGGAGTTTCTCTGCGTGATAAACTTAGAAATGAGGATATCCGCAGTAGAACCAGAGTGACCGATATAGCCCAACGGATTAGTAAGCCGAAGTGGCAGTGGGCCGGCCATATAGCTCGAAGAACCGACAACCGATGGGGAAGAAAGGTTCTTGAGTGGCAGCCTCGTACCGGTAGGCAAAGTGTAGGGCGACCCCCCACGAGATGGAGTGACGACCTGGTAAGACATGCAGGAAGTCGATGGATGCAGGTGACTCAGGCCCGTGCTTTGTGGCATTCCTTGGGGGTGGCGTATGTTCAGCAGTGGACTTATGAAAGGCTGTAATGATGACCTGTGATATACTATTACACCGCCACCGCATAGTCATCTATTCAAATACAGACTTAAAGGAATAAGTTAATAATTTATCTATATTTTATTATTATTATAATTACTTTGCACGTGGTAGAGCCATGCTGCAGCTATATTTCTAGTATAGTTGTAACACGAATGGGTCGGCTCGACCGAGGAAGGGCCAAGTTTTCACAGAATACCAGCGTAAAATAGCAGCTTAATGCTGCTGTGTTTCGTATGGTGAGTGTTGAGAACCGGAGACCCTTTTTATTGGAAACGAAGCATTCCATCTTAGTCCTCACGGGTGACAACGCATCTGCATTTTGATTCGTAATCGAGGATAAGTGTAGATGTATATGGGCCACAGCAACCACTTACCATCAGGTGGACTGTGTGCTCGTTTGTCAACTTTATCCTATAAAAAAAATTAAATACGCAACAGCATACAGCGTGCAGCATCTTATTCTAATGTCACGTAAATACAACTTAATTTATAAAAAATAAATATGTTGATGTCATCAGGTTATCATAATAATATGTCAAAATTTATTATTGTATACCAAATCAAACACGAATATTATAATAACTAGCTGACCTATGCCCACTTTGCTGGGCGTCGAACATTTTAACTTGTGATAAAATTATCTTGTGTGGTTCTTAGTACTGAACGTTTTGGATTTATTTTCGGAATCGATTGACAATTATTTTTATTTCACATTAAAAAATATTATTTATCACAATAAAATGTAGCGTATGTTACTCGAGAATAATATAGCTTTCTACTGATGAAAAAATTGTTAAAATCGGTTCAGTAGCGTCAGATATTACTTCCTACAAACAAACTCACAAACTTACCAACTTTACTTCTTTATAATATTGGTATAGATATGTATATATTTTCCAAAAAAAAATATTTAATTTCTATATCATTTAAATATTATTTATTAATAGAATAGTAACACTTATCTATAATTAACAATGTTTTAATGATTGTTTGAAGGTTTAGATTGTATTTATTTTCTTTATTATATCATTAGTTGTCTTATTGTAGATAGGTATGGATAGGCAAAATATGCTTTTGCGCATTTTTAACGACTTTCATAGTTGAACGTTTAGTCTCAGAGAATTCCTTCTATTATTTAGAGTTTTAAACAATGATTGGTTTCCATGGACAGACACAGCTGTCTCATAGATTAAAGGACAATGAATAGTTAGAATTTGCACCTCTTTAAAATGTATTTTACAGCTGTCAGTCCAGTGCAGTAGTTTTTGATTGCTCGAATTCACCTTTTTTGCGCTTTGAAAAATTTTTCCCGACCCACTATGTTTCCTCAAAAAATTACACCATACCTAAGTTTTGACTCGAAGTTTCCAAAATATGTTAAACATAATGATTGCATATTTGCTCTTTTATTAAACTTGTACAAAGCATATGAAAATTTATATTACTTACTCTAAACACTATCAAGCTGTGCCTTCCAGTTCAGTTGGTTCCACCCATCCATCCATTACAACCTATAAAACTCTAATGCTTAACATTGGCCTCTCAATATAATACCCTATAGATTATATAGAATATACATAGTTGATTTAGACATAGTAGACACGATTAACGAAATCATCAGGAAGACGCTGCTGTCCATTTCCTGTTTCAATTTCTTTCTGAAGCCTCTTACGACACCCACGGGACGATATGGGGCAGTGGATATCCTTACACCGCCACTACAGGGAGATTTCAGTTGGTTCATCAACATCATTCATTACAGCCTTTCATAAGTCCACTGCTGATCATAGGCCTCCCCCAAGGAAACACAAAGCACAGTCCTGAGCCATCTGCATTCACCGACTTCCTACATATCTTACCAAGTTGTCACTTCATCTAGTGAGGGGTCGCCCTATACTTTGCCTACCGATGCGAGCCTGCCACTCGAGTACCACTTTTCCCCAGGTTGTCAGTTCTTTGAGCTATATGGCCGGCTCATTGCTTTAGTTTACTAATTCATTGGGCTATGTTGGTTACTCTGGTTCTACTGCGGATAACCTCATTTCTAAGTTTATCTTGCAGAGTAACCCCAAACAGAGCCCTCTCCATAGCTGGCTGAACGACCTATAGCGTCCTCATACGGCCAGCAGTCAGCCAGCAGACAGATCTCTGACAAAGACTTTAGAGCATTGGTTCCGCTTGATCGTTTAGTTGCCTATATGTTGTCGAATTTGTTGAAGACTGCAGCTTCATTTCCCGTCTAATTAAGAGCGTGATCGTAGAGGTTTTGTGTTCTTCTGCGGTCGGTCTTGCAGAACTTGGCTACGACGCCATGGACAGTTTCCACGAGTTTATCATTCATATCGTCCACTGCATTGCAGTCTTCTAGGCACTTAAAGCGGTTTTGTAACTCGAGCTGAAAGATTTCGAGACTTTGAATTAGAGCATGAGGGGGACGGAGCGTTGACTTCATTAGACGAGACTTCTCCAACTTAATGTATAGGTTCAATGTGCGTCTAACCATTTGTTGATCGCTACCAGTTTTCATCCTCGCGATCACTGAGACATTGAATAGTTGTCTTCTGGTCATCATAATGTACCTCCACCTCCTGTGTGGCCGCTTCTGGAAGAAAGAGTTCATCATAAAAAGTCCCTCTCTTTCCATGAAGTTGGCTTCTGCCGTAATATTTAGCATAACGGACAAATTAACAAAGACAAACTAAACCAATAAAGTTACATATACTTAAAAACCATATCTATATTTTTGAATGTGGATGAATGGGCATTTTGGGATGCTTGTTACTTTATCACGTATTAAACTACTGAACAGATCTGAAAAAAGTGATGTAAACACTAGAAACAAACAAAGCTTGTGATACTAGTTTCTCGACTCCATAGAGTCAGTAATTCTTTCATGGGTTAATACGATATCACAACCAAGTCCAATAAAATATACAAGGTTTCTCTTTTAACAATTTTATTTATTTTATTAAAAAACAGTATAAAAAGGCGTATTATAACATAAATGAATTCATGGTTGATAATAGCCCCTGGGAATGAGGTGGTCGATCCCAAACCGTTTCATAAAGCCGTTTCTTGTATTGCGTAAGTAGTTTGGATGAAAAAAGCCCCTGAGATTCTTCTTCGTTTTTCCCAGGACAGAGGTTTTTTTCAAACCAGTGGTAAAATGCATTTTTATTGTCTATTTTCATTAATTTATGTAAATTTTAAAATAATCTCCGACGTTACGAAAATTACACAGTGTGCAAGAGATCTAATATGGTAATTGAGCCGCCCATTTACTTATTAAATCCATCAATTTGAAGCTATCAGTCAGCTGTAGTGTGAGTACTCTAGGCAATGGGCCGGCCATAGCACAAATAACCAACAACCAATGGGTAACAGAGGTTCTCAAGTGGCAGGCTCGTAACGATAAATAAAATGACGGGCCCCAACTATATTATGAGATGACAACATGACACACTTAAAGAATATATTATGGTGGCACAGAACAGTGTTTTGTGGCACTTGTTGGGATTGGCATATATTCAGAAGTGGAATTGTGAAGAGATGATGCTGATGATTTTAAGCTATGTGATCTTCCTAGCATATCCTACAGTCACCTCTAACAACATCCATGAAATGAAGTGGGGGGGCCGGAATGATTTTTTTACGACGTTAACCTCAAACTGGGATTTTTTCCTGTATAGTAGAGGCAGCTAACATACACACATTTTATAAGTAAAATATATAGACTGAAGAATTATTTGTAGGGCCTGGCCTAACAAGATTATTGCAAATATAATATCCTTAGGCTATTCTCATTGGCTCTGGAATAATAATTATTTATATTTGGACGTAATATAAAAATAATGATACAACGGAAACAAGTAAGCCGTTTGTTTGCAAATAATTTACAGAACGAAAACGCGTAACGAGAGGGGAAAAATTTGCTTTAGTCTCGTCCTTGGCGGCCGAGTGGAAAAATAACTAAGTGCCTATTTATTTTTATTACGCCTTCGAACAATTTTTACACGAATATAATTTTGTTTGTGATTTAGTCGTCTTCAAACGTTTTGTGGATTGAAATTTAAAAATTTCTTGACCATTATTACTAAAGACTTTTTATTTAAGTGTTTGTTTAGGTACGCATCCCTCTTCTTCATTCTCTGTGTTAAAAGGTTTCTGGAAGAAATCGCTTTGAGAGCGATAAGACCGCCTATTGTATATATTATAATATTTTATTTTTTTAATATGATATATTGCATGCAATAAATGACATATTTATTTTATGCAATAAAGAATAAATTGATTAACTGATTGATTAAGTTTTTCTCTACAACAGTTTATTATCCATCCATCCATGTGTAAATTCACTTTAACTTATGTTTGTACACGTCGATGTCAGTATATTCCTCCCAAAGGAATTCGATCGCAGTGATATCCAAATAAGATAACGAGCAATTAATTAAAATATCACAGACAGGGATATTCCGCTGCGAGTGTACTGTGTCATAAATATATCCGTATGCGATGTAGTGTTTCTGAGAATATAATACATCAGATATCAATTAAGGATTACGAGCCGGGGACGATTAAGACACAACACTACAACTGCACTAGATGGTAGGACTATTTTTAGTATAGAATTCTGCCTGGAATGAAAACGAAGATAACTTTAAAGACAAATAACACTTAGCGTATAGTGGCGGTGTAAGAATATCCGGCTCTTCATATCGTGCAGTGGGTGTAGTAAGAGAGGACAGAGGAAAAACGAGAAGATGGGCAGCAGTGTCTTCCTTAAAACAACTATTAAAATATAAACTGCGGTTGCCAATTCGCGTGTCGAGCGTGACAACTATACAACTATGCCATAATCCTCCCTATGATGCAATGTATGGGGAAGGCTTATGTTAAGCGTTTGATAGTTTGTAATATAATAAAAACAATACCTATCATGAAAATCATCATATTATTTAAAACATAATGAACATGTTTTTGCACCACTAACCAATCTGGATTGAGACCCGTCTTCCCCTCCCTCGTCGCCTCAATAGGGACTCTCAGTACGCTCTGACGTCATCCTAGCCAGGTCAAGTTAATTTTAGCGCGTGGTACGAGCCGAGGAGGTTGAGGGTGCTTTTATCGAGCTAATCGTGCGTGTTCACGAATGCGTGCGTGCGTGTGTGAGTACGTGCGTGCGTGCGTGCGTGCGTGTGTGTGTGTGTGTGTGTGTGTGTGTGTGAGTGTGTGTGTGTGTGTGTGTGTGTGTGTGTGTGTGTGTGTGTGTGTGTGTTTGTTATTTTTAAGTGATCTTGTAGAATGCAGCCCAGTACCTAGTTATATCAAGTTACTTTAAAGATAGAGGCTGATAACCATCCTTAAAATTTCATACTCTGCTATACATTTGTAAATTTGCTTGGGAACATAACAGTCACACTTTGCATAAATGTGAACATTTGAGAAGCATTTCTTTTATTGTGAGCGCAGAATGCTTCATTTGTCAAAAGTTCATTCGCATATCTTAAATGTAAAACTTAATATATTTATTGTATATTAAGTTTTACATTTGCACATTATTAAATTATATTTATACAAGATATACCTTTGTTAGCATTGCAACTTACGTGCCATATAAATACACTTTAAAACAATTAAACACAAAAAAAAACTAAAATGAACACTAATAACATCCGCACTTGTTAGATTCTGAGGTCAACGCTTTATTTCTTCGATACACTACGTATTAGTACCGACTACAGTATTTATTAAATGATGTGGAGACATTTTAATTATTTTTCTTGTTTTGTTTTTACTTTTTAAAGTGTATTTATATATCAAAAAAAAAACTAAACAGACCGAAGAAATATTGTTTTAAATTTAATCATTTGATCCTTTTGAGAGGAGTAATTATCCCTCAAGGTAACATTTACTTAAGATGTTACCTTCAAGGATTACTAGAATGTATTGTCAATAGTTACGTTAGTTGCATTAAACATTTTAATCCTAGCTTTTACCCTTAGGAGTGCGTAAGTTAAGGCGAATTGGTAACAACAAAACTTCTCTCAATAATAGCTAACAATAATAACTTTTTACAAAAAGTAAAACTTGACTTAAAAGAACTAAAAAGAATAAAATAATTTCACATTCCTATGTGGATGCTGTATATCCTCCTATGATGTGTTAATGTCGAAGTCATAGTGTAGTGTAGTTGAAGCCCCCGGCTTCTAAACCCGTGTGCTTCAACTCAAGAAAGAATAAAATGAGTAAATATTTTATTCTTTCTTTGAAGTCCATTTTACTTTTTGTTAATAGTAATTTTTTAACCTATTGATTGAAAAGGAATATCAAAATCTAAACGCCTAAAAATGTACATTAAAAACCTTAGCTTCTATTTTACCACCCTTCGAGGTCGAATTATTTCTCTAAAAAGTCTTTTTTATGATGTATTTATAATATACCACGTTTTTTATCATACTCTTGTATGGTAATCCTAAATTACCGCTCAAAAGAACTCCTTTGTCGCATCTTCTCAATTTCAAGGCACTCCCCTTGTTGCCTCAGCCAATATCAGAGTCCTCGGCGTCGACATATCGAGTGACGTGCAGTTTCGTGGTCATTTGGAAGAGAAGGCTAATATGGCCTCTAAAAAACTTGAGAGAGCTCAGCAGAGCGGGACAGTATTTCATGCCGGCACACCGAGTACAACTTTACAAGGCGCAGGTTCGGCCCCACATGGAATACTGTTCCCATCTCTGGCCTGAGGCTGCCCAGTGCCAGATCCTTCCACAACCGCAGAGCAACTGGAATCGTCTACGAACGTATTCTTTCCGATGGGCTCGATTCACAGGCGCTGCGAAGAGTTGTTACCATCCTTTCATCATTGCATTGTTGCATTTTCTTTCGCATCTTCCACGGGGAGTGCTCTGAGGAGTTGTTCGGATGAATCCCAGCCGCCAAATTACACGAACACATGTCGCGGCAAAACTCCTTATACCGTCCACACCATCTCTATGCTTGGCAGTCCACCACTGTACGTTTCACTAGGAGTTTTCTTCCGGTTACGACCTCTCTGTGTAATAGTTTACCAACGGCGATTTTTAAGGACCGCTAAGACAAAGAACCTTCAAGAAAAGAGCTTACTCCTTTCTAAATGGCCACCAACAACCTGCAATTCTCCTGGTGTTGTAGTTGTTCATGGGCGGTGGTAGTCACTTACCATCACGTGAGCCTTGTGCTGGTTTGCTCCCTCTCCTATAAAAAAAAATTGAGTTATATTTAAAAAGTTTCTAGATCATCAAGAAGTTAGTTTAAAATCAATATTTAAATTCCACCCGGAACGACAAACAGATAGACAACAAAAAAGTGACATAATAAAAACATTGTAATTTCTATAAGACCATACCTGAAGTATAATCTATTTAATAAAAAAAGGTTCTCCAAAATTTGGTCTCAATTGGCGAAGATAGCGCGTAACATTACATACAAAAAAAAAATATGCTGTCGAATTTAAGCCTCCTCTTTTGAAGTCGGCAAATAACTTAATGATCTTAGTGAGATCTATCTAGGTGATAATCATAGAAATGAATGTTTTGTTACTGGTCTTAATAACACGTCTGAATTTTTTTTATTATTCAGACTTCTGGAAGTGGGTAAAAACTGAATCAAAAATTCCATTACATTCGTACACACAGGCCATGCTAATAAAAGCTTGAAAATTCCCAACGCTCTCTTGACTAATGACGCGAACACTACACATAGAATAAAACTATTTATACGGATTTTATCATATTTAATTTTATTTATTATTAATTATTATTACTTGGTTTAAAGCGCCCAAAACGTCAGAAAATGAAACTAGACTTATTGGGAATAACAAATAATTTTATTCAATGCCTTCTTGACTATTTATACTAATATTTCGCCTTGTAAGATAGCGCACAAACTAATTCAATCGGATGTAACTTTGAAACCAATTACGTTCCGGTCCGTTTCTCGAGCGCAGTTGCAGGTGGCGAATTGCACAGCAATTCCTGCGAATTGGAAAAAATGTCCGTCTTACTCGAATTTTTTCCTTTCCATCTTTACTAGGAATATATCGTTTTATGATACATTAATATATTTATTATTATTACTACAAATCCATTTATTTCCTTAAAAATATTTAAATACATTTAATAAATTTTATACGTGGAAGAGCCATGCTGCAGCTATATTAGTAGTATTATTGTAGCACGAATGGGTCGGCTCGACCGGGAACCGGGGAAGGACCACGCTCTCACAGAATACCAGCGTAAAATAGCAGCTTAACACTGCTGTGTTTCGTATGGTGAGTGTAGAGAACCGGATACCCTTTGTACTAGAAAAGAGGCATTCCATCTTACTCCTGACGGTGACAACGTATCTACATGTTGATTCGTAAACGAGGATGAATGTAGATGTCTATGGGCCACAGCATCCACTTATCATCAGGTGGACTGTGTGCTCGTTTGTCATCATATCCTATAAAAAAAAATTATTAACTTCATAACATAATAAAATCATGGGAGATTTTTTTTATAATATTAAAATTAAATAAAATTATCATTACAATCAATATTTATTACCTATTTCTTGACACGTATTTAACGAATAATTACCTAATTTTTGTTAGGGACCTCTCTACGAGTATAGGCCTCCTCCAGTTTTTCCCACGTCTCCCTTTTTTATTTGTTGATACTCCTTTTCTGCACAGGAACACATCTGGGTAAGTAAGTACAACCCTGTTACTTTATTCTATATCCCAACAGCAGCGCCTGCACTACTGAGTTGCGGTATCAAGGGTATAGAGAGTCAGTATAAATGCATGTTGTAAGACATTACAACTTACTCCTCAGAGGTAACAACACATTTAAAGCCTTATTTATTTGAGGAAAAATTATCGAAATTTTGGACGTTTAGAATTTTGTACAAGTAACATTAGACAACCTTGGCAGTTCAGAGACTTAGCTCTCGCCATGAATTTTATAGTTCGTGTATTATCATACCGAGTTCGATCTGCTCTAACTTCGTATAAATGTGACTAAAATAATGTGAAGTAAGATTTTTAATAAGCAGTTCTCATATAGACCGACCAGAATGATCTAACTTCATTAAATGGACTTACTGTTGATAATTCTTGTTTCCTGGTAAAAAGAAAGCATTTCAATTTCATATAATTTATACTTACGACTGTTGTCACTTGGTAAAACTCTGGCTTCATTTCTGTGACTTGGATTTACACTTGTACATACTCGTATTTATACATTCACTTGTCAGGTACAAACCAACCGGTTTTACTAGGCCTCATCAGGGTACAAAAGATAACCATATTCATTCATACCCTGATAATGCCGTGAAGCGAAACTAGCAAAAAATTCAATTTGATATAAGTAAACTTAACCTGCTGAATACTTCAGTATTACGTAGTATCAATTGGTGAGACTACTTGCAGTGAATGACAGCTGCATTGAACAGATAAAGCGTTTGTGTTCATTATCGCTCATCTGAATTTCAAAGATAATTTTACAAAATAATTCAAGTATGAACAAATAAAGAATGAGTAGGCCAAAGCAGCAATGAGCAAGCCATGTCGCTCAAGAAACCGACAATAGATGGAAAATAAAGTTTCTAGAGCGACATCCTCGTGCTGGCAAGCGACTGCGCTTTGCGCAAAGCAACACTGGTTGGATGACACGAGATGAAGTGACAACTAAACAAACCACGCAGGTTGTAGATGGATGCAGGCGGCTCAGAGCCGTACTTTATGGCGGTCTACGAAAGAGGCCCATGTTTGTTTTTTATAGGATAGGATGACAAACGAGCACACAGCCCACCTAATGGTAAGTGTGACCCATAAACATCCACATCTATCCTCAATAAAGAATCAAAATACAGATGCGTTGTCAACCGTGAGGACTAAGAAGGATTGCCTCTCTTCCAGTAAAAAGGTCTCCGGTTCTCTACACTCACCACACAGTGGTGTTAAGCTGCTATTTTACACTGGTATTCTGTGAGAGCGTGGTCCTTCCCCGGTCGAGCGGACCCATTCGTGCTACAACTATACCACTAATATAGCTGCAGCATACCACGTAGTAGTTGTAGTTTATGTATTTGTATGTATTTATGTATAGTATGTATGTATTTGTGATAGGATTTATAGTTGTGATGGTAGTAAACTACGCATATGTACTTGTTTGTCAAACTTACTTGTCATCAGTAATCAGTATTATCATATAAATTGACAATGGCTCTTTGAGATGCTTTCCGTCGCTATATTACGCCGCTTGGATATCTTACGGCAATGCATATGCAATTTCCGCCTGTAATTGTTATCACAATCAGATACTGCAGGCGTGTTCATACGCGGAGCTGATATTTGTGTTAATTAATGCACAACAGTAAAGTTCACACACGTGACGATTTATTTCATTTAATATTAATTTATGTATTTATTCATAGGCAGCACACATTTTATTACATTTTTATTGTAACTGCTGACAGCTGACAAGTAACAACTTTACTGTATTATTATGTATTATATCAAAGAGGAGGTCCTTATATTCAGGGCGTAAATGTATCCACTACCCCATATCATTTCGTTGGTATCGTAAAAGGCGACAATAGTAAACTAAAACAGCATAATACCAACTATATCTTTCTGGTAACAATTTCAAAATAATAAAAAACTGCTATTGCCAACCCGTTTGCCAAGCGTAGCAACTCTAACAAAATCGCCCAGTGGACAATCTGTGGTGTAGACCTATGTTCAGTATTAAAAAACCTAAGACATATCTAATGCCGAAGCGCCAATTTACACAAAGGAGGAAATATCTCATACTTAGGGTCAAAAATTACTTTTAGCTCGCCGTCCGTCCGTCTAACGACGACAGGCCGTGTCGACGGCGCGTTTTGTTCCACGCGCGCCTCAAAGAGCTGTCAGCAGCGTGACGGGGCCCGCAAGGGCCGACGCCTGCCGGGGCTGCGGGCTGTTCGAAAGAGATACCGCGGCTCCGGAACGTAAGGGCACTGAAGGAACACGGATGGTTTTTAGTCAGTAAAAGTCTGACACTCCCTTCCGCTCCACCCAGAGCGAAAGGCGTCATTTGATGATTTTCCATCCGCAAAAAAAAAGGGTCAAAAATTACTTTAGACGACGTACAAAGCTATGGATAACTCCGATCTTGTGTAATGAGCTGGCAGATATTTATGACTAAAGCGTAACTAAGTCGCAGCTCAAAACCATGTTGAGGAAACATTATATATCGTTGTGTCCATAGGAGTGAATGTTTCTTTGATTATGATAGTTTAAGTATTTATAAGTAACAGATATTGTTATTAAGGAGTGTGAAACGATAAATAGTTGCGTTGCCGACAAACTGGCTTACAGTTTGGCACAATTTAAAATGTAAATAATGTACACTCTTTCTAAGAATAAATAAAAAAGTAGTTATTAATGGAAGAACAACGGCAATTATGTTAACTAATTTTCGTATTTTTGACTGTTACATCTAAGGCTGAGATCTATAGACTGTAGTTGACTTTGCTCAGACTTTACTTCCGAGTTAAGACAATGTCATTATTTGTAGGGATAACTTCAAAGTCTGCTGTAAGTCAATGAAATCGACGACTTACGTAAAACTCAGGATGTTATCCGAAACCACCGTATCACAATTTTAAATTGTTGTTTTATGTTACAATATTTATTTATAACAATAAATAGTTAGTTTTAGGCCGTCTTATAGTACTGAACAGATTTAATCCATTTACTATTAACGTAAATTTTAAACTTATTTCGAATTTCTTAAAACCTTCTTTTTTATTTTTTTCTGATTTTGCACTCTCTTCTCCTCCGTTCCCGTTCTCATACGCCCGTTTTCTATTTCATATAATAATAATTTAATTATGAAATACAATTTGGACTGTTTTCGATTTTCAAATATTTTTTTTTCATTTTATACAATAAAATCAAGAATATAATGCGTGGAATTAAGCATCCATTAACTTTTTAACTGTCTAGACATTAGCATAAAGCTTAGCTTAATCTTATCCCGATACAACTATAAATTCAGAACCAAAGACTAAGGCTAAGCGTATACTCAGCTAAGTTATTCTTAAATAAAGGCAGAGCAAATTCAAAGTACGGTCTATAGATCTCAGCATTAGACATGGGCAAGCTGACTCATAAAGAACAACGTTACCTAAAAAAATTGTGCGTGTAATTGTGTACACACGTACGAAGTGAAACTTTTATACGACATATCATTCTTCTTTTATTTTATTTTACTTAAGTAGGATAAATAATAGTTTACCTACTTATGCAGCTCAGGCGGTGAAATGTGACGTTTTTTTTCTTGATACCGTACTAAACTCCAAGACGTCGATAAAGTTTCACTTCAATAAATTACATAAAATAGGTTGCCAGCACAAGAACTACCAGATTATGAGTAAATTCCATGTATCGCTAATGATTTCTTATATTTACGCGAACACTACACATTGAATAAAACTATTTTTACGGATTTTATCGCGTTTATAGAAAAAAGGTGTATAGAAAAAAGACCCATACAAACCGATACTTAAACGGTGAATCCCACCATCACCCTTCACAGTTAGCTACCGTGGGCAAATCTTTGTTGCAGAGAGCACGAGGGATCTGTGACAGCAAACACCTGGCCGCCGAGCTTCAGCACGTCAAGCAGGTTCTGCACGACAACAAGCTTCGGGTTCCGCGCCTACGTCACAGTGACCGAGTGAAGCCGGCTACAGTCGAGCGTGTGCCTGCTGTACTACCATATGTCAGAGGTGTCACAGACAAGATTGGCTACATCTTGAAGCGAGCTTCTATTAGAACATTCTTCAAGCCGCCGAAGAAGATTAGTCAGTTCTTACCATCCGTCAAGTGCAATATTCCTCTACAAGATGCAGGAGTATACAAGCTTGATTGTGAGTGTGGTCTCTCATATATAGGGCAAACAAAACGATCAATAAAAACCCGCGTAAAAGAACACATAGCTGACGTGAAGCACCAACGTTCCGGGAAGTCTGCAGTTTGTGATCATATCCTAGACGGCCCCCGTCATTACATTAGATTTGATAAACCACAAGTCCTCGCGAAAGAACATCGATTCCTGCCAAGGATGATACGTAAGGCTATTGAAATTAAAAAACATCCTAATTTCAATAGAGAGGGAGGCTGGGTACTACCACCTGCTTGGGATCCTGTAATTCATAAAATTAAAACTAAACCCAAGCATACCACTGTAAGACTTCAAGACACAGTTAGTTCATTCTGCGTAGATCGGACCAAAATTAATAATTAAAAAGCTGAAGGTACTCCGGGTTAACTTTGACATCGGGACGTCAATCACCTCAGTCCCCCGTGACCACGGTTGCTGGAAAGCAACCGAAACGTCGGGAATATAAAAATAAGTAAATTAAACGCGATAAAATCCGTAAAAATAGTTTTATTCAATCCATGTATCGCTGACAAAAGTAGGCCTTCCCATATTTCGGCGATAAAAGGACGAGCTTACATCTCTCCGACATTAAAATAACCTAACTTTATGAATCCGACACGTAATAAAACTTGCTAAATATTTTATTACAAGCATCGTAAACTTAAAGCGGAGCTGTCTGCGGAGTAATTGCAGCAAAACGTACCTTCTGTGTAAAACTCCTACCGCAAGGACTGAATAAAACAAAATAAGCGTTTAAAACGGCCCCAATTTGAAATGCGAGACCGTATCTGCAGTTCTAACAGCCGATAAACTTTGTTAAGGGCCTAAATACTAAGTTCGCTGTTTCCTATAGAACAAAAGTGAAGCTTTCGACTTTAAAAAAGTGCTTTGTAAAAGTCTATTTTGGATAAAATATTTGAACTAAACTTTTATATATGGACACGCAGCACGGCAAATATTAACATAAATTGAATAAAATTAATAAAAAAAACCCATTTAGTGTAGATGATGATGATACAATGATGTAAGCAATACCTTTATTTCGTATTCAGCCTTATAAAGTAGTAGTATTATCATAATTACATTCCAAAAGAAGTCCACTGCTACACATAGGCCTCCACCAAGGAATGTCACAAAGCACGGTCCGATCCTTTCATCCCCATCGGTTTTCGGTTTTTTGAGCCGAATGTCATAGCCCAATGTCACTTCAGCTTACTGATATGTTAGGCTTTGTGGGTTACTGTAGTTCTACTGCGGACCATCTTCATTTGGAAGATAGAAACTCCAAGCATAACCCTCTCCATAGCTTGCTGAGTAAACTTGAGTTTCCTCGTACTGCCAGCAGTGAGGTAACACGTCTCTGATCCGTATGTCATCACTAGCAACACGCACTGGTTCTACACTCTGGTTTTATGCATGCACGCTTATTTATAATCAAATTACCAATTTTCTCCTCGTGGCAACCGTGTCGTGGTGGGGCAAAATAATCCATCACACCATTTCGTCCCTTGGAAGTCGTAAAAATTTAGTCCCTTGGCAGTTTCTTGCCGGTACTTCTTTGAGAAGGTTTGGCTTTGTAGCGGCCCAGGAAATCTCCAGAGTTAAGACTGGTGACGGGATGTAGCTTCATAGATGCAGCGACCACCAACTCACATGTCCATCGTGGTGTTTAAACTAAATCCTCGCAACGGAGGTAACCTATGTCCAGTAGAGATTTTTGCAGTCTCTTATTTATAAGATAAGATGACGAACGAATACATAGTCCACCTGATGTTAAATTAATGCTGTAGCCCATAGACATCTACATTTATCTTTGTATAAGTATTAAAATGCGGATGAGTTGTCACTCTTGAGGACTAAGATGAAATGCCTCGTTTCCAGTAAAAAGGGTCTCCGATTTCATACACTCAGCACTAAGGAGCATAAGAAATACATTGTGCTGCTACAGGTATATTACGTTTGTATTCTGTGACAGCGTGGTCCTCCCCCGGCGCAGTCGGACCAATTGTGTTACAACCATAATATAGCTGCAGCATGACTCTTTCACGTTAAAAATCTCATGGGAATGTTGTTGAACCCTAATACCACTAGTGATGAAGAGTAACATTACAAGTTTTAGTAGAGTAGTAGTAACCTCACAGTAGTTATAGATTAACATTACATTGCGGGGTCTTACTCACTATGATTTTAGCCTGCTAGGTTGCCCAGCGCGGTGAGTATATAACCAATGCGTGTTTGACTACCTTATTGGTCAAGTAGTCGTAAACGCAGTCGAAGCTCATTTGTCACACTTATTCTTAAAAAAAATTGGTCTTCTTTATCCTGCAAGCAAACATCACTACGATGTACCACCAATTACAGAAACTCTGTAGGAACAGACTCTTATCTTTTTAACTGGGTTAACTCACAGCGAGCTCTAGATCGCATTTCCTTCATTAAGCCGAATGCGATAGAAATAACGTTCTTTCTGCTGCTTAAAACTAATTGATCCTGATATAATACATTGACTTAGTACTACACGCGTTGTTATAATAGACTGAATTAATCTCTTATAAGACCGAGACTTATAAGAGAAAATGAATAGATTTTTGCGGGATAGAGGTGACAAATGAGCACACAGTCCACCGGATGGTAGGTGGATTCTATGACCCGTGAATATCTATATCTATCGTCGATTGAGAATCGGAATGCAGATGCTTTATCACCCCTGAGGACTAAGATGGATGCCTTGTTTCCAGTAAAAAGGGTCGCCGGATCTCACACTCATAATACGAAATATAGCAGCATTAAGCTACAAGTTTACGCTTGTATTCTGTGAGAGCGTGGTACTTCCCCGGTCGAGCCAACCCATTCGTACTAAGACCATAATAAAGCTGCAGCGCAGCTCTAGAACGTAAACTTTTATGGTTCTGATATGTTTGCATCCATCGACTTTTTGTTTCATCTAGTGGAAAATGGCCCGTTACCGCGCTTACCGACGCCAGCCTCTCGAGAACCAATTCTCCCACCAATTATTAACTCTTCATAATCTGAAAGACTGTGCTGGTTGCTTTTGTTCTACTGTGGGTATTCCTTTTTACCGATTCTGTTACTTTAGCACTTCTGAT
The DNA here is from genome assembly GCA_963668995.1 of Parnassius mnemosyne. Taxonomy (NCBI): domain Eukaryota; kingdom Metazoa; phylum Arthropoda; class Insecta; order Lepidoptera; family Papilionidae; genus Parnassius; species Parnassius mnemosyne. The sequence continues at coordinate 817,483 of CAVLGL010000093.1, read as the reverse complement.
AGCCCTCTATATATTCATCTAGTGAGCTTTGGCTTACTTTGTAGTGGCGGTATATATTATGTATAAAAAGTCCCGCTGGGTTTCTTGCTGGTTCTTCCCAGGACAGAGGTATTTTCCGAACCAGTGGTAAGTAAAATAATGACTTTCAATAAGTATTATGTAATAATCTATATTGAATAAAAATCATTCTATTCTATTCTATTCTATGGAACAAAAGTTGATTTCTTAGTTAATACAACTTTATTTCTTAACTCTAATTGTTAAAACTAATCCGTCTATCTAATTGGAAACGTGCTTCCGCTTTGTTTGATACTATATGCAGTTACACTGCAAGAAGAAAATTATTGAAGGCTCTAGAAGATTCGGTTTTAAGTAAATATTTGTTTAAGTGCGAAATTATAAGATGTTTTCTAACTATAATTATTTATACGTAACTAAAGTTATAACAGGTTTAATGCAAAATTTATTGCTCCTTCCATTACAGCCCGTAGTCCACTGCTGAACATAGGTAGCTCCATACATTGTTATTGTATTGCAATCACAATTTTTATTTTCTAACTGTTATCAGAAAGACGCATCTCATGGTTTGTTTTCTTTTGCCGCCTCTTCCGTCATCGACGTCACGTTATGGGATAGTTTATATTCTTACACCGTCTCTACACAGTTATTTTTACGGAAATTAAAATGATGAATATCTTATTGTAAATACTTTGCATTAAAAACGACTAATAATACGTGTTGGTTACTGTAAGTTTTGATATTTAAATGTAACTACAATTATAACAGTTTTAATATAAAGCTATAGGAAGGAGTCATACTCAACTTATTTAAAGAATTCTTGAAAAGCGTTTCTTTGAAGGCCTGGAAAATGATGGTTGCATATCGCTTATCTGCTAAATATTACAAGCGGGTATACAACATTGATATGTCGTGTACCTAGTGGCAGTTTAAGAGAACTGACTATCACCCATATCATACCCATATCATCTCGTAGAAGGCGACTGAGTGTTATGCAATAGGAGATTCTCGCATGAGGCAAAAAAATATATAAAATGTGTACAAGTAAGTCCAACTCGGTATAATGCTGCAAAGCTTAACTGTGCACAATTCCTCCTATTATAGGTGCTGTTAAGCACTCAAAACGAAAGGATATAAAATTTATTAAGCACGATAAAATTCGTAAAAACCAGTTTCATTTAACAGTGGACAGTAAAACAGTGGACTTTCGATGGGTAATATTAAAAATAGTAACCGTAACTTTTGTGAGATTTAACCAATTTTAATAAAAAAAGAGACTATAAGTTACTCGAAAATACGTTTTATAATTTTGTCAACGATTCTTTAAAAAAATATAAGTAAGTACATTGAACGTGAAGCGTTCATACACAAACTAACTGACTGACAGAAGGACAATTCAAAATATAACGGAAAGGTATTAATTACTTATTTTTAGTGCTTCTCGAACATGTTCGTTACAAAAATATCCAATCTACGGACACCTGTAATTTACTTTGTTATATGTATAGAATTGAATAATTATTAGAATAAAATCTACTTTTTACACATAAAAATCTTTTGTAAATATATTGGGGGGCTGTTGAAAACAGCTAAATAGGGTATATTTAGCTGTTTTCAACAGCCTGCCAATATATTTAACGGCTCCGTGGCGCAGTGGCTTAGCAATGAGTTGTTGCGCTGGGGGCCGCGAGTTCGAATCCCGCACGGAACAAGTATTTGTATGGCCTACAAATAATTGTTCCGGGTCTGGAGTTTTTCCTTGTGCAATATGTGTTTGTAAACTGCCCCCAGGATACAGAAGAAAATCCTAGTGTGGGAGTAACGTTTTTTTTAATTAAAATAAAAAAATAAAAATAAAATTTGAATGAATGAATATCTAATCTAATATTTTTTTTTGTTTGTTCGTATTTTATGCGCTGCCATAACGTTCTTCAGGTTGTGCTAAAACTTTATCAGCTTATTGCTTGCACAATTAACTCTCAGTAGGTGGTGCGCGTATGGTACCTACAAATTGTGTAGGTACCAGCTAGTATTATATAACAATAACATCAATTTTTACAAAAGGGATTAATTTTCCATTGATTCGGTTGTCTGCGCTCAAGCTACGCGGACGTATTCCTTCGGTCGAGCACATGCGCTCGCAAATAATAAAGTGTTTTTATGCTGCAGCTATATTAATAGTATAGTTGTATCACGAATGCGTCAGCTCGACCGGGAAAGGACCACGCTCTCACAGAAAACCAGTGTAAAATAGCAGCCTAACGCTGCTGTGTTTCGTATGGTGAGTGTAGAGAACCGGAGACCGTTTTTACTGGCAAAGAGGCATTCCATCTTAGTCCTCACGGGTGACAACGCATCTGCATCTTGAGTGTTTATTGAGGATAGATGTAGATGTCTATGGGTCACAGTTACCACTTACCATCAGGTGGACTGTGTGCTTATTTGTCACCCCATCCTATAAAAAAATAACCGGACAATTACTCAGTGCTCTGTGGTCTTTGTGTGTCATTGCCACCGTCAGGTTGCACCGGCCCGCCAGCTCATTGTCCCTTTGTGTTGTAATTAGTGTAGTGCCCAACGATCTGCCGATTTTCAGTAAACTGTAAGTAGTTTATTACACACCGCTGCCCCAGAGGCAGCTATTCCATTGTTTTAAATTTCTGTGTTCGCTAGTCGCTTTAGGTGACAGCTAGGTACACACCATAGTGTACCAACGCGCTAGGTGTATAGGTGTTCGTCTTAAGCACACACCTGCTTTTGTTAGTGGGGGAGCTTGGTACACAAATGTTTTAAGCCTTGAACAAGATGGCAGCTATTACTATAACTTGGTGGATGAGTTCATCACCGACTTTTTAAGTCACGTCTGCCCCGACGTTTGGGCGACCTTTTTAGCACAGCGTGACAAGTCCGCTGCTTAAATCCGACCGTGCTCGTTGACGACCCCATGTCGCCGAGCACCGGACCTGTAACCCCCGTGTCCGTGGACACAGTTTATGACGTCATATCCCCGCGCCTTCTGCGTTCTCTATCCTCCGTCACCGGTAGTCTCGGACGCTCAGTCGGGCACCGAGATGCAGTTAGATCTAGCGAAACCCGCCAAGCCCGTAGACGATGACTTCGCCCTAGTCTTGGGCAAAAAATGTAAGCGGCCTCTGAGCGCAATGAAAAGCCACCGCCCCCAATTTTACTTCAGGACAAATCCCCATGGAGCAACCAATCCAAATGGATAGACTTCAAAAAATCTTCTGCCCCAAGGTCCACAACTGTAGCCAGGGCATTCGTACTCACGTCTCGACGACGGATAACTTGCAACTGCGCATCTGAAAGCTCAGTAAACTGAGCTTTCACACCTAGGACCTCGCCCTCGCGGAGAAACGGAACTTCCGCATTGTCGTTCGCGGGCTTTTCTACCACCGCAGAAACAAATATTAGAAGCCGACATCTCGGCTCCACTAGATCTAGGCCCCAGCGTAGTAATCGCGGGAGAACTCAACAGTAAACAAGTTAGTTGGAAATCTAACATTAATAATCCTTAGAGTGGTCCTTAAGCACTATCCATTTAATAGGAGCATGCAAGTCAAATACTCGAAAAGTTAAATGTTTCTGTCATTTCATTTACGATATCAATACGCTGAATACCTATCTTTCTATGGAATTAGCTGGAGATCATGTTCGAAATATTCTAGCTGAATATCACGTAGATATAGATCGTGTGAGTATTATATCATTTTTATATGCATCTCACAGGAGAGGTAAGCGTGACTACTAAAGACGTTGGTGTGGTTAATAGCCACGTTTCGCGCAGGTACGTCAGTACGTATAACGTCTATGAGAATTTGAATTGTTGTTGTAAAATGAGTTAGCGCATCTATTAATTGTTCGCATTTTTTATTGCATGGTTTATAAATTTTAAAAAACGTTTAGTCTTATTGTCCTCCATAGATACTATCATTCTTCAAGTTGCTCCGCGTATAGATGAGATTAACTGACTTGCACTTTAGCTCCTGTTGAAAAACACAATACAAAGTATACTATTATACGGCTTACGAGTGAAAAGAAACGAATGATCTCAAAATAAATCAATTACTCAATCCACTACGACCTCGGAAATACATCGGCTCAGAACGAATTGCCTCATTGGAAATGAATGGCGGCTTTTCTTCCGTATTTTCTTTTTCCTGTTCTAAAACTATGGAATAAAAAGTCCGAAGAATTGTTTTCTACAAAATTTTAGTTAGTATAATACACAATTTGTTAATGTTTTCCATGCGTGGCAAATATACATAATAGAGACATGCTGCAGTTATATTATGACTGTAGCACGAATGACGCAGCAGGACTGGAGAAGGACCATGCCTTATTCTATATGAAATAAAATATGGTGGCGGCGAAAGTAAATCCATCACCTTATTTCGACTCGTGGCTGGAAAGGACGACAGTAAAAAATGACGAAAATATTTATGGCATATTTTGTATTACCTCGGACTAAGAAGTGTCATGATCTTGACACAGTGTAAATAATTCCAATAAAAATTTCATACTTATTTTGCCATATTTGAAGTTAAATTTTTTCTGCAAATTTATATGGACTTATATATATTTTTGCAGAAAAAAACCCCCATGTGTACCACTGTGTATAACTTACTAAGGTAAAAAGAGTTATTAAAATTGGTTCACAATTCACAAATATATCAATATACAAATATTCATAAATATATACACAGATGCAATGAAGTAATACGATTTTATTTCATTTGGTTATTGATTTTTCTTTTATTTAAGATTTTCATTTTGTTTAAAGCTTTTTTTATGAAACTGAAGAGACAAACAAATTTTAATTCCACCAAGGTAAGTGTCTACTGCAATCCACGGACAACCAATACAAAGATGACACAAAATTGTCACATTTGAGGACTAAGAGTCTCAAATGTGACAATGAAGTGTACAAATGTAACTTAGTATACAGCCAGCCAGTAGTAAACTGCTACAGGTTGGCTGTAAACTAAATTACATTTGTACACATTCTAAATATTCGTAAGATATTAACTTACTATCAGATAGTACATAAAAGGAAATTACATCGTAGCCTCGGACCAATACGTGCGAAATTTGGCTTGAATTTTCAATGCTACAACGCTGACATGAGTATTGGTTTCTAAATACAAAATGACATGAGCCGCTCTCTGGGGGAAATCAGTTATTGCGTTGTTTACAACATTCAGCGCGAGTTAGTGTCTGTTTTGACTAGAATTCAGTTTAAATGAAAGACGTGTTAAAGAAGTTTTTTTTATAGCATAATGGTGATAAATGAGCACTCTATCCATCTGATGGTAAGTGGATGCTGTGGATTATACACTTATACATCTAAATATATCCTCAATTAAGAATCAAAATGCAGATGCATTGTCACCCCTATGGACTTACGTGGAATGCCTCGCTTCCAGTTAAAAGGGTCCGGTTCTATTCTTTTTTTTTACAGGAAAGGGGGCAAACGAGCATTATTTCACTCATCATATGAAAGACAGCAGCATTGAGCTGATTTTACGCTCGTAATCTGTGAGATGTGGTCCCATCTCGGTGGAACCAACCCATTCGTGTTACAACCTTCACCTACAGTGTTACCCTACCACGTACAAAAAAATTGTAAGTAATTCGTAAATAAATGAAAAAATTGATATTTATTAAAAATCATTTTACGTTCCCGTAATCTTGACTAGAGTTTATTGCATTTCAAATAAAGAATATCAACAAAGAAACAGTTTATTTGCAAATGGTTTATTAACCTCTCAGGCCCTGACATTTTATTGGACAAACTCAAAGAGTGTAGTAGGTCAGGCGACAATATTTTTAAATAATGGTAAATATAACTTAGTCATTAAGTATGTTCTTATCCAAAAATAAAAAATTATCAACAATTAAAATATCGAATTATTTGTATGAAGGTCAAGTGAGCGCTAGAGTAACGACGATTGTAAGACGATTTGTCGTTTAATTAAATGTTTTGAGAAATTATCAATAACCGTGTAGTGGCGGTATAAGAATATTGATATCATTCTGTGGGTTACGTAAGAGGCGACTGATCCATTGTTCTTTGCTACATGTTATTTATCACTCATGTCTAGAAGCGACAGAGGGGAATAAATCAGGAGATGGGCAGCAGCGTCTTCCTAATAACGACTAAAAATAAAAAAAAACTGCGGTTGCCAACTCGCTTGCCCAGCGTGGCAAGTATTACAAATATACCCTCTATGTGTTAATATATAGTGGATGCCTTCAGCAGGAGTTTTTATAAGCTGTAACGGTGTTTGTTCTAATAGTTATAAGAAATACATTTGAAGGAAAAAATAACGAACATTTTTTTCTAAATTTAATCTCGGTGGAACGCGGATGCTCCGTCCGATATTTAGGATAGCGTTGCAGAGGTGGCCAATATTTGTGGCAGTGAAATTTTGTGCTCCCCTTTATTTCCAAGGCTAATGGCCAGTAATGGAAGAAAACTGTAAGGAGAGGGAGGGGGTAAAACTATTATTTCAAAAAATATTTTTGTGTGTAAAAAAAGTCATCAAACGTCAACATCAAACAATGTAGTTATCGATACACCCCGTCCCTCTGTTTTAGACTAAATATTAAAATATATAATGTTGTATTATTTAGACTAAGCAATAAAACTAATGCATCAGCATTTCTATGTAAGTTCATAGTAATTAGTTGACGAGTCAAATGCCTGCGCACAAACGGACTCTTTGAATATCGTTCATTATTAAAGCCGCCTCCAAATCGGTGAGACGTAGTAATCTAATTGTATTTTAGTTTTTAAAAACTCCATTCGACGTTCCCGAAATTTGACTGGTGCAGCCGGTAGGATTTGTTCGTGAAAGCTGTACCGTCTCTCGAAATATTCAGGTGTCCAAATTCGCCTGAATTCGTTATAGCGGCGCGAGTAGCTGTTGGGCAAATCCAAGAACCAAAGAAATTTGTCATCGAGGGAAGCGGAAGACATGGAAATAGCGGCTGGTTGGTGAGTAAAACGTTTCACCATCCTTGATACCACTATTATCCTTCATTTTTATTTAAATTTCTTATTATTGAGATCGGACTTCTCTCATTATAACGTATCTGGTTTTTCAATTAAATATATTTAGTAATAGACACCCTATTACTGTAAACTGTGAATAAGGGACACAGAGTGCCTTTTCGCACAAAGATTATGAAACGTTTTAAAAATAAGGCTTTTTATAAAAATAAAAATTAAATGTCATTAAAGTTTTACTTGATAATTAATGAATATGTTTTATTAATGCTAGAGATATAATACAGTTTTATTTCATTTATTTTTATTTTTCATTTTACATCTTTTACATATTTTATTTTTTAAATAAACTTTTATTTTATAATTCTCTATTTTTATATGCTTTAGTGTGTTCTACCTTATATCTGGGGGCACGGCAGTGCCCCCGCTAAGTCGAGCAAAAACCGCAAACGGCACGGCCGTACCATCCTTTTCTCGAAGCAGCTCAGGCCATTTTCGAAACCCTATAACTTCGTTGTGGATAAAATTACAAGCCTGAATTTTCAATAACCAAGTAGACATTGTATAAACTCAGTATCTTTCAAATTTCATCAAATTTGAACCGGTAGTTTAAGAATTAGAACTAGTCAAAGTTTCTTAATTTTGTAACTCACTGACTGACCGATCATCAAAACTCTAAGGCACTTCTAGCAGACATAGAAGCTTCAAATTTAGAATACAACTATTGTTTAGTATATAAATCAAGGAAAAATTAAAATATTTTGCAATTTCGGATCGCTTTTCGAGATACACCAACTGCATAAATAACTTTGTAATCCCATATAAATATATAGGATTACAAAGTTACATTTGCAGTAAATGAATCAGTGTACCTAGATATAGGTACCTAGATATAACTATCTACAAAAAGAAATGAGATGCCATCAAAAACATAACTTGTAAAAAATTGACTTGGCAATCGCACTAAACAATCTAATTTACTTGAGAGATACATTGCGTTTTCATGCGATGGCCAAGTCAATCTATTTATTTAAAACATAAAAGATTTTTAATATTGATATGGTCACTATAAGATGTTATTAGGTTAGCTAATTACGTAATAACTTGAGACAGAAGGACCCTTAAGTAGGGACTGAAAAAATTAACCGACTTGGTATTACATGGATCTCACAACTTTTTACGGTAGAAGAACTGAGTTGCGAGACTTAGTTTTTTTACAAGTTATGTGGTTGATGGCATTAATATAGCTGCAGCATGGCTCTACCTCGTATATAGCACTCATCGAAATACACCTTCAGGTCACTCTATCTATCGGAAGCAGAGGCGGATTAAATATCGACTGCGCTCTAGGCTAGCCTAGCACCTCAACGGACTTTTTTGCTCGAATTGGCGGTAGTATAGTTACAGCACGAGTGAGTCGGTTCGACTGGGGAAGGACCACGGTCTCACAGAATACCAGTTTAAAATAGCAGCTTAATGCTGCTGTGTTTCGTAATGTGAGTGTAGAGAACCGGAGACCCATTTTACTGGAAAAGAGGCATTCTATCTTAGTCCTCACGGCTTACAACGCATCTACATTTTAATTCGCAAACGAAGATAGATTTAGATGTCTATGGGCCACAGTAACCACTTACCATCAGGTGGACTGTGTGCTCGTTTGTCACCCTTATTTTATTTAAGAAAAACTCCTTGAAGAGTAGAACTTGGTATGCCAAGTTTAGGCTTGTTTTGTTAGTTATGAATAGACCTTACCTCCGAACTTGACGGAGTGATTTGAAGGTGTAATTTGGCGACTGCTACTGGAACTCTTTAACGAATAGAACTACAACTTACATTTTTTTAAATATTTTCACTATCATATGAGCATCCAAAAGTGCACGACTCATGTGCATTTTTGGACAAAGTGCACATGCACAGTTTGACATAAAATTATCGGAAAATTGGAAGTATAGTACCTAATAAGGTTATTAGTGAAAATTTGTGTGTATTTAAACTACTTTAAAAATTTAGGTATAATCATGTTATACGTAATTTTTTTAATGCACTTAAGGCATGCGCAATTGGATTTACAAATAGTTTTCTATTTCCTATTCAAAAATAAGTTACCTTTATACTAGGATTTTCTCCTGTGTTATTGGGGCAGTTTACATATATAAATTTCGCAAACATCCATACCCGGAAAAAAATTATTTGTAGGCCATACAAATACTTGTTCCGTGCAAGATTCGAATCCGCGTCGCATAGCGCTGGAACTGATTGCTAAGTCACCACGTCACGGAGCCGTCATAGCTAATAATTACTACGTAACTTCTTCTTTTATTTCTTTCGCAAAAATATTTTTGTCTTTAAATCAAGAGTGATAGACTTTTGTGTTTATATACGTTCATAGAAATAAGATATTATATACGAATACGTGTAGAGGAGCAAAACAATAAATAATAGTGTTCTTGAAAAAGCTTTACAGAGCGCTCCCCCTGTAACCTCATTGTTTGCAGTCGAGTGCAGCGGGCAGCAAATGTCCCTTGTGGCTGACGCGACGCAGTGCAAGTGAATGCAACCAATATTTTGAATTGATGTTTTATTCTATCTAACATCATAATAATAATAATTGGACAATTTTAGATTTTTTGGCACAACAGTGTGGTCTAGTGGTTTTTTTGTCAAATAAGAGGGACACGCGAGCATACAGTCCAGATGATAATTAGTGCAGTACTGTGGCCCATAGACATCTACAATTATTTTTAATTAAGAATCAAAATGCAGACGCGTTGTCACCCCTGAGGACTGAGATAAATGTGTCGTTTCCAGTAAAAAGGTTCTCCGTTTTTCTGCACTCACCATACGAAACACAGCAGCACTAGGCTGGTATTTAACGCTGATATTATGTGAAAGCAATCCACATACAGTAAAAATTTCTTTACTCAAAAACTCAATTGCTAATTTTGGCATGACCCGGGGTTCGAACCCTCATTATCAGTACCTCACGCTTCACGTTACACACCACCTATATATCTGTAGTTATTATATAGGTAACCAGAAACGCAATACGGAAATAAATATTGTGTTTCACACGAAACTACATGCTTCCACTCCAAGCATTTAATGTTTTTCAATAATTGTATTTAGTTTAGAACGGCTAGTACGGAGGCAGTGTCCCCGCTAACGTGCCGGCGCGTGCCGCTACGTGACTTGTTTCCGTTGTAGGCGCTTTACTGAATATTGGGAAGAATAATTTATAAAAGCTGTCCTTGGTTCCAATGTATTATTTTAGGTTCACGTCACGCGATATGAACAGCGTTTTCCACTGGCATTACTTAGTTTTTTTTTTTAATGCATTCTACCTTTTTATATGTGAAAGTTGTGGCCTACTCTAGGTTCGATTAATAATCAAAAATCCTCTGCGTTACTAACCTTAAGGACTGACATGAATTGCCTCGCTATAAAAAAAATGCCTGTAAAGACGTTTCTCATTGGTTTCTTATTTATCGATACAGCATACTTTCGCAATAATTTTAACTAGGTTTGATGACAATTTATATCGAATATATTCTTGTATGTATATGTATAATGTATTCTTTTTCAAATTTGGAATGCGTTTGCTATGTAAAAAACTTTTGGGGGATAAACTGCTCGCGTACGTAGGAATTTCTTAAATCCACGTATCCCGTATCCCCTGGGTAGTGCTAAACGAGCAACACTACGTACTCGTGGTAGGTTGGTCTTCTACTAGTGAGAGGCCTGGCCGAGGGTTAGTTACCACCCACCTGGCAAAGACATACCGCCAAACGATGCAAGTCGTGTTTCGGTATGATGTTAGATGAAACCCATTTCTGCGGTTTCGACGCGGCCGTTTCTTAGTGTATGGTTCCTGGTTATAGAGGTAAGCACGATCTGAAGCACGGTTGCATCGCTGGCCGACCGTAGATAGTTGGGTGCCCAATTAATGAGCCAGCCAATCATGAAAGGCTGCCCGCCAACTTACGAAAAATCCTGGGATGGATGGATCAATACCAGTTGGCGATCGGAGGAGAGGGTCTGGTGACAATTTCTAAGGGGGTTCAGACCATCGATGTTGTGACTCTGTTTGAGTCCCTAGGTTATATGTGAGACGCCTCGTCCAACTGCCATTCTCTCAACCTATTCACTCCACCAATAATGAAAAAAAGAAAAAAAAAGTTTGTACAGCGGTTGCACTCCCTCTCTATCAAAGTTCATCTCATAAACATCTGAGGCCTGCACTATAATCTCAATGCAGTCCACTACCACCTTGAGAGTAATAAGCCGCACTTACTCTTCTTCACTGAGACACAGACTCATGTCCCCTAGATGCAGCGTATCTTTGCTACCCTGGGTACATATTGGAGCGTATTTTCCATCACTGCGCCGGAGTCTGTGTTTACGCCTTCTATATCTGCTGTAAGCGTCTCCTTCACCTTATATACCCCACTTCTCATTGCGATCTGGTTATTAATAGACACAATAATTAATAAAATTATTTATTCTTGTGTCTACCGATTGCATAGCGTCGACCAGGAGACAACTAGGCTATTTGATCACCTCAGTGAAGCCTATGATGCGGCTCTAAATCGGTACCCTAATACACAGTTGGTTTTTCTGTTTCTTGTCGTGTCTTGTCCTGCCTTAAGAAGAGAGGCTTTTACCAAGCCGCCAAGTCATTACGGCAAGCCATTTTCGACCGCATTAAATGCATCGATACCATCGAGTCGAGACAGACTTTTGTCGGTCTACACTGCCTTCGCTGTTAAACCAGATGGCTCACTGGCGCATGCGAGTAAGAAGAAGGCCGAGTTATTTGCTTCTTTTATGCTTGCAATTCGCGTCTGGACAGTAGCAACAGCGTACCATCTCAATTACTTCACTGCGGAGCCTCCATGTCAGAGGTCTGTATCACAACAAGGAGATTCTTAAACCCTTGCGAAGTTACCTTTACACTCTACAAGATTATGAGGCGTATTGCAACGCTCACCCAAGCTATGGTTGAGCGTATGCATCTCAAAATACAGGCAGTCTCCGTATGAGACGATGCCTATCTTGTGAGATTCACGCCTCCAAAACACAAGCGTGTCTTGTCACACCTCACCCTGGCTCCTACTTTCCGGAATGTGTCCTTGGAGTACACTGACCACCTTCAGTTGTTAGGGTTTAAATTTTCTCCGAACCTCAACTATGGTTGGTTCATTGAGTCCAAAGCCAAAGCAGCCGTAAGGTTACTTGGTGTCTTTGAAAGGTTTCGGCGGTACTTCACGCCGGAACAGCTTCTTACCTTATATAAAGCGTAAATCCGATCGTGCATGGAATACTGCTGTCATATATGGGCAGGTACTGCAAAATGCCAACTAACAATTTGGATTCATTGGAGAGAAGTGCTAAGAAGCTCATTGGTGACGATGATTTGGTTGAAACCAATCTTGTCAGCCTTGAGTACAGGCAAAGAGTAGCCATTGTCTTGGTATTTTATAGGACGCGATGAGTGTGCGCAGGAATTACACGTTTTAATTTCTCCCTCTCCTTTCCACCATCCGACAACCAGGCGGTCGGCGGGTCTTCATCCTTTTGTTGTCAATATTCCAGTATCTATCAGTATTGCTATCAGTATAATAGGTATATTAGAACCAAACGGTTTGCTACGTCTTTTGTAATGCGTACAGCAAAGGAGTGGAATAATTTGCCGGCATTTATCTTTCCATCCGAATACAATCTGGGCCTCTTTATTGTTATTAATTGTGGATAGGCTTTTGTTACGCTAAGACAACGTAATTTACCATCTAAGCTGCATCACCACTAACCACCAGGTGGGATTGTGGTCAATCATTGGCTTATAATAAGTTAATATTTCAAAAGCTAGGCATTAGCCGTACACCAATAATTCTTCTGTTGAAGATTATAAAAAATCGAGGTGACCCCGTGCTGTTAGAAATAGAAGAGCTGTGAACGCTATATGTACGAGCAATATTAGAAAAATATTAGTGCGTTGAATGAGTAGTGTAGTGGCGGTGTAGGAATATCCACTAACCCATATCCTTTCATGAACGTCGTAATAGGCGACAAATAAAAATTAAAAAAGGAGATGGATATCAGCATTTTCCTGATAACCAATCGAAATAATTAAAAAACTTGTCCTATCAAAGGGTCGCGAAATTTAATTTTTGTGAAAGAGAATTATAGACTTGGGCGATTTTAATCAAGAGAATTTCTTGAACTGCATAAAGACAGTCTAAGTGATGCAGTTTTCAAAAAATGTTTTAATGTATTGTACCATAGACTTCCCAGTAAAACTCTACTCCTGAATACAAAGAACTAAAAACTTTAACCTGGCTCGAGAACAATGCTTCATCGTATTTGAGGTGTCCTGATTCCAGTCTATATCTGAATATTAGACTACAAATAGACGTCAATCCGTCTGCTCCAAAATTACTCCAACAACGAATTTTCCCGTATAGGACTGCGTACATCCATAAATTTGAGGCCACAGAGGTTAAATACCCGAAACAAAGCCGAAGGCAGCCTTTGTATAAAATTAAATTTTAATATAAATTTTAAGCCGATCTAAAAATAATTAAATAATTTCCGAAGACAGTGTTTAGAATGCATGGACGAATTAATGCCCCACTTCAAAATGTTAATTGATTTAATTGCTCTCAACCGAGTTCGAAAATCGAGAACGAACTATTTTCAATGCGTATGTTCTTTTCTATACGATACTAGCTGGCCAGGCGTTGTTCTACCATTTCTACCGACCCTAATTCGCAAGAAAAAGTATTGAGTGTTACTAATTGGGATAAAACTATCCTATCTATCCTATCCTATCACATGTTGGGGCAAGCAATACACATTTACATAATTTAAGATGTTTACTGAATTCTCTAAAAGATCTAAACTGATTAAAATTATTATATATTATTAGATATGTAATGTACTGCGTGCTTAGAACAACCCAAAAAAAAAATTGAAAAACGGTGGAAAAATATGGGATGATGGGATGAAGTTTAATGTGATAACATAGATATATTTATATCAAATAGAAAACCTTCTATTTTTCACGATTTAGTGAAAAAGAGTGATCTCAGTAACACTTTGAACGCCACTCAAAAGGGTAAAATAATTATATATCAACAAACTGACTTCATAAAGTAAAAAAAAAAGGTTAAATTATTTGAATTCGGTTTTTTATTTTTGTTATTAAGAACAATTTAAAGCATTTTTAAAGTGATTTGAGTAAGGCCTTAAATAAAAATTTTCCTATAACTACATTTTCCTGCAAGTATATCAGTCTACAAACTCAGACTGTGAACACAAACAATAAGCACTGTGCGAGGCGCAACAAGCTTTGTTGTGACATAAACCATTGAAAGTTTTCAAAGGAAGGAAGGATATTAATATACAGAGACGTAGGTGGTATATAGGGACACATATGCAAACAGAAAACATGGTTTATAAGGGAACAACTTCTTTCTTCACGTGTGTGTGTGTGTGTGTGTGTGTGTGTGTGTGTGTGTGTGTGTGTTATTCGATACATAGCTCTATTTTTCTGCTACTCTACACTGGTATTCTGTGAGAGCGTGGTCTTTCTGTGATCGAGCTGACTCTGCTGTAGGCACCTATTGGAAGTACAAAGTGTTATTTATAGTAATAAGTGGCATTTTTATACAATTAACATGCTATGACCCATAGACATTACATGTATAAGCGGTTATGAATCAAAATACAGATGCATTTTTAACCGTGAGGACTAACAAGGAATGCCTCGTTTTCGGTAGTAACGATCTCCAGTTTTCTACACCCACCATACGAAACACAGCAGCGTTAAACTGCTATTTTACGCTGATATTCTGTGTCAGGTTGACCCATTTATGCTATAACTATGCTAGGCTCTACCACGTATTTCTCACAGTCGTCTCTTATCGGATCCAATGCGGTAACATTGAGTTATAATGTACTACGTACTAGAGGAGACGCCTCAACTCGATTGTTTGTAACATGAGTTAGAGTGCGCGCTCTCCAACTCACTTAGTCTGTGTCAAGCGGTTGCTGGAACGTGATACGTTTGAGTGAAGAATTTTTTTTTAAATTAATTATGCCTTCATAAGCATTGGGATACTGTTCAAACAACTCGAGAAACATAAGTAAAAGTCAAGGAGTGACTTTTCACCAGTAAGTTCAACACATTATTATCTTTAAAACACGCTTAATTTAATTATATTTTATCAACTGCAACGTATACGTGAATGTCAAAGATTAAAACATTTTTATGCGCAGACATGAGACTTTCGACGTATGAGGTTAAGTAAATATGAACAGTAAAATATTAATATATAATCACGATAGGAAATGTTAATGCATTAAAATTAATATTTTCTCGGCCGTGTCATGAAACAAAAAAATCATGGATAAAATTTGTTCAGAAGAATTGCAGCGAAGAAACGTGGTTACCGTCAAATTATTCAAGTATACGTTCCGTGCATTTAAAAGGTAAACAAGAACAGGACGAGTGTACTTAAAGAAATCTGCACTACCATCATTATCATCATAATCATTATTACAGCCACAAGTCAACTGATGAACGTAGGCCTCCGTCAAAGAATGCTATGCTAAAGCATCCACTTAGCATCAAGTGGACCGTATGGTCGTTTGTCACCCTTATTCTATAAAAAATATTTTTTAATAAAAAAAAATGTACAGCAAAAGTAGTCCCATTTCAAAATGGTGACAAATATTTTTAACTAGAATAAACTAATGTCAAAGGTCAATAAATTGCGTCCAACATTGAAGCTATCAACCAGCCAGTCGTAATTTGATCAAATACACTCAGCACTGTCAATATACGCTCGAACGCTGCTGGACAAATTATATTGCGCAGTTTGTCAAATAAAGGTTTTTTGGAACAGGAAAAGAAAAATTGGGTTATCACAACTTCACAGTCACACCACTAAAAATAAAAACTAAGACAATTAAAGGACATTGCTCTGCGCCCATACATTGTTCGCCCTGGAACCAAGAGCATCGGAAAATTATGTATTTTGTTGTTGATCATTATTAAATTCCTATTTGATCTTATTTTTATAGCGGACTAGCTGCATAATAGATATATTTCAAAAAAAGTATCAGATTTTGAGGTTATAATCGAACCATGAATATTACGGTTTTTCATAGATCCGAGTGATTTTTAACAAACTGAAAAACGATGTCCTACAACATTTAGCTATTTCTAGTACCTATCTACATAATTAGGTATGCAATTTTTGTTCTAAAGCCTTAGTGTATGTAAGTGCAACGTATAAATGCACAGAATGTAGTTAACAAACCTGTTTTCTGAGCATTGGTTTTGAAATGAAAGATAATGTTTGTGTGTATTAATGTAAAAATAAAAATATATGTATATAATGGCTGTTAGCATTTAGATGTCATTAGCATATACGATACGGTAAGATACCTAGTACCTAAATGTATAAGGATTTAGGCTGTCAGTTACGCCGCTAGACATGCCGTCGAACAGCGAGCGTATCAACCACGGTTTCAACCAAGTTTCAACAGCGCGCGCATGAACAGCGTGAATATTATAGAAGACTACTATCTAGTACATTTGCAAACGTGTGCGTCTGGACGGCGCTGTTCAAACGCCTGACTATGAAACCAGCCCTACCGACTTAGTACCTAATTGGTAGTATAAGTTGTTTTTACACTTACGAGTACATTAACTTATTATGTTTGAATTATAAATAAAACACAGATTAATTTCATGTTTATTGTTCATTTTCTAAATTGGAAATAAGAATATTGTCTAAGAACTGTGCAGGGATGTCGATATTATTTTGATGTCTCGTAAAGCTCAAGTACCAAATAATGGTCATAACATGGGTGCAGCAACAGATGGTTCTGCGCACAACGATGCAATTACAGCAATATTGCACGATTGCTTCTCTGTTCATCTTTAAACAATATTGTACCACCAGCAGAGCCGCTATTTACACAAAATACACTTTCCATTGCCGATTCGTAAGTCCGTTTATGAATGGAAGGTTATCGTTTGAGCGGTACACAGTTCCAAAAATAAGGCACAGCCACAGCAAGGTAAGTCGTTCTTGAAAGCAATCAGAGTCCGTTAAAATAGCCAAGCCGTAATGTTCAATATATAGTCCCGAAAGTCACCACAACACCGATACAATTATGTACAATGACAATTACAATTGCAAACGACGCCAACCAATGTATCTTTGACAGAATTAGAGATGACGGTACAAAGTAGGCATGTCCATTTGAAATCGTTTAATCGATTGTTTATAGTAACAGAATCGATTTTCCAGATCGATATAGATCTAAAGAATCCTTGTCCGATGTCGATATAGAAACCTCTCGAATCGGACTTATTCAAGAACTAGCTATATTTCAAACGATTCAAGAAATACTTTTGCATAGTTGGAACATCTGTTCCTTGTGACAGACAGAAAAACTGTTCTGTTCTGGGTTCGATCCCAGGGTCGGGAAAATTATTATTGGGTTTTTATAACTTGAAGTTCCTAGTAGTAGCAGGAAATCTGGATTTGTGTCCGGTGTTTGGCAATTAATTTAATTTAATTTAATGATTTTTCGATACAGTTACTTGCATTTACGGTAAGTTATCGTCAATAATGTTCTGTGTCTATATTAGGCATGTTTGAAAATGTCGCGATTGATCAAAAATAGATCTGTTAATGCTTGATTTAATCGAGAATCGATTCTAGTATGTTCGATTTGCATCGATTTGGAGATCGTATTTTTTTCATGAGAGACTGACAAGTGACCATTTAGTGACATCAAAAATAGGAGCGCCGATACGACTAATGAATATTTCCTAAGATTTATTATAACCGTACGTTACAAACAGTATATCATCTATATAGTATATATCATCTTTTGTTATACGATAATATTAATACCATAACACTGTCCTACTTTACTTATAATAACACGTACGTCTCTATTTCTTCCATACTTGTAACAATATTAATAATAATATCTGTATCTAGTCTGCAATATTGCTCTTTTTAAAAAAAAAACACATTTATGATTAATGCAGTAACGAACGTTTTTTTAAATTAATTGTCGTAAACTCGTAAATTATCGTATAGTAAGACGTAAAAATACTCCTGTCTAAACGATCATTAGAAAATCCTGAATAATTATCTTTACGAATATTTTTCTTCAGCATTATTCTAACTACCTATTCAAAATCGAGTATGACATTCAATAGGTATAGTAGATTTTTAAAATTATACTTGTAGGGAATAATGTAAAAGAATATAAAGAAATGGTAATATAATATTTTTATTGTAGCTTCTTTTTGCAAATATATTCGAAATAAATTAAAATGTAATTCAGATTAAAAAATATACAACAGTTCATTAAAAATTCAATAATCGATTACAATCGATTGGGCATCCCTAATCATTTTTAGACACCACACGATGTTTGGCAAAGATGGCGGCGATTAATGTTATTAGTCGAGTATAATATTTTTTAATGTTCATTTTTGCATGCAGCTAGTCCGTGTTATAAAAGTATTTGCAACTAATATAATAAAATAGAAAATTAATTATCGTGTATGTCCGATGCTTTTATTACACAGGGCGGTTTTGGACATTGTCCTTTGTTTGATAGTTTGGCTCTATTTTTAAGGTAAATAAACATAATACTTAGGTACGACGAGTGAAAAAAGAAACCGAAGATAGCACATTAATAATAATTAAAGGCAGCAAGTTGACTCCCCCTTTGAAGCAAATTGCAGATCTAAAAAATCTATTTTCAGTTGATTAAGTACCGATGCTTGTACATCACCGTATAATAAATTGTGAAGACAGATTTGCATGTTTCCTATTAACTGAATGAATGCTCATAAATATTGTAACCAAAGGTTGCTATTTGAAACTAGAGTAAAAAATTCTATAATGGACAGTTTTTTCTTTTAAATAAAAAAAATACATATTTAATGTTAATATGTTAGACCCCACAAAGCCGACTTTTAAAAACAACTTTTATAATATAAACAGTGTAATGGCAGTGTGGGAACATACACTACCCCATATCGTCCTGTGGCTGTCATTAAGGTGACAGAGGGAAACTAAAACAGAAGATGGGCAGCAGCATCTTTCTGATAAGAAGTCAAAATTATAAAAAAAGCGGTCAAGTTCGAGTCGGACTCGCCCATGAAGGGTTCCGTAGCAGCAAGTAATATAATTTACGATTTATGACGTATTAAAAAGACTACTTACTAGATTAAACCAATTTTCGGTGGAAGTTTACATGGTACATCATATATATTTTTTAGTTTTATCATTCTCTTATTTTAGAAGTTACAGGGGGGGGGGGGGCACATATTTTACCACTTTGGAAGTCTCTCGCGCAAACTATTCAGTTTAGAAAAAAAATGATATAAGAAACACCTCACTATCATTTTTTGAAGACTTATACATAAATACCCCACACGTATGGGTTTGATGAAAAAAATTTTTTGAGTTTCAGTTCTAAGTATGGGGAACCCCCAAAATTTATTGTTTTTTTTTTCTATTTTTGTGTAAAAATCTTAATGCGGTTGACAAAATACATCTACTTACCAAGTTTCAACAGCATAGTTCTTATAGTTTTGGAAAAAAGTGGCTGTGACATACGGACGGAGAGACAGACCGACAGACATGACGAATCCATAAGGGTTCCGTTTTTGCCATTTGGATACGGAACTTTTAGAGTTCCGTAGCCTGGCGAGTCCAACTGGCCAAGCGACCAAATATGGTAAAAATCTTCCATATGAGGCAATCTATGGTAGAGGCCTATGTTTCTTGCCTAAAGACATATACAAGTCGGAATAAATCGGTATTGATCGGTACGGGTAAAATATATCCGTGGTTTCTATTTTCTTTTCGAAACAAGTTGACACTTGTCCGTGCCATAGGGTTACCAGACGTCTTTTACTTTAAATGACGTCCTCATCAATTTTGGGTACGAAATACATACCCAAAACTTGATCTTGTCCCCTAACTAGAAATCCTTAATAAAGGACAAGGTAATATTGCGCGTATTCGACATTCCCTCTACCAGTAGATTCATGAACGGTGTCCGTGCACTCACGCAGACTGCCAGTAACATTTACTCTATAAAAAGCCTAATAAGCAAGTACACGACCTAGGCCTAATCCCTATACGAATGAAATTGTTAATTACAATTTTAATTGCTGATTTACCACGTGTTTAGCGGTGTAGACTGATCGCTCCATAGCCTTTCCAGAAATTAGTAGACCTGTGCTCAGCTGTGGAACACATATTGGATGTAACTTTTAACATAAGCAAGTACATAATTTGTCCTTACATGTGCATAATCTTTCTGGGTTGTTACCATCATCTTAACTTCTTCTTCTTCTTCTGGTGCCTCTCCGACTAGCGAAGGTTGGCAGTCAGCTTAGTGAACTCCGCTCTATTATTCTTGAGGCGAAACAGTTCGACGGCACTCGCGATTCCTGTCCACTCTCTGATGTTACATAGCCATGACTTTATTCTGCGACCGACGCATTTTTTTCGGCAACATTTCCCATAACAATGAGTTTTAGGAGTCCGTACCTCTAGTGCCTGAGTACATGCCCTAAATATGCAACTTTTCACGGTCTGCATAAGTTCACGCTTTTGGTCGACTCGTCGCAGAACTTCCACATTCATTATTCTGTGAGTCCAGCTAATGCCCAACATTCGTCTGTATGCCTTCTATACGTTTTCGGAGGTCCTCTTTAACTGTCCACGCCTCACATCCGTATAAAAGTATGGGCCAGATGTAACATCGAGTTAGTCATCATCGTAGTCTCATCTTACCTACTTATGCTTAAAAATTATTGCTCCTTGGTGTGGTAGTCGTAAGTGCGATTTCTGTTCTTGTGTTCCCGCGTTCGAATCCTGGATTGGGACACACAAGTTGCGTTTGTCTGTCAAGAAATTCCTAGTAGTAGCCAAAGTACAGGGAGTTTCTACGTGGTAGAGCCATGCTGCAGCTATATTATGGTTGTAGCACGAATGGGTTGGCTCGACCGGGGAAGGACCACGCCCTCACAAAAAACCAGCGTAAAATAGCAGCTTAACGCTGCTGTGTTTCGTATGGTGAGTGTAGAGAACCGGAGACCCTTTTTACTGGCAAAGAGGCATTCCATCTTAGTCCTCACGGTTGACAACGCATCTGCATCTTGAATCTTTATTGAGGATAGATGTAGATGTCTATGGGTCACAGTACCCACTTACTATCAGGTGGACTGTGTGCTAGTTTGTCACCCGATCCTATAAAAAAAAAGTTGGCGGTGTTACATCAGATCTGGTCTTGGAAACTACCTTACGCCGTTAGCCGTACACCAGATCCTTTCCCAATCGTTTCGCATTGCCGTGCCATCAAACTATGAGAGTACACAGCATACAACCTTGTGCACTATAATATTCTATTCAGCAAAAATGGCTAGTTACCGTTCAGACTGGCCGCTGTGACCCAAATTCGGTCTGGACACATTAATATTTCGGCTTAGGGAGTACATCCCTCGCTGTGTTTTAGTTTGAGGAGTAGGAATGTTTGTATAGTTAGAAGGCTGCATTAGCCACTAACCACGAGGTACACTGTTGGCTCATTTGTCACTATATTAGTACGAGTACAAAACGTGGGTTGATTTCTGTACGTGATTAAGTTCGATATTAGTGATATTAGTTTGTTAACTATCATTATCATATAATCAAATCCAATGAAAAAATCCTCGCACTTCAAAATTCCTTATGCCTTTTCAGCTACAGAAAGTCGCAGAGTACCTACTAAACAAACATTTTTATAACTATACGAATATTCAAACACACTCGTAAATACTAAAAGCATAAAATATCTGCAGAATGACTCAACTGCTTATAAACAACGGAGGCTAACCATCTACATAGGAGGATTATAGTACACGAGTGTGTGCGCAAGCACAGGCGCACTCTCTATTCCTTCACTCTCATAGTCAAATTGGACGGATTATTTCGTTTTTTTTTTTAAAGATCTATTCTGTTTGTACCTAATACCTGTATTCAAAACTAAATTAAATTTTATTTTATTTTGAATTTTATAGCAATCCTTCTCGACCAGAGAGAGAGAGAGAGAGAGAGAGAGAGATAATGCTGAGTGATTACCCTTTTTTGGAATGACTTATGACAACAAAGTAGTTTTTAATACATTTTTATTAACTCGTTTTCATGTACGTCTGTTCTGGTCGTATTTAGTAATTGATTTGAAACCTCATTCCATGTTCACGTTCATGCCAAAATAGCTTAAATTTTATATCTTTTTTCGTTGTATATAAATATATAAATTGATAGGGACCAAAAACAAAAGCTCTGAGGTGTACAGAAAGTGAAATGTAGGTTCGACCCGGAATCGGTGGAAGAGTCTTCGCAACTTAGTTCTTGTGAATTGGCGCGTGGTTTTGTATAAGCAACACGCCCGTGATCAAATATTCTTAGTTTTTTCCACGCTACGATTAATCCTTACAAAACTAAACGTATTATTAAGACCAATAGTATAAGTTATATTAAAATCGTATTAATTCATTCGAAATCAGAAGGTAAAAGAAACTCGAGCCATGAATACATGAATAAGAAAGAAGTAATGTTTCCCTCTCGCCATCATTCTCATCACGTTCTTGTAATGGATTGGACTTATTCTGAATTCTGAACTTATATTTAGTGATTGCTCCATACTTTTATAAAGCTTATCCGAATATCCAACTATATTACTATTTAGTTTCTGTGAATTGTACAACATTCTCATTCAGAAGATTTTATAAATTATTCACTTCCTTAATTGAATAAGGATGAAACAAAATAGCATATAGTCCACAACATGATAAGTGAATGCAATAGCACATACACATCTACATCTATACTCGATTAAGAATCAAAATGCAAATGCGGTGTCACCCCTGAGGATTAAAATAGCATGCCTCGTTTCCAGTAAAGAGGATCTCCGATTCTCTACACTCACCGTACGAAACACAGCAGCGTTAACCTGTTATTTATCGCTGGTATTCTGTGAGTGTGAGATCCTTACCCGATGGAGCCGAGCTATTCGTGCTACAACCGTACTATAGAAAAAATACTTTCAATATGTATTACATGTAATATATTTTGAATAATAAAGAAAATTCTATTCTATTCTTGATCTGCAGCGTGGCTCTACCACGTATAAATAAATATGTTTATGTTTTATGTATGTTGTGTAATATCGAAATATTAGCAAAACTGTTACTAATTATTCATAAATAATAAATATCGGTTTAAGTAATTATGCACTCTCTACTCACAGTCGTGATTGCACATGCTCAGTGGCAACGCCGCGTGCGGAAAGCTTCAGTGCGGTGTTTGAATTTTATTTTTAAATGGAAATACATTTCATATATATATATATATATATATATATATATATATATATATATATATATATATGTAGAAAGGGTAATTGTGTATAGTACAGAGACTAATTTTGTAGTTAGGAATAATAATAAATTCGTTTACTCGAATTAACTATCCAACGAGTTAAGGATAAACTAGTAACGGAATACGACAAGCGTACCGTTCCACGTCAGAGCCAAGACTGTCTTAACGGCGGCCGCTCCGTCCGTTTTATACAAGCAGGACGGGTGGCAACGCAGGTGCAATGCCGCAGGTGTGCGGTACACGTGTCGTTTACAAGAATTCTGTCTAGCTAGACCGACGCCACCGCACCTACAACGGTGCAGGTGCCGTCACGGCCATACTGACATGCGTGCGTCCTCGCACGCGCTCCATCACAATTTTAGTTATCTGTAG
This sequence comes from Parnassius mnemosyne, assembly GCA_963668995.1. Taxonomy (NCBI): domain Eukaryota; kingdom Metazoa; phylum Arthropoda; class Insecta; order Lepidoptera; family Papilionidae; genus Parnassius; species Parnassius mnemosyne. The sequence continues at coordinate 793,585 of CAVLGL010000093.1, read as the reverse complement.
ACAAAAAAACATCGTTCGACTATCCTGACATAACAGCGTCTGGTCCGGTCTATATTGACCCTTCAGATTTGGGTGACAGTCAGTTTTGTTCCGGCAGTAAGCCCTACAAAACTTTAATCATCTTTATGTCAGATCGGAATGATTAGTCTGTAGCTTTTTCTATTTTCTCTTTTTTTTTCAAGTACTGTTTTCGCTAGTCCGGAATAACTATTCCCTATAGCTATATCATTGGACCGGCAAACGCCCTGCAATGATAGTAAGAACCACATTTTTTTTTCTTACTCTCTTTTTTTTTCAATTCAGTATAGAACAGTTACAGACCATACCGCAAACATGTCTCCGTCACAATCACACAAAAGTGTATCGTGAGGGACGTAGTGACACACGATAACACCTAAGTATGTAAACCAACAGCAACTTGACACATATCCCAGTGCAGCACAGACCAGCCTCCCTGCAACTTCATGTTCCTTTCCTGCACTGGAATAATTACTTCGCTAGAGTGTTGCAACGTCTGTAGTATTTTCTAGATGCACAGACACGGCTACCTCTGACTGTCCACGTCCTCGTGCGGTTGACAGTGAACAGCATACGGTCTATCAGTTATCACCACTTGCTAACAGATATAAACTCTTGTTAAATATTACAACGGTCGACCATCCCAGACTTCATTTAAGTCTGGAACGCGTGGATATGGCTACCTCCAGGCAAACGCACTACAGCTTTTCGTTCTGCTGCGATCGTGCTACATTCGCGGCAGCAAGCCGTCGCGCCGTACTAGCGCTAGCGAATCGTCGCACTCCTTTGCAAAAATTAAAAGAAATCGAGATAAATGTATTGCGAACCATGGAATTCCGAGCTTCCGAAATTCATCACATATTCTCTTAAGAAACGGCAACTGCACGACATTTGAAAACATTGCAAACAAATGGAAACTATGTGTAGAGACAGATACCACAACATATTTCGAAGCGAAGGAGGAAACTGCGCAAAATCTACGAAGCCGTCCATTTACAGCGCCAAAGCACCATTTGTTCGGCGGCCGCTTGAATTGCCCTGCCGTAAGATCAGCCGATAAGTAACCGACTGTAGCGGTGTAGGCTCAATCTAACCAGCGCTCGGCCGTACCTGACCATGTTCGATTAGCCATCACAACGTCTTCCTCATTGATCATTGTTGTAGAGACTTCTACGAATCCCTCGAAATCAAACCCCAATCTTGTCAACGACACAATATTCGGAGCAAACTGCAACAGTGATCAACACATTAGAACACAAAAATGTCACTTATTATTTTTAATTCATAGCGTGTTAAAGTTAATCCTTTATTGTAGTACAACCCTTAAAAGTTTTGAATTTCAAAATATAGCAAATGATAATCATGTTTCGCGTGAACTATCAAATTACAACAAAACGAGAGCAGCAGGAGCACCTGAGGGTTTAAAAGCATCGTCGGGGTTATAGTCATCATGATCTGCGTGAAAAACAAATTGTTAACTATAAGGACAACATACACAGTTGCCTGTTCTCTCATCTATCACACATACGAGGCACTAAAACAGAAATACGTTCTCATACCTTGGACTATAATAAAGCACTTCGCTTTCACAAGTAAACATAGGTCTTCATACGAAGTATCTGATACATATTCTTACTTGAACTTGCGAGATCCACATTAAAAACGTGAACCAGGACAGCGCCTGCCAGGACAAAGCCTAATACATGTTCAGAAAACATTACCGTGCACACAGCATACGACTTCCGCGCACACAGTGTGACTCCCACGCATACAGAGTACACGACTTCCGAGGCATTGCCATGTACAGCATACGCGCGCTCCGGGATGGCGCCTGCGTATACGCACATACACATCTGCCGAAACCAGGCCATGTTACAGCTGGACCTGGTAGTCCGTTACGACCAGCAAGGCACACACTCAAGCACTTGTAATCACATCACATGTGCTACTGTAACACATAAAAGAAAACATTAAAAATACTCAGTAGGAACTTGATTTCAAGAAATGCAGCACTACTCTTGGTACACGATTCGCCTTTCTAGGGCACCAAATACTGAGCTGCGGCTACACGACAACCTCTGGTATGGTCCGATCCTCATGTAAACTTAAATACTCTCTTCAATGTCAGAACTAATTGGCTCTACTTCACTTTCATCAGTTATACTTCGGTTTTCCAGCACTTTTCGCAACCAATTAAAAATGTAAACACTCATTCTTACAAAATAGTTTCTGAGCCAATGTTTAGGATAAATTTACTTTCCTCATGTATCTAATGGTGATCAGTAGCAGCGACAAATAATAAGTCTGCGGCGTCATAAGCCGACAGCATACTCAAAAGCGAGCGCTACAGCTCCACGCTTTCCACTAAACCATTCCAAGTTTGTCGACTACGTAATGCTCGGAGTAAACTGTAACACTTATCATCACATTAGATCACAAAAATACTACTTAGTGTTTTTAAGTCATAGCACGTTAAAGTAATCATGTTCTTTTTTTCGGTACATAGTTTAAACATTTTGAACTTTAAAACTAGGCCATGTAAATCACACCTCGTGTATCAAATTATAACATTACTTGAGCAAGTTAAACTTCCACTGAATGCAAACTATAACTCATTCAGAATATCTCCAACATTTCTTTCGACATTTATTATCATATTTGGGTACGTTAAGAAATAATGAAATTACTTGCGGGTACTTTCTATTATAAATTGAATAAAAAGATTTATCTTTTGACTTAAAACATTTCACTTTAAACTTTTACTCTATACTTTAATGATTCGTCAATGTCGTAAATACGACAACAAACTTGATTTAAGAAATTGAACACAAAAACAAAACGCGAGGCGCATTATAGTATTTCACCAACGTAATAACCCTTACACTATTCAAAGGTTATAGCAGGTGGGCAGTAACAGGGACTTTATCCCACTTCTGATGTAGAAAGGGTAATTGTGTATAGTACAGAGACTAATTTTGTAGTTAGGAATAATAATAAATTCGTTTACTCGAATTAACTATCCAACGAGTTAAGGATAAACTAGTAACGGAATACGACAAGCGTACCGTTCCACGTCAGAGCCAAGACTGTCTTAACGGCGGCCGCTCCGTCCGTTTTATACAAGCAGGACGGGTGGCAACGCAGGTGCAATGCCGCAGGTGTACGGTACACGTGTCGTTTACAAGAATTCTGTCTAGCTAGACCGACGCCACCGCACCTACAACGGTGCAGGTGCCGTCATATATATATATATATATATATATATATATATATATATATATATAACCATGTCACTCAAATTAAAGAGTTCTAGTACGAGACAACAATCTACTCCATTGACACCTGCAACCAACTTCAAGTAAATAATGCTTCCGGTGCGTTGTACTTTCTGAGGATTAAGATTGAAAACCTACCCTGTAATTATACGGGTTCCCCTTTGCGTTTAATCAGAAACATTATTAATTATAAAAAACTGATTGTTAGAAGAAATAATATGTAAAAATACGAAATTATGTAAGAAAAGGAAGTATATACTAATTTCTTGCACAAATGGCTATGGCGGGGATCCGAACCAAGGACTCAGACTCAGTAGTCTTGGAGTCTAATTACATGGCCATCATTAATTTAGTCAACCATTTTCGTTGAAACTTAGACGCTATAGTATAATAATGTCCTAGATTGTCTACGTAATATATATCTTTATATAAAAATTGATAAAAAATTTTGGCGTTCACAAAAAATACAAAATAAAATTGGTAAATCGAATTGGGCATGCTCTACGCGCATTTAAAAAATTTACGTATAACATGAATGGAATTTTTTAAAGTAGTTTAAATACATTTCGACGGCACTATCGGCTTCAAAACCTTCTAAAACCATGAAAATGACACCTATTATGAGAAAATTTATAGCTATTGCAGCCACCACCTTGAATTTACATTTCGACAGCACTATCGGCTTCAGCACCCTCGAAAACCATGAAAATGATACCCGCAATGAAAAAATTGATACTTATTGCAGCCGCCATCTTGGATTTACATTTCGACAACCCTATCGGCTGCAACACCCTCGAAAACCATGAAAATGACACCCATGACGAAAAAGTTGATACTAGTTACTTTTAGTACGTACTATTGTGATTTATTCTGTCCTTTTAAAATATTGTTATAAAAAATCTCTCATTATTATTATAATCAAGTATTTAAGAAATTTGGTTATTCGAATATTGTGTATTTGTAAAGCGATCTTATTGAGCCGCTGCAAACAAACGTAACAATGTCCACTCACGACTGCGACTGACGCCGAACTGAGTGACGCAGTCTCTATTTAGTAATAAGTTATACATACAAGGCTGCCGTATACACCGAAAATTTTGCCATTTCGCAGCCGATTTTTTTTTATTATAACTAAACTAAACAAAATTAAACTGCCATTTACATTCAATAGCTTCCTACATGATAGATGAAGAGTTTTAAAAATATATTGAGTTGAACAATTGATATTTTCAAAAATTATCGTGTTTACGATTCCATGTGGACTTGATAAATCCACACCATAGGCCACTAAAACCCCATTTTTTATTTAAAAATAGCAACTAATCCATTTAAAAAAATTAATAAGTTCAACAATCATTTATCTTTCTGACAATGTGCTTTTTATAGCACTTACAATATGTACAATATGATTGCTAGATACGATTTCATGCGACAAAACGTTGGAGTCTTAATTTTTAGGCCCTAGTAGAACATACCGACGCGTTTAGACGCTTACGGCATGCAATTATTCTACCGTCCATCATTATTATTGACCATAAAATTTCACAACAAATACATGCAAGGCATTCTAGTTGCGAAAATAAATAAAGTTCTTTCAAAACAACTCATAATCAAAATAATTTTGTCTCTAATGCAAACATCGCGTGACCGGGAACTAACCGTCTTCTGATGAACAATGAACAACATCATCACATTAAATCCAATAGATTTATGTGTTGACTCTTTTATAAATTATTCTATATAATAAACGCACTCCTAAGACAAAGAGCCCTACAAGCTAGAAATGTTTGACAAGTTTTCAATTTCTGAGGAATAATGTCTAATTTACAGGTTCTAGAGTACTTATTACTCTTCGTGCTGCATTATTTGTTTTAACTTTTCATTACAGCCTATCAAAGTCCACTGCTGAACTTTGTGCATCATCGTTCCTGTATTGTATTTTATATTTATCATAGTTGGCGCGCATTTTTTATTAATATGAGCTATTATCAAAAAAGTTTTGATTTGGTATCTGTGTCGATAACGTAGTATACCCCAACTCAAATTTCAAAAAAATATTCAATGTACAGAAATCGTCGTGTTGGAGTTTTATTACAGTATAGATAGATACTATCAAATCTACACATATAAATAAAATTAAAGTGTCAGTGTGTAATATCTATACATATAAATAACGGAGCTGAGGGGGACATTTGCATGCCATTTAAACAAAAATAACCATTTTTAAATTTTTTCTGCCTGTATGTCTGCGGAATGTCTTTCTGTCTGTATGTCCGGGGTAATCTTAGGAATGGCAAAAACGATTGTAACTAAAATTTACGAACAGGCAGAAAGTAATACCAAAAGTTATCTAAGCTATATTTTATCTGAAAAATTTGGAAATTTAAATAAAAACAAGAATTCATAAAAAAAATTGATTACCTAAAATCTTTATAACGCCGCAATAATAGATCATACCCAGGAAAATCTAAGGCAACTCGCTAGTTTAATAAACAATTTATAAAAATCATATCATAACAGAACATTCTCAACAACAGTTCGATACTTAAAAATAAGTTTCGTGCATTCTACCAAAACAACCAGTCAATTCAACTTTACATTATCTTTATCTGCCGCTCCGCTTCACTCGCAAATATACTTTAGCTTGCTCCAACATGAGCACTTTGTATCAGACAAAAGGTACGACGACACAAAGGCGAGTGAACAATAACGGTGTTATTTCTAGTTAATATTTAAATACGACTTGAACAATATTATTGTTTCTAATATATCCAATATTATTCGAAGGTGAAATTCACAACTCTTTTTTAATAAAGACTAAATAATATATATATCGGCGCAAGAACAATAGTTCGTCAATTATAATGGTATTAATTACTCTGTTTAATAATTTATTGTGTTAAAAATAGTTCATAAGCCATTTAATACTCACTCTTTGATGTAAAAATCTTGTGATTCACTTAATTCAATACTTGACCTAAAATTCATGTACACGTGCTTGCCACGCTATAAAAACGACTGCACAGAGCGTGCTAGGTCAGTCTGGCTCGAGCAGTCGAATAGTACAGACCTCTCTAAATACATTGTTACTCTGTCAGTCGAATAAACGAGGCTTTCAGTATAGTTGTGGTGTTTTCTTTGGAAGATTGAAGATGAGTGATCTTCATGAAAATAACATTAGTGACGTCAGCACAGCACACTAATGTTATTTTCATGGTCCTCCTGGTAGTTTCACGGTCCTCCGCCATCAGAAGTGGGATATCAAGGGATCCCTTCGCAAGCCACTTCCTCGTCAGCTCGTTTACCACCTGAGCAACTGGAATCAGGCAACAACCAGCATGAAGAGCCTGTGCTTGTCACCAATACGCCAATGGAAGCCATACAACAATCGAGACCACATACCTACCCGGATCAAGGAATGCGGATGAATGGAATACCACCTCAATTCTTTATGCAAATGATGGAGACGATGCAGAAAATGTCAGAAAGTTTGTGCGCTCCACCCACTGAATCAAAAATAAGGATCAAAGAAATTTACTTGCCATCATTTGACCCGGATACCCACATCGGAGTACGAGAATGGTGTCAGCATATAGACCAAGCCATTGAAGCGTATAAGCTGAGTGACTTTGACGTTCGTATGAAAGTGTGCAGCCTATTGAAGGGACGTGCGAAAATGTGGATCGATGATTGGATGGTGACCACTAGTACATGGGAACAGTTGCGGAAGAACATCATCACTACATTTGAACCTGAGAACAGATAATCCCGAGACATCGTTATGTTCAGGGAACATGTTTACGATTCGTCAAAGGATATTGCAGAGTACTTATCACGGTCATGGATCCTATGGAGGAGGGTCACCACGGACAAGTTGGGAGATGAGCACGCTGTGGAGGCAGTGATTGGATGTGTTAATGACGAGCGTTTGCGCATCGAATTACTGAACGCCAGAGCAACCACTGTGCCGGAATTGATTTCAGTGGCTACATCTATACGGAAGAAGCGTTCTCATGTAAACGCAAGTTCTACAATACCTAACAAACGTTCCCGATTTGCGGACAATCAACGATCAACATCAAGCTGCCGTATATGTAAGAAGACAAACCACTCAACAAATGATTGCAGATTTAAACCTTCGGAGTCTAAACCCGAAGATGGAAACAAGGATGCTAAGGCACAAACTCTACCTACCTGTACTTATTGCAAGAAACCAGGCCACACTTATGACAGCTGCTTCAAACGGGAACGCTCGTTGACTTCAAACGTTAACTAAGTAGCAAGCAATAAGCTAGCTCATATCTTCATCAAAATAGGAAAAAAAATACTGCCGGCTGTGTCTGATAGAATGTTCAATCATGCGAAAATCGGTTGCTATAGTTCTACAATTTCCAGCACTATCTTTAACTAAGCTTACAACCATATGTGTTATAGATACCATCAGTATTGAGCTGGAGTTTTATGTGCTACCTGACTATGAAATGTCAACAGATATCCTAGTGGGTATGAACCTCATTTAAGATACCAATCTGAATATGATAATTACATCCAACGGGACGAATTTACTTCATAACCCACTTGTCAATCAGCGATGCATCAACAGAGCTCTGATGTCATTGCTAGGAGCAGCTGCACTGGTCTATGTGGATGATGTGCTGAGTAAATGCGCAAACTTTTCAGAAGGAATATCACACCTGGAGCGGATTCTCATAGCACTACAAGATGCTGGATTTTTATCAACGTCGAGAAGTGCAGTTCTTCAAACGATCCATTGAATACCTCGGATCTTTAGTTTCTGATGGACAAGTACGACCAAGCCCATGCAAAGTGGAGGCTCTTGTGAAAGATCCAGTACCTAAGATTGTCAAGCAGGTGAGACAATTCAATGGGCTGGCAGGATACTTCAGGAAATATATTCCTTACTTCTCACGTATAATGCTACCGTTGTATGAAATGACAAATCAAGTTGCAAAATGGACATAGACGGATAACCACGAGAAAGGACATAACATAATCATCGAATGCTTTACTTTGGCACTAATACTGGCATTATTCCAAGAAGAAGCACCCATACAACTGTATACGGATACTAGTAGTCTTGGATATGGTGCAGTACTGGAACAGGTGATTGACGGGCACCAACATGCGGTTGCCACTATGAGAATTAGGACCACTGAAGCAAAAAGCCGCTACCACTCATATGAGTTGGAAACGTTGGCATTGTTTACAGAATACTGGAAAATTACCGTTATTTGGTGAAGAAAGTAATTGGAAGAGGACGATCTCGCAAGGTTGCTCATGGTCAGCTGCGCCGCGCCCCGCATCTCGGTGAACAGTTGACCGTATCGGCAGGAAATATATCACCTGGTCATCGGGACTCGGCTTCAATATCCATTGAGCCCGTCCCTTCGACTTCACGAGAGCCAGCAAATCACGTCTTACAGGGTGAAAGCAGTTCATCAAAATAAAGTTTAAGTAACTCAATTCAATATTAAGCTTTAACTAACTCTACCAGATATTCTAACAAACGTATCTACGAGAACTTCCGAGAACCTCCGAGAACCTACGAGAATCTGCGAGAACCTCCGAGAATCTACGAGAACCTCCGCGAACCTTCGAGAACTCTACGAGAACCTACTAACCTCAATAACATTAATATTACCAACCATACAAGGAATTGTGTGTTGGTGTAACAACTAACATAAAGCACCACAAATTGCTTACAGATATCCGACTCACAGGAAGTTCAATCCATTGTTACAGGTAAAAACAAGAACTACAATCAACGAGGCTGGTGCAGAGCGCGCATCGCCTGTCAGTATGGCCGTATCGGCGCAAGAACAATGGTTCGTCAATTATAATGATTAATTACTCTGTTTAATAATTTTATTGTGTTAAAAATAGTTCATAAGCCATTTAATACTCACTCTTTGATGTAAAAATCTTGTGATTCACTTAATTCAATACTTGACCTAAAATTCATGTACACGTGCTTGCCACGCTATAAAAACGACCGCACAGAGCGTGCTAGGTCAGTCTGGCTCGAGCAGTCGAACAGTACAGACCTCTCTAAATACATTGTTACGCTGTCAGTCGAATAAACGAGGCTTTCAGTATAGTTGTGGTATTTTCTTTGGAAGATTGAAGATGAGTGATCTCCATGAAAATAACATTAGTGACGTCAGCTGTGCTGACGTCACACTTTTTAAAAACAACAAGGAGCTCGGTCCTCCGCCATATACTATTACAAGCTGAACAGACAGACGTTATTCTGTCCTTTCGGACTACCATGTGTCCTAAAAAAAAACATTAAATTCATAATAACAACTAAAAATATGATGGGATGATGGGATGAGTTTAATGTGATAACATAGATATATTTATTTAAAAAAAACGTTCTATTTTTCACTTTGACCTCACTCTCATTCACACTTTGAACGCCACTCAAAAGGGTAAAATAATTATACTTCAACAAACTGACTTCATATAGTAAAAAATAAAAGTTAAATTATTAATTCATTGAATTCGGTTTTTTTATTTTTATTATTCAGAACAATTTAAAGCATTTTTAAATTGATGTCGATAGGAGTAAGGCGGTAAATGATAATTTTCCTAGGAGGGCCGTGACGAACGCCTTGGCGAGGTCATCTCCGCGCGGGATCCGCCCTCTCCCGATCCCGCTCAGAAGCCTCCTTCTGAATCATAGCAAATTCACAGAAGGTGGCTACGACCCTCCACGCCAAGTCCCCGCTCAGCATCGCCGACACGTTTACTGGCAGGAAGAGGTTCCGTCCAATGCGGTTCACCAGAATTGTCCGTTCCCGTTCTCACGCTGGGCATACTGCGAGCGTATGGGAAGCGGAGTCCTGCTCCCGTCCACCACAGTGGAAGCAGTTCGCCGTCGCCTCGCGTCCGATCTTACACAAATAATCACCGAAGCACCCATGCCCGATATTTATCTGTGTAAGTCTGTAGGTGAGTCTTCCTGCTCGTCGCTGCATCCAGGCTTCGAAGACCCGCAGGATTACGCCAATGACGCGTTTGTGTTCATAGCGCTCCTTGAGTCGAGTGCGCCATGTCGCCAGGGCAATTTGTCGTTCCTGCCGTTTAATTGATTCGAGCGCTTCTTCTGGCTCACTACCACCGCTCTGGCGGAGGGCACGGATTCAGTCGTACACCCTCGCGTCCATCTGCGCCAGTATATCTAGTGGTGGAAATGAGAGCTAGGATTGTAGCCGCCTCAAACGATATAGTGCGGTATCCTCGTACGATCCGTATGGCCATCCTCAGCTGAACACTGTAAATTTTAGTTCTACAGCGTCGGATGGCCAGCCTTTTGCCCATACAGGCGCTCCATACAGAGCTACGGACCATATAACTCCCGCATAGAGGCGACTTACTTCATCTGTCAGTCCCCCTAGATTGGGCAGCAGTCTATGCATTGCACGCGCCACCCTTTCAATCCGGGGGACTAAGCGCTCGAAATGTTCTTCGAAGCCCCAGCGACTGTCAAGGTGGAGGCCTAGGTACTTCATGTACCTCCCCACTCTGACTTCGGACCCACCCACGCGGACACACGAGTCGGGTGGTTCCCTATCCCGTGGTGATTTATGGAACCATAGGACCTCAGTCTTTTGAGGCGCTATTTCTAAACCCAGCTCGTGGATTTTGGCGACGACGACTTCCACACCCAAGTTCCGCGAGCTCCTTGGCCCTCTCGAAAGTTATCCCGCTGGCGATCACCAAGGTGTCGTCGGCATAGCACACGATATTAACGCCAGCGAGAAGGTCGACCCGCAAAACCGCATCGTACGCGAGGTTCCACAGTAATGGACCCAGCACGGAGCCCTGTGGAACCCCAGGTCAGATCTCCCTTCGAATCTCTCATCTTACCTACTTGTGTTTAAAAATTATTGCTCCTTGGTGTGGTAGTCGCAAGCGCGATTGCTGTGCTTGTGGTCCCGAAAGTTCGAATCTTGGATCGGGCCACACAAGTTGCGTTTTTCTGTTAAGAAATTCCCAGTAGCAGCCTAAAGTCAGGGAGTTGGCGGTGTTACACCCCCGTGTCTTGAAAACTACCTTACGCCGTTGGTCGTACACCAGATTTTTTCCCAATCGTGTCGGATTACCGTGATATCAAACTAAAAAAGTACACAACATATACACTTGTGCACTATAATACTCTATCCGAAAAAAATGGCTAGTTACCGTTCAGACTGACCGCTGTGACACAAATTCGGTCTGGACATACTAAAAGCATTAAATATCTGCAGAATGGCTCTACCGCTTATAAACATCGGAGGGTAACCAACTACACAGGAGAATTATAGTACACGAGTGTGTGCGCAAGAACAGGTACACTCTCTATTCCAACGTTCTCATAGTCAGATGGGACGGATTTTTATTTTTGTTTTTTTTTAAAGATCTATTCTGTTTGTACTTATTACCTGTATTCAAAAACTAAAGTAAATTTTAATTTTAATTTGAATTTTACAGCAATCCATCTCGACCAGAGAGAGATAATGCTGAGTGATGACCCTTTTATGGAATTACTTATGACAAAAAAGTGGTTTTTACCACATTTTTATTAACTCGTTTTTATGTACGTTTGTTCCGGTCGCATTTAGTATATGATTTGAAACCTCATTCCACGTTCACGTTTATGCCAAAATAACTTAAATTTTTATATATTTTTTCGTTGTTTATAAATATATAACTTGACACGGACCACAACCAAAAGCTCTGAGGTGTGAAGAAAATGAAATGGAGGTTCGACCCGCAATCGGTGGAAGAGTCTTCGCAACTTAGTTTTTGTGAATTGGCGCATGGTTTGGTATAAGTAACACGCCCGTGATCAAATATTCTAATTTTTTTCCACGCAACGATTTTTTATTACAAAACTATACGTAATATTAAAACTAATGTTATAAGTAATATTAAAATCGTATTAATTCATTCGAAATCAGAAGGTAAAAGAAACTCGAGCCATGAATACTTGAATAAGAAAGAAGTAATGTTTTTCTCCCGCCAGCATTCTCATCACGTTTCCATTTATTTCGTATTCAGCGTTCTTGTAATGGATTGGACTTATTCTGATTTAAAACTTAAATTTATAGATTGCTCCTTACTTTTATAAAGCTTATCTGAATATTTTTTTTACTTTTTATAAGCCAGTGCTTGACCACAATCCTACCTGGTGGTAAGTGGTGATGCAGTCTTAGATGGTAAATCGCACTATCTTGTCTTATCGTAACAAAAGCCTATTCACTCTTGCCTTGAAGACGCCTAGATTGTATACAGACGTAAAGATAAACGCCGGCAAATTATTCCACTCCTTTGCTGTACGCATTACAAAAGACGAAGCAATCCGTTTGGTTCTAATGCGTGGAATATCGACAACAAAGGTATGAAGACCCGCCGACCGTTTAGTTGTCCGATGGTGGAAAGGAAACGGAGAAATTAAGGCGTGTAATTCCTGCGCACACTCACCGAAATGCATTCTATAGAATACCGAGAGACTGGCTACTCTGCGCCTGTGCTCGAGGCTGACAAGATTGGTTTCAACCAAATTAAGGTCACCAATGAGCCTCTTAGAGTCCAATGCTGCCAGGTGGCATTTTGCAGCATCAGCCCATATGTGACAGCAGTACTCCATGCACGACCGGACTTGCGCTTTATATAAGGTAAGAAGCTGCCCCGGCGTGAAGTACCGCCGCACCCTTGCAAGGACACCAAGTTTTCTTGCGGCTGCTTTAGCTCTGGACTCAATGAACCGCCCATAGTTTAGGTTCGGAGAAAATTCAATCCCTAACAACTGAAGGCGGTCAGTGTACTCCAAGGATACATTCCGGAAAGTAGGAGCCAAGGTGAGCTGGCTCCTTTTAGCAATAAAAAGACACGCTTGTGTTTTGGAGGCGTAAAATCTCACGAGATTGGCATCGGCCCATTCGGAGACTGCCTGTAGTGTGAGACTCGCACGCTCAACCATAGCCTCTCTTTCTGACTGGATTTGTGTGATGTGCTGTCGTCTGCATATTCATAGAGACCGGGAATGAGTAGATCATTTATATGCAGCAGGAAGAGAGTTACGGAGAGAACGGACCCCTGAGGAACACCGGCGTTAGTCGCCACTGTATCAGATGAGCAGCCATCAACGACGACCCGGAGAGACCGTTCACTCAGAAAGTCCTTCACCCAGACAATTAGGCCAGGGAATAAGCCGTACGCTGAATGCTTGCCCAATAGACTGGCGTGCCAAACCCTGTCAAAAGCCTTCAAAACATCGAGGGTAACAGCAAGTGCTTCACCACTGTTCTCGAGGGCTTCGCGCCATATGTGAGTGGCATACGCTAAAAGGTCCCCAGTTGTTCGTTTTCAGTGAAACCCGTACTGGCGATCACTGAGGAGATCATTTTGCTCTAGGTATGCCATGAGGTGGGCGTTCAATATACGCTCCATAATCTTGCAGAGTATGGAGGTAATTGAAATTGGCCGATAGTTGGCAGGGTCAGTACGGCTACCTTTTTTAGGCACAGGCTGCACATTGGCCAGCTTCCAAGATTTAGGCACTATTCCAGACCTGAATGAGAGGCGGAACAAGCGTGTCAACACAGGAGATAACTCAGGTGCACAGACCTTTAGAACTATAGCTGGTATACCATCAGGTCCACTAGCTTTGTTCACGTCTAGACTTCGCAAGGTTTTAAGAACATCCTTGTAGGTGATACGGACCTCAGACATAGAGGTACCGCCGTGAGGTAAATGAGATGGTACGCTGTTGCTACTGTCCAGACGCAAAAAAAATATCTAACTATATTACTATTTAGTTACTGTGAATTGTACAACATTCTCATTCAGAAGATTTTATAAATTATTCACTTCTTTAATTGAATAAGGGTGAAGCAAAATAGCATATAGTCCACCACATGATAAGTGAATGCAATAGCACATACACATCTACATCTATCTTCGATTAAGAATCAAAATGCAAATGCGTTGTCACCCCTGAGGACTAAAATTGCATGCATCGTTTCTAGTAAAGAGGATCTCCGACACTCGACACTCACCGTACGAAACACAGCAGCATTAACCTGTTATTTGTTGCTGGTATTCTGTGAGAGTGTGATCCTTACCCGATGGAGCCGAGCTATTCGTGCTACAACCGTACTATAGAAAAAATGACTTCCAATAAGTATTACATGTAATCTATTTTGAATTAAAAATAATCTATTCTAGAGCTGCAGCATGGCTCTACCGCGTATAATGTAAATATGTTTATGTTTTATGTATGTTGTGTAATATCGAAATATTATAAACACTAATTACTTAACAGTAGCAGTTACTTATAAGTGTAACTAATTACTTATAAATAATAAGTAACGGTTTAAGATATTATGCACTCTTTACTCACAGTCTGACTGCACATGCTCTCTGGTAACGCCGCTCGCAGAAAGCTTCAGTGCTTTGCAGTTTGAATTTTATTTTTAAATGGAAATACATTTGAATTATAAATTATTTTATCGCTATATATATTTAATATAAAACAATGTCACTCAAACAATATAGTTCTGGTAGGAGAAAACAGTCTACTCCATTGACACCTGCAAGCAACTTCAAATAAATAATGCTTCTGGTGTGTTGTTCCTTCTGAGCATTAATTTGCCATTGCCTTGAATCAGAAACAAGGATGAATTAAGAACTGATTACTTGAAGAAACAATATGTAAAAATGTTAAATTATGTATGAAAAGGAAGTACATACTAATTTCTTGCACAAATGGCTATGGCGGGGATCTGAACCAAGGACTCAGTCTAAGTAGTCATGTAATCTAATTACAAGGCCATCATTAATTTAGTCAACCATTATCGTTGACACTTAGACGCTATAGTATAATAATGTCCTAGATTGTCTACACAATATTTATTTTTATATTTAAATTGACAAAAAAATTTTGGCGTTCACAAAAAAATACAAAATAAATTCAATTATTCTACCCTCCATCATTATTATTGACCATAAAATTTCATAAAAAATACTGTTACGGCTTGAATGTTTCGTGGGTGGTTTTGGGAACCAGAGAACAACCAGACCAAGGGCTGGCTAACCCAATGATCCCAATCAGGAAGTAAATGAAAATAGCTTTAGAACTGGGTAGATAAGGCAAGGATACTCACAAGACTGGAGCACTCCTCGTGGTTATGGTGAAGTCTAAATATTTAGGCTGAAGTTCTCATGTATACACAGACACCACTCTGCACTTCGAATGTATATGGACACGAGCAATTGCACGATAGTCTTACAACTTATTTAGAACACGTTTCATGCGTGCGCGGCCATCTTGCTTCTTTTTCTTCTTGACGATAGGTGGCGCACCATTTTGAGTAGTGCGTATATGGGGGAGGCGGGAGGATAGGAAATACTTAGGAAAAGGATATTATATCGGGACTGTTCCGAAGCCACAACATTCCCTCCCACCTAAAATCATTTCAGAACAGATTTCACAAGACAACCATCGACCCGGCAGCTCTCCAGGTCCCCATTTGCTCATAGAATATAAATTAATATAAAGTAAATAGATATCTGAGTTAAGTTGTGCATTGATAACCTTAACTAAACTACAAAAGAAAATAAAACTTAGATAATTTAATTTTCAAATTAGAACTTACAATCTAGCTTAATAAAACAATAAAAATAAGATTCAATCAAGAGGAAGCGGGCAGACTTTGACTACTGGTCTTGTAAGTAAGCCTCTTTTAGTCTTTAGGTCACAACCCGGATAATATTGTCCTTTCCGGGGTGGATTTGGACTACTCGACTTAGGCGCCATTCGTTAGGTGGTAGATTAGGTTCAATGATTGAAACGAGTTGACCAATATTAGGATGTTTGTGATCATCCTTAACCACTTAACTTTTTTAAATAATCATTTTGCCAAATACGCCAAAAACTTTGAGAGAGCTTTTGAAGTAACTGCCAGCGTGTTCTAGGATTCATATCTTGAACAGACGGTTCTGGTAGAGCGACTAAAGGACGTCCTATAATAAAATGACCGGCCGATAAAATTGAACTCCCAAAACCTTAAGCGTTATTAAACTATCATTATAAAATGTCTTCGGACACTGACAATGTTCCATGGGTAACAATCGAAGAAATAAAGGACTGTTACTGATCCACTTACGCAAATCTAGCTGAGCACAATTAAGAAGATTGGTTAAATCTTATTTAAGCTGAGAGGCTGCTTCGACTGAGGAAGCACCTGTAGTAATATCGTCCCTATAAGTATGATGCGGAAGAGCTTCAGCAGCATGAGGAAACTGATCACCGTGTAAACAATATCATTTAAAGATAGTCCATTTGTCGTCTTGTGACTCGCATTGAATACAACGCGAAGTTTGGTCGTTATGCTTTCTGGACGAATCACACAATGGTGAGGAACGAAATATCTACGAGGTGTAGTATCCTTTCTCACTGGTTGCATATGGTTAAGCTGCTCATAATCACGCATAAAATCGTTATAGAGTGATTTAAATTCTGGTTGTCGGCAAAGTTTTTTCTCAAGATTTATAAACTGCGACAAAGAACTATTATATGAGCCTCCCATATAGACAAACGACTGCTTCAATAAGATAGGGACTACATATCGACCGTCCGATTCCCTATAAGTTTGAGTGGAATACAGGCGTTCGACCTCCTCATCTTCTGGAGCAGGTATATGTCGATGAGGCGGTTCCTCGACTTCCCAAAATCGTTTCATCATCTTCTCCAATGAATTGGTTAAAGTAATTAACGAAGTGCCAACCGATTTTACCGGACTCTCCACATTGGTGGGTCCTGAGAGAACCCAACCAAAGACGCTATGTAAAGCAGCAGGATAGCCGGGCTCTGGGTGAATGACACGGCCGTCATAGATGTGATGAAATACTTCATCACCTAGCAATAAATCAACATCAGACAGTTTGTCAAAGTCACGGTCCGCTAATACTAAATGTTTATAACAGTCTCGAACCGCTAGAGGAATATCAGTGTTTGGCATTTTAGAAGTAATGCTATCGATGACTATAGGATTAATATCAAATTGCGGGTCATTCGAATCGCACAGGCATATAGAGCATTGAGTCACTCCCTTGACTTGATACACAGACTGTTGTCCAAGTCCAGCCACAGTTGTGGTGCATCGACGCAATTGAAAACCAAGTCTCTTTGCGCATTTCATAGTGATGAAGCAGTCCTGAGCGCCGCTATCGATCAGCGCTCTAACTTGATGGAACGTGCCACTAGAGTCCTGCACACGCACCATACACGTCCCGAGCAGCACCACGCATGGGCCACGAGCCTCTCCCACGAACGCACTCGTGTTAGTGTGGGCGCTACTCGAACCGGTGGTCACCGCGGTCGGTGATCGAACTTGGTTGTCGATGTGTACCAAAGTGTGATGATTACTACTACATATAAAACATCTCATTTTTGAGACGCATTTATCAAGAGAATGTTTTCGTAAACAGTTAATGCATAAATTATTTTGTTTGACAATATTTATTCTAGCACTGGTGTCCAACGATTGAAACGTGGGGCACTTATAGATACTGTGCGCTGCGCCACAATAATAGCACTCTAGTGAAGCCAGCTGCTTCGCACTAGTAGGCTTAGACTGAGTAGTGAGCACGGAACGTTTCAGGTTCGGTGCCCGCGGTGAAACATTCTTGATCTGTTTACCGCCTAAAAATTGAGAAGATCGCGCCCTAATGTCAACGTTAGCTTTTATTTCTAAAAATTTTACATAGTTTTGAAGAAACTGCATAAGACTTTGAAAAGCAGGAATTTCCGATTTATTTTCAGATTCGAAGCGGTGGCGCGTATCTGAGTCCAGTGCATGAAACGCTGCGTTAAATAAAATAAAATCGCCTAAGTCATCTAGCTCTAAGGCCTTAAGGGCATTGACTGACTCACAAAGAATATTAGTATATGTTTGTAA
The DNA here is from genome assembly GCA_963668995.1 of Parnassius mnemosyne. Classification (NCBI taxonomy): domain Eukaryota; kingdom Metazoa; phylum Arthropoda; class Insecta; order Lepidoptera; family Papilionidae; genus Parnassius; species Parnassius mnemosyne. Next base: position 775,323 of record CAVLGL010000093.1, on the reverse strand, counting down.
ATCATTGAAATTAGGAGTTTTTAAATAAGGATTGTTATTTATTTAATCTAAATACGCCACGGCTTAAATTCGCTTATTTGATAACGCTTAATAAGTTCATTGAATACAAGCTCATAATTATCGGAAGTTAATTTTACCTTCTTTGCGATCCCTAAGGCGGATCCCGATAAACAAGAAATGAGATAGTGAAATTTAGTAATATTCGCGATTGATTTATTATCGTGAATTAAGGTTACGAAAGTGTCGTAAAATGTTTGCCAATTCTCAATTTTTCCGTCGAACTTCAGAAGCTCAATTTGTGGCAGTCTAGCTTGTATCTTTTCCGCGTCGGGCGTAAAGGTATAGTTAACGTTAGCGGACGTTGGGCTGCTGCCTCATTTGCACTCCGGTAGGGCCTTCATAGTACATATCATCAAATGCAGACAACGCTACTATTTTTTCTTTAGGAAATAGTGTCAGTTTTAACGAATTATTTTTTTCCGTAAGCAACACATATTCATCAGGAATATTCTCAATTTTAAGAAATCTAGATTTAAATTGGCTAACTTTAGATGAACTGGAGTCTTCCCGTATTTGAATGGATAAATCGAAAAGAGTTTGAATAGAACGAAAAACATACTCTCGCTGTGACGTATAAAGTTTAAATTTCATCTCTTCTTGCGACATTTATATAAAATAACAGCGAAAATTAAATATGAATGTTAAGTTTAATTATTAACGACAGATATTTAAAACAATATTTAAGTTTGTCAAAACTAAATTAACATTCAAATACTGAATTTAATGTTAACGTTTCTTAACTGTTTGAATTAGATAACAATTAACAAACGGCCTAACATTCAAAGATATACCAGTATTTATACTTAAGTGTTATTATTCCAAGACCAAATGAATCATTTCTATAAACTGACTTAGTAATTTTTTCCAACAATAATTATAAAATACCCTCAAATTATAATAATTTTCAAAGCGTAAGACTATCAATGCACATTCGAAATAAACTTAGCAATTATAACGCAACCAAACAAGATAAGTCTGCAAAGTCTGAGCAATACGAAACACTTCACGAGCATTCAAGTCTAGCAGGATTATAATTAAAACGAATTAGTTACTTTCAATTATTATAAGAAAAATAGATTAAATATCAAAGTTTTCCTTAGAAATTGACCTTGATGTTATATTAATAAGGAGCAGACTGTATAAAAATAGAAATCCATAGGTACCCGGATCGTATGGACCAGAAATTATGTTACGGCTTGAATGTTTCGCAATGTGTTTCGTGGGTGGTTTTGGGAACCAGAGAACAACCAGACCAAGGGCTGGCTAACCAGATGATCCCAATCAGGAAGTAAATGAAAATAGCTTTAGAACTGGGTAGATAAGGCAAGGATACTCACAAGACTGGAGCACTCCTCGTGGTTATGGTGAAGTCTAAATATTTAGGCTGAAGTTCTCATGTATACACAGACACCACTCTGCACTTCGAATGTATATGGACACGAGCAATTGCACGATAGTCTTACAACTTATTTATTGAGTATTTTTAAACGAGCGGTAACGAACACGTTTCATGCGTGCGCGGCCATCTTGCTTCTTTTTCTTCTTGACGATAGGTGGCGCACCATTTTGAGTAGTGCGTATATGGGGGAGGCGGGAGGATAGGAAATACTTAGGAAAAGGATATTATACCGGAACTGTTCCAAAGCCGCAACAAATACAATCAAGGCATTCAAGTTGCCAAAATAAATAAAATTGTCTCAAAGCAACTCATAATCAAAAGAATTTTGTCTGTAATGAAAATATCGCGTGACCGGGAACTAACCGTCTTCTGATGAACAATTGAACAACATCATCACATTAAATCCAATAGATTTATGTGTTGACTCTTTTATAAATTATAATATATGATACGCGCACTCCTAAGACAAAGAGCCCTACAAGCTAGAAATGTTTGGCGAGTTTTCAATTTCTGAGGAATAATGTTTAATTTGTAACATGGATTTACAGGTTCTAGAGTACTTACTACTCATCGGGCTGCATTATTTATTTTAACTTTTCATTGCAGCCTATCAAAGTTCACTACTGAACATTGTGCTTCATTATTTCTTTATCATATTTTATATTTGCTACAGGTGCGCGCATTTTTTATTAATATGAGTATCTTTATCGATAACATAGCGTACCACAACTCAAAGAACATCAGCCAAATACGACCTGACCAAAATATGAAACGACCACCAACGATTGATACGTTAAAAAATAATGAATTAGGTGTATATTAAATTATGGGGTTCAACTAATTTTATTGGAGCCCGTAACATCATTTATCTTTGTAATGTAAAACTTCATTTCCTTACTACTTTTTATAGGTTTTGAACGCATCTAAACACGTCACGTTTTTATCTGTGGTACACTTTCATTATAAACTTAAAATAACACTACCATTATGCGTTTACTTTTTTTTAAATATTAGATTTTATTGTAGATTTTTTATTTATTTTTGTAGTGTATTATCAATGATGACATTTTTAGATTGGGATATGGAAAGTATTCCGAAATAAGTTGCAAATGATAGGTTGACAGTAAATATAGAATGCACTAATACTTAGAACGGAACGTACTATTAGTGTCTCTATGCAGTCTGTGGTATTATGACACGAGAGCTGTCAAAGCGTGAACAAAAGTCAAAGCACCTGTGTCTTAGAGCCTTAGCAGTGAAAATCTTTTTATTATCTATAATCTAAATATTATATTTAATTAATCGGTTATAAGGTATTCCAAACTCTCAGCTGATCAAGCTAATTATATGTAGATATGCTAACCTCCGATAATTTTCTTTACCTTACTCTCAAACTAACACACTATTAACATTTTTCATTTATAATTACGTATTACGTAACTTAGCTAAACATTCACTCACATCTTTTACAAATTTATATCATAAAATAGTTTCGTATAATATTTGCTGACATCGTTGTTGGTCACGGATTGAGGCTCACAATATGGACACAATAAAATTTAAATTAATTAATTGTATACATAATATAATTAAGTTTCTTAATCGTTTTAAACGAAGTAACAACTAACTTTACCATTTTCCAAGAAAATAATGAATTATAAAAATTAAAATTTATGACTTGAGAGTTCAATAAATTATAACATTTCATATTAAGATACAGAACAAATAAGTCAAAGGAACGTAATCATATGGAAACGATACATCGAATTATGACCACACGGTGCGGTTCACACCTAATTTTAAGATAACTTGTATAATATATTATAGATAATATGAATTCAAGTAAAATGTACCTGAAAGTCACAGTTTTATACATAAGTTAAGATAGTTACATCGAGAATAGTTTTGTTAGTTTTCCATAGTTCGAAAAATATATTAGCTGTTTTTCTCGAAAATTGGAAGCTAAGAAATAATATTTTTAATTTTTCGTATACACAACATTATTGAATAATTATTACAACTACTATCAAGTTTGATAACTAAACATTAATTTATTTAATCATTCAAAAGAACAATCTTAATTGTATGTAGTTTAGCATAACCTTAAGGCCTTTAGAGAAGAAAAAAAAAACTTGAACAATAGCGAATGTTTAAAACCTTTTTCAAAATTGTAAACATTTTATATTAAAAGACTACAGAAAAAGCAACGAAATGTAACACAGTGTTATCTTAACTATAAATATGGTGAAATTAAGTAAGTTAAAATGTAATCTTTTATATTATTTAATTCATTTTTGCACAACACATTATTCAAAATAATATGTATAAAATAATAACTGAATAAAAGTGAATTTAAAATCGTCTTGTGTTAAGACTACATAAGTATTAAGATACAAACATGCCACAGATGTGCTTAGGTAACTTAATTTATAATTATTGCATTTTGATAATTTTTTTTAAATACAGTAATAAAAATTATAAAAAAAAATCTATTGAATCGTCAATTATCTGATAAATACTTTCAATTAAAACATAGGTATATTAAATACAGAATATTTAATAATTAACTTCAAAAAATATAATAGCAAAAAGAAATACAATCAATCAAAAAAATCTCAAATTGATAAAGTATAAAATGAAATTAAAATCACACAGGTGCGAAGTTACCTCTTAAGTTCTTCTTTGTTTTTCTGGTCGAAGTTTGGAAGAGTACCTACAACCGCTGATTTTCTTTTTATATAAATCTGCCGTTTCATGAATTTTTGGTCTTTAATTTATTTTATATGAAAATATAACTTCTTATTTTCCTCATTATTTCTTAGTTGCCTTTATAGTACTTACATTACATTACTTCATGTGCATTATACTTTTTAACTTTTCAGTCAGTCAATCTGCTAGGCTCTTTCTTTGCGTCCAACTCGACTCTCGATGACGGGGGGAATACAACGCCGACCATTTCACGGTGTGAGTGCTCCATGCCAGATGTACGGTTCTCACAACGCTCGGTTCGCAAAGCAATCCTCCCCCTGGACATACACAAGTCGAGTGGGTCTAATGGAATCCCCTGAATTGTGCTGAAGAGTTGGCATCGGTTCTAACGCATCTTTTCCGGTACTCCTACTCCCTAGGCGTAGTCCCAAAATCATGGAAGACGGCTTTTGTCCACCCGATCTCCAAAAATGGCGACCGCTCAGACCCGTCGAGTCTAATATAAAATCGTCTTGTGTTAATACTTTTTATTAAAATATAACTTTTTATTTTCCTCATTATTTCTTAGTTTCCTTCATAGTACTTACATTACATTAATTCATATGCATTATACTTTTTAACTTTTCAGTCAGCTTCTATAAAATTTTTATTGTGGCCTCTTCTTGTATTCATATTATTTATTTATTTTTCATCACATCCGGTAATGCGTCCAATCCGTTATTGTATTTTTTTTTTGTCCATCGTTTTACTTCATTATTTAATTTACTTTTTTTTTATTTTACTTCCCACCTGTTAACTAGGCCCGGCGGTGCGCGTGCATTGTAGCAGCGCACAGCCTGGCAGGGTCGCCATGTCATATAGGAAATGTGTCAAGCGTGTTGATGCTACTATAACTTTAATTAGACTGATCCTTATTCTACCATAACACTAATGTATATTGTCGTGGGGGCTATACTACAAAATGTAGATATCTATGGGCCACAGCAACCACTTACCATCAAGTGGACTGTGTGCTCGTTTGTCACCCTATCCTATAAAAAAATTAGATTATTATAAAATGAAACTTCATGTAAAGATAAATAGAAGTATAATTCCGCCTCCAGGTCCTTCTAAAGAGTCATTGCCAAGGCAAAGTCAGAGCACATAGGCAGAATTGGCGAGAAACAAGTTCGCCTTCAACTTCAACTAGTTCGGCTGTCCGAGGAAACTTCTGCCAGCCATCCCTTCTATCTTTGCACAGGGAGAACGACTTACTGGCCCATGCCGCAAAGCAGAAAGTCAATCTGCTAGGCTCTTTCTTTGCGTCCAACTCGACTCTCGATGACAGGGGGAATACAACGCCGACCATCCCACGGTGTGAGTGCTCCATGCCAGATTTACGGTTCTCACAGCGCTCGGTTCGCAAAGCAATCCTCTCCCTGGACAAGTCGAGTGGGCCTGATGGAATCCCACTAATTGTGCTGAAGAGTTGGCATCGGTTCTAAAGCATCTTTTCCGGTACTCCTACTCCCTAGGCATAGTCCCAAAACCATGGAAGACGGATTTTGTCTCAGAAAACACAAGTTTGCGCGTTTACTGCTAAAAAGAACCCCTTTGTTTCAAGGCACTGCCTTGTTGCCTTAGCCAGTATAGGAACCCTCGGCGTCGACATATCGAGTGACGTGCAGTTTCGTAGTTACTTGGAAGAGAAGGCCAAATTGGCCTCTAAAAGGCTTGGCGTGCTCAGCAAAACGGGACAGTATTTCATGCTGGCACACCGCCTGTACCTTTACAAGGCGTAGGTTCGGCCTCACATGAAATACTGTTCCCATCTCTGGTCTAGGGCTCTCCAGTATCAGCTACTTCCACTTGACCGCATCCAGCGTAGAGCGGCTCGTATCGTCAACGACCAAGTTCTTTCCGATCGCGCTGCGAAGAGAAACATCTCTAAGTGCGAAAGAAATGGAACAGCATCCCTTTGCATTTTCTTTTGCACGCCTTTAGCCGCAACGAACGCGCATTCAGCTAAACTGCCGATACCATCCACACCATCTGAATGCTTGGCGGTCCATTACTGTACGTTTTTTTTAACAATATTAATGCTATTAAACATTACTAATATTCCCTTTAACCACTTCTGGTAAGCTTAAGAGTGCGTTTGCAAATCGGGCCAAATTATGCTGTTTTTTGGTACATTTTGTGACAAAACTAAAACAAATCAAATATAACTAATAGCTACAACGTATAGAATGGTTCTTTATCTTCAAATGGTGGTAACTTTTTTGTAATAGTTTTTAACATTGTAAAAAGAATCTTACCTAGCCATTTTCTACAAAATTAACGATACCGGCTCATGTTTCGGTACATTTTTTGTTCTATTATCAACATATGTTAAGATTTCAAATAATGCTGGTGATTACTTTTTATCAAAATGTCACAAATGGTTGAAAAAAAATTAATACTTATGCTTATTTTTTTGACATATTTTGATGATACGGATGGATCCTAGTGGATTGCAATAAGGGTTATTTTATTTTTAGTGCCTGTTTTGATTTATTGTATAAAAATTTCGATGAAACCACAGTCGGCGCTCGGCCGCCATCGCGGGTGGTCGCTATATCGCCTGCAGCAGCTGAAAAAGATCGCTGTACAAACACAAAATATTTGAATTTGATAAATAGGTACCTGACCTGACAAAGTAAAGTAATAGATATGTAATATAAATATATTTTTATAATCACAAATTCTTATTATAATGTTTTGTTACGCTAAAAGCAAGTGGGATTTATAATATATAAATATATATAAATCCTATTCGTCTTGGACTTTATGGAGTGATCTTAATGTATACGGTGAATGCTACTAGAACTCTTCGACGAGTTGAACTAGTTGTGCCGAGTTTGAGCTCATTATGTTAGTTATGACGAGACCTTACCTCCGGACTTGATGGAATGACCTGAAGGTGTACTTCGTAACTCCAAGTCGAGTAGAACTAGGTGTGCCGAGTTTAGTCACGTCGGAGAAAATATAAATGGTATTACCAAATTCAAGGGCAACTGCGCATCATAACTAACAAACTCGGCACACCTAGTTCTACTCGTCCAGGAGTTCCAGTAGTAGTTACTAAATTACATCATCAGGTCTCTCCATCAAGTCCGGAGGTAAGGTTTCGTCATTACTAACAAAACGAGCCCAAACTCGGCACACCTACTTCTACTCGTCCAGGAGTTCCAGTAGTAGGCACTAAATTACACCATCAGGTCTCTGTATCAAGTCCGGAGGTAAAGTTTCGTCATAACTAACCAAACGAGCCCAAACTCGGCACACCTAGTTCTACTCGTCCAGGAGTTTTAGTAGTAGTCACTGAAGTACACCATCAAGTCTGTCTATCAAGTCCGGAGGTAAGGTCTCGTCATAACTAACAAAACGAGCCTAAACTCGGCACACCTACTTCTACTCGTCCAGGAGTTCCAGTAGTAGTCACTAAATTACACCATCAGGTCTCTCCATCAAGTTCTCATCATAACTATCAAAACGAGCCCAAAATCGGCACACCTAGTTCTACTCGTCCAGGAGTTCCAATCATCATCATCATCATTACAGCCCTTCACAAGTCCACTGCTGAACATAGGCCTCCCCCAAAGAATGCCACAAAGCACGGTCCTGAGCCACCTGCATCCATCGACTTCCTGCATATCTTACCAGGTCGTCACTCCATCTAGTGGGGGGACGCCCTACACTTCGCCTGCCGGTACGAGGCTGCCACTCGAGAACCTTTCTTCCCCATCGGTTGTCGGTTCTTCGAGCTATATGGCCGGCCCATTGCCACTTCAGCTTACTAATCCGTTGGGCTATGTCGGTCACTCTAGTTCTACTGCGGATATTCTCATTTCTGAGTTTATCACGCAGGGAAACTCCGAGCATAGCCCTCTCCATAGCTCGCTGAGCGACCTTGAGCTTCCTCATCCGGCCAGCAGTGAAGGACCACGTCTCAGTTCCGTATGTCATCACTGGCAACACGCACTGGGTGTACAGTCTAGTTTTCAAGTTTTGAGGTATACCTTAAGAGAAGATGTGTCGTAGCTTCCCGAACGCTGCCCAGCCGAGTTGAATCCGTCAATTGACCTCTCGGTCGAAGTTGGACTTACCTAGTCGGACTATTTGTCCCAGGTAAACATACTCGTCAACAACTTCGAGCTTAGTGTTCCCAACAACTACCGGCATAGGTGTGACATGGACATTAAACATGATCTTTGTTTTGTCCATGTTCATCTTAAGACCTATCCGTTGGGAAACACTATTGAGGTCATTGAGCATAGTGCTTAGGTCCTCCAGCGATTCTGCCATAAGGACTATATCGTCGGCAAATCGAAGGTGAGTGATGTACTCGCCATTGATGTTTATACCGTATCCTTTCCAGTCCAGAAGCTTGAAAACATCTTCCAATGCAGCGGTAAAGAGTTTCGGGGATATGACGTCACCCTGTCTTACACCTCTCTGCAATTGGATAGGTTTCGTACTCTGGTTCTGTACTCGGATAGCCATCGTAGCCCTACTGTACAAGCACTTCAACACTTCGATATACCGACAGTCAACTTGGCACCGCTGAAGGTACTGCAGCATCGCCCAAATTTCGACGGAATCAAAGGCTTTCTCATAGTCCACATACGCCAGACATAGTGGCAAATTGTACTCCTCGGACTTCTGTACAATTTGCCGAAGGGTATGTATGTGGTCTATGGTGCTAAAGCCTTTTCGGAAACCGGCTTGTTCGGGAGGCTGGAAGTCGTCAAGTCTGCGCGCGAGACGATTCGTAATGACTCTCGAAAACAGCACGTAGACGCGGCTCAGAAGGGATATCGGTCTGTAGTTCTTCAAGAGAGCGTTGTCGCCTTTCTTTAAGAACAAGACCACCGCACTTCTGCTCCACGCCTCCGGTGTAATGCCATCATGGAGGACGGAATTAAAGAGCTTCTGAAGGACTTCAAGTACCGGTTTTCCACCCGCTTTCAGAAGCTCCGCTGTAATTCCATCCTCGCCTGGGGCCTTGCCGTTTTTAAGGTGCTGGAGAGCCATTCTAATCTCGCTCAGATTGACGTCCGGGATATCAACGGAATAATGTCGGATAAGACTCGCTCTTGGATCGTTACTCACACTTGCGTGCGGCTCCAACGATGACGTGTACAGCTGCCCATAGAACCTCTCAATCTCACTCAAAATCTCAGGTGCCCCGGAAACGATGCTGCCACATTCTGTCTTCAGCTTTGACAGTTGGCGTTTTCTGGCAGACAGATCTCTGGCAAAGACTTTGGAGCCTTGGTTCCGCTCGATCGCTTCTTCAATACGAGCTGTATTGAAGTTGCGTAAGTCTCGCCGCATGCATTTGGAGATCTGTCTGTTCAGTTGCCTGTATGCTGTTAAATCTGTTGAAGAATGTAGCTTCATCTCCTGTCTAACAGCCATGAGATTAAGAGTGTGATCGGAGAGTTTTTGTGTTCTTCTGCGGCGGGTCTTGCAGAACTTAGCTCCGACCGCATGGACAGTTTCCACGAGCTTGTCATTCAAATCGTCCACTTCATTGCAGTCTTCTAGGCACTGAAAACGGTTTTGTAACTCGAGCTGAAAGGTTTCGGGACTTTGGATTAGAGCACGAGGGGGACGGAGCGTTGACTTCATTAGACGAGACCTCTCTAACTTAACGTTTTGGTTCAGTGTGCCTCTAACCATTCGGTGATCGCTGCCGGTTTTCACCCTCGCGATCACTGAGACATCACTGAACAGTTGTCGTCTGGTCGTCATAATGAAGTCAATCTCATTTTTTGTCGAACCGTCGGAGCTCGACCAGGTCCACTTTCTGTGGGGCCGCTTCTGGAAGAAAGAGTTCATCATAAAGAGTCCCTCTTTCTCCATAAAGTCAGCCAACTGCTGGCCCCTTGGGTTCCGTTGCCCTATTCCAAATTTCCCCTACTTTCAGCTCACCGTTCTCTCTTGTGCCTAGTTTTGCATTGAAGTCTCCCATTAACACCGTATATTGGGTTTTGGAGGAATGCATGGCTCTAGAGATATCCTCATACGTTTCCTCCACCTCCTGATCGGGGTGTGCCGAGGTTGGTGCGTAAACCTGTATGACCTTCAGCGAATACCGTTTGGTGATTCTGAGTATAAGGTACGCAACCCTCGTCGACACACTCTCAATCTTTACAACGTTGTTAACGAGAGACTTGTGGACGATAAATCCGACACCTCCTTGGGACAGATGGTCGCCCTCCCGGTAATAGAGCAAGTTGCCGGATTTGAGGATTACCGTGTCCTCTCCCTCTCTTCGGACTTCGGATAATCTTATAATATGCCAGCGTAACTTGTCTATCTCTTCTTCCAGCTCCACAATCTTCTCGTCAGTCCTCAGGGTGCGTGCGTTGTATGTTGCCAGGTCGAGTCGTCGTAGGTGGCAACCGAACCTCCACCGGAGATTCTTAGCACCCCCTGCCCCGCCGTTACCATGGTCGCCACCGTAGCCAAGAATAGCGGGGCCGCCGGGGACTGGGGGCCGTTTATTATTGTCATTGCTCATGGGGGGTATATTGCCATAGTTGCCACGCTTGGCGAGCGGGTTGGCAACCGCAGTTTTTTTATTGTTATTTTGGCTATTATCAGGAAGATGCTGCTGCCCATCTCCTGTCTGTTTCCCTTTGTCGCCTTTTACGACACCCACGGGAAGATATGGGGTAGTGGATATTCTTAACCGCCACTACACGGCACAAGTTCCAATAGTAGTCACTAAATTACACCATCAGGTCTCTCCATCAAGTTCGGAGGTAAGGTTTCGTCATAACTAACGAAACGAGCCCAAACTCGGCGCACCTAGTTCTACTCGTCCAGGAGTTCTAGTAGTGGTCACTGAAGTACACCATCAGGTCTCTCCATCAAGTCAGGAGGTAAGGTCTCGTCATAACTAACAAAACGAGCCTAAACTCGGCACACATGGTACTACTCGTCCCGGACTTCCAGTAGCAGTCACCCAAGTATACCTTCAAGTCACTTCACCAAGTTCGGAACTGAAGTTATCATAACTAACAAAACCAGCCCAAAGTCCACAGCCAACATCTCACTCCCAGTAGAGGACTTCTAGTGCCTAGATGTCGCTGGAGCAGCCATTTATATTTCGTATCTACATATATTTTTGTAGTTATAAGAAATATGAAAAAATAAAGCAATCTTTCAAATTATCAAAATGTTTATACTTGATGCGATTCCCGCAGCTAACCGTGCGTACACTTCTGTGTGTGACCCGTGTCAATGTAATAGTTCGGTTCTATACCTATCAATTTTGTAAACGCGTCCTTAAAATGCTTGTGTTAGAAGTGGTTCACGACAGTTGTCGAATGGCGGATTCGAACCCACGACCTTTCGAGTACACGGTCCGCGCCCTGCCGTTAGGCTACTGACGCTTTTTTGTTTTGCTTGTTTCACTTGGAGTTTTCTTCCGCGTACGACCTCTCTGTAGAATAGCTTACCACAGGTGATTTTTCTTGACCATTGGTCAAGAAAAATCACCTGTGGTAAGCTGACTCAGGGGTCTTCAAGAAAAGAGCTTAGTCCTTTTTAAAAGGCTGGCAACGCACCTGCGATTCACTTGGTATTGCAGATGTTCATGGGATGCAGTAGTCACTTACCATCAGGTGAGCCGTATGCTCATTTTCCCCCTCTTCTAAAAAAAAGAAAAAAATAGATGAAGCATTAGCTAATAAATATCAAATTATACAGACGGTCTTAAAGTAACAAAGATCGACTATTTTCACAAAACCCTGCTACGTTGCAAGTCTGCTTGTCAGTATCGCTGAAAGTTATTGAATGTGGAACGGGGAGCGTGTCAAGATAGACTGGATCTATTTACTCCTAATTCAACGACTTAAGGTTCCATATGAGGATATCGTTTACTTTTGAGATGAAACAGAGCAAGCCTGTTGCCCAGTTTTACTGTTTTACTCTCGTATTGGACTTAAGATACTCTATTGTAACGTTCCTTTTTAGGTTCTCCTTACAATAATAATAATAATTTAAACTTTAAGTGAAACAAACAACTAAATAATTTAAAATTTTGTAGAACTGATTTCAAAATAAATTATTAAGAATAACTCAAAAACTATTATCATAACTTGATCAAATTTATATGGGATCACATTAGAAGCACCAGCTTTCAAATAAAAAAAGAATCATCGAAATCGGTTCACCCAGAAAAATGTCATGAGATAACACACATAAAAAAACATACAATTGAATGGAGTACCTCCTCCTTTTTGAAGTCGGTAGAAAAATATTTAAGACTAAAACGCGCCCGCTGTAAATTTCGCAGTACGCGAGCAACTCGGGTTTCATCCCCTCCGGCACTAATCATGGCTGCTGATTTAACACGTGTTCGGCGGTGAAAGAAAACGTGTCTTAGAAATCATATAGTTTAACCCGACTGCGCCAGAAGGCGAGTTATATTTTTCGGGAGTATGTAGGTATTTCGGTATGTCTATATCTTTGGCACGCTCTGCAGCCTAAACGGCTCGATGGAGTTTAATATATTATGAGTAGTCGTTAGATCCGTCTTAACTGTGGAAGTGACTTAGGGTATAAACTTTTTCTCTTTTCAGTAAATTTTTTACTCAATTCGACTGTATGTTTTTTTTATGTGTGTTACCTCATAACTTTTTACTGGGTGAACCGATTTATATGCTTCTTTTTTTATTTGAAAGCTGGTGCTTCACATGTGGTCTCATTTAAATTGATCAAGGTCTGAACAATTGCTTTAGAGTTATTCTTAATAATTTAATTTAATGTAGTAGAGTAAAACTCTGCCGGCCTGATACTTAAGAATTAAGTGCTCATGATACTAAGTCAATTTTTTGTATACCATTCAATAAAATAGTTTTATATTAACTCTGCGTATAGAGCAAAATGCAAATATCGCAATTTGAAATAATTGTATTTGGGATATGCCATGGCAATTATCCCCGTATGATGCTATCTATGACTTTAAATGGGCTGTATTGGTAAAATTTAAACTTGAAAAACACTTTTTACCACCTGGTAGGACTCCTTTTTCGCTTAGGTGTCCGTCTGGAAGGGAACCCTTTTACTATTTCTGCCGCCCAATAACAGTACACTGCTATGTTTCTGTCTGAACAGTATTGAGAACCAGTATAACTACAGGCTGTCAGGCGTTCTCACGTAGTCCTCAGGAGTGACGCATATGCAGGCTGCTTTGTTTGAAAATGGTTGCAATAACCAGGGGCTACATGTCACGTTTGACTGTAAGTTAGTTAGTCACTTCAGTTTTATAAAAAGAAACAGAAATAATAAACAGATAAAAGATCTTACTATCTACGTAGAAATGATAAAAGAATACAAATAAAGACTAACGTAATTGTAAGACCGTTGCGAACGTGTGGAGAGTACAAGTGTCGGTCAAGAGTAATCCGGCCTGAGAGCGAACCTCTCGTGAAAATAAACGACACTGCCGTCCGGATGCGGTTACTTGCTCAATAAAAATCCAGATTGGTTTTCTGCACGCAGGAGTGCAGAGGAAAATTTGCTTTACCCAAACACAATGAGGTGCTATAGACGGCGGAAAGCGACTTTATTTTATACTATGTATAAGATAATAAAATAAGATAATAAAAAGAATGCGTTGAAACTACTTCTTCGAAAATTTTGTGTGTGTACACAAGAACAAAAACAGTTTTAATAAGAATCTTGATAGACATTCTGTAAATAATAGAAACAAGCACAAGTTAGTTACTCGATTCAAAATAATCAGTAATTCTTTCATGGGGCAATGTACACGCTTATGCAACAAAATCCTACAGGGACTCCCTTACCCTTCAAATTTGAATACAAAATGATATATGACGGCTCCGTAGCGCTGTGGCTTAGCAATGAGTTGCTGCGCTGGGGCGCGCGGGTTTGAATCCCGCACGGAACAAGTATTAGTATGGCCTACAAATAATTGTTCCGGGTCTGGATTTTTGTCCTTGTGAAATTTGTGTTTGTAAACAGCCTCCACGATACAGGAGAAAATCCGAGTGTAGGGGTAACATTTTTTTAAAAGAATAAAAAAGAAAAAAAAAGAAAAAAACTGAATATACTGCCACCTACCCTGCTCACGATAAACTGTGAAGTCTTGGGACTTCACAGTTTATGGTGAGCAGGGTAGGTGGCAGGAATAAATAAGGTCAATGTCAGGAAGTCAGGGTTAAAAAATTATACAATGTCAGTTAAAATATATCTTAATTTACTGATAAGTTTCCTCAGTCCATCAGAAATTAAGTCAAGATCATCGTACTGCGCAAGTATGTCACCAATCATACGTAGGCCGCGGACAGTGGACGCTTACTTGCCGCGTCTGATGTGTGCGACAGGATGCGGCAGTAAATGAGGCCGGCGGCGCGGGGCTAGCTGCAGCCCTGACTCCTGCCGTATATTATGGGGAACTAAGATACGTTTACTTTCTAGTATCTGTGGACTATCAATCTTGTGATACAGTATAGAAAGACAGTGTTTCAGCATAAGAATAACCCTCCTTAATTTTAGCGTTTCCATATCAACCATGCCCGATACGAACAAAGAAGGAAACAGGTGAGGATAGTACCCGTATCGCTTTCTAAAGCACCATCGGCCAAACTTACGCTGTATCTTCTCGACCATAAGGTCATACTTATCCTCAAATGGGTCCCAGACAACAGAACAATACACCAGTTTGCTACGAACAAATGCGTTAAATAGTATTTTAGCAACTACTTCATTGTCAAATTGTGTTCCAGTCCTAATAACAAAACCTAACATTCTATGTGCGTTTTTACAGATACCAGTCATGTGTAGATGAAAGTCTAATTTAGAATCTAACAACAGCCCTAGGTCTCGAATGTCATTTACTCTTTCCAGAGGAGCGTCATGTAGGCTATACAAATTTACAATTGGTCTAGTGTTCGCGCCAAGCGCTAGTTTCAAGGATTGACGCGAGAGGGCGCTCGGCGCGGTGCATTCATACCGGTTTCACTTTCGGTCGTGGGAAAAACGCACAAGGGCAGGCAGTCGCCTTTAGGCAGTGCTAACGATTGGCACACTGTCATTCTGTTAGGGAAGTCGGAATAATTAGGTGCAGCCCGTAAATATACGGTCTAGGATTTTGTGACGCGCATTCCTGCTGGAGAGCTTCCCGGGACTTATTGGTCCGACTCAGAATCTGTATAAGTGCATTCGACAATATTAGCTAGTGCGGCCTCTGATATTCTAGAGCTAACTGTTGCAACGCGAAACGGTAGCGACCTTTGGTCCAGAGGCTCCGTGTGCGTTTTGTGCGGTAACCTTATACCCCGAGATAGTTAGTGGCTTCTGTAAGTTAGTTAATCGCACGATAGAGTTAATTGACTGTCATCGTGACGAAAGAGGAAAGTGATTGTGGTCCGGCGCCGAAGCAGTCTGAAGCGGTGCAGCGTTTTGGAGCAGCCTGGAACTCGGCCGCGGCTGGTCGCCTATGCTTGTCAAGGCTCCAAACATTCACACCTCACTGTACACTACTCGCCATCCACTATTACACACACTCACGGCCTGCCCAAGCCTTAGTGCGAAGTTAGCTTCGGATAATGGTAAGTTTTATGTCTTTCTAACGTCCTCCCATCTGGTTTATTGTAATTAGGAATTTCCACGTGGCTACATTGAGGCCCGACCTACGTCTGCTCGGGAAGTCTTCTGCTCATGGGCCCCAGAGGATTGGATCCTTTAAGGGAGCAGCCGTAGGCCGTAACATCTAGGTTTCCGAGTGAAAGTAATTATTTTGCATTGATTATTATTTAAAGGTAATAAATTTTTTTTGGTTCCAATTCAACACCGCGTCAATGTCCCTTTGTAGATTTAAGGTATCTGATTTAGATTCAATACCCAGACTGAGATTTAAATCATCTGCAAAGAGGAGGCATTCAGAGAAACAAACGGTGTTCGGCAGATCATTTATAAAGAGCAGGAAGAGGGTTAGACCCAACGTACTGCCCTAAATTACCCCTGACCTCGTGAACTAATCACTGGAGTTATAGCCATCCACCCGCACATACTGACATCTACTATTCAGAAAGGATGCGAAAAACTGAATGAGTTTGGGAGTAAATCCAATAAATGCCAACTTTTCTAACAACTTCTCGTTGTCGACGAGGTAACAGGCCTTTCTGAAATCGAAGTATGCCGTGTCCACTTGTTTGTTGTTGTCCATCTTCTTATATATGTAGTGTACATGCGCAATTAAGTTCGTAGTAGTAGAACATGCCTTACGATAACCATGCTGGTTATTGTAAAATAAATGGCCAACCTGATTATTAATGTGTTTGGTGAGAATAGACCCAAATATCCCTTGCCGGCTCTGCCGTGCCGTTTACTTCTATTAGATCAGCTGTTTCTGCTTAGTTAGATTAGATGTATTTACTTATACGTGATTAGTTTAATAATATTTTAAAATAAGAATTTATATTTATTAATTTTTATTGTCAACAAAATTTAAAACAAAGCACCGCCCCCGGGTGGCCTTGAACCACCAACCTTTCGGTTAACAGCCGAACGCGCTAGCCGATTACGCCACAGAGGCTTGTATATGCAAGTTTTTATTAACGAATTGGAATGTAAGCTGGTCAAAGAATAAGTATGCAATTTCGTCACATCTCTTAACGAAACTCGATACAAATAATCATCATCATCATCATCATCATCATTACAGCCTTTCATAAGTCCACTGGTGAACATAGTCCTCCCCCAAGGAATGCCACAAAGCACGGTCCTGAGCCACCTGCATCCATCGATTTCCTGTATGTCTTACCAGGTCATCACTCCATCTCGTGGGGGGTCGCCCTACACTTCACCTACCGGTACGAGGCTGCCACTCTAGAACTTTTCTTCCCCATCGGTTGTCAGTTCTTCGAGCTATATGGCCGGCCCACTGCCACTTCAACTTACTAATCCGTTAGGCTATGCCGGTCACTCTGGTTCTACTGCGGATTTCCTCATTTCTAAGTTTATCACGCAGAGAAACTCCGACCATAGCCCTCTCCATAGCTCGCTGAGCGATCTTGAGCTTCCTCATACGGCCAGCAGTGAAGAACCACGTCTCAGATCCGTAAGTCATCACTGGCAACACGCACTGGTTGTACAATTTCGTTTTTAGGTTTTGAGGAATGTCTGACGAGAAGATGTGTCCTAGTTTCCCGAACGCTGCCCAACCGAGTTGAATCCGTCGATTGACCTCTCGGTCGAAGTTGGACTTACCTAGTCGGACTATTTGTGCCAGGTAAACATACTCGTCAACAACTTCGAGCTTGGTGCCCCCAACAACTACCGGCATGTTCATCTTAAGACCTATCCGTTGGGAGACACTATTGAGGTCATTGAGCATAGTGCTTAGATCCTCCAGCGATTTTGCCACAAGGACTATATCGTCGGCTAATTGAAGGTGAGTGATGTACTCGCCATTGATGTTGATACTGTATCCTTTCCAGTCCAGAAGCTTGAAAACGTCTTCCAATGCAGCGGTGAAGAGTTTTGGGGATATGACGTCACCCTGTCTTACACCTCTCTGCAATTGGATAGGTTTTGTACTCTGGTTCTGTACTCGGATAGCCATCGTAGCCCTACTGTGCAAGCACTTTAGCACTTCGATATACCGACAGTCAACTTGGCACCGCTGAAGGTACTGCAGCATCGCCAAAATTTCGACCGAATAAAAGGCTTTCTTATAGTCCACATACGCCAGGCATAGTGGCAAATTGTACTCCTCGGACTTCTGTATAACTTGCCGAAGGGTATTTATGTGGTCTATGGTGCTAAAGCCCTTTCGGGAACCGGCTTGTTCGGGAGGCTGGAAGTCGTCAAGTCTGCGCGTGAGACGATACGTAATGACTTTTGAAAACAGCACGTAGACGCGGCTTAGAAGGGAAATCGGTCTGTAGTTCTTCAAGAAAGCGTTGTCACCTTTCTTGAAGAACAAGACCACCGCACTTCTGCTCCACGCCTCCGGTGTAATGCCACCATGGAGGACGGAATTAAAGAGCTTCTGAAGCACTTCAAGTACCGGTTTTCCACCCGCTTTCAGAAGCTCCGCTGTAATTCCATCCTCGCCTGGCGCCTTGCCGTTTTTAAGATACAACTAATACGAGAAGAATATTAAAATAAAACTCATCGGTTTTGGGTTCTTCGAGCTGTATGGGCAGCCTCTTGCCACTTCAGCTTACTAATCCGTAGACGTAAGAAGTATAAGGTGTTGATTCGTCTTACCCATAATGAGCTAATTTATGATCACATCGTGAACATCTGGTTTATTCTAATATTTCGTTGGAGTTCCCGCCATCAGTCAGCCGCCAGAGTAATGTATTTCTTCTTCTTTTTATTTCATCACCAAAAACCACTGCTGGACACAGGCCTCTCCTGTTAAAGCTTTCGTTAATAGTCACGCTTGGTGGATTGACGATTGCAATGCCAGAATTCGTACACCTTTGATGCTTCGGCCTGTCGCCATCATAAGCTAATTATATAATAAAGTATTAGTGATACATTATGGGCGTGGTAGGTGGCACAGAATACAAGCGAAAATTGGCAGTTTAATGGTACTGTGTTTCGTATGGTGAGCTTGTAGAACCGGAGACCTCTTGACTGAAACCGAGGCATTCCATCTTAGTCCTCAGGGGTGATAACGTATCTGCATTATGATATTTTATTGAGGATAAATGTAGATGTATACATATATAGGCCACAGCATCCACTTACTATCAAGTAAAGTGAGTGCTTGTTTGTCACCATTACTCCATAAATGTGCAGTACACGAGCAACCCAGGATCGATCCCCAGGACTAAGATAAGCTAAATATATAAAGAAGTATTAGTGATACATAAATACATATAGCCCTTGTAGCTCAGGTAGTCGTGCTACCTCAGTAGGTGTAAGTTTTACAGTACGCGAGCAACCCGAGATTAATCTTATCCAGCGCTTACACACATTAGGGCAGCGCGGAATATATTTTCTTTCCTTATAACTCTCACGAAAATGAAAAGAAGAAAGAAAGAAGGAAACATTTATTTGACTAACACAAACAATTAAAGAAACATAGAAATTCGTACAAATTACAAATTGGTAACAATGCTTCTGTGTGATCTCAGAAAGCATCACGTCCGTGATAATCTGTGGTGTACCACAGCACTGGTTTTCAATCGGGACCTTAATTGAGTCACGAACAACCGGACATTGAAGTAAAAACGCAGTGAAACTAATAAAAAAATAATTAAAAAATTATAATAAATTGAAATAATAATTATTATTGTAATAGGCCCATAAACTATATTGTTACACGTCCAGGTTGTACTATTGTTTTATTTTTGGTTCTCTTATTTTTTTATAGAAAAGTCGAAAATCAGCATGCGGTCCACCTGCTGGTGGGTGACTACCGCCGCCGTTGAAAAACTGTAACAGGTTTGCAGGTAGTTGCTGGCCTTTTAGAAATAGTAAGAACATTTCTTAAAAGTTCTCAAGTCGTGTTGGTCCGGAATCGTGCTTGGAAGAAAACTCCTGCGAGTCGTCATTCAAGTCTCTTTCTCCTGCGGGCGTGGGAGTAAATCTCACAGTGATATACTGACCAGCGTCTATGGATGGTATTGTTGTACATTAGTGGAATTTGGTGGCTGGAATTAATTCAAACGATTACTCAAAACCGTGGTAAGTGCGATACAAAATACAAAGGGATGCAACATCTTTTCGCAGCGCCAGTGGATCGAGGCGATCAGAAAGAACTCGTTTCTCGACGATTCAAACAACTCTTCCCTGGATGAGGTCAAGTGGAAAGAGCTTGCACTGAGGTAATCCGGCCCAGAGATGACAGCAGTATTCCATGTGAGGCCGAACCTGCGCTTTGTAAAGTTGCAAGCGATGTGCGTATATGAAACTTTTTAGATCCTTATTATTCTTGGCTCAGTATTTTATCAGTGAGCATTTTCCATGTGTAGACTTTAAAAAAGGCCATTATCAATGTGTAAAACACAAATAACATTAAAATAAATGTAAGAAAAGAAGTTATCACAGTCTGCATAACTAGTAACAACGCAGTCATAAAACGGTTTAAACGTACGATCCTAAAACAAAGAATCTTCAACAATTTCACTGTTTAATTAAGTTTTATAATTTAATTAAGCTATGACAGTGGAAGATGTTTAATTCATAAAGTTCAATAAAGTTTGGCAAACGCTACCTTTGTATCGAAAGCTTATTCCATTTGAATAATTCACAGGTCAATTAAGAATAATGGAATGCTATAGATAGTGATTTGTTATATTTACACATGCGCATTAATTTCTGTTTTTATAATATAAAAAATTCACTTTCTTTTTACTTAACTGTCTATACACAACAATACACAATAACAGTTATGCAGTGAGTTTGTACCATTACCATACCCTTATAGCCAAAAGTCCACTATTGAACACTGGCCTTTCCCATAGTTCAGGTTTGGGAAGCGGGTTGCCAACCGCAGTTTATTTATTTACTTATTTAATATTCTTTATTGCACAACATACAAAAATTACAAAAATTATATAAACAAAAGAAGTATGCAATGGGCGGTCTTATTGCTGACAGCAATTTCTTCCAGACAACAAAAGAATGGACAGGATTGCACAAAGATACGTAAAGAAGAATAAGCATATATATATAGTAACAGAGTAATATTTGTACAAACTATTTACAAAATTTATTTTAGAAACTGCTTGGAAGCGGCCGCCTCATTCCCATGGGTTATTATCAGCCATGTATTCATTTATATTATAATAACCCTTTTAATACAGTTTCAGCTTAACAAAACATTTAAACTTGGTAACAGAGAGAGCCTGTACACTTTCCGGGACCTTGTAATAGATGATGAAGCTTGACTCACTGGCGCTGCGAAGAGATGTTGAATCTCTTTGCGTATTCTATCGCAACTACCACGGAGACTACTAAGAGGAATGGTTTGGACTAATTTCAGCCATCGCACATCGCGACTGAACTCGAGATACCAACCGTACCATCTGGATGATTGGCGGTCCAATACTATGCGATTTAGAAGTTTTTATCCTCGCACAACTTACTTGTGGAATCGAATACCACCTGTAATTTTTCCGCACCGCACCACTTTTTTTTAAAAGGCTGGCAACGCATCTGTAATTCCCCTTGCGTTGCAGTCGTTCATGGGCGCGGTAGTCACTTACCATCAGATAAGCCGTTTGCCCCCTCTCATACAAATAAAAACTCTTTTAATTGACATTTGTCTTAATTGTCACTTTCCATATGTAAATGTTACGAAACGGGATGGTCCGTAGACGTGGGCCTAATACGGAAACCAGAATAGACATAAGGAGACTTTTGCCGGGTTATTTTATTTATTTTACCAATACTAATAACAGTTTACATTGTAGGACTGTCTTGAAGAATCAAGAACGCTTGGCTTCCTTTCTACGTGACAGCCAGTCGCTATATAAACTTATAAACTGTAAACTTTAGAATTTAGTTACAGATCTCTTAGAAATCTCAATAGAAATATGTTTAGGAACAGATAGAGACAATATACAGTGACGGCCCAGCTCTAATTAACCTACTGAGATTGATTAGTAATTTACTTGTGGATGTGAATTATTTTCGCGGGGATTATAACTATTTTTGTTCATGAAATATTTAGCAAATTCACGTACAATTTACAATTGTTAGATACAAACTGCCCCAAACCAGCAGATAGAAGAAAATTTAATTTATTTATTTGGGTTGATTTTTCTGTTGAGGGGTCGCACATTTTTATATAGGATAAGGCTGACAAAGGAGCACACAGTCCATCATCAGGTGGACTGTGTGCTCTTACCATCAGGTAAGTCGTTGCTGTGGCCTATAGATAAATATATCTATCCTCGATTACGAATCAAGATATGATGAGATGGAATGCCTCATTTCCAGTATAAAGAGTCTCCGGTTCTCTACACTCAAGAAACACAGCGGCATTCAGCTGCTATTTTACGCTGGTATTCTGTAAGAGCGTCGAAACGGTCGAACTGACCTCATTCCTGCTATAACTATACCAATAATAGCTGTAGCATGGCTCTACCACGTAAAAAAAACATGCAAACATAATTCCGCATCAACTGGAACACACAGGCTTAGTTCTTGTTTGATCAAGTGTTTTGTAACCTAATAGCGTCTATTACGTGTTTATATTCGTGTAGTTGTAGAATAAGAGAATCCAGTACTACATATCAACCGTAGTCGTATAAGGCGTGTGAAATAAACAAGTGACAGTAGCTTTGGTTGACCTTGATAGTTTGCGAACCGCAAACTGTCAAGGTCATGCCACACCTAACAGAATCATATTAAGCTTACACGGAGTGGTAAAAGGGTGTATTAGTCATGTTAATAGCATTGCTAGTATATTTTATACAGAATAAAAATATTTTTTTTTCCTAGAAAGTAAATAAAAATTGTTGCGAAGTAATTCTGAAGTTTGCTATAAAGCAATAAATGGAGGCTCGTTTAAAGTTTGAATACGCTTAGAATTGCTGAACGCTCCAATTAGCAGTTTCAAACTTACCTATTTGACGTATTAAAAAGCGTTACGTTCCCGTATTTTTATACACATTTTCTAGATCTTTTATAGTAGATATTTATTAAATAAGAAAAAGTACAAGCCAATAATGCGAATGACAGGATTGCAAATTTTTTGTAATTCTTTCATGAGAAAAGTATACACTTTTACAACGGCGTAGAAAATGTTCGCATTATTTCTTTTATTAAATAAGAGATGCGTCTAGAGGTTTATTTTCTACCGACTTAAAAAAGGAGCCGGTACTCAATTCGACTGTATGTTTTTTTATGTGTGTTACCTCATAACTTTTTACTGGGTGAACCGATTTCGATGATCAATTTTTTTTGAAAGCTGGTACTTTACATGTGGTCCCATACAAATTTGATCAAGGTCTGATCTGGTCTGTTTTTGAGTTATTCTTAATAATTTATATAGAAGTCCGTTGTACAAAATTTTAAATTTTAAATTATATGTAAAGAAAATACATAGCTGATTTTAAGCCCCAGGAATGGAGTGATAGCTACTATGTCGTTTCCAATTTTTTATACAATACTTAATGTGTGGTCACTTACGATCAGGTGAGCCGCATGTTTGTTTGCCCCTCCGTCATATAAAATAAAACTCATGCGTTAGTGTCATGAAACACTCAGTTAGCACGAAATTCCTTTCGTAGTATATTATTATTGATAAACGTATTATATTATTGATAAACAAATAAAAATAAATAAATTACTAGTGTCTATTAAAATGAAGGGTCATTTAAAATAACGTAATATTTCTTTCATGGAAAGAAAAGAAAAAGTGTGAGGGAGATGGATATTATTCCATCTCGCTTCCTTATATCCGTCCAGGCCGTCTACACTACCTCAGAAAGGGTCGTCATAGAAAAATCTTACACTTTTTCTCGTCTAGCCCCCATATTCCAAATTCGTACCGTCGGATAAGGAACTTCGTTCCAAAAATAAATAGTACAATATATTGTTAAGTTAATAGCAATATTCATTCAAAGGAGATACCTGAAATAGGTTTAAGCCGTCTATGAACTGACTTGATACTCACTTACACTTAGAACAGACTGACTGTTTATTGAAAACGGTAGGTAGCACTTGCATCACTAGGTGACCGTGCTTATAGTTGGGTCAAATTATAATTTGATTTCTTGTTAGTATACACATTTTCATATTTGGGATAAATATTTTATCACAGATTATATTCTAATATTTATCTTTAAGTATACCTATTTACTGCCACTTTCTTGCTGGCTCTTCCCAGGACAGAAGCTTTGTTCCGAACTAGTGTTGAATCATGAACGACTTTCAATAAGTATCATGATCTAAATTAAATGAAATTATTCTATACTTTTCTATTTCACTCTTTTCTAGAGAACCATGTGTTAATGAAGATTAATTATTATTATTTCTGACTGGCTTTTATACTAGTAATATCTTCTGTCGTTACAAAAAAAATCTAGTAAAATACACACAGACGCGTACATAATACTATAGTTTGAGTTATTAGTTTTCGGCTAAAAAAAAAACAATATTTTAAATTAAATTAAAATCCAGGGTCATAGAAAATTGAAGCATATACTACTACTATAAAATTGTTAGAACGAAGTTCTTTATCCGACGGTACGAATTTGGCCGATTGGGGGATAGGCAAGAAAAAGTGTAAGACTTTTCCGTCACGAACCCTTCTGATGTAGTGTAGACGGCCTTGACGGCTATAAGGAAGCGAGATGGAATAATATCCATCTCCCTCACACTTTTAATTTTCTTGCCATGAAAGAAATATTACTTTATTTTAAATGACGTTTCATTTTAATAGACACTAGTAACACATTTATTTGTATTTGTTAATCAATAATAATATATTAGTATATAATACGTTTATCAATAATAATATATTAGAAGGGTCAGTAGGCTAATAGCAGGGCGCGGACCGCGAACTCAAAAGATCGTGACCATTCTACTACTGTCGTGAACCCCTTCTAACACAAGCATTTAAGCTTACCAGAAGTGGTTTAAGGGAATATTAGTAACGTTTCACAGTGTTATTACGAAAGGAACTTCGTTCCAACCGAGTGTTTCACGACACTCACGCATACTTTTTTATAACTTTTTTTTGTCTTATAAGTACATTGTGAACTTTAACAGACCAGACCCCTCATCATGCAGAATCAATGTTTTATTTTGATCTAAAATACAGTTAGTTTAAATTTCCTCCATTAGGAGTATTCATTCACGAGACTAATAGCATATAAGATATCTACCGTTGATTTTTTCAACACTACAAGAGACAAATAAGTAAATGTTCAGAACATAAAATAAATAAAATTGCGACAGAACACGAGCTTCTAAGCTTAAAGTCGCTAATTAAATCCTCTCGGGGTTCTCTTTGCGATAGGTTTTTTTCCTCGCTGATTAATCAACGCGACAGACAATTCTAGAGAAAAATTGTAGTTACAATTTTTCTCTAGAATCCCCCTCACAAACCCCGTATAGTGTTGTTGACGAGTATGTTTACCTGGGACAGATATTCCGATTAGGTGATTTCAACCGAGAGGTCAATCCACGGAATCAACTCGGCTAGGCAGCGTTCGGGAAATTACGAAACATCTTCTCGTCAGGTATACCTCAAAACTTGAGAACGAGACTTTACAACCAGTGCGTGTTGCCAGTAGTGATGACTTATGGAAATTAGACATGATCCTTCACTGCTGGCCATATGAGGAAGCTCAAGGTCGCTCAACGCGCTATGGAGAGGCCTATTTTTGGGATTTTTCGGCGTAATAAACTTAGAAATGAAGATATCAGCAGCAGACCCACAGTGACCTACATAGCCCAACCGACTAGTAAGCTGAAGTGGCAATAGACCAGCCATATAGCTCGAAGAACCGAAAACCGATGGGGAAAAATGGTTCTCGAATGGCGGCCTCGTACCGGCGGACGATTTGTAGGGCGTCCCTTCCACTAGATGGAGTGACGACCTGGTAACACGTAAAGGCACTGCAGATGCAGGTGGCTCAGGACCGTGCTTTGTGGCATTCCTTGGGGGTGGTTTATGTTCAGCAGTGGACTTGTGAAGGGCTGTAATGATGATGATGATCATATATTAGAATGCTTTACATAAATTGTATAGTACGTTGGTAGAAATGATAACTGCTCAGATACCTAATAATTTCGTTTCCTTTGCATTTTAAATTCCAAATGCAATAGAAACTTATTTCATTTTTAATTTTTGCTGCATTTTCTTCAACATACTTTCTAGTCTAAAAAGCGCTATAGCGTTTGCATTCGCTTTGAAGTTGCTACAGCTGTTTGAAAATATCGAGAAGATCATTTTACAAACGCAAGTAACATGGAGAAACTCACATTTCGAATACAACCTTCTACCAATACTATCAATGAATTAAGTCAACTCCAGGATTTTTTTTATTAAAAAAAAACCTTTCTCCTACACTAGAATTTTCTTCTGTATTGTGGAGGCAGTTTACATTTATTTATTTAGTCATTGATTTATTACCTACATAATTTGCACAAGGACAGTATCCAGACAAGGACAAATAATAGATGGAGTGACGACCTAATAAGACATGCAGAAAGTAGATGGAAGCAGGCGGCTCAGGACCGTGCTTTTTGGCATTCCTTGGGGGAGGCCTACGTTCAGCAATGGATTTATGAAGGGTTGTAATGATGATGATGATGAATTTATCATCTTCATTTAGCTTCTCCAGTATTCAATTATGCTGCCTTACAGTTATTGCAGAAAGGTCACTCCCTACCGCTCATCGCACAAGTTATTGAACGCTATCTGAGAAATATTTAACTGTACCCGCGCTCATAGATTGTTAAATTTATTGCTGGAGATAGACCAACGTGTTTACGCACAATTAAAGTGTAGAATAAAACATGCAAAACATTTTTGTATGTGCCTCTTACATCGTGTCATTATTTTGTATTTTTTTATAGAATGGGGTGACAAACGCGCACACAGTCAACCTGATGGAAAGTGGATGCTGTGGACAATAAACATATACACTTATTTTTGATTAAGAATCAAAATGTAAATGCATTGGCGATCAAATTGCGCCCCTGAGGACTACGGTTCTCTACACTCCCCATACGAAACACAGTAGAATTAAGCTGCTGTTATACGCTGGTATACCATGAGAGCGTGTTCCTTCCCCGGTCGAGCCGACCCAAAGACCGTTTGCAGCGTGGCTTTACCACAAAAAATTATATTACAACTAGCTGGTTCAGTTTATTTATAACTAGAGACCCGCTCTGGCTTTACATGGATAGGATGTATTTACTTGGTGTTATTTAGATTGAAGATAAACAAAGCCTATTTATTTTATAAAGTATAAAGTTTTTGTAAAATAAACTTAACCAGTTTATTTTCACAAGAGGTTCGCTTTTGCACGCTCACGCTCGTGATACATTATATGAGTTGTAACAAAATACTTTTTTATAAACGCTACTGATCACGCCTCTTTGAAATTTTAATTAATATTTTAATAATTTTTATGTCACAAAATAGTGATTAATATTTAACTTGCTTGACGACGTTAAATACGTATTTTTTATAAAACTTGGAGCGGTTAGCAAACATACAGTCCACGTGATGGTACAACAAAGATGGCTACATTTTTTTTATAACTAACTTTACGGCTCTGGGTTCTAGACCTTGTGAGCCTGAAGTTACAATATATAATTATCCTTCAGAGTACACTGCTTCACAATATGTTGATGCGGCTCATTGTGCAACCCTTGGGAGATTTTGACGGCAACTTAAGCCAGCAGACAGCTGAAAGTTGGCAATGGTATCTCAAGGCGCCTAAGCAGACACCTAATCTTGAGAGTCACATCACAATCAGAGAACTTGTTTCACCATTTTCACTAATAGTTCACATGCGCAGATACTTAATACACAAAATCTCACCACTTTTACATATCAAAGTCCACTTCAAACCATTATTTAAACAATAATACAGGAGCAGCAAACCGCCTCCGGTCAAGTTCCCGCCACAACCAAGATGGCTACAGATGCATTGTCATCTCTGACGACTAAGATGGAATACCTTACAGTCTTTAACTATACTGGATCTCTATAATCAGGAGAACACGTACTAAGTTTTGTACAAAACACAAAGTGAAAAGAGGCATTTCTCGCTCGCAATCTTTCACCCTCTGGGGTAGTGTAACGCGCCGAAGAAGAAAACTCCCTAAATAGTGTTGCGTTTATGTTTTTTTTTTTCAATATATTTTTAGAATAAGGTATATATTGCTATGGGCAAATGTTGAAAATGTTTAAGTCCTTGATGTCTCATATAAAGAGACTGTGTCGTATAACTCTTTAGGTGATAACACAGCAGTGCAAGCTCGTCTATTTGACGGCAGTAATAGGTAAGAGAGTGGTATCTTCTCCTCAGTTGGACTCCTAAATAGAAAAAGGGTCCTACCACTTAGTGATATTAGTTAGAGTTAGTCGCTTAGACTTTATAAGACTCATACAGAGCTCTGGAGTTAATTAAATTTAGGATCCGTTGTAAATGTGAGTATACAACATCTCAATGTTTTAAACATCAGTACAACGTCTTTATTCAGGAGAGTTGATTGCTTTAGAAATTGAATTAAAACGCCCGAAGCTAGAGCGCGCTAGTGAGAGACGGGGTACGTGTTTGTGCTCTAAAATTAAATAACGGCGACGTACAAAAGAACTGAGAACAGTTCCAAGTTAGATACATTATGTTCGTAGAAATAAAACTATTGTACAAACGTTAACCGTCGTATTATTACATTTAGTTTAAAATACAACGAAGTAATAAACGAGCACGTATTAGTAGTAGTAGAGCCACGATGCAACTATACTGCGGTTGTAACACGGATGGGTCGGCTCAACCGGAGAAGGACCACGCTTTCACAGAATACCAGCGTAAAATAGCAGCTTAATGCTGCTGTGTTTTGTGCGAAAAGAGAGACCTTTTTTTACTGGCAACGAGACATTCCATGTTAGTCCTTATGGGTGTCAACGAATATATGTAATGTCTATGGGTTACAGCATTCACTTATAATCAGGTGGACTGTGCGCCCGTTTATCACCCATATTCTCTAAAAAAAAAAAACACCGCTTGATTGTGACAACTGCAGTTCTTCGACAGCCAGCTTCGCACAAAGACGGCTATTAATTCGATGTCTCGGTTGAGTACTAAGAATTTCAGCTGGAACACAAGAGTGCAAGCACTGCAATTTGGCGGCAGGAATATTTAAGAGGATAACTACACCGACTGACTCCTATTCGAAAAACGACACCTAGTGTTGTACTATATTACATATCATTTTCTTTATCATCATCAATACACACAACAGCCTAACACAAGTTTACTACAGGACGTAGGCCGCCCCCATAAATTGCCACAATTGACTCCCTGCATGTTTTATCGGACCGTCACTCCATCTTGTTAGGGGTACGAGGCTGCAACTCGAGAACTTTACTTCATGCTTTAATCTTAAGCGAACTGATCCGTGGGCTATGTTTTAACTACAGAAGCTTTGTCACCCTTGAGAACTAACATCCGCCTAATGGTAGGTAGCTATGTAGTTAATTATGTAAAACTCATTGACTTAAAAAAGTTACAGCCTTTATACGTCCTACTCCTAGGCACAGGCGCCCCCTTATTTCTGAGAAGGTTTTTAGGGCAAGGTAGTTTCGGCCGTGCTGTCCCAATGAATGTTGGCGAACTTTACATGTCTTCTAAACATTTTTTTACTTATTTCTCAGACATGCAGGTTTCTTCACAATGTTTTTCTTCATTTACCACGTACGCCGAGTACATAAGTAACGAGCCGAGTTAATGAGCATTTAAAATTATAATTAACAATTTCATTGGTGCCGGCGGGGATCGAAATCGGGTTGCTCGTGTACTGTGACTAGTTTATAGGTTAATAATAATAATAATAATCGTTTATTTCCAATCACAATAGTACATTAAATAAAACATGTTTAGTTTATTGTTTAATTTCTATGAAATACTTATTTCAACATTTGACCATTGTGAGAGGGCGGAACCTGTACTAGGATACCCTGTGTTACAGTGTTCCGACCCCCACACTCGGACTTAATTCATTTATTACTTAGTACCATAATTGTTAGTTAAACTAGGTAAAAGTAGATTAAAATGTGTGTGTGCGTGCGTGCGTGTGCGCGCGCGCGCGCGCGTGTGTGTGTGTGTGTGTGTGTGTGTTATTTAATTATATGCACACGAAATCGAGACAATAATGTCATCCAGTCCGAATTTCCCTCACGGCAGCCAGTCTCAACGGATCTGCACAGAACAAAATTATACTGGACGAGTATATTGTGCGCAAGCAGTGCACAAGTAGTGCAACGATAATCCGACACGACTGTAGGGTGTTCAGTATAGGCGTGTAGGGTCCCCATCAGGCGCTGGACCAATGGCTTTACATGCTTTCCGAGGTACAAGGGTGAAACATAGCCACCTTCCTGACTCCGGGCTGCTACTGAGGATTTCTTGACAGAAAAATCCAATAACTGATTTTGACCCGACCCGGGTTTCAAACCCGGGACTTCATGATTCTTCGCTTAATTAGAAGTGATTCAAGACCTGTAGTCGTATAGTGTATTAAAACTTACGATTAGTTAACCTAATAGGCTATTGTCGCATAAATTATAGTATAGTTACCTTTAAAATAATATATTTTTTTATATAATATTATTGCATAATTATAAAACCACTTTCTATTGCCCATGGCTTCGATCGTGAAAAGGTCAGAAAGAGACGACATTTCGATAATAATTTACAGGTTGAGAATATCTTAAAGTTCGGCCTTTGTAAACCTTTTTTATACATAGATTACCTAAGTACGATAAAACAGATCTTGATGCCTGCTCTGTGATAACATATACGATAAAGGCTTATAATAATAATATTCATTCCGCAACAACCTTTACACCATTTGAAATTTTTTCCGGTACCACCGATTCAGGTAACGTCTTCGATATAGATAGAGAACGTAATTTAATGCAAAAGCTCTTACAAGATCATAGAAAACGTCTTAAAGTTCTTTATGAATATGTAGCCGAGAAATTACAGACAGATAAGATTAAGGTTAGAGAAAAAAGAGGAGGTGAGGAAGTTCCAGAAATTAAAGAAGGGGACGATATTTTTATGAAAACTACTAAGACAAGAAAAGCAAAAGATAAGCCACGTTTTGAAAAAGCCAAAGTCGTAGGGAAACCGGATCATAATATAATACCCGTTAAACTTAATAAGAGACAAACGAGAGTAGCTATAAAAATATTAAACGTCCTCCACAGGTCGTGGCTAGTACCTCTGGCATCGGCAAAACTGTCCAACGGCCTAGATCTACAGAACCTGAACACCAATCCGGGGATAGCTCCTCTGAAAGTTGGGATGGAAGTGATCAGGAATAACTCGTGGACCATTTTGAAAACATTAGATTTAAAGTTGGTAGTTGAACAAATAGATATTAATACTGAACAATATAATTGCGTAAGTAAGATTATTAGTAATAATAGTGAAGTTGGAGATGAATTTAGGGGGTTCATTAAGCAAATAGAAACATCCATAGATTTAACAAATAATAAAATACATCAGATTTTACCTATATCTAAAATAAGTAAACGAGCCATATTTAGTCCTTTAGGTTCCTTAGTTAAAGTTATCTCAGGTAACTTAGATGAAGAAGACGCTAGGCACTTCGACTCACAAATAAGTCAGGTGAATAATAGAGAACATTTGGTCGAACACCGAGTCACTTTGCTACAACAAGCATTTAACAAGCTTGTTAATGCGTCGGAAGACATAAATTCGAATGTCAATCGTTTACAAAATCAGGAAATAGATTCTATACTTCATAAGGATAGGTCTTTAAAAAATGTTGTAACAATATTAAATACTTTATATTAAATTTCGAACAATTTTAGATGTAATACAAGAAATAGAAACAGCTATTGCTTTTAGTAAATTACATACTTTACATCAATCAATCATAAATTCAACAGATCTATTCAATATGCTAATAAATATGGAAAAATATGCCAAATTGATTTACCCAGCAAATAAGGAAAATTTAATTAAGTTAGAAAGAAATATAGTAGTTAAATCGTATGTCAATAGGAATAACTTAGTTTTTGTATTAGATATCCCACTAATTGAACCAGATATATACACATACTACAAAATAATACCAATTCCAATATCTAATTTCGATGTTACCCATATCATAATCCCATCATATCCTTTCCTATTAGTGAAAAGATTGAAATACGGATCAGCGGTGAGTCCCTGTGAAGAAACCGACGATGAAAAGTTCTTATGCCCAGAGGAAAGTCTCGCAGAGTATCCAGCTGAAACATGTATTGAGCAAATAATGCAGATGAAAACCAACCACAGTAGCTGCCAGCAACATAATATACGATTGGAGAATTTGAAAATCCAGAGGATCTTCAAGAACTATTGGTTACTGTATACCACTAAGGACTTGATAATAACTGAACACTGTCCAGAACATGTACAAAAATACCAAGTGCAAGGCACATATATCATGATACCTAATCAAGAATGCAGAACACAGGTTGGAGACACATTCATCAACGCTCCGAGGTACTTTGCGAATATCAAACGTCAGCTTCCCACAATCGAGATGAGAACCGTACGAGAGTATGACATCAAGAAAGAAGCGAAACAGTTAGATTTAAGAAACGTGGATTTCAGTGATATAAAAGAACTAATAAATAGTGCTAAATTCAGTGATAACGAAATAAATACAAAATTCTTAGTAACAAGTAAAATCAGTGTATGGACCATAAGTTTATATCTCATTATAGTAATCTGTATAGTATGTAGCATTTTAATTAAATTCAAATTATGTTGTCGAAATTCTCCGAAGTCGCTTGAGCCACCTTCGGATAATTTCTCTCTTGAGGGGGGAGGAGTTAAGGCTGAGCACCCCTGCCAAATCTCATTCGTTCGCACATCATCACCAATCCCATCTGGGTCAAGCGTATGCAGTAAATAAGCTTAGTAAATAGTTTTGTTGCATATAACTTAAGTATAAATAGACAATTGTAATCATTTAATATTGAATATTGTAGTAATAAACTTCTTACTGTAACTCTGTCAAAATAAATAAATATATTTTATAATGAAGTTTGGTTCATTATCTTAATTCGCGCTCTTTACTGCGCGAAAACCGATTCACGCGTTAAAGAGCATATATATAGAGGCGGCTATTGAGCGACAGTATTCACTTACGATTACGTGGACTGTGTGCTCGTTTGTCACCCATATTCAATAAAAAAATCACGAACGGATATGTCAGCCCCATCATACCCCAATTTTATTGACACAGAGTCGAAAGAAAACCTTATTGACGAGAACTTAAATAATAAGTGTTTCATAACCATATTTACCCAAACTAAAAATTTTGTAGCTTCTGGCAGGAATTTTCGCCATGCTCGACGAGATAGCGAAGACCTTTAAAAAAATAAGCCTACTTATTTCTAAAAGGCCGGCAACACACCTGCAAAGGTTCTGTTGATACAATGTTCATGGGTGGCCGTGACCACATACAGCGGCAGTACACGAGGTTAGCCGTATTCTCGTTTACCTTCTACTTCTACTCTTTTATAAAGGATATAAAAATACATTAATAATCGTTATTACACTATGGAAACATAAGTCTACTGGTTAGGTGTAAACCGCGAACTTAAAAGTCGTGGACTCGAATCAGCCGTTCAAATATTGTAATTTTTTTCTAATATAAGGAAGTGTCTCTTGCCTAAACTATTCAGTTTAGAAAATAATGATTTAAAAAACCTCAATATCATTTTTGAAGACCTGTCCATAGATACCCCACACGTATGGGTTTGATGAAAAAATTTTTTTCGAGTTTCAGTTCTAAGTATGGGGAACCCCCAAATTTTATTGTTTTTTATTCTATTTTTGTGTGAAAATGTAAATACTTACCAAGTTTCAACAGCATAGTTCTTATAGTTTCGGAAATAAGTGGCTGTGACATACGGACAGACAGACATGACGAATCCGTAAGGGTTCCGTTTTTGCCATTTGGCTACGGAACCTTAATGAAGTGTTCATTAGATCCAAACGAAACTATTCAACTTTCCCTTTACAGTTTACTTACTGTATAGTGATAGTTTAATGTCTAGCCTTGATTATTTTTAACGATCATTAAATTTATCTTTTCTTCTCTCTTACTTTCTTTAGCTAAAAGCAGTTCCATACTTACGTAATTAGTTAAGTAAGATACATAGTGCGATAAGCGCAATAGTATTTAACAAATTTTGTATCTAAATCTGTGAAAAAGCTGATGAAGAGACATATTTTAATTCACAATCGCAATGATTCATACTGCTGCCACTTTTATCTTGAGGTTATGTTTTTGAAATGAAAACTTCTGTAGGCGCGTTGGGTGAATTATACACGAGTTATACACAAGTATGACAGAACATGTATTATAATCACTATGCAAATATAATCTTAATTTAATTTTATTAAAATAAAATTTTTGTATACTACAATTATTTAAAAATCTAAAATATTATTTCATACTTCTAAGTGATCCCTTTTGTTGGCAATCCTCAGTGAATGACAATTTTGTTGTTGTTTCTTATAAGTCGCTTGAGAAATTACTGGAATAGCATAAAAAAATTGCTCATAATGGCTTATGAGCCAATACGTATGAATCCTATACAATAATTATTACTGTTGGTCCGGGACTTATAGGACCCATGTTTATGTGAGATTTACAACAAAAAATAATGTGCCTAATATCCTATGTTGGGCTAGTGATTGCTTGGACGATGGGCTAGCCAACTAATAATGTCCTCTAGACCAAATTTCGGTCACGGCGGCAAGTCTCAACCAAGACTAGCCACATGAGTAGGTCAGGATTATAATGCCAGTGTGAATGAGCAATCACAGATCTAGTCAATTCTCTCACTCTCTTAATCCGATAGGACAGTAATCTGACACGACCGGAGAGAGATAAGGCGCACGACGGTTTTACGTACTTTCCGAGGCACGGGCGTGAAACACCGCCGACTTCCTGACTCCGGGCTGCTACAGAGAATTTCTTGGCAGAAAAACCCTATTACTGATTCGAACCCGGGAACTTAAAATCATCAGTCGCGTTTACGACTACAAGACCAGAGGGGCAGTCTGCTAACCAACTATCTTTTCTTTCACAACTTCCTATTTGTACCCATATTTTTGTCTAAACTTGATCCGAGTAGTTTAATGTTCTTTGGACTCTTTATATATATTTAATAACAGTGACACAGTCCACCTAATGGTAAGATGCTGTGGCCCATAGAAATCTTAGCTCGACTAAGAATCAAAATGTTTCCAGTATAATTTAAAATTTAAATTTTCGTACAAGCGACTTCAATATAAATTATTAAGAATAAATCAAAAACTACGACGACGCTCCGGGAAGTCTGCAGTGAACACGTACAGGATCGCCCCCGTCACTACATTAGATTTGATAGACCACAAATCCTCGCTAAAAACACCGATTCCTTCCAAGGACGATTCGCGAGGCTATTGAAATCAAAAAACATCCTCATTTCAATAGAGAAGATGGCTGGGTTCTACCATCTCCTTGGGATCCCATAATTAATAAAATTAAATCCCAACCCAAGCATACAACTACAAGACTTCAAGATACTGTAAGTTCATACTGCGTAGATCGGAACAAAAATTAATAATTTTTAATTTCAAGGTAGCCGTGGTTAACTATGATATTGGAACGTCATACACCTCAGTCCACCCCGTGACCATGGGTGCTGTAAAGTGCTCGAAACGCAGGGAATAAGTTAATATACTACTACTAACTATTGATCAGACCTTAATCAAATTTATATGGAACTACATGTAAAGCACCAGCTTTCAAATTAAAAAAGAATCATAGAAATCGGTTTACCCATTAAAAAGTTATGAGGTAACACATAAAAAACATACAGTCGAATTGAGTACCGTCTCCTTTTTGAAGTCGGTAGAAAATGGGTCTCCGGTTCTCTACACTTACCATACGAAACATAGCAGTATTAAACTGCTATTTTACGCTGGCATTATATGAGAGCGTGTTTATGCTTCAAACGAGCCGACCCATCCGTGCTATAGCTATAATATATTTGTAACTCGGCCCTACATACTACATACTACAAATAAATACATAAATAGTTTCTCAACTTGCCAACCGCTTACACGCGGCCTCTTAATCAACGGATGACTTTACATTCATTCAAAAACACCGAACTTAATTGCTGCTGAAATTATTTTTAATTAAATTATTTCTTACTACGACCGAGTTTTCTGAAGTAAAGGTATTTCTATACGTTTCAATACTGATTTCAATACCGTACTTAGCGGAAACCACAGGGTTTTTGTTGCATATTGTATAACTCCGATATGCTCAGTTTTATATGAAACTAGCTTTACTGTATTGTACTACACACTCAAGTTGTGCGCTGACGGGAACACTTTCAAGTCACCATTAATTAAGACGACAAGACGTTCTCTCGACACAACGTAGTCTAGCATGTTTCGTCTGAATAGTAAAAAAATCTTTGAGGTAAAGGGAACAATCCTAAAAAGAGAAAGAATGGAAAGACCTAAGGGTTAAAATGGATTGTCCGGAGCTTTTCAGTAAAATATTACTAAGGGCCCAATTAAAAACTACGCATAATAACTAACGAATTCAAATTCGAATTGTTTATTGCATGTCACATTACAAATTTAAAATGTTACATTTGGTAGGTATACATGTGACGCCCTGCAAGGGCTTAGCAGCACTGACTATTTTATTATAATCTAACTTTTAAACATAAATTATATAAGTAACTATTAAAAATTACGCAAAATAAGTAACAAATTATATAAGTACAAAAGCAAAAAAGTAAAGTTTCAGCCTATTTACGTCCCACTGCTGGGCACAGGCCTCCTCTCATTTCTGAGAGGGTTTTAGGGCAAGGAAATAATCACCGCGCTGCCCCAATACGTGTTGGCGAACTTCACATGTCATCGAAATATTTTTTATATCTCAGACATGCAGGTTTCCTCACGATGTTTTCCTTCACCGCCGAGCACGTGGTAAATCAGCACTTAAAATTGCAATTAACAATTTCATTGGTGCCGGCGAGGATCGAACCCGGGTTGCTCGAGTACTGTGAAGCTTACAGCGAGCGTTAACCATCTGAGCTACCACGGCTCATTTATAAAAGTACAAGTTCAAACAAATTATAAAAGTAACAATCTTATATCAAGAGTTTTATTTATAAGTATTCTGAAAACAACGATTTAGACTTATTCTGTAACAGTACTTACTACAAGCATTAAATCTACTCTTACAATATATTTTGTAAGTAGTGTGTCTGAGTAGCGGTTTGTTGTAAATATATTCTGTCTATATATGAAAGCATTTTATTAGCATGTTAGATATAATATAGTTATCTAAACTGTAACCTCCACTAATAAAATAAAATAAAAATAAATAAAGACCTAAGGTATCTCACAAGCTCAAGCTAACATTGAATGAAACTAGTTGTTACGGATTTTATCGTGTTTATTAACTTATGTTATATACCTGACGTTTCGATTACTTTATACTTTAGGTCCAGGGGCAGTCAAGATGTTCGATGTCCCAATATATTAGTTAATCACGGCCACATTAAATTTAAAATTATTAGTTTTTAGTCCAATCTAGGCGGAAAGAACTTAGTCAATACAAGACTTCCAGTGGTATGTTTGGGGTCGGGATTTGATTAAATTAATAGTAATATATAATATTTAATTATAGGCTCCCAAGCAGATTTTAACACCCAGCGATTATTGAAGTTAGGATGTGTTTTGATTTCAATAGCTTCGCGGATCATCCTTAGTAAGATTCTGCTTTCTGTTGCGAATATTTTGTGGTTTATCTAATCCGATTAAATAGCGGGAGCGATCCTGTACCTATTCACAGACTGCAGATTTACTCAAGCTAACAGCTGTCATTTACGACTATGTAAAATGAACATTAAAAACTTAATTAAATTTTCTCTTTTACGTTATATGTAACTCCTGAAGATCGGTTTCCAACTGACGACGATATCACGTAACATATGTACATGCAACAAAAAAAAAATGACTATGCAATTTATTGACAACCTCATCCTTTTTTGAAATTAGATAAAAATATATTCTTTACAGAATTTTTGAAAGAGTTATAGAATCATAATAGTCCAAGGCCAAGGCAATATTATACAAAAAACAAGAAAAATCTGACAAATATAATTACTGAGATACAAAACATATATATAATTATAAATGAGTAAAATAATTATAAAAACATCTCACAGACCCTTTTTTATAGGAGAGTGGGCAAACGAGCATGCGGCTCACCTCATGGTAAGTGTCTTCGCCCGTCGATGAACAACTGCAACACCAGGGGAATTGCAGGTGCTTTGCCAACAAAAGACCGGTCTTTTAGACCTTTCTAAGCTTTTAAGTAAGCTTCTTTCTTGAAGGTACCTAAGTTGTATCGGTCGGAAAAAATCGCCGGTTGTAAAATATTCCACATGTAATGTGTCATCTAATTCGCGCGAAGACAAGTGGGGGTGCATGAATAGTCCGCGCGGCTGACGAGTGACCTCAGTGTGACCGTGAAGGTCCAGTCGCCTAAATGCATTTCTGCATCTATATTAAATAATTCAAAACGCATACGTTATGCAAATTATAGCTAATAGCTTTTTATAGGTTTGTTAATAATTATTAAATATTAACGGTTGTTCCCCTTATATTGGGTAAGTGTGAGCAAATTTATAATATATGTATTACAATAGTGTAACAAATATTATGTTACTTTGATTTTGAAGTTTAGACAATTGATACTTAGTGTGTAATTTAATTTTATGTCACATGCTAGTTATTTTACCACGTAATTGTGTATGTCTTTTCATAGTAGATGCTTAGTTGATATAACTTTATTTTCTTGCCTCCGTTCTGGTAGCACGTACCGCCACACCAAACTTATCAGTTTTACTCGCCTAGTTGATTCTGGCGGTGGGCGTATAATATTACCTACTTTGGAGGCAAGGCTCATGAAAGATTTCGACTGTGTGTTCCAGGGAACCTCGCCAGGGGTTGAGACATCCTTCTTATTATTTTATTTCTAAACGAGATAAGATGGGAGGATTTGGAATTAAATGAAATATATATATATATATATAAAATATACATTGAATTCGCAAGCGAAATCGGTCTATAAAGGACACATATCTCCAACCACTTCCGCCGGACTCGCCGCCAGTCGTGCCAGGGAAGTACTTGCTTTTTTTCTCCTGATCCTGAAAGGCGTCGAACCCGCGACCTGTTAATTTTATTTTATTTGCGTTTTTTTTTTTATTATTAGTCAACTTAGTATGTTCTTAGAAGTATTTATATTAGTTTTTTTCTATAAGCAGTATTATTAAATATCTCTTTAGAAGTACTTATATTAGTCTAGTTTTACAAGTAGTGTTATTAAATATCTCTTTAGAAGTACTTATATTAGTCTAGTTTTACAAGTAGTGTTATTAAATATCTCTTTAGAAGTACTTATATTAGTCTAGTTTTATAAGTAGTGTTATTAAACATTGTAAAAAAAATTGTTGTTATTATTTATTTATTATCAAATAAAATAATAACGTGACATTGGCGCCTCAACTCGGTTATTCAGGATCAGGAATTTTAGTGTTGTGTGCGTGTATATTGTAAACCTTTTGTTTTTTTTTATGACTTTTATTTTGCCTTTTATACTTTTGCAACTGCAGTGTATATAATGTTTTAATTTTAGTGGTATCCTTATTGTGTCTAATTTGTATACGTACAAAAATAAAATATTTTGGTTTTATTAATATATTTAATAATAAGCTTTATTAAAGCAAATATATACTACAGTTGCACCCTATTGTTGCATTTTTTTTTTCTCTTTATTTTTTTGCTTTCCCGTGTAGTAATTTTTACGAGCATCCTTAAAAAAAAAAAAAAAAAAAAAAAACTTAGGGGATTACTATTACCAAAATTGTAAC
Organism: Parnassius mnemosyne; assembly: GCA_963668995.1. Lineage (NCBI taxonomy): Eukaryota > Metazoa > Arthropoda > Insecta > Lepidoptera > Papilionidae > Parnassius > Parnassius mnemosyne. The sequence continues at coordinate 735,451 of CAVLGL010000093.1, read as the reverse complement.
AGGACGGAGGATTCTTACTTAAACAAATTAGTTTTATTGTATAATTATAGAATTTTAAACCTGCTCACATAAACCTAGTATAAGGATTTTCTTAGACTTCTTAAATTATGTCATACGAAATTCAATTTTTGTCCTTACAAAAAAACGAACTAAGCTATGAGGTGGCCATTAGAGGCGGCACACCCGGAGAAAACGTTCAAGAATTACGCAGGCAGATAGTCAAATTAGCCAATGTGATGCCTTCGGATGATATTATTGAATCTGGGTTTGAGTTTTCTGTAGACGTAGAGGGCATCCGCGAAAGCCTTATTAAAGTAGAAACGAATTTAAAAACATTATCAGTGAAATATGATAGAAATTTATATAAACGTACTCAAAACTTACTTAACCATCTATTTCATAGGATTCAACGTCTGGATGCTGTAGATAAAAAGTCTACAGATATTCTAGAAAGCCTCAGGCTCAAGCTAAATACAAATTTTAAAAACTTAGAACATCTTAAGCCTGATACTGATTCCTCATCTGAATTTACAGATGCTCTTACAATTACACCGTCCCCTATTGTTGTTACATGTGATCGAGCTCATTCTTCGGACTTAACTAGTATTAAGTTTGATGGAAAAACGTGCGTACTTTCGTTTGTCCAACGTATAAACGACTATATAACAGCCCGTGGTATTCCCTCTTCTAAAATTATAGATTTTGGAACAGAAATTTTCGTTGGTGATGCTTTACACTGGTTTCGCAGTGTAAGATCACATGTTACGTCTTGGGATAGATTATGCGAATTACTGAAGGATGTTTTTGTTATTCCTGATCATGATTATCGCTTATTAGACGAGATAAAAGCTCGTACGCAAGGTGAAACTGAGAATATTACTATTTACCTAGCCATTATGTCAGGCATGTTTTCCCGTTTATTTAAAAAACCTTCGGAGGAAGATCAGTTAGAAATTATTATGCACAATATCAAACCGTGTTATGCTAGCGCTTTAATTGCAGTGCCTGATCTTAAATCTATTGAGGTCTTACGTACGGCTTGTAAAAATTATGAGAATGTACAGTCTTGTCTTAATAAATATCATGAACCTCCTAAAATAAATTCAGCCACACTAGCACCCGAATTTGCATTTAAGCCACTCACTAATTTAGCAGAAAAAAATAAAATGTACTATTCTGCCACTAATAAATTTAATTGCAATAAAGCTTATAATAATTATAATAAACCTATACCTAATTCAAGTAACCTTTATAAAAAATATTCTCCCAATTCTAATGTTTTAAACAACACTTATCCGCAACGGCAACAAAGAGTTTATGGTCATAATAAACCAATTGACGCTATTCAATATGACGAAAGTAAACAAAAGTTTTGCCCCCGGTGTCGTGTTGATACACACAACTTAAGACAATGTACAGAAAAACGCAAAGTATTTTGTTTCAAATGTGGCCGTGATGATTACACATTTTACACTTGTCCAGATTGTACAAGTATTCCGTCTAGTTCAAAAAACTAATAAAGCAGAATTGTAGCAACCTCCTCAACCACTCTAATAATACCGATTGGAAACAGTGGTTGAAGTTTATTAATAATTTTTTTAATAGCTATACAGTTGCTACAATTCTACTTAATAAACCACCTAACGACGTGCGACCTTATTTATCAGTCAAAATAGGAAATACAAAATTTTGGGGGTTATTAGATTCTGGCTCAGCCGTCACCTTACTAGGCAATAATGCACACAACTTACTGATAGATGAAGGATTTGCTGTGCGCACTGATGAAATAGTCTCTATAACAGCAGCCGGTGGACAAAAACTTAATTGCTTAGGATATATTAATCTCCCATTTAATTTTGAAAACAATTATTATACTTTGAAGACATTTGTAGTTCCTGAAATAGAGACCTCTCTTATATTAGGTATTGATTTCTGGAAAAAATTTAACATATGTCCAAAATACATCAACTGCATTGAATATAAAAGAGAACTCACCGATTATTATTCAAACACGAATGAATCAATATTAAAATCTCATATACATTCATACGCATCGCTTAATGCCAACCAACGCTTGATTGCTGACGACATAATTGAACAATTTAAGGACGTTTCTTCCGAACGCAAGGGCTTAGGTTGTACTTCTCTTGTATGTCATTCTATTGATACGGGTGACACGAAACCTATACGACAGCGTTATTATCGAATGTCCCCTGTAAAGCAGCAAATTTTATGCCAGCAAGTTGACGAGATGCTTTCATTGGACGTAATTCAGCCTTGTGAGAGCTCTTGGTCCTCTCCAATCTTAATTGTTACAAAAAAAAACGGCCAACCGCGCATTTGCTTAGACAGTCGCAAGCTAAATTCTGTAACCAAACGCGATGCTTATTCCTTGCCATATGTTTCCGAAATTCTAGATAATCTGCGAGACGCAAAATTTATATCTAGTATAGACCTTTCTAAAGCATTCTGGCAAATTTTAATTTCAGAACGCGATCGCGAAAAAACTGCCTTTTATGTCCAAGGTCGTGGGACCTTTTGTTTTAAGAGGATGGCTTTCGGCCTTACCAATGCACCTGCAACCCAACAAAGGCTTGTAGACTTATTATTTGGTTCATTTGATCTTAAGGTATTTGCATACCTCGATGATATAATTATTATTTCTAACACATTCGATGAACACGTTTCTTTATTATTACGTGTAATAAATAAGTTAAAGGAAGCAAATTTAACAATAAACTTTGAAAAAAGCCAATTTTTTCGGTCTCGTCTGAAATATTTGGGCTACGTAATAGACGCCCAGGGTCTCAGAACAGACCCTGAAAAGGTAAAAGCTATTTTAGAGTATCCAACACCATCTTCAAAAAAAGATGTAAAACGTTTTTTAGGAACAGCCACCTGGTATAGACGTTTTGTGCCAAATTTTAGCACTATAGCTGGGCCTCTTAATAAACTTACTTCAAATCGCAAGGGTGCTCCAAAATTTTACTGGTCACCAGAGGCAGACATAGCTTTTAAAAAGCTAAAAGAATGTTTAGTATCTGCACCAGTCTTACATTGTCCTAACTATAATTTGCCCTTCCAAGTTCACACAGACGCCAGTAATTATGGAGTAGGTGCCATGTTAACTCAAAGAGTCGATGGCAAAGAACATCCTGTTGCCTATATGAGCAAGTCACTAAATGCTGCAGAAAAGAATTACAGCATTACCGAGAGAGAGAGACATTAGCTGTAATAGTAGCATTAGAACACTGGCGTTGCTATCTTGAAAATGGTCAACCTTTTGTAGTTTACACTGATCATTCAGCATTAAAGTGGTTTCTCTCTTTAAACAACCCTACGGGCAGGCTTGCAAGATGGGGCATTAGGCTATCTTCTTTTGATTTTACTATCAAGCATAGACGTGGTGCTGATAACATTATTCCAGACGCGTTATCTCGCGCTGTCGTAGTTTCTTCTATTTCCACAGCAAAATCTTACTTAACAACGAATGATAAATGGTATCTAGACATTTATAATGGTTGTATGAACAATCCAAGTAAATATGAAAATTTTCTTATCAAAGCGGAAAAGCTATATCGGTGTTCAAAAAATAAATGTTTATTAACTACAGAGTTTTCGTGGAAAGAAGTAGTTCCATTAGAATTACGAGAACACGTTATCAAAGAAAATCACGCAGAACCCACGTCAGGTCATTTAGGCATCCATAAAACTTATCGCCGTTTAGCATTGCAGTATTTTTGGCCAGGTATGCATCGGGACGTCGTAAAGTTTGTTACGAAGTGTAACATATGCTTAACTTATAAACTCCCTACTCATAATGTGTTAGGAGAAATGGGACGACCTAAACAGTGTTGCCGACCCTTCCAAATTATTTCAATTGATTTCATCGGACCCCTGCCAGTTAGTAGAAAACAAAATTCTTATATCTTAGTCGTAACATGTTGTTTCTCCAAATATTGTTTAGTGTTTCCGGTAAGAAGAGCTACAGCCGACATTGTAATTAAACATCTGGAAGACTCTGTATTTTTAACACATGGCATTCCCCAAACGGTGTATATGGATAATGGCAGCCAATTTATTTGTGAGAAGACCATTGCGTTATTTAATAAGTATAATATTCCTAACGTTTTTCTTACACCTAAATATACTCCTCAGGTTAATTTGGTGGAACGCTATAATAAAACTATTGTCACCTGTATATCGACCTTTGTGAAAGAAGATCAGCGTTCTTGGGATGTATATTTGCCTAAAATACTGTTTGCAATAAACAACTCCGTTAACGAGGTTACTGGTTACACTCCCTCATTCCTTGTATATGGGCGTGAATTGGTAATATGTGGTTCTCACTACGTTGACAACGACCTTGGCGATGAAATTGTTTTCTTACCGCGAGACGCCTATGCTGAGAACATCGGTTATCTCGCTAAAATATTCAACAAAGTTCAGGCATCACTATGGCATCATCATCAACAAAATTCCAAACGCTATAATTTAAGGAGAAGATTCACAGAATTTAACGAAGGCGATATTGTATTTAAGCGCACTTACTATCTGAGTGATAAACACAAATATTTTAATAAAAAATTAGCCCCAAAATTTATTAAATGCCGCATAACTAAAAAGAGGTCACCTCTAGTGTACGAATTGGAGGACATGCACGGTAAATATTTAGGGCCATGGCACATAAAAGATTTTAAATTGTCTAAATAGCATATTTTTTGGTTTTGCTGCGGATTTTTCTACTTATAGGAAGAAAAATCCTTGGGTGGCCAGCGGGGTATTGTAATGTGTCATCTAATTCGCGCGAAGACAAGTGGGGGTGCATGAATAGTCCGCGCGGCTGACGAGTGACCTCAGTGTGACCGTGAAGGTCCAGTCGCCTAAATGCATTTCTGCATCTATATTAAATAATTCAAAACGCATACGTTATGCAAATTATAGCTAATAGCTTTTTATAGGTTTGTTAATAATTATTAAATATTAACGGTTGTTCCCCTTATATTGGGTAAGTGTGAGCAAATTTATAATATATGTATTACAATAGTGTAACAAATATTATGTTACTTTGATTTTGAAGTTTAGACAATTGATACTTAGTGTGTAATTTAATTTTATGTCACATGCTAGTTATTTTACCACGTAATTGTGTATGTCTTTTCATAGTAGATGCTTAGTTGATATAACTTTATTTTCTTGCCTCCGTTCTGGTAGCACGTACCGCCACACCAAACTTATCAGTTTTACTCGCCTAGTTGATTCTGGCGGTGGGCGTATAATATTACCTACTTTGGAGGCAAGGCTCATGAAAGATTTCGACTGTGTGTTCCAGGGAACCTCGCCAGGGGTTGAGACATCCTTCTTATTATTTTATTTCTAAACGAGATAAGATGGGAGGATTTGGAATTAAATGAAATATATATATATATATATAAAATATACATTGAATTCGCAAGCGAAATCGGTCTATAAAGGACACATATCTCCAACCACTTCCGCCGGACTCGCCGCCAGTCGTGCCAGGGAAGTACTTGCTTTTTTTCTCCTGATCCTGAAAGGCGTCGAACCCGCGACCTGTTAATTTTATTTTATTTGCGTTTTTTTTTTATTATTAGTCAACTTAGTATGTTCTTAGAAGTATTTATATTAGTTTTTTTCTATAAGCAGTATTATTAAATATCTCTTTAGAAGTACTTATATTAGTCTAGTTTTACAAGTAGTGTTATTAAATATCTCTTTAGAAGTACTTATATTAGTCTAGTTTTACAAGTAGTGTTATTAAATATCTCTTTAGAAGTACTTATATTAGTCTAGTTTTATAAGTAGTGTTATTAAACATTGTAAAAAAAATTGTTGTTATTATTTATTTATTATCAAATAAAATAATAACGTGACACACAGAGAGGTCGTACGCGGAAGATACTCCTAGTGAAACCTACAGTGGTGGACCGCCAAGCATCCAGATAGAATTGATGGTATCGGGAATTTTGCTGTGATGTGCGTTCGTGAAATTTGGCGGCTGAGATTAATTCTAACTATTCCTCAGAGCACTACCCGTGGTAGACGTGAAATAAAATGAAAAGGGATGCAACATGTCTTCGCAGCGCCAGTGAATCGAGCCGAACGAAAAGGACTCGATCGTCGATGATTCGAGCCGCTCTGGATGCGGTCAAGTGGAAGGAGCTGGCACTGGGGAGCCCCAGCCCAGAGATGGGAACAGTATTCTGAGGCCGAACTTGCGCCTTGTAAAGTTGTTGGTGCGCCAGCATGAAATACTGTACCGCTCTGTTGTGCGCCGAGTAAAGGTAACAAACGAGCACACAGCCCAACTGATGGTAGGTGGATGCTGTGACCTATAGACATCTACATTTATCGATTAAGAATCAAGATCTAAGAATTAATATTCTGTGAGAGCGTGGTCCAACCCCGGTCAAGCCGACTCGTTTGTGCTGCAGCCAATATATAGCTGCAACGTCGTTCTACCACGTATAATATTCAAATAAAATAAAATAAAGAAAACAAAAGGTAAATGTACAGAACGCAAATACATTTTACAATAACATGGTAAGCCACGCTGTCACTGTTTCACGTATTTTCGTGTATACTAGTCGTACTAGTACAGTAAATTGAGTCGAGCGGCAATTACAATTCTAACTAGCTCTGCGGTTTCAACGCGATTGCACTTAATCTCCGTACGTGCTTCACTGCCACGGAGACGTATTAGCTGAACTACTGTACACTGTGTACATTACTGTGAACAACTTCCGCTCCCCAGTGTAACTTATGGAAATGTTACACAGAGTGGACGAACGGGTGAACTATATTAGTAAATCTAAGTAGTACGATCAACGAAATGATGTTAATAAGAAGGATGATACCAACGAACGAAGGTGAGTATGGAAATAAAGTTTGTAACATTTTTATGTCAATTATTTTTATTGTCATCTGTCTTGTGAGCTACCTTTATTTACGGCTAGCTATGGGACGAAATGTGATTTTTTATAGAATATGTGTGACAAACGAGCACACAGTTGGACCACAGTACTTACTACGAAGTGGACTTCATAGTAAGTACTGTGATCCATAGACACCTATATTTTTCACGATTAAGAATCAAAATGCAGATACGTTGTCACCCCTGAGGACTAAGCTGGAATGCCTCGTTTTTTGTAAAAAGGTTGTTTTCTATACTTATGGTGAGTTTAGATATACTCACCGTACGAAACACAGCAGCAACAAGCTGCCATCTTACGCTGTTTTCTGTTATAGCGTGGTCCTTCCCCGGTCGAGCCCATTCATGCTACAACTATATCTAATATAGCTGCAGCATGGCTCTACCAGGTGTGTAAGAGGACTTACTATGAGGTTGCTTTACAAAACTATTTCCTTTTGCATTCCCTATGCTACAGCTTGCTTCCAGTGGAACAAGAAATTGGTCGCGTAAATATAAATAACGCATTACGGGAAATAGGACGTCGCTTCGCTTTCCCTTGAACATCTTCCGGTTTCTAAGAGTACGTTATCACGTACACTGTATCTGGCAATTAGGTTAGTAAAATAAAATTTACTGCTAAATATTTCTTTCGTCTCGTTCGAGTCTTTTTTTTATAGGATGAGGGTGACGAACGAGCACACAGTACACCTGATGGTAAGTGGTTGCTGTGGCCCATAGACATCTACATCTATCTTGTATTACGAATCAAAATGCAGATGCGTTGGCGTGTGCGTGAGCGTGCACGTGTGCGTGGCGTGTGCGTGTTTGTGCGTGTATGTGTGTGTGTGTTTGTGTGTGTGTGTGTGTGTGTGTGCGTGTTTGTGTGTGTGTGTGTGCGTCCTTGCGTGCGCGCGCGCGTGTTTTGTGTGTGTGTGTGTGTGTGTGTGTGTGTGTGTGTGTGTGTGTGTGTGATGAGTTAATAATGAAAAGTTTATAGTTATTAGCGGTTGTTAATATTCTTTCCTCTTAAATCAGTGAAATAGCAGTGCTTAAATCATTATATAAATAAGTTACTTATAAATATTTCACGAGCGGTGCATTAACGGTGCAGCGGTGCATTAACTTGAAAACATTTTCGAAATAAAACCTCTCCCAAACGTAACCACATGAAAATTTGTAATGATGTTCAGTTAATGGACAACCGTCACGCGCGGTAATGGTCAACCGATCACGTGAAATAATTTAATTTATGCTCTTTATGTAATAGAATAAGTCCTATCTTTTACACTATGAAAGCAGTTACAATTTACAAAAAACATTTCTACTTCTTCGTAACACTCCACTGCTGGGCATGGACTATTCCCGTTTAGGAGGTTTTTGCCTTAATCGCTACACTTACCAGGTGGACTAGTGATTGCAGTATGACACATCTCATTAATTTGACGCTTCCCTCCTCTCGCCAGTCTGTGTATTAGTGTGGTGTAAACTAGACGGTTATATTTTTGGAAGCTATGCGAACTTTCTGGTTTTTCACATAGTCGCATTTTACAATACATGCAAGAGGGAGCGGATATGCATATTCTTACAGTCACCAGATAGCGCCATAACATAGCAAGCACGAAAAAAAATTTTATGACATAATAATTATCACAAAATATCCTACATTGAATTCAGAGGCTCCCGAACTGGTGTAAAACTGTGTTTTAGGAGGCAGTGGCTTCTGCCATAGAATTATGATATTAGTTAATATCTTAACTTAATGTGCGGTACAATTAGGGCTGTCAGATCCAGTATGTCAAACTTGCTGACGAAAGATAAAAATAATCAGGGAATAAATCGGGACAGATGCAATGATTCCAAAAGACAGGTTCTTTGTAGCCTTTTTGGCTGCTACGAGTTATACTAAAGGTTTTACAATACAGCGCGTAATGTGCTTTATAGTTTGGTATTATTTGGGACTGACCTAATAAACGAATAATTTTTCATCCCTGCATTTCGTTCGTCTGTTTTTTTAGTTTTTGGCTAATCGAAACTTTTAGAAGGTTGCATTGTTTTCGTTTAAAATTCCCTGAATTTTCTGAATTAATCATTTTAATATAATACTGAAAAAAGTTATAAATCTTATGAACCCACCGCATGCACTTCAACAAACCCTCAGAAAACGGAAACACACATTGAAACAAATCACACATTTATTAATAATCATTTTATAACCTAAACTAAACGCCCAGACAAAAATCGTTGCATCGCACACAATATGTGCCTTTTATTTATTAAAAACAACAACTTGATGAAATCGAGTTTACTTACCTAAGCCGCAGCACTCTAAGTTAGGTACTGTACTACTTACTGGTAAAAGAAGAAATAATAAATGATCGTCGAATTGACGAAAATCGGGCTAAGTGGCGTAAGGAAGACGCTTTGTTCAGCAAAGGCCTATATCCTATGATGATGATGATGATGATGATGATGATGAATTGACATAGCGCGATAAAATAGTCAAATTTTTAGTGGTGACAAGAAGTAGATGGTTTTTCACACCCGTTCGAAAAGCACGTAAAGCCGTTGGTCCTGCGCCTGATTTCCCTTCGGTCGTGTCCAATTACCGTTACGTAGCATCGGACGATGAGAGTGAGAGAATAGCGAAAGCACACATTCGGACACTATAATCCTGTCGGTCGCAGATGACTAGCCTCCGTTTGAGAATCGCTGCCGTGACAGAAATTTGGTCTTGAAAACATAATTATTATTACCTTTTAAAAGAAATTAGACAGGTGTTCAGATACACATAGCAAAGACTGATATTTAAAAATCTTAAACCAAAAAATTCCTAATTAGCCAAAACAGAGGAGCGATTGATAATTCAGGTAACGCTCCGGCTCGTCGCATTCTGTTTCCTGAAACAATCTGTCTACATAATTGCCAATTTCGTTTCATCTCCGACAGCGATCACCGGTGAGTTAGGATCGAACAAATCAATTTATCTATAATAAACTATGAAAGGGATAAGTTATTCCACGATTTAAATATTGAGTAATTTTTTTTATTTATTGTTTTAAACTTACATTCTACCAGATGTTAAGTGGCTACTGCAGCTAAAAGAAGACCGTCACAATTGTAATGAGGACTGCGATGGAATGCCTCACTACCTGTTATTATTCCAATACCCTTCAGATCTGTACACAGCAGTGCAAGCATTGTTATTTGACGACAGAAATAGGCAAGACGGTGGTACTACCCTTATTCGTTGTGTTTTTTCTTTTTCAATTGTGTGATACGCACAATAAAAAAACGCATTTCTTGATAATACTAGGTGTTTTGAAATACAAAATTAATGAGGATAAACGCAAAATGTAATAAAATATAATAATCGAAATGAGCTTTAAATCGACATTGACATATAATTGTAATACAGCGGTGAAACATATTTTTGTTACTTCGTGCGAAAAAGTGGTTAGTAACAACTCCTTATAAAAAGAATATATGAATAGTTTCTGAGAAATAATAAAGCGTAAAATTGATTTATTTTCGAATAAACGGCGATTTATTCCTTAATTGAATGCCTATTAAAATATTTTGGCTTGAAAGACATTATATTTGGACATCTAAATGGATTACTATAACTCACACTACAGTTTCTACAAAAGCAGCTGTACGGATGTACTATTCATTGGGGAACATTAGCAAAGTTAGTCCTTCTGTGGGTTTGATTCAATCCGTATGACATGTAATACTAATATCAATATTGTGCTATTGACAGGAGTAATAATAATAATAAAAAACACTTAAACTTCATAAAGGTAGAGTCGACAGTAATACAGAAAGTCAATACGATATGTTTACATTGATGGACGAAAATGATACATATAAATATCTAGGTTTACGTGAAGGAAGATGTATAGACCATACTGCTATAAAAAGGACCTCAGTAATGAATATTTCCGCAGGTTGAATCTAATTTGTAAAAAGCAACTTAATTCTAGAAATTTATTCAAAGCTATTAACACTTTTGCCATCCCAATACTTACCTATTCTTTCGGAGTTATTAAATGGTCATCCACAGATATACGAAATCTGGAAATCAAAACTAGGACTACAATGACTAAACACAAATATTTGCATCCTAAATCGGCAATTGAACGACTTACGACAAAGAGAGCCATAGGGGGTAGGAGTCTGATCGATCTTAAGAGGCTATGGGAAGGGAAAATCAAAAACTTGCAATCTTTCTATTATGAAAAATCAGCTAACAGCCCGTTACATAAAGTAGTTATTGAATCCGATATCAATTATACCCCTCTTAATTTAAGTAAACAAGACAATAGATCTACTACAGTAATTGACCATGAAAAAGAAAAGCTATCAAAGTGGCGTAGTAAAGAATTAATTGGTAGACATGCACACGATTTAGAACAACTCCACGTCGACTTACTGGCTTCAAATAAATGGTTAAAACTGGGTTCTCTTTTTCATGAAACTGAAGGTTTTCTTATTGCTATTCAGGATCAAGTAATCAATACAAGAAACTATAAAAAATATATATTAAAAGACCCAAACATGCAGAACGATAGCTGTAGAAAATGTCACCGCCTACCCGAAACTATACAACATATCACCAGTGCTTGTCCTAGCCTAGCACAAACTGAATACACCCACCGGCATAACCAGGTTGCTAATTACGTTCATCAAAAGCTTGCAAATAAATACAATTTAATCCCGAACCAACTACTATTGCCATACTATCAATATACCCCTAAACCTGTTCTGGAGAGCGAAAGTCATAGAATGTACTTTGATAGAGCTATTCTTACCGATAAAACGATTCATTACAATAGACCGGATATAACTTTAATTGACAAATTAAATAAAATAGTATACCTAATTGATATAGCAATCCCAAATACCCAAAATCTACAAAAAACCATTACTGCAAAATCTCTTAAATACACAGAACTAAAAGAAGAAGTAACTAGAATCTGGAAAATGAACAAAGTATACATTGTGCCGCTGGTGCTCTCTAGTACTGGTGTGATCCCGAAATGTTTGCCCCACTCCCTTAAACTATTAGATCTTCCTGAAAATAGTTATATTACCATGCAAAAAGCAGCCATCCTCAACACTTGTCGTATAGTCTGAAAATTTTTGCAAGAAGACACCTCAAATTTTGATTCCCAAAGGGACGCGCACTTGGCTTAGGCCCGTGAGCATTTCTTAAAAACGAAGATCTTAGAAAATCTTGAGAAAAAAAGGAGTAGAAAAGATAATAATAATAATGTATAATAATGTTTACTTTATTTGCTCTCATAAGTTTACATTGCCGTTTAATAATATTTGAGGTATAATAATTTTAATTTGTGAGAGCCTGGTGTTAGTACTAGGAAATACCTATATGACTAATCACCAGACTCTCGTCCCTTAATGTAACATTTATCAACATACCTTTAACTTTAGTACACTTTGTGCGACAATATGATTTATAATTGCAGTTTCTGTAATTAAAGTTACAATAAACGAGAAAGCATAAAAAAAACAATTTTAAAACAATTTTAAAAACAAAAAACTAATTTACACTTACGTGAGCGCTGTGTGTGTGTGTGTGTGTGTGTGTGTGTGTGTGTGTGTGTTGGGTGTGTGTGTGGGTATGCGCGCGCGCGCGCGCGTGTGTGTGTGTGTGTGTGTGTGTGTGTGTGTGTGTGTGTGTGTGTGTGTGTGTGTGTGTGTGTGTGTGTGTGTGTGTGGTGGGTGTGTATGTGTATATATTTGTATACTATTTTAAATAATGGGAGTTACCAGGGATTCTGTTTCGGTGTAGTTTAGTTACTCTTGTTTTTAAGGAATATTTATTCATACAATATATTGGAATAGTCTTATTTATCCCGTTGTAAAGAAGACTACCAAGACTAACAGAAGAATTTACGAGAAAAAATTGTATTACATTTTTGACTTTTACAAACTATCCTACCTCTTCCCGAGATTGGAGAAGACATACTATTGTATGGTAGCGAAGAATGTTTTTTTAGAATAGTTTGCAAAATAAACATTTGCCTAACAGTAAGTACCCTGCAACGTTTGTATAGTTCAGCCGTTGGAAATAAAAATGGCAATTAAAACCCAAATTTTAGAGTGGCTCTTTGCGTGCGTTCCAACCCTATAAGACGGGTTTTTGCTGCACCACCCCATGAAGTTATACTGTACAGCAAAAGAGATTGCACAAAAGCAAAATAAACAGTTTTGATCACTTTATCCGAAGCATTTCTAAGGTTTTTAAAAACATAAATCAACTTTTCCAATCTAGACGCCAGTGTAGCTATATGTTTTTCAAACGTTAAGTTGTTATGTATTTTAACACCAAGATATTTAACATACTCAGATTTCTCGATAGTTGGACAGGTACAATGCATAGTCTAATCTGAGGCAGTCTGAGAGTTGGTAAGGTAAGAGTAATAGGCAAAACAGGAGTGCACTATTAGATGGAGGTGATCCAAAGAAGACTGATCTTGTGCTCTGATGGAAAAAATTAAAAATTTTGTTTTTTCAATATTTAAGGTAAGTACGTTCTTGTTCAGCCAGTTCACAACAATATTTAATCCTTTTTGAGCATTACTAAATGTCTGGTGCCAGGAATCACCATCAAAAAAAAGTGCCGTGTTATCAGCAAAGGTAATTATTTGTCCATTTGGAAGATTTAGAATGCATAAGTCATTTATATAAGTTAAAAAGAGTGTAGGGCCTAGTATACTGCCTTGTGGTACACCAAAACTAACAGGCAACTCTTTACTCACGTAGTCTTGCACCTTGGCAAACTGAGTTCTTTTCTGCAAATAATCCCAGAAAAGTTTTAGCTAGAGATCACGAATGCCAAGGCTTTCTATTTTTTTTTATCAGTATGGGCAATGATACTGTTTCAAACACTTTGGCTAGATCAAGGAAGACGATCAGTACTTTTTGCCTTGCATCCAACTTGGTGACAACAAAATTGGTTACGTTATGAATGGCAGTTTCAGCGGATTTGCCCGTCCTAAACGCAAATTGGTTACAAGATATTAGTCCGTTCGTTCTAGGTATTTTATCAATCTGGTGTTTATAAGGCGCTCAAGAATTTTGGACAAAGCTGGAAGTATGGAAGTTGGCCTGTAGTTACAGACACAGTTTCTGTCGCCAGCTTTGAAGATGGGATGATTTAGTGATTTTTAAACGCCATGGGAAAGATAGCTGTTGTAAAGGAAAGATTACAGATGTAAGTAATGGGTGGGACTAGTATATTCTTGAAGGTATTTATAAAACTTGTTGATATATTATCACGGCCTACTGCGCAATCGGATTTTAAGTTCGAAATGATACCTAGTACTTCGGATTCTGTAGTTGGTAGGAGTACAAACGATGAAGGAGTAGAGTTATAATTGCTGGTAGAGGTTAAGTTAGGATCATTATTCAATATCTTTTCAGCTAATGTCTTACCAATATTAACAAAGAACTGGTTTGCAGTGTTTACAGCTTGCAGGTTTGCAACATTCATTAACTCAGATGGGGGTACTATTTGTTTTTTGGTGTTTGTTAAAATTTTGATCGTTTCCCATAATTTTTTATTATTCATTTTTGCCTTTTGCAATCCAGCTTTCTCGTATTCCGTTTTAAGTCTCCTCAGTATCTTATTGCATTAATTCCTATATCTTATATATGTTACTTTAAAAACTTCATTTTCCATATTGTTTTTAAATTTTTATGTAGTTTGTCCCTGTTTTTCATAAATTTCAAAATTCCTGGTGTTATCCATGGTTTTATGATTCGTTTACGATTAGAAATTTTAATAGTTTTGGTGTTGGTTTTTATGACGTTACATAAGGTATCGATGAAATAATTTGCTGCAAAATTTACATCTGTTGTATTAAAAATTGGACTAAAATCAATATATTTAATCATTTTTCCCAAAGAATTGTAATCTATTTTGTTAATTGTTTTGGGTCTTGGGCTAGTTGTTAAATTAGTATCTAAGTAAAGTATGGTAATAAAGTTACCTGTAATTGATGTTTTTATAACATAACAATATGCATTCCCTTTAGATTTTATTAAAAAGTGATCAAGAGAGGTGCGGGAGTGTGTGGGTAGATTATGCGCTGGAAGGAGGCCATGAGACGCCAAAAGATTGAAATAGGATTCACATCGATTGTCATTATTAAATTCTGCAATATCAATGTTTATATTTCCCGTAATAACAATACTACCAAATGATGCACATTGCTCTAAACAATTATTTAAAGTTGTTATAAACCTGTCTATATTATAATTTGATGGTGGCCTATAAATTGCCAAGATAACATTTTTTGAATTTAACTTTATCTTCAGACAGTTTGCAATAAGTAACTCAGGCTCTTCCACTGTTATATTAAGTTTTTTTTTATAGTACATGACTATACCTCCATTTTGTGAATTATTATTTAAAGAGTTACAGGAAAAATAACCATATATGGTGTGTATATAGGGCGAATGAGAAAGCCAACATTCCGTTAAAACAATAATATCGTAATTTACGTTGCTTCTGGCAAGAGAAGTGAGAATGTTTGACATTTTCGTTGAATACTTCTTATATTTTGATGTAGTATTTTTAATGGAAAATTAGAGTTGGGTATTGGACACCGACAGTCTTCTATATTATCAAGTATGAAGGAACTAGCTACAGCCAAATTATCTAAGCCATTATTTATTTTTTTAAGATGATTGAATGTTATTGATAAAAACTATATATATTACGGGACATACTCGTAGAAACCACAAAAATTTATATCTTATAAGGTAACGAAAAATACTTATTTTGAAAGTTGTATGTAGGATGATAATATTATTAAAATATATATGATTGTTCACGCACCTAGTTGCCCAGACTAAGGTCTACCAGACAGGGGCCCCTACAGCTGTTAGGTTCGACGAACAACTAGAAACGGGGCCCAAGTGGCTATGGAAGAATTTCCTATAATACTAAGCTATATGGAAAATGTTTTATCCTACTACAATTAATGGGGAGGCTGGTCAAATAGAGATTACTTACCTGTATATGAGGCGACTGCTGCCTCAAGGCTCGGTCAGGCCGGAGGTGTGTATGTGTTGAGTATAGTGGTGTTTTTGTGATATTGGTTGTGATAGACCTGACTGGACTGTTGAAGTCAGCAGCAGCCCGGACTTCAGCACTGCTCAAAATTGTGGTAATCTCCAGCGGCGTCACCCACAGTCACTTTCTTTCTACTTCACTCTGTCAGTATTAACTATACCGTACAATTAAATAATTTCCAGACGCCACTAACACTCGTTTATTATAAAGCGTAACACACAACATGAATACCGAATGTTCGGATCAAAGGTCACTTCTGTTTCGCGTGGCAACAATTATTTCTAGCACAATTCCGACATTGATCGCAATCAATGTAAACTTCCTAACAATTTGTTAGGCCGGCTTCTAATTCTAGACTTGACAAAATACCCTCATCGTAGCAACAATTTGCTAACAAAAAGCTGCCAGGGGTCAGATGGTTGGCAAAATATGAGGATTATGGTAAATAATTCTCTTAATTTTGGAGCCGGCTCGGACATGACAGCATCTGACATAGTATTTTGCCAATGTTCATCTCCCTCCAGTAAACCTAATTCCTTGCAAGCTCCTTGATAAGTATTGAAAATAACTCCATTTACTGTCCTTAGATGTTCAAACGACATTGGACCGCGAACATGATGCAGTAACATTCTTAAATAGTAACATTCAGTTTGTGACGGATGAATGTTGTAGACACGACCTAAAGTTGAATCTTTTTTTATACCGGGATATCCTTCAGCATCTTGTCCACGTCTTCTTCTAGAAAATGAATTTCTTTCCCATAAATGGCAATGGCAAAATCGTCTCTTTTGCAAAGATCAAAGAACGCTGTAAGTGTCGTTGATGAAGGATTGTTGACGCGATCTTGAAGATTTTCATTATTATAAAAATAAACTCTTTCTCCATTTTCTAAATGAACTGCTAAATGAACTATTGCCGGAAAACGTTCATGAATCGGAAATTGGAAAATTCTCCAGAGTGCTTCCGAGGAACTTATATAGCGACCATTTAAATATTTTTCTACTTCATCGTTATTATTTTGTAACGAAAATGTTGCTTGATCAGAACCTTTATGAATATACTTACAGATGTACTTAATGGCTTTGACAGATTGGCAAAACTCTACGTTGTGTGCATTGAAACTTCGTGATAGCACAGGGTTATAGGGAACAACCCACCAATTATCCACTCTCATTTCTGAACCTTTGCCACGAATTATTGCGGTGTTTCCACCATTATCTGGTGAACGGCGCTTGTAGGTTGGGTAACCGTCATCCCCGGTTTCTGTTTCAGAAATAAAATGTCTGGGGTATTTTTTAGAGCAAATGTTTTCTTTCATACATGGTGACGAAGAAATGTGAAATCCGCAAGGACCATGTATCATATTTTTTATGACAACGTTATAAAGCATTGGGTCTTGTTGTTTGTCAGGTATTTCAGCCGATATTATTGCATCTATGGAATCCGGTTGCACTTTGTTAGCCAGCCACAACAAAATGTGAGCGTGAGGTAAACCTCTTTTTTGCCATTCTACACTATAAACGAAGGCTTTCGATGGTCCAAATATATTTTTCTTCGTTAATAGGTCTAGCATTTTTTTTTAGTTTTAAATGAAATACTCTAGAAATCAAATCATGTCTGTCGTAATAATTTTGATCGGGTAGTAACTCAATTTCTATTTCTGGCCATTCGGAGTTACATGTGAATGTTATAAAGAGATCTGGTCTTCCAAATTTCCTGACATAGATCATGGCATCTTGACTTTTTTCATTCATGTATCTAGGAGATCTTGTAAACGACGATGGCAATATAACGTGCTGGCCAACATTAGAAGCGTCTACATTGCCATCATGAACCACGGCATCTCTTAAATGAATGTACTCTTCTGCTCTTAGTTTTTTTTTATTTCTTTTTATGAAGTCAAGCATCTCAGAAATCATTTTTGCCGCCATATCAACACAGTATTGATTAAATAATCCTTTGAAATAATGTATGCTGTTAAAGTCATTTATTCTCACCATGAGTCTAAATGCATAAAACTGCATACATGATATAGTTTAGGATCTAGCAGCAGTATTTTGCTGTGGAATATTTATACAATATCCGTCATTTCCAAAGGGAAACAGTAAAGGATATTGAAGTGGGTCATAAGATCTATGTATTTCAGAAACTCGCTGAAGGCGCCCGTCTCTGGTATTTAACACTATATCTCGGGGATCTTTGTCTTCATCTATTAAAAGAACAGCTACTTCATCTACCATGGGCGCGTTATATCGACCTCGATGTTCATTAGGAGGTTTCACATCAGCATGAATGATAAGTTTAAAATCATTCGTTGGTCTGTTTTCGAGATTATATTTAAAACTTTGAATATAAGTATTGTGATCGTGAAGATATGTTTGGAGAGCGTCGATAAGATCGGTTTTTAACGTTGGGTTTAAATTTGAGCGTAAAGATACCTGATCTGTATCGTGAATAAAATATATTCGCAAAAATACGGGTTGTGCGCTTTCAGGTGGAAGTAAATTACCGATCAGATGGTAAACTTGCCCCTGGACTTTAAAAGTGGGCATAAAGTTTCCTTCACGAATTTCTTTGGCACCACATGAAGTCATCTGAAACAGAGTATTATATTGTCTAGAGTGATTTAAGAAATGCTTAGAAGATGGATGTGAGCCTGATATTAGATCTTTAAGAATTGATGTTGGTGCTGGAATTTTAGGAATATTTACTTTGCCACCACTACAACACAGTCCAGGAGCTTCAGCCGGCCATTTTTTTGCTTGACATGAATTACATATTTTATTCATTCTGCAAATATTAGTACCATTTAGCTCAACATAGTCAAGGGTATAATCATAAGAAATGCTGAATTCAATAAATTATATTGCCTGCGAGTTCTGTTCCTTGCTGTTCGTGCATTTTGCTGTGCTAATCGATAGGAACGTTCAGCACTTGATTCCCGTTCGCGGTTTGCCGAAGTGCGAGAATTCTGTGTAGCTAAACGTTGAGAACGTTCAGCGCTTGATTCCCGTTGGCGGTTTGCCAAAGTGCGGGAATTTTGTGTAGCTAAACGTTGAGAACGTTTAGCGCTTGATTCCCGCTCGCGATTTGCCGAAGTTCGGGAATTTTGTGCGGCTAAACGTTGAGAACGTTCAGCACTTGATTCCCGTTGTCGATTCGCCGAAGTACGGATATTTTGTGAGACTAACCGCTGCGAACGTTCAACACTCGATTCCCTAAAACGGTTTTGTTCACTGATCGCTCGTTGAGTAGCCAACCTGTGCAGATTTTCTTCGGGTGTTTCATTGCTGCGTAGAAGTCGCAACCGCTTTGCAGTAGCAGTCTGCCTAGAAAGCTGAGTTCTTTTTCTAGGCATTATAGTAAAGAGGTAAAAGAAAAACCGTATAAAATTAAAACTTAATTAAAATAAACTGAAACGTAGTAATCAGGTAAAAGAAACGTAAGGTGAGTAATTATTAAAAGTCGTATGAAATATATGTCAAAGTAATTATCGTAAATGACTTCAAAAAACGCAACGCTGCATTCAACCGTTCCGTAGGGAGCCGACCACGCGTCTGAGCCGCGCGGCATGGTACCTTGTAAACCAAAACACGTGGGCGGCGTGCCGGGGGGGGGGGGGGGGGGGGGATGGAGCGACAGGCCGCCAGCAAGCGCGGCCTCCTCGTCTCGCCCGCCGCCGCGCCGCCAGCGTCTCGTCTTGCTTGCATCAAGCGCGCGTGGATTTCCTTAGCAGAGTTATTTTAGAAATGTATTTATTATAATCTTCAAAGATCTTATACTTACAATCAATATGTTTCGAAAAAGATTATTACAGGATTTTATGTAGATAAAAAACTCTATGGTCCATAACTCATTAATAGGTACCAACTCTTAACATCTTACACACGTGATAACTTTTAAACGAAATATCCGATTGAGATGAAACAAAAAGTATTTTACTTCTACATAAATACTCTTGATAACATAATGCTTAATTTCGATAAAGATTAATATTACGATACATATTTAACGTAGTTTTTTTTTCTTCAGACGATTTAATAATTAATTTGAACACAAAATCGGTTATTGTGATTAAACCATTATAGCTAGATATATGTTCTCGCGGACTTTTTTGTAGGTCTTAATGGGATCTACAAACCCGTAGTACATCATTTTGTTTTATTGTCAATAGTTTTTGTAGCGCACGCAAAAATAGGTTTTCGATATTACACCTTGTGTTACAAAATAGCAATTTTATAACGGATCCCTAATTTTGAAAAAAAAACATAGCCTATAGCCTTCCTCGATAAATGCACTACCCAACACTGAAAGAATCATTCAAATTGGACCAGTAGTTCCAGAGATTAGCGGGTTTAAACAAACAAACAAACACTGCAGCTTTATAATATTGTAAACATTTGTTTGGATGTTTCTGGCTCAATCTTGTAAACAGATTTTGATGAAACATGGTACTATAATAGATAATAGACCACAAAATAGGACATATGTTATATTATTTGTATAAAAAGTTTTAACATATTATACACCCAAATTACAGTATTTTTTATCCATGGGGCAATAAAAATTATTTGTTTTTTTGTTAAACGCAAGAGGAGTCGCGGATAAAAACTAGTAAATTATAAAATCTGAAAATGAATGTAATTCATGCATACAAACAGATCAAGCTAAGTATTAAAATAATGAAAATTATTTATACTAAAGTTAATAAAAATATATAAAAGAGAAATTATACAAA
This sequence comes from Parnassius mnemosyne, assembly GCA_963668995.1. Lineage (NCBI taxonomy): Eukaryota > Metazoa > Arthropoda > Insecta > Lepidoptera > Papilionidae > Parnassius > Parnassius mnemosyne. Next base: position 714,676 of record CAVLGL010000093.1, on the reverse strand, counting down.
TTAAATTGATATTTGATTGTTTTAATAAAGTTTTCAATGTAGCGGGGGGCCGCTACATTATGCTTACCGTTACTAGTCGCCACTCGAGAATCTTAAGCTGCAAAGAGAAGCAGGAAGTCGATGATGCAGATGTACATAGCTCAGGGCCATGCTTTGTGGCATCCCTTGGAACGTTCAGCAGTGGACTTATGATGGTCTGTATTGATGACGATGATGATTAAATTTTCCGTATATTTTTGATTAATTAATAACTTAAACTGGAAATTTAAAAAAAAACTCGTAACAAAAATGCTGATGATCTTCAAACGGCTAAAAATATTTTCTTGAATCACATCTAGAAACACGCTCGTTCAAGATACCTTTCACACACAAAAAAAAAAACTAAATCAAAATCGGTTCATCAGTTTGGGAGCTACGATGCCAAAGACATACACACATACACAGATACACACGAGAAACATAATATAATACCCCTCTGTATGCGTCGCGGGTTATAAAAGCGCGTTACTTCTTTCATATATTTTGTTAAAATCAACAGGGGCGTTGCTTTTAATTAAAATTGAGTGTTAAATGTAAAGAGATTTAAATCTCGTATACAATATATGAACGTCTGTGATAAAATATCATACAACATAAATACGTAATACGACACGTTCTTACACGCCATTTTCTTCATTTACTTTCTGAGGCTTGCTGTGATTGAATAGTGATTGGATAAATCCCTTCAGGGTAAACCATTAGCTATTAAGTTATGTCACTCTTACACTTTCATATTTTTTTTTCAAAATTATTTTTTGCTAAATAAATTTGATTAGTTATTTAGATAATTACGTCCAATAAAATTTTCATTTTTTTATAGAAATTAGTTTGATAAACGAGAACACAATTCACCCAAAGGTAAGTGAATGCTATGGTCCTTAGACACTTACATCTATCCTCGATAAATTTTCAAAATGTAGTGCACTGTCACCACTGAGGAAAAAGATGGTAGCCTCGTTACAAGTAAAAAGAGTCTCCAATTGCCATACAAACGAGGAGTATTATGCTGCTATTTTACTGTGGTACCATCTGAAAACGTGGTGCTTAATCCAGTTGAGTCAATCTATTCGTGCTGTAGACATTACTGATGCACCTTGTCTCTACTACGTATAGAAAAAACAGAAACAAACAAAAGAAAGAATTTGAATTACATTTCATAGTAAAATAAAACGCTGGAGTGAACAACGTGTAAAACCAATCCATCCATTACAACCTTGAAAAGTCCACTGATAAACACAGGCCTCCCCTGTAGAGATCATAGAAGGGATTTTGCCATTGTAGCCGCGCTTGGCAGGCGGGTTGGCAACCGCAGTATCTTATTATTTTGTGCTGTTCATCAGGATGATGATGCTGCCAATTTCCTGGTTAAGTTTAACTCTGTCGATTCTTGTGACACCCACGGGGCGATAAGAGGTAGTGGACATTCTTACACCAGCACTGCACGGTTAGGAAATAAAATGAAACTTGACGAACAAAGCTTATTAAGTTACGGCCAAAAATATGATATATATTGATAAGAATTATGCTCAAAATTATTTAAATAAAAAATATTACTCATTCTAGAAATTACTATGGAGGTTAGTTGTTAAAAATTATAAAAGTGTGAAGGGGATGTTCAACTTGCTTTCTTGCTTACGCAATTAATCAATATAAGGAATAAGACAGTGTAACGCACTATACATTCGGGATAGAGCAAATACAGTTTGACCAACCGTAATATGTCCCCGTCACAATCACACATTGGTGTAACGAACATAATAACATGATAACGACAAAGTATGCAAACCAACAGAAATTCTACCCATCTCAATGTAACACAGGGCAGCCTCTCAGCAACACGATCTTCCTTGCTTACACTAGAAGAACTACTACAACGAACATAACCACGTAACTTGTCTTACTTAGGCAGAATCTCAGTGTAGAGGTAATGTTTTAGCTCTACGGGCATAATGACGTTAGTGAGATTCGTAGAATTACCGACTGATCCCTCTTAGTCGTCAGCGCGATATTTACACTGCTAGATTACACTTCTATCCTCATTTCTTCATATTTTCATTTATTTTTTTACTATTATTGCTAACTATATATATATATATATATATATATATATATATATATATATATATATATATATATATATATTAATTTGAATTCACTTCGCTCTATGTTGTATAATTTTGTTTGCCACACGCGAGATATACGTCCGTCCACTAATACATCAAGGTTTGACATTTGGCGCCAGTATGCAACGCACGTCACCACTTTTTGTAGATTGATATATTTGTGTGCGTGCATGTCGCATGCGACAAACGAAATTGTAGGGCCTAAGGTGCTTCGCATATTTTTAATGTAAAATTACTTTTATGTGTGGCAGAGCCATTTTACAGCCATATTGTGGTTTTAGCAAGAATGGTGGCTCGACCGGGGTAAAATGGCAGCTTATTGTGAGAGTAGGGAAACGGAGATCCTTTTTTTACTGGAAATGAGGCAATCTATCTTAATACATTATATCTATATCTATACACTCGTGTTCAGGACTGATGAAAATACAATTATTTAATAACTTTCTCCTAGTATCACCAGGATCACCAGGATAAAATGAAATAATTATCAGGAGCATCACAGTTCATGATCATTGCCTGTTGTTTAAGTTTTTTTAAACTCTTACATTATTATGTTTTTGTTCACAATACAATAAAGCACTAGAGAAAACAACGTTTAAAACATTTGTCTGCTTGTAAAACGTTCGCAATATAAAAATCGTCTGACAATTTCCTGCTGCGTGCAGCTTGTGTCGTGATGAATCCGATTGTCCGTCGCTTGACCGTTCCGAAAGAAAATGCTCCATTTGTTAAAGTGCGCATCATTTGTCCATCGATTCCATCCGTTCGGACACTCGAGCTGTTTCGACAGAGCTGTGTGCAGTTGGACGAAATATCTGACTCGATACGTTACAGTTTATTAAACTCTGGGTTTTTTAAACAACATTAATAGTAAGTTTAATAAATGCTGCGTTTTAAATAATTTTATCTTGTAAATAGGTGTCTCTAAATTATTGTGCCTTAAAAGAGTTTACGTCTATTATATCAATCGACAACCGATGTGGAAGAAACTTTCTCGTGTGGTAGCCTCGTACCGGTAGATGAAGTGTAGGATGTCCCCACACTAGATGGAGTGATAACCTAGTAAGGCATGCTGGAAGTTGATAAATATAGGTGGCTCAAGACCGTTCTTTGTGGCATTTCTTGGGGAAGGCTTATGATCAGCAGTGGACATGTAAAGAGAATGACGATGACATCAATCGTGAATTCCAAGTGAATTCACTCCCAGCGTGATGATTAAGAAAAATCCTAACTACAATGGCAGAATATGTCAAGCAGTGGAGTTTTGATGTATGCAATCATGTTTTGATATTGCATTATTTTAAGAAAGAAAGAAAGAAAAGACAAAAAAGTATATAACAAAATAATAAATTTTAAAAACAATGTTTCCACTGGATTTCTACAATAAAAAGGCTACACACTCAGCATAACGATACAGCCACAGAGCTATGATGTTCTGTTGGAGCCACATAAGGCGACTCGCGAACAATCGTTGGATACAAACAATATTATTTTTGCATTGGTATTTCGTAACAATAACAAAAACTTGAACAAGGTTACGGCTAAACACCGCAGTAGCTAATTGTATCAGCTGCAGCTGTTTAAAAGGGTCGAACTGACCGGAGAAGAACCAACCTCTCACAGAATACCAACGTAAAATAGCAGCTTAATGCTGCTGTGTTTTGAATGGTGAGTAGAGAGAACTGGAGATCCTTTTTAATAGAAATGAGGCATTTCATCTTAGTTCAAATATAAAAAAATATATTTATTCACGCCTCTATAACATAAAAGGAATATTAGTGGTAAGGTGTCGTTCCTCTTAAACAATGAGCTTGTAAATATAAAATGGCTAGTCTAAGTTTACAAGGACTACGCTAAATAACGTATAAATAAAAATATCACTACAGGTTAAAATACAAAAATAAACCGTTTTAGAATGCAGTTAACAAAAGAAAGTTTTTGAAATTATGGAAGTCTCAAGGAACTTTGCTCGTGTTTAAAACTTTTCAAATGCTCCTTCTGCTGTTCCCCGCAAACAACGTTCCCGAATAAAATAATCAGCTTCCATTATTTTCACGCTACAACAGAGTTAATACAAAACAACACCCGTTCTCAAATCTATATAAGTTGAAACGTTATTTCAAAAAAGAAATTAAACTTCTTTCATTTTAAACGGTCAATTCATAAAAAAAGACAAAACTTTCAATTGATCGCTTGTTTATATCTTAACCATGTAATAGCGGTGTAAGAATTTCCACTACCCATATCGTTCTGTGGTTATCGTAAGATTAATTAAGAAACAGAGGAAAACAAACCAGGAGATAAACTGCAGCAATTGGCTAGTAACAACTTAAAATAAAAATAAACTACCGATGCCAACCTGCCTGCCAAGCGTGAAAACTATGTCAAATATGAGGCAATCTGTAGAGGAGGCCTATGTTCATCAGTGCAATTTGATAGGCTGTAACGGTAACCGTAACGTTTCTATGTATCGGAAGCACTTCATATAACACAATCGTAACACGAACTCTGACCTTTGTGCGTAGTACTGACGTTATACCATTTGTCTATTTTGTTAGTCAAGTTGGTGTTATTTAACAGCAGACTGTCACCACCTATTGTAGACACCTAGAAATCTTTATCGCGTCATTTAAATTTTACAAGTGACTAAATATGGTCACCTGACGCACGGGCATATTTTAGGTATTGAGCATATATGGTTAACGCATCACGTTATATTGTAAAAAGGGATATTGCCGTAAATATCACAGCAGGCGAGCAACTCGGGTTCGATCCCGGCAAGCATTAGTAAACTTATTAATTGCGACTTTACGTGTTGATATACCGGGTGCTTGGCGGTGAAGTGAAACATCGTGAAGAAACCTCCATGTCTGAGGAATAAAATATTTGTAGGATATGTGAGGTCCGTAAACATGCATTGCAAAAGATTAGTGGCATTCGTCACCATAAATTGCTTCACAGATGAGATTTTAGCCATAAAAGCCACGAAACCGCAGTGTTTCATTATTTTAAATTTTTTATCAGGAAGATACTGTAGCCCATCTCTTGTTACATTTAAATCTGTCACCAACTCAATATTAGATTAAAAATGATTGAACGTCCTAAAAGTAGAAAAAATATTAATTAATATCAAGAAACAAATATTTATTAATATCAAGAGACAAAATGTTGATAGACTGAAATAGTGAAATGAAGACAGAAGTATCAATTGGTGATCGCCCCCCTTGAGAGATCTCACTTTTGGAGAGAGAGGCAGCGCCTGTGGATCTGCGGTCAAGTCAGGTTACATTTTACACACTATCACACACCACTCTACATGCACATCACTTATCACCTGACAGGTACCCTGTGGTCAACCCTGACTCCTGAAACAGGTAAGTGCTTGCTTGTTTGTCAGCCTTTTTTGTAGCTTATTTATAACGTTTATCCATAGGCCATTTGGGCCCCGCCCTTGGTTGCTCGTCGAGGTTGTTCCGCTATGGGCCCCGGGACGGTCGACCTTTGTTGGGGCAACTAGGGGCGTGTACACCCACACCCAGATTAAAGTATTGTATTCAATTCTATATCTCCTATATTTGATTTACTTTTGTCGTGGCTTCTTATTAAATTTTTTTTTAAACGCTAACTATAAAAATTGAAGACTTTTTGCGTATAATTCGACTAATTTCCTGGAACCCTACTGGAATATTGATGCTCAAACGTTCAAAGACTTTATTTGTTCAACGACAGATTGTTTGTCCAGCGCTTAACTCTGAGTGGACTGAAAAAGTTTTGTGCAGTTGGACGTTAATTACAATTCTCTATTCTGCACGACTCAATTGTCTGTTAGTCAATCGAATACAACTCAACAAATTGAACTCCTTTAATACGGTTTTTCTCGAATTACACATTTATTTATACTGGATTGAGTGAGATATGTGACTATTATTATGTATTTCAAATCAAAAAAATAAGAGTAAGAATATCCCCTACTGCTTGTCGTCCCGTAGCTGTGGAAACTTAGCAGAACATGGGAAGCAGTATCTTCCTGATAATAATTCAGGATAATAGAAAACTGCAGCTGCCAGCACACCTGCTAATCGTAGCAACTATGGCAAAATACTTCCTATGAGGAAGTGTATGGAAGAGTCCTATATTCCTCAGTGGACATTTGTAGGTTGTAATGGTAATGTTTTTACTAGATGAGTATTCTTTCCTAGGAGTCCGTCGGGGTAGGTAGATAAAATGAAAAAAACAAAACAACTTACAGTTCACCTACTTGTAATTGGCTACTGTGGTCCATGCATTCAACTTCAAACATAGATGCGTCGTCATCTATGAAAACTAAAGTGGATTTTTTTTTTATAGAATAAGGTTGACAAACGAGCACACAGTGCATCTGATGGTAAGTGGTTGCTGTGGCCCATAGACATCTACATCCATCTTCGTTTGCGAATTAAAATGCAGATGCGTCGTCAGCCGTGAGGGCTAAGATAGAATGCCTCGTTCCAGTAAAAAGAGTCTCCAGTTCTCTACACTTACCATACGAAACACACCAGCATTAAGCTGCTATTTGACGCTGGTATTCTGTTAGAGCGTGGTCCTTCCCCGGTCGAGCCGACCCATTCGTGCTACAACTATACTACTAATATAGCTACAGCAAGGCTCTACCACGTAATATCTCAGAGCCTGTATTTAAACTGGTTCTTTATTTCCCTCCAGATCGGAACACAGGAGCGCAGCCACTGCTACTGATGGCAAATAAACAAAAAATATGAATGAAAGGGTTATCATTTCATTTAAAAAACCGAAGATAATTTCGTGAGCAACCTTTAAAATACTATGTTAAAATATAAGTACTAATTAAAAAAGTTAATATGTAATTAAAAAGATGCATTTAAAAATATTATGGTTTAAAAGACTTAATGATGAATACTAGACCATTGTCATGAAATTAATGTATTGTCATCGGTTCTTAATAAGTTTACAAAATTTCAGATTGTTAAGAAGCGCAGCATTGGGTGTAACATCCTACTGGTACTACTAATATTACAAATGTAAACATTTGTTTGGATGTTTCTGGCTCAATCACGTAAACAGATTTTGATGAAACATGGTAATATAATAGATAATAGACCACAAAATAGGACATATGTTATATTATTTGTATAAAAAGTTTAACATATTATACACCCAAATTACAGTATTTTTTATCCATGGGGCAATAAAAATTATTTGTTTTTTTGTTAAACGCAAAAGGAGTCGCTGATAAAAGCTAGTAAATTATAAAATCTGAAAATGAATGTAAATCATGCATACAAACAGATCAAGCTAAGTATTAAAATAATGAAAATGATTTATACTAAAGTTAATAAAAATATATAAAAGAGAAATTATACAAATAAAATTGATATTTGATTGTTTAAATAAAGTTTTCCATGTAGCGGAGGGCCGCTACATTATGCTTACCGATACTGGTCGCCACTCGAGAATCTTAAGGTGCAAAGAGAAGCAGGAAGTCGATGATGCAGATGTACATAGCTCAGGGCCCTGCTTTGTGGCATCCCTTGGAACGTTCAGCTGTGGACTTGTGATGGTCTGTATTGATGATGATGATGATTACATTTTCCGTATATTTTTGATTAATTAATAACTTAAACTGGAAATTTAAAAAAAATAAACCCGAAACAAAAATGCTGATGATCTTCAAACGGCTGAAAATATTTTCTTGAATCACATCTAGAAACACTCTCGGTCAAGACACCTTTCACACACAAAAAAAAAACTAAATCAAAATCGGTTCATCAGTTTGGGAGCTACGGTGCCAAAGACATACACACATACACAGATACACACGAGAAACATAACATCATACCCCTCTGTATGCGTGGGGGTTATAAAAGCGCGTTACTTCTTTCATATGTTTTGTTAAAATCAACAGGGGCGTTACTTTTAATTAAAATTGAGTGTTAAATGTAATGAGATTTAAATCTCGTATATAATATATGAATGTCTGTGATAAAATATCATACAATAAAAATACGTAATACGACACGCTCTTACACGCCATTTTCTTCAATTACTTTCTGAGGCTTGCTGTGATTGAATAGTGATTGGATAAAATCCCTTCAGGGTAAACCATTAGCTATTAAGTTATGTCACCCTTACACTTTCATACTTTTTTTTAAAAATTTATTTTTTGCTAAATAAATTTGATTAGTTATTTAGATAATTACGTCCAATAAAATTTTCATTTTTTTTATAGAAATTAGTTTGATAAACGAGAACACAATTCAGCCAAAGGTAAGTGAATGTTATGGTCCTTAGACACTTACATCTATCCTCGATACATTTTCAAAATGTAGTGCACTGTCACCACTGAGGAAAAAGATGGTAGCCTCGTTACAAGCAAAAAGAATCTCCAATTGCCATACAAATGAGCAGTATTATGCTGCTTTTTTGCTGTGGTACTATCTGAAAACGTGGTGCTTAATCCAGTTGAGTGAATCTATTCGTGCTGTAGACATTACAGATGCACCTTGGCTCTACTACGTATAGGAAAAACAGAAACAAACAAAAGAAAGAATTTTTTTTTATTTTTTTATTTATTTTATTGATAGAACCACCAACGGAATAACATGTTGTTTTAAAAAAAATGTGACAATAGGCTTAGGAACTAAGATTTACATGTTTCCATTTAAAGGTAGTTACAGCATGTTTAAAAAAGACGATAACTGTACGATAACTTAATAATTGTTACAAGTACGAGTAAAATACTAATATAAAACAAACAAACAAACACAATAAGGACAATACGAAATATATGAAAATTAAAAATATATAAATATAACAACATTTATATCGAGTTTATATAAAGTTATGGTATAATTTTTACTATGAGTTATTAAATAGATTGACAATTTTGGCTCTAAAAGATTTTATACTATCGCTAAATAAGTCAATAGTCTTATCTTTAAGGACACATTCGTTATACAATCTGCTTATTCTCGGTATAAGAGAGTGATGACCAAGATTAGTTTTATACAATTTGTGTTTGAGTAAGGGAATCGAAAAACGCGGTACACGGCAGGGAACTTTGAACAATATTTGTGATAGTAAGTCTGCAGAATCTATAGTCCCATTTGTAAGCTTGTACAAAAAAACTAAATCATGTAGTTTACGTCTGTCCGAAAGTGAGTTTAATTTTAGTTTTAGGAGACGAGTGGAATAGGATTCCATATGATTACCACTAGAACAATATTGAGTGAATCTCTTTGAATGCTTTCTATACGATCTTTGTGTATTTGATAATTAGGGCTCCATATGATGGTGCCGTACTCTAATTTACTTCTAACTAAGGAAGTGTAAAGAAGATTTTTTTGTTTTTATTTTTTTAAATCATTTTGAATTCCTGTATAAATACCCGAGCATTTTGCGTGCCGATCTACAAATATTTTAAATGTGAATATTAAATCTTAATTTAGCATCAATTGTAATTCCTAAGTCTCGGATGGATTCAAGCTTCTGAAGTGGATTATTGTTCAACGTGTATTGGGTTTCTGATGCAGTATGCTTACGCGTAAAGTTGATATATGAACATTTAGAAGCGTTGAGATCCATACCATTTAACTTGCTCCAACGAGCAATTCTATCGACATCTTCTTGTAGAGATTGTGCATCATGATCGTTAAGAATTGCTTTTGCGACTTTCAGATCGTCCGCAAAGATGAAACATTTTGAATTATGTACACAATTAGTTACATCATTTACGAAAATATTTAAAAAAAATATTTGAATTACATTTCATAGTAAAATAAAACGCTGGAGTGAACAACGTGTAAAACCAATCCATCCATTACAACCTTGAAAAGTCCACTGATAAACACAGGCCTCCCCTGTAGACATCATAGAAGGGATTTTGCTATAGTAGCCGCAGGCGCAGGTTAGCGCTTGGCAGGCGGGTTGGCAACCGCAGTATCTTATAATAATAGATAATACTAGAATAAGTAAACGAACACTAAAAATAAATTAAAAACTGTTTTCCATAATGAAGTTGTCGCAAGATGTGAAAATATTAACTAATTTGTTTATTGTTTTAATATAACTTTTGACAATTACGTATATTAGACCTTATTATTTAGCTTTGTTTTTATTAAATTGTATACTTACGTATTTGAACCAAATGTATAAAGGCAAGCGCTAATCCCGCCGACAAACTGTTACGCAGTTTGGTGGGTGTGAAAAATGTACTAAAGGTTTGGTCCAGAATAAATGATTTATTATTATTATTATGGGGTATTTGTATAGTTTTCTCATCTGGTTGGCCTGTATAAATATAAAATTGTAAATGAAAATGATAAACTTACATAAATATCAATAAAATAAAATAAATACATAAAAATTACATAAATATATAAAAACCCAACCAGAAGCCCTCGGCAGACCAAACGGCCGAGGGTTAGGGGGAAAGGGAAAGAAACCGGCGGACGATGCTTATTATTATTATTATTATTATGTGCTGTTATCAGGGTGATGCTGCTGCCAATTTCCTGGATAAGTTTAACTCTGTCGCCTCTTGTGACACCCACGGGGCGATAAGGGGTAGTGGACGAATGTAAGAATTTACACCAGCACTGCACGGTTAGGAAATAAAATTAAACTTGACGAACAAAGCTTATTAAGTTACGGCCAAAAATCTACATCTACACTTATTATTATTATTTATTTTATTTTTATTTTATTTATACTATTATAAAGAGGAAAGATTTGTTTGTTTGTTTGAATTGAATAGGCTCCGAAACTACTGGACCGATTTGAAAAATTCTTTCACCATTAGAATCCTACATTATCCCTGATGAACTTAGGCTATATAATATTTTCAAAAAGTTAGGGATCCGTATAAAACTTCCTTAATGTAACCCAAGGTGTGAAAAAAATACCAAAAAGAATCCTTATATCGCGTACGCTGCGGAAACTATTGATAATAGAGCAAAGTAATGTACTTCAGTTTTATAGAAAATATCAATATCTACAAAAAAGTCTGCGATACCATATGTTTAACTATTACAGTTATGTCACAACAACTACTTTTTCATGTTAAAATGTGAAATAGTAACGCCGGTACAAAATAGGCCACATTATTCGTATCAGTACCTGTATCATGCATAACAACCAAATACGTTAACCATGTAATTTTAGTAACATATTTCACTTTATAAATCTTTTTTAATTCAGCAACCGTCCGTCGTGATGTCTCTCTCGAAGTTCCCATGTCGCAAGGCGCAGACGCGTGATATATGCGGGTGAAACCGCGGGGCACAGCTAGTATGATATATGTTGATAAAAATTATGCTCAAAATTATTTAAATAAAAAATATTACTTATACTAGAAATTACTATGGAGGTTAGTTGTTAAAAATTATAAAGGTATGAGAGTGGATGTTCAACTTGCTTTTTTGCTTACGCAATTAATCAATATAAGGAATTTGACAGTGTAACGCACTATACATTCGGGATAGAGCGAATACAGTTTGACCAACCGTAATATGTCCCCGTCACAATCACACATTGGTGTAACGTGATAGACATAATAACATGATAACGACAAAGTATGCAAACTAACAGAAATACTACCCATCTCAATGTAACACAGGGCAGCCTCTCACCAACACGATCTTCCTTGCTTACACTAGAAGAACTACTACAACGAACAGAACCACGTCACTTGTCTTACTTAGGCAGAATCTCAGAGTAGAGGTAATGTTTTAGCTCTACAGGCATAATGACGTTAGTGAGATTCGTAGAATTACCGATTGATCCCTCTTATTCGTCAGCGCGATATTGATACTGCTAGATTACATTTCTATCCTCATTTCTTCATATTTTCATTTATTTTTTTACTATTATTGTTAACAATATATATAATTATTTGATTTCACTTCACTCAATGTTGTATAACTTCGTTTGCCACACGCGAAATAAAAGTCCGGCCACTAATACATCAAGGTTTGACATTTGGCGCCAGTATGCAACACACGTCACCACTTTTTGTAGATTGATATATTTGTGTGCGTGCATGTCGCATGAGTTAAGGCTGAGCACCCCTGCCAAATCTCATTCGTTCGCACATCATCAGCAATCCCATCTGGGTCAAACGTATGCAGTAAATAAGCTTAGTAAATAGTTTTGTAGCATATAACTTAAGTATAAATAGACAATTGTAATCATTTAAAATCGAATATTGTAGTAATAAACTTCTTACTGTAACGCTGTCAAAATAAATAAATATATTTTTTATTGAAGTTGGGTTCATTATTTTAATTGGCGCAGTCGGTAGGGACCCGTAAGACCAAGTATTATTCGTGGCGAATAAAAGTTTTCGCAGAAAAATCGGTCGTACGTCTCAACGTTTTAATCGGGAAAAAAGGAACAAACAAATTTATTAAGGAACAGACCAACTTCAAGGACGGAGCACCAATATTCCAGAAGGAGCATGGGGAAAACTGCAGCACTGTGAGTAGATCTTCTTCACCAATCTGTATTTTCCTACCCTTCTTATTCTCCTATTTTGTGTGTGTTTATATTCTGGTTTTGTGGGATTAATTACGCCTAATTACTAGATAAATTCACACTTAGTTATTATTCTAATTAGTTAGTAATTGAGGAATTTAAATTATTTCATTTAATTTCCTTATAAATTCACTTAATAATAACTGAAGAGTATTTTTTTAATTTTTTTTTATTGGTAGTGTATTTTGTAACAAAAAGAAAGAAAAATGGAAAATTTAGTGAGAGTTCCTATGGAAATGGTCAAAATTATCCCTAATTTCGATGGTGATACTAGACTTTTACCACTCTTTATAAAAAAATGCGAGTACATACTCCATTCATTCCGAGGAAGCCAGTTACAAAACGAATATTTATTCCACGTTATTACAAGTAGGTTATCCGGGGAAGCTGCGAACCTAGTTGGAGAACGGGATCATATTAATAATTGGGACGAATTAAAAACATTACTAAGCCAACATTTTGGTGACCCGAGATCCGAGGAATGTTTGGCTTTGGAACTCGAATCCTTAAAATTAAACCGTAATGAAAATTACCAGGAATTTTGTCACAGGATACAACATTTGAGAAGTGTCTTATTTTCTAAGATTAGCGAAACGATTGACGATCCGAACTTACGTCTAGCGAAACAATCTATTTATAACCATAGTTCACTAAATGCGTTTCTTTATAATTTACCGGCATATTTAGTTAGACTTGTGAGATTACGGAACGTGACTACTCTAGAAGACGCTTTGAAAATTGTCTTAGAAGAAAAAAACTTGCAGTCAGTTTATGAAAGTAAAAATTCACGGTCTAATCGAACAAACTTTAGGCCGAGTCCTAACAATAATTACACTTATTCACCTAGAAATGTTTCCCATACGGAGCAATCTAGTGCAAATACATTTAATAATCAAAATAATTTGTCACCCTACGTTAATAATAATCGCTCTTTTAACTCGTCAAATAATTCATTCCAATTTAGGCAAAATAACAATCATAACAATAGCCATCGCAATAATTATCAACAACAATCGACCACTAGGTCACCAGTACCGCCGGCGCCGGACCCGATACAGCGTAGTCAGTATTTCGCGGACAATGCCCCTGCGCATACTCAGCGTTTAACGCAATATCAATCGCCACCTGTGGCGTCGAGTTCGAACACCGATGTAACAATGCGAACTGCTAACTCAAGGAGAATAAACTATACCAATAGTGAAATAAATCAACCTTGCAATTCGCAACAATGTATTGAATCAAATCAGTATAATAATTCGGAATTGACTGGAATTGAGAATTTTCACATATTAGCCTCGACAGGACCAGTTGTGTCAATATCAGATACGGAAAGTGAAAAACAACCTGAATTGATGGAAATCTCAGATGATGGTGCTACAGCGAACTCCGTATCTAATAGGGAACACGAAGGAATTCCGATTTTAAACGAAGCAATAGACTCAAAACCGCGTCAAATACTAGTTTATTCGTGGTTTTCTGATAAATTTTCGGTCAAGGACATGTCTAACAAAAAGCAGCGTATTTTAGAAGTTCATATGCCAATAAATAATGAAACATTAGTTAAAGACTTTCTGAAAGAATATGTAGACTTTAAAAACAAATATTTCATCTATTTCGAAGACCCAGCTTTTAGGATAAATTTTTCAAACGTATTAATTCAATTATATAAGAAAGGAGCTTGCAAACTTGTTGAATGTACGGAAAGAATTATTAACTTAACCGATTCCGAGCAGGACCAACGAGAGATAGTGATAAAATATCACGAGGGTAAAACTTGTCATAGGGGGATCCAAGAAACATTTAATAAATTAAAACGGCATTATTGGTGGCAAAATATGAAAGAAACAATAACAGCTATAATAAATTCTTGCCAACAATGCAAAAAGATGAAATATGAAAGGAAACCTATAAAACCTCATATTCTATTAACACAGAGTCAAAGCACACCGTTCCAAGAAGTTTTCATAGATCTGCTATTCATAGAAAGTAAATATTATTTGACAATTGTTGATGCTTTCAGTAAGTTAGGGCAAGCGATAAACATCCCAAATCACAGTACCCCTGAAGTTGTAAGAGCCTTAATTAAATACTTTAGTATGTATGGTTTACCACAGAAAATAAATAGCGACTCGGGTACAGAATTTAATAACGAATTAATAAAAGAACTTTTAAATCTTTATAAAATAGAGCTCCACATAGGAACACCAAATAACCCTAGTTCCATGGCAATAGTTGAAAGATTCCACTCCACCATTAACGAAATATATAGATTAGCTAAGTACGATAAGACAGATCTTGATGCCTGCTCTGTGATGACATATGCGATAATGGCTTATAATAATAGTATTCATTCCGCAACAACCTTTACACCATTTGAAATTGTTTTCGGTACCACCGATTCAGGTAACGTCTTCGATATAGATAGAGAACGTAATTTGATGCAAAAGCTCTTACAAGATCATAGAAAACGTCTTAAAGTTCTTTATGAATATGTAGCCGAGAAATTACAGACAGATAAGATTAAGGTTAGAGAAAAAAGAGGAGGTGAGGAAGTCCCAGAAATTAAAGAAGGGGACGATATTTTTATGAAAACTACTAGGACAAGAAAAGCAAAAGATAAGCCACGTTTTGAAAAAGCCAAAGTCATAGGGAAACCGGATCATAATATAATACCCGTTAAACTTAATAAGAGACAAACTAGAGTAGCTATAAAAAATATTAAACGTCCTCCACAGGTCGTGGCTAGTACTTCTGGCATTGGCAAAACTGTCCAACGGCCTAGATCTACAGAACCTGAACACCAATCCGGGGATAGCTCCTCTGAAAGTTGGGATGGCAGTGATCAGGAATAACTCGTGGACCATTTTGAAAACATTAGATTTAAAGTTGGTAGTTGAACAAATAGATATTAATACTGAACAATATAATTGCGTAAGTAAGATTATTAGTAATAATAGTGAAGTTGGAGATGAATTTCGGGGGTTAATTAAGCAAATAGAAACATCCATAGATTTAACAAATAATAAAATACATCAGATTTTACCTATATCTAAAATAAGTAAACGAGCCATATTTAGTCCTTTAGGTTCCTTAGTTAAAGTTATCTCAGGTAACTTAGACGAAGAAGACGCTAGGCACTTCGACTCACAAATAAGTCAGGTGAATAATAGAGAACATTTGGTCGAACACCGAGTCACTTTGCTACAACAAGCATTTAACAAGCTTGTTAATGCGTCGGAAGACATAAATTTGAATGTCAATCGTTTACAAAATCAGGAAATAATTTCTATACTTCATAAGGAAAGGTCTCTAAAAAATGTTGTAACAATATTAAATACTTTATATCAAATTTCGAACAATTTTCGAACAATTTTAGATGTAATACATGAAATAGAAACAGCTATTGCTTTTAGTAAATTACATACTTTACATCAATCAATCATAAATTCAACAGAACTATTAAATATGTTAATAAATATAGAAAAATATGCCAAATTGATTTACCCAGCAAATAAGGAAAATTTAATTAAGTTAGAAAGAAATATAGTAGTTAAATCGTATGTCAATAGGAATAACTTAGTTTTTGTATTAGATATCCCATTAATTGAACCAGACATATACACATACTACAAAATAATACCAATTCCAATATCTAATTCCGATGTTACCCATATCATAATCCCATCATATCCTTTCCTATTGGTGAAAAGATTGAAATACCGATCAGCGGTGAGTCCCTGTGAAGAAATCGACGATGAAAAGTTCTTATGCCCAGAGGAAAGTCTCGCAGAGTATCCAGCTGAAACATGTATTGAGCAAATAATGCAGATGAAAACCAACCACAGTAGCTGCCAGCAACATAATATACGATTGGAGAATTTGAAAATCCAGAGGATCTTCAAGAACTATTGGTTACTGTATACCACTAAGGACTTGATAATAACTGAACACTGTCCAGAACATGTACAAAAATACCAAGTGCAAGGCACATATATCATGATACCTAATCAAGAATGCAGAACACAGGTTGGAGACACATTCATCAACGCTCCGAGGTACTTTGCGAATATCAAACGTCAGCTTCCCACAATCGAGATGAGAACCGTACGAGAGTATGACATCAAGAAAGAAGCGAAACAGTTAGATTTAAGAAACGTGGATTTCAGTGATATAAAAGAACTAATAAATAGTGCTAAATTCAGTGATAACGAAATAAATACAAAATTCTTAGTAACAAGTGAAATCAGTGTATGGACCATAAGTTTATATCTCATTATAGTAATCTGTATAGTATGTAGCATTTTAATTAAATTCAAATTATGTTGTCGAAATTCTCCGAAGTCGCTTGAGCCACCTTCGGATAATTTCTCTCTTGAGGAGGGAGGAGTTAAGGCTGAGCACCCCTGCCAAATCTCATTCGTTCGCACATCATCAGCAATCCCATCTGGGTCAAACGTATGCAGTAAATAAGCTTAGTAAATAGTTTTGTAGCATATAACTTAAGTATAAATAGACAATTGTAATCATTTAAAATCGAATATTGTAGTAATAAACTTCTTACTGTAACTCTGTCAAAATAAATAAATATATTTTTTATTGAAGTTGGGTTCATTATCTTAATTCATGCGACAAACGAAATTGTAGGCCCTAGGGTGCTTCGCATATTTTTAATGTAAAATTACTTTTATGTGTGGTAGAGCCATGTTACAGCCATATTGTGGTTTTAGCAAGAATGGTTGGCTCGACCGGGGTAAAATGGCAGCTTATTGTGAGAGTAGGGAAACGGAGATCCTTTTTTTACTGGAAATGAGGCAATCTATCTTAATACATCATATCTATATCCATACACTCGTGTTCAGGACTGATGAAAATACAATTATTTAATAACTTTCTCCTATTATCTGCAACAGATTCACCAGGATAAAATGAAATAATTGTCAGGAGCATCACAGTTCATGATCATTGCCTGTTGTTTAAGTTTTTTTTAACTCTTACATTATTAAGTTTTTGTTCACAATACAATAAAGCACTAGAGTAAACAACGTTTAAAACATTTGTCTGCTTGTAAAACGTTCGCAATATAAAAATCGTCTGACAATTTCCTGCTGCGTGCAGCTTGTGTCGTGATGAATCCGATTGTCCGTCGCTTGACCGTTCCGAAAGAAAATGCTCCATTTGTTAAAGTGCGCATCATTTGTCCATCGATTCCATCCATTCGGACACTCGAGCTGTTTCGACAGAGCTGTGTGCAGTTGGACGACATATATGACTCGATACGTTACAGTTTATTGAACTCTGGGTTTTTTCAAAAACATTAATAGTAAGTTTAATAAATGCTGCATTTTAAATAATTTTATCTTGTAAATAGGTGTCTCTGAATTATTGTGCCTTAAAAGAGTTTACGTCTATTATATCAATCGACAACCGATGTGGAAGAAACTTTCTCGTGTGGTAGCCTCGTACCGGTAGATGAAGTGTAGGATGTCCCCGCACTAGATGGAGTGATAACCTAGTAAGGCACGCTGGAAGTTAATAGATACAGGTGGCTCAAGACTGTTCTTTGTGGCATTCCTTGGAGAAGGCTTATGATCAGCAGTGGACTTGTAAAGAGAATAACGATGACATCAATCGTGAATTCCAGGTGAATTCACTCCCAGCGTGATGAATAAGAAAAATCCTTACTATAATGCCAGAATAAGTTAAGCAGTGGAGTTTTAATGTGTGCATTCATG
Source organism: Parnassius mnemosyne (assembly GCA_963668995.1). Classification (NCBI taxonomy): domain Eukaryota; kingdom Metazoa; phylum Arthropoda; class Insecta; order Lepidoptera; family Papilionidae; genus Parnassius; species Parnassius mnemosyne. The sequence goes on along the minus strand of CAVLGL010000093.1, from coordinate 696,234 downwards.
TTTTGATATTGCATTATTTTAAGAAAAAAAGAAAGAAAGGAAGAAAGACGGGTCAAAAAAAAATATATAACAAAATAATAACTTTTAAAAACAATGTTTCCACTGGAATCCTACAATAAAAAGGCTACACACTCTGCATAACGATACAGCCACAAAGCTATGATATTCTGTTGGAGCCATATAAGGCGACTCGCGAACAATCGTTGGATACAAACAATATTATTTTTGCATTGGCATTTCGTAACAATAACAAAAACTTGAACAAGGTTACGGCTCAACACCGCAGTAGCTAATTGTATCAGCTGCAGCTGTTTAAAAGGGTCTGTTCGACCGGGGAAGAACCAACCTCTTACAGAATACCTGCAGCTTAACGCTGCTGTGTTTTGTATGGTAAGTAGAGAGAACTGGAACTAACTATCTTAACCATGTAATAGCGGTGTAAGAATTTCCACTACCCATGTCGTTCCGTGGGTATCGTAAGATTAATTAAGAGACAGAGGAAAACAAACCAGGAGATAAACAGCAGCAATTGCCTAGTAACAACATAAAATAAAAATAAACTACCGATGCCAACCCGCCTGCCAACGTGAAAACTATGTCAAATATGAGGCAATCTATAGAGGAGGCCTATGTTCAGCAGTGGAATTTGATAGGCTGTAACGGTAACCGTAACGGTTTTATGTATCGAAAGCACTTCATATTACACAATCGTAACACGAGCTTTGATTTTTGTGCGTAGTACTGACGTTATACCATTTGCTACCGTTTAACCATGCACATAACTACCTAAATATTTGCTCTTTTAATGGACTATTACCAACATATTACCACCCTACACATCAAAGTGGCTCTTGTTTAGACCATTTTGTAATTAAATCACATAAACCTTCTTTAACATTAGTTACTAATTCCTTCCTTACTGATCATAAAGCAATTTTACTAACATTACAATTAGCCTTACCTAGGAAAAACTGCATACGCAACGACACTAAAGTCCATATGACGAACCTTGAAAATCACATTCGTAGCATTAATTTTGACGTTGTTTACTGCTCTGACAATGCAAATACGTCCTTGAGTTACTTTATAAATTCTTTACAATATGCAATAATGAATAATACATCAACAATAAAACTATCACGTAAGTATTATAATATTAAACCTTGGATAACACCTGGTGTCGTCCGCTGTATAACAAATAGAGACAAACTTCATTTAAAATCTAAACTTTCTCCTGATAATTTAATAATTTCTGCTACTTATAAAAGATATAGGAATTTTTGCAATAAACTATTAAAAAACCTCAAAATACAATATGAAAAAATATTTTACAAAAGGCCGGTAAAAACAGTAAACTTGTATGGAAGTTCATTAAAAATAATACCTCCAGTTCAAAAAATCTTGGCCCCCACTTGATCTACTGTTATTAGACAAAATCCCAAATGAAGCAACTAATAAAGTGAATTATTATTTTATTAATATTGGCAAAAAATAGCAGAGACAACTTTAAAATTGAGCAACACTCGTAATCCAATTTTTATGCCCACATCCTTTTTTAAGTTAAATTCTTTTGTATTGTTAAATACCGATATTGATGAGATTTTAAGTATAATATCTGGCTTAAAAGAAGATTGTGCAGTTGGATGGGTCAATATACCTAATCGCATACTGAAAAGATTTAAACATTTACTGGCCGCCCCGTTAACACATATCTTTCAATTATGCCTAACAAATGGTATTTTCCCGAATCTGGGGTTCTCCTATTCACAAAGCTGGTGATAAAAACTTAGTTAATAACTATAGGCCGATTTCAGTTCTATCTGGTTTATCAAAAATTTTAGAAAAGATCATAAATACCAGGTTGATAAAATATCTGGAAACTAATAACTTGCTGTCAGACAGACAATTTGGCTTTAGGCCTGAGAGATCATGTAATGATGCCTTGCACCAATTGACAGAGTATATCACAAGTAATCTTGACAATGGTATATACTCAATTGGGATCTTCCTAGACCTTGCCAGAGCATTTGATACTATCTCTTGCCCTTTACTATTGCAAAAGCTTGAAACACTTGGCATAAAGGGAACTCAACTACAAATTTTTCCGATTATCTAAGTGATCGCTTTCAATGTGTAAAAATCGGTGAGTATACAAGTACTGAATTACAAAACAGTTCTTTTGGAATCCCACAGGGCAGTATCCTGGGGCCTACATTGTTCCTAATTTATATAAATGACTTATGCAATCTTCAACTTCAAAATGGTGTCATAATGTCTTATGCGGATGACACAGCCCTGTTATTCTCAGCTAAATCACGAGATGAGGTTTATAAATACGCTCAGCAAGGCTTTAATATAGTATCTAATTGGCTTATTAATAATCTCCTAAGTTTAAACGCAGATAAAACACAATATATGTTATTTTTAATGAGAAATAATAACATACCTGCTGACCTAAATATTTACGCTCATCATTGTAACTCGTATGACGACATTGCATGTGCATGTCCCGCTTTAACAAAAACAGACAATATGAAATATCTAGGTGTCACGTTTGACACAAATTGAAATTTCCGCAAGCACATCGATTTACTTTGTGCTAGAGTTCGTAAATTAATATATATTTTTAAATATCTTCGTAACATCGCTGACTTAAAATTGATAAGACAGGTCTATTTAGCTTTGTGTCAATCCATACTCACTTATGGCATTACTTCCTGGGGTGGTGCTTCTAAAACAATATTGCTCCCACTAGAACGTACTCAGAGAGCAGTTCTAAAGGTAGCCACTTTCCGTCCATTCATGTTTCCTACACATCAACTGTACTTGGCATGTAGTGTACTAACTGTCTGTCAGTTGTTTATCCTGAAAATTATATTAAAACAGCATACCGAACTTCCATTTAACTTAAAATCCATAGACAGGAGAAGAATGGACTTAGTTTGTGTAAACCCTCAAACCAAACACGCATTTGTGAACAAATTTTACATATTTTTAGGACCCTTTCTATATAACAAGCTCAAAAAGTCACTAAAGGTATATAGTCTTAGTTATAAAGACTGTAATATAAGTGTAAGGGAATTTCTAAATAAATTAAATTACGAAGACACAGAGAAGTTGTTAGATATACTAAAATAGTTTGTATTAATTGTAGGCAATAAATAATTGTTATTTAGTTATTTTTTTTTATTATACAATTTAGTTTAATTATTTAAATATCTAGTGTCCTACATTATTAAACCGATTGTACTCGTAGTTTTAATTTTATCATAGCATGTTATTTTTGTTAAACTTATTGTTACTTTATTAATTGTAATCATTTTGTTTTCTGTATGTCAACATGTGTAATTCGAAATGAAATAAATATTTATTATTTATTATATTATTATATTATTTGGCTTTTTTGTTAGTCAAGTTGGTGTTATTTAACAGCAGACTGTCACAACCTATTGTATTTTGTATACCTACAAATCTTTTTCGCGTCATTTAAATTTTACAAATGACCAAATATTGTCGCCTGACGCACGGGCATATTTTAGGTATTGATCATATATGGTTGACGCAACTCGTGATATTGTAAAAAGGGATATTGCCGTAAATATCACAGCAGGCGAGCAACGCGGGTTCGATCCTGGCAAGCATTAGTGAACTTATTAATTGCGATTTTACGTGTTGATATACCGGGTGCTTCGAGGTGTCTTTTAGGTGAAGTGAAACATCGTGAGGAAACCTCCATGTCTGAGGAATAAAATATTTCTAGGATATGTGAGGTCCGTAAACATGCATTGCAAAAGATTAGTGGCATTCGTCACAATAAATTGCTTCATAGGTGAGATTTTAGCCATAAAAGCCACGAAGCCGCAGTGTTTCATTATCTTAAATTTTTTATCAGGAAGATACTGTAGCCCATCTCTTGTTACATTTCAATCTGTCACCAACTCAATATTAGATTAAAAATGATTAAACGTCCTAAAAGTAGAAAAAATATTAATTAATATCAAGAAACAAATATTTATTAATATAAAGAGACAAATAGTCCGACTAGGTAAGTCCAACTTCGACCGAGAGGTCAATCGACGGATTCAACTCGGCTGGGCAGCGTTCGGGAAGCTACGACACATCTTCTCGTCAGACATACCTCAAAACCTTAAAACGAAATTGTACAACCAGTGCGTGTTGCCAGTGATGACTCACGAAACTGAGACGTGGTCCTTCACTGCTGGCCGTATAAGGAAGCTCAAGGTCGCTCAGTGAGCTATGGAGAGGGCTATGCTCGGAGTTTCTCTGCGTGATAAACTTAGGAATGAGGATATCCGCAGTAGAACCAGAGTGACCGACATAGCCCAACGGATTAGTAAGCTGAAGTGGCACTGGGCTGGCCATATAGCTCGAAGAACCTACAACCGATGGGGAAGAAAGGTTCTTGAGTGGCAGCCTCCTACCGGTAGGCGAAGTGTAGGGCGACCCCCCACGAGATGGAGTGACGACCTGGTAAGACATGCAGGAAGTCGATGGATGCAGGTGGCTCAGGACCGTGCTTTATGGCATTCCTTGGGGGAGGCGTATGTTCAGCAGTGGAATTATGAAAGGCTGTAATGATGATGATGATGATGATCAAGAAACAAAACACAGGCATAATTTTGTGTATTTATATAATACTGTAAAAACCGATAAACTTCTCTTTAAAATGCAACTTCTCAATTATATGCCATTTTGTAACAAAACAATTACCTTAGTGAGACTAAGGTAATTTTAAGGTAAATTTAAGGTAACTAACTACAGTCGCATATCATTTAATGAATGGGCGACAGTAGGAATTTATAAGAGTAGGTGAAAGTTATACGAGCTTTATAATGAAAGATCATATAATAGTAGTGTTATATTTAGAGATTATGTAAAAACATATTCTAAGATATTTAAAAAAGTATGCGCCACAGCTAAGGCTTTACATTTAAGTAACAAAATTAAAATAACCTGGGGAATAATAAATAGTGAAACGGGCAAGGTCAAAAAGCGCAGCTCGGATTTTCAATTGAATATTAACAATAATTTTACCCGATCTGATCAAGAAGTTGCTACGGCTTTTGAGAAACATTTTACTGATGTTCCTTTTTTGACAACTAAATCACTAAATTCTTCTTCTACTGTCGCCGAATCACTTCTCAAACAAAATGTAAAAGCTTGTTCAAATACTTTTAAATTCCATAGAGTACTGCCAAAAAATATCGTTAAATATTTTAAAACTATTGATGTTAAGAAAACGGCAGATTTATGGCGAATTTCCGTTAAAGTTATTTTATCTATAATAGATATAATAGCACCTTATCTAGCCACTATATTTAATACAAGCGTCGAATCTGGTGTGTTTCCTGATTTAATGAAACATAGTAAAGTCATAACTTTATTTAAATCTGGTAGTACATTAGACCCCGCCAATTTTAGACCAATTTCTGTTCTACCAATTTAGTAAAATTTTTGAAAAAATTATTTAAGATCATATGTTAAGTTCCTTTTCTATTAATAAATTGCTACATAAAAATCAATTCGGTTTTACAAGGGGTCGCTCGACAAATGACGCTGGAGTGGAGCTTATTAAACATATTTTTTTTGTGCATGGGAGAATTCAGAGGATGCTTTGGGTATATTTTGTAACCTTTCCAAGGCCTTCGACTGCATTCACCATGAGAAGTTAATCAGGAAGCTACAGTACTATGGTGTCAAGAACACAGCGCTTAAACTTATTATTTCATATTTAAGTAATAGAATGCAGAAAGTTATTATCAATGGTAAAAGTTCTTCCGGCTCACTTGTACTAATGGGTGTCCCTCAGGGCTCGCTTCTCGGCTCATTCCTATTTCTAGTGTATATTAATGACTTACCTTCTCTTCTAGATGATAATCATGATACAGTATTATTTGCTGATGATACTTCCTTGATTTTTGAAATTAAACGTCAATTATTTAAATGTGACGAAGTGAATAATGCTATATCAAAATTAGTGCATTGGTTTAACGTTAATAATCTACATTTAAACGAAAATAAAACTAAATGTATTAGATTTACAACAACAAATGTTAAAAATCTGAGTACCAATGTGTTTTTAAATGGGGAAGAACTGAGCCCTGTTGAATCCACTGTTTTTCTTGGCATCACTCTCGACGCAAAGCTTCAGTGGGGCCCCCATATATCCAAACTAGCAAGCAGACTAAGTTCTGCAGCCTATGCTGTAAAAAAGATTAGTGGTCTTACTAGTGCCGAGACAACTAGATTAGTTTATTTCAGTTATTTCCATAGCATAATGTCTTATGGGATTTTGCTATGGGGAAATGCGGCTGATTCAGAAACTATTTTTGTTTTACAGAAGAGGGCCATTAGAGCTATTTACAACCTAAATCCGAGAGAGTCTCTTAGAGATAAATTTAAAGAAATAAATATATTAACTTTGGCTTCTCAGTATATTTACGAAAATTTAATGTATGTTCACAAAAACAAAGGTAGTTTTAGTAAAAAAAGTGATGTGCATTCTGTAAACACTAGCAACAAACACAAGCTAGTGATACCAGTTTCTCGACTCCACAGAGTCAGTAATTCATTCTTGGGGCAATGTATACGCTATTACAACAAAGTCCCGGAAAGTGTGCAGGCTCTCTCTATTAGCAAGTTTAAATGTTTTGTTAAGTTTAAACTGTATAAAAAGGGTTATTATGGTATAAATGAATACATGGTTGATAATAACCCCAGGGAATGAGGTGATTGCTTCCAAGCTGTTTCTAAAATAAATTTTGTACTTATATAGTTTGTACAACCATTATTGGAAAATTTGCTTTAAAAAAAAGTCCCGCTGGGTTTCTTGCTGGTTCTTCCCAGGACAGAGTTTTTTTTTAGAACCAGTGGTAAAGTAAAAAATGACCTTCAATAAGAATTACACATGTGATCTATTTCGAATAAAAAATTATTCTTTTCTATTCTATTCTACTAGCGACATCAGGTGAACTTAAGATTACTGCTCCTCATAGGTGAGTTAGCCGTTCAATGCTACACTGACGAAGCAGTCACTAATTAGAAATTTTAACTTATATGCATGTATAAATATTAAGAACGTATGGTATCATATTTAGTATATTGCACATTGCAACCCAATACTTACAATAAAAAAATCACACAGTCACTTCATGTCTTAGGCTAACACTATACTTCTGGGGGTTAAATTTGAACGAAAGCTTACATTCTGTGGTGATATAATAGCGATACCTAAAGAATCGTAATAAGCGCTTGGGTTTGTTCGCAAAATGCTAGACTTTCGTCGCGCGATATATTTAATATTCTGTACGCTGCTATATCTGTAACTTTAAAGCAGACCCTAAAAATAATTTTAAGAACACGAAAGTTAGAAACTGCTCTCAAAATTAATTAAAATAGAATATATGCCAGAACGGCTTAAGGTTATAACACATTTATGGAACACACTAAGCAGTTAGAACTAAATACAAGATAATGCTAACTCGATGCAACAGCTCTCTGACTATTAAGATGTGGAATAGCGGATCCTCTCTGCAACATCCACTTCTTAGCTTTAACCAAAGGAATCACCACAATGGACACAACTTGATCCGCTAAATTCGTTGAATGATCTTAATCGACGCAAATAATGACTACTTGCGCTGTACTATACCTTTCCTCTTCTTCTCTACTTTACAACTTTTCTAAATAGGATTCTACCTCAAACGAGTGAGAGAAGAAGAGAAGAATTCAATCTTGCTTCATTTAATCTTTTTTATTTTCTACTCCCGGCAATTAAAAAGGATAAAACAACTCTCATCTTATATGGTTCTGAGGCAGACATTTATAATAATCATCATCATTATTATCGTAAAAATGCCAACTTCATTAATCGAAAAATTACATGTCCCTCAGCGAGCTACGAGAGTTAGGACTGATATATGCATCTATAGATGCTCGGAGTGTAACTACGTCATATAATTCATAATTAAAATACCCGCGGCAGAACCAGATCGGCTTGCTGTATAACGCAACGTTCCTTTTTGAGTAGTCAGAATGTTTTACGTGATAGAGCCATGATGCGACTATATTGTGGTTCTCATTAGTTTCATATAAAATATTCAAGATCTGACCAGTAGTTTTTGAGTTATCCTAAAAAGATGATGATGATGCCACGTTACCATAGATATGACGCCTTGCTGATGCGAAACATTTACTCTCGATCTGGCAGGCGATATTTAAGTGTAGTGCCGTCATGTTTATAAAAAATTAAAGGTAATAAATGTGTTGTCAATCCGAGCACACAAGTTCCCACAAGCAGCACCTGTTCACAAGTATAACGAAAAATAATGTATGACAAGTACGAGGACTGGTATAAGGTATATATAGTATATATAGTGGTATATATAGTGGTATATATCGTATAAGGCAAGTAAATATGACAAGTATGAAGTGGACGAGCCGCTACATGACATCGCCGCAAGCAAGGCCTTGACGCGACCTTGAAATACACTAAGATGTAAATTTATATTTTTTATTTTGAACTCACTATAACTATTTTTATACTAAGGCTATAAATGACGGTGAAATAAAAAAAGAAACATGTTTCTATGATTGATATCATTTATTCCTTTTTTTTATAAAATAAGGTCGCACAGTCGACCTGATGGTAAGCGGCTACTGTGGCCTATATAGATCTACATTTATCTTCAATAAAGAATAAAAATGCAGATGCGTTGACACTGCTGAAGACTAAGAAGCAGCGCAGCTCTACCACGTAAAAGGTTTACTCTCGTACCATTGAATTTAAAGGCGACTTTTCCTCAAAGCTAAAGTAGGTCTAACTTAATGTAATGAACTAACACTATTAGTGATTCCAAACATTTATAACGAATGGCTTTACTAAACGGGGCCTCGGACCATGTCACGCGCCGCCGGGCTCACAGTCCGATTACACACGCTCGCTCGGAACGCAGCGCGGAATGCTTCAGTGCACTGTTTGAACGTAGCTTAAAACCGAAATGGAATTCGATTTTCAAAAGCACATACTCCAATAATTTTTGAACGTTATAATGTCGTTATTTATAATTTATAACTATAAATAAAATTGAAATGTCTGTCTCTTATATCGAAATAACTACCTTATATTGAGCTGAATGGGATATTTGCATGCCCTTAAGACATGAAGAACCATTTTGAAAAATTTTGTTTGTCTGTCCGTCTGCTAATCTTTTTTAATGGCTAAACCGATTGTAATGAAATAAAGAAGGTTACGGATGACCTTTTTTGTTTGAAGTTGGCTGTAGATTTCCATGGAGTCCCCCCCCAATGGATTCCCGCCTTGTCGTGGCGGGGGGAGGGGGTCTTAGTAGTCGTGGCTTGGTCACCCGCGGTGGACAAAGAGAAACCCCTTGGCTGGCCCGTGGTCTAAGGCTGGCCCGAAATGGTCACTCCAAGTGGGCTTCGCGAGCCCACTTCATATGTGCGTTGGTGAGCTGTAGCGGTAGGGTGAGAGGGGTGGCCACTCTCCCTACCGCTGCAGCCGAGGTAGAGTCTCGAAGGAAGAAGAGTGTTGGTATGGCGAAGCGCCACTTGCCCTATCCTCCGCGACTCTGACGGGGCCGCACCGTTGACGCGGTGGTGGTGGGGCCGCGGGGGGAGAGGAGTGTTTGTATTGCGAGGCGCCGGTCTCCCTACCCTCCGCCGCCGAAACTTAATTGGCGGCGGAGCTAGAGACCAGATCCGCCACTGGGGTCGGGAAGGCGGGTGCTACTAAGCGCTCGATTTTCCTGGCCCCATGGCCTCCGCGTATCAGGCTTGGAAGGATCCGATACGTAGGTGGAGTTTGAGGCCGTGGAGGGGCCATGCCTTGTGTTCCTGGTGCGCCTTGCCTGAGAAGGAGAATGGGGAGGAGAGGTCCTCCCCCGAGAAGCGGCTGCCATGGGGCGGCTGGCGCTGGTGGGGCCGCGCATATGTGTGAAAGCGTTCCCGTGGCCCTACCAATACGCGGCGAAGGAGGAACACCATGGGGTTTTAGTCGGTGCGAGTCCGACATAACCCGTCTTGCCCCCGCGGGGCGGGTATGCGTATGAATTTCCCCATGTAAAAAAAAGGTTTCCATAGAGTGCAGTTGCTACTTATATTCAGGTGGTATGTACGTTCGTTTGTGACTTAATTTTATGAAAAAACGGAGTTCGATCCTCGCCGGCATCAATAAAATGTTAGTCGCAGTTGTAAGCGCAAATTTACCACATGCTTAAAGTTGAAGTGATACATATCGAGAAACTTTAGAATTGCCGGCGACTGGCACTGATGTAGGTGACACATGACCGTTCTTGGGGCAATATTTTTTTTATAGAATAAGGTTGGCTTCTACGCCCCATAGACATCTACATTTACCCTCAATTGAAAATCAAAATGCAGATGCACCCCTGGGGACTAAGTTGGAATGTCTCATTTCCAGTAAAAAGGGTATCCGGTTGTCTACACTCAACATACGTAACACAGCATAATTAAGTTGCTATTATACGAATTTTTACAAATTAGCACGAATCGGTGGGCCGACCGGGACAGGACCACGCTCTCGAAAAATTCCAGCGAGATTGAAAACCCTTTCTACTGATCGAAACTTTCCATGTTAATCCTCAGGGGTGACAATGCGTCTATGTTTTGATTCATAATGGAAGATAAATATAGATATCTATGGTTCAGAGTATCCACTTACCATGAATTGGAGTGTGTGCTCGATTGCCACTCACATTCTGAATAATAAATATTGTTTTAGATTTTACGCTGATAAATAATTTCGAATAACCAATATATGTTTTGAACAACCCAAATTAAATCTAAACATTACATGTAAATTTGAAAAACTTTTGGAGCGAACTAAACAATATTTATACAGTGTTTATTGGCACAACAACTATACTCTGGAATATTTTTAACTAATTAACCAATCGGCTCAGTGTATTTTCACAAGTAAAACAATTTACATTGTACGTTTCGATTATTAATCGCTATAAAAGCTGAACACTTATTTTGCTTTCATATTTTTAGTGATTCGCTTTTTACATGGAACCGTGTAGTAACGGTGTAAGAATATTCACTACACTACTAAATCGCCCCGTTGATGGCGCATGAGGCGACAAAGAGAAGCAAACCAGGAGATGAGCAGCAGCGTCTTCCTAATAACAACTAGGAAAAACCTGCGGTTGTCAAGCCGCCTGCCAGTCGTGGCAACTATGGCAAATATCACACTTATGAGGCATTCTATGAGGAGTCTTATGTTTTGCAGTTTTTTTTTATATAATAGGGTGACAAACGAGCACACAGCCTACCTGATGGTAAGTGGTTGCTGTGGCCCATAGACATCTACATCTATCCTCGTTTACGAATCAAAATGCAGACGCTTTTACATCGGTGAAGACTAGGATGGAACGCCTCTTTTCTAGTAAAAAAAGGTCTCCGGTACTCGACACTCACAATACGAAACACAGCAGCATTAAGTTGCTATTTTACGCTGGTATTCTGTGAGAGCGTGGTCCTTCCCCGATCGAGCTGAAGCATTCGTGCTACAACTATACTACTAATATAGCTGCAGTATGGCTCTGCCACGTATAGACAGAGAGCAGTGGACTTTGATAGGACGTAATGAATGAACGAAATCCATGCGTCCGTACGTTTGCGCATCTGTCAAGACCCCTTTTAGCCAACTTACAAAAAGGAGGCATATCTTAAATCTAGTGTATCTTCTTTTTCTGTACGTATGCTACTTAACGTCTTTGTTAATCGTGGACCGATGTTAATGATTCTTTTTGATTGAATTCGACAATTAAAAATATCTATGATATATTTTATTGTGGAAGTGCCATGATGCAGCTTGATTATCATTGTAAATCGTAGTTATGGGTCGGCTCAAACGGAGAAGAAATACACTCTCATAGAATACCAGCGTTAAACAGCAGCTTAATGTTGCTGTGTTACGTATGATGAGTGTCGAGAACCAGAGATCCTTTTTACTAGAAATGAAGCGTTCCAGCTTTATTCTCAGGGTGACTACTCATCTGCATTTTGATTCTTAATCCAGGTTAGATGTCTATGAGCTATAGCATCCACTTGCTATTAGATGGACTGTATGCTCGTTTGTCACCATAATTCCTTAAAAATTTTAAATCTATCAAAGTAATATCAATTATGAAGTGTTGAAATATCTCTGAGGCTGAATTGAAAAGTCTCGGAAATCCGAATACTAATTCTGAAAGAATGAGGCAATCACTAACTAAGCTTCTGAATTCAGATAGTCTTATCTTTTACAAAGATAATCTTACACAAAAGGGAACATGACGAGAACGTCATCATCATCATCATCATCATTACAGCCCTTCACAAGTCCACTGCTGAACATAGGCCTCCCCCAAAAAATGCCACAAAGCACGGTCCTGAGCCACCTGCATCCATCGACTTCCTGCATGTCTTACCAGGTCGTCACTCCATCTCGTGGGGGGATGCCCTACACTTCGCCTACCGGTACGAGGCCGCCACTCGAGAACCTTTCTTCCCCATCGGTTGTCGGTTCTTCGAGCTATATGGCCGGCCCACTGCCACTTCAGCTTACTAATCCGTTGGGCTATGTCGATCACTCTGGTTCTACTGTGGATATCCTCATTCCTAAGTTTATCACGCAGAGAAACTCCGAGCATAGCCCCATAGTTCGCTGAGTGACCTTGAGCTTACTCACACGGCCAGCAGTAAAGGACCACGTCTCAGTTCCGTGAGTCATCACTGACAACACGCACTGTATGTACAATTTCGTTTTAAGGTTTTGAGGTATGTCTGACGAGAAGATGTGTCGTAGCTTCCCGAACGCTGCCCAGCCGAGTTGAATCCGTCGATTGACCTCTCGGTCGAAGTTGGACTTACCTAGTCGGACTATTTGTCCCAGGTAAACATACTTGTCAACAACTTCGAGCTTAGTGTTCCCAACAACTACCGGCATAGGTGTGACATGGACATTAAACATGATCTTTGTTTTGTCCATGTTCATCTTAAGACCTATCCGTTGGGAAATACTATTGAGGTCATTGAGCATAGTGCTTAGGTCCTCCAGCGATTCTGCCATAAGGACTATATCGTCGGCAAATCGAAGGTGAGTGATGTACTCGCCATTGATGTTGATACCGTATCCTTTCCAGTCCAGAAGCTTGAAAACGTCTTCCAATGCAGCGGTGAAGAGTTTCGGGGATATGACGTCACCCTGTCTTACACCTCTCTGCAATTGGATAGGTTTCGTACTCTGGTTCTGTACTCGAATAGCCATCGTAGCCCTACTGTACAAGCACTTCAACACTTCGATATACCAACAGTCAACTTGGCACCGCTGAAGGGACTGCAGCACCGCCCAAATTTCGAAGGAATCAAAGGCTTTCTCATAGTCCACATACGCCAGACATAGTGGCAAATTGTACTCTTCGGACTTCTGTACAATTTGCCGAAGGGTATGTATGTGGTCTATGGTGCTAAAGCCCTTTCGGAAACCGGCTTGTTCGGGAGGCTGGAAGTCGTCAAGTCTGCGCGCGAGACGATTCGTAATGACTCTCGAAAACAGCACGTAGACGCGGCTCAGAAGGGAAATCGGTCTGTAGTTCTTCAAGAGAGCGTTGTCACCTTTCTTGAAGAACAAGACCACCGCACTTCTGCTCCACGTCTCCGGTGTAATGCCACCATGGAGGACGGAATTAAAGAGCTTCTGAAGGACTTCAAGTACCGGTTTTCCACCCGATTTCAGAAGCTCCGCTGTAATTCCATCCTCGCCTGGGGCCTTACCGTTTTTAAGGTGCTGAAGAGCCATTCTAATCTCGCTCAGACTGACGTCCGGGATATCTTCGGAATAGTGTCGGATGAGACTCGCTCTTGGATCGTTACTCACACTTGCGTGTGGCTCCAACGATGACGTGTACAACTGCCCATAGAACCTCTCAATGTCACTCAAAATCTCAGGTGTCCCGGAAACGATGCTGCCACATTCTGTCTTCAGCTTTGACAGTTGGTTTTTTCTGGCAGACAGATCTCTGGCAAAGACTTTGGAGCCTTGGTTCCGCTCGATCGCTTCTTCAATACGAGCTGTATTGAAGTTGCGTAAGTCCCGCCGCATGCATTTGGAGATCTGTCTGTTCAGACGCCTGTATGCTGTCAAATCTGTTGAAGAATGTAGCTTCATCTCCCGTCTAACAGCCATGAGATTAAGAGTGTGATCGGAGAGTTTTTGTGTTCTTCTGCGGCGGGTCTTGCAGAACTTAGCTCCGACCGCATGGACAGTTTCCACGAGCTTGTCATTCATATCGTCCACTTTATTGCAGTCTTCTAGGCACTGAAAACGGTTTTGTAAGTCGAGCTGAAAGGTTTCGGGACATTGGATTAGAGCACGAGGGGGACGGAGCGTTGACTTCATTAGACGAGACCTCTCCAACTTAACGTTTAGGTTCAGTGTGCCTCTAACCATTCGGTGATCGCTACCAGTTTTCACCCTCGCGATCACGGAGACATCACTGAACAGTTGTCGTCTGGTCGTCATAATGAAGTCAAACTCATTTTTTGTCGAACCGTCGGGGCTCGACCAGGTCCACTTCCTGTGGGGCCGCTTCTGGAAAAAAGAGTTCATCAAAAAGAGTCTCTCTTTCTCCATGAAGTCGGCCAGCTCCTGGCCCCTTGGGTTCCGTTGCCCTATTCCAAATTTCCCTACTTTCAGCTCACCGTTCTCTCTTGTGCCTAGTTTTGCATTGAAGTCTCCCATTAACACCGTATATTGGGTTTTGGAGGAATGCATGGCTCTAGAGACATCCTCATACATTTCCTCCACCTACTCATCGGGGTGTGCCGAGGTTGGTGCGTAAACCTGTATGACCTTCAGCGAATACCGTTTGGTGATTCTGAGTATAAGGTACGCAACCCTCGTCGACACACTCCCGATCTTTACAACGTTGTTAACGAGAGACTTGTGGACGATAAATCCGATACCTCCTTGGGACAGATGGTCGCCCTCCCGGTGATAGAGCAAGTTGCCGGATTCGAGGATTACCGTGTCCTCCCCCTCTCTTCGGACTTCGGATAATCCTATAATATGCCAGCGCAACTTGTCTATCTCTTCTTCCAGCTCCACAATCTTCTCGTCAGTCCTTAGGGTGCGTGCGTTGTACGTTGCCAGGTCGAGTCGTCTAAGGTGGCAACCGAACCTCCACCGGAGATTCTTAGCACCCCCTGCCCCGCCGTTACCATGGTCGCCACCGTAGCCAGGAATAGCGGGGCCGCCGGGGACTGGGGGCCGTTTCTTTGTTACTGTCATTCATAGGGGGGTATTTGCCATGGTTGCCACGCTTGGCGAGCGTGTTGGCAACCGCAGTTTTTTTTATTGTTAGTTTGTTGTTATCAAGGAGATGCTGCTGTCCATCTCCTGCCTGTTTCCCTTTGTCGCCTTTTACGACACCCACGGGAGGATATGGGGTAGTGAATATTCTTGACCGCCACTACACGGCGGACGAGAACGTGGGGTGAGGAAAATAGTTATTTCCTGTTCACATAACTCACGTTTATGCAATCTCCGATTTCGAATATATTAGTGTCAGACGATCATAACATATTTATCGAAAATAAGGCAAATATTCCGTAGACATACATTTTATTAGTCTATAAAAATTCACTGCCGAACAATCGCCTCCTTCATAGATTGCCTTATAGGAAAGATTTTGCCATATTCGCTACTCTTGGCAGGCTGTGTTTTTATATTATATTTATATATTTTAGGTTTGTATTCAGGAAGATGCCGCCACCCACCTCCTCTTTCAGTTTCCCTCTGTCACCTCTTACGACATCTGCGTGAAGATATGGGTTAATGGAAATTCTCACACCACATTTCTTGGGCATTGTAAGAGGTGACTATGAAAAGTAAGAGAAAGTATTCATGGCATGTATGGTAAAAGTAAGAGAAAGTATTCATGGGTTAACCATCTCGTGTATCTGGTGTATATTTGAAATACCAGATTGGAATCTCTGCGAGTGTGAGTCTACTCGTGCTGCGACTGCCATTTCGCTTACAGGGGGAATCCCCTTTTATGGGAAAAGTACAAAAAGAAAAGAAGAAAAAGGTTTTGATGAGTTTTGAACCACGGGATGAAAGGAGTAAGAGTATCCCCTACTCCATTTATATATATTTAATTCTATTTTGAATATTTGAAAAACACGACAATACTAAAAATGTTTTCTATGAAATTAAATCAAAATCATTGAATTCAAGTCACGTATCCACAATATTTTATCCGAGGGAGGGATCCAGTTCACTGAGCTAAGATTTGGCTTGAAACTACAGTGCAGCACACTACACATGGAATTGGTCGTGGAATACGGAATCACGTGAGGTTCTCCTACGGGAACATCTGTACTTGCATCGCTCCGGAAACTTGGAATCGTTAACGTCGTTGCAAATTATGTTCAAGACTTCATTATTTTTAGCTTATTTCAAAAAAGAAAGTGGCTTACAGTTATTCAAATGTTTGTTCTTGTTTTAATACACACAACTCCAAACGTGGTAGAGCCATGCTGCAGCTATATAAGTACAATAGTTGTAGCACGAATGGATCGGCTCGACTGGGGAAAGACCACGCTCTCACAGAATACCAGCGTAAAATAGCAGCTTAACACTGATGTGTTTCGTATAGTGAGTGTAGAGAACCGGAGACCTTTTTTACTGGAAAAGAGACATTCCATCTTAGTCCTCACGGGTGACGACGCATCTGTATTTTGATTCTTTATTGAAGATAAATGTAGATGTCTACGGGTCACAGTAACCACTTAGCATCAGGTGGATTGTATGCTCATTTGTCACCCTATCCTATAAAAAAAAAACACACACACACACACACACACACACAAGTATGTATATATATATATATATATATATATATAAATATGTGTGTATGTGTGTGTGTGTGTATTACGCGATATATTGGTCAATTGTGAACCTATTTTGATGATAATTTATATACCATACTTTAAATTCAGGTATGGTCTCATATAAAATTGGAGAAAAAGAGAAAAAGATGAAGTTTTTAACCCCACACCGTCCTGTAGGTCTCGTAAGAGGCGACAGAGGAAACTAAAACAGGAAATGGGCAGCAGCATCTTCGTGGTAACAACTCAAAATTATAAAAACTGCGCTTGCCAAACCGCCTACCAGGAATACGACGTGAAATAAATTGCAGACAGGAATTTCTAGTAATGATTACATTATTATTGTATTGTAGCAGTAAAAATAAAATTTCCGTCTTCTCCGTGGAAGAAGTCGCGGGCAAAAGCTGATATATTATAAAGGTGAACATTTGCTGTCATTTATTTTTAATTAATTTATACTTCACTGCCTCAACCTATATAAAAAAGATTTACAAAGGCCAAACCTTAAGGCATTCTCCCCTTGTCTAATATTATGTAAATTATTATCGAAATGTCGTCTTTTTCTGACCTTATCGCGGGCAAAGCTAAGGACAATAGATAGTGGTTTTATATTTATGCAATTATACTATATAAATATTATTTCAAAGGTAACTATACTATAACTTATGCGACAATAGCCTATTAGGTTAAATAATCATAGGTTTTAATACACTATACAGCGCAGAACAGCTCGAATCGTCGACGACCGAGTTCTTTCCGATCGGCTCGATTCATTGGCACTGCGAAGAGATGTTGCATCACTTTTCATTTTCTTTCGCATTTACCACGGGGAGTGCTCTGAGGATTGTTCGGATTAATCCCAGCCGCCAAATTTCACGAACGCACATCGCGGCAGAACTTCCCATACCATCCACACCATCTGGATGATTGGCGGTCCACCACTGTGCGATTTAGAAGATGTTTTCTTCCTCGTACAACTTACTTGTGAAATCGATTACCATCAGCGATTTTGCCGGACCGATATGACTTAGGAACCTTCAAGAAAAGAGCCTACTCCTTTTTAAAAGGCTGGCAACGCATCTGCAATACCGCTGGTTCCCCTGGTGTTGCAGTTGTTCATGGGCGGCGGTAGTCACTTACCATCAGGTGAGCCGCATGCTCGTTTGCCCCTCTCCTATAAAAAAAAACTATTCGACTACAGGTCAATCATGACGTCCCGGGTTTGAATCATGGGTCAGGTCAAAATCAGTTATTGGACTTTTCTGTCAAGAAATTTTCAGTAGCAGCCGGGAGTCAGGAAGTTGGTAGTGTTTCATCCCCGAGTCTCTGAAAGCATGTAAAGCCGTTGGACCTGCGCCTGATCACCCTACACGCCTACACTGAACACCCTACGGTGGTGTCCGATTATCGTCCCATCGGACTATGAGAGAGCGAGAAGCTTTTGCACTGCTAGCGCACTGCTTGCGCACGATATACTCGTGTACTATAATTTTGTTTCGATTTAATAGGTTGCCGTTTTAAATACGTGCTCGTTTATCAATTGGTTTTATTTTAAACTAAATGTAATAATACGACGGTTAAAGTTGGTACAATAGTTTTATTTCTACGAACATAATGTTTCTAACTTGGAACTTTTCTCAGTTCTTTTGTACGTCGCCTTTATTTAATTTTAGAGGAACATAAACACGTACCGCATCTCTCACTAGCGCCCTTTAGCTTCGGGCGTTTTAATTCAATTTCTAAAGCAATCAACTCTCCTGGATGTAGACGTTGTACTGATGTTTAAAACATTGAGATGTTATATACTCTCATTTACAACGGATCCTAAATTGATTTAACTGAAGATATCTGTATAAGTCTTATAAAGTCTGAAGTCTGAGTCTGAAAGTGAAGATGCTACTGTAGTCATCTTTGTTGTACCATCATGTGGACTGTATGTTTGTTCACCGCTCCAATTTTTATAAACAAATACGTATTCAACGTCGTCAAGCAAGTTAAATATTAATCACTATTTTGTGACATAAAAATTATTCAAATATTAATTACAATTTCAAAGAGGCGTGTGTTAATTTATTCAAGTATGGCTTTTTAATTAAATAAGGGAACAAATAAGCATACAGTCCACATGAATGTAAGTGGATATCACGCCCCATCTACTGTTACATCTTTCTTCTATTGAGTATAAAAATGCCGATGCGTTGTTACCCCTGAGGACTAAGATGGAAAGCCTCGATTCGAGTAAAAAGGGTCTCCGGTTCTCTACACCATACGAAACTGTGAAATAGCAGC
This sequence comes from Parnassius mnemosyne, assembly GCA_963668995.1. Lineage (NCBI taxonomy): Eukaryota > Metazoa > Arthropoda > Insecta > Lepidoptera > Papilionidae > Parnassius > Parnassius mnemosyne. The sequence continues at coordinate 677,007 of CAVLGL010000093.1, read as the reverse complement.
AACATAATCAATGCCGCTGTGTGTGTAATTTACGCTTGTATTCTGTGAGAGCCTAAACCTTCCCCGGTCGAACCGATCCAAGTTGAGGAATGCCACAAAGCACGGTCTTGAGCCTCATTTTTTACGTTCTAATAATAAATTAGCTTCTTCTATCACATAATTACAAACAGTCAAATCAGGATCCTGTGGTATGTGTGTAAAAATTTATAAAAAAACCCCTAAATGTCTACAAAAAAAAATCATGAAATAAATTTCAAAGAGAGCTTAAAAAATATTACATTGAGAAAAGTTTCTATTCATTGTAAGAGTTTTTTTGGTGAAAAATAATAATTGTTTAATTGAATATATATATATATATATATATATATATATATATATATATATATATATATATATATATATATATATATATATATATATACGTTTTTATTATCATTGCATTAACAATTATTGCAAATGTTTATTAAATCTAAAAATAATGTATAAGGGATTTTAGTGGACTGTATTAATTTAATTGTTGCAAGTGGACTGTATGACTGACTAATTACTACGCTAGGGGACTGCTCAAAGAAAAGATGGTACTGTAGAACTATACTGTATTAAACTATATACAAATGCGGCTTTCACTAATTAACTATATACACAGAGGGGGGTCTTCTCGATTTCTCTTGAGGTATCTTCTCTTGAGGTTCCTTCTCTTGTTGTCTTCGAGTGCCGCTTCCGAAATGAACACCTCACAGACCAAAACGCCCTTCTTATATCCCGCAAGAGAGCGTCTCAGTATGTGAGTAGCGTCGTAAGGCGATGCCGCGCGCTGATTGGTCGGTAACATCGCGTGATCTGCTGCCGGTGTGCGGGGTGCGCGGGGCGCAACGGAGTATGAAGGGGCGACGGGGCGGCGGCCTCCTTCACCGTCCGTAACATCCTCCCCCCGTTACATGGTCCCAACAGTAGGAAGTGGTTTGGTGTCAGCGCCTCTTCGTCATTGATATCGACCGGTACTTGCGTCAACGGTCGAGAGTTTACTGTGTTCTCTGCTTCTGTCAGGAGCGTCACCAACGTCTCCTCCCGTGGGCTCTTTTGATGTAGAGTAGCTTCGAGTGCGGTCTTCACTGAGCGTACGAGACGCTCCCACGCGCCTCCCTGGTTAGGCGCACCCGGTGCGATGAATTTCCATTCGGTTCGCCGAGTCAGCGCGTAGTCCTTCAGCTGCGGTGTCCACTCTTCCATCGCCCGTTGCAGTTCTATATTTGCCCCATGAAAATTTGTGCCATTGTCGGAGTATATAACCTGTGGCCACCCACGCCTAGCCGCCATGCGCCGCAATGCCAATATCGCCGAGTCCATTGTCAGAGAGTAAACTAGTTCTAAATGAACTGCTCACGTCGTTAAGCACGTGAATAGTGCCACCCACCGTTTTTTGTGCCGTCGTCCTATCGTAACTATCAGAGGCCCGAAATAGTCGACCCCGATGTACGTGAATGGTCGCGCAAACGCCCCTAACCGTTCAGGTGGTAGGTCTCCTGTAACCGCAGGCCGTGGTGTCGCCTTGCATACCCTGCACCGCTGGCATCTCCGTTCCGCTTCTCGTACGGTAGGTCGTAATCGGAGGGTATGAAACCTAGTGCGTAGGTCGTTAACCACCCTCTCTCTGTTGGCGTGTCTTGCTTCGTGATGCGCCTTCTCCACAAGCAGCTTCACGAATTGGTGGCCTCCGTTCAATATGATGGGTCTCTTCATCTGGCCGCCCACGTCGGCTGCGTCGATCCTTCCCCTGGCTCGTAGCATTCCATCTTCTAATATGGGGTCGAGCTTCCTCAGTGCGCTGCCGGTGGCTAGGTTCTTTCCCCGCTGAAGGCGGCTGATGTCTTCAGCGAAGCTTTCACGTTGGCTGTGTTCTATCCACATCCGCTCTGCCCTCTGGATGTGCTGCAATGTCAGTCCTTGTGCCCTTCCTCGTATCGTATCGACGAACTGCAGAATTCGTGCTGTGGCCCTGATCAATCTCTCGTAGGCAGAGAATCGTTCTATGTCTGGCAGGTGTGGAGCGTCCTTGGTGTCGCTCTGGTGCGCCACGATTTCCTCCAACTCTTCATCATCCCCTGCCTTCTCTTCCTGTCAGTGAGGCCATATGTCTTCGTCCTCGTAAAGGAAGGACGGTCCTGTGAACCATTTATCGCTTTCTTCTTTGGTCACGAAGTTCATGCGCGTTGCCTGATCTGCTATGTTCTCCGCGGTTGGTATCCACCTCCATTGCTCGGGTGATGCCTGTTCAGCTATCTCCCCTAACCGGTGAGCCACGTATGGAGCGTAACGCGCCGTATCATTTTGTATCCAGTGGAGCGCCGTAGTAGAGTCCGTCCAATATACGACCCTATCTGCTACCACTCTGTGCTCGCCTTGCACGAATTCCGCGAGTCGCGCGCCTATTAATTTCGCCTGCAAATTAAATCGCGGTATACTTTGCGCTTTGATCGGAGCGACTTTCGCCTTAGCCGCCACTAATCGCAACCTAACCGTTCGGTCGCTGTATCGTATTCGCCAATATGCCGCGGATGCGTACGCACGTTCGCTTGCGTCGTTAAATACGTGAAGTTGACGCCCTACCACTACCCCTGTAGGAGCATGGCACCTTGGAAGTCGCAGTCGTGACACCACCTCGACGACTCGTAGTCACCTCTGAAATTCATCCGCTGCCTCCTCGGGTAGTTCGTCATCCCATCCGACCTTCTTCATACGCCATAGGTCTTGTAGCAGGATCTTGGCGGTGATGGTGAGGTAGCTTAACAGTCCGAGCGGGTCAAACACAGACATGACTGCGCTTAATGTTTCCCTCTTGGTCGGTGGTCGCTATAGCGCCTTTACTTCCTGCGGCACCCTATTCATCGAGGTGTTGAAGGTTACGGCGTCTTCGTCGGCTATCCATAACAAACCTAGTGTTCTGCCTGGGCTGTCTTGCCTTAAGCCTACTTCCTTAGGCTTGTGCGCCAGTAGTACCTCCGGCTTGTCTTCCAATAGGGCCGCGTGATTACAATTCCAGCCTGCCAAGGTGAAACCGGCCTTCTGGTGCACTTCCGTAACCTGCCTTGCCGTATTTACCGCTTCCTCTACCGTTGCATAACTGTCTAAATAGTCGTCCATATAATGACTACGTACGATCGCGTTAAGTGCCAACGGGTGTGTCTCTGCGTGTGCGCGTGCGTTATAATCTCTGACACTATATGCGAGAAACGGCGAGCTCCTCGCGCCGAAAATCATCGACGTCATAACGTACTCCCGCGGTGGGCTGTGTCGCTCATTTCCTCGCCAGGGAAACAATTGCGCGGGTTGGTCGCGACGGTCGATTTTCACACGCAAGAATATTTCCCTAATATCCGCGGACACGGCTATCTCATTCTCTCTAAACCTAAACAGTATGCCCGGTAAGTTCCGTAACAAGTCGGGGCCGTCGAGTAAATAATCATTAAGACATCTACCGGATGCGCGCGCTGCCGCGTCGAACACTATTCTTGTCTTCCCCGGCTTGTCCGGATTCCGCACTACGAAGTGTGGCAGGTACCAGCTCTTGGAATCCTCTCTTTCCGTCCCTTCGGATTCCCTTGCGTATCCTTTCGCCAGGGGGTTGTCTGTCTGGGCTGTGTAGGCGTCCCGAAACTCCGGCGACTGGTACATTTTCCTTTCAATCGTCCGTAGTATTCGAGCTGTCATTTCATAGCTGGGTGGTATCCGCACGTTGTTGTCTTTCCATGGCAATCCAACTTGGTATTGCTCGCCGACCTTCTTGACGGTGCGCTGGAATATGTCGACAGCGCGCTCCTCTTCCCGTCGCGGCCTACTCTTTAGCGAGATACCTATGGAATCTATCTCATACTGCCGTTTGAGGAGTTCCGTTAGCTCCTCGTCCTGACTGGCAAACGTTCGGATGTCCCTATCTGGCCGTCCGCTAGTGCTTGCTACGTGTAATACGGTCTCGCCGTCACGTTAACCGCGGCACGGTTCCCTGAATTACCCACCCTAGCAACGTACGTGCAGCTATGGGCTGCCTTCGCCGTCCTATTCTCAAATTTTTAACGGTGGTAGAGCCACGCAGCAGTTTTTGCTGTTGCATGTATGGGCCGGCTCGAGCCGGGTTGATACCACGACCTCACAGAATACCGGCGTGAAGTAGAAGCTTTGCTTCTGCGTATCGTCTGGTGAGTGCAGGTGGCCGGAGGCCCAATTCCCCCCCCCCCCCCCCATCAACATGGTAGCGGAATTACACGAAGAACTACCCCAGGAGGGTACCAGCACCCCTGGAGAATCCCTCGCTGAGCATCTACGACCATGTTATTCCGATCCTGAGCGTGGGTGCTCAGGCTGCCCTGCGTATTCTGGGGGGGGGGGGGGGGCAAAATTCCGCTCAAAAGCATTACTGCTAGGGGCAAACTGAGCAAGAACACCAAGGCGACCCCTGCCACGCTATCCGTGAATTTCTGCAACATCAGGGGACGTCACTCTAACCAAAACGCCGTCCACTACCATCTCGAGACGGTGAAGCCGGCCTTGCTCTTTCTGACCGAGACGCAGGTTTCCTCTCCGGCTGATATTTCGTATCTCTCCTACCCGGGGTACAAATTGGAGCATTCCTTTGTGCCTCGGGCTGGAGTTTGCGTGTATGTCAGAGAGGACATCTGTTATCGACGCCTCGGCAGTCTTGAAGGTTCGGACCTGTCCATCCTTTGGCTACGCGTAGACAGCGACGACCATCCGCGCGTCTACGGGTGCCTCTATAGGTCCCATAGCGGTAATGCCGAAACAGACCGACTCATCGACCACGTCCAAATGGCTACAAATTTCTTGCTACAACAGGTCCCATCCGCAGAGATCGTGATCCTTGGCGATTTTAACGCCCACCATGCCGAATGGCTCGGTTCACGTCTAACCGATCATGCGGGGAGATCTGTTTATGACTTTGCCTTGGCATATGGTCTGACACAACTGGTTACTTCGCCTACGCGGATTCCAGATGTGGAGGATCATACACCTTCCCTGTTGGACCTTCTGCTGACCTCTCATCCGGACGGATATCAGGTTTCCGTCGATGCCCCTCTCGGCTCTTCGGACCATTGTCTGATCCGGAGTGTGGTGCCACTCACGATCCCTTCGCGGTTGCGTTCTGCCCGTTGCCGCCGTGTTTGGCATTACAGGTCGGCGGATTGGGATGGAATGCGGTCCTTCTTTGCATCCTACCCATGGGGGCGGGTTTGCTTCTCGCCGGATGATCCCAGCGCTGTTGCTGACTCTGTCACTGATGTGGTGCTACAGGGAATGGAACTATTTATTCCATCATCTGTGGTACCCATCGGAGGCAGATCTCAGCCTTGGTTTGGTCGCTCCTGTAAGACTGCATTACGCAGTAAGCAGGAGTGTTATCAAGCCTGGGCTGCGGCTTCGGCGACTCGGGATGTAAATACCAGCACACTTAAAAAGAAGTATAACTTCGCCTCCAGGTCCTTCAAAAGAGTTATTGCCAAGGCAAAGTCAGAGCACATAGGCAGAATTGGCGAGAAACTAGTTCGCCTTCCTTCGGGAACCCGTGCATTCTGGTCTCTCGCCAAGGCTGTCCAAGGGAATTTCTGTAAGCGATCACTACCATCTCTGCACAGGGAGGATGACTCACTGGCCCATGACGCAAAAGACAAAGCCAACCTTTTAAGCTCCCTTTTTGCGTCCAACTTGACTCTTGATGACGGGGGGAAAACACCGCCGACCATCCCGCGGTGTGAGTGCTCTATGCCGGATGTGCTGTTCTCACAGTTCTCGGTTCGCAAAGCACTGCTCGCCCTGGACATCCAGAAGTCGAGTGGGCCTGACGGAATCCCCCCAATTGTGCTGAGGACGTGTGCTCCGGAGTTGGCACCGGTCCTAACGCATCTTTTCCGGTACACCTACTCCCAAGGCGTAGTCCCGAATTCATGGAAGACAGCTTTTGTCCACCCGATCTCTAAAAAAGGCGACCGCTCAGACCCATCCAACTATAGGCCTATCGCGATCACCTCCTTGTTCTCCAAAATAATGGAATCCATTATTAACTGCCAGCTCATCCGGTACCTTGAGGATCACCAGCTGATTAGTGACCGCCAATACGGTTTTCGTCGGGGTCGATCAGCTGGTGATCTTCTGGTCTACCTGACCCATAGATGGGCGGAGGCAGTAGAGTCCAAGGGGGAGGCGTTGGCCGTTAGTCTGGACATTGCGAAGGCCTTCGATCGGGTTTGGCACAAAGCGCTTCTTTCGAAGCTCCCTTCCTATGGGCTTCCCGAGAAATTGTGCAATTGGATCACCAGCTTCCTTCCAGATCGGAGCATCAAGGTCGTTGTAGACGGTGCATGCTCTGACTAGAAGCCTATTAACGCTGGTGTTCCACAAGGCTGTGTGCTATCACCAACGCTGTTTCTTCTGCATATCAATGATATGTTGCTAACTGGTAACATTCATTGCTATGCGGATGACAGCACTGGTGATGCTCTATACACCGGCCGTGCCAATATTTCTCAGGAAAACGTCGCTGAGTACCGGAACAAACTTGTGTCTGAAGTCGAGTCTTTGCTGAACAAAGTCTCGGATTGGGGGCGACTAAATCTAGTCCAATTTAATCCTCAGAAGACACAAGTTTGCGCGTTTACCGCTAAAAAGAACCCCTTTGTCGTATCTCCTCAGTTTCAAGGCACTCCCCTTCTTGCCTCAGCCAGTATCGGTATCCTCGGAGTCGACATATCGAGTGACGTGCAGTTTCGTGGTCACTTGGAAGGGAAGGCCAAATTGGCCTCTAAAAAGCTTGGCGTGCTCAGCAGAGCGGGACAGTATTTCATGCCGGCACACCGCCTGCTACTTTACAAGGCGCAAGTTCGGCCTCACATGGAATACTGTTCCCATCTCTGGGCAGGGGCTCCCCAGTGCCAGCTCCTTCCACTTGAACGCATCCAACGCAGAGCGGCTCGAATTGTCGACGACCGAGCCCTTTCCGATCGGCTCGATTCATTGGCACTGCGAAGAGATGTTGCATCCCTTTGCATTTTCTTTCGCATCTACCATGGGGAGTGCTCTGAGGAATTGTTCGGATTAATTCCAGCCGCCAAATTTCACGAACGCACATCGAGGCAGAACTCCCGATACCATCCACACCATCTGGATGATTGGCGGTCCACCACTGTGCGATTTAGAAGATGTTTTCTTCCTCGCACGACCTCCTTGTGGAATCGATTACCATCAGCAATTTTTCCGGACCGATACGAGTTAGGGACCTTCAAGAAAAGAGCGTACTCCTTCTTAAAAGGCCGGCAACGCATCTGCGATTCCCCTGGTGTTGCAGTTGTTCATGGGCGGCGGTAGTCACTTACCATCAGGTGAGCCGCATGCTCGTTTGCCCCCTCTCCTATAAAAAAAAAAATTACGGGTGATTATTAAATGCCAATTGTCGGCGCCTAATAATAATCTCGGCTTCGCGTCATCTAAACATACCGAACTTGGTAAGTCGCATAAGTGCTTCAACCGTAAGCACGCCCTACTCACAGACTGCGAGCCTATCTTTAAATCCGCTATTGTTTGCGCGCTTACATTATACATCTCACTGCGCGTCTTGCCACATATCCCTATATTTACTAACCTACTATTGGCCTCACGTTGACTATTACTTACGCCTCTAATATTGAGCGGCTTTAACGGTCCTTCTGCTCCTAACTCGCAAGCTAAGTCGTCGTCGATCAACGATATGGTAGAGCCTTCGTCAAGTAGCGCATACGTATCAAATTCCTTGCCGCGCGGTCCGCGCACGGTTATGGGGCACACTTTCAATGATACAGACGCACTACTATTAACATTCGACTCGACGAGCACGGTTTCATCCAGTTTTACCGACGCTTCAGGCGTGCGGGCCTTGCGGGCGTGAAGGAGAGAGTGGTGGGGGGCATTGCAGCCGTCGACGCCGCACTTCCTAGCTTTACAACGTATGCGTCGGTGTTTGCTGTTTAAGCACCTAAAGCACACCCCATCTTCCCTTACCCACTTCCACCGTTGTCCAAACCCATCTGCGCCAGCTTCCTACATTTGGCGATAGGGTGTTCACTCGTATATTGGACGGACTCTACTACGGCGCTCCACTGGATACAAAATGATACGGCGCGTTACACTCCATACGTGGCTCACCGGTTAGGGGAGATAGCTGAAAAGACATCACAGCAATGGAGGTGGATATCAACCGCGGAGAACATAGCAGATCAGGCAACGCGCATGAACTTCGTGACCAAAGAAGAAAGCAATAAATGGTTCACAGGACCGTCCTTCCTTTACGAGGACGAAGACAGATGGCCTCACCGACAGGAAAAGAAGGCAGGGGATGATGAAGAGTTGGAGGAAATCGTGGCGCACCAGACCGACACCAAGGACGCTTCACACCTGCCAGACATAGAACGATTCTCTGCCTACGAGAGATTGATCAGGGCCACAGCACGAATTCTGCAGTTCGTCGATACGATACGAGGAAGGGCACAAGGACTGACATTTCAGCACATCCAGCCAACGTGAAAGCTTCGCTGAAGACATCAGCCGCCTTCAGCGGGGAAAGAACCTGGCCATCGGCAGCGCACTGAGGAAGCTCGACCCCATATTGGAAGATGGAATGCATGGGAGCGTCTCGTACGCTCAGTGAAGACCGCACTCGAAGCCACTCTACATCAAAAGAGCCCACGGGAGGAGACGTTGGTGACGCTCCTGACAGAAGCAGATAACACAGTAAACTCTCGACCGTTGACGCAAGTACCGGTCGATATCAACGACGAAGAGGCGCTGACACCCAACCACTTCCTATAGTTGGGACCATCGCGCCTACCAGTCACCGCGCCGTGCACACCCATGGATCGTCGGGCATGGAGAGCGACGCAGGGGCTTGCCGACGAGTACTGGAAGTGCTGCGTGAAAGAGAACCTGCCGACGTTGGTTGCGCGCGGGAACTCCCGAGATGCTCAGCAGCGCCAAATTCAAGAAGAGGACCTCTTCGTGGTTGCGGACGGCAACCTGCCAAAAAATGCCGCGGAGTGGCGTGACGAAGACATTTCCTGGACCGGACGGCGTGGTGCGCAACGTCGAGGTCAGGACCAAGGGCAGAGTGCTGCGGCGGCCCATCAGGAAGATGGCCGTCCTCCCGAGGGAAGCTTAGGCTCGCAGGCTACGCCGGGGGGAGGATGTTACGGACGGCGAAGGAGGCCGCCGCCCCGTCGGCCCTTCATACCCCGTTGCGCCCCGCGCACCCCGCACACCGGCAGCAGATCACGCGATGTCACCGACCAATCAGCGCGCAGCATAGCCTTTCGACGCTACTCACATACTGAGACGCTCTATTGCGGGATATAAGAAGGGCGTTTTGGTCTGTGAGGTGTTCATTTCGGAAGCGGCACTCGAAGACAACAAGAGAAGAAACCTCAAGAGAAGATACCTCAAGAGAAATCGAGAAGACCCCCCTCTGTGTATATAGTTAATTAATGAAAGCCGCATTTGTAAATAGTTTAATACAGTATAGTTCTACAGTACCATCTTTTCTTTGAGCAGTCCCCTAGCGTAGTAATTAGTCAGTCATACAGAGTCCACTTGCAACAATTAAATTAATACAGTCCACTAAAATCCCTTATACATTATTTTTAGATTTAATAAACATTTGCAATAATTGTTAATGCAATGATAATAAAAACGTATATATATATATATATATATATATATATATATATATATATATATATATATATATATATATATATATATATATATATATATATATTCAATTAAACAATTATTATTTTTCACCAAAAAAACTCTTACAATGAACAGAAACTTTTTTCAATTAAATATTTTTTAAGCTCTCTTTGAAATTTATTTCATGATTCTTCTTTTTGTAGACATTTAGGGATTTTATTATAAATTTTTACACACATACCACAGGATCCTGATTTGACTGATTGTAATTATGTGATAGGTGAAACTAATTTATTATTAGAACGTAAAAAATGAGGCTCAAGACCGTGCTTTGTGGCATTCCTCAACTTGGATCGGCTCGACCGGGGAATGTTTAGGCTCTCACAGAATACAAGCGTAAATTACACACACAGCGGCATTGATTATGTTGCTGCTATTTTACAGTTTCTTATGGTGTAGAGAACCGGAGACCCTTTTTACTGGAATCGAGGCTTTCCATCTTAGTCCTCAGGGGTAACAACGCATAGGCATTTTTATACTCAATAGAAGAAAGATGTAAAAGTAGATGGGCCGTGATATCCACTTACATATATAGACTGTGTGCTTACTTCGTCCTTTATTTAATTAAAAAGCCATACTTGAATAAATTAACCCACGCCTCTTTGAAGATTTAATTAATATTTTAATAATTTTTATGTCACAAAATAGTGATTAATATTTAACTTGCTTGACGACGTTGAATACGTATTTGTTTATATAAATTGGAGCGGTGAACAAACATACAGTCCACATGATGGTACAACAAAGATTACTAACTACTGTACTGATAACAAAGATGACTATGCTACTGCATCCTCACTTTCAGACTTTATATGACTCATACAGATATCTTCAGTTAAATCAATTTAGGATCCGTTGTAAATGAGAGTATATAACATCTCAATGTTTTAAACATCAGTACAACATCTACATCCAGGTCAGTTGATTGCTTTAGAAATTGAATTAATACGCCCGAAGCTAAACCGCGCTAGTGAGAGAAGCGGTACGTGTTTATGTTCCTCTAAAATTAAATAAAGGTGACGTTCAAAAGAACTGAGAACAGTTCCAAGTAAGATACATTGTGTTCGTAGAAATAAAACTATTGTACAAACGTTAACCTACGTATTATTACATTTAGTTTAAAATAAAACTAATTAATAAACGAGCACGTATTTAAAACGGCGGCCTTTATCAACGGACTATTAAATAGAAACAAAATTATAGTGCACGAGTATATCATGCGCAGGCAGTGCAAAAGCATTTCGCTCTCTCATAGTCCGATGGGACGATAATCCGACACTTCTTTTCTTTTTTTTAAAAAAAAAAACGTTACCCCCACACTAGGACTTTCTCCTGTGTCGTGGAGGTAGTTTACATACATTAATCGCACGAGGACAAACATCCAGATCCGGAACAGTTATTTGTAGGCCATACAAATACTTGTTCCGTGCGGGATTCGAACCCACGGCCCCCAGCGCAACAACTCATTGCTAAGCCACTGCGCCACGGAGCCATCAAAACACGACTGTAGGGTGTTCAGTGTAGGCGTGTAGGGTGATCAGGCGCAGGTCCAACGGCTTTACATGCTTTCAGAGACTCGGAGATGAAACACTACCAACTTCCTGACTACGGGCTGCTACTGAGAATTTCTTGACAGAAAAGTCCAATAACTGATTTTGACCTGACCCATGATTCAAACCCGGGACCTCATGATTGACCTGTAGTCGAATAGTTTTTTTTTTATAGGAGAGGGGCAAACGAGCATGCGGCTCACCTGATGGTAAGTGACTACCGCCGCCCATGAACAACTGCAACACCAGGGGAACCAAGGGAATTGCAGATGCGTTCCGGCCTTTTAAAAAGGAGTAGGCTCTTTTCTTGAAGGTTCCTAAGTCGTATCGGTCCGGAAAAATCGCTGATGGTAATAGATTTCACAAGTAAGTTGTGCGAGGAAGAAAACATCTTCTAAATCGCACAGTGGTGGACCGCCAATCATCCAGATGGTATGGATGGTAACGGGAGTTATGCCACGATGTGCGTTCGTGGATTTCGGCGGCTGGGATTAATCCGAACAATTCCTCAGAGCACTCCCCGTGGTAAATGCGAAAGAAGATGAAAAGTAATGCAACATCTCTTCGCAGTGCCAATGAATCGAGCCGATCGGAAAGAACTCGGTCGTCGACGATTCGAGCTGCTCTGCGCTGTATAGTGTATTAAAACCTATGATTATTTAACCTAATAGGCTATTGTCGCATAAATTATAGTATAGTTACCTTTGAAATAATATTTATATAGTATAATTGCATAAATATAAAACCACTATCTATTGTCCTTAGCTTTGCCGGCGATAAGGTCAGAAAAAGACGACATTTCGATAATAATTTACATAATATTAGACAAGGGGAGAATGCCTTAAGGTTTGGCCTTTGTAAATCTTTTTTATATAGGTTGAGGCAGTGAAGTATAAATTAATTAAAAATAAATGACAGCAAATGTTCACCTTTATAATATATCAGCTTTTGCCCGCGACTTCTTCCACGGAGAAGACGGAAATTTTATTTTTACTGCTACAATACAATAATAATGTAATCATTACTAGAAATTCCTGTCTGCAATTTATTTCACGTCGTATTCCTGGTAGGCGGTTTGGCAAGCGCAGTTTTTATAATTTTGAGTTGTTACCACGAAGATGCTGCTGCCCATTTCCTGTTTTAGTTTCCTCTGTCGCCTCTTACGAGACCTACAGGACGGTGTGGGGTTAAAATCTTCATCTTTTTCTCTTTTTCTCCTGAATTTAAAGTATGGTATAAAAATTATCATCAAAATAGATTCACAATTGACGAATATATCGTGTAACATACACACACACACACACACACACACACACACACACACACACACACACACACACACACACACACACACACACACACACACACACACACACACACACACACACACACACACACACACACACACATGTATATATATATATATATATATACATGTGTGTGTGTGTGTTTTTTTTATAGGATAGGGTGACAAACGAGCATACAGTCTACCTGATGCTAAGTGGTTACTGTGACCCGTAGACATCTACATTTATCTTCAATAAAGAATCAAAATACAGATGCGTCGTCACCCGTGAGGACTAAGATGGAATGTCTCTTTTCCAGTAAAAAGGGTCTCCGGTTCTCTACACTCACCATACGAAACACATCAGTGTTAAGCTGCTATTTTACGCTGGTATTCTGTGAGAGCGTGGTCTTTCCCCAGTCGAGCCGACCCATTCGTGCTACAACTATAGTACTAATATAGCTGCAGCATGGCTCTACCACGTTTAGAGTTGTGTGTTTTCAAAACAAGAACAAACATTTGAATAACTGTAAGCCACTACCTTTTTTGAAATAAGCTAAAAATAATGAAGTCTTGAACATAATTTGCAACGATCTTAACGATTCCAAATTTCCGGAGCAATGCAAGTACAGATGTTCCCGTAGGAGAACCTCACGTGATTCCGTATTCCACGACCAATTCCATGTGTAGTGTGCTGCACTGTAGTTTCAAGCCAAATCTTAGCTCAGTGAACTGGATCCCTCCCTCGGATAAAATATTGTGGATACGTGACTTGAATTCAATGATTTTGATTTAATTTCATAGAAAACATTTTTAGTATTGTCGTGTTTTTTAAATATTCAAAATAGAATTAAATATATATAAATGGAGTAGGGGATACTCTTACTCCTTTCATCCCGTGGTTCAAAACTCATCAAAACTTTTTTCTTCTTTTCTTTTTGTACTTTTCCCATAAAAGGGGATTCCCCCTGTAAGCGAAATGGCAGTCGCAGCACGAGTAGACTCACACTCGCAGAGATTCCAATCTGGTATTTCAAATATACACCAGATACACGAGATGGTTAACCCATGAATACTTTCTCTTACTTTTACCATACATGCCATGAATACTTTCTCTTACTTTTCATAGTCACCTCTTACAATGCCCAAGAAATGTGGTGTGAGAATTTCCATTAACCCATATCTTCACGCAGATGTCGTAAGAGGTGACAGAGGGAAACTGAAACAGGAGGTGGGTGGCGGCATCTTCCTGAAAACCAACCTAAAATATATAAATATAATATAAAAACACAGCCTGCCAAGAGTAGCGAATATGGCAAAATCTTTCCTATAAGGCAATCTATGAAGAAGGCGATTGTTCGGCAGTGAATTTTTATAGACTAATAAAATGTATGTCTACGGAATATTTAACTTATTTTCGATAAATATGTTATGATCGTCTGACACTAATATATTCGGAATCGGAGATTGCATAAACCTGAGTTATGTTAACAGGAAATAACTATTTTCCTCACCCCACGTTCTCGTCCGCCGTGTAGTGGCGGTCAAGAATATCCACTACCCCATATCCTCCCGTGGGTGTCGTAAAAGGCGACAAAGGGAAACAGGCAGGAGATGGGCAGCAGCATCTCCTTGATAACAACAAACTAACAATAAGAAAAACTGCGGTTGCCAACACGCTCGCCAAGCGTGGCAACTATGGCAAATACCCCCCTATGAATGACAGTAACAAAGAAACGGCCCCCAGTCCCAGGCGGCCCCGCTATTCCTGGCTACGGTGGCGACCATGGTAACGGCGGGGCAGGGGGTGCTAAGAATATCCAGTGGAGGTTCGGTTGCCACCTTAGACGACTCGACCTGGCAACGTACAACGCACGCACCCTAAGGACTGACGAGAAGATTGTGGAGCTGGAAGAAGAGATAGACAAGTTGCGCTGGCATATTATAGGATTATCCGAAGTCCGAAGAGAGTGGGAGGACACGGTAATCCTCGAATCCGGAAACTTGCTCTATCACCGGGAGGGCGACCATCTGTCCCAAGGAGGTATCGGATTTATCGTCCACAAGTCTCTCGTTAACAACGTTGTAAAGATCGGGAGTGTGTCGACGAGGGTTGCGTACCTTATACTCAGAATCACCAAACGGTATTCGCTGAAGGTCATACAGGTTTACGCACCAACCTCGGCACACCCCGATGAGTAGGTGGAGGAAATGTATGAGGATGTCTCTAGAGCCATGCATTCCTCCAAAACCCAATATACGGTGTTAATGGGAGACTTCAATGCAAAACTAGGCACAAGAGAGAACGGTGAGCTGAAACTAGGGAAATTTGGAATAGGGCAACGGAACCCATGGGGCCAGGAGCTGGCCGACTTCATGGAGAAAGAGGGACTCTTTATGATGAACTCTTTCTTCCAGAAGCGGCCCCACAGGAAGTGGACCTGGTCGAGCCCCGACGGTTCGACAAAAAATGAGTTTGACTTCATTATGACGACCAGACGACAACTGTTCAGTGATGTCTCCGTGATCGCGAGGGTGAAAACTGGTAGCGATCACCGAATGGTTAGAGGCACACTGAACCTAAACGTTAAGTTGGAGAGGTCTCGTCTAATGAAGTCAACGCTCCGTCCCCCTCGTGCTCTAATCCAAAGTCCCGAAACCTTTCAGCTCGACTTACAAAACCGTTTTCAGTGCCTAGAAGACTGCAATAAAGTGGACGATATGAATGACAAGCTCGTGGAAACTGTCCATGCGGTCGGAGCTAAGTTCTGCAAGATCCGCCGCAGAAGAACACAAAAACTCTCCGATCACACTCTTAATCTCATGGCTGTTAGACGGGAGATGAAGCTACATTCTTCAACAGACTTGACAGCATACAGGCGTCTGAACAGACAGATCTCCAAATGCATGCGGCGGGACTTACGCAACTTCAATACAGCTCGTATTGAAGAAGCGATCGAGCGGAACCAAGGCTCCAAAGTCTTTGCCAGAGATCTGTCTGCCAGAAAGAGCCAACTGTCAAAGCTGAAGACAGAATGTGTCAGCATCGATTCCGGGACACCTGAGATTTTGAGTGACATTGAGAGGTTCTATGGGCAGTTGTACACGTCATCGTTGGAGCCACACGCAAGTGTGAGTAACGATCCAAGAGCGAGTCTCATCCGACACTATTCCGAAGATATCCCGGACGTCAGTCTGAGCGAGATTAGAATGGCTCTCCAGCACCTTAAAAACAGTAAGGCCCCAGGCGAGGATGGAATTACAGCGCAGCTTCTGAAATCGGGTGGAAAACCGGTACTTGAAGTCCTTCAGAAGCTCTTTAATTCCGTCCTCCATGGTGGCATTACACCGGAGTGGCAGTGGGCCGGCCATATAGCTCGAAGAACCGACAACCGATGGGGAAGAAAGGTTCTCGAGTGGCGGCCTCGTACCGGTAGGCGAAGTGTAGGGCATCCCCCCACGAGATGGAGTGACGACCTGGTAAGACATGCAGGAAGTCGATGGATGCAGGTGGCTCAGGACCGTGCTTTGTGGCATTTTTTGGGGGAGGCCTATGTTCAGCAGTGGACTTGTGAAGGGCTGTAATGATGATGATGATGATGATGACGTTCTCGTCATGTTCCCTTTTGTGTAAGATTATCTTTGTAAAAGATAAGACTATCTGAATTCAGAAGCTTAGTTAGTGATTGCCTCATTCTTTCAGAATTAGTATTCGGATTTCCGAGACTTTTCAACTCAGACTCAGAGATATTTCAACACTTCATAATTGATATTAATTTGATAGATTTAAAATTTTTAAGGAACTAGGGTGACAAACGAGCATACTATCCATCTAATGGTAAGTAGATGCTATAGCTCATAGACATCTAACCTGGATTAAGAATCAAAATGCAGATGAGTAGTCACCCTGAGAATAAAGCTGGAACGCTTCATTTCTAGTAAAAAGGATCTCTGGTTCTCGACACTCATCATACGTAACACAGCAACATTAAGCTACTGTTTAACGCTGGTATTCTATGAGAGTGTATTTCTTCTCCGTTTGAGTCGACCCATAACTACGATTTACAATGATAATAAAGCTGCATCATGGCACTTCCACAATAAAATATATCATAGATATTTTTAATTGTCGAATTCAATCAAAAACAATCATTAACATCGGTCCACGATTAACAAAGACGTTAAGTAGCATACGTACAGAAAAAGTAGATACACTAGATTTAAGATATGCCTCCTTTGTGTAAGTTGGCTAAAAGGGGTCTTGACAGATGTGCAAACGTACGGACGCATGGATTTCGTTCATTCATTACGTTCCATCAAAGTCCACTGCTCTCTGTCTACACGTGGCAGAGCCATGCTGTAGCTATATTAGTAGTATAGTTGTAGCACGAATGCGTCAGCTCGATCGGGGAAGGACCACGCTCTCACAGAATACCAGCGTAAAATAGCAACTTAATGTTGCTGTGTTTCGTATTGTGAGTGTCGAGTACCGGAGAGCTTTTTTTACTGGAAAAGAAGCATTCCATCTTAGTCCTCACGGATGTAAAAGCATCTGCATTTTGATTCGTAAACGAGGATAGATGTAGATATCTATGGGCCATAGCAACTACTTACCATCAGGTGGACTGTGTGCTTGTTTGTCACCCTATCCTATAAAAAAACTACAAAACATAAGACTTCTCATAGAATGCCTCTTAAGGAGGATATTTGCCATAGTTACCACGACTGGCAGTCGGCTTGACAACCGCAGGTTTTTCCTAGTTGTTATTAGGAAGATGATGCTGCTCATTCCCTGGTTTGCTTCTCCTTGTCGCCTCCTACGCCATTCACGGGGCGATATAGTAGGGTAGTGAATATTCTTACACCGTTACTACACGGTTCCCTGTAAAAAACGAATTACTAAAAATATGAAATCAAAAAAAAGTATAAGCTTTTATAGCGATTAATAATCAAAATGTACAATGTAAATTGTTTTACTTGTGAAAACACACTGAGCCGATTGGTTAATTAGTTAAAAATATTCCAGAGTATAGTTGTTGTGCCAATAAACACTGTATAAATATTGTTTAGTTCGCTCCAAAAGTTTTTCAAATTTACATGTAATGTTTAGATTTCATTTGGGTTGTTCGAAACATATATTGGTTATTCGAAATTATTTATCAGCGTAAAATCTAAAACAATATTTTTTATTCAGAATATGAGTGACAATCGATCACACAGTCCAGTTCATGGTAAGTGGATGCTCTTAACCATAGATATCTATATTTATCTTCCATTATGAATCAAAACATAGACACATTGTAACCCCTGAGGATTAACATGGAAAGCTTCGATCAGTAGAAAGGGTTTTCTATCTCGCTGGAATTTTATGAGAGCGTGGTCCTGCCCCGGTCGAGCCGACTGATTCTTTTTTTTTTTATATAGAATAGGGGGCAAACGAGCATGCGGCTCACCTGATGGTAAGTGACTACCGCCGCCCATGAACAACCGCAACACCAGGGGAATTGCAGATGCGTTGCCGGCCTTTTAGAAAGGTGTAAGCTCTTTTCTTGAAGGTTCCTAAGTCGTATCGGTTCGAAAAATTCGCTGGTGGTAATTGATTCCACAAAGAAGTTGTGCGAGGGAGAAAACTTCTTCTAAATCGCACAGTGGTGGACCGCCAATCATCCAGATGGTATGGATGGTAACGCGAGTTTTGTCGCGACGTGCGATGGTGAAATTGAGCGGCTGGAATTAGTCCGAACAATTCCTCAGAGCACTCCCCGTGATAGATGCGATAAAATACTCAAAGAGATGCAACATCTCTACGCAGTGCCAGTGTATCGAGCCGATCGGAAAGAACTCGGTCGTCGACGATTCGAACCGCTCTGCGCTGGATGCGGTCAAGTGGAAGGAGCTGGCACTGGGGTGCCCCGGCCCAGAGATGAGAACAGTATTCCATGTGGGGCCGAACTTGCGCTTTGTAAAGTTGCAAGCGATGTGCCGGCATGAAATACTGTCTCGCTCTGCTGAGCACGCCAAGCTTTTTAGAGGCCAATTTGGCCTTCCCTTCCAAGTGACCACGAAACTGCACGCTATTCGATATGTCGACGCCAAGGATTCCGATACTGGCTGAGGCAGCAAGGGGAGTGCCTTGAAACTGAGGAGATACGACAAAGGGGTTCTTTTTAGCGGTAAACGCGCAAGCTTGTGTCTTCTGGGGATTGAACTGGACTAGATTTAGTCGGCCCCAATCCGAGACTTTGTTAAGCAAAGACTCGACTTCAGACACAAGTTTGTCCCGGTACTCGGCGACGTTTTCCCGAGAAATATTGGCACGGCCGGTATATAAGGCATCCCCAGTGCTGTCGTCTGCATAGCAATGAATGCTCCCAGTTAGCAACATATCATTGATATGCAGGAGAAACAGCGTTGGTGATAGCACGCAGCCTTGTGGAACACCAGCGTTGATAGGCTTGTAATCAGAGCATGCACCGTCTACTACGACCTTGATGCTTCGATCAGCAAGGAAACTGGTGATCCATTTGCACAATTTCTCGGGAAGCCCATAGGAAGGAAGCTTCGAAAGAAGCGCCTTGTGCCAGACCCGATCGAAGGCCTTCGCTATGTCCAAACTAATGGCCAATGCCTCCGCCTTGGACTCTACTGCCTCCGCCCATCTATGAGTTAAGTAAATTAGAAGATCACCTGCTCATCGACCCCGACGAAAACCGTACTGACGGTCACTGATCAGCTGGTGATCCTTAAGGTACCTCATGAGCTGGCAGTTTATAATGGATTCCATTATTTTGGAGAACAAGGAGGTGATGGCGATAGGCCTGTAGTTGGACGGGTCAGAGCGGTCGCCTTTTTTAGGGATCGGGTGGACCAAAGCTGTCTTCCATGAATTCGGGACTACGCCTTGGGAGTAGGAGTACCGGAAAAGACGCGTTAAAACCGGTGCCAACTCCGCAGCACACGTCTTCAGCACAATGGGAGGGACTCCATCGGGCCCACTCGACTTGCTGACGTCCAGGGAGAAGAGTGCTTTGCGAACCGAGCGCTGTGTAAATCGCACATCCGGCATGGAGCACTAACATCGCGGGATGGTCGGCGGTGTGTTCCCCCCGTCATCTAGAGTCGAGTTAGACGCAAAAAGAGAGCACAACAGATCGGCTTTCTCTTTTGCGGCATGGGCCAGTGAGTCGTCCTCTATGTGCAGAGATGGGAGGGATGGCTGACAGAAGTTCCCTTGGACAGCCTTGGCGAGAGACCAGAATGCACGGGTTCCCGAAGGAAGGCGAACTAGCTTCTCGCCAATTCTGCCGATGTGCTCAGACCTTGCCTTGGCAATGACGCTTTTGAAGGACCTGAAGGCGGAATTATACTTTTTTTTAAGTGCGCTGGTGTTTAAATCCCGAGACGTTGATGCGTCAGCCCAGGCCCGGTAGCACTCCTGCTTATAGCGTGATGCTATTTTACAGGAGCGACCAAACCATGGCTGGGATCTGCCTCCGATGGGCACCACAAAGGATGGAATAAAAATTTCCATACCCTGAAGTACCACATCAGCAACAGAATCGGCAACAAAGCTGGGATCTTCCGGCGAGAAGCAAACCCGCCCCCAAGGGTAGGATGCAAAAAAAGACCGCATCCCGTCCCAATCAGCTGACCTATAGTGCCAAACACAGCGGCAAGCTGTAGATCGCAACTGCGATTGAAGCGTGAGTGGCACCGTGCTCCGGATCAGACAATGGTCCGAAGAGCCCAGAGGGGCATCGACGGAGACCTGATATCCGTCCGGATGAGAGGTCAGCAGAAGGTCCAACAGGGAAGGTACATGGTCTTCCACATCTGGGATCCGCGTAGGCGAAGTAACCAGTTGTGTTAGACCATATGCCAAAGCAAAGTCGTAGACAGATCTACCCGCATGATCGGTTAAACGAGAACCAAGCCATTCAGCGTGGTGGGCGTTGAAATCACCGAGTATCACGATCTCTGCGGATGGGACCTGTTGTAGCACGGAGTCTGCAGCCATTTGGACGTGGTCGATGAGTCGGTCTGTGTCGGCATTACCGCTATGGGACCTATAGAAGCACCCGTAGACGCGGAGATGGTCGTCGCTGTCTACGCGCAGCCATAGGATGGACAAGTCCGTACCTTCAAGGCTGCCGAGGCGTCGACAACAGATGTCCTCTCTGACGTATACACAAACTCCAGCCCGGGGCACAAACGAGTGTTCCAATTTGTATCCCGGGTAGGAGAGATATGAAGTATCAGCCGGAGAGGACACCTGAGTCTCGGTTAAAAAGAGCAAGGCCGGCTTCGCCGTCTCTAGATGGTAATGGACAGCGTTAAGGTTGGAATGAAGTCCCCTGATGTTGCAAAAATTCACGGATAGCGTGACAGGGGTCGCCTTGGTTGTATTGCTTCGCTTGCCCCGAGCAGCATTAGTCACGAGCGGAATTTTGCCCCCCCCCCCCCCCCCCAGAATACGCGGGGCAGCCTGAGCACCCACGCTCAGGAGTGAAGTAGTTTGTTCGTGGATGCTCAGCGAGGGATTCTCCAGGGGTGCTGGTACCCTCCTGGGGTAGTCTTGTATTTAATTCCACTACCATGTTGATGGGGGGGGGGGGGGGGGGGGGGAATTGGGCCTCCGGCCACCTGCACTCACCAAGCGCAACGCAGAAGTAAACCTCTACTTCACGTTGGTATTCTGTGAGGTCGTGGTACCACCCCGGTTCGAGCTGGCCCATCCGTGCGACAGCAAAAGCTACCGCTTGGCTCTACCACTGTTAAATTTTTCGATTCGTGCTAATTTGTAAAAATTCGTAAAATAGCAACTTAATTATGCTCTGTTATGTATCATGGGTGTAGACAACCGGATACCCTTTTTACTGAAAATGAGACATTCCAACTTAGTCCTCAGGGGTGCATCTGCATTTTGATTTTTAATTGATGGTAAATGTAGATGTCTATGGGGCACAGAAGCCAACCTTATTCTATAAAAAAAATATTGCCACAAGAACGGTCATGTGTCACCTACATCAGTGCCAGACGCCGGCAATTCTAAAGTTTCTCGCTATGTCTCACTTCAACTTTAAGCATGTGGTAAATTTGCGCTTACAACTGCGACTAACATTTTATTGATGCCGGCGAGGATCGAACTCCGTTTTTTCATAAAATTACAAACGTGTCACAGACGTCACAAACGAACGTACATACCACCTGAATATAAGTAGGAACTGCATTCTATGGAAACCTTTTTTTACATGGGGAAATGCATACGCATACCCGCCCCGCGGCAATCGGTTTAGCCATTAAAAAAGATTAGCAGACGGGCAGACAAACAAAATTTTTCAAAATGGTTCTTCATGTCTTAAGGGCATGCAAATATCCCACTCAACTCAATATAAGGTAGTTATTTCGATATAAGAGACAGACATTTCAATTTTGTTTATAGTTATAAATTATAAATAACGACATTATAACGTTCAAACAATATTCGGGTACAATTGAAAATCGAATTGCATTTCGGTTTTAAGCTACGTTCAAACAGTGTACTGAAGCATTCAACGCTGCGTTCCGAGCGTGTGTAATCGGACTGTGAGCCCGGCGGCGCGTGACATGGTCTGAAGCCTCGTTTAGTAAAGCCATTTGTTATAAATGTTTGGAATCGCTAATAGTTTTAGTTGATTACATTAAGTTAGACACACTGTAGCTTTGAGTAAAAGCCGTCTTTAAATTTAATGTTACGAGAGTAAACGTCTTACGTGGTAGAGCTGCGCTGCAGCTATATTATGGTTGTAGCATGAATGGTCGGCTCAACTGGGGAAGTACCACGCTCCTACATAATACCAGCATGAAATAAAGACATAAAGACATAAAGACATTTATTCCGACACTTCATATTACAATGACAAATTAATAAACAAAATTAATACGAATAATAAAATAATAATAAAAAAATTAAAACACAAGAAAATGAATAAACAAAAAAATAGAGGATATAACAACAATTCATGACTTAATAATCGAAACAGATGAAGTGGCGGAAGGGACCGCCTCAGCATAAGCCGCGGGATAGCGACGCTGATTTTCAGTCGGCCCCATACGGTCCTACGGAGACCGTGCCGTAAGTGTCGACATTAAGCGAGTAGTAGATACATATGACAATAACAACTGATGAATGACAATAACAAAATGCGTATTGTATAGTTGTGCTGAATGTAAGTTACTGAACGCTACGTTAGATGTGACGGGAACATTAGTAAGTGTCATAATATAATTTAACAGTGTATATTATAAAATCACTAGCTGGCCAGGCAGACGTTGTTCTGCCCTTAGCGGGGAACCTTTGTACTATAAAAATCCTTAAATTTGCAATAAAAAAATTGAGGGTCACTTATCGGGATAAAAACTATCCTATGTCTCAAGCTGGACCAAACTGCACAGAGTGTACAAATTTGGGGTGAGTGGTTTCGGAGTTCATCGCGGACAAACAACGTGACACGAAATTTTTATATATAAAGATAATGTAATATATGATTTGTTATATATACACACACATACATACACACATACAAACATACACATACATACACACATATATACATACATATATATATATATATATACATATATTTATACACATACACATATATATATATATATATACATACACACACATATATATACACACATACACACGTATACATATATATACATAGATACATACGTTTAATAGGCTTTTTGTAATAAATAATAATATGTAATAGCATAATAAATATTATGTAAACGAAAAATCAGCTAACGTCTAACCACTTAACAGTACTCCTATTTATTAACTATACCCTTCTGTTCGTTTATTAGGAGATATTTTAAGTGTTTTCTAAACGTGCCTACTGTGTTTAGGTCACGCAGTGGAGGAGGTAAATTATTCCAGCAATGGGAGGCTGCATACTTATAACAACCTCGAAAGGCTGAAGAAGAATGTCGCGGAATACTGAGCCTATTATAAGATGAAGCGCGGCTGAGATACTTGCTATGCTCGCGAGACCAGTCTAACTTACGAAAAAGATACTTTGGATTTTTTGTCTTTATGACGCCAAAAAGTACACAAGCTAAATGAAGTTTGCGTCTGGCAGCCATTTTAAGAATATTATTGTCGTCAAGAAATGGGCTTACGTGACCTCTTGGCGGTACATCGAAGCAAAACCTCGCACAAGCATTTTGGACCCGTTGAATAAGGTGTGCGGTACGTGACAGTAAACAAGGCCCATAAACCGTATCAGCATAATTAAATTTTGATAGTACTAGGGTGTCCGATAGTCTTTTTCGTAATTCTAAACTTAAGTGTTCACGCATTCTGTACAGGATTTTTAACCTATAAAAACAGTTCTTAACAATGTTATTGATATAATCTTGAAATCTGAGATCAGGGCTAATTATGATTCCTAAATTACGTGCTTTATCGACTCTTACTAATACCGTGTCTTTTATATACAGTGTTGGGACAAATTTATTTATTTTTTGAATCTGTTGTTACGTTCCGCAAATTAAAAACTTTGTCTTTGATGGATTCAACACTAAACAGTTTCTCTCTGACCACTTTACTACTTTATCCAAATCCTCGTTGAGTTGATTAACAGCTTCTACAGTACAACTAGGCTTAAAAGACTTATAAATCTGTGTGTCATCTGCGAATAAGTGATATTTACAATATTGGAAACAGTTACTAATGTCTGATGTATATAACGCGAAAAGTACGGGACCCAAAATCGATCCTTGAGGAACACCACGCGTGATCCGCTGCGGAGAAGACACACAATTTTGACCATTTAATTGAAATGTAATTTGCTGTGAACGTCCACTAAGGTAACTGTGAAACCATTTTATAGTCCTGGGGTCAAATCCGTAAAACGACATTTTGGACAAAAGTAAAGGCGTATTTATGGTGTCAAAAGCCCTAGAATAATCTAATAGAACGAGTATAGTCCCTTGACCTGTATCTTGGGCCTCCAATATATTACCTACTACATCAGATAGGGCAGTAGCAGAACTTCGTCCTTTTCTGAAACCCGATTGAAGATCGGGCAGTATAGCATTATTTTCTAGATATGAAATTAATTGTTTGTACACAACTTTTTCTAATATTTTAGATATACAGGGTAGCAAACTTATGGGCCGTAAGTCAGTCACAGTAGCAGGATTGGCATTTTTTGGAAGAGGACGTATTAAGGCTAGTTTCCAGATGTCAGGGAATGTACTTGTAGATATCGATAGGTTAATCAACGCGGTGATAGTTTCCAGACTTTGTGGAAGGGTCATTAATACCATATCTAGGTTAATACCATCAACTCCCAGTGCATTTGATTTTAGTTTTTTAATTATATTCAAAATTATATCTTGTGATACCGGTTTCAGCAAAAAAGTTTTAGAAGTAAATCTATTAAATTCAAAATATGTAAGATCTGATATAGTTACGTTATAGGAACCTGGTATGTTTGAGAAATGTGAATTAATAATATCAGGATCCGATAAATGTGGCGGAAGGTCGTATTCGTTTTTCGGTGGTAACGAGTACGCCTTCAAATTTGACCATAGCTTCTTTGGATTGCTGATATTATTATTAATGAACACTTCGTAATATGCTTTTTTCTCGTGGTATAGTGCGACATTTACTTGATGTTTTAATTGTTTATAATAATTTTTATGACTGGGCGACTGTGAACATCTATATTTATGGAGTGCTTCATCGCGTAAACTCATCATTAATTTTATGGTTTTGGTTATCCAGGGGCAAGGGCGATCTTTAAGTATAACTGTTTTAATAGGTGAATGCAAGTCAAATAAATTTAGGATGTAGTGATTAAATAAGTGCACCATTTCATTGACATTATCGGTACAACTGATCACATCCCATGGAATTATCTGGAGGTCTCGTTCAAAATAATCAAGTAGGATATCATTTAGGGGGCGATCTACTAACGTCCGAGGTAGTATTTTGTCTATTTTAAAATGTAACTCGCATGTAAGAAAGGCATGATTACCTAAGTCAGCTATATGATCGTTTGTGACATTTCGTGTTGGCGCATCAGTACAGATAACATCAATTAGAGTTTGGCTAGTTTCGGTAAAATGTGTTGGCTTATCTATTAATTGTTTAATATTAACATAATTTATAAATTCCATAAAACGCTTGGTCTTCACATATTCTGTGTCAATTAAATTAATATTAAAATCTCCCAAAATCAGTACATAATCGTGCGAAAGTGTGCTAAGGCTGTCAGTAATAGCATCAAGAAATAATTCAACGCTAAGCCATGGTGGGCGGTAAGCCGTGCCTATCACAATTTTTTTTGAGTTGATATGCAGGGCTAGCCACATCTCTTCTACACAATTGTGGTGAGGAGTAGATAATGTTCGGGAGTTGATTCCCTTTTTGACGTAGAAGCCTACACCCCCTCCACGGCCACCGCGCACAGAGTGTGGTCTCGGCACGTGACGTAGGCGGTAGCCAGGTACGAGCGGAGCGCGCCCATCTTCGCCTTCCCGTAGCCAGGTCACATTTATCGCCATGAGATCAACATCATGTCGACTCATGGCTACGAGGAATTCTTCGTGTTTCGTACCCAATGAACCCGCATTAAAGAAACCAACTTTTAATTCTTTAAGCTTAATCATTGCTAACTGAAATACCACTGACGTTGGCCGAATAATAAGATCTATCCATTGTTAACAGATAGTAATGAAGTAATAATGAGTATAAAATACCAAATACGGTTTTCCTAACTTTAACAAATATTATATATTGTAAATTTAATCTTATAAATAAATAGTACAACTCAGGATTTACATATAAATGAATATTATTAAGACATGATGTATGTTTACTTTGTTCACTAAACTGACAAAACGTTACATATAAATTATATATTGACAAGACATTATATATACATTTTGATAGATTACACTCATCATTATTGAATATTAAAGTTAATTCTTTCCGAATATTAAAATTATTTACGTTTAAAATATAAAAATAAAAATGTATGTGCTTATAAATAAATACAAAATTAAAATTGCGTTTATGTAAGTAGAGTAAAAAACGTAAGGAGCTGTTTGCATGTACCACTAATGACCCGGCAAAATATAGTAAAATAAAATTGCGATTACTCACGGTATGAACACTTTTGTCAGACACACAAATACTAACGAGACAATGAAAATTACACTTAAAGATTTCATGTGTAATGAACACGTACACTGATTTACATAAACCAAAAAAGGCTGAATTAAAACTTAACAATAAACCCTTTGAAAAGCAACATATTATATTAAGTTGATGTATATTAATATGTATACACTTACTGTATGTAATTGTTATTTTGGAGACTAACTTATAAAAGAATATAAATATTGTTTTAACTAACCTAATTAAGCTATCTCTAACATAAGAGGTAGGATAGTAAAAAAGTAATATTAAAAAAAGTAAATTAATAGCTAACGCATGATTAACAAAAAACACGCTGAAGGTCTGCTTCGGACCGAATTCGCGTTACAGGCTTTCCATCTTCCTTTCTCACAAAAATATGTCCACCCTTCGTCCAAGTATAACGCCATTTTGCTTTTTTCGCTGCCTCGCGAGTCTTACCAAACAACTTCCTATTCAAAGGTGTTAACCGCTCATTCACGTAAAACCGACGCGGCTCGCCGGGTAACCCCAGTGACTCAGTGGTTACTGTTCGTCGAACACGCGCGGAACGTAAAAATTCATCTCGCAGCGCTCGCCGGCTCATCCGCACCATAATTCTACGTGGTCCCAAACGAACTTCTTCTTGAGAGCTATTAATGTCAATGAAATAGCAGCTTTATGCTGCTGTGTTAAGTATGGTGAGTGTAGAGAACCACAGATTCTTTTTAGTGGATAAGAGGCATTCCTTCTTAGTCTTCAGCGGTGTCAACGCATCTGCATTTTTATTATTTATCGAAGATAAATGTAGATCTCTATAGGCCACAGTATCCGCTTACCATCAGGTCGACTGTGTGCTCGTCTTTTACCCTTATTTTATATAAAAAAAGAATAAATGATATCAATCATAGAAACATGTTTCTTTTTTTATTTCACCGTCATTTATAGCCGTAGTATAAAAATAGTTGTAGTGAGATCAAAATAAAAAATATAAACTTACATCTTAGTGTATTTCAAGGTCGCGTCAAGGTCTTGCTTGCGGCGATGTAATGTTGCGGCTCGTCCACTTCATACTTGTTATATTTACTTGCCTTATACTTGTCATACATTATTTTTCGTCATACTTGTGAACAGGTGCTGCTTGTGGGCACATGTGTGCTCGGATTGACAACACATTTATTACCTTTTATTTTTTATAAACATGACGGCACTACACTTAAATATCGCCTGCCAGATCGAGAGTAAAAGTTTTACTTCAGCATGGCGTCATATCTATGGTAACGTGGCATCATCATCATCTTTTTAGGATAACTCAAAAACTACTGGTCATATCTTGAAAAATTTATATAAAACTCATGAGAACTACAATATAGTCGCATCATGGCTCTATCACGTAAAACATTCTGACTATTTAAAAAAGGAACGTTGCGTTATACAGCAAACACATCTGGTTCTACCGCGGGTATTTTAATTATGAATTCTATCACGTAGTTACACTCCGAGCATCCATAGATGCATAGCTCACTGAGGGATATGCAATTTTTCGATTAATGAAGTTGGCTCTTTTACGATAATAATGATGATGATTATTATAATGTCTGCCTCAGAACCATATTAGATGAGAGTTGTTTTATCCTTTTTAATTGCCGGGAGTAGAAAATAAAAAAGATTAAACGAAGCAAGATTGAATTCACTCTCACGCGTTCGAGGTAGAATCCTATTTAGAAAAGTTGTAAAGTACAGAAGACGAGGAAAATTATAGTACAGCGCAAGTAATCATTATTTGTGTCGATCAAGATCATTCAATGAATTTAGCGGATAAAGTTGTGTCCATTGTGGTGATTCCTTTGGTTAAAGCTAAAAAGTGGATGTTTCAGAGAGGCTCCTCTATTCCACATCTTAATAGTCAGAGGGCTGTTGCATCGAGTTAGCATTATCTTGTATTTAGTTCTAACTGCTTAGTGTGTTCCATAAATGTGTTATATTCTTAAGCCGTTCTGGCACAAATTCTATTTTAATTAATTTTGAGAGCAGTTTCAAACTTTCGTGTTCTTAAAATTATTTTTAGAGTCTGCTTTAAAGTTTCAGATATAGCAGCGTTCAGAATATTAAATATATCGCGCGACGAAAGTCTAGCATTTTGTGAACAAATCCAAGCACTTATTACGATTCTTTAGTTATCGCTATTATATCACCACAGAATGTAAGCTTTCGTTCAAATTTAACCCCCAGAAGTTTAGTGTTAGCCTAAGATATGAAGTGACTGTGTCATTTTTTTATTGTAAGTATTGGGGTTCAATATAAATATGATACCATATGTTCTTAATATTTATACATGCATATAAGCTAAAATTTCTAATTAGTGACTGCTTCGTCAGTGTAGCATTGAACGGCTAACTCACCTATGAGGAGCAGTAATATTAAGTTCACCAGGTGTCGCTAGTAGAATAGAATAGAATACAATGGAATAGAATAATTTTTCATTCAATATAATTCTTATTGAAAGTCATTTTTTACTTTACCACTGGTTCGAAAAAAAATCTCTGTCCTGGAAAGAACCAGCAAGAGACCCAGCGGGACTTTTTTTTAAAGAAAATTTTACAATAATGGTTGTACAAACTATATAAGTACAAAATTAATTTTAGAAACAGCTTGGAAGCGATCACCTCATTCCCAGGGGATATTATCAACCATGTATTCATTTATACTATAATAACCCTTTTTATACAGTTTCAACTTAACAAAACATTTAAACTTGGTAATAGAGAGAGCCTGTACACTTTCCAGGACCTTGTTGTAATAGCGCATACATTGCCCCAAGAATGAATTACTGACTCTGTGGAGTCGAGAAACTGGTATCACTAGCTTGTGTCTGTTCCTAGTGTTTACAGAAAGCACATCACTTTTTTTACTAAAACTACCTTTGTTTTTGTGAACATACAGTATATTTTCGTAAATATACTGAGAGGCCAAAGTAATTTTTTTTTAATTTATCTCTAAGAGACTCTCTCGGTTTTAGGTTGTAAATAGCTCTAATGGCTCTCTTCTGAAAAACAAAAATAGTTTCTGAAACAGCCGCATTTCCCCATAGCAAAATCCCATAAGACATTATGCTATGGAAATTACTGAAATAAACTAATCTAGCTGTCTCGACACTAGTGAGACCTCTAATCTTTTTTACAGCATAGGCTGCAGAACTTAATCTGCTTGCTAGTTTGGATATATGGGGGCCCCACTGAAGCTTTATGTCGAGAGTGATGCCAAGAAAAACAGTGGATTAAACAGGGCTTCTTCCCCATTTAAAAACACATTGGTACTCAGATTTTTAACATTCGTTGTTGTAAATTTAATACATTTAATTTTATTTCCGTTTAAATATAGATTAATAACGTTAAACCAATGCTTTAATTTTGATATAGCATTATTCACTTCGTCACATATAAATGATTGACGTTTAAGTTTAAAAATCAAGGAAGTATCATCAGCAAATAATACTATATCATGATTATCCTCTACAAGAGAAGGTAAGTCATTGATATACACTAGAAATAGGAATGAGCCGAGAATCGAGCCCTGAGGGACACCCATTAGTACAGGTGAGCCGGAAGAGTTTTACCATTGATAATAACTTTCTGCATTCTATTACTTAAATATTAAATAATAAGTTTAAGCGCTGTGTTCTTGACACCATAGTACTGTAGCTTCCTGATTAACGTCTCATAGTGAATGCAATCGAAGGCCTTGGATAGGTCACAAAATATACCCAAAGCATCACAAAAAATATGTTTAATAAGCTCAACTCGAGCGTCAGTTGTCGAGCAACCCCCTTTAAAACCGAATTGATTTCCATGTAGCAATTTATTAATATTAAAGAAACTTAACATCTGATCTAAAATTATTTTTTCAAAAATTTTACTAAATGTTGGTAGTACAGAAATTGGTCTAAAATTGGCGGGGTCTAATGTACTACCAAATTTAAATAAAGGTATGACTTTACTATGTTTCATTAAATCAGGAAACACACCAGATTCGACGCTTGTATTATAATATAGTGGCTTGATAAGGTGCTAATATATCTATTATAGATAAAGTAACTTTAACGGAAATCCCCCATAAGTCTGCCGTTTTCTTAACATCAATAGTTTTAAAATATTTATCGATATCTTTTGGCAGTACTCTATGGAATTTAAAAGTATTTGAACAAGCCTTTACATTTTGTTTGAGCAATGATTCGGCGACAGAAGGAGAAGAGTTTAATGATTTAGTTATCAAAAAAGGAACATCAGTAAAATGTTTCTCAAAAGCCATAGCAACTTCTTGATCAGATAGGGTTAAATTATTGTTAATATTCAATATAAAATCCGAGTTGCGCGGTTTGACCTTGCCTGTTTCACTATTTATTATTCTCCAGGTCATTTTAATTTTGTTAGATGCAGTTTTAATTTTGTTACTTAAATGTAAAGCCTTAGCTGTGGCGCATACTTTTTTAAATATTTAAGAATATGTTTTTACATAATCTCTAAATATAACACTACTATTATATGATCTTTCATTATAAAGCTCGTATAACTTTCGCCTACTCTTATAAATTCCTACTGTCGCCCATTCATTAAATGATTTGCGACTGTATTTAATTGAGTCTAAGGTAATTTTTTTGTTACTAAATGGCATATAATTGAGAAGTTGCATTTTAAAGAGAAGTTTATCGGTTTCTACAGTATTACATAAATACACAAAATTATGCCTGTGTTTTATTTCTTGATATTAATTAATATTTTTTCTACATTTACGACGTTCAATCATTTTTAATCTAATATTGAGTTGGTGACAAATTGAAATGTAACAAGAGATGGGCTACAGTATCTTCCTGGTAAAAAATTAAAGATAATGAAACACTGCGGTTTCGTGGCTTTTATGTCTAAAATCTCACCTATGAAGCAATTTATGGTGACGAATGCCACTAATCTTTTGCAATGCATGTTTACGGACCTCACATATCCTAGAAATATTTTATTCCTCAGACATGGAGGTTTCCTCACGATGTTTCACTTCACCTCTGAGCACCCGGTATATCAACACGTAAAATCGCAATTAATAAGTTCACTAAGGCTTGCCGGGATCGAACCCGAGTTGTTCGCCTGCTGTGATATTTACGGCAATATCCCTTTTTACAATATCACGTGTTGCGTCAACCATATACGATCAATACCTAAAATATGCCCGTGCGTCAGGCGACAATATTTGATCATTTGTAAAATTTAAATGACGCGAAAAAGATTTGTAGGTGTCTACAATAGGTGGTGACAGTCTGCTGTTAAATAACACCAACTTGACTAACAAAAAAGCCAAATGGTATAACGTCAGTACTACGCACAAAAGTCAAAGCTCGTGTTACGATTGTGTAATATGAAGTGCTTCCGATACATAAAAGCGTTACGGTTACCGTTACAGCCTATCAAATTCCACTGCTGAACATAGGGCTCCTCTATAGATTGCCTCATATTTGACATAGTTTTCACGTTGGCAGGGGGGTTGGCATCGGTAGTTTATTTTTATTTTATGTTGTTACTAGGCAATTGCTGCTGTTTATCTCTTGGTTTGTTTTCCTCTGTCTCTTAATTAATCTTACGACACCCACGGAACGATATGAGTAGTGGAAATTCTTACACCGCTATTACATGGTTAAGATATAAACTAGCGATCAATTAAAAGTTTTGTCTTTTTTTTATGAATTGACTGTTTCAAATGAAAGAAGTTTAATTTCTTTTTTGAAATAACGTTTCAACTTATATAGATTTGAGAACGGGTGTTGTTTTATATTAACTCTGTTGTAGCGTGAAAATAACGCAAGCTGAATTATTTTATTCGGGAACACTGTTTGCGGGGAACAGCAGAAAGAGCATTTGAAAAGTTTTAAGTGCGAGCAAAGTTCCTTGAGACTTCCATAATTTCAAAAACTTTATTTTGTTAACTGCATTCTAAACGGTTTATTTTTGTATTTTAACCTGTCGTGATATTTTTATTTATACGTTATTTAGCGTAGTCCTTGCAAACTTAGACTAGCCAATTTATATTTACCAGCTCATTGTTTAAAATGAACGGTACCTTTCCACTAATATTTCTTTTGTGTTATAGGCGTAAATAAATATATTTTTATATATTTGAACTAAGATAGAATGCCTCATTTTCAGTAAAAAGGATCTCCCAGTTCTCTCTACTTACCATACAAAACACAGCAGCGTTAAGCTGCAGGTATTCTGTGAGAGGTTGGTTCTTCCCCGGTCGAACAGACCCTTTTAAACAGTTGCAGCTGATACAATTAGCTACTGCGGTGTTGAGCCGTAACCTTGTTCAAGTTTTTGTTATTGTTACGAAATGCCAATGCAAAAATAATGTTGTTTGTATCCAACGATTGTTCGCGAGTCGCCTTATGTGGCCCCAACAGAATATCATAGCTTTGTGGCTGTATCGTTATGCTGAGTGTGTAGCCTTTTTATTGTAGGATTCCAGTGGAAACATTTTTTTTAAAGTTATTATTCTGTTATATTTTTTTTTGTCTCGTCTTTCTTCCTTTCTTTCTTTTTTTCTTAAAATAATGCAATATCAAAACATGAATGCACACATTAAAACTCCACTGCTTAACATATTCTGGCATTATAGTAAGGATTTTTCTTAATCATCACGCTGGGAGTGAATTCACCTGGAATTCACGATTGATGTCATCGTCATTCTCTTTACAAGTCCACTGCTGATTATAAGCCTTCTCCAAGGAATGCCACAAAGAACAGTCTTGAGCCACCTGTATCTATCAACTTCCAGCATGCCTTACTAGGTTATCACTCCATCTAGTGCGTGGACATCCTACACTTCATCTACCGGTACGGTTCTACCACACGAGAAAGTTTCTTCCACATCGGTTGTCGATTGATATAATAGACGTAAACTCTTTTAAGGCACAATAATTCAGAGACACCTATTTACAAGATAAAATTATTTAAAACGCATCATTTATTAAACTTACTATTAATGTTTTTCAAAAAACCCAGAGTTCAATAAACTGTAACGTATCGAGTCATATATTTCGTCCAACTGCACACAGCTCTGTCGAAGCAGCTCGAGTGTCCGAACGGATGGAATCGATGGACAAATGATGCGCACTTTAACAAATGGAGCATTTTCTTTCGGAACCATTTCGGAACGGTCAAGCGACGGACAATCGGATTCATCACGACACAAAGTGCACGCAGCAGGAAATTGTCAGACGATTGTTATATTGCGAACGTTTTACAAGCAGACAAATGTTTTAAACGTTGTTTACTCTAGTACTTTATTGTATTGTGAACAAAAACATAATAATGTAAGAGTTTAAAAAACTTAAACAACAGGCAATGATCATGAACTGTGATGCTCCTGATAATTATTTCATTTTATCCTGGTGATCCTGTTGCAGATACTAGGAGAAAGTTATTAAATAATTGTATTTTCATCAGTCCTGAACACGAGTGAATGGATATAGATATGATGTGTTAAGATAGATTGCCTCATTTCCAGGAAAAAAAGGATCTCCGTTTCTCTACTCTCACAATAAGCTGCCATTTTACCTCGGTCGAGCCAACCATTCTTGCTAAAACCACAATATGGCTGTAACATGGCTCTGCCACACATAAAAGAAATTTTATATTAAAAATATGCGAAGCACCTTAGGCCCTACAATTTCGTTTGTCGCATGCGACATGCACGCACATAAATATATCAATCTACAAAAAGTGGTGACGTGCGCTGCATACTGGCGCCAATTGTCAAACCTTGATGTATTAGTGGACGGACGTATATCTGGCGTGTGGTAAACAAAATTATACAACATAGAGTGAAGTGAAATCAAATTAAATATATATATATATATATATATATATATATATATATATTATATTGTTAGCAATACAAGTAAAAAATAAATGAAAATATGAAGAAATGAGGATAGAACTGTAATCTAGCAGTATAAATATCGCGCTGACGACTAAGAGGGATCAGTCGGTAATTCTACGAATCTCACTAACGTCATTATGCCCGTAGAGCTAAAACATTACCTCTACACTGAGATTCTGCCTACGTAAGACAAGTGACGTAGTTCTGTACGTTGTAGTAGTTCTTCTAGTGTAAGCAAGGAAGATCCTGTTGCTGAGAGGCTGCCCTGCGTTACATTGAGATGGGTAGTATTTCTGTTGGTTTGCATACTTTGTCGTTATCATGTTATTATGTCTGTCACGTTACACCAATGTGTGATTGTGGCGGGGACATATTACGGTTGGTCAAACTGTATTTGCTCTATCCCGAATGTATAGTGCGTTACACTGTCTTATTCCTTATATTGATTAATTGCGTAAGCATGAAAGCAAGTTGAACATCCACTTTCACACTTTTATAATTTTTAACAACTAACCTCATTCTAATTTTTATCAATATATATCCTATTTTTAGCCGTAATTTAATAAGCTTTGTTCGTCAAGTTTCATTTTATTTCCTAACCGTGTAGTGCTGGTGTAAGAATGTCCACTACGCCTTATCGCCCCGTGGGTGTCACAAGAGGCGACAGAGTTAAACTTAACCAGGAAATTGGCAGCAGCATCATCCTGATAACAGCACAAAATAATAAGATAATGCGGTTGCCAACCCGCCTGCCAAGCGCGGCTACTATGGAAAAATCCCTTCTATGATGTCTACAGGGAAGGCCTGTGTTTATCAGTGGTTTTCAAGGTTGTAATGAATGGATTGGTTTTACACGTTGTTCACTCCAGCGTTTTATTTTACTATGAAATGTAATTCAAATTCTTTCTTTTGTTTGTTTCTGTTTTTTCTATACGTAGTAGAGCCAAGTTTTATCTGTAATGTCTACAGCACGAATAGATTGACTCAACTAGATTAAGCACCACGTTTTCAGATAGTACCACAGCACAGTAAAATAGCAGCATAATACTCCTCATTTGTATGGCAATTGGAGACTCTTTTTACTTGTAACGAGGCTACCATCTTTTTCCTCAGTGGTGACAGTGCACTACATTTTGAAAATGTATCGAGGATAGATGTAAGTGTCTAAGGACCATAGCATTCACTTACCTTTGGATGAATTGTGTTCTCGTTTATCAAACTAATTTCTATAAAAAAAATGAAAATTTTATTGGACGTAATTATCTAAATAACTAATCAAATTTATTTAGCAAAAAATAATTTTGAAAAAAAAATATGAAAGTGTAAGGGTGACATAACTTAATAGCTAATGGTTTACCCTGAAGGGATTTTATCCAATCACTATTCAATCACAGCAAGCCTCAGAAAGTAATTGAAGAAAATGGCGCGTAAGAGCGTGTCATATTACGTATTTTTATTGTATGATATTTTATCACAGACGTTCATATATTTTATGCGAGATTTAAATTTTATTACATTTAACACTCAGTTTTAATTAAAAGTAACGCCCCTGTTGATTTTAACAAAATATATGAAAGAAGTAACGCGCTTTTATAACCCCCGACGCATACAGAGGGGTATAATATTATGTTTCTCGTGTGTATCTGTGTATGTGTGTATGTCTTTGGCATCGTAGCTCCCAAACTGATGAACCGATTTTAATTTAGTTTTTTTTTGTGCGTGAAAGGTGTCTTGACCGAGACTGTTTCTAGATGTGATTCAAGAAAATATTTTCAGCCGTTTGAATATCATTAGCATTTTTGTTTCGGGGTTTTTTTTAATTTCCAGTTTAAATGATTAATTAATCAAAAATATACGGAAAATTTAATCATCATCATCATCAATACAGACCATCACAAGTCCACTGCTGAACGTTCCAAGGGATGCCACAAAGCAGGGCCCTGAGTACGTATATGTACATCTGCATCATCGACTTCCTGCTTCTCATTGCAGCTTAAGATTCTCGAGTGGCCCCCCGCTACATTGAAAACTTTATTAAAACAATCAAATATCAATTTAATTTGTATAATTTCTCTTTTATATATTTTTATTAACTTTAGTATAAATAATTTTCATTATTTTAATACTTAGCTTGATCTGTTTGTATGCATGAATTACATTCATTTTCAGATTTTATAATTTACTAGCTTCTATCCGCGACTCCTCTTGCCTTTAAAAAAAAACAAATAATTTTAATTGCCCCATGGATTAAAAAATACTGTAATTTGGGTGTATAATATGTTAAAACTTTTTATACAAATAATATAGCATATGTCCTAATTTGTGGTCTATTATCTATTATATTACCATGTTTCATCAAAATCTGTTTACGTGATTGATCCAGAAACATCCAAACAAATGTTTACATTTGTAATATTAGCAGTACCAGTAGGATGTTACACCCAATGCTGCGCTTCTTAACAATCTGAAATTTTGTAGACTTTTTAAGAACCGATGACAATACATTAATTTCATGACAATGGTCTAGTATTCATCTTTAAGTCGTTTAAACCATAATATTATTAAATGTATCTTTTTAATTACTTATTAACTTTTTTAATTAGTACTTATATTTTAACATAGTATTTAAAAGGTTGCTCACGAAATTATCTTCGGTTTTCCTTTCATTCATATTTTTTGTTAATTTGCCATTAGTAGCAGTGGCGGTGCTCCTGTGTTTCGATCTGGAGGGAAATAAAGAACCAGTTTAATTACAGGCTGTGAGATGTTACGTGGTAGAGCCATGCTGTAGCTATATTAGTAGTATAGTTGTAGCACGAATGGGTCGGCTCGACCGGGGAAGGACCACGCTCTCACAGAATACCAGCGTCAAATAGTAGCTTAATGCTGCTGTGTTTCATATGGTGAGTGTAGAGAACCGGAGACCCTTTTTACTGGAAAGCAGCATTCTATCTTAGTCCTCACGGCTGACAACGCATCTGCATTTTAATTCGCAAACGAAGATGGATGTAGATGTCTATGGGCCACAGCAACCACTTACCATCAGATTGACTGTGTGCTCGTTTGTCACCCTTATTCTATAAAAAAAATCTACTTTAGTTTTCATAGATGACGACGCATCTTTGTTTGAAGTTGAATGCATGGACCACAGTAGCCAATTACAAGTAGGTGAACTGTAAGTTGTTTTGTTTTTTTCCTTTTATCTACCTACCCCGACGGACTCCTAGGAAAAAATACTCATCTATTAAAAACATTACCATTACAACCTATAAATGTCCACTGAGGAATATAGGACTCTCCCATAGACTGCCTCATAGGAAGGATTTTGCCATAGTTGCTACGATTAGCAGGTGTGCTGGCAGCTGCAGTTTTCTGTTATCCTGAGTTGTTATCAGGAAGATACTGCTGCCCATTTTCTGCTAAGTTTCCACAGCTACGGGACGACAAGCAGTAGGGAATATTCTTACTCTTATTTTGTTGATTTGAAATACATAATAATAGTCACATTTCTCACTCAATCCAGTATAAATAAATGTGTAGTTCGAGAGAAACCGTATTAAAGGAGTTCAATTTGTTGAGTTGTATTCGATTGACTAACAGACAATTGAGTCGTGCAAAATAGAGAATTGTAATTAACGTCCAACTGCACAAAACTTTTTCAGTCCACTCCGAGTTAAGCGCTGGACAAACAATGTGTCGTTGAACAAATAAAGTCTTTGA
The DNA here is from genome assembly GCA_963668995.1 of Parnassius mnemosyne. NCBI lineage: Eukaryota > Metazoa > Arthropoda > Insecta > Lepidoptera > Papilionidae > Parnassius > Parnassius mnemosyne. The sequence goes on along the minus strand of CAVLGL010000093.1, from coordinate 638,570 downwards.
ACGTTTGAGCATCAATATTCCAGTAGGGTTCCAGAAAATTAGTCGAATTATACGCAAAAAGTCTTCAATTTTTTAGTTAGCGTTTAAAAAAATTAAATAAGAAGCCACGACAAAAGTAAATCAAATATAGAATTGAATACAATACTTTAATCTGGGTGTACACGCCCCTAGTTGCTCCAACAAAAGTTGACTGTCCCGGGGCCCATAACGGAACACCTCGACGAGCAACCAAGGGCGGGTCCCAAATGGCCTATGGATAAACGTTATAAATATGTTACAAAAAAGGCTGACAAACAAGCAAGCACTTACTTGTTTCAGGAGTCAGGGTTGACCACAGGGTACCTGTCAGGTGATAAGTGAAGTGCATGTAGAGTGGTGTGTGGTAGTGTGTACAATGTAACCTGAATTGACCGTTGAAGTCTGGCCCCAGATCCACAGGCGCTGCCTCTCTCTCCAAAAGTGAAATCTCTCAAGGGGGGCGATCACCAATTGAAACTTCTGTCTTCATTTCACTATTTCAGTCTATCAACTTTATTGTACATTTAATTAACCTCAAACTCAACGAAATCCCCGTTAATCGCAATCAAATCATAATACACGGCACGACTAATGAACGGTGGATCAAGGTTCACTTCCGTTTTCACTTAGCAACAAATTATTTCTACGAGCAAGAACGCGATCTCTTCTCGAGTCACGAAGTTAGCGTTCCACACAACAACTAATATCTTTCGTACTATATTAAAATACTACGCCCGCGATAAGAACTCAAAATCAGCCTCGCTGACACCCAAAACTATCAAAATAGTCAACACACAAAAAGGCACATAACGCGACGTTACAATTAAACATTGACTTTCAAAAACAATTAACCGGGCCACGTCCTCGCATGGAATGCGAGCATCAAATTCCAGACCGTCAGTCCATTCGGCGTGCGCGCAAGGTTCCACGTCACACAGGCAAGTTAAATATTGCGAAATTCCCTTCAACATGCAATCACTATTGCCATACATATATATTGCCAACGAAGTTACTTTAATCACTCAAATTCAATACAAGCCTCTTGTCACGAAACGTACAACTTAGACAAAACAATTCGAGGCGGTCTATACGAAACCCCAATTTTCAATAGTAAAACACGCACAAAACTCAAATTCTAGGCCACCAAAACCAAAACTGGCCGCGCGTCAACAGCGCCGCTGCTGTCAAGCTACTGTGCTCAGCTCACACGGCTGAACGCCGGGAGTAGAATACCCCCCCCCCCCCCCCCCGGCGTCCGCTCACGTCACCTCACACGGAGCGATGCTCCGAGTCATGATATTCAAGATCAATGATATTCAAGTATTGTAGGATTTGTTTGGTCACTAAGAGTATAATTAAGTCATGATATAAATCACAAATGGTATTATTTAGTAAAGTTTTACAGGCGTTATAAAAATAATTAGGAGACAAATATTAACTAATTAAAAATTAATAATAGTAATATAATTTACATAATATTATAATAATTGTACTAAATAAAATAAAATTTCTTTGTAAAGGTAGCTTGTGCTCATATTGTGTGTTAATTTTTGTGAGTTGCATTATCTTTGGTGAATAGATATTTTTTTTATAGGATAGGGTGACAAACGAGCACACAGTCCACCTGATGGTAAGTGGCTGCTGTGGCCCATAGACATCTACATTTAAACTCGTTTGCGAATCAAAATGCAGATGCGTTGTCACCCGTGAGGACTAAGATAGAATGCCTCTCTTCCAGTTAAAAGTGTCTCCGGTTCTCTACACTCACCATACGAAACACATCAGCATAAAGCTGCTATTTGACGCTGGTATTCTGTGAGCGTGGTCTGCGCTTATCCTGTGAGAGCGCAGTCCTTCCCCGGTCGAGCCGACCCATTCGTGCTACAACTATACTACTAATATAGCTGCAGCATGGCTCTATCACGTGCAAAGGATAAGATAGTTTTGTATATTTTATCTCTCTGTCTTCCTCTCTCCTTCCTTCTCTCTCTTTTTCTCTCCTTCTCTTCATCCTCTCGTCCCTCGATCTCCGCACAGAGTGGACGTATCGAAACTTGCAGAATATTATTTTATTTTAAAATTAAAATCCACTTCTTAAATAGGCAAAAGTGATAATATTACATACCAGGAGTCTATGCGCAGAGCGAAACCAACGCAACGGTAGCGCGTGAGTAAGACAGATAAATAAAAAAACGAGATAATCATAATCTTATTGCATCTTCTAAAATCAGACCCAACCCATTAACTAATTAAAACGCTGGACAGCTAAGGCCTTTGACGTTAAGTGATTAACACGCCCACTTTATTTCCTTGCTCACTCGCACCTGCACTCGGTTTTTTCCTACGATTGCACTGCCCGAATCAATTACAGACGGCAAATTTAGGCCTAAACAGAATATTGCGCTTCAAAAAATGCCGCTTCTTAAGTCTCCGAACGCTGGAACTTCCAGTTTGAGTATGTTAAATATCTTGGTATTATAATAGATAACAACTTAACGTTTGAAAAACATATAGCTACACTGGCGTCTAGATTGGGAAAGTTGATTTATGTTTTTAAAAACCTTAGAAATGCTTCTGATACAAAAGTGATCAAAACTATTTATTTTGCTTTTGTGCAATCTCTTTTGCTGTACGGTATAACTTCATGGGGTGGTGCAGCAAAAACCCGTCTTATAGGGTTGGAGCGCACGCAAAGAGCCATTCTAAAAGTTGGGTTTTCATTGGCATTTTTATTTCCAACGGCTGAACTATAAAAACGTTGCAGGGTACTTACTGTTAGGCAAATGTTTATTTTACAAACTATTCTAAAAAAACATTTTTGTCGTAAATTCTTCTGTTATCTTGTTCTTCTTCTTTACAACAGGATAAATATGGCTATTCCAATATATTGTATGAATAAATATTCCTTAAAAACAAGAGTCACACACACACACACACACACACACACACACACACACACACACACACACACACACACACACACACACACACACACACACACACACACACACACACACACACACACACACACACAAACACACACACACACACACACACACACACACACAAACACACACACACACACACACACACACACAGCGCTCACGTAAGTGTAACTTAGTTTTTAGTTTTTAAAATTGTTTTAAAATTGTTTTTTTTTATTCTTTCTCGTTTATTGTAACTTTAATTACAGAAACTGCAATTATAAATCATATTGTCACACGAAGTGTACTAAAGTTAAAGGTATGTTGATAAATGTTACATTAAAGGACGAGAGTCTGGTGATTAGTCATACAGGTATTTCCTAGTACTAACACCAGGCTCTCACAAATTAAAATGATTATACCTCCAATATTATTAAAGAGCAATGTAAACTTGTGAGAGCACATAAAGTCAACATTATTATACATTATTATTTTGGGGTATCTATAAAGTTTTCTCGTCTGGTTGGGCAGTATAAATATATAATTATAAATGAGAATGGTAAACATACATAAATATCAATAAAATAAAATAAATACATGAAAAATATATAAATATATAAAAACTCAACCAGATGGAAGCCCTTGGCAGGGGAGACCAGACGGCCGAGGGTTAGGGAGAAAGGGAAAGAAACCGGCGGACGATGCGGGCGGTATCGAGGAGCACCGCCTTCTGCATTTGAGCCTGGAGCGGTCCGTCACGGAGTCGCAGTCGCCTCAGATAACCCGGGAGGCTGACTGGGATTAACCCGTTCGCAGAAACGACCACAGGAATAATTTCGGTCGGCAGACCACCGTACATGCCGGTAACCTCGTGAGCCAGGTCCAGATATTTTGTCACCTTATCTGTTTCGGCTTTCACGAGGTTTTCGTCATAAGGAATGGTAATGTCGACCAAAAAGATCCTTGAATGTGCCCGGTCCATCAGCACAATATCAGGCTTATTCGCAAGAATAGTCCTGTCTGTGATGATGGCCCAGTCCCAGTAGAGCCTGGCGCGGTCATTTTCGAGCATGGCTTCCGGCAAGTACTTATAATACGGCAGTTTCCGATCGACGAGGCCGTATTTCAGAGCGAGCTCCTGGTGTAGAATCCTGGCTACTAGATTGTGTGTGTGCAAATACTCAGAGTTAGAAAGCGCCGAAAAACCGGAGATGACGTGCCTAAGTGACTCACCGGGATGGCGACAAGCTCGACAGATGTCGACGGCGCCATCCTTTAAGATGTATCTCCGATAATTGTTGGTCTTAATAACCTGATCCTGTATCGCACAGACAAAACCCTCGGTTTCCCCAAAGAGGTTACCGAAACGTAGCCAGTGAAGGGAGGCGACTGTGTCTACGAAAGATTCATGTAGAGCCTTGTAGAACCTCCCGTGGAGCTCCTTCTCCTTCCATACGGTCTCCCGGTCGGAAATGCACTGTACTGCTGGGTCTTGCCATTGCTCGTTGGCTAAGGATAAAGGGGTGAGCCCTTTATCACACGAAATGACGTCCCTATAGAATGGATCACCCGATCTCACCAGAAAGTAGTTACGGAGGCTGCACACTTCACGATTATACATAGTGAGAGTGCTCAAAAAGCCGCGCCCACCATGTTTCCGTGGCAAGTACAGCCTCATTACTGACGATCTCGGGTGATGCATCCTGTGAGACATCATAACAGTGCGGACTTTTCTATCCAGAGAGATCAGTTCGGTCTGAGACCACCTGAGTATGCCGAATGTATATATGAGGACAGGCATGACCCAACCGTTATATGCGTGTGTCTTATTCACACCCGACAAAAGACTGTTACGCACTTTGGTCAAGCGTGCATAAAACACATCGCTAACTGACTGTTTCATGTCCGCCTCATCGAAACCTATGTTCTGTGTCATACCCAGGTATCGGTATGTTTCAGCCTCGGATAGGGTCTTTATGTTGATGGGCATAGATAAGTCTATACCCTCAGAGTTAACAACCCTACCCCTTTCGATATGGAGGACCGCACACTTATCCGTCCCCAGCTCCATTCTAATGGAACTGCTAAAATCACAAGTGATGTTCAGCAATTCCATAAGATGGGAGCGCCTGGAGGCGAATAATTTGAGATCATCCATATAGAAAAGGTGGGTCACTTTTGTACCTCCTTTCCGAAGCTGAAATCCCCTCCCGGAACCCTCCAGTAAGGTACTGAGAGGGTTCAGAGAGAGGCAGAACCAGATTGGACTCAGACAATCGCCCTGGAAGATACCCCTTCTTATCCTTATGTGGTTCTCCGCAGCCGTCATCTGCTCACCTAGATGACAAAGGATCGTACTCCACTGCCCCATACACTGCCCGAGGAAGTCTCTAACTGTACAGTCAACCTTGTACAGCTCGAGGACCCTCTTCAGCCATGTATGAGGCACTGAGTCGAATGCCTTTTTGTAGTCTATCCAGGCGGCGGATAGGTTCAGACGGTTGCGTTTAACCACTTTGCCAATGACCGCGTCAATAAGGAGTGGTTCCTTGGTTCCACGACCACCGCCCCGACATCCATTTTGAGCGCGCGACATCACCTGATTTGAGTTCAGGTGACGAGTGATTCTCGCGCTCAAAATGGATGTTAGTGTCTTATATATCGTGGGTAGACACGTGATGGGGCGGTATTTGCTCGGGTCTATGGTATCCCGGTCTTTAGGAACCAAATGAGTGATCCCAGTAGTGAAGAGGCTCGGGAGCGACTTTTGGTTGAGAGCCTCTTGAAATTGTCGAGCGAGCACAGCGTGACACACCACGAAACCCTTCAGCCAGTAGTGATGCAGCCCATCGAGCCCCGGACTTTTCCAGTTCGGGGCCATTCGGACCGCCTCAGCTACATCGTCCGGCGTTATAATGATGGGGTCCATGGGCGTAAGATTCGCACACTGACTCACCACGACTTCCGTCCAAGGGCCCTCGCTGTGGTTTACGGGCTCTGACCACAGGCCGCGCCAGAATGCGACAGTGTCGGCCTGATTCGGTGCTTGGCCCATTCCACGTACCATTGGTCGCTCCAATGATTTATAGAGCCTCTTCTGATCACTCTGGAAGAGACAATTCTGGTGTGTCCGTGACCGTGTCGACCTCTCGGTATATCGCCGAATCCGCTTTCCCCAAGCAGCGATTCTCTGCTTCAGGTCGTCTATGCGCTCCGTCAGCTTTTGCGTAATATCCGGCTGGGACAAACTTATATTTGTCCCAGCAAACGCCATCCTGACGGTGCGCACAATTCTCGGTCTATTATTACCCGACCTGAAGCTTGTCAGTCTGCCGACTAGGGCTCTTGCCTTTGAGATACGGTCCTCAATTCTTTTTCTCCAGGCTGGGATGGCGCTACTTTGTCTAGTAGCGCGTCCAGCCGTGGGAAGTTTGGCGCCAATTATACGGCAAACTGCCAGTCCGGCGCCAAAAAAATTGAGTCCGTATCGAAAAGGTCCCGGCTGGCTTCCAAATAGGTCACCAGCATTGGGTTGAGAACCCTCACGACAGCCCGATTCCGCTTGCTTAGGGGTATGCGGGGAAGTCGCGGTCGATTTTCGAGAGGCGTACTGCGCGTTTCCAAAATAGCCTCTTCCAATATACTCCTCATTTGCTCTACTTTGTGGGAGACTATTTCATCATCGTCTGAATGAATCACAACTGGAATATCCACTGCGACATCCACGTGTGCGGGTTGCTCTGCAATTAGTAGCGCCGCATTACCAGCTGCAGCATTTTCAACCCATGAGGAAACAGCCTCACGTCGTAATCGTTCGAGTTCGGCGTCACCAAATATGTTGGAGCGCAGGATATACCGAACTCGGTCTGCCAGGTTTTGCTCCGTTACATGAACCGATGGCTCCAGCTCTGCGAAAAAGCGATGCATCCAAGCCCGATACGCCAACATTCCAGTTTCTTCCCCTTTCGCCCTAAAGTACGCTCGCAATGCGTTTTTATTCATTATTTCCGTCCAACGCATGCGACGTGCTCCACCAGCGGCGGATGCCGCTTGCTGAGTCCGAGAAGACTCGGCCGACATCAAGCCCTCTGGTGGGGATGATGGATGCGGCCGGCTGCTAGGTGGTCTTGCAGCCCCCCGCGCTCGGCTCGCGGCCCGCATGCTGTCGCGTCCAGCGCCAGCTCCAGACGCGCCCTGGCGACCCCCAGGCAGCGGCCCTTTGCACACTCTTCTTTTTTCCATCACCCATTAAAAGGGCGTCAATTAACGGGAGCCGCCCAGGCCCGGCACCGTTTCATGGTGCGGCCGTAACCACAAACGAGCCTTTGCACCCTCAGTTCTGCCGAGGCACGGCGCTCACACCTCTTGGCAACGCGCTGACTGACTGCGCTGACATAGCAGTTTTGTCACTTAACTGTTACGTCAGCGGGCGATGGGGTCGTCATTTCCCTACGCCTTTCTTAACTGTTACGTCAGCGGGCGATGGGGTCGTCGATTCCCTACGCCTTTACACATTATTATTATTATTATTATTCCTCAAGTTGTCTTTCTGTGGGATTGAATCAAACCCACAGAAAGACAACTCGTAACTTTGCTAATGTTCCCCAATGAATAGTACATCCGTACAGCTGCTTTTATAGAAACTGTAGTGTGAGTTATAGTAATCCATTTAGATATCCAAATATAATGTCTTTCAAGCCAAAATCTTTTAATATGCATTCAATTAAAGAATAAATCGCCGTTTATTCGAAAATAAATCAATTTTACGCTTTATTATTTCTCAGAACCTATTCATATATTCTTTTTATAAGGAGTTGTTACTAACCACTTTTTCGCACGAAGTAACAAAAATATGTTTCACCGCTGTATTACTATGTCAATGTCGATTTAAAGCTCACTTCGATTATTATATTTTATTACATTTTGCGTTTATCCTCTTTAATTTTGTATCTCAAAACACCTAGTAATATCAAAAAATGCGTTTTTTTTATTGTGCGTATCACACAATTAAAAAAAAACAACGAATAAGGGTAGTGGTACTACGTCTTGCCTATTTCTGTCGTCAAATAACAATGCTTGCACTGCTGTGTACAGATCTGAAGGGTATTGAAATAATAACAGGTAGTGAGGCATTCCATCGCAGTCCTCATTACAATTGTGACGGTCTTCTTTAAGCTGCAGTAGCCACTTAACATCTGGTAGACTGTAAGTTGAAAAAATAAATAAAAAAAATTACTCGATATTTAAATCGTGGAATAACTTATCCCTTTCATAGTTTATTATAGATAAATTGATTTGTTCGATCCTAACTCACCGGTGATCGCTGTCGGAGATGAAACGAAATTGGCAATTATGTAGACAGATTGTTTCAGGAAACAGAATGCGACGAGCCGGAGCGTTACCTGAATTATCAATCGCTCCTCTGTTTTGGCTAATTAGGAATTTTTTGGTTTAAGATTTTTAAATATCAGTCTTTGCTATGTGTATCTGAACACCTGTCTAATTTCTTTTAAAAGGTAATAATAATTATGTTTTCAAGACCAAATTTGTGTCACGGCGGCGATTCTCAAACGGAGGCTAGCCATCTGCGACCGACAGGATTATAGTGTCCAAGTGTGTGCATTCCCTATTATCTCACTCTCATCGTCCGATGCTACGTAACGGTAATCGGACACGACCGAAGGGAAATTAGGCGCAGGACCAACGGCTTTACGTGCTTTTCGAACGGGTGTGAAAAACCATCTACTTCTTGTCACCACTGAAAATTTGACTATTTTATCGCGCTATGTCAATTCATCATCATCATCATCATAGGATATAGGCCATTGCTGAACAAAGCGTCTACCTTACGCCACTTAGCCCGATTTTCGTCAATTCGACGATCATTTATTATTTCTTCTTTTACCAGTAAGTAGTACAGTACCTAACTTAGAGTGCTGCGGCTTAGGTAAGTAAACTCGATTTCATCAAGTTGTTGTTTTTAATAAATAAAAGGTACATATTGTGTGCGATGCATCGATTTTTGTCTGGGCGTTTAGTTTAGGTTATAAAATGATTATTAATAAATGTGTGATTTGTTTCAATGTGTGTTTCCGTTTTCTGAGGGTTTGTTGAAGTGAATGCAACCTTCTAAAACTTTCGATTAACCAAAAACTAAAAAAACAGACGAACGAAATGCAGGGATGAAAAATTATTCGTTTATTAGGTCAGTCCCAAATAATACCTAACTATAAAGCATATTATGCGCTGTATTGTAAAACCTTTAGTATAACTCGAAGCGGCCAAAAAGGCTACAAAGGACCTGTCTTTTGTAATCATTGCATCTGTCCCGATTTATTCCCTGATTATTTTTACCTTTCGTCAGCAAGTTTGACACACTGGATCTGACAACCCTAATTGTACCGCACGTTAAAGTTAAGATATTAATTAATATCATAATTATAGGGCAGAAGCCACTGCCTCCTAAAACACAGTTTTACACCAGTTCGGGAGCCTCTGAATTCAATGTAGGACATTTTGTGATAATTTTTATGTCATAATATTTTTTTTTCGTGCTTGCTATGTTATGGCGCTGTCTGGTGACAGTAAGAAAATGCATATCCGCTCCCTCTCGCATGTATTATAAAATGCGACTATGTGAAAAACCAGAAAGATCGCATAGCTTTCAAAAATATAACCGTCTAGTTTACACCACACTAATACACAGACTGGCGAGAGGAGGGAAGCGTCAAATTAATGAGATGTCTCATACTGCAATCACTAGTCCACCTGGTAAGTGTAGCGATTAAGGCAAAAACCTCCTAAACGGGAGTAGTCCATGCCCAGCAGTGGAGTGTTACGAAGAAGTAGAAAGGTTTTTTGTAAATTGTAACTGCTTTCATAGTGTAAAAGATAGTACTATTCTATTATATAAAGAACATAAATTATATTATTTCACGTGATCGGTTGGCCATTACCGCGCGTGACGGTTGTCCATTAACTGAACATCATTACAAATTTTCATGTGCTTACGTTTGGGAGAGGTTTTATTTCGAAAATGCTTTTAAGTTACTGCACCGCTGCACTGTTAATGCACCGCTCGTGAAATATTTTAAAGTAACTTATTTATATAATGATTTAAGCACTGCTATTTCACTGATTTAAGAGGAAAGAATATTAACAACCGCTAATAACTATAAACTTTTCACTATTAACTCATCACACACACACACACACACACACACGCGCGCGCGCGCGCGCACGCGCGAACACGCGAACGAACGCGCGCACAACGCGCGCGCACACGCGAGCACACACACGCGCGCACGCGCACGCGCACTCAATCACACATACGCACGCACGCACGCACACAGACACGCACGCACGACAGCAGGCACGCACCCACACACGCACACACGCACGCACCCACGTACGCACGCACGCACGTAAGCACGCACGCACGCACGCACGCACGCACTCACGCACGCACGCACTCACGCACGCACGCACTCACGCACGCACGCACGCACTCACGCACGTACGCACGCACGCAAGCACGCACGCACGCACGCAAGCACTCACGCTTGCACGCACGCACGCACGCACGCAAGCACGCACGCACGCACGCACGCACGCACTCACGCACGCACGCACTCACGCACGCACGCACTCACGCACGCAAGCACGCACTCACGCACGTACGCACGCACGCAAGCACGCACGCACGCACGCAAGCACTCACGCTTGCACGCACGCACGCACGCACGCAAGCACGCACGCACGCACGCACGCACGCACGCACGCAAGCACGCACGCACGAACGCATGCACGCACGCACGCACGCACGCACGCACGCACTCACGCACGCACGCACGCACGAACGCATGCACGCACGCACGCACACACGCACGCATGCTCGCACGCAAGCACGCACGCACGCACGCACGCACACACACACGCAAGCACGCACGCACGCACGCCCGCACGCACGCACGCTCGCACAACGCTTGACAACTATGGCAAACATGGGGAATGTATGAGGCAATCTATTGGGATGGCATTCGGCAAATTAGTAGGTCGGTAGTACATGATAACTTAATAGTCGTTACTATAAGTACTTACATTCTATAAATCTTTGGTGACGCAGTGGTTTAAGCAATGTATTGTAGCGCTGAGAGCCACAGGTCCGAATTTCACACGGAACAAGTATATGTATGGCCTACAAATAATTGTTCCGGGTTTGGATGTTTAATCTTGTGAAGTATACTATGTGTGAAAACTGCCCCCGCGATACAGGAGAAAATCCTACTGGTGGCAACGTTTAACAAAAATGTTCTTAAATCAACTAGAATAATTTTAATAAATTTACTTTTTCCATATGAAAGATATTAGTCTGCACGTGGTAGAGCCATGCTGGAGCTATATTATGGTTGTAGCACGAATGGGTCGGCTCGACCAGGGAAGGACCACGCTCTTACAGAATACCAGCGTAAAATAGCAGCTTAATGCTGCTGTATTTCGTATGGTGAGTGTAGAGAACCGGAGACCCTTTTTACTGGAAACGAGGCATTCCATCTTAGTCCTCACGGGTGACAACGCATCTGTATTTTGATTCGTAATACAAGATAGATGTAGATGTCTATGGGCCACAACAACCACTTACCATCAGGTGGACTGTGTGCTCGTTCGTCACCCTTATCCTATAAAAAAAAGACTCGAACGAGACGAAAGAAATATTTAGCAGTAAATTTTATTTTACTAACCTCAGTGCCAGATACAGTGTACGTGATAACGTACTCTTAGAAGCTGGAAGATGTTCAAGGGAAAGCGACGCGACGTCCTATTTCCCGTAACGCGTTATTTATATTTACGCGACTAATTTCCTGTTACACTGGAAGCAAGCTGTAGCATAGGGAATGCAAAAGGAAATCGTTTTGTAAAGCAACCTCATAGTAAGTCCTCTTACACACCTGGTAGAGCCATGCTGCAGCTATATTAGATATAGTTGTAGCATGAACGGGCTCGACCGGGGAAGGACCACGCTATAACAGAAAACAGCGTAAGATGTCAGCTTGTTGCTGCTGTATTTCGTACGGTGAGTGTATCTAAACTCACCATAAGAATAGAAAACAACATTTTTATAAAAAGCGAGGCATTCCAGCTTAGCCCTCAGGGGTGACAACGTATCTGCATTTTGATTCTTAATCGTGAAAAAATATAGGTGTCTATGGACCACAGTACTTACTATGAAGTCCACTTCGTAGTAAGTACTGTGATCCAACTGTGTGCTCGTTTGTCACATATATTCTATAAAAAAACCACATTTCGTCCTATAGCTAGCCGTAAGTAAAGGTAGCTCACAAGACAGATGACAATAAATATAATTGACATAAAAATGTTACAAACTTTATTTCCATACTCACCTTCGTTCGTTGGTATCATTCTTCTCATGACATCATTTCGTTTATCGTACTACTTAGATTTACTAATATAGTTGACCCGTTCGTCCACTCTGTAACATTTCCATAAGTTACACTGAGGGAGCGGAAGTTGTTCACAGTAATGTACACAGTGTTTAGTAGTTCAGCTAATACGTCTCCGTGGCAGTGAAGCACGTACGGAGATTAAGTGCAGTCGCGTTGAAACCGCAGAGCTAGTTAGAATTGTAATTGCCGCTCGACTCAATTTACTGTACTTGTACGACTAGTATACACGAAAATACGTGGAACAGTGACAGCGTGGCTCACCATGTTATTGTAAAATGTATTTGCGTTCTGTACATTTACCTTTTGTTTTTTTTTTTATTTCATTTGAATATTTTACGTGGTAGAACGACGTTGTAGCTATATATTGGCTGCAGCACTAACGAGACGGCTTGACCGGGTTGGACCACGCTCTCACAGAATATTAAAGTAAAACAGCATAATAATATTGATTTGTTTCGTATGGTGAGTGTAGAGAACCGAAGATCCTTTTTACTGTTCTTCCTTTTTCCTCAGGAGTAACAACGCATCTTGATTCTTAGTCGATAAATGTAGATGTCTATAGGTCACAGCATCCACCTACCATCAGTTGGGCTGTGTGCTCGTTAGTTACCTTTACTCGGTGCACAGCACAGCGGTACAATATTTCACGCTGGCGCACCAACAACTTTACAAGACGCAAGTTCGGCCTCAGAATACTGTTCCCATCTCTGGGCTGGAGCTCCCCAGTGCCAGCTGCTTCCACTTGATCGCATCTAGGGCGGCTCGAATCATCGACGATCGAGTCCTTTCCGATCCGCTCGATTCACTGGCGCTGCGAAGACATGTTGCATCCCTTTTCATTTTATTTCACGTCTACCAGGGGTAGTGCTCTGAGGAATAGTTACAATTAACCTCAACCGCCAAATTTCATGAACGCACATCACAGCAAAACTCCCGATACCATCAATACCATCTGGATGCTTGGCGGTCCACCACTGTACGTTTCACTAGGAGTATCTTCCGCGTACGAGCTCTCTGTGAAATAGTTTACAACCGGCGATTTTTTCCGACCGATACAACTTAGTCACCTTCAAGAAAGAAGCTTACTTAGAAGCTTAGAGAGGTCTAAAAGACCGGTCTATTTGTAGCAAAGCTCCTGCAATTCCCCTGGTGTTGCAGTTGTTCATGGACGGGCGAAATCACTTACCATGAGATGAGCCGCATGCTCGTTTGCCCACTCTCCTATAAAAAAAGGGTCTGTGAGATGTTTTTATAATTATTTTACTCATTTCTACTCATTTATAATTATATACATGTTTTGTATCTCAGTAATTATATTTGTCAAATTTTTCTTGTTTTTTGTATAATATTATGATTCTATAACTGTTTCAAAAAATTCTATAAAAAAATATTTTTATCTAATTTCAAAAAAGGATAAGGTTGTCAATAAATTGCATAGTAATTCTTTTTTTTGTTGCATGTACATATGTTACGTGATATCGTCGTCAGTTGGAAACCGATCTTCAGGAGTAGTTACATGTAATGTAAAAGAGAAAATTTAATTAAGTTATTAATGTTCATTTTACATAGTCGTAAATGACAGCTGTTAGCTTGAGTAAATCTGCAGTCTGTGAATAGGTACAGGATCGCTCCCGCTATTTAATCGGATTAGATAAACCACAAAATATTCGCAATAGAACGCAGAATCTTACTAAGGATGATCCGCGAAGCTATTGAAATCAAAACACATCCTAACTTCAATAAAGAAGATCGCTGGGTGTTTAAATCTGCTTGGGAGCCTATAATTAAATATTATATATTACTATTATTTTAATCAAATCCCGACCCCAAACATACCGCTGGAAGTCTTGTATTCACTAAGTTCTTTCCGTCTAGATTGGACTAAAAACTAATAATTTTATGAATATATTGGGACGTCGAACATCTTGACTGCCCCTGGACCTAAAGTATAAAGTAATCGAAACGTCAGGTATATAACATAAGTTAATAAACGCGATAAAATCCGTAAAAACTAGTTTCATTCAATGTTAGCTTGAGCTTGTGAGATACCTTAGGGCTTTATTTATTTTTATGTTATTTTGTTTCATTTTATTAGGGGAGGTTACAGTTTAGATCACTATATTAGATCTGAGATGCTAATAAAATGCTTTCATATAGACAGAATACATTTACAACAAATCGCTACTCAGACACTACTTACAAAATATATTGTAAGTGTAGATTTAATGCTTGCAGTACATACTGTTACAGAATAAGTCTAAATAGTTGTTTTCAGAATACTTATAAATAAAACTCTTGATATAAGATTGTAACTTATATATTTTTTTAGAACTAGTACTTATATAATTTGTTAGTTATTTTGCGTAGTGTTTAAAAGGGCTCTTATAAATATTTAATGAAAAACTTCGGACAATCCATTTTTAATTCTTAGGTTTTTCCATTCTTTCTCCTTTTAGGATTGTTCCTTTTACCTCAAAGAGTTTTTTACTATTCAGACGAACCATGCTAGACTACGTTGCGTCGAGAGCACGTCTTGTCGTCTTAATTAATGGTGACTTGAAAGTGTTCCCGTCAGCACACAACTTGAGAGTGTAGTACAATACAGTAAAGCTAGTTTCATATAAAACTAAGCATATCGTGGTTATACAACATGTAACAAAAACCCTGTTGTTTCCGCTAAGTACGATATTGAAATCAGTATTGAAAAGTATAGAAATAACTTTACCTCAGAAAACTCTTCCGTAGTAAAAAATAATTTAATTAAAATAATTTCAGCAGGAATAATGTTCGGTTTTGTTGAATGAACGTACAGCCCTCTGTTGATCGCAAGAGGCCGCGTGTAAGTGGTTGGCAAGTTGAGAAACGATTTATGTATTTATTTGTGGTATGTAGAGCCATGCTGCAACTATATTATAGCTGTATCACGGATGGGTCGGCTTGTTTGAGGCATATGCACGCTCTCATAGAATACCAGCGTAAAACAGTAGTTTAATACTGCTATGTTTCGTATGGTAAGTGTAGAGAACCGGAGACCCATTTTCTACCGACTTCAAAAAGGAGACGGTACTCAATTCGACTGTATGTTTTTATGTGTGTTAGCTCATAACTTTTTACTGGGTGAACCGATTTCAATGATTCTTTTTTAATTTGAAAGCTGGTGCTTTGCATGTAGTGCCATATAAATTTGATTAAGTTCTGACAAATAGTTTGAGTTATTCATAATAATTTGTATTGAAGTCGGTTGTACAAAATTTTTATTTTAAATTATACTGGAAACATTTTGATTCTACGTCGAGCTAAAATTTCTATGAGCCACAGCATCCCTTCATCCATATATACCATTAATATATTTTTACATTTTTTTATAAAAGAGTAAAAGTAGGAGGCGTCTAAGGTGGCAACCGAACCTCCACCGGTTCCAACTTCAACTCGGTTGGGCAGCGTTCGGGAAGCTACGACACATCTTCTCGTCAGACATACCTCAAAACCTGAAAACGAAATTGTACAACCAGTGCGTGTTGCCAGTGATGACTTATGGAACTAAGACGTAGTCCTTCACTGCTGGCCGTATGAGGAAGCTCAAGGTCGCTCAGCGAGCTATGGAGAGGGCTATGCTCGGAGTTTCTCTGCGTGATAAACTTAGGAATGAGGATATCCGCAGTAGAACCAGAGTAACCGACATAGCCCAACGGATTAGTAAGCTGAAGTGGCAGTGGGCCGGCCATATAGCTCGAAGAACCGACAACCGATGGGGAAGAAAGGTTCTCGAGTGGCAGCCTCGTACCGGTAGGCGAAGTGTAGGGCGTCCCCCCACGAGATGGAGTGACGACCTGGTAAGACATGCAGGAAGTCGATGGAGATGGAGTGACGACCTGGTAAGACATGCAGGTGACCGGATGCCCAATTCCCCCCCCCCCCCCCATCAACATGGTAGCGGAATTACGTCATAAACTACCCCAGGAGGGTACCAGTACCCCTGGAGAATCCCTCGCTGAGCATCCACGACCATGCTATTCCACTCCTGAGCGTGGGTGCTCAGGCTGCCCCGCGTATTCTGGGGGGGGGGGGCAAAATTCCGCTCAACACAATAACTGCTCGGGGCAAACTGAGCAACAAGACCAAGGCGACCCCTGCCACGCTATCCGTGAATTTCTGCAACATCAGGGGACTTCACTCGAACCTAAACGCCGTCCACTACCATCTTGAGACGGCGAAGCCGGCCTTGCTCTTTCTGACCGAGACGCAGGTGTCCTCTTCGGCTGATACTTCGTATCTCTCCTACCCGGGGTACAAATTGGAGCACTCCTTTGTGCCTCGGGCTGGAGTTTGCGTGTATGTCAGAGAGGACATCTGTTCTCGACGCCTCGGCAGTCTTGAAGGTTCGGACCTGTCCATCCTTTGGCTACGCGTAGACAGCGACGACCATCCGCGCGTCTACGTGTGCCTCTATAGGTCCAATAGCGGTAATGCCGAAACAGACCGACTCATCGACCACGTCCAAATGGCTACAGATTCCTTGCTACAACAGGTCCCATCCGCAGAGATCGTGATCCTTGGCGATTTTAACGCCCACCACGCCGAATGGCTCGGTTCACGTTTAACCGATCATGCGGGAAGATCTGTTTATGACTTTGCCTTGGCATATGGTCTGACACAACTGGTTACATCGCCTACGCGGATTCCAGATGTTGAGGATCATACACCTTCCCTGTTGGACCTTCTGCTGACCTCTCATCCAGACGGATATCAGGTTTCCGTCGATGCCCCTCTTGGCTCTTCGGACCATTGTCTGATCCGGAGTGTGGTGCCACTCACGCTCCCCTCGCGGTTGCGTTCTGCAGGTTGCCGCCGTGTTTGGCATTACAGGTCGGCGGATTGGGACGGAATGCGATCTTTCTTTGCTTCCTACCCATGGGGGCGGGTTTGCTTCTCGCCGGATGATCCCAGCGCTGTTGCTGACTCTGTCACTGATATAGTGCTACAGGGAATGGAACTATTTATTCCATCATCTGTGGTACCCATCGGAGGCAGATCTCAACCTTTGTTTGGTCGCTCCTGTAAGACTGCATTACGCAGTAAGCAGGAGTGTTATCAAGCCTGGGCTGCGGCTTCGGTGACTCGGGATGTAAACACCAGCACACTCAAAAAGAAGTATAACTTCGCCTCCAGGTCCTTCAAAAGAGTTATTGCCAAGGCAAAGTCAGAGCACATAGGCAGAATTGGCGAGAAACTAGTTCGCCTTCCTTCGGGAACCCGTGCATTCTGGTCTCTCGCCAAGGCTGTCCAAGGGAATTTCTGTAAGCGATCACTACCATCTCTGCACAGGGAGGACGACTCACTGGCCCACGACGCAAAAGAGAAGGCCGACCTTTTAGGCTCCCTTTTTGCGTCCAACTCGACTGTTGATGACGGGGGGAACACACCGCCGACCATCCCGCGGTGTGAGTGCTCCATGCCGGATGTGCGATTCTCACAGCGCTCGGTTCGCAGAGCACTCCTCTCCCTTGACATCCACAAGTCGAGTGGGCCTGACGGAATCCCCCCAATTGTGCTGAGGACGTGTGCTCCGGAGTTGGCACCGGTTCTAACGCGTCTTTTCCGGTACTCCTACTCCCTAGGCGTAGTCCCGAAATCATGGAAGACAGCTTTTGTCCACCCGATCCCTAAAAAAGGCGACCGCTCAGACCCGTCCAACTGCAGGCCTATCGCCATCACCCCCTTGTTCTCCAAAATAATGGAATCCGTTGTAAACTGCCACCTCATGCGGTACCTTGAGGATCACCAGCTGATTAGTGACCGCCAGTACGGTTTTCGTCGGGGTCGATCAGCTGGTGATCTTCTGGTCTACTTAACTTATAGATGGGCGTTGGCAGTAGAGTCCAAGGGGGAGGCATTGGCCGTTAGTTTGGACATTGCGAAGGCCTTCGATCGGGTTTGGCACAAAGCGCTTCTTTCGAAGCTCCCTTCCTATGGGCTTCCCGAGAAATTATGCAATTGAATCACCAGCTTTCTTGCAGATCGGAGCATCAAGGTCGTTGTAGACGGTGTATGCTCCGACTACAAGCCTATTAACGCTGGTGTTCCACAAGGCTGCGTGCTATCGCCAACGCTGTTTCTTCTGCATATCAATGATATGTTGCAAGCTGGTAGCATTCATTGCTATGCAGATGACAGCACTGGTGATGCTCTATACACCGGCCGTGCCAATATTTCTCGGGAAAACGTCACCGAGTACCGGAACAAACTTGTGTCTGAAGTCGAGTCTTTGCTGGACAAAGTCTCGGATTGGGGGCGACTAAATCTAGTCCAGTTTAATCCTCAGAAGACACAAGGTTGCGCGTTTACCGCTAAAAAGAACCCCTTTGTCGTATCTCCTCAGTTTCAAGGTACTCCCCATGTTGCCTCAGCCAGTATCGGAATCCTCGGCGTCGACATATCGAGTAGCGTGCAGTTTCGTGGTCACTTGGAAGCGAAGGCCAAATTGGCCTCTAAAAAGCTTGGCGTGCTCAGCAGAGCGGGACAGTATTTCATGCCGGCTCAACGCCTGCAACTTTACAAGGCGCAGGTTCGGCCTCACATGGAATACTGTTCCCATCTCTGGGCTGGGGCTCCCCAGTGCCAGCTTCTTCCACTTGACCGCATCCAGCGCAGAGCGGCTCGAATCGTCGACGACCAAGTCCTTTCCGATCGGCTCGACTCATTGGCACTGCGAAGAGATGTTGCATCTCTTAGCATTTTCTTTCGCATTTACCATGGGGAGTGCTCTGAGGAATTGTTCGGATTAATCCCAGCCGCCAAATTTCACGAACGCACATCGCGGCAGAACTCCCGATACCATCCACAGCATCTGGATGATTGGCGGTCCACCACTGTGCGATTTAGAAGATGTTTTCTTCCTCGCACAACTTCCTTGTGGAATAGTTTACCACCAGCGATTTTGCCGGACCGATATGACTTAGGGACCTTCAAGAAAAGGGCCTACTCCTTTTTGAAAGGCCGGCAACGCATCTGCAATTCCCCTGGTGTTGCGGTTGTTCATGGGCGGCGGTAGTCACTTACCATCAGGTGAGCCGCATGCTCGTTTGCCCCCTCTCCTATAAAAAATATGCAGGTGGCTCAGGACCGTGCTTTGTGGCATTCTTTGGGGGAGGCCTATGTTCAGCAGTGGACTTGTGAAGGGCTGTAATGATGATGATGATGAAAAGTAGGAGGTAAACGAGAATACGGCTAACCTCGTGTACTGTCGATGTATGTGGTTACGGTCACCCATGAACATCTGTATCAACAGAACATTTGCAGGTGTGATGACGGCCTTTTAGAAATAAGTAGGCTTGAGCATGTAGAAAATTCCTGTCAGAAGCTACAAATTTTTTTTAATATGTAAATACGAATATATAAATTAAATAAATGTAAATTCTATTATGCGCTTAAACCAGCAAACATAACTGCTTGTAAAATATTCTTGCTAACCCATTTGTCCATTCCTTTAGAACGCAAGTCTTCAGAACGCGCGTTTTACAAAACTGCGTGATTTACATACGCTCCAGGTAGAGGCAGTTGCCCGTACTTAATCACGCGTGATTTGCCTTTCCTCGACGCTCTTTTCTCTTTGAACACAAATATAGGGGTAATAGAGCACGGTAGAGTCAACTCACATAAATATAGATAAAAACAATCACTTACGATTGAGCGTGCAAGCTTTCCCGCGTTCAATCGCGCACACTCAGATCGTGATTGAAAGCACGTGTGTTGTAAAGGCGGCTATTGACATCTAAATCCATCTTCTATCAAGATTTAAAATGTAGATGCATTATTTTTACCCTTGAGGTCTAAGATGGAATGCCTCATTTTCAGTAAAAAGGTTCACAGCAGCATTAAGCTGCTATGTTACGCTGGTGTTCTGTGAAAGCGTGAACCTGTACCGTTCGAGCCGACCTATTCATGCTACACCCACAATATAGCTGCAGCACGTATAACATGCCATTGTAGAGAGCAGGAGACCCCTTGACCCTTTCAAACAGCGACGAGGCATTGTGTCTTAGGCCTCCTGTCTCACAGCGCATCTGCATTATGATTCGTAATTGATGATCAATGTATTTGTCTACGGGGCACAATATTGACTTACCTTGCCATTAGGTGAACTATGTGCTCGTTTGTCACTCTTACTCATACAAAAAGTCTTCTTTTACGATATTATTTAGGCGACAATTTGCTATTTGCAAACAAATACACACAAAACCACACACATACACACAATTATTAAGGATTAGATTATACAAATAATAAGCGGATTTATAATCTAAAAATACTATATGCTTGCATGGGGCAGGAATCAATAATATTCCTATGATAGTCACAAAGTAAACGATAACTTCCCTCCGAGCAATCGACAAGCGAAACCATTAAACCGACAAATCGTTTAACTCGAATTAGAAACATTAAGTTTGATTCTAAACTGATAGGTATCGCTTATTGCCTAAGCTTTGTTTAAATGCTGTCATTATATGAAAAGGGAGTGGCGTGAACATAGATAAGGACTTTTGAACCAAATTAAAAAAAACGTGAAGGTTTTATTTTCGAACCTTTGCATTTTTTTACCACGTTTTTTCACCACCACGTCTTCTCGGGTGGAATTGAGAAATTTATTTTAAAGCAACTTCTCGATGAGCTAGTGACTTGAAATTATGAAAATATATCAGAATCGGATAACAAAGTAAGAATGTAAAAAAACCTGGTTAAAAAATACATATATTAAAATTTCACTTGTTTTTCACTGATTTCTCGGAAACTGCTTGACCGATTCAAATCGTTCTTGTTTTATTAAATAAGCTTTACGTCAGGGGTGGTCCCATATAAATTTAAAAATTGGTAAATCCAATTGGGCATGCCTTAAACGCATTAAAAAAATTACGTATAACATGATTATACGGAATTTTTTAAAGTAGTTTAAATACATTTCGACAGCACTATCAGCTTTAACACCCGCGAAAACCATGAGAATGACACCCATGGTGAAAAACTTGATATTTATTGCTGCCGCTATCTTAGATTTACATTTTGACAACGCTATCGGCTTCAACACTCTCGAAAACCATGAAAATGACACCCATGATAAAAAAATTGATACCTATTGCAGCCGCCATCTTGGATTTACATTTCGACAGCACTATCGGCTTCAACACCCTCGAAAACCATGAAAATGACACCAAAGATGAAAAAATTGATATCTATTGCAGCCGCCATCTTGGATTTACATTTCGACAGCACTATCGGCTTCAACACCCTCCAAAACCGTGAAAATGATACCCATGATGAAAAAATTTATACCTTTTGCAACCGCCACCATGGATTTACATTTCGACAGCACTATCGGCTTCACCACCCTTGAAAACCATGAAAATGACACCCATGATGAAAAATTGATACCCATTGCAGCCGCCATCTTGGATTTACAATTCGACAACCCTATCGGCTTCAACACCCTCGAAAACCATGAAAATGACACCCATGACGAAAAAATTGATACTACTTACTTTTAGTACGTAGTACTATTATTTATTCTGTGCTATTAAAATATTGTAATAAAAAAATCTTTCATTATTATTATAATCAAGTATTTAAGAAATTTGGCTATTCGAATATTGTGTATTTGTAATAATAATAGACGATAATAAACGATGTCCACTCACGAAGGCGACTGACGCCGAACTGAGTGAGTGAGTAAAGTACTCTGTGGCTGTAGCTCAGAGTGCGGCTTCCGCCTATTTACAGAAATAATTTACCTACAAGGCTACCAAATCATCGAAAATTTCGCCAATTTGGTGCCGAAAAAAATTAATTATAGCTAAACAAAACAAAATTACACTGCCAACGGCTTCTCACACGATAGATGAATAGATTAAAAAATAGATTGAGTTAAACAATGGATATTTTCAAAAGTTATAGTGTTTACAAGCCTTGCGGACTTGATAAATCCACACCATAAGCCACTAAAACACTTTTTTTATTTAAAAAAAAAAGCAATTAGTCGATTTAAAAAAAAATAATAAGTTCAACAATCATTTATCGTTCTAACAATGTGCTTTTTATATCATTTATATGTATAATATGATTGCTAGATACAATTTCATGCGATAAAACGTTGGAATCTTAATTTAATGCGATAGTAGAACATACCTTGCGCTTTCGCTTAAGGTATGCAATAAATAAATTTATCCCTAAGAGTGGAAAAATGGGGGATCAATATTTTAATATAACTATTTAGACGAGATTCTAGTTGTAGTTCTAGGTGCAGTTGTGCATTCGGTTTGTATTTTTTATTAAATGTCAAATTAGGTACATTCTTCATTACATACACTAACTAAACCCCGCCTACGGTTGGCTTTCGTCAAAATACGCAGTTTCTTGTATTGCACAATGCCTATAGGTATTATATGCAATTATTTATTTATTTATTCTTTTTTACGTCTACCTTATAATAAGGGATATAAAGGGCGGACTTAATGCCTTGTGGCATTCTCTACCAGTCAACCCTGGATGATTTGAGAAGCTGTGGTAGGTGCAACACCAGTCATAAATTAATAAATAAGTAAAAACATTTCATCTTATAACAAAAAGCAAATAAATAAAATATTTTTAAACTATACAAACCTAATATTATCTACTTTATATT
Organism: Parnassius mnemosyne; assembly: GCA_963668995.1. NCBI lineage: Eukaryota > Metazoa > Arthropoda > Insecta > Lepidoptera > Papilionidae > Parnassius > Parnassius mnemosyne. The sequence goes on along the minus strand of CAVLGL010000093.1, from coordinate 615,492 downwards.
AAACAGAAAAAAAATTAATAGTAAATATATAAACGGATAAAATATTCTTATATATACAAAATATAAACGGATATAATATACTTATGTATATAAACAAAATATATAAACGGATATAATATACATATATATACAAAATCTCTAAATAAATATAAAATAATATAACACAAAAATAAAATAACATGATGCATATTAAAATACATATTATACAAAATATCAATTACAAAGCGAAAGAGTGAGAAAAACAAAAATCGGATAAATCAGGTGGTATTATTCCTGCTAAAGAATTCTCGAACAAGTCTTTTAAAATATTGTTTGTTACTGGTTTTTTTTTATATGAACAGGCAAGGCATTCCAGAGCAGTATGGACTGCACAGTAAAAGAGGAACTAAAGAAATCACTTTTATGTACCTATTATTTTATTGACTCTAATGTTTTCTGAACATATACCTCAAAAGAGATTTGAAATTTAGTAAATTTATAGACAATAGGAGCAAACTAAAGCTGCTAATGCCATGTAATCGACTCCACAGAGTCAGTAATTCATAAAGACAATGTTGGTAAAATGGTACTCTTTATTACAACATAAGCTATGCCAGTGAAAGTCACGGTAAAATCTGTCCAGCCATTTTGGAGATTAGCCGGAACAAACAAACAGACATACAGACAAATATTTTAAAAGTTTTATTTTTGTTATAAGTACTCTCATATTATGCATGTAGTAAAAAGCTCTTATTTTGACATTACAAGCAGTCACTTCATTTTTATTTATTTGTATAGATATTGTTTCACTCCCATGGCTCGGAATTCACCTAATCCCATTGGTTCTGCACCTGATCTTTCTCCGGTGCTGTCGGATTGCCGTCTCATCGGACTGTGGGAGTGAAACACTTATGAAAGTTCACCTACGTTCGCGCGCACTCTCGTGTCAATAATCCTATTCTGCATAGATAGCTAGTGTCTTTTGATACTGTCTGCTGCGGTATGGAAAACATTATTATTAAAGAAAATAGTATTTGTCCATTTTAATTTTATAATTTTGCAGTTCGATGAGCTGTGGTAGGTCCACCAACACGCAATGCATTTACGCTGTTAATAACTTATAACTAATAATAATGACTAATAAATTGATAACGTGGCTTTCTATATTGATTTTTTTTTAAACTTTCATTATAGAAATTTGTCCTGTGTCATGAAACAAGTGTTTTACACTCTTATGTGCACTATGAACAAACATGTAGGCCCGGAAAATTTATCTGAAGGCCATTCAAGTACTTGCCACTGTGCTAGGAAGCTGCGATTTTTACAATACACCATTTAATTTTTATCATCATCATCATCACTACAGTCCCTCACAAGACCACTGCTACACAAAGACCTCCTCCAAGGAATGCCTGCAACTTGCTGCATGTTTTACCAGGTCGCCACTTTATCTAGTAGGGTTAGTTAGAGGTTTTTTTTTACATGGTAGAGCCATGCTGCAGCTATATTGGTAGTATAGTTGTAGCACGTATGGGCTAGCTCGACTGGGGAAGGACCACGCTCTCACAGAATACCAGCGTAAAATAGCATCTCAACGCTGCTGTGTTTCGTATGGTGAGAGTAAAGAACCGGAGGCCCTTTTTATTGGAAACAAGGCATTCCATCATAGTCCTCACGGGTAACAACGCATCTGTATTTTGATTCGTAATCGAGGATAGATGTAGCTATGGGCTGCAGCAATCACTTACCATCAGGTGGACTGTGTGCTGGTTTGTCACCCACATCCTATAAAAAAGGGTGCCGCCCTACACTTACCAGTACGAAGCTGCCACTTGAGAAACGTTCTTCCCTATCGGTTGTCGGTTCTTCGAGCTGTACGGCCTCCCAATCACCACTAATCCGTTTAATTTATATTACCAACAAATAAAGGTGTAACAGTGCAGTTCGCCTAATACGTAGGTATGTGAATCAGAAGATTTAATAAAATTAATTGGTCGGAGTTGTTTACTTTCACTTTATTTTATGAATTCGACTTAAATGGATACTACCACAAGAACTGTATTTATATTTGAACTTAACTATATCGTCATTACAATAGAATACTACAATCTTTCAACCAAATACTAATATATAATACTACGAAATATTATAAAATATATAATATCTACATCTTTTACTTTATTTACCCATCTGCGCTTACTATACCCCAATCAAGAAAAATTTAATAGGTATTAAAAATTTGCTATTGACCTCTTAGCAAAACAGGCAGTTGTGGACGGGATACCGTTAATGGTGTTACCCCTTTTTTCTGACCACATTAAACATTTAAAAGATCAGTGCAGAGCGTTATGGCAAGAACATTTTGACGAAAGATCACGCGAGAAGGGTATCTGGTATCGAACAATTCAACCACAAATAACCTGTAATTCGTGGATAGATAGTCCACTAAATAGAAACTACATAAAGTCTATTCTTAGATTACGTTCGGGACATATTCCATCGTATAAGTTTGCTTTTTTAATGAAAAAAGTGCCATCACCAAATTGCGACGTATGCGGAATAGTTGAAGATGTTCAACATATTTTGATAGAATGTGTCCGGAATGAAGCAATTAGAAGGTTATTTTTTGGTACGAATACGAATTTTCATAAACTTAGGAATGAGGATATCCGCAGTAGAACCAGAGTAACCGACATAGCCCAACGGATTAGTAAGCTGAAGTGGCAATGGGCCGGCCATATAGCTCGAAGAACCGACAACCGATGGGGAAGAAAGGTTCTCGAGTGGCAGCCTCGTACCGGTAGGCGAAGTGTAGGGCGTCCCCCCACGAGATGGAGTGACGACCTGGTACGACATGCAGGAAGTCGATGGATGTAGGTGGCTCAGGACCGTGCTTTGTGGCATTCTTTGGGGGAGGCCTATGTTCAGCAGTGGACTTGTGAAGGGCTGTAATGATGATGATGATGACGAATTTTCAGGTTGGCACCTTGAACAGTATTTTGACTTATCCTATGTCGGAGGAGGCTAAAATGCTGTTCAAGCTAGCCGACTTGATTCTATGTAGGGAATAGATGGGGCTGTTTATGGTTCCACTTATTCCTACTCCTTATGTGTGTTTGCTTATAGTCGCGCGTGCTCCTTGCACGTAACTATTGTTAATATAATAGACTTTATGTTTAATTTTGTATTCAATTGTAGTGATTAAGTAATTGTAGACAAAACGGGACGATGTGGTCGCTCAGCGACAAAGTCCTTTATAATAATAAATTGAAAAAAAAATTGCTATTTTTTTAAAAACAAATTATTTTGTGAAATAATATTTTCTATTTCAGTTTCAGATTCTGAATGTACCTTTTATCAAATATGAAGTGTATTTTTGTTGTAATTTTTGCTCAATATTGCATGTTTATATTCCATCTCAACTATAACCTTCCTGAACCGGAATCCATTAGTCGTCAATTGGATACGAGAAAGGTTGGATACTGGCTGCCTTTATGTTCGTGACAATGATAATGACACGGACGGCAGTCAATAGAACAGCATCGTTATGGAATGCCATTTTCCTTTGTCGCACTTTACGTTCTAGGATGTTTCATTGTATGCAATTGATGGTTTCTACAAACCTGCAACTGCCTAGCGCTTAAAGCTTTAACTCTGTGGAATTTGAACAGAACATACCATTACAGCCTATTAAAATTCCACTGCTGGGCACATTAACCTCTCATAGATTACCTCATAGGGGGATTTCCCCATAGTTAGTAACTAAGACTCGTCGAGTCTTTAATTACACACGGCTCTTTACGTTTCAAAAAGCCACCAAAAGCTCTTCAGTGAAACCTTGCAAATATCCACTTTCGACAAGTGCTTCTAACGTACAAGAAATCTACGACATGACTTTTTGATTCGCTAAAGCGTATTTCAGAAATGTAATATTTTAAACTAATATGGACTAAATTAAATATAAAATTATTTTACGTTTATTCTTAATATAAAGGTCTTTTTCACAGTACGCGAGCAACCCAGGTTCGATTTTCGCCAGCACCAATGAAATTGTTAGTTGATAATTTTTAGCGCTGATTTCTCAATTCGAAAAAAATTGAGTAAAAATGTCGAAAACAGATTAATTTTTGATCTCCTTATTACTTTGCTGTGTAGAAAAAATAAGAAAAGGACTATATTACTACTTTATTTTGATGAGATATTTCTTTAGTTTTTGTCCACAGATGTTTTTTCGTGTCTCGCAATTCGGGTCAATTTTTATATATGTACATATTTATTATAACAACAAAGTTCATTCATATTTATTATACATTAATGAAGTTATTTGTAATATATTTCTGCAGCGTTACCTAAATAACCAAGTCAATTCTCATATTTATAATACATCGCTACAAAACACATATTGGATTGCAGGAACGAAGACGTCATCGACTCAGCATTATGCTGCAGCAGTATTGCTTTAGCGCTATTATTCTGTTGGAGTCAACAACAAACCTACGAACATTCATCAGGCATAGTACTATAAAGTATTTTTTTTATAGAAGAGAAGACAAAGAAGAATACGACTCACCTGATGTTAAATGAACAACATCTACAACATCAGGGTAATTGCAAATCGCACAGCAGTGGACCGCTAGCCATTGAGATGAAGAGGATACATTAAACGTTATAATAAAATTATACTACTACTACTAGAGGTCGTAATGAATTTAACATTAATATTCATATTAAATGAAATCAATAAAATACTTATTGAATCTTGCCAAATATAAAATCCCATCATTAAAAATGACATATAAGTACTATAGACATCTTAGTATCCTTACTTCGGCGTATACGGTACGATAAGTCCATAACTAATAAGTATCGAATTATCTGGACAGTCGTAAAGTCTTAAAGTTTGGCCAGCTCCGTGGCTATCATTAGGGCCACCATATCTAAATTCCGGTACACCGGGACATGTCCCAGTTTTAAACATTGTGTCCCCATGTCCCGGTCAGTAATTCAATTGTCCTAGAATATGAATCATATAGTAGTATGATTTACAATACTATATACAGTTAGGTTCTATCTTTGTAATGTATTAAATTCCGCCGTGTGTTCGTAATTGTTCTGTTCTTAAACGGCTTGACCAATTTTGATGAAATTTTTATAGGATCACCTGTATGATTCTTACATTTAGTTCGACACAGTGGTTGACTCTGTTGTCAAGATCCAGAAATCAGCCGTGCAAAGCTGGTACGTATCGCTAGTAATCTATAAAAAAAATTGCACGTTCAATAAAATTAATTATAATTACCGATAGGTATATTTTAATCAACATTATCATTATTACAGCCTATTACAATTCCCGCTGAACATAGGCCTCCCCATAGATGTCTCATAAGCAATAGTTGCAATAGTTGCCATGGTTGGCATGCGTGTTGGCCACCGCAATTTTTATTTTCAGGGTCGAACTTATGCCACGGCTCTGCGAAGAGCTCAGAACGGTTCAGAAATTAAGAGCCAATCTTCATCTTTAACGAAAGAACCATGCCCACTTTTCATACATTGAAAAACCTGATAGTAAAAGTTTATGTATACTTATAAGGTATAGTAGAAAAACTTCCTGTAAGTTTAGAAAATAATGTCATGTAGTCATTTTTACGATTTAAACGCTACGAAGTCCAAAAATTTTAATGTTACTCTTTAGGTTGGGAATTGCCGTTACTAAATACTTAATTTTTCTAACTCTTATTAATGTTCCATTACTACTTCCTCTGAGATTATACTGAGAAAAATCTTGTGTATCCCCACATATTTCTATTCTATATGATCCATGAAAAACACACAAAATATCACAATACACAACGAGACGCAAACGCAATAAGTGATTATATTCTCTTTGGCAACAACGAATGACTGCGCCGATGCCAATAGAATTGTCAAATGTCAAAAAATCCGTTTCACTCGAGCGCACTCAATGACATACTACACGATTAATTTATTTAATTATTATGTTATTTTTAATTAATCTGTACTATAGAAAGAGTAATAAAGAAATACTTACTGATTAAATAAAACATAAAATAATGTTTAAAACTCAGAAACAGAGTTAATTTAAGTCAGAGATTTTTGACTAACAGAGTGTAATTAAGCAGTGTGTAAAATGGAACGTCCTAGAAAAAGAATAGTTGAGATGCGTTCAAAATATGTTGGTAATAACGTTTACCCTTGACTTAGAATAAGCTTAAATAAATATTAAAAAATATTTTTCTCCTGCGTTTCTTTTAACATTGAGATAAGCGTATTCAATTTACAATTCAATTAGCTTAATTTTAAGATTTATTTCATTTCTATACATAGTCAGGTGAAAAATGGGCATCATTCTTTAGCACTTCTGGTACTAAAAGTATCTTTAAATTTCTGAACCGTCGATCGTATAATACTTTATTGATTCAAGTTTCTATTACTGAAGATTTATTTTGGAACATTTGTTTTTAATGAACCTTTATCATAAATTTTTATAATAGATAAGGTTGGATTTACTTGTAATTTTTTAAATGGTTTTTCTTTATTATTTAATGTTATTTATATTTTTGAACATTTGTGATGAATTTTAATTGCTAAGTAAGTTAATTATAAATATAAAAGTTAAATATAAATATAAAAGCTATAATTGCATTACAAGTAGTTTAGTAAGGCTTAGCAAACTACGTACATTTCTGTAACATTTGTACACAATTTATTGTTAATGAATAAAACTGTTGATTGATTATAATATTATAATTGTTGAATAAAACTACTTTTACGGGTTTTATCGCGTTTAATTAACTTATTTTTCTTAATTTAATTAAATCAGTCCCCCATGACCTTAGGTGCGGTAAAGCACCTGAAACGTCGGGATTTAATAAAAATAAGAAAAATAAGTTAATTAGGTGTGATAAAATCCGTAAAAGTAGTTTTTTTCAATGTGTAGTGTTCGCGAAAATATAAGAAATCATTATTATAATTGTTTTTTAGCGATCTATGAAACAATTTCTACATTTATGGCAACCCTACACGAACTTTACTGTCAGTGGAGGGAGAATTCGAGGCAGCTCAAGTTACATTGGTAGTATTTTCTCCGACTTAAGGGCTTACAATTTCCGTAATAGGAAACCGTTGGTCTGAAAAGTCGCGGAATACAAATATGTCGATTCAGTTTCTTCATATGTATTTACTTTTTAATCTTATTATAATATTTCATATTTAAATAGTTTGTATAATATAACAACGTAAGTGTAATTTATTACAATAAAATATAAACTTTAATTTATTATACAGCACATTTCTTGCGGTATTTTTCCTAGTACGTAAGCTGCGTTTCTTTGCGGATTGGCTATACTTGCCTTTATGGGATAAAACCAATTTATAATATTTTTACTACTACACAGTGTGTATATAACATGCAAATGTATATATGTGAGCAATTTGTAAAGGTTAGTTTGATAGTAATTAGTAGTTTTATGTTAGTTTTTATCTTCATATTATGTTATTACTTCTTCTTATTAACAAAATTACATCTGCAAACATCTTTCATAGCGTGATCAACATTTTTTTATAGAATAATATTGACAAATAAGCACACAGTCAAGCATATAGTATATGGATGCTATGGCCCATAGACATCTAAAGTTATTCTAGATTAAGAATCCAAATACATATGAGTTGCACCCCTGAGGACTTAGATGGAATGCCTCGTTTCCAGTAAAAAGGGTTTCCGGTTCTTTACACTCACCATATGAAACACAGCAGCATTAAGCTGCTGTTTCACGCTGGTGTTCTGTGAGAGCGTGTTACCCCGGTCGAGACAACCCATTATTACTACAAACAATATAGCTGCAGCGTGGCTCATCTAATCGCTACAAGCTGTATTATATTTCATGGTAGTGCTGTGTTTTTTTTTTTACCATAATATTGAGGTATTAATTGGAAAATCAACAAATGTCATTCAATCAATTAATCAATCAAATAGTTATTTGCGAATACAGGTGTTAACAGCGGTGTTTTATAATTTATGTAGGCACGTCTATAAAGTACTGGTTAGATTGAGAATAAAGGTACTCTAGCGAAGCGTACTTTTTTTTGGTAACGTAACAACCGTTGTTGTTTATAAGATTTTTGAGAAAAACATCATCGAGGGAGTATACCATATATTTGCGATGAATTGGTAACAATCTGCTTAGTATATTTCCTCGTATTTTATGTTGTACGCATGAATGCATCTGAGGGTGGTCCTCTTTTGCGTACATCAGAAGTCGGATCAAGTTCCTATTATCGCCTACATATAATATGCGAATGGTATGTTGAAGGCGTGGGACACCGCGAGCGGATTATTTACCGTTGCTACCGATCGACATTTGATGCGTCAGAGAGTACTCATCGACCACATCCAAATGGCTACAGATTCTTGTTATAACAGATCCCATCCGTAAAGATCGTGATACTTAGCGATTTGAACGCCAAATGGCTCGGTTCACGTTTAACCGATCATACGAGGAGATCTGTTTATGACTTTGCCTTGGCATATAGTCTGACACAACTGGTTACTTCGCCTACGCGGATTCCAGTTGTGGAGGATCATACACCTTCCCTGTTGGACCTTCTGCTGATCTCTCACCCGGATGGATATCAGGTTTCCACCGATGCCCCTCTCGACTCTTCGGAACATTGTCTGATCTGGAGTGTAGTGCCACTCACGCTCCCCTCACGGTTGCGTTCTGCAGGCTGCAGCCGTGTTTGGCATTACAGGTCAGCGGATTGGGATGAAATGCGGTCTTTTATTGCATCCTACCCTTGAGGATGGGTTTGCTTCCCGTCGTATGATTCCAGCACTGTTGCTGAATTTGTCACTGATGTGATGCTACAGAGAATGAAACTATTTATTCCATCGTCTGTGGTATCCATCGGAGGCAGATCTCAGCCTTGGTTTAGTCGGTCCTGTAAGACTGAATTTTGCGCGTCGGGCATGATTAACTTAAGAATTGACCGCCCATGAATAGCTCAATTGTTATAAGCGACAGCGTTGTGAGAGTGGAGGAAGTAGCTCTCACTTTGCACAGCTGTAAAATATAGATATAACACATTGTTCTATGGTAACCACTATTCATTAAAATTGTGTGACAGTTTAAGCTCAATTGTTATAAGTGACAGCGTTGTGAGAGTGGAGGAAGTAGCTCTCACTTTGCACAGCTGTAAAATATAGATATAACACATTGTACTGTGGTTACCACTATTCATTAAAATTGTGTGACAGTTTATGTAAGTTTAGGGAATGTAAATTATTGTACAATATATTAAAAATTAAAACAGTATTATTATATCAACTTTTAAGCTAAGAAGAAACGAAGGGACTCGTTTTTGAAGGATGGCCGACTGTAACAAGCATTGCCCATTAGAGTAGTTGTTTACATCACTCCATTAATACTAAAGAGTCTATGGTCAAGTCGTATTATGCCTGTGAGAATAATCGATTACGTTTCGACTCGATTGTGTTAAAGTGACGTCAAATATTGTCTGTCGATTAAAAGTTCTTCTTCTTCTTCTTTTAAATTATGGCTTCTCTTAATAGAATTCTGCCAGTGTCAAGTCAGTCGATTAAAAGTTAGCTCCTAACAGTCGGGATCATTCAGAGACGAGCCGCCGGAGTGACAAGAAGGTTTGTGATATATTATGTTATTTTGTTATACTTTAGCTTTGATTTAGTTTACTAGAAATAAATATTGTTATTGTATTGATTAATTATTTTTATTTAGAATTCTATGATTCACTTTTGAGATACCCTTACACATTAGTTTTTAAAACAGTAATAATTATTTAGCCCAGAAATCTCTTGATAAAATACATTTCGTGTTAAAACACCTTGCCAGTAAGACAGGAACTCCTCGGACCCGCCTACAATACAGTTACAATTAGACAAACGGCTATATAAAGTTCCCTCACCTAGTTGAAATTGTTTCCGAGCGGACAGCCCGGCAAACGCAATAATTGTTTAACTGTGGAAATGTAGTTTCATTTCCTGTTGTAAGTAGTTTATGGATTTATTCAATTATAAATTAATATATTATACACATTATGCGATGCGCTTTATGTCTGATATGCATTTAAACAAAAATATTTTATGCAAAAAAGAACTTAACTTTATAAACAAAACGGAAAAAATATAATAAATCTATATGTAAAATACATATATATGTAATAGCTAACAAACGTCCGCACACTGCTTTTCTCATTTGTGAGAGAGTTTTTTAGGGCAAAGAAATGTCCGTCGCGCTGCCCCTAGCGTGTTGATGAACTTTACATGTCTTCGAAATATTTTTTTTCTTATTTCTCGGGCATGCTAGTTGCCTCACGATGTTTTCCTTCACCGCCGAGCACGTGGTAAATCAGCACTTAAAATAGTAATTAACAATTTCATTGGTATCAGCGGGGATCGAACCTGGGTTTCTCGCGTACTGTGAAATTAATATCTCAGGTTGTTTCATAAAAAAAACCTATGGGGACTGTGAAATTGGCTTTATTCCGGAGGTATACCTGCAAAGGACACTATAAAATTTCCCTCGCAAATAACTTTTCTAGCTTATAAAGTAGAAGTATTTTATTAATAGAAAATAACTAAAACTATAATAAGGCTAATGTTAGAAGACACCCGGGAGGCCTTTAGTCCTTACAAATTTATCCCTCTTTTCACCCTAAATAACGATACTAAAGCAAATATTTTTTTACGATACATTCTTTAACTGTCTCACAGTGATGTTCCTGAGTATGTTCCTATTTTTATTTATTTTTTTCTCAATTAAATATTCTAAAATCAAGCGAACTTTTACAATTATTGAAATTGCCAAGATATATTGGAGTCAGCTCTAAAAAAATAAAGAAAAATATACAAAGCTATTTTGCCAAACTTATAGAAGAAATTTTTGTTCAATTTAAGGGTACAGCAGGTACCTACTCCCTTACTTTTACCTATTTAGTAAAAAAAATCAATAAAAAAAGAAGATTTCGCATAACCCACAAACCAAATACACATACAGTCGAATTGCAAGTCTCCTCCTTTTTTGAAGTAGGCTAATCCATAATTGGGCGCACCTAAAAAGTTACATAGACGGTCGCGTGGGGTGTGTAGCAATTTGATCATTGAAATAAAATATTTTATTAATAAATATTTTATACATGCAAAATCAGACTTTTACAAACGACACCATTTAAAATTACATATTATCTAACTTTTAAATCTCTTTTTGAAAAGATTAACATATTAATAATAATAAAATGAAAACTTTTACAAGTACTAGTTTTCCTCCTTGTAATTTTGGCAGATGATGATCATGTGGTCATTGCACACAAGTTTTTGCATTTACAAGAGTCAGTCTTTGTTTTTCTGTCCTTGGTTCGTAGAAAGATATGGCACCTTTTTTATGAAGATTCTTGGACTTAGGCTGCTCCAGAAACAGATTCTTGGACCTCATTTTCAAGATGCCTTTTCGGGCGATTTTGCAGCGGTCGAGGTAGTGTGAGAAGCTGGTTGTTAATATTTGGTGAGGTTTGACCAAATCCACAGCTAATACTAATTTCAATAATACCCTTCGGAATACGTTGGGGTCAATTTTAGACTTGTATTGTAGAAATCTTGTAGAAATCAAAATAAACTAGAAGTCCCCCTCGTGTTTTTCCGGTTGGGAAGATTTCCGTGTTTCGTTCGACCTTGTTTATTCTCATTGTTCTCAATATCGTAAACTTGTGTTCTTTTAATAGTGATTTCGCTAGTGGGACACTGGTAAACCAATTGTTGGTGACATTTCGCCGAGTACCGGAAATAGGTTGTATCGTGCGTTTTACTAGACTTACGCTATCAGATGGCAGTTTGAATGGAACATCAGGTCGTACTCCAACGTATACTTCAAAATTTTGTGGATAGTATGTTGCAGAGTCCACGAGGACGAAATGCTTGATCCCTTGATCCCATATTTGGTGGGTTTGCTGTATAATAGTAACATTCTCGGACAAACTATAACATTCTAGAAAATTATCGTTCATAAAAGTACAGAAGTCTCTGATAGGCGCCAGTTTATCTAATGACTCCTTCGCCTATCGGTTTGTTCGGTCATCAAACCGTAAACTCCTGCGAAGAAAGAAAAACTTTTTGCAGCACATTGCGTTCGCACAAAACTTAATTCTGGTACTATCAGTAACCCATAAATCTTGATAATTCAAATGTGATGCTCGAAAGACTCCCGACATATAAAGCAGTCCAAATACTGTAATAAAGTAACTCTTCGTAAAATATAATTTTGCAATCACGTTCGCTCTTGAAATTGTTTTGAATGGATATTATATATTTGTTAGTTTAGGTTAAGATTTAATTCTATGACTTCTCTGGAAAATATATTCAAAAATGCTTCACACATTGTCTTTATATATCTTACGAGCCCTCTTGGTCCAGTAGCCTCCGCCAGAATATTAGAACTTTGAATATTAGAACCCGGAAGTGTGACGGTTGTTTGTACCATTTTGTTTGTTTCTTACGTTCGAGGTAAAATGAGTCATTTCTTGCATGAATTTGTAAGGACCTGGCATTATTTTGTAATGGCACCTCTTCTTCACTGCTCCACTGGTCGTCCGATTCATTTTAGCCTTGCTCCGTTTCACTGCTATGGTCACTAACTATGACTATCTCGTCTTGCTCACCTTTAGACGCACTATCGAAAGCGTCTTTTTCTTTCTCCAACAGCTGTGCAATTTGCTGATCTTCGAGTGTTCTTGGCATTTTACACTAAACTAAATCAAAAAACCTCAACATAACCTCTAAAATGTCAAAATGTAAGTCTTTCAAAGTCGCAACCTATTATTCGTTAAGTTACATTGTTTTATAGAAAATCGGTAACATAAACAATTCACCAACTAACCGATAATTCGGCCTACACAAACAATCGCGTGGGGTGTTGAACACCCCAAACACAGTCGCAAAGCACAACCGTACACAACCGAGCGCCATTAGTGACTGAATTGTAAACGCCAGTCGTGCTTTTGAAGCTAGCTAGAGCAATAGCGCGTTTGAATTAAAATTGAAAAATTTATGTGCCTAAAAAAAATCTATGGGTGTGTGACACCCCACATGACCAATTTAGGGTTAAAAAATTGTTTTCTTGTAGTTTTACTAGCGGTGCAGCAATCATCTTTAGTTGTAGTAATATAATTACCATGACGATTAGAATAATGACCACCAGCAGATGACTGCTCCAAGTTAGCCTAGTTACCTGCACCTGCACCGTACTTTATCAACTCGAACGAGTGAGAGTTTCAAAATTTGATAAAAATACCGAGAAGTGGGGGCTTCTCGGTATTTTCTTTAAATTTTTATCTTATTCAAAATAATAACAATACATGTTTAAATAATAAATAATGGTCATGTAGAAAGAATGAACGAGGAAAGAGTGACAAAGCAAATTTTTGTTGCAGAAGTGAACGGCAGGGTCGGGAAGGGACGCCCTAGACGAAGGTTTATCGACCAAATCGACAATACATTGAAAATGGGCCAGATTAGGAGTACCCTTAACCAACATTTTACATCCATATACACGCTTGTATGCGTAGATATATGAATGTAAAAGAGGTGAAAGAGGTGTGTCAGGATCGCGCCAAATGGAAGTCCGTAGTCTCTGCCTACCCCTCTGGGTGACAGGCGTGAATGTTTGTGTGTATGTTTAAATAAGGTTCAGTTTCTGTACTGGTTCGATGTAATGAAAGAGCAGTCGGTGCAACTACAGTAATACAACAAACCGAGTCAGATTTCCATTAACTAATTCTTAACAAGCGCTTTGCAGCAAGCGGCCTTGTTTAGTTCTGTGTGAGCTATGCAAATGTTTGTTCTGGAGTAAGAAGCTTATCGCCAAGTACCGAGCACTAACGGATTCCATTTGCAAGTAAGATATGCAAATTAAAATTTAAAGTAGACTTGAAAATAAAAAAAATTGAACGGAGCGGAATTTTTTATGGAATTTACTTATCGTAGGGGGGGGGGGGGCTTAGTAGCCGTGGCTTGGTCACACGCGGTGAACAAAGAGGAACCCACTTGGCTGGCTAACGTGGAAAACCATGAGATTTTAATCGGTGCGAGTCCGACATAGACTGTACTTACCCCGCGAGGCGGATATGTGTTAAAAACGTCTTTACGAATTCTATCCAGTAAACGCAAATAAAACATGGAAGCATTACTTCAAGGAAATAAAGCGCACTACATGGCACAATATTTCTAACACTCGCATAATATACACAACTGCTAATAGTTTATTATATATTATTACGGCTCGGGGCGCACATTTAAAGTTGACCTATAAGGTCAACTTTTAATTATTTATTTATTTATTTATGTTTTAGGATAAGTGTGACAGACGAAGACACAGTTTACCTGATGATGACTGGATTCTGTGACCCATAGACATCTACATTTATCCTCGATTATTATATTCCCCTGTCCAGCCAAACTTTCCATACTGCAGGAATAATGCGCTGCATTATGGCTGTACCACGTATAAAATAATAAAAATGAAGGAATTTTCGTGTAGTGGTGGGGTAAGATAATTCACTACCCACATCACGCCGTAGATATCATGAAAGGTAACATAGGGAAATCAAACAGAGCATATTATTTTTAAAAAATATACCAGTTTTTATAACAATATAACACGAGTGAAGCACTTTTATGTTGTATCATATTTGCACGAATGCAATTCCATTTGGCGAATAGCTCTTATTATCCCTAACTTTTTTTTATAGGAAAGGGTGACAAACGAGCACACTGTCCACCTGATGGTAAATGGTTGCGGTGGCCCATAGACATCTACATTTATCCTCGTTTGCGAATCAAAATGCAGATGCGTTGTCACCCGTGAGGACTAAGATGGAATGACTCTTTTCCAGTAAAAAGGGTCTCCGGTTCTCTACACTCACCATACGAAACACAGCAGTGTTAAACTGCTATTTGACGCTGGTATTCTGTAAGAGCGTGGTCCTTCCCCGGTCGAGCCGACCCATTCGTGCTGCAACTATACAACTAAGATAGCTGCAGCATGGCTCTACCACGTAATAAAATCAAGGCAAAAGCAAAGCTAACTAAGTGCAATTGCAAATATTATTGTATTGAAAAGGATCTCACTCATTCCGTTGAATGTATAAAGTTACCGTACATTCCCATATTCTTGTAAAAACGCAATCTTCATCAACCGAATAATACACTCATGGACATAAAAAAGTCCTTCAGACCGAGTTTCAGAAACAGCGGTCATTCTCTTCTCCACAGTCTCCCTGATGGTAAGTGAATGTTGTAGCCCATAGACGTCTGCATTTACCCTGTATTACGAATCAAATGCAGATGCGTTGTTACTCCTTAGGACTAACATGGAATGCCTTGTTTAGTAAAAAAAGGTCTCCGGTTCTCTACACTCACTATCTGAAACACAGCAGCATCAAGCTGTTATTTTACGCTGGTATTCTGAGAGGCTCCAGTCGAGCTGTCCCGTGCTATAACTATACTATAGTTGCAGCGTGGCTCTACCACGTGACAAATAAAAACTTCTCGATAAGGACCAGCCATGTGTGCAGCACAGGATAGTAATGCAAGAGTTTGTGAGCAACCACAGGTGCACTCTCAAATTCCTCACTCTCGTAGTCCTATGGAAGGACAATCCGGTATTGCGAAGAAAAATCAGACACATGACCAACGACTTTAAAGCGAAAGTGAGGCACGAGGTGAAACACCGCTAACTTCCTGAATCCTGGGTGCTACTGAGATTTTCTTGACAAAGAAAATCCAATAACTGATTTTGGCCCAACCCGAGATTTAAACCCGAGAACTCATGACCAACAATCGCGTGTATGGCCACTAGAACAACGAGGTCATCGCCAAGTATTGCAATTATGTCGAATCTTACTTAAATCATCAAAGTTCATATAAATTTGCTTTCCGAATTTCTGGATTATTCCGTCGACTTACCTATAGTAGGTACGTGCTACAGCCGAAACAAACAAGGAGCAATTTACATAAATGTAAGCCTGAACACACACAACCAACAGAAGCGAACAGAGCTATGCTAAATTTTAGCGGGCTATGCAAATATGTACCATGTAAGAAGATTATCACCGTAACTTAGATTTATTTCTGAGAGCCAGCTCAATTGCTGGCACGGGTTGCCACCTTTAAATATTGTGATTTACGAAATACAGCTTTATCACCACTTAACACTATCTGAGATTTTGGTTAGGCACTGGCTTATAATAAGTAAAAAAAAAAGTTCGATTTCTTCTTACAACACTTAAAGTTACAAATTTCAATTGAATAAACCTGAATGCTTAGTTAAGTTGAAAATTTAAGGGTACCGCTTTGTCAGAAAGGTCTATGTTGTAATTAGTAAGCCGCGCTGCTCCACCCAAAGACTTGTATTTATACTACTAGATCAACAATTCAGAACAACAACTGTGTCACAGATGTGTATCGTGCGGACGCTTGCTGGGCGGATAGCTTGCACCATAAATTGCTAAGCAATTCTATTTTCATTTACGACAGTTACTACATTTAGGCAAATACGAAATAAATTTTCATTCTTACATATATACATAAACACTCACGCCTGTTACCTAGAGGGGTAGGCAAAGACTACGGACCTTCATTTGGCACGATTCTGACACACCTCTCTCGCCTCCTTTACATCCATATATCTACGCATACACACTCGTCGGTTAAGGGCTCCCTTAATCTGGCCCATTTTCAATATATCGCCAATTTGGTCGATAAAGTTTCACCCAGGGCGTCCCTTTCTGATTTCGCCGTTCACTTCTGCAACATAAATTTGCTTTGTCACTCTTTCCTCATTCATTCTTTCTACATGAACAAACCACCGAAGCATTCCATTCTTCATCCTGGTCACAAAGTCATCTTTTTCTTTTTTTGCTGTGGCAACCCTGGTTATAAGTTGTAAAAGTAATTAGTCCCGTTAAATTTTAATAATTTAAATATTGTAAATTCACCATATCCACCTCAATTTTATGTTATAGCTAATAATTACTGCCGCTTTGTATTTAATGTTTAAGAAAGTTGGTACATAAATATTATAACAACAATTTGGTGTTGGAACAAAAAGTGACAGGTAACGGACATTGTTTTAAAAATTATTGTAATCCTTATTTCATATCATTCCTTTTATAAATTAAAGATTTATTCTATTACTCGGGTTATTACATTCTTTGCGGGTTTCTTTTCGAATTGTTTTAACGATAATTTGATTTGAGACTTGTAAATAGAAAAAAAAAAACAACAACTTTACATTAGCTTACTCTGCTCCTTCTGTTTTCGATCTTTGTTTTCTTTTATTATTTATAATAAATAGTAAAATGAATACTCGCAACGCCAAGACGCGCCAGATGGAGAACCAACTCCAGCTTGCGCTCCAAGAACTTAAGGCGTCCAGGGAGCAGTGTGAACTGTTGCTTAAGGAAAGGGATGATAATGAAAGGGAAATAGTTAGCATAATTGCCAAAAATACACAATTGAAATGTGATATGGTTAAGCTACATACAGAATACACAAGTGTTATAAAAGAAAGAGATCAGCTACAGGGAATGGTTAATGAGTTTGATCAATGCAGCAAGGAATATGAGGAAGCTCTCAGGTTAATTGCTGCATTGAAGTTACAGTTGAATGAGGCTAATGAGCAAATAACACAATTTAAAACATATATAGATAACCTTAAAGCCTCCCAGACTCAAAGCCTGTTCTCTGAGCTTGTGCAATGTGATACTTCAAGAATGTTACAGCAATCTGCAACAATAGACTTGACTGGTGACGACTCTTCCACTCCAGGAAATACAGTAAGGATTAATTGCAGTAAAACCAAATTGAAGAAGTATATAAAAGTTAATAAATACATAAGGAAAATACAAAAATTAATAAGAAATAAGATTAATACCAAAAATTATGTTAATGTATGTAAAGAAAAGCAAGCATTGTTATATGAACTTAAGTTGTATTCAATTGAGGTGGATAACATAAAAAAATGTTATGAGACTGAAATAGAGTGCCTTAAATCAGAAATATTGTCACTTATGAACTCCCTTCAAACTGTGTCCAATAAATACAAATCAGCCCAAAATGAAATAAAAGAACACATATTGGCTATGGATAATCTGGTAAAGACTTGTAAATATAATGATGAGCGGTTTGACTCCTTAGTTAAATATCAATGTGAGTGTCAGCGCTCAATGCCAGATTCTTCAAAGTCAGTGTGTGCTGATAATATTATACCACCACAAAAACTCTATGACAGTGCCATAGCAGAGGATATTAAAATAATAAATAACTCAAATATTACTAAAAATAATATAATTGTTTATAGCGATGACATGGGAAAAAATCTAGGCATAACTTTAAATAACTCTTAAAAAGGGACAAAAAGTTACAAATTGCTGCATGCCTGGAGCATCTTTTAGTGACATCCTAAATAAAATTATTGTTACTAAATTTTGCCCAAATAGTACAATAATAATTTTTGTTGGTAGAAGAGGCAGTGTCAACAACAAACAGTTATTAAGATATATTGAACAACTTAATAACTTGAATGTACACAAAATTGTCTTGTTTACACTGCCTTATATACAGGGATTGCCACAAGAAAATAATTTAAGACATAATTTAAATATACAAATGCATAATTTAATATGTAATAATAATTTAAATTTGACATATAATTCTAATGATAATAATCATAAATTTCATGTAATTGACATAAATCATTTAATAAAAAAGTTTTGGACAAAAGATAGGTATTACCTATCCAAATATAATTTAAGACTGATAGCAAATGTGCTATCTTATTATTTACTTTTTAACTCAGCCAAGTTTTTGGCTACCAAGACTGCTTTTATTGAGCATAATCATTTGACATTTAATTTGGAATCAGTTCCAACTAATTTAAATTAGTGAATGTGACAATAGAGGCAATCTCTAGCAATAATATGAGTTTAATTAATTTTGAATACAGCCCACAAATAAGTAATAAAAATTGTTTACACCTGGTGCATCAAAATATACAAGGCATGTTGGGCAAAGAATTGGAAGTTGAATTGTTTTTAAATAGTAACAATATACACATCCTTTGTATTACTGAACATTGGCTAAAAGATTATAATTTCATGTTTAATTTCAGAAATCACCAGGTGGTCAGTTCCTTCAATAGAGAAAAAAGTTTACGTGGTGGCTCCTTAATATTAGCAGATAAATCATTATTATATAAAGAACGTAAGGATATTGTGAGCCTCTCTGTTGAACGAACTGTAGAAATGGCTTGTGTCGAGCTCGAGCACCTCATTGTTGTAAGTGTTTACAGACCCCCATGTGCTACTTATGACCATTTTGAAAGGATTGTGGAAGAAGTTTTATTCAAACTTAGTAAACAGAACAAGTCTGTTGTAATGTGTGGAGACTTTAATATCAATCTCCTTGAAACTTCTTCCATTAGTATTAAGTTTAGCTCATTGTTTAAATCGTATAATCTTGTAAATTTATTCTTAGAACCAACACGTATTGCTGGGCCTAGTGCGACCTGTATAGATAACATTTTTACAGATGTTAAGCCCTTGCATAAATCAATTATTCAAAATTTAAGTTCAGATCACTGTGGACAGTTAGTATCACTACCTTACATACACAAAAAACAGAAAAATAAGAAAGTTGTGTTTGTTCCAATAAATGAACATCGCTTGGAGAGGTTTAGAAGTAATATAATAAAAAGACTTCCATCACTTTCGTTTAAAAATAGTGCTAATTATTTGTATGCTACATTATTTGAAATTATACGTTGTGAATTTAGTAGAATATTTACTTCTAAAACTTTCTCTTTTAACAGTCGCAAATCCTTTAATGAATGGGCGACAGTAGGAATTTATAAAAGTAGGCGAAGGTTATACGAGCTTTATGATGAAAGATCATATAATAGTAGTGTTATATTTAGAGATTATGTAAAAACATATTCTTAAATATTTAAAAAAGTGTGCTCCACTGCTAAGACTTTACATTTAAGCAACAAAATTAAAACTGCATCCGACAAAATTAAAATGACCTGGAGAATAATAAATAGTGAAACGGGCAAGGTCAAACCGCGCAACTCGGATTTTCAATTGAATATTAACAATAATTTAACGCGATCTGATCAAGAAGTTGCTATGGCTTTTGAGAAACATTTTACTGATGTTCCTTTTTTGACAACAAAATCATTAAATTCTTCTCCTACTGTCGCCGAATCATTGCTCAAACAAAATGTAAAGGCTTGTTCAAATACTTTTAAATTCCATAGGGTACTGCCAAAAGATATCGTTAAATATTTTAAAACTATTGATGTTAAGAAAACGGCAGACTTATGGGGGATTTCCGTTAAAGTTATTTTATCTATAATAGATACATTAGCACCTTATCTAGCCACTATATTTAATATAAGCGTCGAATCTGGTGTGTTTCCTGATTTAATGAAACATAGTAAAGTCATACCTATATTTAAATCTGGTAGTACATTAGACCCCGCCAATTTTAGACCAATTTCTGTACTACCAACATTAAGTAAAATTTTTGAAAAAATTATTTTAGATCAGATGTTAAGTTTCTTTAATATTAATAAATTGCTACATAATAATCAATTCGGTTTTACAAGGGGTCGCTCGACAACTGACGCTGGAGTTGAGCTTATTAAACATATTTTTTGTGCATGGGAGAATTCAGAGGATGCTTTGGGTATATTTTGTGACCTTTCCAAGGCCTTCGACTGTGTTCACCATGAGACATTAATCAGGAAGCTACAGTACTATGGTGTCAAGAACACAGCGCTTAAACTTATTATTTCATATTTAAGTAATAGAAAACAGAAGGTTATTATCAATGGTAAAAGTTCTTCCGGGTCACCTGTACTAATGGGTGTACCTCAGGGCTCGATTCTCGGCCCATTCCTGTTTCTGGTGTATATTAATGACTTACCTCACCTTGTAGGGGATAGTCATGATATAGTATTATTTGCTGATGATACTTCTTTGATTTTTAAACTTAAACGTCAATCATTTAAATGTGACGAAGTGAATAATGCTATATCAAAATTAGTGCATTGGTTTAACGTTAATAATCTGCATTTGAACGGAAATAAAACTAATTGTGTAAAATTTACAACAACGAATGTTCAAAATCTGAATACCAATGTGTTTTTAAATGGGGAGGAATTGAGCCCTGTTGTATCCACTGTTTTTCTTGGCATCACTCTTGACGCAAAGCTCCAGTGGGGCCCCCATATATCCAAATTAGCAAGCAGACTAAGTTCTGCAGCCTATGCTGTAAAAAAGATTAGAGGTCTCACTAGTGTCGAGACAGCTAGATTAGTTTATTTTAGTTATTTCCATAGCATAATGTCTTATGGGATTTTGCTATGGGGAAATGCGGCTGATTCAGAAACTATTTTTGTTTTACAGAAGAGGGCCATTAGAGCTATTTACAATCTAAAACCGAGAGAGTCTCTTAGAGATAAATTTAAAGAAATTAATATATTAACTTTGGCCTCTCAGTATATTTACGAAAATTTAATGTATGTTCACAAAAACAAAGATAGTTTTAGTAAAAGAAGTGATATACATTCTGTAAACACTAGGAACAAACACAAGCTAGTGATACCAGTTTCTCGACTCCACAGAGTCAGTAATTCATTCTTGGGGCAATGTATACGCTATTACAACAAGGTCCCGGAAAGTGTACAGGTTCTCTCTATTACCAAGTTTAAATGTTTTATTAAGCTGAAACTGTATAAAAAGGGTTATTATAGTATAAATGAATACATGGTTGATAATAACCCCTGGGAATGAGGTGATCGCTTCCAAGCAGTTTCTAAAATAAATTTTGTAAATAGTTCGTAATCATTTATATTGTAAAATTTATTTAAAAAAAAGTCCCGCTGGGTTTCTTGCTGGTTCTTCCCAGGACAGAGGTTTTTTTTTTCGAACCAGTGGTAAAGTAAAAAATGACTTTCAATAAGAATTACACATGTAATGTATATTGAATAAAAAAATATTCTATTCTATTCTATTCATCTTGCAAACCTCTTTTCTCTTATCACACAATTTCTCACCCTGTCATTCAGATTCAGCCGATTGAGCATACTTTTTAGTGACCACATTTCTACAGCATTTATTCTACTTTCGTGATTCTTCTACCAGACCCAACTTTCACTACCTTACAATAAAGTAGGGACTAACAAAGCATTATGAATTGCCATACGTGCCTTTTTTGACAGATTTTGACCTTTCATAATAACCCATTCACTCTTTATTTCCAGCGTTCACTCGTCGTTCTATATTCTTATCTAAAATAAAACGCTCATAAATAATGACAGCGCTTTCTTAGTCACATTAAACAAAATTAGTGTTAGCTTATAGAAAATATCGTTCGCGATTTACAAAACAAAGATCTATCTTCTAAAAGAGTAGTGGACAACTGACTTTTCTAGTAATATACATAGATTATTTGGCTTCAGTGCGTGTTGACGGACTTTACATGTCCTCAAAATTTTGTATTTAAGACATGCAGGTTTCCTCACGACACGAGGTTTCCTCATTCACCGCCAAGCACGTGGTATATCAGTACTTAAAATTGCAATTAACAATTTCGTTCATCTTGGTGGGAATCGAATCTGGGTTACCACTGATAAATTTACAGCGATCGCTTAGCCCGTCAGATACTACGGCTCAAATAAGAAATATTTTATAGTAATATTTCGCTCCTAAATTAGTGGACTTCAAAAGCTTATTAGTGTGATATTTTGACCAACCTTACGCACAAATATATCACGTTCACTATATTTAACATAGAAGATACATGCTGGAACACTCATGGACAAATTTAGATTAACGCAAAAAACATTTAAATTATCCCGTAGTAATTTTTTATGTGCATATATGCTGGCCACAAATATTAGTAGATGCTATTAAAAAATTTATGGGATGTTTTTTTTTTAAGTTCAATTGTATTTTATGTAATTATTGCGTAATATTTCGTTTTTTCATACTGCAAAACATTTCGCAATACTTTGAATTTGAGTTTAAATTTAGGTTTAGTTTAAATTTTTGCCATAACTGCGTCGTTTATAGTGTTAAGTGAAAATTGTTATTGCAAATAAACTGAGAATACCAGATCCAAACGCCACACTAGTTGCTAGGGCTGTTACCTTAATTGAAACTTGGCACACCTGCAAAAATGTGGCCCAAACATTACTAATATCAAAATCTGTGGTACACCATGTTGTCCAGAGGTATCGGCGGACCGGACAGCATACAGGACGATAACCTATGGCCAGAGATGACCAGTTCATCATTACGAGCGTGCTTAGAATCAGGGCCTTAACTTCTTCTGAGATAACCACAAAAACTGTGAGAAAAATACTGAAATTGGCCGGAATAAATTCACACTTGCCTATCAGAGAGGCCTACTTCTTGCCACATGCCATCGAGTAGCTGGAGTTAATTATGCTCCAAGGTTTGTCATTCTAATATGCACTAAAATTGGAATGACGAAGCTTGGAGTCAAGTTCTATTCACAGATGAATATAGATTTTGTCTAAAGCCAGATGATGGAAGAATTAGTAGTATTATTAATGAAGTGATTGCTACCAAGCTATTTCTAATTTGTTGTGTTGTTAATTTGTGTAACATACATGATTGTAAGTTGTTATTTAAAAAAAAGTCCCGCTGGGTTTCATGCTGGTTCTTCCCAGGACAGAGGTTTTATTTTTCGAACCAGTGGTAATCAAACAAAAGAGTGACTTTCAATAAGTATTACTTATAATCTATATTGAATAGAAAAGTTTTTGTTTTTTATTTTGTTTTATTAAAGTGTGGAGACAGCCCGGGAAAGAGATACGCTCAGTGCAATATCATTGGATAAGACGCATATGATGGACGGTCGTTTATGGTAGTATGGAGAGGTATGTATGGAGCTTCGCGTCATTGAGAATTGGTCACTAATAACGGTACGACACGTTACTGAGATTTTGGAAGAAATTGTAGTGCAATTTACCTTTTTTATAGAAGATAGATTTGTTTTTATGTGTGATAATACTGCTGCCGTAGTTGTCGAATGCCTTTGAAACGTTTAAGTCAATGCTATGGGGTGGCCAGCGCGCTCTTCCGACTTAAACCACAAAGAGCTGGTAAAGGATAATGGGGTTGTTATAAAATGATTTGCTTAATTCCGAGTAAAGAAAGAAAATGATATATACTGCCCATTCTGCGGAGGCTGGCCGCCAGCTTCCGCAGAGTCTAATTCACCTGAGGATGCCTCGTGTAGAGGCGAAACACGTGTCGTATTTTCGAGAATGGTGTGTCGTGCCTAGTGTGGTGGTGTTGGGAGTGGTAGTGCTGGGATTGACGGCGACGGGTATAGTGCACGCGATTGAGGGAGGGTGGAAGGTCCTTGAGGGAGGGTGGGAAGTCGCCTTAAAACTGGGCACGACACATCATTTTCTTTCTTTACGCAGAAATAAGCAAATTAGTTTATAACAACCCCATTGTAATGGATTTCCGCAAAGTAACGCCTGATTCTATTAATTATATATAGGATAAGCTTGGAAAACAAATTAAGAAAACCAATCCTGCCCCCGCTTATTTGCGAGATCTCAAAAATGCATTACATACATTTTATAAACATCTTTTGCGTTGTTCTCTATTTTTCCATGAGTAGATAATATATATTATGATTGCTACACGAATGAGAGAAAGATCCATGCTCTTACGGATTACAAGCGTAAAATGGCAGCTCAATGCTGCTGTGTTTCATATAGTAAGTGACTCTTTATACTGGTAACGAGGCACTCCATTTTAGTCCTCAGGGATGAGAACGCATCTGCATTCTGATTCTTAATTGATGATATATGTAGACTGTGTACTTGAGTCTCGCTGACTCACGCAATAAATAAATATAATATATGTAGTGATATCGTGAGCATACTCTCGCTAAACATAAGGTCAGTAAAGTCTGGAAAATTTAATAAGTGTTGATAATATCTTCATTAGGCGGATATCCGGGTGGCCCGGGATCCGGGTTAATGTATTATGTGCGGTCTCTCAGTGCGAGGCTGCTTTGAGCCACTCATCTCAACTACTTTATGAGGTTTTTAGCCTTAATTGAATTCGGTAGTAGCTAGCACGAGTTTTGTTTACGTTAAAGTATGGTTTTGAAAATTATATCCCCAAATTTTAAATTCATTTATTTATAATAATTAACTTACTTAACTACATTTATCATCACATCATAATATCAGGGTATATATAATATGATGCCTTATGGCAAAACCGGTCGGTTCTTATAGTAAGGAAATTAATAATTCAAATAAATGTTATGAAACAAATACAAGTGTGTATCCAAATCACAAAAAATGAAGCTGAAGTTTCACCAAGTATAAGACCATATCTAACCTTAGTGCCAGTGACGTGACGACTAGCGCTGCCGCAAAATAATTATCATTGGAATCAGTGTATAGTTCGCAAAACCTTCGATATATTTTAACCAAGAATCTTGCTAGATTTATCGACGCATTGATCTATAAAAAATAGGATAGTTATCAGTGACACTAATTGCATATATGTAATAATCGTTTCTACGGATTGAAGAAATTTTCGTAAAATAAAAAATCTTAAATTAATACAAACAGCAACCTCGTAGGTAAATACCTGATATTTTGAAGACATAAAAGTCCGGCAACACGCACTGGATTGCTCCATAACCTTTTCAGAAATGAGAGGTTTCCTGTGTCCAGCAGAAGTACGTATACAAGCTGTAACTTTACTGTTTTTAACATCACAGAAAACATCATGGGCAATAATAATCCTCGACAAGTCCACGCAGCATTTATCAAATTATAGACTATTAACAAAAGCGCGATCGTCGAGCCGATATTGTCCGTGCAGATACGGTTGTGTAAGCTACAACGTCACCCTTATAATAATCCAGCTACGGCTAAGTTCCTATAGCAGCGTGGAGAGATTGCATGAGTAGAGGTCATAATTGCCTTGTTGTTTGGACCTAATCACTCATTTTGGTGAGCGCGGCTGCCTTTCTACTTAAATAAATTTACTATAGTTTAATGGGTTATGTATTTTACCGTATTTTTATAGAAAAAAAAATAAAAGAAAAAGAATAAGGGTGACAAACGAGTCCAAATGATGGTAAGTGGATATTCTGGCCTATAGATATCTCTATTTACCCTCGAAAATGCAGATGCGTTGTCACCCCTAAAGACAAAGATGGAATGCCTCGTATTTACTAGATTACTGTAAAAGGTATCCGGCTCTCTACACTCACCATACAAAACTATTTTATAACCATAATATAGCTGCACGTGGCACTACCACGTACAAATACATACCTATCTGCCTTAAATTCTTGCGAATTCTTAAACTAATTATAATTTACGTAATCTGAATTTGTTTGATTATGCTTATAAGTTGATTCAGTTTGATTCAATTAGATTTTGTACAATTTTATTAAATTTAATTTTAATTAACTGACATAAGTACTTTATTAAAATTGTGACTAATGTAACACTGATTGTGTTTAATTTGACTAAATTCGTAACTATTGTTGTATTTTTAATATATTGGTTTTATTATAGATTTCTTTCACAGTTTCCTACTCTACGCTCTGACATTTTTTATTTAATCTGTAATGTGTGCAATAGTAGTATGCACAGAACACAATTACTCTCTATATGTACTGAGAGGTAGTATGGTTCTCTGTTATCTGAAATGTAAAAAAGTGATAATAATATACATTGAATTATTGTTATTATTATTTTATTATAGCATCTCTGTTGTTTTGCATGCTTAAAGCGCAAAGCGCGTAGGTATGTTCTACTAGCACTTAAAAATGAAAATTCCAACGTGTTGTCGCATGATATCGTATCTAACAATCATATCGAACATGTAACTGGTGTAAAGATTTTTTGTAAGAAAGATAAATGATTGTTGAACTTATTTTTTTAAATTGTTCAATTGCTATTTTTACAAAAAAGCGGTTTTTAAACTCTTCAAATATCATATATGTGGGAAGCCATGGAATGTAACTGTCAGTTTTTATTTTGTTTTGTTTAGTTATAATTAATTTTTTTCGGCTGAGAAATAGCGAAATTGTCGGTGTTTTGAGCAGCCTTGTATTCGTTTATTTTAATAAATACAGTTTACCTCAATCCCAGCCACAGGGTACTTTTTTACTGCAAGCTCAGCCGCCGTCGTGAGTGTTCGTTTGTTTATAGCGATTTGTGCTGAAAAATATCGATCGTTTGAGTAATACAAAATATTCCAAAAACCAAATTTGATACATACTTGACCAAGGTAAGATATAATAATTATTTTTATAATCACAGATTTTTATTACAATATTTTGTGCCACTAAAAGTACGCAGGATTTAAATATAAATATAATTAAGATTGCGCTCGTAATGTTAGTTATGATGAGACCATACCCCGACTTGAAAGTGTACTTCGGTAATGCTACTGGAACTCCTCGAAGAGTAGTAATGGTAATAGGTGTGCTGAGTTTTGAACGAGCCCAGTTTTGTTAGTTATGATGAAACCTTACCTCCTTAACAGTGGCGGATTATCCTTAAGGCAAACTAGGCACGTGCCTAGGGGCGCAAAGTTAAAAAGACGCGCGAGAAGTTTTTAAACAAAAAAAAAATCATCGTACTTGATTAATCCTAAATCGCTCTTCATGGTCATAAAAGAGTCATCACATTTTTCATTTATGCCCTCCTATTAATGGTACTCGTATCCTAATTACTTTGCAATTCTTAAACTATATTATACATTATAATATAGTTTATTTTCAAAATGAGTATATTTAATTTATAATAAATATTAATATTATGGTCCCTAGAGGGGCGCCGATGAGGTGCTACGCTAGCTAGAAAGTGTACTTCGATGAAAGCTACTGAAACTTCTCGACGAGTAATAGGCGTGCTGAGTTTAGCCTCGTTTTGTTAATTATGATGAGACCTTACTTCCGGGCTCGAAAGAGTGATCTGAAGGTGTATTTCGATGACTGCTAATAGAACTCCTCGACGAGAAGTAATAGGTGCGCCGATTTTATGCTCGTTTTATTATACATGATGAAGCCTTATCTCCAGACTTTATATAGTGACTTGAAAGTAAACTTTTATGGCTGCTAATGAAACTCCTCGACGAGTAGTAATAGTTGTGCCGATTTTGGGCTCGTTTTGTTAGTTATGATGAGACCTTACCTCCAGATTTGATTGAGTGACTTGAAAGTGTACTTCGGTGACTGCTACTGGAACTCTTTAACGAATAGAACTACAACTTACTCTTTTTTTTTAATTTTTCACTATTATATGATCATTATGAGTCGTGCATTTTTAGATTTTCCAAACTTTTTTTTAATTGAAGTTTGACATAAAGTTATCGGAAAGTTGGAAGTATAGTAATAAGGTAATTAGTGAAAACTTATGTGTATTTAAACTACTTTAAAAAATTTAGGTATAATTATGTTATATGTAATTTTTTTAATGCGCTTGAGGCATGCTTTGTATGAAAGGTTATAAAATGAAATGTAGACAAAGGAAACGTGGCTAATGCGAATACAATTGCTGTGGAACATGTCTTTAACCACATCTCGCTAACAAGCGGGTGATATACTGAACTAAATACAGAAACCGTACGTTACAATATCGACTGTATAATCCACCATATTCGATGAAGAAATCGATTAATAAATAACACAGTTATTATAACAATGGTAATTTAACGGTGGTTGTTACGGCCTACGGCTGCCCCTGCAAAAGTAGGCTATCCCGGGGCCCAAGCAGGAATTCTACGGGCAGACGCAGGTCGGGCCTCCAAAGTGGCCACGTGGAAATACCCTATCACAATAAAGGGGAAGGCTAGTTAACGAGAAGGTACTTACCCGCTTCGAGAGCGGAGACTGTTCACCAGGATCTGCCCGGCTGATGAAAGTGTAGTGAGTGTAGGTGGTATTTGTGTGTGTCTGGGTGTAGGTTTCCTGGGCTAGATGACACGATGCTGTCCTGGAGGAGGTATTCTCCTGTGGAGCCCCCGGAACAATTCCCTTCTTGAAAGCACTACTTCAGTCTATTCACGTAATGGTACAGTCAAAAAAAGAACTTCAACGAAATCACTATATGATTTGCACAATTACTTTAAACGAAGCTAATAAATCCGTAAAGAACAACACGTGGTTCCGCCGACGACATAGGTACTAGCTCGACTCCCTTCGTGACGTGACAAAAATTAAGTAAGAAACAAAAAACTTTCGTTCCGATCGCAAAAATTTTACACTCAACGCCGTGACGTGTCCAGTCGACCGGCCCGAAAGGAATGTCGACGCGGGGGGGATTACAAGCCTTTTAATTTAATTAAAAATTATTTATTTCGGAACTAGTCCATATCACAATTCATAAATACACATCGAAATTAAAAAATTAAATCTAAGTTGCGATGTCAATTTTAAATGAATTACATAAAAAAATCACTTAAATTAATTTATTACAATTACTTAAATTCATATAAAAGACACAAACACAACAAATCAGATACACAGCTCTAACGTAATCTAAATTTAGGTTTAGATCCAGAGTGCTCGACATGCAGCCTGGTCCAGTGTCGCATTATAGGGCAATCCAGATCAACCCGCCAGGCGAACACTTGCATGTAGCCATTTGAGCCGCCCCGTATGCGGCGCATCAGGGACGCAACTCGCTTCCGAATGATCGTTGCGAATCCGTCTATATTTGCATCCACAAACATTCCCGATGCATTAGAGTAGCGTAGCAGCTTCATCAATGCTCTGAAGGCGTTATTGTATAGAATGCGTAGGGCGTCGTAAGATTTTTTTGAGTTTTTGACCCATAGGCTGCACGAGTAAAATAATTGGCAGAACGCTCTGAACAACGTAGTCTTTACTTCTGCAGTACAGCGCGCAAACCTACGTGCCAACATATTGGCCCGAACAGACAACGCCCTACGCTCCTTATCTATATCAATATCGTCTGAAAGCGTCTCAGTGATCCTGTGGCCCAAATATTTGAACTACGAGACTGCGAGGACAGTGTAAGTTTTTGATCCAGCCTTAAACACCATGAACTCGCTCTTGATGGCCTTGTATCTCAACCCATGGGCCTCCGCATAACGCTCGCAGATCGAAATTAGTTTTCGAAGGTCGCTGATCGATGGACTCAGCAGCACCATGTCGTCTGCATAACTGATGTTGTTTATAAGAACGCCATCAATCGAACATCCAACACCAGCGCTGCTAAGCTCACGGATCAGACGGTCAATGTACAGGTTGAAGAGATTCGGCGATGTTAACAACCCGCCTTGCCTTACGCCACACTCCAATCTGTACTCGTCCGATAGTGACCCCGACCACCGCACAAAATTGCTCTGATTCCCATACAAGTACTTCAGGAGGCTTATATACTCAGAGGAAAGGTCCATATCAATTGACATCTTTTACCATAACCTGTCATATGAAACTAAGTCCAATGCTTTAGACAGATCCAAGAAGCAGGCATAGACAGGTGTGCTTCTTTGAGTGTAGTACTGGACGGTATGCTTGAGATTCAATATAGCCATTTCGGTTGATAAACCGGGGCGAAATCCAAATTGTGCGTCAAGGAACTGTAGATGTTGTCTTAACTGAATATCAATGAGACCGTCCAGAACCTTAGCAATGTCTATTGCGAGTGAAATAGGCCTGTAATTACTTAATTTGGACGCGTCCCCCGTCTTGTTCTTTATTATAGGAACAACTACCGTTTTCGTCATAGTTTCAGGCAGGTAAGAATGGCTCATGCAGAAAGTAAACAACATTGCGAGCACTCTCGACATATGTACACCTGCATTCTGCAAGTGTTCTATGCTGAGTAAGTCATGGCCAGGGAATTTTCCTCGCTTCATGTTCCCCACTACCTGAGCAACATGTTTCGCAGTGAATCGAACAACCGGTTTCGCCAAACAAGTATCTCCTATCTCTGTCGCGTACTTCATAAGTCCCAATGTAGAATGCACCCTGAAATGCTCTCTGAATAAATTGGCAACTTGTTCGGCATCACTAACACCCTCTATATTCACTGGAACACTCGGCTTTGGATTCAATTTATAGGTCTCCTTCCAAAATTTACTAAAGTTTATTGTGGCATGATGTGATGCAAGAATGTCCATTTTTATTTCGGTTTCATTATTTCTACACCACTTGAGCTGACATTTAAACAAACTTCGCGAGTTTCGCATTTGTTCATATACTTGACCAGACGTAGTTTTACTTTAAACGACCCACTCATGGAACCGAAGCCTAGCCTCCTCATGTGCCTTTTTACAATGTTTATTCCACCCTGTCACATACCTTTTCTTCTTGTTTATACTTAAAAAAAATTTAAACATTCTGCCACTGCTTCTCTGAGTACGCTTACTACATTATAATAAAGTTTATCAATTATTTTTCTATGTTCTATATTATCACACATTCTATCTGCATAATCTTGAAAGTCACAAGGAAAATCGACATCACGCAACTTAGTTAAGCAGATGAGTAGATACCTATCTACCTGCTCTCTATCTCTTTCACCCCAGACAGCTCTATCCGGCACTGAGCCTCTTAATTGTACTTGAGGTACCAAAATATTGAGGTCACATAACAATTCGACTGCGAAATGATCGGAATATGACACCTCATATCGTATATTTGCGCCCAGAATAGTATCCTTTGCGACTTCAGTAGTGATTACATGATCCAACCACGACGTAGTTCCATAAGCGTTACTAAGGAATGTATATGTACCTCAATCTAGCCCAAAACATTCTATGTCTGCACAAGTCCACCTTTGTTCAGTACAGAACTACAAAAGCTCGTCGCCAAACAAAGCGCCTAGATCAGCGTAGAAATCGACTAGTATGTACACTGTATCTATACTACACGTCTCTATGATAGCACAAATCTCACCGAGGCAATTTACAAATGCTTCAAAATTGTCAGGTCTATCCGTTGGCATATACACCGACATCACCAATAATTCAAGATCATCTAACATTACTTTACAGCCAATATACGCTCACTGTCACAGGCTATGACCGAAACCGATGGGAAACACTTTTACGCCAAAGAAGAGCCACGCTGCCATACGGTCTGCCCTTCATCATACCCGATGTAGTATCCACTGAAGATTTCCCAGTGTACGTGTGTTATTAATACTGGTGTTTCACAAACCTGCGTGCTATCACCAACGCTGTTTCTTCTGCGTATTAATGATATGTTGCAAAGCGGTAACATACATTGCTATGCGGATGATAGCACTAATGATGCTCTATACACCAGCCGTGCCAATATTTCCCGGGAAAACGTAGCCGTGTACCGGAACAAACTTATGTCTAAAGTCAAGTATTTGCAGAACAAAGTCTTGGATTGGGGGCTACTAAATTTAGTCCAGTTCAATCCCCAGAAGACACAAGTTTGCGCGTTTACCGTTAAAAAGAACCACTTTGTCGTATCCTTTCAGTTTCAAGCCAGTCCCCTTGTTGCCTCAGCCAGTATCGGAATCCTCGGCGTCGATATATCGAGTGACGTGCAGTTTTGTAGTCACTTGGAAGAGAAGGCCAAATTGGCCTCTAAAAAGCTTAGCGTGCTCAGCAGAGCGGGACAGTGTGTCATGCCGGGACACCGCCTGCAACTTTACAAGGCACAGGTTCGGCCTCACATAGAATACTGTTCCATCCAACGCAGAGCGGCTCGAATCGTCGACAACTGAGCCCTTATCGATTGGCTCGATTCACTGGCGCTGCGAAGAGATGTTGCTTATTCTTTCGCATTAACATGCTCCCAAGAATTGTTCGGATTAATACCAGCCGCCAAATTTCACAAACGCACATTGCGGCAAAACTCCCAATACCATTCAAACCATCTGGATGCTTGGCGATTTACCACTGTTCGTTTCTCTAGAAGTTTTTTTCCGCGTACGATCTCTCTGTGGAATAATTTACCACGGGCGATATTTCCGGGCCGATACGACTTAGGGACCTTCAAGAAAAGAGCTTACTCCTTTTTAAAACGCCGACAAAACACTTGCAATTCCCTTGGTATTGCAGTTGTTCATGGGTGGCAGTAGTCACTTACTATCAGGTGAGCCGTATGCTCGTTTGATCCCTCTCCATTAAAAAAAAAACAAAATGATCATTTGTGCTTACAAAAACAGATCATACTTAATAAATCTTATATTTATTTAAAGAAAGTATGTCAGGAGCTGGTTTCTGAGTTAGGCAATAAAATGCCTGTATTGCAAATCATTAGATCCTCACCCCACGGAATAAACACGAGAATTATTAGTAATTTTTAGAATGTTACTGGTTTCGTAGAAGGTATGGTGATACTATAACGTATTGAAATGTATAAAATAAAAATGCGTTATCATCTGTGAGTAATAAGATTGAAGCCTGGTTACAAGTTAAAAATATTTTTCGGTTTTCACCACTCACCATACGTAACAGAACAACAATAAATTACTATTGCTTGCGTGAATTCTGTACAAGCGTGGACGGAAAGTCAAGACAACAAGCACAACACCAGCCTAAATTGAACGTTAATTTCTAAAAAAGAAAATTATTTTTAATTATCCTATTATTAGTTACAAGGACAAATTAAATTAACTATCATATTTATCACAATATGAAAGTTCAATTAAAGGAGAGATTAAACATCAATAACGATTACACACATCGCAATTGGCCTTTTAACCACGCTCGAATACAAAGTAATTGCGGAGGCTTAACGATGTAGTTCTGTGCTGCCTCGATCTGATTCAAACGAGCTGTTAGTTGCTGCGGCGCGCACCTGTCTCGCTATAGCGAAGGGTTGAAGAGTGAGACAATGGCGAAGGCGTTTACACATTACAATTACATCAGTAATTAGAATAATTGAGTAATTGTTGGTTTTTTTCACATGTTTCCTATATGCTCAATGAGGAGGGAAAATAAATTAAGGAGATCTCGTGAAATATTTCGAAGACTTGAGACGTTCACAATCGGACTGAGCTCCATTTATTAATACAGAATGTCAAAGTTCACTGATGAACAAAGACCTCCACACAGTTGCCCCACTATGGAGATATTTGTCATAGCTGCCACGGTTGGTAGACGAGTTGCAACCGCAGTTTTTTATCTTCTAGTTGTTATTAGGAATACGCTGCTGTCCATCTCCTTGATTGTTTTCCTTTTTCGCCTCTTACGACACCCACGGGATTATTTGGGGTAGCGGATATTCTTATACCGATATATACTACACAAGCACTAAGCTGCATTGCTACGAAGGAAATCCGATAAGGTTCTCACAAAAAAAAAGTATTTGAAATAATTATGTTCCATTTTCAAATTTATCAGATATCCTTTAGGTTTTGTGTAGTTGCCAGTGTTAAACGAATTAGTAAAGCGTACTACCTGCAACTATACTAGGCGCAGGTTCGGTCTCACATTGAATATTGTTCCCATCTCTGTGCCAGGGCTCCCCAGTGCCAGCTCTTTCTATTTGATCGCATCCAGCGCAAAACGGTTTGAATTGTCAGCGACCGATCTTTTTTTAATTGGCTTGACTCACTGGCACTGCGAAGAGATGTAGTATCTCTTTGCGTATTTTATCGCACCTACCATGGAGAGTGTTCTGAGGAATTGTTCGGACTAATTCCAGCCACTCAATTTCACCATCGCACATCGCGATAAAACTTGCTATACCATCAATACCATCTGAAAGATTGGCGGCCTAACACTGTACAATTTACAAGAAGTTTTCTTTCTCACACAACACTCTTGTGGAATCGATACCACCAGCAATTTTTCTGGACCGATACGACATAGGGACCTTCAAGAAAAGAGCGTACTCTTTTTAAAAGCTGGAAACGCACATTCCCTTTGTGTTGCAGTTATTCATGGCTGGCGGTCTACACTTACCATCAAGTGAGCCATATGCTCGCTTGCCCCCTCTTCTATAAAAAAATACTTATTTTGGCATGCCCCTGTAGTTTCTCTAAAAGGTAACTCCTAAATATATTAATTAATTAATCAACTAAAAAAAAGTATAGGCACAAGTTATAAAACATGTTCTGTTTTAAATAATGGTAAAATAATCATATTTTTTATAGGATAGGGTGACAAACGAGCACACAGTCCACCTGATGGTAAGTGGTTGCTGTGGCCCATAGACATCTACAATCTATCCTCGTTTGCGAATCAAAATGCAGATGCGGTGTCACCCGTGAGGATTAAAATAGAATGCCTCTTTTCCAGTAAAAAGGGTCTCCGGTTCTCTACACACACCATAAGAAGCACAGCAGTTTTAAGCTGCTATTTTACGCTGGTATTCTGTGAGAGCGTGGTCCTTCCCCGGTCGAGCCGACCCATTTGTGCTACAATTATACTACTAATATAGCTGCAGCATGGCTCTACCACGTATAAATCATTATCCTTATATATATTTATCCTTATACTCAGTTATATTAGACCTCTAATTTTATGTTGAATCTAAACCCAATGAAAGGCCGATTTGTGTCTACGTTTAAATACGCAAATATGTCGTACATTATACGCTAGGATGATGGCTACACACAAGCTTCATTTACATATACTCGTACGATATTAGTTCAGTATTCACACAATATACTCGCGGAAGAGGTTAATTTTTGTTAATTTCCTTAAGATAACCTCATCATTACTCAGACAATTAAATTAACGGCTATCGAATGCACTACTGAACATAAGCCTCTCCCTCGCAAGCATTTTGATAACCGCACATTTTTTGTTATTAACGACTCCTTAACAGTTTTCTTCTGTCACCTCATACGACACCCACGGGATGATATGGGTGAATCTTCTTACGCCACCACTACACAGCAAATTTGTTCACTCTTACTATAAATTATACAATTAAATTGAGTTCTACAAAAAGTGGTTATAATGGAAAACCGATAGTTTCAAGAAACGTAGCATAACAGTAACAAATGTTGCATTAAGCAGACAAAACTAATTTGAGTCTCGAACCGCATGGCTGCTTCCAAGCTCAGTCAACAATGGCATACGTGACCTATTAAATGTTACTTTCCATTGTAAATAACAAATTTTTTTTCTTATTGTGCATTACAGACTTGCTTATTAATAGTAAGCATTGCAGGCGAAAGTTGTATGTACCTTTAATTGAATAATCAGGGCTTAAAATCTAAAATGTTTGTAAATTTTGTAAATATGAATGCTGTTGGAATATCTTACAATAAATAAATATGTTAGTTACTTATTAAAATTATTAGACAATAAACGTGTACTATATGTTTAAACGGTTCTTCTTTCTCGTGGTAGTTCCCGCATAAAGAAAACAGCGGTTAGCTTATTATCTTAATTACATTGTTTCTTCGGTTACATAGTTAATAACACTCGAATTCACTTGATTAACAATATTACATATTAAAGTTAAAGTGGTGGCTTTCGAAATTCCATCACCCCACATTATCCCATGCGTGGCGTTAGCGGTGATAGAGGGAAATTATGCAGGAGAAAGCAGCAACATCTTCATGATTACAACACGAAATAATAAAAAAATGCGGTTGACAACCCGTCTGCCAGACATGGTGACTATGGTGAAGTCTGTCAGGGAGGCAGTTTGTCGCAGTGGACTAGGCAGATATAAATATAGTGAATAATGAAAGAAACCGGTTTATTAGTTATTCTTCTAACATTGAATATAAATAGAGGCTTAATAATCTGTCATCTGACTTTTATATCGGATGAAGAGAGGAACAACAAAAATAGTGCCCACATTAGGTAATACTGTAAATATTAGTAGAAGGCTTGACAAGCTCACATACTATACACAAAAGGATTTTCTTTTAAGATATGCCTGCCTACCGCATTTTCAACATACGCAGGGTAAGTTTCGTGAGCCACGCACCTAATTAGCTGGTATTTTTGTTAATTGTTTATGGTGTATCAAAATATGCATACCCCTAGCGCCATCTAGTTAAATATTTTGTAAATTAACGTTTTAAGAGGAATAAAGTCAGTCTGCAACGGAAATACGTGTTTTAATCGGTTATGGGCTATATCTCGTTTTTTTTTTAGTAAATTCTTTAAATTACTGTTGATAAAGTTAGTTGTTATTTCGCGTAAAATGACTACGAACTACATACAATGTGTTCCGAAATGAAAAGGCCGAAAAAATTATTATAAGTGGAATTTTGTAGCAGAAAGGTTGTCGGTGCTTGAAGGCATCGTTCATTGCATTAAGGAGTTGGATGGTGCTAAAATAAAAGCCACGGATAACGCAAAAACTTAAGTTTTATTAAGTCAATGGATACTTGAAAACAAACTTAATATTGAAAATCTGAAAAAGTTTTAACAGATATTCCTTTTCAAAAACTGATAGGCACTTTGATATACTTAGTGTTCTTACACGACCAGATTTTGCTTATTCAGTACACTATATGAGCCAATTTGTTAACGGTTACAATTAGACTTATTATTCTTATGCCAAAAGGTATTAAATACTTGCATTAAACAAAAAATTGTTGTTTAAAAACAGCAAGGGAAGTAATGAAGGGATAACAGGTTTTGTAGATGCTGATTGGACAAATGACATTTTAGATAGGAAGTCTTACACTGGTTCTACTTCAATAGGTCAGGTTCTGTAATCTCCTGACAAAGCAAAAAACAGAAGACAGTTTCTTTATCAAGTACTGAGGTAGAATACATTGCACTCTCAGAATCATCAAGGGAAACTATTTAAGAAATTTTATAACAGAGATTACTGGCAAGCTACATATTATTTCCTTATACTGTGATGATCAAAGTGCATTAAAATTTGCAACAAGTCAGCAGGCACATAATAGATGAAAGCACATTGATGTTCGATATCACTATGTTAAAAATGCGATAAAAATAAATTAGTTTCAATAAATTATGTTTCAACTCAGGAAATGCCTGCCGATATTTTCACCAAAGGCTTATTACCAATTAAGTAAGCTAAGCACTACCCGTGCAGTCAGTAATAAGTTAACATACATACGTGTGTCGCTATAAACGCATTACAGCACATATTCTCAAGATTAAAACATCAAAAACTGTACAAAAGATTTTCTGGGGTAGGTTAAAGACTGGCACTGCTAAGCACTACCCGTGCCGTCAGTTATAAATTAACATACATACGTGTGTCGCTATAAACGCATTACAGAACATATTCTCAAGAGTATGCAAATATAGAGGAAAGTGTGATTAACGTAAAATTTCCCTCTTTGAGCCTCTAAGTTGCGCGCAACAGACGACAATGTGTCGAGCGTCTCTTGACATTCGCCACAAGGGACCGAGATTAAACAAGAACCTTGCAAACTCGTGGTACAAAGGTTTGCCTCGAGGTTAAGCAATGCTTTAAGGTCTAACAAAAGCATGAAATATACGTATCGTTACAAAACACTCTGTACAATTCCTTAAGGGGGTTTTTATTTTTTATGATTAAAAGCATTGTAAGTAAAATGTTCCCGTTGCAATTTTAAGTATATAATAGGTATAATTCGGTAAAGTTGTAGTGAGAAATTTAATTTAGCTTAACTTATTGTACTTGTTTCAAATCTTGCGAGGAATTTGACAACTAATTTCTTTAACCAATCATTGTGGAATATCTTTTATCTTTAATGATCTTTGGAATGAAGAAGTTGCATTTATTTTGCCATACATTTATTATTATAAATGAAAGAACACTTCATTAAATATTATTTTAATTAACAATTCCATTTATTTTGTAATTATTAATAAAAATAGTCAAATTTTTAAATGAAAAAAAATGACTTGTGATTGGTTGTGACGATGATATGGTGATGAAATAATGTAAAAATTCATGAAACTATTATTTTTTTTTATAGGAGAGGGGGCAAACGAGCATGCGGCTCACCTGATGGTAAGTGACTACCGCCGCCCATGAACAACTGCAACACCAGGGGAATCGCAGATGCGTTGCCGGCCTTTTAAAAAGGAGTACGCTCTTTTCTTGAAGGTCCCTAAGTCGTATCGGTCCGGAAAATCGCTGATGGTAATCGATTCCACAAGGAGGTCGTGCGAGGAAGAAAACATCTTCTAAATCGCACAGTGGTGGACCGCCAATCATCCAGATGGTGTGAATGGTATCGGGAGTTCTGCCGCGATGTGCGTTCGTGAAATTTGGCGGCTGGGATTAATCCGAACAATTCCTCAGAGCACTCCCCATGGTAGATGCGAAAGAAAATGCAAAGGGATGCAACATCTCTTCGCAGTGCCAATGAATCGAGCCGATCGGAAAGGGCTCGGTCGTCGACAATTCAAGCCGCTCTGCGTTGGATGCGGTCAAGTGGAAGGAGCTGGCACTGGGGAGCCCCTGCCCAGAGATGGGAACAGTATTCCATGTGAGGCCGAACTTGCGCCTTGTAAAGTAGCAGGCGGTGTGCCGGCATGAAATACTGTCCCGCTCTGCTGAGCACGCCAAGCTTTTTAGAGGCCAATTTGGCCTTCCCTTTCAAGTGACCACGAAACTGCACGTCACTCGATATGTCGACCCCGAGGATACCGATACTGGCTGAGGCAAGAAGGGGAGTGCCTTGAAACTGAGGAGATACGACAAAGGGGTTCTTTTTAGCGGTAAACGCGCAAACTTGTGTCTTCTGAGGATTAAATTGGACTAGATTTAGCCGCCCCCAATCCGAGACTTTGTTCAGCAAAGACTCGACTTCAGACACAAGTTTGTTCCGGTACTCAGCGACGTTTTCCCGAGAAATATTGGCACGGCCGGTGTATAGAGCATCACCAGTGCTGTCATCCGCATAGCAATGAATGTTACCAGTTAGCAACATATCATTGATATGCAGAAGAAACAGCGTTGGTGATAGCACACAGCCTTGTGGAACACCAGCGTTAATAGGCTTGTAGTCAGAGCATGCACCGTCTACAACGACCTTGATGCTCCGATCTGCAAGGAAGCTGGTGATCCAATTGCACAATTTCTCGGGAAGCCCATAGGAAGGGAGCTTCGAAAGAAGCGCTTTGTGCCAAACCCGATCGAAGGCATTCGCAATGTCCAGACTAACGGTCAACGCCTCCCCCTTGGACTCTACTGCCTCCGCCCATCTATGGGTCAGGTAGACCAGAAGATCACCAGCTGATCGACCCCGACGAAAACCGTATTGGCGGTCACTAATCAGCTGGTGATCCTCAAGGTACCGGATGAGCTGGCAGTTAATAATGGATTCCATTATTTTGGAGAACTAGGAGGTGATCGCGATAGGCCTATAGTTGGATGGGTCTGAGCGGTCGCCTTTTTTAGGGATCGGCTGGACAAAAGCTGTCTTCCATGAATTCGGAACTACGCCTTGGGAGTAGGAGTACCGGAAAAGACTCGTTAGGACCGGTGCCAACTCCGGAGCACACGTCCTCAGCACAATTGGGGGGATTCCGTCAGGCCCACTCGACTTCTGGATGTCCAGGGAGAGCAGTGCTTTGCGAACCGAGCGCTGTGAGAACAGCACATCCGGCATGGAGCACTCACACCGCGGGATGGTCGGCGGTGTTTTCCCCCCGTTATCAAGAGTCGAGTTGGACGCAAAAAGTTTTTTATTAACTGGCTAATCGTGATTTATTATAATTAAGTACCTACTAAAATGTGAGAAATTGCTAAATTACCTCAAAAAATGCTGCCAGTCACTGGAATATATTTTTTATTCATATATACTCGTCCTCAATGAAGCACTTGTCCACGAGTATTGCCAAGTCGTTGCCAAGATGGGAGGTGGCCAATGAGATGTTTTGTAATGTTGCAAACGAAAAATCTTTTATCTAATTTAGTATATTTTCTTCAAACAATTTAAACTGGCGTTAATCAGGTGAAAATTCCACCCGGTAAAATTACGAGACTTCGCTTTAAAAAATATTTGAAACAAATGTGTTGTTTTACTTAATTTTTGTATAGGTTTTTCGAAAATATATAGTTTAAGACGTCGAATGATGTTATTAAATTAATTCACATACTAACAGTATGTAACACATACTAACCTAACTGTTATCTCCCTTTGAATGTCATTACTTAACGAGGAGACATGGTACAAAGTAATTTATTGGTATTTTTATTACAATATAAAATTATAAATAAACATATAAACAATGACAAAAAATATCGGAATTCTACCAAACATATGATCAACTAAATGACGTTAAAATATAAGTTATTTCAATCGTTCAAGTAAAAAAAAAATCGAAACATACGGGACATCGAAAAAACTTAAGGTACACTTTTGAAAAAATATGCCCAATAACATCATATTGACTGCTTTTTGGGTCTATTCGTCATAAGCGTGACCGCTGATCATTAGTTCCCGGTTTCGAATCCCAGGTGGGCTAAAACACCCAAAACGGGTATTTCCTATTTTGGGTGGTAAGAAATTCTCATTAGCAGCTTAGAGTCAAGAACATGCAGCTGGCGATGTTTAACCCGCTTGCCTCAAATAGAACGAACGAACGAAAGCCGTTATTCCTGCGTCTGATCTCTCTGCAGTCATATTGGATTGCCGTTACATCAATTCATCTGTGCTTACACAACTTGAAGCCTGACTGATGCTATACTGACTAAAGATGTTAAAAACTCATTAGCTAACTACTTACCTACTTATCTCCACGCACAATCCCTGACGGGGTAGCCAGAGAGAACAGATCGCCAAGTGTCACGATCCTTATATACCTCTTTCGCTTCTTTCAGATTCATTATCTTCTTCATACATGCACGTCTAGGTATCCGAGTACTCTTGACCCTCCCCTCTTCGAGCAATTTGCTCACATGGTCTTCGAAAGTTAGTCTCGGTCTACCTCGACACTTTTTAATATTACTTTCGCGCTATATATTTTCTTCACCATTCGGTCTTCACTCATTCGCTCAACGTGCCCAAACCATCGAAGCACGCCCTTATCAATTTTTGTGATATGCTTCTTCTGGCATACCCAGGTTTTGCTGCCATATAACAAAGTCGGTACCAACACTGCGTTAGCTAAGTGCTGCAGCTATATTAGTAGTATAGTTGTAGCACGAATGGGTCGGCTCGACCGGGGAAGGACCACGCTCTCACAGAATACCAGCGTAAAATAGCAGTTTAACACTGCTGTGTTTCGTATGGTGAGTGTAGAGAACCGGAGACCCTTTTTACTAGAAAAGAGGCATTCCATCTTAGTCCTCACGGGTGACAGCGCATCTGCATTTTGATTCTCAATCGAGGATAGATTTAGATGTCTATGGGTCACAGCAACCATTTACAATCAGGTCTGCTCGTTTGTCACCCGATACTATAAAAAAAAGAAAAAAAGAAAGATCAGTTCCCGCTCTCAATTGCATGCATTATTCGACACCACTAATCCCAACTTCTCCTCTAGCCTTATCTTTTTAGTTCCCGACGAAAAAGAGGGGTGTTTTATGTTTAACATATGTATCTGTGTGTCTGTCTGTGGCATCAATACTCCTGAACGAAAGAATGGATTTGTATTAAGTTTATTTATTTTGATAAGTTTCTCTTAGCTATGTTTCAAGATATTCAACGTTTTTC
This sequence comes from Parnassius mnemosyne, assembly GCA_963668995.1. Classification (NCBI taxonomy): domain Eukaryota; kingdom Metazoa; phylum Arthropoda; class Insecta; order Lepidoptera; family Papilionidae; genus Parnassius; species Parnassius mnemosyne. The sequence continues at coordinate 572,821 of CAVLGL010000093.1, read as the reverse complement.
GTTTAGGGGTTTTTTAATTTTTTTTCATTTAAATTATAATTATGAATATATCTAGATCTGTATATTAACGTATATCCACAAAATAAGAAGATAATATGTTTTGATGTATGATGCAGCTTCGTCGGTGAAAAGTTACAAGATAACCTTACAAGTAACGTTTTTATTTATTACCGTAATAAATTTCTCCTCTACGTTGATAAAAAAGTTCCACTTCAATAATGATATATCCCCCTTATTGTACTAACTTTTTCCAATCCTCGTTCTTCGTCCAATCAGGTCTTCTTTGGAATGCTCCTCCTTCCGAAATCAGAAGAGCCGAAAACAGGTTTTTGTTTAAATCCAAAGTTTCAAACTTCTCGTATATAAATTGACAGAATCGAGTCAGCTTTAGCTTAACTTTGTGTTTGTAGTTTACAGACTGGTAGATAATGCCTCAGGCTTTAAGTCCGTCTATATACATTACAGTGTATATGAAGTTAAATAAATAAATAAATATATCCGTCTGTTATACTCTATACAAAATAACAATGTAAAATATAAAAGAACTCCATTACCACGCTATTATTAGTTGTAATAAATACGCCTATAACGTCGATGCCGGTAATAATTACTGAAAAAAATCATTCGACCACCTATTAGGCAAAGTTTCATCGAGGTCAAGTTACTTAAAAAGCAGTTACCGTGCTCTTTAATCTGTAATTATCCGTCATTAAAAGTAAAAAAATCCACATAAACACTTTTTGTTTATATCGAAGGTTCACTACAGTACAGTCAATAATTTATAACGTTGGCGAAAGCTGACAAAACTAACAGTTACCAGCGTTAAATAACACAACGCTGCTGTGTTTCGTGTGGGAGCAAACGAGGCATTATATCTTAGTCCTCAAGGAAGATTATGCATTTCTATTTTAATTCCAAATCGAAAATATATAAAGGTGTCTAAAGGCCTCAGCATTCACTGGCCCCACAGCAATTAGATGGACTGTGTGCTCGTTTGTAACTTTTAATTTATATGAAAAACAACTTACCTGAGATTTGTTTATAAAGCGCACATTTATTTAATATATGTTACTACAAAGTGCACAATGATTCTACTATTATTTCTTTCAACTTCTATATGCATTGCCTCAAGGATGTGTCCCTCTCCTTATTCCTAGATTTTTCGGACATACGGAAAACCTGTTTTATCACGATGTTTCCTTACACAGCCAAGTGCGTGGTAAATCAGCAATTTTTTTCACCACCAATTTCATTTGTCCTCTACAAATGAAGTTGTTAATTAAAATTTGGAAACGTTCCATACTCATCTAAAAACCAATTACACTGAATGAGACACAATATTAATATTTACTGAAGGTTTAGCGTTCATTTATTTTGAAATTGTGCGATTGATTCCAGGAATTAACTAAACAGAATTTCATATATATGTCGTGGTTCTGTTCGTTGTTGTAATTCTTCTAGTGCAGGTAAGGAGGATTGGTGTTGCTGAGGACTGAGATAAGTAGTGTTGCTGTTGCTGTACATATTTTGGTGTTATCGTGTAATTACGTACCTCACGTTACACTGGTGTGTGATTGTGGCTGAGACGTATTACGGTGTGGTCGAACTGTAATTTCACTATACTGAATGTATAGTGCGTTACGTTGTCCTATTACTGATAATGATTAAACTGCGTAAGCGAGAGAGCAAGTTGAACATCCGCTCTCACACTTTTGATATTTTTTAACAATTAACGCTATCCTGATGTATTTTAGAGATCAAAATTGGAATCCTCTGTTGTAATTCTCCGACATCAGAAGTGGGATCTCCTGTTGTCATTTCCGAGATATATATATAAATTAAAATTGGCCTTTACAAAGGGCTTATTTGATCAAAGTAACAAAATCGAATATACTTTCTCTTTTGTGCATTGTATTAAAAATTTTGGTCCTTTTATAAAAAAAATATCCTCAATTAAGAATCAAATTACAAATGCGGATGCCAACCCACCTCATGTGGCAAATATGGATAATGATGATAAGATTGATGTTTTTAAATTAGTGTGTTCTTACTGAATTCTGTATGAATTGAATTATGTAATCTGTATGTAAGCGCTGCCTTGTACTATGTATAATGTAAGAGGTATTGGCGACCGAAAGTTGGTGGTATTTGAGAACGTTGCTTGGATTTGCTGCATACAGATTATTGTAGCTGCCGCATTAAGCAGCTTGCTGCTTTATATATAAAATAAGGATGACAAACGAGCACACAGTCAATTCCATAGACATCTACATCTATCCTCGATTAAGAATCAAAATACGCTGGTATTCTGTGAGAGCGTGGTTTTTCCCCGATAGAGACAGCCCATTTGTGCTACAACTATTAATAACTTAAGGATGTTTCTATCTATATATAATATATTATTAGAAACAATTACACTTCTGATGTTATAAATTATTCTCAAAATGATTTAAATAAAATAATGTTACTCGTATTAGAATTTACTCTGAAGGTTAATTGTTAAAAATAATAAAAGTGTGAGAGCGGATGTTCAACTTGCTCTCTTGCTTACGCAATTGATCATTATCAGAAATAAGACAGCGTACAGCACTATACATTCAGTATAGAGCAAATACAGTTCGACCAACCGTAATATGTACCAGACACAATCACACATTGATATAACGTGAAGGACATAATTACATGATAACACCAAAGTATGCAAAGCAACAGCTTCACTACTTCTCTCGACGTAACACCGGGCAGCCTCTCAGCAACACGATCTTCCTTCCTTACACTAGAAGAACTACTACACGAATAGAACCGCATCACTTGTCTTATTTGGGCAGAATATCAGTGTAGAACTAATGTTTTAGCCCAACGGCCATAATAACGATATGAGACTCGTAGAATTACAGACTGACTGATCCCTCTTAAACTATTTACTGTGATGTTTACGCTGTTAACCTATGCGGTTCTTACAGCTTCATCGGACGCAGGGCTCGCGGCCTGAAAGGCCGCGAGCTATTTAAAAGTGGAAAGGCGGTAGCTGGGATAAGGATGAGGATGATGATGGTTTGTGATTTGGTATTGTTACCAATCATCATGTCCCCTCCGTAGAGGTTTATTTTGAGCTATCTAACCGCAGTCCGAGGGGGGGAATGCGAACCCCTGCCTCTGACTGCTTAGCTCGTATCGGTCGATGTTCTGGGCGGTGAGAACCGCCCAGGCACGCGGGTGTACGGTGTGTACGCGGTGTGTGTTGGAACGCGTCGTGCCCGCCTACGGGTGCGACGCGCCCCTTCCGTTGTCCTATTAGTGTTTGTCCCAATTGGTGTGGGTGTAGTGTCAGTGAGATGATCCCTCTTAGTCGACTGCGTGATACTTTATACTGCTAAAACAAGTGGGAGATTATAGTTCTACCTTCAACATTTCTTATTTTATTTTATTATTTTGCCCTCATTCCTAACAATATATTTAACTTAAAATGGCAGTATATGTCACACTAGAAACTTCTCCTATATCGTGATTGGCGTTTAATTTCTTCTTCATAATTATCATCATCATTACAGCCAAATAAATATATAATTCTTGGACCACTTTTACACGGTCATTCCGTGCGATTTCTTAGTTAATTTTAATTGCAATTTCACTGATCCAGAAATTTCATGGAGTGTTGAGGTTAAAAAATCCAATCGCAAAATGCATAAAAAATAAGATTTGTCGAAGCTAAGGCTACACTAAAGCGTAAAATTACTTTCCTCATTGGATTGATATTTAATTTCCTACGTCCGTAATTTATATGCTGGTATTCTGGTCCTAAAACCCTTCTCGGCTATATAATGATATTTATTACTGCGACCGTTTAATATTTCTTTTCATCCGCATTAAATATTGACCTTATTGATATTATTAAATTTTAACATTGACCAAACTTTTCTATAATATTTTTTATATCATACTTAACGTCACGGCTAATTGACGACGGTTCCGTGGCGCGATGACTTAGCAATGAGTTGCAACGCTAAGCATGTGGCATTGTGGCTGTGTTTGTGAATAGATTTCGTGTTTTTACTTTCGTGGATTCTTTTTACTTGACCCTTGGCTTTTCTCTCGGATTACAGGACAGTAGGTAGTTGCGCTCACTTAATGACAATAATGTTTTACTTGGGTTATTAGAGGAATAGAACAGAGAAAATACAGCCTCCGGCTGCTTTTCTAGATGACTTTTCATTAATAATTGTAGAAAATAAACAAACAATTAAAAAAGTAGAGTTTAATTTTAGTTAATATTAACAACAAAACTGCATTATTTTGTTTCCTTTTCAATTTATTCAAACAAATTATTAAAAAGAACAAGTAATTTTACTACATAACCTACAAATGATTATAAAACATAAAATGAAAACAAAAAAAAAAACAAAAACAAAGGTCCTGCAAAACTATGATTTTTTGACGTAAGTAGCAAATGTTTAACTCTTCAAAATAAGGCATATTTGAACTTCGTTTACGCCGGGCCTAAGCTTGTATGTAACCGAGTTTTTTTTTTATATGAAAAAGAGTCATCAGAAAAGCAGAACAACGTTTGCCTGGCCAGCTACTAATATTTGAATTGATGATACCTACTAAATGAGTTATTAGTTTTATAAGCCTCAGCGACATTTAGATCATATCTACACACGCCACCCCAGTCTTTGCTCGTAAACTCAACCTTAATCGCCTTAATTTAAGAGTTATGGAGTTTTCACAACAGTTATGACTGTGACGACATCGGAATAGTGTTTGCTAAGTCTTTAATTTGATAAATGCACCGTCGGCTTATTCACAACTGCCACTGTTAATTATGTATTTTTGTTACGTAAAATAACATATTTAATTTTATTATATTAGGCGGTAGAACTTCTTTTAAAGATGTTAAAAATTAATTAGCTGTGTTTCGCGTAATAAAATAAAATTATAGGTTTTATCTAGTTCAAGCACCTCCCGGCCACAATCAATTACGCTATCCCTGACACCACTACTGCCAACACCACTACTGCCAACACCACTACACTAGGAATGAGACTCAATAATATGACACGTGTTATGCCTTTAAACAAGGAATCTTTGGTAAAAAACACTAAGTAACGTCCAGAGACTCTGCGGTGGCAAACTGTTAAATGCAATTTAGAGAGGACGAGATGTGCTTTATAAACTCGGTAAAACACATCATTTTATTTTCTTACGCGGATCTTAAAAAATAGTTAATTTTCAACTTCTTTGACGTAACAATAAGGGAGAAAGCTAGAAACACATCGTACTTACCATTATCCGAAGCTAACTTCGCACCAAGGCTTGGGCAGGCCGTGAGTGTGTGTAATAGTGAATGGCGAGTAGTGTACAGTGAGGTGTGAATGTGTGGGATCTTGGCAAGCATAGGCGACCAGCAGCGGCCGAGTTCCAGGCTGCTCCAAATTGAGGTCCTCCGTGGCGCCGTCAACAGTCACTTTCTTCGTTCAGTGACAGTCCATTAACTCTATCGTACTATTAACTAACTTACAGAAGCAACTAACTCTCGTTTGTTATAAGGTTTAACACACAAAACGAACAGGGAGTGTCCGGATCAAAGGTCACTACCGCTTCGCGTAGCAACAGTTATTTCTAGAATATCAAAGGCTGCTTTAGCTAATATTGTCGAATGCACTTATACCGATTCTGAGTCAGACACAATGAGTCCCTGGGAAGCTCTCCAGCAAGGAATGCGCGTCACAAATCCTAGACAGTAGATTGACCAAAAGAACGTCTGATTTTAGTAAGAGCTTCTTCTGACTAGGAGTCCATGTGGGGAGATAGCAATCACTTAACTATTTCCTGCGCCACCCACTAATGTGTTGCGGTTTCATCCAAGTCCTCAAAGAATGGCAAGGTAACGTAGCTTGCCTTCTTTATCTGGTGATGTCTCACTCTTCCGGTGAACTGATTATCGCATTAATAAAGTTTATGTACGCCTCTCACTGCAGGGAATAGGCCGCCTCTCATTTCCGAGATGGTTATGGAGTATTTGCTCCAGTGCGTGCTGGCGAACTTCACATAACCTTGAAATATTTTATTCCAAAGTTGAGGCGTTCCTTCACCACCGTGCATGTAACAAGGAAGTGCAAATGTAATGTACATATGTAATTATTGTCTAAATGCCTAACCTTGTATGTGCGCGTAGCATTGTGCTACGTAATGGACGAGGTATTGGCAACAGACAATTAGTGGTATCTGAGAACGTTGCTTGGATTTGCTGCATACAGATTAATGTAGCTGCAGCATTAACCAGATTGCTTTTTAACCTTTATATGGAATTAAGATAACAAAGAAACACACATGGTAAGTGGATGCTGTATGCTCTTAGACATCTACATTTATTAGACAAATTGGAGATGTGTTGTCATTCCTGAAGACTAAGATGAAATGCCTCGTTTCAGCATTAAGCTGCTATTATACGCTGGTATTCACAATTTGTTTGATGTTAGTGGAAATCGAACCCAGGTTGCCCGCGTACTGTGAAATTTACAGCAAGCTCTTATTTCTTAGCTGCCAAGGTCCTGTTAACGTTAATATATCGGGTGTTACAAAACTACCCGTAAAGCCGAAAGGAGGTTAAATGGGGCCTGATAACGCTTTATAACATACCCCAAAATAATGAAAAAGATATTATTTGCACTGATGTGCAAACCCTATTTCAATAAAATTAAAGAGTAAACTAAGCAGAATGTACCTACATTTCTATCTAATGCACGCATACCTTCGTGGCACGACAAAAATTTTAAAAGACCTAAACTAAGAAAACAACCTAAACGAACACTTACTTTTTCATAATAAACGTCAAATTTACAGAAACGGCTCAAAGTGTGCTTCGCCTTGCTCAATACACAACCTCGCTCGTCGGGGTATGGCTTGTGTCGCAATTCGCGCCATCGTCGGTGTTATTGATGCGAAAACCGATCTAACACGCTGTTCCATCTCGGCAACCGTTGGGCAAGCGGAGAAATACACTCTGTCCCTCATATGATCCCACAAAAAAAGTCCAAGAGTGTGAGATCCGCAGAACGAGCAGGCATTAGCACCGGTCACATCCTTGTATTGAGGTAGCAAGCATTTATGAATGAAAAATAGAAAAACTATTAAAGTACACAATTATTAGCTAAAATATGTTTCTATTAAATAATATGGTTCCCTGACGTGACAGCTTAGGCTCAGACTAGGGTTGATAAAATTTTTGGCTTTGATAATTAATATATTTTTACGGGGTATTTTGTAACACGTTATATAAGCACATTTTCTACAACATCAAGTCGTGAAGTTTCTACGTTTATCTTTGCGCGCTCCTTTATCCGCTACATGCATATTTGTCCAGCACTAAGTAAGCGTGCGACATTCGGTGGACATAAAGTTATTTTTATTTTTATTTGAAACATTTTTCCTTTTTATGAGGAAATAATAGATTTTAGTAAAAATCTAACCAACGAAAAATCTAATTCAATAACATGCCTTTCATATTATTGAAAAATATTGGGTATATGGTTATTGCTTAATTGCTTGTATTTTATCTTCTTGTGTCATGTGTTCTTGTACCATGTGTATTTTTTCCTCATCACCAGCTCGTAAAAAGGGATTGAACCTCTAACGGTATGGATAATTTGCCACATTCGCAATCGCAGTTACAGATGTCTCACCACAGATTAACTAATAGTAACGCCTCACAGCTTTGACGCTTGACGCCGGCCTGGATATTTTAAGTATCACCACTTGCTATCGGGTGGGATAGTATTTAAATAAAACTAATTTTACGGATTTTATCGCGTATATTAACTTATTTTATATTCTCGACGTTTTTAGTGCTTCCCAGAACCCGTGGTCACGGGGGACTGAGGTGTTTGACGTCCTGATGTCATAGTTAGCCCGGCTACCTTCAGTTTTTTAATATTAGTTTTTGGTTCGATTTACGCAGAATGAGCTTACAGTATCATGAAGTCTAGCAGTGGTATACTTGGGTTTGGATTTAATTTTATTAATTATGGGATCCCAAGCAGATGGCAGTATCCATCCATCTTCTCTATTGAAATTAGGATGTTTTTTAACTTCAATAGCATCGCGAATCATCCTTGGTAGAATTCGGTGTTCTTTTGCGAGGATTTGTGTTCAATCAAATCTAATGTAATGGCGGGGATGATCTTAAACATTTTCACAAACTGCAGACTTCCCGAAACGTCGGTGCTTCATGTCAGCTATATGTACTTTAACGCGGGATTTTATAGATCTTTTTGTTTGTCCTATGTACGAGAGACCACATTCACAATTCAGCTTGTACACTCCTGCATCTTGTAGAGGGATATTACACTTGACGGATGGTAAAAATTGACCAATCTTTTTCAGCAGCTTGAAGTATGTTTTAATGGAAGCTCGCTTCTAGATGTAGCCAACCTTGTCTGTGACTCCTCTGACATAGGGTAGTACAGCAGGCATACGCTCGACTGTGGCTGGCTTCACTCGGTCACTGTGACGTAGGCGCGGGACCCGAAGCTTGTTGTCTTGCAGTACTTGCTCGACGTGCTGAAGCTCTGTGGCCAGATGTTTTCTGTCACAAATCCCTCGTGCTGTCTGAAACAAAGATTTTCCCACGGTAGCTAACTGTGATAGATGATTGTGTGTTTCACAATTTAAATATCGGTTGGTATGGGTCTTTTTTCTATACACAGTGTGACCAATAGTGTTATCAGGATTTCGGTTGACTAACACATCTAGGAAAGCTAAAGAATTTTTTGCTTCTAACTCCATTGTGAAATGTAGTTTAGAGTTTATGGAATTAAGGTGGTCTAAAATGCAGTTACTTTATCAGATGGTAAAATTGTGAAAGTGTCGTCTACGTACATCTTGTAAAATCTTGGACTTGCCAGTTTGGATATATCCAAACTAGCAAGCAGGCTAAGCTCTGCAGCTTATGCTGAAAAAAATTAGAGATCTCACTAGTGTCGAGATAGCTAGATTAGTTTATTTCAGTTATTTTTATTGCATAATATCTTATGGGATTTTGCTATAGGGAAATGCGGCTAGTTTAGATTTTTTTTTGTTTTGCATAAGAGGCCATTAAAGCTATTTACAACCTTAAACCGAGAGAGTTTCTTAGTTAACTTCGACCTCTCAGTATATTTACATAAATTTTATGTATGTCCACATAAAAAAGGTGGTTTTAGTAAAAAAACGTGATATACACTCCGTAAACACTAGGAACAAACACAAGCTAGTGATACCAGTCTCTTGACTCCACAGAGTCAGTGATTCATCCCCCAGATCAAGTCTCAGAAAATATAAAACGTCTCTCTTAACCAATTTTACATATTTAATTAAACAAAAACTTTATAAAAAGGTATTTTTATAGGATAAGGTGACAAACGAGCACACAGTCCACCAGATGGTAAGTGGTTGCTGTGGCCCATAGACATCTACATTTATCCTCGTTTGCGAATTGAGGACTAAGATGGAACGCCTCTTTTCCAGTAAAAGGGTCTTCGGTTCTCTACACTCACCATACGAAACACAGCAGTGTTAAGCTTCTGTTTTACGCTGGTATTCTGTAAGAGCGTGGTCCTTCCACGGTCGAGCCGATCCATTCGTGTTACAACTATACTACTAATATAGTTGCAGCATGGCTCTACCACGTATAATATAAATGAATATGTACATGGTTGATAATAACCGTTGGGAATAAGGTGGCCGTTTCCAAGCTATTTCTAAAAGAAATACCCATACCAACCGATATTTAAATGGTGAATCGCACCATCATCCTTCATAGTTATTATGCTATAAAAATAGCTGAAATAAACTAATCTAGCTATCTCGACACTAGTGAGATCTCTAATTTTTTTCAGCATAAGCTGCAGAGTAATTTGGATATATCCAAACTAGCAAGTCCAAGATTTTGCAAGATGTACGTAGACGACACTTTCACAATTTTACCATCTGACAAAGTAACTGCATTTTAGACCACCTTAATTCCATAAACTCTAAAATACATTTCACAATGGAGTTATAGACAATAAATTCTTTAGCTTTCCTAGATGTGTTAGTCAACCGAAATCCTGATAACTCAATTGGCCACACTGTGTATAGAAAAAAGACCCATACCAACCAATATTTAAATTGTGAAACGCACAATCATCTATCATAGTTAGCTACCGTGGGAAAATCTTTGTTTCAGAGAGCACGAGGGAACTGTGACAGAAAAAATCTGGCCGCCGAGCTTCAGCACGTCGAGCAAGTATTGCAAGACAAAAAGCTTCGGGTCCCGCGCCTACGTCACAGACAAGGTTGGCCAAATCTTAAAGCGAGCTTCCATTAAATCATACTTCAAGCCACCGAAAAAGATTAGTCAATTTTTACCATCCGTCAAATGTCATATCCCTCTACAAGATGCAGGATTGTACAAGCTGGATTCTGAATGTGGTCTCTCGTACATAGGACAAAAGATATATTAAAACCCGCGTGAAAGAACATATAGCAGACTTGAAGCTACGACGCTCAATTTTTTTTTGATAAACCACAAATCGTCGCAAAAGAACACCGATTCCTACCAAGGATGATTCGCGAGGCTATTGAAATTAAAAAACATCCTATTTCAATAGAGAAGATGGATGGGTGCTGCCATCTGCTTGGGATCCTATAATTAATAAAATTAAATCCAAATCCGTGTTGCCGTGGGGCGTTCAAGAAAATCAACTACCCCATATCTTCCCGTGAGTGTCGTAAAAGGCGACAAAGGAAAACAGGCAGGAGATGGGCAGCAGCATCTTCCTGATAATAGCCAAAATTACAATAAAAACCTGCGGTTGCCAACCCGCTCACCAAGCGTGGCAACTATGGCAAATACCCCCCTATGAAGAGAGTAACAAGGCAAAGGCCCCCAGTCACCGGCGGCCCCGCTATTCCTGGCTACGGTGGCGACAATGGTAACGGCGGGGCAGGGGGTGCTAAGAATCTCCGGTGGATGTTCGGTTGCCACCTTAGACGACTCGACCTGGCAACGTACAACGCAGGCACACTGAGGACTGACGAGAAGATCGTGGAGCTGGAAGAAGAGATAGACAAATTATGCTGGCATATTATAGGATTATCCGAAGTCCGAAGAGAGGGGGAGGACACGGTAAACCTCGAATCCGGCAACTTGCTCTATCACCGGTAGGGCAACCATCTGTCTCAAGGAGGTGTCAGATTTATCGTCCACAAGTCTCTCGTTAACAACGTTGTAAAGATCGGGAGTGTGTCGACGAGGGTTGCGTACTTTATACTCAGAATCACCATACGGTATTCGCTGAAGATCATACAGGTTTACGCACCAACCTCGGAACACCCCGATGAGGAGGTGCAGGAAATGTATGAGGATATATCTAGAGTCATGCATTCCTTCAAAACCCACTATACGGTGTTAATGGGAGACTCGGTACAAGAGAGAACGGTGAGCTGAAAGGATGGGAAATTTGAAATAGGGCAACGGAACTCAAGGGGCCAGCAGCTGGCCGAATTCATGGAAAAAGAGGGACTCTTTATGATGAACTCTTTCTTCCAGAAGCAGCCACACAGGAAATGGACCTGGTCGAGCCCCGACGGTTCGACAAAAAATGAGATTGACTTCATTATGACGACCAGACGACAACTGTTCAGTGATGTCTCCGTGATCGCGAGGGTGAAAACTGATAGTGATCACCGAATGGTTAGAGGCAAACTGAACCTAAACGTTAAGTTGGAGAGGTCTCGTCTAATGAAGTCAACGCTCCGTCCCCCACGTGCTCTGCTCCAAAGTCCTGAAATCTTTCAGCTCGAGTTACAAAACCGTTTTCAGAGCCTAGAAGACTGCAATGAAGTGAACGATATGAATGACAAGTTCGTGGAAACTGCCAATGCAGTCGAAGCTAAGTTCTGCAAGACCCGCCGCAGAAGAACACAAAAACTCTCCGATTACACTCTTAATCTCATGGCTGTTAGACGGGAGATGAAACTACATTCTTCAACTGATTTGACAGCATACAGGCAACTGAACAGACAGATCTCCAAATGCATGCGGAGGGACGTACGCAACTTCAATACAGCTTGTATCGAAGAAGCGATCGAGCGGAACCAAGGCTCCAAGGTGTTTGCCAGAGATCTGTCTGCCAGAGCCAACTGTCAAAGCTGAAGACCGAGTGTGGCAGCATCGTTTCCAGGGCATCTGAGATTTTGAGTGAGATTGAGAGGTTCTATAGACAGCGGTACATGTCATCGTTGGAGCCACACGCAAGTGTGAGTAACGATCCAAGAGCGAGTCTTATCCGACACTATTCCGAAGATATCCCAGACGTCAGTCTGAGCGAGATTAGAATGGCTCTCCAGCATCTTAAAAACGGCAAGGCCCCAGACGAGGATGGAATTACAGCGGAGCTTCTGAAAGCGGGTGGAAAAACGGTACTGGCAGTCCTTCAGTGGCTATTTAATTCCTTCCTCCATGGTGACATTACACAGGAGGCGTGGAGCAGAAGTGCGATGGTCTTGTTCTTCAAGAAAGATGACAATGCTCTCTTGAAGAACTACAGACCGATTTCCCTTCTGAGCCGCGTCTACGTGCTGTTTTCGAGAGTCATTATTAATTGTATCGCGCGCGGACTTGACGACTTCCAGCCTCCCAAACAAGCCGGTTTCCGAAAGGGCTTTAGCACCATAGACCACATACATACCCTTCGGCAAGTTGTACAGAAGTAAGAGGAGTACAATTTGCCACTTAGTGTGGCGTATGCGGACTATAAGAAAGCCTTTAATTCCATCGAAATTTGGACGGTGCTGCAGTCCCTAGCGATGCCAAGTTGACTGTCGGTATATCGAAGTGTTGAAGTGCTTGTACAGTAGGGCTACGATGGCTATTCGAGTACAGTATTAACATCAATAGCGAGTACATCACTCACCTTCGATTTGTCGACGATATAGTCCTTATGGCAGAATCGCTGGAGGACCTAAGCACTATACTCAATGACCTCACTAGTGTCTCCCAGCGGATAGGTCTTAAGATGAACATGGACAAAACAAAGATCATGTTTAATGTCCATGCCACACCTATGCCGGTAGTTGTTGGGAGCACTAAGCTCGAAGTTGTTGATGAGTATGTTTATCTGGGACAAATAGTCCGACTAGGTAAGTCCAACTTCGACGGATTCAACTCGGCTGGGCAGCGTTCGGAAAGCTACGACACATCTTCTCGTCAGACATACCTCAAAACCTTGAAACGAAATTGTACAACTAGTGCGTGTTGCCAGTGATGACTTACGGATCTGAGACGTGGTCCTTCACGGCTGGCCATATGAGGAAGCTCAAGGTCGCTCAGCGAGCTATGGAGAGGATTATGCTCGGAGTTTCTCTGCGTGATAAACTTAGGAATGAGGATATCCGCAGTAGAACCAGAGTAACCGACATAGCCCAACGGATTAGTAAGCTGAAGTGGCAGTGATCCAGCCATATAGCTCGAAGAACCGACAACCGATGCGGAAGAAAGGTTCTTGAGTGGCAGCCTCGTACCGGTAGGCGAAGTGCAGGGCGACCCCCACGAGATGGAACGACGAACGATGTAGATGAAATCTAAACCCAAGCATACCACTGCAAAACTTCAAGATACTGTAAGCTCATTCTGCGTAGATCGGAGCAAAATATAATATTCAAAAACTGAAGGTAGCCGGGCTAACTATGACATCGGGACGTCAAACACCTCAGTCCCCATCCCCCGTGACCACGGATGCTGTAAAGCACCCGAAACGTCGAGAATTAAGTCGTTTCATTTAATGTGTAGTTTTCGCGTAAATATAAGAAATCATTATGGAAAATTTACTTTCTTCATTGGAAATGTTATAAGAATATTTTGTAGAGTATTGTACTAAATTATTTTCCTGCAAAACTAAAACTTCAAGCTTGGGTAGATTATTAAAGGCAAAGTCAGATATGATTTCTTTAACATTTCCAACTAAACTCAAATAAATTTTATTCAGTAAATTGGAAAATGTCCGTTCACATACATTATGCATGCGATGTGATAAATCGACGCTTTGCAAATTTATTAAATTCGTACGAAATCGAGAATTTATTCGCCATATATAATTATCAGCTAACCTCAATTCCTTTAATTTATATATATTCGTTTCAAGCATTTGACTGGGAAACTCAATTAGTTTATTAAAATCTCTATTCAGATACTCTTACGAAATGAAGTACTTTATGTTCGGAATGTATATCTATCCTCGGAAGTAAAAAAGTGAATGTTATCATTGTCGAGACTCCAAAGCCAAGTGAGGAACTTCAGCAGGAACTTCACCAATGAAAAGAGTGGATGATTATTAAAATATAGATAAAGAAATAATGAGTGAAGGTGGCCGGAGGCCATATTCCCTCCCCCCCCCCCCCCCATTAACATGGTAGTGGAATTAAATGGAAGACTACCCCAGGAGGGTACCAACATTCCTGGAGAATTCCCCACTGGGCATCCTCGTCCAAGCTACCCTAGGGGGGAAGGGTAAGCGGACCAATAAGACAAAGCCAAGCCCCGCCACTCTTTACGTGAATTTCTGCAATATCAGGGGACTTCATTCAAACCTTAACGCCATCAACTACCATCTGGAGAAGGCAAAGCTGGCCTTGCTCTTTCTAACCGAGACACAGATATCCTCTCCGAATGAAACTTCGTACCTCTGCTACCCGGGGTACAATTGAGAATACTCCTTTGTACCCCGGGCTGGAGTTTTCGTGTACGTCAGAGGACATCTATTTTCGACGCCTCGGCAGTCTTGAAGGTACGGACCTCTCAATCCTTTGGCTGCGCGTAGAGAACTACGACCATTCCCGCATCTATGGGTGCTTCTATAGGTCCCATAGCTGTAATGCCGACACAGACCGACTCATCAACTACGTCCAAATGGCTGCAGACTCCGTACTACAACAGGTCCTATCCGCAGAGATCGTGATGCCCGATGATTTTAACGCCCACCATGCTGAATGGCTTGGTTCCTGTTTAAACGATCATGCGGGTTTGATCCGGAGTACGGTGCCACTTACGCTGCCATCGCAGTTGCGATCTGCAGCTTGCCACCGTGTTTGGCACTATAGGTCGGCCAAATGGGACGGGATGCAGTATTTTTTTGCATCCTACTCTTGGGGGCGGGTTTGCTTCTCGCCGGATGATCCCAACATTGTTGCTGATTCTGTCGTCGATGTGGTACTTCAGGAATTGTAATTATTTATTCCATCATCTGTGGTGCCTATCGGAGGTAGAACTCGGCCATGGTTTGATCACGACGAAATCTAGTCCACTTTAATCCCCAGAAGACAAATGTTTGCGCGTTTACCGCTAAAAACCCCTTTGTCGTATCTCCTCAGTTTCAAGGCTCGACAATCCTCGGTGTCGACATATCGAGTGACGTGCAGTTCCATGGTCATTTGGAGGAGAAGGCCAAAATGACCACTAAAAACCTTGGCGTGCTTAGCAGAGCGGGACAGTATTTTATTCCGGCACACCACTTGCAACTTTACAAGGATCCATTTTTCGATAAGTGTGACAAACGCGCACACAGTCCACCTGATGTTAAGTGGCTGCTGTTGCCCATAAACATCTACATCTATCCTTGATTACGAATTAAAATGCAGATGCGTTGCCACCCGTGAGGACTAAGATGGAATGCCCCATTTCTAGTAAAAAGGAGTCACACACACACACAGCAGCGTTAAGCTGCTATTTTACGCTGGTATTCTGTGAGAGCATGGTCCTTCCCCGAGTCGAGTCGATCCATTTTTGCTACTACTATACCAGTATATATTACTGCATGCTGCAGCATGGCTCTACCACGTAAGAAAAAATTTCGGCCTCACATGGAATACTGCTCACATCTCTGGGCAGGGGCTCCCCAGTGCCAGCTTCTTTCACTTGACCGCATCCAGCGCAGAGCGGTTCAAATCGTCGACTATCGAGTTCTTTCCTCTTGGCTTGACTTACTGGCACTGCGTATAGATGTTGCATCTCTTTGCGTATTTTATCGCGTCTATAACGGGGAGTGCTCTTAAGAGTTAGAATTAGAATGCAGGAAATAGAGTAAATGGGGCTCTACATGCTATTATGAGGAGTCAGAATGTGTCAAATAAGGCACGTATGGTAATTCATAATGCTGTGTTAGTCCCTAATTTAATGTATGGTAGTGAAACTTGGGTCTGGCAGAAGAAGCATGAGAGTAGAATAAATGCTGTAGAAATGCGGTCCTTAAGGAGTATGCTAGGGCTGAATCTGATTGACAAGGTGAGAAATAGTGTGATAAGAGAAAAGTGTGGTTTGCAAGATGACGTTGTGACAAGGATTAAGAAAGGAATGCTTCGGTGGTTTGGTCATGTAGAAAGAATGAACGAGGAAAGAGTGACAAAGCAAATTTATGTTGCAGAAATGAACGGCAGGGTCGGGAAGGGACGATCTACACGAAGGTTTATCGACCAAATCGGCGATACATTAATAATGGGCCAGATTAGGAGTACACTTAACCGAAGAGCGTGTATGCGTAGATATATGGATGTAAAGGAGGCGAGAGAGGTGTGTCAGAATCGCGCCAAATGGAAGTCCGTAGTCTCTGCCTACCCCTCTGGGTGACAGGCGTGAGTGTTTATGTTATGTATGTATAAATGTATACATATAAATAAAATTGGAGTGTCCGTCGGTAATATTGAAATAATTGTATTTTGTAAAGCTCATGGGGCTATTTTCATGAAATATAGACAAAAAGGTACATATTTTTGTGTCTGTCTGTACCTGTATGTCTATCCGGGCTAATCTTTGCAACAGCTGAACCAATTGTGATGAAACTATACGAACAGATAGAGATTAGTGCCAGTAGGGGTAGTAATAGGCTATATTTTATTCAAAAAATTTAAAGATTTTCGGAGATTTTCGAGTAAATGTAAAATTGATAAAATAATCTCTGAATGATTATCTTCAATCCGTGGCGCAGTGGCTTAGCAATGAGTTATTGCGCTGGGGGCCTTGGGTTCGAATCCCGCACAGAACAAGTATTTGTATGGCCTACAAATAATTGTTCTGGGTCTAGATGTTTATCCTCGTGCAATTTATGTTTGTAAACTGCCTCCACGACACAGGAGAAAATCCTACTGTGGGGGTAAAATTTAAAAAAAAATAAAGCCACATTAGTAGAGCCTTTCCAGGCGAAATGGGAGCGAGTTGTTAGTTATAAATATTGTAAGTTTCGATTATACTATATGTTCATCATTCATCATTACAGCCCTTCACAAGTCCACTGCTGAACATAGGCCTCCCCCAAAGAATGCCACAAAGCACGGTCCTGAGCCACCTGCATCCATCGACTTCCTGCATGTCTTACCAGGTCATCACTCCATCTCGTGGGGGGACGCCCTACACTTCGCCTACCGGTACGAGGCTGCCACTCGAGAACCTTTCTTCCACATCGGTTGTCGGTTCTTCGAGCTATATGGCCGGCCCACTGCCACTTCAGCTTACTAATCCGTTGGGCTATGTCGGTCACTCTGGTTCTATTGCGGATATCCTCATTCCTAAGTTTATCACGCAGAGAAACTCCGAGCATAGCCCTCTCCATAGCTCGCTGAGCGACCTTGAGCTTCCTCATACGGCCAGCAGTGAAGGACCACGTCTCAGTTCCGTAAGTCATCACTGGCAACACGCACTGGTTGTACAATTTCGTTTTAAGGTTTTGAGGTATGTCTGACGAGAAGATGTGTCGTAGCTTCCCGAACGCTGCCCAGCCGAGTTGAATCCGTCGATTGACCTCTGGGTCGAAGTTGGACTTACCTAGTCGGACTATTTGTCCCAGGTAAACATACTCGTCAACAACTTCGAGCTTAGTATTGTAATTATATGTAGAGTAATATAAAATAAACTGAAATCAATTGTTCATATTTCTTAATTATTGTTGTCATAAAGCCTTTTTAGAAGCCCTTGCACTGATTTAAAAGGGGTAAAAGCGACAAAAAGTTCATTCCCTCTCTCCAAGAGAAAATTATTTTCAGTCCTCTATATAATGTCGCTTCGATTACGAGCCTCTGAATTTAATTAAAGCCGAAAACCTCATTAAGAACCTGAGTGGGTGGCTCAAGGCAACTACTTGCCAAGGGGCTGCACGTTACACATTAACCCGGGTCGGGTCCACTTGGGTAACTGGCTAATGAAGATATTGCCAAAACTAATTACTGCCTTTACCGTTTCCATGTTTAGTTTATACAGTAAACTACACTAAATATTTTTTAACTAATGCACATGTTGATAAGTTCTAAAGTGTATATATGTATTTTTAGAATAAAGACTAGAATAAAGACAAACGGGCACAGAATCCACTTGATGGTAAATAGATGCTGTGGCCCATAGACATTTGTCCTCGAATAAGATTCAAAGTGCAGATGTGTTGTCATCCCTTAGGACTAAGGTGAGGAGTGACAGAACAAAACATGATAATTCCATGATGTCTAATGTTTCAAAAAAGGTCAAAAACTGGCAACTACTTCGTCTTTGTGCAATTAAAAAAAATATGGGTTCTAATGAATAAATAACTGTAAAAGCTTATTAAGTATGTTTTTTAGTATTCAATTTTTTTTATTTCAAATTGTTTATCTATTCTTATGTGACAAATGGAAATATCATGTTCTAATCAGATCTGACGAAAATATCATGATTTGTACCAAACTGTTTGGAAATATCATGTCGATATTTTGACATTGACTTAAATCTGCAGTCATGTGACATATGTCAACTAAACAGCGTAACCATAGATAAATAATGTACTTTTATACGGCTTCAGCACCCTAAGATTTAAGCAAATAAATCGTTCAAAAGTCGATAAGTTATTTTTACAAGGAAATATCCTATTTTGTACTTTCAATCTGCATACCAGAAATGTATGAAATGTATTATGTTTTGTTCCGATTTTGTTTATTAATATTTTTAAACATGGAAATGTCATGATTTGCCTCAAAATTTTAACTTCAGAGGCTATTTACTACAGGAATAAGCGCGATTTGAACCCCACCAGTCTAACAGGTGACGTAATTTATGGTATTCTGTCGAATGTCATTGCTAACTTTTTTTTACAAAAAGTCGAATTGTCATGTTTTGTTCCGTCACTCCTCAGATGGAATGCCTCGTTATCAACAAAAAGATTCTCCGGTTCTCTACACTCACGATATGAAACACAGCTGCATTAAACTGCTTTTTTTCTCCGGTATTCTGCGCTGTACCCCGGTAGAGTCGACTTATTCGTACTACAACCATAATATAGCTGCAGCGTGGTTCTGCCACGTATAATTATTAATGTATATTATACGACACATTATGTTTTTAAAAACGTTATCCTACTAGGATTTTCTCCTATGTCTTGGAGACAGTTGACACACATAAATTGCACAAGAACAAACATCCAGATCCGGAACAATAATTAGTTAACCATACAGATCCTGGTTCCATACGGGTTCGAACCCGCCGCCCGCAGCGCCGCAACTCAAACTACGCCACTTTGCATCGAAGCCGTCAAAATTAAAATTCACATACGTTTAGAAATAATAATTGGTCAAGTGTTAAGAAATTGCTTTTAGCCGACTTCAAAAAAAGAGGTAGGTATTTCCTCGTCAATTATGGTCCGATTTTGATTTTTTTTCTGAAATAGTTTATACTTCTTGGGTGGGCCCATATAAATTTGGATTTTATTCCTCCCCATGAAAGGGGTGGGGGCAAAATTGGGGGATAAAAGTTTTAACAGATTTATTTAGACCATGTTGAGATTGTGATATTAATTAATTCTTTCAAAAGGTTAAAAATTACTTTTTCATAAAAAAAGTAAAAATTAAACACTAAAACAATTTTTATAATTTCAGCCAGTATTGAAATTTAAGTATGTATGCGGCACGTCTACTCGTGAATTTTGTCCTAGGAACTCACAAAATACAGAACTGCGGCAATGCTGCTATAGCTAAGCTGGATCGGTAACTATTTCGTAGCTGCAGCCCAATATTAACTAAATTAATATTAATTTATCTCTTTTCTTCTTAAACTGTACCGCATAATAATTACTAATTAATATTCTTCCTTTCGTATTTAAATTATATTAATATGCATTGTCAACGTCTGTAACTATTAGAATGTAATGATGATTACTTGAAAGAAGTTCCTTAAAACTAACAAAAAAATTGTTTTGTTTTCTTCGTTTTTTAAAAGATATTTATAATCAAATATTCATAAGCTAGACTGCTTGAATGATAGCGATATGCTTTTGGCCAAATTCATAACAGATATTGTCCTTATAAAGTGGGAAGTTTCCAACTGTGCAGGATGTGTTGCAGCCTCACTAAACATTCTTGTCCGATAGAACACTAGTGCACGATACATCCGAATTCAAATATCAACAATATTCTTTTCCATTAATGTTGACTGCAGCCGAGATTCGAAATTAGAAAACTTAGACAACACTTAAGTAAGTGTTGTCTAAGTTTTCTAATTTCGAATAGCTACAATGAAGTTACTTTGGGATTAATGTTTTTTGCAAACTTTAAAGTCACTGATGTTCTATGAAGAGATTCATAATAACTATTACTTTAAATCACTTTACACTGTATGCCAATAATAAAATAATTTAAAAGTTCATAATATACCTACTACGCGGCCTACGAACATGCTACGATACCGCTACGTGACAGCTACGAATGCCTTTAGTAAAATTACTCGTTTATCAGTATAGACCGTTTGCGTGACTTTAAACACTATAATATCAAATAGCTTCGTGTCGTTTGTATTTTATAAACGTGTATAATTCAGTATCACTATAATCGTTAAAACAATTGTCACGTCAGCCACTCAAATATAATATAAGAGTATTATGTTTAAGACGGCTATACTTATAATTGAGTAACACTTAACTGACGCAAGCTTGACTAACTCATAATGCTAATGAATGACAAAAAGTGACAGCCATTGGGGTAAAAAGTTTCTCGAGGGGCAGCCTTGTACTGGCAAGCGCAGTGTTTGGGGCGACCCTCTACTAGATAAAGTGACGAGCTAATGAAACGCGCAGGTAGTCGATGGATATAGGGGGCTTAGGACCATACTTTGTAGTAATATATGGGGGAAGCCTATGGTCAGCCAGCACATATTCCACCTGATGGCAAATAAATGCTATGTTCCATAAAAACTACATCTATCCTCATAAAGAATCAAAGTGCAGATGCTTTATTGCCAATGAGGGCTAAGATGAAACGATATCAATAAAAAGGATCTGAAAGGCAAGGAAAACATCATGAGGAAACAGCTTGTCTAAAAAAAATACATTGAGGAATATATAAGTGGTGTGATTCCACATCTACCGTGGTACATCTACCGTCTAGGTAGATACCACCATCTTACCTACTTCTGCCGCCAAATAGCAGTAGCATTTCATCTTATTTCTCAAAAATGACAACACATCTGTAACCTTCTTTGTCGGAAGTTGGTTGCAGGTATCCATTGGCTGCAGAAATCACTTAGCACAGGTAGACTCTTCGATCGTTTATCATTAGATAGATAAATAAATAACTCTTTTTGCATTTAAACCTTAAGCTCTTACAATATTGGAAAGCTTATGAACGGTTGTCGTATAGCTTCAAGCGATTTTTGTTTGAAAAAATTACCGTGAAATGAAGTTGTAAATTTATATTTTGACGAATAAGTGCAATATTATATGTACGATAAACAATATTATGTAATATTATTGGCACTTGTATCGAAATAACAAACTTCTAAACATTTATCTAATGTGGTCGATACCGAAAACTCACGAAGTTATGACGCTGGTATACGTAAGGACAAATAAGTAGAAAAAAATTGCAAGAATTGCTTGTGTAAGTACTGAACCTTCAAAACAAGGCATTAAAAAACGTTTTATTAGAGCTTGAATAAAACGTTTTATAAAAATCATAAAAGGGTTTCTTTATAATTTCAACCAAACAATAAAATTATAAAAGTAACTTCAAAGAAAATGTAAATAAACGTTCAAAGCATTTTTAAAGGTTCTTAAAGCAATTTTTTGGCGGTTTTCAAGGTGGAAGATAAACAATAATAACTGCTAAAAGGATTTTATGTAAAGATGGCCGCAGACGGTGGAATGGCTTCAACCCTACTTAGAGGCAGAAAATTGTTTCCATTTCTTTACTAAATCCCGGCTTGATCATTAGCGTCAGAATTTAATTAAAGTATAACCTCGTGAAAGTTTAAGAGTAGGCTCTAGCAACTCGAGATTACACACGTTACTCATTAACCTGAGGCAAGCGAGTGAACAAAACAAACTATATTTATGTAATTGTAACTAAGCACAATATTTATAGTGTTGAGTGTGAAAATTGATAAATGTAACGTACATTTTATGTTTGGATATCAAACAATGGCAATATATTATTATATAGCTTATATCGATCACAATTTAATTATATAATTGCTCATTTTCTTATAGAGGAGAGGGAAACGAGCATGGTTCTCACCTGATGGTAAGTGTCGACCGCTGTCCACAAATAACTGCAATAGTAGATAAATTGCAAGTGCAATTTATCTACTATTGCAGTTTGATTTCAGTAATCACCAGATGGTCAGTTCGTTCAATAGAGATACTAAATTACGTGGTGGCTCCTTAATATTAGCTAAGAAATCCTTATCATGTATAGAACGTAAAGACATTGTGAGCCTCTCTGTTGAGCGTACTGTAGAAATGGCATGCGTTGAGCTTGAGCACCTTATCGTTGTCAGTGTTTACAGACCCCCATGTTCAAATTATGATACTTTTGAAAAGGTTATGGAAGAAGTTTTAGTTAAGCTTAATAAACAATAAATCTCTTGTAGTGTGTGGAGATTTTAATATCAATCTCCTGGAAACTTCTTCCATCAGTATTAAATTTTGCTCTTTGATCAAAACTCTATAATATTGATAATTTATTCTTTGATGCTACGCGTATAGCAGGGTGTATTGCAACTTGTATTGATAATATTTTTGCAGGCGTTGTACCAATCAACAAAACAATAAATCAAAATCTTAGTTCAGATCACTGTGGACAACTGGTTTCATTACCTTATATGCACAAAAAACAGGTAATTGAGAAAAGTGTGTTTGTTCCTATTATTGCAAAACGCCTGGAGAGATTTAGAAGTAATAATTATGGTAAAAAACCTTCCTTCGCTTTCTTATAAGAACTATGTCTGCATTTGCATCTATTTATATGGAGAATTATTTACCCTTATAAGCAATGAATTTAAAAAAAAAACATTTACTTATTTTCCAGAAACAGTCGCAAGGCATTTAATTAGTGGGCGACAGTAGGAATTCATAAAAGCAGACGAAGGACCTTTACCATGAAAGATCATATAATCTTTCCGATGCTTTTAAAGAATATGTCAAAAATTATTCTAAAATATTTAAAAGAGTTTGCTCCACAGCCAAATCGTTACCTATTAGCAATAAAATTAAGACGGCTAAGAATAAAATTTAAAATGACGTGGAGTATGATTAACAACAAAACCGGTAAAGACAAACCTCGTAACTCAAACTATCAATTAAAAATTAATAATGAATTAACTAGATCAAATCACGAAGTCGCAGCGGTGTTTGAGAAATATTTCACTGATGTTCCTATCTTGACAACTGAGTCATTGAATACTTCTCCAACTGTCGCCGAGTCATTAGTCAAACAGAATATTAATACCTATTTAAAAGAATAGATTTGAAAAAGTACTATCGCAAGATGTTGTAAAATACTTCAAAACTATTGAAGTTAAGAAGACCGCAGATTTGTGGGGGATTTCCGTTACAGTTATTGTGTCCATAATAGATTAAATTTCATCTCATCTTGCTATTATCTTTAATACTTGTATCGATTCTGGTGTGTTTCCTGATTTAATGAAGTATAGTAAAATAATACCTTTATTTAAATATGGTAGTACATTGGACCCCGCTAATTTGAGACCAATTTCTGTACTACCAAAATTTTTGAAAAAATAATTTTGGATCAATTGTTAATTTTTTTAATACTAATAAATTACTTCATAAAAACCAATTTGGTTTTACAAGGGGTCGCACGACGTCTGACGCCGGTGTTGAGCTTATGAAATATATTTTTAATGCCTGGGAGAATCACAAGATGCCTTAGATATTTTTCAAATTTTCAAAAAAGGTCAAAAACTGGCAACTACTTCGTCTTTGTGCAATTAAAAAAAATATGGGTTCTAATTAATAAATAACTGTAAAAGCTTATGAAGTATGTTTTTTAGTATTTTTTTATTATGAAATATCATGTTCTGATCAAATCTGATGAAAATATCATGATTTGTACCAAACTGTTTGGAAATATCATGTCGATATTTTGACATTGACTTAAATCTGCAGTCATGTGACATATGTCAACCAAACAGCGTAACCATAGACAAATAATGTACTTTTATACGGCTTCAGCACCCTAAGATTTAAGCAAATAAAGCGTTCAAAAGTCGATAAGTTATTTTTACAAGGAAATATCCTACTTTGTACTTTCAATCTGCATACCAGAAATGTATGAAATGTGTCATGTTTTGTTCCGATTTTGTTTATTAATATTTTTAAACATGGAAATGTCATGATTTGCCTCAAAATTTTTACTTCAGAGACTATTTACTACAGGAGTAAGCGCAATTTGAACCACACCAGTCTAACAGGTGACGTAATTTATGGTATTCTGTCGAATTTCATTGCTAACTTTTTTTACAAAAAGTCGAATTACCATGTTTTGTTCCGTCACTCCTCAGATGCAATGCCTCGTTATCAACAAAAAGATTCTCCGGTTCTCTACACTCACCATACGAAACATAGCTGCATTAAACTGGTTTTTTCCCCGATATTCTGTGCTGTACCCCGGTAGAGTCGACTTATTCGTACTACAACCATAATATAGCTGCAGCTTGGTTCTGCCACGTATAAATATTAATGTATATTATACGAAACATTATGTTTTAAAAAACGTTATCCTACTAGGATTTTCTCCATGTCTTGGAGACAGTTGACACACATAACTTGCACAAGAACAAACATCCAGATCCGGAATAATAATTAGTTAACCATACAGATACTGGTTCCGTACGGGTTCGAACCCGCCGCCCGCAGCGCCGCAACTCAAACTACGCCACTTTGAATCGGAGCCGTCAAAATTAAAATTCACATACGTTTAGAAATAATAATTGGTCAAGTGTTAAGAAATTGCTTCTTCAAAAAAAGAGGTAGGTATTTCCTCGTTAATTATGGTCCGATTTTGACTTTTTTTTCTGAAATAGTTTATACTTCTTGGGTGGGCCCATATAAATTTGGATTTTATTCCGCCCCATGAAGGGGGTGGGGGCAAAATGGGGGAAAAAGTTTTAATAGATTTTAGACCATGTTGAGATTGTGATATTCATTAATTCTTTCAAAAGGTTAAAAATTACCTTTTCATAAAATAAGTAAAGATTAAACACTAAAATAATGTTTTTAATTTAAGCCAGTATTGAAATTTAAGTATGTATGCGGCACGTCTACTCGTGAATTTTGTCCTAGGAACTCACAAAATACAGAACTGCGGCAATGCTGATATAGGTAAGCGGAATCGGTAACTATTTTGTAGCTGCAGACCAATATTAACTAAATTAATATTAATTTATCTCTTTTCTTCTTAAACTGTACCGCATAATAATTACTAATTAATATTCTTCCTTTCGTATTTTAATTATATTAATAAGCATTGTCAACGTCTGTAACTATTAGAATGTAATGATGATTACTTGAAACTAAATTAAAACTAACAAAAAAATTGTTTTGTTTTCTTCGTTTTTTAAAAGATAATTATAATCAAATATTCATAAGCAGTCTAATGATAGCGATATGCTTTTGGCCAAATTCATAACAGATATTGTCGTTATAAAATTGGAAGTTTCCAACTGTGCAGGACGTGTTATGGCCTCACTAAACATTCTTGTCCGATAGCACACTAGCGCACGATACATCCGAATTCAAATGTCGACAATATTCTTTTCCATTAATGTTGACTTCAGCCGAGATTCGAAATTAGAAAACTTAAACAACACTTACTTAGCTACAATGTAGTTACTTTGGGATTAAGGTTTTTTGCTAACTTTTAAGTCACTGATGTTCTATGAAGAGATTTATAATAACTATTACTTTAAATCACTTTACACTGTATGCCAATAATAAAATATTTTAAAATTTCATAATATACCTACTACGCGGCCTACGAACATGCTACGATACCGCTACGTGACAGCTACGAATGCCTTTAGTAAAATTACTCGTTTAACAGTATCAGACCGTTTGCGTGACTTTAAACACTATAATATCAAATAACTTCGTGTCATTTGTATTTTCTAAACGTGTATAATTTAGTTTCACTATAATCGTTAAAACAATTCTCACGTCAGCCACTCAAAAATAATATAAGAGTATTATGTTAAAGACGGCTATACTTATAATTGAGTAACACTTAACTGACGTAAGCTTGACTAACTCATAATGCTAATGAATGACAAAAAGTGATAGCCATTGGGGTAAAAAGTTTCTCGAGGGGCAGCCTTGTACTGGCAAGTGCAGTGTTTGGGGCGACCTTATACTAGATAAAGTGACGAGCTAATGAAACACGCAGGTAGTCGATGGATATAGGGGGCTTAGGACCATACTTTGTAGCAATATATGGGGGAAGCCTATGGTCAGCCAGCACATATTCCACCTGATGGTAAATAAATGCTATGTTCCATAAACATCTACATCTATCCTCATAAAGAATCAAAGTGCAGATGCTTTATTGCCAATGAGGGCTAAGATGAAACGATATCAATAAAAAGGGTCTGAAAGGCAAGGAAAATATCATGAGGAAACAGCTTGTCTAAAAAAAATACATTGAGGAATATATAAGTGGTGTGATTCCACACCTACCATGGTACATCTACCGCCTAGGTAGATACTATCATCTTACCTACTTCTGCCGCCAAATAGCAGTAGCATTTCATCTTATTTCTCAAAAATGACAACACATCTGTAACCTACTTTGTCGGAAGTTGGTTGCAGGTATCCATAGGCTGCAGAAACCACTTAGCACAAGTAGACTCTTCGATCGTTTATCATTAGATAGATAAATAAATAACTCTTTTTTGTATTAAAACCTTAAGCTGTTACAATATTGAAACACTTATGAACGGTTGTCATGTAGCTTCAAGCGATTTCTATCTGAAAAAATTTACCGTGAAAGGAAGTTGTAAATTGATATTTTGACGAATAAGTGCAATATTATATTTTTTTTTATAGGAGAGGGGGCAAACGAGCATGCGGCTCACCTGATGGTAAGTGACTACCGCCGCCCATGAACAACTGCAACACCAGGGGAATCGCAGATGCGTTGCCGGCCTTTTAAAAAGGAGTACGCTCTTTTCTTGAAGGTCCCTAAGTCGTATCGGTCCGGAAAAATCGCTGATGGTAATCGATTCCACAAGGAGGTCGTGCGAGGAAGAAAACATCTTCTAAATCGCACAGTGGTGGACCGCCAATCATCCAGATGGTGTGGATGGTATCGGGAGTTCTGCCGCGATGTGCGTTCGTGAAATTTGGCGGCTGGGATTAATCCGAACAATTCCTCAGAGCACTCCCCATGGTAGATGCGAAAGAAAATGCAAAGGGATGCAACATCTCTGCGCAGTGCCAATGAATCGAGCCGATCGGAAAGGGCTCGGTCGTCGACAATTCGAGCCGCTCTGCGTTGGATGCGGTCAAGTGGAAGGAGCTGGCACTGGGGAGCCCCTGCCCAGAGATGGGAACAGTATTCCATGTGAGGCCGAATTTGCGCCTTGTAAAGTAGCAGGCGGTGTGCCGGCATGAAATACTGTCCCGCTCTGCTGAGCACGCCAAGCTTTTTAGAGGCCAATTTGGCCTTCCCTTCC
Source organism: Parnassius mnemosyne (assembly GCA_963668995.1). Lineage (NCBI taxonomy): Eukaryota > Metazoa > Arthropoda > Insecta > Lepidoptera > Papilionidae > Parnassius > Parnassius mnemosyne. The sequence continues at coordinate 544,833 of CAVLGL010000093.1, read as the reverse complement.
AAGTGACCACGAAACTGCACGTCACTCGATATGTCGACTCCGAGGATACCGATACTGGCTGAGGCAAGAAGGGGAGTGCCTTGAAACTGAGGAGATACGACAAAGGGGTTCTTTTTAGCGGTAAACGCGCAAACTTGTGTCTTCTGAGGATTAAATTGGACTACATTTAGTCGCCCCCAATCAGAGACTTTGTTCAGCAAAGACTCGACTTCAGACACAAGTTTGTTCCGGTACTCAGCGACGTTTTCCCGAGAAATATTGGCACGGCCGGTGTATAGAGCATCACCGGTGCTGTCATCCGCATAGCAATGAATGTTACCAGTTAGCAACATATCATTGATATGCAGAAGAAACAGCGTTGGTGATAGCACACAGCCTTGTGGAACACCAGCGTTAATAGGCTTGTAGTCAGAGCATGCACCGTCTACAACGACCTTGATGCTCCAATCTACAAGGAAGCTGGTGATCCAATTGCACAATTTCTCGGGAAGCCCATAGGAAGGGAGCTTCGAAAGAAGCGCTTTGTGCCAAACCCGATCGAAGGCCTTCGCAATGTCCAGACTAACGGCCAACGCCTCCCCCTTGGACTCTACTGCCTCCGCTCATCTATGGGTCAGGTAGCCCAGAAGATCACCAGCTGATCGACCCCGACGAAAACCGTATTGGCGATCACTAATCAGCTGGTGATCCTCAAGGTACCGGATGAGCTGGCAGTTAATAATGGATTCCATTATTTTGGAGAACAAGGAGGTGATCGCGATAGGCCTATAGTTGGATGGGTCTGAGCGGTCGCCTTTTTTAGGGATCGGGTGGACAAAAGCTGTCTTCCATGAATTCGGGACTACGCCTTGGGAGTAGGAGTACCGGAAAAGACGCGTTAGGACCGGTGCCAACTCCGGAGCACACGTCCTCAGCACAATTGGGGGGATTCCGTCAGGCCCACTCGACTTCTGGATGTCCAGGGAGAGCAGTGCTTTGCGAACCGAGCGCTGTGAGAACAGCACATCCGGCATGGAGCACTCACACCGCGGGATGGTCGGCGGTGTTTTCCCCCCGTCATCAAGAGTCGAGTTGGACGCAAAAAGGGAGCCTAAAAGGTCGGCTTTGTCTTTTGCGTCATGGGCCAGTGAGTCATACTCCCTGTGCAGAGATGGTAGTGATGGCTTACAGAAATTCCCTTGGACAGCCTTGGCGAGAGACCAGAATGCACGGGTTCCCGAAGGAAGGCGAACTAGTTTCTCGCCAATTCTGCCTATGTGCTCTGACTTTGCCTTGACAATAACTCTTTTGAAGGACCTGGAGGCGAAGTTATACTTCTTTTTAAGTGTGCTGGTATTTACATCCCGAGTCGCCGAAGCCGCAGCCCAGGCTTGATAACACTCCTGCTTACTACGTAATGCAGTCTTACAGGAGCGACCAAACCAAGGCTGAGATCTGCCTCCGATGGGTACCACAGATGATGGAATAATTAGTTCCATTCCCTGTAGCACCACATCAGTGACAGAGTCAGCAACAGCGCTGGGATCATCCGGCGTGAAGCAAACCCGCCCCCATGGGTAGGATGCAAAGAAGGACCGCATTCCGTCCCAATCCGCCGACCTGTAATGCCAAACACGGCGGCAACCTGCAGAACGCAACCGCGAAGGGAGCGTGAGTGGCACCACACTCCGGATCAGACAATGGTCCGAAGAGCCGAGAGGGGCATCGACGGAAACCAGATATCCGTCCGGATGAGAGGTCAGCAGAAGGTCCAACAGGGAAGGTGTATGATCCTCCACATCTGGAATCCGCGTAGGCGAAGTAACCAGTTGTGTCAGACCATATGCCAAGGCAAAGTCATCAACAGATCTCCCCGCATGATCGGTTAGACGTGAACCGAGCCATTCGGCATGGTGGGCGTTAAAATCGCCAAGGATCACGATCTCTGCGGATGGGACCTGTTGTAGCAAGAAATCTGTAGCCATTTGGACGTGGTCGATGAGTCGGTCTGTTTCGGCATTACCGCTATGGGACCTATAGAGGCACCCGTAGACGCGCGGATGGTCGTCGCTGTCTACGCGTAGCCAAAGGATGGACAGGTCCGAACCTTCAAGACTGCCGAGGCGTCGAGAACAGATGTCCTCTCTGACATACACGCAAACTCCAGCCCGAGGCACAAAGGAATGCTCCAATTTGTACCCCGGGTAGGAGAGATACGAAATATCAGCCGGAGAGGAAACCTGCGTCTCGGTCAGAAAGAGCAAGGCCGGCTTCGCCGTCTCGAGATGGTAGTGTACTGCGTTTAGGTTAGAGTGAAGTCCCCTGATGTTGCAGAAATTCACGGATAGCGTGGCAGGGGTCGCCTTGGTGTTCTTGCTCAGTTTGCCCCTAGCAGTAATGCTTTTGAGCGGAATTTTGCCCCCCCCCCCAATACGCGGGGCAGCCTGAGCACCCACGCTCAGGATCGGAATAACATGGTCGTGGATGCTCAGCGAGGGATTCTCCAGGGGTGCTGGTACCCTCCTGGGGTAGTTCTTCGTGTAATTCCGCTACCATGTTGATGGGGGGGGGGGGGGGGGAATTGGGCCTCCGGCCACCTGCACTCACCAGACGAAACGCAGAAGCAAAGCTTCTACTTCACGCCGGTATTCTGTGAGGTCGTGGTACCAACCCGGCTCGAGCCGGCCCATACATGCAATAGCAAAAACTGCTGCGTGGCTCTACCACCGTTAAATTATCCTTATCATCTAAAGAACGTAAAGACATTGTGAGCCTCTCTGTTGAGCGTACTGTAGAAATGGCATGCGTTGAGCTTGAGCACCTTATCGATTAACAACATTATGTAATATTATTGGCACTTGTATCAAAGGAACAAACTTCTAAACGTTTATCTAATGTGGTCGAAACCGAAAACTCACGAAATTATGACGCTGGTTTACGTAAAGACAAATAAATAGAAAAAAATTGCAAGAATTGCTTGTGTAAGTACTGAACCTTCAAAACAAGACATTAAAAACATTTTATTTAAGCTTGAATAAATCGTTTTATAAAAATAATAAAAAGGTTTCTTTAGAATTTCAACCAAACAATAAAATTATAAAAGTAACTTCAAAGAAAATGTAAATAAACGTTCAAAGCATTTTTAAAGGTTCTTAAAGCAATTTTTAGCGGTTTTCAAGCTGGAAGATAAACAATAATAACTGCTAAAAGGATTTTATGTAAAGATGGCCGCAGACGGTGGAATGGCTTCAACCCTACTTAGAGGCAGAAAATTGTTTCCATTTCTTTACTAAATCCCGGCTTGATCATTAGCGTCAGAATTTAATTAAAGTATAACCTCGTGAAAGTTTAAGAGTAGGCTCTAGCAACTCGAGATTACACACGTTACTCATTAACCTGAGGCAAGCGAGTGAACAAAACAAACTATATTCATGTAATTGTAACTAAGCACAATATTTATAGTGTTGAATATGAAAATAGATTAATGTAACGTACATTTTATGTTTGGATATCGAACAATGGCAATATATTATTATATAGCTTATATCGATCACATTTTAATTATATTATTGCTCATTTTCTTATAGAGGAGAGGGAAACGAGCATGGAGCTCACCTAATGATAAGTGTCGACCGCTGTCCACAAATAACTGCAATAGTAGAAAAATTGCAAGTGCAATTTATCTATTATTGCAGTTTGATTTCAGTAATCACCAGGTGGTCAGTTCATTCAATAGAGATACTAAATTACGTGGTGGCTCCTTAATATTAGCTAATAAATCCTTATCATCTAAAGAACGTAAAGACATTGTGAGCCTCTCTGTTGAGCGTACTGTAGAAATGGCATGCGTTGAGCTTGAGCACCTTATCGTTGTCAGTGTTTACAGACCCCATGTTCAAATTATGATACTTTTGAAAAGGTTATGGAAGAAGTTTTAGTTAAGCTTAATAAACAGAATAAATCTCTTGTAGTGTCTGGAGACTTTAATATCAATCTCCTGGAAACTTCTTCCATCAGTATTAAATTCTGCTGTTTGTTCAAACCCTATAATCTTGATAATTTATTTTTGAAGCTACACGTATTGCAGGGTGTAGTGCAACTTGTATTGATAATATTTTTGCAGGTGTTGTACCAATCAACAAAACAATAATTCAGAAACTTAGTTCAGATCACTGTAGACAACTGGTTTCATTGCCTAATATGCACAAAAAACAGGTAATTGAGAAAAGTGTGTTTGTTCCTATTAATGCAAAACGCCTGGAGAGATTTAGAAGTAATATGGTAAAAAACCTTTCTTCGCTTTCTTATAAGAACAATGCAGACTATTTATATGGAGAATTATTTACCCTTATAAGCAATTAATTTAAAAAAAACATTTACTTCTACAACATTCTCCAGAAACAGTCGCAAGGCATTTAATGAGTGGGCGACAGTAGGAATTCATAAAAGCAGACGAAGGTTATATAACCTTTACCATGAAAGATCATATAATCTTTCCGATGCTGCGCAAACTAACTGCAGCGTGTTTCTACCATCTCGTTTGTATATGATTATCTCCCGACAGTTTTCTCTCTCACTCGCTTGTATATGACAGTACAAAAGTCTTATTAAAACACAAATCATACAACTCTATCCAAAAACAACAAGTACGTTGTATCGATTCATTCTGAAACTGGTATCACTCACTTTAATTGCCGGCGACGTAGCTATCAGTTTTCGAATAAACAGCTTCTGCGAACACAGTTTCCGTAAAGTAATAAATTAGATGCGCCCACCGCACCAGCAAGAATACGATACCGTAGAATTAGATCAAAGAAACACGATATAATTGGAAATGTGACCACGCAGACTATTTCTATTTCTTTTTATATTTGTGCAAGTTGCTTAACATGCAATTCTGATGTCAGTTTTAATTACCACCAACCGCTACAACTCTTACAGTCCACTGCTGAAAATAAACCTCTTCCTTTCCTCCTTTTGGGGCGAAATTTGCCATAGTTGCCACGCTTGGCAAGCGTCGTTATTAGGAAAACACTGCTATTTTTACGTGGTAGAGCCATGCTGCAGCTATATTAGTAGTATAGTTGTAGCACGAATGGGTCGGCTTGACCGGGGAAGGACCACGTTCTCACAGAATACCAGCGTAAAATAACAGCTTAATGCTGCTGTGTTTCGTATGGTGAGTGTAGAGAACCGGAGACCCTTTTTACTGGCAAAGAGGTATTCCATCTTAGTCCTCACGGGTGACAACGCATCTGCATCTTCAGTCTTTATTGAGGATAGATGTACATGTCTATGGGTCACAGTAACCACTTACCATCAGGTGGACTGTGTGCTCGTTTGTCCCGTATACTATAAAAAAACCCATCTCCTGATTTCTTTCTCTCTTTCGCCTCTTACGACATCCACGGCATGACATGGGGTACTGGATATTCTTACACCGCCACTACACCGTATATATGCAACGAAAACAAACCATTGCAAGTAGTTCAAAATTACGTGAGTGTAAAGTGCATCTAATATCATTATCAAAAGACTATCAAAAGTCTCACTGCTTAATATTGACATATAGAACTTCACGTGGCCTTATACCATATGAGGGAACTGAAGTTCGCTTAGCGAGCTATGGGAGAGAGTTATTATACTCAGAGTTTCTCTTAACGATATACTTCTTAATATGGATATTTGCAACAGAACGCATTACCAACATACCGCAAAGAATCAGAAAGCTAAAGTGAAAATGTGCCGGCTATATAGCTCGTAGAACTAACAAGCGATTGGGAGGAATTGTCTCACGTGACAGCCTCGTAGATGAATTGATAAGAGATGCAAAAAACCAATGGATGCAATTGGTTCAGGAAATGTTTTATTGAATTGTTATCAGGAAGACGCCGCTGCTCATGTCCTCTTTTATTGCCCTGTCGCGTTTACACCGTATTCTAGTTCCGAACGTTGCCATGTAGTGGTTGTGTAAGAGAGCCCACTATCTCTACAGAAACCCTTAGAGTTTGTAAGTGTATAAGTGTTATCTTAGAAATCTTTTAAGCGACTTCAAAAGGGATGTGAAACGCAACAATATATTCAAATTAATATATGTAATTAATAGAATCAGGCGTTACTTTGCGGAAATCCATTATGTCTTTCCTAGTGTATAATGTAGTAGAGTGTGACGGGGATAGTGCACGCAAGTAAGGGAAAGTGAGAGATGCTTTTAAAAAATAGGCAAGACATCATTTTATTTCGTTAAGCTGATGTAAGCAAAGTAATTTTACCAACTATAATTTTTCCAAATTATTAATCGATTTTTTAGTTGCTATATAATCAAAATATGTGACATATAACTAATTATTATTCATTTTCATACGTGGTAGAGCCATGATACAGCTATATTAATAATATAGTTGTAGCACGAATGGGTCGGCTCGACCGGGGTAGGTCCACGTTCTCACAGAATAGCAGCGTAAAATAACAGCTTAATGCTGCTGTGTTTCGTATGGTGAGTGTAGAGAACCGGAGACCCCTTTTACTGGAAAAGGGGCATTCCATCTTAGTCCTCACGGCTGAGAACGCATCTGCATTTTAATGCGCAAACGAAGATAGATGTCCATGGGCCACAGCAGCCACTTACCATCAGGTGGACTGTGTGCTCGTTTGTCACCCTTATTCTAAAAGACAAAAATGAATTATTGATTTCTTTAATGAATGGTATGAAGATATCATGCTATGTATACGTATCGAAATGGCGAGTACATCACTCACCTTCGATTTGCCGACGATATAGTCCTTATGGCAGAATCGCTGGAGGAAGCACTATGCTCAATGACCTCAATAGTGTTTCCCAACGGATAGGTCATAAGATGAACATGGACAAAACAAAGATCATGTTTAATGTCCATGTCACACCTATGCCGGTAGAGGTTGGGAGCACTAAGCTCGAAGTAGGACAAATAGTCCGACTAACTAAGTCCAAATTCGACTGAGAGGTCAATCGACGGATTCAACTCGGTTGGGCAGCGTTCGGGAAATTACGGCACATCTTCTCGTCAGGAATACCTGAAAACTTGAAAACGAGACTGTACAATCAGTGCGTGTTTCCAGTGATGACTTATGGAACTGAGACGTGGTCCTTCTTTGCTGGCCGGACGAGGAAGTTCAAGTTCGCTCAGCGAGCTATGTAGAGGGCTATGCTCGGAGTTTCTCTGCGTGATAAAATTTGAAATGAGGATATCCACAGTAGAACAAGTGAGACCGACATAGCCCAACGGATTAGTTAGCTGAAGTGGCAGTGGGCCGGCCATATATGAAATGAGGCCTTCCACTTTCTCATTACGGTATAAAAGTCACCTACCCTGTTTTACGCGGACGTTCCGGATGCGCTGCACTGTCATGGCAAGTGAAACATGACTCATAAAGCATTTCTGTCTTGTATATGAAGAGAATTATATGCTCTGTTCGTGTAGGTATAAAAAAGCTTGCTAGTGTAGAACGCCTGGCAGTAAGTACAATTTGAGTAGGGTTACTTTAACTTGTTTTGAACAGTGAACTAAATGTTTAAATGTTACTTTTAAATGATCCGCGGTCCCTCGTATTTATACTTCTAAATCCATATCTTCTCTTAAATTATCTATCAATACATGACCTAAATATTTTTATTCGCTTACAATTTTCAAGATATTTTTATAGAACAAGTGTGACATACAAGCACACGTAATAGTTAAAGATATAACACATACATATTTTACGATAAATAAAAATTTATCTTCCGTTTTTTTTTTGTTGTGGGAAATCAATTTATTATTATTATTTTATATGATTATAATTAAAATTTAAGGTATAGTTTTAAAAAAAATAATTTTAATTTTATAATGGATCTGTGTTGTCTGTATCAAATAAATTATTATTATTATTATTTAAAACTGTAGGTATTTTAGATTTTTTAAAACCGAATGACATTGATCAATTGCTTACTACAGCAAGCTAAGCGCCTTGATATTTTAATGAAGTAGTGAGACACATGAATAATGCAGAGCAATCACACTGAAGTCTCGCCCGTCCTTTGAAGTTTATAATAAATATTTAAAGGCACTCAACGGAGAGCGCCAGTCGAGCGCTAAATTCTAGTTTCGTAGCGCAATACTTCAGATTGCTACGATGTCTCCTCGTAGCAACTTTCAGTGACCTCGTAGCCGTTTATCGTGCGGAATGCATGCATATATTATAGTCAAGATATATGTGTACGTAAACGATAAACATACATGGAACAATAAATTTACATTTTACTTAAAAGAAGCGTATAGGTTCAGACTTTTTTTTACAGAATTGGGTGACAAACGGGCACAAAGTCCACCTGATTGTAAGTGATTACTGTGGCCTATAGACATCTACATCTATCCTCGCTTGCATATCAAAATACAGACGCGTTGTCACCTGTGAGGACTAAGATGGAATGCCTCTTTTCCAGTAAAAAGGGTCTCCGGTTCTCTACACTCACCATACCAAACACAGTAGTTTTAAGCTGCTATTTTACGCTGGTATTCTGTGAGAGCGTTGTCTTTCCACGGTTGAGCCAACCTAATCATGCTACAACTATACTGCTAATATAGCTGTAGCATGTCTCTACCACGTAGAAAGACTTGCTGTTAATAAATTTTCAAATAAAGCAATATACTTCTTTGGAATCGTATGAAACGTATTGTATGATTTTAAACCTTAAATTATAAAGAACAATAAACAAACTTTCGTAAATGGAACAAATAGAAAATAAAAGCTAATTGAACCTTCGACTATTATTACTTAAGCAAACAATTGATATTCATAAATAGGATAAAAACATTTCTTCCTAGTGGAATGCAATTAGAACTGGCGCTCAAGAAATTCTAGGAAGTACAATGCTAGTCAGGGTGTGATGAACTATATACTAGGATTGAACAAAATTATTTTATTTAATTGAATGATAGTAATAGTTATACTAAAGTATTCTATGATAAACCTATTTAGTAGGTGCATTTCGCATTTCGGAGAGTGTGTGCAGGAATTGCATAACTTAATTCCTCTCCCTTGCACCATTGGACAACGCTTTGGCACAACCCTCTTACCTGTTTCTGCCACCAAGCAGCTGGGCGCCTACAGATTTGTTTTGGTTTAAGATATCATATATAGTAGTCAGGACTGTCACTACACTGTGCAACGATTGTTGCCGATGACTATTGGCTTAAATTGCTATTTACCTGCTTGTCGAGAGAGCAGTAAGAAGTTGTAATTTTTGAGGAAACAACGTGCGTCCTACCCTACCTTTGTGAGTACTGGCTGACGTGGTCACGATCTGTTTAAATTGTTCAATGTTGCTTTCTTTCCTAATATACAAATAAAAACGACTTTTCAAAATGTGGATTCTAACATGACTTAATACGTTTTGTCATTTGTTATAACTTTTACACGATTTCAATGTCAAATCTCTGCTAAGTACACGTTTGAATATCGATTTAATGTCATTTTTAAGATTGTTTTTATCGAGCCAATTATTATGATTCGCGTTACTGTCTTTACACAGCACATGTCCGTATTTTTAAAGTGTTTTAAAAAAAATTAAATTACTTCGTCATCGATGTCCAAGGAGTTTTTGCTATTTTTACCTACCCTGCTAAATAACATAATATCATACTAGATGAGGACTTTATTTAAAGGAATGCTCTTAATGAAAGCTCAAAGTAGCAAAAAATTTCCTTTAAAAATATAATATGAGTTGTTATAAGAAATAGTTTCAAAAATATTAAATTTGATATAAAGAGGTGGCGGAGTCCTAATTGGGAGACCGCACTCATCAGAGAAAGGGGAGTAAGGAGCTGAATAACAAGGTGGCTTATCGTTAATACAAAAGGCAAATAAATTACTTGTGGCTAAGAAACAAGAGTAAACACCACTACGTTTCTCTAGGTACTCGTAATTATTTTGGATTAATTTCAAGAGCTATTAACAGCTATATTTAAAGTTAAGAACCAGACAAAATATATATATATATATGTAATATGAATTTTACTACATTCTACATATACATATTTTCTCTGGTTAAAGTGTAGTTTGCAATAAAATGTTGCGATCAGGATTAAGAAAGCAATGCTGCAGTGTTTTGTACACGTAGAAAGAATTAATATGAGAAAAAGTGTAATGCAAATTTTTGCTGCAGAAATAAGTGGCAGAGATGGCAGGGGAGATTTTCTTAGATGGAAGTTTATCGTACGTAGAGAACCAAAGGACCACGTTCGCACATTATAACCGCATAAAATAGCAGCATAACAAAAGTTTTTGTATTAGTGACAGGTACTAGAGACTGGTTGCAATGTTGGTGAAACGTTACATCTTAGTCCTCAACAGTGACGAAGTACACTTACCATAACTACTCGTAGTATTAAAGTCAGTAAGGTTTTCCATATTAGGCTTTGGTGTGTCTTTTTGTTTTAGGTTAGGATCTTTTACATATTGCATAAGAGGATTATGTCCACGGATCCTGCTTCTTCAGGTGGACTGTTAGTACGTCTTTGGTTTGTGATCTATCAAATCTGATGTAGTGACGGGGGCGATCCTGCACGTGTTAACTTATATTAACTTATATTCAGCATAAACATGCAACATAATTCATAAATTAACAACTGAAATCTGAAGGCAGCCGTGGTTAACTATGACATTGGGCCGTCCAACACCTCAGCCCCACGTGACCATGAGTGTTGTAAACTGCTCGAAACGTCGAAAATACAGAATAAGTTAATATACGGGATAAAATCCGTAAAAAGTAGTTTTCTTTCAGTGTAGTGTTAGCGTGAACATAAGAGATAATTGCAGCGGTCCAGTGCAGTACGGAACATTAAGGACTGTTGCGGCGCAACGCTCGTTAGCGGCCTCCCGCAACACCGCTAGCGACTATTACATTCTCCTCACATCGCCTACGCGTTTTAGGTTCAAACTTAGAAATGCTTATCGCTGAATAGTTTCAGTATTCGCTGAATAGTTGTGAGTTCTAGATTAGAATCTATTCCAAAAAAGCGCATGCGATAGACGTAAGTATTTTGACTTGGTATATGGTTGGTAAGTATTTTAATATGTTTGGTATATGATACCATTAAAGCAGCACATGGCTGCTTTAATCCTATTATGTAACTAAAGTTGTTATATTAGAAACTTATTTCGGTAGCTTTTCTTTGCCACGTTTTCGTGTCACCCACGTGTTTGATTAAAAAGGAATTGTAACCGCGACTCGGCTGCGGTCGTCTCCTCTGTAATTTTTAAATGTTAACAATGTAAATGACTTATGTACTTTTTCCTCGTGTAGACGTTTTTAACAAACTGTGTCCTGTTTGTTTACCTCTGCTTTGATCATTGCCGATGGGAACGCCGCAGCTACTGCGTTATGTATTTAAATTATGACAATATTTTAACTTAAAATGAGATATTGTTAGAATTATATTAGGAGGTTATTTCAAGAAATAATAATAACATAATTCAACTTATTAACTCAAGAAAATTATTAACAAATAATTCAACTCGCTAACTTGTTTACCCATTCAATCATTATACGTGGTAGAGCACTGCAGCAGCTATATTAATTGTATAGTTGTAGCACAAACGGGTCGGCTAAACCAGGGAAGAACCACGCTCTCACAGAATGCCAGCGTAAAATAGCATATTAATGCTGCTGTGTTTCGTATGGTGAGTGTAGAGAAACGGAGGCCTTTTTTACTGGAAAAGAGGCATTGCATCTTAGCAATCACAGCTGACAACGCATCTGCATTTTGATTCGCAAACAAGGATACATGTAGATGTCTTTATGGGCCACAGTAACCACTTACCACCAGGTGGACAGTGTGCTCGCTTGTCACCCTTATCATATAAAAAATACTAATAAAGCAGCGCACGGTATTAAACATTCAGGATAGAGTAGTTGCGATTCGATAATATTATGTATAAAGTGATAGACTTAATGAAATGACAACGCCAAAAACAAAGGCATTGCTTATCTCACTGTAACGCACGGCAGGCTTTCACCAACACACAGCTTTTCACTACATTGTTTACTATCTTATGATGCCCGCGCAAGCGCAGTATACAAAAACAATGTGAAGTAAACAAGTGTAACAAATACGCGCCGCTGAAAAATTATGTCTAACATGGTAGTGGAATTAAATGGAAGACTACCCCAGAAGGGTACCAGCATTCCTGGAGAATTCCTCACTGAGCATCCAAGCAGTCCAAGCTACCCTACTTTTTCTGAGCGTGGGTGCTCAATCTGCCCCGCGTATTCTGGGGGGAAGAGTAAGCGGAGCAATAAGAAAGCCAACCCCCGCCACTCTTTACGTGAATTTCTGCAATATCAGGGGACTTCATTCAAACCTTAACGCCATCAACTACCATCTGGAGAAGGCAAAGCTGGCCTTGCTCTTTCTAACCGAGACACAGATATTCTCTCCGGCTGATACTTCGTACCTCTGCTACCCGGGGTACAAATGAGAATACTCCTTTTTACCCCGGGCTGGAGTTTGCATTTACGTCAGAGGACATCTGTTTTCGACGCCTCGGCAGTCTTGAAGGTACGGACCTTTCAATCCTTTGGCTGCGCGTAGAGAGCTACGACCATTCCCGCGTCTATGGGTGCCTCTATAGGTCCCATAGCGGTAATGCCGACACAGCGACACAGACCGACTCATCAACTACGTCCAAATGGCTGCAGACTACGTGCTACAACAGGTCCTATCCGCAGAGATCGTGATGCCCGATGATTTTAACGCCCACCATGCTGAATGGCTTGGTTCCTATTTAACCGATCGTGCGGGTCTGATCTGGAGTACGGTGCCACCGTGTTTGGCACTATAGGTCGGCCGATGGGACGGGATGCGGTATTTTTTGCATCCTACTCTTGGGCGGGTTTGCTTCTCGCCGGATGATCCCAACGTTGTTGCTGATTCTGTCGCTGATGTGGTACTTCAGGGTATGGAACTTTTATTTCATACTCTGTGGTGCCCATCGGAGGCAGATCCCAGCCATGATTTGGTCGCTCCTGTAAAATAGCATCACGCTATAAGCAGGAGTGCTACTGGGCCTGGGCTGACGCATCAACGTCCCATCTCTGCACAGGGTGGACGACTCATTGGCCCATGACGCAAAGGAGACAGCCGATTTGCTAGGCTCTCTTTTTGCTTGCAACTTGACTCTAGATGACAAGGGGAATACACCGCCGACCATCCCGCGGTGCGAGTGCTCCATGCAGGAAGTGCTGTTTACACAGCGCTCGGTGCGTAAAGTACTAGTCGCCCTAGACGTCAACAAGTCGAGTGGGCCTGATGGAGTCCCACCTATTGTGCTGAAGACGTGTGCTCCGGAATTGGCACCGGTTCTAATGCGTCTTTTCCGGTATTCCTACTGCCTAGACGTAGTTCCGAACTCATCGAAGACAGCTTTGGTGCACACGATCCCCAAAAAAGGCGACCACTTAGATCCGTCCAACTACAGGCCTATCGCTATCACCTCCTTGTTCTCCAAAGTAATGGAAATCATTATGAACGGCCTTGAGAATCACCGGTTCCCATCGGTCGCTTAGCAGGTGATCTTCTAGGTTACCTAACCCTTAGATGGGTAGAGGCAATAGTGTCCAAGTGGGAGACGTTGACCGTTAGTTTGGACATAGCGGAGGTCTTCGATCGGGTTTGGCACAAAGCGCTTCTTTCAAAGCTCCTTTCCTATGGGCTTCCCGAAAAATTGTGCAAATGGATCACCAGTTTTCTTGCAGATCAGAACATCAAGGTCGTAGTAGACGGTACATGCTCCGATTAGAAGCCCATTAACGCTGGTGTTTCACAAGGCTGCGTGCTATCACCAACGCTCTTTCTTCTGCATATCAATGATATGTTGCAAACCGGTAACATTCATTGCTATGCGGACGACAGCACTGGTGATGTTTTACACACCGGCCATGCCAATATTTCTCTGGAAAACTTCGCCGAGTATCGGAGCAAACTTGTGTCTGAAGTCAAGACTTTGTTGAACAAAGTCTCAGAATGGAGGCGACGAAATCTAGTCCACTTTAATCCCCAGAAGACAAAAGTTTGCGCATTTACCGCTAAAAAGAACCCCTTTGTCGTATCTCCTCAGTTTCAAGGCTCGACAATCCTCGGTGTCGACATATCAGTGGCGTGCATTTCCATGGTCACTTGGAGGAGAAGGCCAAAATGGCCACTAAAAACTTGGCGTGCTTAGCAGAGCGGGACAGTATTTTGTGCCGGCACACTACTTGGAACTTTACAAGGCTCCTTTTTTTGGAAAAGTGTTACAAACGCGCACACAGTCCACCTGATGGTAAGTGGTTGCTGTTGCCCATAGACATCTGCATCTATCCTTGATTACGAATCAAAATGCAGATGCGTTGTCACCCGTGAGGACTGAGATGGAATGCCCCGTTTCCAGTAAAAAGGATTCGCCGGTTCTTTACACTCAGCATACGAAACACAGAAGCGTTAAGCTGCTATTTTACGCTGGTATTCTGTGAGAGCATGGTCCTTCCCCGGGTCGAGTCGATCCATTGCTACTACTATACCAGTAAATATTACTGCATGCAGCAGCATGGCTCTACCACGTAAGAAAAAAATTCAGCCTCACATGGAATACTGTTCCCATCTCTGGGCAGGGGCTCCCCAGTGCCAGCTTCTTCCACTTGACCGCATCTAGCACAGAGCGGTTCGAATCGTCGACTATCGAGTTCTTTCCTCTTGGCTTGACTTACTGGTACTGCATATAGATGTTGCATATTTTTGCGTATTTTATCGCGTCTATAACGGGGAGTTCTCTGAGGAATTAGAATTAGAACGCAGGAAATAGAGAGCATGGGGCTCTACATGCTATTATGAGGAGACAGAATGTGTCAAATAAGGCACGTATGGCAATTCATAATGCTGTGTTAGTCCCTAATTTAATGTATGGTATTGAAACTTGGGTCTAGCAGAAGAAGCATGAGAGTAGAATAAATGCTGTAGAAATGCGGTCCTTAAGGAGTCTGCTAGTGCTGAATCTGAATGACAAGGTGAGAAATAGTGTTATAAGAGAAAAGTGTGGTTTGCAAGATGACGTTGTGACAAGGATTAAGAAAGGTATGCTTCGGTGGTTTTGTTATGTATAAAGAATGAACGAGGAAAGAGTGACAAAGCAAATTTATGTTGCAGAAGTGAACGGCAGGGTCGGGAAGGGACGCCCTAGACCAGGGATTCCCTAACTTATTCATAACGCGCCCCCTTTCTACCAAAAAAACTATCCTCGCCCCCCTGCTCAAGATAATTTTGATTACTATCAGGTTGGAAAAAAATATTTATATATTATAGTATATAACATATAAGATTTTAATGCTAATTATAGTTAATAATAATCATATAAAAAACTACTTAATTATTTAACACAACTTCTTATTTATTCGAATGTGATGAATGAGCTTGCATGGTTTTAACGAGGTTTCTGATTCTCAGCTTGATCACAGAAATCGCACAACGCAAATCACTATCTATGTTAAGTTTATTTCTGTACTTAGTTCTTACTGCTACAACAGCAGAAAATCCCCTTTCGCATAAATATGTACTGGAAAAGGATAAATACAATCGAAGTGCTTTCTTTGCTATTTTGGGATAAATTGAGAAATATTTGACTCAAATCATTGTTTTACCCATTTTTTCGATATTATATTTAGTAGCAGAACAATTTTTAATTTCCAAGGCTTCTATGTTAACTCGGACTCGGTCGTCGACGATTCGAGCCGCTCTGCGTTGGATGCGGTCAAGTGGAAGGAGCTGGCACTGGGGAACCCCTGCCCAGAGATGGGAACAGTATTCCATATTAGGCCGAACATGTGCCTTGTAAAGTTGCAGGTGGTGTGCCGGCATGAAATACTGTCCCGCTCTGCTGAGCACGCCAAGCTTTTTAGAGGCCAATTTGGCCTTCTCTTCCAAGTGACCACGAAACTGCACGTCACTCGATATGTCGACTCCGAGGATACCGATACTGGCTGAGGCAAGAAGGGGAGTGCCTTGAAACTGAGGAGATACGACAAAGGGGTTCTTTTTAGCGGTAAACGCGCAAACTTGTGTCTTCTGAGGATTAAACTGGACTAGATTTAGTCGCCCCCAATCCGAGACTTTGTTCAGCAAAGACTCGACTTTAGACACAAGTTTGTTCCGGTACTCGGCGCCGTTTTCCCGAGAAATATTGGCACGGCCGGTGTATAGAGCATCACCAGTGCTGTCATCCGCATAGCAATGAATGTTAAGGGTCCATTCCATAACATGGAATGGATCGGTCGCCAATCGATAAACATCATCATCACACGAGGTAGGAAAGTAGTGGTTGAACTTATCAGTAAGGAGCTGCAAATTATTTGATATTTTTCTCTTGGTTTCAGAATCCTCAAAAACCTAAAAACCTAGAGTGGAATTTGTTGCAATTTTTGCTTACTTTCTGGTCCAAGAACGATGTCGGCTGCTTGCTGCATACACGGTTTGACGACTGTTTCTCCAATCTCCAATAATAAGGCTTTTTTTCCCTTTCGATAAGCAACGATAATTAGTTCGCAGCTTCAAGTAGTTTTTGGTTTAACTCGGCAAATTAACCAGTACTATCTAACTTCATGCATTTTAAACTTCCAGATTTTACATTATAAAACTCTTTCGGTTTGTCCTTCAAATCACTGTGTTTAGTCAATTAATGTTGCTCCAGACGAGTCGGTCTCAAAACATCATTGCTCAAAACTTCGTAACAGATAATGCACTGTGGATGATAGCCACCATTTTTACTTATGCAAACAAAACCGTATTTAATATAATCTTCATTGTACTTGCGATTTTTGTCGTGTTGATCTCGTTGAAACAGAAATAAATTGACAAGTCACAGTCTGAGTGACTGTGAGTTGTGCTTACGCGACAGCAAGGCGTGCGGGGGAGGAATGCACGCACAAGCGAATCGTCGGAACTTCGAACCGACCACTAGCTGCGATTAGTGCGTTGAGTAAGTACTTGCAGTAGCTGTGTAAATAAAGCCGTTTCTTGATCGTAAGGTTCTTAATTAGGCAGGGGGCCCGCTCCCACCTTTGCTGGTCTCTGCGCCCCCCTTGGGTGGCGCGCCCCCCACTTTGAAAACCCCTGCCCTAGACGAAGGTTTATCGACCAAATCGGCGA
The DNA here is from genome assembly GCA_963668995.1 of Parnassius mnemosyne. Lineage (NCBI taxonomy): Eukaryota > Metazoa > Arthropoda > Insecta > Lepidoptera > Papilionidae > Parnassius > Parnassius mnemosyne. The sequence goes on along the minus strand of CAVLGL010000093.1, from coordinate 527,659 downwards.
TACATTAAAAATGGGCCAGATTAGGAGTACCCTTAACCGACGAGCGTGTATGCGTAGATATATGGATGTAAAGGAGGCGAGAGAGGTTTGTCAGAATCGCGCCAAATGGAAGTCCGTAGTCTCTGCCTACCCCTCTGGGTGAAAGGTGTGAGTGTTTATGTTATGTTTGTATAAATGTATACATATAAATAAAATTGAAGTATCCGTCGGTAATATTGAAATAATTGTATTTTGTAAAGCTCAGTGGGCTATTTTCATGTAATATAGACAAACGGTATATATTTTTTTGTCTGTCTGTACCCGCTACCTGTATGTCTATCCGGGCTAATCTCTGGAACAGCTGAACCAATTGTGATGAAATTATACGAACAGATAGAGATTAGTGCCAGTAGGGGTAGTAATAGGCTATATTTTATTCATAAAACTTAAAGATTTTCGGCGATTTTCGAGTATATGTAAAATTGATAAAATAATCTCTGATCGATAATCTTCAATCCGTGGCGCAGTGGCTTAGCAATGAGTTATTGCGCTTGGGGCCACGGGTTCGGGTCCCGCACAGAACAAGTATTTGTATGGCCTACAAATAATTGTTCTGGGTCTAGATGTTTATCCTCGTGCAATTTATGTTTGTAAACTGCCTCCACGACACAGGAGAAAATCCTACATTGGGGGTAAAGTTTTTAAAAAAAATAAAGCCACATTAGTAGAGCCTTTCCAGGCGAAATCGCAGCGAGTTGTTAGTTATAAATATTGTAAGTTTCGATTATATTATATGTAGGGTAATATGAAATAAACTGAAATCAATTGTTCATATTTCTTAATGATTGTTGTCATAAAGCCCTTTTTAGAAGCCCCTGCATTGATATAAAAGGGGTAAAAGCGGCAAAAAGTTCATTCCCTCTCTCCAAGAGAAAATTATTTTCAGTCCTCTATATAATGTCGCTTTGATTACGAGCCTCTGAATTTAATTAAAGCCGAAAACCTCATTAAGAACCTGAGTGGGTAGCTCAAAGCAACTTCTTGCCAAGGGGCCGCAAGTTACACATTAACCCGGGTCGGGTCCACTTGGATAACTGGCTAATGAAGATATTGCCAAAACTAATTACTGCCTTTACCGTTTCCATGTTTAGTTTATACAGTAAACTACACTAAATATTTTTTAACTAATGCACATGTTGATAAGTTCTAAAGTGTATATATGTATTTTTAGAATAAAGACTAGGATAAAGACAAACGGGCATAGAATCCACTTGATGGTAAAGAGATGCTGTGGCCCATAGACATTTGTCCTCGAATAAGATTCAAAGTGCAGATGTGTTGTCACCCCTTAGGACTAAGGTGAGGAGTGACAGAACAAAACATGATAATTCCGTTTGTCTGATGTTTCAAAAAAGGTCAAAAACTGGCAACTACTTCGCCTTTGTGCAATTAAAAAAAATATGGGTTCTAATGAATAAATAACTGTAAAGGCTTATTAAGTATGTTTTTTAGTATTTTTTTATTTCACATTGTTTATCTATTCTTATGTGAAAAATGGAAATATCATGTTCTGATCAGATCTGACGAAAATATTATGATTTGTACCAAACTGTTTGGAAATATCATGTCGATATTTTGACATTGACTTAAATCTGTAGTCATGTGACATATGTTAGCCAAACAGCGTAACCATAGACAAATAATGTATTTTGATACGGCTTCAGCACCCTAAGATTTAAGCAAATAAAGCGTTGAAAAGTCGATAAGTTATTTTTACAAGGAAATATCCTATTTTGTACTTTAAATATGCATACCAGAAATGTATGAAATGTAACACGTTTTGTTCCGATTTTGTTTATTAATATTTTTAAACATGGAAATGTCATGATTTGCTTCAAAATTTTAACTTCAGAGGCTATTTACTCAGGAGTAAGCGCGATTTGAACCACACCAGTCTAACAGGTGACGTAATTTATGGTATTCTGTCGAATGTCATTGTTAACTTTTTTTACAAAAAGTTGAACTATCATTTTTTTTCCGTCACTCCTCAGATGGAATGCCTCGTTATCAACAAAAAGATTCTCCGGTTCTCTTCACTCACCATACGAAACACAGCTGCATAAACTGCTTTTTTTTTCCCTGGTATTCTGTGCTGTACCCCGGTAGAGTCGAGTTATTCGTACTACAACCGTAATAAAGCTACAGCGTGGTTCTGCCACGTATAAATATTAATGTATATTATACGAAACATTATGTTTTTAAAAACGTTATCCTACTAGGATTTTCTCCTATGTCTTGGAGACAGTTGACACACATAAATTGCACAAGAACAAACATCCAGATCCGGAACAATAATTAGTTAACCATACAGATCCTGGTTCCATACGGGTTCGAACCCGCCGCCCGCAGCGCCGCAACTCAAACTGCGCCACTTTGCATCGGAGCCGTCAAAATTAAAATTCACATACGTTTAGAAATAATAATTGGTCAAGTGTTAAGAAATTGCTTTTAGCCGACTTCAAAAAAAGAGGTAGGTATTTCCTCGTCAATTATGGTCCGATTTTGACTTTTTTTCTGAAATAGTTTATACTTTTTGGGTGGGCCCATATAAATTTGGATTTTATTCCGTCCCATGAAGGGGGTGGGGGCAAAATTGGGGGATAAAAAATTTAACAGATTTATTTAGACCATGTTGAGATTGTGATATTCATTTATTCTTTCAAAAGTTTAAAAATTACATTTTCATAAAAAAAGTATAAATTAAACACTAAAACAATTTTTTTTAATTTCAGCCAGTATTGAAATGTAAGTAAGTATGCGGCACGTCTACTCGTGAATTTTGTCCTAGGAACTCACAAAATACAGAACTGCGGCAATGCTGCTATAGCTAAGCTGAATCGTTATCTATTTTGTAGCTGCAGCCCAATATTAACTAAATTAATATTAATTTATCTCTTTTCTTCTTAAACTGTACCGCATAATAATTACTAATTAATATTCTTCCTTTCGTATTTAAATTATATTGATAAGCATTGTCAACGTCTGTAACTATTAGAATGTAATGATGATTACTTGAAAGAAGTTCCTTAAAACTAACAAAAAAAATTGTTTTGTTTTCTTCGTTTTTTAAAAGATAATTATAATCAAATATTCATAAGCTAGACTGCTTGAATGATAGCGATATGCTTTTGGCCAAATTCATAACAGATATTGTCCTTATAAAGTATTGGAATTTTACAACTGTGCAGGATGTGTTATAACCTCACTAAACATTCTTGTCCGATAGCATACTAGCGCACGATACATCCGAATTCAAATGTCAATAATATTCTTTTCCATTAATGTTGACTTCAGCCGAGATTCGAAATTAGAAAACTTAGACAACACTTACTTAGCTACAATGAAGTTACTTTGGGATTAAGGTTTTATGCTAACTTTAAAGTCACTGATGTTCTATGAAGAGATTCATAATAACTATTACTTTAAATCACTTTACACTGTATGCCAATAATAAAATATTTTAAAATTTCATATACCTACTACGCGGCCTACGAACATGCTACGATACCGCTACGTGACAGCTACGAATTCCTTTAGCAAAATTACTCGTTTATCAGTATAGACCGTTTGCGTGACTTTAAACACTATAATATCAAATGGCTTCATGTCATTTGTATTTTCTAAACGTGTATAATTTAGTTTCACTATAATCGTTAAAACAATTCTCACGTCAGCCACTCAAAAATAATATCAGAGTATTATGTTAAAGACGGCTATACTTATAATTGAGTAACACTTAACTGACTTAAGCTTGGCTAACTCATAATGCTAATGAATGACAAAAATTGACAGCCATTGGGGTAAAAAGTTTCTCGAGGGGCAGCCTTGGCAAGCGCAGTGTTTGGGGCGACCCTCTACTAGATAAAGTGACGAGCTAATGAAACGCGCAGGTAGTCGATGGATATAGGGGGCTTAGGACCATACTTTGTAGCAATATATGGGGGAAGCCTATGGTCAGCCAGCACATATTCCACCTGATGGTAAATAAATGCTATGTTCCATAAACATCTACATCTATCCTCATAAAGAATCAAAGTGCAGATGCTTTATTGCCAATGAGGGCTAAGATGAAACGATATCAATAAAAAGGGTCTGAAAGGCAAGGAAAATATCATGAGGAAACAGCTTGTCTAAAAAAAATACATTGAGGAATATATAAGTGGTGTGATTCCACACCTACCATGGTACATCTACCGTCTAGGTAGATACCATCATCTTACCTACTTCTGCCGCCAAATAGCAGTAGCATTTCATCTTATTTCTCAAAAATGACAACACATCTGTAACCTTCTTTGTCGGAAGTTGGTTGCAGGTATCCATAGGCTACAGAAACCACTTAGCACAGGTAGACTCTTCGATCGTTTATCATTAGATAGATAAATAAATAACTCTTTTTTGCATTAAAACCTTAAGCTGTTACAATATTGGAAAACTTATGAACGGTTGTCGTATAGCTTCAAGCGATTTCTGTCTGAAAAAAATTAACGTAAAAGAAAGTTGTAACTTTATATTTTGACGAATAAGTGCAATATTATATGTACGACAAACAACCTTATGTAATATTATTGACACTTGTATCGAAAGAACAAACTTTTAAACGTTTATCTAATGTGGTCGAAATCGAAAACTCACGAAATTATGACGCTGGTATAAATAAGGACAAATAAGTGAAAAAAAATTGCAAGAATTGCTTGTGTAAGTACTGAACCTTCAAAACAAGACATTAAAAACATTTTATTAAAGCTTGAATAAAACGTTTTATAAAAATAATAAAAGGGTTTCTTTAGAATTTCAATCAAATAATAAAATTATAAAAGTAACTTCAAAGAAAATGTAAATAAACGTTCAAAGCATTTTTAAAGGTTCTTAAAGCAATTTTTAGCGGTTTTAAAGGTGGAAGATAAACAATAATAACTGCTAAAAGGATTTTATGTAAAGATGGCCGCAGACGTTGGAATGGCTTCAACCCTACTTAGAGGCAGAAAATTGTTTCCATTTCTTTACTAAATCCCGGCTTGATCATAAGCGTCAGAATTTAATTAAAGTATAACCTCGTGAAAGTTTAAGAGTAGGCTCTAGCAACTCGATATTACACACGTTACTCATTAACCTGAGGCAAGCGAGTGAACAAAACAAACTATATTCATGTAATTGTAACTAAGCACAATATTTATAGTGTTGAATATGAAAATAGATTAATGTAACGTACATTTTATGTTTGGATATCGAACAATGGCAATATATTATTATATAGCTTATATCCATCACATTTTAATTATATAATTGCTCATTTTATTTTAGAAGAGAGGGAAACGAGCATGGTGCTCACCTGATGGTAAGTGTTGACCGCTGTCCACAAATAACTGCAATAGTAGAAAAATTGCAAGTGCAATTTATCTATTATTGCAGTTTGATTTCAGTAATCACCAGGTGGTCAGTTCGTTCAATAGAGATACTAAATTACGTGGTGGCTCCTTAATATTAGCTAATAAATCCTTATCATCTAAAGAACGTAAAGACATTGTGAGCCTCTCTGTTGAGCGTACTGTAGAAATGGCATGCGTTGAGCTTGAGCACCTTACCGTTGTCAGTGTTTACAGACACCCATGTTCAAATTATGATACTTTTGAAAAGGTTATGGAAGAAGTTTTAGTTAAGTTTAATAAACAGAATAAATCTCTTGTAGTGTGTGGAGACTTTAATATCAATCTCCTGGAAACTTCTTCCATCAGTATTAAATTTTGCTCTTTGTTTAAATCCTATAATCTTGATAATTTATTCTTTGAAGCTACACGTATTGCAGGGTGTAGTGAAACTTGTATTGATAATATTTTTGCAGGTGTTGTACCAATCAACAAAACAATAATTCAAAAACTTAGTTCAGATCACTGTGGACAACTGGTTTCATTACCTTATATGCACAAAAAACAGGTAATTGAGAAAAGTGTGTTTGTTCCTATTAATGCAAAACGCCTGGAGATATTTGAAAGTAATATGGTAAAAAACTTTCCTTCGCTTTCTTATAAGAACAATGCAGACTATTTATATGGAGACTTATTTACCCTTATAAGCAATGAATTTAAAAATAGATTTACCTACTTATTTTCCAGAAACAGTCGCAAGGCATTTAATGAGTGGGCGACAGTAGGAATTCATAAAAGCAGACGAAGGTTATATGACCTTTACCATGAAAGATCATATAATCTTTCCGATGCTTTTAAAGAATATGTCAAAAATTATTCTAAAATATTTAAAAGAGTTTGCTCCACAGCCAAATCGTTACATATTAGCAACAAAATTAAGACGGCTAATAATAAATTAAAATGACGTGGAGTATGATTAACAACGAAACCGGTAAAGACAAACCTCGTAACTCAAACTCTCAATAAAAATTAAAAATGAATTAACTAAATCAAATCAAGAAGTCGCAGCGGTGTTTGAGAAATATTTCACGGATATTCCTATCTTGACAACAGAGTCATTGAATACTTCTCCAACTGTCGCCGAGTCATTACTCAAACAGAATATTAATACCTGCTTAAAAGAATTTAGATTTGAAAAAGTACTATCGCAAGATGTTGTAAAATACTTCTAAACTATTGATGTTAAGAAGACCGCAGATTTGTGGGGGATTTCCGTTACAATTATTGTGTCCATAATAGATTTAATTTCACCTCATCTTGCTATTATCTTAAATACTTGTATCGATTCTGGTGTGTTTCCTGATTTAATGAAGTATAGTAAAGTAATAACTTTATTTAAATCTGGTAGTAAATTGGACCCCGCTAATATGAGAACTATTTCTGTACTACCAACCCTCAGTAAAGTTTTTGATAAAATAATTTTGGATCATTTGTTAATTTTTTTAATACTAATAAATTAATTCATAAAAACCAATTTGGTTTTACAAGGGGTCGCTCGACGTCTGATGCCGGTGTTGAGCTTATGAAATATATTTTTAATGCCTGGGAGAATCACAAGTTGCCTTAGGTATTCTCTGTGACCTTTCCAAGGCTTTCGATTGTGTTCATCATGATACATTAATCAGTAAACTACAACATTACGGTATAAAAAATTTAGCGCTTAGACTTATTACTTCATATTTAAGTAACAGAACTCTAAAAGTCATGATCAATGATAAAGGTTCCTCCGGATCAGTAGTATCAATGGGTGTTCCTCAGGCTCGATTCTTGGCCCATTCCTGTTTTTAATCTATATTAATGACTTACCTTATCTTGTAGGGGACAATCACGATATAGTATTATTTGCTGACGATACCTCTTTAATTTTCAAACTCAAACGGCAGTAATTAATTATGACGATGTAAATAATGCTCTATCGAAATTGGTACATTGGTTTAACGCCAACAATATGTTTTTAAACGGCAATAAGACAAAGTGTACTAAATTTACAATACCTAATGTAAAACATTCGAATACCAATGTGCTGTTAAATGGGGAGGAGTTGAGTCTTGTGGATACCACTGTTTTTCTTGGTATTACTATTGACGCGAAACTTCAATGTGGCCCCCATATATCTAAATTAGCAAGCAGACTTTGTTCTGCAGCATATGCTGTAAGAAAGATTAGAAGTCTCACAGATGTTGAGACAGCTAGATAGGTGTATTTTAGTTACTTTCATAGCGTAATATCTTATGGAATATTGCTATGGGGTAATGCGACTGATATTGAAGCTATGTCGAAATGTAAATCCAAGATGGCGGCTGCAATAGATATCGCTTTTTTCATCACGGGTGTCATTTTCATGCTTTTCGAGGGTGCTGAAGCCGATAGTGCTGTCGAAATGTAAAGCCAAGGTGGCGGCTGCAAAAAGTATAATTTTTTTCATCATGGGTGTCATTTTCATGATTTTCGAGGGTGTTGAAGCCGATAGTGCTGTCGAAATGTAAATCCAGGATGGCGGGTGAATTAGGTACCAATTTTTTCGTCATGGGTGTCATTTTCATGGTTTTCGCGGGTGTTGAAGCCAATAGTGCTGTCGAAATGTAAATCCAAGGTGGCGGCTGCAATAGGTATCAATTATTTCATCATGGGTGTCATTTTCATGGGTTTCGAGGGTGTTGAAGTCGATAGTGCTGTCGAAATGTATTTAAACTACTTTAAAAATTCCGTATAAACATTTTATACGTAACGTCTTTAATCCGCTTAAGGCATGCCCAATTGGATTTACAATTTTTTTTTATTTTAATACGCAGATCTTAGCTAACTAATTTTTAACATCTTTAATAATCGTCACGACATACGAATCGACAATAGCAATACCATATTACTTCATAGTTTTTTTTTAGGATACGGGTGAAAAACGAGCACACAGTCCACCTGATGGTAAGTGGTTGCTGCGACCCATAGACATTTACATCTATCCTCTATTACAAATCAAAATGCAGATGCGTTTTCACCCGTGAGGACTAGGATGGAATGCCTCATTTCCAATAAAAACGGCCTCCGGCCACCTGTATTGTGGCAGCACGGCTGTACAACGTATTCCATAAGAATATTCTATAATAAATAAGAATTTCTTAAAGGATTTTAGGGCAATAAAATGTCCAGAAATTAGTCATGCAGGTTTCTTACTACGTTTTTCTTTAGCACTAAGTAAGTTGTAAATCAACACTAAAAATTGATGAACAATTTTATTGGTAGTGGAAATGAAGCATGACTCCTAAAGCATTACTGTATTGTATACAAAGATAATTATATTAAATTAATGCTCTTTTAGGACTACTTTTAAGGCCCGTTAGTATATTTTGAAGAGCCACTTGAACCAGTTTTGAAGAGTGACTGCATGCGGTCCCCGTATTTATCTTACTAAATCCATATTTTCTTTTAATTAATCAATCTGTATAACCCAAATATTTGTATCGCTCACAATTTTCGAGATAAATATGTATATATTTTAATAGAACAAGGATGACAAACTTCTACAGTCCACCTGATGGTAAATGGATGCTATGGCCTAAAGACATGATGTTTTCTCGATTAAATATCTAAATACAGATGCGTTGTCGCCTCTGAGGACTAAGGTAAATTGCCTCTTTTCCAGTAAATGAGGTCACCGGTTCTATACACTCATCATACATAACACAGCAGAATTAAGTTATACGCTGGTATTCTGTGAGAACGTGGTCCTACCCCAGTCCAGCCGACCCATTCGTGCTACAATTAACTGCAGCGTGTCTCTACCATCTCGTTTGTATATGATTATCTCCCGACAGTTTTCTCTCTCACTCGCTTGTATATGACAGTACAAAAGTCTTATTAAAACACAAATCATACACCAAAAACAACAAGTACGTCGAATCGATTCATTCTGAAACTGGTATCACTCACTTTAATTGCCGGCGACGTGGCTATCAGTTTTCGAATAAACAGCTTCTGCGAACACAGTTTCCGTAAAGTAATAAATTAGATGCGCCCATCGCACCAGCAAGAATACGATACCGTAGAATTAGATCAAAGAAACACGGTATAATTGGAAATGTGACCACGCAGACTATTTCTTTTTTTTTTCTATTTGTGCAAGTTGCTTAACATGCAATTCTGATGACAGTTTTAATTACCACTAACCGCTACAACCCTTACAGTCCACTGCTGAAAATAAACTTCTTCCTTTCCTCCTCTTGGGGTAAATTTGCCATAGTTGCCACGATTGGCAAGCGTCGTTATTAGGAAAACACTGCTACCCATCTTCTGATTTCTTTCTCTCTTTCGCCTCTTACTACATCCACGGAATGACACGGGGTCCTGGATATTCTTACACCGCCACTACACCGTATATATGGAACAAAAAAAACCATTCCAAATAGTTCAAAATTACGTGAGTGTAAAGTGCATCTAACATCATTATCAAAAGACTATCAAAAGTCCCACTGCTTAAAATAAATATAGATATTGACATATAGAACTGCACGTGGCCTTATACCATATGAGGAAACTGAAGTTCGCTTAGCGAGCTATGGGAGAGAGTTATTATACTCAGAGTTTCTCTTAACTTAATCTTCTAAATATGGATATTTGCAATAGAACGCATTACCAACATACCGCAAAGAATCAGAAAGCTAAAGTGAAAATGTGCCGGCTATATAGCTCGTAGAACTAATAAGCGATTGGGAGGAAGTGTCTCGCGTGACAGCCTCGTAGATGAATTGATAAGAGATGCAAAAAACCAATGGATGCAATTGGTTCAGGAAATGTTTTATTGAATTGTTATCAGGAAGACGCCGCTGCTCATGTCCTCTTTTATTGCCCTGTCGCGTTTACACCGTATTCTAGTTCCGAACGTTGCCATGTAGTGGTTGTGTAAGAGAGCCCACTATCTCCACAGAAACCCTTAGAGTTTGTAAGTGTATAAGTGTTGTCTTAGAAATATTTTAAGCGACTTAAAAAGGGATGTGAAACGCAACAACATATTCAAATTAATATATGTAATTAATAGAATCAGGCGTTACTTTGCGGAAATCCATTATGTCTTTCGTAGTGTATAATGTAGTAGAGTGTGACGGGGATAGTGCACGCAAGTAAGGGAGGGCGAGAAATGCTTTTAAAAAATAGGTAAGACATCATTTTATTTCGTTGAGCTGATGTAAGCAAAGTAATTTTACCAACTTTAATTTTTCCGAATTATTAATCGATTTTGTAGTTGCTATATTATCAAAATATGTGACATATAACTACTAATTACTATTCATTTGTATACGTGGTAGAGCCTCATCGCTCTACAGCTATATTAATAGTATAGTTGTAGCACGAATGGGTCGGCTCGGCCGGGGAAGGACCACGTTCTCACAGAATACCAGCGTAAAATAACAGCTTAATGCTGCTGTGTTTCGTATGGTGAGTGTAGAGAACCGGAGACCCCTTTTACTGGAAAAGAGGCATTCCGTCTTAGTCCTCACGGCTGACAACGCATCTGCATTTTAATGCGCAAACGAAGATAGATGTCTATGGGCCACAGCAACCACTTACCATCAGGTGGACTGTGGGCTCGTTTGTCACCCTTATTCTAAAAGACAAAAATGAATTATTGATTTCTTTAATGAATGGTATGAAGATATCATGTTATGTATACGTATCGAAATGGCGAATACATCACTCACCTTCGATTTGCCGACGACATAGTCCTTATGGCAGAATCGCTGGAGGAAGCACTATGCTCAATGACCTCAATAGTGTTTCCCAAAGGATAGGTCTTAAGATGAACATGGACAAAACAAAGATCATGTTTAATGTCAATGTCACACCTATGCCGGTAGATGTTGGGAGCACTAAGCTCGAAGTTGTTGACGAGTATGTTTACCTGGGACAAATAGTCCGACTAACTAAGTCCAACTTCGACCGTGAGGTCAATCGACGGATTCAACTCGGTTGGGCAGCGTTCGGGAAATCACGGCACATCTTCTCGTCAGGTATACCTGAAAACTTGAAAACGAGACTGTACAACCAGTGCGTGTTGCCAATGATTACTTATGGAACTGAGACGTGGTCCTTCTTTGCTGGCCGGACGAGGAAGTTCAAGTTCGCTCAGCGAGCTATGGAGAGGGCTATGCCCGGAGTTTCTCTGCGTGATAAAATTAGAAATGAGGATATCCGTAGTAGAACAAGTGTGAACGACATAGCCCAACGGATTAGTAAGCTGAAGTGGCAGTGGGCCGGCCATATACAGAATGAGGCCGGACATATATGAAATGAGGCCTTCCACTTTCTTATTACGGTATAAAAGTCACCTACCTTGTTTTACGCGGACGTTCCGGATGCGCTGCACTGTCATGGCAAGTGAAACATAACTCATAAAGCATTTCTGTCTTGTATACGAAGAGAATTATATGCTCTGTTCGTGTAGGCATGAAAAAGCTTGCTAGTGTAGAACGCCTGGCAGTAAGTACACTTTGAGTAGGGTTATTTAACTTGTTTTGAACAGTGAACTAAATGTTTAAATGTTACTTTTTAATTGAACCGCGGTCCCTCGTATTTATCCTTCTAAATCCATATCTTCTCTTAAATTATCTATCAATACATGACCTCAATATTTGTATTCGCTTATAATTTTCAAGATATTTTTTATAGAACAAGTGTGACATACAAGCACGCGTAATAATTAAAGATATAACACATACATATTTTAAACATAATAAAAATGTATCTTCCGTTTTTTTTTTGTTGTGGGAAATCAATTTATAATTATTAATTTTATATGATTATTTAAAATTGTAGGTTTTTCGATTTTTTAAACCCGAATGACATTGATCAATTGCTTACTACAGCAAGCTAAGCGCCTTGATATTTTAATGAAGTAGTGAGACACATGAATAATGCAGAGCAATCACACAGTGAAGTCTCGCCCGTCCTTTGAAGTTTATAATAAATATTTAAAGGCACTCGACGGAGAGCGCCAGTCGAGCGCTAAATTCTAGTTTCGTAGCGCAATACTTCAGATTGCTACGATGTCTCTTCGTAGCAACTTTCAGTGACCTCGTAGCCGTTTATCGTGCGGAATGCATGCATATATTATAGTCAAGATATATGTGTACGTAAACGATAAACATACATTGAAGAATAAATTTACATTTTACTTAAAAGAAGCGTATAGGTACAGACTTTTTTTTATAGAATAGGGTGACAAACGAGCACAAAGTCCACCTGATGGTAAGTGATTACTGTGGCCTATAGACATCTACATCTATCCTCACTTGCATATCAAAATACAGACGCGTTGTCACCTGTGAGGACTAAGATGGAATGCCTCTTTTCCAGTAAAAAGGGTCTCCGGTTCTCTACACTCACCATACCAAACACAGCAGTTTTAAGCTGCTATTTTACGCTGGTATTCTGTGAGAGCGTTGTCTTTCCCCGCTTGAACCGACCTAATCATGCTACAACTATACTGCTAATATAGCTGCAGCATGTCTCTACCACGTAGAAAGAATTGCTGTTAATAAATTTTCAAATAAAGCAATATACTTATTTGGAATCGTATGAAACGTATTGTATGATTTTAAACCTTAAATTATAAAGAACAATAAACAAACTTTCGTAAATGGAACAAATAGAAACTAAAAGCTAATTGAACCTTCGACTATTGTTATTTAAGCAAACAATTGGTATTCATAAATAGGATAAAAACATCTCTTCATAGTGGAATGCAATTAGAACTGGCGCTCAAGAAATTCTAGGAAGTACTATGCTAGTCAGGGTGTGATGAGCTATATACTAGGATTGAACAAAATTATTTTATTTAATTGAACCTATTTACCTATTTAGTAGGTGTATTTCGCATTTCGGAGAGTGTGCGCAGGAATTGCATAACTTAATTCCTCTCCCTTGCACCATTGGACAACGGTTTGGTACAACCCTCTTACCTGTTTCTGCCACCAAGCAGCTGGGCGCCTATAGATTTGTTGTGGTTTAAGATATTATATATAGTCGTCAGGACTGTCACTACTTAGCGCAACGAGAGAGCAGTAAGAATTTGTAATTTTTGAAGAAACCACGTGCGTTCTACCCTACCTTTGTGAGTACTGGCTGACGTGGTCACGATCTGTTTAAATTGTTCGACGTTGCTTTCTTTCCTAATATACAAATAAAAACGACTTTTCAAAATGTGGATTCCAACATGACCTAATACGTTTTGTCATTTGTTATAAGTTTTACACGATTTCATTGTCAAATCTCTGCTAAGTACACGTTTGAATATCGATTTAATGTCATCTTCACGATTGCTTTTATCGAGCCAATTATTATGGTTCGCGTTTCTGTCTTTATACAGCACATGTCCGTATTTTTACATAATATCATACTAGACGAGGAATCCGAGTACTATAATTAAAACCACTTTATTTAAAGAATGCTCTTAATGAAAGCTCAAAGTAGAATAAAATTTCCTTTAAAAATATAATATGAGTTGTTATAAGAAATAGTTTCAAAAATACTAAATTTGATATAAAGAGGTGGCGGAGTCCTAATTGGGAGACCGTATCAGAGAAAGGGGAGTAAGGAGCTGAATAGTAGTGAAGGTGGCTTATCGTTAATACAAAAGGCAAATAAATTACTTGTGGCTAAGAAACAAGAGTAAACACCGCTACGTTTCTCTAGTTAATTATTTTGGATTAATTTCAAGAGCTATCAACAGCTATATTTAAAGTTAAGAACCAGACAAAATAAATATATATATATATATATATGTAATATGTATTTTACTACATTCTACATATACATATTTTCTCTGGTTAAAGTGTAGTTTGCAATAAAATATTGCGATCAGGATTAAGAAAGCAATGCTGCAGTGTATTGTACACGTGATGGAAGTTTATCGTACGATTTAGCGATATATTGATGATGGACATAATTAAAAATACCGTAAACTGACTCCATGTGTGCGTAGATATATGGATGTGAAGGTGTGTCAGAATCGTTCCAAATGGAAGTCCAAAGATTAATCTTACCCCTCTGGGTAACATGCATTAGAGCTTATTTATATTAGTACGTATATATTTAAGACTGAGGTTTGTATAGGGAAAGCGATAGAGCAACCCAGTCGAGTATAGAACCAAAGGACCACGTTCGCACATTATAACCGCATAAAATAGCAGCATAACAAAAGTTTTTGTATTAGTGACAGCTACTAGAGACTGGTTGCAATGTTGGTGAAACATTACATCTTAGTCCTCAACGGTGACGGAATACACTTATCATAACTAGTAATAAAGTCTGTAAGGTTTTCCATATTAGGCTCTGGTGTGTCTTTTTGTTTTAGGTTAGGATCTTTTAAATATTGTATAAGAGGATTATGTCCATGGATCCTGCTTCTTCAGGTGGACTGTTAGTATGTCTTTGGTTTGTGATCTATCAAATCTGATGTAGTTATGGGGGCGATCCTGCACGTGTTAACTTATATTAACTTATATTCAGCATAAACATGCAACATAATTCATAAATTAACAACTGAAATCTGAAGACAGCCGTGTTTAACTATGACATTGGGACGTCCAACACCTCAGCCCCCCGTGACCATGAGTGCTGTAAACTGCTCGAAACGTCGAAAATACAGAATAAGTTAATATACGGGATAAAATCCGTAAAAAGTAGTTTTCTTTCAGTGTAGTGTTAGCGTGAACATAAGAGATAATTGCAGCGGTCCAGTGCAGTACGGAACATTAAGGACTGTTGCGGCGCAACGCTCGTTAGCGGCCTCCCGCAACACCGCTGGCGACTATTACATTCTCCTCACATCGCCTACGCGTTTTAGGTTCAAATTTAGAAATGCTTATCGCTGAATAGTTTCAGTATTCGCTGAATAGTTGTGAGTTCTAGATTAGAATCTATTCCAAAAAACGCATGCGATAGACGTAAGTATTTTGGCTTGGTATATCGTTGGTAAGTATTTTGATATGTTTGGTATATGGTACCTTTAAAGCAGTACACGGCTGCTTTAATCCTATTATGTAACTAGACTTGTTATATTAGAAACTTATTTCGGTATCTTTTCTTTGCCACGTTTTCGTGTCACCCACGTGTTTGATTAAAAAGTACTTGTAACAGCGACACGGCTGCTGTCTGTCTCTTCTGTAATTTTTAAATGTTAACAATGTAAATAACTTATGTACTTTTTCCTCGTGTACACGTTTTTAACAAAATGTGTCCTGTTTGTTTATCTCTTCTTTGATCGTTGCCGATGGGAACGACGCAGCCACTGCGTTATGTATTTAAATCATGACAATATTTTAACTTAAAATTAGATATTGTTAGAATTATATTAGGAGGTTATTTCAAGAAATAATAATAATGTAAGAACGGATGTTCAACTCGCTAACTTGTTTAGGCATTCAATCATTATACATGGTAGAGCACTGCAGCAGCTATATTAATTGTATAGTTGTAACACAAACGAGTCGGCTAAACCAGGGAAGAACCACGCTCTCACAGAATGCCAGCGTAAAAAGCATATTAATGCTGCTGTGATTCGTATGGTGAGTGTAGAGAAACGGAGGCCTTTTTTACTGGAAAAGAGGCATTGCATCTTAGCAATCACAGCTGACAACGCATCTGCATTTTGATTCGCAAACAAGGATAGATGTAGATGTCTATATGGGCCACAGCAACCACTTACCACCAGGTGGACAGTGTGCTCGCTTGTCACCCTTATCATATAAAAAATACTAATAAAGCAGCGCACGGTATTAAACATTCAGTATAGAGTAGTCACAATTCGATAAAATTATGTATAACGTGATAGACTTAATGAAATGATAACGCCAAAAACAAAGGCATCGCTTATCTCAGTGTAACGCACGGCAAGCTTTCACCAACACACAGCTTTTCACTGCATTGTCTACTATCTTATGATGCCCGCGCGAGCGCATTATACAAAAACAATGTGTAGTAAACAAGTGTAATAAATACGCGCCGCTGAAAAATTATGTCGCATAGGCGTACGGTACGCGTGACCTGGCTTCTTTTTCGTTAACCGTTAGAAAAATCTGAAAAACAAACTTGTTGCTTTAATAATGTAAGCAAGTTTATATACTGAAATATTTGTGTCTCAACGGTGATATGAACAGTCATTTTTTTACTGTATTTATTTAGACAAAATTATTTAGACAAAATTTGGGAGTTTTGTTAGTAATTCAATTCAGTTTTAACAAGGCCATTTTAGGATCATTTTACTTGTGCTATTTTAACGAGCAGTTTTCCCCGTCCTCACGCAGTAATATATTTATAACTTTATGCGATATTGATAAATTTACAATGTCAGAAAAAAGGCAAAAACGGTTCCGCCGAAGTTACAGAATCGCAATGATTTCTAAATGTTCAAATATTATATGATAAAATCATAAAAGAGCTCGTATATTGGGCACTCTTTAAAGTTTAATAGTACATTGCTACTTTTAAACATCATCCAGATGTCTGAAAAATATGAAATATTTCGAAGGCACTTATAATTCGCTAATTCCAACTGCAGCAGTGGAGCTCTTTCCTGCATCACGACCCTCTTGTAACTTTAAATTTATGAGTTTATGTTGAAAGGAAAACAGTTTAAGTATCTATGATATATTCTATAAGCTTCAAGTCTATTATAATCTAAGTAAAATATATTTATTTTCTTGTTCTTTTAGATCTATTTTGGCGCCATACTTTGGAAGATTTGCTCATCCATCACATTAGGTAGGCTAGGTTTTATACGTGGTAGAGCCATGCTGTAGCCATATCACAAGTATATTTGTAGCACGAATGGGTCGGCTCGACCGGGTAAGGACCACGCTTTCACAGAATACCAGCGTAAAATAGCAGCTCAACGCTGCAGTGTTTCGTATGGTGAGTGTAGAGAACCGGAGACCCATTTTACTCGAAAAGAGGCATTCCATCTTAGTCCTCACGGGTAACGACGCATCTGCATTTTGATTCTTTATTGAGGATAGATGTAGATGTCTATGGTTCACAGCAACCACTTACCATCAGGTGAACTGTGTGCTCGTTTTTTATCCTATCCTATAAAAAAGGGTCAGCATTTCTCAAATGGTAGTAGAACCTTTTCCTTTTTTAACATCTATTAACAAAATCCGAAAAAAGAAACAAGATTAAGCTTTTAAATAATTAATAAGTTCTACTTCTTCTTCATCATCAACCCGTAAAGTCCACGTGGACGCTTTTCCCGTTATATAGCGGATTTGTCATACTCGTAATCATGACGCTTGGTAGATTAATGATGGCAGTACCAGACGTCTGGCATCTTCAGCCGTCTAGGTTCTTTACATCTGGCGAAGATGAGAAACACCGCCATTTATCGGAAGTCGTCAGATTTTTCTGCCATACCCATAATCCCCTTGTACATCATTCGCACTGCCCGTTGCTTGTGGAAACTTCACGACATTCCTCAAACGTTCTCAGTAAAGTATAAGAAATAAATTAAAACTAAGGTAAAGCAACAGTTTATATAAGTTCCATAGCTGGGCACAGACTTCCTCTCATTTTTGAAGGGCGAGGAAATGTCCACAGCGCTGCCCTAATGCGTATTGGCGAACTTCACTTAACTTTGATATATTGTTTTTAATTCTTAGACATGCACGTTCCTCATGATATATTTCTTCACCGCCGAGCATGTGGTAAATTAGCACTTAAAATTCCAATTAACAATTTCGTTGGTGCCGGCGGGGATCAAAAGTTGCTCGCGAACTGTGAAATTTACAGCGAGCGCATAGCCCCTGATCTACCACGGTTCTCTAAAAAAATGAGTTTAATAAGATAACAATTGCAAATAGTTTAGTAAAGTTTTTGATAAAAGATTTAATTTTATAAAACTTACCATGATTTCTTAACGCCCACTTTCAACGTTATTTATGTCACATCGCATTATTAGGAAGACTGCTGCCCATTTCTTGGTTTGTTTGTAGCCTCTTACAACACCCACGGGACGATATGGAACAGTGGATATTATTAAACCGCCTGTCCCGCTTGCCTGTTTGTTCGCGGACATAAGTCCTTATGTCCGGGATGGGGGTTCGTTTAGGCCAAATATGGTCATTTGAGACGGCACCAATCGCCTTTGTCTTAGCGAATCGCCCGAGATGGAGTGACGACCTGGTAATACATGCAGGAAGTCAATGGATGCAGGTGACTCAGGACCGTGCTTTGTGGCATTCCTTGGGGGAGGCCTATGTTCAGCAGTGGACTTATGAAAGGCTGTAATAATGAATGATGTAGATGAAATCTAAACCCAAGCATACCACTGCAAAACTTCAAGATACTGTAAGCTCAATCTGCGTAGATCGGAGCAAAAATTAATATTCAAAAACTAAAGGTAGCCGGGCTAACTATGACATCGGGACGTCAAACACCTCAGTCCCTCTCCCCCGTGACCACGGATGCTGTAAAGCACCCGAAACGTCGGGAATTAAAAAGTTAAATTAAACGCGATAGAATCCGTAAAAATTAGTTTCATTTATTGTGTAGTTTTCTCGTAAATATAAGAAATCATCATGGAAAATTTACTTTCTTCATTGGAAACGTTATAAGAATATTTTGTAGAGAATTGTACTTATTTTCCTGCAAAACTAAAACTTCAAGCTTAGGTACGAGTATATTATTAAAGGCAAAGTCTGATATTATTTCTTTAACATTTCCAACTGAACTCAAATAAATCTAATTCAGTAAATTGGAAAATGTCCGTTCACATACATTATGCATGCGATGTGATAAATCGACGCTTTGCAAATTTATTAAATTCGTAAGAAATCGAGAATTTATTCGGCATATATAATTATCAGCTAACCTCAATTCCTTTAATTTATATATATTTGATTCAAGCATTTGACTGGGAAACTTAATAAGTTTATTAAAATCTCTATTCAGATACTCTATCGAAATAAAATACTTACTACATGTATTCGGAAGTAAAAAAGTGAATGTTATCATTGTCGAGACTCCAAAGCCAAGTGAGACCGCGAAAAGTGGGCCCAGCAGGAACTTCACCATTGAAAAGGGTGGATGATTATTAAAATATAGATAAAGAAATAATGAGTGAAGGTGGCCGAAGGCCATATTCCCTCCCCCCCCCCCCCCCCATTACAATGTTAGTGGAATTAAATGGAAGACTACCCCAGGAGGGTACCAGCATTCCTGGAGAGTTCCGCACTGAGCATCTTCGTCCAAGCTACCCTACTTTTTCTGAGCGTGGGTGCTCAATCTGCCCCGCGTATTCTAGGGGGAAGGGTAAGCGGAGCAATAAGACAAAGCCAACCCCCGCCACTCTTTACGTGAACTTCTGCAATATCAGGGGACTTCATTCAAACCTTAACGCCATCAAGTACCATCTGGAGAAGGCAAAGCTGGCCTTGCTCTTTCTAACCGAGACACAGATATCCTCTCCGGCTGATACTTCGTACCTCTGCTACCCGGGGTACAAATGAGAATACTCCTCTGTACCCCGGACTGGAGTTTTCGTGTACGTCAGAGGACATCTGTTTTCGACGCTTCGGCAGTCTTGAAGGTACGGACCTCTCAATCCTTTGGCTGCGCGTAGAGAGCTACGACCATTCTCGCGTCTATGGGTGCCTCTATAGGTCCCATAGCGGTAATGTCGACACAGACCGACTCATCAACTACGTCCAAATGGCTACAGACTCCGTGCTACAACAGGTCCTATCCGCAGAGATCGTGACGCCCGGTGATTTTAACGCCCACCATGCTGAATGGCTTGGTTCTCTGTTCTCTTCTCTAATCTGACCCGGAGTACGGTGCCACTCACGCTACCATCGCAGTTGCGATCTGCAGCTTGCCACCGTGTTTGGCACTATAGGTCGGCCGAATGGGACGGGATGCGATCTTTTTTTGCATCCTACTCTTGGGGGCGGGTTTGCTTCTCGCCGGATGATCCCAACGTTTTTGCTGATTCTGTCGCTGATGTGGTACTTCAGGAATTGTAATTATTTATTCTATTATCTGTGGTGCTTATCGGAGGTAGAACTCGGCCATGGTTTGGTCACTCCTGTAAAATAGCATCAAGCTATAAACAGGAGTGCTACTGGGCCTGGGCTGACGCATCAACGTCCCATCTCTGCACAGGGTGGACGACTCATTGGCCCATGATGCAAAGAAGAAAGCCGATTTGCTAGGCTTTCTTTTTCCTTCCAACTCGACTCTAGATGACAGGGGGAATACACCGCAGACCATCCCGCGGTGCGAGTGCTCCATGCAGAAAGTGCTGTTTACACAGCGCTCGGTGCGTAAAGTACTCCTCGTCCTAGACGTCAACAAGTCGAGTGGGCCTGATGGAGTTCTACCTATTGTGCTGAAGACGTGTGCTCCGGAATTGTCACCGGTTCCAACGCGTCTTTTCCGGTACTCCTACTCCCGAGGCGTAGTTTCGAACTCATCGAAGACAGCTTTGGTGCACCCTATCCCTAAAAAAGTCGACCGCTTAGATCCGTCAACTTACAGGCCTATCACCCCCTTGTTCTCGAAAGTAATGGAAATCATTATTAACTGCCACCTCATCGCGGTACCTTGAGAATCACCGGTTCCCATCTAGGTCGCTCAGCAGGTGATCTTCTAGGTTACCTAACCCTTAGATGTGCAGAGGTAATAGAGTCTAAGGGGGAGACGATGGCCGTTAGTTTGGACATAGCGGAGGCCTTCGATCGGGTTTGGCACAAAGCGCTTCTTTCAAAGCTCCTTTCCTATGGGCTTCCCGAGAAATTGTGCAAATGGATTACCAGTTTTCTTGCATATCAGAGCATCAAGGTCGTAGTAGACGGTACATGCTCCGATTACAAGCCCATTACGCTGGTGTTTCACAAGGCAGCGTGCTATCACCAACGCTCTTTCTTCTGCATATCAATGATATATTGCAAACCGGTAACATTCATTGCTATGCGGACGACAGCACTGGTGATGTTTTATACACCGACCGTGCCAATATTTCTCTGGAAAACTTCGCCGAGTATTGGAGCAAACTTGTGTCTGAAGTCAAGACTTTGTTGAACAAAGTCTCAGACTGGAGGCGACGAAA
Source organism: Parnassius mnemosyne (assembly GCA_963668995.1). Classification (NCBI taxonomy): domain Eukaryota; kingdom Metazoa; phylum Arthropoda; class Insecta; order Lepidoptera; family Papilionidae; genus Parnassius; species Parnassius mnemosyne. The sequence continues at coordinate 506,101 of CAVLGL010000093.1, read as the reverse complement.
TCTAGTCCACTTTAATCCCCAAAAGACAAATGTTTGCGCGTTTACCGCTAAAAGGAACCCCTTTGTCGTATCTCCTCAGTTTCAAGGCTCGACAATCCTCGGTGTCGACATATCGAGTGACGTGCAGTTCCATGGTCACTTGGAGGAGAAGGCCAAAATGGCCACTATAAAGCTTGGCGTGCTTAGCAGAGCGGGACAGTATTTTATGCCGGCATACCACTTGCAACTTTACAAGGCTCCTTTTTTTGGATAAGTGTGACAAACGCGCAAACAGTCCACCTGATGGTAAGTGGTTGCTGTTGCCCTACATCTATCCTTGACTACGAATCAAAATGCAGATGCGTTTTCACCCGTGAGGACTAAGATGGAATGCCCCGTTTCCAGTAAAAAGGAGTTCGAAACACAGCAGCGTTAAGCTGCTATTTTACGCTGGTATTCTGTGAGAGCATGGTCCTTCCCCGGGTCGAGTTGATCCATTTTGCTACTACTATACCAGTATATATTACTGCATGCTGCAGCATGGCTCTACCACGTAAGAAAATATTTCGGCCTCACATGGAATACTGTTCCCATCTCTGGGCAGGGGCTCCCTAGTGCCAGCTTCTTCCACTTGACCGCATCCAGCACAGAGCGGTTCGAATCGTCGACTATCGAGTTCTTTCCTCTTGGCTTGACTTACTGGCACTTCGTAAAGATGTTGCATCTCTTTGCGTACTCGTATTTTATCGCGTCTATAACGGGGAGAGAGAGAGAAAAGTGTGGTTTGCAAGATGACGTTGTGACAAGGATTAAGAAAGGAATGCTTCGGTGGCTTGGTCATGTAGAAAAAATGAACGAGGAAAGAGTGACAAAGCAAATTTATGTTACAGAAATGAACGGCAGGGTCGGGAAGGGACGCCCTAGACGGAGGTTTATCGACCAAATCGGCGATACATTAAAAATGGGCCAGATTAGGAGTACCCTTAACCGACGAGCATGTATGCGTAGATATATGGATGTAAAGGAGGCGAGAGAGGTGTGTCAGAATCGCGCCAAATGGAAGTCCGCAGTCTCTGCCTACCCCTCTGGGTGACAGGCGTGAGTGTTTATGTTATGTATGTATAGATGTATAAATATAAATAAAATTGAAGTGTCCGTCGGTAATATTGAAATAATTGTACTCGTATTTTGTAAAACTCAGGGACTATTTTCATGTAATATAGACAAAAAGGTACATAATTTTTGTGTCTGTCTGTACCTGCTACCTGTATGTCTATCCAGGCTAATCTTTGGAACAGCTGAACCAATTGTTATGAAACTATACGAACAGATAGAGATTAGTGCCAGTAGGGGTAGTAATAGGCTATATTTTATTCAAAAAACTTAAAGATTTTCGGAGATTTTCGAGTAAATGTAAATTTGATAAAATAATCTTTGATTGATTATCTTCAATCCGTGGCGCAGTGGCTTAGCAATGAATTATTGCGCTGGGGGCCGAGGGTTCGAGTCCCGTACAGAACAAGTATTTGTATGGCCTACAAATAATTGTTCTGGGTCTAGATGTTTATCCTCGTGCAATTTATGTTTATAAACTGCCTCCACGACACAGGAGAAAATCCTACTGTGCTGTGCTGTAATTATTGTTCCGGATCTGGATGTTTGTTCTTGTGCAATTTATGTGTGTCAACTGTCTCCAAGACATAGGAGAAAATCCTAGTAGGATAACGTTTTTAAAAACATAATGTGTCGTATAATATACATTAATAATTATACGTGGCAGAACCACGCTGCAGCTATATTATGGTTGTAGTACGAATAAGTCGACTCTACCGGGGTACAGCGCAGAATACCGGAGAAAAAAAGCAGTTTAATGCAGCTGTGTTTCATATGGTGAGTGTAGAGAACCGGAGAATCTTTTTGTTGATAACGAGGCATTCCATCTGAGGAGTGACGGAACAAAACATGACAATTCGACTTTTTGTAAAAAAAAGTTAGCAATGACATTCGACAGAATACCATAAATTACGTCACCTGTTAGACTGGTGGGGTTCAAATCGCGCTTATTCCTGTAGTAAATAGCCTCTGAAGTTAAAATTTTGAATTAAAATTTCACATATTTCTGGTATGCAGATTGAAAGTACAAAATAGAATATTTCCTTGTAAAAATAACTTATCGACTTTTCAACGCTTTATTTGCTTAAATCTTAGGGTGCTGAAGCCGTATCAAAATACATTATTTGTCTATGGTTACGCTGTTTGGCTAACATATGTCACATGACTACAGATTTAAGTCAATGTCAAAATATCGACATGATATTTCCAAACAGTTTGGTACAAATCATAATATTTTCGTCAGATCTGATCAGAACATGATATTTCCATTTTTCACATAAGAATAGATAAACAATTTGAAATAAAAAAATACTAATGAAACATACTTAATAAGTTTACAGTTATTTATTCATCAGAACCCATTTTTCTTTAATTGCACAAAGGCGAAGTAGTTGCCAGTTTTTGAACTTTTTTAAAACATTAGACATCATGGAATTATCATGTTTTGTTCTGTCACTCCTCACCTTAGTCCTAAGGGGTGCCAACACATCTGCACTTTGAATCTTTTTCGAGGACAAATGTCTATGGGCCACAACATCTATTTACCATCAAGTGGATTCTGTGCCCGTATGTCTTTATTCTAAAAATACATATATACACTTTAGAACTTATCAACATGTGCATTAGTTAAAAAATATTTAGTGTAGTTTACTGTATAAACCAAACATGGAAACGGTAAAGGCAGTAATTAGTTTTGGCAATATCTTCATTAGCCAGTTACCCAAGTGGACCCGACCCGGGTTAATGTGTAACGTGCGGCCCCTTGGCAAGAAGTTGCTTTGAGCCACCCACTCAGGTTCTTAATGAGGTTTTCGGCTTTAATTAAATTCAGAGGCTCGTAATCAAAGCGACATTATATAGAGGACTGAAAATAATTTTCTCTTGGAGAGAGGGAATGTACTTTTTGTCGCTTTTACCCCTTTTAAATCATAGTATTTGTATGGCCTACAAATAATTGTTCTGGGTCTAGATGTTTATCCTCGTGCAATTTATGTTTATAAACTGCCTCCACGACACAGGAGAAAATCCTACTGTGGGAGTAAAGTTTAAAAAATAAATAAAGCCACATTAGTAGAGCCTTTCCAGGCGAAATCGGAGCGAGTTGTTAGTTATAAATATTGTAAGTTTCGATTATATTATATGTAGGGTAATATGAAATAAACTGGAACCAATTGTTCATATTTCTTAATGATTGTTGTCATAAAGCCTTTTTAGAAGCCCCTGCATTGATTTAAAAGGGGTAAAAGCGACAAAAAGTACATTCCCTCTCTCCAAGAGAAAATTATTTTCAGTCCTCTATATAATGTCGCTTTGATTACGAGCCTCTGAATTTAATTAAAGCCGAAAACCTCATTAAGAACCTGAGTGGGTGGCTCAAAGCAACTTCTTGCCAAGGGGCCGCACGTTACACATTAACCCGGGTCGGGTCCACTTGGGTAACTGGCTAATGAAGATATTGCCAAAACTAATTACTGCCTTTACCGTTTCCATGTTTGGTTTATACAGTAAACTACACTAAATATTTTTTAACTAATGCACATGTTGATAAGTTCTAAAGTGTATATATGTATTTTTAGAATAAAGACATACGGGCACAGAATCCACTTGATGGTAAATAGATGTTGTGGCCCATAGACATTTGTCCTCGAAAAAGATTCAAAGTGCAGATGTGTTGGCACCCCTTAGGACTAAGGTGAGGAGTGACAGAACAAAACATGATAATTCCATGATGTGTAATGTTTTAAAAAAGTTCAAAAACTGGCAACTACTTCGCCTTTGTGCAATTAAAGAAAAATGGGTTCTGATGAATAAATAACTGTAAACTTATTAAGTATTTTTTTTTTTTTTTTTTTTTTTTTTTTTTTTTTTTTTTTTTTTTTTTTTTTTTTTTTTTTGTAAGTATGTTTCATTAGTATTTTTTATTTCAAATTGTTTATCTATCAAACAGCGTAACCATAGACAAATAATGTATTTTGATACGGCTTCAGCACCCTAAGATTTAAGCAAATAAAGCGTTGAAAAGTCGATAAGTTATTTTTACAAGGAAATATTCTATTTTGTACTTTCAATCTGCATACCAGAAATATGTGAAATTTTAATTCAAAATTTTAACTTCAGAGGCTATTTACTACAGGAATAAGCGCGATTTGAACCCCACCAGTCTAACAGGTGACGTAATTTATGGTATTCTGTCGAATGTCATTGCTAACTTTTTTTTACAAAAAGTCGAATTGTCATGTTTTGTTCCGTCACTCCTCAGATGGAATGCCTCGTTATCAACAAAAAGATTCTCCGGTTCTCTACACTCACCATATGAAACACAGCTGCATTAAACTGCTTTTTTTCTCCGGTATTCTGCGCTGTACCCCGGTAGAGTCGACTTATTCGTACTACAACCATAATATAGCTGCAGCGTGGTTCTGCCACGTATAATTATTAATGTATATTATACGACACATTATGTTTTTAAAAACGTTATCCTACTAGGATTTTCTCCTATGTCTTGGAGACAGTTGACACACATAAATTGCACAAGAACAAACATCCAGATCCGGAACAATAATTAGTTAACCATACAGATCCTGGTTCCATACGGGTTCGAACCCGCCGCCCGCAGCGCCGCAACTCAAACTGCGCCACTTTGCATCGGAGCCGTCAAAATTAAAATTCACATACGTTTAGAAATAATAATTGGTCAAGTGTTAAGAAATTGCTTTTAGCCGACTTCAAAAAAAGAGGTAGGTATTTCCTCGTCAATTATGGTCCGATTTTGACTTTTTTTCTGAAATAGTTTATACTTCTTGGGTGGGCTCACATAAATTTGGATTTTGTTCCGCCCCATGAAGGGGGTGGGGGCAAAATTGGGGGATAAAAGTTTTAACAGATTTATTTAGACCATGTTGAGATTGTGATATTCATTAATTCTTTCAAAAGGTTAAAAATTACCTTTTCATAAAAAAAGTAAAAATTAAACACTAAAACATTTTTTTTAATTTAAGCCAGTATTGAAATTTAAGTAAGTATACGGCACGTCTACTCGTGAATTTTGTCCTAGGAACTCACAAAATACAGAACTGCGACAATGCTGCTATAGCTAAGCTGAATCGTTATCTATTTTGTAGCTGCAGCCCAATATTAACTAAATTAATTTTAATTTATCTCTTTTCTTCTTAAACTGTACCGCATAATAATTACTAATTAATATTCTTCCTTTCGTATTTAAATTATATTAATAAGCATTGTCAACGCCTGTAACTATTAGAATGTAATGATGATTACTTGAAAGGAGTGGTAACGGTGGTAGAGCCCCGCAGCAGTTTTTGCTGTTGCACGTATGGGCCGGCTCGAGCCGGGTTGGTACCACGACCTCACAGAATACCGGCGTGAAGTAGAGGCTCTGCTTCTGCGTTTTGTCTGGTGAGTGCAGGTGGCCGGAGGCCCAATTCCCCCCCCCCCCCCCCCCCTCCATCAACATGGTAGCGGAATTACACAGTAGACTACCCCAGGAGAGTACCAGTACCCCTGGAGAATCCCTCGCTGAGCATCCACGACCATGTTATTCCAATCCTGAGCGTGGGTGCTCAGGCTGCCCCGCGTATTCTGGGGGGGGGGGGGGGGGGGGCAAAATTCCGCTCAAAAACAAAACTGCTCGGGGCAAACTGAGCAACAATACCAAGGCGACCCCTGCCACGCTATCCGTGAATTTCTGCAACATCAGGGGACTTCACTCTAACCTAAACGCCGTCCACTACCATCTCGAGACGGCGAAGCCGGCCTTGCTCTTTCTGACCGAGACGCAGGTTTCCTCTCCGGCTGATATTTCGTATCTCTCCTACCCGGGGTACAAATTGGAGCACTCCTTTGTACCCCGGGCTGAAGTTCGCGTGTATGTCAGAGAGGACATCTGTTTTCGACGCCTCGGCAGTCTTGAAGGTTCGGACCTGTCCATCCTATGGCTACGCGTAGACAACGACGACCATCCGCGCGTCTACGGGTGCCTCTATAGGTCTCATAGCGGTAATGCCGAAACAGACCGACTCATCGACCACGTCCAAATGGCTACAGATTCCTTGCTACAACAGGTCCCATCCGCAGAGATCGTGATCCTTGGAGATTTTAACGCCCACCATGCTGAATGGCTCGGTTCACGTTTAACCGATCATGCGGGGAGATCTGTTTATGACTTTGCCTTGGCATATGGTCTGACACAACTGGTTACTTCGCCTACGCGGATTCCAGATGTGGAGGATCATACACCTTCCCTGTTGGACCTTCTGCTGACCTCTCATCCAGACGGATATCAGGTTTCCGTCGATGCTCCTCTCGGCTCTTCGGACCATTGTCTGATCCGGAGTATGGTGCCACTCACGCTCCCTTTGCGGTTGCGTTCTGCAGGTTGCCGCCGTGTTTGGCATTACAGGTCGGCGGATTGGGACGGAATGCGGTCTTTCTTTGCATCCTACCCATGGGGGCGGGTTTGCTTCTCGCCGGATGATCCCAGCGCTATTGCTGACTCTGTCACTGATGTGGTGCTACAGGGAATGGAACTATTTATTCCATCATCTGTGGTACCCATCGGAGGCAGATCTCAGCCTTGGTTTGGTCGCTCCTGTTTTGCTCCTGCTCCTGCATTGCGCAGTAAGCAGGAGTGTTATCAAGCCTGGGCTGCGGCTTCGGTGACTCGGGATGTAAACACCAGCACATTAAAAAAGAAGTATAATTCCGCCTCCAGGTCCTTCAAAAGAGTTATTGCCAAGGCAAAGTCAGAGCACATAGGCAGAATTGGCGAGAAACTAGTTCGCCTTCCTTCGGGAACCCGTGCATCCTGGTCTCTCGCCAAGGCTGTCCAAGGGAATATGTGTAAGCCATCACTACCATCTCTGCACAGGGAGGACGACTCACTGGCCCAAGACGCAAAAGACAAAGCCGACCTTTTAGGCTCCCTTTTTGCGTCCAACTCGACTCTTGATGACGGGGGGAAAATACCGCCGACCATCCCGCGGTGTGAGTGCTCCATGCCGGATGTGCTATTCTCACAGCGCTCAGTTCGCAAAGCACTTCTCTCCCTGGACATCCAGAAGTCGAGTGGGCCTGACGGAATCCCCCCAATTGTGCTGAGGACGTGTGCTCCGGAGTTGGCACCGGTCCAAACGCGTCTTTTCCGGTACTCCTACTCCCACGGCGTATTCCCGAATTCAAGGAAGACAGCTTTTGTCCACCCGATCCCTAAAAAAGGCGACCGCTCAGACCCGTCCAACTATAGGCCTATCGCGATCACCTCCTTGTTCTCCAAAATAATGAAATGCATTATTAACTGCCAGCTCATCCGGTACCTTGAGGATCACCAGCTGATTAGTGACCGCCAATACGGTTTTCGTCGGGATCGATCAGCTGGTGATCTTCTAGTCTACCTGGACCCATATATGGGCGGAGGCAGTCGAGTCCAAGGGGGAGACGTTGGCTGTTAGTCTGGACATTGCGAAGGCCTTCGATCGGGTTTGGCACAAAGCGCTTCTTTCGAAGCTCCCTTCCTATGGGCTTCCCGAGAAATTGTGCAATTGGATCACCAGCTTCCTTGCAGATCGGAGCATCAAGGTCGTTGTAGACGGTGCATGTTCTGACTACAAGCTTATTAACGCTGGTGTTCCACAAGGCTGTGTGCTATCACCAACGCTGTTTCTTCTGCATATCAATGATATGTTGCTAACTGGTAACATTCATTGCTATGCGGATGACAGCACTGGTGATGCTCTATACACCGGCCGGGCCAATATTTCTCGGGAAAACATCGCCGAGTACCGGAACAAACTTGTGTCTGAAGTCGAGTCTTTGCTGGACAAAGTCTCGGATTGGGGGCGACTAAATCTAGTCCAGTTTAATCCTCATAAGACACAAGTTTGCGTGTTTACCGCTAAAAAGAACCCCTTTGTCGTATCTCCTCAGTTTCAAGGCACTCCCCTTCTTGCCTCAGCCAGTATCGGAGTCGACATATCGAGTGACGTGCAGTTTCGTGGTCACTTGGAAGAGAAGGCCAAATTGGCCTCTAAAAAGCTTAGCGTGCTCAGCAGAGCGGGACAGTATTTCATGCCGGCACACCGCCTGCAACTTTACAAGGCGCAGGTTCGGCCTCACATGGAATACTGTTCCCATCTCTGGGCAGGGGCTCCCCAGTACCAGCTCCTTCCACTTGACCGCATCCAGCGCAGAGCGGCTCGAATCGTCGACGACCGAGCCCTTTCCGATCGGCTCGATTCATTGGCACTGCGAAGAGATGTTGCATCTCTTTGCATTTTCATTCGCATCTACCATGGGGAGTGCTCTGAGGAATTGTTCGGATTAATCCCAGCCGCCAAGTTTCATGAAAGCACATCGCGGCAGAACTCCCGATACCATCCACAACATCTGGATGATTGGCGGTCCACCACTGTGCGATTTAGAAGATGTTTTCTTCCTCGCACGACTTCCTTGTGGAATCGATTACCATCAGCGATTTTTCCGGACCGATACGACTTAGGGACCTTCAAGAAAAGAGCCTACTCCTTTTTAAAAGGCCGGCAACGCATCTGCAATTCCCTTGGTGTTGCGGTTGTTCATGGGCGGCGGTAGTCACTTACCATCAGGTGAGCCGCATGCTCGTTTGCCCCCTCTCCTATAAAAAAAAAGTTCCTTAAATCTAACAAAAAAATTGTTTTGTTTTCTTCGTTTTTTAAAAGATAATTATAATCAAATAATTCATAAGCTAGACTGCTTGAATGATAGCGATATGCTTTTGGCCAAATTCATAACGGATATTGTCCTTATAAAGTTGGAATTTTCCAACTGTGCAGAATGTGTTATAAGCTCACTCAACATTCTTGTCCGATAGAACACTAGCGCACGATACATCCGAATTCAAATTTCAACAATATTCTTTTCCATTAATGTTGACTTCAGCCGAGATTCGAAATTAGAAAACTTAGACAACACTTACTTAGCTACAATGAAGTTACTTTGGGATTAAGGTTTTTTGCTAACTTTAAAGTCACTGAGGTTCTATGAAGAGATTCATAATAACTATTACTTTAAACCACTTTACACTGTATGCCAATAATAAAATATTTTAAAAGTTCATAATATACCTACTACGCGGCCTACGAACATGCTACGATAACGCTACGTGACAGCTACGAATGCCTTTAGTAAAATTACTCGTTTATCAGTATAGACCGTTTGCGTGACTTTAAACACTATAATATCAAATAACTTCGTGTCATTTGTATTTTCTAAACGTGTATAATTTAGTTTCACTATAATCGTTAAAACAATTCTCACGTCAGCCACTCAAAAATAATATAAGAGTATTATGTTAAAGACGGCTATACTTATAATTGAGTAACACTTAACTGACGTAAGCTTGGCTAACTTATAATGCTAATGAATGACAAAAACTGACAGCCATTGGGGTAAAAAGTTTCTCGAGGGGCAGCCTTGTACTGGCAAGCGCAGTGTTTGGGGCGACCCTCTACTAGATAAAGTGACGAGCTAATGAAACGCGCAGGTAGTCGATGGATATAGGGGGCTTAGGACTATACTATTTTCTACGTGGTAGAGCCATGCTGCAGCTATATTATGGTTGTAGCACGAATGAGTCGGCTCGACCGAGGAAGGACCACGCTCTCACAGAAAACCAGCGTAAAATAGCAGCTTAACGCTGCTGTGTTTCGTATGGTGAGTGTAGAGAACCGGAGACCCTTTTTATTGGCAAAGAGTCATTCCATCTTAGTCATCACGGATGACAACGCATCTGCATCTTGAGTCTTTATTGAGGATAGATGTAGATGTCTATGGGTCACAGTAACCATTTACCATCAGGTGGATTGTGTGCTCGTTTGTCACCCAATCCTATAAAAAAAATACTTTGTAGCAATATATGGGGGAAGGCTATGGTCAGCCAGCACATATTCAACCTGATGGTAAATAAATGCTATGTTCCATAAAATCTACATCTATCCTCATAAAGAATCATAGTGCGGATGCTTTATTGCCAATGAGGGCTAAGATGAAACGATATCAATAAAAAGGGTCTGAAAGGCAAGGAAAACATCATGAGGAAACAGCTTGTCTAAAAAAAATACATTGAGGAATACATAAGTGGTGTGATTCCACGTCTATCGTGGTACATCTACCGTCTAGGTAGATACCACCATCTTACCTACTTCTGCCGCCAAATAGCAGTAGCATTTCATTTTATTTCTCAAAAATGACAACACATCTGTAACCTTCTTTGTCGGAAGTTGGTTGCAAGTATCCATAGGCTGCAGAAACCACTTAGCACAGGTAGACTCTTCGATCGTTTATCATTAGATAGATAAATAAATAACTCTTTTTTGCATTAAAACTTTAAGCTGTTACAATAATGGAAAACTTATGAACGGTTGTCGTACAGCTTCAAGCGATTTCTGTCTGAAAAAATTACCGTGAAAGGAAGTTGTAAATTTATATTTTGATGAATAAGTGCAATATTATATATGTACGATAAACAACATTATGTAATATTATTGACACTTGTATCGAAAGAACAAACTTCTAAACGTTTATCTAATGTGGTCGAAACCGAAAACTCACGAAGTTATGACGCTGGTATACGTAAGGACAAATAAGTAGAAAAAAATTGCAAGAATTGCTTCTGTAAGTAGTGAACCGTCAAAACAAGACATTTAAAAAACATTTTATTAAATCTTGAATAAAACGTTTTATAAAAATAATAAGAGGGTTTCATTAGAATTTCAACCAAACAATAAAATTATAAAAGTAACTTCAAAGAAAATGTAAATAAACGATCAAAGCATTTTTAAAGGTTCTTAAAGCAAGTTTTTGGCGGTTTTCAAGGTGGAAGATAAACAATAATAGCTGCTAAAAGGATTTTATGTAAAGATGGCCGCAGACAGTGGAATGGCTTCAACCCTACTTAGAGGCAGAAAATTGTTTTCATTTCCTTACTAAATCCCGGCTTGATCATAAGCGTCAGAATTTAATTAAAGTATAACCTTTGAGGCAATCTATGGGGATTTGTATTGTGGACTTTTGTTAGGCTATAACGAGATGTGATGAGAGATGGAATAAATGTACATTTAATCTGCTACTATTTAACTTTTTAAAGGTTTTATTGTACCATACTCAAATGTAGTACCTTAAGTTTTAATATCCTGTTATGCAAAGATGTGAATAATGCATCAGCTCGCGAAGTTACGCAACCCATGAAGTTCATAATAAATATTTAAAATCACTCTACACGTAATGTTAGCCGCACGCTAAATTCTAGTTTAGTAGCGCGCTACGTCTACGTATGCTACGATGAAATTACGCGAAGGCTACAAATATTAAAGACATAAATCATTTCATGTGTTATATGTTAACTAAATAGGTCATTTAACAGTTCTTCGAAACAATACAGTCCCGTTTAAATTTAAAACAATAATTTTAAATAAATTATTTTATATTCCCGACATTTCGAGGACTTTACAGCACCCACGTCACGGTCACGGAGGGGGGGGGGGGGAAGACTGAGGCGTTTGACGTCCCAATATCATAGTTAACCCCCTGACCATGGGTGCTGTAAAGTACCCGAAAAGTCGCGAATATAAAATAAGTTAATATACTCAATAAAATCCATAAAACTAGTTTTATTTAAATGTGTAGTGTTCACGTAAATATAAGAAATTACAATAATATTACATTGAATGAACGTCCTGTTACCTTTAATCATGGTATGCTTAAAAGGCTTATGTTATAAAGATGAGAGATTAACAACAGTAGTCGAATGACGCATTCGAACCTGCGACTTTCAAGGTTGCAGTAAGTAAGTGAGGTTATTTTTAATTTTTTTTTTATTATAGGATAGGGTGACAAACGAGCACACAGTCCACCTGATAATAAGTGGTTGCTGTGGCCCACAGACATCTACATGTCGGAGTGTCTATAAAATATCACTTGGATCGAGGTGGAATGGAGAGTATATCGAGAAACCCCCGCTTGTTTGTGCAGTATAAAGTTCACTGTAGGTGCCGTGCGCGAGAGATTCCGCCTAAGTCATTCAACGAGTGTGGTCACTCTACTAGTGCTAAGATAGTGTCATGGTTCTGTTCGTTGTTGTTATTCTTCTAGTGCAGGCAAGGAGGATTGGTGTTGCTGAGAGGCTGCCCTGTGTTACATTGAGATCAGTAGTGTTGCTGTTGGTTTACATATTTTGGTGTTATCATGTAATTACTTACCTCACGTTACACTGGTGTGTGATTGTGGCGGAGACGTGTTACGGTGTGGTCGAACTGTAATTTCACTATACTGAATGTATAGTGCGTAACGTTGTCTTATTACTGATAATGATTAAACTGCGTAAGAAAGAGAGCAAGTTGAACATCCGCTCTCACACTTTTATTATTTTTAACAATTAACGCTATCCTGATGTATTTTCGAGACCACAAGCGGGATCCTATGTTGTAATCTCCGACACCAGAAGTGGGATCTCCTGTTGTCATTTCTGATATACATTTATCCTCGTTTGCAAATCAAAATGTAGATGCGTTGTCACCCGTGAGGACTAAGATAGATTGCCTCTTTTCCAGTAAAAAGGGTCTCCGGTTCTCTACACTCACTCAAAGAGCAATATTCATTCATTTATTCGTCCATTACAGTCTATCAAAAGTCCCTTGCTGAACATAGATCTTCCCCGTAGATTATAATAAAAGTAGCCCCCTCATAGGGGTCTACTTGCAATAGCCAGGCTTGCAGGCGTGGTGGCAAGCGCAGTACTTTTTTATTATTATTAAGTTGATATCAGGAAAATGTCGCTGCCCATCTCCTGTTTCGGTTTCCTCTTGTTGTCTCTTACGACACCTGCGGGACCATATGCGGTACATATTCTTACACCGATTTAAAGCAACACAAATAATAACACAAAATCACAAAGTATGAAAAAATTTATCATCATTTTTAGGTCATACAAATCCTAGTTTCGTATACATGTGAGCACGAATGATTACATAATCATCACCTGAGCATTAGAGCCGAAACACGTGTCGTATTATCAACGGTGGTGTGTCTTTCCTAGTATAGTGTGGTTGAGGATAGTGCAGGAAACCTCGTTGAGAGAGGACGAAAGGTGCTCTTCAAATTAAGTAAGACGCATTATTTTATTTTACTACGCAAATCTTAGCTAACTTATAATTAACATCTTTAATAATCGTCACGCTCATGATGCGAATCGACAATAGCAATACCATATTACTTCATTGTTTATTGTACATCTGACTACGAGACATTTATCTACCGAAGGTCATACAAATTATCTACTATATCGTCTCAATTCTAACAGAAAAGCATGATATAGAGGACGAGATACGATAAGGGATTTTTTTATTATAGATTAGATTATTTGCGCACCATTCGTACCACTGCCATAATATTGTGGTAGCATGGCTCTACAACGTATTTCATAAGAATATTTTATAATAAATAAGAATTTCTTAAAGGATTTTAGGGCAAGAAAATGTCCAGAAATTAGTCATGCAGGTTTCTTACTACGTTTTTCTTTAGCACTAAGTAAGTTGTAAATCAATACTTAAATTGCAATGAACAATTTCATTGGTGGTGGAAATGAAGCATGACTCCTAAAGCATTACTGTATTGTATACAAAGATAGTTGTATTAAATTAATGCTCTTTTAGTGTAGAAGGCCCGGCAGTATACTTTGAAGATCCACTTGAACCTGTTTTGAACGGTGACTGCATGCGGTCCCCGTATTTATCTTACTGAATCCATATCTTCTTTTAAGTTATCAATCTATATAACCCAAATATTTGTATCGCTTACAATTTTCAAGATAAATATATATATATATTTAATAGAACAAAGGTGACAAACTTATACAGTCCACCTGATGGTAAATGGATGCTGTGGCCTAAAGACATGATGTTTTCTCGATTAAATATCTAAATACAGATGCGTTGTCGCCTCTGAGGACTAAGGTAGAATGCCTCTTTTCCAGTAAATGAGGTCTCCGGTTCTATACACTCATCATACGTAACACAGCAGAATTAAGTTATACGCTGGTATTCTGTGAGAACGTGGTCCTACCCCAGTCGAGCCGACCCATTCGTGCTACAACTAACTGCAGCGTGTCTCTACCATCTCGTTTGTATATGATTATCTCCCGACAGTTTTCTCTCTCACTCGCTTGTATATGACAGTACAAAAGTCTTATTAAAACACAAGTCATACACCTCTATCCAAAAACAACAAGTACGTTGATTCGATTCATTCTGAAACTGGTATCACTCACTTTAATTGCCGGCGACGTAGCTATCAGTTTTCGAATAAACAGCTTCTGCGGACACAGTTTCCGTAAAGTAATAAATTAGATGCGCCCACCGCACCAGCAAGAATACGATACTCTAGAATTAGATCAAAGAAACACGATGTAATTGGAAATGTGACCACGCAGACTATTTCTATTTCATTTTATATTTGTGCAAGTTGCTTAACATGCAATTCTGATGTCAGTTTTAATTACCACCAACCGCTACAATTCTTACAGTCCACTGCTGAAAATAAACCTCTTCCTTTCCTCCTCTTGGGGGGAAATTTGCCATAGTTGCCACGCTTGGCAAGCGTCGTTATTAGGAAAACACTGCTACCCATCTTCTGATTTCTTTCTCTCTTTCGCCTCTTACTACATCCACGGAATGACACGGGGTCCTGGATATTCTTACACCGCCACTACACCGTATATATGCAACAAAAAAAACCATTCCAAGTAGTTCAAAATTACGTGAGTGTAAAGTGCATCTAACATCATTATCAAAAGACTATCAAAAGTCCATCAAAATTCCCACTGCTTAAAATAAATATAGACTTAAAATAAATATAGATATTGACATATAGAACTTCACGTAGCCTTATACCATACGAGGAAACTGAAGTTCGCTTAGCGAGATATGGGAGAGAGTTATTATACTCAGAGTTTATCTTAACGATATACTTCTTAATATGGATATTTGCAATAGAACGCATTACCAACATACCGCAAAGAATCAGAAAGCTAAAGTGAAAATGTGCCGGCTATATAGCTCGTAGAACTAACAAGCGATTGGGAGGAAGTGTCTCGCATGACAGCCTCGTAGATGAATTGATAAGAGATGCAAAAAACCAATGGATGCAATTGGTTCAGTAAATGTTTTGTTGAATTGTTATCACGAAGATGCCGCTGCTCATGTCCTCTTTTATTGCCCTGTCGCGTTTACACCGTATTCTAGTTCCGAACGTTGCCATGTAGTGGTTGTGTAAGAGAGCCCAATATCTCTACAGAAACCCTTAGAGTTTGTAAGTGTATAAGTGTTGTCTTAGAAATCTTTTAAGCGACTTAAAAAGGGATGTGAAACGCAACAATATATTCAAATTAATATATGTAATTAATAGAATCGGGCGTTACTTTGCGGAAATCCATTATGTCTTTCCTAGTGTATAATGTAGTAGAGTGTGACGGAGATAGTGCACGTGAGTAAGGGAGGGCGAGAGATGTTTTTAAAAAATAGGTAAGACATCATTTTATTTCGTTGAGCTAATGTAAGCAAAGTAATTTTACTTTACAATACAACTTTAATTTTTGCGAATTATTAATTGATTTTGTAGTTGCTATATAATCAAAATATGTGATATATAACTAATTATTATTCATTTGTATACGTGGTAGAGCCATGATACAGCTATAATAATATTATAGTTGTAGCACGAATGGGTCGGCTCGACCGGGGAAGGACCACGTTCTCACAGAATACCAGCGTAAAATAACAGCTTAATGCTGCTGTGTTTCGTATGGTGAGTGTAGAGAACCGGAGACCCCTTTTACTGGAAAACAGGCATTCCGTCTTAGTCCTCACGGCTGACAACGCATCTGCATTTTAATGCGCAAACGAAGATAGATGTCTATGGGCCACAGCAACCACTTACCATCAGGTGGACAGTGTGCTCGTTTGTCACCCTTATTCTAAAAGACAAAAATGAATTATTGATTTCTTTAATGAATGGTATGAAGATATCATGTTATATTTACGTACCGAAATGGCGAGTACATCACTCACCTTCGATTTGCCGACGATATAGTCCTTATGGCAGAATGGCTGGAGGAAGCACTATGCTCAATGACGTCAATAGTGTTTCCCAACGGATAGGTCTTAAGATGAACATGGACAAAACAAAGATCATGTTTAATATCCATGTCACACCTATGCCGGTAGATGTTTGGAGCACTAAGCTCGAAGTTGTTGACGAGTATGTTTACCTGGGACAAATAGTCCGACTAACTAAGTCCAACTTCGACCGAGAGGTCAATCGACGGATTCAACTCGGTTGGGCAGCGTTCGGGAAATTACGGCACATCTTCTCGTCAGGTATACCAGAAAACTTGAAAACGAGACTGTACAACCAGTGCGTGTTGCCACTGATTACTTATGGAACTGAGACGTGGTCCTTCTTTGCTGGCCGGACGAGGAAGTTCAAGTTCGCTCAGCGAGCTATGGAGAAGGCTATGCTCGGAGTTTCTCTGCGTGATAAAATTTGAAATGAGGATATCCGTAGTAGAACAAGTGTGACCGACATAGCCCAACGGATTAGTAAGCTGAAGTGGCAGTGGGCCGGCCATATACAGAATGAGGCCGGACATATATGAAATGAGGCCTTCCACTTTCTTATTACGGTATAAAAGTCACCTACCCTGTTTTACGCGGACGTTCCGGATGCGCTGCACTGTCATGGCAAGTGAAACATAACTCATAAAGCATTTCTGTCTTGTATACGAAGAGAATTATATGCTCTGTTCGTGTAGGTATAAAAAAGCTTGCTAATGTAGAACGCCTGGGAGTAAGTACACTTTGAGTAGGGTTACTTTTACTTGTTTTGAACAGTGAATTAAATGTTTAAATGTTACTTTTAAATGATCCGCGGTGCCTCGTATTTATCCTTCTAAATATCTTCTCTTAAATTATCTATCAATACATGACCTAAATATTTGTATTCGCTTATAATTTTCAAGATATTTTTATAGAACAAGTGTGACATACAAGCACACATAATAATTAAAGATATAACACATACATATTTTACACATAATGAAAATGTATCTTCCGTTTTTTTTGTTGTTGTGGGAAATCAATTTATAATTATTAATTTTATATGATTATTTAAAATTGTAGGTTTTTCGATTTTTTAAACCCGAATGACATTGATCAATTGCTTACTACAGCAAGCTAAGCGCCTTGATATTTTAATGAAGTAGTGAGACACATGAATAATGCAGAGCAATCACACAGTGAAGTCTCGCCCGTCCTTTGAAGTTTATAATAAATATTTAAAGGCACTCGACGGAGAGCGCCAGTCGAGCGCTAAATTCTAGTTTCGTAGCGCAATACTTCAGATTGCTACGATGTCTCTTCGTAGCAACTTTCAGTGACCTCGTAGCCGTTTATCGTGCGGAATGCATGCATATATTATAGTCAAGATATATGTGTACGTAAACGATAAACATACATTGAAGAATAAATTTACATTTTACTTAAAGAAAGCGTATAGGTACAGACTTTTTTTATAGAATAGGGTGAAAACGAGCACAAAGTCCACCTGATGGTAAGTGATCACTGTAGCCTATAGACATCTACATCTATCCTCGCTTGCATATCAAAATAAAGACGCGTTGTCACCTGTGAGGACTAAGATGGAATGCCTCTTTTCCAGTAAAAAGGGTCTCCGGTTCTCTACACTCACCATACCAAACACAGCAGTTTTAAACTGCTATTTTACGCTGGTATTCTGTGAGAGCATTGTCTTTCCCCGGTTGAGCCGACCTAATCATGCTACAACTATACTGCTAATATAGCTGCAGCATGGCTCTACCACGTAAAAAGACTTGCTGTTAAGAAAATTTCAAATGAAGCAATATACTTGTTTGGAATCATATGACACGTATTGTATGATTTTGAACCTTAAATTACAAAGAACAATAAACAAACTTTCGTAAATGGAACAAATAGAAAATAAAAGCTAATTGAACCTTCGACTATTATTATTTAAGCAAACAAATGGTATTCATAAATAGGATAAAAACATCTCTTCATAGTGGAATGCAATTAGAACTGGCACTCAAGAAATTCTAGGAAGTACAATGCTAGTCAGGGTATGATGAGCTATATACTAGGATTGAACAAAATTATTTTATTTAATTGAATGATAGTAATAGTTATACTAAAGTATTCTATGATAAACCTATTTAGTAGGTGCATTTCGCATTTCGGAGAGTGTGCGCAGGAATTGCATAACTTAATTCCTCTCCCTTGCACCATTGGACAACGGTGTGGTACAACCCTCTTACCTGTTTCTGCCACCAAGCAGCTGGGCGCCTACAGATTTGTTTTGGTTTAAGATATTATATATAGTCGTCAGGGCTGTCACTACACTGTGCAACGATTGGTGCCTATGACTATGGGCTTAAATTGCTATTTACCTGCTTGTCGAGAGAGCAGTAAGAAGTTGTAGTTTTTGAAGAAACAACGTGCGTCCTACCCTACCTTTGTGAGTACTGGCTGACGCGGTCACGATCTGTTTAAATTGTTCGATGTTGCTTTCTTTCCTAATATACAAATAAAAACGACTTTTCAATACGTTTTGTCATTTGTTATAACTTTTACACGATTTCGTTGTCAAATCTCTGCTAAGTACACGTTTGAATATCGATTTAATGTCATCTTTAAGATTGCTTTTAGCGAGCCAATTATTATGATTCGCGTTACTGTCTTTACACAGCACATTTCCGTATTATTAAAGTGTTTTTAAAAAAAATTAAAGTATTTCGTCATCGATGTCCAAGGAGTTTTTGCTACTTTTACCTACCCTGCTAAATAACATAATATCATACTAGATGAGGAATCCGAGTACTATAATTAAAACCACTTTATTTAAAGGAATGCTCTTAATGAAAGCTCAAAGTAGCAAAAAATTTCCTTTAATAATATAATATGAGTTGTTATAAGAAATAGTTTCAAAAATACTAAATTTGATATAAAGAGGTGGCGGAGTCCTAATTGGGAGACCGCACTCATCAGAGAAAGGGGAGTAAGGAGCTGAATAGTAAGGTGGCTTATCGTTAATACAAAAGGCAAATAAATTACTTGTGGCTAAGAAACAAGAGTAAACACCGCTACGTTTCTCTAGGTAATTATTTTGGATCAATTTCAAGAGCTATTAACAGCTATATTTAAAGTTAAGAACCAGACAAAATATATATATATATATATATATATATATATATATATATATGTAATGTGCATTTTACTACATTGAACATATACATATTTTCTCTGGTTAAAGTGTAGTTTGCAATAAAATGTTGCGATCAGGATTAAGAAAGCAATGCTGCAGTGTTTTGTACACGTAGAAAGAATTAATATGAGAAAAAGTGCAATGCAAATTTATGCTGCAGAAATAAGTGGCAGAGATGGCAGGGGATTGTCTTAGATGGAAGTTTATCGTACGATTTGGCGGTATATTGATGATGGACATAATTAAATATACCGTAAACTGACTTCATGTGTGCGGATGTGAAGGTGTGTCAGAATCGTTCCAAATGGAAGTCCAAAGATTAATCTTACTTATATTAGCACGTATATATTTAAGACTGAGGTTTGTATAGGGAAAGCGATAGAGCCACCCAGTCGAGTAGAGAACCAAAGGACCACGTTCGCACATTATAACCGCATAAAATAGCAGCATAACAAAAGTTTTTGTGTTAGTGACAGGTACTAGAGACTGGTTGCAATGTTGGTGAAACATTACATCTTAGTCCTCAACGGTGACGAAATACACTTACCATAACTAGTATTAAAGTCTGTAAGGTTTTCCATATTAGGCTTTGGTGTGTCTTTTTGTTTTAGGTTAGGAGCTTTTAAATATTGCATAAGAGGATTATGTCCAAGGCTCCTGCTTCTTCAGGTGGACTGTTAGTACGTCTTTGGTTTGTGATCTATCAAATCTGATGTAGTGACGGGGGCGATCCTGCACGTGTTAACTTATATTAACTTATATTCAGCATAAACATGCAACATAATTCATAAATTAACAACTGAAATCTAACGGCAGCCGTGGTTAACTATGACATTGGGACATCCAACACCTCAGCCCCCCGTGACCATGAGTGCTGTAAACTGCTCGAAACGTCGAAAGTACAGAATAAGTTAATATACGGGACAAAAACCGTAAAAAGTAGTTTTCTTTCAGTGTGGTGTTAGCGTGAACATAAGAAATAATTGCAGCGGTCCAGTACAGTACGGAACATTAAGGACTATTGCGGCGCAACGCTCGTTAGCGGCCTCCCGCAACACCGCTAGCGACTATTACATTCTCCTCACATCGCCTACGCGTTTTAGGTTCAAATTTAGAAATGCTTATCGCTGAATAGTTTCAGTATTCGCTGAATATTTGTGAGTTCTAGATTAGAATCTATTCCAAAAAACGCATGCGATAGACTTAAGTATTTTGGCTTGGTATATCGTTGGTAAGTATTTTGATATGTTTGGTATATGGTACCATTAAAGCAGCACATGGCTGCTTTAATCCTATTATGTAACTAAAGTTGTTATATTAGAAACTTATTTCGGTGGCTTTTCCTTGCCACATTTTCGTGTCACCCACGTATTTGATTAAAAACGACATGTAACCGCGACACGGCTGCGGTCTATCTCCTCTGTAATTTTTAAATGTTAACAATGTAAATGACTTATGTACTTTTTCCTCGTGTAGACGTTTTTAACAAACTGTGTCCTGTTTGTTTATCTCTGCTTTGATCATTGCCGATGGGAACGGCGCTGCCACTGCGTTATGTATTTAAATTTTGACAATATTTTAACTTAAAATAAAATATTGTTAGAATTATATTAGGAGGTTATTTCAAGAAATAATAATAATGTCAGAGCGAATGTTCAACTCGCTATCTTGTTTACACATTCAATCATTATACGTGGTAGAGCACTGCAGCAGCTATATTAATTGTATAGTTGTAGCACAAACGGGTCGGCTAAACCAGGGAAGAACCACGCTCTCACAGAATGCCAGCGTAAAAAGCATATTAA
Organism: Parnassius mnemosyne; assembly: GCA_963668995.1. NCBI lineage: Eukaryota > Metazoa > Arthropoda > Insecta > Lepidoptera > Papilionidae > Parnassius > Parnassius mnemosyne. Next base: position 484,862 of record CAVLGL010000093.1, on the reverse strand, counting down.
TGCTGCTGTGATTCGTATGGTGAGTGTATAGAAACGGAGACCCTTTTTACTGGAAAAGAGGCATTGCATCTTAACAATCACAGCTGACAACGCATCTGCATTTTGATTCGCAAACAAGGATACATGTAGATGTCTATATGGGCCACAGCAACCACTTACCACCAGGTGGACAGTTTGCTCACTTGTCACCCTTATCATATAAATACTAATAAAGCAGCGCACGGTATTAAACATTCAGTATAGAGTAGTTACGTTTCGACAATATTATGTATAACGTGATAGACTTAATGAAATGATAACGCCAAAAACAAAGGCATTGCTTATCTCAGTGTAACGCACGGCAGGCTTTCACCAACACACAGCTTTTCACTACATTGTCTACTATCTTATGATGCCCGCGCGAGCGCAGTATACAAAAACAATGTATAGTAAACAAGTGTAACAAATACGCGCCGCTGAAAAATTATGTCGCATAGCCGTACGGTACTCGTGACCTGGCTTCTTTTTCTTTAACCGTTAGAAAAATCTGCAAAAAAAAAACTTGTTATTATAATAAGTAAGCAAATTTATATACTGAAACATTTGTGTCTCAACGGTGATATGAATAGTCATTTTTTTTTACTGTATTTATTGTCATAGTTCGCGCAAACATTCACGACAAAATTTGGGATTTTTGTTAGTAATTCAATTCAGTTTTATCAAGGCCATTTTAGGATCATTTTACTTGTGCTATTTTTACGTGCAGTTTTTGCCGTCCTCACGCAGTAATATATTTATAAGTCTATGCGATATTGATAAATTTACAATGTCAGAAAAAAAGCAAAAACGGTTCCGCCGAAGTTACAGAACCGCAATGATTTCTAAATGTTCAAATATTATATGATAAAATCTTAAAAGAGCTCGTATATTGGGCACTCGTTCAAGTTTAATAGTACATTGCTACTTTTAAACATCACCCAGATGTCTGAAAAATATGAAATATTTCGAAGGCACTTATAATTCGCTAATTCCAACTGCAGCAGTGGAGCTCTTTCCTGCATCACGACCCTCTTGTAACTTTAAATTTATGAGTTTATGTTGAAAGGAAAACAGTTTTAGTGTCAATGATATATTCTATAAGCTTCAAGTCTATTATAATCTTAGTAAAATATATTTATTTTCTTGTTCTTTTAGAACTATTTTGGCGCCATACTTTGGAAGATTTGCTCATATCCATCACATTAGGTAGGCTAGGTTTTATACGTGGTAGAGCCATGCTGTAGCCATATCACTAGTATATTTGTAGCACGAATGGGTCGGCTCGACCGGGTAAGGACTACGCTTTCACAGAATACCAGCGTAAAATAGCAGCTCAACGCTGCAGTGTTTCGTATGGTGAGTTTAGAGAACCGGAGACCTATTTTACTGGAAAAGAGGCATTTCATCTTAGTCTTAACGGGTGACAGCGCATCTGCATTTTGATTCTTTATTGAGGATAGATGTAGATGTCTATGGGTCACAGCAACCACTTACCATCAGGTGAACTGTGTGCTCGTTTTTTACCCTATCCTATAAAAAAAGGGTCATCAGTTATCAACTAGTAGTAGAACTTATTCCCTTTTAAGATCTATTAAGAAAATCCGAAAAAACAAACAAAATAAAGCTTTTAAATAATAAATAAGTTCTACTTCTTCTTCATCATCAACCCGTAAAGTCCACGTGGACGCTTTTCCCGTTGTATAGCGGATTTGTCATACTCGTAATCATGACGCTTGGTAGATTAATGATGACAGTACCAGACGTCTCGCATCTTCAGCCGTCTAGGTTCTTTACATCTGGCGAAGATGAGAAACACCGCCCTTAATCGGAAGTCGTCAGATTTTTCTGGCATACCCATAATCCCCTTGTACGACATTCGCACTGCCCGTTGCTTGTGGAAACGTCATGACATTCCTCAAACGTAAAGTATAAAAAATAAAATAAAACTAAGGTAAAGTAACAGTCTATATAAGTTCCATGGCTGGGCACAGGCTTCCTCTCATTTTTGAAGGTCTTAGGGCGAGGAAACGTCCGCCGCGCTGCCCTAATGCGTGTTGGCGAACTTCATTTGTCTTCGATATATTGTTTTTATTTCTTAGACATACAGGTTCCTCACTATCTTTTTCTTCACCGCCGAGCATGTGGTAAATTAGCACTTAAAATTCCAATTAACAATTTCGTTGGTGCCGGCGGGGATCGAAAGTTGCTCGCGAACTGTGAAATTTACAGCGAGCGCATAACCCCTGAGCTACCACGGTTCTCTAAAAAAAATGAGTTTAATAAGATAACAATTGCAAATAGTTTATCCGTTGTTTTGATAAAAGATGTAATTTTTTAAAACTTACCATGATTTCTTAACGCTCACTTTCAACGTTATTTATGTTACATCGCTTCTAACAATACATTCGACGGGACCACGTGTTCCGTTTGTTTGCCAACACACAAACGTTTTCTTTAGAAATGAAAGAAGACTTAACCATATGCGGAATGTTAAAAATTCAAATAGCCTACTCAAAATAAATAGAAATAATATTTTTTGCATAAACTCAAATTGTATAGGTACGAATATTTTTAAATTCATATATTGTATTGTAGCATAAAATAAAACTTTATTTCTCTTTCTCAAAGGGGGTGAAAACCTGGTAAGATGCAAATCTATGGGTGATGTGGCTCAAGACAAGTGCTTATTGGTATTCGATGGGACTTGTGATGAGCTGTAATAATGATGATGATGACGAAACTTATTGTAATAAATAGCCTGAGCTATCAGGGACTAAGCGCTTGCCATCAATTTCGAAGTACGTAAGCAATCTGGGTTCTGGCCATCCGCCGGTTACTATGAAATTGTTTATTTCAGTTACAAATGCTGATTTACCACGTAATCGGGGATGAAGAAAACATCATGAGGAAACCTCTGTAACCCAAGATTCAAAATATATCGAAAAAATGTAAAATCATTCAACAGCAGTGCGGCGGAATGATTCCTCCCTCTTAGAGTAGGACTTTGACCAGCAGTAGATCATCCTATATGTTGTAACTTGCTTGAAAATCATTTATGATTTTATCACTGGTTTGTAATAAATATATCAGCAGGACTTTTGTAAGCAATAAAATAACAACTTAAAAAAGGAGGTGCTCAATTCGAGTGTATGCTATTTTTGGTATGTAGGTAGTAAGTAACCCGGGGCAACTTATAGGCTACTTTTTATCCGATTACGGAACTTAAAAAAAAGGTTAAGTATTTTCCTTCTTTTAAATATTAATTTTCTATTATATATTAGTTATAGGCGGAATAACGGGTGTTTTTCAAATATTTATAAATCAAATATTAATAATACCATATACCATATTTATAAATAATTTATAAATAAAGTTTAAAATATAGTTATATACTTGGTAAAATACACTGATTTAGTTATCAAAATAGCGCCATCTATCATCATCAAATGAAAAAATTAGTATATTTTGCCTTCAGTTACTAATAAATTAAATAATATAAATAAAAATATGTATATGTTTAAATAATAAGATTTTTCAAATTATTTAAAAATTGTAACGTATAGTTTTTTAGTATTTTTGTTATTTTATTTTAAAAGCGTAATAATGTCAATAGATAATAGTGACATCTATCAAAAATATGAAAATTGATAAGGTTTTTATTTCAATTATACTAATCTATATGTAAACTGATTAAAACTGGTCTGTTTGCAATTATTGCAAAATTTTCATTATCTTTATAGCTTTATTAAACATATTTTTATATATGTCGTGACCAGATCGTAGAATTGATCATATACCTATCATAAAGTAGTCTATCATTTCGTGAAATGGTGTGGTCATTTCATGATATTTAGCACTGTTTGTTGACCATCTCATGATATAGCTTAGCAAAAAAATTTAATATTAATTACATTAGAAATGAATAAACCAAACTATAAATATAACTTAAAGTAGAAAAATTAAAAAAAGGGTTATAAAGTGCAAAAAATTAAAAATCAAACCACTGACTCAGTGTTGTATATTAATATAATACTCTAGACAATGATAAACTATTATTTAAAACTAATTTCTCAATTAACTGACACTATGTAACGAAAAACTTTACCTCAGTCATAACTAGCGACATCTGGTGAGTAGGAGGTTATTAGCCTTCATTAAATAATAGAATGTTACTGAATTACGATGTAAATAATTGAAAATTTGTTCGTGGCATCGTTGGAAGGGTAATTACTAGATAGATGTGGTCAACAATCATACACAAGCTTAGTTTCAGTTTTTAGAAATTGTATTTAAACAAATACGAGGGCCGTGTAGCTCTCGCCGTGAGATTTCATCGTAGCACGGGAGCAAAACTGTTATAGAAAACTTTACGTCCTGACTTAACACGTGTCCGTTAAAGTGGTAACGAATAACTTCGTGGGGAAACCTAGATGTCTGAATAATTAAAGTAGTCGTGGAGATGTAAAAACAGTTAATATGCATTAAAGCATTGCAGTATAATTTATTTTTCTGCCCACAAAACACTATAGGTAATGATGAGCCCTGTGGACATTAGTGAGACGTATATTAGCTGCTACTTTACTTTTTTACCTTTAACGAGATATATAGAAAATTTACTTCGCAAATATCCTTCTATTAATTATATTAATTAGAAAATAGCTTTCATATTTTCAAACACATTAAGATATATTTGATAGTCCTGGTTTCATAGCTCATATGAATACCTATATGTAAATGAACAGGCTATTGCGGATTATTTTACTTACTTACTAATTAAAGAAAGCCGGTTTTACTTAAACAAAGGTTCATTTTATTTTACTTGTCAATGGCGGTAATCAAACTGATTAAAACTTAAATTTCATGGTACGTAAGCATTATTATATATTTTAACATATATTTGAATTGCAATTTGGAATGTCAATTTACCACATTTTGGCGGTAAAGGAAAACAGAAGTTTCGCAGTTGAGGAGATCCCGCGTTGGAATTGCGCAGCAAAGACTTTTGGCAACAAAACTCGGCGGCATGTGCCCAATAGTAACATGTATGTAAGCTGCTACTTTTTTACTGTTCATGGGGCAATAGTATATGCAGTATTTATTTCATTCATATTTTCGAGTATGTTAATTATTTGTTTTCACTTTACCGTAAATATTAAGGGTTGCAAAAATGAGTAGAACTCATTATCGTCAGCCTATCAAAAGTCCACTGAAATGAACATAGGCCTCCCCCATAAATTGTCAAGTAGCTGGATATTTGCTATAGTTGCGACGTTTGGTAGGCGGGTTGGCAACCGCAGATATTATTATTTAGGTACATCTGTTGTCAGGAAAATGATGCTGCCCATCTCCTGTTTGTTTTCCTATGTCGCCTCTTACGACAGGACGATATGAGGTGGCGGATTCTCTTTCACCGCCACAACAAGGCGAACATTTTTCTACTCCCGTTCATGAGTGTAGTGATTCCCACGTTCACTGTGAATAAAATTTATAAGCAATGAAACTAATTTTAAGGATTTTATCGCGTTTAATTTAAACTTTTTTTAATTCCCGATGTTTTGGGCACTTTACAGTACCCATGGTCACAGGAGGACTAAGGTGTTTGACGACCAGATATCATATTTAGAATAGAATAGAATAGAATAAAAGTAGAGATGAATACAATAAATGCAATAATAGTATGCTTGGGTTTGAATTTAATTTTATTAATTACTAGCTGTTCCCCGCGACTTCACCCGCGTGTAATTTAGGATTTTAATTATGTTGCGCGGAACCTTAATCGTTTTTCTAAAATATAAGTAGCCTAAGTTACTTCCTATAACATCAGCTGTCTGTCAGGTCAAGCCGTTTCGGAGATTAGCCGGAACAAACAGACAGACAAAAATTTTATAAATTGTGTTTTTGTTATAAGTACCTACCGTATATACTTTCATATACATTTAGTAAAAAGCTGTTATTTTGACATTACAAACAGACACTTCAATTTTATTTATTTGTATTGATAGGGTCCTTAGCAGATGATAGCACTCAGCCATCTTCCATTTTAAAATTAGGATGGTTTTTAATTTCAAAAGGCTCGCGAATCACCATTGGTAGGAATTGGTGTTCTATTGCAAGAATTTGTTGTATATCAGATCCGATATACTCGTAATGGTTGGGACGATACTAAACATGTTGACATACTTTAGACTTCCCGGAGCTTCGGTGTTTCACATCAACGATGTGTTCTTTTAAGCGGATTTTTATGGAACTTTCATCCAAAGATGCGTAAAAAAACCCCAGGTAAAGAAGTTAAAATTAAACGTGATAAAATCCGTAACATTACTTTTATTCCATGTATAGTATACTGTATACTAAATTTTATAATTTCATAAATGCAGTTCTATAATGATGTATACTGTATTCATCACTATAGAATTGCATTTATGAAATTTTATAGTCTACTCGAACGTAAAAAAAATATTTACATCTATTTTATGGTGCCGATCAATATAAAATATCTCAAATAAACATTATCCCGTAAATTGATAGAAGACCATGAAACTCATCATTATTTTGTTATAACTAACTTAACTTTAAGTAAATAAATTAATGTAAAGAGTAAAATAATACATTTAATAGATAATAATACATTTTCATTCCGAGACAATTTACCTTTCTTATGGATACATCGGAATACATGCCCGATATAAAAAATAGTAGGTGTTTTCTATACACATAGGTACATACACGTGTTCCTGTAGCATATTATATCTATGCCAAATATACATAATCATTTGAATACCAGCGTGAAGTAGAGGTTTACCTCAGCGTTTCGCTTGGTGTGTGCAGGTGGCCGGATGCCCTTTTTACTGGAAATGAGGCATTCCATCTTAGTCCTCACGGGTGACAATGCATCTGCATTTTGATTTGTTAATAGAGGATAGATGTAGATGTCTATGGGCCGCAGCAATCACTTACCATCAGGTGGACTGTGTGCTCGTTTGTCACCCTTATCCTATAAAAAAAAAATCTATGCATAATGTACGTCTAATATTCTTTTAGAATTAAAAAAAAATTGACAGACATAGAGACACAGACACTGAGGTGACTCTAAAAGCGATCGAATTTTTCTAAATTTGCCACGGGATAGCATTTAATGGCGTTCCTAAATTCAAACTCACGCGAGCGAAGCCGCGGGTAAAATGCTAGTTTATAATATATAATAAATATTAATAATAAGCTATTGTGCTGATAGACCGGCCACAGTCAAGGATATTTTTGGTCAACATTACCATCCCTTACGAGAACCTCGTGAATGCCGAAACACATAAGCCGCCAAAATATCTGGACCTGGCACACGAAGTGACCAGTATGTGCGACCTGAAGGATCTGCCGACCAAAATTATTCTTGTGGTTGTTTCTGGCGACTGGGACTCCGTGACTGATCGCTCCTAGCTCATATGCAGGAGGCGGTGCTTCTCGATACCTCGCGTATCGTCCGCCGGTTCCTTTCCCTTTCTTCCTAACCCTCGGCGGTTTGGTCTCGCCTGAAGAAGGCTTCCGTCTGGTTGAGTTTTTATTTATTTATATATGTTTATTTATTTCTTTTATTTTATTGATATTTATCTATATTTATCATTTTCATTTACATTTGTATATTTATACAGCCCAACCAGATGAGCGAACTACATAGAAACTCCAAAATAATAATAATGTTCTAAAGACCAAATTTTGATGACGGTGGCTCACATAAACCATTTATACTTTTCACTCTCATAATCCGATGGGACGGCAATCCGATACGACCTGACAAAGATCCGGCGCAGGATCAACAGCTTCACTTTCCAATGCACGTGGGTAAAACAACGCCCACATCCTTACTGCGAGCTGTTAATCAGAAACCCTCCACAGAAACACCCAATACTTGAGTTTGGGCCCGACTTGAAATTCAAACCAAAATACACATAATCAGCAGCACGCATACAAGTCAAGACCAACGAGGCACACATCTCATTAATATGGAGTGAGGCAAAGATTTCTTTTTTCAAGCGTGTAATTTACGGCTGTGCGGTCAGGTCGACACACTAATTACCGTGCCGCGTTAATTAACAACGAGTACTTCGCACGACGTGTCATTAAGCATGAGGTAATAAAGCGGTGGCAGTATCCAGCCGTCAATTCACGCAATCTTAGTTCTGCGCAATTATATATGTGTAGAAACAGTTTTTTTTGCAATCATTCTGGAAGGACATTTGTAAAATAAAAATTCAATTAACGTTACCGTTACAGTATATTAAAGTTCACTGCTGAATATAGGCCTCCCTCATTGATTGCCTCATAGGGGGGATATGTGCCACAGTTGCCACGCTTGCATGCGGGTTGGCAAAAGCTATTTTTTATTTTAGTCGTTATTAAGGAGAATCTGCTGCCCATCTCCAGATTTGTTTGTAGCCTATTACAACACCCACAGGAAGATATGGGACAGTGAATATTGTTAAACCGCCATTACATGGTCGTGTTTAAAGAAAGACCAGCAAAAGTTTAATTAATAAAATAAGAATCCACTGTATTTATACGCAACGGGATTTTTATATTGAATATCGCATTTATTTTTTATTTTACCACCCCAGCACTGGCAGCAATGAATTTAAATATAAAAATGATTTACAACGTGGTGACGCAGGTACGCGGATGTACGGCACGAAATTTAAATTGGTTAACGCCCAACGGTTTGCGACAATGAGTTTTTGTCGCTTGATTTTTAAAGGTAAATTTTAACACTTTCTAAAGTAAAAACTTATTAAATAATATTCACAACACTGCAAATATTCAATCTTGGTAAATTTATGTTAACTAAGATTAAATATTGTTATGTATATATATATTGTGCACAATTCATTAGACCAAACAGCCTGCTGGCGACCGCGAAGATAAGAGGAAAACCAGTTTCAGTGCTGACGAGAAGGAATATACTCGTGAAAGTAATCCAAGGAGTAAGTCGTGATCGACAAAATCGAATGCGTTTGAAAAGTCAATGAAGACAAGAACAAACAAACATGACCTCCCATGCCCTGATGGGCAGCAGAGTCCTTATAACACCAAAAAACTAAAAGGTTGCAAACCCGCCCTCCACGCGTAAAACTATGGTAAATATTCTCCCCATGTTTTATAGAATAAGAGTGACAAACGTGCTCGTCACCCTTATTCTATAAATAACTGTGTGCTCACAGTCCACCCGATGTTAAGTGGATGCGATGGCAAAAAGACTTCTTCATTTATTCTTGATTAAGAATCAAAATGCAGATGTGATGTTCCCGTGAGGGCTAAAATGGAATGCCTCGGTTCCACTAAAAAGGGTTTCCAGTTCCCTATACTCATCATATGAAACACTAAGCATTAAGTCGCTTTTTGCGCTGGTATTTTGTGAGAGCGTGGTCCTAACTCAGTCGAGCCAACCCATTCGTGTCACAATCATAATATAGCTGCAGCGTGGCTCCACGATGTAAAAAATTCCCATGAGGCAAGGCGGTACTGCACGCCGGGGCAGCTGCTTACTCTTTATAAAGTGCTAGTTCGGTCGTAGATTGAGTATTGCTGGCACATACAACCTTATCTCTCTCGAGCACAGGCGTAAAATACATTTAGTGTGCGCTCGAATTGCACAACTTTATTCCTCACCTCCCTTTCCCGCTCCCGCCATCGAACAACCAGACGCTCGGCGGGTCTTCATTCCATTGTTGACGACATTCCATTCATTCGAAGCAAACAGTTTGCTTTGTCGTTAGTAATACGTACATCAAAGGAGTGGGGTAGTTGCCAGTATCTGTCTCTCCATCCGATTACAATGTACCTACAAGGCGGAAGTGAATAGGTTTTTTTAAGCTAAATCAGTGTGCTTTATCATCTTATGATGCAGCACTACTTACCATCAGCGAATATACTAGTCTAGTCTAGCCTTATAAATGTTAAAAATCGTTTTAATTAAGCACATGGCTTAACATGACAAATAAAATGTAGAAAACCGACCCAAAAATATAGCTAATATATAATCTTTTTTAAACGTCCATTTTAAAAGTTATTGTAAATGGTCAAATATTTTGAAAGTCTAAATTTCAATATAATATTATCCAACTTTGAGCTTTAATTTATAATCGCTCATAAACGATGAAGAATGATTATATCGCCTACCAACCAATTCCATTCGACTTTTGGCTGTATAATGAATACCTGGATAACTTACCATTCGAATCGATATTGTAGTTTTATTGTTATACGAAAATATGGAACTAATATTTACTAACATTCATTTCATTTCATCAGTCACCAAATCGATACCTAATATTAGTGCATGGATGTGCCATTTTGCAACATTATGGTGAAACTAATTAAGCGCTCTGTACACTTGACAGTAAGTGGGTACTGCACCCCATGGACACCCATGTCAAACTCCAAGCCAAAAAAGCTACAGTGTGTTGTTGCCTCTAAAGTCTGAGTTATTATGACCCACAGCCTGTAATTTAATTTAAATAATTGCTTCATCATTATCTTCATCACAGGGCGTCACAAGGCCACTGCTAAATATAGGCTTCTCCAAAGAATGCCATAAAGCAAGGTACTAAACCATCTTCATCCATCGACTTCCTGCATCTCTTATCAGGTCATCACTCCATCTAGCGAGAGACTGCCATACACTTCGCTTGCCAGTACAAGGCTGCTACACAAGAACCGTTCTAACCATTTGCTTGGCAAACAAGAAATATAGTAACGCAGCAAAAACTTAACTTCTTTCCTTCCCGATTTCTTGTATCGACCCGTGTGACGTGACATTAGTATTAAACCATTTCAAGTAGATAAAGATAACAGATATTTTCGGTTTTGTCTCCGCGTTTCAGTTTATACACGAATCAAAACAGCACATATGCTTAAAAATTTCATTTGTACATTTTTTACCCATTACTATATTATTACCTATACACCTATTACCATATTATACACCATATATTACAAATTTATATAATGTATGCATGCAACATTGTAATGGTGGTGTAAGAATATCCACTATTCCATATGGTCCAGTGGGTGATGTGAGAGGTGACATAGGGTTACAAAGATCTTCCTAATAATAACTAGGAGAAATATTCTGGTTGCTAAACCGCCTGCCAAGCAAAGCAACTGTAGCAAATATACCCCTTGTGAAACATTCTTTGAGGAGGCTATTCATCAGTGGACTTTAATAGGCCGAAATGAATGAATGAATGAACTGGATTGCATGCCTCAAAAATCTTACTTAATAAAGAATATAATAAAGTAGGAGCCATTGTAAATCAAGAACACAACCATCACTAGCGCCAGCGATCAAAAACTGTGTGAATATCAATTTTCGGATAAGCTGCTGAAAGTCAAAAGCAATTTCCGAATTCCTGCGAAACCAATTTCGCTTGAACAAATTAGACGCGTTCACTAGTGTAAATCCGATATACATGAACAACATAACATCGAATAACATCGAATTAAAAGTTATTTTATATGTAGCAATTCCGAAATTCTCGCATAGTAATATATCGATTTTTATCCGTATAATGGCGATGTAAGAAGATCGTCGGTGTCGTAAAAGGCGACAGAGCGAATGGAATCAGGAGATGGGCAGCAGCGTCTTCTTAATAACGACTAAAGCTAAAAAACTGCGGTTGCCAACCCACTTGCCAAGCGTAGCAACTATGGCTAATATCCCCCTATCAGGCAATCTATGGAGGTGGCCTATGTTCACCAGTGGACCTTAATAGGCTATAACGGATATATTGATTCGAGATTTTTACAGATTAGTAACTCAGTGGCTATTCATATGCATCCGCGTCACGAGCTTGATTCTCACACTGAACAAGTATTTAAAAAGAGAAAAGAAAAGAAGAGTATGAAAAAAAGCCGATCAAGTGCGAGTTGGACTCGCGAATGAAGGGTTCCGTACCATCGTAAAACACGTTTCTAGTAGGGGAGCCCCCTTTAATTTTAAATTTATATTTATTTTTATTTTATTTTTTTTATTTTTTTTATCATTAATATACTTTTTTAATATTTAATTTTATCTACAATATTAAAAACTATGATAATAAAATAAAAAAAAAAACTAAAACTAGAAACTTAATTATCATATAGTCCTACTCCCCGCGGTATCGTGCCAAGAACGCTGGCTGCGTATCCCCGCTGAATAGCTATACTTAGCCTTTGAGCGAGGAAAGAACCAGCCCTCTTATCACCAGCAGCAACGACCAGCCGCGGATGGAGTTCCTTTAGGAACTCCACCGCACGTGGACCCCACGGACCGATAGTCTCTACAGCAAATGGCACAAATATGTAGTCATCTCTCAGAGACTCATATTTGCGCCACTTACTCAGTTCAGCTGCCTCTGATGCCGCCCCGGCTTTAAACGAGGTACCCCTGAGATGAGAGGCCGCCAGAGTGTCTACGCAAGTAGCATCCCACACTAGGGCTTTACCTCTCTCCCAAGGGACCAATGTCATACCGTCGGGTCTCTTGCCATCGTCTCTAAATATTCCACAAGGCTCTAAAACCGAGGGAACATTTATAGAGGCAAGAGCCCTTCGGATGACATCGTTCAAAGAACTGTGTCGTGAAAACCTACCAGCGCTTTTCTTACATGAAAGTCCGTGGAGCCCAAACTTGTCGACGCTGTTACCACAGGGGCATTGATGGGGTTGACAAATCGCTGCTCCTAGTCGGATTTTTATTATTCGTTTTATTATAGCGGCAACAGAAATATACATTTTGTGAAAATTTTAACTGTCTATCTATTAAAGATCATGAGATACAGCCCGCTGACAGACAGTCAGAAAAGAGAAAAGAAAAAAAGAGAAAAAAAGATGGAATAGCACAGAATGCTTAGTAATAGGGTCCGGTTGGTTACACTTTGGGCACGGAACCCTAAAAAATAATAAACTGTTGAGTGAATTACCAAAAACGACATTTTAATTACTTACTAACCTAACTTATATTTTTTATCGTACTAGATATAATACTTGTACATTCATTATTAAGACAAAGATACGAATGCTATATCGGACATATGGGCACATTCACAACACATCTAGATTCTGCATCACCGCTCATGCATGAGTGCCTTAAAATTTACCTAACGTTAATTTCCAGAACATTTCATGGCCTCCAGCAAAATGGTGCTTCATTCATATAAAGTAAATAAGCATAAAATATTCGTGTATGATACAGAATAATAATTACAAATGAGAACGCAAACGAAACCTATGTAAATGGCAGATCCTACGCTCGCGTGTGCCGAGCTAACGCCTCACGTTTTTGTCTATTTAAACAGATGGCGAATAAACGCTCGGAATAAATGACGAGTAAAACGCGACGTTTTAAATCTGTACAGAAAATTCAGAAAAGAAAATGATATTTTGGAAAAACCGTTTTAATATTGAACTATGTGGCGCAAATATGTCATAGCCTCTGATGTATATATGTATAATAGTCTCTAAAAGATAACTACATATTTTTGCCACTTGCTGAAGAGACTATCTGTCCACGAGGCCCATGTGCGGTGAAATTCCTAAAGGATCAGTATCCGCGAAAGGGTCGTATAAAAGGTCTGGTTTTTTCTTAGCTCAAAGGATAAGTATGCCCATTCAGCGAGAAAACGCAGCCAGCGTCCTTGAAGCAATACTACGGCGAGTAGGACAGAAGGATAATTTAAGTTTTTACTTTTAGTTCTTTTTATTGTAGTTCTTTGATATTGTATATATTTAAATTGTATGTAAATACATTAATATTATTTTAATATTAAAATTGTTTGATGGAAAATGTATTTTTATAACAGAATAAGGGTGACAAGTGAGCACACAGCCCACCTGATGGTAAGTGGATGCTGTGGCCCATAGACATTCACACGTATCTTCGATCAATTATCAAAATGCAGTTGCCACTCCTGCGGACTGCCACTTTTCCAGTAAAAAGGATCTAGAATGTGTTCATTATGATACATTAATCAGGAAACTACAACATTACGGTGTAAAAAATTTTACACCCGGAGTAATCCATGATTTTAGAACCCTTTTGCGACTGGAAACGTTGTTATTGTGTGTATTATCAGCTATGATTTTTGATATACTTGTTATGAATAGCTTTGCAGACAAGTTAGGATCATCACAAAAAACTATTTGTGTGAAATCAAATTGACTGATACAAGCAGTAACAGACTTCTAATCGGTTTTGGACGATACTTTCTGGGACTTATCAATAGGAAGTTTGTTATACATTGCTAAGAGAACAGGTTTATGATCAGTTATATACGAGTTGAGGACAAAAACTTTAGATGTTCACTTTGTTTTTAGAACAATATGGTCAAGGCAATTATTATTACGAGTTGGTAAAAAATGAGCTGGAAGCAATCCCAGCTCAGCAGTCAAGTTCAAATAAGAAGCTGCATGCTTATCATCTGTGTTTAATTTTATATCTATGTTGATATCTCCTATAATGGTTATATTTTCAACCTTATAGAGCGCAGATATAGTGGACTCTAATGAAACTAAAAAATTATCCGTTGAACAGAACGAAGGGGATCTGTATAATGCAATAATTGCTGTATTTTGCCCAACTTTTATTACTAAGCAATTTGCATCTAAAAAGTCTGGTTCTTCGACAGAACATAGAAGCCCAACTTTTGCATACACAACTATACCATCGTTTTGATTATTGCGTCGTTTAGAATAGTGAAGATTGTAGTTTTTGAGTTGAGGGGGAGGTCTTAAGTAAGATATCCAACTTTCCATAAGAATTATAAAATCACATTCAAATCCCAGTCTAGAGAGAAGGACTTCAAATTCGGGTAAGTTTTTGTGAATACTTCGGATATTAAGAGTAATAATTTTCAAACAAGAGCTAAGGCTGTTTAATTTAGCAATACATTCTTCTGGGTTTATTGACATAGATTCTGCAATGCTGACATTGTCTATATCAGCTTGAAATTCAAGTAAATTAGCCATTTCTATCCAATAAGTTGGGGTATAGTCGAGAAGTAAATTTAGGCTTAAGATTTCTACCACTAGTAAAGATGTTTCTTATACTAATATTGCTGATTAAGCTGATGCTGATCTATGTATATATACAGAACAAGAAAATAAATGTATTACCATGAAGTTTTAAAAGTGATTATACCTACCTAACATTTAAGATAATAGTTAAATCCGGGCAAAGCCGGGGCGAGCCGCGAGTGAAATATAAAATAAAAATATTTCACGGCAAATGATTTATTTAATAAGATAATTTTCAACCACAAATGCGGCATAAAATATAAGAAAATTTTAATTTAATTTTAATATTTTCTTCCAAGTAAAATAGATTTGTAATAGCGCCATCTACTTCATTCTATAAATAAAGTCATTTTGTCGAACAAAAATTGATTGACTATCGAGGTGGTACGTAAAGTTGAAGATAGTGGCCTATTTTTCAGCCAAATGAAATCATGGATTGTTATGAACGGATTAGTTAAGACATTTGATTCAATGTGGTTAATTTTATTAATTAAAAAAGTCAATTTTTACATTCTTTATTTTAACAGTTAAAATTTATAATAGGTCGGGGAAAAAGTTTCTTCGCATTTTGTTTGTATAAGATCGTGGAAAAATCTCTTTGGTTGTACTTTTTGTATCTGGCTGGTTTTAATATTAATACATAAAGGGCATTAAGAAACAAAATAGGAAAAAATACGAATCAAGACGCAAAAAAATTGTGACATATATGGACCTAATGCAGTGTCAGTAAGAGTATCACAAAGTGGTTGCTCTTGGCGCCGTCATACTGTTAAGATCGATGCCATTTTTTTAAACAGTGGAGCAATATCGTCATCAATTCTTTGGATATGTTGTAACTCTTAATGTAGTTACAATATAGCCAAAGAATTGAGGATTGACCACAAAACAGTTATGACCCATTTAAAAAATTAACAATATATTTAATATATTTTTGGGTAAATTAAAAATATTTGGGTACCACACTGGCTCATGGAAATAAACCTAAGGAATCGTGTACTCATTTGCGATTCTCCATTGAAACGTAATGAAACCAAACCATTTTTGATAAGATTGATTACGGTGAAGAAAAGTGGATCATTTTTGACAAAAACGTGCGAAAAAGTCATAGTCAAAGGGTAGTCAAGTTCCACAGACTGTAGCGAAACCCGGATTAACACGCAATAAGTGCTGTGTGTATGGTGGGATTGGAAAGGCATCGTTTATTGTGAGCTTTTACCGCCGGGAAAATCCATCGATTCGTATCTCTACTGCCTATAACTAATAACACTAAAGCAAGAAATTGACAAAAACGGCCGGAATTAATCAACGGAAAAGGAGTGACCTTTTTTTAGAATAGAATAGAATGACTTTTATTCAATATGGATTATTACATAATACTTATTGAAAGTCATTATTTTATTCACCACTGGTTCGGAAAATACCTCTGTCCTGGGAAGAACCAGCAAGAAACTGAGCGGGACTTTGTTTCTTAAACATAATTTCACTTAAAAATAATTTTGTTTATACAATTTTAAATGAATTTTCATAGAACCAGCATGGTGGCGATCACCTTATTCCCAGGGGTTATGTTCATTCATGTATTCCTTGATATTATAATAACCCTTTTTGTACAGTATTTCTTTAATAAAACTTTTAAACTTGTTTATTGACAAACTTTGAACATGTTCTGGGATTTTGTTGTAAAAGCATATACATTGCCCCATAAATGAATTACTAATTCTGTGGAGTCTAGTAACTGGCATTACAAGCTTATGTTTGTTCCTAGTGTTTAAGGTATGAACATCCTTATTCTTATTAAAGCTATTTATGTTTTTATGTACATAGATTACATTTTCATAAATATATTGCGATGCCAAAGTTAATATGTTTATTTCTTTAAATTTTTCTCTGAGGGACTCTTTATAATTTAGATTATAAATCTCCCGTACGGCTCTCTTTAGGAAAACAAATATAGCTTCAATATCAGTCGCATTACCCCATAGCAAAATTCCATAAGACATTACGCAATGAAAGTAACTAAAATATACTAACCTAGCTGTCTAAACATCTGTGAGACCTCTAATCTTTCTTACAGCATATGCTGCAGAACTAAGTCTGCTTGCTAATTTAGATATATGGGGGCCCCATTGAAGTTTCGCGTCAATAGTAATACCAAGAAAAACAGTGGTATCCACAAGACTCAACTCCTCCCCATTTTAAGAGCACATTGGTTTTCGAATGTTTTACATTAGGTATTGTAAATTTATTACATTTTGTCTTATTGCCGTTTAAAAGCAAATTGTTGGCGTTAAACCAATGTACTAGTTTCGATAGAGCATTATTTACATCGTCATATTTAATTGACTGCCGTTTCAGTTTGAAAATTAAAGAGGTATCGTCAGCAATTAATACTATATCGTGATTGTCCCCTACAAGATAAAGTAACTCATTAATATAGATTAAGAACAGGAATGGGTCAAGAATCGAGCCCTGAGGAACGCCCATTTATACTACCGATCCGGAGGAACATTTACCATTGATGACGTCTTTTTAAGCTCTGTTACTTAAATATGAAGTAATAAATCTAAGCGCCAAATTTTTTACACCGTAATGTTGTAGTTTCCTGATTAATGTATCATAATGAACACAATCGAAAGCCTTGGAAAGGTCACAGTAAATACCTAAGGCATCTTGTGAATTTTTATTCACATGACTTTCATGATGATAATGCCAGAGCACACACATTGTGTGTTTCGAAATGACACTCGGGAAGTGTTCATGCATCTTCCACCATAGTCTTGACTTTGTACCCTCTAATTTTCACCTGTAAAACCACGTAAAAATATATCTGCAGCATGGCTCTATCACGTTAAAATATAGCTGCAGCATGACTCTACCACGTTAGTATATATGAGCCGTTTTGTTCGATAACTTGTGTGTACCTACACAAGTTATCGAACAAAACGGCTTTTGAATAAAAAAGCTACTTCTCTCTCTTCTCTTTATGATAACCTAGCACTAGTGTTCGCGTAAATATAAAAAATAATTATGTAAACCTAGCACCACCCAATGAATTCTGAAGAGACCGAAACAGGTGAAAATTAGAGGGTACAAAGTCAAGACTATGGTGGAAGATGCATGAACACTTCCCGAGTGTCATTTCGAAACACACAATGTGTGTGCTCTGGCATTATCATCATGAAAGTCATGTGAATAAAAATTCACAAGATGCCTTAGGTATTTACTGTGACCTTTCCAAGGCTTTCGATTGTGTTCATTATGATACATTAATCAGGAAACTACAACATTACGGTGTAAAAAATTTGGCGCTTAGATTTATTACTTCATATTTAAGTAACAGAGCTCAAAAAAGACGTCATCAATGGTAAATGTTCCTCCGGATCGGTAGTATAAATGGGCGTTCCTCAGGGCTCGATTCTTGACCCATTCCTGTTCTTAATCTATATTAATGAGTTACTTTATCTTGTAGGGGACAATCACGATATAGTATTAATTGCTGACGATACCTCTTTAATTTTCAAACTGAAACGGCAGTCAATTAAATATGACGATGTAAATAATGCTCTATCGAAACTAGTACATTGGTTTAACGCCAACAATTTGCTTTTAAACGGCAATAAGACAAAATGTAATAAATTTACAATACCTAATGTAAAACATTCGAAAACCAATGTGCTCTTAAAATGGGGAGGAGTTGAGTCTTGTGGATACCACTGTTTTTCTTGGTATTACTATTGACGCGAAACTTCAATGGGGCCCCCATATATCTAAATTAGCAAGCAGACTTAGTTCTGCAGCATGTGCTGTAAGAAAGATTAGAGGTCTCACAGATGTTTAGACAGCTAGTTTAGTATATTTTAGTTACTTTCATTGCGTAATGTCTTATGGAATTTTGCTATGGGGTAATGCGACTGATATTGAAGCTATATTTGTTTTGCAAAAGAGAGCCGTACGGGCGATTTATAATCTAAATTTTAAAGAGTCCCTCAGAGAAAAATTTAAAGAAATAAACATATTAACTTTGGCATCGCAATATATTTATGAAAATGTAATCTATGTACATAAAAACATAAATAGCTTTAATAAGAATAAGGATGTTCATACCTTAAACACTAGGAACAAACATAAGCTTGTAATGCCAGTTACTAGACTCCACAGAATTAGTAATTCATTTATGGGGCAATGTATACGCTTTTACAACAAAATCCCAGAACATGTTCAAAGTTTGTCAATAAACAAGTTTAAAAGTTTTATTAAAGAAATACTGTACAAAAAGGGTTATTATAATATCAAGGAATACATGAATGAACATAACCCCTGGGAATAAGGTGATCGCCACCATGCTGGTTCTATGAAAATTCATTTAAAATTGTATAAACAAAATTATTGTTAAGTGAAATTATGTTTAAGAAACAAAGTCCCGCTCAGTTTCTTGCTGGTTCTTCCCAGGACAGAGGTATTTTCCGAACCAGTGGTGAATAAAATAATGACTTTCAATAAGTATTATGTAATAATCCATATTGAATAAAAGTCATTCTATTCTATTCTAAAAAAAGGTCACTCCTTTTCCGTTGATTAATTCCGGCCGTTTCTGTCAATTTCTTGCTTTAGTGTTATTAGTTATAGGCAGTAGAGATACGAATCGATGGATTTTCCCGGCGGTAAAAGCTCACAATAAACGATGCCGTTCCAATCCCACCATACACACAGCACTTATTGCGTGTTAATCCGGGTTTCGCTACAGTCTGTGGAACTTGACTACCCTTTGACCATGACTTTTTCGCACGTTTTTGTCAAAAGTGATCCACTTTTCTTCACCGTAATCAATCTTATCAAAAATGGTTTGGTTTCATTACGTTTCAATGGAGAATCGCAAATGAGTACACGATTCCTTAGGTTTATTTCCATGAGCCAGTGTGGTACCCAAATATTTTTAATTTACCCAAAAATATATTAAATATATTGTTAATTTTTTAAATGGGTCATAACTGTTTTGTGGTCAATCCTCAATTCTTTGGCTATATTGTAACTACATTAAGAGTTACAACATATCCAAAGAATTGATGACGATATTGCTCCACTGTTTAAAAAAATGGCATCGATCTTAACAGTATGACGGCGCCAAGAGCAACCACTTTGTGATACTCTTACTGACACTGCATTAGGTCCATATATGTCACAATTTTTTTGCGTCTTGATTCGTATTTTTTCCTATTTTGTTTCTTAATGCCCTTTATGTATTAATATTAAAACCAGCCAGATACAAAAAGGACAACCAAAGAGATTTTTCCACGATCTTATACAAACAAAACGCGAAGAAACTTTTTCCCCGACCTATTATAAATTTTAACTTTTAAAATAAACAATGTAAAAATTGACTTTTTTAATTAATAAAATTAACCACATTGAATAAAATATCTTAACTAATCCGTTCATAACAATCCACGATTTCATTTGGCTGGAAAATAGGCCACTATCTTCAACTTTACGTACCACCTCGATAGTCAATCAATTTTTGTTCGATAAAATGACTTTACTTATAGAATGAAGTAGATGGCGTTATTACAAATCTATTTTATTCGAAAGAAAATATTAAAATAAAATTAAAATTTTCTTTTATTTTATGCCGCATTTGTGGTTGAAAATAATCTTATTAAATAAATCATTTGCCGTGAAATATTTTTATTTTTTATTTCACTCCGCGGCCCACCCCGGCTTTCCTCGGATTTAACTATTATCTTAAATGTTACGTAGGTATAATTACTTTTAAAACTTCATGGTACTACATTTATTTTCCCGTTTTCCTGAAGTTTTAAAATAAATTAATTCTTTGCATTTCTTGACCTAGAGAGAGACCTATATGCCGACGTTGCGCCGACCGCCACCTTAATAATTTTGTCACGCAATAATTTTTACTTAAAAATGGTTACTATGAGTTATTCTTAGAAGATAGACATATGCTGCCGTAGACTTTTTAGGACTTTCAAGAGAAACAATTCAGCGATACAATATTTTCGTGCAAATTTAACTATTGACGTAGCAGACGCTGTTAAAGCTCTCAAGAGGCACGACTTTTTCTGATTTAATCAACAAAATAAATATCATCATAAATTTTGTATGTATACATAGATAATATATCCTATGTCTATCTGGAATAATGTACCTTTCAAATGGTCAAAGAATTTTACAAAACAGTGCAGTGATACCGGAGATTAGCCTTCACATATATACAATCTTAACAAAGCACCCACTCTTTATAATATTAGTACAGATTTCATGTGAAGTTTACTAAGCCACTGCGCCACTAAGCCGTCCTTACACTACATATTACAATGCAACTATATTTACGACTACAAACCAAAATTTAGAAGTGTGACTAATGAAATGCCTCTTTACCGGTCTCCGGTTCCTAAACTTACCATAAGAAACATAGCAGCATTATTTTGCTACTTCATGTGTTATATTCTTTGCGAGCGTGATCCTTTCTTAGCAGGTTTTGGTAGTCACCAGAACTCAGACAGTTACAGCAACTCAACCACGTAAAAGGCATACATCGAACAAATATTTTACGTCAGTTACACATCTTGTATAATATGAATTTGACGATCGTCTGGCTTGGCAGTCAGAGTCTCTGGTCAATATGCCAAAAGAACAATGTTTGAATCAGTGTCGATACCTCTATTCATAGTTTAATTAAATATCCTGAATAATAGACCACGTGGACGTCAATAAAGAGGACTCTTTGGTAACTTAAATGTGTACATTAATGCTAACATTTAATGTTTTTCCTATGACAAATTAATTATAAAACTCATACGTTCTAATAAAACATTCTTACTTTTATGTCTAAAACGCTAACAAGAGCTCACACAAACGCTACATTTAACGCCATATTATAAAGAGATACGAATAATACAGAGAAACAACGCAGTGAAGTCTCGCCTCTCCTTTGGAGTTCATTATAAATATTTAAAACCACTCTTCAAGATCCAACCGAGCGCTAAATTTTAATTTCGTAGCGCATTACAAAATTGCTAGGATATGGCTACGTGACAGCTACGAATATTCTTTCGTATAATCTCTATAGCGTACGCTTTTTACACTTTGTAGTTGAAAGTGTTTATAGGTAACCGCCATCTATTGGAAACAGTGTCCGACTGAAGTTTGATTTCTGGCTGGCTATGGCCACATCCTTCGGCCAAAACTGAAGCCGAAGCCAAAGGCATACCTAAAAATTCAGTTCAAGATTGACTAAAATTAACGATACAAATGATTATAGTACTTCTAAATTAAAGTTTTATATTGACTGTATAATATAAAAAAGTGATCTAGAGAAGATAAAAGTTGCGTCACTACGTCCATCGCGCTCTTGCTCATTCATAACAGTTCGTTCAGTTTCGGCGCTTGCTAGAAGCCTTCGATTTTAGCCAAAAGTTTGGACCGTTTGGGCCAAAGCCAATTGTTTCGCACAAGATGGCTTTCTTTTAGCCGAAGGTAGCCGAAGACGAAGGCTCATTTCCTTGGCTCAGGACCGTGCCATGTGGCATTCCTTGGGGAAGGCCTATGTTCAGCAGTGGTCTTGGGAAGGGCTGTAATGGTGATGATGAAGGAGTAATATCTTAATCTTCCTGAGTAATACCGCCTCTGCGGCTTTATTCGTTTGAAATTGCTTAAAGTAGCCGTGGGCTAAGGAAACATGTTAGCTTGTTTGTCACACATATTATAAAAAAATTGTTGAATAAAAATATCGTATAAAGTACTCTATTCCTAAACTAGTAATACAAACTGTAGAAATCAGTTACACGTCTATCTTCACAACTTCATGCAAACTAACAGCAATTCCTTAACGATGTAATTTATGGACTACGTCGTATCTGAGTCAAACGAGCTGCAAATTGGAGACCGCACCTCTGGGGGAGTAGGGAACTGGGGGAGGAGGGGGGACTGGGTCAAGAATTATAGGGTGGTAGTGACGCAACTCACCGTGCCTGCGACACCCGAGGGACAGTGGATGACTTAACGCCGCATAAACAAGTATACTATTTACGCAGGTGATAGCTTTTAGTAATTTAAAACAAGAACGAATATATTAAAGATTAAATGAAACTAATTTTTACGGATTTTATGGCGTTTAATTTACCTTTTTAATTCTCAACATTTCGGGTGCTTTATAGCAACCACGTTCACGGGGAGGACTGAGGTGTTTGACGTCCCGATGTCATAGTTAGCCAGGCTACCTTTAGTTTTTAAATATTAATTTTTGGTCCGTTCTACGGAGAATGAGCTTATAGCATCTTGAAGTCTTGCAGTGGTATGCTTGGGTTTAGATTTAATTTTGTTAATTATAGGATCCCAAGCAGATGACAGCACCCATCAATCTTCACTATTGAAATTAGGATGTTTTTTTAATTTCAATAGCCTCGCGGATCATCCTTGGTAGGAATCGGTGTTCTTTTGCGAGAATTTGTGGTCCATCAAATCTAATGTAATGGTGGGGACGATCTTGAACATGTTCACACACTGCAGACTTCCCGGAACGTCGGTGCTTCAAGTCTGCTACATGTTCTTTTATTTCATTCTGCGTAGATCGGACCAAAAATTAATATTTAAAACTGAAGTTAGCCTGGCTAACTATGACATCGGGACGTCAAACACCTCAGTCCTACTGAAAATAGGCCTTCCCCATATATTGCCTCATAGGGGACGTATTTGCCATACATGCCACGCTTGGCTAGCGGATTGGTCACCGCAGTTCTTTTTTATTTTTAGTCATTATTGGGAAGGCGTTGCTGCTTATCTCCTGATTTTTTTTCCGTCTGTCACCTCTTAGGTCACCCACGGGATGATATGGGGTAGTGGATATTCTTACACTGCCCCTACACGGTAAATAGTAAATAGATATAGACATATCTGTTGTTTCATTGGAAAGTTCTCATTCTAGGTCTTGTATCTGCAACAAAACTTTTGATAAAACCAATCCGTTTACTTCTTGTTCACTGTGTGTACAAAACAAAAGTAACACACTGCAGGAGTGAACACTTAGCACGAGAGTGATCCGTAGCTGCTCCACGCCGCTCTGATTGCACACATCAATTACACGCCCTGTTGTAACGCTACACTACCTGCGTGAGTGTCAACGGTAAATGCCACAAAGTGTCAGCTGTTCTAGATTTACCTGTTAGAAATTTACTACTAAATTACATTTATTAACAACTTGCCTTATGGCGAAAAAGACACAATAGTTAATCGAAATGTTCATGTATGAGTCAGAGAACAGTGAAATCGTTATTTTTTTTCACACTAGTATTGACATGTTATTTTATTAGGATAATTGCGCCTTGATCCGTGGTAACTCAAGGAAAGCGGTCACTAAATGAAACTTATTTTACAGATTTTATCGCGTTTTACTTTAACTTTTTGATCCATATACTAGCTTCATTTAATGTGTAGTATTTGTGTAAATATAATAAATCATTAAGCGGTCGCTATCAATTTCGATGTAAGCAAGCAAATTTGCACTACTTCTAGCAGCACTATAATTTTGGCGGCAGTAATTATTTAAATATACTTTACAACACAATATTAACAATATTCAACTCAAAAGTAAAAAAAAGCAATTAAAACTCAATGAAAACTGTACGAGCTATCGTACATGTAAATAAAGCATTATTTTCAATGTTTACATTGCTTAAGTTTCTGTACCATTTTTGTCATAAGCGCGCAAACTCTATCAAGCAATCAATTAATAAATCAGTGTATCATCAGCATTCAGCGGGGTTGATTTAATTTATTATCATAGCATTTACCATCTATGTCATTTAGCATTTTGTAGTTAGCATAAAATGTAAGGGAAACCCGCTACAAAAACTGTGTAAAATTTATAAGACATTAACAAAACAGCCATTAAAAAACTATGTTCTCCATCAAAGCAATTTCTTTTCAAAAATACAAAATGTGAATTTTCAATTTATTTTCTAATGCGCCAAGATGATTTATTACAATATGCCCGTATGACTTACTAGTGTCGCGTGGTGACGGTGTACGAGACTCCATCTCCCGATTTCACCCCGTGGGTATCGCAAGAGGGACTATAAGGAATGATAAAAAATCATCCACCTTTCCTTAGACGGCAGTATGACCATACGTTTACGCCTGACGTAAAATTAATAGCAAGACCGGTGACGAGACGCAGCGTCGTAAGTGCGAGACGTCCAGTACTGAGATCGTTAACCCACTAGCTTATCGTGGCGATTAACGCAATACATCTCTTCAATTGGGGTGGCCCAGCTGTGGACTTTTACTACTTTTACGGCCTAATGTAGAAGATGAATGTGAGACAGTTAAGTTTTTTAAATTTACAAATATTTCAAATAAGTTAAAGAGTAGTTTTGTTTTAAAATTGTCGATATTGCGTCAAATCCTTTGTTGAATTCTACCTAATGTTCGTCAAGGTCCGTCTGAGATTACTCTCTGAATGAGAATGGTGAAATATGATATTCTATTAAATAAATAAATATCGAATATTAGTCAAAGGTACGAGACGTCAGGCTCTACGATCGTCAATTCACCTTACAAAAGTGACGTTTGAAGCAAATCCTACATACAACGAGAACGTTCGTTTCGTTGTATGGAAGTCCATTACCAACGAGGTCCATTACCAACTTTAGTAGGCTTTTTTT
Source organism: Parnassius mnemosyne (assembly GCA_963668995.1). Lineage (NCBI taxonomy): Eukaryota > Metazoa > Arthropoda > Insecta > Lepidoptera > Papilionidae > Parnassius > Parnassius mnemosyne. Next base: position 459,123 of record CAVLGL010000093.1, on the reverse strand, counting down.
AAATATTTTCTTATGATGAGATTTCTTTAATAATAATCTTAGCTGAAAAAGCTATGCAAAAGTGAAAACCACCCTTTTTTCTGTCAAAAAAGGTATATTTCATCATTGTTTAATAATAAAAAAAATTCACATACAGTTGTTCTCCTAAAATGCTGATAAGTTCTATTTCATGATTTCAATATCATTTTAATACGTAAAGTTTAACCGCCCATGAAATAGTAAAAGCTTGATGTAATTAGTTCTCGTAACGACGTAATTAATCACGTGACGTTACCCGGCTGAACAAACGAGCTGTTGATTGCCAACGCACACCTGTACCGGGGACCTTTATCTAAATTGTCGCCCATGTTCCATTTTACGTGAATTACATTTATAGCTGAATTTTATTTTACATTTTTGTAAGTAACACAAATCAATAAAGAAATCGAGTATATATGTAGATAAAAAACCAAGGATAAATGTAGATGTCTATGGGCCACAGTATCCACTTACCATCAGGTGGACTTTGTGTTCATTTGTCACCCTTATTCTATTTACAAAAAGTTAGGAACAAAATAAAAATCAACGATTGTTATTACCACATGGAAGATTTGAAACGGGGAAGTAAAATTGCAATGACAGGAATTGATAGACTGCTCTCTCGCTTAATTATACATCAGCCTGTGTACGTGTTGAGAAAATATGAAGTGTAAAAGTGTATTATTATATATAGGGAATTAATACATAAATAAAATGTGATCGACAAATTACGGAAAGAAACAGATTTTCCTTGTTATCTATCACTGACATCAATCATAGAAGTCATTTTGTAGTTAAATATGTATTAGATATAGAAATATAATGGCTCAAATACTAAACACTAAAATGTTCAAATGACAAAAAGACTTCACATGTCGCTGCCTGATGTTCTATAAATGACCCATTACTAAATATACTAAACTGTTTTTTAAACTTTGTTTTCATATACAATATAAAGCATAATGACAATGTCCAAAATCTAGGTAAAGGCATCCTTTTTTTGATTGATGTAATGAAAAATTGATGTAGATTAGTAAGGGGGACGTTGTCGTCATCGTTATTTCGGCCTCGTCGCTCTGGTGGCCGTAGCCGTGATTGCGGATCACGAGACTCCGGGTTCGAATCCCCGTGTTTCACGTGACATTCGCTTGCAGTATTTTGTAGGAGAGCCATGTTAAGGTGTTATTTATGAAATGTTGAAGTAATTTAATATTTTACTATTTAATATTAATTTTACTTGTAATAATGGGTGTTTTAAGAGGCGACAAAGGGAAACAAACCAGAAGATGGGCGGCAGCGTCTTCCTGACAACAACTTAAAGTATAAACTACAGTTGCCAACTCGCTTGCCAATAGTGGCAACTATGGCAAATATTCCCCCTGTGAAGCAATCTTTGAGTAAAGCCTATGTTGAGTGGATCTTTAGTAGGATGTTATAGATACATAAATTGTAACTAAAACTCATTAAAGTGCTATATGAAGGCGACGTAAGAGAATCCATCAGCCCATTTTGTAGAAGTAGGGTGACAACGAGCACATAGCCCACCTGATGGTAAGTTGATACTGTGTGTGGCGTAGCCACATATTATATGTCAAAAATTAAAAATATAGTTTGAACTGTCAACTGCCCTGTGCGTGATTCATCTTGTTTTTCCTTATATAAAATATAGTTGCTAAATTAGTATTAAAATCTTAATTATTATAAAAATTGCATTAGCCTTCCGTTTGTATATATTGTGTGTTGTTATAAACTATAGTGTGGTAGTAAATGTACTGTTATTGTGAACTGTGAAGCCGATTTATAAAGGGAATAAAAATTATAACAGTTAACAGTGAGTTATTTCTTATCACCAATTTCACTACACTGGTGACTCCGGAAGTTTGGACACTAGATAAATATATTCATCAAAAGCTCCATAAATAGCAATGGCAAACACCAACGACTCTAATAAAGCAGGAGAAAGTAGCTCATTTTCACCTTCCGACGTTTGTCGCGTCGGAGTACGCCTGCCTCCGTTTTGGCCAGAAGAACCAGGCGTATGGTTTGCCGAAATAGAAGGCAATTTTGCACTTTCTGGAATAAAAGATGATGACACCAAATATTTTTATATCATTTCACAACTGGATCATCGGTATGCAGCTGAAGTGAAGGACATTATCGTTTCACCGCCGGCAAAAGGCAAATACGAGAAATTAAAGACCGAGCTGATAAAAAGATTGTCAGCATCAAGAGAAAAGGAAGTAAAGCAACTATTGATGCATGAGGAAATTGGTGATCGCCGCCCATCACAATTTCTGAGGCATCTGCAACATCTAGCAGGTCCTAATGTTCCTGACGATTTTATTCGAACAATTTGGACCAGTAGGTTGCCAAACAACTTACAAACTGTCATAGCGTCAGAATCAGACTCAACGCTGCAAGCACTAGCAGATTTGGCAGACAAAGTTCATGACCTCGTACCTACTGTGCCACAAGTTGCGTCAACAAACGCAATATCGGTTGATTTGCTAGACAAAATGACTCAACAAATAGCTGAGCTCACTCGTCAGGTTCAAGCCCTATCAGCTAGGGACAGCAGGAGTAGATCCCGTTCAAGGAACTGTAATAGTCGAAGCCAACGCAAAAATAGTAGGTCTCGTCGGTCCCAATCTAATTATAAAAAATTTCCGATTTGCTTTTACCATCACAAATATGGTGACAAAGCAAGAATATGCCTCAATCCATGCGACTATAAACAGGAAAACTCTCAAGGCGGTCGTTAATGGCGACAGACGATTGCCTTAGCTTATCCGGTCGCCTGTTTGTTTCGGATCGACGATCAAAAGTGCAATTTTTAGTCGACACAGGTAGCGACATATGCGTTTTCCCCCGCTCCGCAACAAAGCAGAGACGACCGCAAACGACGTACGAACTTTTTGCTGCCAACGGAACGCCGATATCTATTTATGGGTTCGTACACTTTAATTTAGACTTAGGTCTTCGGCGAGATCTCAGCTGGCGATTTGTAGTCGCTGATGTAAATATAGCCATAATAGGTGTTGATTTTTTATCATTCTACCACATCATTATTGACTGCCGGAATCGACATCTCATCGATAGCAGTACAAATTTATCAGCTTCCGCTACATCAGCTCTTTCATCAAACGCCATATCATCGGTAAAAACCATTTCCGGTGAATCTAAGTACCACACTCTTTTGCGCAACTTCCCTGATATACCTCGACCTTCAGGCACGCATAAAGTTCCTAATCATAATACTCTCCATTATATTAGGACAACTCCAGGACCTCCAGTTTCTTGTGCACCAAGGCGATTGGCTCCTGACAAATTGAAAATAGCGAAGGCAGAATTTGAAGCTATGATTAAAAATGGGACAGCAAGACCTTCAGAAAGTCCATGGTCATCTCCACTACATCTGGCACCTAAAAAAGATAACGGGTGGAGACCATGTGGCGATTACAGGTTATTAAATGCACGCACGATACCTGATAGGTATCCTATACGTAATATTCAAGATTTTACGTACAATATATCAGGATGCAAAATTTTTTCAATCATTGATTTAGTTAAAGCATATAATCAAATACCGGTAAATCCAGAAGTTATTTCAAAAACGGCCATAACGACGCCCTTCGGATTGTATGAGTTCCCGTATATGACGTTTGGCCTGAGAAATGCCAGCCAAACGTTCCAAAGATTCATGGACGAAGTGACGAGAGGACTCGATTTTTGCTACTCCTATTTGGACGATTTTTTAATTTTTTCAAAAGATGAACAAGCACACCTTAAACACCTCCATCAAGTTCTCACAAAATTGCAAGACTATGGAATGGTAATAAACACGTCCAAATGTGTATTCGGAGCCTCCACTGTAACCTTCTTAGGCTACACCGTTTCACCCGAAGGCGTCAAACCCTTGACCTCAAAAGTACAAGCCATCAAAGATTTTCCAGTGCCAAAGAACGTGAAAGAATTGAGAAGATTCCTGGGAATGTTAAATTTCTATCGCAGATTTGTCCCAGGAGCAGCAGAAACTCAAGCTCCATTAAATTCACTCCTAACCGGGGCGATAAAGGGTTCACATCCAGTAAATATTACAGGTGACGCACTAATAGCGTTTCAAAAATGCAAAGAAGAACTATGCAATGCAACACTCTTAGCATACCCTGACTTAAATTCAAAACTGGGAGTAGTGACAGACGCTTCAGACATAGCAATTGGAGGGGTTCTGCAGCAATTTAAAGATGGTGAATGGCAGCCTCTGTCCTTCTTTTCTCGCAAATTGAGTCCTTCACAGAGAAAATATTCTCCATACGACCGAGAACTATTAGCGATCTATGAAAATATAAAATATTTTCGGCACATGCTCGAGGCGAAACACTTCACCATATTTACTGATCATAAGCCAATATGCTACGCATTTCAACGTCGAAAAGAAAAATGTTCACCACGGCAATTTCGCTATTTAGATTACATATCCCAATTTACAACGGACATACAACATATTTCTGGGAAAGAAAATGTCGTAGCTGACACTCTTTCACGAATAGAGGAGTTATCTAAGCCCGTCGACTTAAGCACACTCGCAAAAGCGCAGTCAGAAGATCCTGAGTTAAAAAAAATTATAAATGGTGAAACATCACTTCAACTAATTAAGGTTAAAATACCAGGTACGCTAGAAGAATTATACTGCGACAAAAAAACGCAAATAACTCGCCCTTATGTGCCCCAGAAACTTCGACGGCAAATTTATGCAACACTGCATTCACTGAGTCACCCAGGCGATAATGCTACCGCAAAATTAGCAGCACAGCGTTACGTTTGGCCCGGTATGAACAAAGATTGCCGAGCATGGGCTAAAGCATGCCACGCCTGCCAGACCTCAAAAATTACCCGACACGTGTCATCGCCGTTACACACATTCGAATTGCCACGTACCCGGTTCCAATACATTCACATAGACATAATTGGACCTCTTTCACCATCAGAAGGTTTTCGGTACTGTCTGACAGCGGTAGATAGATTCACACGGTGGCCAGAAGCAATCCCATTAATAGATTTTACTGCAGAATCCGTTGCAAAGGCCCTGCTACTAGGTTGGATTTCGCGATTTGGATGTCCTGTGGAAATAATAACTGATCGGGGAAGGCAGTTTGAATCATCGCTGTTCAAATATCTTTCAGATTCAATAGGTTTCCAACACAAGAAAACAACTGCTTATCACCCTGCATGTAACGGAATGGTGGAAAGAATGCACAGGCAGTTAAAATCGGCCATAACTTGTCACGGTAACCAACACTGGACTGAAAGTTTGCCACTAGTATTATTAGGTATGAGAAGTGCTTTAAAGGAAGATCTACAAGCATCGCCGGCTGACTTAGTTTATGGTGAACCGTTAAGACTACCGGGAGAATTCTTCTATCCTTCCTTGACAACAACCACTGATGTGACGGATTTCACTGCACGCCTACGTGCTAACATGGAAAATATACGTCCATTGCCAGCGTCACGGCACAGTAAATACAAGACCTTTGTTTTCAAAGACTTGCCAACAGCTACGCACGTATATCTGAAAGATGAAACAAAATCGCGAGCATTTCAACCATCTTATACAGGGCCATACAAAGTCATACAAAGAAACGATAAAGTTTATAAACTTCTAATTAGAGGCAATGAAGTCACAGTTTCCATAAATCGGCTAAAACCAGCCTACACAATTCAGGAAAACACTGAACTCCAAGGTCCTGTCATAATGCAGCCGCCTGAAAGTAAAAAAGACATTAAGATTAAAAAATCACGTTCGGGACGAAGTGTGAGATTCCCAGATTACTATCGCCCGTCATAAGACGGTCTCTGGGGGGGAGTGATGTGGCGTAGCCACATATTATATGTCAAAAATTAAAAATATAGTTTGAACTGTCAACTGCCCTGTGCGTGATTCATGTTGTTTTTCCTTATATAAAATATAGTTGCTAAATTAGTATTAAAATCTTAATTATTATAAAAATTGCATTAGCCTTCCGTTTGTATATATTGTGTGTTGTTATAAACTATAGTGTGGTAGTAAATGTACTGTTATTGTGAACTGTGAAGCCGATTTATAAAGAGAATAAAAATTATAACAGTGAACAGTGAGTTATTTCTTATCACCAATTTCACTACACTGTGATACATAGACATCTACGTCTGTACCCTGAGGATTTTCAATGCCTCGTTTCTAGTGAAAAGGATTTTCGGTTCTATTTTAAGCTGCTATTTTACGTTTCTGTAACAGCGTGGTCCTTCCTCGGTCAAGCCGACCCATTCGTACTAAAACCATAACATATCTGTAACTACATCATATGCATATCTTATCATTCGTCCCTCGTTCTTCCGTCGTGGGGAGCACCGAACTAAATACATAAGACCAAAGTCAAGAAGTATGACATCTGTATAGAATACACACGCTTTAAGTAAAGAATAGATAACAACAAAACGGTAATCATAGGTTTAACCTACTTGTGAATACAGGCGGTTTGATGGGAACGTGTTTAATCAAGACAATTATGTTTCAGTACTCAGGGTCTAAGCACGCGCAGTGAATTTTGCAATATGCAACCAGAGATCGAACCCTGCCGACATCAACGAAATTGTAAATTACCATATAAGGACTTGTTTCCGAGTGGGAATAGAAACTATTGCCCTACAATACCGCAACCAAACGCTTATCCACTGCGCCAGGAAACCGTCACAAATACAATAGGACAGGTTCAATTGAGTGCTTTTAAAGTTTGTCACAAATTCATTTTTTTTAATATTGAAGAATAACCATGATAGTTTGGCACTGTCTGTGCTCACCCCTTAAATTCATAGTATTCGTCCAACCTCAGTCCAATTCCTGCCGATACAAACCTTCAAACAAGTTCACAACAGCTAAGATAGAAATTTTTTATATTTATAGTAAGAACATTTGGCTCTTTCTGGCAAACAGATCACTGACAAGAACTTTGGAGCCCTAATCCCACACGATCGCTTCTTCATTACGAACTGTATTGTAGTTGCGTAAGTCCCGCCGCATATATTTGGAGATCTGTTTGTTCAATTGCCTGTATGCTGTCAAATCTGCTGAAGGCTGCAGCTTCGTTTCTGATCTAACATCCGTAAAACTAAGAGTTTGATCGGAGAGTTTTTGTGTTCTTCTGCAACGGGTCTAGCAGAACTTAGCTACAACGGCATAGACAGTTTCCACAAGCTTCTCATTCATATCGTCCACTGCAATGCAGTCTTCTAGGTACTTGAAATGATTTTGTAACCCGAGCTGAAAGTTTTCGAGGCTCCGGATTAATGCACGAGGGGGATGGAGCATTGACTTCATTTATTTATTTATTTATTTATTCTTTATTGCATTCCTTAACCTAAAAGAATACAAAGGGCGGACTTAATGCCTTGTGGCATTCTCTACCAGTCAACCCATGGAGTGGTGAGAATTTGAAGTAGGTGTAGCAATATAGAATAAAAAGAAAATAGAAATGTATAATTAATTACATTATATATACATATTACTATTATATACAATAAATAAACTATAAAAATATATCCTATTTATACATGTATACAAATATATACGTACATACATAAGCATACATATATTCATACCAACATACATATACAAATAATATATATTAATAACTATAAATATATACGTCTAAAATATAAATGACATGGATGATTCTTCTAAGAAGCGTTGTCTTTAACAGATAGATGATTACGCACCAACTTTTTAAAAGCAAACTTAGTGGGAGCTTTTCTGATGTCGTCAGGCAAGGAGTTCCAAAGGCGTGCAGCCTGAACTGTAAAGGAGTTACCATAGAACTCGGTGAAGTGAACTGGAATACAAATTTTGTTGTTAGAAGACGAACGTAGAACCCTATCATGAGATGAGGAGAGATAGTGAAATTTGCTCTTAAGATAAGAAGGCGAAAATGGGTCATTTAATATGGAAAAAAGAACAAGTAATATTCTGGAAATACGCCTCTGCCGGATTGTAAGCCAATTAAGCTTAGATCTATATTGCGAAATATGGTCATACTTACGAAGCCCGAAAATAAATCTTATACAGTTATTGAGAAGGCGTTCCAGCTTGTTCAGAAGATCCTGGGACAGATCCGGGTAACACACATCTGCATAATCAAATATGGGTAATATGAGTGATTGGACAAGCATGATCTTAGACTTTGTGGGGAGAAAATGTTTTAAACGATACAGAGTACGTAACGTAGCAGTGACTTTACGACTGACTTCAGTAACCTGAGTTCTCCAATTCAGCGTGTTGTCAATGTGTAGGCCAAGATTTTTTACAGACTTACTGAACGGTATTGTAATCCCATTGTAGTAGATAGAGGGTATGTCTGCAAGATTAATCTTGGCTAGCATCCTTGAGCTACCCACCAGTATAGCTTGGCATTTTGAAGGATTGACCAATACTCCATAACGAGTAGACCAATCCTTGATAGCTTGTAAGTTGTTATTTAATTTTTTAATCCCATTATGGATATCCCCAATTTCAGCTTGCACGTATAGCTGAAGGTCATCGGCATACAGATGGTACGAGCAATCGAAGATGGAGGTAATAAAGTTTATAAAAATAGAAAAAATTATAGGAGAAAGAATACCGCCTTGCGGTACACCAGCTTCCACATCAGCCCAAGCTGAGGTTATTTGCCCCACACAGACTGACTGCTGTCGACCGCGAAGATAAGATGCAAACCATTCCAATGCTGTAGGGCCAAAATTTAGATGAGACAGTATGGATAGAAGGATTTCATGATCAACTGTGTTGAAAGCATTTGAGAAATCAACTAGTACCAGTACTGTTACTTTTTTTTCTTCCATACCGTTTCTAATATCGTCTGTGACGTTAATTAAAGCAGTACTGGTACTATGACCAGGACGAAACCCAGACTGATATATACTTAGTAGGTTATGTTTCGAAATGAATGTAGAAATTTGCTTGTAAACACAGGATTCTAAAATTTTGGATAGAAAGGGTAGAATGGATATAGGGCGAAAATGATTGGGAAGAATGGGAGAAGGAACTTTTGGAAGGGGCCTTATAAAAGCCCTTTTCCAAAGATTAGGGTACTGACCTGAATCAAGGGAAAAATTTATAACATGGGAAATTGCCGGAAGAAGGTGCTCTAGTATAAATACTACCATTTGTCTACTAATCTCATCATAACCCACCGCCTTGGACTGAATTGCTAAAATAGACTTTTTGACATCATCCTGCGAAACAGGAGAGAAATTAAAGGAAGGTATATTAGGAATTTGCACAGAAACAATAGAAGCCACAGTTTGAGAGCGAATTGTAGGGTCCATTGCTGTTACAGAAGCGAAATGTTGGTTGATTTCATCAAGTGATAGAGAAGGACCACAATCTAATGTAGCTGGCCTGCAAAGACCAGAAGATCTAAGAAATTTCCACACTTCGGCGGGAGAAGAGTTGTTAATACAATTATGGAAATATCGGCGTTTAGCTGCCCGTACCATTTGATTGCACCTATTCCTGGCTGCTTTAAAAGATGACCAATTTTCTTCATTACGTTCTCTCTTAAAACGAAGAAAAGCTCGATTACGTCTAGTCATTGCCATCCTTACGCCCTCTGTCATCCATGGGGCTGGAGGACGCTTCAATCTAACCTTGTGAATTGGGGCATGAGCATCATAAAGGCTGAGAATATTTTGGTTAAGGATAGAGACTTTATCGTCAACAGTAGGTGCTGCAATAAATGAGGTTAGATCCAGACTAAGAGCGTCATCCCTTAGCTTGTCAAAATCTATTTTAGAAAAACTGCGCAGATGCAGTACAGAAGGGGAATATTTGGGAGGTTTTAGCTTATACGAAGAATAAATCAAGTCATGACGTGAGATGCCCAAAGCAGGTAACTGTCCGTGCATCATCACACGATCAGGAGAAGCAGCAAGGATGAGATCAATCAATGAGTCATCGGTTCCAATATTGTGATGAGTAGCCTTTAAAGGGAGAATAGAAAGATTAACCGACTCAACAATTGAAAGAAGTTTTTTGGAACGAGGAGAGTTTTTCAACAAATCTGTATTGAAGTCACCCATGATTATACAGTGTGCGTACTCAGAACAAATATCAACAAGAGCCATATCTAAAGTGGCGAAGTAATCTGTCGAAGGGGGGCAATACACTACCCCTAGAAGCATCCTTATACCCTTGACATCAAGTTCCAAAAATAAAAACTCAGAAGAGGCAGAGTAACAGGAAGGAGATGCTGAAACAATTTTATGAGGAATTGATGCGTGTAGGTAAATGGCTACACCACCTCCACCTTTTCCAACCCGATCATTCCTAACAAGTACAAAGCCGGGTAGGGGATATAAAGTTGACGGTAAAGAAGGCTTTAGCCAACTTTCCGACACTAATATGGCATGAATATGCTCGGGTGAAAATGAAGCTTCGAGTTCGGTGTAGTGGTTCGGGATACTTTGAGCGTTTATGTGACATATGTTCAGAGAGTTGTTAAAAGGCTTAAAAACCTCTTTGAGTAGTTGGTGTAATTCAAGCACACTGTCGGTAAAGGAATCATCACAAGAGTAAAATGATATGGCAGAAGAATCATTTGCAGAGCTAAATGACTCAAAATCAGACATAATTCATAGACTAAGATAATACATAAATAAAATAAATATACAAAAAAAACTAAACAAAATTATATATAAAGTATAAAAGTAAGGAATGTAAACTATAAAACTAATTTATATGCTAAAACGTAGTAAACATAAACAACACCATCCCATCAGTTAACCGTTTACAAAGTAAACTTAATATAAATAAATTTTATGTGCAAACTATAAAATATAATATCTGAAGTGGCAAAATATTTTGTCTAATAATATTAATATTCCTAAATAGGTATCTCACAAAATAATAAGAGTCTACCATAATAAATCGATTACAAAATTAAAGTACAAAATCGATAGTGGCTGTATGGTACATTTGTCCTTTGTCTAGCAAGGCTAAAAAAAAATAATGTCAAAATTATAAATCAAATGGAAAATATTATGTATAGTTTTTACGATCAATTTAGGGTACATTTATAAAAGTAAAAAACAATAAGTATTGTTAGCACTTCATTAGATGTGACCTTTTCAACTTAACGTTTAGGTTCAGTGTGCCTCTCACCATTCGGTGGTCGTTGCCAGTTTTCACCTTCGAGATCACTGAGACATTAGTGAATAGTTGCCGTATAGTCATCATAATGAAGTCAATCTCATTTTTTTGTCGAACCGTCGGTTCCGAAACCGACCAGGTTCACTTTCTGTGGTGCCGCTTCTGGAAGAAAAAGTTCACCATGAAGAGTCTCTCTTTTCCAATGAATTCGAATTGGTCCCGTTACCCTATCCCAAAATTTTCTACCTTCAGCCCGCCGTTGTCTTCTATGCCTAGTTTTGCATTGAAGTCTCTCATTAACACCGTATAGTGGTTTTGAAAGACATGCATGGCTCTAAAGATATCCTCATACATTTCATACACCTCTTCATCGGGAGGTGCTGAGGTTGGTACTTAAACCTGTATGTCCTTCAGAGAATACCTTTTGGTGATTCTGAGTATAAGGTACGCAACCCTCGTCGACACCCCCCCAATCTATTTCTCTCTTTTATAATAATAATTTTCTTTCAGATATTAATTATTCCATATAAATTGTATATTAGTAACAATTTTTATCAATAACTATGTTATTAATGTAAGTATTAATGTCTATGTAATATATATTTTATTATCAATTCAAGCCCAATGCGAGTTCTACCAAGTGTCGCTTAAGGTTACAATCCTACCCTTTATGTTAATTAATAGTAAATAAATAGGCTATAATTATTATTTAAACAGATCTATCTATTTCAAATACTTTTTACTATTTCTACGTACCGTCCCATTAAAACCGTATTAAACATTATCAAAAATGGCCGCCGCACCCTCGCAAGGATAATAAAGTTTCGTTGTTAACTAATAACCACCGCCTGCCCCAGAGTGTAATGCATGAGTCACGGCTCACGGTCACGTGTCAGTGTAACCTACTTCAACTGTACGTGTAAAGGTAACAGTGTACCTTCTAATTTAAACACAAACAAAACATTACATTTAGTGTGTAAATATTTTATGTGCTCAACTCGTGCTACACATCAAAGCTTCATCCTTTATCCTTTTTCCTTTTACTTCCGTCGTGAATTTCGAAAGCAGGAGTATTATGAATAAATGGATGAAAAAATAAACAATTCGGAAGCAACACAAACGGAGATTTTGTGAATTCTGGATAATTGCATTTGCATTATTTCTTTCCTTTGCTTTTATCCAATTATATTACAGTTCATATAAATGTAGTATCAATAAATGGGAACGCTGCAAATTGGTATTGGGCGTAAACATTTCTTGCGTTATCTACATATAGTGTCTATCGTATTCATTTTTGATACAAAAAAGTATTGCATCTTTAGCCGTAAAAAGTATCAAAAATTTTATTTTATTTTTTATTTATTTATTCAGCCAAACTTTTCACTAACATTACAGGATATAATGACATAAAGCGCTAGAGTGTACAGTAAACATTCTAATTATTGTAATATATTATAAATAATGCAGCCCTTGTGAAATCACTCACAAAACGTACGAATATGTCATCTTCCTCATGGATAAGCAGTCTGATGGCGCGAGTGCGCGGCGCCTCCCTCAGCAAGTTGTTGCGGCGCGCGGCACCGCCAGCAGCCGCGGCAGCCGCATTCGCCACACGTATTGCTCCGGGACATTCAAATATGTACCCTCCAATAAATAAGGATTGTCTATCAAAAATAGATATAACTGGTACAATTACTTCTATGAGCAGAGAAACGTCATTTTAAAACAGCAGATTTTAAATACAATGACATTTAAAGAACGAAGTTTTGTATTTATGTGCGTTGTAATTTTATTATATAATTAGCGACCCGCCCCAACTGCTCATAGATCTTTAGTCTTTACATTCATTTTAATTTTTTTTTAATTTCCAAAAAACTTACTCAAGTTTGTCGGATAAAATATAGCCTAGATCACTCATGGCATTCCTCTCAATCTGTTCGTTAAGTATCATTACAAACGATTCAACCATTCCGAAGATTACAGTCCCGGACAGACAAACAGACAGACAAACATTTTAAAAATGTTTATTCATGTCTTAGTAGCATGCAAGTAGCCCCATCAGGTTGATAAAAGGCAATGATTTCCGTATTACAGACAGGCACTTCAATTTTATTTATATGTATAGATAGATAATTACTTTACATATTGATTTCAGTAAGAACCTGTATCATGCCAGACAAAGCTTGTAATGTATGACGCGTGTTATTACGCTGACACAATAGATACTGCAACACGTTACGCATTACAAGAGCAGAGATTACGTTAACAGCTTTGAAAATCTATTCAGGCAACGATTAGAGTTACGGTGAAATTACGTAGTCAAATCTTAACTTTGTGAGTAGTCCTTAAAGGATTCTGTTCAGTTTCAATTTAGATATAAAGTTTCAATTTAAATCTGTAAAATTTCTCGAAACTCTTTAGAAGTTAAAACTCGCGCTTCTTTCAGAAAACTTTTAAAAATGTTACCAATGCACATTGTTGTACGTAAAGCACTGTCTAGGAGTACATGACGATGGATCTTCCACGCAAGGAATAAAGAAGTTATTTTTTAAATTTTAAGACTCTCTAATACCCCTGGCAAAAATATCTTGACGCCTAGTAAGGACAACATTAAGACCAGGAGGCCCGCTTGTCAAGTAAAATAAATATAACGGTTCTAAGAACTCATAACAGTAGACAGTGAAAATTAAAATGCTTAATTTTCCTTTTAGATTCTAGCAATCACTGAGATAGTGCAAAGGATAATTGGTACAATTAATTGGATCTATATAACTGTATTTTATTGAGCTTAGGGAGTTATTTGCATGTCATGAAGACATGAATAACATTTTTTGGTCTATCTGTCTGTCCGGAGCAATCTTCGGAATGACTGAACCGATGTACTACCCCCTACGTCAGAGGAGTCACAGACAAGGTTGGCTATAGGCCATCCGTCAAGCGCCATATCCCTCTACAAGATGCAGGAGTGTACAAGCTGGATTGTGAATGTGGTCTCTCGTACATAGGACAAACAAAAAGATCTATAAAAACCCGCGTTAAAAAACATATAGCTGACGTGAAGCACCGACGTATCAGGAAGTATGCAGTTTGTGAGCATGTTCAAGATCGTCCCCGCCATTACATTAGATTTGATAGACCACAAATCCTCGCAAAAGAACACCGATTCCTACCAAGGATGAAATTAAAAAATATCCTGTTTTCAATAGAGAAGATGGATGGGTGCTGCCATCTGCTTGGGATCCCACAATTAATAAAATGAAATTCAAGCCCAAGTATACCACTGCTAGACTTCAAGATACTGTAAGCTTATTCTGCGTAAATCGAACCAAAAATTAATATTAAAAAACTGAAGGTAGCCGGGCTAACTATGACATCACGAGTCAAACACCTCAGTCCCCAGGGGTGCTGGAAAGCACCCGAAACGTCGGGAATATAAAATAAGTTAATATACGCGATAAAATCCGTAAAATTAGTTTTATTTAAATGTGTAGCGTAAATAAATCATTATGTGAACCGATTGTAATGAATCTTCACGAACAGATTTTTATAACAGACTTTTGTCTGAAGATATCCTCCTTTTTCGTGAATAATTTTTTGAAAAAATAAAATATTAATAAAATAAATGGTCTTTAAGTATCCTAAATATGAATAACGCCACTATAATAGATTCCACCTATTCGAAACCAGGGCGGGTGGCTAGTTTTAAATAAGTGAAGGTATCTTATAGGCTGCGCGTTCTTCCGTCGAGATTTTGTCACATTGTGAACTCTTATTTATATAAAAGTATAAAAATACTTTAAACATTACACTTACCGTGTAGTGGCGGTGTCAGAAACTACATACCCCACATAGTATAGTGAATGCCGTAAGAAGCGACAAAGGGAAACAAATCAGAAGGGCAGTAGCGTCGTCCTAACAACGACTAAAAATAAAAAAATGCGATGGCCAACCCGCTTGCCAAGCGTTGCAATTATGGCAAATGTTCCCCCATGATGTAATCTATGGGGCAGCATTATATTCAGCAATGATCTTTAATAGGCTGTAAGGGTAACGGTATAGTTTTAAATTATTGTAATCATTGTTAGTTTTTATTTATATGACTACCAAAACATTTCAGTTTGTCCCGCCAAACGTCTTGGACCAATACAACACATAAATACACTCTGCTCCACTCAGTTACAATAATATTTTACACCATGTACCGCCCTCTGGTTTTACTGCACTGAAGGCAATTTTCGATATTTTGTCGACTCCATTTCCGTTGGCGAAATTGTTATTTTTGTTTTCCAATAAACGCGATCACTGCAAGTGGCATTTTAATTAAAACTGCGATTACGTGCTCACATAGCGTAAATAAAAGAATTAAACATCCACGTCCATTCATTTAGTTTGTTGTCGGTGCGCGACAGTTGTGGTGTAAAGATATTTAAATTAAAAAGAAATTGTAACATAAATAAAATTCATTCACTGGTATCAACCCAACCATTATAATAGTCGCTTTGTTTAATTAACACAATCTTACAACTAATCTCTTACATACTTGGACGCCCTAAGAAAATGAAAAAAAGTTGTTTTTACTTTTTAACTTTTAATTTTATCGTAATTATAACAACCACCGTCTACCTACCAAGCTTGGTAAATATGAATATCGCCTCTACGTGGCAATTTATGAGGAAGGCTTTTTTTTTTAGCAGTGAGATTTGATTAATTACTGTAATCGAATTAAAAACCGTTGTAATGAAATAAATAAATAAAAAATAAATAAGCCGTAAAGGCGACGATTATGATAATGATGATGATCAGTAGACAAACTTTTTTAAGTAATGCTTGCCAGTTTGCTTATTCACAGCACTGGGTAAAGCAAGGTTGCTAAAAATGTAGAAGAATTAGTTGAGTTTTAAGCTTAGTATTCTTATTTAAATTTGTATAATGCAAGGTACACGCTACCTGAAGATATACCTGTACCTTCAAAAGCTTACAAATGAAAATAAAGTGAAGATAAAAGCGAAAATTACTTTAGGACTTTTTTAAATACGTTTTAGTTATAATAAAGTTCAAAATCTTTTTTTTTTATGAAACCGAAATGAAGTTAGAAGTGACTACTGTAGTCCATGAACACTTGCAGGCAACATCAAACAAAGAAAGGTTTGGCATCTCTGAAAACTATGGTGGAATGCCTCAAGTACTATCATTTGGTGGCAGAAATAAGTACTTACACAGACGGACGCCTAAGCAAAAATAAGTCCTATATAGAAAATCATACAACCTAAAGAAATATAAAAACATTCATAGAATGCCCAAATCTAAATAAAATATATTTAAGAGTAAGCCAAGCCTTACTTTTAGCAGCATTTACATTTCATATGTTTTCTCAAACGACGTCGGTTCGAAACGCCTCCGAGTAATTGAGTCTTCGTAATGCTCAGGCAACGCCTTATTTTCTGCTTCATAGAAAATTGCTTCTACTGTACCTTATATCTCAAATTTAATATTGTGTCTTATTTTCACTTTTAACCTTGAGAAAAATGTATATCTACTAAGCCTTTGATTAAAAATACGAATAGTGTCCAACGAAGACTAGCCATGTGTAAAGGACAGGATTATAGTGTACGAGTATGTCCGCAAACACAGGTGCAATCTCTATTAATTTACCCTCATAGTCCGAAGGAACTGCAGTCCGACACTACCGGAGATCTGACGCAGGAGCAGCGGCTTCACGTTCTTTCGAGGCGCAGCGTGCAACACCGCTAACTTCCTGCTCCGGCCTGCTACTTATAGTTATTTGACATTAAAACGCTTACTTACTTTTTTGAGTTTTGCCAAACGCCGGTTCCAAACCCGGTACCTATGACCATTTATGCACACATAATTATTAGATTATTAGAATAGAATCATTTTATTTAATATAGATTGCATGTTATTCTTATTGAAAGTATTTTTTTACAACAGGTGGTTCGGAAAAAAGTCTAAAAAATAGAAAAAAGTTTTTTAAAATAAATTATGACAGACTTTTTTTTAATTAATTCCAAAATTAACAAATTATTTACAAAATTTATTTTATAAATAATTTGTACAACCTTTCATATGTAAGTTGGAAAAAATCTGTCATCTGAGAACTATGTTGACGTATGATGCCAAGAAAAACAGTGGATTCAACATGGCTCAGTTCTTCCCCATTTAAAAACACATTGGTACTCAGATTTTTAACATTCGTTATTGTAAATTTAAAACATTTAGTTTTATTTCCGTTTAAATGTAGATTATTAACGTTAAACCAATGCACTAATTTTGATATAGCATTATTCACTTCGTCACATTTAAATGATTGACGTTTTAGTTTAAAAATCAAGGAAGTATCATCAGCAATTACTACTATATCATGACTATCCTCTACAAGAGAAGGTAAGTCATTAACATACACTAGAAATAGGAATGGACCGAGAATCGAGCCCTAAGGGACAACCATTAGTACAGGTGAGCCGGAAGAACTTTTACCATTGATAATAACTTTCTGCATTCTATTACTTAAATATAAAATTATAAGTTTAGCGCTGTGTTCTTGACACCATAGTACTGTAGCTTCCTGATTAATGTCTCATGGTGAACGCAGTCGAAGGCCTTGGAAAGGTCACAAAATATACCCAAAGCATCCTCTTTATTCTCCCATGCGCAAAAAATATGTTTAATAAGCTCAACTCCAGCGTCAGTTGTCGAGCGACCCCTTGTAAAACCGAATTGATTTCTATGTAGCAATTTATTAATATAAAAGGAACTTAACATCTGATCTAAAATTATTTTTTCAAAAATTTTACTTAATGTTGGTAGTACAGAAATTGGTCTAAAATTGGCGGGGTCTGATGTACTACCAGATTTAAATAAAGGTATGACTTTACTATGTTTCATTAAATCAGGAAACACACCAGATTTGACGCTTGTATTAAATATAGTGGCTAGATAAGATGCTATTATATCTATTATAGATAAAATAACTTTAGCAGAAATCCCCCATAAATCTGCCGTTTTCTTGACATCAATAGTTTTAAAATATTTAACGATATCTTTTGGCAGTACTCTATGGAATTTAAATTTAAATTCATGTGTATGTAAGGCAATGATACCAACTGTCCACAGTGATCTGAACTTAAATTTTGAATAATTGATTTATGCAAGGGCTTAACATCTGTAAAAATTTTACCTATACAGGTCGCACTAGGCCCAGCAATACGTGTTGGTTCTAAGAATAAATTAACAAGATTATACGATTTAAACAATGAGCTAAACTTAATACTAATGGAAGAAGTTTCAAGGAGATTGATTTTAAAGTCTCCACATATTACAACAGACTTGTTCTGTTTACTAAGTTTGAGCAAAACTTCTTCCATAATCCTTTCAAAATAGTCATAAGTAGCACATGGGGGTCTGTAAACACTTACAACAATGAGGTGCTCGAGATCGACACAAGCCATTTCTACAGTTCGCTCAACAAAGAGGCTCACTATATCCTTACGTTCTTTATATAATAATAATTTATCTGCTAGTATTAAGGAGCCACCACGTAAACTTTTTTCTCCATTGAAGAAACTGACCACCTGGTGATTTCTGAAATTAAACATGAAATTATAATATTTTAGCCAATGTTCAGTAATACAAGGGATATGTATGTTGTTACTATTTAAAAACTATTCAACTTCAATTCTTTGCCCATCATTCCTTATATATTTTGATGCACCAGGTGTAAACAATTTTTATTACTTATTTGTGGGCTGCATTCAAAGTTAATTAAACTCTTACTATTGCTAGAGATTGCCTCTATTGTCGCATTTAGTAATAAAAGCTTTTAGAAAAATTTAATTCGCAAATATCCGCGTTATAAAATAAAATGATGTATCTTACCTAGTATGAAGAGCACCTCCCGCCCTCCCTCAATTGCGTGCACTATCCCCGTCACCACTTATCCCAGCACCGCTATTCCCAACACCACTACACTAGGCAAGACACACCAATGACGATAATACGACACGTGTTTCGCCTCTACACGAGGCATCCTAAGGTGATATAGACTCTACGGTGGCTAATCGCTAAGTCACGAAATAAAAAAACACATACTAGCGTATGTGTTTTCTTATTTCGTTTTGGGCTGATCATATTTATTGGACTCCGTTTGAAGGGAGTTTGTAAGAGATAATATTTCTGATTTAAAGCACTCTACGTCAGTCTCATAACATTTTTTCCTGTTATCCACCTCAATTGAATACAATCAACCACCTCAATTGAATACAGTCAACTTGACACCGCTGAAGGGACTGCAGCAATGCCCAAATTTCGATGGAATCAAAGTTTATAATGTTTTATGATGAACATAGTGGCAAATTATACTCCTCGGAGTTTTGTACAATTTGCCGAAGGGTATGTATGTGGTCTATGGTGCTAAAGCCTTTTCGGAAAGCGGCCTGTTGAGGAGGCTGGAAGTCGTCAAGTCTGTGCGCGAGATGATTCGTAATAACTCTCGAAAACAGCACGTAGACGTGGCTCAGAAGGGAAATCGGTCTGTAGTTCTTCAAGAGATCGTTATCGCCTTTCTTGAAGAACAAGACCACCGCACTTCTGCTCCACGCCTGCGGTGTAACGCCACCATGGAGTACGGAATTGACGAGCTTCTGAAGGACTTCAAGTACCGGTTTTCCACCCACTTTCAGAAGCTGTGCTGTAATTTCATCCTCGCCTTGCCGTTTTTAAGGTACTGGAGAGCCATTCTAATCTCGCTCAGACTGACGTCCGGGATAGCATCGGAATAGTGTAGGATAAGACTCGCTTTTAGATCGTTACTCACACTTGCGTATGGCTCCAATGATCACGTGTACAGCTGCACATAAAACCTCTATATAAAATCTCAGGTGTCCCAGAAACGACGCTGTCACACTCGGTCTTCAGCTTAGACAGTTGATTCTTTCTGGCAGACAAATCTCTAGCAAAGACTTTGTAACCCTGGTTCCGCTCGATCGCTTCTTCAATACGAGCAGTATTAAAGTTGCATAAGTCCACCCGCATGCAGTTGGAGATATGTCTGTTCAGTTGCCTTTATGCTGTCAAATCTACTGAAGACTGCAGCTTCATATACCGTCTAACAGCCATGAGATTAAGAGTGTGATCGGAGAGTTTTTGTGTTACTCTGCGGCGGGTCTTGCAAAACTTAGCTACGACCGCATGGACAGTTTCCACGAGCTTGTCATTCATATCGTCCACTACATTGCAATCTTCTAGGCACTGAAAACGGTTTCGTAGCTCGAGAAGGTTTCAGGACTTTGGATTAGAGCACGAGCAAACGTCCACAGAGGATTAATGCTATCTTTCCACGAAACCAGTTTGATCACGATGTTTCCTACGTAGCCGAGAGCGTGGTTTTTTTGTAGAATAAGGGTGACAAACGAGCACACAGTCCACCTGATGGTAAGTGGCTGCTGTGGCCCATAGACATTTACATTTATCCTCGTTTGCGAATTATGCAGATGCGTTGTCACCCGTGAGGACTAAGATGGAATGCCTCTTTTCCAGTAAAAGGGGTCTTTATTTATAACTTGTGGCGAGTAATTTGGGGGTAATTTTGACTCTACTTTTTCCTCTACTACCTTCATTGCTTTTATTAAAAATTTTTTTATAGGAGAGGGGGCAAACGAGTAATCGGCTCACCTGGTGGTAAGTGACTACCGCCGCCCATGAACAACTGCAACACCAGGGGAATCGCAGATGCGTTGCCGGCCTTTTAAAAATGAGTACGCTCTTTTCTTGAAGGTCCCTAAGTCGTATCGGTCCGGAAAAATCGCTGATGGTAATCGATTCCACAAGGAGGTCGTGCGAGGAAGAAAACATCTTCTAAATCGCACAGTGGTGGACCGCCAATCATCCAGATGGTGTGGATGGTATCGGGAGTTCTGCCGCGATGTGCGTTCGTGAAATTTGGCGGCTGGGATTAATCCGAACAATTCCTCAGAGCACTCCCCATGGTAGATGCGAAAGAAAATGCAAAGGGATGCAACATCTCTTCGCAGTGCCAATGAATCGAGCCGATCGGAAAGGGCTCGGTCGTCGACGATACGCGCAGCTCTGCGTTGGATGCGGTCAAGTAGAAGGAGCTGGCACTGGGGAGCCCCTGCCCAGAGATGGGAACAGTATTCCATGTGAGGCCGAACTTGCGCCTTGTAAAGCTGCAGGCAGTGTGCCGGCATGAAATACTGTCCCGCTCTGCTGAGCACGCCAAGCTTTTTAGAGGCCAATTTGGCCTTCCCTTCCAAGTGACCACGAAACTGCACGTCACTCGATATGTCGACTCCGAGGATACCGATACTGGCTGAGGAAAGAAGGGGAGTGCCTTGAAACTGAGGAGATACGACAAAGGGGTTCTTTTTAGCGGTAAACGCGCAAACTTGTGTCTTCTGAGGATTAAACTGGACTAGATTTAGTCGCCCCCAATCCGAGACTTTGCTCAGCAAAGACTCGACTTCAGACACAAGTTTGTTCCGGTACTCAGCGACGTTTTCCCGAGAAATATTGGCACGGCCGGTGTATAGAGCATCACCAGTGCTGTCATCCGCATAGCAATGAATGTTACCAGTTAGCAACATATCATTGATATGCAGAAGAAACAGCGTTGGTGATAGCACACAGCCTTGTGGAACACCAGCGTTAATAGGCTTGTAGTCAAAGCATGCACCGTCTACAACGACCTTGATGCTCCGATCTGCAAGGAAGCTGGTGATCCAATTGCACAATTTCTCGGGAAGCCCATAGGAAGGGAGCTTCGAAAGAAGCGCTTTGTGCCAAACCCGATCAAAGGCCTTCGCAATGTCCAGACTAACAGCCAACGCCTCCCCCTTGGACTCTACTGCCTCCGCCCATCTATGGGTCAGGTAGACCAGAAGATCACCAGCTGATCGACCCCGACGAAAACCGTATTGGCGGTCACTAATCAGCTGGTGATCCTCAAGGTACCGGATGAGCTGGCAGTTAATAATGGATTCCATTATTTTGGAGAACAAGGAGATTGATTTTAAAGTCTCCACATATTACAACAGACTTGTTCTGTTTACTAAGTTTGAGCAAAACTTCTTCCATAATCCTTTCAAAATAGTCATAAGTAGCACATGGGGGTCTGTAAACACTTACAACAATGAGGTGCTCGAGATCGACACAAGCCATTTCTACAGTTCGCTCAACAAAGAGGCTCACTATATCCTTACGTTCTTTATATAATAATAATTTATCTGCTAGTATTAAGGAGCCACCACGTAAACTTTTTTCTCTATTGAAGAAACTGACCACCTGGTGATTTCTGAAATTAAACATGAAATTATAATATTTTAGCCAATGTTCAGTAATACAAGGGATATGTATGTTGTTACTATTTAAAAACTATTCAACTTCAATTCTTTGCCCATCATTCCTTATATATTTTGATGCACCAGGTGTAAACAATTTTTATTACTTATTTGTGGGCTGCATTCAAAGTTAATTAAACTCTTACTATTGCTAGAGATTGCCTCTATTGTCGCATTTAGTAATAAAAGCTTTTAGAAAAATTTACTTCGCAAATATCCGCGTTATAAAATAAAACGATGTATCTTACCTAGTATGAAGAGCACCTCCCGCCCTCCCTCAATTGCGTGCACTATCCCCGTCACCACTTATCCCAGCACCGCTATTCCCAACACCACTACACTAGGCAAGACACACCACTGACGATAATACGACACGTGTTTCGCCTCTACACGAGGCATCCTAAGGTGATATAGACTCTACGTTGGCTAATCGCTAAGTCACGAAATAAAAAAACACATACTAGCGTATGTGTTTTTTTATTTCGTTTTGGGCTGATCATATTTATTGGACTCCATTTGAAGGGAGTTTGTAAGAGATAATATTTCTGATTTAAAGCACTCTACGTCAGTCTCATTACATTTTTTCCTGTTATCCACCTCAATTGAATACAATCAACCACCTCAATTGAATACAGTCAACTTGACACCGCTGAAGGGACTGCAGCAATGCCCAAATTTCGATGGAATCAAAGTTTATAATGTTTTATGATGAACATAGTCGTATAGTAGTAGAATAGGATTCCATTATTTTGGAGAACAAGGAGGTGATCGCGATAGGCCTATAGTTGGATGGGTCTGAGCGGTCGCCTTTTTTAGGGATCGAGTGGACAAAAGCTGTCTTCCATGAATTCGGGACTACGCCTTGGGAGTAGGAGTACCGGAAAAGACGCGTTAGGACCGGTGCCAACTCCGGAGCACACGTCCTCAGCACAATTGGGGGATTCTGTCAGGCCCACTCGACTTCTGGATGTCCAGGGAGAGCAGTGCTTTGCGAACCGAGCGCTGTGAGAACAGCACATCCGGCATGGAGCACTCACACCGCGGGATGGTCGGCGGTGTTTTCCCCCCGTCATCAAGAGTCGAGTTGGACGCAAAAAGGAAGCCTAAAAGGTCGGCTTTGTCTTTTGCGTCATGGGCCAGTGAGTCATCCTCCCTGTGCAGAGATGGTAGTGATGGCTTACAGAAATTCCCTTGGACAGCCTTGGCGAGAGACCAGAATGCACGGGTTCCCGAACGAAGGCGAACTAGTTTCTCGCCAATTCTGTCTATGTGCTCTGACTTTGCCTTGGTAATAACTCTTTTGAAGGACCTGGAGGCGAAGTTATACTTCTTTTTAAGTGTGCTGGTGTTTACATCCCAAGTCGCCGAAGCCGCAGCCCAGGCTTGATAACACTCGTGCTTACTGCGTAATGCAGTCTTATAGGAGCGACCAAACCAAGGCTGAGATCTGCCTCCGATGGGTACCACAGATGATGGAATAAATAGTTCCATTCCCTGTAGCACCACATCAGTGACAGAGGCAGCAACAGCGCTAGGATCGTCCGGCGAGAAGCAAACCCGCCCCCATGGGTAGGATGCAAAGAAAGACCGCATTCCGTCCCAATCCGCCGACCTGTAATGCCAAACACGGCGGCAACCTGCAGAACGCAACCGCGAAGGGATCGTGAGTGGCACCACACTCCGGATCAGACAATGGTCCGAAGAGCCGAGAGGGGCATCGACGGAAACCTGATATCCGTCCGGATGATAGGTCAGCAGAAGGTCCAACAGGGAAGGTGTATGATCCTCCACATCTGGAATCCGCGTAGGCGAAGTAACCAGTTGTGTCAGACCATATGCCAAGGCAAAGTCATAAACAGATCTCCCCGCATGATCGGTTAGACGTGAACCGAGCCATTCGGCATGGTGGGCGTTAAAATCGCCAAGGATCACGATCTCTGCGGATGGGACCTGTTGTAGCAAGGAATCTGTAGCCATTTGGACGTGGTCGATGAGTCGGTCTGTTTCAGCATTACCGCTATGGGACTTATAGAGGCACCCGTAGACGCGCGGATGGTCGTCGCTGTCTACGCGTAGCCAAAGGATGGACAGGTCCGAACCTTCAAGACTGCCGAGGCGTCGAGAACAGATGTCCTCTCTGACATACACGCAAACTCCAGCCCGAGGCACAAAGGAATGTTCCAATTTGTACCCCGGGTAGGAGAGATACGAAATATCAGCCGGAGAGGAAACCTGCGTCTCGGTCAGAAAGAGCAAGGCTGGCTTCGCCGTCTCGAGATGGTAGTGGACGGCGTTTAGGTTAGAGTGAAGTCCCCTGATGTTGCAGAAATTCACGGATAGCGTGGCAGGGGTCGCCTTGGTGTTTTTGCTCAGTTTGCCCCTAGCAGTTATGCTTTTGAGCGGAATTTTGCCCCCCCCCCCAGAATACGCGGGGCAGCCTGAGCACCCACGCTCAGGATCGGAATAACATGGTCGTAGATGCTCAGCGAGGAATTCTCCAGGGGTACTGGTACCCTCCTGGGGTAGTTCATCGTGTAATTCCGCTACCATGTTGATGGGGGGGGGGAATTGGGCCTCCGGCCACCTGCACTCACCAGACGAAACGCAGAAGCAGAGCTTCTACTTCACGCCGGTATTCTGTGAGGTCGTGGTACCAACCCGGCTCGAGCCGGTCCATACATGCAACAGCAAAAACTGCTGCGTGGCTCTACCACCATTAATGATCAAGGTCAGTCTTTATTTGGGAGAATTGATCTTGTAAATGTTTTATCGCACTTGCTTGACTTTCCAAACGAGCTGTCTTTTTGAACGAAACTGTCTCAGTCCTTTCAACAATACAAAATCTAAATCTGCATCCATCTCTACCGGCGAGAACCTTCGTTCACTCCCACGCTGGGGGTTCACATAGCTCATTGGCATAACATTTTCACATTCCACATTTGAATACTGATTTACACAAGTACTAATTTCGCTCGTCATTTCTTTATATATTTTTGAACAGGGTAATATCTGCTAAAGATATTACCACTATTTTAAAGATGGTAAGACACTGATTCCAAAGATGTATAATATTTATATAACTAACAAATTTTAACACCGTTATGGGATAAAATATACGAAGCAATAAATAACGCGTCTACTGACAATGACACCTGTCGTTAAAAAAATCCGTATCGTGAGCACATCCTCGTAAAATATAAGGTCAGTTAAGTCCAGAAAATTTAATAAGTGTGGTAATATCTTCATTAGGCGGATATCCGGGTGGCCCGGGGTTCGGGTTTAATTTGTTATGTACGGTCTCTCAGCGAGGCTGCTTTGAGTCACCCATCTCAACTACTTTATGAGGATTTAAACCAGCTAGAATTATGTTTACGTTAAAATCAGGTTTTGGAAACTATATGCGCCTATTTAAAATTAATTTATTTATAATAACTAACTTATTTAATTATTTTGAATATTTTTTGTGCTCTTATACACACTTGTACATGTTTCACAATAATTATTATTTTATATAAATATCAGGGTATATCATGATGATACCATGAGGCGAAACTGGTCGGTTCCAAAAATTAGTAAATTAATCATTTAAATAAGTATTGTGAAAGAAGTACATGTTCCAAATCACAATAAAATAAATTGAATCTCGTATGAGACCACATCTAACCTAAGTGCCAGTGACGTGACAACTAGCGCTGCCGCAAAAAATGTATCATTAAAATCAATGTATAGTTCCAAATCTTTCGATCTATTTTAATCAATAATCTTACTTGATTTTTTGACACATTTATCTATAAAAATAAGAGAGTTATCCGTGGTGTAAATTGAATATATGTCTCTGCGGATAGAAGTCTCTACGGATAGAAGAAGTTTTCGTAAAAAAGAATCTTAAATTATTATAAACGGCAACTTCATAGGTAAAGACCTGATATTTCGAAGATATCAAAGTCCGCCAATATGCACTGGATTGTTCCACAACCCTTTTGAAAATGAGAGGTTTCCTGTGCCCAGCAGAGGTACGTATACAGGCTGTACCCTTATTATTCTTAACTTCACAAAAAAACATAATGCATCATGTGAAATAATGATCGTCGACAAGTCTAAAGAACATTTATCAAATTAAAGACTATTAACAAAAGCGCGATCGTCCGGCCGATATTGTCCGTGAGGATAAGGTCGTGTAGGTCACAATGTCACCCTTAAAATAATCCAGTTATGGCTAAGTTCCTATAGCTGCGTGGAGAGATTGCGTGAGTAGAGGTCGTAATTGCCTTGTTGTTTAGACCTAATCACTCATTTTAGTAAGCGCGGCTGCCTTTCTATTTAAATAAATTTCCCATAATTTGATGGGTTACGTAAATGACCGTGTTTTATTTATAGAATACAGGTGACAAATGAACACATAGTCCACCTGAAGGTGAGTGGATACTTTGGCCCATAAACATCTACATTTACCTTCAAAAATGCAGATGCGTTGTCACCCCTAAAGACCAAGATGGAATGCCTCGTATCCAGTAAAAAAGGTATCCGGCTTGCTGCACTCAACATACGAAACTATTTTGTTACCATAATATAGCTGCACGTGGCGCTACCACGTACAGCTACACACCTATCTGCCGTAAGTTCTTGCCAAATCTTAAACTAATTATAATTTAAGTAAACTGACCTTGTTTGATTATGCTCTTAAGTTGATTCAGAGTGATTTTATTAGATTTTGTACAATTTGATTAAATTTATTTTTAATTGACTTACATATGTTTAGTTTTTATAATTATAATTGGCATTTCATTTTATTTAATTTCATTTGATTATAATTGTGAATAATGTAATTAAACTGATTGTGTTTAATTTGACTTAATTCTTTTAGAATAGAATAGAATAGAATGATTTTTATTCAATATGGATTATTACATAATACTTATTGAAAGTCATTATTTTATTTACCACTGGTTCGGAAAATACCTCCTGTCCTGGGAAGAACCAGCAAGAAACCCAGCGGGACTTTTTTTTTAAACATAATTTCACTTAACAATAATTTTGATTATACAATTTTAAATTAATTTTCATAGAACCAGCATGGTGGCGATCACCTTATTCCCAGGGGTTATTTTCACTCATGTATTCCTTGATATTATAATAACCCTTTTTGTACAGTTTTTCTTTAATAAAACTTTTAAACTTGTTTATTGACAAACTTTGAACATGTTCTGGGATTCTGTTGTAAAAGCGTATACATTGCCCCATAAATGAATTACTAATTCTGTGGAGTCTTGTAAGTGGCATTACAAGCTTATGTTTGTTCCTAGTGTTTAAGGTATGAACATCCTTATTCTTATTAAAGCTATTTATGTTTTTATGTACATACATTACATTTTCATAAATATATTGCGATGCCAAAGTTAATATGTTTATTTCTTTAAATTTTTCTCTAAGGGACTCTTTACAATTTAGATTATAAATCGCCCGTACGGCTCTCTTTTGCAAAACAAATATAGCTTCAATATCAGTCGCATTACCCCATAGCAAAATTCCATAAGACATTACGCTATGAAAGTAACTAAAATACACTAACCTAGCTGTCTCAACATCTGTGAGACTTCTAATCTTTCTTACAGCATATGCTGCAGAACTAAGTCTGCTTGCTAATTTAGATATATGGGGGCCCCATTGAAGTTTCGCGTCAATAGTAATACCGAGAAAAACAGTGGTATCCACAAGACTCAACTCCTCCCCATTTAAGAGCACATTGGTTTTCGAATGTTTTACATTAGGTATTGTAAATTTAATACATTTTGTCTTATTGCCGTTTAAGAGCAAATTGTTGGCGTTAAACCAATGTACTAGTTTCGATAGAGCATTATTTACATCGTCATATTTAATTGACTGCCGTTTCAGTTTGAAAATTAAAGAGGTATCGTCAGCAAATAATACTATATCGTGATTGTCCCCTACAAGATAAGGTAAGTCATTAATATAGATTAAGAACAGGAATGGGCCAAGAATCGAGCCCTGAGGAACGCCCATTGACACTACCGATCCGGAGGAACATTTACCATTAATGACGACTTTTTGAGTTCTGTTACTTAAATATGAAGTAATAAGTTTAAGCGCCAAATTTTTTACACCGTAATGTTGTAGTTTCCTGATTAATGTATCATGATGAACACAATCGAAAGCCTTGGAAAGGTCACAGAAAATACCTAAGGCATCTTGTGAATTCTCCCAGGCATTAAAAATATATTTCATAAGCTCAACACCGGCGTCAGACGTCGAGCGACCCCTTGTAAAACCAAATTGATTTTTATGAAGTAATTTATTTGTATTAAAAAAAATTAACAATTGATCCAAAATTATTTTTTCAAAAATTTTACTGAGAGTTGGTAGTACAGAAATAGGTCTATAATTAGCGGGGTCCAATGTACTACCAGATTTAAATAAAGGTATTACTTTACTATACTTCATTAAATCAGGAAACACACCAGAATCGATACAAGTATTAAAAATAATAGCAAGATGAGGTGCAATTAAATCTATTATGGACGTAATCACTGTAACGGAAATCCCCCACAAATCTGCGGTTTTCTTTACATCAATGGTTTTGAAGTATTTTACAATATTATGCGGTAATACTTTTTCAAATCTAAATTCTTTTAAACAGGTATTAACATTCTGTTTAAGTAATGATTCGGCGACAGTTGGAGAAGCATTCAATGACTCTGTTGTCAAGATAGGAACATCAGTGAAATATTTCTCAAACACCGCTGCAACTTCTTGATTTGATTTAGTCAATTCATTATAAATTTTTAATTGATAGTTTGAATTACGAGGTTTCTCATTACCGGTTTCGCTGTTAATTATACTCCACGTCATTTTAATTTTATTCTTAGCTGTCTTAATTTTGTTACTAATATGTAATGATTTGGCTGCGGAGCAAACTCTTTTAAACATTTTAGAATAATTTTTTACATATTCTTTAAAAGCATCGGAAAGATTATACGATCTTTCATGGTAAAGGTCATATAACCTTCGTCTGCTTTTATGAATTCCTACTGTCGCCCACTCATTAAATGCCTTGCGACTGTTTCTGGAGAATGTTTTAGAAGTGAATGTTTTATTAAATTCATTGTTTATAAAGGTAAATAATTCTCTATATAAATAGTCTGCATTGTTCTTATAAGAAAGGGATGGAAGGATTTTTAACATATTACTTCTAAATCTCTCCAGGCGTTTTGCATTAATAGGAACAAACACAATTTTCTCATTTACCTGTTTTTTGTGCATATAAGGTAACGAAACCAGTTGTCCACAGTGATCTGAACTAAGTTTTTGAATTATTGATTTGTTGATTGGTACAACACCTGTAAAAATATTATCAATACAAGTTGCACTACACCCTGCAATACGTGTAGCTTCAAAGAATAAATTATTAAGATTATAGGATTTGAACAAAGAACAGAATTTAATACTGATGGAAGAAGTTTCCAGGAGATTGATATTAAAGTCTCCACACACTACAAGAGATTTATTCTGTTTATTAAGCTTAACTAAAACTTCTTCCATAATTTTTTCAAAAGTATCATAACTTGAACATGGGGGTCTGTAAACACTGACAACAATAAGGTGCTCAAGCTCAACACATGCCATTTCTACAGTACGCTCAACAGAGAGGCTCACAATGTCTTTACGTTCTTTACATGATAAGGACTTATTAGCTAATATTAAGGAGCCACCACGTAATTTAGTATCTCTATTGAACGAACTGACCACCTGGTGATTACTGAAATTAAATATGGAGTTGTATTCTTTCAACCAATGTTCTGTAATACATAAAATATTTATACTGTTACTATTTAAAAATAATTCAATTTCTAATTCTTTGCCTAACATACCTTGTATATTTTGATGCACCAGGTTGATACAGTTTTTATTATTTTTATTTTGTAAAATTGCATAATTATGTATTGGTAAGTTGCATTCTAAGCTATTTAAATTATCTTTGCTAGAGATTACCTCTATTGTCTTATTATCTAATTTAAATTACTTGGAACTGGTTCCAAATCAAATGTAAAATTATTTTGTTGCTCAAAAGAAGCAGGTGTCAAGGTAGCCAAATCATTGGCTGAGTTAAAATATAAATAATAAGATAGCGTATCTGCTACCAGTCTTAAACTATACTTTGATAGGTAATACCTATCTCTTGTCAAAAACTTCTTAGTTAAATTATTAATATCAATTAAATGAAATTTATCATTATTATTCTTACAATTAAATGTCAAATTTAAGTTATTGTTACATGTCAAGTTATGCATCATTAAATTTAAATTATGTCTTAGTTTATTTTCCTGTGGCCACCCCTCTATATAAGGCAATGTAAACAAGATAACTTTAACCACATTTATGTTATTGAGATATTCAATATATTTTAATAATTGATTCTTGTTCATATTGCCTCTTCTCCCAACAAAAATTATTAATATACAATTAGGGTTAAATTTACTAGTTAAAATTTTATTCATAATATCACTGAATGATGCTCCAGGCATGCAGTAATTACTTATCTGTTGCCTTTTTAAACAGTTATTCAATGATATACCCAAGTTTTTGCCTATGTCATCACTATACACAATTATATTATTTTTTTCATTATATGAATTACTTTTTAAATTTATCTGCTTTGTTATGGTACTATCATAGAGTGTAGGTAAAGGAAATGAAGTATTACTGCTTGTCATATTATTAACACACACTGTCCCTAAAGAACCTGGCAGTGAGCGCTGATATTCAGTTTGATATTTTAATAAGGAGTCAAAACGTTCCTCGTTATATTTGCAGGACTTTACCAGATTATCCATGGCCAGTATGTGTTCTTTTATCTCATTCCCTGCAGATTGATATTTATTTGACATAATTTGTAATGAGGTTTGAAGTGATAAAATTTCTGAATTAAGACACTCTATTTCAGTCTCATAACAATTTTTCATGTTTTCCACCTCAATTGAATATAATTTAATTTTACTAATTAACTCTTGCTTTTCCTTACATACATTTGTATAATTTTTAATATTAATTTTAGTTTTAACTAATTTTTGCACTTTCCTAATATATTTATTAATTTTTATATATTTTTTTAATTTCCTTCTGCTGCTTGTAATCCTTTCTGCTGTTCTTGATGTGGTAGAATCATCAGTCAAATCTATTGTTGTGGAGGGTTGCAACGTTTTATGAAATTTACATTCTACGAGCTCCTCGAACAGAATCTGAGTTTTAAGTGCATGCAAGTTATCAATGTTTTGTTTAAATTCTGAAATTTGCTCATTAGCTTCAGTTAATTGTAATTTCAATGCAGCAATTAATCTGAGGGATTCCTCATATTCTTTGCTGCATCGGTCAAACTCATCGACTGTCCTCTGGAGCTGATCCCTTTCCTTTAAAATATCTGTATTCGTAACTATTGTTGTATTTTTAATATATTAGTTTTATTATAGATTTCTTTCACAATTTCCTACTCTACGCTCTGACATTTTTATTTTATTTAATCTGTAATGTGTGCAATAGTAGTATGCACAGAACACAATTACTCTCTACTGAGAGCTGGTATGGATCTCTGTTATCTGACAATTAATGAGAATTATTTGGGATATCAAAATATTTTCTCATCTGGTTGGGCTACATAAATATGATAAAAAATATACATTGAATTATTGTTATTATTATTTTATTATAGCATCTCTGTTGTTTTTATTTATATAAAGACATTGTTATTTTTATAAATATTTATAAATTAAATAAACATCAACGAAATAAAGGCAGCAAATTGCATGAAAGGTTATAAAATGAAATGTAGATAAAGGAATCGCGGCTAACTCGAATACAGTTGCAGTAGAACATGTTGTCTTTAACCGCAGCCCGCTAACGAGCGGGTGATATCCTGAACTGAATACAGAAACCGTACGCTACAATAGCGACTGTATATCATTAGCATGAATAAAGAAAGACCTTTGAGACTAAATAAAAGATTCCTTACAAATTATTTCTTGGTTTAAAAAAAATATAAGGCATTTTTATAGAATAAAGAGTAATAAACAAGCATGAAATCCACTAGATTCGATAAAGGAATCGATTAAGAATTAACATAATAATTATAAAAATAATGATTATTTCTGCTTACAAAAATAGACCATACATAATAAAAGTTATATCTATTTAAATACAATTATATTTATGCTCATAGTTTAAAATATTTGAGAAGCTGGTTTCGGAGTGAAGCAATAAAATGCACGTATTGCAAATCATTAGATCCCCACCCCACGGAGTAAACAAGAGCATTATTAGTAATTGTTAGAATGTTACTGGTATCGTAGAACTTATGATGATACTGTAATGTATTAAAATGAATAAAATGAAAATGCGTTACCATCCGTGACAAATAAGATTGAATACATGGTTGCCAGTTAAAATATTTTTCGGTTTTCGCCACTCACCACATGGAACACAGCAAAATTATTTTACTATTTTATAATGGTGTTCTGTACGAGCGTGGTCGGGACGCCAAGACAACTAACACAAGATCAGCCTAAATTGAACGTTCATTTTCAAAAACTTTTTATTTGTCCAATAATAACTTACGAGGACAAAATAAATTTGTATTAAAGTTCAATTAAAAGAGAGATTAAACATCAATAACGATTACATTACACATCGCAATTTGCCTTTTAACCACGCTAGAATACAAAGTAATTGCAGAGGATTAACGATGTAGTTCTGTGCTGCCTCGATCTGATTCAAACGAGCTGCTAATTGCTGCGGCGCGCACCTGTCTTGCTAGAGTGAAGGGTGAGACAGAGGAGTGAGACAATGGGAAAGGTGTTTGCGCAGTATATCTCCACCGGTAACCGGAATAATTGAGTAATTGTTGGTTTGTTTTCACTTGTTTCTTATATGCTCAATGGGGAGGGAAAATAAATTAAGAAGATCTCGTGAAATATTTCGAGAACATGAGACGTTCACAATCCGATTGAGCTCCATTCTTTCATTACATCCTATCAGAGTCCACTGATGAACAAAGACCTCCACTTTTTATTTTCTAGTTGTTATTAGGAACATTAGGTCCATCTCCTTGTTTGTTTTCCTCTGTCGCCTCTTACGACACCCACGGGATCATTTGGGGTAGTAGATATTCTTACACCTAAATAATACAAATCTACAAATAAGCTGCATTGCTATGAAGGAATTCCGACCAGATTCTCACGAAAAAAAATATTTCAAATAATAAGTGTTCTATTTTCAAATTAAAATTTATACAACAATCAAAAAAATTAACAACGTGAACCATATGATTAAATGGGTCTTCTTTTTCGAGGTAGTTGAACCATAAATAAAACAGCGGTTAGCCCATTAACTTAATTACATATTTTAACTAAGATTTTTGGCTTTGATACTTGTCCTTTAAGCCATGTTTTTACTTTTTAGTCACTCAAGTTCATAAAGCGCCTAAGCGATCAAAATAACTTGAGATTTACATCAACATCGAAGCACTTGTTTTGTCGTTTTCTGTAATAGTTCACATGAAAAAACAATACACAAAATTGCATCACTTTTACGTATCAAAATCCAATTGAAACCATTATTTAAACGATAGAACAGGAGGACAAATCGTCAACTGTCAAGTTCCCACCAAAACTCTTTAATTATATTGTTTCTTCGGTTACACGGTTAATAACATTCGAATAAAAACATTACATACTAACTTTTACCCCGCGACTTGTTTCACGTAGATATATTGTAATTTAAACCATATCTGTTCCATCAATAAACGCACTTTCATTGTAAGTTCTATCACCCTCTTTAGAGCTATCCTATTTTCTTACCCGGGATTTAAACTATCTGGATACCAAATTTCATCTAAATAGATTCAGCGGTTTAAGCATGAAGAGGTACATTTTCCCACGCGGCGATAAGCAATGTTTTCCCCCACCTCACCCGCAGTATGCCCGATCGCCCTGCGCGCTCCGGACCGCACAATTTTATATCGCTATGACTTTTTGTACGTGGTAGAGCCAAGCTGCAGTTATATTCATAGTATAGTTGTAGCACGAATTTGTGCGGCTCGACCGGGGAAGGACCATGCTCTCACAGAATACCAGCGTAAAATAGTAGCTTAATGCTGCTGTGTTTCGTATGTTGAGTGTAGTGAACCGGAGACCCTATTTACTGGAACAGAAGCATTCCATCTTACTCCTCAAGGCTGACAAAATATTTACATTTTGATTTGCAAACCAGGATATATTTATACGTCTATGGGCCACAACAACCCTTTACCATCAGATGGGCTTTATGCTCGTTTGTCACCCTATTTCTATAATTAAAAAAAAACTTTAAAAATATTTGACCAAATAACGTAGCTTAAAAAAGTAAAGTACTTTGATCGTCAAAAGCGATTAAAATATTTTTATAATATACACTTGTTACTGCAAAATTTGTATTGGAAAAAAAGGATCAAATTTTATTGTATTTACGAGGTTCACTCCTTTGGCAATAATGTCTTGCACATAAAAGATAGATATATACTGTCGGGATTTTTTTTGTAGAACTATTTAGGAGAAACAATTCCACCTTACATTATATTTGTGTAACTCTTACAGTTTTTGCACTGCACGCCAACATATCTCGCATCGATATTTTCCGACTTACTTAACACTTATAGTGATATTATGACCAATTTACACAATATCGTTATTAATTATAGCCTATGTGTTATTCTGATATATGAGCTATATTATTGGAAAGTTTCATTAAAATACATTCAGAAGTATTTGCGGGGAAGACTAACAAACATCCATACATCCTCACAAACTTTCACGTTTATAATATTAGTAGAATTAAAGTTAAAGTGGCAGCTTTAGAAATTCCACTAGCCCACATTATCCCATGCGGTGATAGAGGGAAATGATACCGGAGACGAGCAGCAACATCTTCATGATTACAACACGAAATAATAAAAAAATGCGGTTAGCAACCCGTCTGACAAGAGCGGTAACTATGGCGAAGTCTGTAATGGAGGCAGTTTGTGTTCAGCAGTAGACTTTTGATAGGAAGATATAAATATAGTGAATAATGAATAAATCGGTTTATTAGTTCCTTCTCTATTAGATTGAATCTAAATAGAGGCTTATTGGGCCTTTATATTTTTTTTCTTCATTTAAACGTTACCCCCATACTAGGATTTCTTCTCCTGTTTCGTGTAGGCAGTTTACAAACATAAATTGCACAAGTACAAACATCCAGAACATAATCTATCATCTGATTTTTAGATTGGATGAAGATAGGGACAATATGGATAGTGTCCGGAGTCGCTAATACTGCAGTTGTTAGTAAAAGGGTTGACAAAGTCATATACGGTACACAAAAGGACTTTCTTTTAAGATATGCCTGCCTACCCCATTTTGACCACTTCCGGGTGAGTATCGTGAGCCACGCACCTAACAAACTGGTTATTTTTACGGTAACTATCATCATCTTCGAGTTTTATCAGTACAAAAGATTTAACGGGATGGGTTTAAGACTCCCACTGCTAAGCACTACCCGTGCCATCAGTTATAAGTTAACATACATACGTGTGTCGCTATAAACACATTACAGAAAATATTCTCAAGAGTATGCGTATATACGAGAAGAGGAAAGTGTGATTAACGTAAAATTTTCCTCTTTGAGCCTCTCAGTTGCGCACAACAGACGACAATGTGTCGAGCGTCTCTTGACATTCGCCACAAGAGACCGAGATTAAACAAGAACCTAGCAAACTCGTGGTACAAAGGTTTGCCTCGAGGTTAAGCAATGCTTTACAGTCTAACAAAAGCATTAAATATACGTATCATTACAAAACACTCCGCACAATCCTAAAGGGGAGTTTTATTTTTTATGATTATAAACGTTGTAAGTAAAATATTCCCTTTGCAATTTTAAGTACATAATTTGAATATTTCGGTAGGGTTGTAGTGAAAACTTAAATATAGCTTGACTTATTGTATTTGTTTCAAATCTTGTCAGGAATTTGTCAACTACTTTTTCTTAACCAATCATTGTGGAACATCTTTGATCTTTAATGATCTTTAGACATAGACACTATAAAAGTTGAAGCCAGAAGTATACATGATGAACGCTTCAACTTCTAAGTCATGATATACTGTGGTATGACCACCAAAACCGAACTCTATATAATATAATATTAATAGAATAACATCATTATCAACATTATATTCACTGCTTCATTGGTCTGTTCGTCGTAAGTGCGACCGTCGATCATTAGTTCCCGGTTGCGAATCCCAGGTCGGCCAAAACACCAGTTTTATGTATTTCTGTATTTTCTGTCAAGAAATTCTCATTAGCTGCCCAGAATCAGGATCAGGCAGTTGGCGGTGTTTAACTCCCTTGCCTCAAATAGAACGCAAAGCCGTTAGTCCTGCGTCTGATCTCTCTACAGTCGTATTGGATTGACGCCTCATCGTATTATGGCAGTTGGGTAATCGAGAATTCACCTTTGCTTGCACATACAGAAACTTAACTGATACTATACTGACTAAAGATCTAAATAAGTAATTAGCTAAGATCATCGTAATAAAATAAAATGATATGTTTTATCTAATTTCAAGAACAGCTTCCGCCCTCCCTCAATTGCGTGCATTATTCTCGGCACCACTAATCCCAACACCATTACTCTCAACATCAGCTCTGCCTTATCTTTTTAACTGTGTATCTGTGTGGCATCATAGCTCCTGAACGGATGAACCTATTTATTTATTAGATAACCAAAAAGAGTTTTGTTTCTGTGATTTTTTTTTAATTTTTAATTTTAGTTATGTATATGTTATGTATATTCATAACATATCTAAAATTTATAAATAATTTTAGTTATATTTGTACGTTGTAGAGCCATACTGCAGCTATATTAGTAGTATAGTTGTAGCACGAATGGGTCGACTCGACCGGGGAAGGACCACGCTCTCACAGAATACCAGTGTCAAATAGCAGCTTAACACTGCTGTGTTTCGTATGATGAGTGTAGAGAACCGGAGACCCTTTTTACTGGAAAAGAGGCATTCCATCTTAGTCCTCACGGGTGACAACGCATCTGCATTTTGATTCGCAAACGTTTCAACGTCGCAAAGCATATCAAAACAAATATTTGTTTTGATATGCTTTGTTCTTTTAGAAGTCGAAAGATTGAATTTTGGCACTTCCTTCTTAAGATACCTACGGAAAGAAATGGAGGGACGGATCTTTTGCATTGCAGTGGCACAGCTAGTATATAGACCGAAATTCACAAATCACTTGTTAATCCAAATGCTACATGATATCCTTCCCATGTCCTTTTATATCTTCTTCTTCTTCCAGTCCTTATCGGCATAGCATGTCTTTCTCTTCCGTTCTCCTATATTATCCTTTATCTCTTCACTCACTTCTTTCATTTCATTTCATCCCTAATACAGTCCATATATATTTTATTTGACCTCTTTCTACTCCTATATCCATCCACTTTCATAGCCAAATTTCTTCTTGTTACATAAATTACATCCTTTGTATATACCCATACCACGCTAGCCTACCACTTCGAAACTATTTCGCTAAAAACATCTTCCAATGTCCTTTTATGTCGATAGTTTTATATAAACTGAAATAGGACCATATCATAGTAACAATATAGAGGTATATTATCATTATACAACACAACCTCGTCACTTTTATCTCTGTGTATTGCGTACTGCTTCTTTGTGAATATATAGTGCTATCAAAAACATGACTTGTAAAAAGATCCAAGTCTCGCAACTCAGTTCTACCGTAAAAACTTGTGAGATCCATGTAATACCAAGTCGGTTAATTTATTCAGTCTCTACTTAAGGGTACTTCTGTCATAAGTTATTACGTAGTTAGCTAACCTAACAACATCTTATAGTGACCATGTCAATATTAAAAATCTTTTATGTTTTAAATAAATTGACTTGGCAATCGCACTAAACAATCTAATTTAATGTAATATGTATTACTTGAGAGATACATTGCGTTTTCATGCGATGACCATGTCAGTCTTTCAAGTCAGGTTTTTTTACATGTTATGTTTTTGATGGCATCTCATTTTTTTGTAGATAATTATATATAGTTACCTATCTACACCTATTATTCCATTATTTTATACTTATATAGGTACATTGATTCATTCACTGCAAATGTAACTTTGTAATCCTATATATTTATATGGGATTACAAAGTGATTTATGCAGTTGATGTATCTCAAAAACTGGACCGTAATTGCAAAATATTTTAGTTTTTCCTTGATTTTTGTACTAAATGATAATTGTATTCCAAATTTGAAGCTTCTATATCTGCTAGAAGTGCCTCAGAGTTTTGATGTTCGGTCAGTCAGTGAGTGACAAAATTGAGAAACTTTGACTAGTTATAACTCTTAAACCACTAGTTCCAATTTAATGAAATTTAAAATATACCGAGTTTATACAATGCCCACTTGGTTATTGAAAATTTAAGCTTCTAGTATTATCCACAACAAAGGTATAGGGTTTCGAAAATGGCCTGAACTGCTTCGAGAAAAGGATGGTACGTCCGTGCCGC
Source organism: Parnassius mnemosyne (assembly GCA_963668995.1). Classification (NCBI taxonomy): domain Eukaryota; kingdom Metazoa; phylum Arthropoda; class Insecta; order Lepidoptera; family Papilionidae; genus Parnassius; species Parnassius mnemosyne. Next base: position 419,937 of record CAVLGL010000093.1, on the reverse strand, counting down.
TTTTTGCTCGACTTGCCAGGGGCACTGCCGCGCGTAGGAAGTGATACTTGTTTGACATATCATTTTCCTTTTATTTAATATTTTCCATAACTAGGTTAAATAATGCCATATGTGATAATGCACCTCCGGAGGTGAAATGTTACAAGAAAACCTTACAAGAAAACGTGAGGTTTTTTAATACCGTATTAAATTTCCCCAATAGGCCGATAAAGATGTTCCACTTCAGTATTGATATATCTATCTATCTATCTATCTATCTATCTATCTATCTATCTATCTATCTATCTATCTATCTATTATATCCTACATAATATAACAATGTAAAATATTAAAAAAATAGGGGACGCCATGCGTCAGCTATTATTAGTAGTAATAAATACGCCTATAACGTCGATGCCGGTAATAATTACTAAAAAAAATCATTCGACCACCTATTAGGCAAAGTTTCATCGAGGTCAAGTTACTTAAAAAGCAGTTACCGTGCTCTTTAAAAGTAAAAAATCTACATAAACACTTTTGATGTTTAGCTGAAGTTCACTACAGTACATTCAATAATTTATAACGTTAGCGGAAGCTGACGAGACTAACAGTATACCAGCGTTAAATAACATAATGCTGCTGTATTCCGTATGGGATCAAACGAGGTGTTACATTGTAGTCCTCAAGGATGTTAGAAGGATAAATAAACGTGTCTAAAGACCACAGCATTCACTGGCCTGGCCAGCAATCAGGTGAGTTGCGTGCTCGTTTGTTACTCTGAATTTAATTTAAAGAACATACCTCAGATTATTTATAAAGCACACATTTATAAAATATATGTTACATCAAATTGCATCTACCTTTATATCTTTCAACTTCTATATACATTGCCTCAAGGAAGTGTCCGCCGCGCCTCCCTCATTTCCTAGTTTTTTTTCTCCGAAATCCAGATAACCAGTTGGATCACGATGTTTCCTACGCAGCCGAGAGCCTAGTTTTATTGTAGGATTAGGGTGATCAACGAACTCAGTCCACCTGATGGTAAGTGGTTGCTGTGTCCCAAAGACATCTACATCTATCCACGATTACGAATCAAAATGCAGATGCGTTGTCACCCGTGAGGACTAAGATGGAATGCCTCGTTTCCATTAAAAAGGGTCTCCAGTTCTCTACGCTCACCATACGAAACACAGCAGCGTTAAGCTGCTATATTATGCTGATATTCTGTGAGAGCGTGGTCCTTCCCCGATCGAGCCGACCCATTCCTGCTACAACTATACTACAAATACAACATAGCTCTACCACGTAATAACTTGTACTTGTGTGGTAAATCAGCACTTAAAATTTCTATTAAGAATTTCCTTTGTCCGGTACAAATGAAATTGTTAATTGAAATTTTGAAACGTTCCATACTCAGCTAAAACCAATTACACTGAATGAAACACAAACTAATATTTACTGAAGGTTTAGCCTTCATTTATTTTGAAATTGTGCGATCGATTCCAGGAACTAACTGACTAGAATTTCATCTAAATATAAATTAGTTGGCCCTGACAAAGGGCGTATTTGATCAAAGTAACAAAATTGAATTTACATTCTCGTATTATATTATAAATTTATTTTTGAAAATGATGTCGCTCTTTAGTGCCGGCGTAAATAGGTTACAGAGGAAAATAGTAATGGGCACCAGCATCTTCGTGGTAACAATTCAAATTTAATAAAAAAAATATTGCTTTATTTCTTTTTTAAAGAATAAGTGGATAAACGGACACAGTCCACGTGAGGGAAAGTAGACTCTATGGCCCATAGACATCAACGTGCTGGCTTTTTCAAAGGCTGGCAACGTACCTGCAATTCTTATTGTTGCAGTGGTTCATGAGCTTCTATCAACACTTACCATCAGGTGAGTCGCATGCTCGTTGCCCCCTTTCTATAAAAAATATTTCTGCGGTTAAAAATCAAAATGCAAAACCGCCTGAAAAGCGTGGCAAATATGGCAAATAACTCCCCAATGAGACAGTCTATGAATTCTATTAAACATTTAAAAGGAGTGCAAATGTACATAATGTGTCTACTTATTTCCTGTGTATACGCGCTACATTGTGCTATATTGTACGAGGTATTGGCGACCGAAAATTGGTAGTATTTGAAACGTTGCTTGGATTTACTGCCTACAGATTATTGTAGCTGTAGCATTAACCAGCTTGCTGATTTATGTGCAAAATAAGGATGACAAACGAGCACACAGCCCATTCCATAGACATCTACATCTATCCTCGATTAAGAATCACAATACGCTGGTGTTCTGTGAGAGCGTGGTCCTTCCCCGGTCGAGACGAACCATTGGTGCTACAACTATTAATAGATGAAGCATAGTTTTACCACGTTTATCTTACGATGGCAGTACAAGTCAATCCTTTCTTCCATTATTTTAATAAAGGGTTGTTAGGTTACTGTCGCACTAGGAACTTCTGTATCGTAATTGCTGTTTAATTTATTTTTCATCATTATCATCATCATTACAGCTAATTAAAAGTCCACTGCTAAACATAGGCCTCGAGGAGGGGTAATCTTTGGGGGACGCCTGCCATAGTTGCTTCGCAACCTACCTGGGGTTGGAAACAACAACTTATTTTAATTATTAATATGTTATCGGAATATACTGCCCATTCTCAGTTTTATTCACCTCTGTCGCGTCATGTGACCCTCACACAGGATAGTGGGTATTCTTAGGCCGCCTATACACGATCAGTCCGTGCGATATCTCAGTAAATTTTAACTTCACTTTCACTAATCTAAAAATTTCATAGTGTTGAAGTTAAAAAATCTAATCGCAAAATGCATAAAAAATAAGATTTTCCAATACTCTATCGAATCTAAAACTACACTAAAGCGTAAAATCGCTTTCCTACGTAGACTGATATTTAATTTCCTGATTCTGTAATTTATGTGTCCGATATTCTGGTCCTGAAACCCTTTTCGGCTATTTAATGACATTTATTACTGCGATCGTTTAAAATTTCTCTCCAGCAGCATTAAATATTTTTAACATTAACCAAACGTTTCTATGATATTTTTATATTATACTAATCCCCGCGGCTAATTGATGACGGCTCCGTGGCGCGATGACTTAGCAATGACTTGCAGCCCTAAGGGCCGCGGGTTTGATGCCCGCACGGAATAAATATTTGTATGACCCACAAATGATTGTTATTATTGACCTGTTCCGAAGGAGACTTAACTTGTTCACTTCGACTTTAGAATTTTCTAAAATGTCATGCGCATTTCGCATTGTGGTTGTGCTTGTGGATAGATTTCGTGTTTTTAATTTCGTAGATTTATTTAACTTGACCCTTGGCTTTTCTCCCGGATTACTGTACAATAAGTAGGTTGTTGCGCTCACATGATGACAATCATGTAGTACTTGGGTTATTAAAGGAATAGAACAGATAACGTACAGCCTCTGACTGCTTTTCTAGGCGACATTTTATTAATAATTGCAGGAAATATTTAAACAATTAGAAAAGGTTCAGTTTAATTTTACTTCATTTAATATTAACTACAAAATGGCATTCTTTGGTGTCCTATGTTATATGATAGGGTGACAAACGAGCACACAGAACACCGGATGGTAATTGATGGTGTTTGCTGTGACCCATAGACATCTACTGCTATGGGCAGCAGCATCTTCCTGATAACAACAAACTTACAATAAAAAAACTGCGGTTGCCAACCCGCTCGCCAAGCGTGGCAACTATGGCAAATACCCCCTATGAAATAACAGTAACAAAGAAACGGCCCCCAGTCCCCGGCGGCCCCGCTACTCCTGGCTACGGTGGCGACCATGGTAACGGCGGGGCAAGGGGTGCTAAGAATCTCCGGTGGAGGTTCGGTTGCCACCTAAGACGACTCGACCTGGCAACATACAACGCACGCACCCTGAGGACTGACGAGAAGATCGTGGAGCTGGAAGAAGAGATAGACAAGTTACGCTGGCATATTATAGGATTATCCGAAGTCTGAAGAGAGGGGGAGGACACGGTAATCCTCGAAACTGGCAACTTGCTCTATCACCGAGAAGGCGACCATCTGTCCCAAGGAGGTGTCGGATTTATCGTCCACAAATCTCTCGTTAACAACGTTGTAAAGATTGAGAGTGTGTCGACGAGGGTTGCGTACCTTATACTCAGAATCACCAAACGGTATTCGCTGAAGGTCGTACAGGTTTACGCACCAACCTCGGCACACCCCGATAAGGAGGTGGAGGAAATGTATGAGGATATCTCTAGAGCCATGCATTCCTCTAAAACCCAATATACGGTGTTAATGGGAGACTTCAATGCAAAACTAGGCACAAGAGAGAACGGTGAGTTGATAGTAGGGAAATTTGGAATAGGGCAACGGAACCCAAGGGTCAGCAGCTGGCCGACTTCATGAAGAAAGAGGGACTCTTTATGATGAACTCTTTCTTCCAGAAGCGGTCCTACAGTAAGTGGACTTGGTCGAGCCCCGACGGTTTCACAAAAAATGAGATTGACTTCATTATGACGACCAGACCACAAGTGTTCAGTGATGTCTCCGTGTTCGCGAGGGTGAAAACTGGTAGCGATCACTGAATGGTTAGAGGCACACTGAACCTTAACGTTAAGTTGGAGAGGTCTCGTCTAATGAAGTCAACGCTCCATCCCCCTCGTGCCAAAGTCCCGGAACCTTTCAGCTCGAGCTAGAAAACCGTTTACAGTGCTTAGAAGACTGCAATGAAGTGGACGATACGAATGACAAGCTCGTGGAAACTGTCCATGCGATCGGAGCTAAGTTCTGGAAGACCCGCCGCAGAAGAACACAAAAACTCTCCGATCACACTCTCTCACAATCTCATGGCTGTTAGACGGGAGATGAAGCTACATTCTTCAACAGATTTGACAGCATACAGGCAACTGAATAGACAGATCTCCAAATGCATGCGGCGGAACTTACGCAACTTCAATACAGCTTGTATTGAAGAACCGATCGAGCGGAACCAAGACTCCAAAGTCTTTGCCAGAGATCTGTCTGCAAGAAAGAGCCAACTGTCGAAGCTGAAGACCGAGTGTGGCAGCATCGTTTCCGGGGCACCTGAGATTTTGAGTGAGATTGAGAGGTTCTATAGGCAGCTGTACACGTCATCGTTGGAGCCACACGCAAGTGTGAATAACGATCCAAGAGCGAGTCTTATCCGACACTATTCCGAATATATCCCGAACGTCTGTCTGAGCGAGATTAGAATGGTTCTCCAGCACCTTAAAAACGGCAAGGCCCCAGGCGAGGATGGAATTACAGCGGAGCTTCTGAAAGCGGGTGGAAGACCGGTACTTGAAGTCCTTCAGAGGCTCTTTAATTTCGTCCTCCGTGATGGCATTACACCGGAGGCGTGGAACAGAAGTGCAGTGGTCTCGTTCTTCAAGAAAGGTGACAACGCTTTCTTGAAGAACTACAGACCGATTTCCCTTCTGAGCCGCGTCTACGTGCTGTTTTCGAGAGTCATTACGAATCGTCTCGCGCGCAGACTTGATGACTTCCAGCCTCCCGAACAAGCCGGTTTCCGAAAGGAATTTAGCACCATAGACCACATACATACCCTTCGGCAAATTTTACAGAAGTCCGAAGAGTACAATTTGCCACTATGTCTGGCGTATGTGGACTATGAGAAAGCCTCTGATTCCGTCGAAATTTAGGCGGTGCTGCAGTCCCTTCAGCGGTGCCAAGTTGATTGTCGGTATATCGAAGTGCTAAAGTGTTTGTACAGTAGGGCTACGATGGCTATCCGAGTACAGAACCAGAGTACGAAACCGATCCAATTGCAGAGAGGTGTAAGACAGGGTGACGTTATATCCCCGAAACTCTTCACCGCTGCATTGGAAGACGTTTTCAAGCTTCTGGACGGATACGGTATTAACATCAATGGCGAGTACATCACTCACCTTCGATTTGCCGACGATATAGTCCTTATGGCAGAATCGCTAGAGGACCTAAGCACTATGCTCAATGACCTCAATAGTGTTTCCCAACGGATCGGTCTTAAGATGAACATGAACAAAACAAAGATCATGTTTAATGTCCATGTCACACCTATTCCGGTAGTTGTTGGGAACACTAAGCTCGAAGTTGTTGATGAGTATGTTTACCTGGGACAAATAGTCCGACTACGTAAGTCCAACTTCGACCGAGAGGTCAATCGACCGATTCAACTAGGCTGGGCAGCGTTCGGGAAATCTTTCAGCTCGTCAGGCATACCTCAAAACCTTAAAACGAAATTGTACAACCAGTGCGTGTTGCCCGTGATAACTTACGGATCTGAGACGTGGTTCTTCACTGCTGGCCGTATGAGGAAGCTCAAGGTCGCTCAGCGAACTATGGAGAGGGCTATGCTCGAGGTTTATCTGCGTGATAAACTTAGAAATGTGTATATCCGCAGTAGAATTAGAGTAACCGGCATAGCCCAACGGATTAGTAAGCTGAAGTGGCAATGGGCCGGCCATATAGCTCTAAGAACCGACAACCGATGGGGAAGAAAGGTTCTCGAGTGGCAGCCTCGTACCGGTAGGCGAAGTGTAGGGCGACCCCCCATGAGATGGAGTGACGACCTGGTAAGACATGCAAGAAGTCGATGGATGCAGGTGGCTCAGGACCGTGCTTTGTGGCATTCCTTGGGGGAGGCCTATGTTCAGCAGTGGACTTGTGAAGGGCTGTAATGATGATGATGATGACTAAATGAGTTATTAGATCTGAAAACCTCGGCGACATTTAGATCATATCTGCACACGCTACTCCAGTCTTTGCGCGTTATCTCAACCTTAAATGCCTTCATTTAAGATTTATGCAGTTTTCACAACAGTCATGACTGTGACGGTGTCCAAATAGTGTTTGCTAAGTCTTTAATTTGATAAACGCACCGTCGGTTAATTCACAACTGCCACTGCTAATTATGTATTCTCGTTGCGTAGGTAAAATATATTTAATTTTATGTACTAGGTGGTAGAACTTCTTATAAAGATGTTAAAAATTAATTTTCTAAAATCCGCATAAGAAAATAAAATTTGTCTTACCTAGTTTGAGCACCTCACAACCATCTCAGCACCACTACTCCCAACACCACTACTCCTATCACCACTACACTAGGAAAGACACTAAATAATATGACACTTGTTTCGCCTTTAAAAAAGGAGCTTTTTTACGTGGTAGAGCCATGCTGCCGCTATATTAATAGTACAGTTGTAGAACGAATGGGTCGGCTCGACCGGGGAAGGACCACGCTCTCACAGAATACCAGCGTAAAATAGCAGTTTAACGCTGTTGTGTTTTGTATGGTGACTGTTGAAAACCGCAGACCTAGTTTACTGGAAAAGAGGCACACTATCTTAGTCCTCACGGATGGCAACGCATCTGCATTTTAATTCACAAACGAAGATAGATGTAGATGTCTATGGGCCACAGCAACCACTTACCATCAGGTGGACTGTGTGCTCGTTTGTCACCTTTATTCTATAAAAAAAAAGGAATCCTTTGTTTAAAACCACTAAGTAAGGTCCAGAGACTGCGGTGGCAGACCGCTAACTGCAATTGAGGGACGGCGGGATGTGCACGTCAAGCTCGGTAAGACACGTCACTTTATTTTATTACGTGAATCTAAGCTAGTTAATTTTTTACATATTTAATATAATGGATCCCGCAAAGTAACGCCTAATTCTCCTAAAGGCTTCTCTTGACTGGGAGTCCAACCGGAGGGAAATCATTCCTTACCTATTTCCATCAGCACCAACTGATTTGCTCCGGTTTAGGGATATGGCAAGTTAACAATTATAGAATGTGAGGCATTCTATCCCAGTCCTCAAAGGATGATAACAAGGATGACCTGATGCCTTCTTTATTCGATGTCGTCACACTCTTCTGGTGAACTAATAAGTTTTCGCATTAATAAAGTTTAAGGCTACGTGCTCGTCCCACTGCAAGGCATAGGACTCATCTCATTTTCGGGTTGTGGTGCATTTGTCTGGTCCGATGCGTGTTTGCGGACTTCACATGACCTTGAAAGATTTTATTCCACAAATGAGGAGTTCCTTCACCGCCGATCACGTTGTAAATGATCACTTAAAATTCCAAGTAAAACTATTTTTATAGAATGTGGGTGACAAAAGAGCACAGAGTCCACCTAATGGTAAGTGGATGTTATAACATATCTACATTAAGAATCCTCGATAATTAATCAAAATGCAGATAAGTAGTTACCCTGATGGAATGCCTGGTTACCAGTAAAAATGAGCTCCGGTTCTCTACACTCACTATACGAAACACATCACCATTATACTGCTATTATATGCCAGCACTCACAATTTCGTTAATGTCAATAGAAAGTGAACCCGGGTTGCTCGCGTACTATGAAATTTTACAGCGAGCGCTTAGTCCTTTAGCTGCCAAGGTTCGGTTTTGTAAGTAACGCATTTAAGTGCATAATTTTCTATACATCAAGTGGAGGATTTTCTCCGTTAAATGCTGTTAGCAGTTCCTTCGCCGCATGCATGTTTGTCCAGCACGCAGTAAGCGTACGACATTCGGCGGATAAAAAGTTACTTTATTAAAAACGTTTATACTTTTTATCAGGAAATTAACGATCTTATAAAAATGAAAAATCTTATTCAACACATGACTTTCATATTATAAAACATATAATAATCGCTTAAAAAACCGACAACTCGAACGTTTAACTTTCTTCTGGTGATTTAATTATAATTGTATTTTAATGTGTATCTTCTTCCTCGATCGAACAGCTCGTAAAAAGTACTTGAGCCTCTCGGTAGAGAGAGCGTGCGATAACTCCAGCCATGTCGTCTGCCACTATAACCGGGGTATGAAATGGTTATTGCTCCATACTTTAAAAACTTCTGACGACGATAATGGTGATGATTATGATGATTTCATTGTATTCTTATTATATAATCAGGTATATTTTTCAATGAAAAAGACTTGCTTATACAAAAATATTTAATACATTTTTAGTTTCACCACAATCGGCTATTTACAAAATTTACATAATTAGAACAGTCGTATATAGAATTCTTGGAATGATCCAGCACGCCTAGTAGAGGCAGCCACATAAACACGCGTTCACTGTACACACACAACCAAACACACCTCCAAATGTCACGTGTTTTACTCATAAAACAAACAATACACAAAATAAAAACACTTAGAACAATTTTCCAATGTAATACCTTACACAATAGGTGTACTAATTGAACAAGATAATAGTGGGCGATCAAATCATTTAGAGATACAATATCTATACATCGGTACAATATCCAATATATTTGTATCGGACAGCAGATTAACTATATATTAGATATACCACTCCAGTACAACGTCACTTTATAGAACATCTAATATCATACTCGAAGAAATAATAACGTAGAATATATTATATGATATAATACACAATTCAAAAATTTAACGAACTATAAGCGCGCGAAAGAATAGTTGTCATATATATTTGAGTAAAACTGATATAACTACTCTGACTACCTTGTAGGATATACTAATTTCAGAGCATCATAGATATTGACCAATACATAGATATTACAATGTACGAGTATCTATAAACTTAAGGAAACGAAAGCCATCAAAAATTGCGTATCACCGTGTAGTACTGAGTACTGACTTACGAAGTTACAGAATCACGCAGATGTCTAGTTATCAACCGAAATATAGATATTGAAATATATAGATTTAACATCAAATATTCAAATCCATAATTCAAATTCAATATACAGATACGATTTTATATAGGGTAAGAGTGTTATTACCCATGCCTAATACAAGAATAAAATAATCGAAAATCAAATTTTCGTTAATAAAAAACCAAATTTTACTATTAAAAATGACCTTCCTCCCAAATTTTGACTGTACACCTGTGCTCGGAAAGGAAATTTCTTATGAATTAAATTAGAATATTGTTATGATTCAAATGGTTACTGCTTACCACCATCCGTTAATATTTTACAGTGATTAATAGTTCCAGTAAAATAATAATAATTGAAATAAGAAAAAATAAGCAAACGAAATTTATTCAGACATATACGATATGCGCGTATTATATTGATCATACGCTTTACCAGAGTTATGAGATTTTGAAATAGATGATAAATGTTTAATTAGACGCAGTTAAGCAATATACCAACTCACATTTATGTAAAAATGAAACGTTAAGGATCCTCTGATGCTTATTTCTTTTACTAAAACAATACCGCCGAAATATGCAGGCTATACAAATCAAAATTATAATTGAAGAGGATCATAATCACTGTACGTCTATCCAAACTTTAAATCAACATTCAAAAGTATCTTAAAAGTAGCGTTCATGGGTTGAACCCTGATTGTGTTACTACGTAATATGTCCGACTTAGAAAAATGTTAAGCGGAAATGGTTAATTTTATTGTCATATAATTCCTATGGAAAAATTCTTTTTGTTTTCAAGTTTACAAGAATTATTAAAATCCAGCTTTTCTAATATGCTTATATACTCGTACATAACAGTTTAGAAATAAGAACCGTACTTTCTCCACAGCGTTTGACGCTGTTTTTTCACATAATTAGTTATTTATAAGAAAAGTTTCTCCAAATTAAAATTAATAATCAACACGCGAAGGGTAAGTTGATATGTGTTAAAATCTTGTTTTAGTAATAAATTTCGCTACGTTCAATTCGTTGGTATTTACAAAATTGATTTATTTTGTAATCTAAATATCCATTCAATATAACTAGATATTATTCGTTGTCAAATTTATAATATTAGATTCCAAGAGTCACTGCATCATGCATAGTCACAGTGTTTGTCGTTTACAAATGATTTTTCTACAAGTACTGAGAATTTTTTAGTAAAAACGTCATGAATTTTCTTGAAACTTTAATTTTGAAGACACGGGTTGCCACTTGTATCTCACAGTACACAAAATGTGTTACACTCCCAAATTTATAAAATTCTGTCAGCGTTCATCACCAGCCACAAGAAACAACTTAAGAAATGTATTAAGTTAACATCTTCTAAAAAACCTGATTCACTAGCTAAACACAACTGAACAGATTCCTTGTATTAGTAAAACTAGCAGAACTAGTGCTGAGAAATGCTGCGGGGCAGAAGCGAGAGCTGCACTGCTGCTAAGGGCGCTGGCATGGCACTCAGCCTCGTCAGCGTCAAGCGCTAACAGCGCTCGTGGTGCAGCGTCCACACGCTGGCACTGGCTGCGCCGCGCCGCCTCCCGTGCACTTCTTGCCCCACCGCCCACTTCGGCAGTCCAACGTCGAAGCCACGCTCCCACCCAAGAAGCCGAACAGCCACACCGTAACGGATTGCCTACAAGCACGAGCCCACCTGCAAATTGTGCGCTTATTAAAAACCCATAAAGATTTAAACGCAGAGAAAAAATAAAAATAAGTCAAGCTCTTACCGGGAAGAAGTTTAGTCGCAAGCCTATTCCAGCCCGTGAGGTTAGGGTATAATGTAGAAGGCCCAAAGTTGATCAATTGGTTATTGCTTAGGTCCAGAGCAAGGTGCGGCACTCGCGCTAACGGACGTGCAAGGCCGGGAGGCAATACGCTCACACCTGTGTTACTTATGCGCAGTGTCAATGCGCGTTGTCGACCTAACGCTTCAAACGCGTGAGAAGATATATGTCGTAGTGCTATCCCACGCAACTCCAATACGCGCAGTTTGGGTGAGTGTAGACCAAGCAACTGCGAATCAAGCGTCAAGTCTCGCACAATAATCGTAAGTGACTCAAGACTGGGTACTGCTGCTGAAATGTCCGCCAAAGATGCATCATTCTTTCTGCCGCCCATCGGTGACTCAAGCGCAAGTGAACGCAGTGACGAAAGGGGTCGAAATGCGCGTGGCTCAACCGCCTCTAAGTTGCGAAGATGGTCAATACGTAAATGGAGTAGGTAATCGAGACCGTCAAAAGCACCATATGTGATACGCACAATAGGGTTATATGAGACATCGAGAGAGGCTAGCCGAGGCAAAGCTGCCCACATGGCCGGTTGCAAAGATGTAAAACGGTTCCGAGCAAGGTCAAGAGCTCGAAGGTTTGCGATATGACGTACATCGATTTCTCGAAATGAAGCTATTAAATTATTACTAAGATTGAGCTCTGTAAGGTTAACAAGTGGCATATGAGGCACCATTCGTAGCCCAGCCCCGGCCATGGCAAGACGTCGTAAGCATGGTAAATTATGGAACAGCTCTTTGAAGTTTGTCTTAATAGAATTATAAGAAAGATCGAGGTACTGTAGCCGCGACAGCCCAGCGAATGTGTTGTCCGAAAGAACAGTTAGCGCATTATGGGCAAGGTTCAGTTCATGTAAGAATGCGATTGCATTAAACATAGCTGAGTCAAGATATTCTAAACGATTACCAGCTAACTCCAGTCGCCTCAAGGTGAATCCTACTTGTGTCAATGCACTGCTTGGAAATAAGGTAAGATGGTTGTCGCTAATATCAAGGTATTCCAGTAAAGTGTTTTTAAAACAGTCACGTGGCAGCGCACGCAGTTCGTTCGAATTCAAGCGAAGATGACGCAATTTCTGCAAATTATAAAACTGTTCTACGGATAGCTGTGTCAATCTATTTCGTGATAAGTCCAATATCTGGAGTGAAATTAGCTCACCAAATGTTTTTCTTCTAATAGCACTAATATTACTATCATGTAAATTGAGAATCTCAAGTTTTGGTAAGTAGCCAAAACCAGAGTTATCTATTTGAATCAGTCTATTATGTGATAGAATTATTTGACGAATATGTGGAGATAATGAATCAAAAAATGTTCTGGAAACACTTTCTATTAAATTATGTGATAAATCCAAAACATTGATGAAAGCAGTTGGACCACCGACAAGTGACGTTATAGAATTATAGCTTGCGTTAACGGAAAAATTACTTTCTTCATTGGAAACGTTATAAAAATATTTTGTAGAGAACTCTAATAAATTATTTTCCTGCAAGTCTAAAACTTCAAGCTTAGGTAGATTGTTAAAGGCAAAATCTGATATGATTTCTATAGCGTTTCCAACTAAACTCAAATAAATTATGTTCAGTAAATTGGAAAACGTCCGTTCACTTACGTTATGCATGCGATTATATGATAAATCGACGCTTTGCAAATCTATTAAATTTGTGAGAAATCCAGAATTTAGTCGGCATATATAATTATAAGCTAACCTCAATTCCTTTATCTTATAGGAACTATTCGTTTCAAGCATTTGACTGGGAAATTCAATAAGTTTATTAAAATCTAAATTCAGATACTCTAAAGAAATGAAATACTCCATGTCTTCGGAAGAAAAAAAGTGAATGTTATTATTGTCGAGACTCAGCCAAGTGAGACCTCGAAAAGCGGGCCCAGCAGGAACTTCACCACTGAAAAGAGTGGACGACAATTCTAGAACCTGTAGTGAAGTAAGATTAGAAAATGCGCTCGCTTCCACATAATATAAATCGTTAAAACTAAGCACGAGTTCCCGAAGCGGTAACGCAGAAGGAAAAGCGTCAGCTGCCAATTGTGAAATTCGGTTACCACGTAGGCTTAACGTTGCGAGTGCGGCTGACCACGCGCCAAACCACTCTGGAGCCACGTATGTAATACGGTTATAACCGACGTCAAGGTAATGAAGTACAGCCGGCTCTAATGTTATTAGTGCTGCGGGTAATCCTTCTAAATAATTGCCTGCCAAAGATAACGAACGAAGACGAGGCGGCAGCCACTCTATATCCCGCAATTGATTATAAGCAAGTGATAAGTGCCTCAAACGAGTCAGTTCCTGCATGCTTTGAGGTAAAAAAGTTAACTCATTGTTATCTAAATCAAGACGTTCCAAGTCATGTTTGAGAGCCAGTATGGTTGTATCAGACAGATGCGTGAGCTCATTATAAGAAATTGATAGTTTCTCTATACGTCCGCATTCAAGTACAAATGGAGGTATCGCAGTAAAATCATTTAGATCTAATGCTAGTTGCTTTAGTTGAAGTCCCTGTGTAAAGTCAAATTCAAAGCTGTCTGTAAGGTCATTGTGACTCAAGTCGAGCGAATCAATACGGTAGCGTTCCGCGCGGCAAGACCGGTTTACTGCTAGCGACACCGCTAATGCATTATTTCGGAGATGTAAATGACGTAGACGTGTCAGAGGAGCTAGAGCGGCACACGGTACTCGCGTCAGTAAATTGTCGGATAGTCGCAGCAGCGCTAGGGAGACCGGTAGTGCATGTGCTTCCAGCTCTTGAAGTCTGTTTCCATCCAATTCCAATTGAGCTAATTGTCGTAAAGATGTCAAAGCGCCTTCTCTTAGAAAGCTTAATTGGTTATTGCTTAAAGACAAACTGCTTAACGAGTCTGCCAAAAAACCCCAATCCATCTTCGGATCCAAGTCCACGATAAGATTACTGTAACAAAATTCCAATATTTAATTCATTATTTGCCTTCTTTATCTTGACCGTTATCTGATGGGCCTTAACTTACTTTTGTAGGTTTAGCCAATTTAATACTTTCAGGTGCCTAAGGGCCTCGATTGGTATTTGCGTGAATTCATTATAGCTTAGATCCAAAGAGGCTAACGTTGACGTCATAGACCTGAAGACAAAACATTTGTTACAATTTAAAGTTTAACAAACAAAATGTATTAAGATATAGCATGATACAGACGATAGAGCAGCTGCTTCAAGTTGATGTAGATGCGAAGCAACAAGTACCAGCGTGCGCAAACGACGTCCGTCCAATGCTGCATCGGGCAGTGCACCAAGATGAGCTCTCGATACGGACACATGTCGCACACTCGACTCTGATGACAACAGAAGCAAATTAATCAAAAATATTGCAAAGAATTTAGAGAAATTTCTAAAAGTCATAATCATCACCATTACAGCCCTTCACAAGTCCACCGCTGAACATAGGCCTCCCCCAAGGAACGTCCTGAGCCACTTACATCCATCAACTTCCCGCATGTCACCTCCAGTCGTCACTCCATTTAATGGAAGGCCGCCTTAAACTTCCTTTAACGTCATTAGGCTGCTTCTCCAGAACCTTCCTTCCCGGTTGTCGCTTCTTCGAGCTATGTAGACGGCCCATTGCCACTTCAGTTTACTAATCCGGATACGGATTACGAGCAACTAATAATTTGTAAACAGTTCGTTACTCCATAAAATGGGGGGACCACCCTACACTTCGCTTACCGATACGATGCTGCCACTCGATAACCTTTCTTCCCTATCCGTTGACGGTTTTTCGCGCAATATGGCCTCTCTTCGAGCTACAAATTTATACATATTTAGTATGTGCCTGTTAATATACGCAACTTAATGAATTGGGGATTGCATTTATCAAATGGAGCTTTACCGCATATAGCCCGTGTACATTTATTTGTGCGATGAAAAATCTGTTTACATCGGTGCGGTGAATGTTATTCTACTGCTAATACAAATGTTATCAATTTTATCACACACACAAATTTTGAGCCCTTCCCAAAACTCGCCGAGTATTCTCATATGACCAGCAGTGAAGGTCATCTCAACTTCATATTTCACCACTCCGTGTGGCCATTTGTACACTCTAGTTTTAAGGTTTTGATGATAACAAGATGTCTCGCGCCATCTCGATGGCGACAAGCCAAATAGGATTTATCCTTTTGGTAGAAGTTGGACTTGCTTAGTCGCACAATATGTCCTGGGTAAACATATTCGTCATTTATCTGTGGTAAAGCCATGCTGCAGCTATATTATGGTTGTAGCTCGAATGGGTTGGCTCGACCGGGGAAGGACCACGCTCTCACAGCATACCAGCGTAAAATAGCAGCTTAACGCTGCTGTGTTTCGTATGGTGAGTGTAGAGAACCGGAGACCCTTTTTACTGGAAACGCGGCATTCCATCTTAGACCTCACGGGTGACAACGCATCTGCATTTTTATTCTTAATCGAAAATATATATAGATATCCATGGGCCACAGCAACCACTTACCATCAGGTGGACTGTGTGCTCGTTCGTCACTCTTATCCTATAAAAAAACTACTACTACTATACAATAACCAAACACGAATTCCAAACACGAATTCATACAATGGAGAATCTGTCGATCTTTTTTACTCACATTAATCCTAAGCACCGTTTGTCTCGCTCACACAGCTTAGAATTCGTTCAAACATGGCGAGCAGGTAGTAAAGTAAAATTTTCAAGGGCGACAAATGTACTTACCTAATAAAGACATGCAATGTTTAAAAAAAACTATCTGCCAATAATTTTGTAATTTGTAATGAAATGTCTACTTTTACACATTAACGGCTATAGCTCAGTAAGTAATGACATTAAGTACATGGTATGCTAATGTTTTATAATCCTTATGATATAGGCAAACTGTTTAAATGGTTGGCCACACAGATCCTATACGTTTTTTTTTCACCACAGGTGCTCAAACTTAGCAGTTAAATAAAGTAAAAAATTTAAACTTATGTTTAGTGCAGTCTTGTAAAATACTACCCATAGTAGTTAAAAACTTTTAAGGTTAATTTAGAAACATCATTATTAGGGAACACATTAAAAGAAAAAAATCCGATCTAGGCATTAAACTGCGGACGTGATAGCCACAAATGTGAGCAGAAGTACGAATTTTCGGAATTTTATAAAACATGGCGTAGACCGCGAACCGTTCGGGATAGAATTTTTTTTAGGGAACCGAGGCCACCTTCCTCCCGCCCAAACACGTACGTACCAGATTATCCACCATTAATAGGACAACCTGTATATATATATACATGTATATGTGTATATATATATGTATATATATAGTCATAATTAAATATATATAAATAATAAAAAGGGTAGTAACTATCAAAGATATGGAAACTTACATAGAAGACAGAGATAAATAATGTTCTTTTACACGTTTTTAGAATAATGTGACAGTTTTGATTTCTTGAATGGGAGGAGGAAATTAATTCCAGAGTCTTACTGCATGTACAGAGAATGAACGGGAATATGAATGAGCTTTAAAGGATGGGAATTTTAAGAGGGTTTTAAGGTGAGATCTACAAACTGCATCTGTAGACTTAAAAAAGGTAAATCGATTACGAAGGTATGAAGAGAAATTCGGAATATGTAAGATATTAAAAAGAAGACATAGGATACGAGTGTTCCTTACGAAAACGGATCGGGAGCCATTTGAGCTGCTTTCTGTATTTAGAGACGTGGTCAAACTTCTTGAGTCCAAAAATATATCGAATGCAAACCTTTTGCAATCGCTCAAGTTTGTTTAATTGCTCCTTTGTAGTGTAATGTCGGAACTCGGAAGGTGCTGAATGAAGGAGACGTGTTGCTTGTACAAGAACTTTAATTATACTGTCTTCTATTCTATACTTAATACTAATTTTATAAATGTATATTGTCGGAGGTAAAGGGGAGTCTACAGGGCACTACACCTCCCACCGACCAAAAAATAAAAAAAATTAATGATTACATTTTTTTTTTTATAAACTTTAAAAAATATTTTCTTATATTTTGTTTTACATTTCAAGATACTTTTATTTAATTCACTTTTTTATTAACTTTATATATTTACTTTATTCTTCGGTAACTATTATTTGTTTTTCATTTTACTGCATGGCATTAAATATCATTAATAATAATATTCATCAAATTATTGTGTCTTTTCTTTCACGTACACAGCTCGCGTATACATCATTAAGAACATGGCCAATGTATATAGTCCTTTCTATGATTCTCATTTCAGTTAATAAAATAGTTACGTACGAGTAACTTAACTTAGTCATAAAATTATATGTCAATTGAGAGAAGAATTATTTCCTTTACATATACATATTTTTAAGAATCGAGGCTCACTATTTAATCATATATCATAAATAAACTATTTAAATCCCTTAAATGCTTTCCTAAAAGAATAATTTCAATATATTATAAATCTTATAATTTACTGAGGTCATTCAATTTAACCAAAAATTTAATTATTTCATTTCATATTAAGATGAACAGAACAAAGAAGTCAATGTTAAGCCACGTAATCATTTTCAATAACAATAACATAATCACATAACAAAAGACAGATCAAAATACAAATTGCGATCCCAGCTGCGTAAGCGATTTGTGACACTTTTGTTTTCAATTCCAAAGTACGTTTATGGGAAAGTTTGCGATTACATCGTATGATGTTATTATTACATACATATATGAATACGTGTAAAATAATAGATTTATTTTTATGATTCTTATTTATACATAATTTTAGATAGTTACTTTAATTTTACATCCATCAAAAAAAATGCGTTATTTTTTTTTTTTATTTACAATTTCTGGGAGTATGATATTTACTATATCGTTTACAGAAAATAATTAAATAATCACTGTAACACATATCAACTTTACACAACAAAACATTAAAATTTAAACATTCAAAGAACAATTTTTGTTTTTAAGTAGGTTATTACATAAATTTAAGGTCCTTGCTTTTATAAAAGAAAAGAAAAGCTAACACTTATAATTAATACTTAATAGTTTTAACTCTTTTCAAATTGAATCTTACATTTAAATAAAATTTACTATAGGAAAAAAAAACATGTGATATAGAGATATAAGGAAATGTGTCAATGAGAAGGACACGTTTTGCTTACTCGGTTCAATAGTTTAGCTTGATTTATTTTTTATTTTTACATTTAGTTAACTATTAGGTATTTATTTAACTTCTTTATCAGATATTCTTTATTACAAAGTTTTACCATAACTTTCAAAATGTTTTATTATGAATACACTTAAAATGTATCTGAAAATTCTGGCATTAAACACCTTTTAATTTACGTATTAAATATTTACATTGCATTGTGTCATAATAAATTTACATACATTACCAAGTATTCATTATTATAAATGTTATTTATCATTAAAAGTCGTAAACGCATTAATACCTTTTTAAGATTACATGACTCCTAAGAAATGTGTTTATCTCATTTGAAATATAGATTTATGAAAACATAGGTTATTACACAAATATAAGTTTATATAGCAAAATATATGTTTGTATAGTATTTTTGGTATATAATAACATAATATTTGGTTTTATTGTCTATAAAAGAAAAAATATTACATTATGAAACTTATATAAGTAATAGCGGATCGATACTGTTTCGACTTGATTTTAAAAACAATATATTAACCAAATTTAATTGAAAATTGTTCAACTTTTACATAAACAAGAAAACATAATATAAAATATAAAATTCAAGGTTAAATTATTATTTTAAGGAAAAAAAATCTTGTAAATTCATATAAAATATACGCGAAATATATGCGCGAAAATGTTTTTTTTTTCATATTTAATTATTGATGTTTTTGTGTACATGCGGTTGTGTGTCTATAATTACAACATGTTTAATTTGTGAGTATTAAATAATTGTTAGTTGGCTGAAATGTGCGCCATGCACTGTACTTTATTGTATAAATATAATATTTATACTCTACTCTGATTACGTTCGTATCTCTAATTTATTTCAACATCTCCTTCCTATTTTTTTTTTATTATGTTGAATTTTGAACTTTGATTAATTGATTCTATATAATACGAAACAATCTTTTATAACTATTCATTATTTTTATAACGTAATTATTATTATTTCGTGTATAATATGTACCTATTGCAATAATAATTTATATTATGATTTTATTTTATTTTAAGCCCTATACTCTAATTTATTGCGATTATGGATAAAGTATATTATTTGCTATATGATTATAACACGTGTATTATATTAGGTATTTATTTAATTATACATGCAGTTATGTGGATCGATCCTATAGGTACTACATGTGCAACTAGTAGGTAGCATTTTGGGTAGCATCCTAGTAAAGAAATGCAAATAACTACCTACCTCACTTTATAGATTTGGTCGGGGATCCCCTTAATACCTTGTATGTAACACATTTTATTTTTTGTCATGTCCTTTTATGATTTAAAATTTTCTCATTTCATTGTACTTAATTTCATACCAGTACGACTACTCCTATTTACTTTGTTTAAATTATTAGGCCTTAAGTTATACATATATGTATTTATATTTTCTTTTATAATTCTCGTATGTACATACTTTCTTTCCTTTCATAATAATTTATTCCTTTTGACCTTTTAGCTAGCTTAATTTGTTTTCGTAATTCTATTCACTTATATATTTATTGATTTATTAGATATCGGCAATCGGAGTATTAATTCACTTCATTTATATTTTATTTCGTGATATTTATCACGCGGGTACTTTATAAATATGGGCCCCCCATTTTCTTGGGTATTATATTACATTTTCATAACATTCATTTCATTTTATTGGTACATTAACTTTTTTTTTTCATACTATCTCAAGGTAGAACTGTACCTTGGGTTGTGCGCACAACCTTGAGGTCTACGTTTAAGTCATTTTAAAAGGACTCCAACAATCGTCACGGAGGAAAACTAAGTTCACACTATGATCCAATGAAGGATGTGACCCCTATGTACCATTATTAAGGGTAACAAATTTAAGACTTCTCTGGTCCCCAACAGTACTAATATGAGTAAACTCGTTCACATCTCATTTGTACTGAAGGTATCGTTCCCTAGTACCCGTTACTTCCGATTTTATCATCCAATCATGGAAACATACCCTGCTCGAGGACTATATGCTTTACCAGTGATGGACGTTCCCGTATCTCTCCATGATTTATTTATCAAGGTCATTATAATGTTTTATTTCTATTCTCTTAATAAACCATTTTGCTTCTTTATTTATACATGACCCGTGTTTTTTTTTTTTTTTTACATCTTATATCTGTTTGGGTGTATCGGGTATTTTTATTCACTTGCATGCTCCACTTCCATATACTAATTTGCATTATTCTCGCTCATAATGAGTTCCATACCAAGAGTTTAAGCATTCATCAATATTTGGGTGATCAGTCCAATATTGAGGAAACTTTGCAACTCGATCATTCGTATTCACACTTTCGAACATTCTTTTCTTCCATTCCTCATATCTTTTAATTACATACATTCTAATTTTGTACAAATTGGATAACATTTTTGTCAGTCTATTTTTTTTTTGCCGTTTTTAACTGTTAGGGAACATTATTATTAAACCTCTTAATTATTTTTATTTTATTTTACAGTATTTCATTATTTTCATATTTATGTTACACGTTATTATTATTTATATTTATTATTATCCACGTGTTTACAGGTCATTTCTTATTTATTTTTTGATATTATTATTTTCGTCTTTATTAGAATGTTGTTATGATTTATTTTTATGCACCTGTTCATATATCGCATGTTGCTCTCTATTGTTTTAAGATAAGCTCATTGCATAACATGTCATATTTATAGATATATCATTCATAAGAAAAGTTTAGCATACTTATTATATTCACTGTGTAAAGATTGTTACATTTGAATTTTGAATTGAAATTGAATTTAACTTATCTAGATTAGTTTGTGGTCGTTAAAAGAAAAAGTGTTATTTTACTATAAAATATGAAAAAATTAATTTATGATAAACTATAGTAAATTTAAGGACATAAAAATGTAATAAATCACATTATTTCATTAATTTTTGCACGACACAGTTATAAAATAATATAAGACAATAACTGAAAAAAAGTGAATATAAAATCGTCTTGTACCTTAATAAAACATGCCACAGAAGTGCATACATAACTTAATTTATAATTATTGCTTTTTAATTATTTTTTCAGATACAGTAATAAGATATTAAAAAATCAATTGAATCGTAAATTATCTGATAATTACTTTCAATATAAACATAGGTGTATTAAATATAGAATATTTAATACTTAAATTCATAAAATATAATAGCAAAAAGAACATAAAACAATCACAAATCGATAAATAAAATTTTTGATGGAGATAAAATCACAAAGGTGGGAAGTTACCTCTTAATATCTTCTTTGTACTTTCTGACTCAAATTTCACATTCTTCTGGGCTAAGCTTCCTAGGGTACAACTGCTGTTTCTTTCTTCATTATACTTCTCATAATTATCAATATTAAGTATTTTATTCTTCATATTACCTTTGAAATTTTCATAAAGTTTATCTTTTTTAGTTGATCTTCATTAGTTTATTAAATACTTTCTGTAATTTTCTTTAAAAAAATAGTAATATCAGTCCTTTTCTTATATTCTTATTATTTTTCGTCACGTCCGGTATTGCCGTTAATATTTTTTCATAATTTAATTTAGATTTCTTATAATATTTTTTTTCTTTTAAGTAATAGGCCGCGGCGGTGCGCGTGCATTGTCGCAGCGCACCGCCTGGCAGGGTCGCCATGTAATGTCGGAACTCGGAAGGTGCTGAATGAAGGAGACGTGTTGCTTGTACAAGAACTTTAATTATACTGTCTTCTATTCTATACTTAATACTAATTTTATAAATGTATATTGTCGGAGGTAAAGGGGAGTCTACAGGGCACTACAGTAGTATCCAAAAAACAGACATCAGCGTAATCTAAGATAGGCAAAATGAGAGCTTGAACAAGAAAGATTTTAGTTGATAAGGGTAAAAAACTTTGAAGTCGTTTTAACGAGTGAAAAGCATAATGAACTTTTCTGCTTAAGTACGTTATATGAGCACCCCATGATAACCAATTGTCAATAATTAGGCCCAAGTTCTTCGCAGATTCCGAATAAGCAATTGATGTGCCATTGATAATCACATTTGACAGGGTGCAGTTATCAATAATGCAACTATTGTATCTGCTACTTACTATTAACGCTTGAGACTTACTTCGATTTATAGTTAAACCATGGGATCTGGACCAACGACTAATTCTATCCAAATCGTCATTCAGCGCATCTATCGCCAATTTAGCCTCAGATGCATCAAAGTGACGGTAAAGCTGCAAATTGTCTGCATAAAGATGGAAGTTGGAGGATATTATTTTCGTTATAGAATTAATAATTTAATTTTTTGGGGCTTCCGTGGGAACCTCTACGCTCTTCTAGAAAATTTATTTTAAGAATACCTACTCACAAAACATCATTTTTAATAAATCTTTTACTGTCCAGTCTATTAAGCTCTGGAATGCCCTACCTTTGCATATACGTGAAGCACAATTGTAATCTTTTAGCGACTACTTAAAGAGCATTACTTGTCTCAATCGTTCGGAGACCGTTAGAATAAATTATGTGATTATATATTTATTGTATTTATCAGCTTTATATTTTTGTTTGAGGAATTTAGTAATTTATTTATGTATTTTGGGTAGATATGTAAGTTTTTTTATATACTCTTCTATTTATATATATATATATATATATATATATATATATATATATATATATATATATATATATATATGTATATATTATATGCTTTAATTTATCTTTTATTATGTATTAGTTATTTATATGTTATTTTATTGCATTTATTTTCTATATATCGCATGTATTGGATATTATATTTTGTATAATTATATTACTTCTAAAACATTCTCCTTGAACAGTCGGAAGTCATTCAATGAATGAGCGACAGTAGGAGTCCATAAGAGCAGGCATAGGTTATATGATCTTTACCATGAAAGGTCATACAATCATAGCGTCGAATTTAGGGAATATGTAAAAAAACATTCAAAAATATTTAAGAGAGTGTGCTCCATAGCCAAGTCTTTGCATTTGAGCAACAAAATTAAGACGGCTTCCAATAAAATTAAAATGACATGGAGTATAATTAATAGCGAAACTGGTAAGATCAACTCTCGCAATTCAAATTACCAGTTAAGTGTTAACAACAAATTAACTGTATCAGATCAGGATGTAGCAATGGTTTTTAAGAAATGTGTGTACAAAGAATTTTACATTTCATAAAGTGTCATCTAAAGATATTGTAAAATATTTTAAAACTATTGATGTTAAGAAAACTGCGGATCTGTGGGGGATTTCCGTTAAAGTTATTGCGTCTATAATAGATACAATCGCGCCTCATTTAGCTATTATTTTTAATACTAATATCGAATCTGGTGTGTTTCCTGATTTAATGAAGCATAGCAAAGTAATACCTTTATTTAAATCTGGTAGTACATTAGACCCCGCCAATTTTAGACCTATTTCTGTACTACCAACACTTAGTAAGATTTTTGAAAAAATTGTTCTTGATCAAATGTTAAATTTTTTTAATATAAATAATTTACTTTATAAAAATCAATTTGGTTTCACAAGGGGTAGCTCGACAACTGATGTCGGTGTTGAGCTGATTAAATATATCTTTAATGCATGGGAGAATTCACAGGATGCTTTGGGTATATTTTGTGACCTATCCAAGGCCTTCGATTGTGTTCACCATGAAACATTAATCAGGAAACTTCAACACTACGGTGTAAGAAGTGATGCTCTTAAATTGATTATTTCATATTTAAGTAAGAAAACGCAAAAAGTTGTCATTAACAATATGAGCTCTTCCGGATCGATGGTACAAATGGGCGTGCTTCAAGGCTCAATTCTCGGTCCCTTTCTATTTCTTGTATACATTAATTGTTACGGATCGCCGTAAC
Organism: Parnassius mnemosyne; assembly: GCA_963668995.1. Taxonomy (NCBI): domain Eukaryota; kingdom Metazoa; phylum Arthropoda; class Insecta; order Lepidoptera; family Papilionidae; genus Parnassius; species Parnassius mnemosyne. Next base: position 395,352 of record CAVLGL010000093.1, on the reverse strand, counting down.
ACCGTTCGAAAAATGAGTGAAACACGTTGGTCTTGCTTAAACTGGAGGCAAGCGGCGGTGAGGAGGAACTTTTTCTTTTCTTGCTGCTGTCTTCTTTTCTGTAGCTGGAGAGCGACTGCCGACCGTTCCGGCCGGCCCGTCTTATATACTATTTGGCCGTTGCTGGCCAGCGGACCCTTGCCTCACTCCCGCGCCTTTCTTTATTAGGTAGATTTCCGACAAACTAGTGCACAGACTTAAATATATAACATTCTTACAACTACTTATTAAACTAATACTTACATAAAAAAAATTCTATATACTAAAGGTTACAATGTTGTCTTTCTAGCAATTTTAAGCTGAGGACCCTGCCCCCCGCCTCAGTACTATAAATATAAAACGTCGTGGCGCGGCGCGCGTAGCCTCATTCGCTCCGCGGCCGCGTCACGGTAACATGCCCTGTTTATTATTTATCGTGCCTAAAGGCTTAATACATAAGAAATTAAATTGCACTATACAAGGGAATATAATTTACATACAATACTTATTCTACAATTTGGCATTAATTAATTTCTTTATTTTAAATCTATGTTAACTCTCGCCATTTGTTCGGTGCCTTTATTGCGAGAGTTATTACATAGTTACAATACTATTTATTTAAAAATAAAAGCTATATTTCTCAATATTATTGCTACGGCTTTTCCCGCGTTGCTGTGGGCAACCACCGCTAGTTGTGGAACCGTGAGCGCACCCCGACGATCATTACATCCTCATGGCTCCGCCCACCGCCCCTAGGTTGTTCAACTTGCGATGGTTACGACAAGCAATCCGTAAGTCATTTCGTTCGACGTATTATTATGTTTGCGTCGTGCACATTAATGACTTACCTTACATAGTAGGGGATAACCATGATATAGTATTATTTGCAGATGACACTTCTTTAATTTTCAAATTAAGTCGACAATTACTAAAATATGACGAAGTAAATAATGCTATATCTAAATTAGTAAATTGGTTCGATGTTAATAATTTGCATTTAAATGGCACTAAAACGAAATGTATGAAATTCGTGACTCCAAATGTCAAACAATTAAATACTAATGTAATTTTAAATGGAGAGAAACTGAGTCTTGTAGATACCACCATTTTTCTTGGAATCACACTAGACGCGAAGCTTCAATGAAGCCCCCATATATCAAAGCTAGCAAGCAGACTTAGTTCTGCAGCATATGCTGTAAAAAGATTAGAAGTCTAACCAGTGTTGAAACAGCTAGACTAGTTTACTTCAGCTATTTCCATAGCATAATGTCGTATGGTATTTTGCTATGGGGACACGCAGCTGACACTGAAATTATATTTGTTTTACAGAAGAGGGCCATAAGAGCAATTTATGATTTAAAGCCTAAAGAGTCGCTGCGACAAAAATTTAAGGAAATTAATATATTAACTTTGGCCTCTCAATACATTTATGAAAATGTAATGTACGTGCACAAAAATAAAAGTAGTTTTACAAAAATAAGTGATATTCATTCTGTAAATACTAGGAACAGTCACAAGCTAGTAGTACCAGTTACTCGACTCCATCGAGTCAGTAATTCATTCTTGGGGCGACGTATACGCTTTTACAACAAAATTCCAGAAAATATACAAAGTTTGACCTGCTCAAAGTTCAAAAACTTTATTAAACTAAGTTTGTATAAAAAGAGTTATTATAATATTAAGGAATTTACGGATGATAATAACCCCTGGAAATGAGGTGATCAAGCTATTTCTAATTTGTTGTGTTGTTAATTTGTGTAATATCATGATTGTAAGCTGTAATTTAAAAAAAAAAGTCCCGCTGGGTTTCTTGCTGGTTCTTCCCAGGACAGAGGTTTTTTCCGAACCAGTGGTAATCAAACAAAAGAGTGACTTTCAATAAGTATTATTTATAATCTATATTGAATAAAAAGTTTCTGTTTCTGTTTCTGTTTCCACCACCTACCTAGTATTCATTGTTTATTCCTTTACACCCTTGGTTGCTTGGAAGAGATCGCTATTTAGCGATAAGGCCGCCAAATTGTACATTTAATCTGTTTTTGTTTTGTAACTTGTATATTTGTTTGTGGTGTACAATAAAGTATATTCATTAATTAATTCATTCATTCATAATAAAAACGGTGAAGAGTAAAGGAGACAAGACGCCACCTTGGGGTACACCTGCAATAAGATTACACCAGTTGGAATAAGTGTCATTGGAGCGGATACATTGCGAGCGTCCTCGAAGATAGGAATCAAACCAAAGAATGGCCGAAGATGAAACATTGATCACCTGAAGAATTTTAAGGAGGATATCAAAGTCAACAGAATTGAAGGCACTACTAAAATCTAATAAAACGAGTACTGTTGATTGTTTTTGATCTATGACTCGACGGATGTCATCAGTTACCTAAAGAAGAGCAGCTGTTGTACTGTGAACTGGCCGGAATCCAGATTGAAATGTACTTAAAATATTGTTAGAGTTAAGATAAGAAGAAAATTGATTGTGAACAATATGTTCCAGTACTTTAGAGAGGAATGGTAATATAGATATAGGTCGAAATTCAGAAAGTAATGTAGGGTTAGCAACCATGGCTATAGAAATAATGTGTGCTAACTTCCACGAATATGGAAAGCAGGAGAAAGACAGTGAAAAATTAAATATGTAAGTAAGAACTGGGAGAATACAAAGTAAAATCATAGTTATCATTTTGGAAGAAATTTTATCGTTTCCTGACGCAGTAGAAGATATGGATAGCACTGATTGCTTTACTTCATCTTCTGACACTGATACAAATTCAAACTGGGGGAAATGTTGTAAAGAGCATCTGGATAATTCTGACAAGGTTTTAGCCTTTATAAATGAAGATAAGGAAACAGGGGAAGAGAAAAATGTTGATTGAGAGTATCTATATCAAGATTTCCTTATCGGATCAAGGTGGCCTTATCGCTAAAACAGCGATCTCTTCCAGGCAACCTTAGGGCAGAGGATACTATTTTTAAAAGATAGCGGAAGGGGTGTACAGAATATAATATAGAAAGATAAATAGAAGAACATAAGTGATTAAAGGGGACAAAAAGTGAATGACGACAGGTAGTAACTTAAGGGGAAACGTAATAAAGTTTTAATTTATTTTTAAATATAGGAAGAGATTTAGATTTTTTAATATGTAAGGGGAGAGAATTCCATAATCGTATAGTGGTAACCGTAAATGAATTAGAATAGAAGGAACAGGAATGTCTAGGAGTACTTAAAAGGAGATTATTTTGAGATTGTAGAGGTAAAGAGTGTAAACTACCTTAATATATAAATCGGTCTTTCAAATAAGAAGGAGTGGTAGGATTGAACAGAATGCAGTAAAGAAGATGAAGAATGTGAGTATTCCTACGAAGGCAAATCAGTAACCACTCAAGCTTATGGCGGAATTCGGATATGTGTAAAGTAGTAAGTAGTAAAGTAGCGCCTTTTAGCATCTCTACACAGACGATTTACGCAAAATCTTACACTTGATTAGATTTCTTTCCAAGAGACAATGTTTATATATACTTCTGGCTTTCATTCGTCCACTTTCATTATTCTCTTCATACATGCTCTACGGTTTAGGGTGCTTTTGACCTGGCCTTTTTTCAAGACGTCCCTGATTTTGTCTTGAAATGTCCGCCTAGGTCTACCCCTTCCAACACTTTCATTCACACTCACCTTATACACTTTTTATTCATTCATTCTCTCGACATGGCCAAACCATCTCAGCATACCTTTCTCAATTTTTGTCACTACATCTTCTTTCAGACCACAAAGTTTCCTTATCTCACTATTTCTTATCCTTCCACTCAGTTTAACTCCTATCATGCCTCTTAACGCTCTCATCTCAACTGCATTTATTCTGCTTTCGTGTTTCTTCTGCCATACCCAACTTTCACTTCCGTACATGAGTGTCGGAACCAACACCCCCTCATGCACAGCCAAACGAGCCTTGTTAGACACCTTCCGACTGCTCATAAAGGACTGCAAAGCTCCATTCACCATGTTTCCTGCATTCACTCTTCTTTCGATATCACACTTTCCATCAAGAGATGGAAAGTGTGAGAGTGATATCGAAAGCTTTGAACCCAGATACACAAACTCTTTCTCTTGTTCAATTTGTTCATCTCCAATCACGATATTGCAGTCTGTCAGTTCCTCATCTCTTTCAAACACCATTACTTTCATCTTCCTTACATTCATCTTCATTCCCTTCCTAACAAAAGCTCCACTCATAGTAGTTACCATCTCCTTCAACTCCTCGGCCGATGACGCAAGTAATACTTGGTCATCAGCATAGTAACTGCAGCAGTAACTCATTCATTCTCATCCCTGTCTAACACATTTTTCGATATTAAATCATTCAGTGTATGCCCCGTTTATCCTTACACAAGCACTAGAATCCCTATAAAGATATTGCAATGATCGTACGAGGATACTGCTCACACCGTTCACAGATAGTGCTGACCACAATTCATTCCTCACTACTCTAACATAGGCCTTTTCTAGGTCCACGAATGCGCAATAAACCTTCTTGTTTTTAGCCGAACACTTTTCGGCTATGCACCGCAAGGAAAAGACCTGATCCGTACATCCCATTCCCTTTCTAAATCCCGCTTGTGCATCCCATACTTTTTCGTCTGTTTTATTCACAACCCTTTCAATCAACACTTTCGCATACAATTTACCGACGACACTGAGAAGGCTTATACCGCGGTAATATATGTTAAGTCGTATCGGTCCGGAAAAATCGCTGGTGATAATCAATTCCACAAGGGAGTTCTGCAAGAAAAAAAACATCATCTAAATCGCACAGTGGTGGACTGCCAATCATCCAGGTGGTATGGATGGTATCGCAAGCACTCCTCGTGGTAAATGCGATAAAATACCCAAAGAGATGCAACATCTCTACGCAGTGCCAGTGTATCGAGCCGATCAGAAAGAACCAAGTCGTCGACGATTCGAACCGCTCTGCGCTGGATGCGTTCAAGTGGATGGAGCTGGCACTGGGGTGCCCCGGCCCAGAGATGAGAACAGTATTCCATGTGAGGCCGGATTTGCGCTTTGTAAAGTTACAAGCGATGTGCCGGCATGAAATACTGTCTCGGTCTGCTGAGTACACCAAGCTTTTTAGAGGCCAGTTTGGCCTTCCCTTCCAAGTGACCACGAAACCGCACACTATCCGATATGTCGACGCCGAGGATTCCGATGCTAACTGAGGCAGCAAGGAGAGTGCCTTGAAACTGAGGAGATACGCCAAAGGGGTTCTTTTTAGCGGTAAACGCGTGTCTTCTGGAGATTGAACTGTACTAGATTTAGTCGCCCCCAATCCGGGACTTTGTTCAGTATGTTGACTAAGTCATATATATACATATATAATTATACATATAACAAAAATAAAATATCCTTTACTATTATAACCTTGATTAATCATAAGTTACAAACAAGGTTATTTGGGGGGAGAGAGATCAGTATCAAGTAGAGTCATACCGTAGGAAGTGTACAGAATTATTACGTGATATTGACTTTCTCGAGGAGTTAAGCGCATGTTGTGATAAAATGTGTTCTTATATTGAGCACAGAATGGTCATTGATAATCTTTACAATAAAATTGTAAACGTGCTTAGGGAGGCTGCTGAGTTTAGTTGTGCTGCACCGAATATTAAAAAGAAAAAGCGTTATGTTGCTGGCTGGAACAAGTTTGTGAAGAGAGCGCATGAGACAGTTAGGCAGGCTTTTCTTAACTGGGTCTGGCATGGTCGGCCTAGAGCCGGTCGTCTATATCAGTACATGTGTGCGTCACGTAAAATTTTTAAATCAAAATTAAAATCATGTCAAAAAAATCAGGAACAAATAAAATTAGACATTTTGGCTTCCCAACACAAAGCAAAAAATTTTGGAAAGTTCTGGAAACACACAAAAAAGCTAGGCCCTAAGCCGGCTGTTTCTGTAAGTGTGGGTGGATTATGTGACCCAAAACAGATAGCTAATCTATTTAAGGACCATTTTAAAGTAGAGGCAGTATTACGGCAAGAAGCGGAAGTGGGGATTGGCGATGGTGGCGTTGTCGAGACTGATGAACCTATCCGTATTACAGCTAAGGATATAAAGCTGGTACTAAAGCAGATGACCAGAGGAAGGTCACCGGGTCACGATAGCCTCAGTGTCGAGCACCTTCATAATGCAGGACCGCATCTTCCAAGGGTTTTGTCACTATTATAATACTTTCTGTATCCGGCACTCCTACTTACCATTCGAGCTAATGAGGACCGTTGTTGTACCTATTTTAAAAAACAAGACTGGAAATATTTCTGACAAGACAAATTATAGACCTATTTCTCTGGCAACTGTATTAGCTAAGGTGCTTGATGGCTTGCTTGAGCGACGGCTTAGTAACTTCATGCAATTAAATGATGCACAGTTTGGCTTTCGACCTGGCCTATCAACAGAAAGTGCTATTCTGTCGCTGAAGCATACCGTTAAATACTACACCCAGAGACAAACGCCAGTGTATGCAGCGTTTCTGGATCTCTCAAAGGCATTTGACCTGGTTGACTATGATCTGCTTTAGTCAAAATTACGTAACATAGCTGTTCAAATTGAATTAATCACCACGTTGGAATATTGGTATGTCATCAAGTTAACCTTTGCTGTTCAGTCTCTACCTTGACGGGCTCATTGGTGCACTCAGTAGCACCAGGATAGGCTGTTCCATTGACGGACAAATGATTAATAGTATTAGCTATGCTGATGACATGGTGTTGCTGAGTCTATCGGTGAGCGCATTGCGTAAGCTGTTGGCTGTCTGTGAAGTATACGCTGCTAAACACGGTCTCCTCTATAACACCAAAAAGAGTGAGTTAATGGTATTTCAAGTTGGTGCTAAAAAACCCCAGGTTGTGCCTCCAGTCAAGCTCCTTGGGGTGCCATTAAGTAGGGTGTCACAGTTTAAATATTTAGGACACATTGTTACAGAGAATATCACAGACAACTGTGATATAGAGAGGGAGCGGAGGGCATTGGCGATTCGATGCAATATCGTTGCCCGCATGTTTGCTAGGTGTACTAGAGAATTCAAAATTACTCTTTTCAAGGCTTACTGCCAAACCTTTTACACCTGCAGCCTGTGGTAGCTATACGCAAAGGGCCTATAATGCACTTCGCGTCCAATATAATAATGCCTTCAGGATGCTGATGGACCTTCCCGTGTTCTGCAGTGCATCTGGCATGTTTGCTGAAGCGGGTGTTGATGATTTTCATGGCATTAACGGAAGCAAATATCGTCCAGCTGGCGCAGATTGCGGGGGAGCTCAAACGGCGTCCTGAGGGTAGTTAAAGATAGGCTTGATTGTCCCATTCAAGGGCATTGGACTCGAATGCATATGGGTGGGACACTTAAGTTATATTAATTAATATTTTTATGTTGTAAGTTATTTAATTTGATTTTATTTAATGTACTAACATAGCTTTTAAGAAATTTACTAACAAATTTGTATGGATTTTTTAATCTGAAATAAACGTTTTATTATATATTATTATTATAAGTCAAGTTTGTATTGTAGTAGAGATAAAGACTATTTTATTTATTTATTTAATTAATTACCGGTATAGTGGTCATAATATAGCTTTTAGGTCTATATGTGTGTTGTCGTCACGTTGTATTTCATACTATGTTAACGTTACCTTAACAGTAGGACTTCCTCTTAAATCGTGGAAGCGTTTGAAACACATAACAGCACAACGCTGGTTCGGTGCGGGATTCGAACAAGCCGTCAAATAGCGCAAAAACATTAAAAGATTTTTAGATTAGATTTTTGGATTAGTTTCTCTGTGACTTTTGCCGCTGATATCTTTTTTTTTTTTTTTTTTATAGGAGAGGGGGCAAACGAGCATGCGGCTCACCTGATGGTAAGTGACTACCGCCGCCCATGAACAACCGCAACACCAGGGGAACCGCAGATGCGTTGCCGGCCTTTTAAAAAGGAGTAGGCTCTTCTCTTGAAGATCCCTAAGTCGTATCGGTCCGGAAAAATCGCTGGTGGTAAACTATTCCACAAGGAAGTTGTGCGAGGAAGAAAACATCTTCTAAATCGCACAGTGGTGGACCGCCAATCATCCAGATGGTGTGGATGGTATCGGGAGTTCTGCCGCGATGTGCGTTCGTGAAATTTGGCGGCTGGGATTAATCCGAACAATTCCTCAGAGCACTCCCCATGGTAAATGCGAAAGAAAATGCTAAGAGATGCAACATCTCTTCGCAGTGCCAATGAGTCGAGCCGATCGGAAAGGACTCGGTCGTCGACGATTCGAGCCGCTCTGCGCTGGATGCGGTCAAGTGGAAGAAGCTGGCACTGGGGAGCCCCAGCCCAGAGATGGGAACAGTATTCCATGTGAGGCCGAACCTGCGCCTTGTAAAGTTGCAGGCGTTGAGCCGGCATGAAATACTGTCCCGCTCTGCTGAGCACGCCAAGCTTTTTAGAGGCCAATTTGGCCTTCTCTTCCAAGTGACCACGAAACTGCACGCTACTCGATATGTCGACGCCGAGGATTCCGATACTGGCTGATGCAACAAGGGGAGTACCTTGAAACTGAGGAGATACGACAAAGGGGTTCTTTTTAGCGGTAAACGCGCAAACTTGTGTCTTCTGAGGATTAAACTGGACTAGATTTAGTCGCCCCCAATTCGAGACTTTGTCCAGCAAAGACTCGACTTCAGACACAAGTTTGTTCCGGTACTCGGTGACGTTTTCCCGAGAAATATTGGCACGGCCGGTGTATAGAGCATCACCAGTGCTGTCATCTGCATAGCAATGAATGCTACCAGCTTGCAACATATCATTGATATGCAGAAGAAACAGCGTTGGTGATAGCACGCAGCCTTGTGGAACACCAGCGTTAATAGGCTTGTAGTCGGAGCATGCACCGTCTACAACGACCTTGATGCTCCGATCTGCAAGAAAGCTGGTGATCCAATTGCATAATTTCTCGGGAAGCCCATAGGAAGGGAGCTTCGAAAGAAGCGCTTTGTGCCAAACCAAACTGTATATCTGCAAGATCCCTACTGACCAAAACTTTTTTTTATAGAATTAGGGTGACTAACGAGCACACAGTCCACCTGATGGTAAGTGGTTGCTGTGGCCCATAGACAACTGCGTCTATCTTAGTTTGCGAATTAATTATTCTCAGCCGCGAGGACTAAGATACTCGTAGAATGCCTCTTTTCCAGTAAAAAGGATCTCCGGTTCTCTACACTCACCATACGAAACACAGCAGCATTAAGCTGCTATTTTAAGCTGGTATTCTGTGAGAGCGTGGTCCTTCCCCGGTCGAGCCGATCCATTCGTGCTACAACTATACTATTGATATAGCTGCAGCATAGCTCTATCACGTAAAAATATATATAACTAACCATAACCTCAGAGAATATTTCAAGAACACTAGAAAATACCCGTACCGGTATCAGGAAACCTGTAGAAAGGGACAGCATCACAGGCGAGGTGGTCAGCGTGGCACAGACATAGGCCGTTGGCGGCACAGGGGCGCGCGGGGGCCGGTGCGGGCGCAGAGCTGGGCCCGGCCGCCAGGAGCAGCGCGGCAGCCAGGCGCCATGCACGCATGACGCTGCTAGAAACAAATGGTATATTTTATATAGAATAAGGATGACAAACGAGAACACAATCTACCTGATGCTAAATAGATTGCAGAATAGGGCCATAAGAGCAATATATGATTTAAAACCTAGTAAGGAAAAGAGTCTCTACGACAAAATTTTAGGAAATTAATATATTAACTTTCGCCTCTCAATACATTTACAAAAATGTAATATATGTACACAAAAATATATGCATTTTGACAAAACAAGTGACATTCGCTCTGTAAATATTACTAGTAATAGACACAAGCTATTAGTATCAGTTACTCGACTCCACAGAGTCAGTAATTCATTCTTGGAGCGATATGTACGCTTTTACAACAAAATCTGACTTCCGCCAAGTTTAAAAACTTTATTAAACAAATATTAAATTATTAAATGGGTTTTTATAATATTAAGGAATTTATGAATGATAATACTCTTAACCCCTGAGGTGAACGTTACCATGCTATTTCTAATTTGTTTTGTGTTGTTAATTATTGTGCAACTTTAATTATTGTAAGCTGTTCTTTTATTTTAAATAAAAGGTCAGCTGGATTACTTGCTGATTCTTCTTAGGACAGAGGTATTTTCTGAACCCATGGTAAATTAAACGAAATAGTTACTTTCATTAAGTATTATTTATAGTCTTATATATTGAACAAAACAGTTTCTATTTCCATTTCGTTGTCACCCCTGCGGAGTAAAATGGAATGCCTCGTTTCCGGTAAAAAGGGTCTCCGGTTCTTTACACTCACCATACCATACACAGCAGCATTAAGCTGTTATTTCAGGCTGGTGTTCAGGGAGAGTTTGGTTCTACCGCGTATTATCTTATATATTAGTAGTAGGATTCATTTAATGTGTACTCACAAGCTGTGAGGCTTCTAACTTAAACCACAGGTGTGAGAACACATCTCTAACCTTAGTGATTTCTTATATTTACGCGAACACTACACATTTAAATGAAACTAATTTTACGGATTTTATCGCGTATATTAACTTATTTTACATTCCCGACGTTTCAAGCACTTTACAACACCCATGGTCACGGGGGGACTGAGGTGTATGACGTCCCAATGTCATAGTTAACCACGGCTACCTCCAGATTAAAAATTATTAATTTTTGTTCCGATCTACGCAGTATGAACTTACAGTATCATGAAGTCTTGCAGTTGTATGCTTGGGTTGGGATTTAATTTTATTAATTATGGGATCCCAAGCAGATGGTAGCACCCAGCCATCTTCTCTATTGAAATTAGGATGTTTTTTGATTTCAATAGCCTCGCGAATCATCCTTGGAAGGAATCGGTGTTCTTTAGCGAGGATTTGTGGTCTATCAAATCTAATGTCGTGACGGGGGCGATCCTGTACATGTTCACAGACTGCAGACTTCCCGGAGCGTCTATTCTTCACATCAGCTGATTTCTTGTTTTAATACTCATAAAACTTATATAAAAAAAGTGTATTCATGGCTAATAAAAACATAACATTCAAAATAAAACAACTAATTTGACTGCAATGATATTTTCAACATACTAACCGAAGCTGTCTTTGTACTATATGCATTACAGCATCAGATGTATAAGCTCGTGTACACAACATGTGTGGATGCCAATATGGACACCACCTATCGTATCAATTAGCAATAAATGGCTGTTACACCTAATGATAGACAACTGGGACATCTATGTTCACATTAACTTCCCCGGCACTAAAATTTTATCTGCATTAAATCTATACATTTGCATTAAAATAATAAAATTGAAGTGTCCGTCGGTAATATTGAATTAACTGTATTTTGTAAAACTCAGGGGGTTATTTTCATGTTATGTAGACAAAAAATTAAATAAAATAATTATAATGTTTGTGTCTGTCTGCCTGAATGTCTATTCGTGCTAATCTTTGGAAAGCTGAGCCAATTGTGATGACACTTTAGGAACAGATAGAGAGTAATTCCAGTGGGGGCAGATATAGAATATATTTTATTCAAAAAACTTGAAGATTTTTGGAGATTTTTTAGAAAACGTAAAATTGATAAAATAGTCTCTGATTATCTTCAGTCTTAACAAAGCGTTAACCATTTTGCTGCGGTAGCTCAGATGGTTAGCGCTCGCTGTAAGCTTCACAGTACTCGAGCAACCTGGGTTCGATCCCCGCCGGTACCAATACTTACTTACTTACTTATCTTCACGCACAATCCCTGACGGGGTAGCCAGAGAGAACAGATCGCCAAGTGTCACGATCCTTACATATCTCTTTCGCTTCTTTCAGATTCATTATCTTCTTCATACATGCACGTCTAGGTATCCGAGTACTCTTGACCCTACCCTCTTCGAGCAATTTGCTCACATGGTCTTCGAAAGTTAGTCTCGGTCTACCTCGACACCTTTTAATATTAACTTTCGCGCTATATATTTTCTTCACCATTCGGTCTTCACTCATTCGCTCAACGTGCCCAAACCACCGAAGCACGCCCTTATCAATTTTTGTGATAAGGTCATCTTTCAAACCTGCCATATTGCGAATCTCTTCGTTTCGCTTTCGGTCGGCCATAGTAACGCCGCACATTTTACGAAGAGATCGCATCTCCACTGCATTCAACTTACTTTTATGCTTCTTCTGGCATACCCAGCTTTCGCTGCCATATAACAAAGTCGGTACCAACACTGCGTTATGTATTGCAAGGCGTGCACTCTTCGCTACGCCTTGCCTTTTGACTAACGCAGTCAGGGCACCATTGACTTTGTTCCCGGCAGCGACACGCCTGTCCACATCTAAATCACATCTTCCATCCCGGCTAAAAGCACTCCCCAAGTATACAATTTCATTTACCTGTTCTAGACATTCCTGATTTACCCATATTTCACACTTCGTTCTCTCTTCGTCCCTTTCAAATACCAGAACCTTAGTTTTATTAGCATTCAAACGGAGACCTTTAATTTCACATTCCTCTTTCATACACGTGACTAATGCCTGCAGTTCTGCCTCTGATGGTGCAATAAGCACTGCATCATCAGCATACAGCAGACAATTTACTTTTATGTCACCCAATTTCACACCCAAACAGCTATCTTTCAGCTTTTGTAAACAGCTGTCGAGATACAGTATGAACAGCCAGGAAGACATGACACAACCCTGTTTTACGCCCGTTTGGACGCTAAACATGGGTGACAGGTCATGCCCTACCCGCACACAGGCTTTACAGTCACAGTAAAGAGACTGCACAGCCCTTAGCAATCGGCCATCCACACCATACCCCGGCAACAGTTCCCACATTTTCTTCCTTACAACCTTATCAAATGCTTTCTCAAGATCCACAAAAGCACAGAAAATCTTCTGGTTAACAGCCAGAAGCTTTTCCGTGATCATACGGAGAGAAAACATTTGATCCGTGCATCCTCTTCCAGGTCTAAATCCGCATTGTGCCTCCCATAGAAATCTTTCCGATTTCTCTTGCATCCTACGTGTCAAAACCTTCGAGTAAACTTTACTTGCTAAACTGGTCAAGCTGATCGCCCGATAGCACCCGCAGTCAAAATGTGAACCTTTACCTTTATATAAAGGCACAATGACTGCGGATCGCCAATCATCCGGGACATCCCCCGTCCGCCAGCACAAATTGCACAGCAGATGAAAGCTGTCCCAGACGCGAGGCCCACCATACTTGACCATTTCAGCAGTAACTCTGTCTAGTCCCGCAGCCTTACCACATTTCAAACTTCGAATCGCACGTTCAATCTCTTTCATACTGATGACCTCAGTGTCATCGAGGTCCGGGTCTGGCGTGCCAGTCACGGCGTCATCCCCGGATCCCTCACTAAGATCATCACACGCATACATTTCTCTATAAAATTCGCTCCATCGCTGCATGACGTCCGATTTTTCTGAGAGGACGTCATTAGTTCTCGAAAGCACTTTGTTCATTCTTAAGGCCGTCGCACCACTTCGGGTCCTTCCAACCTCTTTCCAGAAGAGTTTGGAGTTCTCCTTAAAGTTGTGCGACAACCTTTCATCCGCTTCCATTCTACACCTTTCACGCACTTCCTCAATCAATGCTTTCGTGTGAACTTTCTGCAGCTTATATCTTTCTTTCATCTTCTCTCTCATATCCTTATCATTACTAGAGGCCAAGTAGTCTAACCATGCTTTCTTCTTCTTCTTTACAGCTTCTTTCACTTCATCATTCCACCATGCATCTCTTCTTTTACTACTGCCTCTTTTTATTGTTCCACACACTTCTTCCGCTGCACTTACCATTCCATCCCTAAGGTTCTGCCATGTTCTTTCTACACATTCGTTTCTGCCATCGATGGTGTCAAGCTTTTCGGCTACCCTCGCATGATATTTGTCCCTAGTATCCGCTTCCTGAAGCTTCCAGCTTCGGATGCGACAGACCGACTGTGGTTCTGTCACTGTCGTCCGGTAGCGCCAACCCGCGAACAGACCCCTAAATCTAGTAATCACTAGATAGTGATCCGTTCCCAGGTCAGCACCCCTGAACACTCGCGTATCCATAACCTGTTTTCGCAGTCGGTCATTCACCAGGAACAAATCGATCATACTTCTCTCATTCTTTCTTTCTCTAGTATACATATGGATTTTCTTGTGATTAAACATAGTGTTTGTCACAAGAAGACCCTTTTCCTTGCATACCGCCAGTATAAGCTTGCCAGCATCATTAACCCTTTTATCGCCAAACTTTCCAAGTACCGACTCGTACCCTGGTCGAGCGGTACCAACCCATCCATTCAAATCACCACATACAACAATCCTTTCGTTTCCCCTAGCCAAATCTAGAACTTCTCTTACATTCTCCCAAAACTCCTCCAGCTCAGCCCTGGACGACGAAGCCACCGGCGCATAAACAGCCAAAAGGAATAACTTCGTCAGTCCCAATTTAAAGCGAACCCAGAGAAGTCTTGAGTTCACAAACTTATATTCAGTCATAACATCGACCAACCGAGAAGACAGCAGCACCCCCACTCCCTGGCAGGCGTTCTCGCTCTCCGGGACTCCGGACCATAGAGCAAACGCCCCGCCAGGGAGCTCTTCAGTACCACTGCCCTTCCGTTTGGTCTCCGACATACACACGACATCTAATTCTCTTTCTTTCATTATTTCGATCAACTCATTCGTCTTATCTCTCATGCCTCCTCTAACATTCCACGTGCCAACTCTGCACTCCGTCCTCCACCTTCCGCCGTGTCGGGCTGTGCGTGACGGGTGGCGGTCCCCATCGCCGCTTTGCGCGCTGCATTCCACACCAACGGGGACGAGCTGGTGTGCGTCGCCTTGGGGGGACGCCCTAACCCTCGTTGACATGGGTGCGCAGCTGAGTAGAATTGCAGCCCTGAAAAGGGCTGGCAGGGGTCGCGACGAGCACGCTTCTACAATGACCCCCGGTACCAATGAAATTGTTAATTGCAATTTTAAGTGCTGATTTACCACGTGCCTGCCGGTGAAGGAAAAAATCGTGAGGAAACCGGCATGTCTGAGAAATAAGCAAAAAAATATTTCGAAGACATGTGAAGTTCGTCAACACGCATTGGGGCAGCGCGGCGGACACTTCCTTGCCCTAAAACCCTCTCAGAAAAGAGAGGAGGCCTGTGCCCAGCAGTGGGACGTAAATAGGCTGCAACTTTACTTTACTTTAATTTAAACAAAGCCCCATTAGTAGATCCTATCCAGGCGAAATCGGAGCGAGTTGTTAGTTATACATATAGTAAGTTTCGATTATATTATCGTTGGGGTAATATAAAATAAACTGAAATCAATTGTTCATATTTCTTAATGATTGTCGTTATAAAGCCTTTTTAGAAGCCGCTGAATTTATTCAAAAGGGATAAAAGAAGCGACAAAAGTTCACCGCTCCCTCTCTCCAACAGAAAATTATTTTCAGACCTCTATATAATGTCGCTTTGATTACGAGCTTCTAAATTTAATTAAAGCCAAAAACCTCATTAAGAACCTGAGTGGGTGGCTCAAAGCAACTTCTTGCCAAGGGGTCGCACGTTATACATTAACCCGGGTCGGGTCCACTTGGATAACTGGCTAATGAAGATATTGCCAAAACTAATTACTGCCTTTACCGTTTCCATGTTTAGTTTATATAGTATACTACACTAAATATTTTTTAACTAATGCACATGTTGATATGTTCTAAAGTTTTTATATGTATTTTTTATAGAATAAAGGTGACAAACGGGTACACAGTCCACCTGATAGCAAGTGAATGCTGTGGCTTATAGGCATTTACTTATGTATATTAAGAATCAAAATGCAGATGCGTTGTCACCCCTTAGGAATTAGATTGATTGCCTCGTTTCCAGTAAAAAAGGTATACAGTTCTCAGCGGCATAAATCTGCTTTTTACGCTGGTATTCTGTGCTATACCCCGGTAGAGTCAACTTATTCGTACTACAACTATAATATAGCTGCAGCGTGGTTCTGCCACGTATAATTATAAATATATATTATACGTTTAAAAAAAATTACGTTTAAGTTTAATAATATAAATTTTCTCCTATGTCTTGGAGACAGTTGACACACATAAATTGCACAAGAACAAACATCCAGATCCGGAACTATAATTAGTTAACCATACCAATACTGGTTCCGTGCGGGTTCGAAGAAAACTAAGCCACTTTGCATCGGAGCCGTCAAAAATAAAAAATATCAGTAAATATATATTATTATATTATTATTGTAATAATTATTTTTTGATTTCAGACATAATACTCATATAAAAAGGAAAATATTTCTGCTGCGTCGTTGTCAACTGCCAAAGTATAACGACTCATACAATTTTTATGAATATGGAATATATCCAGAGTAGTAATGTGAAAATATTTCATTTCTAGAGTAAAGTGATTTTATTTAGGCCGTAAATGATTGTGTTTCAGGGAAAGGCAGGTACAGCACATTTCAAATAAATATGAAGCTATGTAATATAAAAACTTTTGAGTGCTGTAGAGATCTGTTTAGATTTTTTAATGAATATCTCCACTCTGCTACATTCACAGCCGGATTTCCTACAGTGTCAAAATTGTACCGACGGTAGGCTGTTTAAAGGTAAAAGGGGATTAAATGTACATATCAAACGATGCCATACTAACAGTATTTCAGCCTCATAGCCTACCGTAGAAATTCGTAACTCTGTTAGTAATTCCTCTGTTGACACAAATTTTATCCTTTTCTCGGAGCAAATTTACAATTATCATCGTAATGTACCAGTGGTTAAAAGAATTTCGAAAGGTGCGAGGATGCACCTTGCTAAAGCATTGTCATGCACTATTCAAAATTGGTGAAAAGAGTTGGCAAAAATTATTCACTGTCGCGTATTCCCATTTTCATTTTGATAAAACAATAAATAAATCTATCATGTCTCAACTAAAAGAGAAACCTTTTCAAAATTTAGATTACCCAATTAATACCCATTTATGTCGACCACTTCCTAAATTTGATTAAAAATATTGGTCTTGAACCAAATAGTAATAAATGTGAAATATTTTTTCCAATAATTTATCTACTTCTCACAGAGACACTTTAATTCAAAATTTCAATGATATTTCTCCAGGAATAAAAACTATCAGTAGGGATTTATTATACCTGCTAGGTGCCCCGTTGTTTTTCTATAGTATTAAAGCTGTTTTAAAAACAAAATTGGATCAGTTTTTAAACCACGTTGATAAATTGTATAAATTAAACCCCCACTTAGCTCTTACTATTTTAAAATATTGTCTCCTTGTACCTTTTGATTTACATACTTACTCCGCTCGAGTCCAGTCTGGAAAGGTTTGGATATTTTAAAAGATATTTATAATAATCTTACAATAACTATAGAAAAATTCTAAATTTAACTTTAAATACAACAACCTGGACTCAAGCTACTTTACCTATTAAATTTGGTGATATTGATGTGAGAAATCTTGCTAGCGTAGCATTGCACGGAAGCAAGGAAAGCAGGTAATGCTACGCTAAGTACGCTACGCTACGCATCCTCGTCGAGAAGTTCTAGTAGCAGTCATTAAAGTCCACCTTCAAGTCACTCTATCAAGTCCGGAGTTAGGTCTCACCATAACTAACCAAACAAACCCAAAATCGGCACACTTATTACTACTCGTCGAGGAGTTCCATTAGCAGTCATCGAAATACACCTTCAGATCACTCTTTCAAGTCCGGAGGTAAGGTCTCATCATAACTAACAAAACGAAGCAAATTCGGCACACCTAGTTCTACTGGTCGAGGAGTTCCAGTAGCAGATATTGAAGTACACCTTCAGGTCTCCATAAAGTCCAAGACGTATAAGTATATTTATGAATAAATTTTGCGTACTTTTCTCGAAACAAAATATTGTAATAAAAATCTGTGATTATAAAAAAAATAATAATAATATCTTTCCTTGGTCAAGCTTGTATCAAATTTGGTTTTTGGAATATTATGTATTTCTAAAGCGATCGATATATTATATAATAGCTTTAAACAAACCCGAAGTAGGGATGATCGATGATCATCGAAGTTCGATGATCATGTTTTAATTTTTGACTTCGATGTTGCCACATGTCAAACATCGATGATCGATCGATTTTTAACAGTGGTAGAGCCACACGGCAGCTTTTGCTGTCGCACGGATTGGCCGGCTCGATCCGGGGTGGTACCACGACCTCACAGAATACCAGTGAAGTAGAGGTTTACCTCTGCATTGCGATTAGTGTTAGTTATTTCCCCCCCCCCCCCCCCCCCCCGCCACCCCTCCCCATCAACATGGTAGCGGAATTAAATAAAAGACTACCCCAGGAGGCTAACAGCACCCCTGGAGAATCCCTCGCTGAGCATCCACGACCAAACTATTCCTGCTCGGGAAAAGCGACTAATACTGCTCGGGAAAAGCGGAGCAATAACACCAAGGCGACCTTTTTTTTGCAACATCAGGGGACTTCATTCCAACCTTCATTCCGGCCTTGCTCTTTTTAACCGAGACTCAGGTGTCTTCTCCGGCTGATACTATATCTCTCCTAACCGGGGTACAAATTAGAACATTCCTTTTTCGCGTATACGTCGGAGAGGACATCTGTTTTCGACGCCTCAGTAGTCTTGAAGGTACGGACCTGAAGGACATCCTATGGCTCTGCGTAGACAGCGACGACCATCCCCGCGTCTACGGGTGCCTCTATTGGTCCCATAGCGGTAATGCCGATACAGACCGACTCATCGACCACGTCCAAATGGCTACAGACTCCGTGCTACAAGAGGTCCCATCCGCAGAGATCGTGATACTCGGTGATTTTACCACCACGCTGAATGGCTTGGTTCCCGTTTAACCGAACATGCGGGTAGATCTGTCTATGACTTTGCCTTGGCATATGGTCATACAAAACTGGTTACTTCGCCTACGCGGATCCCTGATGTGCAGGGTCATGTACCTTCCCTGTTGGACCTTCTGCTGACCTCTTATCCGGACGGATATCAGGTGTCCGTCGATACCCCTCTGGACTCTTCGGACTATTGTCTGATCCGAAGTACGGTGCGATTCACGCTCCCATCGCAGTTGCGATCTGCAGCTTGTCGCCGTGTTTGGCACTATAGGTTGGCCGATTGGGACGGGATACGGTCTTTTTTTGCATCCTACGCTAAGGAATGGGTTTGCTTCTCGCCGGAAGATCCCAGTGTTTATGCCGATTCTGTTGCTGATGTAGTACTTCAGGGAATGGAACTTTTTATTCCATCCTCTGTGGTGCCCATTGGAGGCAGATCTCAGCCATGGTTTGATCGCTCCTGTAAAATAGCATCACGCTATAAGCAGGAGTGCTACCGGGCCTGGGCTGACGCATCAACGTCTCAGGATGTAAACACCAGCGCTCTTAAAAAGAAGTATAATTCCACCTCCAGGTCCTTCAAAACCGTCATTGCCAAGGCAAGGTCTGAGCACATCGGCAGTATTAGCGAGAAGCTAGTTCGCCTTCCTTCGGGAACCCGTGCATTTTGGTCTCTCGCCAAGGCTGTCCAAGGGAACTTCTGTCAGCCATCTCTTCCATCTCTGCACATAGAGGACGACTCACTGGCCCATGCCGCAAAGAAGAAAGCCGATCTGTTAAGCTCTCTCTTGGCGTCCAACTTGACTCTAGATGACGGGGGGAACACACCGCCGACCAAGCCGCGGTGTGAATGCTCCATGCCGGATGTGCGGTTTACACAGCCCTCGGTTCGCAAAGTACTCTTCTCCCTGGACGTCAGCAAGTCAAGTGGGTCTGATGGAGTCCCTCCCATTGTGCTGAAGACGTGTGCTCCGGATTTGGCACCGGTTTTAACGCATCATTTTTGGTACTCCTACTCCCAAGGCGTAGTCCTGAATTCATGGAAGACAGCTTTGGTCCACCCGATCCCTAAAAATGGCGACCGCTCTGACCCGTCCAATTACAGGCCTTCGATCGGATCTGGCACAAAGCGCTTCTTTCGAAGCTTCCTTCCTATAGGTTTACCGAGAAATTGTGTTCCTTTGCTGATCGGAGCATCAAGGTCGTAGTAGACGGTGCATGCTCTGATCTCAAGCCTATCAACGCTGGTGTTTCACAAGGCTGCGTGCTATCACGAACGCTGTTTCTGCTGCATATTGTGACACTTCATAATTATTATTAATAAATAATAATTAAATTCATTATAAAGACATTTGAAAATGTCATAGAAATTATATTTTAAACAATTAAAATGCAATAATAAGCATAAAGTTCAAATATATTCATTTGGAATATTGAGTATTATAGTATAGTAAACGCATAAAATTGTCTTTAAAATCTCTAAATTTATTAAAATTCTGTTTGAAATATTTAAAATGTATTAAATAATACAAGTACAAGTCGATTATATTGCATTAATAAAGACAAATAACATTTGTAATATAATTGAAAAAAGAATGGATCAAAAATTTTCCAAGTTGATGAAGATGTTCTTGTATTACTCGGAAAATTTCTAAGTTAATGAGGGTGTTCATGTAATGTTCCGTTATAAGAGGGGCGTTGCCGGAGACACATACCCAAGGTTGTACATATAGATGGGGTAGTCGGCAGACCGTTTGCTAGTAGTAAGGTTGCACAATGACTAGTCCTATTTTAGGGACTAATGATGGTAAGGTCTATGGAACCAAAGCATTAATATAGAAGGTCTGTATGATGCATAAGCATTATGATAGCAGAGTTATGACTTGAAGTCCCATATGTATAAGACATACAATAATAAGAAGTATGAAATAAAGCAAATATGTGGAAGGTCTCAAATATGTAAAAGCATTATATTGAAAGAAATGGGACTTGAAAAGGATTTTTAAAGTAGCGTGTAGATTGCTTCACAGCGTGCGAGACCAAGGTAAACTTTGACTCGCTAACCGATGTGTCCTAGACATGTGACCTTAGTGCCGGTGGTAAGCAGGTTTATTGTAGCAATACGACTTACCCGTAGAAATCACACATCCCTAACTTTTGTGGGCGGCGTCTTAGCGCATAGCGTTATGATACGTCGGCTATCGTTCGGATTAGGGTGAGTGTGTGCATAGTACTTTAAAGTGCAGCAAGCATACTCAACTCCATGTCTTAGTGCAATAGCGCTATGATACTTGAAGTTTTGGCTACTGACGTCTTAGTAGCGTGCTAATATGATACGTTGGTGGTATTCTTAATTAACAACATTATCAATTTTGTTACGAAATTCGATAGGGATCATCTGGGTGTGTTGTGAGAGGGCGCCATCCGTATGATAGTTGCATTGATGTTTTCTGCTACTTGCGGTATTGCATCTTGTGATGGATCTGCGGGTGTGCTGCGCCATTTCGACGCATCTTGTGGTTCCGGTCGATGGAGGTATGCGAGTGGTGATGTGTGCTGGGACTGTATGGAAGACCTTGGGATGGTGTAAGCCAACGATAATCGTATCGATGCTTGTTGCGTTCTGCAGCATTGCGACTCTGCGATGGTTGTTTGGCGGGTCGCTATTCTCATTGGCGCTCTCTGCGTCTTGGTTTGAGAGCCGAGATATTTCACCACAATCGCTACATTGACGCCATCTGGGCGATTATCTACCGACTTCAAAAAGGAGTAGGTACTCAATTTTCGTACTTAAATTTCATCGATGTTTTGAGTTGGATAAACATCGAACATCGATGTCAACATAGATGTTTCTGCAACATCGATCATCCCTAGCCCGAAGTAAAAAAGGAGTGAGGCAAAGTGTATTTAGTAAATAGCAAAATACAGAAAATTTCGCTATTTCTTAGCCGAAAAAAATAATTATAACTAAACAAAACAAAATTAAACTATATATAATATAATATAACATAATATAATAAGCCATTTACATTCCATGGCTTCCCAGTTCATAGGTGAAGAGTTTAAAAAATAGATTACGTATTCCGTATCATCTGGATGATTGGCGGTCCACCACTGTGCGATTTAGAAGAAGTTTTCTCCCTCGCACAACTTCTTTGTGGAATCAATTACCACCAGCGAATTTTCCGAACCGATACGACTTAGGAACCTTCAAGAAAAGAGCTTACACCTTTCTAAAAGGCCGGCAACGCATCTGCAATTCCCCTGGTGTTGCGGTTGTTCATGGGCGGCGGTAGTCACTTACCATCAGGTGAGCCGCATGCTCGTTTGCCTCCTATTCTATAAAAAAAAAAAAGGTGGAGCAATTGATATTTTCAAAACTTATCGTGTTTGCTCCTCCATGCGGACTTGATAAATCTACACCTTATATCACTAAAACCGCTTTTATGTAAAAATAGCAATAAAACAAACGTTTAGAAAAAAAATTAGCTCAATAATCATTTATCTTTCTGAAAATGTGCTTTTTATATCATTTATATGTTCAATATGATTGTCGACGAGCGTGTATGCGTAGATATATGGATGTGAAAGAGGCGAGAGAGGTGTGTCAGGATCGCGCCAAATGGAAGTCCGTAGTCTCTGCCTACCCCTCTGGGTGACAGGCGTGAGTGTTTATGTTTATGTATGTATAATATGATTGTTAGATACGATTTCATGCAACAAAACGTTGGAATCTTGATTTTTAGGCGCTAGTAGAACATACTTACGTGCTTTGCGCTCAAGGCATGCAATATTTATAATCAAATATTTATAAGCAGTCTAATGATAACGATATGCTTTTGGCGAAATTCATAGTATATATTGTCCTCAAGAAGTTGGAAGTTACGAACTGCGCAAGATGTGTTATAGTCTCACTAAATATACTTGTCCGATAGAACAATAACTCACAATACATTCAAATGCAAGTTTCAGTAATATAGTTTTACATTAATGTTGACTTCAGCTAAAATTCGAAATTAGAAAACTTAAACAACATGATCATCTTTTCCTTCCAAATACAATGGAGTTACATTTAGAATTAAGGTTTTTTGCTAACTTAAATGTCACTGATGTTCTATGAATAGATTCATAATAAATATTTGAGATCACACTTCGTTGTACGCCAATAATAAATCTTTTTTAAAATTTCATAACATACCTACTACGCGGCCTACGAACATGCTACGATACCGCTACGTGACAGCTACGAATGCCTTTAGTAAAATTACTTTTTTATCAGTATAGACCATTTGCGTGACTTTAAACACTATAATATCAAATAGCTTCGTATCATTTGTATTTTCTAAACGTGTATAATTCAGTGTCACTATAATCGTTAAAACAATTCTCACGTCAGCCACTCAAAAATAATATAAGAGTATTATGTTAAAGACGGCTATACTCGTAATTGAGTAACACTTCAATGACGTATGCTTGGTCCACTTTACAGATAATAACAATGAATAACAAAAAGTGACAACCAATGGGGTAAAACGTTTCTCGAGGGGCAGCATTGTGGGGTGCGAAGTCAGAAGTCCTCCACGTGTGCCTGGTAGTTGCGGGTCCCTCTCGATACGTCTGGAGGGAAGAGCAGATACTGGGCCGGTGCACCCTGGGCGCGGCAGTAATCTTCCTCGAGAAATGAGAAGAAATTCTTACTCCTTGGGGAATGGTACTGCCGCGGCTAATTATTCTGACATGGGGGGGGGGGGGGGTCCGTCCCGGACCAACGATGCGTTCCACTGCGTGACCCTCTGATCAGCAGAGGGCATAGCAGAGGAGTGAGGGCGGGCTCGGTGTGCACTTACCCTGCCTCCGGGCAGACAGTGAAGGATCCATCCTTTGCTGTCACCGCCGGTCTCGTAATCCCAGTATCGAAGTGTCGTGGATCACGTCTCGCGGCTTTTATAGGGACCGAGGATCTTGGCTTAACCGCCCGGACCGCGAGGGAGAAAACCTCTATATAAAGTTACCCCGAATCTCAAGCGGCGACGCACCGCGAGGGGATGGATGGCTGACGGGGTTCTATGAACAAATCAGTTGTTAGTGCGCTCCTCGCCAGGGTACCTGCAGACCCCCTGGCGAGTAATAAATCCTCTAAATCTGCTTACCTTGGTAAGGGGTCTCTGCCAAGGTGGACCTTTAATTCCCCCATACTCGTGGGTACAAAAAATGGAAAAAAAACAAAAAACCAAAACCGCCGGCAACGGTAACGTAGAGGAGAGGAGGAACGATGCGGGGACAGAGTCCGACGCCGCATCGAGCAGCGAGGTAGGCTCAGAGAGCTACCGACAAGTGGAGCCTGGGACCGCGGAGACCAGCAAGTTCTTCCGCAAGCGGTCCAGGCGGGATGGCGACCAGTGGTCGGCATCCGGTAAAGAGGAGGTTTCGGCCCGGAAAATCCCCACCAACAGGCGGGGCGGGCTGAGAGGCAAGGGGAGAGAGCTCTCTGCCAATCAGAGGGCCGAACGAGCGGCAAAGCTTGCCGAGGAGGGGCGCCATCCGGACGATACGGCTCGGGAATCAGGCGAAGAAACAGATGCGACTGGCGGCTCCGAGGTGGAGCGTAAGGCCAGATTCGTAAAGGAGGTGGAGGCCGCGATCAAGGTCGTGGCCAACAAGCAAAAGTCCTCCTCGAAAGTCAAGGCCATTCCCGCGGCCTCCGCCTCCATCATGGCGGCTGCGGAGGCCAACTTTGCTGGGGCCGGGCCTAATGCGGACGAGGTGGCGAAGCTGCGGGCGGACGTGGCCCGCCTGACGTCCGCAATGGAGACTCTCCAGAAGGAGAATGAGAAGCTCCGCGCAGACCTGGCCAGTCTGCATGAGCCTGCCTCTCGCGCGGCGCCCCAGACGCAGCGCCCAAGCCAGCCCGTGCCGGTGGAGAACGAGGTTCTGAACCTGGTCCGGCAGGGCATCGTCCTGCGCCCCCCCCCTAGGGGCAAACAAGACGGCGGCGAGGCCGGCAACGGTTTCCTACGCGACGGCCACGGCGGCCACATCCAGGCCGGGGCCGTCCAGCCAGCCCTCGGGTGGGGCTGCAGTTGCCCCTCCCCCCCTGAAAAGCTGGCTCCGGCAAAATCGATACCGGCTGAACCGGCTCCGGCTAAGCCGGCGACGGGAAAGAGAGGCAAGGCGAAGGCGAAAAAGGGCAAGACGGCAGCACAGGTGATGGCTGCGCCAGCCCCAGTGCCTGCGGCGAATGGGCCAGCGCCAGCGGCAAGCCAGCTGCCGCCGCCGCCACCGCCCCCCCCCCAAGCTCCCTACACCTCCCGCGGCAGAAGCCGGTTGGCAGGTGGTCGGGGACAAACAGAAGGGGAAGAAGGCAGCCAAAAAGGCCAAAGAGCAGGAGCGGCAGCGCCAGTTCAGGGCGCGCAAGATCGCGGCTAGGCTCCGCGCCCCGAAGACCGCAGCTGTAGTGATTACACTACAGCCGGACGCGGAAAAGAAGGGCGTTACCTACCGCGATCTGCTCGCGAAGGCGAAAGAGGCGGTGGATCTCGGGGAGCTCGGGATCACTGGGGGCCTCCGGCTCAAAGTCACCCAGACGGGGGCCCGTATACTGGAGATCCCCGGGGAATCCAGTGGCGCGACTGCGGACGCTCTGGCTGCGAAGCTCAGAGCGTCCCTGAACGCGGACGAGGCCCGAGTGTCCAGGCCCGTCAGATGCGCAGACCTGCGCATCATGGGTCTGGACGACTCGGTATCGGAGGAGGAGTTGGTGGCCGCCGTCGCCAGGTCCGGGGGGTGCACTACTGACCAGGTCAGGTCAGGCGCCATACGCCCGGACCAACAGGGTAGGCATGCCGCCACGGTGTGCTGCCCTGTTACGGCGGCCAAAACCATAGTGGAGGGCCGAAGGCTTCTGGTGGGCTGGGTCTCAGCGCAGGTTAAGCTGCTGGAGCCCAGACCTCTGAGGTGCTACCGCTGTCTCGTGGGGCATTACGTATCAGCGAAATGCGCCTCGGAGGTTGACCGCAGTGGCCTCTGCTTCCGCTGCTGTCAGTCCGGTCACATATCGGCGACCTGCTGTGCCACGCCGCACTGTGATGCATGTGCGGCGACCGGCAAGCCAGCCGATCACTGGGCCGGGAGCAGGGCCTGCGTGTCACCCGCCAAGGCCAAGGCCGCGGGTAGGGGAGGGCCCTCCTCCGCCGCCACCGCCTCTATGGTCACCGCCGCAGCTGCAACTGCCGCCGCCGCCGCTGTCACTGTCGCCGCCGCCGCCGCCGCCGCCGCCGCGACACCGACGCCTGCAGAGGGGCACCCCGTGGAGGAAGCTGAAATGGAATGCCTATAACGGCCCCATTAAGCTTCCTCCAGGCGAATATCAACCACTGCGCCTGCGCTCAGGATCTGTTGCTCCAGAGCATGGCGCAGTGGTCGATTAACATCGCTGTGGTCGCTGAGCCGTATTTTGTCTGGCCTAGGAAGGACTGGGTGGCGGACCTTAACGGCTCAGTGGCCATCATCTCTTCGGCCGCCGCCGGTACCCCGACCCTTGAAGGTGTCAGGAGGGGTCAGGGGTGCGTAGCAGCACGGTTCGGGGAGTTCGTCGTTGTGGGGGTGTACTTCTCCCCGAACCGATCTCTCGCCGAGCTCCACAACTCTCTTGCAGAGCTGAGAGCAGTCGTCGTCGGAAGCTATCCCCTCCCCGTGCTTGTCCTCGGGGACTTCAATGCCAAGAACTTGGCTTGGGGTTCTCGTCGTACAGATGTGCGGGGTAGGATGGTGGAAGACTGGGCTCTGGAGACAGGCCTGGTCGTCCTAAATCGGGGTTCTGTCCCCACGTGTGTGCGGATGCGGGGCGAGTCGGTGGTGGACATTTCGTTTGCTAGCCCCGCTCTGTCGCCGCGTGCCATTGACTGGCGAGTCATGGAGGGGGTGGAGACCTACTCCGACCACCGGTACATCCGGTTTGACGTCTCCACCCAGCCCTCGAGCGCGCCAGTCCAACAGGCCCCGAGTGGTCCGCGTTGGGCGCTGAAGCAGCTGGACCGGGAGCTCCTCCTGGAAGCCTCGATCGTGCAGGCCTGGGTGTCATCACCGGATAGGCCTGCCGACGTCAATGATGAGGCAGGGTGGTTCCAGGAGGCCATGTCCGAGATATGTGACGTGGCAATGCCCCGCGTCCGGCCAGGAAGCGCCCGGCGCCAGGTGTATTGGTGGTCGCGTGAGCTGACGTCTCTACGCGAGGCGTGTGTCGCCGCGCGGCACCTGTACGCCAGGCATCGCAGGCTCCGCATTCGTCCACCGAATGCGGCAGCCATTGAGGCGGAGCTGTACGAGGGATATAGAGCGGCGAAGACCGCCCTCCGGGAGGCTGTCATGCGGGCCCGGGATCGGGCCCGTGAGGAGATGCTGGAGACTCTCGACAGAGATCCGTGGGGGCGCCCTTACAAGATGGTGCGGGATAAACTCCGCACCTGGGCTCCCCCGCTGACGCAGAGTCTTCGGCCTCAGCTCGTGGAGGACGTGGTGAGCGCTCTGTTTCCTGCGCGAAGGGAACACCCGCCCCCGCCTATGGCTCCGCCACCTGCGGTGCCGGAAGCGGACCACCAGGACGACGACGACGGCATCCTGGAAGGGACCGGGGTAGACCTGAGAGTGGCGGTACGTAGGCTTAAGGCCAGGAATACCGCCCCAGGACCCGATGGCTTGCCTGGCAAAGCCTGGGTCCTGGCCTCGGAGGCTCTCGGGCCCCGACTGGAGGGGCTCCTAAGCGCATGCTTGGAGAGAGGCCAATTCCCGCTTCATTGGAAGACGGGGAAGCTGGTCCTCATTCAGAAGCCGGGGCGCCCTGCGGACTCTCCGTCCGCATACCGGCCCGTGGTGCTGCTCGACGAGGTGGGCAAGCTCTTTGAAAGAGTCATTGCAAACCGCCTCGCCGAGCACCTTGCGGGGACGGGGCCGGATCTTGTGGAACACCAGTTTGGTTTCCGCAAGAGGCGCTCTACGGTGGACGCCATCATGCGCGTGAGAGCCCTCACGACGGGGGATGCAGTGGCCAGGGGGGGGGGTTGTTTTGGCGGTGTCTCTCGACATCGCCAACGCCTTCAACCCCATGCCCTGGAGCTGCATTAGGGAGGCACTCCGGTATCACCGGGTGCCGACCTATCTCCGTCGTATAGTCGGGGACTATCTGACGGATAGGGCCGTCATCTACCCCGGTCGCAACGGTGAGTGGAACCGGCGAGAGATGTCGTGTGGTGTCCCACAGGGTTCGGTTCTGGGGCCGCCCCTGTGGAACATCGGTTACGACTGGGTGCTGCGCGCCGACCTCCCTACCGGCGTCAGCGTAGTTTGCTACGCTGACGACACGCTGGTACTGGCACAGGGGGGGTCGTACGAGGCGGCGGCGGAAAATATGACACGCGGGGTTGCGATAGTCGTTGAGAGGATCCGGCAGCTGGGTCTTGAGGTGGCTCTGCACAAGTCCGAGGCCATGCACTTCCATGGTCCTCGGAACAGGCCACCACCGGGATCCTCAGCGATGGTAGGAGGGGTATCCATCGGCGTCGAGTCGTCGTTGAAGTACCTAGGACTCGTCCTCGACGGCCGATGGAACTTCGTTGAGCACTTCCGACGTTTGGCTCCCAAACTGGAACGGACCGGGGCTGCCTTCAGGCGGCTCCTGCTGAACCTGGGGGGGCCAAACGCCTCCTGCCGGAGGCTCTACGCGGGGATTGTGCGGTCCATGGCCCTTTACGGGGCCCCGGTGTGGGCGCGTGGTTTGTCGCGGCTTGCCGTCCACCACCTGAACGCGCCCCAAAAGGTGGTTGCCGTAAGAATGGTTCGCGGCTACCGCACGATCTCCCGCGAGGCAGCGTGCCTCCTTGCCGGATTGCCGCCATGGGATCTGGAAGCGATAGTCCTCGCGCGCCTGCACGAATGGCGCGCGGAGGCACTATGCCGGGGGGAAACCCCGCTGCCGCGGCAAGTTGTCGTGCAGCGGACAGACTTCCGGCATGATCTCATGGCGACATGGAGAGAGCGACTGTCGCAACCCCGTGCTGGGCACGCCACTATAGCGGCGATAAGACCCCTCTTTGAGGAGTGGCTTGAGAGACGCCACGGCGTCCTCACCTTCCGCCTGACGCAGGTCCTCACCGGACACGGTGTGTTCGGGAGGTTCCTGCACCGAATCGGGCGGGAGGAAACGCCCGGGTGCTCCCACTGCGAGGATCGACCGGAGGACACGGTGGAGCACACCGTGGAGGTGTGCCCTGCCTGGGCGGAGCACCGCCGTGTCCTCGTAGCGGCGATAGGCGGCGGCAACCTCTCGCGTCCGGCCCTGGTCGAAGCCATGGTCCGGAGCGAGACGGAATGGGATGCC
Source organism: Parnassius mnemosyne (assembly GCA_963668995.1). Classification (NCBI taxonomy): domain Eukaryota; kingdom Metazoa; phylum Arthropoda; class Insecta; order Lepidoptera; family Papilionidae; genus Parnassius; species Parnassius mnemosyne. The sequence continues at coordinate 366,013 of CAVLGL010000093.1, read as the reverse complement.
GTCACCACCTTCTGCGAAGCAGTGATGCTAGCGAAGGAGGTGGCGGAGCGGGAGAAGGAGAGAGCAGCAGCTTTCCTTCCCGGCCGCCGCGGGAGACGCCCCGGGCGTCGGGGGCTACGTCGTGGCCCCCGGCCAACGTAGGCGCGGGCCTGTGGACGGCGAGCAATGGGTAGGTCGCCGTCCGTCCGTCTAACGACGACAGGCCGTGTCGACGGCGCGCTTTGTTCCACGCGCGCCTCAAAGAGCTGTCAGCAGCGTGAAGGGGCCCGCAAGGGCCGACGCCTGCCGGGGCTGCGGGCTGTTCGAAAGAGATACCGCAGCTCCGGAACGTAAGGGCACTGAAGGAACACGGATGGTTTTTAGTCAGTAAAAGTCTGACACTCCCTTCCGCTCCACCCAGAGCGAAAGGCGTCATTTGATGACTTTCCATCCGCAAAAAAAAAAAAAAGGGGGGCAGCATTGTACTGACAAGCGAAGTGTTGAGGGCGACCCTCTACTACATAAAGTGATGAACTAATGAAACACGCAGGTATTCAATGGATATAAGGAGCTTAGAACATTTCTTCGTGGCAATCTATGGAGGAAGCCTATGTTCAGCGAGCACACAGTCCACCTGATGGTAAATGAATGTTATGTTCCATATAAAACTACATCTATCCTCATAAGGACTCAAAGTGTAGATGCGATGTTACCCCTGTCGGCTAAGATGAAACGATACCATTAAAATGCGTCTTAAATGTGAGGAAAACATCATGAGGAAATCAACATGTCTGAAAAATTTAAAATGTTTTGAGGAATTAATAGGTCGTACGATTTAATATCTACCGTAGTAGATCTACCGTCTTGGTAGGTACCACCATCTTACCTACTTCTGCCGCCAAATACTATTGGGATTTCATCTTATTTCTCAAAAGTGACAACATATCTGTAACCTTCTTTGTCGGAAGTTCGTTGCAGGTATTCATGGGCTGAAGCAACCACTTAGCATCAGGTAGACCCTTCGATCGTTTATCATTAGAGAGATAAATAACTCTTTTTTGAATTAAAACCTTAAGCTGTTACAATATTGAAACACTTATGAACGCTTGTTGTATAGCTTTAAGCAATTTCTGCCTGATAAAATTAACGTGAAAGGAAGTTGTAAATTAATATTTTGACAAATAGATGCAAAGTGCAATATTATATATACGAAAAACAACATTATCTTTATATATAAAAATTACGTGTCACGTTGTTTGTCCGCGATGAACTCCTAAGCTACTGAACTGATTGCAATGAAGTTTGCACACTCTGTGCAGTTTGGACCAACTTGAAAGATAGGATAGTTTTTATCCTGATAAGTGACACTCAATATTTTTTTATTACGAATTTAAGGATTTTTTATATGAAGGGTCGTCGAAAAGGGCAGAATAACGTCTGCCTGGGCAGCTAGTATGATATAATTCTGACTTGTGTCGAAATAACACACTTCTCTAAACTTTTATCTAATATAGTCAAAACCGCAAAACTCATTAAGTTATGACGCTGGTACACGTTAAGACAAGTAACATGAAAAAATTGCAAGGGTTGCTTGTGTAACTACTAAACCTTTAAAACAAGACATTAAAAATCATTTTATTAAAGCTTGAATAAAATGTTTTATAAAAATAATAAAATGGTTTCTTTAGAAGTTCAACCAAACAAAAAGACTATAAAAGTAACTTCAAAGAAAATGTAAATAAACGTTAAACTTTTGAAGGTTTTTAAAGCGAGTGTTTGGAGGCTTTCAAGGTGGAAGATAAACAATAATAACTGCTAAAAGGATTTTATGTAAAGATGGCCGCAGACGTTGGAATGGCTTTAACCCTACTTAGAGGCAGAATATTGTTAAATTTCCTTACTAAATTCCATCTTTATCATAACAGTCAGAATTTAATTAAAGTAAAAAAAATACTTATTGCTTCTCGCGTCTTATAACCCGTGCCTTATTTGTATCCTATTGACTTCACATAATACTGATGAACTCTTATTATATTATCACAACTGTAGGGGACTCCGGACTAAGTTGAACACTATTTATATGAATATATCATCGGAGTCTTATATTTGATAGTCTTAATAGAAACTTGGTTAACACCTGTAATTGCTAATGAGGAATTTATAGATTCCAGATACAGTGTGTTTCGTTGCGATCGAGACCGAATTGCCTGTGGGAAACGTGATGGTGGCGGGGTACTAATAGCCGTAAGAAAAGATCTGTGTGCAAATCGTCTTCTTTAAAACTAATAAATACAGCATACTCACGGACCTTAAATAATTCAACTTGCAATCAACGCAAGTTGCTGCAACATCTTGCTGGAGATTCCAGCCAAAAATAACATGAGACATATTGTTGCCGCCTTTTATATTCTTTCCTTCATTCTTTCCTTTTATATATATATATTTATATATATGTATATACGATGATACGTGAGGCTATTGAAATTAAAATCACTCAAGCATGCCAACGCAATACTTCAAGACACAGTAAGGTCATTCTGCGTAGATCAGACCAAAATTAATGATTAAAAAAGCTGAAGGTACTCCAGGTTACCTGACATCGGGACGTCAATGACCTCAGTCTCCTGTGATCATGGGTGCTGTCGGGAATTAATAAAAAGTAGGTTAATTAAACGCGATAGAATCTAGAAATAAGATAGTTTTGTTCAATAACCTGCTACTTTTTATCTTTTTATCGTTTTTATTGTACGATACTCAAAAGTAGTACCTTAAGTTTTAATATCATGCTAGAAGATGTGAATAATGCATCAGCTGGCGAAGTTACCCAACCCATGAAGTTCATAATAAATATTTAAGAGCAATCTACACGTAATGTAAGCCGCACGCTAAATTCTAGTTTAGTAGCACGCTACGTCTACGTATGCTACGATGAAACTACACTAACTAAACTACAATATTTAAGACATAAAACATTTCATGTGTTATATGTTAACTAAAATAGATTATTTCACAGTTCTTTGTAACAATACATTCCCGTTTAAATTTAAAGCAATAATATTACATTCAAGTTAACATCCTGTTACATTTAATCATAGTTAGCTTAGAAGGCTTGTGTGAGGATTGATTCACAACAGTAGTCGAATGACGCATTCGGACCTGCGACTTTCAAATTATTTTTCGATTCGAAATGATTTTTTTTAAAAAGGATGAAGATACGTTTCAATACAAACGATGTTTCGATGGGCGATGTTAGTGTGTATGTTTCCTTGAAATTTTATCCGATTCCTGTATTCAAAAAACACTTCGTTTTTTGCAACGATCCTTTTTATTGTATACAAAATGACATAACAGTATTTATACCAAACACTACTCTTTTTAAACATCTTTAACACACTTGGAATTTTCATTTATATTTCAAGATATAAGTGAAATTTCTAGTGGTGAAATTTCGGGCTCGATGCCGTAGTGAGTAAGCGTTTGACTGCGAAGCTGATGGGCTACGATAAAATCCTGTACAGAAAAAAATACTTCAATGTGACGTATAAAAATAATTAAGATAATAATTACTAAACCATTGCTAAATACTACGCAATTTTGTGCAGAGTAAAGGTTTAGTTTGAGGTTCAGTTTTACTTATTCAAAAACTAATTTTGCTACCAATAAATGAAATTATTTCTTAGAACAATTTAATCTAACCATTATTATATTTCGTACGTAATAAGTGATAGTGCGTAATAAATAATAGTGTTTGTGTGCAATAAGTAATAGTGATAGTACTTAATAAGTGATAGTGCGTAATAGGTTATAGTGATAGTGCGTAATAAGTAATAATGATAATGCATAATAAGTAATAATGTTAGTGCGTAATAAAACGCAATGGAGTCGCAAAATCAGCTTCTCCACAAGCTCGTAACAATCGAGGCGTCCGCGCACTACGGCCAAAGTAGACCCTATGCACTGCAACGTATTTCGTAAGAATATTTTATGAGAAATAAGAATTCCTTAGAGGATTTTAGGGCATGGAAATATCCACCACGCTGCCGAAATTATTCAGTCATGCAGGTTTCACACTACGTTTTTGTTTAATATTAAGTAAGTTGTAAATCAGTACTTAAAATTGCGATGAACAATTTCATTGGTAGTGGCAATGAACCATGACTACTGTATTTTATACAAAGATATTATTTGTTTAACATTAAGTAAAGCATTACTGTATTGTATACAAAGATTGTAGCGTGCTCTTTTTGTGTAGATATAACAAATCTGGCTAGTGTGGAAGCCCCGCTGTACACTTTGAAGACTAACTTTAACTTCTTAATCGCTTATTAAGGGGGTAATTTGCCATTTTGGCCACGCTTGGCAAGCGTCATTATCAGGAAAACACAGCTGCCCATCTCTTGATTTCCTTCTCTCTTTCGCCTCTTACGACACCCACGGGATGACATGGGGTAGTTGATATTCTCACTTTGTATTTGTGTAACAAAAAAAACCAATTCCAAACTGTCCAAAATTAGGTCAGTGTAAAGTGCATCTAACATCATTATTAAAATCCTATCAAAAGTCCCACTGCTTAAAATAAATTGCCTCATAATGGGGATATTGACACGTGATCCTTTACCATATGAGGAAGCTAAAGGTTGCTATTGAGCTAAGGGAAAGAGCTTTGCTCAGAGTTTCTCTTAACGATAGACTTCTTAATAAGGATATTTGCAATAAAACGCATGACCAACATACAGCAAAGAATCAGAAAACTAAAGTGAAAATGTGCCAGCCATATAGCTCGTAGAACCACCAACCGATGGGGAAGAAATGTTCTCGAGTGACAGCCTCGTAGATGACTTGTTAAAAGATGCAAAAATTCATTGGTATAAATTTGTTCAGGTTTTTTATTAAGTTGTTAGCAATAAGACGCCGCTGCCCATGTCCTATTTTATTACCCTATCGTGTTTACACCGTATTCTAGTTTCGTACGTTGCCATGTAGTGGTTGTGTAAGAGCCCACTATCCCCATAACAACCCGTAGATTCTGTAAGTATATTAATGTTGTCTTAGAAATATTCTAACCCTTTCGAACCTGACCGAAATGATTGTGCGTCTTACTTTTAAGAAAATATTAAAATACTAAAATGTCTATTTCACTGCACCAAACCGGGCTGCATGAATCCTGCGCTTAACAAACGACCGTTTTTTATACATTAGCCGTTACAGTTTTTGAAGTTTAGTCTCCTGTTTGGCCTTCGACGCGATGGCTGCGTTTCGTGATCCTGCTACTGGTTTTCGTAAGTACATTAGTATTGTATTACATATTTTGTTTTTTTCTTTATAATTTATTAATTATAGTTAGATGAGTTTCTGATCTAATTTTTAAACATAATTTGTACGTTAGTAAATATTGTTTAAGGCAATTATTTTTCTTCGAAAATATTAGGTAGCACAATTGTGCTATGTGGGTTTTTAGTTAGTAGTTTTCTATCAATACAGGACCCAAATATTTGTATTTGCTAACAATTTTCAAGATTTTTTTTTATATTATAAGTGTGACATACAAGCACACTTAATAGTTAAATATGTAATACACAGACATATTTTACACGTAATAAAGATGTATCCTCCATGTATGTAATAAGAAATCATCATCATCATCATTATTACAGCCCTTCACAAGTCCACTGCTGAACATAGGTATCCACCAAAGAATGCCACTAAGCACGGTCCTGAGCCACCTGCATCCATTGACTTCCTGCATGTCTTACCAGGTCGTCACTCCATCTCGTGGGGGGTCACCCTACACTTCACCTATCGGTACGAGTCTGCCACTCGAGAACCTTTCTTCCCCATCGGTTGTCGGTTCTTCGAGCTATATCACCGGCCCACTGCCACTTCAGCTTACTAATCCGTGTGGCTATGTCGGTTACTCTGGTTCTTCTGCGGATATCCTCATTTCTAAGTTTATCACGCAGAAAACCCCCGAGCATAGCCCTCTCCATAGGTTGCTGAGCGACCTTGAGCTTCCACATACGGCCATCAGTGAAGGACCACGTCTCAGTTCCGTATGTCATCACTGGCAGAACGCACTGGTTGTACAATTTGGTTTTCAGGTTTTGAGGTATGTCTAACGAGAAGATGTGTCGTAGTTTCCCGAACGCTGCCCAACCGAGTTGAATCCGTCGATTGACCTCTCGGTCGAAGTTGGACTTACCTAGTCGGACTATTTGTCTTAGGTAAACATACTCGTCAACAACTTCGAGCTTAGTGCTCCCAACAACTACCGGCATAGGTGTGACATGGACGTTCAACATGATTTTTGTTTTGTCCATGTTCACCTTCAGACCTATCCGTTGGGAGACACTAATTAGGTCATTGAGCATAGTCCTTAGGTCCTCAAGCAATTCTGCCATAACGACTATATCGTCAGCAAATCGAGGGTGAGTAATTACTCGCTTTTGATGTTAATACCGCATCCTTTCCAGTCCAGTAGCTTGAAACCGTCTTCCAATGCAGCGTTGAAGAGTTTTGGATATATAACGTCACCCTGTCTTACACCTCTCTGCAGTTGGATAGGTTTTGTACTCTGATTCTGTATTCGGATAACCATCGTAGCTCTACTATATAAACACTTCAGCACGTCGCTATACCTACAGTCAACTTGGCACCGCTGAAGGTACTGCAGCACTGCCCAAATCTCAACGGAATCAAAGGCTTTCTCATAGTCCACTTACGCAAGGCAAAGTTGCACATTATACTCCTCTGTCTTGTGTACAATTAGCTGAAGTGTGTGTATGTGGTCCATGGTACTAAAGCCTTTTCGGAAACCGGCTTGTTCGGGAGACTGGAAGTCGTCAAAACTGCGTGCGAGACTATTCATAATGACTCTCGAAAACAGCACGTAGACGCGGCTCAGAAGGGAAATCGGTCTGTTTCTTCAAGAGAGCGTTGTCACCTTTCTTGAAGAACAAGACAACCGCACTTCTGCTCCACGCCTCCGAAGTAATGCCACCATGGAGGACGGAATTAAAGAGCTTTTGAAGGACTTCAAGTACCGGTTTTCCACCCGCTTTCAGAAACTCCGCTGTAATTTCATCCTCGCCCGGTTACTTGCCGTTTTTAAGGTGTTGGAGAGCCATTCACCATCAGACTGACGTCCGGAATATCTTCGGAATAGTGTCAAATAAGACTCGCTCTTGACGTGTACAGCTGCCCGTAAAACCTCTAAATCTCACTCAAAATCTCAAGTGTCCTGGAAACGATGCTGCCACACTCGGTCTTCAGCTTCGACAGTTGACTCTTTCTGGCAGACAGATCTCTGGCAAAGACTTTGGAGCCTTGGTTCCACTCGATCGCTTCTTCAATACAAGCTGTATTGAAGTTGCGTAAGTCCCGCCGCATGCATTTAGAGATCTGTCTGTTCAGTTGCCTGTATGCTGTCAAAACTGTTGAAGAATGTAGCTTCATCTCCCGTCTAACAGTCATGAAATTAAGAGTGTGATCGGAGATTTTTTGTGTTCTTTTCAGACGGACAGTTTCCACGAGCTTGTAATTCATATCGTCCACTTCATTGCAATCTTCTAGGCAGTAAAAACGGTTTTGTAACTCGAGCTGAAAGGTTTCGGAACTTTGGAACAGAGCACGAGGGGGACGGAGCGTTGTCTTCATTAGACGAGACCTCTCCAATTTAACGTTTAGGTTCAGTGTGCCTCTAACCATTCGGTGATCGCCACCAGTTTTCATCCTCGCGATCACGGAGACATCACTGAATAGTTGTCGTCATAATGAAGTCATCTCATTTCAGTCTCATTTTTTGTCGAACCGTCGGGGATTGACCGGGTCCACTTCCTGTGGAGCTGCTTCTGGAAGAAAGAGTTCATCATAAAGAGTCCCTCTTTCTCCATGAAGTCGGCCAGCTGCTAGCCCCTTGGGTTCCGTTACCCTATTCCAAATTTCCCTACTTTCAGCTCACCGTTCTCTCTTGTGCCTAGTTTTGCATTGAAGTCTTCCATTAACACCGTATAGTGGGTTTTGGAGGAATGCATGGCTCTAGAGATATCCTCATATATTTATCCACCTCCTCATCGGGATGTGCCGAGGTTGGTGCGTAAGCCTGTATGATCTTCAGCGAATACCGTTTGTTGATTCTGAGTATAAGGTACGCAACCCTCGTCGACACACTCTCAATCTTTACAACGTTGTTAACGAGAGACTTGTAGACGATAAATCCGATACCTCCTTGGGACAGATGGTCGCCCTCCCGGTGATAGAGCAAGTTGCCGGATTCGAGAATTATTGTTTCCTCCCCCTCTCTTCGGACCTCGGATAATCTCATAATATGCCAGCGTAACTTGTCTATCTCTTCATCCAGCTCCACGATCTTCTCGTCAGTATTCAGGGTGCGTGCATTGTATGTAGCCAGGTCGAGTCGTCTTAAGTGGCAACCGAACCTTCACCAGAGATTCTTAGCACCCCCTGCCCCGACGTTACCATAGCCGCCACCGTAGCCAAGAACAGCGGGGCCGCCGGGGACTGGGGGCCGTCTTTTTGTAACTTATATCATGGGGGGTATTTGCCTTAGTTGTCACGCTTGGCGAGCGGGTTGGCAACCGCTTTTTTTTATTGTTATTTTGTTGTTATCAGGAAGATGCTGCTGCCCATCTCCTGCCTGTTTCCTTTTATCACCTTTTACGATACCCACGGGAAGAAATGGGGTAGTGGATATTCTTAACCGCCACTACACGGCACGATAAGAAATCAGATAATTATTATTAATTTTATAGGATATTATAAAATTGTAGGTATTTCAGATTTTTTAAAACCGAATGACATTGATCTCTTGCTTACTACAGCAAGCTAAGCGCCTTGATATTTTAATGAAAGTTGTGTTAAAGTGACTGTTATTTTGAAGTTTATAATAAATATTTAAAGGCACTCGACGGAGAGCGCCAGTCGAGCGCTAAATTCTAGTTTCGTAGCGCAATACTTCAGATTGCTACGATGTCTCCTCATAGCTACTTACAGTGACCTCGAGCCGTTTATCGTGCGGAATGCATGCATATACGAAACACTGAAATGATTGGGAATAAGAAAAACAACATGCAAGGTATAGCTTAATTGTATTTTATTGTATTTCGAAGTATTCTCCGTTCAACTGAATGCACTTTTCCATTCGTGCAAACCAATCATTAAAACAGTAATTCCAGTCTGGAGTTGATGTTGACAAAATGGTTGATTTGTACGCTTCCACAGCTGTTTCGGGGTCCTCAAACCGTTTATCGCTTAACAAATCTTTCATTCTAGGGAATGTAAAGAAATCGTTTGGGCTCAGGTCAGGACTGTACGGAGGATGGCTTAGCTTTTCCTGCTTCAAAAAATAATTTGTCTTCCGAGTCGTATGGGAGCTCGCATTATCGTGATGTAAGATGATGAGACGTTTCGGGTTATTTTTTCGGAGTTCGGTTATCATTTCTGGCTAACAAACCATGATATACAACTTACCGGTAACCGTACTGCGTTCCTGTAAAGGAATTGTAGCAACATGCTCCTTTTTCGAGACAAACGTAGCGACCATTTTCTTTGATACAAGCTGCGGGAGCGAAGCACTTTCATTGGTTTGATCTCGTCCTCGAAGACCCAAACTGCTGACTAATGTTTTCTTTCAGGTTCGTATGAATAAACCTATGATTCGTCACCTGAGACGATATTATAAACGGCATTTGACTTCTCTCCGTTGAAGCATTGCAGAGTATTCCGGCACCAATCTACACGAGCCGCCTTTTGCTCTTCGGAAAAATTGTGGGGAACCCAGCGGGAAACTAGCTTTCTTACACACAGCTCATTATGTAATATCGACGTAATTGCAGTCATTCCGATACTGATAACAGCCCGAATCTGCTCGTATGTCATATGACGGTTATCTAATATAATAGTTCGCACAGCTGCGATATTTTCAGTCGTGACCGCTGTTCTTGGTCGACCTGCAGAAGAAACAGTGCTGAGCGACACACGACCGCGTCGGAACTCGGCATACCAGCGGTATATTGTCGTTTGACTCGGTGCTTCAACATCATAAATCGAAACAAGTTAGCTGAGACATTTATCTTGAGATAAGCTGCGACGAAAATTGTGATAAATTATGGCACGGAAATGTTCATGCGTGGGCTCCATTTCTGTTAACCACGTGTCATTTTTTTAATTGTTTGAATGTCATTAAGATTCTAAGAGGCCAGTATTCAAATTCTAAAAAATGTTTTATTGTAACTTATACACTCCGAAATATTCTATTCCCGATCATTTCAGTGTGCCCCTCCGTATATTATAGTCAAGATATATGTAAGATAAACATACATGGCAGAATAAATTTACATTTTACTTAAAAGAAGCTTATAGGTACAGACTCGCTGTTTAGAAAATTTCAAACAAAGCAATATACTTCTTTGGAATCATATGAAACGTGCTGTATAACTTTGATACAACTTTGAACCTTAAATTACAAAGAACAATAAACAAACTTTTGTAAATGTAACAAATAGAAAATAAAAGCTAATTGAACCTTAGACTATTATTATATAAGCAAACGTTCATTTTTATTGGTATTAATTATTGGTATTCTTAAATAGGATAAAAACACTTATGGTGGAACGCAATTAGAACTGGCGCTCAAGAAATTCTAGGAAGTACAATGCTATATTGTAACTCATCACTGGGTGTGATAAGCTATATTTTAGGACTGAAAAAATAATTTTGGTAAATTGAATGATAGTAATAGTTATACTGAAGTATTCTATGATAAACCTACTTACTAGGTGCATTTCGCATTTCGGAGAGTGTGTGCAGGAATTGCATAATTTAATTCCTCTTCCTTGCACCATTGGACAACGGTTTGGTACAACCCTCTTACCTGTTTCTGCCACCAAGCAGAAGGGCGCCTACAGATTTGTTTTGGTTTAAGATGTTAAGAAAAGCTTTCTGTACATTACTTCCAACGCTATTGGCGACGATTGTATCAGTCGTAATATGATCCTTCCAATTCTTGATATAATCATTCCAATCCTATGTCATATCCTTAATTCCTCAATTTCTTGTAGTGTTTTCCCTTCAACTTGGAAAGATGCTCAAATAATACCAACTCCTAAAAAATTAAATCCTGCATCCTGGCATCTGATTTTCGCCCTATATCCATATTACCATTCCTGTCCAAAGTTCTTGAAAGGCTTGTGTCTAATCAGCTTAACGCTTTCCTTTGTAATAATCACCTTTTAAATCCTCTACAATCTGGTTTTCGTCGGGCGCATAGCACTAGCACAGCAAGAGTCAATATTACGGAAGATATTAGATATGGCATGAAGAACGGTAAGTTCACTGTATTAACTTTACTAGATTTTAGTAATGCATTTAATTCTGTCGATTACGACATTTTACTGGGAATATTAAGCTCTCTTAATATATCTCCAACGGTAGTTGAATGGTTTCGAAGTTACCTGTTTGGGCGCCGGCAACGCTTACGCATTGATGATACATTCTCATCATGGTGTAGCACCATTGCTGGTGTCCCACAGGGTGGCGTTTTATCACCTTTGCTTTTTTCAGGTTTTATTAACTCAATATCCACTAAGATAAATTCTTCCTATCACTTATATGCAGATGATTTTCTGATATATTCACAAGCTACTTCTAATGACTTAGCTGTAGCTATTAACACTATGAACAGTGACCTAGCAATCATTTCGGAATAGAGCAGAAATTATGGTTTCAAAATTAACCAACTGAAGACACAACTAATTATTATAGGTTCTCCGCATATGCTTACAAAATGCAATTTACCACAAGTAACCAAAAATGTATTTGATGGTAATATAATCCCGACCAGTGACACTGTAAAAAACTTGGGTGTATTCATCGATAAAACTTTATCTTGGGGTCCTCAGTTACAGGAAGTTAGTCGTAAAATTTTTGCAGCTGCTCATTCTATGAGAAGACTTCGAAACTTTTTACCAACTGCTACTAAGATTGCGCTTGCGCAAACTCTTCTGCTTCCAATACTCGATTATGCAGATGTCAGCTATCTCACTGAGATGCAACTTGATAAACTTGAGCGACTTCAAAATTTTTGTATAAGATTCATATTTGGTTTGCGTAAATATGATCATGTGTCAGATTTTCGTAACAGGCTCAAGTGGTTGCCAATTCGCCTTCGCCGGAATGCTCATATTCTCTCACTTCTTTATAATATTCTTTTTAATCCTTTCTATCCTTCTTACTTAAAAAATCGGTTTGAATTCCTCAATGAATCATATTTGAGACATTTGAGATCATCAGAAAATTTGATATTAAAAATGCCAGCCCACACTACCAAATTTTTGGACAGATCGTTCACAATACAAGCTGTTCGATTATGGAATGACTTGCCGTTATTATCAGCAAGACGCGCTCAAGCTCTACCGGTTTTTAAGAAATATGTATATGATTACTTTTCACAACTTTGATTCTATCTAGTTCATTTGTATATAATTATTCTCCTTTATTTAGTTAGAATATTTGTTTATATTTCACCTCATCTTGCTATTATTTTTAATACTTGTATCGATTCTGGTGTGTTTCCTGATTTAATGAACTATAGTAAAGTAATACCTTTATTTAAATCTGGTAGTACATTGGACCCCGCTAATTATAGACCTATTTCTGTACTACCAACTCTCAGTGAAATTTTTGAAAAAATAATTTTGGATCAATTGTTAATTTTTTTTAATACAAATAAATTACTTCATAAAAATCAATTTGGTTTTACAAGAGGTCGCTCGACGTCTGACGCCGGTGTTGAGCTTATGAAATATGTTTTAATGCCTGGGAGAATTCACAAGATGCCTTAGGTATTTTCTTTGACCTTTCCAAGGCTTTCGATTGTGTTCATCATGATACATTAATCAGGAAACTACAACATTACGGTGTAAAAAATTTGTCGCTTAAACTTATTTCTTCATATTTAAGTAACAGAACTCAAAAAGTCGTCATTAATGGTAAATGTTCCTCAGGGCTCGATTCTTGGCCCATTCCTGTTCTTAATCTATATTAATTTGTATTGTTCAGAATTAAATAAATAAATAAAATGACTTACCTTATCTTGTAGGGGACAATCACGATATAGTATTATTTGCTGACGATACCTCTTTAATTTTCAAACTGAAACGGCAGTCAATTAAATATGACGATGTAAATAATGCTCTATCGAAACTAGTACATTGGTTTAACGCCAACAATTTGCTCTTAAACGGCAATAAGACAAAATGTATTAAATTTACAATACCTAATGTAAAACATTCGAAAACCAATGTGCTCTTAAATGGGGAGGAGTTGAGTCTTGTGGATACCACTGTTTTTCTCGGTATTACTATTGACGCGAAACTTCAATGAGGCCCCCATATATCTAAATTAGCAAGCAGACTTAGTTCTGCAGCATATGCTGTAAGAAAGATAAGAAGTCTCACAGATGTTGAGACAGCTAGGTTAGTGTATTTTAGTTACTTTCATAGCGTAATGTCTTATGGAATTTTGCTATGGGGTAATGCGACTGATATTGAAGCTATATTTGACTTTCAATAAGTATTATGTAATAATCCATATTGAATAAAAATCATTCTATTCTATTCTATTCTATTCTATGTATGGCACTTTTATGTTATATGTAATAGTTTTAAAGTATATATTTGTACTTTTATATATTTATATTTATAATATTATATATTTATTTGTATATTTATATACAAATAAATATATAATATTATAATAAGTATATATGTATTTATCTTATCTATGTAGTTACTTATATACCATTATATATTTTTATTTTATGGCTTTTATAAAAAATAATATTATTTTGTCAGCAAACCACACACGTTTTTATTGCTTTCTTGCAATGCTGTCCATCCAAAGGTTGTCTGGAAGAGATCGCTCTTAGCGATAAGACCGCCCATTGTACCACATTTCTTTTTCTCATTTTTTGTTAATATTTATGTTATTTTATGGCGTACAAAAAAGTTTTATCTATCTATCTAAGATATTATATATAGTCTTCAGGATTGTCACCATACAGTGCGACGATTGTTGCCGATGACTATGGGCTTAAATTGCTATTTACCTGCTTGTCGAGAGAGCAGTAAGAAGTTGTAATTTTTGAAGAAACAACGTGCGTCCTACCTCACCTTTGAGATGTCTAGGTGAGTAATAGGCGAGGCGGTCACAAACTGTTGGAATTGTTCAATTTTTCTTTTTTTGCCCAATATAAAAATTGAAACGACTTTTCAAATTGTGGTCTCAACATGACATAAACAATAATACGCCTTGTCATTTGTTATAATTTTTACACTATTTATTTGTGAAATCTCTGCAAAGTACATGTTTAAATAGCAATTTAATGTCATCATTATGATGGCTTTTTTCGAGCCAATTATAATGATTCGCTTTTCTTTCTTCACACAGCACTTATCTGTATATTTATAAAGTGATTTTTAACAAGTGGTAAAATTAAAAGTTTTGTACAAGCGACTTCAATATAAATAAAATTAGAACATCACCAATATAGTCAAAGTCTATTAAATACGAATTATTAAGGATAACTCAAAAACTACTGGTTACATCTGGATCATCATGTCTATGGGACCACTTAAGAAGTACCAGCTTTAGCTTTTAGAGCTAGGGTTACCTACCCTGCTAAATATTATAGTACTATACTAGATAAGGAATACGATTACTATAATTAAAACTACTTTATTTGAATTAATGCTCATAACGAAAGCTCCGAGCAGCCAAGCAAATATTTATTGTTAAATTCTGCAAGTTTATTTGCCATATTTTAACAGGAAAATACAAAATTTGATATAAAGAGGTGGCAACCCTAATTGGAGGTCGCACTTAACAGGGAAAGGGAAGTAAGAAGCTGAATAACAAGGTGGCTTATCGTTAGTACAAAAGGCAAATAAATTACTTGTGGCTAAGACACAAGAGTAAACACCGCTAAGCTAAGTAATTATTTTGGATCAATTTCAAGAGATATTCACAGTTATATTTATAGTTAAGAACCAGAGAAAATATCTGTATGTAATATGCATTTTATTACATTCTATATATACATATTTTCTCTGGTTAAAGTGTAGTTTGCAATAAAATATTGCGATCAGGATTACGAAAGCAATGCTGCAGTGTTTTGTACACGTAGAAAGAATTAATATGAGAAAAAGTGCAATGCAAATTTAGACTGCAGTAGTAAGTGACAGAAATGGCAGGAGATTGCCTTAGATGGAAGTTTATCGATCAATTTGGCGATATATTGACGATGGACATAATTAAAAATACCGTAAACTGACGAGCATGTGTGCGTGGATATATGGATGTGAAGGTGTGTCAGAGTCGTTCCAAATGGAAATCCGAACATTCTGCTTACCCCTCTGTGTAACAGGGGTTTGACCTCATATTATATTAGTACGAGTACATATAACTTATGTATATTTAAGACTTAGGTTTGTATAGGGAAAGTGATGGAGCCACCCAGTCGAGTAGAGAACCAAAGGACCACGTTCGCACATTATACCAGCATATAATAGCAGCATAATAAAATGTTTTGTATTAGTAACTGGTACTAGAGACTGGATTCAGTGCTGGTTCAGCATTGCGTCTTAGTCGCTGAGGACTAATGCGAATATATATAATAATATATATAATACGTAGACCTCAGTATACACTTATCATAACTAGTATTACAGTCTGTAAGGTTTTTCATATTAAGCTTTGGTGTGTATTTTTGTTTTAGGTTAGGGTCTTTTACATATAGGATAGGAGGGTTTTGTCCAAGTATGTTGCTCCTTCAGGTGGACTGTTAGTACGTCTGTCACTGTTGTATTATTCAAAAAACTATAATACTAATTCTAATGTGCAAATACGAATAACAAAGATAAGTAAAATGCTTTCTTAAAAAATTAATACCACTACTAAACTTTACATAAAATATAAGAGATGACCTCAAAGAACTGCAAGAACACTATGTTTAGCATCACATTCTGAATTCGATGCTAAAATATAGTGTTAGGTTTGCATCTCTTACTTGGTTGTCATTCCTTTGAAGCAAGAAAGAAAAAAAGTTTTATTCTATGCTACAATACAATACATGAATCTAAAAATATTCGTATCTATGCAATTCGAGTTATCTAAAAAATATTATTTCTATTTATTTTGAGTGTGCTATTTGAACTTTTCACTCGGCATACAGTTAAATCTTCTTTCATTTCTAAGGAAAATATTTGTGTGTGGGCAAACAAACGGAACACATGCTCCCGTAGAATGTATTATTGAAAGTGACGTAACATAAATAACGTTGAGAGTAGGTGTTAAGAAATTATGAGGAGCTTTATAAAATTATATATTTTATCAAAAGCGAGGGGTAAACTATTTGCAATAGTAGTATTTAAGTTAATTTTTTTAGAGAACTAGCTTAGGGGCTAAACGCTTGCTGTAATTTTCACAGTATGCGAGCAACCCGGGTTCGATCCCCGCCAGAATCAATGAAACTGTAGATTGCAATTTTAAGTGCCGATTTACCACATGCCATGCGGTAAAGAAAAACCTCGTGAGGAAACCTGCATGTCTGAGAAATAAAAAAAACATTTTGTAGACAGACATGCGAAGTTCGCCAACACGCGTTGTGGCAGCGCGGTGGACATTTCCTTGCCCTAAAACCCTTTCATTTCTGAGAGGAGGCCTAGTCCCAGCAGTGGGACTTATATAGGCTTACTTTTACTTTTATTTTTTATACTTTATGGAGAACGTTTGAGAAATGTCGTGGAGTAATAACCAATGGGTAGTGTGAATGTGGTAAAAGGCGATAATGGGTATGTTCAAAAAGTATTTCTTATGATTTCCGATAGACGCAGTACAATCGTCTCATATACGCAAAATGTTAGGTGCCTAGACGGGTGAAACTGCGAGACGTCTGATACTGCAAGCGTTAATCTACTAAACGTGACGACGAAAGGCCACCGTGCACGTAGAGCGATGATGAAGTAAAACGTATTTATTATTTAAAAGCTTAATTTTATGTTTTTTTTTTTTCGAATATTTAAAACTACGTACCTAGCGTGATGGATATGAGCAAATCTTACAAAGTATGGCGTTGGCATTAACATGAAAGGTTCTTGAACAAACTTTACACTTGTTAAGTTTTTGCAATAACCACGTATGGACGATAGATTATAGCATTGTTTAAACGTACATTTATACATACATACCTACATAAAAATACAGAACATATATAAAATTGTCTTAAAATAGATCTAAAAGAAAAGAAAATAAATATATTTTACTAAACTCTTGAAGCTTATAGAATGTGTCAGGGGAACTAAAACTGTTTCCCTTTCAACATAAACTCATAAATTTAAAGTTACAAGAGGGTCGTGACACAGGAAAGAGCTCTTTGCTCCAGTTGGAATTAGCGGATTGTAAATGTCTTCGAAATATTTCATATTTGACAGACATTTAAGTGATGAATAAAAATCTCAACTAATGGTGCCGATAGTGATCGAATCCGCATTAATGTACTATTAAGCTTGAACGAGTGCCCAATGTACGAGCTCTTTTAAGAGTTGTCATATAATATTTGAACATTTAGAAATCATTGCGATTCCGTAACTTCGGCGGAACCATTTTTGGGTTTTTTTGACATTGTAAATTTACTGCGTCAGGACAGGGAAAACTGCACGTTAAAATGGCACAACTAAAGTTGTCCTAAAATGGCCTTGTTAATACTGAAGTGAATTGTGTCGGGGTCATCAGTCGTAAATTTTACTAACAAAAATGTAAATTTTGTGGTGAATGTTTGCACGAAGTATGACAACAAGTACAGTTAAAAAAATAATGACTGTTCATATCACCAATGAAACACAAATATTATGTCAATAAATAAACTTGCTTACATTATTAAAACAACTTTTTTCTCTGATTTTACCAACGGTCGACGAAAAAGAAGCGTACCGTACGGCTGTGCGTATAATTTTGCAGCGGCGCATATTTGTTGCATTGCACTGGGCTCGCGCGGGCGCCATAAAATAATAGCCAAAGTAGGGAAAAGATGTAATTATACTATTATAATATTTTTTGTGTACAATGTGTCCTAGTAATTCAAAAAATGTTGTATTGCTGAAAGCCTGCCGTGCGTTACACTATGATAAGGTTTTGGCGTTATCTTTTCATTAAGTCTATCACGTTGCACATAATATTGTCGAAACTTAACTACTCTATACTGAATGTTTAGTGCGGTGCGCTGCTTTATTAGTATTAATGATTGACTGCGTACACACACACACACACACACACACACACACACACGTACCCGCACACGCACACACACACGATCATACACACGCACACGCGCACGCGCATGCAATACGGACGCACACGCACACGCACACGCGCACCCGCAAGCACACGCACCCACACACGCACACGCACTCGCACCCGCAAGCACGCGCACCCGCAAGCACGCGCACCCGCACACGCACACGCACACGAACAGGCACATATGCAAACGCACAGGGCGTTTCTCTAATTGTTTCCTATAATGTGCGGTGGAAGGCGCTAGCGTCTGTAACACAGTTTTCACCACAAAACTAGTACAGCTGCTAACGATCAATCATATCTCACTAGTATGTTGCCAAAAACCAGTACTGTAATAGTTTAAGATACCCTGCATGTAAACAAAGTTAATACATTTTTTTTTTTCATTATTATTATTACAGTTACAGCGCCATTCCCACTTGCAACGATCTCTACCGAGACAAACATTATAAAGATAAATGAAATAATAAACACTGCTTATTCTTTGAACAAACTACGAAACTTTTTACCAACTGCCACTAAGATTGCGCTTGCGCAAACTCTTCTGCTTCCAATCCTCGATTATGCAGATGTCAGCTATGTCACTGAGATGCAACTTGATAAACTTGAGCGCCTTCAAAATTTTTGTATAAAATTCATATTCGGTTTGCGTAAATATGATCAAGTATCAGATTTTCGTAACAGGCTCAAGTGGTTGCCAATTCGCCTTCGGCGGAATGCTCATATTCTCTCACTTCTTTATAATATTCTTTTTAATCCTTTCTATCCTTCTTACCTAAAAAATCGGTTGAATTCCTCCATGACTCACATTTGAGATCATCAGAAAATGTGATATTAAAAATGCTAGCTCACGCTACCAAATTTTTGGACAGATCATTCACAATACAAGCTGTCCGATTATGGAATGACTTGCCGTTATCAGCAAGACGCACTCAAGCTCTACCGGTTTTTAAGAAATATGTATATGATTACTTTTTTCAACTTTGATTCTACCAAGTTCATTTGTATATAATTACTCTACCTTTATTTAGTTACAATATTTGTTTATATATATGGCACATTTATGTTATACGTAATAGTTTTAAAGTAACTATTTGTACTTTGATATATATACCTAGTCAGGTCATAAATTCTGTCACATGTTTAATATAAAATAATTGAAACAAGTTTATTCATTATGTAACCATTTATGTACCAAAATGAACTTAACAAAATATAGATTCTTATGACACTAAAGTTTATTCAAAATGACCTCCGTGATTTTGAATACAGGCCTTCAATCTGCGCGGCCAGTCGTCTATCGCAGCACGAACGAGGTCCATGTCAATATCGGCGGCTGCCTTAATCAAGGATGTCTTGAGTGACTCCAAATTGGGATGAGGCTTTGAGCACGCCTTTTCCTCCAAGTATTGCCATATCTTGTAATCTAACGGATTCAAATCTGGACTGGAGGAGGGCCAGTCTTCGTGCCGGATGAAGTCGATTTCACGCGCCGCCAGCCAGTCTTGTGTGCTCTTCGCTCTATGAGCTGGCGCCGAATCTCCCAACCATACCATGAGCAAGGATGGAAAATGACCTCGTTGGGCACGCGGAATACGGTTGCTCGCTTCTTCACTACTGTGTGCGTACACCTTATCATTTTGTTTGTTGTAGCTCTCTTCTACGGTAAAAATTTTTTCATCCGAAAAAAGAATTTCCCGATATTTTTTTCCCGCGTACCGCTTCTACAAAGCGCGGCATCTCTTCAGTCTCAGATCCATTAGACGAGCATTCAAACGATGTCCTGTTTTTCTTCGATATGCCCGAAGTCCTAAGTCTTCATTTAACACCCTTTTCACCGTGGTTCTGCTTAACCCCATCTGAAGGGCCAACAGGTTCTGCTTACGTTTGGGATTTCTTTGAATTCGCGCCTTCACAGCTTTTATCACTGCTGGAGTCCTAACAGACCGAGGGCGACCACTTCTTGACCTGTCATCTACACTAGAGTTTTCATTGTATCGTTTGATGGTACGATAAAGGAATATTTTGGTTATATTCAAATTTTTCAGTATGTCAAAAATTTGAATTGGCGCGTAACCGCAACGATGCAACGCAATAACTGCAACACGGTATTCTTTAAGCGTCCACTCCATATTTAAAAATGAGTAAAATTCTAAAAAGTATACAGTTTTATTTTCATGAACAATTCGAAATTCGAATTCAATAAACTTTTTTGTGGCCAGCATTCTAAAAGAAAAATTTTTACTGTGTGACAATACTTATGACCTGACTACGTATATATGTATATATTTATCTTATCTATGTACCTTTATATCATTCTAAGTATATATGTATGTATATATCTTATCTATGTACTTATATATCATTCTATATTTATATTTTATGGCTTTAATAAAAATAATGTTATTTATGTCGCCAAACCAATTTTGAGATATTCTTAATAACTTATATTGAAGTCGGCAGTACAAAATTTTTAATTTTAAATTATCTTGCAATACTGTACATCAAAAGGTTGTCTGGAAGAGATCGCTCTTAGCTATAAGACCGCCCATTGTACCACATTTCTTTTTCTCATTTTTAGTTAATATTTTTGTTATTTTTTTGGCGTACAATATAGTGTTATCTATCTATCTATCTAAACATTCGATACCCAATCTGTTAAAAAACGTGAACATGAAAAAAGTACATACTCGTAAGTCATTTACATTGCGAACATTTATAAATTACAGAGGAGACAGACCGCAGCCGTGGCGCGGTTACCTTTTTTAATCAAACACGTGGGTGACACGAAAATGTGTGCAAACAAAAGCTACCGAAATAAGTTTCTAATATAACATCTCTAGTTACATCTACGTTATGCGTGTTCCTTCCAACCACATGGCTGATTTAAAACTATTATGTTTATTTAAAAAAGAACAGACAATTGGACTGACTCACCTGATGTTAATAATTGCCTCGAGACCGAATTTCGTTCGCGGCGGCCAGCCCGTCTCAACCATATAGTCATATAGGCATCTGCGCAGGACTAGATTGTAGTGCAAAAGTGTAGACACAAGCACACGTGCACACTTTATTCCCTCACTCTCATAGTCCGATAGGTCGGTAATCCAATACGTTGGGAGAGAGATCAGGCGCAGGACCAACTCGACACGGGGGTGAAACACCGCAAACTTTCCGACCCTGGGCTGTTACTGAGAATTTCTGGAGAGCAAAATCGGGATTTGAACCCGATACCTCATGATTAGCAATCCTGTTCACGGCCACGAAACCAACGAGCACCTGACGGAAAACCACTATATAGCTATAATAATCTATTGTGTGTTTATTGTAATAAGTTCTGTAGCTCATAGCCCAATGGATCTGAAGGCACATAGCTCAAAGATTAAACAGTAAGTTGGTGGATGCAAGAGTCTCATGACCATATGTTTCACTTTTTTAATTTGGGAAATGAGTAGAGCCCTTTCTTGAAGATCACTAAATCAAAATCTGTTAGCAGAAGCGCGAATTAAAAAATACTGCTTACAGTTCGGTAGACATTTCGCAGTGGACAGAGAAGAATTAGAAATTAGAAAGCAACATTAATATTCCGGTTATCTAAACTTCGACTTTAGTGAACGTAAATACACTAAGAGATTAGATCAGGTTTAGACAATTTGAATTTTGTTTACTAGACGGTGAATAATACGTTGGTTAAGTATTTATCAAAATAAATATATATAATAATAATATTTCATACGTGGTAGAGCCATGCTGCAGCTATATTAGTAGTATAGTTGTAGCACGAATGGGTCGGCTCGACCGGGGAAGGACCACGCTCTCACAGAAAACCAGCCTAAAATAGCAGCATAACGCTGTGTTTCGTATGGTGAGTGTAGAGAACCGGAGACCCTTTTTACTAGCAAAGAGGCATTCTATCTTAGTCGTCACGGGTGACAACGCATCTGCATCTTGAGTCTTTATTGAGGATAGATGTAGATGTCTATGGGTCACAGCAACCACTTACCATCAGGTGGACTGTGTGCTCGTTTGTCACACTATACTAAAAAAGTAGTCCTCAGGGATGACAACGAATCTGGGTTTTGATAATTAATCGAGGTGTTGGGTGACTATGGACTATCGATCACTAATAAAAAACTAAATATAGAATCAGCGACAAAAAATGTCCTTACCGAATGAGCGCCCACTCGATCATTTGGGTGCGCTTTTAATTAGTACGTAGCTTTGTAAATACAACTTTAGGCAGTGCATTTAGGGTTGAATTTACATTAATGTATTTTTATTTCAACTAGAATTACGTCAAAACAATTGGAGACACTTATTACAGAACTTTTGCATGGGATTGTGTATCTAATACTTTTTTATTAGTGATCAATGATAAACCTATAAAATTCCACTGTTAAACATAGGCTAAACATAGGTTAAACATAGGTACTACTGCCTATGTTCTATTTCAGTTTCCCTCTGTCGCCTCTTACGACACCCACGGGACGTTATTCTTATACCGTCGTACACTTTATACCTATATATACAATAATAATAATAATCCATCCATCTGGTTGGGCTTTTATTTATTTATATATTATTTATTTATGTTAGTATATTTAAAATATATTTATGTATATTTATCATTTATTCTTAGATATCTATTCAGCCTCTACCAGATGAGAATAGGCAGAAGCGATCCGATAGGACCCGAGAAAGATCCGGCGCAGGTCTAACAGCTTTACTTCCCAATGTACGTGTACGTATGGCCCAACTTACAATGTACGTACGGCCCGACTTGAAATTTAAACCAAAGTACACATAATAAGCAGCAAACATACAACTCAAGACCAATCTGATTAATATGAAGTGAGGCAAAGTTTTCTTTTTTTCAAGCGTGTAATTTACGGTTGTGCGGTCAGGTCGACACACTAATTACCGTGCCGCGTTAATTAACAACGAGTACTTCGCACGACGTGTCATTAAGCATGAGGTAATAAAGCGGTGGCAGTATCCAGCCGTCGGTTCACGCAATCTCAGTTCTGCGCAATTATATATGTGTCTACACAATTCTTATTAAAAACTGTTAAAAACTTCTTATTAAAAACTGTTTCTAAACAGTTTTTAATAAGAATTCTGGAAGGACATTTGAAAAATAATAATTAAATTACCGTTACCGTTACAGCCTATTAAAATCCCCTGCTGAATATAGTCCTCCCCCATTGATTGCCTCACAGGAGGGATATTTGCCATAGTTGCCACGTGTGGCAAGCGGGTTGGCAAAAGCAGTTTTTATTTTAAGTCGTTATTAGGAGAACTCTGCTGCCCATCTCATGATTTGTTTATAGCCTCTTACGACATCCACGGGATGAATGAGGGGTAGTGGATATTCTTACAACGCCACTACACGGTAAAACTAAACTAAAATAAGCTAAATAAAAAATTCCATATTTGTCTCATGATGATTATAATTTTGTTTGTAAAACGTGATTTCTTAATCTAACTATAAACCCAAACAAACCACTACAAGGCTTCAAGATACAGAAAGCTCATTTTGCGTAGATCGGACCAAAATTAATAATTAAAAGCAGTATGCAATGAAGGTACTCTAAGTTAACTTTGACATCGGAACATCAACGATCTCAGTCACGTGACCATGCAAAGCTAAAAAACTAAACGCGAAAAAGTCAGTAAAAACTAATATTATTCAATTTACTTCAAAAGATCTCACACTTTCACAATCTTAAATAGACTGTACCATATTAGACACAGGCGGGCGCAGCAGGAACCTCTAACGAGCGGGAAGCCGCAGACCTCCTTAACTACTGTGTTAATCCTAAGGACGATTGTTGGGAACAGCCAGCTGTTATTTATGTAAGATTTTTAGATCCAATTATTTTTTCGTTAAAAATATTAAAAATATTGGTAAATCCAATTGTGCATGCCCTAAGCGCACACAAGTTTTCACTAATAACCTTATTATTATACTTCTAATTTTCCAATTATTTTATGTCAAACTTCAACTTTAAATAATATTAAACTGACTCGCTTCGTTTAAATTAATACCATCCAATATTTCAGCCAATAGCGTAACAACAAAGTACATAAAATTAACATCAGCCACTGATGAATTCAGCCAATTATTACATCTATTTGTTAAAATATCATTTCGTAGAGTGTAACAAAAATAACACTTAAAAAGATTTAACGGCAAATAATTTATTTAATATGATAATTTTCAGTCACAATTTGAGCATAAAATATTGTATATAAGTTTGATTTTATAGCAAACATTTGTTACAGTCCTCATTCTTTAGAAATGAGAAGGCTAAATTTTAATGTAATAAATCTAACGAATACATTACAGTATTGATGTATTTAAAGAATGTTATCTATCAAATAAAATTGCATTGTAAACCGCCATCTACTCCATTCAATTGATAAAGTCATTTTATCGAACGAAAATTGATCGACTCTCACGGTGGTACGTAAGGAAGACGCTAGATGGTATAAATAAATACGGCTAATATAAATCAGTAACGTCGTGGATTGTTTTGAATGGACTGGAATATGATAATTTTATTCAATATGGTTAATTATATTTATTTAACAAATTTGTTAATTTTTCACCTGTCTACTTCAACAGTTAAAATATATATTAACCATCTTTACTATACAGTATATAATTGTGAAGAAGTCAAAGTATATTTAGTAAAATAACATAAAAGAACACAAACTCGGCACATTATCTCATAGGTGTTTTACTCATTTTAGGGTTATATTCTACGAGTCTCATTGTCCTTACCATGCCCGTTGGAGTATTCTACTAGAGTAGAGAAGGTAGATCGTGTTGCTGAGAAGCTGCCTGTGTTTCATTGAGATGGGTAGTGATGCTGTTGGTTTACACACTTTGGCGTTATCATGTCATTGGGTCCTGATAGTAAGCAGGGTTCTTTTTATATAGGATAGGGTGACAAAGGAGCACACAGTCCACCTGATGGTAAGTGGTTGCTGTGACCCATAGACATCTACATCTCTATCCTCTATAAAGAATCAAACTGCAGATGCGTCGTCACCAGTGAGGACTAAGATGGAATGCCTCTTTTTCAGTAAAATGGGTCTCCGATTCTCTACACTCACTATACGAAACACACCAGTGTCAAGCTGCCATTTTACGCTGGTATTCTGTGAGAGCGTGGTCCTTCCCCGGTCGAGCCGACTCATTAGTACTACAACTGTACTACTAATGTAGCTGCAGCATGTCTCTACCACGTACAATAGGGTTTGTTACCGAGTAGTGTTCTTTTATTTAAATAATTTTGAGAATAATTTTTAACATTAAAATTGGAATAGTTTCTTACAATACAATATGTTTTTATACCTATCAATACCCTTGCTAGTTCGTGTTAGTAGGTTACCTTTATTTTCAGTACTTTCAATGTTATATTATATGCTACAGTCCTTTAGTTTGCAAAATGTCACCCTTAAAATCTGCCGACCTCTCTGCCAAAAGAAATAATTTAACTCCGAACACATTAAAGCAATTTAATATTTTTTGTTAGATGGTGATATATTTCAAATTAAAAAATCTAAAAACCTTATAACCTAAGATCAATTTTCCATCTAAGTTCAATAATATGAGATATTTATTTTTAATCTGTATTGTACAAAGGCACTTGTCTTTTTATCGTATCGGATATAATATTTGTACATTCATTATAAACACAAAGATACAGATGTTGTACGGAGTCGGAGATAAGGGCACAATCACATCACATCTAAATACTGCATCACCGCTCGTCCATGAGTGCCTTAAAATGTACAGTATACTAGGCTACAACAAGTTTCCAGAACATGTCGTGGCCTCCAGCAAAAACGCGCTTCATTCATATACATTATTTAAGCATAAAATATTCGTGTGTGATACAGAATAATAATTACAAATGAGAACGCAAACGAAACCTATGTAAATTGCAGATCCTACGCTCGCGTGTGCCGAGCTAACGCCTCACGTTTTTGTCTATTTAAACAGATGGCGAAGAAAGGGTCTGAATAAATGACGAGTAAAATGCGACTTTTTAATTCTGTAAAAAAAATTAGAAAGAAAGATGCTATTTTGGAAAAAACGTTTTTAATATTGAACTAAGTGGCGCCAATATGTCATAATATTCGATGTATATATGTATAATAAATAGTCTCTGAGAGATGACTACATATTTGTGCCATTTATTGTAGAGACTATCTGTCCATGGGGCTTACGTGTGGTGATGTTCCTAAAGGAACAGTATCCGCGAAAGGGTCTCCGCTGTTGGTGATAAGAGGGCTGGTTTTTTTCTAGCTCAAAGGGTAAGTATGTCCATTCAAAGAGAAAACGCAGCCAGCGTTCTTGGAGCAATACCAAGGGGAGTAGGACTGTATGATAATTTGAGTTTTGAGTTCTATTTTTTATTATAGTTTTTAATATAAATATATATAAAGTAAATCTATACATATAAAAAAATGTAAATAGCGGTGATTGAGAGGTACTAAAATACACTTCACCATTTTATAATTTTCTGTCTGTCAGAATTTGTTTGTTAACATGTTACTAATTTATATCATAAGAGTCGTTAAGGAAATTATAAAGTGCATTTACGTGCACATTTAGTCTTCATTTTATTAAAATCAGTTCATATCATGAAAAGTTATGATAAATATTGTAAGGTATGGGTATGAAGTATAGGTACGAATTTGTTCAACGGTGGCTTTGGTTGAGTCATCAAGAGCATTTTAAACAAATATCATAAATCATAATTAAATGATGTAAAATAATGTCCTATAATGATATAATTATATCTAAAACGCAATAAACAGAAGTATTAAAGAACGTAATAAATATATACAAAGAAATATATTATTTACGTACCACCTCGATAGTCAACAAAGTTTTGTTCGATAAAATTAGTTGACCTATAGAATGAAGTAGATGGCGCTATTACAAAACAATTTACTCGAAAGAAAAATAAGCTTGTACCTTATTACAATTATTAAGTAAATAATTTGCCACGAAATGTTTTTATTTTATAATTCACTAGAGGTTCGCCCCGGCTTTGCCCGTGTTGAACTATTTTCTTAAATGTTCATCATCATCATCATTACAGCCCTTCACAAGTCCACTGCTGAACATAGGCCTCCCCCAAAGAATGCCACAAAGCACGGTCCTGAGCCACCTGCATCCATCGACTTCCTGCATATCTTACCAGGTCGTCACTCCATCTAGTGGGGGGACGCCCTACACTTCGCCTGCCGGTACGAGGCTGCCACTCGAGAACCTTTCTTCCCCATCGGTTGTCGGTTCTTCGAGCTATATGGCCGGCCCATTGCTACTTCAGCTTACTAATCCGTTGGGCTATGTCGGTCACTCTAGTTCTACTGCGGATATCCTCATTTCTGAGTTTATCACGCAGAGAAACTCCGAGCATAGCCCTCTCCATAGCTCGCTGAGCGACCTTGAGCTTCCTCATCCGGCCAGCAGTGAAGGACCACGTCTCAGTTCCGTATGTCATCACTGGCAACACGCACTGGGTGTACAGTCTCGTTTTCAAGTTTTGAGGTATACCTGACGAGAAGATGTGCCGTAATTTCCCGAACGCTGCCCAACCGAGTTGAATCCGTCGATTGACCTCTCGGTCGAAGTTGGACTTACCTAGTCGGACTTCTTAAATGTTAGGTAGTTATAATTAATTTTAAAACGTCATGGTACCACATATACAGTTCCGTTTTTCTGAAGTTTTAAAATAATTTGATACATTGCATTTCTTACCTAGAGGGACCTATGCCGACCGCCACCTTGATTATTTTGTTACGCGATAGTTTTATATTAAAATAGTTACTAACAGTTATCCTTAGAAGATACATATATGCTGCCGTAGACTTATTTTAGCACTTTACAAGAAAAAGAATATATATATATGTCGGAGCGTCTATAAAATACCCGGTTGGATCGAGGTAGAAGGGAGGGTATATCGAGAAACCCCCTCTTGTGTCTGTAGTATAAAGTTCACTGTAGGTGCCGTGCGCGAGAGTTCTCTCAAGTCATTCAACGAGTGTGGTCATTCTACCAGTGCTAAGATAGTGTCGTGGTTTTGTTCGTTGTTGTAATTCTTCTAGTGCAGGCAAGGAGGATTAGTGTTGCTGAGAGGCTGCCCTGTGTTACATTGAGATAAGTAGTGTTGCTGTTGGTTTACATATTTTGGTGTTATCATGTAATTACGTACCTCACGTTACACTGGTGTGTGATTGTGACAGAGACGTGTTACGGTGTGGTCGAACTGTAATTTCACTATACTGAATGTATAGTGCGTTACGTTGTCTTATTACTGATAATGATTAAACTGCGTAAGCAAGAGAGCAAGTTGAACATCCGCTCTCACACTTTTATTATTTTTAACAATTAACGCTATCCTGATGTATTTCCAAGATCACAAGTGGAATACTTTGTTGTAATTCTCCGACACCAGAAGTGGGATCTCCTATTGTTATTTCCGATATCAGAAGTGGGATCTTCTGTTTGTCATTTCCGAGATCAGAAGTGGGATAAAGTCCCTGTTACTGCCCACCTATAAACTTAGAATACTGTGAGGGTTATTACGTTAGTGAAATACTATGATACGCCTCGCGTTTTGTTTTTGTGTTCAATTTCTTAAATCAAGTTTGTTGTCGTATTTACGACACTGACGAATTATTAAAGTGTAGAGTATAGTTTAAAGTGAAATGTTTTAAGCCAAAAGTTAAATGGTTTTTGTTCGATTAATGATAAAAACTACCCGCAAGTACTTTCATTATTTCTAAACGTACCCAAACATAATAACAAATGTCGAAAGAAATGTTGGAGGTATTCTAAATGAGTTTAGTTCGCATTCTGTGGAAGTTTAACTTGCTCGAGTTGCGTTATAATTTGATACACGAAGTGTGATTTACATGGGCTAATTTTAAAGTTTCAAATGTTTAAACGATGTACCGAAAAATGTTTAACGTTAACGTGCTATTAATTAAAAACACTAAGTTGTATTTCTGTGTTCTAATGTGTTGATAAGTGTTACAGTTTACTGCGAGTATTACGTAGTCGATAAAATTGGGATTTGATGTTGAGCGTTGTGCTGTGGCGCTCGCTCTTGAGTGGAAATATGCTGTCGGCTTATGACGCCGCGGACACATTATTTGTCGCTGCTACCGATCACCATTTGATAAACGAGTTGGTTGCGAAAAATACCGGAAGACCAAAGTATAATTGACGAAATTGAAGTAGAGCAAATTACTTCTGACATTGAAGAGAGTATTTAAGTTTACAAGAGAATCGGACCGTACCAGAGGAGCTCGTGTAGCCGCAGCTCAGTATTTGATGTCCTGGAAAGGCGAATGGTGTCCCGAGATTAGTGCTGCCATTGTTTGAAAAAAAATTATTACTGAATCTTTTTAATGTTTTCTTTTGTGTTACAGTAGCACGTGTGATGTGACTACATGTGCGTGAGTTTGAGGTGAGTGTGTATGCCTCGCTGGTCGGAACGGACTGCCGGGTCCAGATGTAGCATGGCTTGGCTTCGGCACACGCGTATGCTGTACGCGTGACGGGTGATTTCCCGGAGCGCGTGTATGCTATACATGGCGATGCCTCTGAAGTCGTGTACTCCGTATGCGCTGGAGTCGTACACTGTGTGCGCAGAAGTAGTGTTTTCTGAACATGTATCAGGCTCTGTCCTGGCAGGCGCTGTCCTGGTTCACGTGTTTTACGTAGGAACTCACAAGTTAAAATACGAGTGTGTGAGTTACATCGTATGGAGATGTAGCCATACTTGTGAAAGCGAAGTGCTTTCTTATAGTCCACGGTATGAAAGCGTATTTCTGTTTGAGGGACTCGTATGCGTGATGGATGAGAGGATAGGCAGCTGTGTATGTTGTCCTGATAGTTAACAACTTGTTTTTCACGCAGATCATGATGACTACAACCTCGACGATGCCTGTGAACCCTCAGGTGCTCCCGCTGCTCCCGTTGACGCTTGGAGTGCGTGGTACGGTGCAGCGTTCCGCTGGCGCTGGTGCGGCGCGAAGGCTCGCTGGTGCGAGTGCGGCACGCCCTGTGCTGATGTTTTGACCATGTGAGCTTGCTTCATGGCAGCTAACTATGGCGTGTGTTGGTTTGTTTTAATAGCCACGTGCGCTTGCCTTACGCCTGCCGCAGAGGCGAGCAGTGAGCGACGTGTTGATGTTTACTATGTGAGCAAACCCAGCGGTGTGCTGATGAATACTGGTGAGTCGTATCCATTTTATTATGATTCCGGGCCGGATGCCCTCTCCCCAAAGATGGTGTTGTAGCAAAAGTGTAAATAATATTGTAAATTCAACCGAAATCGGTCATGTTAGTGTGCAAAGTACCCCACAAATACCCACATGATCATGTGAGGAAGATCCCCGATCACCAAGTTCCTCGAGAGTTAGATGTCATAGTTGATGACAGTGGTAGTGAGACCAAATTTGATTAAGAATGCTTGTATACTCATACTCAAAACTTTAGACCGCACCTCATGAGTAACATGTGGCGATGGGTCTGTAGGAAATCGTTGGTGCGATTTCTGTCTGTGTTGGTGCATATTTGGCGGCAGATATGTAGGGAATCGTTGGTGCGATTCTGGCATATGTGGCGGCAGATGTGTTGTAGCATATTTGGCGGTGGATATGTTGAGAATCGTTGGTGCGATTCTGGCATATGTGACGGCAGATATGTAAAGAATCGTTGGTGCGATTCTGGCCTGTGTTGGTGCACAGAGCCCCTCGTGTATTGTAGCATACGTGACGGCAGATATGTGGAGAATCGTTGGTGCGATTCTGGCATATGTGACGGCGGATATGTAAAGAATCGTTGGTGCGATTCTGGTCTGTGTCGGTGCACAGATTTCAATGAAAGTTTCACGAGTTGAATATGCATTGCTTATGAATTGTAAAGAGTAACAAAATTGTTAAAATTACTGTGTTGGAACTTGTTGATCGGACCTTCCGCGATAAATCATGTTGTGCAGGAAGCTCTCAGTAAGAAGCCTTAATAACAAGGCATTGTCAATTATGACAGTTGACTATTGTACTTAGACTTGGGAGAAGTGAAGTACTATTTTGAATCAACCTTGTTTCTATTGGCAGAATAGCCGAGCTAGATTAATCACTGAGTATATTTTGTCTCCAGGCACTGCAACCGAGGACGGATGCTAGTCAGGAATGGCCGTGTCATGGATTGATGGCGCCATAGCGCAACCAGCAGCGCTATCTAACAATTAGTTTTCCGAACTAATAATATGTACCCACTCATGTCAGGATGGACGAGCGGACGAATTGTTGTTTGTTACAGGAATGCATAAAGATACACGACCGAGGACGGTCGTACGTCAGGATGGCCGTGTCGGAGCGTCTATAAAATACCCGGTTGGATCGAGGTAGAAGGGAGGGTATATCGAGAAACCCCCTCTTGTGTCTGTAGTATAAAGTTCACTGTAGGTGCCGTGCGCGAGAGTTCTCTCAAGTCATTCAACGAGTGTGGTCATTCTACCAGTGCTAAGATAGTGTCGTGGTTTTGTTCGTTGTTGTAATTCTTCTAGTGCAGGCAAGGAGGATTAGTGTTGCTGAGAGGCTGCCCTGTGTTACATTGAGATAAGTAGTGTTGCTGTTGGTTTACATATTTTGGTGTTATCATGTAATTACGTACCTCACGTTACACTGGTGTGTGATTGTGACAGAGACGTGTTACGGTGTGGTCGAACTGTAATTTCACTATACTGAATGTATAGTGCGTTACGTTGTCTTATTACTGATAATGATTAAACTGCGTAAGCAAGAGAGCAAGTTGAACATCCGCTCTCACACTTTTATTATTTTTAACAATTAACGCTATCCTGATGTATTTCCAAGATCACAAGTGGAATACTTTGTTGTAATTCTCCGACACCAGAAGTGGGATCTCCTATTGTTATTTCCGATATCAGAAGTGGGATCTTCTGTTTGTCATTTCCGAGATATATATATATATATATATATATATATATATATATATATATATATATATATATATAAGGATACATTATGTATATATATATATATACGTAGCCTTAGTTCATCTGGAATAATTACCTTTCAAATAGTGAAAGATTTTTTCAAAAAGGTGCAGTGATACCGGAGATTACCCTACACATATATATAAACTTACAAAAGTACTTTTTATAATATTAGTATAGATTTCATTAGGAGGTTTTACTTCTACCGCCTATGAATTATACACGGTTTGTTTTTTAGTTTATTATTATTGTTTGTTTTTAAATAACGTTACCGCACACTAGGATGTTCTCCTGTGTCGTAGCGGCCGTTTACAAATTTAAATTGCACAAGGACAAACATCTAGACCCGGAACAATTATTTGTAGGCAATACAAATACTTGTTCCATGCGGGATTCAAACCCGCGGCCCCCGGCGCTGTGAGTCTGAGCCGTCTTTGCACTACATATTACTATGCAACTATATTTACGACTATAAATCAAAATTTAGAAATATTTGCCCATGACTAATATGAAATGCCTCTTTACCAGTCTCCGGTTCTCGTATCTCACTGTAAGAAACATAGCAACATTATGTTGCTATTTTATATGTTATATTTTTTGCGAGAGTGATTCTTTCTTAGCACGTTTTGGTAGTCAGCAGAACCGAGACATTTACAGCAACTCTACTACGTAAAATGCATACATCGAACAAATATTTTGTCAGTTACACATCTTGTATAGTTTGAATTTGACAACCGTCTGGCCTGGCAGTCAGAATCTCTGGTCACTATGCCAAAGGAGCAATGTTTCAGTGCCGAAACCTCTATTCATAGTTTAATTAATAGCTTAATAATATCTCAATACCCTGAATAATAGACCACGTGGTGGTCAATAAACCGTACTTATTAATATTTAAATGTGTACATTAATGCTAACATTTAATGTTTTTCCTATTTCAAATTAATTATAGAAGTCATACGTTCTAATAATACATTCTTGTTTTAGTGTCTAAAACGCCAACAAGAGCTCACACAAACGCTACATTTAACGTCATATTATAAAGAGATATGAATAATATAGAGTAACAACGCAGTGAAGTCTCTCCTCTCCTTGAAGTTCATTATAAATATTTAAAACCACTTTTCAAGATGCAACCCAGCGCTAAATTTTAATTTCGTAGCGCATTACAAAATTGCTACGAAATAGCTACGCGACAGCTACGAATACAAATTCGTATAATCTCTATAGTACTATGCTTTTTACACTTTGTAGTTAAATTAAGTTTTTATAGGTAACCGTAATCTAATGGAAATAGTGTCCGACCGAAGGTGAATTTCTGACTGGCTATCGCTACATCTTTTGGCCAAAGCTGAAGCTGAAACCGAAGGCTTAAAAACCCTAAGAAGTTCAGTTCAATATTGAGTAAAATTAATTATATAAATTATATTAAAACTTTTAAATTAAAGGTTTATATTGACTGCATAATATAAAAAAAGGAATTTATATAATTTAGCAGTCGATCTAAAGGAGATAAAAATTGCCTCACCACGTCCATCGCGTTCATTCGTAACAGTTCATTCAGTTTCGGCGTTTGCTAGAAACCTTCGAACACACGTATTCTTCACTTCAAACACGCGAATTTCAGCTAAAACTTCGGCTCATTCTGACCGAAACCAATGGTTACGCGGCGGCGGACACTAATTGAAAGCCATAACATCTTAAAAGTAGAAATAATATATTAAAGACGTTAAAAATTAATAAGCTAAAATCCGTGTTCTCAAATAAAATTGAGTCTCACCTGATTTGATAAGCACCTGCCGCCCTCCCTCAATTACGTGCACTATCCTCGTCCACACTAATCTAGTGGTTAAAGTTACAGCCTATATACGTCCCACAGCTGGGCACAGCCCTCCTCTCGTTTCTGACAGGGTTTTAGGGCAAGGAAATGTCCGCCGCGCTGCCCCTTGCGTGTTGGCGAACTTCACATGTCTTCGAAATATTTTTTTTTCTTGTCTCTCAGACATGCAGGTTTCCTCACGATGTTTTCCTTCACCGCCAAGCACGTGGTAAATGAGCAGTTAAAATTTCAATTACAATTTCGTTGGTGCCGGCGGAGATCGAACCCGGGATGCTCGCGTACTGTAAGACTTACAGCGAGCGCTGAAACTAGTGGTGATCTTAGCTAATTAATGTTCTGCAATGAAGTAATGAAGGACGTGCTAGTCTATACAAATAAATAAAATTATGAGTGTCTATTGTTAATGTCAAAATTACAGCGTTTTACATAAATTTTACATAAATGCATATGAAAGTATAAACGGTACTTGTAACAAAAATACACTTTTAAAAATTTTTGTCTGCCTCTCTGTCTGCCTGTCTGTCTGTCTGTCTGTCTGTCTGCCTGTCTGTTTGTTCCGGCTAATCTCCTAAACGGCTGAACCGATTGTGGCAGGACTTTAACTGGCAGATAGCTGATGTCATAAGAGTACCTTAGGCTACTTTTATTTTAGAAAAATAATGAGGTTTCCTCATAAAAAAATTAAAACCCTAAATTACACGCGCGCGAAGTCACGGGGAACAGCTAGTCTTAAATATAAAGGATATCCCCAAAGTAACGCCTGATTTTATTTATTATCAAAGAAAATATAATTTCAGCAATTTTTGAAATACCTTACGAAGACCTATAAAATTTAAACGAAACCTAATAAAGACCTTACTTCATATGATCATTTTTATAAACGACACCTAGCTACGCTGTGCTGTTATTTCGATATTACAGACAGACATCTCGGATAGCCATTTTAGCCCTACTGTACAAACACTTCAGCACTTCGATATACCAACAGTCAACTAAGCACCGCTGAAGGGACTGTAGCACCGCACAAATTTCAACATAATCAAAGCCTTTGCCATCATAGTCCACATACGCCAGGCATAGTGGCAAATTGTACTCCTCGGACTTCTGTACAACTTGCCGAAGGGTATGTATGTGATCTATGGTGCTAAAGCCCTTTCGGCAACCGGCATGTTCGGGAGGCTGGAAGTCGTCAAGTCTGTGTGCGAGATGATTCGTAATGACTCTCGAAAAAAGCACGTAGACGCGGCTCAGAAGGGAAATCGGTCTGAAGTTCTTCAAGAGAGCGTTGTCGCCTTTCTTGAAGAACAAGACCACTGCACTTCTGCTCCAAGCCTCCGGAATAGTCCCACCAGGGGGGCCGGAATCAAAGACCTTCTGAAGGACTTCAAGTACCGGTTTTCCACCCACTTTCAGAAGCTCCGCTGTAAACCCATCCTCACCTGGGGCCTTGCCGTTTTCAAGATGCTGGAGAGCCAGTGCATTCTAATCTCGCTCTGACTGACATCCAGGATATCTTCGGAATATTGGCGAATAAGGCTCGCTCCTTGAACGTTACTCACACTTGCGAGTGGCTCCAACGATGACGTGTAGAGCCGCCCATAGAACCTCTCCATCTCACTCAAAATCTCAGGTGTCCCGAAAACGATGCTGCCTCACTCGGTCTTCAGCTTTGACAGTTAGCTCTTTCTGGCAGACAGAAACACATCTCTAGCAAAGACTTTGGAGCCTTGGTTCCACTCGATCGCTTCTTCAATACAAGCTGTATTGAAGTTGCGTAAGTCCCGCTGCATGCATTTAGAAATCTATCTGCTTAGTTGGCTGTATGCTGTCAAATCTGCTGAAGACTGCAGCTTTATTTCCCGTCTAACAGCCATGAGATTAATAGTGTGATCGGAGAGTTTTTATGTTCTTCTGCGGCGGGTCTTGCAGAACTTAGCTCCGACCGCATGGACAGTTTCCATGAGCTTATCTTTCATATCGTCCACTTCATTGCAGCTTCTAGGCACTGAAAACGGTTTTATAACTCAAGCTGAAAAGTTTCGGGACTTTGGATTGGAGTACGAGGGGAACGGATCGTTGACTTCATTTGAGGTGACCTCTCCAACTTAACGTTTAGGTTCAGTGTGCCTCTCAACATTCGGTGGTCGCTGCCAGTTTTCACCTTCGTGATCACTGAGACATTACTGAAGAGTTGCCGTATAGTCGTCATAATGAAGTCAATCTCATTTTTTGTCAAATCGTCGGTTCTGAAACTGACTAGCTTCACTTTCTCTTGGACAGCTTCTGTAAGAAAAAGCTCATTATGAATAGTCCCCCTTTTCCCATGAAGTTGAATTGGGTTCCGTTGCCCTATCCCGAAATTCTCTACCTTCAGCCCGCCGTTGTCTTTTATGCCTAGTTTTGCGTTGAAGTGTCCCATTAACACTGTATAGTGGGTTTTAAAGTAATGCATGGCTCTAAAGATATCTTCTTACATTTCCTCCAACTCTTCATCGGGAGGTGCCGAGGTTGGTGCGTAAATCTGTATGACCTTCAGCGAATACCGTTTGGTGATTCTGAGTATAAGGTACGCAACCCTCGTTGACACACCCCCAATCTATTTCTCTCTTTTATAATTATTATTATTATTATCTTTCCAATATTAATTATTCCATATAAAGTTTGAGTATATTAGTAACATTTTTTTTAATTTAATAACTATGTTACAAATTTTAGTATTAATATCTACATAATATATAATTTATTATTAATTCAATTCTAATGCTATCTCTACCAAGTGTCGCTTAAATGTTCAGTGTCTCTTTATGTTAATAAATAGTAAATAAATAAGCTACATATATTATTTAAACAGATCTGTTTACTTCAAATACTTTTAACTATTTCTACGTACCGTCCCATTAAAACCGTATTAAACATTATCAAAAATGGCCGCCACACCCTCGCAATGATAATAAAGTTTCGTTGTTAACTAATAACCACCGCCTGCCCCAGAGTGTAATGCATGAGTCACGGCTCACGGCCACGTGTCAGTGTAACCTACTTCAACTGTACGTGTAAAGGTAACAGTGTACCTTCTACTTTAAACACAAACAACACATTACATTTATAGTGTAAATATTTTATGTGCTCAACTCGTGCTACACATCAAAGCTTCATCCTTTATCCTTTTTCCTTTTACTTCCGTCGTGAATTTCGAAAGGAGGAGTATAATGAATAAATGGATGAAAAAATAAACAATTCTGAAGCAACACAAACGGAGATTTTGTGAAATCTGGATAATACATTTGCATTGTTTCTTTCCTTTGCTTTTAGCCAATTATATTACAGTTCATGTGGGGATTCGCTTTTACCCAAAATCACTATCATTGTTTTCGAGGATGTGAAACTCAACTCCACAGCGTCGCTTTTACAACAAAATCCCAGAAATATAAAATAAAAACTTTACTACACAAAGATTGTTTACAAAAAGGTTATTATAATATTAAGGAATTTATGGATAACAATAGGGAAATGGAATGAGGTGATTGCTAACGAGCTATTTCTAATTTGTTTTGTAGAGGTGTTTTGTTCTAGTTCTTCCCTAGACGAAAGTATTTCCTGAACCAATAATAAATTAACTATAAGAATGACTTACAGTGAGTATTATTTATAATCTATATTGAATTAAAAAGTTTCCATTTCTATTTCTTGAAAAGTAGGATTTTGAAGATATTTAAATAAAACTAGTTTTACGGATTTTATCGCATATATTAACTTATTTTATAATCCCGACGTTACGAGTACTTTACAGCACCCATGGTCACGGGGTGACTGAGATGTTTGACGTCCCAATGTCATACTCGTAGTTAACCACGCTTATCTATTTATTTATTTATTACAAGATCCACAGCCCTAATTACAATGTAAATGAACTTAAGAAATAATATCTTTCTCTCTGATCTGTGTGTCCGTGTACGCGCGCTTGTGTGTGTGTGTGTGTGTGTGTGTGTGTGTGTGTGTGTGTGTTTGTTTGTGTGTGTTCAATATACATATTAACCATTTCCTTCAAGTAAATCCAGATCATCTCCAGAAGTATCTCCAGATTAAAAATTATTATTATTATTTTTGTTCCGATCTACGCAGTATGAACTCACAGTATCTTGAAGTCTTACAGTTGTATACTTGGGTTGGGATTTAATTTTATTAATTATGGGATCCCAAGCAGATGGTAGCACCCAGCCATCTTCCCTATTATAATTTGGATGTTTTTTGTTTTCAATAGCCTGGCGAATCATCCTTGGAATGAATCGGTATTTTTAGCGAGGATTTGTGGTCTATCAAGTCGGATGTAGTGACGGGGACGATCCTGTACGTGTTCACAGACTGCAGACTTCCCGGAGCGTCGATTCTTCACATCAGCTATAAAATAAGTTAATATACGCGATAAAATCTGTAAAACTAGTTTTATTACAATATATAGCTACGATGAAATTACGCAGTCAAATCTTAACTTTATGAGTCGTACTTAAAGGATTCTGATCAGTTCCAATTTAAATATAGAGTTTCAATTTAAATCTGTAATATTTCTCGAAACTCTTTAGAAGTTTAAACTCGCGCCTCTTTCGAGAAAACTTTTAAAAAGCTACCAATACACATTGTTCTACGTCAAGTACTGTCTCGAAGTACATGACGATGGATCTTCCATGCAAGGAATAAAGAAGTTTTTTTTCTCATTTTAAGACTCTCTAATACCTTTGGCAAAAATATCTTGACGCGTAGTAGGGACAACATTAAGACCAGGAGGCCCGCTTGTCAAGTAAAATAAAAATAACGGTTCTAAGAACTCATTACAGTAGACAGTGAAAATTAAAGCTCTTAATTTTCCTTTTGGTTTCTAGCAATCACTGAGATAACATTTAGAAGAAGGCCTATGTTCAGCAGCTACTAGAATTGGAAAAGCATGGAAATGTTAGTGGCACTTAAAAGAAGTAATGAAGAACACCGAAGTTAAAATGTCCGTCAAATAAAAGCTGTACAACACCTGCGTGCTACCAGTCCTAACATATGGCTGCCAAACTTGGGCACTCACTAAAGCGCAAAACAAGAAACTAGAAACCTGTCAGACAGCAATGGAGAGGAGCATGCTGAATATAAAGAAGTCGGATAGAATAAGGAACAGAATTATTAGGAAACGTACCAAAATAGAAAATGTAACAAGGAGAAAAAGAAAACCCAAGTGGAATTGGGCAGGCCATATAATCAGAGGCATTGAGAAATGGAACAAAACCATTGTATTTTGGTACCCAAGAAATAGAAAAAGGAAACGAGGTAGACAGTTTCGAAGGTGGGAAGACGAAATAAAAGCCACAGCAGGGAAAACATGGACTAGGAAAGCGATGAATAGAACAGCGTGGAAAGAA
The DNA here is from genome assembly GCA_963668995.1 of Parnassius mnemosyne. Lineage (NCBI taxonomy): Eukaryota > Metazoa > Arthropoda > Insecta > Lepidoptera > Papilionidae > Parnassius > Parnassius mnemosyne. The sequence goes on along the minus strand of CAVLGL010000093.1, from coordinate 326,375 downwards.
ATGGAGGAGGCCTTTGCCAAAGTTGGGCAAACAGACCAAGTTGTTGGTGTCATCGACTAACGAGAGTCGTGAATATAAGATTATGTTAAAAAAAATGTGTGTCTGAATAAAGGCTTATATTATTATTATTATTATTATTTTTATTCTTTTCTCTTTTTTTTCTCCATGTAGGGTATTATGATGATACGGGCTTTAAGCCAAGTAGTCATCATTTGCTGGTATTATTAATGTATTATCCAGAGCAGTTTCTGGGATTTGTAAAAATTTTCGCACTAAGCGACATGTATTTAAAATAACTGCTTTTTGCATTTTAATATATAAATTTGAGGGTAAATCTAATAACTTAAGGCAGTGATGCAAATATTTTGGTATTAATCCTGTAGCTGAGAGTACAATTGGGACGATGAAAACTTTATTTAATTTCCATATTCTTTTTATTTCTTCGCTCAGTTCGTTATATTGACTAATCTTTTCGGCTATTGTTTTTTGAATATTATGCGTATTTGGTACAGCTATGTCAATTAGAAAGGCTATGTTGTTAAGTTTGTCTTGCAAAACTATATCGGGTCGATTGTAATGGATGGTCTTATCGGTAAGTATGGCTCTATCGAAATATAGTTTATGTGAGGTGTTTTCTAACACAGGGTTGGGTTTATATTTGTAGTATGGTTGTAAATTGTTATCGATGAGTTTATGTTTCTGGGCTATCTTTTGGTGTATTATGTTTGCAATTTGATTATGCCTGTGGGTGTAATCTGTTGATGCTAAGTTTTGACATGCTCCTGTGATATGCTGTATAGTTTATTATTATTATTTTTATTTTTATTATTATTATTATTATTATTATTATTATTATTATTATTATGTTCAGCAGCGGACTTGGATAGAAAGTAACTGTAACGCTAAGCTTAAAAAGTCTGTTTATGATTATGATAATGATGCAAAGGATAATTGGTACAATTAATTGGATCTATGTTTGGGGAAAACTCAGTTTGTTCTGATATTTTTTCTTGTTAATACGTGGATTATATGAGCTAACCATATCTTTGTAACTCGCATTGTAAATTAAGAACGCAAACGCGCACATCGACAGCCATTACTACGTCGTGTACATAAAATATAAATGTGATTGTTGCTGTAACCAATGTTACCCTTCCTAAAATACTCTGCGATTTATACCTTAATGTTACGTGTGAAGCTGTGATAGCTTAGGAGTTCGCACTCACCGTAAATTACAGATTACAGATCGAGTTTGATCTTCGCAGACACCATTCAAATTGTTAGTTTTAAATGCTAATTTGCCACGTGCTGGTAGTGAAGAAATTTTTGTAAAGAAAAAGTATACAGTTTAACTTATGTTTCCCAAATTACTCACATTAACTTATTAATTTATCTGTACATATAAATAAAATTGAAGTGTATATCTATAATATCAACATAACTTTTATTGAGCTTAGGGCGTTATTTGCACGACAATTTTTAAAATTATCGTCTATCTGTCTGTCTGGAGTAATTTTCGGAATCATTCAACCGATTGTCATGAAGCTTTACGAACAGATTTTTGTAATAGACTTTTGTCTGAAAGATATAAATAATTTTTTGAAAAAATAAAATATTAATAAAATAAATAGCCTTTGAGTATCCTAAATATGAATAACGCCACATTAATAGATTCCACCTATTCGAAACCAGAGCGGGTGGCTAGTTTTAAATAAGTGAAGGTATTTTAGAGGCTGCGCGTTCTTCCGTCAAGACTTTGTCAGATTGTGAACTCTTATTTATATAAAAGTATAAAAATACTTTAAACATTAAACTTACCGTGTAGAGGCGGCGTAAGAAACTACATACCCCACATAGTATAGTGGGTGCCGTAAGAGGCACAAAGGGAGACAAATCAGATGGTCAGCAGCATCTTCCTAATAACGACTAAAAATAAAAAACTGCGATGGCGAACCCGCTTGCCAGGCGTGGCAATTATGGCAAATATTCCCCGATGAGGTAATCTATGGGGCAGCATTATGTTCAGCAGTGGACTTTAATAGGCTGTTAGGATAACGGTATAGTTTAAAATTATTATAATCATTGTTATTTTTTATTCATGTTCATTGTTCAGTTTACACCGAACTCATTATGTACGCGTCGGCATTTTACTTTAAAGTTTTTATTTGAGCCAGTACATGTACGGACGCCAACAAGGTCTCGTGTGCTAACATACTCAACATTTGTAAACATTATAACAATAAACATTTTGTGCATAAACAGTGTTTTAAGTAACATTTACATCAAAAGGTGTTGAATACCACAACATTCATGTTATTTATTGCATCCATAAATAATATTACAGTTAAGGTGTTGAGAACATTTTAAGTTTGAAATTAAAACTTTTTCTTAAAAAAAACGTTACCCCTACGCTAGGATTTTCGCCTGTGTCATGGAGGCAGTGTACAAACATAAATTGCACGAGGACAAACATCCCGACCCGGACCTATTACTTGCAGAACATACAAATACTTGTTCCGTGCGGGATTTGAAGCCGCCGCCGCCGCCGCCCTCAGCGCAACAACTCAGTGCTAAGCCACTGCGTCACGGAGCCATCGAAACTATGAGATCATTATGGGCCCTAAAGGGCACGGCAATTAAGAGAGAGGAGGGCCCTTATAATAAAACAATAATGCTAAATACACTATGTTATATTGCAACTGTAGATATTTTTGAAATAAAAATAGAATTGAAATACTAGGTAGGTATTTAAAATTTGTCATTTAAGTATTCTTTTAGTGTGTAGTAGTGTTTACAAATTAAAAAATCCTTTAGTTTATTTACAAAAATAGTTTTTTATTTATTTATTTATTTTATTAGGCTCTCACAACAATGAGTACACTGTTACATACATATGGAATGACATCACAATTATTAAAACTAAATGTCCCATTACTTATAGGAGGTTTCTTTTTTATATTGTTATCGAGTCTAGGAGTTTTTTGATAGACATGACGACCTGATGAATGTAGTTTCTATCGAGATATGGGTAGAGTCAGTTTTTCTTTATGGCGTAATTGGTATCTGGTACTGCTTACTCCTCGTTTAATGTAAAGTTCTGAGTATTTTTAATGAATTCGCAGATTTCCGAAATGAATATGCACGGTAAGGTGAGTATTTTATGTTTAACGAAGTATGGTTTGCAGCTATCAGTATTTGGTATGTTAAATATTATCCGAATTAGTTTTTTTTTTTGTATGGTTAAAAGATCAACAACGTCTGTGCTATTTCCCCACATGATAACCCCTTAGCAGAGCCACGAGTACGCGTAAGCATAATAGGTACCGAGGGCGGTTTGTATATCGGTAGATTTTTCATTTCTCGGAGAGCGAGTGTAAAACTTACTAATTTCCTTTTAATTTTCATAATGTGGGGTTTACAGTTAATATTTATTTTTAATTATATAACTACCAAAACATTTCAGTTTGTCCTGCCAAATGTCCTGGATCACATGCAGCAAAATACAACACACAAATACACTCTGCTCCACTCAGTTACAATAACATTTTACACGATGAACCGCCCTCTGGTTTTACTGCACTGAAGGCAATTTTCGAGTTTTTGTCGACTCAATTTCCGTTGGCGAAATTGTTATTTTTGTTTTCCAATAAACGCGATCACTGCACGAGGCGTTTTAATTAAAACTGCGATTACGTGCTCACATAGCGTAAATAAAATAATTAAACATCCACGTCCATTCATTTAGTTCGTTGTCGGTGCGCGACACTTGTGGTGTAAAGTTATTAAAATTAAAAAGAAATTAAACGTAAATAAAATTCATTCACTGGTATCAACCCAACCATTATAATAATCGCTTTGTTTAATTAACACAATCTTACAACTAATCTCTTACATACTTGGACGCCCTAACAAAACAAAAAAAGCTGTTTTTACTTTTAAGCTTTTAATTTTATCGTAATTATAACAACCACCGTCTACCTACCAAGCTTGGTAAATATGAATGTCGCCTCTACGTGACAATTTATGGGGAAGGCTTTTGTTTAGCAGTGAGATTTGATTAATTACTGTAATTGAATTAAGAACCGTTGTAATGAAATAAATAAATAAAAAATAGGCCGTAATGACTACGATAACGATAATGATGATGATCAGTAGACAAACTCTTTAAGTAATGCATGACAGTTTGCTTATTCATAACAATAGGTAAAACAAGGTTGCTAAAAAATGTAGTACAATTAAGTGAGTGTTAAGCTTAGTATTCTTATTTAAATGTGTATAATGCAAGGAACACGCTGCCTGAAGACATACCTGTACCTTCAAAAGCTTACACATTAAAAATAAGTGACGCTAAAAGAGAAAATTTCTTTACGATTTTTTTTAAATACGTGTTAGATGAAATAAAGTTAAAAGTCTTTTCTTTTTTTATGAAACCGAAATGAAAAACTAACTCACAGCGCACCTGATTAAAAGTTAGGATTAAAAGTTAAGCTACTGTAGTCCATGAACACTTGCAACCAACATAAAACAAAAAAGGTTTGGCATCTCTGAAAACTAAGGAGAAATGCCTCAAGTACTGTCATTTGACGGCAGAAATAGGTACCTACTCAGACGGACTCCTAAGCAAAAATAAGTCCTATTTAGAAAATCATACAACCTAAAGAAATATAAAAACATTCATAGAATGCCCAAATCTAAATAAAATATATTTAAGAGTAAGCCAAGCCTTACTTTTAGCAGCATTTACATTTCATATGTTTTCTCAAACGACGTCGGTTCGAAACGCCTCCGAGTAATTGAGTCTTCGTAATGCTCAGGCAACGCCTTATTTTTTGCTTCATAGAAGATTGCTTCTACTGTACCTTATATCTCAAATTTGATATTGTATAAGTCTTATTTTCACTTATAACCTTGAGGAAGATTTATATCTACTATGCTATTGGTTAAAAATACAAATAGTGTCCAACAGAGACTAGTCATGTGCGCGGATAGGAATATAGTGCACGAGTGTGTGCGCAAACACAGGTGCAATCTCTATTTCTTTACTTTTATAGTCCGAAGGAACTGCAGTCCGACACTACCGGAGATCTGACGCAGAACCAACAGCTTTATGTGCTTTTATTTATTTATTTAAAACTTCATATACACATGTGGTATATAGGCGGACTTAATGCCTAAGGCAAGTTAATATGCTAATACTAAACTAAAACAACAAATATATATATATATATATATATATATATATATATATATAAAATAAATTATAATAAAAACAAAACGTGAAACACCTCTAACCTCTATCTTTAAAAACTGTAATACTTAAGTTAGTGACCAGCGTTGCTGAGTTCATAATAATAAAAAATGTGCAGTAATTACATTAGTTACGTTGATAATTGTGAACTTGTTTGTGATCCGAAGTTTAATAAATAAAAAAATTGAACATCCTGGCTGCTACGAACTTTTTAACATAAGAATAGTGTCTTCCAGACCGAATTTCGGTCGCGGAGGCCAGTCTCAACGGAGGACAGAGTTTCATTGCACAAGTGTAAGCGCAAGCACAGGTGCACTCTGTATTACCTTACTCTCATAGTGCGATGGGACGCTTATCAGTCACGTACCGGAGAGAGTTTGGGTGCAGGACCAACGACTTTTTGTGCTTTCTGTGGCACGAGGGTGAAACATCGCCAACTTCCTGACTCCGTGCTGCTACTGAAATTGCCTTGACAGAGAAACCTGTCCGATCCTACATATATTCGACCTCAGACCTCATGATCAGTAATCGCACTTACGACCACCACACCAAGTCTAGACTAGTCATTTTAGTAGTCTTAAAAGTAAACGATTACGACTTGGTTTTGTGACCAACGAGGCAGTCCAAATATACAAAACTTCAATAATTAACGCACATGCACACGGTGGTAATATCAATAGTGATTTCTGTGTTACGTATTCGAATTTCGTTTCATTTCCCATATTAGAACTGCTGTGTCTGCTGTTTATCTAAACATATAAGTAAAATTAAAGTGTCTGTCTGTAATATTGAAACAACTGGCTTCCGTCAAGGTCGGGGGGTTATTTGTATGCTATTATGGCATATATAAATGTTTTTATGTCTGTCTGTCTGTTCAGACTCATCTTCGAAATGGCTGAACCAATAATGAGTTAATTTATCCAAAAAGTAGGAGATCTTTTCCTAAAGATCCTATGGAGGTGAAGATGGGACGGGTTGCTAGTTATAAATATAGTAATTGCATAAATATATAATAATAATAAATGTGGTAATAGCATAAACATTTATCGTTCGCTCGAAACGCAATACTTTTAGCGTATTATGAAGATAAATACTACTCACATTATACGGAACAATCTTTTTTAAATACTATATCGATTTTCACTACAGTGAAAAATGTAAAATCCAAAATTACACGTCCCGGTAATGAAATCTCTGGTTAATCGATTTTTGTTAATATCTCATAAATAGTAAAGTTTTTATTAATGGATTCCAGTACGAACCCTAGAAACTTTTGGTAAGATAGCTTAGTTGGTTAATTGCTTCAGTCATTTGTAATCGTGTTAACACAGAGACAAGTACAGAACAATTGACGGAATAATAAGTAATAATTTAATCACATTTCTCCACATAAAATTAACTCACACTCGGACACGGATTGGAACTATTTAATAGTCTGACTCTATTCGTTACTTTGGAGAAATTCATTATATTAAATATGTTAAAAATTAATCAACTAAGATTCGCGTAATAAAATAAACCGATGCGTCTATCCTAGTTTAGTGGTGTTGGGAATAGTGTTGCTGGGATTAGTAGTGAATGATAGTCTTAAAAGTAAGTATATTAAATTCAGCTCTTATAATTAAGTCACATAATTTTATTTAATCACGCGGATTTAGCTTATTAATTTTTCACATTTTTAACGTATCGGAGCAGCGTAGCGGGCCCAGCCGGTCTCCAAAACCGTCTTGATAGTTAATATTTCAAGTAATTACTCAATGCGATTCAGTGGCGAAATCTTGCGGTACTACCATTTTCAGTTAATTTGCAGCGCTTGTGTTGCTTGTGCGGGATACAATGAGCCCATTGTGGCTTGCTCGCCTTGTCCCGAGATTGTTCACAGCAGAGTTGACAATTATCAGGTTTAAATTACGTACTTTTAGACATCCGACGACGGACATTGTGCGATAAATTTGTTACTGTATATCGTCATCTTCACAACTCTACTGTCAAGTTTTTTTGTACAGTGCCGTATATTTAATATATCTTTATATATAAAAATTACTTGTCACATTGTTTGTCCGCGATGTACTCCTAAACTACTGAACTGATTTCAATGAAATTTTACACACCATGTGCAGTTTGGTCCAACTTGAGAGATAGGATGGTTTTTATCCCGATAAGTGACAATCAATTTTTATTATTACATAATTTTTATTGCAAATTCAGGAGGTTTTTAGGAAAGCAAATGGTCATTGGAAAGGGCAGAACAACGTCTGCTTGGTCAGCTAGTATATATATAAGAGTTGTCTGTAATTCTAATAAACACTAAATGTTGGAATAATCTTCCGCCACCTCTTCGCGTAATTAGATCCAAGCCCTACTCAAAATGCGGTAAAAAGGATATATTTTAATGCCAGAGTAGTTTACTTAAAATTCTATTTCCGAGGAAAAACAAAATGATTGTAATACCCATTTTCTATTCTTAAACTATTTTCATAGCTTAGATATTTAATTAGTTGCATATTATTTTGATTCTATCGACTTTTTTTTATAGGATCGGGTGACAAACGAGCACACAGTCCACCTGATGGTAAGTGGTTACTGTGACCCATAGACATCTAAATCTATCCTCAATAGAGACTCAAGATGCAGATGCGTTGTCACCCGTGAGGACTAAGATGGAATGCCTCTTTGCCAGTAAAAAGGGTCTCCGGTTCTCTACACTCACCATACGAAACACAGCAGCGTTAAGCTGCTATTTTACGCTGGTTTTCTGTGAGAGCGTGGTCCTTCCCCGTTCGAGCCGACCCATTCGTGCTACAACCATAATATAGCTGCAGCATGGCTCTACCACGTAGTAATAAGAAATTGTAAGTATTAATTTGGTTTTTATTGTTAAAAGAAATCAAACCAAATGTCCATAGACTTTCAGTTTAACCATAGATTAATAAATTAATATAGACTTATTATTACAAAGTCATAGTACAGGAACGTAGCAAAAAAAGTTAGTTAGTTTAATGTACATAATATTTAATACATATAAGTATTAGATTTAATTTTTACTTTGATTAAGTTCTTTGTGATTATTTACAAAATAGGTACTAAATTATGTCCAGCGATTGCTCGCGAGTCGACTCATGTGGCTCCGACAGGTTATCTCTTTAAACAGTTATTTAATTTAAGACATTATTCAATGCTGAGGAATAACAACAGCATTATAAATTATTATGAAACAATTAAGCCGTATCTACAATGTCTTCATTAAAAAAAAAAGTAACCAAAATAGGTTTTTCTGCGGTGTGGTAACTCTGTTACTGTAGCGTTATGCTCAGTCGGTGGCATTTTTGTTGCTGCTATTTTTATTTTTTCATTTTAGTTAAGTTTTATTTTTTAATTTATGCTCTGTGAGTTGCAGCAATAAATAAAGACTCTTTCTAATAATTTTTTAAAATAATTCCAATCCGTGATGTTGGAACTTATGACTGTTATGCTGTCTGTGTATTCGCGATGTATTTTCCTAATTGCCATCCTTGTGAATTAATTTGCAATATCATGTCCGAAACAGTACAATCTGCATACTTTCTGCCAAAATTATGATTAAAAGAGACTCTCTATTAATAAATTTGTTGGTTGCCTACCGGCAAGGTTAAGTTTATGAAATTGTGAGATATTTTCGAGAATTGTCGATTGCCACTTCAGCTCACTAATCCGTTGAACTATGTTACTTACTCTGGCTTTACTGCGGTTACTACCAACAGGACGTCTCTGGTCTATATGTCATCACTGTCGTCACTCCACCTAGTGGGAGGCCAGAACTGAGCTCGAAACCCGCATCGAACTGTTTTATCAAACCGTCTAATAGTTTATCAATTTTACGAAAGGCCGTGATAAAATATTTAGTCCACCTCTCACACTCAGAAAAGCTAAATTATGATTGAGCTTTGGCTTTGAACAGCGATTTTGTGTCAATTACGTATCATCATTCTCAATTATAAAGTTTGTCCATTCGCAAAAGTTAGTTCAACAGATCATTTACTAACTTCGTTTCAAATAAAAGTTGCGCCAACACTTGTCATCGAGCGAAAAGCTTTGCAAAACGTTTATTGATTGGACGCGTGGACTAAACGACGTCACATAACAAAAAGACATAATATGATGAGATCGCAATGTGGGTGGGATATCACGTTAGATATATTAAATTACGGATTTGTGGTGAAATAAAAAACGACTTACCTATGTTATGTTACCAGCTTTTAGGGCCGGATTACATTATCTTAGTATACTTTAGGAGTGAAAATTAGCCGCACTCGAATGCGAGTGCTTTAGTGTCACTCGAAACAAAGATCAAAAGCAAATCTAGTTCTGCTACGCTCATCTCGCTACAAATATACAAATCATAGATTTGTTACAAAAAGCAATAAAGATGTCAAAACCCCAACGCAAACTGTCCACATTCATTTTACAACAAAACTGAACAAAAAGAAGCAGTTTAGAACACATGGCCAGCCACATCCATACGAGTATGTCAACGAAGCTAACTTTTTACACGCGATAAACTGCTTCGTTGGTTTTACTGCATCAAAAGCAATTTTCGAGTTTTGCACGACTTTATTTCTGTAACCAAATTGTTATTTTCGTTTCCCAATAAACGCATTCTGCTGCATGTACATACGATCATAGATTTTAATAAAAATGTTTAATTTAATCTGTGATTATAAATGAGGACTGCAAACAATATTAACATAATATAAATATATGAAACTATGATAGATATACAGAATTTCAAAGGATGCATGTGGCTCAGGACCGTGCTTTGTGGCATTCTTTGGGGGAGGGCTATGTTCAGCAGTGGACTTGTGAAGGACTGATGATGGTGATGATAGTATTGAATCACTGCTTTATTAATATTCACTTACGCACATTTTATACTGTTTTGCTGACCAGCGAGGACATTTTTATGATTTGATTCTCTGCGTCTTGTTTGACTAGCGAATTGTTACATAATTCCCGTCACTGGCCTTGTCATTTTGCGTGCTTATACCACCATTATTCCGAGGCAGAACTCCCGATACCATCCACACCATCTGGATGATTGGCGGTCCACCACTGTGCGATTTAGAAGATGTTTTCTTCCTCGCACAACTTCCTTGTGGAATCGATTACCATCAGCAATTTTTCCGGACCGATACGACTTAGAGACCTTCAAGAAAAGAGCCTACTCCATTTTAAAAGGCCGGCAACGCATCTGCAATTCCACTGATTCCCCTGGTGTTGCGGTTGTTCATGGGCGGCGGTAGTCACTTACCATCAGGTGAGCCGCATGCTCATTTGCCCCCTCTTCTATAAAAAAAAGCAATAAGATTTTTCTGAAAATATATGGTAGGACTCCTTTTTACCTAGGAGACCGTCTGACTCATCACCTGTCCACGTATCTCTGTCGCCAAATATCAGTGCATGTATTGCTGTGTCCCAGTCTGAAGGGTATCGAGGGTCAGTATAACTCCAGGCTGTAAGGCATTCAATCTTATTCCTCAGGGTTGACAATGTAACTGTAGCCTTTTTTGTATGGTTCATGGGTTGCAGGACCCACTTACCATCAGGTGGACTGTAAGCTCGCTTGTCACTTCAGTTTTATAAACATTAGAAAAATGAAAAATGTCGGCTCTTCCGACTCGCACGGCATACGCCGCCACTACAATTTGCAGAGGAATATTTCGGAAGACAATAGGTGCTGGTTTTCTTGCGATGTTTCGCTTGTATGATGATGTGAATCAATATTATTAATATTAGGAAATAAATCATTTTATAAATGTGGTCATACAGTATTTAGTTGAATGGTAGCGGCGAAAGAAAGAAAATCTATCAACGCCATCTCGTGTCGTAAGTGTCGTATGAGGCGAGCGATTGGTAAATGACGGAAAGATCTTGTATATGTCACATGGTACCACCAACTCGTTTACGCGAAGCGTAAAATAGCCAGACCGCTGACGGGAAGCTGCGTTATAAGTGCGAGACGTCTAGACGTCTTTACTTTGACATTACGACGAATACCAGTATCGCGATCGCTAATCCGGCTGTTTATCGTGGCGATTACCGCGAATCTTCTGTACAGTGGGAGGGGCCCAGCTGTGGACTTTTACTACTTTTAAGGCCTAATGTAGAAGATGAAAATAGTGACGTTAAGTCTTTAAAGCTTTTGGACAGCTCCGTGACGCATTAACTTAGCAATGAGTTGCAGTGCTGAAGGCCGTGGATTCGAATCTCTCACAGAACAAATAATTGTATGATTTACAAAGAATTGTTCAAGGTCTGGCTGTTTGGCATTGTAAATTTTAGACATGTAAATTATCACGATACAAGAGAAATTTCTAATGTACTCGACATTATACGTTTTTCGATAATTTTTACATTTGAAAATGTTTCAAATTTAATCAAGAAAGGTTTTATTTCGAACGAAACGAAGTTGTGATCACTTAGTCAAATCCTACGTAACATTTGTCAAGGTGCATGTGAGATAACTGTCTGGCTGAGAATGAATGGAAAATTATGTTAGATATAATAAATAAATATTTGTGTACTGCTTTTACGTTTAGCGGCAGTGTAAGAACATCTACTACCCCATATCGGCCCATGGGTGTCGTAAGGGGCGACGGAAGAAAACAAACAAAGGGATGGACAACGTCGCCTTCCTAATAATAACAAGTTGAATGTAAATTCAAGAAAAACAACTTCCTTCTGCGTGAATCCCATATCTCTGGTGCCCTTTGACCTACAGGACCCAAATTCAAACTCGACCGAGCTACTACTTCAAGATATCCACATACCAAATTTAAAGTCAATCGGTCCAGTGGAACGGAAGTTATCGTGTCGGCATACAGACTAAAAGACTGCCAACTAAAACCATTAACTTCCTTTCAATGCTACGCAGAAGGAAGTTAATAACAATAATATTCTCCAAATACGTAGTATTATACATACGTTCTAAAAATATTTTGTTGAAGGTCTGGATATTACTCGGCTTTAAAAGACAAGTTATGTTGCACAGACTAAAAAACCCTTCATTGGTTGATTATATATTTACATACTAGCTGTGACCGTGACTTTGTTCGCATAGCATTAGTAATTTATTATTATACTTTCCTATTTGAGTCGGATCTAGTTAACAATTTCATGAGTTTTAATTTTTTTTATGCGGAACTCTAATTCTTATTCTAAAATAAGAATGTAGAATAAGTTACTCCTTATAACATCAGCTATCTGCCAGTGAATTAGAGATTAGCCGAAACAAATAGACAGACAGAGATGACACAAAAAAAATTAAAATTTTTTTGCTATAAATATCGTATATACTTTCATATGCATTTAGTTAAAAGCTGTAATTTTAATATTTCAAACAAACACTTCAATTTTATTTATTTGTATAGATAATAAGAGAATTTTAGACAAATTTTTAATTAATGTTAATATTCATGAAATTAAATAACTATGGGGGGGTTATGCTCAGCAGTGCACTTTCTATAGGCTGCAGCGACATGTTTATGTAAGCGAATAAATATAAAATATAACTGCGTCTCTACAGCTCTTCTTAAATACAATCTACGAAGAATTTCTCGCGTAAATATGTTTCAAAATAATATTTCAATAACGTACAGCAAAAACGACAGCTATATTAGACATAACCCCAAGGACGGAAAGCTCTCATCTGTATTTACGTTTCATGGCTTTTCTCAAGATAACGTCGGCTCGGAACGACTCACAGTAATTGAGCCTCCGAAATGGTGAAGTAACGCCTTAATTCCTTCTTTGCAGCGGAATTGTTTCGAGTCCGTCGTAAAGCCTCGTCTTGTTTGTAAGCGGCTGGATTTAATGAAAATAATAAGGTGGTTAAAACCTGAGCCTCGAACGCTGCGAGCTTTCAAATTTTAGGTTGTTACTTGGCCGGGGAAAGTCGGCTCCAAGCAGTAAACGCATTAACCTGGCTTTTGTTCTGAATGAAGTTATAGAACGCTAATTAAATACACATTGTAATAATCTAATTTACTTTAATGTAGAAAAAAAAAGAATATTTGTTATTCCATCTTATAGTCCTTTTATTTTGCATGCCTTTTATTGTTATTTCTAACCTACTACATGTGTGCAACCGGAAACAATACGTAAGTTTTGGTGCCATTTAAATGCAAATTATTAACGATAAACCATTTTAATAATTTAGTTATAGCATGATTTACTTCGTCATACTATACATTTTTTATAGAATAAGTCTAACAAACGAGCACACAGTCCACCTGATAGTAAGTGGATGCTGTGGCCCATAGACATCTACATTTATCCTCAATTAGGTTTAAAAATGCAGATGCGTTGTCACCCCTGAGAACTGAGATGAAATGCCTCATTACCAGTAAAAGATGTCTCCGGTTCTCTACACTCACTATAGGAAACACAGCAGCATGAAGCTGTTATTTTACGCTGGTATTCTGTGAGAGCGTGCTCCTACCCCAACGCATTCGTACTGACACCACAATATAGCTGCAGCATGGCTCTACCACGTTTGAAAATATTAGTAGTAGAAGTATCATCAGCAAATAATAAGATATCATGGTTATCTATCCCCTACTGTGTAAGGTGTATTAATGACTTACATTGCATACTAGGGGATAAACATGATATCCTGAGTCAAGAAACAGTAAGAGGCCAAGTATTACGCCCAGAGGCTCTCCCATTAGTATTACAGTTCAGTGTACTGCACACCTATAGCCATCTTTGTTTGAAGTTGATTGCAGATGTTCATGTGCTGCCACAGCTGCGTACCATCGACTGGACTTTTGGCTCGGTTGTCATTGCACTGTTATAAAGAAACATTTGCCACAGGCAAATAACTTAAAACTAAGCTATATAGAAATTTCCAAGATAGTCATTCTCCACAAACTATGTAAACAATAATTTACAAAATTGCGTACGTGCTACGCTTGTGGAAAAAGCAATTTGGTCTGGTTTCAACTGTTAATACATATTTTATGTATTCAAATACTATACAGTGTACACATACTATCTGGTATTGTGATTGCCCTACTTGACGATTTATTGACATAATACATAAATTCTCACACCTGTCACTCAATGGTGTAGGCTGAAAATAATAATATTATAAAAAACTAACCATACAAACAAATAAAATTGATGTGTCTCTATGTAATATCAGAATAACTGTGTTTTATCGAGATTAGGAGATTGTTTGAATGACTCTACGACATGAATAGCCATTTGTTAAATTTCTGCCTGTCTGTTTGTCTGTCCGTGCTAATCTTCGGAATAGCGTAACCGAGCAATATCCTGACACACGTCTATCGCTTAATCTACAGGGGCATGTATAGGTGTGGACTATGTTCAGCAGCGGACTTTTATTTTGTTTGTAATGTGCATAGTAAAAGTTGTTGCATTGTTCGCGAACTCTTGAACAAGCCTTGTTTTATATTACTAGAGCTTAATTTTTTGTGCGTGTCTCATAAATGCCAATGAAGAAAAATATTTTGTAAATTAAATGACATTTATAGTGAGCACAAAGAAATCAAACTGAATGTTTTAAAGCTACTTGCAACGCTTTTACTGTTGAGAAATTCACGATAAAGCTGGACGCGTAGACAGCATTTAAAGTGCTACGAAAATTGCGTAGCACATTATACAGTACAGGCTACGTGACTGAAAACTAATGAACTTTTTTCATATGTTGTTGTAGTCACAACTAGTACAGTTTCCTGTTACAGTTATTTTAAGGTATATTTTGAATAGTTAATTTTTAGTTTGTAGATCGACAAACTAAAAATTGTTCTAAAACTAAAAAAACTAGTTCGTATTGGCAGACTACGTCCTCGAAATATTTTGGAATAAAATAGACTAGAATATTTTTTTATTCAATAAAGATTACAAGTAATCTATATTGAAACTTGTTTTTTAATTTTACCTCTGGTATGGAAAAAAAACTCTGTCCTGGTAAGAACCAGCAGGAAACCCAGCAGGACTCATTTGGTCGACCCCGTACTTGATTGAGTTAAATCAGTGCTGAACCATAGTGTTGGTACGAACTGCTGAACTTTATAATACCTCATCAAAACGTTTAGTCCTCCAACTACGCTATTGTCGTAAAACCTTGCATAATGCCTTTTAAGCTTAATAATACAGTTTTTAAATTAAATGTTAACAGCGTAGTTAGTATTCCTATTAAATTATTAAAATAATAAAAGGCAGTAGTCGCGAGAACAGATTGCAATACCTGGCTTTTCTTCAATTTTTATCTCACTCAAATATCCAAGTTATTACGCGAAGATTTTAGTGCTCTATTAATATTTATGAGTAGACCTCTAAGTATTCGCGGTTCACCGAGTTTCACAGAATTTTAAAATAACTTTCTAAAGTTAAGTAATGCTCCATAATGTTTTATATTGTAATAAAATATTATAGAACGTAATGTTGTGAATAATTAAGATTACATTTATTACGTCCTAATATTTTCTAGAATGTTATTTAACCTAAACAGAACACTTCAAAAATTATCTCATTTTTCTTGTTACTTTTTGCTGTTAAGTATTTACAATCTCATTCAACACTTTTGATTATACGTGGTAGAGCCATGCTGCAGCAATATTATGCTTGTAATATGAATGGGTCGGCTCGACCGGGGAAGACCACACTCTCACAGAATACCATCGTAAAATAGCAGCTTAATGATCTGTGTTTCGTATGGTGAGTGTGGAGAACCGGAGACTAGACTAGAAACGAGGCATTCCGTCTTAGCCCTCAGGAGTGCATCTGCATTTTGATTTATTAATCAGGGATAGATGTAGAAGTCTATGGGTTACAAAATCCACTTATAATCAGGTGAACTGTGTGCTCATTTGTCAATACACATTTTATAAAAATTGTAAAAATTTTGGAATCAGTTACTCTGTCATGTGTAAAACAGTTTCCTTAGCCTTTATATATGATTTTTCGTATTATTTTTCATAACAAAATATTTATAACTGAAACTTTAAGACTGTCATTGCGTAGCTTTTATTCTTTTCTTTTCTTTCTTTATTTTTTCTTTTTTTAAAAAAAACGTTACCCCCACACTAGGATTTTCTCCTGTATCGTGGAGGCAGTTTACAAACATAAATTGCACAAAGACAAACATCCAGATCCGGAACAATTATTTGTAGGCCATACAAATACTTGTTCCATGCGGGATTCGAACCCGCGGCCCCCAGCGCAACAACTGATTGCTAAGCCACTGCGCCACTGAGCCGTCTGCGTTTTTAATGTAAATTTTATTAATAAAAGGTGCAATTTATTTCCTTCATCACTTACTAATATTCAACGTGATACTAACAGCATCCCGACTCCTATCCTGATTGATTGTGTGACATAAAACGACGATGTAATTTATTTTGCTGACGAGGCAACTCTGCAACCCGGCTCCGCGCGGTCAAGCGAACCGATTGCTGGCGCACCTGTTCACGTCAGCGCGTGCTACGTACGACTAACTCCAACTACATCTGTAGCATTTCATTTGGTCATAAAACTCACGCCTATCACCCAGAGGGGTAGACAGAGACTACAGACTTCCATTTGGCACGATACTCCTTAACAGCCATATACCTAAGCATACGTGTTCGTCGGTTAAGAGTACTCTTAATCTGGCCCATCTCCAATACATCTCCAATTTGGTCGATACACTTTCGTCTAAAGCTAGAGCATCCATTGCCGACTCTACTGTTAGCTTCTGCAATATAAATTTGCTCTTTCACTCAGTCATTCTTTCAACATGACCTGAACTTTGACTTGGAATTTGGTCTTGATTTCTTATTATATTTATTTTTTATTTTATAGGATAAGGGTGACAAACGAGCACACAGTCCACCTGATGGTAAGTGGTTGCTGCGGCCTATAGACATCTACATCTATCCTCTATTACAAATCAAAATGTAGACAAATGTCACCCGTGAGGACTAAGAGGATGATATGATGGAATGCCTCATTTCCAGTAAAAAGGGCCTTATTATAATATGTATATTGTTTATTTCATTAATTGACTATTAACTACAAAATAATACAAATGGCGGACTTTGCCATGAATGATGATGATACCATGAAGCATTCTCTACCAGTCAACCCGTGGAGTGGTGAGAGTTTGACGTAGGTGTGGCAAAATATAATAAAAACAGACAATTGAGTAAAAACAATTACACAAAAATATGTATATATTTAAAAACATTTTACAGATAAACAAACGATACGTATGTAACATATACATATTTAAATATATTTTATTCGTGATTATGTATTGTATACGCTATACTAAACTTCACTTAATTATCTTTGTGCATCAAAAATTAATCCTAAGTAACATATTATCCATGGTAGAGCCGTGCTGCGAAATATATACAGCACGAATGGATCGACTCACAGATTACCCCCTTAGGAGGTAATCTATGGATCGACTTGACCAGGGAAAGACCACGTTTTCACAGAATACTAGCACTAAATAGCTACTTAATGCTATCGTTTCATAAGGTTAGTGAAGAGAACCGGGTACATTTTTACTAGAAACGAGGCATTTCATATTTGTCCTCAGGACTGAAAATGCATCTGCAATTTGATTCTTAATAGAGGTTAGATTTAGATATCTATAGGTCACAACATCGACTTACCGTCAGGTGGATTGTGTGTTAGTTTGTCATCCCTACTCGATAAAAAAATAACAATTAGCTCTTATGTACATATTCCTCTATGCGAGTCTATAAATAAAACTAAATTTCACGTTCAAATTACAACCAATAAACTCTTGTTCATGTTTAACATTTTCAGTAATGGTATTTCTCTTATATTTTTGTTCGAAAAAGAATGTTAATATTGGAGAGAACATTTCTTATTCAAATAACGGACGCAGTTAACATGTACCGAGGCGTCCTAAGATAACAACATCGTCGGACCTTGAATACGAATTATCGTTCAATGAGCCCAAGCCTTCACCTCTGCGCTAACCACTGTACAGCTACCACTGCCTGCTACCACAGTACTAAGTAAGTTTGATCAACAATAACAATAATTTTGAATATAATAATCGGGTAGCTGTTTAAGCTATTACTGATACAATTTAATATAATGTAATCCTTTAATATACAAATAGCATTTGGTTAGTCAATTAACAATGCTACAAATTATGGAAGGAATATTTTGATGTACGTTCTAAAGAACAAAGTATCTTGTATAAAATAGTTTAGCCACATCTGCCCAGAATTTCATGGATTGACAGTCACATATAACCAAGAAAGGATGCAGTGGTGATTATAAGGCTGCGTTCTGGACGTCTTGATGGAGTGTGCCCACGATGCTGAATTTCGAATAGATAAATCTAAAAAAAATTAAAGGATTTTACTGATAGTAGCTTTAATTTATCCAATCCTCATTCCGATGAAACAAAATTATTGGTTAAATTCTATAGGATAATATTCTCCTCAGATCAATTCACCCAGCAAAAAACCCTAAATAAGAAATTATTTACAATATGACGGTAGCATCACCTAATTCCTAGATGCTATTATCAATTATGTACTCTTTATCTATTAAACAATCCCTGCTTGTCGAAAATTTTTGATAGATAGGTGCTGCATATTTTCTGTGACTTTCACAAAAACACTGAGTTCACGATTTAATATGGTATAACTTTTTCGTTACATATTTATAACTCACTCCAATAAATAAAAAAAAATGAAGCACTGCGTTCATTTCAAGTGAAAAAAAACCAATCCAAAAACATAATTAACTTATTAACATGCTTTTATTAGCTTGGTATGTAACTATGTAACGGAATTTTTGAATGTGATTTTCATTAAAAACCGCTTTTGTAGTTAACCGAACTAAAAAGTAGAAAATAATTTTCGATAAGTTTAAAATAAGAAAATAGTGATTAACATAAAAAATCATTTTATTGTATAAAAGCTTCGGGTGCTTGATGTAATTTTTGTTGTAAATATTTTTGTGGATATTTGTAAAATTAACGTCGTCATAAAAATATCTGAAAAAGCTGGCTAAATGTGACTGATACACATGTGTGTGTCCATCAGTGAACTTTTACAGAATTTATAAGATATAAAGAAGAAAGATGTGTGCGTGCGTGCGTGGGTGCGTGTCAAGTAGTTGAGCAGGGTTTTTGCGTCATACGCAAATCTCCATCTATCTTTTTTTTTGGTCTTAAATTTATACCTTAATAGCCTATGAAAAGTCCACGGCTGAACATAGGGCTCCCCATAAAGTAGCTTAAAAACCATAAATCCATAAAGTGCTTGGCAGTCGGGTTGGCAACTACAGTTTTTTTTTTATTGTTTGTTTCTAAAATAAATATACGTGGTAGAGCCATTTGCAGAGGAATATGTCTGTAGAACGAATGGCCGACTATGAACGGGTCGGTTGTGAAATAGCAGCATAATGCTGCTGTGTTTCATATTTTTAGTGACAGTATTATCGTCTACCGATTTTAATTTTAATTTTTCTTACGTAGGTTATACTTCAGAGTTGGTAGCACCATATAAATTTCAAGAAAAAATTCTTCCCTTAAGAGCAGAAAAATAGGGGAAATTTTTAAACTAAATATTTAGGTGACTTTCTAGCTTGTGATGTTTTTTAATTTGCTTAAAAAGGTCAAAAATTGACTTTTTATTAAAAGTAAAAGCCGACTTCATAGAACTAAAAAGTACAGACTTTAACATCGCATCAATCATCGGTTAGGAATCAAAATGCAGCTGAATCGCACATGTCTGACCATACTCTCAGAGTATCTATACCAACGAAGAATAGCTCTTTATTGCTGATGAAATCGTATGGTGAACGGACCACAGAATTCATTTAGTATCAAGTGAAATGTATGCGCGTTTTTCACCGTTATATAAAAAGGTTTGACTGTTATATCTAAAGTAGGATTTAAGCACCAGGCTTTAATGTCATGCATCTTCACGTAACGATTACATTATTTTAACTATAATTTCAACTCACCGAAAAAACTAGAGCAAGATTGAACCAGACTGCGACAGATGAATTCATATAGCAATTCCAAAACAATTTTATAGTTTTATAAATGTAAACAAAAAATACAATATTAAGTAATTGTATTTTGATTTAATTTTCTTTTTTTAAGTATACCAGCAGTGCTACGAACTCTACTAATATAACCTCCATCCATCCATCCATCACTTACTGCGATTAAGCTTGAAATGTTTATGTTAGGAGTGGTTCATGACAGTAACCTAACGGCGAATTCGAATCCACGATTCTTTTAGATTCGCAGTCTGCGTTGGCTGCTGGTCACTTGACCACATAACGAGAATTTGCTACAATTTACTTTTTATCTAAATGTATATCATCTATAGAAATTAATAATTCTATCTCGTCAAAACTTAAGTTAAAATATAAAAATAATAAATCTTTATAAAAAATTATTCCTTATTAAGAGAACCTAACGTTTGCACATACAAAACTTTTTAGTTTTTTAAATTAATTTTGATACTATTTGGAGATAACACCGACAGGCGGAACTTGTAAGTATAACTTATTTTATCCAGTAACGTATTACCACACTTTCGCTCGTCACATCTTCAAAAAGCAACTACAATATGTTTTTTAATATTTATATTTTTTATTAAAATCGTAACTGGCATTATTATAACATTAGATTGAGCAGACTTCGGGCTTAAAAATGGTCAAATAAAATATTGAAAAATTTCAATACCTCAAAATAAAGATTAATCTACTTACGGCTTACTACTTGCACTTATAAACTGTTCAAAAATTTCCCACCACAAAAACACATAGCTACACCCGCACACCTCGCACAAGACTCGCGGCACGAGTTCCACTTCACCACAACACGCCTCGATACGTCCGACACAGACGAGAACTACGCGCACACTGCCGGCTGCCGGCTGCCGACAGACACGCGCCGCACTGCACACCTGGCCCTGAAACTAGAACCAGTGCTGTTCCAAGTTTAAAGCTTTTATTAAAGCTCTACTAATATGCTATTCGCCTGTAACATTTTTGTAATAACATGTTTTTTATAGACAAAGGCTTACAAATGAGCACACTGTCCATCCACCTGATAGTAAGTGGATGCTCTGGCCCATAGACATGTACATTTATTCCCAGTTAAGAATCAAAATGTATTGCGTTATCACCATTGAGGACTAAGATGTAATGCCTCGTTAACAGTAAAAAGAGTCTCCAATTCTCTACACTCACCATTCGAAACACAGCACCATAGACTGCTACTTTACGCTGGTATTTTATTAAAGCTTGGTCCTTCTTCGGTCGAGCCGACTCATTCATGCTACAACCATAATTATAGATGCAGAGTGTCTCTCCATGTATAAAACACTATGCTACGTGTTATTACAGCTCATCAATCACATACTTTGATTTTTGCGGGGAAATGGAAATGTTCATGTTGAAACATGTTCTTTGATGCTGTCATTCATTACTTATATACAACAATTTATCTTACCCTACAGTTTGATCCTCGAAAATGAACCCGGAATTAATGATATATTATTAGTTAGATTAATGCAACAGCGGATTACACAAAGAAATTACATAAATATAAATGAAATGGCACAACGTGAGAAAAGTTCCATACTAAAGTGGCCATATTTAACTTTAAGAAGGGTTTAACCTTCTCACTGAGCTACTGAAGAAAAACAACAATCAATTTTTCGTTGACAGCCTATCTAAAGTACACTGATGAACATGGGCCTCCTCACGGGTTGACCGGGGGCCTGGCCTACAAATACCTTATTCTTACGGTACATTTGTTAGTCGCTTTATTATACCGCTACAATGTCCATTATTTTTCAGTACTGCCTATAAGCAGAGAACTTTTGATATTCTCTGCTGAACATAAGCCTCTCCCATAGATTGACTCATATTTACCATAGTTACCACGCTTGGCAAGCGGTTTGGCATCCGTAGTTTTTTTATTATTTTCTGTTATTATCACAAAGATGTTGCTAACCATCTCCTGTTTCACTTCTGTGCCACTTACTGTGACACTTGCACTGACATGTTGGATATTACAGATCTCCGATTCGAAATCAATATTCACCTATCGGGTTTGTGAAGTACGTAGGTATCAAACAGAAGTGCCTTTGCGCGATCAATTGCTTAGATTCAAATAATATCCATGTAGGTACATAATATATACACGGGCCGCACATAGAGCAGTTCTGCGCTCTTAGACACTCATAAATGTTAAAATTTCGTATGTAATGCTTTTTAAATAAAAATCATTTATAATATTGACTAAAATAATTTTGGCGGGAAGTCGCGTGTCATTGTTTTTTTTTACGCCGCCACTTCACAGTTAGTCGATATAGCGATCAGTGGCTTTCCAATCTCTAGCGATAATTCAGTGTAGGCGTTAACTTGACTTTATCGGTAAATAATCAGCACGTTACTGTAAATAATTAGTTGTAAAAACAACGGATCAAATAGTATGGGTCTGAATTCTTGATATAAAATTAATAAACGAAATTTTGTTATATTTTATTAACTTTATACATCAAAAGCCCACTGCTGAACATAAGCCTCCCCATAGTTTGCCTCATAGGCGAAATTTTGCCATAGTTGCCACGCTTGTTGGCAACCGCAGTTATTCATTATTTTGAGTTGTTATCATCAGGAAGATGTTGCTGTCCAGCGCCCTTTTGCAGATTTCTTGTGCCACTTTTTGCGACACCCACGGGACGATTTAGGGTAGTGTATATTCTTACGCCGCCACTACACGGTCCATATCACGGTATCGATATATAGGCTGCGGTGGAAATGCGGAAACTGACATGTGTATGATGCAATACATGATGATGATGATGAGGTGAAAGTACAACACCGCCACCACACGTTTAACAATACCGTCGCCGAAGACAGTGTTGTCAGATTTTGATAATTTGATGAATAATGAAATTGTAGTAAAAAACAAGTGTTTTTTTTAATAACGATAACACTTCATTATTCATTAAAAATATTGATTTATTTTTTTATCCGATTGCGGATTACCCAATGTGTTTGTTAACTTACTTACTCTTACATATATATAAGTAGCGGCACGAAAGTCTAGCGGTAACCGTTATTGCACATAAGTCGCGCTGATTGGCTCATGCGTATCGTTCGCACCTGCTGATTGGCTCTCCAGTCTCATTCGTGCAGTTCCATTCGAGCGCATCCTCTCCGCGTTTCGTTCAGCGCTACGACTTATGTGCCACGACTTGTACGTATGTTTATTTATTTGTGGCACTCTAGAGACCAAACGCGTGGGCCGATTTTTATGATTCTTACGTCAATTGATTTGTCTTAACCTTGTGTGTATCAAAGACACAACAGTCATCAAAAATCAATTTGGCGACAATCAAAAGAAGAAAAAAATAAAAATCGACGAACTAAGTCAAGTGGGATATCGTTGATTATGTGTTAGAAAATCATATTTATATTTCTCTATTAATTTTTATTTGGAATGACCATTTAGTATCTATAATGATTTATAGTTAGTTAGTGACCATTCTCGCTTAAATTTTCAAAACTTATAATAAAGCTGTGATAAAGTTCTTATATAATCGTATAATGGGTATTATTAGTAATTTTTACGCTATCGGCTTTTTTAAACAAAATTAACCTTGTTTGTTAAATATGTAATAAGAAGCAAATTTAAGGTAACTCACCGTATGACAAAATCTATTAAAAATAAAAAATAGAAAATCATATAACAAATGGACTGACGACATATTGAACTCTAAATTTGCAAATAATTAAGCCCTTAGTGCTTAATGAGCATGTTCCATCAGTCATCAATAATCACTGAGTTGTGATTCGGCTTACAATTGGGTAGTTAATGGAATCAGATATTAATTTTGCCGAAAATTATTACTACTAGAGCTAATTAATTAGTTTCATACGTGGTAGAGCCATGCTGCAGCTATATTAGTAGTATAGTTGTAGCACGAATGGGTCGGCTCGACCGGGAAAGGACCACGCTCTCACAAAATACCAGCGTAAAATCGCAGCTTGACACTGCTGTGTTTCGTATGGTGAGTGTAGAGAACCGGAGACCCATTTTACCGAAAAAGAGACATTCCATCTTAGTCCTTACGGGTGACGACGCATCTGTATTTTGATTCTTTATTGAGGATAAATGTGGATGTCTATGGGTCACAGCAACCACTTACCATCAGGTGGACTATGTGCTCCTTTGTCACCCTATCCTTTTAAAAACAAAGCTAAGATCTGGGCGCAAAATTAAATTTAATTATCGAAAGTCGATAATCGAGGTGGCCTTCTCTAAAAGCCCTCTCAGATATAAACAAAAAATTAAATTGAAAGAAAAGAAAGAAAGAAACATCTATATTTGAAGCAACATTATAAATAATTGCACTACGTGAATGTATTATAATATTTTCCACTTGCTAAGAAATGATGTAATGAATTCAAACATCTAGTTACACACAATAGTTACATATAGAAGCCGTACACCCTTGCTATTTTACCAACAAGGCCATGGTACTCGTAGCCAATAGCTTCCTACATATCTATGGAAAAATGGCGAGTTTAAAGTCAAGTAATTATTTTATTTTATTTTTATCAGGTAACAGGAGGCTTGTCTTGCCCAAGAATCCATCTGAGTAGGAACTAAGAACCGCCCGCTTACCTATTCCTGCCGCCAAACGGACGTGCGTACACTGCACTGCTGTGTTCCGCTCCGTAGGATATAGAGAGCCAGTATAATAACAAGCTGACATTCAGCAGCATTCAGCAAAACATTCGCGTAGGTATGTTCTACTAGCGTCTAAAAATCAATATTTCGACGTTTTACGCATGATATCGTATCTAATAATCATATTGAACAAAAATAACATAAAAATTACATTGTCAGAAAGATGAATGATTGTTGAACTTATTTTTTTTAAATCGATCAATTGCTACTTTTACATAAAAAAAGCAATTGATAGAATCAGGCGTAACTTTGCGGAAATCCATTATAATGGGGTTGTTATAAACTAATTTTCTTAATTCCGCGTGAAGAAAGAAAATGATGTGTCCCGCCCAGTTATAAGAGGACCTCCCACCCACCCTCAATCGCGCGCACTATACCCGTTGCCGTTAATCCCAGCACCACCACACTAGGCACGACACACCACTTTCGAAAATACGACACGTGTTTCGCCTCTACACGAGGCATCCTCAGGTGAAGTAGACTCTGTGGAGGCTGGCCGCTAAGCGGTAGCGGTAGCTTATAACTGGGCAGGACACATCGTTTTCTTTCTTCACGCGGAATTAAGCAAATTAGTTTATAACAACCCCATAATAAAAAAAGCAGTTTTAGTGGCATCAGGTGTGGATTTATCAAGTCAGCATGGAGGTGTAAACACGATCGCTTTTGAAAATATCACTTGTTCAACTCAATCTATTCTTTTAAACTCTTCATCTATTATGTGGGAAGCCATGTAATGTAAAATGCAGTTTAATTTTGTTTTATTTAGTTATAGTTATTTTTTTTTCGGCTGAGAAATAGCGAAATTATCGATGTTTTGAGTAGCCTTGTATTAATTTATTTTACTAAATACACTTTGCCTTACTCCCGGCCTCAGAATACTTTTTTATTCAGGGCTCAGCCGCCGTCGTGAGTGTCCATATGTTTATTGTTCGTGCTGAAAAATATCGGTCGCTTTAGAAATACAAAATATTACAAAAACCAAATTTGATACATACTTGACCAACGTAACATATTATTTTTATAATCACAGATTTTTATTATAATTCACTAAAAGTACGCAGAATTTATTTATATATAAATATACTAATACATCTTGGAATTTAAGGAAACCTGAAGGTATACTTCGATATCTGCAACTGGAACTCCTCGATGAGTAGAACTAGGTGTGCCAAGATTGTGCTCGTTATTTTAATTATGATGGGACCTTACCCCGACTTGAAGTTGTTCTTCGGTGAATGCTACTGGAACTCCTCAGAGTAGTAATAATGATAGATGTGCTGAGTTTGGGCTCGTATTGTTGGTTATGATGAGACTTTGCTTCCGAAAAATGGCGGACTATCCTTAAGGCAAACTAGGCGCGTGCCTAGGGGCGTAAGTTTAAAAAGGCGCACGCGAAAGTTTTTAAAGTAAAAAAATCATCGTATTTGATTACTCCTAAATCGCTCTTCATGGTCATAAGAGAGTCATCACATTTTTCATTTATGTCTCCTGTTAATGGTACTCGCATCCTAATTATTATGCAACGATTAAACTATATTATAAATTATAGTTTATTAGCAAAATAAGTGTATTTAATTTATAATAGATATAATATGGCCCCTAGAGGGGTGCTGATGAGGTGCTAGGCTAGCCTAGGGCGCAGTCGACATTTAATCCGCCTCTGCCTCCATAATTGATAGAGTGACCTGAAAGTGTACTTCAACTGGAACTCCTCGAAGAGTAGAACTAGGGTGCCGAGTTTAGCCTTGTTTTGTTATAATGAGACCTTACTTCCGGACTTGAAAGAGTGATCTGAAGGTGTACTTTGACTGCTACTGAAACTCCTCGACGAGTAGTAATAGGTGTGCCGATTTTGGGCTCGTTTTGTTAGTTATGATGAGACTTTATCTCCGGACTTGGTAGACTAACTTGAAGGTGGACTTTGATGACTGCTATTGGAACTCCTCGAATAGGAGAACTAGATGTGCCGAGTGTGGGCTCGTTTTGTTAGTTATGAATAGACCTTACCTCCGTACTTGACACAGTAACTTGAAGGTGTACTTCAGTGACTGCTACTGGAACTCCTCGACGAGTAGTAATAGGTGTGCCAATTTTGGGCTTGTATTGTTAGTTATGATGAGACCTTACCTCCGGACTTGACAGAGTGACTTGAAGCTGGACTTTGATGACTGCTACTAGAACTCTTTGACGAACAGAATTACGTTTGACGCTGTTATTTTATGAGAGCCTGGTCCTGTGGCATAACGCAAGCTCATTTATTTGCGTAATATTTTGACAGTTCCGTGGCTTATCAATGAGTTGCAGCGCTGAAGGCCTAGGGTTCAAAACTAGCACGTATGGTGAACTTCTCCCCCCCCCCTCTCCCGATACAGGAGAAAATCTTAATGTGGGGATTTCTTATATTTACGCGAAGACTACACATTCAATGAAACTATTTTTTACGGATTTTATCGCGTTTAATTTAACTTTTTAATTCCCGACGTTTCGAGTGTTTTACAGCACCCATGGTCACGCAGGGGACTGAGATGTTTGACATCCCGATGTCATAGTTAGCCCGGCTACCTCTTTCAGTTTTTGAATATTAATTTTTGGTCCGATCTACGGAGAACAAGCTTACAGTATGTTGAAGTCTTGCAGTGGTATGCTTGGTATATCCCAAGCAGATGGCAGCACCCATCTAACTTCTCTATTGAAATTAGGATGTTTCTTTAATTTCAATAGCCTCGCGAATCATTCTTGGTAGTATACGGCGGTTTTAATGGAAGCTCGACGTGCTGAAGCTCGGCAGCCAGATGTTTTCTGTCACAGATCCCTCGTGCTATCTGAAACAAAGATTTTCCCACGGTAGCTAACTGTAATGGATGATGGTGCGATTCACCATTTAAATATTGGTTGATATGGGTCTTTTTCCTATACACAGTGTGACCAATAGTGTCAAACACAAAGGATTACCAAGAGGACACCAGAACACACACAAAGGATTTAGATTTGATAGACCACGAATTCTCGCAAAAGAACACCGAGTCCTACCAAGGATGATTCGCGAGGCTAATGAAATTAAAAAACATCTCAATTTCAATAGAGAAGATAGATGGGTGCTGCCATCTACTTGGGATCCTATAATTATTAAAATTAAATTCAAACCCAAGCATACTACTGCAAGACTTCAAGATAATGTAAGCTAATTCTGCGTAGATCGGACCAAAAATTTATATTCAAAAAGTGAAGGTAGCCGGGCTAACTATGACATGATGTCAAACACCTCAGTCCCCGTGACCACGGATGCTGTAAAGCATCTGAAACGTCGAGAATTAAAAAGTTAAATTAAACGCGATAAAAATCGTGAAAGTTAGTTTCATCTAATGTGGGGTTTATCGTTTTTTAAGCAAAATAAAAAATTTAAAAACTGGCTAACTGCGTGTCGGGCCACGCGCAATGTAGAGGTAGGGTTCCGTAGTTGCCCGTCACAATACGTGAGCTTTCATGATAATGAGCATAATAAGTGAGTTCGCGGTTTGACTGCTATAACGACTTAAATAAGAAAAAAGAAGATCAAATCAGACTTATAGGAGTGGTATTCAAAAAAGG
Organism: Parnassius mnemosyne; assembly: GCA_963668995.1. Taxonomy (NCBI): domain Eukaryota; kingdom Metazoa; phylum Arthropoda; class Insecta; order Lepidoptera; family Papilionidae; genus Parnassius; species Parnassius mnemosyne. The sequence goes on along the minus strand of CAVLGL010000093.1, from coordinate 297,774 downwards.
TTAAAAAACTTTTCGATTTTAAAAATAAATCAATTTACATCTAACATTCACATGCCAAGGTACAAAGATAATCATAGTTGACGATCTATCGATATATTCCCGGCAGTGCAACCCTAAGATGTACATACGTTACCGTAACGAACCTTCACGTAAATCACCACTGCCTTAAATAATTATCCTGAGATCGCCCTCGTAAAGTAAACCAAGAGTGTGACAAAATGAAACTGTATGAGGCTACATGATGATTATATGAATGTTTAGAATGAGGCCTAGAATAACTAGCAACTAAAAAATAAGTAAAAGAAGTAAGTAATTAAGAAAGATCCTCCCTGCCTATCCCGCAAATGAAAAAATAAAGTTATAGTAGTAATGCATATAGGTCGTTTTCTTCATATAAAATGTTTACTTTTAACAGTTTACAATAACATTACAAAGTACTAATGCAGCTCGTTTTAAGTCATTTTATATGGAGTTGCAACGAAATTTTTGCTAATCCAAATGCACTTTAATATATACTACTATCGTGTATACTCATCACATTTCCAAAGACAGCGGTTGAGAGGGAGGAGGGGGGCCCATGACTCTAATGAAAAATGACAAACTTCAAAGCTAAATATTTCGCAAACGGAACCCTGAATCGAAAATATGTTGTTCCACACCTCCAGTGATTTTGAAAGTCCTATCCAACGATACCCCACATGATGGAATAGACGGGTTAAAAGAAATCATCCTCCATTTACTTGTATGGGAAGTACCCAAAAAATGTTTTTTTAAGATTTTATTTCACAGTTTTCTAGGCGTGGTTAATATGTATAACTGTGCCAAATTACAGATTTGTAGCACCTAGTGTCTCTGAGCAAAACCGCGGACGGACGGACATGGCGAAACTATAAGGTTTTCTTGTTGTCTAACTAAGGAGCCTTAAAAAGGAGTCACAAGTATAAGTAGGAGTATGTGAGTCACAAGCAACTTCTTCGAGTAGCGCTTGCATATATTCTATATCAAATTTAGGTTAGTATTTAAAGGAACTTAACAAAATAACTCTGTCCGCCGGAAGTAAGCACTCGCCGCGAGCACGAGTCTCATACATTAGCATAATAACGAAGAGAACTTCGCCAAGGCAGTTAACACCGTGCAGCGACTGTCGTCGACAATATTGAAAATGAAATTACCATAAAGAGCGGCAAAAGTTCGGCGCTATGCGGCTGATTACAGACGCCGTTTGTTATTTTGGCCGCCCCCAGATGCCGCCCTACTTTGTGTGTGTGACAGCGCCACTACTGACCGTAAAATTCATGCGAGTGCCTCCTCCGTGTGAAAAGTTTAAGCTTGGTTAAAATACGTAAATACAAAAATTAAACGCGATCTTTTGTAGAGGTTCAATGACCAGCAGTGCGACGATTGTGTAACTATTTTATACGTGAGCCACGCTACAGCTATATTGTGGTTTGTTGCACGAATGAGTCGGCTTGACCGGGAAAGGATCACGCAGCTTAATACTGCTGTTTCGTATGGTGAGTGTAGAGAACCGAAGATCCCTTTCACTGCAAACGAGGCTTTCCACCTCTCTCCTCAAGGGTGACAACGCATCTGGATTGTGATTCTTAATTGAGGATAGATGTAGATGTCTATGAGCCACAACATCTACTTGCTATGTACTGTGTGCACTTTTGTCACCCTTATTCTATAAAAAATCGTTCTGTAGCATCGTTCGTCAATCAAGTGGCATTCGTTTTGATTTTGTTGCATTGCGTAAATATATCAGCATCGATTGTAAGTCGATGTCTAATAATTTATTTTAGGTTACAAAATGATATCGTAATGAAAAAAATAGTTTCGAAAATCCAAAAGTGCACGCCTCGTGACAGTTTCACTTAATTTAGATGAAAAAAATAAATTTTATTCCTGTCTTAAAATATATTATTTACGTGTATTAAGTATAGCGCCCTATTATTTTAACAGATATTGTTACATACTAGGGAAAAATAATAATGTTTGTAAAGTATCAAATCCATATGGGCTGTATGGTACATTTGTCCTTTGTCTATCAAATGCTAAAAAATATATATGAAAGCGCCTTTAAATTTTTAATAGCAATAAAACTTAAAAACGTTGAAAATCATTATATTAACAAACTACGCATACTTACTAGGCTATTGATATGAAATAGGAGACCCGTTGATGTATGATCAATTTTTTCCAGTTATCGTGACCACATACAAAACCAACATCCGGACGTCCACGTAATTTTTTTTCAAACCTTTTTTATTTCAATGTAGCAATATAAAATGTTTTTTTAGAAAATATAAGATGGAATACTTAAGAGTGTTTTCTTGATATGTGGCTGATAGAGGCATATTAAGAACACAAAATTAATTGACCTTGACGTGTCGAGAGTAGAACACACCTTTATCGCTTCGCATTATAAGGCGTAGCACTGCAGGTGTTACGTGTAATGGCGGCAAAAGAAAATCAGCTATCATACCATGGAACATTGGGTGTCGTAAGAGGCAACAGAAGGAAATGGAACAAGAGATAGGCAGCTGCGTTTTTCTGATAACAACTCTAATCTCCAATCAAAGTCAAACCACAAGCGAAGCGTGGCGTGAGGCAATCTATGGGTGAAGCCTTTATTCAGCAGTGGCTTTAGATAAGTTGTAATAAATGAATCAATTAATGAACTGCCAGGACAACAACGAAACTTACGCTAAAGAAGCGAAAACGAATGTTGTTTGGCAGTGATTTGGATGTAATATGAATCAGGCTTAATAATGAAGTAAATATGCAGCCCGACATTACACTATAATGTGAAATATATGATTATTAGTTAATCGCCCTCACTGTAAGTAAAGTTAACTGGCATGTTGATTTAGTGGTCGTAAACGCGATTGCTAATCATGAGCTCCCGGGTTCGAATGCCGGGTCGGACCAAAATCACTTCACCCCCATGCTTCAGAATGCACGTAAAGCCGTTGGTCCTGCACCTGATTTCTCACCAATCGGATTGTCGGATGACTGTACGGCCTTCGTGTCGGATGACGGTCCGGTTCCGGTGAGGGAATAGAGTGCAGCTGTACTAGCGCACACACTCGTGTACTATTAATCCGGTCCTGCATAGATGGCTAGTCTCCGTTGAGACTGACCGCCGTAACTGAAATTTTGGTCTAGAGGACATTATTATCTGGGTTATCTATAAAGTTTTCTCATCTGGTTGGGCTGTTTAAATATATAATCGTCTGGAGGACATTATTATTATAAAGTAGAGTTACAGACATGTAAGTTTCCTCACGATATTTTCCTTCACCGCCGAACTCGTGGTTAATCAGCACTTAAAATTACAATAACCAATTTCATTGATGGCGACGGTGAACGAACCGGAAAAACCGAAACCGAACTGAACCGGAGAACCGGAAACGGGGTTGCTCGCGTACTTTGAGATTTACAGCGAGCGCTTAGCCCCTAAGTTATCAAGGGGTCCCTTACTGTATATAAATAATAACCATGAATTGAACGCATTATCGAAATGAGCAAGTTGCAACATATTAGCCGTGCGTTTTTAAGAACGATAGAGTTGACGTGTATCACGCATATCACCACCCTGGAGACTGGAGAATGTTAGTTTCCTTAGATATGTTTTGTTTCGGTTATCCACAACTTATTATCATCATCATCTATCACTTATCTATGGCAAGCATATATTTTACATTATAACTAGGACACATGAGGCCATGGGATTTGTTATCCGCTGTTCTTGTGCTTTCAACAACCTAAAAACGATAAAAATTCTCTATTGTCCATTTGTAAGACCTATTCTTGAACATGCTTCACAGATCTGGAACCCACAATATGAGGTTTATAAGTATTTTATTGAGGGTATTCAGAAACGGTTTTTAAAGTATCTTGATTATGGATTTGTCAAAAACCTCCATTGTCATTTTTACTTTTACATCTTCAAAAATAAAGGACTTGCATACAAATCTTCAATTAAATTTAAAAAACACAAGCAAATATCCTTTTCCTAGAGCTCAAGCTTTCTCTGTAGGTACCTATCAAATTTTATCGAAATCAATTCTATGGTTTTCAGCCTTGAAAACATAACTGACAGTTACTTACACGTATATAATATTAGGACGGAAATACAAAGATAATCGTGTTGCTCTTGACGAGAATCTCGTCAATGCAGAAAAGCATCAAAAAATATATCGACATGACACCTTTTTTATGGGATAAGAGTGACAAGCGAGCACACAGTTCACCTGATGGTAAGTGGTTGCTGTGGTCCATATAGACATCTACATATATCCTTGTTTGCGAATCAAAATGCAGATGCGTTGTCAGCCGTAAGGACTACGATGGAATGCCTCTTTTCCAGTAAAAAGGGTCTCCAGTTCTCTACACTCACCATACGAAACACAGCAGCATTAAGTTGCTATTTTACGCTGGTATTCTGTGAGAGCGTGGTCCTTTCCCGGTCGAGCTGACCCATTCACGCTACAACTATACAATTAATATAGTTGCAGCATGGCTCTACCACGTGAAAACTTTATTATTGTACTAATTTTTTTGAAGTCAGAACCCCAGAAGGTTAGTCAGAATAAGTCATAAGCCAATAGCTTTGTCAGTCAATGGGCTTAGGTACTAAAATGTTTCGTCTTTGCTTAGGTATAGGTAAAATATGGATACTCATTCGTTCAAGGTCGTTTCGGGAAGATGGCGGAAATTAATTATTTAAAAAGCGACATTCTTAGATTATTGATAAGTCATCGCGTCAGAGCGCGCGATGACTTATAAATAATCTAAGGCGGCATTGTTAAATACAGCGTGAGTACTAAAACAACTATAAGTTCTTTTGTCACTTCATTAATATAAAAATAATTATTAAAATTATAGATTTGAAATGTCTAAGAACTACATTTAATAATAATAAACGACGGACGAACTGTTTGGGCCGATTTTTCAATCGTCAGAAAGTTACCCATCGAGTAAATTATAATCTAACCTAATGTAAAAGTAACACAGGTGTTTTATTGATACAGCTTTAAAAATCGAGCTTAAAACAAATATTCAGATAATATTGTTACGAGCTTGGGGTTCGAGACAATTAAAAACTGCCGATTGAATTACCAAAATTGACACTTTAATTACACAACACTAATTACAAATTAAAACCACACTAATAATAAAACTCAATTGTACTACTGACCACTTTAGGTCGCAGATATTTCGCTTCGAAATATTTGCTTGTCGTTGACTCGGTCGTGGTCTATACTGGCCTTATATAGGGCATCAGATAGTTTCCAAAACCTTCTACTGTAGAAACATCTAGAATGTTCGAGTACATATCGGTCCCGAAATTTCTAGAAGAATCTTGACTCTCCTAGTTCTGCTACTGGATACTAGAGGGCGCTAGTGGTAACTATTGTTGCTATGTACAAGACATTAATAGTGGCGCGCAACAATATAAACTAACGATTTTCCATGAATTATTATTTATTAGCTCAGAAAGGAAGAAAATTATTTTCGATGTAAAAAACAATGGAAAAGAGGTGTTTTCGTTAAAAGACAGCTTCCATAATAACATACTAATTAGAGTAACAATAATTCCCAGTCAGAAATCAGAATTGATATAATAATATATTCTTTATCTATCGAATACTTTGTATAAAATAATCGGAATCAGAAATCCCATGCATTATGTACTTCCATGGTCATTACGTAAGTGAGCTATAGGAATCATTACCAAGTGTACCTACTTCATTTTAGTGAAATTATATTTAGCATATTTATATAATTAGCAATCTGCCCCAGCTTCGCACAGATGATTTCTGGATATCGACAGCAGCGCCACCTACTGGGTCTAACTATAACTAAGAACCATTCAGTTGACTATGAATTTGATTAAATTTTTATGGGATATTAACACAGATACTAATCCCATAAATCAGTAAAACCGCTTAGGTCAAACTTTTACGAACACACGCACCCGTACATCGGAATTTTATGAATAAAGATCAGAGTAATCTAATAGTAATCTCAACGTTAGACTAAACATTTCTTTATAAAGATGTTTTACTAACGTACGTACGTAACGTACTAACGAGTTTTTACGTAATTTTGCTACTTAATTCTGATCGAATGGGTTACAATATTAGTGACAAACGAACAGTTCATTTGGATACTGCAGCATTTGGACAAATGCAAGCAACTTTGGATAAAGAAAGCCACCGTGTCACCTCTGACACAAATTATATAGTAATAGCACAGTTTAAAGAGACTTTAAATTGTGGTATTAGGTACCTACTACACCACAGATTACCCCTTACCCCCTAATAATCTGTGTACTACACGTACCTACCCTTGAGAAGTCTGTGGTAATGAGGGCATCCACTTTTTATGCCGCTTAGGTATGAGGTGAAATACTTGACAGGGAAAGTTAATTTGTTAGAAAAGTATAGAGATTAATGATTCTTTCTCAAACGTTAGATATTTAGATTAGAAGTGGATAAACGAAACTACGGATATTTCTCAAGTAGAACAATTAAATGTTAAAAATATCTAAAAAATTAAAGAATAAAGCACTGGGGCATTGTTTTGTGTTACACACTACACTAGACACCGAACTTAAAAATAAAACTTATAATTAAATCACAACTATTCAATGATGATGACACTGTGTGACCATAAGCGTAACAAATAAGTACGATTTGTTCCAACTAGCGACATCTAGTGAGCGTAAGATTATTAGCTCTCATTGGCACAAACCACAAACTTGAATGATAAATAATTTCTAGAATAATTACAAGATTTTCTTACCTATGCCCTTTTCATATGTGTACAGTCCCTGGCCAAATTATTAGACGCAGTGTAGTTTTTTAATAATTATATGTTGTGCACGAGTTTATATGCAATACTTTTATATTTAAATATACATGTAATGAGTTTTCATTCAGAAGATGTTTTATATATTCCCTATTTGAATTTATTTTTAATGTATTGCATTAAAATGATAACCAAATGACACATGAACGTAAACAAGTACAAATCCGTTTCAATAGCGTTCTCGCGTACTTTAGTTGTGGACGTGTTTCTGTGGCTTTATGCGCTGTATTTATTTGTTTAGCAGTTTTATACTACGCAGTTGTTTGTTCACTTAGTGTACAGTGTTTAAATAATCAATTGGAACATTTTAGTCATGGGTAAAAAAGGCGATCTTTCACCACGTAAAAAAAGCTGAAGTAAGGGCCCTCGTAAATGCTAAATTGTTTTCTAACCACGAAATATCACGGAGATTGCAGGTTTCTGAAGCTAGCGTACGACGCATAAAGAAGAAAATTGAGTCAGGAGACGAATTGAGCCCGAAACAAAAGAAATGATGCGGCAGAAAGCCTATTTTTACTCCAAAGACAGAAAGATGTTGTTAGAAAAGTTTGACTGGAAAACAGATTTGCAAGCACAAAACTGATAAAATCGCAACTCCAAGATGCTAATGTGGATGTTTTTGAGCGCACTGTTCAAACAAAATTAAAAGATTTAGATTTTACGACCTGCCGCCCCGCCAGGAAGCTCAAGTTAACAGCAGCAATGAAAACAAAGCATCTGAAGTGGGCCAAACAGTGGCGTGATAAAGATGAGGACTTCAGGAGATCGGTAAGTTAGTATAATTTCAACACAAATGATACATTTAATATCATTTTCTATGAAATAAAGAAAAACCAGCACAGATGTTTAGGATGTTTATTAATTTTTGCTATTCTTAACAGGTCTGCTTCTGCGATGAAAGCACGTTTGAAATTTTGCGGAATAAAGCTTTGTTTGTGCGTCTTCGTCATACAGAAAAATTTCATCCTGACTGTGCCGTTCAGACTCTTAAGCACCCTACTAAAGTGATGATCTGGTCGGTCATCAGCGGCAAGGGTCCAGATGTCTGTATGTGGTAAAAGGTATAATGAGGCAAGAACAGTACAAAGAAGTCTTACAAAATCGATTGATTCCGCAGCTCAGAGAATGGTTTTCGAATGGGAAACCATTCAGTTTTATGTAAGATGGAGGTCCCTGTCACACAGCACCGTCTGTTAGGGTTTTTTTGGAAGAACAAAATATCCCTCTGTTGGATTGACTGGGTAATAGTCCCGATATGAATCCTATTGAAAATGTGTGGGGGCTGATGAAGAGAGAAGTGGCTAAAGATGTCATCACAAACTAAACTCAACTCTTAGAAAAGATTATTTATGTGTGGAATCATCATCCTCAAACGCAGGAGACAGTACAGTCTAACATTGATAGCATGTCGCGCAGAATTGAAGCTCTCATATCGGCTAAAGGTGGCTCAACAAAATATTAACATTTTATTGCATTCATTAAAAAAATTTTCAAGAGTTTATAAATACATATTTTTATATGATTATGATGTTTTATTTGTGTTATAAACAGATAATAAGGTGGATAACAAAAAAATATACATTGCATCTAGTAAAAACAATAACGCCGTATAGTATAACCTGAGAATTAAGATTTTACATATAATCTTATAGTGCGTCTAATAATATGGCCAGGGACTGTAATTTCGTATACATTTTGATAACCCTTTCAGAAAAGAGAGATATGTGCCGGCCGTGGGGCGTATAAGGCTGTAACATTAAATTCTTCATCTTCATCATCCCATAAAAAAAGCCCATTAATAGACGTGGCAGTCCACCATAGTGTAGGTAGGAAAGATTAACTTCAATCGTCACGCTGGGCAACCGGATTAACGATCGCAATACTGGACGTCTGAAACAGTGCTGCCCGTCTTGTTCCATTTGAGTGGATAGCTTTACGTCTAGGGGTTGATTTCAAAAGTACCTACATAAACATAAAGATACTGTCGTACGAACATTTACCTGACGTGTTTTCTATTTTAGAAAAGCTAGCGCCATCTACTAGAACTAATTAGAACTACTATGTGATTTGCTTCCTTACGTTGTGACGATGAGGCCATCAACTTGGTAGTTTTTGCTAGAAGACTAATCCACTATAATGTAAAGCCAATTTAGGACCATTTTAGTGGCACAATTGTTTCGCACGATCCGCCTTTACTCGCGCAGTAATTTATTTTAAGTCAAGGCGTTGGTTATACCGCCATCTGTCGAAAGCCTTAAGATTTTTCTTGCATTTTCCATAGACTCCTCTTAGAGCACAACGAAACGAAAGGATAAATTACATTATATTACATTGCAATTCCACCATAAAACAATTTATTTTATTACATTGTTTTAATATTTCACAGATAACCTTAAAGAACATGCAAGTGTTAACACAAAAAATGCAATCCTAATATCTTCAACTGTATGTTGGTCCTTTTCGCAGACTCAGACAAATAGGGATATTGTTAATAAATAATACTACTTATAGGATTTTATATTATTTATTGCATAAACCTAAGCACTTCACTTAACTTCTTTAACCTGCAGACCTGCAACAAAAATATAATATTTTCATATGCATTACACAATACACATAGAATATAGCTATTTAACTGTGAAACAGACCATTTTTAGGCGAAACACTAAATTATATTCAAAGGCGATTTAGAGAAAAATAAAAACATGAAAAAATTAAATAATATTGAAGAATCATATGCACCTAAGCTGAAATAAATATAATACTTCATATAAATAAATGTTAATTATTGAAAATGACTTGAATTAAATAAATTCTTTAAAATAACCCAATCTTTCGAAAAGTAAAAGAATAATTAATACCTAGTCATAATATTGTTCATTTATTGTAACTGATACCCAAAGTTATATAGAGAATTGATTCATCTCTGTAATTACAAGTTGTAGAGTAGCGGTGTGGCAGCCAAGGCTAGCCAAGACGACTCTATGGTTAAAGCTACATAAAACTATGTAAATTAATGGGAATGTCATATCTGAATGTTATAAGACACATGACAGTCATCTTTGACTTAGCATTGATTTCATTTATTTTTATGTTGTTCTACAGTAACAACCACAGAATGTCATCTTGGCTAGCAATTTCGGTAATGTTATGGTGTTTTTGTTAAATTGTATATTAGAAGTTAAAATATTCGACAATGCATCTAGATATTACTCTTACTAGGTCACATTATACAAGTAACAATTTTACAGGAATATTTTAAAACAAAATATATATATATATATATATATATATATATATATATATATATATATATATATATATATTTATGTATATTTTTTATAATAAAATATATCATTTATATTAGTTAGCTGTAATGATAAAAAACATCATAACTTTTCCCCACTAAATTAAGAAAAATTTTTCTTCTTTCAATAATGAGAATCCCAATAAATCTCTGAAGACATGAACAAAATTCATAAAAAACACAACTATGGTCTTCACAAATAATGTCGCAAAATAATAGACTACAAATTAACAACTGTAATAATATGTCAATTTATGTCTCCCTTGTAATTACAAATGATACACTTTGTTTTCAAACAACAAACACTTAGAAAAGAATAAACTCAAGCACTTGAGTTTTGTTGCCAACTACATGGCAGTACGCTACAAATAGTTACTGAATATACAAATTCAATAACTGCTTGTCTGACTAAAATATAATTTAAAAAGTTATAGACCGAAGAAACAAGTAAAACAGAATAATTTCTTTTTCTTTCAAATATTCATGATTTTTACGTTACAGTATAGTCAATCAATGCAATGTATTTCTATCATATTTTCTGTTGTTTATAGCAGGCACTAAATATGTTTACCAATTTAACCTCATTAAATCTAAAACTTTAAAATTAATAAAATTTAATAATTCCCTGATAACCACAAATTTCTGTGTAAAGCCACTAGAGCTTGCATCACATCATTATTGTACATCATTAGGACCACTGCAATCACCAATAAAATCAATGCTGATTGATATTAAAGCCAACCTGTATCCACTACAATATGGAGATATTAATCCAGAGGGTTTTGTAAGAGGTTACAGAGAGAAATAAAACATATGCAGCAACATGTTTATGATAACACCTGAAAACAATAAACTAAGCTAACCCACCTGACAAGTGCAGGCACATAATTCCCTGACAATGTAACTGGGGATGGTCATGTTCAGCAGGAGACTACAAATATGCTGTAATTAATTAATACTTTAAACTGAATATTACAAAATAAAATAGTAAAGGGCTGAACCTCTCCACCATTTGTAGGCTTTTATAGTAATTTTAACTGATTTAATAGAGTACCTTTTAGAGCAGTAAAGCCGTGCTGTAGCTTATTATGGTTAGAGCACAAATGGATTTGCTCAACCAGGGAAGGGACCCTCTTACAGAATATCAGCATAAAATAGCAGCTTAACCCTTAAGTTGACACTGTACATCACCATATCGCACCTCCGCTCAAATAGTGTCATAACTCAAAAAAATCAAAAACCTTTTTTATTGTTTCCAAGGTTCAGAATACTTCAGTTTCCTCTTAAAATTAACAAAAACTTAATTGTAGCAGTATACGAGTTACAGGCTGTTTTACAGGTACCACGTGGTGATGTTTCGGTGTTTTACTACAAGAGTAAACTAAATAATTTTAATTTCACAATAAGCAAATTGAAACCAGAAGAAAAAGGAGGAAAAGTAATCAATTGACAAACAGTAATAATACTTAATAATAATAATAAAGATAGTGGCCCTATTGTAAATCATAGTATTACGGATAGCTATTTTTGGCACGAGGGTGAAGGCAATCGTGGTGCAGATGAGATCGGTAGTTGCTTGCTTAAATTTATCTAAAAAGAATTGCACTGTCATACGGATAACGGACCTATTGATATAGTTTTCTATTCGGACAACAGCTGCGGGCAGAATAAAAATAAGTACATTGTGGGATTGTACATGTATGCAGTAATGAAGTATAGTAAACTTAATTCGATTAGTCATAAATTTTTAGTAGCAGGACACACTCAAAATGAAGGAGATTCTGTGCATTCAGTTATTGAAAAACATATAAAACGTTCATTGAAGTCGGGTCCAATTTACGTTCCAAGTCAATATGTGCAGATAATTAAAGAGGCTAAAAAATCCGGGGAGCCACTGAGAGTTGTCACACAGAGATTTTATTTCTTTGAAAAGTTTAATTAGTGACATGGGTATTACGACTCTAAATAAGATTAACATCTCTGATATAAAAATGATGATTATTGCCAAAGATAGGCCAAATATTTTAAAATACAAAACTTCTTACACAGATACCGAATGGTCTGAAGGTAAATTTACTCTCCCGAAATAAAAAAAAAAACCATTCCTGATACAAACCAAGCCTATACTACAAAAATAGACATTAAGTATAATAAAAAAGAAACTCCACGCCACGTTTGTCTCCAAAACCGGCCATGTTACGACTATTCCTCTTGAGGGACAAAGAACGGTTAATGCAGAATGGTATGCTAGCATTTGTTTGCCACAGGTCGTTTCTGAACTCCGTAAAGATAACTGCATCCTCCATCACGACAATGCGAGTTCTCACACCGCACACAGAACAAAAGAGTTTTTAGAGCAAGAAAACATAGAATTATTAGACCATCCGCCGTACAGCCCCGACCTAAGCCCTAATGATTTCTATACTTTCCCTAAAATAAAGAATAAATTGCGTGGACAGAGATTTTCATCACCTGAAGAAGCTGTGGACGCCTACAAAACGGCCATTTTGGAGACCCCAACTTCCGAATGGAATGGTTGCTTCAATGATTGGTTCCATCGTATGGAAAAATGTGTCAAGTTTCGCGGAGAATACTCCGAAAAGCAATAAATACATTTTTAAATAGTAATGTTGTGTCACTTCCTTGATTCCCGAAATTTTCAGTGCCGCCCTCGTACTGAGGCATGCTAATTAACAATATAACTTATTTTTATTCAGCATCAAACTTTTTGTATTTCACCATATACACTGCCAATTTCATAGAAATTTTTCATTAAATTTGATTATATGTCACGTTTGCATTGCTAATTTGAGGCTATGTTTTTGTTAATTTATATTTTTATTTGTGTGGCATGCATGTGATTTGCTTAAGTCATTTGTTTTTCTTTGCCATCAGCAAAAGCTAGTAACACGTAGTGATAGAGTTATTGCACTTGTGCCTCTTAAAAAAAGCTCTTTCCGAGTGTTAGGGAGTCTGATGCCAAAGAACTCAAAAAGAATGAGTCATCTTATTCTTTTTCGCCACCTCCCTCTATTGATTGCTATCTAGAATGATGCATAGCATACACTGAAGAGGAGAGCTACAGTGATCAAAACCAAAGCATTTGTCAAACAACTATAATTAGTAAATTTATTCTAGCTATCAAGAATAAACCAGCTATTACTGTGACTAGTTTTTTTCTAGGCCCGAACTATATATATTGAGAGAAAGTTACGAGGTATATGGACTTGGGGACAATACGGAGTAATGGATTTAGAGGCACAGAGATAATTTTACTGTCGGAAAATTAAAAAAAAAGCATCGGGGCAGTTATGGTGAAAAGTTTACAACAAAAATTGTATATCTGTTGTCAGTGATAACAAACCCTTAGAAGTCTATGTCGCTGTCTATCCAGTTCATAAAATTAAAAGATAATGCAAGGAATGGCACAGTAAAGAAAACGTAGACTGGCCACAGATATTGAAGGAATATAATGAGTACATGGGAGGGGTGGACCTTGAGGATGTGCTTTACGGCTCTTCTCTTTTTGACGGCTCCGTGGCACAGTGGCTTAGCAATGAGTTGCAGCGCCAAGGACCGTGGGTTCGAAATCCCACACGGAATAAATATTTGTATTGCCTACAAATAATTGTTTCGGGTCTGGATGTTTGTCCTTGTGAAATTTATGTATGTAAACTGCCCCCACAATATAGGAGAAAATCTTAGGTAGGTCTTCTGGAGGTAAGGTTTTTTAAAACAAATTAAAAAAACTCTTTATACAAGACCTTTGAAAAACCTGGCACTGTGACATTGGAATCTTTGCTCGTTTGATAGATATTTGTATCAACAATGCTTGACTTTTATACAGACAGGACCAGGCCAAAATATCCTCCCAGGATCCAACGCCATTGAAAAATTTCTGGTTGGATATTTAGGAAGGTTTACAAAAAACAGGTAGATCTGAGACTTCAGTAGAAAACGGAGAAGGTAAAAAAAGACAACAGCTTATGCAAGTTGCACTGATCCAGAATGTGAGATAATATGACATTGTAGGTCATTTCATTGATATGACATCAGGGTCAATGATGTCTTTATACTCGCAAAATTGCAAGCTAGATTTTCACACCGAAAATTGATAATAATTTTATTATTCCTCAAATTAAATACTATTTTTTCTTAATTTGCAGTTTTTTTTAACTTATTTGTCTCTCCCTATACATCAAAATGATTAGTTATGTTTTCACATAGTTGGCAGCAGGACATACATGGTTTTTTATTAAAGTAATAAATACAGATTTATTAACAATATTTTAGTGGCTTAGCTTTCCATTGACGTATGTCGAGTTGGGTGTTGATACGCATTTTTACAGAAAAGTTACACTATTATAAGCACACACACAAAGTTTCAACATGCGGAAACGCGTAATTTTTGAGAAAATAATTATTGAAAATCAATTATTCTTGCAATGTTTATATCTAATACTACCATGAAACTGGCGCAATTTTGTAATGTCATTGTCGACGTCAATAGAGATGACGATTCTTTCCGAAAAAGGTCGATTTTTAAATTGATTCAAATCGTAAGCTGATGTATCGGTTCACAAAAAATCAATTTCTAAAATATCTATATTTTTTTAATGTTTCTATTTATAATGTAAATATAAACCCATTTTATGAAAAACAAGAAAGATACCATGATAAATGATCTCTTATTGAAATTTGTTTTATTTAACAGTACCTATTAGGGCAGATAACAAATAAAATAGGTTAGGTTCAACTTATGTCAAAGAACCGTTGACCCCGACTCCACCTGGTACGAGTCTGTCCTACCCCTAGAGTGGTTTTATAGAGCCGGAGGTGCGTAGGGGGAGTAGCCTCCGCCTGCTGTAACAAATCGTAGGCATCGGACAAGGAGGAGGAGGGATGCCTGCGATTTGTTACGCTAAGGTGTAGTGGCTGCTCTTCCCGCAGCGCCGGAGACGTAGCAGTCTCAAAATAAATACAGAAATCCTTCTGAATCAGTCCCCTTATTTTTTTATGATGAAGGGGATTTTTTTCTCATAAAATGGATTTATATTTACATTATAAATGCAAACATGAAAAAAATATTGATATTTTAGAAATCGATTTTTTGGGAATCGATACATCAGCTTACAATTCGAATCTATTTAAAAAATCGATCTTTTTCAGAAAGAATCGACATCCCTACTGACAATAATAATAAAAATGGTGTCAGTTTCACAGTAGGAATTTACTAAATATTACAAAATTATTTGATTTACAATATTTTTTTCTCAATAAGTACGTGTTTCTGCATATTGAAACTTTGTGTGTGTGCTTATAAAAATATAAGCTTTCTGTAAAAATACGTATCAACACCAAACTCAACTGACTTCAATGGAAAGTCTTTCCTAAAAAATCCTGTACTAAACACTCATTTATCCATCCCTATTTAAAGAATTCATATTTTTAAGAATTTTTTGTCTGCCAATTTAAGGGTGATACTGTTTAAATTTGTGAGTATAGAAAGAAAACCCTTTACCCTTTTTAGTGGTAATGAGAGATAAGGCATGGGCATTCATTTACATCAGATCAGGTGGACTATGTTGTGGTCATTAGTAACCATTATCTATAAAAAAAAATAACAATATTATTACCTGGTGGCAAACTCTGTTTAAGTTTCTCTGCCTTCTCCTTGTCTGTGATCACAAGGGTGTAAAGGAAGCGTGAGCAGCGCACTTTGAACTTTACATTTTCTGTGTTTTTCTTTATTTTGACAGCTGAAAAAATGTAAATACATGATACTCAATAATTTTACCTACATGCATAGTAGTACATAGTAATAAACATAGTATTCGGAAGAAAATTTCTGTAATGTGCTTACATTTTGCATCTTTCCTGCGGGCCTTCAACAAGAAATCTTTGATGTCTTTGATTTCACGTGGCTGGAATAAAAGCCACAAATTAATATTGCATACAACAAAAATGAAACTCTTGATAAAAACGTATCCAAATGAAATAAAAACAATAAGCATTGAATGTAACAAGACTAAAGAAGTACATTCTTACCATCTTTAACTTTTTGTTGGACAACGCTGAAAATAAAAGAATGGCGGTTAAAATATAATACGCATCAAATATTATTACACATTAACATATGAAGGGTGTCACAAGTACAACAAAAACGCTTTATTAATTAAAGATTTTTACAGATTTTTATGAGAAAAACATGGAATAGAACATATCCCACCTGTCAAACTTTGTAAAAGAAATTGACATTTGACAATTTGTCAACATGTCAAGTTGACAATTATTGTCTATGCCATTAACACTTGTCATACGTCAAACCATAAAGCTATATAGTTGTCACAGAGTACATTATACATAGGGGTAGATCTTCACTTAGGATCGTAGCATTAGCGCCATCTATCGATATTCGACGTCCCTACAGCCCAACGAAGTAGGATGCTCTTTATTACTTCTAATGCTTAGTCATTACTATGTTTTTATTCAAAAATAAAAAAAATATTATCAATTAAAATTTCAAATTATTTGTATGAAGGTCAAGTAAGCGCTAGAGTAACGACTATTGCAATACGATTTGTCGATAAATGAAATGTTTTAAGAAATTATCAATTACCGTGTAGTAGCGGTGTATGAATATTCATATCATTCCGTCAGTTTCGTAAGAGGTGACTGATCCACTGTTCCACGGTAAACGCACCTTGTTAGACAGTAACAAGGTACGCATAGTCCATTTTATTTGCTTAAATCAGTGACAGGAGTAACGTAGTAAATAGTACGGTGACGGTGCGAAGGAACAACGTTATTTTGGAACTTTTTCACCGTGATGTTATTTATTACTCATGTCTAGAGGCGACAGATGAAAATAAATCATGAGATGGGCAGCAACGTCTTCCTAATAACAATTAGAAATAAAAAACTGTGGCTGCCAACTCGCTTACCAAGCGTGGCAACTATGACAAATATATCTCTATTAGGCATATAGTGGAGACCTATTTTCGGACGGGGTTTCTGTCATGACATATTAATATCTCTAAGGAAAAATTAATGTATGGACTGTTATGCCACTGATAGTTGTCTATTATAAACGGGCTGGGCCACAACGGAGCACCCCTACCCCAGTTTACGAATTTATCTATTCATCTATACAAATAAATAAAATTGAAGTGTCTGTTTGTAATGTTAAATAAATAAAATAAAAAATAAAAATCGTTTATTTCGACCACAAGGATCATAGATGTTTGTAATAAATAATATAAATCTTAAAATTAATGTTAGTAAACTTAAAACTATTTACCTAATTCTAAAACTATATCTAAGGCAGGCCCGATTAGTCAGCACGTGAAACATATGACAATGGTTCAGGTACTGACAATCAAACCTGTCAGAAAATGCTCTCAGGATGCCATCGGAACTGCGCACTAGGGATGCGCATCGTTTACGCGTGGTGTAAAAATATTCTACATGCGCATCCGCGAACATACCCGACAGATTTTTACTAAATGCATAAGAAAGTATACACGGCACCAATAACAAAACAACTATTTCGAAATTGTCTGACTGTCTGTCTGTTTGTTCCGGCTAATTTCCGAAACGGCTGGGCCGATTTTTACGAGACTTTCACTGGCAGATAACTGATATTATAAGAAGTAACTAAGAATATTTTTATTTTTGAAAAAAAATTAGAGTTCCGCGCAAACAAATTAAAACCCACGAAATTGTCGTAAATTCCACGCTGGCAAAGGCGCGGAGGACAGCTAGTAGTATATATAATAAAAATATACTGTCAGACTTATTTTAAAAAAGGACAACAAAACAATATTAATTATTTAAAAAAACTATTGGTAAAACCAATTGAGCATGCCTTCGCATTAAAAAAATTACGTATAGCATGATTATACGGAATTTTTTTAAAGTAGTTTAAATACACACAAATTTTCACTAATAACCTAATTATACTTCCAATTTTCCGATAATTTTATGTCAAACTTCAATTTGAAAAAGTTTGTAAAATCCATAGTGCACGACTCATAATGCTCATATGATCATCATATCATCATTCATGTCACTCCAAAAAGTCCAAGACGTATTCAAGAATAAATATTACATCCTACTTACTTTTAGTACGTTTTACTATTATTTATTCTGTGCTTTTAAAATATTGTAATAAAAATCTCTGATTATTATAATAATCAAGTATGTATGAAATTTGTTTTTCGAAAATTTTGTATTTATTTGTACAGCGATATTTATAAGCCGCTGCAAACAACCAATACAGTATCCACTCACAACGGCGATTGACGCCGAACTAAGCGAGCGAGTGAGCGAGCCACAGGCAGTCTTTTTTTACTGAAATAAATTCTAACACAAGGCTGCGAAATCACCGAAAATATCGCCATTTTGGAGCCGAAGAAAATTAATTATAGCTAAACAAAACAAAATTACAATGCCATTTACATTCAGTGGCTTCCAACATGATAGATGAAGAGATTAAAAAATAGATTGAGTTAAACAATTGATATTTTCAAAAGTTATCGTGTTTACAAGCCTTGAGGATTTAATAAATCCACACCAAAAGCCACTAAAACCCCTTTTTTATGTAAAAATAGCAATTATTCGATTTAAATTTTTTTTAATAAGTTCAACAATCATTTATCTTTCTGACAATGTGCTTTTCATATCTTTTATATGTATAATATGATCGCTGGATACGATTTCATGCTACAAAACGTTGGAATCTTGATGTTTAGGCGCTAGTAGAACATACCTATGCGCTTTGCACTCGGCATGCAAAAGCATCCACATAGTTTATATATAACAAATGGCAAAATTAAATGTTTTTTACAACCGACTACAATATAAATTATTAAGGACAACTCAAAAACTACTACATGAGAATCACCAGCTTCCAAATAAAAAATAATTATTGAAATTCGTTCACCGAGAAAAAGGTTATGAGGTAACACACATAAAAAAACATACAGTCGAATTGAGTAACTCCCCCTTTTTGAAGTCGGTTGAAAAATATGTAAAGATCACTTACCATATAGAGTCGATATAACTTGAAATAATTAGAATTGGGCACTTTTTGCAATATGAAAAAACTGCACTCTTCGTGATCTAACTGCATCATTGTTAAAAATGCAATATTAAGTGTAAAATGGGATTATCGATTACGTGGTAGAGTCACGCTGCAACTACATTAATTGTATAGTTGTAGCACGAATGGGTCGGCTCGACCGGGGAAGGACTGCGCTCTCACAGGATACCAGCGTAAAATAGCAGTTGAATGCTGTTGTGTTTCGTATGGCGAGTGTAGAGAACCGGAGACCCTTTTTTATTTTATTAATCCCATTCCATCCTCACGGCTGACGACGCATCTGCATTTTATTTCACAAACGAGTATGTCAAAGTCTATGGGCCACAACATCCACTTACCATCAGATGGACTGTGTGTCGGCTTGTCACCCTTATCCTATAAAAAAATCAAATGTAGACGGGGCATTGGCACTATATTGGAAATATAATTAAAACTAAAATTAATTTTTTTTTATTGTCGTAGTAGGAAAGTAAATGTAAAAATAAGTTGTTTAATAAGTACCTATTTAAACCAATTGAGTTCAAAACGCGTCGCCATTTTTTTGGTTGGAGGCTGATTCTGTGTTGCCACATTAATAATAATTGTGATTACAGTCTTAACAATCGATTATTAAAATAATTGATTTCTAAATCTGAGTAACAAAAAATGTATTTTCTTGAAAATGTGTAATCAAGTGAATTGTAGAAGGTTTTATTATATTTATTTTCCTTTAATTACATAAAAAACAAACATAACACTCAATGTTTTGGCCTACAAGTCATTTTGCATCCGATTATAATACTAGTTCGGTTGTTGTCAACTCGATTTTTTTATTAGCTGGTAACACCAACAGTCAATAATGACATGTATAGAGTGAAAAAAACAACATTCGCTTTGCCTCCGTGTATTGTGAATATTGTTTCGGTTATTTTTGCGAAGTATTTTGCTTTTGTTATAATGGACTCCGATACCGCTCCAATTGAAGACCCGGCTTTACCGTTGGACACTAAATCTGCTCATGACGATTACCTTGATGCTATTTTGTTAAACGTTGAACCGGCTTCAAATGACAAGAAATACTCATAATTGTAACTTTTTTCAGCGACAAGTTTTAGCATTACACATGCTAAATATAAACTATTTTTACGCTCTCCTGCAACCTTATTACTATATTTCGTTTTTTTTTTGAGGTATAAACTATTAAAAACCCCAGTCATTAAATAAAATTACAGTTAATATTCACGTTGAGCCACATTACCCTTACAAACTGAGCAATTCCCTTTGGTTTAATAAACTTTTTGCATTTATTATTATTTATAATATTTATTATATATATTTTTATATATGAAAACTTTAAAATCGTTGTAATTTGAAACTCAACGAAACGAAAAGCGACACTAAAAAGAGACAAACATATACATCTATACATAGACTTAGAATATACTGGCGTATAGACGACCTACAAGCTTACTCTTGAATACAATACCAATTTCGATCCAATGTCAATTTCAATCCAATGTAATTCCAATGTTGACAAATTATCATACTCTTGAAAACAATTTTGTTAACATTGGATTGAAATCGGTATTGCGCTTCTATTGGCCAAAAATTTTGTTGTAGCACGTGAAGTTAGCCGCGATACTCTTAGCAATAGGAATGTTTTATTTATCGTTAAACCGGTGATGTCATAATAAACCCTTTGTAACTTTCATAAATGAGTAGTTAAGTAGTAAAACATTTACTAAACGGTATAATTCGTCAAACATAAAGTCTTTTTACTTATTTTTTTTATAAAAAATCGCTATATTTGCGAGCCTTAAAAATTATGTGGCTGTATAGAGCATGCCTTTGCCTCGTTTCTTTTGTTCTCTCAGAAAAAAATTGTTATCACGACATAATGTAAACAAAGATCAACTTTTAATTTTGTTTAAAGTTTAATGGTGAAGTGCTTTTTAAGTATGTGTGAATTACTAAAAGACCTTTCAATATGGGTATAACTATAAGCAGTTTGGAATAGTTTATTGCCGTAATAACACGGCTTGCCGTCCAACTTTCAAGCACAGTAAAGAATCTTATGAAACATGAAATGAGCACCCATCTCTTAGGTCATTAGGAGGAACAAAATAAATAATAACGGTCAAGGCTGGGCTAAAGTAAGTATAATAATATTTTTTAAAGAATAGTATGAGTAGGTAATGTTTTTTTAAATTGGGCAGAGAAAAAAACATGCTATACAACTGTTAAATAAATTGTTGGTTCAGCATAGCAATTTACAGCAGAACTGAAAACCCACCCATTTTGTCAACATTAGACAAGGAATTGATAGCAGTCATAGGTGGTCAAGTGTAGCTTTTGGAGACTCAACTCTCAATCGACCTTTCTCACCACTTAGTTGTTATCAATAACTATGTTATAATTCATTAACTTTTCAATATTTTTGGTTGACATATAATAAGAATAACTTTACTTTTCCTCAGCTTTATAGACAAACTATTTTAATATTGTTATATCTATTTTTGGAACATCAAATGTAAAGGAAATTCCTAAGGAACTTGCAATGAGTATGCCTTGTACTCAAGTGGTACAAAAAGGTAACCCACCGTGTTTTAATAACAACAATTTACATAAATTAATGTCATACATTTTATTTCTTAGTGTGGAGAATATAGTTGTTTCAACAAATCTTAAACATTTTTTTTATGGCTTGTGATGGTTTAAGGCCGGCCACATACATACGGAATTCCGTTTCGATATTCCGATTCGGAATCCCGAACGCAGCAAGTCCATATAAAATCTATGACCCGCCACACACGTACGGTAGTTTTCCGTTCGATATTTTGCGGGCAAAACGGGATTCCGTATGTATGTGGCGGGCCTTAAACTTTCAAATCAAACATTTCTTCTTAATTTTGTCATTAATTTATAATACATTACTTCACAGTGATGGGATGCATTTAAATATTTGTTATTTTAATTTCAGAATCACAACTTAATTCCATACCACATTCCCCAAGCAACAACACTGTACCAACAACTAATTAACTAGGCATTTATCGCCTAGTTAATTAGTTCCTGTTAAAAATTATATCTTTAATAGAACCTATTTTATACTTAAATTAAAAATGTACATACTTCTTTTATTCTTTTTTCCATTTGATTTTTTTGACCTATTTAGTAACATAATTTACTTAAATTATTTCTCATTTTATTGCATTGATTGTATGTTTTTCCTACCTCAAATTAATTCTAAATTATGTTGCATGACTCAATCTATAAATGTTATGTACACTTGTAATTGATATGCATATCAGGAAATATAAAAGTGTGTAAGTTTTGTGACAATTTCATATATGTATATTGTAAGTGTACTTGTTAAATAAATAAATAAACAAGAAATGGTCAAGATATGGAACATTTGAAAAGAAAGTAAGAAGCAAATGCAATGTACCAAATTGCCAGGTCAATTGAGGGTTATCAGCAGTTATTAATATTGCCGATTTAATTCTTCCAAACAATACAATAACAATAGCATTACTGTAATTTAAAATAAATAAGACTCATCAAATTTTATCAATGTTTCCATGTTATTTTGATTTCTGTTGTAAAAGAAACTAATTTTTTAAATATAGTTTTCACTGTTATATAAAAAATTTAATTTATAAATTTAAGAACAGATACATACTAATGATGAAAGATTAATTAAAATATTTCTTTATTAAATAAATGGTTAAACTTTGTATCATAGTTTTATTAATAAATCCTTATTAAAATTACATTACCTATATCATTTTATTTTTAATACTTATAAAATCATACATTTAATGTAACTTAATATTATATTCATATTTCCTACATGTGAAATCCCCTAATAAACCTCTCAGAAATAAGAATAGACCTCTGCCCAGCAGTAGGACATATAATAATATAGCCTCTTTATTTCCATAATGAATGACAACAAATATATCTTAAGATTACGAATACATAATTATGCATGCATAAAACAAAATATTACATTTCATAATTATCATGATGAATAATTTACAATTGCATAACAAATAATTTCTAAATTTTATATAAATTTCAAAATAATAAATAAATTAAATTTTCAATTCAGTTTACAAAATTAATAACATAATTCATTAGGGACCCCTCAACAGGTGAAGGCCTCCTCCATTTTTCTCCACGTCTGTCTGTCCTTTGCCTTTGTGATCCAATTTTCACCTGATTTTCTTATTATTTCATCAACCCATTTTTCTCTCAGTCACCTCTTTTCGTTTTGTTTATTGGTCCTTGCCAGTTATTTACTCTCTGTGTTCATTTTTCTTTGTCCATATGTGCAATATGACCCGCCCATATCCATTTTTGTTTTTGAGAATGTTTCAAAGCATCTATTAATTTTGTTGTTTTTCTTATGTCTGTGTTTTCTTTGTATATTTAGTATACTCCTTTCCATCGCTCTCTGACATACTTGTATTTTGTTTATAGTGTTATTATTGTATATCCATGTTTGGCAGCCATAGGGCAGGGTAGTAAACATGTGTCCATTATTTTTTTCTTGAGTTTTATAGGGAGTTATGATTTTAGGGTTTCTTTATTGCTCCAAAATTTGTTACAGGTTATGTTAACTCTTCGTTTAACCTCATCTTCGTGTCTTGTCCTAGAGGAAGATACTTGTTGTCCCATGTAAACAAAGCTTTGAACGTATTCTAATATATTGTTATTGATCTTTATTGGTATAATATGGTGGTTTGTCATGACTAGTTTTGGTAGTATTTAGTTCTAAGCCAATCGTATTGCTTACATCATTTAGTTCATTAACCATTTTCTGTGAATTGAGATGCTGTTTTGGAGAAGAGCATGATGTCATGTGGGACATAAAAACGCTGTAAATTAATTTTTTTTAGACTAACATTGATTAAAAGTACTTCATACGTAATATGTTTTCTGAGAAGATTCTTCTCCTCGGAGGTTGCACATTTAGGTTTTTATTTATGCCTTAATATATGTTCTTAATAATACAATAATTAGCGCTAAACTCATCATCACTGATAGAAAAAACTAAGTCTTTAAAACGCATTATTAGAAGGTCATTTCGTCTTTATTTTAATTGTAATTCACGATTACGGCGTAGAATATTAAACACAAAAGCTAAACGTGCCATTATTTTATCGCAATGAATGAGATAGTTGCAGGAAACAAACGATTAATAAGAACACAATTCATAAAAAGTTACTGTTTTGCTATTGTCTAAATTCCGATTCCAATTTCCAACTGTGTTTCCAACTCAATACAAACACAATACGCAGCTCAGCTGACAGTTAGTTGACAGCTGCGGCAGCTGTCAACTAACTGTCAGCTGAGCTGCCAAAACTGCGTCAAGAGTGCCGATTATATTTTTTTTTATAGATATATTTCTTTAGGCCAAGTCTTGAGTATTTTTATTCGGTTTATTATAAATAATTATCCTTCATAGTTCACTGCTTCACAATATGTTGATGCGTCACATTGTGCAGCCCTTGAGAGATTTTGACGGCAACTTGAGCCAGCAGACAGCTGATAGTTGGCGATGGTATCTCAAGGCGCCTATGCAAACAAACAGCTTATCTTGAGAATCCATCACCATCAGAGCACTTGTTTCACTGTTTCCACTAATAGTTCACATGCGTAGACAATTAATACACAAAATCGCACCACTTTTACATATCAAAGTCCACTTCAAACCATAATTTAAACAATAATACAGGAGCAGCAAACCGCCGCTGATCAAGTTCCCGCCAAAACTCCCAAGAGTGCCGATTATGGTTACTATTGGAGTAGACAATTTCAATCCAATTTCAATTAGTTCATACAATGACAACATAATATTGAACTAATTTGGCGTCAGAGTCGCTTTCAAGAGTACGAAACGTCACAATTCCAATCCTGATCGATCGGAATTGCTTTCGAGGGTAAGCCTGCTGACAGCCCGAAAACGCGTGACTGATTTTGATTTGTCATTGTGTGCGTTAGCTAGTTATGTACATTTTACTTACAAGAACTATCGAAAAATTATTGTTAAGGAAGCGGCAAATAAAATAATGGTGTAGTGCAGGAAATTGAATAACTTCAAAAATTAACTGGATTTTTACTATGATAGTTCTAAAATAATTAAAAAATGTTCACATAGCATGATCCTGGGAATAAGCTGAGCCTACCTGCCTTTTGTTGGATTTTAATTCAAATGTACAAAATCCCAGGTGACTCTACCGATAAACTTAAAAAAAAAAAACTTCCCAAGAATCAGATCGGAAAGTTTTATTTTCGAGTTATGATCTTTGGAGAAAAATATTAACTGCCATAGACAGTTTCCCCGGCATTTCTGTTTTAACATATCGTTAATATAAATAGATAGATACTTACCTAAGTATATACCTATTTATATTTTATAAATAGTTTTGATGAGGAAATAAAAACGGGGACACAGAGTACATAATAGCTGCTTTATTTTTCACAAAGGTATTACTTTGGTAATTACAAACATTTAATAATGAAATACATTATAGAAGCTTATTTCAACATTCGACTTAAATACGAACTAATTTTAGTAAGGATACTTATAGGAATGAGTTAAATAAGATTGTTCTGTTTAAAGGCCAATATGTTTATGAGGCTTAAAGTATGAAGTGATAATAAACTTATAATCATTTTAGCTGCATGAATTACAAAAAAGTGTCTGAGGATACAGATGCACTCTCTATTATCTCAATCTCGGTATGTTATGAAAATGGTCACTCATTCATGTACTGACCGCAGCAAGTGCAACTTAATCTCGCAGATCTATTGATCCGCGCAGCTATAACTTATCCATGAGTTCCTCTTCTCTACGACTAACACTGTAGGCGATGAACTACGCTATTTAAGCCCACGGCACAACGTCGTCAGCCATAAAGCATGAATCGGGCTTGGAGCGTTGTGAGTATCAAATACTATGGAATTTATACTATCCTAGCACATCGAACCGCGCGCCTCATGCGCGGGCGTCTAGTGGCGCTTCCAGAGTATTACTAAATATATTATATCTAACTACGTTAAAAGTTTTATCATTGTAACTTGAAAATATATTCCAAAACTCCGCGCAAACCCTCGGGGAAAATAGCGTGATGCAATGAATATAATATATATAATAATATAAATAACCGTGGGGTACGGGTGGTGAAGTAAGGTTATACATTTTTTGATTGATAAATAGATAGTTGGGTTCATAATGGCTTAAATAGGATATATATTCAAAATTTTTATCTTAAATGTACTACAGTTTTATAATGTACAAAAATCTGTCTCTATTTTTATGAAAATTTTTAAAGTTTTATTATTATAACAATATCATACTTACTGGTACCAATAATGTAGAAATGGCTCCTTCTAATGCAATTGTTTTTATTCTAAACGAACGCTATGCGAGGATTTATTTTCTTGTTGTGTGGGCAAGTCTATCGATTCATTATAAACATTCAAGATAAATATCGACATTAATTTTGATATAGTTGAGTCCATCCCTAGCGTACATATAAAACGTAGATTGAGGATTGACTAGATAAAGTAAAGATGGGTTAATACTGATATTTGTCAGTATTAGTTAATATGAATATATTCGTCAAGTGATATTATAATATTTAAACTAATATATGAATATTACTGATATCTTAATATAACGGTTATACGTATCACTATTCTATTCATATAGGTAATAAGTTTATTTTACCAAGCAATCTTATTAGTTTTTATATGAATATATGCTCGGTTTATATGCTTTGATAAATATTAATGTTGTTGATAAATAAATGATATTGTCAGGAATTGGAATGAAAAACAAACAACATTTTTACATAATGTCTATATTAAAATTTTATTTTTTATTCGTGTGTAAAAATATCAATTTTTCACCTTTTCTGACAACAGACGAGTTCGTCGGTCAGAAATTAGTTTCCCAGATTTTGAGAAAATTCTTTCGCAAGGTACTGAAGTGGCGTTTCGCAAGGTACTGAAGGTATTCAAACAGCACAACAGTGCTGTTTGAATACCTTGCTGAGGTTAGGGTACAAAAAAGAATGTTTACGCCACCAATCATTGGGGCTTGCATTTCTTGGTAACATTTTATCATTTATAAACCTCTGAACCTCAGCAATAGCTATTGCTGTAGATGACTACAGTGTACGAACGTCTTGGATGTCAATATCCACCCAAATATTTATGAAATTATATAGCTTGCTGGTAACTTCTGATATTGACGTTATCGTTGACCGTGATTCCTGTCTAGCACTTTCTTTATTTATTTCAATAACTGCCATTTCGATCACCCTTTTTTTGGCTGCTTCGCCTGCTTTTTTATCAATAAAAAATGCCATTTTAAATCTTGGGTCGAGAAATGTAGCTACTCCGAAAGTACCGCTCATCTCTATATTACTCAGTCTTGTCAGCAAACCACGTATAATCCTATTGCATACAACTTTAGCACCGGAATGTAGTGTTTTAGCGTGTGAAATTTTGTCGGAATATACATTATTTAATAATCTATTAAAAATTATAACAAGACTACCTGTAAGGTATTTTTCTCCACTAATCTGGACAGTAGCTTGCTCTAACGGTTTTAAAACTGCATAAATCTGAACATAGTTTACATTCATCGCCACTAATACGAGTATTTTCAAGGCAAGTACTGCTAGCGGAGTCTAAGATTACTTACGTACGTACTTGTTACTGCTTCCTTTAACAATAAAGCTCTTTTTAGCATATAAAAGGTGGAATTCCATCTGTTTGCGACATCTATTATAATTTTTTTTGGTCGTGTTACATTATTATTTACTTGGTATTTAAGGACTTTTTCGACAGCAGTGTTACTTCGTCTGGAATGACTCACAATGTTTCTTCATTTACTCAAAAAATTTTCGACTTCCGGTATCATTAGACCATTTTTGACTATCAAATTAATTGTATGTGCGAAGCATCCAAAGTTTTTTAAATGAAGATATTTAATGCAGTTTTGAATATGTGGAGCATTGTCAGAAACAACTAATTTAATTTTTTTTGTAACGTTCCAATCGTTTATGACCTCATTCAACTTCGTACTCAAATTAACTGCTGTATGCGGCCCAGACAAAATGCGACATTGTAAAAGAGCAGTTTCTAAATTAAAGTTCTTATCTATGTAGTGCGCTGTTACCGCTAAGTAGCTCTCTTGTGCTCTTGATGTCCAGCAGTCTATAGTGAGACAAGCAGAATTGACATTACT
The DNA here is from genome assembly GCA_963668995.1 of Parnassius mnemosyne. Taxonomy (NCBI): domain Eukaryota; kingdom Metazoa; phylum Arthropoda; class Insecta; order Lepidoptera; family Papilionidae; genus Parnassius; species Parnassius mnemosyne. Next base: position 269,238 of record CAVLGL010000093.1, on the reverse strand, counting down.
GAGTTCTTCTCTGACTTTATTTGAACAGTTGTGATATTCAGCATCTAACAATGTATTTGATACATGTTTACGACTCGGAAGCTGGTAAGCTGGGTTTAGCTTTGCTACAAAATTTTGGAAATATACATTCTCAACTATTGAGAACGGCAGAAAACTTTTAGAAAACCGTACATTAATGCGTCATCTATTTTTTTCTTTGTTTCGTCGATAACTTTTTAGTATTAGCGAACATTCTTAGGGTTGACTGAATTTTATTAGATGCTTGCGGGTCCGAAGTTGTCTGCACGCTCGGCACACTTATGGTTTGTGAAGATCCAGATGGAGCAACGTTATCTGCATGCTCAACGTCGGCGTTGGAGTCAGTCACTAGTAAAGTTAGCGGCCTCGTTGGAATGACTTCCTGTTCCTGTCTTAAGTTTTGAGTAGGGACAGTTATAAAATGCTTGTTTTTTAAATGTTTATTTAAATTGGAAACAGTTCCTTTAAAACTAAATTTCGATTGGCAGATAGTACATTTTCCAAGCTTATTTTCTTCAGAATCAACTGTGGAATAATTCCATACTTCACTTACTCGAGCGCGCTTCATTTTTCTAATTTAAAGTCTTTTTATTTTATGATATATGCCTTGCTTTTAACTGCTTTAACACTCAGAAACTGAACTAAATTTTTAATACACTGTTTAAGATAATTTTAATTTAATGTTCACGAATTACCAAATGTGTTACACCACACTGTACCCAGAAAGTCAGAAATGAATTGCATTGAATCAAAATACACCCTTTTGTTTATATAAGTATTATTGAAAGTGATTTTAAGTGATTAGAATAAAAATAAATTCCACTGCACAAAACAAGGGCCGTCGTTTTGTATGTTTACATTTTAAGAATGATTTACAATATCTAACAATATGATAACTCATTTCAATGAATGTCGATATGATTTTAACAAGAATATTGGGAAAATACCATGACAATAAAACTAATATATGCCCAATAATTTATTAAAATAAATAAATGTAAATATACACTATTAAAAAAAACTACTAGAGAGTCAATAAATTTTAAACATTTATAAATAATTTTATTTTTAAAATCCCGCTGGTCGCCGTGATATAAAATATCCAATTGAAAATAGTCCCTAAACACTATACAATAGAGAACGAATACCCGCCAAACGCTCATATCGGTTAATTGATTTGGTCATTCGGCTCGCTCGCTTGCACCGCTATACTTACGATACGAATGATACAGATATCCGTCACGAATATCAGTACACGAGTCGAGCTGAGTGATATTATCCAACCGATGTTGAACAGTTAGTGTATAAATGAAGTCAATATGGAATATTAGCATATCAGAATCAGTTGGATTACTGATCTATGAATCCACCCAATATTATTAATATCTTAACGAATACGAATATATGGGTTACATCTTTAAGATAAAGCATTCGCGTATGCTTTTGAGATAGAAATAGGCGCGAGGTACTTTCACTGGGTTACCAGATATTGTTCCATTTCCCCCGTTATGGGTTTATTTATATTCACAGCACTTACATTCATATAAAAAACTTAATTGTTACCATAAAAAAATGTTCTTTTATAATTCAGGTGATTAATTCATTTCTCTTGAAAATACATTCTGTGACTAAAAACTACGGGCGGCAACGGCGTAAAAACAGAATCATCATTCTGTATTCAACGGCGAAACGACGATTTTACTGGACATTCAATAAACTCTTTGGATTTCAACGGCACTAAGTGAAGACGCTACTATCACAAAGTGTGATATTGCTAATAAATAACAATATGTTATGTATATACTTAAATATTAATTAAGGATAAAAATATTAAATAATAAACAAAAATTTCCTCGTGTCGAGTTTTGTTTTTACAAAAAAAAATCAATAATGTTTAAACATACCATTCCATCATAAGGTTAGTGCTGAACACAGACCTCCCGAAAGGAAAGGCTGTCCACTTAGGTTTTGTAGTACAAAACACGGTAAAGAGGCTACTCCCTCGATTTCTTGCATGTTTTGCTAAGTTAGTGTCTTGTGTGCGGCAAGTTGTGGCGTACAAGAGAATTTGTCTGTATACGGAATGATATTACCCCGCGTCGTAAGCAATAATGCAAGATGGGGATGGGGCAGCAGCACTTTCCCGATGAAAACTTAAAATAATAAATAACTGCGGTGGCCAACCAGCATAACGCATATTTTCACGCAGGCGTGGCAACTATGGTAAAAGTCATCCTATGAGTATATCTAGGGAAGGCCTTTTTAGGTGACTTACTTATGGTTAGGTGGCTTAATCATGTTACCTAATGGTTAAAGTGGTAAAATGTTTTAGTTAATATACGTTGTAAAGCATCAACAAAGGGTTTGTTTTTGTAATATGTTAGTATATAAAATAAAAACGAATGTTTTATAATATTCTATTTTAATTTACCATGCAGTGTAAGATTATCTGCTACCTCATATCATTCCATGGGTGGTGTATGAGGCGACATAGGGAAACATCAAAGAAGATAAACAGCAGCATCTTCCTGATAACAGCTAAATAAAAAAAAAAACAGTGGTTGACAACCCGCTTTCCAAGCGTTGAAACTAAGTCAAATAACTATAATCATGTTTATGTTCAACAGTAGACTTTTGATAGACTGTAAAGATATATATTCTATTCAAATGAATGTATATAGAAATATAAAAAGGAAAAAGAACTAAATTTTGTGTACTTACACAACATTAAGAAATATTAACAATGTTACATTAAATAAAACAAATTAAAACACATATATTAAATATAATTCAATAACATTAAAATAAACATACGATTATTTATACATTTTTCATCACATTAATAAACAAATTTAACAAAATTTTTGTCTTCTTTCTAGAGCATTCCCTGTAATTCTTGGTTTGAGTAGCTTTAGAATTTCTCAAAAATATGCATTTGTAAACTTGATTTATACTTTACATGGCAGAAATTCTTGGGTGCTGGTTGTTAGAATCGGATTAGAAGGGTGTATATATATATATATATATATATATATATATATATATATATATATATATATAATACATTTTAATGGTATAAATAATAAGGTACAACTCCTAAATTATACTTAGATAGGTAATACTTATCTCTTGTGAAAAAGATCTTTATTACATTATTTATGACAATTAAATAGAAATTATCATAATTATTACATTTATTTCTTAATTTATTTACACATTATTGTTTATAAAACCTTTATAAAAGGGATTAAGGGTGGACTAAATGTCCCATTGGTAGGCATTCCCAGTCAGTTTTACAATTATTATTGCATAATAAATTATTCATTTGTATATTTAGGTCAGGACTTTAAATTATTTATTTATTTCTTTTATTTAAATCTTTATTTGCCTAAAACATGGTAGTACAGATAAAGTTCCAACATTTGTAGATGAGAACTCATGTTTAATCAATCCATCTATAAGTAAATATTATGTCATTGTCATGCAACCAAATTATTACAACTCTTAATAATACAGAATGTCAGCATTTGAAAATAAAATAAGCAATGCTAGTCAGTTTTTAATACATACAGAACAATGTCAAAAATCATAACAACTACGAAGGTCAAACTTATATCACTTATGGAGAAACAACAAGATACAACAAGAAATTATAACATTTAAAAAAATATCTTAATTATATTATAAATTACATAAGTTAAGTATATTTAGTCCACCTAAAACAATGAGGCTCATAATGTTTTATAGCATATACTGCTAAGTTTTGTTGGTTACCTATAATTACTACCAGTAGCGAATATCCAACAGTTATGGATAGCTGATTCCTTAGAAAAGCTGTGAAATAATATATTTAAAGAAATTAATATATTAAATATATAGTACACTTTTATATCAAGGCATTTAACAAAAAAAAATCAAGTATGGGTATCTGTGCATAAATACAATACCTATAACAATTAATACAATATCAATTGATTTAATTAAATAGCAAGTATATGTAAATGTAATGATAATATCACTCATACCAAACATTTAAAAAAATTATGTACATATTAAGCTTTAGATATTGTTAATTAATACATTTACAGCCTAGCATAGTTATGTCCTCCACAGCTGAACATAGGCCTCCCACACAGTTTGTCTCCAAATAACTGCAGTTGCCAATTCTCCTGCCAAGCTAGGCAACTATCACAAAAACTATAACTTTGACTTTTGATACTGACTAATGGTAACGGTAAGTATATTATCATCAAATTTTTTCTACATCATTAATTGAGAATATTATCTTATGTTGTTGTGTTATTGTGTACCTTAAGATTAAGAATTATTTATTTATTTATTATTTTATCAATGTTTATATTTATTTTTATATTAGTATGACATATTTATTTATTTTTTAATAAATATTGTAATGTAATTGTTGCTAATGTATAATAGAATTAATGGAATGCAATAAAGTTTTGTGCATTCTGATTTCAGGCAATACATATTTTGTGAAATTAAATATACTTTGCCCAATGTTTATGTACTTGAATCCAAACATGTTTTCAGGTTGATACTTACATAATATTATTTGTGACATCTATGTAATATGGAAAATGATTGAAGAGTTGTAGGGCAATAAGGAGTTTCCTTTAAAGCTGAACATAAAAGTGTATGTATATGTATAACATTATGTGATTCATATTTATGGACATAATTACTAATCACAATAACAATTATTAATGAACAATGCGAAAACATTATTGTACTCGCTGATATCCCTAAAGTTTCTATAATCCTACCAAATCAAAAAGTACACGTTTGTTATGACTTTATGCTTTCGAATGACCGTTCAAATTAAGCAGCATTATCATGAAGAATTTACAATTTGGGAGTCCCAATATTTGACAAAATACATCACAAAGTTCATTAAACACATGAAATGTTACACTTTATATTCAAAACAATAGATATTAATCAGTACAAGTAGCAAATGTAAGCACAAAACAAACTTACCGATGAAAGGTTATATTATCAATTTTTCGTTGACTGATGCTGTTGCATCCTAAAATGCTACAACTTACCATCTTTTTAACCTTACCTAATAGCTAAAACCCACAAACAACACTAAATTCAATTAGCTGTTTGCTTATAATATCAATATTATTCACAAGAGCTTGACATCGTTAATGTCAAATAAAGGAGGGAAAACAATCAAAAACGCATACTTAGAAAAAGACAAGAAATATAGATTTGCTTCTCCCTTACTCTTATGTCTAACTATATACGTGCATTCCTTTCACATGCTGATGACGTCACGGAATGTTTAGTCTATAAGATACAAAGTCTATGATATAAAATTGCGTGCCGAATTGCGCCGACCTGTCATTCAAAATCGGTTACAGAGTCATGAGATTTGGTATCCTTTTCTATCTTGCATTTTTGCCATAAGGAATTTTCTTATCCCTTGCACGCTATGTCGGTCTATACGCCAGTATATTCTAAGTCTATGCATCTATAGAATTTAGTCTACGAGAGAATGAGATAGAATACAGCTTAATAAGCGAAAGTAGCCTAATGACAGGGTGCGAAGCGCAAACTCAAAAGGTTGTGGGTTTGAATCCACTATTGGACTAAAGTCGTGAACCGCTCTACCGGAATATTAGTAATGTTAATAGCATTGCTAGTAAATAAAAAAATTGTGTGTTTCCTATTATTTAGATCTCGTCTTTCAATAGTGCTTTAAATTTTAACGTAGGCGCTACAATTTAAATTAAGATGTTTTAAGCAGTCATCGATATTTAATACGGAAATACGTTCTATTAAAGTTGTTAGAACTTCATTTTTCCGCGTACTGAAATAAAATTATGTGTCGTGCCCAGTTTGAAGAGAACCTCCTATCCTCCCTAAATTGCGTGCACTATTCCCGTCACCACCAATCCCAGCATCACCACTCCCACCACCATCACATTAGGAAACACACCACCCTCGATAGTACGCCACGTGTTTCACCACCTCTACACGAGCCATCCTCAAGTGAACTAGACCTATGATGGCTGACCACTAAGTGAGCGGCGAGCCGAAACAGCTACTATTTATGCAACTCGCTGACGCACCGCTCCCCATTTAAGTAGCGAGTGACTACGTCATGCGATCAATCATCACCTGACTTACGCAGCCATTTGCACTAAAATTAACAACAGATCGCTACGAAACGTTCGCCTCTCCTAAAACTACATTTTAGTGTATCAAATCAAAAGAATGTTCTATTTCGAATAAAAATTGCTTTGTAATAGCAATGTCTACTTCATTCCATAGGTAAAATCATTTTATCGAACAAAAATTGATTGACTCTCAAGGTGGTCGGTAAAATGGCCTAAACGCGACCAATTTAATATCAATTGGTAATATATTATTAAATCGTGGATTGTTAAAAATGGTTTGAATAGCATAATTTTGTTCAATACAATTAATTTTATTTATTTGATAATAAATTTGTAATTATTTAATTCTTCACCTATTTTAAAGCACCGCACACAGAGAAGACCGAGATAATAGGAGACACTATACTGAGCTAGCTGTTTCCCACGGTATCACCCACGTATATCACGCGTATGAGCCGCGCGACAAGACACTTCACTTATAGACGTTCACTGCTGGTTTTTCTGGGTTCTCATCGGGTACTGAGTCGAGTGTTGTGAATTATTTTAATTTTTCATTATATCCTAAACTATACGTCCAAATTATGCCTCCGTGGCGCAGTGGCTTAGCAATGAGTTGTTGCGCCGGGGCCGCGGGTTCGAATCCTGCACGGAACATGTATGGCCTACAAATAATTGTTCCGGGTCTGGATGTTTGTGCTCGTGCAATTTATGTTTGTAAACTGCCTCCACGATACAGGAGAAAATCCTAGTGTGGGGGTAACTTTTTTTAAATAACATGCTATAAAGAGAAAAGCTTATCTTCATAAAATTGTCTTGATGACGAAGTAACTTTCATTCGTAAGGATTAATACACCATGCCTAATAATAACGCTCATAAATTACTTTTTAGTTTTCTATATTGAAATATCTGTATTTTTGTAGCCCATAGTATTTACGTATCACTAAATATTACCCTAACGCACGCGGATAAAGCAGTTCGGAAGTGCTTTTTCTTCCAACTTGCTTAACAAAAATAAATATTTAAGGATTTAAGGCTAGCTGATAGGTGTATCCTAATCCTAGATAGTAGTATATAATATTCAACGTGAATATGGCTATCATATACAAAAGGAATTTATCAAATGGAACTGGTAGTTCTAGATATTAGCGTGCTTAAACAAACATAAATACCTCTTCCCTCTTAGGCCAATCATATAGATTTATATATAAAAATTACGTGTCATATTGTTTGTCCGCGATGAACTCCTAAACTACTGAACTGATTTCGAAGAAGTTTTGCACATTGTGTGCAGTTTGGTCTCTGCTAAAGCATCCTACTAATGTTTTTAATCCTTGCGGCAGAACATTAATACATATGACTTACCATTGAATGTGAATCCATTATATTTTCTACCATCTTTATTTATCGGAATTTGAAAATATGCATTATTTAAGTTAATGGTAGTGATATAATTGGCTCCGTGGAATGAATTCAAAACATCTGATTGTATAGGAGGTTTCTCTGTTTCTGCAACCATTTTTAATAACATATTTAATGCTTTGTTCCCTTTTACATTGTAAGGGATCGAATCGAGAACTAGTTCGACCTCTACAGCTCTAAATTTGGCTCAGGGGCCGTAACATCAGATTGGTCATTGGTGAAATGTATTTCATGTACTTCATTAACCTTCTTTTTTCCCTCATCGGGTTTACGCCATGTTTTGTATGATTGTTGTATTTCTTTATGTTTTTGCTCCGTATTATTATTAAATTTTCTCTTTTTCTCATTTTAGTAAGGTTCACGACCTTCATCTTGTTTATCGATGTCATCTAAGTTTCTTAAGAAATCTGTCGTGTCTATTATTGTCTCTATTTTAGCTATTCTCCATAATTGCTGCACAGTTTTAGGATAATGTCTGATGACCTCAGTTACTAATTGTTTTTCAAGTATCGGATATGATAATGTTTGTGCCTTTTCAATAACATAAAGAAAATAACTAACCATGGTGGGGTGTGTACTTCTATTTCATTTATTTTGCACAAGAAATCTCTTTACTTTATTTTGTTCTTCTTCACCGCAAAATACTCTTAGAAAGTCAGCTTTAAAATCATCAAAAGTTGTCCATCGTACACTATTAATGCGAGCCCAATACTTGGCTTCACCTACTAAGCACTCTTGTGCTATTGATATTTCGAGACCATTAGATGGAACTTTCTTTAAATAGTTGGTGAGATCTTCCAAAAATGATACTGGATGAGTATTTCCATTTCCATATTTCGGCTTTTCTATTGTTATAATATGTACATTATATAAAATATTTTATCAAGGATCATTTACATAAGAAGTGCTCGCCCCGGACACCTCTCCTTGATTTATTTTAATTTGGTGATCTTTCGTTTGGTTAATAAATTTTTCCTCAAGATCCCTTATTTTAACCTCAAAGGTTTTCACTGCATTCTTAATTAATTTCTTAAGCATTTTCATTTTATTTTTAGGCTTAGCCTTAATTGAGTTTAAATTTTTCTTGTTTTTAGCCATTTTTTTTTACACTTTTCGGGTCCCTCACTTAGTTTAATTGAGTCTTTCCACTTATTTCACTTTCAAATATTATTTCGCTCAGCTATGTATACACCTTCTATATTGATACTCAATTTTAATATTTAAGTCCCACCCCCAGACTCTCAACCACCCCTAGCAAACACCACTCTCCAAGACTTCTCTCCATTTCACGGACAACAAATTGTAGGCATATAGCCTACCTCATAATTTTATATTACCGGCCTCCTATTTAAAATTTAACCTCTATCCTGGTCACTGCACCAAATTGTGTGGCTCGACACGCACTAGGCGAGTTTTTTTTTTAATACGGATTGTATTAAAGTTGCATAGCGTCGTCTAACACATCTGTTTGGGTACCTGTATAAAGAGTTTAAGACGACAACCTAATTTCTTGTATATAAGCCATGAGAATAATCAGTGAGGGTTTTCTCTTATATATATAACGGGTCTTTCAAAATTTGACATAACTATCTAGATAGTTTTTATGAATTTGTTAAGGATATATTACTACTTTCCATCATCCATATTATGTATTATGGACAATTAAAAATATTGAAAAAATAATAATTATATTAATTGTTTTGACGCGTACTTTATCTTTATATATAAAAATTAAATCTCATGTTGTTTATCCGCGATGAACTCCTAAACCACTGATTTCAATGAAAATATGCACACACTGTGCAGTTTGGTCCAACTTGAGAGATAGGATAGTTTTTATCCTGATAAGTAACCCTCAATATTTTTTTATTACGAATTTAAGGATTTTTTATATGATGGGTCGTCGAAAAGGGCAGAACAACGTCTGCCTGGTCAGCTAGTAAACTATAATATTAAGAATCCAAATATCGATAATGTTGTAAATTTTAACCACCTTCACATCACACATCAATGTTAACCACAAATAATATCGATATTCTTGTTTTTGTTAAAAGTCGTTATAATATTTTATTTCACATTGAACCTTCTTTCGCGGTATTTCCACGATTTAAACGAGTTTGTGTGCATGAAATATATCAAGTGTATAATACTTTATTTATAATAATATTGTTTCATTAATTTCGTTTAATTTTTCGAATGTTTATCGCGTATCGATTAAGAATTTTTCCGATGTGTCTTATGGTGCATCCCTATTGCGCGTCGAGTGGAGAATTGACACTTTGACGTAATAAAATAAAAAATACAATAATACACGGGCATCGTGATGACATAGAGTTGTGATTGTGAAACAAAAATTGTTCCGTATTATCGTGTAAGGCTAAAAGTGAACGGTTGGCGTGATGTGGGCACAAGGATCGTGGTCGTGGACGGCGGACATTCAGTGGAGAGACGGGTAGAAGCGGTATGGGCAGGGGCGTGCGGAGCAGCGCTCGGCTGAGCGGCGGCGGGTCCGGCGGGTCCGGTGGGTCCGGTGGGTCCGGCGAGTGTGGCAGGGTGGGTGCGGCGCTGCCCCGTGCGGCTGCGGCGCGCAGCTCAGCCGCCGCCGCCGCCGCGCGCGCCGCCGCCGCCCAGCGCCGAGCGCGCGCTGCCGAGCGAGCCCGCGAGGTCGAGGACAGCCCGCAGGTGCTGCGAGAGAAGTGCCGCCGGCTAGCGCGCGCCGTGCGCGATGCCAAGCACTTAGTGGTGAGTGCCCGTATCAAGTCATTTAAGTAATATGTGCTACCTACTAGAAGAGACTCTGAGACTTGGTAGTTTGCAATGTGCGTTAGAGCCCATGGGTTCAAACTTAAATTACGTTAAGTCTGTGCTATAAAAAGGTACTCTTTGCCTCTGACCATGCACCCTGCACTGCCGCACAGGTTTTGATTGTGGTGTCTGATCTGTTATGTGCCTATGATGTCACTTTCTTCAACTCTTGATGCTTAGTGGCAATGCTTTTGGTTTTTGTTGAATGAATTGTTTTCTTGACTAATTGTCAATGGAAAAAAGTATGCAAGTTTGTTTATCTATAAACTAACTTGTAAGTGATCCCAATATGCATAGTTTGTTATTACTTTCTAGTTCAATACAGATCACAGATATAACAAATGATGAATTAGGGTGCTTGTTAATATTTGTGTGGCTCAGTCGAATTAGTGTGATTTTGTAGTTTTATTCTCTTATAGCTACAATATTCCTTCAGACTTGACTGGCTTAGCACTGTCAGTCAATCTAGATTACTTTAATTACAGAATATTTATAAAGCAATGAGTAGGAACAAGCAAATAAATAAGTTGCATACTACTGAAAGAGCTGTTGAACTAAATTTGGAAACCAATCAACTGAGTAGTTAACTAGACGAAAAATCTTGTTAATTTTGTAGTTTGTTCACAAAATACACATGACCTGTTATGAAAGGTAAACCTAAAAAGTTATAATAACTCTTATCTTGTAAAAAATTCAAATAAATTGACCTATATTTACATAATTGTAAGTGTTCACAATAAAAGGCTCTTTAAGTTTCAACATCAACAATGTAAAGTTGTACAGTACCTATATACCCATGACTATTAGGGCTCATTTTCATTGTAGGTGTGAAGAATTTTATATATACATGTACTTGTTGGTTGATATTCAACAGTTAAAGAGCATGTTGATTTTTAAAATGGATGCTCTAATGCCCACATCCTAAGAATAATTTTAATTATTTAGAATGCAACATCTGTAGTAACTATGTGAGATTTCACACCATGTTTATTGATTCCTTTGTGAGAAATATATTGATGTGCTTAAGTTTATTCTATAAACATACTATTGAGAGGAAAAGAGAGTTAGTGGGTAGTTGGAAATACAACGAAATTCATCGGCTGTAACACTGTAAATTACTGCATACAGACCAAGCTATTAACTAATTCATTTGTATGCTGACAAATTCTGCGAGGTATATTTACTTAAATGCTTATGGTTACAGGTGTATACAGGGGCGGGTATAAGTACTGCGGCAGATATTCCTGACTACCGTGGCCCTCATGGCGTATGGACACGTCTGCAACGTGGTGAAACTGTCGGGTGAGTGCTTTAAACAAATTATAAGACTGAACATTTCATAAAAGTCAATTGTAAAAATTTTGTAATCGAACATACCTAGGAACTGTTAGATCAATTAGGCAACCTAAGTTTGAAGTCTGGTATAGAGATAGAAAACTATGTAGTGGCAGTGTAAGAATATCCACTAGCCCATAATGTTCCCCATGGTTGTAGTAAGGTGTGACAAAGAAAAACAATCCAGGAGAGGGGTAGTAGGGTCTTCGTAAAAAATTTTGATTGCTAACCTGCCTCTTTATCAAATAGCAGAAAAGCAATATACAAACATTGCAACAAAATACCGCAAACAATGGAGGAAATGGCATGTGGTCAAAGTAAAACCTGCCTGCCATGTATGGCGACTATGGTAAATATACCACCTATGAGGGAAACCTATGTTCAGTAGCGGACTTTTGATAGGCTGTAATGGAACAGTAACATGAATAGACAACTTTATTTTTAAATGCTTACCTGAATTGAACGGTATTCTCTCCATAATAAGGAATAAGGCTTTACTATGAACATAAGGCATATTTCTGTATATTTTTACATATTAGAGCTAAGCTGTTGTTTTGTGGCTGTTGTGATGCAGCAAACACCATACAGTAACATGGCTTGGTTTAACCAACGAAGAGCTATGTTCATACCAGTTCACACCCCAAAACCAGGATAATGTAGTCGCATATGGTCTTGTGACGCATTCAGTCAAGCATTTTGTCTTTGCCTTCGGATGTAACATTACATCAGTATTTTGATTTATAATCAAGGTTAGAATTGGGGAAAAATAAATGATTTCTTGCTCTCTTGATTTTTTAAAAAAAATTGTGGTTTGCCCCTTTGCGGTGTTTGTGACGAGTTGTCTTTTCTACCGACTTTAAACAGGAGGAGGTACTCAATTCGACTGTATGTTTTTTTTATGTGTTACCTCATAACTTTTTTCTGGGTGAACTGATTTTGATGATTTTTTATTTGAAAACTGGTGCTTCACATGTAGTCCCATATAAATTTGATTAAGGTCTGACTAATGCTTTTTGAGTTATTCTTAATAATTTATATTGAAGATGGTTGTACAAATTTTTAATTTTTAATTATTTATATAATTTTTTTATTTTAGGTTACTTAAATTATATTAATAAAATGTAATGCAGTGCAGAGCAGTTTTAAATAATAATAGTCTTGATTTGTCTTTTTTAACATTGGTGTCTAAGACATGAGTGGCTTTTGTTGAGATTGTGAGTATGCTTTATCATCTTCGGCTGTATTCTCACTTATCATCAGGTAGTCAAAGCACTGGTCATCAGACTTCTAACTGTACTACTAGATAGGCGCTGTGTATGTATGTAACTTCTTTAGTCGACTGCGAGTAAGCGAGGGAACTAGTTCTTTGTGTTGTAAATTGCATTTTTAGCAATCTAATATTGATTATGTGACTAAGTGAGCGCCATTATTATTTAAGTGTGCACTTCGTCAATGAGATCTGCTTAAAAACAGTAACTGCTGTAAATGAAAATACATGTGTGGCATATTTACCATCTTACCTACGTGCTTGAGCCTGCATCCATGCGATCACACATGCAATGTCATAGATGTGATACAGTTTTTGTTCTGAATTGTGGGTGTACAAGTAAACTTATAAGTTTTTGATTATAATAGTTAAAAGAAGAGTGATCATAAGTAGGAGGTAGAGTTGGAGGATGTGAGAGCATGGTGTGGTGAGAGCGGAGAGCGGAGAGCAGAGAGCAGAGCACGGTTGGTTGCAGGCGCGTGGAGGTGTCGCACGCGCGGCCCACGCTGACGCACATGGCGCTGTCGGCGCTGTGGGCGCGCGGCGCGCTCAAGTTCGTGGTGTCGCAGAACTGCGACGGGCTGCACGTGCGCGCCGGCCTGCCGCGGCGCGCGCTGGCCGAGCTGCACGGCGACATGTTCTGCGAGCGCTGCGCGCGCTGCGGCCGCGTGCTGCTGCGCGCCTTCGACACCACCGAGCGCACGCGGCGCCACGCGCACCTCACGCGCCGCCTGTGCCCCGCCTGCGGCCACGAGCTGCGCGACTCCATCGTGCACTTCGGCGAGCGCGGCCGCGCCGCCTGGCCGCTCAACTGGGCCGGCGCGCTGCGCCACGCGGCCGCCGCGGACGTCGTGCTGTGCCTCGGCTCCAGCCTCAAGGTACGCCCGCTGCACTAGCGCGCCGCGCGGCCCCGCCTGGCCGCTCAACTGGGCCGGCGCGCTGCGCCACGCGGCCGCCGCGGACGTCGTGCTGTGCCTCGGCTCCAGCCTCAAGGTACGCCCGCTGCACTAGCGCGCCGCGCGGCCCCGCCTGGCCGCTCAACTGGGCCGGCGCGCTGCGCCAAACTGGAAGTCTTTTTTAGTATGCTGGTTCATACTTAAAAAGAAGTATAACTTCGCCACCAGGTCCTTCAAAAGAGTTATTGCCAAGGCAAAGTCAGAGCACATAGGCAGAATTGGCGAGAAACTAGTTCGCCTTCCTTCGGGAACCCGTGCATTCTGGTCTCTCGCCAAGGCTGTCCAAGGGAATTTCTGTAAGCCATCACTACCATCTCTGCACAGGGAGGACGACTCACTGGCCCACGACGCAAAAGAGAAAGCTGACCTTTTTTGCGTCCAGCTCGACTGTTGATGACGGGGGGAACCCACCGCCGACCATCCCGCGGTGTGAGTGCTTAATGCCGGATGTGCGATTCTCACAGCTCACGGTTCGCAGAGCACTCCTCTCACTTGACATCCACAAGTCGAGTGGGCCTGACGGAATCCCCCCAATTGTGTTGAGGATGTGTGCTCCGGAGTTGGCACCGGTTCTAATGCGTCTTTTCCGGTACTCCTACTCCCTAGGCGTAGTCTCTAAATCATGGAAGACAGCTTTTGTCCACCCGATCCCTAAAAAAGGCGACCGCTCAGACCCGTCCAACTACAGGCCTATTGCCTTGTTCTCCAAAATAATGGAATCCGTTATAAACTGCCACCTCATGCGGTACCTTGAGGATCACCAGCTGATTAGTGACCGCCAGTACGGTTTTCGTCGGGGTCGATCAGCTGGTGATCTTCGGGTCTACTTAACTCATAGATGGGCGGAGGCAGTAGAGTCCAAGGCGGAGGCATTGGCCGTTAGTTTGGACATTGCGAAGGCCTTCGATCGGGTTTGGCACAAAGCGCTTCTTTCGAAGCTCCCTTCCTATGGGCTTCCTGAGAAATTATGCAATTGGATTACCAGCTTTCTTGCAGATCGGAGCATCAAGGTCGTTGTAGACGGTGCATGCTCCGACTACAAGCCTATTAACGCTGGTGTTCCACAAGGCTGCGTGCTATCACCAACGCTGTTTCTTCTGCATATCAATGATATGTTGCAAGCCGGTAGCATTCATTGCTATGCGGATGACAGCACTGGCTATGCTATATACACCGGCCGTGCCAATATTTCTCGGGAAAACGTCACCGAGTACCGGAACAAACTTGTGTCTGAAGTCGAGTTTTTGCTGGACAAAGTCTCGGATTGGGGGCGACTAAATCTAGTCCAATTTAATCTTTAGAAGACACAAGTTTATGCGTTTACCGCTAAAAAGAACCCCTTTGTCGTATTTCCTGTTTCAAGGTACTCCCCTTGTTGCCTCAGCCAGTATTGGAATCCTCGGCGTCGACGTATCGAGTGGCGTGCAGTTTCGTGGTCACTTGGAAGAGAAGGCCAAATTGGCCTCTAAAAAGCTTGGCGTGCTCAGCAGAGCGGGACAGTATTTCATGCTAGCTCAACGCCTGCAACTTTACAAGGCGCAGGTTCGGCCTCATATGGAATACTGTTTTCATCTCTGGGCCGGGGCTCCCCAGTGCCAGCTCCTTCCACTTGAGCGCATCCAGCGCAGAGCGGCTCGAATCGTCGACGACCGAGTCCTTTCCGATCGGCTCGACTCATTGGCACTGTGAAGAGATGTTTCATCTCTTTGCATTTTCTTTCGCATTTACCATGGGGAGTGCTCTGAGGAATTGTTCGGATTAATCCCAGCCGCCAAATTTCACGAACGCACATCGCGGCAGAACTTCCGATACCATCCACACCATCTGGATGATTGGCGGTCCACCACTGTGCGATTTAGAAGATGTTTTCTTCCTCGCACAACTTCCTTGTGGAATAGTTTATCACCAGCGATTTTTCCGGACCGATACGACTTAGGGACCTTCAAGAATAGAGCCTACTCCTTTTTAAAAGGTCGGGAACGCATCTGCAATTCCCCTGGTGTTGCGGTTGTTCATGGGCGGTGGTAGTCACTTACCATCAGGTGAGCCGCATGCTCGTTTGCCCCCTCTCCTATAAAAAAAAGAGAAAAAAAAGAAATTAGCATCTTTCCAACCTGGTCCTTCCTATCACCTCAAAAGTAAGTCGTGAAATATTATAAATATACGAAAACATCTCTAAACTAAAAAGGTCTCTCACCTTGTATATTTTCTGAGACTTTGTTATAATAGTGTATACATTGGTCCAAGAATGAATGAGTGATTGTGTGGAGTGCAGAGTGTTGTCAGTAGCGGTACACGTGCGGGTGGGTGTGCGGCAGGTGCTGCGGCGCTACCCGCGGCTGTGGCAGATGCAGCGCGCGCCGCACGCGCGGCCGGCGCTGTACATCGTGAACCTGCAGTGGACGCCCAAGGACGCGGCGGCCGCGCTCAAGATCAACGCGCGCTGCGACGCCGTGATGGCGGCCGTGGCGCGCCGCCTGCGCCTGCGCGTGCCGCGCTACGCCACGCGCCGCGACCCGCTGCTGGCGCACGCCGTGCCGCTGGCGCCCGCCGAGCGCCACACGGCGCGCGCGCCGCCGCTGCCGCCGCCCTCGCCCGAGCCGCCCGACTCGGACGACGAGCGCTACTACTCGCTGGGCGAGCCGTCCGACTCGGACCCGGACGACCCGGACGACGAGCTGCCGCTGCGCCACCTCGCGGACCGTCTGCGAGCGCCGCCGCCGCCGCCGGACCTCACGCGCAACCACTTCAAGGCCTTCCAGGTGACACACTTTTATAAACAAATCCTATCCAAATACACTACTTATATAGTGCTCGGACTCGATTCATTACCTTTCGAAACAGACTTTCTTATGTTTTCATTATCTTTATATATAAAAATTATATGTCACATTGTTTATCCATAATAAACTACTAAACTAACTTTAATTAAATTTTGTTAATGTTTATTACTTTCTTTAATTTGAGAGATTGGATAGTTTTTATCCTGGTAAGTGACCTTCAATATTTTTTATTGCAAATTTAAGGATTGTTTATATAACAAAAGATCATGGAAACGGGCAAAATGACATTTGCCTGACCACCTAATGTTATTATATTTTTTCATTACTTATTATTGTATTTTTTTTACATTATTATTGCTAATATATACTACAAATAAAAAATGGCCCCACAATTGCAGAAAAATGGTATGGGCATATTATGTCAGGTAAGTAAACCATGTAACAAGAAGGAATATTGTATATGAAAATGGATAAGAGTAGACGGAGGCCTAAGAAAAATTAGATGGACACAGTCCAGTTACAGACCATATAGGTAGAAAAAAGGTGAGCGAAAAGATGACAGTTAATAGAAGAAAGTGAAAGTGTAATAACGTTATTAATTGAAACAACTTTTATGTTCAAAATCCTGTTTATTACCGACTGAAATTTATAATAGGTCTTACATTACACTTTTCATTACAATTTTCTTACGTGGTAGAGCCATGCTGCAGCTATATTACTGGTATAGTTGTAGCAAGAATGGATCGGCTCGACCGGGGAAAGACCACGCTCTCACAGAATACCAGCATAAAATAGCAGCTTAACGCTGCTGTGTTTCATATGGTGAGTGTAGAGAACCGGAGACCCTTTTTATTGGAAACGAGGCATTCCATCTTAGTCCTTCACCTACAGGATTGTGAAAAACAGTATAAATTACATTTTTTTTACAAATATCTTTACTAATCAATTATAAAATAAAATAAATTAATATTTTGTCATTCAAAATATTAATTTGTTAAGGGGCTACTCCATGCGAACGACCTTGAGTATTTGGCCGGCGACGCGCTGCTCGCTTAAAATATATTGCTTATGAAATATGTAAGACGCCATCTATTCTAGGTACGAACGTAGTATTATTTTTTCAACATCAATAAACTAATTTATGGAAATACACACAGCATACAACGATAAATGTATTTTAATTTTTTTATTCGGTATATTAGTTGCATTATACTAGAATTATGTATTTTCATATATTATCTAATTATGAAATTTTATAATTAATTATATATTAAAAATGAAGCATTGAAAATTGTGAGTTTAAAAGATACCTATTCACTATAGGTAAATAAATAGATAGCTCGCTTTTCGTACAAATATTTGGTGCAATAAAGAATAAATAAATAAATAGGATGTTTCGCAGATGTTTTTTTTTATTTTTGTTAATTTTTACGTGTCACGTATTGAAAAGTAACATACCTACCTACAAATTTTTGAACTGAGCACCTTGTAACTTAGCCTGCTTATTACTTATGCTGGCAGACATTATCCTCATCCCAATGATTGATGAGGATGAAAATCAATTTTATTTCTACATACGTAATTATATTTATTTATACATAAGGGTAACTTTAATAAAGGTAATACAAAAATCAACAAGAAGTATAAGGGTACAATCTTTCAATTTCAATTGTAAAAAACCCCAACACTAGGATTTTCTCTTGTGTCGTGGAGGCAGTTTACAAACATAAATTGCACAAGGACAAACATCCAGATTATTTGTAGGCCATACAAATACTTGTTCCGTGCGGGATTCGAACCCGCGGCCCCCAGCGCAACAACTGATTGCTAAGCCACTGCGCCACGGAGCCGTCGCCGGGTTATAGCTAAAGTGACCATACGTCCCGTTTTGAACGGGACTGTCCCTTTTCTCGGTCACCTGTCCCATTGTCCCCAAACAAAGCTCCGGGACACAAAATTGTCCCGTAACTCGTTGGATGGAAGTATTCAAAGTCAACAATCTTCAACATAATTTTTTTTAATCGAATATATTTTATGTCTACCTGGTACAAATGCTCCGGTAGAAAGAGTATTTTTTTATTTTGAATAAATTGTGGACGTCTGAAAGAAACACTTACGGTTCCAGTTCTAAAGGCGATGTTGTTAACAAAGATAACAATAAAAAAAAATGAGCAGAATTTTATTCTTATTTAAAATCATCACCAACTTTATTAAAGCAAATTTAATCCACTTACAAATGTAATTAATAATTAAAAAAAATATGTTGCATTTAATAATTACCGTTTAAATACCGAATATAATTTTATAGTGAACACTAATTGTATAAAGTTATAGTATTTAGAGTATAAATAAACCCATGTCCTGTTTTGAGTTAAACAATAAATGGTCAGTTTAGTCTTTTTAGTTAAATTTAGTTTTAAATTTTTTTAGTTTATAGTAAAAAGTAGGTATATTAGTACCTACTTAGATACTTTTTACCGAATTATAAGTATAGAACACCTTATGTACTCAATTATTTTTTGAAAAAAAAAGAAAAAACAAGCAAAAAATAATATACTATATGTTAGCAAAAAACTATAACTTAGTAATACTAATTATAACTTAGAACATAAATGAAAAACTCATAACTGACTTTTTGGCCCGACCCAGGATTCGAACCCGGGACCTCATGATCAGCAGTCGCACTACTACAACCACTAGACCAACGAGACAGTACTATACCTAATAAGATATTGTGGTTGGGTATTAGGATTATTTTTAACTGTAGATATACTATACTGATAATATTGAATTAGCCTTTTATAGTGTAAATTATAATATTTGTCGAAATGTTAATTATGGATTTGAACCTTACATGCTAATGGTGATTCATTTTTTTTATTTGCATTTACTTCAAAAAAAAAAATACACGCAAAAAGCTTCATCGCGCAGTAAAAACATAACAAATATATGTATAACTAATACGAAAAATTATACCCAAAACAAACAAATAATACTACCTATAAATAACCTAATAAGTAATAATTCTTAATAAAATCAAATTTTGATCTTTTGAAAAAAAAAATTTATAATAGAAATGTTCATTAATAAATTGCCTATCCATTGGTGTGAATCGCAAAATAAAATAATACTTACTTTACGAGGAGATGCATGTTATCAATAATAATTTCACATTTATATGGTTTCGTTGTAAGGAGATTATATTAATATTTATTCCTTTAAAAAAAATTGGATATAGCTTTTATGAAATCAAGATTATGTAGAAATATAATGTGTTTTTTATTTGTTGATATATCTTTTAAATAAAAAGTAGATAGCTCCTAAAAACCGCACAAATAACGACTAGCGCGACATTTTGCTCAACCTGCGCCTTAAAATGAAGTTGTAAGTAAACAAATGTTTTAAACAAAATTGTATCTTATTATAGAATATTCTTAATCACAAAAAAATATTATAAAATAATCTCCGACCTTAAAAACAAAATAATGATGTAATAAAAAAAATTAAAAGAAATAAAAGTAACTAAAATATGAAATAAAATAACACTTAAAAAAAGAATATTTTTTCGAGTGTTATTTAAGTTGATGTCCATTTAAATCGATCTTCAGAAACAAGAATCATCTTATTTATTTTTTTGTCACAGTACATTGAGACAATGCGGCATACTTTTGTATGGTTCAAAACTCTTTCAAAAACCATGAGAATTATATTTAATTTATTGTACTTCTTCATTATACTTTATTATCATGCCATTATATAGTAATTGCATAGTATGAGAATCCATCATTCGTTACTAGACGAATGATATGATGGATTCTCATACTAGTATGTAGGAAGAATTCCTAGTATCATAGGAAAAGACTGTTAGAAATTCTAGAAATATTTCAACCTTCATACATAGCAGTATAACTATCTTAGCCCTACAGTACTTGCAAACAACTTAAAAATAAGAAAACCACAGATACATTGTCATTGCTAAATTAATTTTAGAACTATGGTAAATTCAACTCAACCAGTTGGTATTTACAATCCTAGCTCTCTCCTCCTCCGACAAGAATGCACGTTATTTGACAGTACTCCTCTTATTTGACTACAGAAGTTGGTTAAAGGCTCATACGAATCTTGACAAACTACAAAGGACATATGTCGCCTAGGAAAGTTTTATAGGATTCACTTTATCTCTGATTTCTCTAGAATCTAGAATATACAGAGAAGTGTTGAATATGTTTTATGTATATTGTTAAATAATTTAATAAAAAGGAGGCCATGAATCCCACAGTAGTATTTTTAATGTATGTTACACAATATCTCTTAAGATAAGTAATTTTGTTTATGAAGATAGTTTACCTATTTTTTAATTATTGTGTTAGTTGCTGTATATATACTGTACTGTTAATTTAGCTATTAACTGGTGGCAAACTGTCTTTTTTTTATAGGACAAGGGTGACAAACGAGCACACATTCCACCCGATGGCAAGCGGCTGTTGTGGCCCATAGATATTTACATCTATCCTCTATTAAAAATCAAAATGTAGATGCGTTGTCACCCGTGAGGACTAAGATGGAATGCCTCATTTCCAGTAAAAAGGGCCTCCGGCCACCTGCACTCACCAAGCGAAACGCAGAGGTAAATCTCTACTTCACGCTGGTTTTCTGTGAGGTCGTGATACCACCCCGGTGCCGGCCCATCCAAAATAGCAGACAGTAAGGTCTGAAACACATTTTTGTGTTAGGTCTTTTTCAATGTCTGTTTTAAGTCAACAAATCAATTTGTGCGGAAATAAATAATAATTTTTTAATAATATTTTTGTTTTTATTTCATAGGATATGAACTTCTAAATAGTTTATTATTTCTTGTGTTTTATTATTGATGAGATATTCTTTTATAAAAATGAGGGTCACAATAGATATAAGAGTCTTAATATAATTGCGTTGTCACCCCCAAAAAATAATCCATTAAGATGAAATGCATTCGTTGTAGTATTCAATAACTTTTGATGTAAATGTTACTTAAAACACTGCTTATGCACAAAATGGTTATTGTTATAATGTTTACAAAAGTTGGGTATGTTAGCACACGAGACCTTGTTGATGTGCGTACATGTACTGGCTCAAATAAAAACATTAAAGTAAAATGCCGACGCGTACATAAGGCGTTTGGTGTAAACTGAACAGGATTATCAGCAAAAAGCTGTCCGGTTTTTACCATATCAATAACACAGAAACATATTGGTCGAGTAGTGCCACTGTGTTTGCATATACAAAAGTTTATGTATTCTGTTTGTATGTAACCTGTTAGAACCTGATGTTACTCTTATTCAATACGATTGCAACTATTGTGTAAAACATTAATACATCTTCCATTCAAAAAATGACAATATTGCAGGTCTCAAGAGTAGGAACTGACATTTTAAATTTATGTTAAGTCTCAGACTGAGTCATTTATTTATTCTAGAATATTTAAATAAATCGATAATGTTAAAATTTGTATTTTGTAGGTGAGCATGCGGTCGTGCGAGGCAACCATCTTGCTTCGTGCTGAGCATGCGCCCTCCGAGCTGCCGCCGCCCGAGCCTCCACCTTTTCGCTCCAACTCTGTCTCCCCCTTAACTGATAAGTGTCCTTTAGTTCCCTCTTCCGCCATTTCTTTCGTTCAGCGCCCCGCTCCTATCAGTGATCTCCGCCGCTTCCGCATCCAGCGGCCACTCGCCTCCAACGGTCAGTTGGTGTGCGGGCCAGTATTCGCCCCCGAAATAATCTCAAACGCCTTTGAGTATCCGCCTACCGTAAAACAAGAGAAGAACGAGATCAATGGCAACGGGGTTTGGCCTTGCAGCTCGAAATTGCGACAGCTGCTCGAGTTGAATCCTAAAGACGAGGACGTAAAGAGTGAAATTGATCACAGGAGTGGTGCGATCAAGATTGAGTTGAACGGTGTGACGAGGGGCGAATTCGGTGCGGATAAGAAGTGTAAAGTGAAGTTGCCCGTCGAGGGCTGGAGGGATTGCAGTGATTTAAAAGTGGAATCGAAAGTGTCGTGCAAAAGTGTAGTGCCGTACTCGTCGCAAGCGTTCAGTATAGATAGGAGGTGTAAAGTGCAGTTGCCCGTCACCAACGGGAGAGATTGTAGTGAATTGAAAAGTGAAATTGAAGGGTCTTGTAGAAGTATGGTGCCGGGGGAGCAGGAGGTGCGGGAGGTGCGGGAGGCGCGGGAGGCGCGGGAGGCGCGGGAGGCGGCGCGGGACGCGCGGGAGGCGCGCGAGTGCGAGGCGCTGGCGGCCGCGTTCACGCGGCGCGCGGTGCTGGCGTGCCGCGCGGGGCTGTACCCGGGCCTGCACACCATCCTGGCGGGCGCGTGCGCCTGGTGCGCCTGGTGCGCGCGGCACTACGGCGCGCGCCGCTGCCTGTGGTACGGGCCGCCGCCCGAGCCCGCCGCGCCGCGCGTGTACCGCGTGGTGCGCGGCCGCCGCTACCTGTGCGCCTGCTGCCCCGACGCCTCCGCCGCGCCGCTCGCCGACGACGCGGGCTGGTACGGCAAGGGCTACCGCAAGGGACGGCGCCGACGGAAGCCGTGACCGTCGCGCCCTATCGGATTTTCGCAACGCTTCCACCGATCAAAAAAGCGCATCTTCTGTTGTCTGAAATGTATATAGACTACATCGAACGAACATATTTTACGTCATTTGAACGTCTGTACCAAAACTAAAACTGTGAAATTAACAGTGAGTTTTCTGTCCTACCACTGAAACGGTGAATTTACAACTGTGAGAGAATATTGATATGTTCAAACTGTATGTAGGATGTAATGTAAACTACAAGTTGTGACAATACCGACCTCTACAGAATATGATGTGGTCCATAAAACCAGTCGATGAATCTTATGCATGTCTTTAAAGAAAACCAATTTACATCATGTCTATAACAACACCAATAGTCTAACTGTATCTATATTCGACCTAGCTTTCCATTGACGTCCGTCAAGTTAGAGGTTGATATTTTTTTTACAGAAAGGATACATTATTATAAACATACAGGTAAAGTTTCAATATGCGGAAACGTATACTTTTTGAGAAATTTTTTTTATTGAAAATCAATTATTTTTGCAATATTTATGTCAATTCCTACCATAAAACTGACGCTATTTTGTATTGTCATTGTCATCGTCAGTAAGGATGTCGATTCTTTCCGAAAAAGATCGATTTTTAAAATCGATTCGAATCAAGCTGATGTATCGATTCACAAAAAATCGTCTTCTAAAATATCTATATTTTTTCATGTTTGCATTTATAATATAAATATAATAACATTTTATGAAAAACAAGAAAGATAGCATAATAAATGATCTCTTATTGAAATTTGTTTTATTTTAACAGTACCTATTAGGACGGACAACAAATAAAATAGGTTAGGTTCAACTTATGTCAAAGAACCGAATTGATTGACCCCGACTCCACCTGGTACGAGTCCGTCCTACCCCTAGAGTGGTTTTATAGAGCCGGAGGCACGTAGGGAAAGCAGCCTCCGCCTGCTGTAACAAATCGTAGGCATCGGACGAGCCGTAGCGGCAGAGGCTGGTCGCCGAAGGCGACCAACAAGCCAAAACTTCGAAGATGAGGAACGATGCCTGCGATTTGTTACGCAAAGGCGTAGAGACTGCTCTTCCCGCAGCGCCGGAGACGTAGCAGTCTCAAAAGAGATACAGAAATCCTTCTGAATCAGTCCCCTATTTTTTTTATGATGAAGGGTATGTTTTTTCTCATAAGATGGGTTTATATTTATATTATAAATGTAAACAAAAAAATATAGATATTTAGAAATCGATTTTTTGTGAATCGATACATCAGCTTATAATTCGAATCGATTTAAAAAAAATCGAACTTTTTCGGAAAGAATCGACAGCCCTACTGACAACAACAATACAAAATAGCGTCAGTTTTACGGTAGCAATTGACATAAATATTGCAAAAATAGTTGATTTTCAATAATTTTTTTTTCTCAAAAAGTACGTGTCTCCAAATGTTGAAACTTTGCGTGTGTGCTTATAATAATGTAACATTTCTGTAAAAAAATATATCAACCTCCAACTCGATGGATGTCAATGGGGATTGGCATAAATATTGCAAGAATAATTGATTTTCAATAATTTTTTTTTCTTAAAAAGTACGCATTTCCGCATGTTGATACTTTGCGTGTGTGCTTATAATAATGTAACATTTCTGCAAAAAAAATATATCAACCTCCAACTCGATGGATGTCAATGGGGATTGGCATAAATATTGCAAGAATAATTGATTTTCAATAATTTTTTTTCTTAAAAAGTACGCATTTCCGCATGTTGAAACTTTGCGTGTGTGCTTATAATAATGTAACATTTCTGTAAAAAAATATATCAACCTCCAACTCGATGGATGTCAATGGGGATTGGCATAAATATTGCAAGATTAATTGATTTTCAATAATTTTTTTTCTTAAAAAGTACGCATTTCCGCATTTTGAAACTTTCCGTGTGTGCTTATAATAATGTAAGCTTTCTGTAAAAAAAAATATCAACCCCCAACTCGACGGACATCAATGGAAAGTCGTACGAAATATTATATTAAGTTTATTGCATCTTGTGTTCGAATCAATCACAATTATATTGAAATATAAATGAATAACTGTTAAACAAGAGTTGTTACTAAACCCATGTTATAATAAACAAACATGTCAATGACAATACCTGCATATCTAACCATTTATGAACTAAATTGTTATAAACTGATTGCAAATCAGTGCAGTGCCGTCTAGTGAGTGGTAACAACAAATTGAATGAAGTTCATGTGATTTCCTTTCATATGTCAGCAACACTAACCTTATCTAAACACAACAGTCAGTGCTTTTTAGAACGATTTTGATCCTACATATAATTATTATAATAAATTTCCACTAAAAGATGACTCGGTATAAATCGATATTAAGCCATATAAAATATTTACACTAAACCAGTAGTCAGTCAGTTTCTTATGATTACATATTGTAAAGCAGCATTACCTTAATATTCAACAACCACTAGTTTTTGTGTTGACACAGATGAGTCAATGCTGACTGAACTGTAACAACATTTCAGTCAATACTGACTTGTTTAATCTAAGGTAGTAATAAAGTCTATATGATAACTGCACGGCACACATTCTTGCCTGTTATTGACTGAATGCATGTATGTGATGTCAATGTGACTATTTAAAATGACAACAGTATTAGAATCAATTTTATGTGCATTTACTTTTCCTCTGACTGATGAAGTGAAGAGACCCATCATCCCAGACTGCCACCGTACTGGGTGTAGTACAATCAATTTTAATTAAGTATTTATTTTTAATACATCTACAATGTATGCCATAATATATTATGTAGATAGTTAAGCGTGACCATAAACTCCTTAAGAATTTAGATCCTGAATACTGCTTAGAAGGTTGTGATAATAGCCTGTATGGATTGTGAAGCCTGATTACTTATGTTGACTGTCACAATCTTTAATTGCACTACAATTGTTATTATGACTATTATATTTTGTATAAGTGCAAATGTAAGCCTAAAACGCTAAAAAAATTTATTGATATCTTTTTCATGGATTGCTATAAATAATTTCTAAGCATTACGAACAAATTTTATTGTAATGTAACTTGATTTTTTTATTTCGACATGCTCCTATCAAATAATGTGATGGAGCTTGTGTCCGGATGTTAAAAGATAACTGGAATAACTGTGTCAAATATGTTTAGTAATACTATTAAATAATTGTATTTTTTTCTAATCATGTGATGGATTTTTATTATGTAATATTTGGGCCTAATTTGTTGCGAGATCAATCCTTATTTAATGTATTATTGTGTGAATGAGAAATTACAAATTCATAGGATAGGATGGATTAGATAAGTTGGTGAACTGAATGTCAATAATGTTGACGTAATTGAAATAATTCTAATGTTACAAATAAGTAAACAATTGAAGCAACACTTGTTTGTTTTATTCAACAGTTAAGATGACATAAACTAAACAAAAACTAGGTAGGTACTTATTTTTCGAAATTGGTTTTGAAAGATAATTACCTAGTTATTACACTGAAACAAGGCTTCCAGACATCATTCCTTTTTTTTCAAACCAGTGACTTAAGACAAATAGTATTAATTCTTAACTTAGTTTGAAATCGCTTGAATAGCGAGAAATAATCTGCCAGTGCTAAAGTCGGAGCAGATATTTTATGTATAGATATAAATAAGAATGAAGTGTATCTCTGTTATATCGAAATAACTGCCATTAAATGAGTTGAGGGGGTTATTTGTATGTTAAAAAAAATTCTGTAGTTTGGGGCTAATCTTAGGCATAGCTGGCTGAACCGATTGTAATGAAACTTCATGACCAGATAGAGAGCAATGCTAATCTAGGCTGTATTATATCCGAAATAGTAATAGCAAGCGTCTCACCTGAAGGTAAGTGTCGACCGCCGTCCATGAACAACTACAACACCGAGGAAATTGCAGGTGCGTAGCCAGCCTTTTAAAAAGGAGTAATCTCGTTTCTTAAATGTCACTAAGTCATATCAGTCCGGAAAAATTGCGGGTGGTAAACAATTCCACAAGAAGTGCGAGGATGAAAACTTTTTTTTTACTTATTATAAGCCAGTGCTTGACCACAATCCCACCTGGTGTTAAGTGGCGATGCAGGCTTAGATGGTAAATCGCACTGTCTTATCGTAACAAAAGCCTATTCACTCTTGCCTTGGAGACGCCCATTGTATTTGGACGGAAAGAAGACGCCGGCAAATTATTCCACTCATTTGCTGTACGCTTTACAAAAGACGAAGCAAACCGTTTGGTTCTAATATATCTATTATACTGATGCTGATAGACACTGGAATATTGACAGAAAAAGGATGAAAACCCGCCGATCGCCTGGTTGTCGGATGGTGGAAAGGAGAGGAAGGAATTAAAGCGTGTAATTCCTGCGCACACTCACCGAAATGCATCCTATAGAATATCGAGAGACTGGCTACTCTGCGTCTGTGCTCGAGGCTGACAAAATTGGTTTCGACAAAATCAAGGTCACCAATAAGCCTCTTAGCACGTCTCTCCACTGAGTCCAACGCTGCCAGGTGGCTTTTTGCAGCACCAGCCCATATGTGACAGCAGTACTCCATGCACGACGGGAATGGCGCTTTATTTAAGGTAAGAAGCTGCTCCGGCGTGAAGTACCGCCGCACCCTTGCAAGGACACCAAGTTTCCTTGCGGCTGCTTTGGGTCTGGACTCAATGAACCGCCCACAGTTGAGGTTCGGAGAAAATTCAACCCCTAACAACTGAAGGTGGTCAGTGTACGGAAAGTAGGAGACAAGGTAAGCGGGCTCCTTTTAGCGGTGGAAAGACACGCTTTGGAGGCGTTAGATCTCACGAGATTGGAATCGTCCCAGTCAGAGACTGCCTGTAGTATGAGATTCACACTCTCAACGATAGCCTCTCACTCCTCTGGCCCGGGCACTTAGTTAGTATCTCTCCACAACTGTGCTGTCGTCTGCATACCCATAGATACCGGGAATGAGCAGATAGGAAGAGAGTTGCGGAGAGAACGGACCCCTGAGGTATACCGGCGTTAGTCGCCACAGTATCGGATGAGCAGCCATCGACGACGTCCCGTCCTTCACCCAGACAATCAGGCCAGGCGATAAGCCGTACGCTGAAAGCTTGCCCAACAGACTCTCGTATATCTCAGTACTTCGAAACTTTGATAACGCGATTTAGGCTTCAGTGCGTTTCGCTAGTGGCTGGATGACAGTACCGCCACATGCACACGTGGATGCAGGTGAACACTTAAAGATCAAAGGCTTAGCGCCTAGGTGAGAAATTTTCCTTTATTCATATTTTCTGGATAATCCTGTAAACATTGAAAAAATGGAACGGTTTATTTAGTTGGTTATTATTTCGATGACCATCCTTTGTGCTCGTTCTATTTACATTAGAGTCCGTTTTCCGGCACTTACCCACTAGGATATGGTATTATAGACTGATACAATGCTATCATTAATACATAGACCGTAGGTTCTCTGTAGAAATTATATCAATACGAGTAATTTATGTGATAAATCAATTCATACTGTATGAAGGAAATAGTCCTTAAGAGAGAAGCGTCTTTGTTGGACAACTTAAATAAGTTTCTTAATTCTGCTGTAGGTACGTTTTTTATGATGTGTGTGACGATAATATCCTTAAAATTTGTTTCTTTTTTAATGAATGGGATATATTTCAAGGTTGGTTTTGTCATATGAATATGGAGAAAAAAATTCCATCCTCTAAGGTTATTAAGTTTATTTTACACAAAATTCTACTTTTTACTTTGTGCTTACGATATACTTTAGTCCACTCAAAATGATCAACAATTACCTAAATTTTTAATTACAAGAAAAAGCTGATTTGGAAGAACTAATTCTGAAGTCGGGGTTTTAATTTTTCTATACCTACGCTGCGCTGTCTGCTCTGCACCGAATGTAATAATTCTTTTCTTTTTATTTCTTTTAAAACAATTTTTAATGCATTGGTTGCTAATTGGTATTAACATAATAAAATATCAAAGTTTAATTTATTTGCTTCACAAGTTTACACTCGGCACATCGGCAGATCGGCACCAGTAGCAACTTACTGGCCGTGATGGAAATACGTGATCTCTTGTATAGGTTGCCGTCTATTTTAATTTGTACCTATTATTGACAAAATTGGTGGTGGTAGGTTACTATCAAATTACTTGGATAAAACAATATATTTAAATTAAGACGCCGTCTCTGGTGAGCACCAGTTTTAAATTAACTAAAAGCTTCTCTATATGTATATCAAGAACGATATTATTAGGTCAATGTACTCAATGTGATTGAATCTATTTCAAACACAAACACAGCGTAAATTAAGATCATGAATCTGCGTTGTTACCTACCAATAGTAAGCAACAACACTAGCTACACCGGCTTTAACTAGTGCAACTGTCGACTGTCTCGTTGGTCTCGTGGTCAGATACGCGGTTGCTGATCGTGAGGTTCCGGGTTCGAAATTCGAATCCCGGGTCGGACCAAAATCAGTTGTTGGGTTTGGTTGTGAAGAAATTCTCAGTAGTAGCCCGGAGTTATTAAGTTAGCGGTGCTTCACGTGTTTTGGAAAGCACGTAAAGTCTTGGTCCTGCGCCTGGTCTCCCGTCAGTCGTGACGAGTTACCTTCTCGTCGGACTATGAGAGTGGGGGAATGGCGAGTGCACCTGTGCTTGCGCATCGCATGCACTTGGGCATTATAATCCTATTCCTATCCTGCGCAGATGGCTAGTCTGCGTTGAGAGTGGGCGCCGTGACCGAAATTCGGTCCGGAGGACATTGTTATTTATTAACTAATATAAACTTCAAAGTAAATCACCTGGAAAAATAAAAAAAGGTATTTGGATTTTAAATAATTATATTAAAATAGTTATAACATATAAAAAAGCTATAATAATTTCCTGATACATACATATATTCGTATATACATACGTATTCGTAAGTACATACTTTTGAAGCTGAGGTTTTATTTCTTCGACAAACATTGAAATGATAGTGCACAATAATTGTGCACGAAACAAATGTGTAGCCACAATATTTTTTTCTAGCGAATGTGTGACTTTGGCGTTAGTGGTTCTGGTACAAATTATGCATTTTGCAACTTTCTCTTGTTTTTTTATATTCCGTGGTCTTAGCAGAGCACCAACTTCAGGAACTTAAATCTTTCCTATAATATGGATTTTTTTCTTTTCAGTTTTTGGAGCTTAAAAATAAGGGAATAATTAAGCATAAAAAAGTTACAACCGACAGGTTTTTTATGCTTAATTATTTTTATATTTTTAGTGATTAGTTGTCTATATATGTAATCTATAAATATAAATAGAATTAAAGTGTCTGTCTGTAGGTAATATTGAAGTAACTGACTTCCATTAATCTCACGTGGTTATTTGCATGCTACTAAGACGTTAACAACCATTTTTAATTTTTGTCTGTCTGTGTGTCTGTATGTCTGTTCAGACAAATCTTCGGGATGGTTCAACCGATTGTAATGAAACTACGAGCAGGTGGAGAGTTATGCGAGGAGGTCTTTAGGCTATATTTTATCCGAAAAACTTAAAGGCTTTTTTAAAACCGAAGAATTGGTAAAATAAATGGTATTTGATTAACATATAGATGCAAGCGAACCCTAGGTGGGTGCTAGTATTATATTATAATATAAATTTTTTGACGGCTCCGTGGCGCAGTGGCTTAGCAATGAATTGTTGCGCTGGGGGCCGCCGGTTCGAATCCCGCACGGAACAAGTATTTGTATGACCTACAAATAATTGTTCCGGGTCTGGATGTTTGTCCTTGTGCAATTTTGTGCTTGTAAACTGTCTCCACGATACAGGAGTTAATTCTAGTGTGGGGGTAACGTTTTATTTAAAAAAGAGCAAGAAATAATAATATACATGCCAGCTACGTTTATAGGAAACAAGGGAATTCAGGTCACCATAATATTGAACTCTACAATGTGGTAATATGTTTAATATAACCTATAAGTGCTATAAGCTAAGTTCCATTGGAATCGTTTATCGGGTATTAATAGTTTTATCGTCGTGATCATTATTACAGTCAAAGTCCCCTGTTGAACACAGACCTCCCCATATACATAGATTGCCTCACAATCATAAGGGGGATGCCACGGTACCACGGTTAGCACGCTTGGCAGACGGCTTGGCAAACCGAGTTTTTATTTTCTAGTGGTTATTGGGAACCGTTTAAGTGGATGAAAATCAATATAAACATAACTTCAACAGGAGTCCAATAATGTGAAATCTCATCTCTTATTTTTCCAACCCTAGGTGGAATTTTTCCTTTAAATTGAAATGTAACCAAGTTCAAGTTATAAAACTCAGACACAATCTGCAAAGATATCGGGTAACATAAATGATACAAAAATACACACGAAATAATAACCTCCTCCTCTTTGAAGTCGGCCAAGAATTAAGAATATAATATTTCATTTACTTATGTAGAACAATTTAGAGTAGTGATAGCACATAAAGAAGCACCTGCTTTAGAATTTGACGGCGCATTAAGTTAACTTAAAAATACCTTTTTTATTATAGATAAGGGCTTATCTGCCGACTTCCAAAAAGGAGACGGTATTCAATTCGACTGTATGTTTTCTTTTATGGGTGTGACCTCATTACGTTTTACTCAGTGAACCGATTTCGATGATTCTTTTCTTATTTGAAAGCAGATACTTCTCGTGTGGTCCCATATGAATTTGATTAAGGTCAGACCAATAGTTTTTGAGTTATTCTTAATAACTTATATTGAATTCGGCTGTACAAAATTTTTTATTTTAAATTATTCTTCATCCATACGAGCAAGCTTTTGCTCATAACTTAATATCACATTGTAATAACAAAATTCTACTAGGTTCTTCTTAGTTTCAATGAATGACGCTGAACTAAAAATACCAGCGGCCAGCGCCGGTCCAGGCAACAGGCTCGCGGCGCGCGGGTTGAGGAGCGAGGACTATCGGGCCACAGCCACATGCTAGTGCTACATATGTAACTACACATCCTCTCGTCTCGACGTATACCCAGTTTTTACTCACCAAACTACTGTAGTGATCTGTGTTAGTGGTTGTTTTAACCAAGTGATAGTTGTCATTTAATGAAAGTAATTACTAAATTCTAAGTGACATAATTTATTACAAACATCTCAGGGTTTTCAAAGCAATAAACTTTTAAAAGTTCGTAAGTACAGGTTGATTACATTAGTAGCAGTTTTTAATGTAGTAGACATGAATGTAGTAACTGATTAATTGTGTAGAATCATTAGTGTTCTTTATAAGTTTTTAATACTAAAGGATATTTCAAGGATTTTCAGTACAATCGTTCAAAATTCAGAAATTACATAGGCTTAGGCTTACGTATGACACTGAGTTATAAATATTCTATATAATATGGTCACAGAATAAATAATATGATATGGTTGGAATGTTTTGTTTACTTTGTCTAAGTCAATATTGTTTCTAATTTATTATTTTCATGTGCAAATGGATAAACGTATGTAAATTATTTTAAGTACTTACTTAAATATTATGTTTGTTCTTAAGTTGTACATATAATATGTATACAAAAACATTATTTTTCTATAACAGGCCATTGTATGTGTTTCAACTTTTCTTTCACACTCAGAACTTTTTTATAGGTGAACCGATTTTGATGATACTTTGAAAGCTGGTGCTTCTCATGTGGTTCCATGTAAATTTGACCAGTAGTTTTTGAGTTATCCTTAATAATGCGTATTTAATTGACTTGGACTAAATTGATGATGTTCTAATTTTATTTATATTGAAGTCGGTTGTACAAAACTTTTAATTTTACCAGTTGTTTTGTAAACCGCGAACTAGTCCAATCATTTAGCTAAAAATCTGAATAACGGTTGACGCTGCATGTCACCCTGGAACTTCCCGCTTGTTTTCGAGCTCAACGCTCGAAAATCTGTTTAAATTTCTTTTTTTCTTTGTATTTTCTTTTTTGGAAATCTTTGCAACGGCTCTACCGATTGATTTGAAAATCTAATCAGCTCGAAATCTTAATAAACATTTTCGAACGTCGTGTCGTCCTTCTCGATCGTTTGATTCATTCTAAAGATATCGTACGACAGCATTTTATTTACACACATCATATATACTACATACATACATACACACACACACGACCGGGCGTCCAGCCGGGAATAGTCGGAACGGCTTCCTAAGACCTCAAAACGTGGAGATCAGATGTAGACTCGCATTCTCAAAATCGGACCGACATCTATGACTTCCTGCTTTTGAAAATAAATTTTCAAAGCGGGAAGTTAAAAAATTGACAAAATTAATGGAGTAATTTTATATATCGGCATATGTAAATAATAGAGTCAAGTAAAATTTTACACATTAGCTCTCCCCCTCTCCGGTGAGTGTAGCGCCCCCTCCCCGCGCCCCAAAAAGTGTCTTGAAGCGCGATTTTTTCCAGTTTTATAGAAAACCGTACACTATACAATACGTAAGAATTTTGAAAATAGCATATCAATGTGTAATGAAAAGTTTAGAAATAAATTATACCTCTTTTTAAAGAGCATAATATTCTATTCTTTACTTTAGTCATCATACATATTTTGACCCTACAATGGAAAATTTTTGAGAAATATAGCTAACTGAAAAAAAAATCGATGAGATAAAAATGTTTATGTTTATATTTCGTGGCAGATTACGCGGAAAATATAAATTATATCGCTTTAAATAAATCTAAATTATAACAGGTTGATAGAAAATTTATTAAGAATCATTTCGTAGCTGTACACTTCGTGTACGGTTTTCTTTAAAACTGGAAAAACCGCGCTTCGGGACACTTTCTGGAGCGCGGCGGTGTGGCGCTCACCCGGAAGGGGCAGGGAGAGTGGATATAACTTAATTTCGCTCTATAACGTACATAATATGCCGTTACATAAAAGGACTCCATTGATTTTGCCAATTTTTCCATACATTGTTATTGTTTGTTGCTTGAGCTAAACGTTGTTTTCGACAAACTAACACTGATCTTGTTTAATGTGACTAAGAAAACGTTAATTCATATAAATTAATGAAATGAAAATCACACATGCGTGGGCACTTTGTCAACGTGATTTAAAGTTTATTTCAAATAAGTATGTAACTTTATGTCGTATTTACTTAAAAACAAAATTTTCGTACATAGATAAAAAATTAAGTGCGTGGCATATTTACCGGGCCACCCACCAGCAGCTGTAGCACGCGCCTGCGCATGTTACGAGTGCAGCTGTGATACAGTGCTTGTTCTGAATTGCCGGCATTGTCATTGCAATAAGTAAAGAGAACATAACACTCTGTGCGAAGTGAAAGATTATAAAAAGTAATTTTATAATAGTATCTAAATAATACAGGGTCACAGGTCGTGATGCGGTGGCGCGTGGGCTGGTGGCGAAGCGTGGGCGCGGGCTGGTGGCGCGTGGGCGCGGCTCTCCTGCTGCTGGCGGCACTGCTGCCGCGCGTGCCGCTCCACTCGCACCTGGCCGCCGACTTCACACACCTCACTCCTCACGAGCTTGCACATTTCCTCGCAGACTTCTCAAATTATCCCAAACTTTATGCAGACCTGTGAGATTAAAGGATTACAATTTTCTTACATTAAGTGACAAATGACTTTACAGCCAACCTGATGGTAAGTGACCAGTGCCGGCTTTAGGCCGGGACAACCCGGGCGGCCACCCAGGGCGCCCTGGTTTACAGGGCGCCACACGCGCCAGCTTACCTTCACCACTTAATTTAATTTACTCTTCTATAATCTCAATTTATCTAAAATTTAAAGTAGGTTTTTAATTAAATTCAAATTAGCGACCCATCCGTGGCTTCGCCCGCGTAATCAGCATAACATAATTTATACAATATCGTTATAAATTATAGCCTGTGTTTTGTGATGTACTTGTAAACGCTGTATTACTGTAAAGTTTAATCAAAATCCGTTCAGTAGATTTTGCATGGGAGAGTAACAAAGCATTCATCCACGTACGTTAACATACCTTACAAATTTCACTCGTATAACATTAGTAGGATATAAAAGGGCGCCAAAGGAATCACCCGCCCGGGGCACTTAGATAGTTAGGGCCGACCCTGTTAGTGACTACTGTAGAGCTTGGACTCACGCAGCCAACTTCAAAATAGACTAAAGGTGCTGTTGTTATATAGTAGCAGTGTCTGATCACCCTTGAGGAACAAGATGAAATGGCTCACAGCCAGTATTGTACGTGTTTTTTGCACCACAACAGTGGCTGCACTGTTAAATGTTTAATAGATAAGGTAGAAATAGAAAATAATCCTATAACTATGACTACAAAGTTCTGAATTTTTGTCTTATGTTGTATGTTTGTATATTATTAGATTCATGAAGGTGAAATCCTGTGTGCCAAAGACTACATTGTAATAGTAAAGTACACAGAAGTAACCACAGAATAACTAATAGTACAAGACAGAATAAATAATAGTACAAGAACAGAAGAATCACTCTCTGATAGCAAACTTGCGAGTTTAAACCTAGTTACAACGTTGCTAATGCTTATAATACTTTGCACGCCTTGGAAGCGAACTTCGTTAAATTAGCCTACTGATTAAATCACCGAAAAAAAAAATTAATGCGGCGCGCGAATGTAATCAAAATGCACCTTACGTCGGCGTGCGCAATTCTGTATCGCTTAGCCCGTTACGTTACTTTGTTAAAGCCGCTCCTACTGTAGGGTTAGGTGTTGTGAGAAAACAAATTGAATCCTTTGATATTGCTTCATTTTTTTATTTGCATTTACTTCAAAGAAAATACACGCAAAAAGCTTCATCGCGCAATAAAAACACAATAAATATATGTATAACTAATACGAAAAATTATACCCAAAACAAACAAATAATACTACCTATAAATAACCTAATATGTAATAATATTATAATATTATCGACTGATAAGATGACATGAACGTGTGCGCTGGCAGACGCTCTAACGACACAGGTTCCACGTGTAAGAGCTCAGCGCTCACTGACTCCAGCAAGCCCGTGGGCAGTGAATACGCCCAGTTTTTAAAATAATTTCTTAATAAAATCAAATTTTGGCCTTTTGAAAAAAAATTATAATAGAAATGTTCATTAATAAATTGCCTATCCATTGGTGTAAATCGCAAAATAAAATAATACTTACTTTACGAGGAGATGCATGTTATCAATAATAATTTCACATTTATGTGGTTTCGTTGTAAGGAGATTATATTAATATTTATTCCTTTAAAAAAATTGGATATAGCTTTTATGGAATCAAGATCATGTAGAAATATAATGTGTTTTTTATTTGTTGATATATCTTTTAAATAAAAAGTAGATAGCTTCTAAAAACCGCACAAATAACGACTAGCGCGACATTTTGCTCAACCTGCGCCTTATGTTTATGCATACGCAATAATCCATGCGCACTACGCAGTTAGTAGTGGTCACTGGTAGTTACGCTTAAATCGTTATTAATATTTATTGAACATTATTCTAATTTCTCGTGCGTTGCATGTGTTTTATTTCATAAAAATTAATTTTTCTTACATAATATCTAATATTTCTGCGGCCCTGTTTTGTTTTTGTTTAAAAATGTCGCGAAAGCAATGTGTGTGCAGGGGGTTTCAGGGGCGATAAATCGATTTAGCTAGGAATTATTTTTAGAAAATGCCGGTTTATCTCTGTTTTCAGGCAATGAAAAACTGCTAAAATATCATTAGAGTACAAAGATAAATTTCGCCACTATGTACAAGGTTATAATAGCTCAGGTGGGAAATTAGGCGGTCCCGAAACCAAAACACCCCCGGTTCGAGTCCAGATGTGTTTATTTTTCCTTATATTTTCAAGTTACTATTTTGTAAGAATTAAACGCCATCTGTTAGGCAGACACGACGCGATATCGAAAATTAATTTTGAGTCGCGCATCTATCTCTAGTATATATACAGTAATCTATGATCTTACCTTTCGATATCCTTATGATGAGTAAAGAATGAAAAGCCGACATTCCTATTGTTATTTAACTGTATGATAGGCTTTGTGAGTTGCCATACTTGATTAAAAACTTAAAAATAAATATTAAAAGTGCCTAAATACTTACAAGAGAAAAATATTTTTTTTTGTTAATGTAAGGAGCACGTCAACTCGAGCGCACGCGTGATAATCTCACTGAATTAGCCTCTTGTAGGCGGTCGTGCAGTGTAGGTATATTTCATGCCTAATTTACGGAGTAAGACAGGGCTGGTAATACCTCGAACTTATGCGATAGGTAGAACGAAACGATAATAGTGTCGCATAAGTCGGGCTATGATTATGCATATAAATTAGACTTGCAACGAATATTCGGCTATTATTCAATCCGTTAGGAGGGCCGCTCTGAAGGTGTTTTAAAAAAACTTTTACACCCAATCCCGAAAGTTCTTTTGGTTTATTTCACTTTTATCTAACTAGGGTTGGACATAACAGATCGAATACCGAATATAGGTAGTATTGGGCCGAATACCGAATACTTAAGTAACAAGATTTATTGTAGTCAGATTATTGATAAAATGAAAATATTCATTATTTAATATTTTCTAATTCCATAGATAAGGTTTATAAATGTTTATTTTTTCAGTCGCAGTTAATAGCTACGTAGGTCACTCAATAAATTTTGAGATATACAAAAAGTATTCTACATATTAATAATATTTATTTTACATTTTTTCAAAATATTCTCCATCATGCTCTATACATATTTCTATTCGCCTAAACCAACTCTGAAAACACTTTTGCCAGTCTTGATCTGACAGGTCGGAAATCACTTCTTCGTAGGCAGCCACGGCTTCTTCGGCGCTTGAAAAAAACTTGCCTTTTATTTTTTCTTTGAATCTTGGGAATAAAAAGAAATCACAAGGAGCTAAGTCAGGGCTCTAGGGTGGGTGACTTAGAGTTTCAACACCAGCTTCTAAGGGAGGTATGTGAAGAGGCGTTATCGTAATGCAGCATGATTCCCCGAAGCCCGGTCTTTGGTCTTCTCTGCCGCACAGCTTGAAAAGATTTGGGTAATGCAACTGTAGTATACCATTCAGAGTTGACTGACCTAGAATTTTCCAGCATTGACGTCGACAAATGTCCGCTCGGCGAAAAAAAACTAAACGGACATTTTTTGCCGACGTTGCGAGGTCTGTCCTTCTGAGAAGACCCATACCGATGATTGCCTTTTATTTTCCGGATCATATTTATAGATCCATGTCTCGTCACCAGTAACGATTTCTGAAACACGCCTAGATGCTCCGTTTTCAAAACGTAGACGCATTTCATGGCACCAATCCACACGAGTCTGTTTTTCTCTTTCGGGGAGCAAACGAGGGATCCATCGACAACAAAGTTTCCTCATTCCAAGATGTTGATGTAGGATGGTATGAATGCTATTAATGCCCATTCCAAACTCCGAAGTAAAATCTTTTCGATGTCGGTATATGTGATTCGTGAGTCTTCTCGCACCAACATTTCAGTAGTCCATACATTTTCTGCCGTTAGTGCTGTTTACGGCAGACCCCGATTCTTTGATCATCTTTAATATTAATTTTACTTCTTTTGAATTCAGAAAACCACCTAAAAATTGTTGCGCGTGATAGAGCTGAGTCCCCTAATGCTGATTGTAACCGCTGTAAACTTAATTGTTCGGTTAAACCAAATTTAAAATCACAATATATAATAGCGCGCAAATGTTCACGGTTAAGATTCATCGTTTTAAATGAAAAGCCGGGAAGCGTTGCAGGAAAATTAATAAAACTTTGTTTTTTTTTTTAATATTGAGCTTTTTGAGTTCTATTTATTTCGAGCATCTCAAAACTTATTGAGTGACCTACTTATGATGGATTTATATTATATATATATATATATATATATATATATATATATCTTACCTATGTACTTATATATCATTCTATATTTCTATTTTATGGCTTTAATAAAAACAATGTTATTTTTATCGCCAAACCACACACGTTTTTATAATTTTCTTGTAATACTGTACATCAAAAGGTTGTCTAGAAGATATATAGGTATATATATGATATAATTTAGTATCCCCGGACATAAAAGTTCGTATATTTTTGATACTTGATTATGATTAGTTAAAGGCAAAATCACAAAAAAATAACAAAATTGAAAAATAGTGTAACTTTGAATTCGTGTAAGATGGTGTCGCAAGTCCCAAAATAAAATATTTTATTGATTGAAAGGGCATTCTGAAATACGTTTCTTTTTTAATAGAATATGGATGACCAAAGAGCACACAATGCACCTGATGGTAAGTGGATGCTATGGCACATAAATATTTAGATCTATCTTCAATTAAAAATCAAAATGCAGATACATAGTCATCCTTGAGGACTAAGATGGAGTGCCTCATTTTCTGTAATAAGGGTGTTTGGTTCTCTATACATACGAAACACAGCAGTATTAAGCTGCTATTTTAAGCTGGTATTCGGTGAGAGAAGGTTAAACGTAGTCTGGGAGGTCTCTTAGCTAGGTGGAGCGAGCACAAGGCGGCTGCCTGCAGCTGGAAGCGTGTAGCCGAAGATCGGGCTAAGTGACGCGCTTTGAAGTGAGTTGGGACCGTGTGAGAGCGTAGTTCTTC
Source organism: Parnassius mnemosyne (assembly GCA_963668995.1). Taxonomy (NCBI): domain Eukaryota; kingdom Metazoa; phylum Arthropoda; class Insecta; order Lepidoptera; family Papilionidae; genus Parnassius; species Parnassius mnemosyne. The sequence goes on along the minus strand of CAVLGL010000093.1, from coordinate 229,260 downwards.
CCCAGTTGAGCTGACCCATTCCTGCTACAACCATAATATAATGTCGTCTAATAGGATTCTTTGCTTTTAAATAACAATTTTCTTTTCTCCCATGTTGAAGGGAATCATGGATGGTGGAGGAAGAGGCGGGTAACTACACGTGGTGGCGATACTCGGTGTCGTACACGTGCGGTGCGCGATGCACGGGGCGCGCGGCCGTGTGGCACGCGGCGGGGGATGCGGCGGGGGGTGCGGCGGGGGACACGCCGCGGCACGGCGCTGCTCCCGCGCACCGCGTACGGGTGTTGGACTCGCGCTGCACGCGCCTGCCGCTGCTACCTTGGCCACAACTCTGCGGTACCTAATGTTTTTTGTAATACTCGCTGAGGTTAATCCTCATCACATGAAGATATCCCAACTTTATTGACGATCAGTACTCTAACCCTGTCTTCTTGAGGCCAGGTTGCACAATTTAGTAAGCGAACGGTGTAATTTAGGGCCACGGGTTGGGCGTTGACTGAGTATATTGGCAGTGAGAAGCATCATCCTGACTGTCCATAGACTAATTTGCACACATCTCTCTTTCTCTAGGTTTTCTAGATAGAGATTATTCTGTCGTTCAGTGTTTGTAGAATCAGGTCTTCTACTGACAAAACTGGTTCTCTAGACTGTTGAACGGTTATCTCTTGTCCACATAAGATTGACTACAATCTTCCTTAAGCTGTGCTATAGTTTAGCTGGATGTCTTATTAACCTCTTACCTTCTTTTTCCTAGATAGTAAAAAGCCACCCGAGTAGTGGAAAGATTTTTTTTTACAGAATAAGGGTGTGAGCACACAGCCAACCTAAAGTAAATAGGTGTTGTGGCCCATAGACATGTAGATCTATCCTTGATTAAGAATCAGAATGCAGATACGTTGTGACACTCAAATAGGTTCTTCGGTTTTCTACACTTATCATATGAAATACAGCTTTAGGCTGTTATTCCATGCTGGTAGTCATGCATGGTTCCTCCCCGGTTGAGCTGACCCATTCGTGCTACAACCACAACATAGCTGCAACATGGCTCTACCACGTAAAATATCATAACATATTACAAATGTGTCAAGTTGAGAATATTTGTGTACGTAGAGGAGAGTGAGGTCGAGACGCTGATCGTGGAGCGTGTGGGCGGCGGCGCGCGGCTGGAGGAGCGCGCGCGCGGCGCGTGCGGCGCGCTGGCGGCGGCGGCGGCGCGCTGCGACCTGCCGGCGCGGCGCCGCCAGCACCTGCTGGCGCTGCGGCACGCGCTGCCGCCTCGTTAGCCGTACTTTAGCTAGCTTTATTTATGCTTAGAAGTTCAAATAATCATTTATTAATACAAAACTGTCTTTGTGGTCGTTAGTAACTCTCTATCGCATCTCGCATCTATATTATTATGTAAATGTGTCTGAAATAAACGCTTTCTTATGAGTATATTTGGCATTTTATTTATAATGGTTTTATTTAATTAAATGAGGTACGTAATGATAGAAGCTAATGCGAACACTACACATTGTTTTACGAATTTTTTTAATCATATACATACTTTTCTATTTGTCGGAATGTAATTGACGGCTCTGTGGGAAAGTGGCTTAGGATCGAGTTGCACGCTAATGGCCGCTAGTTTGAATTCCGCACGGAACAGGAATTTGTATGGCCTACAAATAACTGTTCTGGGTTTGTCCTTGTACAATTTATGTTTGTAAACTGCCTTCACGATACGGGAGAAAACCCTGTTTAAAAAAAACAAATATATAGTGGTTAATTGTTAAAATAGAATAGAATAGAATAATTTTTATTCAATATTGATTATTACATAATACTTATTGAAAGTCATTTTTTATTTACCACTGGTTTTATACGTGGTAGAGCCATGCTGCATCTATATTATGGTTGTAGCACGAATGGGTCGGCTCGACCGGGGAAGGACCACGCTCTCACAGAATACCAGCGTAAAATAGCAGCTTAACGCTGCTGTGTTTCGTATGGTGAGTGTAGAGAACCGGAGACCCTTTTTACTGGAAACGAGGCATTCCATCTTAGTCCTCACGGGTGACAACGCATCTGCATTTTGACTCTTAATCGAAGATAGATGTAGATGTCTATGGGCCACAGCGACCACTTACCATCAGGTGGACTGTGTGCTCGTTTGTCACCCTTATCCTATAAAAAAAAAAAAATACCTCTGTCCTGGGAAGAACCAGCAAGAAACCCAGCGGGACTTTTTTAAACATAATTTCATTTAATAATAATTTTGTTTATACAATTTTAAATGTATTTTCACTCAATGTTCAATGTATTTTGAACCAGCATGGTGGCGATCACCTTATTCCCAGAGGTTATTTTTATTCATGTATTCCTTGATATTAATTTTCATTCATGTATTCCTTGATATTATAATAACCCCTTTTGTACAGTTTTTCTTTAATAAAACTTTTAAACTTGTTTATTGACAAAGGACAATGTTAAAACTTGCCTAAGAACCAACATATATTTGACAATTAAAAAAATTCTTATCGTTAATTATGCATTAGATAACATTCATTAAATAGTAACGGACACTTCTGACTTGTGAAATCAAAATAAAAAGGACTTTTTCGATTTTGAACTTCATACCTATTTTTTAATACTATTGTGCTGCGTTTATGGCCTCCTGTGATTTGGCCAATCGCACAATACCTTCACTCACATGTTTCAAAAGTTGTCATAAACAGGGGCGTAGCTACCGCCGTATCAGCCGTATCAATGATACGGGACCCCGGGCTATAGGGGCCCCGAACTTGTGTGAGCAAAAATTCCAAGGACTTCCATGGAACAGGAACGGCTATCACTATTGTCTATAGAAGTAAAGAAGTAAAACTAATTATAAAATGCTAATTACATAGGTGCTATAAAATATAAAATGTAAATCTGAAATCGTCTTCAGCTATGAATTAGGCATATCATCTAACATCTGATCATTGTGGATAAATATTTGCATTTAAAGATAATAGAATTAAAAAACTCAAAAGGTTGCATGAGTTTGTCCAGTAACATCATCACGTTTGAGACAATTCAATAACAATATTAAATTACTAGTGCCTCTTCTTGACTTAAATCAAAATCATCCAGACTTATTATATAATGGACTTTTTCCAAAGGAAACGGGGATTTCTGGGCCCAATTTGTAATAAGTTGAAATATGATTTAAAAAAGCGTTACATTTTTCTATTTCAAAATATGAAAAAATTAGCCCAATTTACAATCTGGAAGGAGAGAAATCTTAAAAATAAGTTTACGTCATGAATAAAATAGGAAATCGATTAATGTGATTGAGTTTAAAAATTAAACATAAAAACAACTTACACTACATTACAATTAAGATAGAATAGAATAGAATAATTTTTTATTCAATATATATCACGTGTATTTCTTATTGAAAGTCATTTTTTACTTTACCACTGGTTCGAAAAACAACCTCTGTCCTGGGAAGAACCATCAAGAAACCCAGCGGGACTTTTTTTTAAAGCAAATTTTACAATAATGGTTGTACAAACTATATAAGTACAAAATTTATTTTAGAAACAGCTTGGAAGCGATCACCTCATTCCCAGGGGTTATTATCAACCATGTATTCATTTACACTATAATAACCCTTTTTATACAGCAAAACATTTAAACTTGCTAAATAGAGAGAGCCTGTACACTTTCCGGGACCTTGTTGTAATAGCGTATACATTGCCCCAAGAATGAATTACTGACTCTGTGGAGTCAAGAAACTGGTATCACTAGCTTGTGTTTGTTCCTAGTGTTTACAGAACGTATATCACTTTTTTTTTACTAAAACTACCTTTGTTTTTGTGAACATAAATTAAATTTTCTTAAATTTTACTGAGAGGCCAAAGTTAATATATTTATTTCTTTAAATTTATCTCTAAGAGAATCTCTCGGTTTTAGGTTGTAAATAGCTCTAATGGCCCTATTCTGTAAAACGAAAATAGTTTCTGAATCAGCCGCATTTCCCCATAGCAAAATCTCATAACACATTATGCTATGAAAATAACTGAAATAAACCAATCTAGCTGTCTCGACACTAGTGAAACCTCTAATATTTTTTAGCATAGGCTGCAGAACTTAGTCTGCTTGCTAGTTTGGATATATGGGGGCCCCACTGAAGCTTTGCGTCGAGAGTGATGCCAAGAAAAACAGTGTATTCAACAGGGCTCAGTTCTTTCCCATTTAAAAACACATTGGTACTCAGATTTTTAACATTCGATGTTGTAAATTTAATACATTTAGTTTTATTTCCGTTTAAATGTAGATTATTAACGTTGAACCAATGTACTAATTTTGATATAGCATTATTCACTTCGTCACATTTAAATGATTGACGTTTAAGTTTAAAAATCAAGGAAGTATCATCAGCAAATAATACTATATCATGATTATCCTCTATAAGAGAAGGTAAGTCATTAATATACACTAGAAATAGGAATGGGCCGAGAGTCGAGCCCCGAGGGACACCCATTAGTACAGGTGAGCCGGAAGAACTTTTACCATTGATAATAACTTTCTGCATTCTATTACTTAAATATGAAATAATAAGTTTAAGCGCTGTGTTCTTGACACCAAAGTACTGTAGCTTCCTGATTAATGGCTTATGGTGTACGCAGTCGAAGGTCTTGAAAAGGTCACAAAATATACCCAAAGCACCCTCTGAATCTTCCCATGCACAAAAAATATGTTTAATAAACTCAACTCCAGCGTCAGTTGTCGAGCGACCCTTTGTGAAATCGAATTGATTTCTATGTAGCAATTTATTAATATTAAAGAAATTTAACATCTGATCTAAAATTATTTTTTAAAAAAATTTTACTAAATGTTGGTAGTACTGAAATTGGTCTAAAATTGGCGGGGTCTAATGTACTACCAGATTTAAATAAAGGTATGACTTTACTATGTTTCATTAAATCAGGAAACACACCAGATTCGACGCTTGTATTAAATATAGTGGCTAGATAAGGTGCTATTATATCTATTATAGATAAAATAACTTTAACGGAAATCCCCCATAAATCTGCCGTTTTCTTAACATCAATAGTTTTAAAATATTTAACGATATCTTTTGGCAGTACTCTATGGAGTTTAAAAGTATTTGAACAATTCTTTACATTTTGTTTGAGCAATGATTCGGCGCCAGTAGGAGAAAAGTTTAATGATTTAGTTGTCAAAAAAGGAACATCAGTAAAATGTTTCTCAAATCCATAGCAACTTCTTGATCAGATCGGGTTAAATTATTGTTAATATTCAATTGTAAATCCGAGTTGCGCGGTTTGACCTTGCCCGTTTCACTATTTATTTGATAGTGCCAACAGTTTAAAAAATAAAATATCAACATAATAAATCGAAAAATCGATTCTCGTTTATAATTGGATTTATTACTAGTGTTTATCAACTATAGTTTTAATCTGTGCTGACAGTGACAGCTCCTGCCTGACTCATACTATGATTACTCGTCTCGTATTGTTTAGTGGTATCTCGTTTACTCGTTCGACTTTGGCTCGTTTTTGTGGATTTATCGATTGGATATTGACACAATGGATCGTTGTGTGAATTGTGGCATAGCGACTGGTCGCTGTAATACACTAGGCCGACGATCTCTCCAAAATAGCAATTACACTTCAAAAATCAGCTGTTTAGTATAGGTTGTTGTCAATTTGTTGCATAATCTTACTTTTACTAAATCTCTTATAACTCTGCTCCCAGATTGCCAAAATGCGCAGAATTTTCAGTAATGTTTTGATAATATATAAGTTTTTAATTGACACTACTTTCATTTTTTTACAATCTGGGCCCAAGAATGTATGAAAGCGTATCAGTCTCCTTTTAGAGATTGAGTTTAACAAAATTTTTAAAACAAAAATTATAGGTAGTTACAATCAGATGAAGTTTAGTGATTGGACCACTGTGGGTATACATAGGAGTAGAAAAAAGTTATATGACCAATATATTATCAAAAAATATAATCATAATAAAGAATTTATACAATATGTAAAATCGTATTCTAAAATATTCAGAATAGTTTGTAATAAAGCGAAAGCATTACATTTACGACAAACAATTAAATCTTCGAAGAACAAGCCTAAAACTAGGTACTTGGAAAATTATTAATAAAGAAATTGGAAATAAAAAATTAAGAGAATCGGAAATTAATTTAAAAATTAGCAACCAACTCATTTGTAATGATATAGATGTAGCAAATACTTTTGAATCTTATTTTACTAACATTCCATTAGTTATTTCTGCACCCTTAAAATCTTTATTAGATTATTCCAAAGATTTCTTAAAAAATAATAAACCTGAGTGTAACACTCCATTAAAATTTGAACACACAAATGCATTAAGTATTGTTAGAACATTTAAAACTCTTAAAGTGGAGAATACCATGGATGTGTGGGGAATGTCGGTAAAGATCATAGACATAGTATTATAGACAGTATTGCCCCTTATTTGGCGTTGATATTTACTTAAATGTGTTGACAAAGGTATTTTCCCTGATCTTATGAAATACAGTAAAGTCATACCCTTGTACAAAACTGGTGAAAAAGTGAGCCAAGCAATTACAGACCTGTTTTTGTATTACCAGTACTAAACAAAATTTATGAAAAAATTATTCTGAAACAGCTTGAAAAACATTTTGAATTAAATGACTTATTCCATGTTGAACAATACGGGTTCATAAAGAAACAATCTACGACTGATGCCGGGGTTGCATTGTTGAGACACATTTATGAAGCTTGGGAAAATAATAAAAGTGCTTTTGGCATTTTCTATGATCTCTCCAAAGCGTTTGACTGTGTTGATCACGAAATCCTCCTGTGTACATATTTACATATTTAAGGGGTCGCATTCAGGGGATTGAAATAATCAGTCGAGTCATTTGATCAAATGGGTGTACCTCAAGGTTCTATTCTTGGTTCTTTTCTATTTTTGACGTATATTAACGATTTGCCGTTTTTTGGTATCCAAATTTTGCAAAATAGTGTTATTTGCAGATGACACTTCTCTTATATTCGGTGTAGATAGAAACAAAGCTAACTTTCACGATGTAAATGTTGCTCTTTCGCAATTACAGCGGTGGTTTACGGTTAATAATCTTCTATTGAATGCGAAAAATAAAATCATTGAATTTACACTGTCTAACGTAAAAAATGTAACCATGAATATAAATATTGGTGAGAAACCGTTAAACACGGTTAACTCAACAGTATTTTTGGGAATTACATTGAATTCTAAGCTTCAGTTGAGCTCTCATATATCTACTCTTGCAAAAAAACTAAGTTATGCTGCATTTGCAGTACGTAGGATTAGACAGTTAACTGATGTGGAAACTACTCGCTTAGTGTATTTCAGTTGTTTCCATAGTGTTCTGTCCTTCGGTATCTTACTATAGGGTATGGCATCGGATATCAATATGATATTTGTTTTGCAAAAGAGAGCGGTTCGTTCCATTTATAACTTGGGTAAACACTTGGGTGTCTCTAAAGGAACTATTTAAAGAGTTCGGCATATTAACTGTTGCTTCTCAATACATATACTCTAATGTACTATTTGTTAGGAAAAATTTACATACATATAATAAATATAGTGACATACATGACCTTAATATTAGAAACAAAAATAAACTTGTTATGCCATTTTTTAGACTAAAGAAATCTTACAATTCATTTATGGCACAAAGCATTCGATTTTTCAACAAAATACCTGATTCAATGCTTGACTTGCCTTTACATAAATTTCAAAAGTATGTAAAAACACTTTGATTAGAAAAGCATATTATACAATTTACAATTACATTAATGACATAAACCCATGGTCATTTGAAAGTCAAACAAGTTCCACATATAATAATCTCATCTGAATAAGTTATACAAATTAGTGTTATATAGTATTATATTCAATTATTATTTTTTATGTCTATAAATTATATAAATAATGTTTACATTGATAGAAACTGTTATGTGTTAAAATTAGTTGATTTGTTAAATTGTATTTTTTGCTCTTATATTTTGTTCTTTCGCTTGACCATTCATAAGAGCTTATATATGAGCCTATGTGAATAAACATAAATAAATATAAAAAATTAAATTAAAAAATGCAGCCGAATCGTCTTCAGCTATGTTCGCCGAACAAAGGGCACGAAAAGTGTATATTTGACTTGAATTTAACTTTCTAAAAGGCCGGCAATGCATCTGCAATTCCCCTGGTGTTGCGGTTGTTCATAGGCGGCGGTAGTCACTTACCATCAGGTGAGCCGCATGCTCGTTTGCCCCCTATTCTATAAAAAAAAAAAGAATTGTTTGGCTAGCTTAGTTCCTAGGAGTATTAATTGTAAGTAATAACTTAAAATTAATATAATATATGTATTAATATATTATAATCAAATAATTATTATATTATGATCATTTTAATTCAATGCAAGCGTTTTTGTTCCTTTTATGAAATCTTTACTCTTCATTGGGGCCCCCCAACAAATTTTGATACAGGGCCCATCTAAGGCACGCTACGCCACTGGTCATAAACTCAAATATATTATGAAAACGTTTATATTTTAAAATATATCTCAGATTAATATATGCCACGAGGAACTGGGGTACAGTGAAATCATCTATTTTAATTTAAAATAACAATACTATTGTTATCTAATTGGCAAATCAGCATTGTGCCACGCAAAAAAAAGTCAATAACGTTGACAGATGCCAACAAGTCAAAATAAATAGACGTCAGACGTGCTATTGTTTTGGTTTCGTTTGAAAAAAATACATTTCTGTAAATGTTTTAGGAATCTAAGTGCACTCTGTAGTTGCTTTGTTATGCGATAAGTTTATATAAATTCCGAACAACGGCTTGAACAACGGATATCGATACTCTACTTTAGCGACCTACCTGGCTTGAATCAGGGACTTCCAAATGAGACTTGTATATGTTGTATTTATTTGGTACTAGCTGTGCTCGCGGCGTAGCTCGCGTATATAGGTTTTACTTAAAGAATTTGACGTTTAGGTGGGAGAATATTAAACGATTTATATCATTACTGGATCAATAAGTGATAACAAAATAATTTGTTATCCTCATAGTTCTATGTCGTTTATGATGGAGCTTCAGTGTAAACGACGTTAGAAGTAGAATTAGCTGGGGCGTACACAAAAAGGCTACGGGGGCTACTAACGCGGGAAAAAGCAACATAGAGTTGGCCATGTGCAAAACAGTCAGTACTCAGGTCCACTCCTGCAACGCGTAAAGTTTGACCTTGCGCTTTATTTACGGTCATCGCATAACACACACTGACTGGGAACTGAATACGCTTAAAACTGAAAGGAGCCTATCCTTTGATGAAAGGAGAGTTATTTGGTATAAGGGGGATTCTGGGTATAAAAACAATATCACCGGCACCGCAACCTGTTAAAATTTCGGCCTCAATGACATTTTGTTGCAATTTCGTTACTTTTAGTCGAGTTCCATTACAAAGCTTAGGTGGACATAAATTTCTGAGCAAGATTATGGGGACGCCTACTTTTAAAGCAATTTTATGTGCTGGAAGACCAGGCGTGCTCATGGAATTTAAAAACTCTACTGGGTAGTTGGTAGCGTCATCTTCTTCAATGACAGTGTCAATAGACGTATATTCGAAACTTTCACCATGAACGTGTCTCAATATTTCAGAATTTATAGCCACCGCTTGGTCGTTCCGAGGGGCCAAAATAGTTTTTTCGCATAGCCATGAAGCTGTTTGAAGAGTTATTTTTATAAAATTGCCATACACAGACTAAATTAAAACTTTCAGTGATGGAACTGATCAACATAAATTGTCTGTTAAAATGATTTTATTTCCTTCATGTGTAAAAGTGCCATCTCCAATTTTCAAAAGTTGGTCGGAGAATTCTTGCGCGTTAAAGCTCCCTCCTAATTGCGCACGCATATTGACGCTTAAATAAATTGATACTATACTGCGCCATAGAATCAAACTCTTTAGACAGACTCTAATTTCATCTTTCCGTGTTGCCCTCGGTATAACTGGAAGAGTCTGCCTGAAATCTCCACAGAAAAGCACCGTTATGCCACCCATTGAGCGGTTATTTTGCCGTATATCCTGTAAAGTTCTGTCAACTGCTTCCACTGCTTTGCGATTTGCCATACTGCACTCATCCCAAATTATAAGGCAACAATCGCGTAGAACTATTAGCTTATTTTTTATTTCTATTTAAATAGCTTTATCGCTATTTCTTGAAATATTACAAACCGGGCTTTCTGTGTGATCCAAGTTGATAGATATTTTAAACATTGTATGTGCAGTTTTGCCACCAGGTAACAAAGTGGCTGCAATACCCGATGAGGCAACAGTAAGAGCAATTTTAGATTGGTTTCGTATCTGAGCCAAAATAACGTTGGTCAGAAATGTCTTACCTGTTCCACCAGGAGCGTCTAAACACAGAATTTCACCCAAATCATTATCTACACTACAGCATACTCGATCAAATACTGTTCGCTATTCCATCGTCAGATTTGAGATTCCATTTTCAAGTGTTTCAGCTAATTCTCCAGGACCGTAATTAATTTCAGATGCAAATTCTCTGTTAATGGGTTCAAAAACGGTTACTGGTGCAGGCAAGCCATAATGAGTGAGATTGTTGCCACCAATACTCGTGACTATATCTTGAATAGCCAATAAAGATTTATTCAAACAATTTTCACGTAAACTGTCAAGAATCTCAGTATCATTATTTTGGTGCAACAATCTCAAATAATCTTCAGAGATGTGGTTTCGATATTTTTGCCACAGCTGTGCAGAATCCGATAATCCACAAAACGTCAGTAATACGGCAAATAATTGACGTAGGCGATGTGGATTAGCGCTGACACATACTTCGGCTAAAGTGTCATCCTAGTGCTGATCTCCATCTAATAAATGAAGCGCACGGCAAGCAGCCTGATATGTAGGATAATCAATATTGTTTACTTTTCGGAGTTCTGTGAAAGACGTAGGCCCACGGAACGTATGTAGAAGAAGTCTTGAATAATAGCACTCCGAATTATTTGGGTGCACTGTGTAGACTCTCCCGATCACGTGTTCCTTGAAAATACCGGGTTCACCTTCTACAGCAGTTCCACGTCTCCTACGATTAAAAATACCCTGTTAGATAAGACGGCACTTCATTATACAAAAGTGTTTTCGCAAACCTATCTGTTTCGCAGAGCCGCAAAAATGCCAATAAAGTGGTTTGTCTAGGGTTAGCCAACCTTTCTGTTACATTTTGCTGATCAAAATACACTCGCTGGCCGCATTCTAGGTGCACGTCAAGGTGTATGACTGGAGGATATCTCTCGTGGATGGGAAAACTTAAAATACAACAAACTGCCTCAGAAGAGCTAATGTATCTGCCAGATTGATATTTAGTGACTTCATCATATTCTTGATTTCTCAGTGCGATCACAGCTTGGTCACTTCCTTTATTGACATATTTACATATGTACTTGATAGACTCGACACTGTTGCACATTTCGACGTTTATGTGCGCTTGAAATGTTTTACATAGTACCGGGGAATAAGGCACTACCCATCTATTATCTAAAATAATTTCTTGCCCGCGCAATCTGAGAGTAGCTATAGAACCACCTTGCAAGGGTGATCTTCGTCTATACAACGGGTACCATTTTTCCCCTGACATCGTTTGTTCAAGGAGCGCTCTTGGATATTTTTTAGAGCAATGCCCGTCCTGCATGCATGGAGAATTCCTGTTTAACGCGCCACATGGTCCATGAACCATATGAGTCTTAACAATGTCATGAAAAATTGGATCCTCGTTATAGTTAGGAAATTCAGCACTTATAACATTGTCAACAGCATTGGCACGAATTTTTTCCTGCAGCCAAAGGAGTATGTGAGCATGCGGCAAGCCACGCTTTTGCCCCTCAATGCTGTTCATAAAACAGAGAGCTGTACCGAAAACTTTTTCTTTTGTTAGGAGACGGATCATTAATTTTAATTTTAAGCTAAAAACTCTAGCAATTATGTCATGTCTATCGTAAGACACCAGTCCGTCAAAAAGTTGTTCTGATATTTCACTCCATTTTGGATTGGTAGTGAACGTAATAAAAAGGTTCGGCCGGCCGTATTTTCTGTCGTAACAAAACGCATCTTGCGTTTTTTCGTGCATATACCGCGGGCCTCCGGTAAAGCTGGATGGTAAGATAACTAATCTCCCTAATTTTTAAGTGTTACTGTCTATCTGCATGGCGTCTCGCAGGTGAACATATTCTTCAGTGCGCAGACGTCTCTGGTTAGTGCGTATGTACACTAAGCGCTCCGTCTCTATTTTCGCATACATGTCCACTATAAATTGGTTAAACAACCCTCGAAATCTTTGCAGATATGCAAAACGATTATGTCTCACCTGTAACAGATGCGAATAAAATTAGAGAGCAGATATTTTTTTATTAAAATTGGACTCTCTGGTATTAGGATTAACTTGATATATTCCGAAATTGTACCCATCTTCACCGTGACAATATATTAATGGATATTGCAGAGCATCATAAGATCGATGCGTTTCATAAATCCGTTGCAGTCGATCGTCATGTGTGTGCAACACGATGTCACGTCTATCGCACTCCCGGTCAACTAATATCACTGCCACTTCATCAGTGACAGGAACGTTGTGCCTACCACGGTGTTCAGTAACAGGACGTCTGTCAGCGTTAATAACTATTTTATAATTGTTTATTAAATCTTGAGGGATCGATTGCAATGCAGCCTTAAAACTATGAACGTACGAATTTATTTGATGTAGCATCGTTTGAAGTTGGGATATGAGTTCGCTATTGAGTTGTGGGAAGTTGTAATTTCGGATATTAGTCTGTTCATTATAATCTGATACAAAATAAATTTGTACGAATTTCGGTTCATTTTGGGGTAATAGAGATCCGATAAGATGGTAAACTTGGCCTTGCACCTTGAAGGTAGGCATGAACGGTCCTTCTGAAATTTAATTCGCTCCAAAAGAAGTCATCTGGAAAGCACTATTATATGAACGAATATTGTCTAAAAAGTGTTTTGATTGCGGATGGTCACCGTTCGATAATGATTTAAGAGGCTCTGGAGGCTCTTGAAAATGATCGATGTAAACCTTTCCGCTCGAACAGCAAATTCCATTAGGTTCTTTACTCCATTTAAGTGCACCGCAAAAACTGCAACATACTATCATGTTACCTATGTAAGCAAAATTTGCATAATCTATCCTAGATGTATACATAAAAGCTCCATTTTCTTTGAGTCCCCACGGTAGAACATCATCTGTTACTCTGTATACCGGGGACTCACTAAAATCTGCAGGTGATCCTGACCCTCTAGTAAGAGAATGTCAAATTTGATCAGTTCCTAATCGCACTTGACGTTGTTCTATAGTTTCTGCTTGCCGTAATCGTCTATTCTAACCCGTTCAGACAGTATATAATCATATCGATGCTCATTAGGTGGGTAGGTGGGTAGGTGGGTAGGTGGGTAGGTGGGTAGGTGGGTAGGTGGGTAGGTGGGTAGGTGGGTAGGTGGGTAGGTGGGTAGGTGGGTAGGTGGGTAGGTGGGTAGGTGGGTAGGTGGGTAGGTGGGTAGGTGGGTAGGTGGGTAGGTGGGTAGGTGGGTAGGTGGGTAGGTGGGTAGGTGGGTAGGTGGGTAGGTGGGTAGGTGGGTAGGTGGGTAGGTGGGTAGGTGGGTAGGTGGGTAGGTGGGTAGGTGGGTAGGTGGGTAGGTGGGTAGGTGGGTAGGTGGGTAGGTGGGTAGGTGGGTAGGTGGGTAGGTGGGTAGGTGGGTAGGTGGGTAGGTGGGTAGGTGGGTAGGTGGGTAGGTGGGTAGGTGGGTAGGTGGGTAGGTGGGTAGGTGGGTAGGTGGGTAGGTGGGTAGGTGGGTAGGTGGGTAGGTGGGTAGGTGGGTAGGTGGGTAGGTGGGTAGGTGGGTTAGGTTAGGTTAGGTTAGGTTCCCGTGTGGAGTTGCCAGAACTCCCATCGGGCGCGTCCCCAGGTGGCGGATAGGGGAACGCCACTCAGATATGAGTGGTAGCGGGAAACCGTCGCGGACCAAAACTGGCTGGCTGAGGGCTTGTTTGGGTAATGGAGGGCCTTCTAGTTGCTTCCTGTATCCTCTCCGTTGAGAGGAACAGAGAATGTGACATGCGCGGTGAGGTGCCAGGTGCACTCGGCTTTTGCCGACGCCGGGCAACCCGTAATTGCGGGATTTTCAGGGACCACACCCTGTAAAAAAAAGGAAACTGAATGGGCTCAGTGTTCCCTCACCCGGTCTCTGAGCAGGCATGGGAAGAACCCATATCGACTCTGCCACCATTCGAACCTCGGAATCCCTCTGGCGTGTCGTGGATCACGTCTCGCGGCGCCTTAGGGGCCGAGGGCTCTTGGCTTAACCGCCTGGAGTCGCGAGGATGATAACCTCTTTAAAAAATCACCCGAAGCTCAAGCGTGGCACGCCGTGAGGAGCTGCATGGCTGATGGGTAAATGTTCAGTCGTTAGCGTTGCCCCCGTCGGGGTACCGGCCGACACCCTTGACGGGTTACGCATAGGCTTATCCGGGCACAGGAGGCACTGCTCGGATGGACTGCTATTTCCTCCACACTCGTGGGATAAAACATGGATAAATATAAAATAATTAAAAACGTAGAGGTTGAAAAGGAGGCAGTATCAGATACTGGAAGCGGTGGAAATCGGTCGCGTGGGACGTCTTCCGCTAGGAAACGTCCAGTGTGCCGGTCTTCAGAAGAGGAAGGCCTGCCGGCTCCCAAGTTGCCGACTTCGGGGAGGGGTCGGCAGGCATCGAGAGGGGCGAGTGCTTCGCAGCCGCGGAGGGATAAGCACGGACGATTCGTGTGCTCCAATACCTCGGCGGCTAGTGAAGCAGATAGTGACATGGGGTTCACTACGGAGGACCCTGGCGATGGCGGTGAAAGCTGTGCCTCGCTGGGGAGCTCAAAGGCGGAGCTCAATGCCGCCAAGAGGGAGCAGCGCAAAGCCGTCGCGGCCGACGAAGTGTCGGAAATGGCCCGACGTGCTCGCGAGCGACGAGCTGCTCTTGCGGCGGAAGGGGGAGAGCCATCTGCGGTAGCCTTAAGCCAGCTGGCTCTGGATGGGGTGGACTTAGTCCTGAAGGTTGCCACCAAGTCTGGCAGCCTGAAGGGCACGTTCACCCGTGGCTTAAAGGAGGCTGCCGCGGATATCAGGGAGGCGGTTGGCATCCTCCTCAACAGGACGGCCTCTGACGAGGTCGCAAAGTTGCAGGAGGAAAACAGCCGCCTCAGAAATGACTTGGAGGACCTCCGACGGCAAGTCGCTGCGCTGAGCGAAGAGCAGCAGCGACGCACGTCCACCGATGCCGCACCTGTAGTGGCCCCGACTCCCGCACCGCAACCGGCAAGCCCTCGTACCGACGAAGAGGTCGAGCGCATTGTCCGGATCTGCATGCTCCAGTGCGGGAGCATGGTTAATGCTCGGCTGGAGGCGATTTCACGGCGTCTCCCGGCGGAAATCCTCCGTCCGCCTTTGGCGGCGGACACTCGGAGAACTGAGGAGCCGCCGAGACTTGCGCCTCAAAAGGGGAAGCCCGCGGAGGGTAATAAAAAGCCCGCGGAGGGAGCTCCTCCGAGCAACCAGCCCACGACTGCCGGGTCTAAGGGTGAGACCTGGGCGAAAGTCGTGGGCCGCAAGAAGGCCCGCAAAGCCGCCAAGAAGGCCGCAGCAACCGCATGTGCCCCAGGGGGAACCACAAAGACGGCTCCTAAACCTGCACAGCGGACTGCCAAAGGCGGTCGCAAGAGACCGGCTGTACATGTTCCGCGGTCCAGCGCTGTGACAATAACGTTGCAGCCTGGAGCTGTGGAGCGTGGCGTGACGTACCAGTCGGTCATCGCCGAGGCCAAGGCCAAGATCAAATTATCTGATCTTGGCCTTCAGTCCGTCACCCTCAGGCAGGCTGCCACGGGTGCACGGCTGTTCGAGGTGGCTGGCACTGTGAGCGGCAGTGCCGAAAAGGCGGACGCACTGGCCGCCAAGATGAGGGAGGTCCTCAACCCTGAGGACGTCCGGGTCTCCAGACCAATGAAAACCGCTGTCTAGGCAGGAAAATTTGCAATAAAAACGCAGGATTTAACGCGCGCTTTTGGCCTCGATATCAAGGACACCTTCCCTCTCCCCCGCCCCCCCGGCCGCCCAACGAGTCGGTGTGGCTCTTCTCGCGAGGTTGTAGGATTTTTCTTGCGAACTATACGGACGTATTTTTTCGCGCCTAAACTTGCTAAAGAAACAATCCGCGTAAATCGTTGCAATAACGGTATCGTTATTAGAACGTACTAACTCGGTGAAATTCGCGCGCAACTATCAAAGTGATTTACATCTGAAGGACTACCAGAGTAGCCGTCCCATTTGGTGACAACCCCTTACGAGTGCCTCCAGAAGGGTGAAGTTCCGGGGATACCAGCGCGTGCCTTCTCCCGGACGTCGTCGAGTCATCCAGATCGGTTCCCGTCAACATACCAGCTCACACAATTACACCTACACTCACAACACCGCATACACCAAGCACAACTTCCATCAGCCGGGCCGGTCTAGGAGAACCGTCTGCGCTCCTGAGGCAGGTAAGTGCATTTCTTCTAGTGACCTTTCCCCTCGCGTGTTCATTAGAAACCTTTGACCCTCGGCGTAGGAACGCCCGACCTGCATCTGCCCGTGGCTCCTTCGTCTATGGGCCGCGAAGGATCCAACTCCTGTTTAGGCAGGGCAGCTGTTGGCCGTAACATTTGGTAGCAGAACGCGGTGCTGGGATCGATTCCCGGTCGATCCACCGACCATAGTATTGGATAAAAATTAAATAATTTGGTGGCAGGAGCGTTGGGTGGATTTGTGGCTACAATCACGCCCGTCCGTAATACGTAAAATACCTTTTTATTATTATACGTAATAATAAAATTCCTTCCTTTGTTAGCTTGCTTTACTGTTAGCGGGTAAAATTGAAAGGTCACACCCGGTTCGCGCGCAAGCGGGAGATTGCGTCATGTAGGTAGATGGTTATTTTTACGTAATCGGTTAATTGTCGTTGTCGGATGGTAGTGTGTTACTTATCGAAGGGTTGATTTCCGAGCAAGGCATTTTTGTTGATGTGTATCTTCGTTACATATCTTTCGTATTGTAAATTGTATTTGAACTAAAGAGTGGTAATTTGTATTTACGTAATTTAAATGAACTTGATTTGATCGTACTAGTATTTGTTATTGTTGATTTGATTTACCTTTTCCTTTGTACTAACTTGTGTTTGATTTAATAATAGCTGTTCTTATTTGTGTACATTCTATCCAACTCGATTTGATAGGAACTGCATTAGTTAGCTGTTAATTTTTTTGTATTTTTTATTTGTTATTGTTGTAATTGTGCTCGAGCCGCGTCGTAATTTGAATTTAGTAGTGATGTCCTCGCCCAAGATGCTAATCCGTTGCCTGCGGACTGAGCTGCGCTGGGCTACCAGCGCACACGCGTTGATAGGCCGACCGGACAGGGTCTACAATCTGAGGAAGAGGCTTGAGCAGGTCGATGCTCGAAGGGCGGCCGTGGAGGAGGCTTACTCTGAGCTCGAGGACTTGGAGGTGGAAAAGGGAGTCCTGGAATCTTGCCGCGCGGACTACGAGCAGTTCCTCGCGCTGACGGACGACCTGATCGAGGCGGGGGCCAAGGATGCGGAGAGGGAGCGCGAAGCTCGGCTGAGTAGCCTTCTCGAGTCCCCGCGGAAGCCGTCTGCCCAGCCAGAGCTGCTAGGACGACTTCCGACGCTGGACCTGCCAAGGTTCTCCGGGGTCCTCTCGGAGTGGATGACCTTCGTCGGCCTGTTTGACAGCCTGGTGGACGCCCGGAGGGACCTGACCCCCTGCCAAAAAATGGGGTACCTCCTGGCTTCACTAGAGGGGGAGGCCCTGAGCGTCGTCGGCCACCTTAAGTTGTCGGACGACGCCTACCAAAACGCCAGGGACCTCCTCGCTGGAAGGTACGCCAACGTCCGGCGGATTGCGGACGATCATGTTCGGAGGCTGCTGAACCTCCCGCTGCTGAAGGACCGGACTAGACTACGTGAAGACATAGTGAATCCAGTCGTCGTAGCGTGCAACTCGTTGCGGCGGCTGGATTTACCTGTGGACGAGTGGTCTTTTCTGCTCCTTCATATAGTGCTGTCCCGCCTGCCCCTCGACCTTCGGCTCCATTTTGAGGAGAGGTTCGGAGGGGATGGCGCCTCTTATATGCCCCCCTTTAGGGACCTGCTGCGGTTCCTGGAAGAGCAGTGCAGGCTGCTGGAGAACGCAGCAGGCGCCGTCGAGGGCCCCCCGGCCTCCTCCCGAGCGGTGCCCAGGGAAAGGCGGAGTCAGCCGGCCAAGGCGGCGCCCACCCCCCTGAGGCCGAGTGTAGCCCCCGCGGGAGGGCGCCCCCCCGTACCCTCCTATAGTGGCCTAGCGGCCCGGGAGGCGCCTCCCTGCTCCTATTGTCGAGCATCCGACCACCGGACGGCGTCGTGCCCGAAGTTGTTGCGCAAGCCGGCTAAGGCGAGGCGAACCATCGCCAGGGAGCGCCGCTGGTGCTTCTCGTGCCTGGAGAGGCATTTACAACGAGACTGCCCGCACCAGCGGCCCTGCACGCACTGCCAGGGCAACCACAACGTCCTCTTGTGCCTGGGTGCGCGCGGCTCGTCCTCGCAGGGCCCTGCCAGCCCCCCGACTCCCACGGGCGGGGGCGCCCAGCCACGCCCACTGTCGGGCGACGCTCGGCGCTCACCGGCGGACCGCAGCGCCCCTCCTTCTGAAGGGAGCCCCTCCCCCGATCGGTCGGGGAGTCGTTCCCCCAGGGGCGGGGGGGTCTTCACCCCCCCTCCCCGAGTTGATAGTGGATTCGCGGCCACTCAGCGGTCAGCTAGACCTTTCTCACCCCCGTTGGCTGAGTGGCCGCGACTGGAACGCCGCCCGCCCCCCTTTGGCCGGTGCCGGTACTACCGGGTTCCGGAGACTGCGTATCGGCCCCGAGCCTTGGAGCCGAGGATCCCCGAGTTTCCCTCGGTCGGCCCGTTCGGGGAATTCCAGTCGGGGGTCATCGAGACGCCGTCGGAGTGCCGCGCTCGGGCCCCCCGGTTCGGGTGCCGGCCTAACAGAGGCAGCTCCAGATAGGAGGCTGCCGCCCTAGCTCCCGCCATGGCCGCCTCCACTGAGCCTATAAGTCGTCAGCAGTCCACCTGTCAAACTGTTCTATTGCCGACAGCCTCAGTGAAGGTTTACAACCCGAGCGGCGACCACTTAACGGTTCGAGCTCTATTGGACTCGGGTTCCCAGCGTAGTGTGGCCTCTACTCGGTTGGTGGGAAGACTGGGGCTCCCCTGGAGCTCTGAATCACGTCCGATGGTAGGTATCGGAGGTGCCGAGCCTCCTGCTCCTAGGGGACAATCGGAGTTGGTGTTCAGCCCTGACAGCGAACACCTTCGTATTTTAGTCAAGGTAAATGTCCTCGACGACATTGTAGGGTTCCTCCCTAACGTTCGTATAAATGACAGCGCTGTGCGCTGTGCGTCGGCTTTGAGACCGGCAGACCCTCGGTGGGCCCAACCGGGGCCGATAGATTTGTTACTGGGGGCCGACACGCTGGGTGCCCTCTTGTTAGGTGAGATACGAGCTCTGCAGCCCAATGGCCTGGCAGCCATTTCCACGATATTTGGGCACAGCTTTTTTGGACCGGTTATGTGGTCTCCTCCCTCTCCGACGGCCGACCCTCTCTCCGTCGTGGGCGTGTCCCTATCGGACGCTGTCCAGCGATTCTGGGACATTGAGGAACCACCCCATGCAGCTCGAGTCGACCCTCTGGACCGTGAGTGTGAGTTGTTCTACCAGAACAATACCGGCCGGCGGGTTGACGGTCGGTTCGTCACTCGCTTACCCTTTCTGGACTCCCGCCCCTCTTTGGGTCAATCCCGTGCTCTGGCCGAGAAGAGGTTGCTTTCCATGGAGCGCCGCATGCGGCGTGACCCAGCCTTTCGCGACAAATATGTCAAGTTCATGCGCGAGTATCAGGAGCTGGGTCACATGTCACCGTCCAACTTCGAATGGCGTTCACATGAGCACTACTTCCTCCCTCACCATGCGGTCTTGAGGACCCCTGAGAGTAAGATTCGGGTAGTCTTTGACGGTTCCGCCCCCACATCAAACGGTGTGTCCCTGAATCAGTGTCTTCACTCGGGTCCTAAACTGATCAAGGACATATCCGACATCCTGACCCAATTCCGTCGACACCAAGTGGTTTTTGTCGCGGACATTCGGATGATGTTTCGCCAATCGGTGGTACATCGTGATGACCGCCGATATCAGCTGATATTGTGGCGCGAGAAGCCCAGCGATCCCATACAGGTATTTGAGTTGAACACCACCACTTATGGACTCCGGTCCAGCCCGTATATCGCCATGCGAACCCTCCTTGAACTCGCTGAGAGAGAGCGCCTGAGATACGCTCGGGGAGCTTCTATCTTAGAGACTTCGGTCTACATGGACGACATTTGTACGGGCGCTTCCACCGTCGAGGAGGCTCTGGTCTTGCGAGACGAATTAATTGCCATCCTGAAGTCTGGAGGCTATGAGTTGCGCAAGTGGCTGTCGAACTCCCCACACATTTTGAGGGACCTCCCAGGAGAGGATCAACAAGATCCTCATCTGTTCGAGCACCCTGAGAATCCTAATTTGCTGACTGTGCTGGGCATTCAATATCAGCCTGTTCAGGACACCTTCACGTATAGAGTAAAACTTGACCCACCTCCCAAAGCATGGACCAAGCGCTCCGTGCTGTCTACAGTAGCTCGCACCTTCGACCCAAATGGATGGATCACCCCGGTCATCTTTTTGGCTAAGTGCTTTCTTCAAAAGCTCTGGATGTCGGGGTTGGGTTGGGACGAGCCTATTAGCGGGGTCCTCTTGCGAGAGTGGCTCTCCATGCTCTCCTCCCTTCCGGACATCAACCGGGTTTCCATGCCAAGGTGCTTCCTACCTCCAGGGAAATGCAGGGCTACCCTACATGGGTTTTGCGACGCCTCTGAGAAGGGCTATGCTGCTGTCGTATATTTGCGGACTGTGAGTTCCTCTGGGCATACTGCAGTTCATCTCGTACTCGCCAAAAGCAAGGTTGCTCCCATTAGATCCCGTTTAACTATCCCTAAATTGGAACTGTCCGGAGCCGCTCTTCTCACGCGGCTCCTCAACCACGTTCACTCGTCCTTGAAGCCTGTAATCGACATTACGGACGTCTACGCATGGTCGGACAGTGAGATAGTACTTTGTTGGCTCCGAGCCGCACCTCACAATCTTGAGGTCTTTGTGGCGAACCGCGTGTCTCAAATCCAGAGTTCTGAGACTTCTCTCCACTGGAGACATGTCCCCGGGGAGTTGAATCCCGCCGACTGCGCTTCCCGCGGCTGTGAGGCCCCCGCGCTGGTTGCCCACTCATTGTGGTGGGGTCCCAGTTGGTTATCTGATCCTCAATCCTTCTGGCCCCAGGGTAATTACTCCGAACCTACTGAGTTGCCGGGCCTACGGGCCCGAGTAGGAGTGGGCAAGGATAAGCCCACTCGGGATCTCTCCCTTCTGGAACGGTACAGCTCTCTCGATAAGCTCTTAGGAGTGACTGCTTGGCTGCGCCGCTTTGTCCACAATTCGAGAGATCCGTCCAACCGACTCTCTGATTGCGTTTTGTCCCCTAGCGAGCGTCGGGAAGCCCTGATGCATTGGATCCGTATGGTCCAGACGGAGCATTTTGAGCCCGTTATCGAACACTTGAAGCGTGGCTCCGTTATCAAGGGCGCTCTGGCCCGCCTGAACCTCTTTCTGGACGACGCTGGGATGCTGCGCGTGGGCGGACGTTTGAAAAACTCTCAACTGCCGTGCGGGGCTCGACACCCGTTGCTGCTCCCTAAGGACGGCGCCCTTGTCCGGTTGCTGGTAACCCACCACCATGTTAGGAATGCCCACGCTGGGTGTAACGCCCTGTCGGCTATTTTGCAGCGGGAGTTTTGGATTTTGTCTGGTCGTCGCACCATTCGGAGCGTCATCTTTAAGTGCATCCCCTGTTATAAACTGAAGGCCCCCATATCGCAGCCTCTTATGGGTGACTTGCCGCCCGACCGCGTCAGGGCCATCCGACCATTCGCTGGGGTCGGAACAGACTTCGCTGGCCCCTTCCTCGTCAAGTCCTCTAACCTTCGTAACGCGCGTTCATGTAAGGCCTATCTTTGCGTCTTCGTGTGCCTCTCCACTAAAGCCGTTCACTTGGAACTGGTGAGCGCCCTCAGCACGGAAGCCTTCTTGGCCACGCTTGGCCGTTTCGTGTCGCGGCGCGGCTTGCCGGACTTGATCCGGTCTGACTGCGGGACGAATTATAAGGGCACGGATAGGTATCTCAAGGAGGTTGTCGAATTTCTGTCCAGCCACCGGACTTATTTAGGAAATGCTATGTCGAAAAGGGGCATCCAGTGGAAATTCGACCCTCCGGCGTGTCCCCACTGGGGCGGTATTTTCGAGGCGGTGGTTAAGGTTGCCAAAACGCATCTCCGTCGCGTTATTGGTGAAGCCATTTTGACGTTTGAGGAGCTCGCCACTGTATTCTGTAAAATTGAGGCGGTACTCAACTCTCGGCCCCTCTGTCCCCTCTCCTCTGACCCGAATGATTTGGAGGTTCTAACCCCGGGACACTTCCTGATTGGCCAGCCTCTTAACGCTCTGCCCGAGTATCCCTTCAGGGAAACGAGTGCTTCACGGCTTAGCAGGTTTGCCCTGCTGCAACAGATGACTCAACGCTTTTGGCACCGATGGTCTCTGGAGTACCTACATCTTTTGCAGCAGCGCGTTAAGTGGTCTGACAAGACGGAGCCTCCTCGGGTGGGAGACCTCGTGTTGATTAAAGAACCAAACGCGCTACCTTTGTATTGGCGCCGTGGGCGCATTGTTAAATTGTCGTATGGAACGGATGGGGTGCCTAGAGTGGCCGAGGTTTTGGTCGGAGATTCGGTCTTGCAACGGGCCGTCGCGACCTTGTCCCGTTTGCCAATCTACTCGCGGACTTAATGCCTTATGTCCGGGGCGGGGGGTTGTCTAGGCAGGAAAATTTGCAATAAAAACGCAGGATTTAACGCGCGCTTTTGGCCTCGATATCAAGGACACCTTCCCTCTCCCCCGCCCCCCCGGCCGCCCAACGAGTCGGTGTGGCTCTTCTCGCGAGGTTGTAGGATTTTTCTTGCGAACTATACGGACGTATTTTTTCGCGCCTAAACTTGCTAAAGAAACAATCCGCGTAAATCGTTGCAATAACGGTATCGTTATTAGAACGTACTAACTCGGTGAAATTCGCGCGCAACTATCAAAGTGATTTACATCTGAAGGACTACCAGAGTAGCCGTCCCATTTGGTGACAACCCCTTACGAGTGCCTCCAGAAGGGTGAAGTTCCGGGGATACCAGCGCGTGCCTTCTCCCGGACGTCGTCGAGTCATCCAGATCGGTTCCCGTCAACATACCAGCTCACACAATTACACCTACACTCACAACACCGCATACACCAAGCACAACTTCCATCAGCCGGGCCGGTCTAGGAGAACCGTCTGCGCTCCTGAGGCAGGTAAGTGCATTTCTTCTAGTGACCTTTCCCCTCGCGTGTTCATTAGAAACCTTTGACCCTCGGCGTAGGAACGCCCGACCTGCATCTGCCCGTGGCTCCTTCGTCTATGGGCCGCGAAGGATCCAACTCCTGTTTAGGCAGGGCAGCTGTTGGCCGTAACAACCGCAGAGGTGCGGATTGCTGGCCTGGACGACTCCGTGACCTCTGAGGAGGTGGTGGCGGCCGTTGCCAGAAGCGGAGAGTGTCCGCCGGACAAGGTGCGGGCTGGCGATATACGCACCGACGCCACCGGGCTCGGCGCGGTCTGGGTTCGGTGCCCTGTAGCGTCGGCGAAGAAGATCGCCGATAGCGGCAGATTGCTGGTAGGCTGGGTGGCGGCTAGGACCAAGCTCTTACAGCCCCGGGCTTTGCAGTGCTTTCGGTGCCTAGAAAAAGGGCACGTCCGGGCGAAGTGCACCGCCGAGGTTGACCGTAGTGACCTCTGTTATCGCTGCGGCCAGCCTGGCCACAAGGCTGCCCTGTGCACCGCGGCGCTAAACTGCAGCCTTTGTTCTGCTGCGGGAAGGCCAGCGGAGCACAGAGTAGGCGGAGGGGCCTGTGGGGCGCCTGCCAGCAAGAAGAAGAAAAAAGAAAAGAAGAGGAGTACTAAGCCTGCCGGGTTAACCTCGCTGCCCCCGCAGGCTAGCAGCTCCGCGGCCGACTCCCGGCCCAGGACCGTTGCTGAGGGGATGGAATGTCAATAATGGCACAATTCCATTTTCTCCAGGGCAACATCAACCACTGTGCCAGAGCTCAGGATCTCCTACTCCAGAGCATGGCAGAGTGGTCGATTCACGTGGCTGTGGTCGCCGAACCGTACTTCATTCCCGCCCGTGACAACTGGTTGGGATGCGCTGACGGTTTGGTGGCCATTATTGGCGAGACTCTGATCGACCCGTCTCGGGGCCGCGGCTGGGTTGCTGCGGTCTCGGGCGGCATCGTTATTGTAGGGGCGTATTTCTCCCCCAACAAGAGTCTCGCCGACTTTGAGGGTTTCCTTGTCGAGTTGGGCGCCGTCGTAGGCCGCTATCACCCTCGTCCCGTTCTGGTGCTCGGGGATCTCAACGCCAAGTCATCGGCGTGGGGATCTCCGGTCACTGACCCTCGGGGCGAGGTGTTAGAAGAGTGGACGGTGACGACTGGTCTGGTCGTCCTGAATCGGGGTTCGGAATACACGTGCGTGCGGCAGCGGGGTGGGTCGATAGTGGACGTCTCGTTTGCTAGCCCCTCTGTCGCCAGCCGAGTCCGCGACTGGCGTGT
The DNA here is from genome assembly GCA_963668995.1 of Parnassius mnemosyne. NCBI lineage: Eukaryota > Metazoa > Arthropoda > Insecta > Lepidoptera > Papilionidae > Parnassius > Parnassius mnemosyne. Next base: position 204,255 of record CAVLGL010000093.1, on the reverse strand, counting down.
CGCCGCAGAGGTGGAGACGCTGTCGGACCATCGGTATATCCGGTTCGACGTCTCTGCCCAGACTGCGAGCGGCCGCCATCCAACAACCCCGATTAACGACGGCCCGCGTTGGGCGCTTAAGCGCATCGACAGGGAACTACTCGAAGAAGCTGCCCTAGTCCAGTCCTGGATTCGGGAGTCGACGACGGACGGCCCCGTCGACGTCGAAGCGGTGGCGCTATGGTTTCGCGGGGCGATGACGCAGATCTGCGACGCGTCCATGCCCCGTGTCCACCAACGGTCCGCAAGGCGCCAGGTGTACTGGTGGACCGCCGAGATCGCGCAATTGCGCATAGCGTGCGTTGCGGCTCGTCGCCGGTACACCCGATACCGGAGGCGGCGTCGACGGGATCCCGCCGAGGAGGACGCGCTGTATGAGGTGTACCGCGCGTCTAAGGAGACTCTGTGGCTGGCCATCGGCGACTCAAAGTCGCGTGCCAGGGAAGAGCTGCTGGGATCCCTAGATCGGGATCCGTGGGGGCGCCCCTACCGTTGGGTACGGGGCAAGTTGCGTCCCTGGGCGCCTCCACCTCCACACAAACGATGCAACCCCAGTTGCTAGAGGCGGTGGTATCGGCTCTCTTCCCTGAGCGAGTGGGACACGTTCCCCCGGCGATGGCTTCGCCCTCAGCCACAGACTCTCCAGAAGAGGAGAGCACCGACGTCCCCGAGGTGACGCAAACAGAGACGAGAGCGGCCGTGTCGCGACTCCGGGCTAAGAACACAGCGCCCGGACCCGACGGAGTTCCTGGTCGAGCTCTCGTCCTGGCTCTGAAAGAGCTAGAGCCCCAGCTGAGAGGGCTCTTCACGGCATGTCTCGAGCAGGGTCAGTTTCCCAGTGTGTGGAAGGAGGGGAGGCTGGTCCTGCTCAGGAAGGAGGGGCGCCCCGCGGACTCACCGTCCGCGTACCGGCCCATAGTGCTGCTCGACGAGGCGGGCAAACTTCTTGAGCGCATCGTCGCAGATCGCCTCGTCAGCCACTTGTGCAGAGAGGGGCCGGACCTGGACGAGAACCAGTTTGGTTTTCGTCGCGGGCGCTCCACCATAGACGCTATTACGCGCGTGAGGGCCCTGGCGGAGGAGACAGTATACCGGGGTGGGGTGGTGCTGGCGGTGTCCTTAGACATCTCCAACGCCTTCAACACCCTACCCTGGAGTTGTATTCGGGAGGCGCTGAATTACCATCGCGTGCCTCCCTACCTCCGCCGCACAATAGGGGCTTACCTTGAGGAGAGATGCGTTACCTATTGGGGACGTGACGGCGCTGGTCGGCGCGTCATGTCGTGCGGTGTTCCGCAGGGATCGGTCTTGGGACCGCTCCTGTGGAACATCGGCTACGACTGGGTGCTGAGAGGTGAACTCCCGTCGGGCGCCGACTTGACGTGTTATGCGGACGACACGCTCGTCACTGCCCGGGGGAGTTCACACAGGGAAGCAGCGTTGGTTGCCACGGCTGCGGTGTCACAAGTGGTGAACCGCATCCGGCGCCTGGGCCTGGAGGTGGCCCTAAATAAGTCGGAGGCCATGGTGTTCCATGGCCCTCGACGCGCGCCGCCGCCGGGTTCACACATCGTGGTCAGCGGGGCCCGGATAGCTGTCGAGTCCACCATGAAGTATCTGGGATTGGTGCTCGACAGCCGATGGGAATTCGGACCCCACTTCCGGCGGCTGGCGCCCAAGCTGATGGGTGCAGCGGGCGCGCTATCAACGTTGCTTCCCAACTTGGGGGGCCCGAGCGCCGCCTGTAGGCGGTTGTACGTGGGAATCGTGCGGTCCATGGCCCTGTATGGGGCCCCTGTGTGGGCGATGGACATGACGGCCAGCACTCTTGCCATTCTGCGTAAACCGCAGAGGGCGATGGCCGTCAGAGTCGTCCGTGGGTATCGCACGATTTCCTACGAGGCGGCTTGCGTCCTGGCCGGATCCCCGCCCTGGGACCTAGAGGCGAAAGTACTCGCGTCATTATATCGATGGCGCGAGGAAGAGCGGGCACGGGGCTCGAGGCCGGTGCAGCGGCAGATCGCGCTGCGCCGAGAGGAGCTCCGTCAGGTCTTGGTGGCGGAATGGCGGCAAAGGCTTCTGCGCCCTACCGCCGGCCTCGCTACCGTCGAGGCGATCCGGCCAGTACTCGACGACTGGCTCGGGAGAAGGCACGGCTCCCTGTCGTTTAGGGTGACGCAGGTGCTGTCGGGGCATGGCTGCTTCGGCAAGTACCTGCGCCGCATAGACAGGGAGCCGGACGCTCGGTGCCACCACTGCGTCCATTGCGGGGAGGACACGGCGCAACACACGCTCGCCGAGTGTGTAGCTTGGGAGGAGCAGCGCCGTGTCCTCACAAATAAAGTAGGAGGCGATCTGTCGCTGCCGGCCTTAGTGCGGAAGATGGTCGGTAGCGCAGAGTCGTGGGATGCAGTGGTGTCCTTCTGCGAGGACGTGATGTCGCAGAAGGAAACTGCGGAACGGGAAAGGGAGATCTCGACTCCCTTCCCTGGCCGCAGAAGGCGCACCGGGCGCAGGAGAAGGGCGGACAACGCCCTTTTCCGGCCCCCATAAATGGGTCCAGGGGCGAGGGACTTGGGGAAGCCCCCGCCACCCCTACTCGATGGACCCGAGGCGGAGGCGCGCGCGGGTGTCGGCGCGCGCCCCTGAGGCGATACACGGGGTAGTTTAACACCTCACTACCCCGTGCAGGAGACGAGGCCCGGACAGACCGGGCCAGCACTAGTGTGGGGCTGCGGAAGAATTTGGATTCCCGCGGCCCCACGCGCACGTGTGAGGAGACACCGGGGTGGTTTTAGCCGGTAAGAGTCCGGCACGCCCCTCCGCCTTTCCCCAGGCGGAGGTAGTCCATGAGGATTTCCCCCCGTAAAAAAAAAAAAAAAAAAAAAAAAAAGGTTAGGTTAGGTTAGGTTCCCCCCCGAACGGGTTCCCGCCTTGTCGTGGCGGGGGGGCTTAGTAGCCGTGGCTTGGTCAACCACGGTGAACGAAGAGGAACCCCTTGGCTGGCCCGAGGTGTAGGGCCGGCCCGAGGTGGCCACTCCGAGTGGGCTTGGGAAGCCCACTTCGGATGTGTGTCGGGGGGCTGTGGTGAGAGGGGAGTCCGCAACCCTCTACCGCTGCAGCCGAGGTGGAGTCGCGGAGGAAGAGGAGTGTTGGTATGGCGATGCGCCACTCGCCCTATCCTCCGCGACTCAGACGGGGCCGCACCGTTGAATGATGCGGTGGTGGTGGGGCTGCGTGGGGAGAGGAGTGTCGGTATTGCGAGGCGCCGCTCTCCCTACCCTCCGCAGCCGAATCTTGGTTCGCGGCGGAGCCATAGACCAGATCCGCCGATGGGTTCGGGAAGGCTGGTGCTTCTTAGTGCTAGTTTTTTTTTTTCCTGGCCCCATGGCCTTCGCGCATCGGACACGGGGACGTCTGTTGCGCATATGAAATTGGAGGCCGAGGAGGAGGGCGCGCCATGTGTTCTGGTGCGCCTTACCGGAGAAGGAGATGGGGGAGGAGTGGTCCTCTCCCGAGGAGGGGCCGCCATGGGGTGGCCGGCGCAGGTGGGGCCGCGGAAGTGTGCGAAAGCGTTCCCGTGGCCCTGCCAATATGCGACGAGGGTGGAACACCATGGGGTTTTAGTCGGTGCGAGTCCGACATAACCCGTCCTTGCCCCCGCGAGGCGGGTATGCGTAGGCATTTCCCCATGTAAAAAAAAAAAAAAAAAAGGTTAGGTTAGGTTAGGTTAGGTTCCCCCCCGAACGGGTTCCCGCCTTGTCGTGGCGGGGGGGCTTAGTAGCCGTGGCTTGGTCAACCACGGTGAACAAAGAGGAACCCCTTGGCTGGCCCGTGGTGTAGGGCCGGCCCGAGGTGGCCACTCCGAGTGGGCTTGGGAAGCCCACTTCGGATGTGTGTCGGGGGGCTGCGGTGAGAGGGGAGTCCGCACCCTCTACCGCTGCAGCCGAGGTGGAGTCGCGGAGGAAGAGGAGTGCTGGTATGGCGATGCGCCACTCGCCCTATCCTCCGCGACTCAGACGGGGCCGCAACGTCAATTGATGCGGTGGTGGTGGGGCTGCGGGGGGAGAGGAGTGTCGGTATTGCGAGGCGCCGCTCTCCCTACCCTCCGCAGCCGAATCTTGGTTGGCGGCGGAGCCAAAGACCAGATCCGCCGCTGGGGTCAGGAAGGCTAGTGCTTCTGAGTGCTAGTTTTTCCTGGCCCCATGGCCTTCGCGCAACGGACACGGGGGCGTCCGTTGCGCATTGGAAATTGGAGGCCGAGGAGGAGGGCGCACCATGTGTTCTGGTGCGCCTTACCTGAGAAGGAGATAGGGGAGGAGTGTTCCTCTCCCGAGGAGGGGCCGCCATGGGGCGGCCAGCGCAGGTGGGGCCGCGGAAGTGTGCGAAAGCGTTCCCGTGGCCCTGCCAATATGCGACGAGTGTGGAACACCATGGGGTTTTAGTCGGTGCGAGTCCGACATAACCCGTCCTTGCCCCCGCGAGGCGGGTATGCGTAGGCATTTCCCCATGTAAAAAAAAAAAAAAAAAAAAAGGTTAGGTTAGGTTCCCCCCCGAACGGGTTCCCGCCTTGTCGTGGCGGGGGGGGCTTAGTAGCCGTGGCTTGGTCACCCACGGTGAACAAAGAGGAACCCCTTGGCTGGCCCGTGGTGTAGGGCCGGCCCGAGGTGGCCACTCCGAGTGGGCTTGGCGAGCCCACTTCGGATGTGTGTCGGGGGGCTGCGGTGAGAGGGGAGTCCGCACCCTCTACCGCTGCAGCCGAGGTGGAGTCGCGGAGGAAGAGGAGTGTTGGTATGGCGATGCGCCACTCGCCCTATCCTCCGCGACTCAGGCGGGGCCGCACCGTCGAATGATGCGGTGGTGGTGGGGCTGCGGTGGGAGAGGAGTGTCGGTATTGCGAGGCGCCGCTCTCCCTACCCTCCGCAGCCGAATATTGGTTGGCGGCGGAGCCATAGACCAGATCCGCCGCTGGGGCCAGGAAGGCCGGTGCTTCTGAGTGCTAGTTTTTCCTGGCCCCATGGCCTTCGCGCATCGGACACGGGGGCGTCCGTTGCGCATGTTAAGTTGGAGGCCGAGGAGGAGGGCGCGCCATGTGTTCTGGTGCGCCTTACCTGAGGGGGATGGGGGAGGAGTAGTCCTCTCCCGAGGAGGGGCCGCCATGGGGCGGCCAGCGCAGGTGGAGCCGCGGATGTGTGCGAAAGCGTTCCCGTGGCCCTGCCAATATGCGACGAGGGTGGAACACCATGGGTTTTTAGTCGGTGCGAGTCCGACATAACCCGTCCTTGCCCCCGCGAGGCGGGTATGCGTAGGCATTTCCCCATGTAAAAAAAAAAAAAAAAAGGTTAGGTTAGGTTAGGTTAGGTTCCCCCCCGAACGGGTTCCCGCCTTGTCGTGGCGGGGGGGCTTAGTAGCCGTGGCTTGGTCAACCACGGTGAACAAAGAGGAACCCCTTGGCTGGCCCGTGGTGTAGGGCCGGCCCGAGGTGGCCACTCCGAGTGGGCTTGGGAAGCCCACTTCGGATGTGTGTCGGTGGGATGCTGCGAGAGGGGTGTCCGCTCCCTCTATCGCTGCAGCCGAGGTGGATTCGCGGAGGAGGAGGCGTGCTGGTATGGCGATGCGCCACTCGCCCTATCCTCCGCGACTCAGACGGGGCCGCACCGTTGAGTGATGCGGTGGTGGTGGGGCTGCGGGGGGAGAGGAGTGTCGGTATTGCGAGGCGCCGCTCTCCCTACCCTCCGCAGCCGAATCTTGGTTGGCGGCGGAGCCATAGACCAGATCCGCCGCTGGGGTCAGGAAGGCTGGTGCTTCTGAGTGCTAGTTTTTCCTGGCCCCATGGCCTTCGCGCATCGGACACGGGGGCGTCCGTTGCGCAAGTGAAATTGGAGGCCAAGGAGGAGGGCGCGCCATGTGTTCTGGTGCGCCTTACCTGAGAGGAAGATGGGGAGGAGTGGTCCTACCCCGAGGAGGGGCCGCCATGGGGCCGCCAGCGCAGGTGGGGCCGCGGAAGTGTGCGAAAGCGTTCCCGTGGCCCTGCCAATATGCGACGAGGTTGGAACACCATGGGGTTTTAGTCGGTGCGAGTCCGACATAACCCGTCCTTGCCCCCGCGAGGCGGGTATGCGTAGGCATTTCCCCATGTAAAAAAAAAAAAAAAAAAAAAAAAAAAAAAAAAAAAAAAAAAAAAAAAAAAAAAAAACAGGTTAGGTTAGGTTCCCCCCCGAACGGGTTCCCGCCTTGTCGTGGCGGGGGGGCTTAGTAGCCGTGGCTTGGTCACCCACGGTGAACAAAGAGGAACCCCTTGGCTGGCCCGAGGTGTAGGGCCGGCCCGAGGTGGCCACTCCGAGTGGGCTTGGGAAGCCCACTTCGGATGTGTGTCGGGGGGCTGCGGTGAGAGGGGAGTCCGCACCCTTTACCGCTGCAGCCGAGGTGGAGTCGCGGAGGAAGAGGAGTGTTGGTATGGCGATGCGCCACTCGCCCTATCCTCCGCGACTCTGACGGGGCCGCACCGTCACTTGATGCGGTGGTGGTGGGGCTGCGGAGGGAGAGGAGTGTCGGTATTGCGAGGCGCCGCTCTCCCTACCCTCCGCAGCCGAATCTTGGTTGGCGGCGGAGCCATAGACCAGATCCGCCGCTGGGGTCAGGAAGGCTGGTGCTTTTGAGTGCTGGTTTTTCCTGGCCCCATGGCCTTCGCGCATCGGACGCGGGGGAGTTCGTTGCGCATGTTGGGTTGGAGGCCAAGGAGGAGGGCGCGCCATGTGTTCTGGTGCGCCTTACCTGAGGGGGATGGGGGAGGAGTGGTTCTCTCCCGAGGAGGGGCCGCCATGTGGCGGCCAGCGCAGGTGGGGCCACGGATGTGTGCGAAAGCGTTCCCGTGGCCCTGCCAATATGCGATGAGGTTGGAACACCATGGGGTTTTAGTCGGTGCGAGTCCGACATAACCCGTCCTTGTCCCCGCGAGGCGGGTATGCGTAGGCATTTCCCCATGTAAAAAAAAAAAAAAAAGGTTAGGTTAGGTTAGGTTAGGTTAGGTTAGGTTAGGTTCCCCCCCGAACGGGTTCCCGCCTTGTCGTGGCGGGGGGGCTTAGTAGCCGTGGCTTGGTCAACCACGGTGAACGAAGAGGAACCCCTTGGCTGGCCCGAGGTGTAGGGCCGGCCCGAGGTGGCCACTCCGAGTGGGCTTGGGAAGCCCACTTCGGATGTGTGTCGGGGGGCTGTGGTGAGAGGGGGGTCCGCAACCCTCTACCGCTGCAGCCGAGGTGGAGTCGCGGAGGAAGAGGAGTGTTGGTATGGCGATGCGCCACTCGCCCTATCCTCCGCGACTCAGACGGGGCCGCACCGTTGAATGATGCGGTGGTGGTGGGGCTGCGGGGGGAGAGGAGTGTCGGTATTGCGAGGCGCCGCTCTCCCTATCCTCCGCAGCCGAATCTTGGTTGGCGGCGGAGCCATAGACCAGATCCACCGCTGGGGTCGGGAAGGCTGGTGCTTCTTAGTGCTAGTTTTTCCTGGCCCCATGGCCTTCGCGCATCGGACACGGGGGCGTCTGTTGCGCATATGAAATTGGAGGCCGAGGAGGAGGGCGCGCCATGTGTTCTGGTGCGCCTTACCGGAGAAGGAGATGGGGGAGGAGTGGTCCTCTCCCGAGGAGGGGCCGCCATGGGGTGGCCGGCGCAGGTGGGGCCGCGGAAGTGTGCGAAAGCGTTCCCGTGGCCCTGCCAATATGCGACGAGGGTGGAACACCATGGGGTTTTAGTCGGTGCGAGTCCGACATAACCCGTCCTTGCCCCCGCGAGGCGGGTATGCGTAGGCATTTCCCCATGTAAAAAAAAAAAAAAAAAAAAAAAAAAAAAAAAAAAAAAAAAAAAAAAAAAAAGGTTAGGTTAGGTTAGGTTAGGTTAGGTTAGGTTCCCCCCCGAACGGGTTCCCGCCTTGTCGTGGCGGGGGGGCTTAGTAGCCGTGGCTTGGTCACCCACGGTGAACAAAGAGGAACCCCTTGGCTGGCCCGTGGTGTAGGGCCGGCCCGAGGTGGCCACTCCGAGTGGGCTGGGGAAGCCCACTTCGGATGTGTGTTGGTGGGCTGCGGTGAGAGGGGAGTCCGCAACCTCTACCGCTGCAGCGAGGTGGAGTCGCGGAGGAAGAGGAGTGTTGGTATGGCGATGCGCCACTCGCCCTATCCTCCGCGACTCAGACGGGGCCGCACCGTTAATTGATGCGGTGGTGGTGGGGCTGCGGGGGGAGAGGAGTGTCGGTATTGCGAGGCGCCGCTCTCCCTACCCTCCGCAGCCGAATCTTGGTTGGCGGCGGAGCCATAGACCAGATCCGCCGCTGGGGCCAGGAAGGCCGGTGCTTCTGAGTGCTAGTTTTTCCTGGCCCCATGGCCTTCGCGCATCGGACACGGGGGCGTCCGTTGCGCATGTGAAGTTGGAGGCCGAGGAGGAGGGCGCACCATGTGTTCTGGTGCGCCTTACCTGAGAAGGAGATGGGGGAGGAGTGTTCCTCTCCCGAGGAGGGGCCGCCATGGGGCGGCCAGCGCAGGTGGGGCCGCGGAAGTGTGCGAAAGCGTTCCCGTGGCCCTGCCAATATGCGACGAGGGTGGAACACCATGGGGTTTTAGTCGGTGCGAGTCCGACATAACCCGTCCTTGCCCCCGCGAGGCGGGTATGCGTAGGCATTTCCCCATGTAAAACAAAAAAAAAAAGGTTAGGTTAGGTTAGGTTAGGTTAGGTTTTTTTTTTTTTTTTTTTTGTATGCTTTGCTGCTTCCCTCTGACATGGGGGTCAGAGACATTGTCAGCTCGACACGGACTTTGAATTCATGTTCTTTTATTTATTTAGTCCTTGATGTTATAAAAGGTGTAGAGGACTCCGGGTTTTCGTTCGGGAGTCCTACTACTCTTAGTCTAGTGCATGCAACAACAATTTCCAATATTTAATGCTGGGGGTAGTGACAACTTATATAATACTTATATGACTTATACTATTTGTTAGTTATTGCTTATGTTCTATTTGATTATTTCTAATACATATTTCAATTTATTTTGTAATGCTGATCTGTAATATAATACAATATATTATGGCAGCATCCTTACTTAAACAGTTTTATTCCTATTTATTACTCTTTTTGCAATTTTCAAACAATAACTCATAAATTTTTCTCTGTATTTACTCATCATTATGATATTTATATTCTCCTTAATTAATTTTAATTCAATTTCGTTTTCTATTTTCAGGCGCTCTGCGGCGTATGCGGGACAATCCAGCAAAATGTGTGGCACAGTTTCTTCAGCATCGGGGTCGCAAATGCACGATGGATTCTCTTTACACTTAAAGCGGTGTAAGTATTCAGAAAATCCACCATGCCCTGTCATGACTTGGGTAGTCTCGCTGCTTGCTTCAAATTTTCTTATTATTCGGTAGGCCACTTTCGCGTCTGGGAAAAACAGCTTCGTGATCTTTCCTGTTTCGCCAGTCTGGTATCTTTGGTTCCATTCGTCTAGCGTTGCCATACGGATGCTTCGCTTGACGAATGAAACCGGGCAAAGATCGTAATCCGGTCTCACTTTGGAATTTTTTGCGGCCTCTTTTGCTAGTCTGTCTGCTCGTTCATTCCCCTCTAAGCCCGCGTGGGCTTTAATCCAAAACAAAGTTACTACTTTGCTTTGGAGAGATATTGCTCTTAAATTATCTCTACATTCCACGGCTAACGGGTGAAGGCAGTTTGGGTTTATGATCGTTTGAAGAGCCGCCATTGAGTCGCTGTAAATTCCAAAGGAGGACGCTCTGTGCTTGAGGATTTGTCCAGTCGCCCTGCAAATGGCCAGGAGCTCGGCTTGGTAAACTGTGCAGTATGTTGGTAGAGCAAGTTTGAGGGCTTTATTTTCGGTCTTGTTTTTCCATTCGGAAAGGGCGGCGCCAACCTTGCCCTCAATCTTGCTTCCGTCAGTAAATATGTGGACGTTTATTTCGCTGTGTTTGTTCACCTGCTCCTCGTTTACCAAACAAATAATTCCTAATTCCAGGCGCTCAGCAGGGTGTGGGCCCTCAAAAGCTGAAGCCATTCTCTCGACCTCTCTTCCCGCCAACACTGGCTGTGGCAGCCCCCTCTTGGCTTCATATAATAAAGCAGCCTCACGGACTCGGAGGTCCAGGGGGAGTATTCCAGCCAGTACTAGCGCCGAATTCAGAGAGACCGTTCGGTAGGCTTTGCATAGTTTTTGCGCGATACCGCGCTGGACTACGGCGAGTTGTTTTATTATCCCCAGCTTTTTTGCAGCCTGTGCCCAAACGCTAGCAGCGTAAAGTATAATAAGCTCTACGGTCGCGAGATATATCACTCTTATCACTTCCGGATGGAGTCCCCAACTAACCTTCGCCGCTTTGCATAGTTGTTTGTAGATGCCGATTGCCTTCTTATACACATTCGATACATGGGTGTTAAAAGTAAGCTTTTCGTCAATTGTAAACCCAAGTAGCTTTATTTCTTTTGACATGCCAATTGCAGTACCTCCCATGTTGAGGCGTGGTACATCGTGTTTCAGTTTTCTTGTTATTATCATCGCGTTCGTCTTGTGTGGCGCAAACTTCAATTTATTTTCAACACCCCACGCACAGACATGTTCTAGAGTGGCATTGGCACGTCGCTCCACTTCGTGTGCTGTGTCGCCGTCGAAGACTAATACGACGTCGTCCGCGAACGCCTGACAATAATCTCCCCTGCATTCGAGACTTTTCAAGAGAGGGTCTAGCAGAAGATTCCATAGGATTGGGCCTCCAATGGATCCCTGGACACAACCTCTGCTTGTACCTTTAGCATATTCCTCTCCAGCGTACCTGACTACGACTTTCCTGTCTTTGAGATAACTATCTATGACCCTCCTCAAGTTAAGCGGACACCTTTCCTCAGCCAGTCGGACTCGTATGGCTGGCCACCAGGCGCTATCAAAAGCTCCCTCGATGTCCAATGATACTAGCGCTATAATTTTCTTTTGATTCAGCTTCATGTGAATGAACTGCATTAGTACATAGAGGGCGTCTTCGGTGCTTCTCTGTGGCATGAACCCGTACTGGCGAGTACTTATCCTTGGCAAAAGGTGAAATTTGAGGCGGTTCACCAGCATTTTCTCAAAGATCTTTCCTAGTATAGGTAGTAGTCCAATGGGCCTGTACGCTTTCGGCATGGTGTAATCTACTTTCCCTGGTTTTTTAAGCACTATGACTGTCGCGATTTTCCAGGTTTTTGGGAAGTGTTGTAGAGTTAAACATTTATTAAGGAAGGCCAAGAATAACTCGGGGTTGCTTTCTATAGCGTGTAGACATATATCAGCTGTGAAACCGTCCGCTCCTGGGGCCTTTTTCGGGTTGAAGGATCGATACGCCTGTTTCAATTCTAACATTGTGAACAGGGGATCACACAGGTCATCTTGCTCAGCAGAGTTCACTTTGTCAGCTTTTATTCTTACGTGGCGATGGTAAGTGTTTTCGCTGTCTGTTAAGTCTTCCGGAAAGAACGTTTCCGCCAATAACTTCACGGAACCTTTTGCGTCTAACACTACCTTATTGATTTCCAGTGGCTGGTCCTCGTCCCTGCGCGTTGTTCTCCCAATTACCCTATAGATACCTTCCCAGACCCCCTCCTTATCCTGCTTGCAGCAAAAGTATTTCCAGCTCTCGATCTGGGCTTTAATAGCTTCTGACTCATACCTCTCTTTTTGTTCCAGGTACTCTTCTACGACCTTCTGTCTACGGACCAGGGCAGCACATTTGATCCTTCGTTTCATGGTAGTGACTTCTTTTTTCATCTTGTTGAGCTTATCGGACCACCACGGCAAGGTAAGTTCTTCTGTAGCTTTTTTGGTTGGCATTGTTTGCTTGCAAGTGTCTATTATGGATATTGTTAATTTATCTGTTGCTATGTCTATTTGTTCAATGGTTTCAATATTTTCTATTTCCGATTTGTTAAATTGATTTTCTGACAGCAATTGGTTAAGTTTCTCATGAAACTTAGGCCAATTTGCCTTCTTTGTATTAAACAGTCTAGTAGTTCTGTTTACTCTTAGACCTTTTGATTTTTGTAGCCGAATATTAAAAATAATGCCGTTGTGGTCCGAGCTCGTAAGACCCTCGTCCACTGTCCAGTCATCTACCAAGTCCAGGATGTCGGTCGAGCAGGCTGTTATGTCGACGTAGCTGGAATATCGTTTTCCTCCTCGGATGGTATCGAAGGTCGGAATGTCCCCTCTATTCAGTATGTTCAGACCCAGCTCCTCGAAAGCTCCTGCGATTTCTTCTCCTCTATGGTCAACGATCGGGCTTCCCCACCATGTACTTTTTGAATTGGCGTCACCTCCAGCAATCCACTTTGTACTTCCAATTTCTTGCTCTATCTTTTTAAGGTGATCAATATACAGTTCTATGGGCTGATCTGGCTCGAAGTAATAAGAGACGAGTGTTATTTCCCAAGCTCTAGTTTGAATTCCCACCACAATGATGTTGTTTGTGGTGAGTTTTGGGTACTGTTTTATGTTAAAATCAACGTTGAAGACGGCTACCGCTGCCTTAACAGTCCCTTCTCCTGGGCTAGAGTTTTGAAAAACCCTCACGCCTCTTTGACCTTTCATCGTGTTAGCACCACCTACGTATGGTTCTTGAAGTAGTGCTATATCAGCTCGACGTTTCTCAGCTTCAATAAAAAGTTCATGGGTTGCTAATTTTTTGCGCTGGAGGTTTGCTTGGATAATTTTATAGTGGGCTTGTTCAACTTGTGCACCTTTAGCAATATGCTATAGTTGACCGGGCCAATTCATCCCACTTTCGGCGCGTTGGGCAGTTTGTGCTAAAGGCATTATGTTCTGTCTGGAACAATTTTGCCTTTGAGCAGTTTCGGCATTTGGGTGGTTCACCAGCGAGCCAGTCACCACACTCGGATCTCAGGTGGGGGCCACCACAGTGGCTACATAGGTCTGATAGTTCTTTACAGAACCTCTTACCGTGACCATATCCTAAACAGCGTGTGCATTGCACCAGTGGGGATTGGTCTTCTGCTCTAACACGTTGTAAATCAATATGAATACTCCCAATTTCTATAACTCTTTGCCAGATGATAGGCGAGACACTAAGAACAATGTGGCTGGTGTGGGGATTTCTTGTTTTTCTTCTATATTTTATTTCAATTCTGATCTCACCTTCGTCGAGACCGTGAAAAACACCGCGATTTTGATTCCTCAGAGCCTTGATTACGTCTTCGTCTGTGTTTACAAGAAGTACATTTCTGAGGATCAAAAGTGGGTCCCTGTTTTTGACCTCTTCGACGGTGAGATTTACTCCTTCTTTTTCAAGCCGATTTTTCATTTTGTTCCTTTCCTCTTTTGTTTCGAAACCCATAATGATTTTTCTATCCTTTGCTTTCCTTACCCTTCCAACCTTTATCCACCCTTCTTTTGCATCAGCTGCCTTTCTGACCCGGTTCATCACCTCTTCCCCCGTTCCAGTTTCATCTGTTGATGTTATTACTACGGAATGTAGGGTACTACGCTGTGGGGGAGTTTTAATGATTTTGTCTGCAGTTACATTAGCGTATGTTGGCATTGTCGCTCGCTCTAGTGTTTCTCTTTGCTTTTCCATCGATTCTTTCAACTCTTCCATCTTTTTATTTGTTTCTTGCAGCAATCTTGCGTGCTCCTCAATCCTTGTTTTTAGGTCTGGTAGTGGTGAGGTGAGATGACTGAGAAGGTAGAGTCAGTAGCAGCAGTTTCCAACTCTAGCTTTTCACTCTTTTCCTTTTCTCCTTTTGCCTTTTTTGCCTTTAACTCCATTTCAGCTTCTTTAACAAGCTGATATAATCGATCCAGTGCTTCTACAACGCCATTTTTTATCTCTGTTTTCGTATTCCGAGAGGCGTTTAGATGAAGCTTGCCTTTTGTTAAGCAGGCCTTTGCTTCCATTGTTCTATTTTCATACTGCTGCTTTGGCGGAGTGTGTATTTCAACAGACACTTTTTGCGTGGTTTTACTGTTTTGTAGCACTGATACCGTTGGTTTTGTTTTAGCAGTACCTGCCTGCATTGTCGTGGTAGTCATGGATGGGGTTGAATCAATGTTAGATTCCCAGTCATCTATGCTGCGTCTTACTTTTGAAATTTCACTTCCTGTTTTAGAGGGTGATTGTGTCGGTTTAGTTGGTGTTCTAATTCCAAACATCTTGGGAGTATATGTCCGTGTAGCGTCAATAGTATAATGTGTATAAAGGATGTATAAATATATCAACTAAAATGTAAAACAGAGAAAAAATATAACAAAACAAATATATAAAATGTATAAAAGTGTATAAAAATATACCTCTATGTAGAGTCACAGACTCCGTCAAAATTCTTTATTTATACAGTATGTTAACTTTCGGGTAAAAAGAAAATAAAAATTTCCTTTTTAAATTTAATAAAACTGTTTAAGAACTAAAAATTTGCAGAGATGTTATAATATAAACTATTTGTAGAGTCCCGACTCTACTTCGTTGTATAATAACACCACTCTACAAGGTGGCTCTACGTCTGAATTTAAATTAAATTCTATACCTATCCAAAATTAGGTTAAAGTTATATATTGTTTTAAAATATAACGAGGTTGCGGTTATTCAAAGGTCAAATGTCTAAGGTATCTCAATTTTAAAATAACCACAAACACCCCGTCCCGTTCCCTTAAGAAGCTATAAAAATATAAAGTCAATAAACTAAAAAATGTAGAGTCGTAACTCTACTTGTTATGATTTTGTCACTCTTAATACACACTTAGCACATACACTTAATAATACCAATAGCACAAATAAATATATTAAAGATAATTATTGCTCTACCTAGAATTGTCTCTATTCTAATTCTAATAGTTGGTTACTCTTATTTCTAATCTTATAGTTCTAATATATTTTACAGAAAATTTTAAAATTGCAGTGCTCTATATAGAGTCAATCTATGTCTATTTTGCCAGCTCTATAATTAAGTTTTCTAGCAGAGTTAAGACGTCTTACAAAATTAAAAAAAAAAAAAATTAAAATACTTTATAGAAAGAGAGTTTCAGGCCAGCAAATATTTGGCTCTACGTAGAGTCTGTTTCTAATGACCAGCTTGGAGCTCTCCTCGAACCCTATTCAAAGAGCCCAAACTCGGTATACCTAGCTCAGTAGGTTCGCAAGTTATCGCGTTTTCAAATTCTGGTTGTAACCAAGATGGCTTCCAAAATTATGGTTACAACGCTGTAACTCCCGAACGAACAGGCCTACAGCTCCGTGCTTGGGCTCCTCTTACTGGGCTCGACCAGGGCTTCAATGTCGTGTAGCTTTCAGGACTTAAAATTTTTGAGCGCTGAAATTTCCTGAAAGGTAGGTTGTCTGTTCCGGCCTTACTTGCCGACGTCTCGGGTCAAGACCCCAGTCTTCTACGACTCGTAGTTCAGAAGTTATGGCCTATTTTAGTTTTACAAGATGGCTGCCGAAATGTCAAAGTTGATGTTTGACTGTTAATAACCTTGGTTCTAGCTATCGCAGGAGACCAGCGCTTCGACTACACCACTAGATTTCGTCCAGTCTTTCTGAAGGAATCGGTTTCAGGACCATGAAAAACTCAAGCTCAAAAAAGCCTGAATCCCTCTAGGTGGGTAGAACTCGATCCAATAGTAGTGCCGTCGAAAACCCCAACTCAATGCGACTTCTACAACCAGAGTTATTTAATTTTAAAAATTTTCAAAATGGCCGCCGGTCCAGACAGTAAACTGCTATTTTGGCCGTTTTTTAACGGATTTGGCCCGTGTTTGGGCTCATTTGATAGGTCTCGGTGTCGACCTTACAAGTCTATAAGTCTTGTGGCTTTTTAAGCCCCCTATAATTTAATTTTACAAAATATGTTGTAAATTTGCAGAAAAACTTGGTTTTTACAACTTAATTTAACTTTTAAAATTCTATTAAAATTAACATATGTTAAAATTAATACTTTCTAATTAAATATGTATTTTATAATTTACCGACAGCTAAAATAAAGGTAACACGTGTTAACTAAATATTTAAAAAATTTCTAACTCTAAAACTACTTACTACAAAAATCTAAAACTTTATACACACGTTCCTTTTATTGTTCTTAACACTATTAAAATATAAAAACTAGGGGTCTTCACTTTAGTTTAAAAGTTAGTGAGATATAAATTTTTGTCAAAATTTAAAAGTTTAATATCTCGTAAACCACTTAACTTAAATTTGTTCTGAAAGTTGCTGCCGGCTCCTCTCCGCGCGTGCTAACAGAATCCGACTTCAAAAATAGCCGCACGACTCTGCTTCGCAAAACACGTGCCCACGTGGACTTGTTTTTTTGGCTTTTACTCGAAAACTGTGGCTCCGAGAAATCTCAATTTTTGCACATGGGTGTAGGCCGCGAGTGGCTTCAAGGCCGCACTTTAAAAAACAGGGGTAAACGCGATTAATCGCGCAGCGTTTCACTTTGAAGTTTTTAAAATTTTTGAAAATCACTTTTCTCACAATATCTCTTTCACAAAAACTCCGATTTTATTGCGGTTTTCACTTATTTGAACCGCGAGTCAAAGCGCAACTTTTGACGTATCACACACGAAAATCGGTTGCGAAAAACCTATTTTTCAGAATTTTTAAGCGCGGAGCGACTTAAAAACGTGGCGTTCGGGACGGCAATTGACACCGGACTGGTTAGGTTAGGTTAGGTTCCCCCCCGAACGGGTTCCCGCCTTGTCGTGGCGGGGGGGCTTAGTAGCCGTGGCTTGGTCACCCACGGTAAACAAAGAGGAACCCCATGGCTGGCCCGTGGTGTAGGGCTGGCCCGAGGTGGCCACTCCGAGTGGGCTTGGGAAGCCCACATCGGATGTGTGTCGGGGGGCTGCGGTGAGAGGGGAGTCCGCACCCTCTACCGCTGCAGCCGAGGTGGAGTCGCGGAGGAAGAGGAGTGTTGGTATGGCGATGCGCCACTCGCCCTATCCTCCGCGACTCAAACGGGGCCGCACCGTTGATGCGGTGGTGGTGGGGCCGCGGGGGGAGAGGAGTGTCGGTATTGCGAGGCGCCGCTCTCCCTACCCTCCGCGGCCGAAACTTGGTTGGCGGCGGAGCCCGAGACCAGATCCGCCGCTGGGGCCAGGAAGGCCGGTGCTTCTGAGTGCTAGTTTTTCCTGGCCCCATGGCCTTCGCGCATCGGACACGGGGGCGTCCGTTGCGCATGCGAAATTGGAGGCCGAGGAGGAGGGCGCACCATGTGTTCTGGTGCGCCTTACCTGAGAAGGAGATGGGGGAGGAGTGTTCCTCTCCCGAGGAGGGGCCGCCATGGGGCGGCAAGCGCAGGTGGGGCCGCGGAAGTGTGCGAAAGCGTTCCCGTGGCCCTGCCAATATGCGACGAGTGTGGAACACCATGGGGTTTTAGTCGGTGCGAGTCCGACATAACCCGTCCTTGCCCCCGCGAGGCGGGTATGCGTAGGCATTTCCCCATGTAAAAAAAAAAAAAAAAGGTTAGGTTAGGTTAGGTTAGGTTAGGTTCCCCCCCGAACGGGTTCCCGCCTTGTCGTGGCGGGGGGGCTTAGTAGCCGTGGCTTGGTCAACCACGGTGAACGAAGAGGAACCCCTTGGCTGGCCCGAGGTGTAGGGCCGGCCCGAGGTGGCCACTCCGAGTGGGCTTGGGAAGCCCACTTCGGATGTGTGTCGGGGGGCTGTGGTGAGAGGGGAGTCCGCAACCCTCTACCGCTGCAGCCGAGGTGGAGTCGCGGAGGAAGAGGAGTGTTGGTATGGCGATGCGCCACTCGCCCTATCCTCCGCGACTCAGACGGGGCCGCACCGTTGAATGATGCGGTGGTGGTGGGGCTGCGGGGGGAGAGGAGTGTCGGTATTGCGAGGCGCCGCTCTCCCTACCCTCCGCAGCCGAATCTTGGTTGGCGGCGGAGCCATAGACCAGATCCGCCGCTGGGGTCGGGAAGGCTGGTGCATCTTAGTGCTGGTTTTTCCTGGCCCCATGGCCTTCGCGCGTCGGACGCGGGGGCGTCTGTTGCGCGTATCAAATTGGAGGCCGAGGAGGAGGGCGCGCCATGTGTTCTGGTGCGCCTTACCGGAGAAGGAGATGGGGGAGGAGTGGTCCTCTCCCGAGGAGGGGCCGCCATGGGGTGGCCGGCGCAGGTGGGGCCGCGGAAGTGTGCGAAAGCGTTCCCGTGGCCCTGCCAATATGCGACGAGGGTGGAACACCATGGGGTTTTAGTCGGTGCGAGTCCGACATAACCCGTCCTTGCCCCCGCGAGGCGGGTATGCGTAGGCATTTCCCCATGTAAAAAAAAAAAAAAAAAAAAAAAAAAAAAAGGTTAGGTTAGGTTAGGTTTTTTTTTTTTTTTTTTATATATACTCGGTTCATCTGCTGTTATTTCTTTTACAGCACCTTGGATTTCTTTTGTTTATTTATCTTTATTTACTTTCATTTCATTGTTTTTTTTTTCTTTTTTTTTTTCAGTATTCCACCGTATTTTACCTTACATTTACTTTACATGACTGGTATTTAAACTTATAAAGCATAATAATCTACACTTTTACTACATTATTATAATAACTACTAATACCCTATTATTACTTATTGCTTCTTATACTTATACCCTATTATTACTTATTGTTTATTATAAAATACTACAATTCTATGTATTTTAATATTTCTATGGAATCTAGTAAACATTATACATGGCTTGTGTACTACCCAATTTTTTAATTTTTTTTTTGTTTCCACCGTTTTATCTTATATGTACTTTACATGACTATTTTTTGCTGCAAATATTTATTAACTTGTAAAATTTAAAAACATAAACTTACAAAGAGCATAATAATCTACAGTTTTACTACACTATTATTAAAACTACTAATACCCTATTAATACTTATTGTTTTTACAACTACTAATAATACTACAGTTCTATCTGTTTAAATGTTTCTATGGAATCTATTATAAATAAAATAAATAAATAAATAAAATAGCCTTTATTTCTACTACAATGCAAACTTGACATATGATTAATCTAGGTTATAATAGTATAGTATAATTAATATGTATTTTTGTTATATGTATAATTATGTATGTATATATATGACTTAATTGATATTAGTAGTAGTCGCCTCTGCGGCGTAGGCCTCTCCTAAACCTTTCCACATATTTCTTTCCCGAGCCACTCGCATCCATAGGGGACATGAGAGAGGTCGCGACTGTGCTCGTGTTTACATCGGCTCTGCCATATAATTGTGTTTTATTAAATATAAAAGTTTGTAAATTGAAGTGTAGTAGCTATAAACACCTGAAATAAGTTGAAAATTTATCGGACAAATGTTTTGTGCTTCACAAATTTGATATTGACGTACAAATATCCGAAAAACTGCCGGTAACTAAACTCAAAGTTAGACGCTTCTACTGTGAAATATTGAAGAAACCAACGCATAAGATCAACTAAACCAGTTATTTAAAATCCAAGAAAGGAATAAAGGTAAAAAAAAAATCCGTTTTGAAAAATTTATATTATAACCTCAAATTACTCATAGAAAAATATAAAAATCATTGCCATTAAAATACTCACAATAGCGCCATCTATCGACAATTAACAAAACTACCTATAAGATACGATTCAAACCCTGCGCAAGCAGTTAATACCAAACATTTGTTGCAATTGTAATAGAGGGCGTGTTTATTACTTTTACAATGGAGGAAGTCTTAAAAATTTTACAAAACATACAAGACGACATATCAAAAAACAAGCAAGAAATTAAAGAGATGGAGCAAATATCAAAGAATCTATAAATAATAAAATAGACGAAAAATTTATTATTTTTGAAAATAAAACTAAACAATTAGAAACGAAAATTGAACAACAACAAAAAACCATAGAAAACTTAGATAAACAGCTTAGAAGAAAAAATATTATATTCTTTGGGATCGAAGAAAAAGAAAAGGGATATGAAAGTTTACTCTCCATAGTTTTAGATATAATTAACAACGAAATGGAAATACCTTGCCAGAAATGGGAAATCAAACACGTAAATAGGATGGGAAAAAAATCAGGAAAAGTCAGACCAGTGGTTGTCACAATAACAACAACAAGCAGGAGAATAGAGATACTTAAGAAGAAAAAATCGCTGGAGGGTACAAATATTTACCTGAAAGAAGATTTTCCACCTAGCGTGTTACAAAAACGGAAAGAGTTACAAGAAGACCTTAAACGCGAGAGAGAGTCAGGAAAAAGAGTGGCTTTACGATACGACAAAATTGTGACACTAAAAGCACGTGTATCTGAAGTACATACACCCACAGAAAGAAACATAAACAAACGTTTTATGTCTAAATCGCCTGAAGAAACAGTGAATGAAACTGCAAAAGAATACGACAACGAAAAAACAAAACAAGTACCTAAAAGAAATAAGTCACATACTATAACCAGCTTCCTACGTCCGTCGCAGCTAAATCTCAACAATCGAGCAATAGCAACTGTAAACGTAGAAGATATTTCAAAAAACTAATTAGCGTCTCTGCAACCTCTCTACCTCCCCCAAGCCGGCTGGTCACCGTGGAGGAGTCAGACCACCACCTCCTAAATCACAATAAAAAACAATCAAACAAGATTAATAATAAAAACAACAATATAAACATAAACAAACAACAAAAACCACAAAACCTCTACATAGCAAGTATTAATGTAAGGACCTTATTATCAAACAGCAAAATAGAGGAATTAAGATACGCTGTTATGTCAATAAAATGGGATATTATGGGTTTATGTGAAACAAGAAGAGAAAAAGAAGCAATAGAAGAACACACCGATTTTATCTTATTTCATACATCTGGGACGAATGGAAGAAATGGTGTGGGATTCTTGATTAAAAAACATTTAAAGAATAATATAGTGAATTTAAAAAGTTTCTTGGATCGGGTAGCTTTACTAGAAATACAAACATCTGATAACTCAACTTGGTCACTTGTCCAATCATACGCCCCAACAGAACAATGCAATAAAGAAGATATAGATCATTTTTTTACAACAGTGCAATCCGCCTTGGATGCTATCCACACAAAAAATATAATTTTACTTGGAGATTTCAACGCAAGAATTGGGAAAGCTCAAAAAAATGAAGGAAAGAATATTGGACAATATGCGTACGGAAAAAGAAGCCCACACGGCCAGAGACTAGTAGAATTTGCAGTCGAAAATGATTACTACTTCATGAACAGCATGTTCCCATGCAAACCACACAAAAAATGGACATGGCGATCCCCAAATAGTCAACATCTCAACGAAATTGACTACATACTAACAAATCAACCAACCAATATAAAGAATTTCGATATAATAAAAAACTTAAACTTCAATTCTGATCACAGGATGATTAGATGTGAATTATCCTTGCTCCCAAAATTAAAAAGAAGGAAAATAAATTCTGTCGTTTACATTAAAGAATCACTAGATATATCAGAAGAAAACGCTAGCTTCTGGAGAAATAAATTTACAGAAGCTGTTCGTACACAGGCAGAGGTACAAAACCAATATGACAAGCTAGAACAAGAGTTACAAGAGTTTCTGAAACAGCTGCCACGGAAAAAGAAACATGTAAACAGATATATAAATGAAGAAACAAAAGATCTCTTAGAACAGAGAAAAGTGTTATACATGAAGAAAAGAACAAAAGAATTAAAATTTGAAATAACAAGAATAAGCAAAAAAATTAACAGAAATATTACCCAACAAAAAAGAAGAATACGACAAAGAACATTTGAAAAATTCATAGGTAAAACAGGGGCTTTACGTAAAGCTTATAAAGAATTGAGCGACAAGGCAGAGTGGACAGAAAAACTGAGAAACAAACAGGGAATTGTGCAATCAAGACGTCCTGATATCATAAACGAAGCCACACAATTCTATAAAAAGCTTTATACTACCACAGATGGCAGTTGCTCCCTCTTATGTGAAAAACCAGGCGAATATAATAGAGTGAATGCAAACATAGAAATACCAATCATTCTCAGATCAGAAATCGAACACGCAATAAAATCTCAAAAAGACGACAAGTCCCCAGGAAGTGACAACATTGCTAACGAAGTTCTTAAAGCGCTAACCGCTACACTTTTGGAACCTCTTCAAACATTGTTCAATAACATACTCAGAACCGAAACCACACCTGATCAATGGTCAAAATCTACAATCATACTGCTTTTCAAAAAAGGAGATAGAAGAGATCTAGGGAACTATAGACCAATCAGTCTCATGTCAAATTTATATAAAATTTTTTCAAAGATCATATTGAATAGGATAACAAAGAGTCTAGATGAAAACCAACCGCGGGAACAAGCAGGTTTCCGCAAAAGCTACTCGACTGTAGATCACATACAAGTTATAACACAATTAATTGAAAAAGCAAAAGAATATGGGAAGACGTTATATATGTGTTTTATAGACTACACAAAAGCATTCGATTCTTTACACTTCAAAGCTATATGGACATCACTTACACAACAAGGAGTCAATCAGAAATATATTAACATAATCAAGAGTATATATACAAAATGTCTAGCAAAAGTGCGCCTAGAACGTGAAGGTACAGAATTCCCTATACAAAAAGGAGTAAGGCAGGGAGACCCTCTCTCCCCGAAGTTGTTTTCAGCGGTGCTCGAATCTATTTTCAGACGTCTAAATTGGGAAAAGAAAGGAATACGGGTAGATGGAGAACTACTGAACCACTTGCGCTTCGCGGACGACATAGTGGTCTTCGCAGAAAGTGCTACCGAATTGGAGAGTATGGTGTTCGAACTAGCAATGGAAAGTAAAAAGGTGGGACTGTCAATGAATACGATGAAAACCAAGATTCTAACCAACGGAGTACCTCGGGACATTATAATAGCAAATGAAAAAATTGAATATGTAAAAGAATATGTATACTTAGGACAGCTAGTATCATTTGTAAACAATACAGAAAAAGAAATAGGAAGAAGAATAAGTCTAGCCTGGAAGAAATATTGGGGATTGAGAGAAATAATGAAAAATAAGGATATCAATATAAATATAAAGAAAAAACTCTATGAAATAGCGATATTGCCATGCCTAACATATGGTTGCCAGACGTGGTCATTGAGAAAAGAAGACGAAGAAAGAATTGCTATCTGTCAACGCAAAATGGAAAGAAGCATGCTTGGTCTAAAACTATCAGATAAGGTTAACAACGTCAACATCAGAAAAAAAACAAAAATAATAGATGTAAGAAAAAGAACAAGACTACTCAAGTGGTACTGGGCAGGACACATCTGTAGAATGAAAAATAACAGATGGACCAAACGTCTAACAGAATGGATACCAAGAGACAGGAAAAGAAAAAAAGGCAGACCAAGTAAAAGGTGGAGAGACATTTTTTTAATCAGAGATGTGGCCCCCTATGGAATCTATTAATCAACATTAAACATGGATTGTGTACTACCCAATATATACATATACATACACATACACACACATACACATACACACATACATATATATATGCATACATATATATATATATATATATATATACATATATATATATTTTTTTTAATTTACTTACTGAATTTATACTACTTAAAATATCTGTCTGCTACTACCAATACAGGCATTAGAGGCTAGTATACTTTAGATCCATTTTCCTTGAGCACCTTTTTCAAACAGTGTTCAGCAAATTCAAGGAAATGCATGTAGCTGTCATTGTCGTTGATTGCCTTACAAAGTGTGGTTTCATTTATTGCAAAGCCCATGCGGTGTTCACAGCTTATTCTTTGTGCTGCATACTTTGGACAATCTATTAGCACGTGTTCAACTGTTTGTGGTGTTGATTGGTCACAGTCACAGCATGGACTCTGCGCCAGTTTAAATTTACATAGATATGCCTTAAAACCTCCATGTCCAGTAAAAATTTGGCATCTCATATTATTAATCTTGATATTCTTCATGGTTTTGTAGGCTTGCTTAACAGTTGTGAAGAACTTCTTTGTCACTTGTCCCGTTTGTGCCGTTGTATATCTTTCTTGCCAATTATGCAAAGTCTTGTCCCTGATGGAGCGTTTTGCGAAGGAAAGAGGAAAACAGTCGTAGACTGGGGTCTGCTTCAGTGTCTCCGCGGCAGACTTTGCAAGCTCATCTGCTCTCTCGTTGCCTGGAATACCGCAGTGGGCTTTAATCCAAAAGAGTCTAACTTTGCCTTGATTGCTGTCTATGTCTCGCATGCGTTCCAGAATTTTTGCTGCGAGGGGGTGTAGTGCATTGGGGTTAGTGAGACTTTCCAGCGCCGATTTAGAATCACTGAGGATGTTTGCCATTTTTAGTGTTTTCTTGCTTAAGATTACTTCTGTGGCTTTTAGTATAGCTGCTAATTCTGCTTGGTAAACACTACAATGACTTCCAAGGCGTAATCTGGATTTGTATATTTCTTTCCCGTCTTTCCAGCAGGTGATGGCTGCTCCTACTTTGCCTGTAATCTTACTCCCGTCAGTATATATGCAGGGCCAGTCATTTCCGATAGATTCAAGATCTTTCTCTGCATTTATTAAGTTATAAGTTTGGTTCACGCGTTTGGCTGGATGAGGTAGCGAGTACGGACTTACAGATTTTGCTAGTTCTCTGCCAGGTAATCGTTCCAGTGGTTCCCCCCTTTTAATTCTAAATAGGTCAGCATTTTCTTGTGCTCTTAGGTCTAGGGGAAGAACTCTAGCTAAAGTGGCGCATGAGATTAAAGAAGAAGTGCGATGTGCTTTACATATCAGTATACTGAAGGTTCTCGTTATCCTGTCAAGCCTGGTTTTTATTTGTTTCTTATTTGCCACATGTCCCCATACGCTTGCAGCGTATAATATGGTTGGTTCTACCACAGTTATGTAAATTGTCCTAAGAATTTCAGGATTCAGGCCCCAGTTTGTTCTAGCTGTTTTTGCCACTTTTTTATAAAGTTGGATTGCTTTTTCAGTTACCCTGTCTACATGTTTAAGGAAGTTTAGATTGGCGTCAATTGTGAGTCCAAGTATTGTAATCGTGTCAGAGAAACTTATTTCCGTTTCTCCCATTACTATCTTTGGATTTTCAAATTTCATCTTTTTTGTTATTAATATGGCCTGAGTTTTCTGAGCTGCCAGTTTCATTTTTCTCTTTTTTGCCCAGTTTATTATGTGGTTTAGTACCGGATTAAGCTCCTTTTCTAAATCTTTAGCCGATTTTCCTTTCGCTATTATTGTTATATCGTCTGCGTATGCTTGAATGTATGTTCCTAGGCCTTCAACTTCTGTTAGTAACGGGTCGAGCTGCAAATTCCATAAAAGTGGTCCACAGGTAGAACCCTGTATGCAGCCTTTGTTAGTTTGCTTTATCACCTCATGACCAGCATATGTAAGTTTTATTTGCCTGTCCAGTAAATAGCTGCTGATTAACCTGCATAGTGATCTGTCTACTTTCTTATTTTCTAGCTCGTTTATCATTCCGGGCCACCAGGCATTGTCGAATGCGCCCTCAATATCAATGGAGATAACGACCACAATTTCTTTAAGTTTTAAGCCTTGTTTTACAATTTCGATGGCATCATACAGGGCGTCTTCTGTACCGCGCTGTGCGACAAAACCATACTGCCTCACGCTCATTTTATTTTCGGTCCATAATTGCCACATCATTCTGTTCACGAATAGCTTCTCTAGTACTTTCCCCAAGACAGGTAGAAGACCAATTGGCCGATAGGACTTTGGAAGGGTATAGTTTTCCTTATTTGCCTTTGGAATCACCCGAATTGTCGCTCTTTTCCAAACTTTAGGGAAGTATCCGAGTAGAAGACATTTAGTGTATATGGCTAGTAGGATTTGTGGAGCCGCCTTATAGGCTCTAAAGCATATGTCGGATGTAAGGCCGTCTTCCCCAGGCGCTTTTTTCGGACTCATGTTTTTAAATATTTCTTCAATTTCAGTGTTGGTGAAAGGGATTATTACATCTTTATTCTGGTTCTTGGCCCACTCTTTCCTATTGTTTTCTGATTTGATTCTAATTTCTGTGTGTATTTGATCGTCTGATTTGATGTCATCATTTGGGTAGAAAGTATCCGATAAGAGCTGTGCAGATTCTTTTGGGGTCATGATCTTACTAGTTGCTGTTTCCCGTAATAATGTGTCTTCAGGAGTTTTGTAAGATTTACGTATTACCCTATAAATACTTTGCCACATACTCTCCCGATCTTGCCTTGTACAAAATTCCTTCCAGCTCGATGTTATTGCTTCTTCAAGGAGATTCTTGTATTCTACTTTGGTTTGAAGATATTCCTCAATTACTGTCTGTTTCCTGTTTTTGTTAGCAAATTTAATTTTTCTTCTTTTTCGAATAAGTTCTTTTTTCTTTTCGTCTACTTCCTTTGTCCACCATGGTGTCTTTGTCGGTATTCTCTGAGATAACTTTGGAATTGTTATATCGCAAGATTTTCGTAGACATTCAACGTACTGTATGACCAAGTCTTCTAAGGCCCATGTCGTTTCTATGTTCATAGTTGCTTCTTCAGTGATATTAATTGACTGTAGTTCTGTTTGTAACGTGACAGTGAATCTGTTCCAATCCGCTTTGCTGGTGTTAAAGATGCGGGTAGATATTCGCTGGTTAGGTTGCCTTGTTGAATTCTCAGGTTCTATGTCATACATAATCGCTCTATGGTCCGACAGAGTGACAAAGTCAGGATTAACCCTCCAGTTTATTATTTTATGGAATAGGCTGTTAGAGCATGCTGTTATGTCCACAATACTCGTGTAGTCTTTGTCTCCTCTGTGTGCCCAAAATGTTGGTGTACTTCCTGTGTTAAGTATGTTTAACCCCAGTTGGGCTAAAGTCTCAGCGACGACCGTTCCCCGTCCATCCTCCACGCTACAACCCCACCAAGGACTTTTTGCATTTACATCCCCTCCAAATATGATATGATCGTTTCCCAGTATGTCAATGGATTTTGATATCTTTCTTAAATCTTCGTCGATGTTTTGGCCTTCCTCCATGTATGCGTTTACAATACTAATATCTAGGTTATTAATTTTAAAATTACACGCGACAATGTTTTCGGTAATCGTTTCAGGGTTTATAGTATATTGTATGGAAGGATCAACGACAATGACAGCTGACTTGACTGGTTTTTGTGTGTCTGTAGTATATTTTTGTATAACTGCATGGCGGCTGGTACTGTGTGCTTTTGCTCCTACATAGGGTTCTTGTATTAAGAGAATAGCCACTCCTTGTGTTTCAGCCGCCTGCAGGCATTCTTGTTGGGCTAATTGTCCCCTACCGAGATTGACTTGGGCAATTTTTATTGTTCCATACTTTGTGCTCGAAGGTCTTTGTGAGGAAACGTCGCGGACTTTAGCAATACGTGATCGTTGCTCTCGCTATCCGATCCCATTTCCTCCATTCCAGACATTCTGAGCTATACGCAGGATGTGCACACTTTGTGTCACACTCATTCTTTCCCATGCAGTTTTTGCACTTAGGCGCTTTATCTCTGTTGTGACACTCTCTGGTGTCATGTTCCTCAGCACAATACCCACAGCATGTCTTTTGAGCTTGGCACTCTCTTGCTCGATGAGAGAACCCAAGACATCGATAACACTGAGTAACCGGTGACTGATCGACTGCTGGGACTATCTGAAAGCCGAGTCTGATTTTCTTATCTTTTAATTTGCTCCAGATTTGTGAGCTTACTTCGAGTATGATATTGCTTGTGGAGCTTGTTCGACCCTTTATTCTTCTTACTACTTTGACGTATTGCTGCGTTGATGAGATGCCTTGTAAGAGAGTGCTGTTTTGCTTTATTATTGCTTCTTCGATCTTTTTATCGGTTAGGTCAAAGACCACCCCTATTAGGCGTAGGAGTGGGTTCTTAATAGTCGGCTTATAGACCGTCAGTTTGGCTGTGTTGTTTTTTAATTTTTCTTGGAGGATGCTTCTGTCCTCTTCAGATTCACAGCTAATGAGAACTTTTTGATTTTTCGCTTTTCTCATATTACTGATGCCGATCCCTAGCCCAACTACATCGACCCCGCTCTTGACTTGTTTAATGATATCGTCGCTGGTGCTCCTAGGGTCAGCCGATTCCACTATCACCGGATAATGCGGCTTCATCACTACCTCTGAGAATGTACGTGTAAAGCTTTTATGCCTGGACACTGTTGCTTGATCTCTTTTCTCATAATCGTTTATATCATCCTCTTTTAGTTGAGAGTTGTTTCCAGTGAAGTCTGCTTCACTTATACCCGGTTGGTTCTTGAGCTCTTTTCTGAGGCTCTCTATTGCAACTCTAATTGGAGCTGCTGAATCCACCGTGGTGTCTCGCAGTTCTCTCGTCTCTCTTCTCAATTCTTCCAGGTTTGCCTGGACTGAGGGTAGCTGAGAATTGAGTGAGGCATCAGTTATTCCTTTGATATCTCTCGTTATCTTAAGGATCTCGTGCCTCAATTCTGCTACCTCTGCTGTTATTTGTGCTTTTATTTCAGAAATATGACCCTGAAGTTCCGTGATTACTTTTTTGTGATGTTTTTCTGATAACATACCTTGGTTTTGTGTCTCTGGGCTGTGTTCTCTATTTTGTGCCTGAGGATTAGTCCAATCTCTAGTGAGTTCTCTGACCGCCTGACGGAGTTCCTGCAGCTCCTCGGCGAAGCGAGATAAATCAATTTCTTGACGAACAGGGTTCTTAAGGGTATCGGTGTTCGCCCGGAGTAGCTTTAGTTCCTCCATCAAGACTTGTATCTGACTCGAAATGGATGAACCTGAGGTGATTTCTTTACGCACATTGACGACTTCTCTCTTTGTCGCCGTTACCGCCTCACAAAGGTCATACGAAACAATTGATCGGGTAGATTCTAATTCTTTCAAAAGCTTTTCTACGTTCTGTTTTAATTTAGCATATTGCCCTAAAGTCTCGTGCATGAATCTTGCATGCCTTTGTGTGAGCCTTTCCGATTCGCGTGAGACATTTAGTTTTTGTTTGCTGGATTCGAGAATGTGTAACATTCTCGAGTCAGACAATTTGAGGACCATTTCATATAGTGTATACAGCCCCGAGACCACACTTTCCCGGATCTCCCTCTTTAGGTTTCCGGATTTTTCCAACTCTGCCTTCGTTCTTTGCAGTATTTCGTTGGCATGTCTAGGTAAATCATTAAGGAGCATCCGGTTTCCTCCAATCGATCTAGTGGAAGTATTGAGGGACGTGTTAGTGTCTCCACTGTCAATATCCGACTCTGCGGTGTCTTCAGTCTCCGACAATGTTCTTAAGGCGTCTTTGGCTTCTGCGGCCCTCGCCTGTTTTATTTGTGTGCGTATTCGTAAGAGGCTTGCACCAGTCCTCGAAAACAGAGGAGATGATGATGTTGCCTCGTCAAGGTTGGGTGAAGAGGGACGCAAGTCTGAGGTATGCGGTCCCTGTTCGTCCTTTTCTGCACTCCACCCTATATAGTGGGTTCCCGCTTTTTCAGCGTCCTCTGTTTCCAAGATGTTCGAGACCTTTTCACCCTGTGTTACCTGAGTAGGTAACTCTGCTGTTTTGGTATCTGTGTCGGTATGAACTTGGCTGGAGCCCTTTAAGCCTTTTGTGACAGCTTTCCTTTTAATTGAAGTTGGTTTTTCTGTACTGCTAGTTGCCGTTCTCTTTGGTTTGTCCGCCATTTCCAAATACTCTACAAGCTATAGAACTCCAAGTGCTCCTGAGATAGCCGAAAACCGCGTTAAAATCGGATTATTTAAGAGGAAGTTACGCGCCTCTAAAGATATTCAAGATGGCGGATGACTTGGCCAGGTCGGGTGATTTCAGTGGTAGCTCAAGATTTTAGGGACCTTTTTATCCTTTATGATGTTGAAAACCCCGTTCAAATACGACCACTGGTTCAGGAGTTATAGCGAGTTTAAATTTTTCAAGATGGCGGTCCAAGATGGCGGTCGATAATTTAAAACGGTCTCTTTCCCTGCCCACTAGAGGCAATTTAGGCGTGTTTGGGCTTGTTTGAATTGCCTTTACACTAAGTATTTGAATATATCGCCAGTTTGTGCGATTTTTGGCGATTGGTATTTTTGATCCTAAATTATTCTAAAGACAATTTAAAGATAAATATTGAAAACCCCACGCTTCTGTGATGAGCCGTTTCCAAGATATGAGCCGAACAAGATTTCCAATATGGCGGACAAAATGGTGGAAAAATGATAGATATTTATATCTCGGCAACGGGAAGTGCTAGGATGGTCGTGTTTGGGCTTTAATTTTGCGAAATTACACGGCCAAGCTAACGGTGATATGATTATTGGTAAAAAACCAATAGATACTGAAATTTCCTGAAAAAACACTGAAAACGTTATAACTCACTAACCAAAAGTGATACACTCGTTCTGAAAACGGATTCTTTTTTGGTTTTTAGTGCTCTAAGATTTCGCTGTGATAATAATAACGCCAGCCTGTTAGAACACAGAGCACGTGTTAGAGCGTTTCCAGAAAAACCCTAATAACTCAGAAAGTTTAAGTTCGAAAAATCCGAAACTTTGCAAATAGTCTAACGATAAGTTTTGCAACTACACTGTAAAGATAAATTAATATGTCGTCGCTTAAAATTACGCGCAATTAACAGGTGAAACTGAACCAGTTTTAAAAATTTTGCATTTTTGGCTATATCTTCTGAAATACGATACCGATTTCTGTGCTACAAGTACAGGAGAGTTAATATAGAAGTGTACTATAATAATGTGTGTTCAAATTTAGCCGCACAATAGCGGTTTAAATTTTCCTCGCCACGTGGTTTTTCAGTTTTCGCCTTATTACTCAAAATTTAATAGGCGAAAAAATCCAAAACTTTTGCCATATGATAGAGCTATATGAATGCCACAAAACTAGATATTAAAATCAGCAGGTCTTCGATCTAAAATGAGCGGCGTATGCAATTTAATGTAAAATTTTTAGTGAAATTTTACCTGTTTTGCCGTTTTGTTGCTATATTTTGCTGAAATATCCTTGTGACACTTAACCTCCCAACACTAGAACAATCACTAGTGCATATAGCACACTGAAATGCACAAAACAACACTTGTTTCACAGAAATCGGATAACTTTTACCTATTTTTCGGATTTTTCAAACGCGGAGCAACACGGAAACGATGCGTACGGCACGAGAGACGGCGTACTACTATTTCTAGGTCTATTTTCTCTTTGCAATATATAGGGCACTCTGTTATGAGGTGGACTATTGTTTCCTCTTTTTCTGGATCACAGGCACATGCCGGGCTCTCCTTACATTTAAAACGGTATAAGTATTCGGAGAAGCCGCCATGTCCTGTCATCACTTGTACAAGCATTGGATCCATGACCATTTTCCTTACTATAGGGTATGCATTTATGGCGTTCGGGAAAAACACTTTTGTGGTGGAGGCTGTTTCTCCTTCCATATATCGTCGGTTCCATTCGTCAAGCGAATCCAGACGAATCTGACGCTTGACGAAAGAAACCGGACACTTTTCATAATGTGGCTTACTTTTTATTTTTAATGCTGCTTCTTTGGCTAGTTGATCTGCTCTCTCATTTCCCTCCAATCCTGCGTGAGCTTTTATCCAGAAAAGTTGGAGTGATTTACTTTGTTTGTGTATTATGCTTAGATTTTTTCTAATTTCTGCTGCTAGGGGATGGAGGGAAACGTTTTGGACGATTGTGGTTAGGTTAGGTTCTCGCGTCATTATATCGATGGCGCGAGGAAGAGCGGGCACGGGGCTCGAGGCCGGTGCAGCGGCAGATCGCGCTGCGCCGAGAGGAGCTCCGTCAGGTCTTGGTGGCGGAATGGCGGCAAAGGCTTCTGCGCCCTACCGCCGGCCTCGCTACCGTCGAGGCGATCCGGCCAGTACTCGACGACTGGCTCGGGAGAAGGCACGGCTCCCTGTCGTTTAGGGTGACGCAAGTGCTGTCGGGGCATGGCTGCTTCGGCAAGTACCTGCGCCGCATAGACAGGGAGCCGGACGCTCGGTGCCACCACTGCGTCCATTGCGGGGAGGACACGGCGCAACACACGCTCGCCGAGTGTGTAGCTTGGGAGGAGCAGCGCCGTGTCCTCACAAATAAAGTAGGAGGCGATCTGTCGCTGCCGGCCTTAGTGCGGAAGATGGTCGGTAGCGCAGAGTCGTGGGATGCGGTGGTGTCCTTCTGCGAGGACGTGATGTCGCAGAAGGAAACTGCGGAACGGGAAAGGGAGATCTCGACTCCCTTCCCTGGCCGCAGAAGGCGCATCGGGCGCAGGAGAAGGGCGGACAACGCCCTTTTCCGGCCCCCATAAATGGGTCCAGGGGAGAGGGACTTGGGGAAGCCCCCGCCACCCCTACTCGATGGACCCGAGGCGGAGGTGCGCGCGGGTGTCGGCGCGCGCCCCTGAGGCGATGCACGGGGTAGTTTAACACCTCACTACCCCGTGCAGGAGACGAGGCCTGGACAGACCGGGCCAGCACTAGTGTGGGGCTGCGGAAGAATTTGGATTCCCGCGGCCCCACGCGCACGTGTGAGGAGACACCGGGGTGGTTTTAGCCGGTAAGAGTCCGGCACGCCCCTCCGCCTTTCCCCAGGCGGAGGTAGTCCATGAGGATTTCCCCCCGTAAAAAAAAAAAAAAAAAGGTTAGGTTAGGTTAGGTTAGGTTACCCCCCCGAACGGGTTCCCGCCTTGTCGTGGCGGGGGGGCTTAGTAGCCGTGGCTTGGTCAACCACGGTGAACGAAGAGGAACCCCTTGGCTGGCCCGAGGTGTAGGGCCGGCCCGAGGTGGCCACTCCGAGTGGGCTTGGGAAGCCCACTTCGGATGTGTGTCGGGGGGCTGTGGTGAGAGGGGAGTCCGCAACCCTCTACCGCTGCAGCCGAGGTGGAGTCGCGGAGGAAGAGGAGTGTTGGTATGGCGATGCGCCACTCGCCCTATCCTCCGCGACTCAGACGGGGCCGCACCGTTGAATGATGCGGTGGTGGTGGGGCTGCGGTGGGAGAGGAGTGTCGGTATTGCGAGGCGCCGCTCTCCCTACCCTCCGCAGCCGAATCTTGGTTGGCGGCGGAGCCATAGACCAGATCCGCCGCTGGGGTCGGGAAGGCTGGTGCTTCTTAGTGCTAGTTTTTCCTGGCCCAATGGCCTTCGCGCATCGGACACGGGGGCGTCTGTTGCGCATATGAAATTGGAGGCCGAGGAGGAGGGCGCGCCATGTGTTCTGGTGCGCCTTACCGGAGAAGGAGATGGGGGAGAAGTGGTCCTCTCCCGAGGAGGGGCCGCCATGGGGTGGCCGGCGCAGGTGGGGCCGCGGAAGTGTGCGAAAGCGTTCCCGTGGCCCTGCCAATATGCGACGAGGGTGGAACACCATGGGGTTTTAGTCGGTGCGAGTCCGACATAACCCGTCCTTGCCCCCGCGAGGCGGGTATGCGTAGGCATTTCCCCATGTAAAAAAAAAAAAAAAAAAAGGTTAGGTTAGGTTAGGTTAAGTTATGGCCCCCCCGAACGGGTTCCCGCCTTGTCGTGGCGGGGGGCTTAGTAGCCGTGGCTTGGTCAACCACGGTGAACAAAGAGGAACCCCTTGGCTGGCCCGAGGTGTAGGGCCGGCCCGAGGTGGCCACTCCGAGTGGGCTTGGGAAGCCCACTTCGGATGTGTGTCGGTGGGCTGCGGTGAGAGGGGAGTCCGCACCCTCTACCGCTGCAGCGAGGTGGAGTCGCGGAGGAAGAGGAGTGTTGGTATGGCGATGCGCCACTCGCCCTATCCTCCGCGACTCAGACGGGGCCGCACCGTTAATTGATGCGGTGGTGGTGGGGCTGCGGGGGGAGAGGAGTGCCGCTATTGCGAGGCGCCGCTCTCCCTACCCTCCGCAGCCGAATCTTGGTTGGCGGCGGAGCCATAGACCAGATCCGCCGCTGGGGTTAGGAAGGCTGGTGCTACTGAGTGCTAGTTTTTCCTGGCCCCATGGCCTTCGCGCATCGGACACGGGCGTCCGTTGCGCATGTGAAATTGGAGGCCGAGGAGGAGGGCGCGCCATGTGTTCTGGTGCGCCTTACCGGAGAGGGAGATGGGGGAGGAGTAGTCCTCTCCCGAGGAGGGGCCGCCTTGGAGTGGCCAGCGCAGGTGGGGCCGCGGAAGTGTGCGAAAGCGTTCCCGTGGCCCTGCCAATATGCGACGAGGGTGGAACACCATGGGGTTTTAGTCGGTGCGAGTCCGACATAACCCGTCCTTGCCCCCGCGAGGCGGGTATGCGTAGGCATTTCCCCATGTAAAAAAAAAAAAAAAAAAAAGGTTAAGTTATGGCCTTCGCGCATCGGACACGGGGGCGTCCGTTGCGCATTGGAAATTGGAGGCCGAGGAGGAGGGCGCGCCATGTGTTCTGGTGCGCCTTACCTGAGAGGGAGATGGAGGAGGAGCAGTCCTCTCCCGAGGAGGGGCCGCCATGGGGCGGCCAGCGCAGGTGGGGCCGCGGAAGTGTGCGAAAGCGTTCCCGTGGCCCTGCCAATATGCGACGAGTGTGGAACACCATGGGGTTTTAGTCGGTGCGAGTCCGACATAACCCGTCCTTGCCCCCGCGAGGCGGGTATGCGTAGGCATTTCCCCATGTAAAAAAAAAAAAAGGTTAGGTTAGGTTCCCCCCCGAACGGGTTCCCGCCTTGTCGTGGCGGGGGGGCTTAGTAGCCGTGGCTTGGTCAACCACGGTGAACAAAGAGGAACCCCTTGGCTGGCCCGTGGTGTAGGGCCGGCCCGAGGTGGCCACTCCGAGTGGGCTTGGGAAGCCCACTTCGGATGTGTGTCGGTGGGATGCTGCGAGAGGGGTGTCCGCTCCCTCTATCGCTGCAGCCGAGGTGGAGTCGCGGAGGAAGAGGCGTGCTGGTATGGCGATGCGCCACTCGCCCTATCCTCCGCGACTCAGACGGGGCCGCACCGTTAAATGATGCGGTGGTGGTGGGGCTGCGGGGGGAGAGGAGTGTCGGTATTGCGAGGCGCCGCTCTCCCTACCCTCCGCAGCCGAATCTTGGTTGGCGGCGGAGCCATAGACCAGATCCGCCGCTGGGGTCAGGAAGGCTGGTGCTTCTGAGTGCTAGTTTTTCCTGGCCCCATGGCCTTCGCGCATCGGACACGGGGGCGTCCGTTGCGCATGTGAAATTGGAGGCCGAGGAGGAGGGCGCGCCATGTGTTCTGGTGCGCCTTATCTGAGAGGGAGATGGGGGAGGAGTAGTCCTCTCCCGAGGAGGGACCGCCATGGGGCGGCCAGCGCAGGTGGGGCCGCGGATGTGTGCGAAAGCGTTCCCGTGGCCCTGCCAATTTGCGACGAGGGTGGAACACCATGGGGTTTTAGTCGGTGCGAGTCCGACATAACCCGTCCGTGCCCCCGCGAGGCGGGTATGCGTAGGCATTTCCCCATGTAAAAAAAAAAAAAAAGGTTAGGTTAGGTTAGGTTAGGTTAGGTTCCCCCCCGAACGGGTTCCCGCCTTGTCGTGGCGGGGGGGCTTAGTAGCCGTGGCTTGGTCACCCACGCTGAACAAAGAGGAACCCCTTGGCTGGCCCGTGGTGTAGGGCCGGCCCGAGGTGGCCACTCCGAGTGGGCTTGGTGAGCCCACTTCGGATGTGTGTCGGGGGGGCTGCGGTGAGAGGGGAGTCCGCACCCTCTACCGCTGCAGCCGAGGTGGAGTCGCGGGGGAAGAGGAGTGTTGGTATGGCGATGCGCCACTCGCCCTATCCTCCGCGACTCAAACGGGGCCGCACCGTTGATGCGGTGGTGGTGGGGCCGCGGGGGGAGAGGAGTGTCGGTATTGCGAGGCGCCGCTCTCCCTACCCTCCGCGGCCGAAACTTGGTTGGCGGCGGAGCCCGAGACCAGATCCGCCGCTGGGGCCAGGAAGGCCGGTGCTTCTGAGTGCTAGTTTTTCCTGGCCCCATGGCCTTCGCGCATCGGACACGGGGGCGTCCGTTGCGCATGTGAAATTGGAGGCCGAGGAGGAGGGCGCGCCATGTGTTCTGGTGCGCCTTACCTGTGAGGGAGATGGGGAGGAGTAGTCCTCTCCCGAGGAGGGGCCGCCATGGGGCGGTCAGCGCAGGTGGGGCCGCGGATGTGTGCGAAAGCGTTCCCGTGGCCCTGCCAATATGCGCCGAAGGTGGAACACCATGGGGTTTTAGTTGGTGCGAGTCCGACATAACCCGTCCTTGCCCCCGCGAGGCGGGTATGCGTAGGCATTTCCCCATGTAAAAAAAAAAAAAAAAAAAGGTTAGGTTAGGTTAGGTTAGGTTCCCCCCCGAACGGGTTCCCGCCTTGTCGTGGCGGGGGGGCTTAGTAGCCGTGGCTTGGTCAACCACGGTGAACAAAGAGGAACCCCTTGGCTGGCCCGTGGTGTAGGGCCGGCCCGAGGTGGCCACTCCGAGTGGGCTTGGGAAGCCCACTTCGGATGTGTGTCGGGGGGCTGCGGTGAGAGGGGAGTCCGCACCCTCTACCGCTGCAGCCGAGGTGGAGTCGCGGAGGAAGAGGAGTGTTGGTATGGCGATGCGCCACTCGCCCTATCCTCCGCGACTCAGGCGGGGCCGCACCGTCGATTGATGCGGTGGTGGTGGGGCTGCGGTGGGAGAGGAGTGTCGGTATTGCGAGGCGCCGCTCTCCCTACCCTCCGCAGCCGAAT
This sequence comes from Parnassius mnemosyne, assembly GCA_963668995.1. NCBI lineage: Eukaryota > Metazoa > Arthropoda > Insecta > Lepidoptera > Papilionidae > Parnassius > Parnassius mnemosyne. The sequence continues at coordinate 167,564 of CAVLGL010000093.1, read as the reverse complement.
CTTGGTTGGCGGCGGAGCCATAGACCAGATCCGCCGCTGGGGCCAGGAAGGCCGGTGCTTCTGAGTGCTAGTTTTTCCTGGCCCCATGGCCTTCGCGCATCGGACACGGGGGCGTCCGTTGCGCATATTAAGTTGGAGGCCGAGGAGGAGGGCGCGCCATGTGTTCTGGTGCGCCTTACCTGAGGGAGATGGGGGAGGAGTAGTCCTCTCCCGAGGAGGGGCTGCCATGGGGCGGCCAGCGCAGGTGGGGCCGCGGATGTGTGCGAAAGCGTTCCCGTGGCCCTGCCAATATGCGACGAGGGTGGAACACCATGGGGTTTTAGTCGGTGCGAGTCCGACATAACCCGTCCTTGCCCCCGCAAGGCGGGTATGCGTAGGCATTTCCCCATGTAAAAAAAAAAAAAAAAGGTTAGGTTAGGTTAGGTTAGGTTAGGTTTTATTTTTTTTTTTTTTTTTACTGCAGCCCTCTGACAGAGATCAGAGTCATTTTCTATCTGTAATTGGAAAGTACCTTTTTGTAATTTATACATTCAAATTAAAATAAATAAATAAATAATCAATCACCACATTATTCTCACATATTCATTTTATGTTATAATCAGTTCGTTCTCTCTGAATATACTTGGTATATTCACAAGGAAGAACCGAATGGCATCTTGCATTTGCAATTCTCGGCCAAAGTTTATTTTGGTGACACTAAATTATTAACATCAATTTGATACCTATAACATTACTATAACTAACATTACATTTGATTTAAAATAATAAATATATTGAATTGACATTTTTTAGTTGTTATTGCCCCTTTTAATTATTTTTATTATTATTTACATAATTGTTTAAAATATATAAAATTGTATATATTTGTATAAATTTGCATAAAATTGTATAAAATTGCATAAAATTAAAAATATAATTCAATTTCGGTTATTTGTCACGACTCCATTAATAATTTCTTCGCAGAATTTAAAAAACTTATTTCGAGTGATTTTACTATCTAATAATAAATATAATTTCTCTTCTTCCAGTCTTGCTCCGGTCGACGTCTCAAAATCGTACCTTTGTTTGCCAAACCTAGGACACTCAAAAAGTACGTGCAGCACTGTCTCCTCAACTCCTGGCTCACAGACGCATGAAGGGTTCTCCTTGCATCGGAATTGGTACAGATACTCGGAGAACCCACCATGTCCGGTCATCGCTTGGATCATTTTTGGAGACAGTGTTGTCTCCTTAATCACTTTGTAAGCGTCTCTGACACTTGGGAAGAATTTTTTGGTAATTTGAGCCGTTTCACCCTCTACATACCTTTGATTCCATTTTTCAATAGTGTCCTTACGGATTACACTTTTAATGTAGGAGACCGGGCATAAGTCGTAGTCCGGTTTACATTTTATTCTAAGAGCAGCGAGTTTAGCCAATTCGTCAGCACGTTCATTCCCTGCTAGACCCGCATGGGCTTTTATCCAAAAAAGTTGGAAACTTTTTTGTTGCTCAATGATGGTGTGTATATTTTTGCGGGTCTTTACTGCTAATGGATGCTGGGAGTCTGGGTTCACAATGGTCTCAAGTGCCGATCTAGAGTCATTGTAAACCCCAAAGCTTACTTCAGCGCTGCTGAGAATTCGCTCAGTTGCCCTGTATATGGCCAGCAATTCAGCCTGGTAGACGGTACAATAGTCCGACAGTTTAAGCTTTAGAGTTCGGATCTCGGCTGCACTATTCCAAATGGAAAGTGCTGCTCCGACCTTTCCCTCTATTTTGCTCCCGTCGGTAAATATTCGGAGACTCTGGGTGTTATTGAGTCTCGTATCGTTTTCGTCCACCAGGCATACGAATTCCAAGTCCATATAAGATGCTGGGTGGGGCAGTTCGGTAAGTTTCGCCCTTGTCTCCACCTCCCGGTCTTCCAGAACCTGCGGGAGCTTTCCTCTCTTTGCTCTAAAGAGGGATGCTGATTCCTGGATTCTTAGATCCAGAGGAAGCAGACCCGCCAACGCTAACGCCGAGTGTAGAGACACGGTACGATATGCTTTTATAATTTTCTGAGCGAATCCTCTTTGCACGGTGTTGAGAAGCCTTCGGACTCCCAGTTTGCTGACGGCTGGCGCCCACGCACTCGCTGCATACAAGACAACCGGTTCAGCAACCGCCACGTATATCGTCCTTATGATTTCGGGTTGAAGGCCCCAACTGATTTTGGCAGCTCTTGATAGTTGTGTGTAAAGAGCTGTGGCCTTCCTGCACACATTTTTTACGTGGCTTTTAAATGTGAGCTTCCTGTCAACGGTGAGACCAAGCAGTTTGATCTCCTCCGACATGCCAATGTCTATCCCGCCCATGCTCAGACGTGGTGAATCGTATTTTAACTTATTAGTAATTAACATAGCCTTGGTCTTGTGTGGCGCAAAGTTCAGTTTATTACGAATTCCCCACCTCCGAACATGCTCGAGAGCGGCATTTGCACGCCCCTGGATTTCAAGTGCCGTGTCCCCCGCAAACAGAAGGACGATATCGTCGGCGAAAGCCTGACACCGGTCGCCTCTTGCTTCCAACTCCTTGAGCAGAGGATCAAGAAGCAAATTCCATAGTACCGGTCCTCCTATGGAACCCTGTACGCACCCCTTTGAAGCGTCCTGGTTGTACTCTACACCAGCGTACCTGACGCTAACTTTTCTATCCTGGAGATAACTATCCATCAACCTTCTTATATTAATAGGGCATTTTTCCTCAGCCAATCGGTATCTGATGGCCGGCCACCATGCACCATCAAAGGCTCCCTCTATGTCAAGTGATACCATGATAATTATTTTTTTATTTTGTATTTGTGTTCTTATATACTCCATCATGTCATAGAGGGAATCTTCGGTGCTTTTCTGTGGCGTGAAACCGTATTGGCGAGTACTCCCCCCAGGTTGGATGTGCCACCTTATCCTTCTGATAGTCATTTTCTCCAGGATTTTACCCATAACTGATGGCAAACCTATCGGTCTATAGGCTTTGGGGTGCGTATAGTCTTCTTTCCCTGGTTTTCTCAAAACTACTACTACCGCTTTTTTCCACACTGTGGGAAAGTGTCCTAGCTCCAAACACTTGTTAGCTAGGCTCAGGTAAAGTTCTGGGTTATGGAGAATAGTATGTTGGCAAATATCAGCCGTGAAACCGTCTCCACCCGGAGCCTTTTTCGGGTTAAAGCTGTTGGTTGCGTGTTTTAGCTCTGCGACTGTAAATGGAGGGTCACAAGAATTATCTTGTGTCCCTTCATTGACTTTTTCTGCTAGTTCCCTGATACGCTGGTGTTCTGCGTTATCAGCCTCAACTTGGTCTCTAGGATAGAAGGTCTCGGCCAACATCTTTGCCGATTCGATGTTATCGAGTATTTTTCCGCCTTTGAAAAGAGGCAGATCTTCGTGCCTTTTTGTAGTTCTGCCGATAACCCGATATATCCCGTCCCATAACCCTTCCCTATCCTGTCTACCACAGAACTCCTTCCAACTTTTTACCTGAGCCTTTTTTGCTTCATTTTCATATATGCTTTTCGCTTTCAGGTACGCCGCGACGACGTCGGCTTTACGTACGGGAGCAGCACATCTTATACGGCGCTTTTTGGTAGTGACGTCCTTCTTTAGTAAAACAAGCTCATCATTCCACCACGGTAAGGTGAGTTTATTTTGATTTTTCTTTTTTGGAATGGTAGATTCGCATACTTCTTTTATTACTTCTAGATATTTTTCTATATGATTTTCCAAATTTTTACTATGTTTTATATTGTCAATTTCTGTTTTGGTTATATTTTTGTCGGTCAATAATTGAGTTAGTTTCTTACGAAACTGACTCCATTTTGCCTTTTTACTATTATATACCCTTGTAGTCCGTTTTATTGTTACATCTGATAAATATTTACTTTTAATTTAGAATAATATTGTGTTGAGGTCCGAACTTGTTATGCCCTCGTGTACCTTCCAGTCATCCACCAATTTTAAAAGATTTTCAGAGCACGCTGTAATGTCGACGTGACTACTGAATCTTTTGCCGCCTCTAATTGTGTCGAATGTTGGCACATCTCCCTCGTTTAGTACGTGTAAGCCGAGTTCATTCAGAGCACCTGCAAGCGCTTCTCCATGTCCATCTTCCTTCGCACTTCCCCACCATTGGCTCCATGCATTTGTATCCCCTCCTATTATTACTTCAGTTTTCCCCATTTTTGTTACTATCTTTTTGAGTTGGTTGATGTAAGGTTCGATTGGTGAATCCGGTTCAAGGTACAGCGAAATCAGTCCTATTTCCAGTGTGTTCATTTGCATTTTAATCGTCACAATGTTGTTCGTGGTGAGGGTCGGACACTGAGTAACATAAATGTTATTATCAAAGACGGCTATCGCCGCTTTCACCACTTCTTCTCCTCTCTTAGCGCTCTGGAATATACGTGCTCCCCGATAGTCCCTCAGGTATCCAACCCTCCCCACGTACGGTTCTTGAATTAGGGCAAAGCTCATACCCTTCTTGCTCGCTTCGAGCATTAATTCGCTCGTTGCAAGCTCTTTCCTTTGTAGGTTTGCTTGTGCCACTAAAATTTTTCTTTCCTCTGCAACGAACTGACTTCCTGTCACTGCGCCCCTATTTCCGGACTCCACTTTAGCAATATGCTACACTTGTTCTAGCAATTGCATCCCATCTTTTGCGTATTGGGCACTCGTTGTCAAAAGCATTATGGTCTTGGCGATCCATCTTCGCTTTGTGGCAGTTACTACAGGAGGGTTAGGTTAGGTTAGGTTAGGTTAGGTTAGGTTAGGTTAGGTTCCCGTGTGGAGTTGCCAGAGCTCCCATCGGGCGCGTCCCCAGGTGGCGGATAGGGGAACGCCACTCAGATATGGGTGGTAGCGGGAAACCGTCGCGGACCAAAACTGGCTGGGTGAGGGCTTTTTTGCATAGCGGAGGGCCTATTAGTTGCTTCCTGTATCCTCTCCCTTGAGAGGAACAGAGAATGTGACATGCGCGGTGAGGTGCCAGGTGCACTCGGCTTTTGCCGACGCCGGGCAACCCGTAATCGCGGGATTTTCAGGGACCACACCCTGTAAAAAAGGAAACTGAATGGGCTCAGTGTTCCCTAACCCGGTCTCTGGGCAGGCATGAGAAGAACCCGTATCGACTCTGCCACCATTCGAACCTCGGAATCCCTCTGGCGTGTCGTGGATCACGTCTCGCGGCGCCTTAGGAGCCGAGGGCTCTTGGCTTAACCGCCTGGAGTCGCGAGGATGATAACCTCTTTAAAAAATCACCCGAAGCTCAAGCGTGGCACGCCGTGAGGAGCTGCATGGCTGATGGGTAAATGTTCAGTCGTTAGCGTTGCCCCCGTCGGGGTACCGGCCGACACCCTTGACGGGTTACGCATAGGCTTATCCGGGCACAGGAGGCACTGCTCGGATGGACTGCTATTTCCTCCACACTCGTGGGATAAAACATGAAAAAATATAAAAACTTTGAAAACGTAGAGATTGAAAAGGAGACAGTATCAGATACTGGAAGCGGTGGAAATCGGTCGCGTGGGACGTCTTCCGCTAGGAAACGTCCAGTGTGCCGGTCTTCGGAAGAGGAAGGCCTGCCGGCTCCCAAGTTGCCGACTTCGGGGAGGGGTCGGCAGGCATCGAGAGGGGCGAGTGCTTCGCAGCCGCGGAGGGATAAGCACGGACGATTCGTGTGCTCCAATACCTCGGTGGCTAGTGAAGCAGAGAGCGACATGGGGTTCACTACGGAGGACCCTGGCGATGGCGGTGAAAGCTGTGCCTCGCTGGGGAGCTCAAAGGCGGAGCTCAACGCCGCCAAGAGGGAGCAGCGTAAAGCCGTCGCGGCCGACGAAGTGTCGGAAATGGCCCGACGTGCTCGCGAGCGACGAGCTGCTCTTGCGGCGGAAGGGGGAGAGCCATCTGCGGTGGCCTTAAGCCAGTTGGCTTTGGATGGGGTGGACTTAGTCCTGAAGGTTGCCACCAAGTCTGGCAGCCTGAAAGGCACGTTCACCCGTGGCTTAAAGGAGGCTGCCGCGGATATTAGGGAGGCGGTTGGCATCCTCCTCAACAGGACGGCCTCTGACGAGGTCGCAAAGTTGCAGGAGGAAAACAGCCGCCTCAGAAATGACATGGAGGACCTCCGACGGCAAGTCGCTGCGCTGAGCGAAGAGCAGCAGCGACGCACGTCCACCGATGCCGCACCTGTAGTGGCCCCGACTCCCGCACCGCGACCGGCAAGCCCTCGTACCGACGAAGAGGTCGAGCGCATTGTCCGGATCTGCATGCTCCAGTGCGGGAGCATGGTTAACGCTCGGCTGGAGGCAATTTCTCGGCGTCTCCCGGCGGAAATCCTCCGTCCGCCTTTGGCGGCGGACACGCGGAGGATTGAGGATTCGCCGAGACTTGCGCCTCAAAAGGGGAAGCCCGCGGAGGGTAACAAAAAGCCCGCGGAGGGAGCTCCTTCGAGCGAGCAGCCCACGACTGTCGGGTCTAAGGGTGAGACCTGGGCAAAAGTCGTGGGCCGCAAAAAGGCCCGCAAAGCCGCCAAGAAGGCCGCAGCAGCTGCATGCGCCCCAGGCGGAACCGCAAATACGGCTCCTCAACCTGCGCGGCGGGCTGCCAAAGGCGGTCGCAAGAGACCGACTGTGCACGTTCCGCGGTCCAATGCCGTGACGCTTACGTTGCAGCCTGGAGCTGTGGAGCGTGGCGTGACGTACCAGTCGGTCATCGCTGAGGCCAAGGCCAAGATCAAATTATCAGATCTTGGCCTTCAGTCCGTCACCCTCAGGCAGGCTGCCACGGGTGCACGGCTGTTCGAGGTGGCTGGCACTGTGAGCAGCAGTGCCGAAAAGGCGGACGCACTGGCCGCCAAAATGAGGGAGGTCCTCAACCCTGAGGACGTCCGGGTCTCCAGACCAATGAAAACCGCAGAGGTGCGGATTGCTGGCCTGGACGACTCGGTGACCTCTGAGGAGGTGGTGGCGGCCGTTGCCAGAAGCGGAGAGTGTCCACCGGACAAGGTGCGGGCTGGCGATATACGCACCGACGCCTCCGGACTCGGCATGGTCTGGGTTCGGTGCCCTGTGGCGTCGGCGAAGAAAATCGCTGATAGCGGCAGATTGCTGGTAGGCTGGGTGGCGGCAAAAACCAAGCTTCTACAGCCCCGGGCTTTGCGGTGCTTTCGGTGCCTGGAAAAAGGGCACGTCCGGGCGAAGTGCACCGCTGAGGTTGACCGTAGTGACCTCTGTTTTCGCTGCGGCCAGCCTGGCCACAAGGCGGCCCTGTGCACCGCGGCGTTCAACTGCAGCCTTTGTTCTGCTGCGGGAAGGCCTGCAGAGCACAGAGTAGGCGGAGGGGCCTGTGGGGCGCCTGCCAGCAAGGCCAAAAAGAAAAAGGGAAAGAAGAGGAGCACTAAGCCTGCCGGGTTAACCTCGCTGCCCCCGCAGGCTAGCAGCTCCGCGGCCGACTCCCGGCCCAGGACCGTTGCTGAGGGGATGGAATGTCAATAATGGCACAATTCCATTCTCTCCATTTTCTGCAGGGCAACATCAACCACTGTGCCAGAGCTCAGGATCTCCTACTCCAGAGCATGGCAGAGTGGTCGATTCACGTGGCTGTGGTCGCCGAACCGTACTTCATTCCCGCCCGTGACAACTGGTTGGGATGCGCTGACGGTTTGGTGGCCATTATTGGCGAGACTCTGATCGACCCGTCTCGGGGCCGCGGCTGGGTTGCTGCGGTCTCGGGCGGCATCGTTATTGTAGGGGCGTATTTCTCCCCCAACAAGAGTCTCGCCGACTTTGAGGATTTCCTTGTCGAGTTGGGCGCCGTCGTAGGCCGTTATCACCCTCGTCCCGTTCTGGTGCTCGGGGATCTCAACGCCAAGTCATCGGCGTGGGGATCTCCGGTCACTGACCCTCGGGGCGAGGTGCTAGAAGAGTGGACGGTGACGACTGGTCTGGTCGTCCTGAATCGGGGTTCGGAATACACATGCGTGCGGCAGCGGGGTGGGTCAATAGTGGACGTCTCGTTTGCTAGCCCCTCTGTCGCCAGCCGAGTCCGCGACTGGCGTGTCGCCGCAGAGGTGGAGACGCTGTCGGACCATCGATATATCCGGTTCGACGTCTCTGCCCAGACTGCGAGCGGCCGCCATCCAACAACCCCGATTAATGACGGCCCGCGTTGGGCGCTTAAGCGCATCGACAGGGAACTACTCGAGGAAGCTGCCCTAGTTCAGTCCTGGATCTGGGAGTCGACGACGGACGGCCCCGTCGACGTCGAAGCGGTGGCGCTATGGTTTCGCGGGGCGATGACGCAGATCTGCGACGCGTCAATGCCCCGTGTCCGCCAACGGTCCGCAAAGCGCCAGGTGTACTGGTGGACCGCCGAGATCGCGCAATTGCGCATAGCGTGCGTTGCGGCTCGTCGCCGGTACACCCGATACCGGAGGCGGCGTCGACGGGATTCCGCCGAGGAGGACGCGCTGTATGAGGTGTACCGCGCGTCTAAGGAGACTCTGTGGCTGGCCATCGGCGACTCAAAGTCGCGTGCCAGGGAGGAGCTGCTGGGGTCCCTAGATCGGGATCCGTGGGGGCGCCCCTACCGTTGGATTCGGGGCAAGCTGCGTCCCTGGGCGCCTCCACTAACAGAAAGGATGCAACCCCAGTTGCTAGAGTCGGTGTTATCGACTCTCTTCCCTGAGCGAGTGGGACACGTTCCCCCGGCGATGGCTTCGCCCTCAGCCACAGACTCTCCAGAAGAGGAGAGCACCGATGTCCCCGAGGTGACGCAAGCAGAGACGAGAGTGGCCGTGTCGCGACTCCGGGCTAAGAACACAGCGCCCGGACCCGACGGAGTTCCTGGTCGAGCTCTCGTCCTGGCTCTGAAGGAGCTAGAGCCCCAGCTAAGAGGGCTCTTCACGGCATGTCTCGAGCAGGGTCAGTTTCCCAGTGTGTGGAAGGAGGGGAGGCTGGTCCTGCTCAGGAAGGAGGGGCGCCCCGCGGACTCACCGTCTGCGTACCGGCCCATAGTGCTGCTCGACGAGGCGGGCAAACTTTTTGAGCGTATCATCGCAGATCGCCTCGTCAGCCACTTGTGCAGAGAGGGGCCGGACCTGGATGACAACCAGTTTGGTTTTCGTCGCGGGCGCTCCACCATAGACGCTATTACGCGCGTGAGAGCCCTGGCGGAGGAGACAGTATCCCGGGGTGGGGTGGTGCTGGCGGTGTCCTTAGACATCTCCAACGCTTTCAACACCCTACCCTGGAGTTGCATTCGGGAGGCGCTGAATTACCATCGCGTGCCTCCCTACCTCCGCCGCACAATAGGGGCTTACCTTGAGGAGAGATGCGTTACCTATTGGGGACGTGACGGCGCTGGTCGGCGCGTCATGTCGTGCGGTGTTCCGCAGGGATCGGTCTTGGGACCGCTCCTGTGGAACATCGGCTACGACTGGGTGCTGAGAGGTGAACTACCGTCGGGCGCCGACTTGACGTGTTATGCGGACGACACGCTCGTCACTGCCCGGGGGAGTTCGTACAGGGAAGCAGCGTTGGTTGCCACGGCTGCGGTGTCACAAGTGGTGAACCGCATCCGGCGCCTGGGCCTGGAGGTGGCCCTAAGTAAGTCGGAGGCCATGGTGTTCCATGTCCCTCGACGCGCGCCGCCGCCGGGTTCACACATCGTGGTCAGCGGGGCCCGGATAGCTGTCGAGTCCACCATGAAGTATCTGGGATTGGTGCTCGACAGCCGATGGGAATTCGGACCCCACTTCCGGCGGCTGGCGCCCAAGCTGATGGGTGCAGCGGGCGCGCTATCAACGTTGCTTCCCAACTTGGGGGGCCCGAGCGCCGCCTGTAGGCGGTTGTACGTGGGAATCGTGCGGTCCATGGCCCTGTATGGGGCCCCTGTGTGGGCGATGGACATGACGGCCAGCACTCTCGCCATTCTGCGTAAACCGCAGAGGGCGATGGCCGTCAGAGTCGTCCGCGGGTATCGCACGATTTCCTACGAGGCGGCTTGCGTCCTGGCCGGATCCCCGCCCTGGGACCTAGAGGCGAAAGTACTCGCGTCATTATATCGATGGCGCGAGGAAGAGCGGGCACGGGGCTCGAGGCCGGTGCAGCGGCAGATCGCGCTGCGCCGAGAGGAGCTCCGTCAGGTCTTGGTGGCGGAATGGCGGCAAAGGCTTCTGCGCCCTACCGCCGGCCTCGCTACCGTCGAGGCGATCCGGCCAGTACTCGACGACTGGCTCGGGAGAAGGCACGGCTCCCTGTCGTTTAGGGTGACGCAAGTGCTGTCGGGGCATGGCTGCTTCGGCAAGTACCTGCGCCGCATAGACAGGGAGCCGGACGCTCGGTGCCACCACTGCGTCCATTGCGGGGAGGACACGGCGCAACACACGCTCGCCGAGTGTGTAGCTTGGGAGGAGCAGCGCCGTGTCCTCACAAATAAAGTAGGAGGCGATCTGTCGCTGCCGGCCTTAGTGCGGAAGATGGTCGGTAGCGCAGAGTCGTGGGATGCGGTGGTGTCCTTCTGCGAGAAACTGCGGAACGGGAAAGGGAGATCTCGACTCCCTTCCCTGGCCGCAGAAGGCGCACCGGGCGCAGGAGAAGGGCGGACAACGCCCTTTTCCGGCCCCCATAAATGGGTCCAGGGGCGAGGGACTTGGGGAAGCCCCCGCCACCCCTACTCGATGGACCCGAGGCGGAGGTGCGCGCGGGTGTCGGCGCGCGCCCCTGAGGCGATACACGGGGTAGTTTAACACCTCACTACCCCGTGCAGGAGACGAGGCCTGGACAGACCGGGCCAGCACTAGTGTGGGGCTGCGGAAGAATTTGGATTCCCGCGGCCCCACGCGCACGTGTGAGGAGACACCGGGGTGGTTTTAGCCGGTAAGAGTCCGGCACGCCCCTCCGCCTTTCCCCAGGCGGAGGTAGTCCATGAGGATTTCCCCCCGTAAAAAAAAAAAAAAAAAAAAAAAAAGGTTAGGTTAGGTTAGGTTAGGTTAGGTTAGGTTAGGTTAGGTTAGGTTAGGTTAGGTTAGGTTAGGTTAGGTTAGGTTTTTTTTTTTTTTTTTTATTATTTTGCTCATTTCATCTGCTGTTATTTATTTTACAGCACCTTTTTTGTCTTTTATTTATTAATTTTTTTCTTATTATATTTTATTCTTAGTTTTTTTTTATTATTTTTTTATTTTTTTTTTATTATATTCTATTTTAATTTGTAACAATTATTCTTAATATACCAACTCTTTCCACTACATTACAAATTTAACATATTTTTACGTACAGTATTCCACTTGTGTTCTTGGCAAGTATTAATTTACATAGTATTTACTTTGACAATTTATCATTAAATTTATGATAATTTTCCTACCCACTTATTATTGCCTATTTTATTTCCCTTGCTACATTTATATGCATGAAATTTGCTAGTGAGATGATTTATCATTTAATATTAACTTAGCCTATACATTAATAATTATCGGTGCTAATTCTTTTTTTTTTTTACTAATCTAAATATGCTATTTGCTACTAAAATAATTTTTCATTCTAAATTAACTTAACTACGCACTAATAATAAACCTATGATATTTATTTTGTTACAATTGTAAATATGATATTAGCTAGTTTCATTGCTGTGGAATGGATACATACTTAATTATTAACGCGCAGTTCTTGTTTATTATGACTTATACTCACTGCTTACTGGACATTTTTTTTTCCTATCTATTAATTGTACACTTTGGAACCATTTTCTTTAAGTACCTTCTTAGTGCACCACTCGGCAAATCCGAGGAAGTGAATGCGGCTGTCATTGTCGTTAATTGCCTTTGTTAGGGTATCTTCATTGAGCGCAAAACCCATGCGGCGTTCGCAATCAAATCTCCTTGCTGCGTATTTGGGACAATCGATTATTATATCTTCTATAGTTTGCGGTGTGACTTGATCGCAATCACAGCATGGGCTCTGCGCTAATTTAAACCTAAACAGATATGCTTTAAAGCCACCATGACCGGTGAAAATTTGACATCGTAGATTATTAATTTGAATTTTCATCATGGTCTTATATGCCTGAGTTACTGATGGGAAGAATTTCTTCGTCACTCGTCCGGTCTCCGCTGTGGTGTATTGTTCTTGCCAGTTTTGCAAAGTATTGTCCCTGATAAGGCGTTTTGCGAAGGATAGGGGGAAGCAGTCAAACACTGGTTTCTGCTTAGAGGTTTCTGCAGCGGACTTGGCTAGTTCGTCGGCCCTTTCATTACCTGGGATCCCGCAGTGCGCCTTTATCCAGAACAATCTTACTTCACCTAGGTTTCTTTTTATGTCCGATATACGATCTAGGATTTCTGCTGCAAGAGGGTGTAGAGTATTGGGGTTTGTTAGACACTCAAGTGCGGATTGAGAATCACTTAAAATGTTTGCTTTCCTGAGTGTGTGTCTACTTTGTATCATTTCTGTGGCTTTCAAAATTGCTACTAGTTCGGCTTGATACACACTACAGTGGTTTCCTAGTTTTAATTTAGTTTTGTGTATTTCCTGGCCTTCCTTCCAACAGGTAATGGCAGCGCCTACTCTGCCAGCAATTTTGCTGCCATCCGTATAAATACAAGGCCAGTCGTTTTCGATAGATTTTAATTCGTCTTCGGTTATGATTGAACTGTATGATAGCTTATGTCGTTCTGCTGGGTGAGGTAGAGTGTATGGGCTAATAGGTTTCGCTAACTCCCTGCCTGGTAATTGCGAAAGTGGTTTCCCTCTTTTTATTTTATACAGTTCAGCATTCTCTTTTGCTCTTAAATCCAGGGGAAGAATTCTAGCTAAGGTGACACAGGAGACCATGGAGGCTGTACGGTGTGCTTTACTTATTAAGATGCTGAATGTCCTGGTTATTCTGTTGAGCCTAGTCTTTATTTGTTTTTTGTCTGCTACGGATCCCCAAGCCCCTGCGGCATAAAGGACTGTAGGTTCAACTACAGTAATGTAGATTGTCCTGAGAATTTCTGTGTTAAGTCCCCAGTTCGCTCTCGCTGTTCTTGCCACGTTTTTGTAAAGCTTGATCGCCTTTTTTGTAGCTCTATCTACATGTTTTATAAAGTTGAGATTGACATCTATTGTAAGTCCAAGGATCGTGATACTGTCGGTAAATTTTATTTCAATGTTGTCAAGTGTTATTTTTGGGTTCTCAAATTTTAACTTTTTAGTCACTATAATGGCCTGGGTTTTGTGTGCTGCCAGTTTCATTTTGCGCAGTTTCCCCCAGTTTAATATATGGTTCAGAATTGGATTTAGCTCTTTCTCTATCTCTTTTGCAGTTTTTCCTTTGGATACCAACATTATGTCGTCCGCATATGCCTGAATATGCGTTCCTTGCTCTTCAATTTCTCTTAGTAGTGGATCTAGCTGTAAATTCCAGAGAAGTGGTCCACAAGTGGAGCCTTGTATGCATCCTTTGTTAGTTTGCTTAATAATTTCGTTACCTGCATAGCTAAGTTTTATGAACCTGTTTGAGAGATAGCTACTTATCAATCTGCAAATCGATTTGTCTACTTTTTTGTTTTCAAGTTCGTTGATCATGGCGGGCCACCAGGCGTTATCGAAGGCACCTTCGATATCTATGGAGACAACGACAACTATATCCTTGTTATTTATGCCCTGCTTTATAAATTCTAGCGCGTCGCATAGGGCGTCTTCGGTACCTCTCTGCGCAACGAACCCATACTGCCGGCCGCTCATTCTGTTTTCAGATCCCAACTGCCATGACATACGATTGACAAACAGCTTTTCCAAGACTTTTCCCAAAACGGGGAGAAGTCCTATAGGCCTATATGACTTAGGAAGGGTGTAGTTCTCTTTGTTTGCTTTGGGGATAACTCTAATGACTGCTCTTTTCCAGGCTCCTGGGAAGTATCCAAGTTTCAGGCATCTGTTGAAGATAGCTAGGAGAACCTGAGGGGTCGCCATGTAGGCTTTGAAGCAGATATCTGCGGTTAAGCCGTCCTCTCCCGGTGATTTCTTTGGACTCATGGTTTTGAAAATCAGTTGTACTTCAGTGTCTGTGAATTCTGTTATAGAGTATTTATTGTTAGTCCATTCTTTCTTATGTGCTTCAGCTTTACGTCTGACTTCTGCATGCATTTGTTCATCAGATTCAGTGTCGTCTATTGGGTAGAATGTATCCGATAAGAGCTCTGCTGATTCTACTGGGGTCATTATTGTACTATTTGGCGTCTTCCTTAACAAGGTATCTTCTGAGTTCTTGCTGGATTTACGAATGACCCTGTAAATTCCCTGCCACATGCTCTCTCGGTCTTGTCTGCTGCAGAATTCCTTCCAACTTGACGTCATCGTTTCTGTAAGAAGATTTTTATATTCCGTTTTAGCCTGTGTATATTCGTCAATTATTATTTGTTTTCTGTTCCTATTTGCGAATCTGATTCTTCTCCTTTTCCGAATAACCTCTTTTTTCTTCTCGTCTAGTTCCTTAGTCCACCATGGTGTTTTTGCAGGTATCCTTTTAGGTAATTTAGGGATGGATTTATCGCAAGATTTTTGAATGCATTCAACGTACTGAGTGACTAGGTTCTCCAGGGTGTGTATGCTTGCTGTGTTTCTGACCTGTTCCTCTGTGACATTACATATTTCCAATTCCGCTTTCAGGGTGGAGGCAAAGTTTGTCCAGTTGGCCTTGCTTGTGTTGTATATACGTGTGGATCTTCGTTGACTGGCTTCTTCTGGTGTATTAACGAAATTTATACTGTATGTGATTGTTCTGTGGTCGGATAGTGTAACAAAATCTGGATTAACGGTCCAATTGGTTATTTTACGGAGTAGGCTGCTCGAGCACGCGGTTATATCTACGATGCTTGTGTAGTCTTTATTTGCTCTGCGCGCCCAGAAGGTTGGTGTTCTGCCCACGTTCAGTATGTGTAACTCGAGCTGAGCTAGTGCTTCCGAAATGGCTGTGCCCCGTCTATCCTCCACATCACAACCCCACCAGGGACTCTTTGCATTGATGTCCCCTCCTAGTATGACGTGCTTGGTATTTAGGATGTTCAGGAATTTTGCTATTTTTCTTATGTCTTCCTCGACGTCTTGACATTCTTCCATGTAAGTGTTTACTATTGAAATTTCAAAATCCTTAATTTTAAATTTAAATGCAACAATGTTTTCCGTTATTGTTTCAGGATTAACAGTGTATTGTATATTTGGGTCAACGACAATGACAGCCGATTTGACAGGTTTCTGGGTGTCGCTGGTATGTTTTTGTATAACCTTATGTTTACAGTTGACGTGTGCTTTGGCCCCTACATAGGGTTCTTGAGTCAGAATGATTGACACTCCTTGAGATTCGGCCGCTTGCAAACATTCCTGGAGTGCTGCGTGCCCTCTCCCAAGGTTGATTTGTGCAATCTTTATTGTGCTGTCCTTTGCGCCTGATGTTCTGTGTGGAAGGGAATCGGTGTCTTTAGCAATATGTGACAGTTGATCTGGCTATCCGATCCCATTTCCTCCACTCTGGGCATTCAGGACTGTATGCAGGGTGAGCGCAATTAGTTTCGCTTTGGCTTTTGTCTGCACAATTTGTGCACTTGGGTGCTCGGTTTCTATTATAGCACTCCCTGGTGTCGTGTGCTTCGGCACAATAGCCACAATTCATTATTTGGGCTTTGCATTCCCATGCTCTATGAGAAAATCCCAGACATCGATAGCACTGAATTAGAGGTGATTGATCGATGGCTGGGACTACTTGAAAACCGATTCTGATCTTCTGATCTTTGAGTTTATCCCAGATTTGTGGGCTTACCTCCAAAACGACGTTGCTTGTGGAACTAGTGCGTCCTTTTGTTCTCCTAACTACTTTAACGTTTAGTTGTGACGTTGGTACATCGTGTAGGAGAGCTGTATTCTGTTTTATAATGGCTTCTTCAAGGTTCTTGTCTGTGAGGTCGAAGATCACGCCAATCAGTCGTAGAAGTGGGTTCTTTGTGGTCGGCCTGTAGGCAGTTAGATTGGCCGCTGTGCTCTTTAGTTTATCCTGAAGGATGTTTCTGTCCTTCTCGGACTCGCAACTAATGAGTATTTTTTGATTCTTTGCCTTTTTTATATTGCTAACGCCTATGCCTAGCTCGACCACATCGATCCCACCCTTAACCTGCTTGATAATGTCTTCACTCGTGCTTCTCGGGTCAATTGATTCCACCAGTATTGGGTAGTGTGGCTTTCTCAAGACTTCGGAGAAGGAGAGTGGGAGGGTTCTATATTTGTGCGTTGTCGAGTGATGTTTTTGTTCTTGGTCGGTAAGGTAGTGTCCTTGTGACTGGGATTTATATTCTGCAAAATCCTCTTCCCCGATATGTGGCTGATTTTTCAGCTCTTTCCTGAGGCTTTCTATAGCCAATCGAATAGGGGCTACTGAATCTACTGTAATATCTCGCAGCTCTCTGTTTTCCCTTCTGAGTTCTTCTAAGTTTGCTTGAACCGAGGGAAACAGAGTGTTGGAGGAAGCGGTGGTTAGTTCTCTAATGTCTTTGGACATAGTCTTAATGTCTTGCCGTATTTCGGCTACCTCCGCATTTAATTGCATTCTCAATTCATCAACTTGTTGGTGTAGCATGTCAGTTTTTTGGATGTATTTCTGTTCCATAACACCCTCCTGATCGTTAAATTCTTGTGTGGGAACGCTGCAAGACGGCTGAGAAAATTCCCTCCTTATATTGTGTTCATTGACTGCTCGACGAAGTTCTCGAAGCTCTTCAACCAGATGGGTAGAGTCTGATTCGTGTGGAGCTTGCTTCAGAAGAGAGTCAATGTTTCCTCGAAATAGTTTGAGTTCCTCCGTTAAGGTTTGGATTTGATCCTTAATGGAGGGGCCTGTAGATATTTCGTTTTTTACATTCACAACCTCCCTTTTTGTTGCGGTGACAGCCTCACAAATGTCGTATGACAGAATTAATCTGGTGGATACCGTTTCCTTATGTAATTTCTCGATGTCCTCCTTCAAGAGAGCATACTGTCCTAGGGTTTCATGCATGAATCTCGCGTGTCTTTGCGTGAGCCTTTCGGACTCGCGGGAAACATTCAATTTCTGCTTGTTGGATTCAAGCATGTGCAGCATTCTTGAATCAGATAGTTTAAGAACCATTTCGTATAATGTGTATAGCCCCGACACGACACTTTCTCGAATTTCTCTTTTTAAGTTACCAGACTTTTCTAGTTCAGCCTTAGTTCGCTGGAGTATTTCGTTAGCATGTCTGGGCAACTCGTTTAAGAGCATTCGGTTTCCTCCAATGGATCGTGAGGAAGCATCAAAAGAAGTGTTTGTGTCTCCGCTGTCCACGTCCGAGTCAGCGGTATCCTCCGTCTCAGAAATGGCTCTCAAGATGTCTCTGGATTCAGCAGCTTTCGCTTGCTTTATTTGTGTACGTATCCGAAGAAGACTTGAGCCTGGCCTCGCAAGCACTGGGGACGACGTCGTTGCTTCATCTATGTTGGGCGATGAGAAGAGGAAGTCCGGAGCGTCTAGTTCTTCTCCCGCTCTCTCATCACGTGCTATTTCGTTGACATTACCCAGAAGTTCAACAGTCCCCTGTTCCGTGGGTTCTACCGACTTCTCGCGAAGTGCCTGCTGGCTTGTCTGTTCTGATACTTTTTTATCTGCACTGCCGCGTCCGGAGTCTTTTATGCTTTTTACAATTGTCTTCTTTTTAGGTGCTTGCGGTTTTTCAGAGCAGCTAGTAGTTGGTCTTTTGGATTTATCCGACATTGCGCTGCTTTGCACTTCGCTAGCCCCGAAAAAGTAAGGGTGAGTCAAGTGATAATTAGAGCCTTAAGAGCCCTTGACAAAACCAAAAACCGCGTTCGAATCGGCTTATTCAAGACGAAGTTATGCGACTTTGAAAATTTCCAAGATGGCGGATGATTTGGCCAAGTCGCGTGCTTTCAATTATAGCTTAGGATTTTAGACGACCGTTTGTCTTTGATTTTGTTCAAAACCGCGTTCAAATCGGACAAGCGGTTCCAGAGCTATGAAGAGTTTTATTTTAGCAAGATGGCGGCCCAAGATGGCGGACGATAATTCAACAGGGGATATTTCCCTCTCCACTTATGATACATTATCCGTGTTTGGGCTTGTTCGAATCGCCTTTGCACTAACTATTTAATTTAATCGCCAGTTTGTGCGATTTTTGGCGATTGGTGTTTTTGATTTCAAATACTACTACATACAATTCAAAGATATATATTGAAAACCCCACTCTTCTGCGATGAGTGGTTGCCGAGATATGAGCTACAAAAGGTTTCCAATATGGCGGGCAAAATGGCGGAAAAAGAATAAATCTTGATATCTCGGCAACGGGAAGCGCTAGAGTAGTCGTGTTTGGGCTATAAATACGTAAAATTTTGCAGCCAAGCCGATAGTAATATGATAATTAACGAGAAAATAATAGGTGCTGAAATATCCTGAAAAAACACTGAAAATTAAATAACTCTTTAAAGAAAAGTGATAGAGATGTTCTGAAAACGGATTCTATTCCACTTTTTAGTGCTCTAGGTATACGCTGTGATAGAAATATCGCCAGATTACAGGAACACAGAGCACGTGTTAGTGTGTTCTCAGAAAAATTTCAATATCTTAAAAAGTTTATGCTTGAAAAATTCGTAACTTTGCAAACAGTTTAAGAGTAAGTTTTACTACTATTATATGTAATAAAAATAATATGTCGTCACTTCAGATAACTCGCAATTTACAGGTGAAGTTGAACTAGTTTTAATAATTTAAAGTTTTTGACTATATCTTTTAGAGTAACGCTCCGATTTCTGTGCTGCAAGCACCGGGAAGTTTATTCAAGTGTGTGCTATCATAATATGTATTCAAATTCAGCCGCACGATTGCGGTTTGAATTTTCAGTGCCACGTGGTTTTTTGGTTTTCACCCAATTACTCAAAAGTTAATGAGCGAAAAAATCCAAAAAGTGTGTTATATAATAGAGCTTTATAAGCGTCACAAAAATAGATATTTAAATCAGCAGATCGTCGATCTAAAATCGGCAGCGTTTGCAATTATATGTAAAATTTTTAGTAAAATTTTACCTGTTTTGCAGTTTCGCCGGTATATTTTGCTGAATATCCTTATGACACTTTACCTCTCACAACTTGCACAATACTAGGCACAAGGAACACGTTGAACTGCACAAAATAACACTTGTTTCACAGAAATCGGATAACTTTTACCTATTTTTCGGATTTTTCAAGCGCGGAGCGACACAGAAACGATGCGTACGGCACGAAAAAACGGCGGAATACTGGGTTAGGTTAGGTTAGGTTAGGTTAGGTTCCCCCCCGAACGGGTTCCCGCCTTGTCGTGGCGGGGGGGCTTAGTAGCCGTGGCTTGGTCAACCACGGTGAACAAAGAGGAACCCCTTGGCTGGCCCGTGGTGTAGGGCCGGCCCGAGGTGGCCACTCCGAGTGGGCTTGGGAAGCCCGCTTCGGATGTGTGTCGGTGGGATGCTGCGAGAGGGGTGTCCGCTCCCTCTATCGCTGCAGCCGAGGTGGAGTCGCGGAGGAGGAGGCGTGCTGGTATGGCGATGCGCCACTCGCCCTATCCTCCGCGACTCAGACGGGGCCGCACCGTTAATGATGCGGTGGTGGTGGGGCTGCGGGGGGAGAGGAGTGTCGGTATTGCGAGGCGCCGCTCTCCCTACCCTCCGCAGCCGAATCTTGGTTGGCGGCGGAGCCATAGACCAGATCCGCCGCTGGGGTCAGGAAGGCTGGTGCTTCTGAGTGCTAGTTTTTCCTGGCCCCATGGCCTTCGCGCATCGGACGCGGGGGCGTCCGTTGCGCATTAGAAATTGGAGGCCGAGGAGGAGGGCGCACCATGTGTTCTGGTGCGCCTTACTTGAGAAGGAGATGGGGGAGGAGTGTTCCTCTCCCGAGGAGGGGCCGCCATGGGGCGGCCAGCGCAGGTGGGGCCGCGGAAGTGTGCGAAAGCGTTCCCGTGGCCCTGCCAATATGCGACGAGTGTGGAACACCATGGGGTTTTAGTCGGTGCGAGTCCGACATAACCCGTCCTTGCCCCCGTGAGGCGGGTATGCGTAGGCATTTCCCCATGTAAAAAAAAAAAAAAAAAAAAAGGTTAGGTTAGGTTAGGTTAGGTTAGGTTAGGTTAGGTTAGGTTAGGTTAGGTTAGGTTAGGTTAGGGTTTTTTTTTTTTAATTGCTTACATTTTAAGCTGGAGTCCCCGCGATGGATACGGGCGGCTTCGGCTTTTTAGTTACGAATTATGTTTGTCTATTTTTTCTTTTGTACAATACTTATGCTGTGTATATTTTATTTACGTCGAATTTAGTTTCTTTAGATTATTTACTATGAATGTTATTAGTCTTAGGAAAGATGTTAGAGCGGATTCTTTTTTCATGAGGTCTAAGATATTATAAGGTTCTATACGTAAATTTCCGCAAAGCATCTCATGGTCGCATCGTTGTTTTCCAAACTGAGGACAACATTTTAATATATGTTCTATTGTTTGCACACTTGTGTTGTCACAAGGACACATGTCGTTCTCAGTGATTTTGAAACGATATAAATAGCTCTTATGGTATCCGTGTCCTGTGAGTATTTGAGTTAATTCGAAGGTGATATTAGCTTTCTCTCTTAAAGCTTTAATATGTTCCAGTTTGGGCAACCACTGCTTTAGATGAGCGCCAGTTGTTGAACTCGAGTATTCCAATTCATGTGCTTGTTCAGTGTCCTGTTTCCGTAGCCGTTTATCGTATGAGATAGGGAAGTTATCATAGTCTGGAGTTTTGTGAAGTGTCGCTGCTTTCTTTGCCTCCGTGTCCGCTCTTTCGTTCCCCAGTAATCCATGATGAGCTTTGATCCAGTATAATTCTATTCTTCCTGTATTTCTTAGTATTTTTATGCTTCGGTGTATATTGTTTATAATCGGATGGGTGCTGCTGCGGTTTGCTATTTCTAGGAGAGCGGACATGGAGTCAGAGAAAATGCAAACGTCTGTCAGTCTCATTTTTATGCATTCTTTACATGCCCTTTCGATCGCTAAGCATTCGGCCTGGAAAACAGTACAACTGCTATGTAATTTAAGGCGTTTAACGGTTTCCTTTCCATCAGGAAAATATATAACGTATGCAGCGCCTACTGCTTCATTGTGTTTGCTACCGTCCGTATATATTTTAACACTATTAGTCGTACAATTTTCTTTTAGGTCTTCTAAGTTTGTTATTTTTTGTATAGTTATTGTAACACGTTCCGCGGGGTGCAATAATTTTTTAGGAGGTATTCTTTTGTTCAAGGTTATGTCGTCAGGTAAATATTTACTTATTCCATTTATTTTCGTTCGTTCGTTGTCAGCTATTTCTTTTACTTTAAGGTGTAACGGTGTCAGGTCAGCTAATGCAATGGCTGCAGTTGTAGGAAGTGTGCGGAATCCTCTTATTATTTTAATTGCAAATCCCCTCTGTAGACTAAGTAAGGCTTTTGTAACTGATTTGTATTTTGTTGCGCTATCCCATATCTCAGCAGCGTAAGTTATGATTGGCTCTATGACTTGCTTGTAAATGACTGACACATTTTCGGATTTAACTCCCCATGTAGGTCGAATGATTAGACTTAGTTTTTTGAAAATTCTTTGCGCTTTATTTATTACATATTTGCAGTGGTTGATGAATTTAAAATGTTGATCTATTATAACGCCGAGTAATTTAACTTGTTCTGTGAATTGTAAAACGTTATTGTTCATAGTGATTTTAGCGGTTTTTGCTTTTGGTGTGCAAGTTATCATTTGAGTTTTCTGGTGTCCAAATCTTAAATTGTTCCTTAGTCCCCATGTGTATATTTCGTGTAATATATGATTTGCAATATTTTCCAGCTCAGTTACATCTTTACCAGCGCAAATTAAAAATACATCATCTGCATAGGCTTGGATGTGGTTGTCAGTGGGTAGGATTATGTCTAGTAAATCGTCCATTATAATATTCCAGAAGATGGGTCCAAGAACCGATCCTTGGATGCATCCTCTAGTTTGTTCTCTAGATACAGTTGCGTCTGAATAATTTAATTTAATTTTTCGATTTTCAATATAACTTTGAATAATTCTGTACAGGTTTCTTGGGCATTTTAGTTTTTTTAATCTATATAGGAGTGCTGGCCACCATGCATGATTGAAAGCGCCTTCTATGTCGAGTGAGATTGCGGCTACTAGTTTATTTTGTGCCTTTGCTTGCTTCATATGGTTTATTGCATCTCGTAATGCATCCGTAGTGGTCTTTTGTTCTTTAAATCCGTATTGTCTATCATTTGCTGTGTTATTAATGTACATGTAATATGATAATCTTTTAGCTATTAACTTTTCTAAGAGTTTGCCAAAAACATTGATAAGTCCAATGGGTCTGTATGATGATATGTCGTTGTAATCTTGTTTATTTGGCTTGGGGATTGTTTTTATAAAAGCTGTTTTCCAGGAGGTAGGAAAGTGTGAAAGATGCATGCACCTGTTGAAGAGGTTAGTGATTTGTGTGGGATACCTTTCAATAAAGTGTTGACATATGTCAGATGTGAGATGGTCTGGTCCAGGTGCTTTTTTGTGATTCATTGATTTGATCGCTTCCATGATTTCGTCTATTGTAAAATCTTTTTCATTTTCTGTGTTCGGGGGAGAAATAGTTTCCGTTCTGATTTGTTGCTGAAATTGATTGTCATTAGCTTGATTGTCATCGGGGAAAAAGGTGTTAATCAAACAATTTGCAGATTCCTGACTTGACTTTGTGTATTCGTTGCCATTTATTCTTAAAGTAGTAGGCGGTTGTGGCTGTGGCAGATCTTTAAGGATTCTATTTGTAAGAGACCAAACATCTTCCTTTCCTTGCTTTGAGCAGAAGTTGCAAAAGTGTTCATTTGAAGCTTTCTGAATGGCCGTCGAATATTGTGCTCGAGCAACTTCTTGCTCTTTTAGAATGTTGTTGATATTTTTATTGCCTTTTTTAAGGTCCTGGATTCGATGGTGTATGTGTATTACATTCTTTTTTAGGTTAGTAAGTTCGTCATTCCACCAAGGGATGTGGCTGCTAGGCACTTTCCGACGGATAGTCCTATCGCAGGCACTGATAATAGTTTTGGTGATGTTATCAACGTAATTATCTATTTGTTCTGCGTTTAGTTTATTTATGTCTGTCTGGTCTAGTTCGGCTGCTTGCATGTGTTTTTTGATTTCTTCTGTTACACTTTTCCAGTCTGTTTTATCTGTTTTATATCTAAATGTGGTAGTTGACGCTTTCTTCTTTGGTTTATCATGTTTCAGTTCAAAAATAAAGTCTATAGCGTGATGATCTGATGTAGGACATGCTTCGCAATTAACTTTCCAATTTCTGACGTTAGATACAATATTATCGGAAGCTAATGTGAGATCAACTATAGACGTTCTTAATTGTCCGTGTGTAGTTGTTTCAAAAGTTGGGTGTGAGCCAGTGTTGCAGATGTTTAATTCATTAGCCATAATGAGGTCCATTATTTCCTTTCCTCTTTTATTGATTTTATTTGATCCCCATGTCGTATGCCAGCCGTTAAAGTCACCACAGATGATACGTCTCGTTATGTCGCTAGTCTTAAGAATATGTTCCAGGTGGTTAAGCGTGTTTTCCTCATCAACATCTGGTTCGACATAAGCACAGATAAGTAGCAGTTTTGAGTCTTTTAGGGACAACTGGACGGTGCAGAGGTTTGTGGTGCAGCACTGGTTTATACCAAGGCAAGATCCAAAGTTGTTTTTTATTGCTATGCATGCTTTGACTCTGCTGCCATGTTTTGAATGTTGATACAAACTGTAGCCGTTTATTTGACTGAGGGTGTTGTTTTTGCCGACGTATGGCTCAGTTATAAAGACTATATCATATCCTTTATTAACGATGTATTGTTTTAATTCATATGTCGCAGCATATCCCCTGCCTAAGTTGCACTGAAGCATTGTGAGTCGGCCCCGCCCCAACATAGGGGGATCCGGAGAACATGCTTGCAGCGCATTGTTGCTATTGATCTTTATAGAGGTGCCCTTAGCAGTACCTTACCGACATTCTGGCTATTCTGTCCCACTTCTGCCACTCCTGACATTCCTGGCTATATGCTGGGTGGTCCTTTTTATATTCCTCTCCTTTTTGACAATTTGCGCAACATGGGGTTTGGTTCCTTCTTGGACAGTTTCTGGTGTCGTGATTTTCTGCGCAGTAACCACATTTAATTTCTGCCGTGCATGTGCTAGATTTATGGCCAAAACCTTGACAATTATAACATTGTAGTACCGGCGACTGATCGATAACTGTAATCATCTGATATCCAAGCTTTATTTTCTTATTGATCATAGCATTCCATAGGGTCGGGCTTACTTCCAGTATTACATTTCTAACTAAATTAGTTCGACCCTTCGCACTCCTAATGATCCTCATAGAGATGTCAGTTTCAATGATACTATCGACGATATTCTTATTTTGCTTTAGTATAGCATCAATGATCTTGTCATCATTTATGTCCGGTGTGACTCCCATCAAACGTACCATCGGATTTCTTACTGTCGGAAGTGACACATTGAGATTTTTAGAGTTGGCTTTTATGGCGGCGCTGAATGTTTGACGATCCTTATCAGTGTCACAAGTGATGGCTATCTTTTGTGTTTTTGTTTTCCGTATTCCCGTAATGCCTATTCCCATATTTACTACATCGACTTTACTTTTGACCTCGCTCATAATGTCCTCGCCAGTATGGCTGGGATTTGTAGACTCTACCATTATTGTATATTTGTTCTGTGGGGGTTCTACGTATTCTTTATTTACAGCTGCAGCATAGGTCCTCCTTTTGTTCTTTCGGCTCATTACCGTAGTGAAGCCGTCTTCTTCCCCGAGAGTGGATGTGACAAAGTCTTTGATAGAGTTAGTCTCCTGCCTAAGTTTATCTAGCTCGATCTTAATTCCAGAAATAATATCATCTTTCATGTTCTTAATGTAATCCGTTTTTTCACTTTCAGATTGTACAGGTGGTGATGCAGATGAAGGCAATTGTAAAGTTGTGATAACAGAAGTTGCACTCTGTATTTCCTCTGTGGCCCTTATAATTAGTTTTTTATTAATAGCCGTCACACTCCGCCCATCTTGTATGGTTGCAGTAATACATTTTGTAAGCTTTTTAATTACTTCCGAAAAGGATGGCAAGTTGGTCACATCCCCAGAGGAGGCAGGCAGCCGCGCGTTACTTCCTGAGGTGCTAGGGGGTACCACAAAGGTCTGGTTTGGGTCGTCTCTCATGATAGGCATTTTGTATATTTTAAATTTATTTACGATAAAAGAATTATAAAAATTAAATGGAAATAGTATAACTTTGATTTAAAAAGTGACTATTTAAAGAAAATTTCAACGAAAAAGATCAATATTCAGCAAAGTTATTAGCAAATTTGTACTTGGTTAGGTTAGGTTAGGTTAGGTTAGGTTCCCCCCCGAACGGGTTCCCGCCTTGTCGTGGCGGGGGGGCTTAGTAGCCGTGGCTTGGTCAACCACGGTGAACGAAGAGGAACCCCTTGGCTGGCCCGAGGTGTAGGGCCGGCCCGAGGTGGCCACTCCGAGTGGGCTTGGGAAGCCCACTTCGGATGTGTGTCGGGGGGCTGCGGTGAGAGGGGAGTCCGCAACCCTCTACCGCTGCAGCCGAGGTGGAGTCGCGGAGGAAGAGGAGTGTTGGTATGGCGATGCGCCACTCGCCCTATCCTCCGCGACTCAGACGGGGCCGCACCGTTGAATGATGCGGTGGTGGTGGGGCTGCGGGGGGAGAGGAGTGTCGGTATTGCGAGGCGCCGCTCTCCCTACCCTCCGCAGCCGAATCTTGGTTGGCGGCGGAGCCATAGACCAGATCCGCCGCTGGGGTCAGGAAGGCTGGTGCTTCTGAGTGCTAGTTTTTCCTGGCCCCATGGCCTTCGCGCATCGGACACGGGGGCGTCCGTTGCGCATATGAAATTGGAGGCCGAGTAGGAGGGCGCGCCATGTGTTCTGGTGCGCCTTACCGGAGAAGGAGATGGGGGAGGAGTGGTCCTCTCCCGAGGAGAGGCCGCCATGGGGTGGCCAGCGCAGGTGGGGCCGCGGAAGTGTGCGAAAGCGTTCCCGTGGCCCTGCCAATATGCGACGAGGGTGGAACACCATGGGGTTTTAGTCGGTGCGAGTCCGACATAACCCGTCCTTGCCCCCGCGAGGCGGGTATGCGTAGGCATTTCCCCATGTAAAAAAAAAAAAAAAAAAAAAGGTTAGGTTAGGTTAGGTTAGGTTAAGTTAGGTTAGGTTAGGTTAGGTTAGGTTAGGTTAGGTTAGGTTTTTTTTTTTTTTTTTGCACAAAGATCAACATCTTTGTGGTAATGGCAAAGTTGTATTGTTGCCGTTCTGCTATTTGATACAGAACATTGTAGGCACTTGTATTTTTGTCATTATCACAATTTTTTTTTACTGACACTGAAGAATTTTTTTTTTTATTTATTATAAATATTTATTTTACATATTATGAATTAATATTAATCTGTTCCGTTAAATTTCTTAAGGCTTTTTATTATACTATTAATATGGTGTAGAAATGTTTCCAATGTACTTTTCTTTTTAATAATTTGGTCAAGGGAGAAGGGTTGTACTTTAAAATTGGCACAAGTTATCGTATGGGTTAGACGTGTAGTTTGAAATTTTGGACAATCATTAAGCAAGTGAAAGATTGACTGTATTGATGTGTCGTCGCAAGGGCATGTGTTATTTTCCACTAGTTTAAATCTATATAGGTACTCTTTGTGGTAGCCGTGACCTGTAAGAATTTGCGTTAGTTCGAAAGAGTGTTTGGTGACTTGATATAATTCATGTATGTGTGTAAGTGTAGGGAGCCATTTTCTGGTTATTTCACCTTTCATGTTATCTTTGTAGAATTGTTCAGAAGCTATTTTACTATCTTGTTGAGCAAGTTTTCTTACGAAGCTAATGGGAAATTTTGTGAGAATAGGGGCATTATGGCTTGTGGCTGCTGCTTTGGCTGCTAGGTCGGCAGCTTCGTTACCAGGTATACCTGTGTGGGCTTTGACCCAAACGAAATTAACTGATAAACTGTGGCTGTCTAGCATTATATGAATGTTGGTTACTAGGGGGTTTGTGCTATGGGGGTTAGCGATTTCTTGTAATCCAGATTTGCTGTCAGTCAAAATGTATGCATTCGGGATGTGTTTATCTGCAAGCCACACACAAGCTTGTTCTATGGCTTTCAACTCGGCTTGAAACACCGAGCAAGAACTATGGAGTTTTAGTTTTCTTGTTATAATTTTACCATCTGGACAATTTACAACAAAGGCTGCCCCAACCTTTTCGTCGTGTCTGCTGCCATCTGTGTAGATGTGGTAAGTATTTTCGGGAATGATCTGATTGATTTCTTGGGCGTTATTGGCTTCTTGGTAAGGAATAAGTTTGCGTCGAGATGGATGTAACAGTTCTTCTGGTTTCGATGGTGCGTCTAAAATAATGTCTGTTGGAAGATATTTGC
This sequence comes from Parnassius mnemosyne, assembly GCA_963668995.1. Taxonomy (NCBI): domain Eukaryota; kingdom Metazoa; phylum Arthropoda; class Insecta; order Lepidoptera; family Papilionidae; genus Parnassius; species Parnassius mnemosyne. Next base: position 140,014 of record CAVLGL010000093.1, on the reverse strand, counting down.
TTATGCCTGTTAGTTTTGTTGTTTCAATGATTGCTAGTTCATTAACTTTGATGTGTATGGGAGTCAGTCTTGCCAGTGCTATTGCATTGATGGTATTTATTGTTCTAAAACCTTTTATTATTTTTACAGCGAAACCACGTTGCAGAGATAGCAGCTTGTCTCGCACATGCTTATATTTCAAAGCCGAGTGCCATATGCTGGGTGCGTAACATATAATTGGTTCGATAACATTTTTATATATAATTTCAATATTTTCGGATTGAATTCCCCACGTAGGTCGAATGTATTTTAATAATTTGTTATATATACTTCTTGTTTTGACTAAGATATTATGAACATGTTGAATGAATTTTAATTTTTTGTCTATGATGACGCCTAGAACTTTTATCTGATTTTCAAATTTGATGGGAGTACCAGATACGGATATTTTTATTTTCTCAGCTTTACTTGTGAAGGCAATTGCTTGGGTTTTCTGAGGCCCGAATTATAATTTAACTGACTCTCCCCAGACGGTGATTCTATGGAGTGCCTTGTTTATTATTTCCTGTAGTTTTGAGGGGTCTTTGTCGTGAGCAATAAGTGTAACGTCATCAGCAAAGGCTTGAATATGGCATCCTTCGGGCAAGTCCATTTCAAGTAGTTCATCCAAGATCAGGTTCCAAAGTGTCGGACCACAAACCGAACCTTGGATGCATCCTCTACTCATGGTTTTGCTGGCACTGCTGCTTGAGAAATTTATACTGACTGTTCGCTCGCTCAGGTAGTTTGCTATTAGTTTGTATATATTCTGGGGGCAATCAATAATGTGGAGTCTGCGCAAAATAGCGGGCCACCAGGCATTATCAAATGCCGCCTGAATATCCAAGGAGACAGCGGCAACTTGATCTCCCTTGATTTTGCAATTCCTAACAAATGTTATCATATTACTAAGTGCTTCTGTTGTGGACTTTTGTTCCTTGAAACCATATTGTTTATTGTTACATTTATTATTAGTGTACATAAAATGATTTAGTCGTTTGATAACCAACTTCTCAAGAAGTTTACCAAATACATTAAGCAGTCCAATGGGGCGATAGGCTGAGGTTACAGTATAGTCAAGTTTGTTGGGCTTAGGAATGATAATTACTTGGGCATGTTTCCATTGTTTCGGGAATATCGATAAAGCTAGGCATCTATTCATGATATTAGTTATTAGTTCTGGAAATGTTTGAGTGAAACAGAAGCATATGTCGGAAGTAAGGTGATCTGGTCCAGGTGATTTTCGAGGGTTCATATCCTTGAGGTTATGGAGGACTTCATCAATAGTAAATGGTGGATCATCATTCGTATTCGGTGGAAATTTAGTGGTTTGTCGGGTGACTGTTTGGGAGCTGTAGGTGTCAGTGGTGTCCTGTGGATAAAATTTTTGTAGAAATATACGGGCTGTTTCTTCACAAGAAGTGGTATATTTGTTTGGTGCTATTTTGAGTGTGGAAGGTGGTTGGGTTGGGATCGAATTCTTCAGCAATCTATTCGTAACTGACCACACATCTTCCTTACCTTGTTTGTTGCAGAATTCGCGGAAATTGTCATTTGAGGCTTTTCTGATTGCTTCGGCGTATTCCTTTCGAAGTTGGGTCTTGTTTGCAATTGCCTCGTTCATTGGAAGATTTTTCCGACTAAGTTTCTGAAGCAGGTGATGGTTGTCAAGAACTTTTCTTTTTAATTTTTCTAAGTCTTCGGTCCACCAGGAAGGGCGCTCAGAACGAACAGAAGAGTGGGGAAGATGCTTTTTACAAATTTTGTGAATAAAAGAGGTTATTTCATCAATAAAGTGTAGTAATTTATTTGGGTCTAGGGATAAGATGTCGACTTTGTTGAGTTGGGTAAGTTCAATTTCTTTGGCGAAGGTTTCACTTAATTTGTCCCATTGCTTAAAATTATTAGTGTTATATTTGTAAGTCGATTTTTTCTTATTCTGACGGATTAGATTTTTATTTAGGATATATTCAAATTTAATACCATGGTGATCAGAGGAGGGACATATAGAATTTTCAATTTGCCAGTTAACAATATGATTCGAGATTGAGGGTGAAGTGATGGTGAGATCAACGATGGAACCACGCAGAATTCCATCCGCTGTAGTTTCATATGTGTGATCTGTGCCAGTGTTATTGATGGTAAGATTGTGACAAATAATAAGATCAACGATTTCTTTACCTCTTTTATTAGCTGTAGGAGATCCCCAAAGTTGGTGCCAGCCATTTAGGTCACCCGCGATAATATGAATGGCGTCTCCTGTTTCAATTAAAAATTGTTCCAAGTAGTTCAATGTTTCATTTTCGTCATCTTTGGGCTCTACGTAAATGCTAGTTAGAAATATTCTTTTCCCAGAAGTGATGAGCTGTACTATACATAAATTTGGCGTTGAGTACTTCGAAATGCCGAGGCAGCTGCCAAGACCCTCTTTGATAAGAATGCTAGCCTTGACATGACGGTTATGAGGGAATTGGTATGTTGTATAGCCGGGTGTTTTGTTCATAACTGTATTATTTCCTATATATGGTTCATTTATAAAGACTACCTGTACACTATTTGAGCGACAATATGCCAATAATTCTTGTTGAGCATTATATCCACGTCCCAAGTTGCATTGAATGAAAGTAATGCCATCTTTAGACGTTTTATTGCAATTATTGAGATGTATTTTATTGCTCTGTTTGGAAATGTTATTATTACTCTGATAGTTATTTATTAGGTGATTAGTTTGTAAGTCCATAATCAGTAGATTCTTCTAGTTTATTTTTAATAGAGATAATTCTAGGGCACAGTTTTACATTTGTTGCATTATGTCTAGTGTCGGTATTGGCATTGGTCTTCAAATTATGTTTGTGACAGTTAAAGCACTTACGTTTCTCGTCGGAGGTTCTATTAGGGCAATCCGTAATATTGTGGTCTTCTGAGGCACAAAACGCGCACGGGTGAATTGCTATGGTACATTTTGTTTTTGTGTGTCCAAATTGTAAACAACGATGGCATTGAACAAATCGCGAGAAAGGCCCGACAAACACCCGTTGGTGATTAATTGCTACACGTCCGTATGCAGTAATAGTTGTGTAGTATTTAGGCGCCACTTCCAAAACTGCATTATATAAAGCTTCATTCTTATTTGAAGTAAGGAAACAAAGGCGTAGTGCGTCTTCAGGAATCGAATTTTGGTAAGAAATAATTTCAATTAGTTCTTCTTTTGTTGTTTCTCTTGAAATTCCTTTTAAAATAATAAGGGGGCGCCTACTTTTGGCCTCTTCGGCTTGTAATCCTTCTATCTGGTTAGCTTTAGTAATGGCTTCCTCGCATTGCTTGTGGTTTTCAAACTCTACGCGAATTTTCCCATTTGATATTGTGTGCACTTTAACAGGGGCATATTTTTCTTTCTTAAATGAGATGTTCTTTTTCCAGGTAGCGAGAATATCTGAAGATTTAGCTAAAGGGTTTGTAGATTTGATAACTATTGCATGTTTTTTAGGTGCAAGAGATGCCACTTTTGCGTATGTAAGACCAGGCGCATTGGTGATAGGAGTTAGTTCTTCTTTAAGCTTTTTGATTTCCTCTATAACGCTGGTTAAAATATCACTCTTCAAAGTCTGATCCTCGACATGTGAAGTTTTCGCCGATAATACAGTGGAAAGGCTGTTCGAGGCCCTTCTAATTTCTTCAGCTGCCAGATTTATAAGACGTTTGTTGACAGCTGTAACGCTTTTTCCCTCATTAACCGCATTAGAGATACATGTGGTCAACTGATTGATGAGATCTATATATGTATCGAGGTTTTTTACATTACTAGCGTCACAAGGAAGTCGTGGTATTTCTTTATCTAAAGGCGCCATTATATATAAAAAAAATGAAGGCTAAATAGTACTTTTATATAATATTATAATATAAGTCTACTTAAGTAATGAAAACCGGGAGGGTGGGAGGGTGGGAGGGCGATTTTCTCTAATTCCTTGTGTATTATTTAGCAGATTAGAGTGCAGATGGCAGTTTCTACACAGGACGGAGCTAATAAGTGCAAAAAGAGAGAAAAAAACGAAGATTTAAAAAAGTTTAAAAATTTTATAAAATTACGACTATAAGAAACGGATTATTTGAAAATTTGTTATAAAACAGTGAAAATTTTATGAAAAAACTACGGAGAATTACAGGGGGCAGTTAATTATACTATATTAAAAGAAAATATGAACAGAAAAGATCAATTTTCAGCAAAATTAGAGAAGAATTTATGTTTTATTTACGAATTTACAACTATATTAGAATAAAAACGCGAAATTTAATTATTTAACGGCAAATATTTACTAAGAAAAGTACTGGGATATATGGGGGCTAATTGATTACACTATTTAGAGAAAATTTGAAAGAAAAAGACCAATTTTCAGGAAAGTTATTAGCGAATTTCTAGTTGAATTAATATAAATGTATCGATCCACCACTATACCTCGGTTTAGGTAAGTAGCGATTTTCTCTAATTCCTTGTGTATTATTTAGCAGATTAGAGTGCAGATGGCAGTTTCTACACAGGACGGAGCTAATAAGTGCAAAAAGAGAGAAAAAAACGAAGATTTAAAAAAGTTTAAAAATTTTATAAAATTACGACTATAAGAAACGGATTATTTGAAAATTTGTTATAAAACAGTGAAAATTTTATGAAAAAACTACGGGGAATTACAGGGGGCAGTTAATTATACTATATTAAAAGAAAATATGAACAGAAAAGATCAATTTTCAGCAAAATTAGAGAAGAATTTATGTTTTATTTACGAATTTACAACTATATTAGAATAAAAACGCGAAATTTAATTATTTAACGGCAAATATTTACTAAGAAAAGTACTGGGATATATGGGGGCTAATTGATTACACTATTTAGAGAAAATTTGAAAGAAAAAGACCAATTTTCAGGAAAGTTATTAGCGAATTTCTAGTTGAATTAATATAAATGTATCGATCCACCACTATACCTCGGTTTAGGTAAGTAGCGATTTTCTCTAATTCCTTGTGTATTATTTAGCAGATTAGAGTGCAGATGGCAGTTTCTACACAGGACGGAGCTAATAAGTGCAAAAAGAGAGAAAAAAACGAAGATTTAAAAAAGTTTAAAAATTTTATAAAATTACGACTATAAGAAACGGATTATTTGAAAATTTGTTATAAAACAGTGAAAATTTTATGAAAAAACTACGGGGAATTACAGGGGGCAGATAATTATACTATATTAAAAGAAAATATGAACAGAAAAGATCAATTTTCAGCAAAATTAGAGAAGAATTTATGTTTTATTTACGAATTTACAACTATATTAGAATAAAAACGCGAAATTTAATTATTTAACGGCAAATATTTACTAAGAAAAGTACTGGGATATATGGGGGCTAATTGATTACACTATTTAGAGAAAATTTGAAAGAAAAAGACCAATTTTCAGGAAAGTTATTAGCGAATTTCTAGTTGAATTAATATAAATGTATCGATCCACCACTATACCTCGGTTTAGGTAAGTAGCGATTTTCTCTAATTCCTTGTGTATTATTTAGCAGATTAGAGTGCAGATGGCAGTTTCTACACAGGACGGAGCTAATAAGTGCAAAAAGAGAGAAAAAAACGAAGATTTAAAAAAGTTTAAAAATTTTATAAAATTACGACTATAAGAAACGGATTATTTGAAAATTTGTTATAAAACAGTGAAAATTTTATGAAAAAACTACGGGGAATTACAGGGGGCAGTTAATTATACTATATTAAAAGAAAATATGAACAGAAAAGATCAATTTTCAGCAAAATTAGAGAAGAATTTATGTTTTATTTACGAATTTACAACTATATTAGAATAAAAACGCGAAATTTAATTATTTAACGGCAAATATTTACTAAGAAAAGTACTGGGATATATGGGGGCTAATTGATTACACTATTTAGAGAAAATTTGAAAGAAAAAGACCAATTTTCAGGAAAGTTATTAGCGAATTTCTAGTTGAATTAATATAAATGTATCGATCCACCACTATACCTCGGTTTAGGTAAGTAGCGATTTTCTCTAATTCCTTGTGTATTATTTAGCAGATTAGAGTGCAGATGGCAGTTTCTACACAGGACGGAGCTAATAAGTGCAAAAAGAGAGAAAAAAACGAAGATTTAAAAAAGTTTAAAAATTTTATAAAATTACGACTATAAGAAACGGATTATTTGAAAATTTGTTATAAAACAGTGAAAATTTTATGAAAAAACTACGGGGAATTACAGGGGGCAGTTAATTATACTATATTAAAAGAAAATATGAACAGAAAAGATCAATTTTCAGCAAAATTAGAGAAGAATTTATGTTTTATTTACGAATTTACAACTATATTAGAATAAAAACGCGAAATTTAATTATTTAACGGCAAATATTTACTAAGAAAAGTACTGGGATATATGGGGGCTAATTGATTACACTATTTAGAGAAAATTTGAAAGAAAAAGACCAATTTTCAGGAAAGTTATTAGCGAATTTCTAGTTGAATTAATATAAATGTATCGATCCACCACTATACCTCGGTTTAGGTAAGTAGCGAATTTCTCTAATTCCTTGTGTATTATTTAGCAGATTAGAGTGCAGATGGCAGTTTCTACACAGGACGGAGCTAATAAGTGCAAAAAGAGAGAAAAAAACGAAGATTTAAAAAAGTTTAAAAATTTTATAAAATTACGACTATAAGAAACGGATTATTTGAAAATTTGTTATAAAACAGTGAAAATTTTATGAAAAAACTACGGGGAATTACAGGGGGCAGTTAATTATACTATATTAAAAGAAAATATGAACAGAAAAGATCAATTTTCAGCAAAATTAGAGAAGAATTTATGTTTTATTTACGAATTTACAACTATATTAGAATAAAAACGCGAAATTTAATTATTTAACGGCAAATATTTACTAAGAAAAGTACTGGGATATATGGGGGCTAATTGATTACACTATTTAGAGAAAATTTGAAAGAAAAAGACCAATTTTCAGGAAAGTTATTAGCGAATTTCTAGTTGAATTAATATAAATGTATCGATCCACCACTATACCTCGGTTTAGGTAAGTAGCGATTTTCTCTAATTCCTTGTGTATTATTTAGCAGATTAGAGTGCAGATGGCAGTTTCTACACAGGACGGAGCTAATAAGTGCAAAAAGAGAGAAAAAAACGAAGATTTAAAAAAGTTTAAAAATTTTATAAAATTACGACTATAAGAAACGGATTATTTGAAAATTTGTTATAAAACAGTGAAAATTTTATGAAAAAACTACGGGGAATTACAGGGGGCAGTTAATTATACTATATTAAAAGAAAATATGAACAGAAAAGATCAATTTTCAGCAAAATTAGAGAAGAATTTATGTTTTATTTACGAATTTACAACTATATTAGAATAAAAACGCGAAATTTAATTATTTAACGGCAAATATTTACTAAGAAAAGTACTGGGATATATGGGGGCTAATTGATTACACTATTTAGAGAAAATTTGAAAGAAAAAGACCAATTTTCAGGAAAGTTATTAGCGAATTTCTAGTTGAATTAATATAAATGTATCGATCCACCACTATACCTCGGTTTAGGTAAGTAGCGATTTTCTCTAATTCCTTGTGTATTATTTAGCAGATTAGAGTGCAGATGGCAGTTTCTACACAGGACGGAGCTAATAAGTGCAAAAAGAGAGAAAAAAACGAAGATTTAAAAAAGTTTAAAAATTTTATAAAATTACGACTATAAGAAACGGATTATTTGAAAATTTGTTATAAAACAGTGAAAATTTTATGAAAAAACTACGGGGAATTACAGGGGGCAGATAATTATACTATATTAAAAGAAAATATGAACAGAAAAGATCAATTTTCAGCAAAATTAGAGAAGAATTTATGTTTTATTTACGAATTTACAACTATATTAGAATAAAAACGCGAAATTTAATTATTTAACGGCAAATATTTACTAAGAAAAGTACTGGGATATATGGGGGCTAATTGATTACACTATTTAGAGAAAATTTGAAAGAAAAAGACCAATTTTCAGGAAAGTTATTAGCGAATTTCTAGTTGAATTAATATAAATGTATCGATCCACCACTATACCTCGGTTTAGGTAAGTAGCGATTTTCTCTAATTCCTTGTGTATTATTTAGCAGATTAGAGTGCAGATGGCAGTTTCTACACAGGACGGAGCTAATAAGTGCAAAAAGAGAGAAAAAAACGAAGATTTAAAAAAGTTTAAAAATTTTATAAAATTACGACTATAAGAAACGGATTATTTGAAAATTTGTTATAAAACAGTGAAAATTTTATGAAAAAACTACGGGGAATTACAGGGGGCAGTTAATTATACTATATTAAAAGAAAATATGAACAGAAAAGATCAATTTTCAGCAAAATTAGAGAAGAATTTATGTTTTATTTACGAATTTACAACTATATTAGAATAAAAACGCGAAATTTAATTATTTAACGGCAAATATTTACTAAGAAAAGTACTGGGATATATGGGGGCTAATTGATTACACTATTTAGAGAAAATTTGAAAGAAAAAGACCAATTTTCAGGAAAGTTATTAGCGAATTTCTAGTTGAATTAATATAAATGTATCGATCCACCACTATACCTCGGTTTAGGTAAGTAGCGATTTTCTCTAATTCCTTGTGTATTATTTAGCAGATTAGAGTGCAGATGGCAGTTTCTACACAGGACGGAGCTAATAAGTGCAAAAAGAGAGAAAAAAACGAAGATTTAAAAAAGTTTAAAAATTTTATAAAATTACGACTATAAGAAACGGATTATTTGAAAATTTGTTATAAAACAGTGAAAATTTTATGAAAAAACTACGGGGAATTACAGGGGGCAGTTAATTATACTATATTAAAAGAAAATATGAACAGAAAAGATCAATTTTCAGCAAAATTAGAGAAGAATTTATGTTTTATTTACGAATTTACAACTATATTAGAATAAAAACGCGAAATTTAATTATTTAACGGCAAATATTTACTAAGAAAAGTACTGGGATATATGGGGGCTAATTGATTACACTATTTAGAGAAAATTTGAAAGAAAAAGACCAATTTTCAGGAAAGTTATTAGCGAATTTCTAGTTGAATTAATATAAATGTATCGATCCACCACTATACCTCGGTTTAGGTAAGTAGCGAATTTCTCTAATTCCTTGTGTATTATTTAGCAGATTAGAGTGCAGATGGCAGTTTCTACACAGGACGGAGCTAATAAGTGCAAAAAGAGAGAAAAAAACGAAGATTTAAAAAAGTTTAAAAATTTTATAAAATTACGACTATAAGAAACGGATTATTTGAAAATTTGTTATAAAACAGTGAAAATTTTATGAAAAAACTACGGGGAATTACAGGGGGCAGTTAATTATACTATATTAAAAGAAAATATGAACAGAAAAGATCAATTTTCAGCAAAATTAGAGAAGAATTTATGTTTTATTTACGAATTTACAACTATATTAGAATAAAAACGCGAAATTTAATTATTTAACGGCAAATATTTACTAAGAAAAGTACTGGGATATATGGGGGCTAATTGATTACACTATTTAGAGAAAATTTGAAAGAAAAAGACCAATTTTCAGGAAAGTTATTAGCGAATTTCTAGTTGAATTAATATAAATGTATCGATCCACCACTATACCTCGGTTTAGGTAAGTAGCGATTTTCTCTAATTCCTTGTGTATTATTTAGCAGATTAGAGTGCAGATGGCAGTTTCTACACAGGACGGAGCTAATAAGTGCAAAAAGAGAGAAAAAAACGAAGATTTAAAAAAGTTTAAAAATTTTATAAAATTACGACTATAAGAAACGGATTATTTGAAAATTTGTTATAAAACAGTGAAAATTTTATGAAAAAACTACGGGGAATTACAGGGGGCAGTTAATTATACTATATTAAAAGAAAATATGAACAGAAAAGATCAATTTTCAGCAAAATTAGAGAAGAATTTATGTTTTATTTACGAATTTACAACTATATTAGAATAAAAACGCGAAATTTAATTATTTAACGGCAAATATTTACTAAGAAAAGTACTGGGATATATGGGGGCTAATTGATTACACTATTTAGAGAAAATTTGAAAGAAAAAGACCAATTTTCAGGAAAGTTATTAGCGAATTTCTAGTTGAATTAATATAAATGTATCGATCCACCACTATACCTCGGTTTAGGTAAGTAGCGATTTTCTCTAATTCCTTGTGTATTATTTAGCAGATTAGAGTGCAGATGGCAGTTTCTACACAGGACGGAGCTAATAAGTGCAAAAAGAGAGAAAAAAACGAAGATTTAAAAAAGTTTAAAAATTTTATAAAATTACGACTATAAGAAACGGATTATTTGAAAATTTGTTATAAAACAGTGAAAATTTTATGAAAAAACTACGGGGAATTACAGGGGGCAGATAATTATACTATATTAAAAGAAAATATGAACAGAAAAGATCAATTTTCAGCAAAATTAGAGAAGAATTTATGTTTTATTTACGAATTTACAACTATATTAGAATAAAAACGCGAAATTTAATTATTTAACGGCAAATATTTACTAAGAAAAGTACTGGGATATATGGGGGCTAATTGATTACACTATTTAGAGAAAATTTGAAAGAAAAAGACCAATTTTCAGGAAAGTTATTAGCGAATTTCTAGTTGAATTAATATAAATGTATCGATCCACCACTATACCTCGGTTTAGGTAAGTAGCGATTTTCTCTAATTCCTTGTGTATTATTTAGCAGATTAGAGTGCAGATGGCAGTTTCTACACAGGACGGAGCTAATAAGTGCAAAAAGAGAGAAAAAAACGAAGATTTAAAAAAGTTTAAAAATTTTATAAAATTACGACTATAAGAAACGGATTATTTGAAAATTTGTTATAAAACAGTGAAAATTTTATGAAAAAACTACGGGGAATTACAGGGGGCAGTTAATTATACTATATTAAAAGAAAATATGAACAGAAAAGATCAATTTTCAGCAAAATTAGAGAAGAATTTATGTTTTATTTACGAATTTACAACTATATTAGAATAAAAACGCGAAATTTAATTATTTAACGGCAAATATTTACTAAGAAAAGTACTGGGATATATGGGGGCTAATTGATTACACTATTTAGAGAAAATTTGAAAGAAAAAGACCAATTTTCAGGAAAGTTATTAGCGAATTTCTAGTTGAATTAATATAAATGTATCGATCCACCACTATACCTCGGTTTAGGTAAGTAGCGATTTTCTCTAATTCCTTGTGTATTATTTAGCAGATTAGAGTGCAGATGGCAGTTTCTACACAGGACGGAGCTAATAAGTGCAAAAAGAGAGAAAAAAACGAAGATTTAAAAAAGTTTAAAAATTTTATAAAATTACGACTATAAGAAACGGATTATTTGAAAATTTGTTATAAAACAGTGAAAATTTTATGAAAAAACTACGGGGAATTACAGGGGGCAGTTAATTATACTATATTAAAAGAAAATATGAACAGAAAAGATCAATTTTCAGCAAAATTAGAGAAGAATTTATGTTTTATTTACGAATTTACAACTATATTAGAATAAAAACGCGAAATTTAATTATTTAACGGCAAATATTTACTAAGAAAAGTACTGGGATATATGGGGGCTAATTGATTACACTATTTAGAGAAAATTTGAAAGAAAAAGACCAATTTTCAGGAAAGTTATTAGCGAATTTCTAGTTGAATTAATATAAATGTATCGATCCACCACTATACCTCGGTTTAGGTAAGTAGCGATTTTCTCTAATTCCTTGTGTATTATTTAGCAGATTAGAGTGCAGATGGCAGTTTCTACACAGGACGGAGCTAATAAGTGCAAAAAGAGAGAAAAAAACGAAGATTTAAAAAAGTTTAAAAATTTTATAAAATTACGACTATAAGAAACGGATTATTTGAAAATTTGTTATAAAACAGTGAAAATTTTATGAAAAAACTACGGGGAATTACAGGGGGCAGTTAATTATACTATATTAAAAGAAAATATGAACAGAAAAGATCAATTTTCAGCAAAATTAGAGAAGAATTTATGTTTTATTTACGAATTTACAACTATATTAGAATAAAAACGCGAAATTTAATTATTTAACGGCAAATATTTACTAAGAAAAGTACTGGGATATATGGGGGCTAATTGATTACACTATTTAGAGAAAATTTGAAAGAAAAAGACCAATTTTCAGGAAAGTTATTAGCGAATTTCTAGTTGAATTAATATAAATGTATCGATCCACCACTATACCTCGGTTTAGGTAAGTAGCGAATTTCTCTAATTCCTTGTGTATTATTTAGCAGATTAGAGTGCAGATGGCAGTTTCTACACAGGACGGAGCTAATAAGTGCAAAAAGAGAGAAAAAAACGAAGATTTAAAAAAGTTTAAAAATTTTATAAAATTACGACTATAAGAAACGGATTATTTGAAAATTTGTTATAAAACAGTGAAAATTTTATGAAAAAACTACGGGGAATTACAGGGGGCAGTTAATTATACTATATTAAAAGAAAATATGAACAGAAAAGATCAATTTTCAGCAAAATTAGAGAAGAATTTATGTTTTATTTACGAATTTACAACTATATTAGAATAAAAACGCGAAATTTAATTATTTAACGGCAAATATTTACTAAGAAAAGTACTGGGATATATGGGGGCTAATTGATTACACTATTTAGAGAAAATTTGAAAGAAAAAGACCAATTTTCAGGAAAGTTATTAGCGAATTTCTAGTTGAATTAATATAAATGTATCGATCCACCACTATACCTCGGTTTAGGTAAGTAGCGATTTTCTCTAATTCCTTGTGTATTATTTAGCAGATTAGAGTGCAGATGGCAGTTTCTACACAGGACGGAGCTAATAAGTGCAAAAAGAGAGAAAAAAACGAAGATTTAAAAAAGTTTAAAAATTTTATAAAATTACGACTATAAGAAACGGATTATTTGAAAATTTGTTATAAAACAGTGAAAATTTTATGAAAAAACTACGGGGAATTACAGGGGGCAGTTAATTATACTATATTAAAAGAAAATATGAACAGAAAAGATCAATTTTCAGCAAAATTAGAGAAGAATTTATGTTTTATTTACGAATTTACAACTATATTAGAATAAAAACGCGAAATTTAATTATTTAACGGCAAATATTTACTAAGAAAAGTACTGGGATATATGGGGGCTAATTGATTACACTATTTAGAGAAAATTTGAAAGAAAAAGACCAATTTTCAGGAAAGTTATTAGCGAATTTCTAGTTGAATTAATATAAATGTATCGATCCACCACTATACCTCGGTTTAGGTAAGTAGCGATTTTCTCTAATTCCTTGTGTATTATTTAGCAGATTAGAGTGCAGATGGCAGTTTCTACACAGGACGGAGCTAATAAGTGCAAAAAGAGAGAAAAAAACGAAGATTTAAAAAAGTTTAAAAATTTTATAAAATTACGACTATAAGAAACGGATTATTTGAAAATTTGTTATAAAACAGTGAAAATTTTATGAAAAAACTACGGGGAATTACAGGGGGCAGTTAATTATACTATATTAAAAGAAAATATGAACAGAAAAGATCAATTTTCAGCAAAATTAGAGAAGAATTTATGTTTTATTTACGAATTTACAACTATATTAGAATAAAAACGCGAAATTTAATTATTTAACGGCAAATATTTACTAAGAAAAGTACTGGGATATATGGGGGCTAATTGATTACACTATTTAGAGAAAATTTGAAAGAAAAAGACCAATTTTCAGGAAAGTTATTAGCGAATTTCTAGTTGAATTAATATAAATGTATCGATCCACCACTATACCTCGGTTTAGGTAAGTAGCGATTTTCTCTAATTCCTTGTGTATTATTTAGCAGATTAGAGTGCAGATGGCAGTTTCTACACAGGACGGAGCTAATAAGTGCAAAAAGAGAGAAAAAAACGAAGATTTAAAAAAGTTTAAAAATTTTATAAAATTACGACTATAAGAAACGGATTATTTGAAAATTTGTTATAAAACAGTGAAAATTTTATGAAAAAACTACGGGGAATTACAGGGGGCAGTTAATTATACTATATTAAAAGAAAATATGAACAGAAAAGATCAATTTTCAGCAAAATTAGAGAAGAATTTATGTTTTATTTACGAATTTACAACTATATTAGAATAAAAACGCGAAATTTAATTATTTAACGGCAAATATTTACTAAGAAAAGTACTGGGATATATGGGGGCTAATTGATTACACTATTTAGAGAAAATTTGAAAGAAAAAGACCAATTTTCAGGAAAGTTATTAGCGAATTTCTAGTTGAATTAATATAAATGTATCGATCCACCACTATACCTCGGTTTAGGTAAGTAGCGATTTTCTCTAATTCCTTGTGTATTATTTAGCAGATTAGAGTGCAGATGGCAGTTTCTACACAGGACGGAGCTAATAAGTGCAAAAAGAGAGAAAAAAACGAAGATTTAAAAAAGTTTAAAAATTTTATAAAATTACGACTATAAGAAACGGATTATTTGAAAATTTGTTATAAAACAGTGAAAATTTTATGAAAAAACTACGGGGAATTACAGGGGGCAGTTAATTATACTATATTAAAAGAAAATATGAACAGAAAAGATCAATTTTCAGCAAAATTAGAGAAGAATTTATGTTTTATTTACGAATTTACAACTATATTAGAATAAAAACGCGAAATTTAATTATTTCACGGCAAATATTTACTAAGAAAAGTACTGGGATATATGGGGGCTAATTGATTACACTATTTAGAGAAAATTTGAAAGAAAAAGACCAATTTTCAGGAAAGTTATTAGCGAATTTCTAGTTGAATTAATATAAATGTATCGATCCACCACTATACCTCGGTTTAGGTAAGTAGCGATTTTCTCTAATTCCTTGTGTATTATTTAGCAGATTAGAGTGCAGATGGCAGTTTCTACACAGGACGGAGCTAATAAGTGCAAAAAGAGAGAAAAAAACGAAGATTTAAAAAAGTTTAAAAATTTTATAAAATTACGACTATAAGAAACGGATTATTTGAAAATTTGTTATAAAACAGTGAAAATTTTATGAAAAAACTACGGGGAATTACAGGGGGCAGTTAATTATACTATATTAAAAGAAAATATGAACAGAAAAGATCAATTTTCAGCAAAATTAGAGAAGAATTTATGTTTTATTTACGAATTTACAACTATATTAGAATAAAAACGCGAAATTTAATTATTTAACGGCAAATATTTACTAAGAAAAGTACTGGGATATATGGGGGCTAATTGATTACACTATTTAGAGAAAATTTGAAAGAAAAAGACCAATTTTCAGGAAAGTTATTAGCGAATTTCTAGTTGAATTAATATAAATGTATCGATCCACCACTATACCTCGGTTTAGGTAAGTAGCGAATTTCTCTAATTCCTTGTGTATTATTTAGCAGATTAGAGTGCAGATGGCAGTTTCTACACAGGACGGAGCTAATAAGTGCAAAAAGAGAGAAAAAAACGAAGATTTAAAAAAGTTTAAAAATTTTATAAAATTACGACTATAAGAAACGGATTATTTGAAAATTTGTTATAAAACAGTGAAAATTTTATGAAAAAACTACGGGGAATTACAGGGGGCAGTTAATTATACTATATTAAAAGAAAATATGAACAGAAAAGATCAATTTTCAGCAAAATTAGAGAAGAATTTATGTTTTATTTACGAATTTACAACTATATTAGAATAAAAACGCGAAATTTAATTATTTAACGGCAAATATTTACTAAGAAAAGTACTGGGATATATGGGGGCTAATTGATTACACTATTTAGAGAAAATTTGAAAGAAAAAGACCAATTTTCAGGAAAGTTATTAGCGAATTTCTAGTTGAATTAATATAAATGTATCGATCCACCACTATACCTCGGTTTAGGTAAGTAGCGATTTTCTCTAATTCCTTGTGTATTATTTAGCAGATTAGAGTGCAGATGGCAGTTTCTACACAGGACGGAGCTAATAAGTGCAAAAAGAGAGAAAACGAACGAAAACGAAGATTTAAAAAAGTTTAAAAATTTTATAAAATTACGACTATAAGAAACGGATTATTTGAAAATTTGTTATAAAACAGTGAAAATTTTATGAAAAAACTACGGGGAATTACAGGGGGCAGTTAATTATACTATATTAAAAGAAAATATGAACAGAAAAGATCAATTTTCAGCAAAATTAGAGAAGAATTTATGTTTTATTTACGAATTTACAACTATATTAGAATAAAAACGCGAAATTTAATTATTTAACGGCAAATATTTACTAAGAAAAGTACTGGGATATATGGGGGCTAATTGATTACACTATTTAGAGAAAATTTGAAAGAAAAAGACCAATTTTCAGGAAAGTTATTAGCGAATTTCTAGTTGAATTAATATAAATGTATCGATCCACCACTATACCTCGGTTTAGGTAAGTAGCGAATTTCTCTAATTCCTTGTGTATTATTTAGCAGATTAGAGTGCAGATGGCAGTTTCTACACAGGACGGAGCTAATAAGTGCAAAAAGAGAGAAAAAAACGAAGATTTAAAAAAGTTTAAAAATTTTATAAAATTACGACTATAAGAAACGGATTATTTGAAAATTTGTTATAAAACAGTGAAAATTTTATGAAAAAACTACGGGGAATTACAGGGGGCAGTTAATTATACTATATTAAAAGAAAATATGAACAGAAAAGATCAATTTTCAGCAAAATTAGAGAAGAATTTATGTTTTATTTACGAATTTACAACTATATTAGAATAAAAACGCGAAATTTAATTATTTAACGGCAAATATTTACTAAGAAAAGTACTGGGATATATGGGGGCTAATTGATTACACTATTTAGAGAAAATTTGAAAGAAAAAGACCAATTTTCAGGAAAGTTATTAGCGAATTTCTAGTTGAATTAATATAAATGTATCGATCCACCACTATACCTCGGTTTAGGTAAGTAGCGATTTTCTCTAATTCCTTGTGTATTATTTAGCAGATTAGAGTGCAGATGGCAGTTTCTACACAGGACGGAGCTAATAAGTGCAAAAAGAGAGAAAAAAACGAAGATTTAAAAAAGTTTAAAAATTTTATAAAATTACGACTATAAGAAACGGATTATTTGAAAATTTGTTATAAAACAGTGAAAATTTTATGAAAAAACTACGGGGAATTACAGGGGGCAGTTAATTATACTATATTAAAAGAAAATATGAACAGAAAAGATCAATTTTCAGCAAAATTAGAGAAGAATTTATGTTTTATTTACGAATTTACAACTATATTAGAATAAAAACGCGAAATTTAATTATTTAACGGCAAATATTTACTAAGAAAAGTACTGGGATATATGGGGGCTAATTGATTACACTATTTAGAGAAAATTTGAAAGAAAAAGACCAATTTTCAGGAAAGTTATTAGCGAATTTCTAGTTGAATTAATATAAATGTATCGATCCACCACTATACCTCGGTTTAGGTAAGTAGCGAATTTCTCTAATTCCTTGTGTATTATTTAGCAGATTAGAGTGCAGATGGCAGTTTCTACACAGGACGGAGCTAATAAGTGCAAAAAGAGAGAAAAAAACGAAGATTTAAAAAAGTTTAAAAATTTTATAAAATTACGACTATAAGAAACGGATTATTTGAAAATTTGTTATAAAACAGTGAAAATTTTATGAAAAAACTACGGGGAATTACAGGGGGCAGTTAATTATACTATATTAAAAGAAAATATGAACAGAAAAGATCAATTTTCAGCAAAATTAGAGAAGAATTTATGTTTTATTTACGAATTTACAACTATATTAGAATAAAAACGCGAAATTTAATTATTTAACGGCAAATATTTACTAAGAAAAGTACTGGGATATATGGGGGCTAATTGATTACACTATTTAGAGAAAATTTGAAAGAAAAAGACCAATTTTCAGGAAAGTTATTAGCGAATTTCTAGTTGAATTAATATAAATGTATCGATCCACCACTATACCTCGGTTTAGGTAAGTAGCGATTTTCTCTAATTCCTTGTGTATTATTTAGCAGATTAGAGTGCAGATGGCAGTTTCTACACAGGACGGAGCTAATAAGTGCAAAAAGAGAGAAAAAAACGAAGATTTAAAAAAGTTTAAAAATTTTATAAAATTACGACTATAAGAAACGGATTATTTGAAAATTTGTTATAAAACAGTGAAAATTTTATGAAAAAACTACGGGGAATTACAGGGGGCAGTTAATTATACTATATTAAAAGAAAATATGAACAGAAAAGATCAATTTTCAGCAAAATTAGAGAAGAATTTATGTTTTATTTACGAATTTACAACTATATTAGAATAAAAACGCGAAATTTAATTATTTAACGGCAAATATTTACTAAGAAAAGTACTGGGATATATGGGGGCTAATTGATTACACTATTTAGAGAAAATTTGAAAGAAAAAGACCAATTTTCAGGAAAGTTATTAGCGAATTTCTAGTTGAATTAATATAAATGTATCGATCCACCACTATACCTCGGTTTAGGTAAGTAGCGAATTTCTCTAATTCCTTGTGTATTATTTAGCAGATTAGAGTGCAGATGGCAGTTTCTACACAGGACGGAGCTAATAAGTGCAAAAAGAGAGAAAAAAACGAAGATTTAAAAAAGTTTAAAAATGTTATAAAATTACGACTATAAGAAACGGATTATTTGAAAATTTGTTATAAAACAGTGAAAATTTTATGAAAAAACTACGGGGAATTACAGGGGGCAGTTAATTATACTATATTAAAAGAAAATATGAACAGAAAAGATCAATTTTCAGCAAAATTAGAGAAGAATTTATGTTTTATTTACGAATTTACAACTATATTAGAATAAAAACGCGAAATTTAATTATTTAACGGCAAATATTTACTAAGAAAAGTACTGGGATATATGGGGGCTAATTGATTACACTATTTAGAGAAAATTTGAAAGAAAAAGACCAATTTTCAGGAAAGTTATTAGCGAATTTCTAGTTGAATTAATATAAATGTATCGATCCACCACTATACCTCGGTTTAGGTAAGTAGCGAATTTCTCTAATTCCTTGTGTATTATTTAGCAGATTAGAGTGCAGATGGCAGTTTCTACACAGGACGGAGCTAATAAGTGCAAAAAGAGAGAAAAAAACGAAGATTTAAAAAAGTTTAAAAATTTTATAAAATTACGACTATAAGAAACGGATTATTTGAAAATTTGTTATAAAACAGTGAAAATTTTATGAAAAAACTACGGGGAATTACAGGGGGCAGTTAATTATACTATATTAAAAGAAAATATGAACAGAAAAGATCAATTTTCAGCAAAATTAGAGAAGAATTTATGTTTTATTTACGAATTTACAACTATATTAGAATAAAAACGCGAAATTTAATTATTTAACGGCAAATATTTACTAAGAAAAGTACTGGGATATATGGGGGCTAATTGATTACACTATTTAGAGAAAATTTGAAAGAAAAAGACCAATTTTCAGGAAAGTTATTAGCGAATTTCTAGTTGAATTAATATAAATGTATCGATCCACCACTATACCTCGGTTTAGGTAAGTAGCGATTTTATCTAATTCCTTGTGTATTATTTAGCAGATTAGAGTGCAGATGGCAGTTTCTACACAGGACGGAGCTAATAAGTGCAAAAAGAGAGAAAAAAACGAAGATTTAAAAAAGTTTAAAAATTTTATAAAATTACGACTATAAGAAACGGATTATTTGAAAATTTGTTATAAAACAGTGAAAATTTTATGAAAAAACTACGGGGAATTACAGGGGGCAGTTAATTATACTATATTAAAAGAAAATATGAACAGAAAAGATCAATTTTCAGCAAAATTAGAGAAGAATTTATGTTTTATTTACGAATTTACAACTATATTAGAATAAAAACGCGAAATTTAATTATTTAACGGCAAATATTTACTAAGAAAAGTACTGGGATATATGGGGGCTAATTGATTACACTATTTAGAGAAAATTTGAAAGAAAAAGACCAATTTTCAGGAAAGTTATTAGCGAATTTCTAGTTGAATTAATATAAATGTATCGATCCACCACTATACCTCGGTTTAGGTAAGTAGCGAATTTCTCTAATTCCTTGTGTATTATTTAGCAGATTAGAGTGCAGATGGCAGTTTCTACACAGGACGGAGCTAATAAGTGCAAAAAGAGAGAAAAAAACGAAGATTTAAAAAAGTTTAAAAATTTTATAAAATTACGACTATAAGAAACGGATTATTTGAAAATTTGTTATAAAACAGTGAAAATTTTATGAAAAAACTACGGGGAATTACAGGGGGCAGTTAATTATACTATATTAAAAGAAAATATGAACAGAAAAGATCAATTTTCAGCAAAATTAGAGAAGAATTTATGTTTTATTTACGAATTTACAACTATATTAGAATAAAAACGCGAAATTTAATTATTTAACGGCAAATATTTACTAAGAAAAGTACTGGGATATATGGGGGCTAATTGATTACACTATTTAGAGAAAATTTGAAAGAAAAAGACCAATTTTCAGGAAAGTTATTAGCGAATTTCTAGTTGAATTAATATAAATGTATCGATCCACCACTATACCTCGGTTTAGGTAAGTAGCGATTTTCTCTAATTCCTTGTGTATTATTTAGCAGATTAGAGTGCAGATGGCAGTTTCTACACAGGACGGAGCTAATAAGTGCAAAAAGAGAGAAAAAAACGAAGATTTAAAAAAGTTTAAAAATTTTATAAAATTACGACTATAAGAAACGGATTATTTGAAAATTTGTTATAAAACAGTGAAAATTTTATGAAAAAACTACGGGGAATTACAGGGGGCAGTTAATTATACTATATTAAAAGAAAATATGAACAGAAAAGATCAATTTTCAGCAAAATTAGAGAAGAATTTATGTTTTATTTACGAATTTACAACTATATTAGAATAAAAACGCGAAATTTAATTATTTAACGGCAAATATTTACTAAGAAAAGTACTGGGATATATGGGGGCTAATTGATTACACTATTTAGAGAAAATTTGAAAGAAAAAGACCAATTTTCAGGAAAGTTATTAGCGAATTTCTAGTTGAATTAATATAAATGTATCGATCCACCACTATACCTCGGTTTAGGTAAGTAGCGAATTTCTCTAATTCCTTGTGTATTATTTAGCAGATTAGAGTGCAGATGGCAGTTTCTACACAGGACGGAGCTAATAAGTGCAAAAAGAGAGAAAAAAACGAAGATTTAAAAAAGTTTAAAAATTTTATAAAATTACGACTATAAGAAACGGATTATTTGAAAATTTGTTATAAAACAGTGAAAATTTTATGAAAAAACTACGGGGAATTACAGGGGGCAGTTAATTATACTATATTAAAAGAAAATATGAACAGAAAAGATCAATTTTCAGCAAAATTAGAGAAGAATTTATGTTTTATTTACGAATTTACAACTATATTAGAATAAAAACGCGAAATTTAATTATTTAACGGCAAATATTTACTAAGAAAAGTACTGGGATATATGGGGGCTAATTGATTACACTATTTAGAGAAAATTTGAAAGAAAAAGACCAATTTTCAGGAAAGTTATTAGCGAATTTCTAGTTGAATTAATATAAATGTATCGATCCACCACTATACCTCGGTTTAGGTAAGTAGCGAATTTCTCTAATTCCTTGTGTATTATTTAGCAGATTAGAGTGCAGATGGCAGTTTCTACACAGGACGGAGCTAATAAGTGCAAAAAGAGAGAAAAAAACGAAGATTTAAAAAAGTTTAAAAATTTTATAAAATTACGACTATAAGAAACGGATTATTTGAAAATTTGTTATAAAACAGTGAAAATTTTATGAAAAAACTACGGGGAATTACAGGGGGCAGTTAATTATACTATATTAAAAGAAAATATGAACAGAAAAGATCAATTTTCAGCAAAATTAGAGAAGAATTTATGTTTTATTTACGAATTTACAACTATATTAGAATAAAAACGCGAAATTTAATTATTTAACGGCAAATATTTACTAAGAAAAGTACTGGGATATATGGGGGCTAATTGATTACACTATTTAGAGAAAATTTGAAAGAAAAAGACCAATTTTCAGGAAAGTTATTAGCGAATTTCTAGTTGAATTAATATAAATGTATCGATCCACCACTATACCTCGGTTTAGGTAAGTAGCGAATTTCTCTAATTCCTTGTGTATTATTTAGCAGATTAGAGTGCAGATGGCAGTTTCTACACAGGACGGAGCTAATAAGTGCAAAAAGAGAGAAAAAAACGAAGATTTAAAAAAGTTTAAAAATTTTATAAAATTACGACTATAAGAAACGGATTATTTGAAAATTTGTTATAAAACAGTGAAAATTTTATGAAAAAACTACGGGGAATTACAGGGGGCAGTTAATTATACTATATTAAAAGAAAATATGAACAGAAAAGATCAATTTTCAGCAAAATTAGAGAAGAATTTATGTTTTATTTACGAATTTACAACTATATTAGAATAAAAACGCGAAATTTAATTATTTAACGGCAAATATTTACTAAGAAAAGTACTGGGATATATGGGGGCTAATTGATTACACTATTTAGAGAAAATTTGAAAGAAAAAGACCAATTTTCAGGAAAGTTATTAGCGAATTTCTAGTTGAATTAATATAAATGTATCGATCCACCACTATACCTCGGTTTAGGTAAGTAGCGAATTTCTCTAATTCCTTGTGTATTATTTAGCAGATTAGAGTGCAGATGGCAGTTTCTACACAGGACGGAGCTAATAAGTGCAAAAAGAGAGAAAAAAACGAAGATTTAAAAAAGTTTAAAAATTTTATAAAATTACGACTATAAGAAACGGATTATTTGAAAATTTGTTATAAAACAGTGAAAATTTTATGAAAAAACTACGGGGAATTACAGGGGGCAGTTAATTATACTATATTAAAAGAAAATATGAACAGAAAAGATCAATTTTCAGCAAAATTAGAGAAGAATTTATGTTTTATTTACGAATTTACAACTATATTAGAATAAAAACGCGAAATTTAATTATTTAACGGCAAATATTTACTAAGAAAAGTACTGGGATATATGGGGGCTAATTGATTACACTATTTAGAGAAAATTTGAAAGAAAAAGACCAATTTTCAGGAAAGTTATTAGCGAATTTCTAGTTGAATTAATATAAATGTATCGATCCACCACTATACCTCGGTTTAGGTAAGTAGCGAATTTCTCTAATTCCTTGTGTATTATTTAGCAGACTAGAGTGCAGATGGCAGTTTCTACACAGGACGGAGCTAATAAGTGCAAAAAGAGAGAAAAAAACGAAGATTTAAAAAAGTTTAAAAATTTTATAAAATTACGACTATAAGAAACGGATTATTTGAAAATTTGTTATAAAACAGTGAAAATTTTATGAAAAAACTACGGGGAATTACAGGGGGCAGTTAATTATACTATATTAAAAGAAAATATGAACAGAAAAGATCAATTTTCAGCAAAATTAGAGAAGAATTTATGTTTTATTTACGAATTTACAACTATATTAGAATAAAAACGCGAAATTTAATTATTTAACGGCAAATATTTACTAAGAAAAGTACTGGGATATATGGGGGCTAATTGATTACACTATTTAGAGAAAATTTGAAAGAAAAAGACCAATTTTCAGGAAAGTTATTAGCGAATTTCTAGTTGAATTAATATAAATGTATCGATCCACCACTATACCTCGGTTTAGGTAAGTAGCGATTTTCTCTAATTCCTTGTGTATTATTTAGCAGATTAGAGTGCAGATGGCAGTTTCTACACAGGACGGAGCTAATAAGTGCAAAAAGAGAGAAAAAAACGAAGATTTAAAAAAGTTTAAAAATTTTATAAAATTACGACTATAAGAAACGGATTATTTGAAAATTTGTTATAAAACAGTGAAAATTTTATGAAAAAACTACGGGGAATTACAGGGGGCAGTTAATTATACTATATTAAAAGAAAATATGAACAGAAAAGATCAATTTTCAGCAAAATTAGAGAAGAATTTATGTTTTATTTACGAATTTACAACTATATTAGAATAAAAACGCGAAATTTAATTATTTAACGGCAAATATTTACTAAGAAAAGTACTGGGATATATGGGGGCTAATTGATTACACTATTTAGAGAAAATTTGAAAGAAAAAGACCAATTTTCAGGAAAGTTATTAGCGAATTTCTAGTTGAATTAATATAAATGTATCGATCCACCACTATACCTCGGTTTAGGTAAGTAGCGAATTTCTCTAATTCCTTGTGTATTATTTAGCAGATTAGAGTGCAGATGGCAGTTTCTACACAGGACGGAGCTAATAAGTGCAAAAAGAGAGAAAAAAACGAAGATTTAAAAAAGTTTAAAAATTTTATAAAATTACGACTATAAGAAACGGATTATTTGAAAATTTGTTATAAAACAGTGAAAATTTTATGAAAAAACTACGGGGAATTACAGGGGGCAGTTAATTATACTATATTAAAAGAAAATATGAACAGAAAAGATCAATTTTCAGCAAAATTAGAGAAGAATTTATGTTTTATTTACGAATTTACAACTATATTAGAATAAAAACGCGAAATTTAATTATTTAACGGCAAATATTTACTAAGAAAAGTACTGGGATATATGGGGGCTAATTGATTACACTATTTAGAGAAAATTTGAAAGAAAAAGACCAATTTTCAGGAAAGTTATTAGCGAATTTCTAGTTGAATTAATATAAATGTATCGATCCACCACTATACCTCGGTTTAGGTAAGTAGCGAATTTCTCTAATTCCTTGTGTATTATTTAGCAGATTAGAGTGCAGATGGCAGTTTCTACACAGGACGGAGCTAATAAGTGCAAAAAGAGAGAAAAAAACGAAGATTTAAAAAAGTTTAAAAATTTTATAAAATTACGACTATAAGAAACGGATTATTTGAAAATTTGTTATAAAACAGTGAAAATTTTATGAAAAAACTACGGGGAATTACAGGGGGCAGTTAATTATACTATATTAAAAGAAAATATGAACAGAAAAGATCAATTTTCAGCAAAATTAGAGAAGAATTTATGTTTTATTTACGAATTTACAACTATATTAGAATAAAAACGCGAAATTTAATTATTTAACGGCAAATATTTACTAAGAAAAGTACTGGGATATATGGGGGCTAATTGATTACACTATTTAGAGAAAATTTGAAAGAAAAAGACCAATTTTCAGGAAAGTTATTAGCGAATTTCTAGTTGAATTAATATAAATGTATCGATCCACCACTATACCTCGGTTTAGGTAAGTAGCGATTTTCTCTAATTCCTTGTGTATTATTTAGCAGATTAGAGTGCAGATGGCAGTTTCTACACAGGACGGAGCTAATAAGTGCAAAAAGAGAGAAAAAAACGAAGATTTAAAAAAGTTTAAAAATTTTATAAAATTACGACTATAAGAAACGGATTATTTGAAAATTTGTTATAAAACAGTGAAAATTTTATGAAAAAACTACGGGGAATTACAGGGGGCAGTTAATTATACTATATTAAAAGAAAATATGAACAGAAAAGATCAATTTTCAGCAAAATTAGAGAAGAATTTATGTTTTATTTACGAATTTACAACTATATTAGAATAAAAACGCGAAATTTAATTATTTAACGGCAAATATTTACTAAGAAAAGTACTGGGATATATGGGGGCTAATTGATTACACTATTTAGAGAAAATTTGAAAGAAAAAGACCAATTTTCAGGAAAGTTATTAGCGAATTTCTAGTTGAATTAATATAAATGTATCGATCCACCACTATACCTCGGTTTAGGTAAGTAGCGAATTTCTCTAATTCCTTGTGTATTATTTAGCAGATTAGAGTGCAGATGGCAGTTTCTACACAGGACGGAGCTAATAAGTGCAAAAAGAGAGAAAAAAACGAAGATTTAAAAAAGTTTAAAAATTTTATAAAATTACGACTATAAGAAACGGATTATTTGAAAATTTGTTATAAAACAGTGAAAATTTTATGAAAAAACTACGGGGAATTACAGGGGGCAGTTAATTATACTATATTAAAAGAAAATATGAACAGAAAAGATCAATTTTCAGCAAAATTAGAGAAGAATTTATGTTTTATTTACGAATTTACAACTATATTAGAATAAAAACGCGAAATTTAATTATTTAACGGCAAATATTTACTAAGAAAAGTACTGGGATATATGGGGGCTAATTGATTACACTATTTAGAGAAAATTTGAAAGAAAAAGACCAATTTTCAGGAAAGTTATTAGCGAATTTCTAGTTGAATTAATATAAATGTATCGATCCACCACTATACCTCGGTTTAGGTAAGTAGCGATTTTCTCTAATTCCTTGTGTATTATTTAGCAGATTAGAGTGCAGATGGCAGTTTCTACACAGGACGGAGCTAATAAGTGCAAAAAGAGAGAAAAAAACGAAGATTTAAAAAAGTTTAAAAATTTTATAAAATTACGACTATAAGAAACGGATTATTTGAAAATTTGTTATAAAACAGTGAAAATTTTATGAAAAAACTACGGGGAATTACAGGGGGCAGTTAATTATACTATATTAAAAGAAAATATGAACAGAAAAGATCAATTTTCAGCAAAATTAGAGAAGAATTTATGTTTTATTTACGAATTTACAACTATATTAGAATAAAAACGCGAAATTTAATTATTTAACGGCAAATATTTACTAAGAAAAGTACTGGGATATATGGGGGCTAATTGATTACACTATTTAGAGAAAATTTGAAAGAAAAAGACCAATTTTCAGGAAAGTTATTAGCGAATTTCTAGTTGAATTAATATAAATGTATCGATCCACCACTATACCTCGGTTTAGGTAAGTAGCGAATTTCTCTAATTCCTTGTGTATTATTTAGCAGATTAGAGTGCAGATGGCAGTTTCTACACAGGACGGAGCTAATAAGTGCAAAAAGAGAGAAAAAAACGAAGATTTAAAAAAGTTTAAAAATTTTATAAAATTACGACTATAAGAAACGGATTATTTGAAAATTTGTTATAAAACAGTGAAAATTTTATGAAAAAACTACGGGGAATTACAGGGGGCAGTTAATTATACTATATTAAAAGAAAATATGAACAGAAAAGATCAATTTTCAGCAAAATTAGAGAAGAATTTATGTTTTATTTACGAATTTACAACTATATTAGAATAAAAACGCGAAATTTAATTATTTAACGGCAAATATTTACTAAGAAAAGTACTGGGATATATGGGGGCTAATTGATTACACTATTTAGAGAAAATTTGAAAGAAAAAGACCAATTTTCAGGAAAGTTATTAGCGAATTTCTAGTTGAATTAATATAAATGTATCGATCCACCACTATACCTCGGTTTAGGTAAGTAGCGAATTTCTCTAATTCCTTGTGTATTATTTAGCAGATTAGAGTGCAGATGGCAGTTTCTACACAGGACGGAGCTAATAAGTGCAAAAAGAGAGAAAAAAACGAAGATTTAAAAAAGTTTAAAAATTTTATAAAATTACGACTATAAGAAACGGATTATTTGAAAATTTGTTATAAAACAGTGAAAATTTTATGAAAAAACTACGGGGAATTACAGGGGGCAGTTAATTATACTATATTAAAAGAAAATATGAACAGAAAAGATCAATTTTCAGCAAAATTAGAGAAGAATTTATGTTTTATTTACGAATTTACAACTATATTAGAATAAAAACGCGAAATTTAATTATTTAACGGCAAATATTTACTAAGAAAAGTACTGGGATATATGGGGGCTAATTGATTACACTATTTAGAGAAAATTTGAAAGAAAAAGACCAATTTTCAGGAAAGTTATTAGCGAATTTCTAGTTGAATTAATATAAATGTATCGATCCACCACTATACCTCGGTTTAGGTAAGTAGCGAATTTCTCTAATTCCTTGTGTATTATTTAGCAGATTAGAGTGCAGATGGCAGTTTCTACACAGGACGGAGCTAATAAGTGCAAAAAGAGAGAAAAAAACGAAGATTTAAAAAAGTTTAAAAATTTTATAAAATTACGACTATAAGAAACGGATTATTTGAAAATTTGTTATAAAACAGTGAAAATTTTATGAAAAAACTACGGGGAATTACAGGGGGCAGTTAATTATACTATATTAAAAGAAAATATGAACAGAAAAGATCAATTTTCAGCAAAATTAGAGAAGAATTTATGTTTTATTTACGAATTTACAACTATATTAGAATAAAAACGCGAAATTTAATTATTTAACGGCAAATATTTACTAAGAAAAGTACTGGGATATATGGGGGCTAATTGATTACACTATTTAGAGAAAATTTGAAAGAAAAAGACCAATTTTCAGGAAAGTTATTAGCGAATTTCTAGTTGAATTAATATAAATGTATCGATCCACCACTATACCTCGGTTTAGGTAAGTAGCGAATTTCTCTAATTCCTTGTGTATTATTTAGCAGATTAGAGTGCAGATGGCAGTTTCTACACAGGACGGAGCTAATAAGTGCAAAAAGAGAGAAAAAAACGAAGATTTAAAAAAGTTTAAAAATTTTATAAAATTACGACTATAAGAAACGGATTATTTGAAAATTTGTTATAAAACAGTGAAAATTTTATGAAAAAACTACGGGGAATTACAGGGGGCAGTTAATTATACTATATTAAAAGAAAATATGAACAGAAAAGATCAATTTTCAGCAAAATTAGAGAAGAATTTATGTTTTATTTACGAATTTACAACTATATTAGAATAAAAACGCGAAATTTAATTATTTAACGGCAAATATTTACTAAGAAAAGTACTGGGATAT
The DNA here is from genome assembly GCA_963668995.1 of Parnassius mnemosyne. Taxonomy (NCBI): domain Eukaryota; kingdom Metazoa; phylum Arthropoda; class Insecta; order Lepidoptera; family Papilionidae; genus Parnassius; species Parnassius mnemosyne. Next base: position 111,074 of record CAVLGL010000093.1, on the reverse strand, counting down.
ATGGGGGCTAATTGATTACACTATTTAGAGAAAATTTGAAAGAAAAAGACCAATTTTCAGGAAAGTTATTAGCGAATTTCTAGTTGAATTAATATAAATGTATCGATCCACCACTATACCTCGGTTTAGGTAAGTAGCGAATTTCTCTAATTCCTTGTGTATTATTTAGCAGACTAGAGTGCAGATGGCAGTTTCTACACAGGACGGAGCTAATAAGTGCAAAAAGAGAGAAAAAAACGAAGATTTAAAAAAGTTTAAAAATTTTATAAAATTACGACTATAAGAAACGGATTATTTGAAAATTTGTTATAAAACAGTGAAAATTTTATGAAAAAACTACGGGGAATTACAGGGGGCAGTTAATTATACTATATTAAAAGAAAATATGAACAGAAAAGATCAATTTTCAGCAAAATTAGAGAAGAATTTATGTTTTATTTACGAATTTACAACTATATTAGAATAAAAACGCGAAATTTAATTATTTAACGGCAAATATTTACTAAGAAAAGTACTGGGATATATGGGGGCTAATTGATTACACTATTTAGAGAAAATTTGAAAGAAAAAGACCAATTTTCAGGAAAGTTATTAGCGAATTTCTAGTTGAATTAATATAAATGTATCGATCCACCACTATACCTCGGTTTAGGTAAGTAGCGAATTTCTCTAATTCCTTGTGTATTATTTAGCAGATTAGAGTGCAGATGGCAGTTTCTACACAGGACGGAGCTAATAAGTGCAAAAAGAGAGAAAAAAACGAAGATTTAAAAAAGTTTAAAAATTTTATAAAATTACGACTATAAGAAACGGATTATTTGAAAATTTGTTATAAAACAGTGAAAATTTTATGAAAAAACTACGGGGAATTACAGGGGGCAGTTAATTATACTATATTAAAAGAAAATATGAACAGAAAAGATCAATTTTCAGCAAAATTAGAGAAGAATTTATGTTTTATTTACGAATTTACAACTATATTAGAATAAAAACGCGAAATTTAATTATTTAACGGCAAATATTTACTAAGAAAAGTACTGGGATATATGGGGGCTAATTGATTACACTATTTAGAGAAAATTTGAAAGAAAAAGACCAATTTTCAGGAAAGTTATTAGCGAATTTCTAGTTGAATTAATATAAATGTATCGATCCACCACTATACCTCGGTTTAGGTAAGTAGCGAATTTCTCTAATTCCTTGTGTATTATTTAGCAGATTAGAGTGCAGATGGCAGTTTCTACACAGGACGGAGCTAATAAGTGCAAAAAGAGAGAAAAAAACGAAGATTTAAAAAAGTTTAAAAATTTTATAAAATTACGACTATAAGAAACGGATTATGTGAAAATTTGTTATAAAACAGTGAAAATTTTATGAAAAAACTACGGGGAATTACAGGGGGCAGTTAATTATACTATATTAAAAGAAAATATGAATAGAAAAGATCAATTTTCAGCAAAATTAGAGAAGAATTTATGTTTTATTTACGAATTTACAACTATATTAGAATAAAAACGCGAAATTTAATTATTTAACGGCAAATATTTACTAAGAAAAGTACTGGGATATATGGGGGCTAATTGATTACACTATTTAGAGAAAATTTGAAAGAAAAAGACCAATTTTCAGGAAAGTTATTAGCGAATTTCTAGTTGAATTAATATAAATGTATCGATCCACCACTATACCTCGGTTTAGGTAAGTAGCGAATTTCTCTAATTCCTTGTGTATTATTTAGCAGATTAGAGTGCAGATGGCAGTTTCTACACAGGACGGAGCTAATAAGTGCAAAAAGAGAGAAAAAAACGAAGATTTAAAAAAGTTTAAAAATTTTATAAAATTACGACTATAAGAAACGGATTATTTGAAAATTTGTTATAAAACAGTGAAAATTTTATGAAAAAACTACGGGGAATTACAGGGGGCAGTTAATTATACTATATTAAAAGAAAATATGAACAGAAAAGATCAATTTTCAGCAAAATTAGAGAAGAATTTATGTTTTATTTACGAATTTACAACTATATTAGAATAAAAACGCGAAATTTAATTATTTAACGGCAAATATTTACTAAGAAAAGTACTGGGATATATGGGGGCTAATTGATTACACTATTTAGAGAAAATTTGAAAGAAAAAGACCAATTTTCAGGAAAGTTATTAGCGAATTTCTAGTTGAATTAATATAAATGTATCGATCCACCACTATACCTCGGTTTAGGTAAGTAGCGAATTTCTCTAATTCCTTGTGTATTATTTAGCAGATTAGAGTGCAGATGGCAGTTTCTACACAGGACGGAGCTAATAAGTGCAAAAAGAGAGAAAAAAACGAAGATTTAAAAAAGTTTAAAAATTTTATAAAATTACGACTATAAGAAACGGATTATTTGAAAATTTGTTATAAAACAGTGAAAATTTTATGAAAAAACTACGGGGAATTACAGGGGGCAGTTAATTATACTATATTAAAAGAAAATATGAACAGAAAAGATCAATTTTCAGCAAAATTAGAGAAGAATTTATGTTTTATTTACGAATTTACAACTATATTAGAATAAAAACGCGAAATTTAATTATTTAACGGCAAATATTTACTAAGAAAAGTACTGGGATATATGGGGGCTAATTGATTACACTATTTAGAGAAAATTTGAAAGAAAAAGACCAATTTTCAGGAAAGTTATTAGCGAATTTCTAGTTGAATTAATATAAATGTATCGATCCACCACTATACCTCGGTTTAGGTAAGTAGCGAATTTCTCTAATTCCTTGTGTATTATTTAGCAGATTAGAGTGCAGATGGCAGTTTCTACACAGGACGGAGCTAATAAGTGCAAAAAGAGAGAAAAAAACGAAGATTTAAAAAAGTTTAAAAATTTTATAAAATTACGACTATAAGAAACGGATTATTTGAAAATTTGTTATAAAACAGTGAAAATTTTATGAAAAAACTACGGGGAATTACAGGGGGCAGTTAATTATACTATATTAAAAGAAAATATGAACAGAAAAGATCAATTTTCAGCAAAATTAGAGAAGAATTTATGTTTTATTTACGAATTTACAACTATATTAGAATAAAAACGCGAAATTTAATTATTTAACGGCAAATATTTACTAAGAAAAGTACTGGGATATATGGGGGCTAATTGATTACACTATTTAGAGAAAATTTGAAAGAAAAAGACCAATTTTCAGGAAAGTTATTAGCGAATTTCTAGTTGAATTAATATAAATGTATCGATCCACCACTATACCTCGGTTTAGGTAAGTAGCGATTTTCTCTAATTCCTTGTGTATTATTTAGCAGATTAGAGTGCAGATGGCAGTTTCTACACAGGACGGAGCTAATAAGTGCAAAAAGAGAGAAAAAAACGAAGATTTAAAAAAGTTTAAAAATTTTATAAAATTACGACTATAAGAAACGGATTATTTGAAAATTTGTTATAAAACAGTGAAAATTTTATGAAAAAACTACGGGGAATTACAGGGGGCAGTTAATTATACTATATTAAAAGAAAATATGAACAGAAAAGATCAATTTTCAGCAAAATTAGAGAAGAATTTATGTTTTATTTACGAATTTACAACTATATTAGAATAAAAACGCGAAATTTAATTATTTAACGGCAAATATTTACTAAGAAAAGTACTGGGATATATGGGGGCTAATTGATTACACTATTTAGAGAAAATTTGAAAGAAAAAGACCAATTTTCAGGAAAGTTATTAGCGAATTTCTAGTTGAATTAATATAAATGTATCGATCCACCACTATACCTCGGTTTAGGTAAGTAGCGATTTTCTCTAATTCCTTGTGTATTATTTAGCAGATTAGAGTGCAGATGGCAGTTTCTACACAGGACGGAGCTAATAAGTGCAAAAAGAGAGAAAAAAACGAAGATTTAAAAAAGTTTAAAAATTTTATAAAATTACGACTATAAGAAACGGATTATTTGAAAATTTGTTATAAAACAGTGAAAATTTTATGAAAAAACTACGGGGAATTACAGGGGGCAGTTAATTATACTATATTAAAAGAAAATATGAACAGAAAAGATCAATTTTCAGCAAAATTAGAGAAGAATTTATGTTTTATTTACGAATTTACAACTATATTAGAATAAAAACGCGAAATTTAATTATTTAACGGCAAATATTTACTAAGAAAAGTACTGGGATATATGGGGGCTAATTGATTACACTATTTAGAGAAAATTTGAAAGAAAAAGACCAATTTTCAGGAAAGTTATTAGCGAATTTCTAGTTGAATTAATATAAATGTATCGATCCACCACTATACCTCGGTTTAGGTAAGTAGCGATTTTCTCTAATTCCTTGTGTATTATTTAGCAGATTAGAGTGCAGATGGCAGTTTCTACACAGGACGGAGCTAATAAGTGCAAAAAGAGAGAAAAAAACGAAGATTTAAAAAAGTTTAAAAATTTTATAAAATTACGACTATAAGAAACGGATTATTTGAAAATTTGTTATAAAACAGTGAAAATTTTATGAAAAAACTACGGGGAATTACAGGGGGCAGTTAATTATACTATATTAAAAGAAAATATGAACAGAAAAGATCAATTTTCAGCAAAATTAGAGAAGAATTTATGTTTTATTTACGAATTTACAACTATATTAGAATAAAAACGCGAAATTTAATTATTTAACGGCAAATATTTACTAAGAAAAGTACTGGGATATATGGGGGCTAATTGATTACACTATTTAGAGAAAATTTGAAAGAAAAAGACCAATTTTCAGGAAAGTTATTAGCGAATTTCTAGTTGAATTAATATAAATGTATCGATCCACCACTATACCTCGGTTTAGGTAAGTAGCGAATTTCTCTAATTCCTTGTGTATTATTTAGCAGATTAGAGTGCAGATGGCAGTTTCTACACAGGACGGAGCTAATAAGTGCAAAAAGAGAGAAAAAAACGAAGATTTAAAAAAGTTTAAAAATTTTATAAAATTACGACTATAAGAAACGGATTATTTGAAAATTTGTTATAAAACAGTGAAAATTTTATGAAAAAACTACGGGGAATTACAGGGGGCAGTTAATTATACTATATTAAAAGAAAATATGAACAGAAAAGATCAATTTTCAGCAAAATTAGAGAAGAATTTATGTTTTATTTACGAATTTACAACTATATTAGAATAAAAACGCGAAATTTAATTATTTAACGGCAAATATTTACTAAGAAAAGTACTGGGATATATGGGGGCTAATTGATTACACTATTTAGAGAAAATTTGAAAGAAAAAGACCAATTTTCAGGAAAGTTATTAGCGAATTTCTAGTTGAATTAATATAAATGTATCGATCCACCACTATACCTCGGTTTAGGTAAGTAGCGAATTTCTCTAATTCCTTGTGTATTATTTAGCAGATTAGAGTGCAGATGGCAGTTTCTACACAGGACGGAGCTAATAAGTGCAAAAAGAGAGAAAAAAACGAAGATTTAAAAAAGTTTAAAAATTTTATAAAATTACGACTATAAGAAACGGATTATTTGAAAATTTGTTATAAAACAGTGAAAATTTTATGAAAAAACTACGGGGAATTACAGGGGGCAGTTAATTATACTATATTAAAAGAAAATATGAACAGAAAAGATCAATTTTCAGCAAAATTAGAGAAGAATTTATGTTTTATTTACGAATTTACAACTATATTAGAATAAAAACGCGAAATTTAATTATTTAACGGCAAATATTTACTAAGAAAAGTACTGGGATATATGGGGGCTAATTGATTACACTATTTAGAGAAAATTTGAAAGAAAAAGACCAATTTTCAGGAAAGTTATTAGCGAATTTCTAGTTGAATTAATATAAATGTATCGATCCACCACTATACCTCGGTTTAGGTAAGTAGCGAATTTCTCTAATTCCTTGTGTATTATTTAGCAGATTAGAGTGCAGATGGCAGTTTCTACACAGGACGGAGCTAATAAGTGCAAAAAGAGAGAAAAAAACGAAGATTTAAAAAAGTTTAAAAATTTTATAAAATTACGACTATAAGAAACGGATTATTTGAAAATTTGTTATAAAACAGTGAAAATTTTATGAAAAAACTACGGGGAATTACAGGGGGCAGTTAATTATACTATATTAAAAGAAAATATGAACAGAAAAGATCAATTTTCAGCAAAATTAGAGAAGAATTTATGTTTTATTTACGAATTTACAACTATATTAGAATAAAAACGCGAAATTTAATTATTTAACGGCAAATATTTACTAAGAAAAGTACTGGGATATATGGGGGCTAATTGATTACACTATTTAGAGAAAATTTGAAAGAAAAAGACCAATTTTCAGGAAAGTTATTAGCGAATTTCTAGTTGAATTAATATAAATGTATCGATCCACCACTATACCTCGGTTTAGGTAAGTAGCGAATTTCTCTAATTCCTTGTGTATTATTTAGCAGATTAGAGTGCAGATGGCAGTTTCTACACAGGACGGAGCTAATAAGTGCAAAAAGAGAGAAAAAAACGAAGATTTAAAAAAGTTTAAAAATTTTATAAAATTACGACTATAAGAAACGGATTATGTGAAAATTTGTTATAAAACAGTGAAAATTTTATGAAAAAACTACGGGGAATTACAGGGGGCAGTTAATTATACTATATTAAAAGAAAATATGAACAGAAAAGATCAATTTTCAGCAAAATTAGAGAAGAATTTATGTTTTATTTACGAATTTACAACTATATTAGAATAAAAACGCGAAATTTAATTATTTAACGGCAAATATTTACTAAGAAAAGTACTGGGATATATGGGGGCTAATTGATTACACTATTTAGAGAAAATTTGAAAGAAAAAGACCAATTTTCAGGAAAGTTATTAGCGAATTTCTAGTTGAATTAATATAAATGTATCGATCCACCACTATACCTCGGTTTAGGTAAGTAGCGATTTTCTCTAATTCCTTGTGTATTATTTAGCAGATTAGAGTGCAGATGGCAGTTTCTACACAGGACGGAGCTAATAAGTGCAAAAAGAGAGAAAAAAACGAAGATTTAAAAAAGTTTAAAAATTTTATAAAATTACGACTATAAGAAACGGATTATTTGAAAATTTGTTATAAAACAGTGAAAATTTTATGAAAAAACTACGGGGAATTACAGGGGGCAGTTAATTATACTATATTAAAAGAAAATATGAACAGAAAAGATCAATTTTCAGCAAAATTAGAGAAGAATTTATGTTTTATTTACGAATTTACAACTATATTAGAATAAAAACGCGAAATTTAATTATTTAACGGCAAATATTTACTAAGAAAAGTACTGGGATATATGGGGGCTAATTGATTACACTATTTAGAGAAAATTTGAAAGAAAAAGACCAATTTTCAGGAAAGTTATTAGCGAATTTCTAGTTGAATTAATATAAATGTATCGATCCACCACTATACCTCGGTTTAGGTAAGTAGCGATTTTCTCTAATTCCTTGTGTATTATTTAGCAGATTAGAGTGCAGATGGCAGTTTCTACACAGGACGGAGCTAATAAGTGCAAAAAGAGAGAAAAAAACGAAGATTTAAAAAAGTTTAAAAATTTTATAAAATTACGACTATAAGAAACGGATTATTTGAAAATTTGTTATAAAACAGTGAAAATTTTATGAAAAAACTACGGGGAATTACAGGGGGCAGTTAATTATACTATATTAAAAGAAAATATGAACAGAAAAGATCAATTTTCAGCAAAATTAGAGAAGAATTTATGTTTTATTTACGAATTTACAACTATATTAGAATAAAAACGCGAAATTTAATTATTTAACGGCAAATATTTACTAAGAAAAGTACTGGGATATATGGGGGCTAATTGATTACACTATTTAGAGAAAATTTGAAAGAAAAAGACCAATTTTCAGGAAAGTTATTAGCGAATTTCTAGTTGAATTAATATAAATGTATCGATCCACCACTATACCTCGGTTTAGGTAAGTAGCGATTTTCTCTAATTCCTTGTGTATTATTTAGCAGATTAGAGTGCAGATGGCAGTTTCTACACAGGACGGAGCTAATAAGTGCAAAAAGAGAGAAAAAAACGAAGATTTAAAAAAGTTTAAAAATTTTATAAAATTACGACTATAAGAAACGGATTATTTGAAAATTTGTTATAAAACAGTGAAAATTTTATGAAAAAACTACGGGGAATTACAGGGGGCAGTTAATTATACTATATTAAAAGAAAATATGAACAGAAAAGATCAATTTTCAGCAAAATTAGAGAAGAATTTATGTTTTATTTACGAATTTACAACTATATTAGAATAAAAACGCGAAATTTAATTATTTAACGGCAAATATTTACTAAGAAAAGTACTGGGATATATGGGGGCTAATTGATTACACTATTTAGAGAAAATTTGAAAGAAAAAGACCAATTTTCAGGAAAGTTATTAGCGAATTTCTAGTTGAATTAATATAAATGTATCGATCCACCACTATACCTCGGTTTAGGTAAGTAGCGAATTTCTCTAATTCCTTGTGTATTATTTAGCAGATTAGAGTGCAGATGGCAGTTTCTACACAGGACGGAGCTAATAAGTGCAAAAAGAGAGAAAAAAACGAAGATTTAAAAAAGTTTAAAAATTTTATAAAATTACGACTATAAGAAACGGATTATGTGAAAATTTGTTATAAAACAGTGAAAATTTTATGAAAAAACTACGGGGAATTACAGGGGGCAGTTAATTATACTATATTAAAAGAAAATATGAACAGAAAAGATCAATTTTCAGCAAAATTAGAGAAGAATTTATGTTTTATTTACGAATTTACAACTATATTAGAATAAAAACGCGAAATTTAATTATTTAACGGCAAATATTTACTAAGAAAAGTACTGGGATATATGGGGGCTAATTGATTACACTATTTAGAGAAAATTTGAAAGAAAAAGACCAATTTTCAGGAAAGTTATTAGCGAATTTCTAGTTGAATTAATATAAATGTATCGATCCACCACTATACCTCCATCTCATTCCGCCTGTTGCACCGCCCCCGAGCGGTTGTGTACAGGTAGTTCGCGTGCCTAGCGTCCCAACGCTAGTGCCCCCCCGCTCCGCGCCTCGCGCTTTTCAGATAGTGGGCGCCTAGCGCTGAAGTCCGGTAAGTGTTTTCCTGCTAACTTTCAGTTCTCACCCCCCCGCCCTCGGTCGGGGAGGTTGGCTGACCGCTTGTTTATATTGTAGAACACTAGATACTAGTGTATAAGTTTATTAGTATATTTTATTACATATCTGTTTATTATATTCCGTGTATCTGTTTCTTGTAAAACGTTACTTGCTCTTTTCAGAGCAAGTCCCTGTTCTTTTGAGAACAGGGGTCTGTTTCTTGGAATAAGAGCGTCCCGTTCTTTTGAGAACGGTGATCCCCCACGTCATACGATAATTCTAATAGTTTTTAGTTTATTTTTAGTTTGTTAGTTGTTAGTTAGTCCCCAACGACAATGTCCTTGCAGAATTTATTAGGTCCCCTGATCGATATAGCCCATAGGTTTCATAATGACCCGCAAGCTCTTACAGCAGCCATCACAGCCCTTCTGGCTCCTCCCGCCCTTCAGGCACCGCCGCCCGTTATAGCGGACTACCTCGCGTCACGTAATTCGTTCGCGCCGCTCGAAATCGACATGGAGTGCTCTCACTCCGATTCCGCGTCATCAACATCTGCCTCCCGGAAGAGGCCTGCCAAACAGTCCGGCACCAGGACATCGGAGTCCTCTGACTCCGATGATACCGGTGACTCCAATACATCGTCGTACACCACGGTGTCGTCTAAGCGCGCAGCGAAGCGCGCCGCGAAAAACCGTTCGCCCCCCGCCGAAGCGGCCCGTGCCGCTCCCCCCACCCCCGCAGCCCCCGCCGCTGCCGCGTCTACCTCCGCAGCCCCCGCCGCTGCCTCGACCCCCTTAGATATTGCAGCGCCGTCGAAGCCGGCTTCACGTTGCGCTCCGCAACTCGCGAAAAAACCAGTTCCGCCCCCTGTCTTTTTGAGAGACAAGGCCGAGTTCACTAGACTGAGCAAGGTATGCTACGACTCTGGAATTAAATATGACATAGCTACGAACATGGGCGTAGCGATAAAAATAGTTCCCCAATCTATTGACGATTTTCGCCGACTCACTCGGCTTTTCACTAACGAACGAGTATCATACCATACATACGCTCTTCCGGAAGAGCGTAAAGTCAAGGCCGTCATCCGAGGCGTCCCGTTCGAACTCTCCAACGAGGAGATTCTTGATGACCTTAAGTCACAAGGATTCCCCGTCGAAGCTGTTCATAAAATGCACAGTAGGACCGGGTTGAGATACCCGATAGTCTTAGCTATCTTAACCAACGTTCCGGAGGCGCAAACCATCTTCCGGCAAGTACGCACGGTGTGCGGCTTGTCGGGAGTTAGGGTTGAGTCACCGCATAGGCGCGGTTTCCCGGCGCAGTGCCACCGCTGCCAACTATATGGTCACGCGGCGGCCAATTGCTCCGCCCCACCCAGGTGCGTTAAGTGCCTAGATCCACACATCACCAAAGAGTGTCCTCGGCCTAAAGATGCCGTATCCCCGCCCGCGTGCGTCCTGTGTCAACAGACAGGCCACCCGGCAAGCTACAGAGGATGCCCGTGCGCTCCTCGTCCTCGTATAACTAGACAGGTCCCACCGCCGGTAAATGACCGTTCATTCCCGGCGTTATATGTTAGGAGGCCCCGTCAGGGCGCATCTCAGCCGTCTCAGGGCGTTGCAAGACCCCCTCAGGGTCCCCCGAGACCACCAAAAGCACCTATTAGGCCACCTCCGGGCTTCTCAAAGCCTACACAGGCTCCAGTTTTTCCCTGGGGCCCCAAAAAGGTCGAAACACCGCAGGCAACCTCTGCTCCGCAGCAGAAACAGCCTACAATCGCCGATGACATTAACACGGTTTACGCCGCGATAAGGAACATTGACGTTAATGAAATTGCTATATTAGCAAACAAGTTGCGCGCCGCGCGGTCCCCTCAGGACCGTCTTCTGGCTCTCGTAGAGCACAGTAACCTATTGAGTTCGTTGTAAGCTAAGTTAACTTAATTAACTTAGCTTACAATGACAGAGCCTTCCGCTCTGCCTAAAAGTCACGGTCGTATCAAGCCCAAAGGGCTATCGCTTATTTCATTTAATATTCGCGGATTGCGTAATAATCTCCCAGAGCTTAAGCTCTTCCTTAAAGATCGCGAAGCTGATTTTCTCCTCTTACAGGAAACCAATCTTAAACACACAGACAATAAAGGCTTATCCATTAAAAATTATTCTCTTCTTCGTAATGATAGGCACGACCGCCGAGGCGGCGGCACGGCCATTTATTACAAGAAGACACTACATTGCTCTCTTATTGATACTCCGCAGCTTACCAATATGGAAGCTACGTTATGCAGGATATCTATGACGGGACATCAGTCTTTAGTCATAGCCTCCTGTTACATTCCCCCTAAAAACCTCCCCCTCAAAGATGATTTTGAGGCAATCTTATCTCAAAGTAATTCAGTCATTATGTTTGGAGATTTCAACTCTAAACATACTGAATGGACATGCCGTACGATTAATACTAATGGTAGGATACTGCATGATATAACGCAGTCTCTTGACTTAACCGTTTTCAGCCCGCTCGGTGCAACGCACTATCCCGATAATACCGATTATAATCCAGATGTACTAGATTTTGCGTTACTCAAAGGAGTTTCACTCAACCTCAGGTCTATTGAGACACTAGACGATATAGGATCCGATCACCGACCGGTCTCTCTTATTCTTGGCCATCAGCCACCCCCTATTATAACTACGAAAACCTTCACTAACTGGAAGGGTTTCAAGGACTCACTAGCAAAAGCTATGGACTCGCAGGACTCCCCTAATTACCTATCGTCGGACTTAGACTTAGACAGTCCTGTAAAAATCGACACCGCGGTCGAATCACTTTCAACCCTAATTAAATCCTCCCTTAAGGAGAATGAAAGGGTCGTTCCGGTTGCTAATACTAATGGGCTTCCCCTATATATTAGCAACATATTAAAAGCTAAAAAAGCTGCTTTCCGGAGAGCAGCTAAATATCCCACCCCCGAATATAGGCATACGGCTAATCGTCTTCAACGAAAACTCCGTTCGCACCTTTATGAATTTCGAGAGCTCCAAAGGAGTGAACTCATGGAGAATATATCTCCCTCACATACAGCGTACTATCAGATGGCTAGAGCCCTCCGTATAGACGCTACAACTCACACTCCCCCTCTCTCCCGCCCCGACGGTACGGTTGCCTTCGAGGACGACGAGAAGGCTGAGTGCTTTGCAGACAGCATTGCCGCACAATGCTCTCCTAGCTCTCAACCTGTCGACCCCTCACATATTCAGGAAGTGGAGGATGAGGTCCGCCGCCGGAACTCACCCCCCACAACCTCTGACCCTATCACTGTGTCCAATGATGAGATCTCGTCCCTCATCAAAGGACTTAAGCCCAAAAAATCTCCGGGCGCGGATGGCATATCCAACCAAGCCCTTAAATACTTTCCAGAGCAGGTGTTAACCCTCTTAGCTATTATCTTTAACGCCTGTTTTAATCTTAGTTACTTTCCCACTTCTTGGAAAGAGGCAATTGTCATTGGTATTCCCAAGCCAGGCAAGCCTCTTAACCTCCCCTCCAGTCATCGTCCCATTAGCCTCCTAAAGGCCATGGGCAAACTCTTTGAAAGAGTCATTCAAAATCGAATGAGGCGCCATCTGTTTCCCACAGACGGTGACCCCATTGTCATCCCACACCAATTTGGTTTCCGCGCAAAACACTCGTGTCCACAACAGGTACACCGCATTGTGGAATATATCCTCAGCGGTTTTTATCCACGTCGACTAAAGACAATCGCGGTCTTTTTCGACATTGCCAAAGCCTTCGACCGAGTCTGGCATGAAGGCCTTATTTTCAAATTATATAGGATAGGACTCTCCGATCGTCTAGTACGTCTCGTAGCCTCTTATTTACAACATCGTACCTTTCGTTTTAGACACGAAGGCACGTTATCCTCTCAGCGCCCCATTAAAGCTGGTGTTCCTCAAGGATCAGTACTAGCTCCCCTCCTGTACATCTTGTACACCAACGACATTCCTATCCCGTCGAATGGTGTACAGCTCTCACTCTTCGCAGATGACACTGCACTATACTTCAAAAGTCCTAGAATATCTTCAGCAAGGAACAAGATCCAAAAGTCAGTCGATGACCTAGGAGACTGGTTCCAAAAATGGCGTATCGATGTGAACCCGGAGAAGAGCTCCGCAGTTCAATTCGATATTAAAAGACGCCGTAATAAAAACAAGAAAAATACTCCACCTATACGAATGCTAGGGACCCCTGTCCCATGGCAGATGTCAGCAAAATATTTAGGCGTCACCCTTGACTACAGGCTTACTTTTGAGTCTCATGTCAAAAGAGTAACACGTCTAGCTCGTTTATACCTAGGTAGGCTTAACAGTATGTTAGGCCGACATAGTAAAATGTCACTAAGAAATAAGCGAACCCTTTATAAGGTTTGTATACGTCCCGTAATGACTTACGCGGCCCCCGTATTCGCGCACGCCGATAATAAAATTATTAACGAACTACAAGTAGTTCAAAACTTATTCTGTCGTCGAGCTACGAACGCACCTTGGTACGTCCGTAATGCCGATCTTCACCGGGATTTAGAAATCCCAACAATTCAGCAATTTACTAAAACTCTCTCTGAAAACTTTTTTAAAGTTTCAGAGTCGCACAATAACTCATTAATTCGTGAGGCAGTAACTTATACCGCCCCACTCCCTTCCCGCTATACCGTCCGCAGGCCGAGAAACACTCTCTCGGACCAGCCAAATAAACTTTCAAGCGACCTGAACTGCCTTCTGGCGGCTCAGGCCAATACTAATTAAAGTAAAAATTATTTAAAATCAATATGCCTTCGTAGGCAGTCCCTAAACGGCACTTAGCCGTCTGCGCCCTCTTTTCCCAAAAGAGGGTCGCTTTAGATACGGCATATGCAGCTTTAATAGAGCTAGTTGCCAGTCCCTAAAGGCGGTTTTTAGTGGGTATCACTTAGGTCCCCCGGTAGGCAGTGAGTCCCACATAACCAGGACAGACCGGCTGTCGTGGTATGCGTAATGCATTTTCCGCCTCCCTTCGGGGTAGCCCATTTCCAATTGCTTCGGGCGCAAAAAAAAAAAAAAAAAAAAAAAACTATACCTCGGTTTAGGTAAGTAGCGAATTTCTCTAATTCCTTGTGTATTATTTAGCAGATTAGAGTGCAGATGGCAGTTTCTACACAGGACGGAGCTAATAAGTGCAAAAAGAGAGAAAAAAACGAAGATTTAATAAAGTTTAAAAATTTTATAAAATTACGACTATAAGAAACGGATTATTTGAAAATTTGTTATAAAACAGTGAAAATTTTATGAAAAAACTACGGGGAATTACAGGGGGCAGTTAATTATACTATATTAAAAGAAAATATGAACAGAAAAGATCAATTTTCAGCAAAATTAGAGAAGAATTTATGTTTTATTTACGAATTTACAACTATATTAGAATAAAAACGCGAAATTTAATTATTTAACGGCAAATATTTACTAAGAAAAGTACTGGGATATATGGGGGCTAATTGATTACACTATTTAGAGAAAATTTGAAAGAAAAAGACCAATTTTCAGGAAAGTTATTAGCGAATTTCTAGTTGAATTAATATAAATGTATCGATCCACCACTATACCTCGGTTTAGGTAAGTAGCGAATTTCTCTAATTCCTTGTGTATTATTTAGCAGATTAGAGTGCAGATGGCAGTTTCTACACAGGACGGAGCTAATAAGTGCAAAAAGAGAGAAAAAAACGAAGATTTAAAAAAGTTTAAAAATTTTATAAAATTACGACTATAAGAAACGGATTATTTGAAAATTTGTTATAAAACAGTGAAAATTTTATGAAAAAACTACGGGGAATTACAGGGGGCAGTTAATTATACTATATTAAAAGAAAATATGAACAGAAAAGATCAATTTTCAGCAAAATTAGAGAAGAATTTATGTTTTATTTACGAATTTACAACTATATTAGAATAAAAACGCGAAATTTAATTATTTAACGGCAAATATTTACTAAGAAAAGTACTGGGATATATGGGGGCTAATTGATTACACTATTTAGAGAAAATTTGAAAGAAAAAGACCAATTTTCAGGAAAGTTATTAGCGAATTTCTAGTTGAATTAATATAAATGTATCGATCCACCACTATACCTCGGTTTAGGTAAGTAGCGAATTTCTCTAATTCCTTGTGTATTATTTAGCAGATTAGAGTGCAGATGGCAGTTTCTACACAGGACGGAGCTAATAAGTGCAAAAAGAGAGAAAAAAACGAAGATTTAAAAAAGTTTAAAAATTTTATAAAATTACGACTATAAGAAACGGATTATTTGAAAATTTGTTATAAAACAGTGAAAATTTTATGAAAAAACTACGGGGAATTACAGGGGGCAGTTAATTATACTATATTAAAAGAAAATATGAACAGAAAAGATCAATTTTCAGCAAAATTAGAGAAGAATTTATGTTTTATTTACGAATTTACAACTATATTAGAATAAAAACGCGAAATTTAATTATTTAACGGCAAATATTTACTAAGAAAAGTACTGGGATATATGGGGGCTAATTGATTACACTATTTAGAGAAAATTTGAAAGAAAAAGACCAATTTTCAGGAAAGTTATTAGCGAATTTCTAGTTGAATTAATATAAATGTATCGATCCACCACTATACCTCGGTTTAGGTAAGTAGCGAATTTCTCTAATTCCTTGTGTATTATTTAGCAGATTAGAGTGCAGATGGCAGTTTCTACACAGGACGGAGCTAATAAGTGCAAAAAGAGAGAAAAAAACGAAGATTTAAAAAAGTTTAAAAATTTTATAAAATTACGACTATAAGAAACGGATTATTTGAAAATTCGTTATAAAACAGTGAAAATTTTATGAAAAAACTACGGGGAATTACAGGGGGCAGTTAATTATACTATATTAAAAGAAAATATGAACAGAAAAGATCAATTTTCAGCAAAATTAGAGAAGAATTTATGTTTTATTTACGAATTTACAACTATATTAGAATAAAAACGCGAAATTTAATTATTTAACGGCAAATATTTACTAAGAAAAGTACTGGGATATATGGGGGCTAATTGATTACACTATTTAGAGAAAATTTGAAAGAAAAAGACCAATTTTCAGGAAAGTTATTAGCGAATTTCTAGTTGAATTAATATAAATGTATCGATCCACCACTATACCTCGGTTTAGGTAAGTAGCGAATTTCTCTAATTCCTTGTGTATTATTTAGCAGATTAGAGTGCAGATGGCAGTTTCTACACAGGACGGAGCTAATAAGTGCAAAAAGAGAGAAAAAAACGAAGATTTAAAAAAGTTTAAAAATTTTATAAAATTACGACTATAAGAAACGGATTATTTGAAAATTTGTTATAAAACAGTGAAAATTTTATGAAAAAACTACGGGGAATTACAGGGGGCAGTTAATTATACTATATTAAAAGAAAATATGAACAGAAAAGATCAATTTTCAGCAAAATTAGAGAAGAATTTATGTTTTATTTACGAATTTACAACTATATTAGAATAAAAACGCGAAATTTAATTATTTAACGGCAAATATTTACTAAGAAAAGTACTGGGATATATGGGGGCTAATTGATTACACTATTTAGAGAAAATTTGAAAGAAAAAGACCAATTTTCAGGAAAGTTATTAGCGAATTTCTAGTTGAATTAATATAAATGTATCGATCCACCACTATACCTCGGTTTAGGTAAGTAGCGAATTTCTCTAATTCCTTGTGTATTATTTAGCAGATTAGAGTGCAGATGGCAGTTTCTACACAGGACGGAGCTAATAAGTGCAAAAAGAGAGAAAAAAACGAAGATTTAAAAAAGTTTAAAAATTTTATAAAATTACGACTATAAGAAACGGATTATTTGAAAATTTGTTATAAAACAGTGAAAATTTTATGAAAAAACTACGGGGAATTACAGGGGGCAGTTAATTATACTATATTAAAAGAAAATATGAACAGAAAAGATCAATTTTCAGCAAAATTAGAGAAGAATTTATGTTTTATTTACGAATTTACAACTATATTAGAATAAAAACGCGAAATTTAATTATTTAACGGCAAATATTTACTAAGAAAAGTACTGGGATATATGGGGGCTAATTGATTACACTATTTAGAGAAAATTTGAAAGAAAAAGACCAATTTTCAGGAAAGTTATTAGCGAATTTCTAGTTGAATTAATATAAATGTATCGATCCACCACTATACCTCGGTTTAGGTAAGTAGCGAATTTCTCTAATTCCTTGTGTATTATTTAGCAGATTAGAGTGCAGATGGCAGTTTCTACACAGGACGGAGCTAATAAGTGCAAAAAGAGAGAAAAAAACGAAGATTTAAAAAAGTTTAAAAATTTTATAAAATTACGACTATAAGAAACGGATTATGTGAAAATTTGTTATAAAACAGTGAAAATTTTATGAAAAAGCTACGGGGAATTACAGGGGGCAGTTAATTATACTATATTAAAAGAAAATATGAACAGAAAAGATCAATTTTCAGCAAAATTAGAGAAGAATTTATGTTTTATTTACGAATTTACAACTATATTAGAATAAAAACGCGAAATTTAATTATTTAACGGCAAATATTTACTAAGAAAAGTACTGGGATATATGGGGGCTAATTGATTACACTATTTAGAGAAAATTTGAAAGAAAAAGACCAATTTTCAGGAAAGTTATTAGCGAATTTCTAGTTGAATTAATATAAATGTATCGATCCACCACTATACCTCGGTTTAGGTAAGTAGCGAATTTCTCTAATTCCTTGTGTATTATTTAGCAGATTAGAGTGCAGATGGCAGTTTCTACACAGGACGGAGCTAATAAGTGCAAAAAGAGAGAAAAAAACGAAGATTTAAAAAAGTTTAAAAATTTTATAAAATTACGACTATAAGAAACGGATTATTTGAAAATTTGTTATAAAACAGTGAAAATTTTATGAAAAAACTACGGGGAATTACAGGGGGCAGTTAATTATACTATATTAAAAGAAAATATGAACAGAAAAGATCAATTTTCAGCAAAATTAGAGAAGAATTTATGTTTTATTTACGAATTTACAACTATATTAGAATAAAAACGCGAAATTTAATTATTTAACGGCAAATATTTACTAAGAAAAGTACTGGGATATATGGGGGCTAATTGATTACACTATTTAGAGAAAATTTGAAAGAAAAAGACCAATTTTCAGGAAAGTTATTAGCGAATTTCTAGTTGAATTAATATAAATGTATCGATCCACCACTATACCTCGGTTTAGGTAAGTAGCGAATTTCTCTAATTCCTTGTGTATTATTTAGCAGACTAGAGTGCAGATGGCAGTTTCTACACAGGACGGAGCTAATAAGTGCAAAAAGAGAGAAAAAAACGAAGATTTAAAAAAGTTTAAAAATTTTATAAAATTACGACTATAAGAAACGGATTATTTGAAAATTTGTTATAAAACAGTGAAAATTTTATGAAAAAACTACGGGGAATTACAGGGGGCAGTTAATTATACTATATTAAAAGAAAATATGAACAGAAAAGATCAATTTTCAGCAAAATTAGAGAAGAATTTATGTTTTATTTACGAATTTACAACTATATTAGAATAAAAACGCGAAATTTAATTATTTAACGGCAAATATTTACTAAGAAAAGTACTGGGATATATGGGGGCTAATTGATTACACTATTTAGAGAAAATTTGAAAGAAAAAGACCAATTTTCAGGAAAGTTATTAGCGAATTTCTAGTTGAATTAATATAAATGTATCGATCCACCACTATACCTCGGTTTAGGTAAGTAGCGAATTTCTCTAATTCCTTGTGTATTATTTAGCAGATTAGAGTGCAGATGGCAGTTTCTACACAGGACGGAGCTAATAAGTGCAAAAAGAGAGAAAAAAACGAAGATTTAAAAAAGTTTAAAAATTTTATAAAATTACGACTATAAGAAACGGATTATTTGAAAATTCGTTATAAAACAGTGAAAATTTTATGAAAAAACTACGGGGAATTACAGGGGGCAGTTAATTATACTATATTAAAAGAAAATATGAACAGAAAAGATCAATTTTCAGCAAAATTAGAGAAGAATTTATGTTTTATTTACGAATTTACAACTATATTAGAATAAAAACGCGAAATTTAATTATTTAACGGCAAATATTTACTAAGAAAAGTACTGGGATATATGGGGGCTAATTGATTACACTATTTAGAGAAAATTTGAAAGAAAAAGACCAATTTTCAGGAAAGTTATTAGCGAATTTCTAGTTGAATTAATATAAATGTATCGATCCACCACTATACCTCGGTTTAGGTAAGTAGCGAATTTCTCTAATTCCTTGTGTATTATTTAGCAGATTAGAGTGCAGATGGCAGTTTCTACACAGGACGGAGCTAATAAGTGCAAAAAGAGAGAAAAAAACGAAGATTTAAAAAAGTTTAAAAATTTTATAAAATTACGACTATAAGAAACGGATTATTTGAAAATTTGTTATAAAACAGTGAAAATTTTATGAAAAAACTACGGGGAATTACAGGGGGCAGTTAATTATACTATATTAAAAGAAAATATGAACAGAAAAGATCAATTTTCAGCAAAATTAGAGAAGAATTTATGTTTTATTTACGAATTTACAACTATATTAGAATAAAAACGCGAAATTTAATTATTTAACGGCAAATATTTACTAAGAAAAGTACTGGGATATATGGGGGCTAATTGATTACACTATTTAGAGAAAATTTGAAAGAAAAAGACCAATTTTCAGGAAAGTTATTAGCGAATTTCTAGTTGAATTAATATAAATGTATCGATCCACCACTATACCTCGGTTTAGGTAAGTAGCGAATTTCTCTAATTCCTTGTGTATTATTTAGCAGATTAGAGTGCAGATGGCAGTTTCTACACAGGACGGAGCTAATAAGTGCAAAAAGAGAGAAAAAAACGAAGATTTAAAAAAGTTTAAAAATTTTATAAAATTACGACTATAAGAAACGGATTATTTGAAAATTTGTTATAAAACAGTGAAAATTTTATGAAAAAACTACGGGGAATTACAGGGGGCAGTTAATTATACTATATTAAAAGAAAATATGAACAGAAAAGATCAATTTTCAGCAAAATTAGAGAAGAATTTATGTTTTATTTACGAATTTACAACTATATTAGAATAAAAACGCGAAATTTAATTATTTAACGGCAAATATTTACTAAGAAAAGTACTGGGATATATGGGGGCTAATTGATTACACTATTTAGAGAAAATTTGAAAGAAAAAGACCAATTTTCAGGAAAGTTATTAGCGAATTTCTAGTTGAATTAATATAAATGTATCGATCCACCACTATACCTCGGTTTAGGTAAGTAGCGAATTTCTCTAATTCCTTGTGTATTATTTAGCAGATTAGAGTGCAGATGGCAGTTTCTACACAGGACGGAGCTAATAAGTGCAAAAAGAGAGAAAAAAACGAAGATTTAAAAAAGTTTAAAAATTTTATAAAATTACGACTATAAGAAACGGATTATTTGAAAATTTGTTATAAAACAGTGAAAATTTTATGAAAAAACTACGGGGAATTACAGGGGGCAGTTAATTATACTATATTAAAAGAAAATATGAACAGAAAAGATCAATTTTCAGCAAAATTAGAGAAGAATTTATGTTTTATTTACGAATTTACAACTATATTAGAATAAAAACGCGAAATTTAATTATTTAACGGCAAATATTTACTAAGAAAAGTACTGGGATATATGGGGGCTAATTGATTACACTATTTAGAGAAAATTTGAAAGAAAAAGACCAATTTTCAGGAAAGTTATTAGCGAATTTCTAGTTGAATTAATATAAATGTATCGATCCACCACTATACCTCGGTTTAGGTAAGTAGCGAATTTCTCTAATTCCTTGTGTATTATTTAGCAGATTAGAGTGCAGATGGCAGTTTCTACACAGGACGGAGCTAATAAGTGCAAAAAGAGAGAAAAAAACGAAGATTTAAAAAAGTTTAAAAATTTTATAAAATTACGACTATAAGAAACGGATTATTTGAAAATTTGTTATAAAACAGTGAAATTTTATGAAAAAACTACGGGGAATTACAGGGGACAGTTAATTATACTATATTAAAAGAAAATATGAACAGAAAAGATCAATTTTCAGCAAAATTAGAGAAGAATTTATGTTTTATTTACGAATTTACAACTATATTAGAATAAAAACGCGAAATTTAATTATTTAACGGCAAATATTTACTAAGAAAAGTACTGGGATATATGGGGGCTAATTGATTACACTATTTAGAGAAAATTTGAAAGAAAAAGACCAATTTTCAGGAAAGTTATTAGCGAATTTCTAGTTGAATTAATATAAATGTATCGATCCACCACTATACCTCGGTTTAGGTAAGTAGCGAATTTCTCTAATTCCTTGTGTATTATTTAGCAGATTAGAGTGCAGATGGCAGTTTCTACACAGGACGGAGCTAATAAGTGCAAAAAGAGAAAAAAAAACGAAGATTTAAAAAAGTTTAAAAATTTTATAAAATTACGACTATAAGAAACGGATTATTTGAAAATTCGTTATAAAACAGTGAAAATTTTATGAAAAAACTACGGGGAATTACAGGGGGCAGTTAATTATACTATATTAAAAGAAAATATGAACAGAAAAGATCAATTTTCAGCAAAATTAGAGAAGAATTTATGTTTTATTTACGAATTTACAACTATATTAGAATAAAAACGCGAAATTTAATTATTTAACGGCAAATATTTACTAAGAAAAGTACTGGGATATATGGGGGCTAATTGATTACACTATTTAGAGAAAATTTGAAAGAAAAAGACCAATTTTCAGGAAAGTTATTAGCGAATTTCTAGTTGAATTAATATAAATGTATCGATCCACCACTATACCTCGGTTTAGGTAAGTAGCGAATTTCTCTAATTCCTTGTGTATTATTTAGCAGATTAGAGTGCAGATGGCAGTTTCTACACAGGACGGAGCTAATAAGTGCAAAAAGAGAGAAAAAAACGAAGATTTAAAAAAGTTTAAAAATTTTATAAAATTACGACTATAAGAAACGGATTATTTGAAAATTTGTTATAAAACAGTGAAAATTTTATGAAAAAACTACGGGGAATTACAGGGGGCAGTTAATTATACTATATTAAAAGAAAATATGAACAGAAAAGATCAATTTTCAGCAAAATTAGAGAAGAATTTATGTTTTATTTACGAATTTACAACTATATTAGAATAAAAACGCGAAATTTAATTATTTAACGGCAAATATTTACTAAGAAAAGTACTGGGATATATGGGGGCTAATTGATTACACTATTTAGAGAAAATTTGAAAGAAAAAGACCAATTTTCAGGAAAGTTATTAGCGAATTTCTAGTTGAATTAATATAAATGTATCGATCCACCACTATACCTCGGTTTAGGTAAGTAGCGAATTTCTCTAATTCCTTGTGTATTATTTAGCAGATTAGAGTGCAGATGGCAGTTTCTACACAGGACGGAGCTAATAAGTGCAAAAAGAGAGAAAAAAACGAAGATTTAAAAAAGTTTAAAAATTTTATAAAATTACGACTATAAGAAACGGATTATTTGAAAATTTGTTATAAAACAGTGAAAATTTTATGAAAAAACTACGGGGAATTACAGGGGGCAGTTAATTATACTATATTAAAAGAAAATATGAACAGAAAAGATCAATTTTCAGCAAAATTAGAGAAGAATTTATGTTTTATTTACGAATTTACAACTATATTAGAATAAAAACGCGAAATTTAATTATTTAACGGCAAATATTTACTAAGAAAAGTACTGGGATATATGGGGGCTAATTGATTACACTATTTAGAGAAAATTTGAAAGAAAAAGACCAATTTTCAGGAAAGTTATTAGCGAATTTCTAGTTGAATTAATATAAATATATCGATCCACCACTATACCTCGGTTTAGGTAAGTAGCGAATTTCTCTAATTCCTTGTGTATTATTTAGCAGATTAGAGTGCAGATGGCAGTTTCTACACAGGACGGAGCTAATAAGTGCAAAAAGAGAGAAAAAAACGAAGATTTAAAAAAGTTTAAAAATTTTATAAAATTACGACTATAAGAAACGGATTATTTGAAAATTTGTTATAAAACAGTGAAAATTTTATGAAAAAACTACGGGGAATTACAGGGGGCAGTTAATTATACTATATTAAAAGAAAATATGAACAGAAAAGATCAATTTTCAGCAAAATTAGAGAAGAATTTATGTTTTATTTACGAATTTACAACTATATTAGAATAAAAACGCGAAATTTAATTATTTAACGGCAAATATTTACTAAGAAAAGTACTGGGATATATGGGGGCTAATTGATTACACTATTTAGAGAAAATTTGAAAGAAAAAGACCAATTTTCAGGAAAGTTATTAGCGAATTTCTAGTTGAATTAATATAAATGTATCGATCCACCACTATACCTCGGTTTAGGTAAGTAGCGAATTTCTCTAATTCCTTGTGTATTATTTAGCAGATTAGAGTGCAGATGGCAGTTTCTACACAGGACGGAGCTAATAAGTGCAAAAAGAGAGAAAAAAACGAAGATTTAAAAAAGTTTAAAAATTTTATAAAATTACGACTATAAGAAACGGATTATTTGAAAATTTGTTATAAAACAGTGAAAATTTTATGAAAAAACTACGGGGAATTACAGGGGGCAGTTAATTATACTATATTAAAAGAAAATATGAACAGAAAAGATCAATTTTCAGCAAAATTAGAGAAGAATTTATGTTTTATTTACGAATTTACAACTATATTAGAATAAAAACGCGAAATTTAATTATTTAACGGCAAATATTTACTAAGAAAAGTACTGGGATATATGGGGGCTAATTGATTACACTATTTAGAGAAAATTTGAAAGAAAAAGACCAATTTTCAGGAAAGTTATTAGCGAATTTCTAGTTGAATTAATATAAATGTATCGATCCACCACTATACCTCGGTTTAGGTAAGTAGCGAATTTCTCTAATTCCTTGTGTATTATTTAGCAGATTAGAGTGCAGATGGCAGTTTCTACACAGGACGGAGCTAATAAGTGCAAAAAGAGAGAAAAAAACGAAGATTTAAAAAAGTTTAAAAATTTTATAAAATTACGACTATAAGAAACGGATTATTTGAAAATTTGTTATAAAACAGTGAAAATTTTATGAAAAAACTACGGGGAATTACAGGGGGCAGTTAATTATACTATATTAAAAGAAAATATGAACAGAAAAGATCAATTTTCAGCAAAATTAGAGAAGAATTTATGTTTTATTTACGAATTTACAACTATATTAGAATAAAAACGCGAAATTTAATTATTTAACGGCAAATATTTACTAAGAAAAGTACTGGGATATATGGGGGCTAATTGATTACACTATTTAGAGAAAATTTGAAAGAAAAAGACCAATTTTCAGGAATGTTATTAGCGAATTTCTAGTTGAATTAATATAAATGTATCGATCCACCACTATACCTCGGTTTAGGTAAGTAGCGAATTTCTCTAATTCCTTGTGTATTATTTAGCAGATTAGAGTGCAGATGGCAGTTTCTACACAGGACGGAGCTAATAAGTGCAAAAAGAGAGAAAAAAACGAAGATTTAAAAAAGTTTAAAAATTTTATAAAATTACGACTATAAGAAACGGATTATTTGAAAATTTGTTATAAAACAGTGAAAATTTTATGAAAAAACTACGGGGAATTACAGGGGGCAGTTAATTATACTATATTAAAAGAAAATATGAACAGAAAAGATCAATTTTCAGCAAAATTAGAGAAGAATTTATGTTTTATTTACGAATTTACAACTATATTAGAATAAAAACGCGAAATTTAATTATTTAACGGCAAATATTTACTAAGAAAAGTACTGGGATATATGGGGGCTAATTGATTACACTATTTAGAGAAAATTTGAAAGAAAAAGACCAATTTTCAGGAAAGTTATTAGCGAATTTCTAGTTGAATTAATATAAATGTATCGATCCACCACTATACCTCGGTTTAGGTAAGTAGCGAATTTCTCTAATTCCTTGTGTATTATTTAGCAGATTAGAGTGCAGATGGCAGTTTCTACACAGGACGGAGCTAATAAGTGCAAAAAGAGAGAAAAAAACGAAGATTTAAAAAAGTTTAAAAATTTTATAAAATTACGACTATAAGAAACGGATTATTTGAAAATTTGTTATAAAACAGTGAAAATTTTATGAAAAAACTACGGGGAATTACAGGGGGCAGTTAATTATACTATATTAAAAGAAAATATGAACAGAAAAGATCAATTTTCAGCAAAATTAGAGAAGAATTTATGTTTTATTTACGAATTTACAACTATATTAGAATAAAAACGCGAAATT
Organism: Parnassius mnemosyne; assembly: GCA_963668995.1. NCBI lineage: Eukaryota > Metazoa > Arthropoda > Insecta > Lepidoptera > Papilionidae > Parnassius > Parnassius mnemosyne. The sequence goes on along the minus strand of CAVLGL010000093.1, from coordinate 85,471 downwards.
TAATTATTTAACGGCAAATATTTACTAAGAAAAGTACTGGGATATATGGGGGCTAATTGATTACACTATTTAGAGAAAATTTGAAAGAAAAAGACCAATTTTCAGGAAAGTTATTAGCGAATTTCTAGTTGAATTAATATAAATGTATCGATCCACCACTATACCTCGGTTTAGGTAAGTAGCGAATTTCTCTAATTCCTTGTGTATTATTTAGCAGATTAGAGTGCAGATGGCAGTTTCTACACAGGACGGAGCTAATAAGTGCAAAAAGAGAGAAAAAAACGAAGATTTAAAAAAGTTTAAAAATTTTATAAAATTACGACTATAAGAAACGGATTATTTGAAAATTTGTTATAAAACAGTGAAAATTTTATGAAAAAACTACGGGGAATTACAGGGGACAGTTAATTATACTATATTAAAAGAAAATATGAACAGAAAAGATCAATTTTCAGCAAAATTAGAGAAGAATTTATGTTTTATTTACGAATTTACAACTATATTAGAATAAAAACGCGAAATTTAATTATTTAACGGCAAATATTTACTAAGAAAAGTACTGGGATATATGGGGGCTAATTGATTACACTATTTAGAGAAAATTTGAAAGAAAAAGACCAATTTTCAGGAAAGTTATTAGCGAATTTCTAGTTGAATTAATATAAATGTATCGATCCACCACTATACCTCGGTTTAGGTAAGTAGCGAATTTCTCTAATTCCTTGTGTATTATTTAGCAGATTAGAGTGCAGATGGCAGTTTCTACACAGGACGGAGCTAATAAGTGCAAAAAGAGAGAAAAAAACGAAGATTTAAAAAAGTTTAAAAATTTTATAAAATTACGACTATAAGAAACGGATTATGTGAAAATTTGTTATAAAACAGTGAAAATTTTATGAAAAAACTACGGGGAATTACAGGGGGCAGTTAATTATACTATATTAAAAGAAAATATGAACAGAAAAGATCAATTTTCAGCAAAATTAGAGAAGAATTTATGTTTTATTTACGAATTTACAACTATATTAGAATAAAAACGCGAAATTTAATTATTTAACGGCAAATATTTACTAAGAAAAGTACTGGGATATATGGGGGCTAATTGATTACACTATTTAGAGAAAATTTGAAAGAAAAAGACCAATTTTCAGGAAAGTTATTAGCGAATTTCTAGTTGAATTAATATAAATGTATCGATCCACCACTATACCTCGGTTTAGGTAAGTAGCGAATTTCTCTAATTCCTTGTGTATTATTTAGCAGATTAGAGTGCAGATGGCAGTTTCTACACAGGACGGAGCTAATAAGTGCAAAAAGAGAGAAAAAAACGAAGATTTAAAAAAGTTTAAAAATTTTATAAAATTACGACTATAAGAAACGGATTATTTGAAAATTTGTTATAAAACAGTGAAAATTTTATGAAAAAACTACGGGGAATTACAGGGGGCAGTTAATTATACTATATTAAAAGAAAATATGAACAGAAAAGATCAATTTTCAGCAAAATTAGAGAAGAATTTATGTTTTATTTACGAATTTACAACTATATTAGAATAAAAACGCGAAATTTAATTATTTAACGGCAAATATTTACTAAGAAAAGTACTGGGATATATGGGGGCTAATTGATTACACTATTTAGAGAAAATTTGAAAGAAAAAGACCAATTTTCAGGAAAGTTATTAGCGAATTTCTAGTTGAATTAATATAAATGTATCGATCCACCACTATACCTCGGTTTAGGTAAGTAGCGAATTTCTCTAATTCCTTGTGTATTATTTAGCAGATTAGAGTGCAGATGGCAGTTTCTACACAGGACGGAGCTAATAAGTGCAAAAAGAGAGAAAAAAACGAAGATTTAAAAAAGTTTAAAAATTTTATAAAATTACGACTATAAGAAACGGATTATTTGAAAATTTGTTATAAAACAGTGAAAATTTTATGAAAAAACTACGGGGAATTACAGGGGGCAGTTAATTATACTATATTAAAAGAAAATATGAACAGAAAAGATCAATTTTCAGCAAAATTAGAGAAGAATTTATGTTTTATTTACGAATTTACAACTATATTAGAATAAAAACGCGAAATTTAATTATTTAACGGCAAATATTTACTAAGAAAAGTACTGGGATATATGGGGGCTAATTGATTACACTATTTAGAGAAAATTTGAAAGAAAAAGACCAATTTTCAGGAAAGTTATTAGCGAATTTCTAGTTGAATTAATATAAATGTATCGATCCACCACTATACCTCGGTTTAGGTAAGTAGCGAATTTCTCTAATTCCTTGTGTATTATTTAGCAGATTAGAGTGCAGATGGCAGTTTCTACACAGGACGGAGCTAATAAGTGCAAAAAGAGAGAAAAAAACGAAGATTTAAAAAAGTTTAAAAATTTTATAAAATTACGACTATAAGAAACGGATTATTTGAAAATTTGTTATAAAACAGTGAAAATTTTATGAAAAAACTACGGGGAATTACAGGGGGCAGTTAATTATACTATATTAAAAGAAAATATGAACAGAAAAGATCAATTTTCAGCAAAATTAGAGAAGAATTTATGTTTTATTTACGAATTTACAACTATATTAGAATAAAAACGCGAAATTTAATTATTTAACGGCAAATATTTACTAAGAAAAGTACTGGGATATATGGGGGCTAATTGATTACACTATTTAGAGAAAATTTGAAAGAAAAAGACCAATTTTCAGGAAAGTTATTAGCGAATTTCTAGTTGAATTAATATAAATGTATCGATCCACCACTATACCTCGGTTTAGGTAAGTAGCGAATTTCTCTAATTCCTTGTGTATTATTTAGCAGATTAGAGTGCAGATGGCAGTTTCTACACAGGACGGAGCTAATAAGTGCAAAAAGAGAGAAAAAAACGAAGATTTAAAAAAGTTTAAAAATTTTATAAAATTACGACTATAAGAAACGGATTATTTGAAAATTTGTTATAAAACAGTGAAAATTTTATGAAAAAACTACGGGGAATTACAGGGGACAGTTAATTATACTATATTAAAAGAAAATATGAACAGAAAAGATCAATTTTCAGCAAAATTAGAGAAGAATTTATGTTTTATTTACGAATTTACAACTATATTAGAATAAAAACGCGAAATTTAATTATTTAACGGCAAATATTTACTAAGAAAAGTACTGGGATATATGGGGGCTAATTGATTACACTATTTAGAGAAAATTTGAAAGAAAAAGACCAATTTTCAGGAAAGTTATTAGCGAATTTCTAGTTGAATTAATATAAATGTATCGATCCACCACTATACCTCGGTTTAGGTAAGTAGCGAATTTCTCTAATTCCTTGTGTATTATTTAGCAGATTAGAGTGCAGATGGCAGTTTCTACACAGGACGGAGCTAATAAGTGCAAAAAGAGAGAAAAAAACGAAGATTTAAAAAAGTTTAAAAATTTTATAAAATTACGACTATAAGAAACGGATTATGTGAAAATTTGTTATAAAACAGTGAAAATTTTATGAAAAAACTACGGGGAATTACAGGGGGCAGTTAATTATACTATATTAAAAGAAAATATGAACAGAAAAGATCAATTTTCAGCAAAATTAGAGAAGAATTTATGTTTTATTTACGAATTTACAACTATATTAGAATAAAAACGCGAAATTTAATTATTTAACGGCAAATATTTACTAAGAAAAGTACTGGGATATATGGGGGCTAATTGATTACACTATTTAGAGAAAATTTGAAAGAAAAAGACCAATTTTCAGGAAAGTTATTAGCGAATTTCTAGTTGAATTAATATAAATGTATCGATCCACCACTATACCTCGGTTTAGGTAAGTAGCGAATTTCTCTAATTCCTTGTGTATTATTTAGCAGATTAGAGTGCAGATGGCAGTTTCTACACAGGACGGAGCTAATAAGTGCAAAAAGAGAGAAAAAAACGAAGATTTAATAAAGTTTAAAAATTTTATAAAATTACGACTATAAGAAACGGATTATTTGAAAATTTGTTATAAAACAGTGAAAATTTTATGAAAAAACTACGGGGAATTACAGGGGGCAGTTAATTATACTATATTAAAAGAAAATATGAACAGAAAAGATCAATTTTCAGCAAAATTAGAGAAGAATTTATGTTTTATTTACGAATTTACAACTATATTAGAATAAAAACGCGAAATTTAATTATTTAACGGCAAATATTTACTAAGAAAAGTACTGGGATATATGGGGGCTAATTGATTACACTATTTAGAGAAAATTTGAAAGAAAAAGACCAATTTTCAGGAAAGTTATTAGCGAATTTCTAGTTGAATTAATATAAATGTATCGATCCACCACTATACCTCGGTTTAGGTAAGTAGCGAATTTCTCTAATTCCTTGTGTATTATTTAGCAGATTAGAGTGCAGATGGCAGTTTCTACACAGGACGGAGCTAATAAGTGCAAAAAGAGAGAAAAAAACGAAGATTTAAAAAAGTTTAAAAATTTTATAAAATTACGACTATAAGAAACGGATTATTTGAAAATTTGTTATAAAACAGTGAAAATTTTATGAAAAAACTACGGGGAATTACAGGGGGCAGTTAATTATACTATATTAAAAGAAAATATGAACAGAAAAGATCAATTTTCAGCAAAATTAGAGAAGAATTTATGTTTTATTTACGAATTTACAACTATATTAGAATAAAAACGCGAAATTTAATTATTTAACGGCAAATATTTACTAAGAAAAGTACTGGGATATATGGGGGCTAATTGATTACACTATTTAGAGAAAATTTGAAAGAAAAAGACCAATTTTCAGGAAAGTTATTAGCGAATTTCTAGTTGAATTAATATAAATGTATCGATCCACCACTATACCTCGGTTTAGGTAAGTAGCGAATTTCTCTAATTCCTTGTGTATTATTTAGCAGATTAGAGTGCAGATGGCAGTTTCTACACAGGACGGAGCTAATAAGTGCAAAAAGAGAGAAAAAAACGAAGATTTAAAAAAGTTTAAAAATTTTATAAAATTACGACTATAAGAAACGGATTATTTGAAAATTTGTTATAAAACAGTGAAAATTTTATGAAAAAACTACGGGGAATTACAGGGGGCAGTTAATTATACTATATTAAAAGAAAATATGAACAGAAAAGATCAATTTTCAGCAAAATTAGAGAAGAATTTATGTTTTATTTACGAATTTACAACTATATTAGAATAAAAACGCGAAATTTAATTATTTAACGGCAAATATTTACTAAGAAAAGTACTGGGATATATGGGGGCTAATTGATTACACTATTTAGAGAAAATTTGAAAGAAAAAGACCAATTTTCAGGAAAGTTATTAGCGAATTTCTAGTTGAATTAATATAAATGTATCGATCCACCACTATACCTCGGTTTAGGTAAGTAGCGAATTTCTCTAATTCCTTGTGTATTATTTAGCAGATTAGAGTGCAGATGGCAGTTTCTACACAGGACGGAGCTAATAAGTGCAAAAAGAGAGAAAAAAACGAAGATTTAAAAAAGTTTAAAAATTTTATAAAATTACGACTATAAGAAACGGATTATTTGAAAATTCGTTATAAAACAGTGAAAATTTTATGAAAAAACTACGGGGAATTACAGGGGGCAGTTAATTATACTATATTAAAAGAAAATATGAACAGAAAAGATCAATTTTCAGCAAAATTAGAGAAGAATTTATGTTTTATTTACGAATTTACAACTATATTAGAATAAAAACGCGAAATTTAATTATTTAACGGCAAATATTTACTAAGAAAAGTACTGGGATATATGGGGGCTAATTGATTACACTATTTAGAGAAAATTTGAAAGAAAAAGACCAATTTTCAGGAAAGTTATTAGCGAATTTCTAGTTGAATTAATATAAATGTATCGATCCACCACTATACCTCGGTTTAGGTAAGTAGCGAATTTCTCTAATTCCTTGTGTATTATTTAGCAGATTAGAGTGCAGATGGCAGTTTCTACACAGGACGGAGCTAATAAGTGCAAAAAGAGAGAAAAAAACGAAGATTTAAAAAAGTTTAAAAATTTTATAAAATTACGACTATAAGAAACGGATTATTTGAAAATTTGTTATAAAACAGTGAAAATTTTATGAAAAAACTACGGGGAATTACAGGGGGCAGTTAATTATACTATATTAAAAGAAAATATGAACAGAAAAGATCAATTTTCAGCAAAATTAGAGAAGAATTTATGTTTTATTTACGAATTTACAACTATATTAGAATAAAAACGCGAAATTTAATTATTTAACGGCAAATATTTACTAAGAAAAGTACTGGGATATATGGGGGCTAATTGATTACACTATTTAGAGAAAATTTGAAAGAAAAAGACCAATTTTCAGGAAAGTTATTAGCGAATTTCTAGTTGAATTAATATAAATGTATCGATCCACCACTATACCTCGGTTTAGGTAAGTAGCGAATTTCTCTAATTCCTTGTGTATTATTTAGCAGATTAGAGTGCAGATGGCAGTTTCTACACAGGACGGAGCTAATAAGTGCAAAAAGAGAGAAAAAAACGAAGATTTAAAAAAGTTTAAAAATTTTATAAAATTACGACTATAAGAAACGGATTATTTGAAAATTTGTTATAAAACAGTGAAAATTTTATGAAAAAACTACGGGGAATTACAGGGGGCAGTTAATTATACTATATTAAAAGAAAATATGAACAGAAAAGATCAATTTTCAGCAAAATTAGAGAAGAATTTATGTTTTATTTACGAATTTACAACTATATTAGAATAAAAACGCGAAATTTAATTATTTAACGGCAAATATTTACTAAGAAAAGTACTGGGATATATGGGGGCTAATTGATTACACTATTTAGAGAAAATTTGAAAGAAAAAGACCAATTTTCAGGAAAGTTATTAGCGAATTTCTAGTTGAATTAATATAAATGTATCGATCCACCACTATACCTCGGTTTAGGTAAGTAGCGAATTTCTCTAATTCCTTGTGTATTATTTAGCAGATTAGAGTGCAGATGGCAGTTTCTACACAGGACGGAGCTAATAAGTGCAAAAAGAGAGAAAAAAACGAAGATTTAAAAAAGTTTAAAAATTTTATAAAATTACGACTATAAGAAACGGATTATTTGAAAATTTGTTATAAAACAGTGAAAATTTTATGAAAAAACTACGGGGAATTACAGGGGGCAGTTAATTATACTATATTAAAAGAAAATATGAACAGAAAAGATCAATTTTCAGCAAAATTAGAGAAGAATTTATGTTTTATTTACGAATTTACAACTATATTAGAATAAAAACGCGAAATTTAATTATTTAACGGCAAATATTTACTAAGAAAAGTACTGGGATATATGGGGGCTAATTGATTACACTATTTAGAGAAAATTTGAAAGAAAAAGACCAATTTTCAGGAAAGTTATTAGCGAATTTCTAGTTGAATTAATATAAATGTATCGATCCACCACTATACCTCGGTTTAGGTAAGTAGCGAATTTCTCTAATTCCTTGTGTATTATTTAGCAGATTAGAGTGCAGATGGCAGTTTCTACACAGGACGGAGCTAATAAGTGCAAAAAGAGAGAAAAAAACGAAGATTTAAAAAAGTTTAAAAATTTTATAAAATTACGACTATAAGAAACGGATTATTTGAAAATTTGTTATAAAACAGTGAAAATTTTATGAAAAAACTACGGGGAATTACAGGGGGCAGTTAATTATACTATATTAAAAGAAAATATGAACAGAAAAGATCAATTTTCAGCAAAATTAGAGAAGAATTTATGTTTTATTTACGAATTTACAACTATATTAGAATAAAAACGCGAAATTTAATTATTTAACGGCAAATATTTACTAAGAAAAGTACTGGGATATATGGGGGCTAATTGATTACACTATTTAGAGAAAATTTGAAAGAAAAAGACCAATTTTCAGGAAAGTTATTAGCGAATTTCTAGTTGAATTAATATAAATGTATCGATCCACCACTATACCTCGGTTTAGGTAAGTAGCGAATTTCTCTAATTCCTTGTGTATTATTTAGCAGATTAGAGTGCAGATGGCAGTTTCTACACAGGACGGAGCTAATAAGTGCAAAAAGAGAGAAAAAAACGAAGATTTAAAAAAGTTTAAAAATTTTATAAAATTACGACTATAAGAAACGGATTATTTGAAAATTTGTTATAAAACAGTGAAAATTTTATGAAAAAACTACGGGGAATTACAGGGGGCAGTTAATTATACTATATTAAAAGAAAATATGAACAGAAAAGATCAATTTTCAGCAAAATTAGAGAAGAATTTATGTTTTATTTACGAATTTACAACTATATTAGAATAAAAACGCGAAATTTAATTATTTAACGGCAAATATTTACTAAGAAAAGTACTGGGATATATGGGGGCTAATTGATTACACTATTTAGAGAAAATTTGAAAGAAAAAGACCAATTTTCAGGAAAGTTATTAGCGAATTTCTAGTTGAATTAATATAAATGTATCGATCCACCACTATACCTCGGTTTAGGTAAGTAGCGAATTTCTCTAATTCCTTGTGTATTATTTAGCAGATTAGAGTGCAGATGGCAGTTTCTACACAGGACGGAGCTAATAAGTGCAAAAAGAGAGAAAAAAACGAAGATTTAAAAAAGTTTAAAAATTTTATAAAATTACGACTATAAGAAACGGATTATTTGAAAATTTGTTATAAAACAGTGAAAATTTTATGAAAAAACTACGGGGAATTACAGGGGACAGTTAATTATACTATATTAAAAGAAAATATGAACAGAAAAGATCAATTTTCAGCAAAATTAGAGAAGAATTTATGTTTTATTTACGAATTTACAACTATATTAGAATAAAAACGCGAAATTTAATTATTTAACGGCAAATATTTACTAAGAAAAGTACTGGGATATATGGGGGCTAATTGATTACACTATTTAGAGAAAATTTGAAAGAAAAAGACCAATTTTCAGGAAAGTTATTAGCGAATTTCTAGTTGAATTAATATAAATGTATCGATCCACCACTATACCTCGGTTTAGGTAAGTAGCGAATTTCTCTAATTCCTTGTGTATTATTTAGCAGATTAGAGTGCAGATGGCAGTTTCTACACAGGACGGAGCTAATAAGTGCAAAAAGAGAGAAAAAAACGAAGATTTAAAAAAGTTTAAAAATTTTATAAAATTACGACTATAAGAAACGGATTATTTGAAAATTTGTTATAAAACAGTGAAAATTTTATGAAAAAACTACGGGGAATTACAGGGGGCAGTTAATTATACTATATTAAAAGAAAATATGAACAGAAAAGATCAATTTTCAGCAAAATTAGAGAAGAATTTATGTTTTATTTACGAATTTACAACTATATTAGAATAAAAACGCGAAATTTAATTATTTAACGGCAAATATTTACGAAGAAAAGTACTGGGATATATGGGGGCTAATTGATTACACTATTTAGAGAAAATTTGAAAGAAAAAGACCAATTTTCAGGAAAGTTATTAGCGAATTTCTAGTTGAATTAATATAAATGTATCGATCCACCACTATACCTCGGTTTAGGTAAGTAGCGAATTTCTCTAATTCCTTGTGTATTATTTAGCAGATTAGAGTGCAGATGGCAGTTTCTACACAGGACGGAGCTAATAAGTGCAAAAAGAGAGAAAAAAACGAAGATTTAAAAAAGTTTAAAAATTTTATAAAATTACGACTATAAGAAACGGATTATTTGAAAATTTGTTATAAAACAGTGAAAATTTTATGAAAAAACTACGGGGAATTACAGGGGGCAGTTAATTATACTATATTAAAAGAAAATATGAACAGAAAAGATCAATTTTCAGCAAAATTAGAGAAGAATTTATGTTTTATTTACGAATTTACAACTATATTAGAATAAAAACGCGAAATTTAATTATTTAACGGCAAATATTTACTAAGAAAAGTACTGGGATATATGGGGGCTAATTGATTACACTATTTAGAGAAAATTTGAAAGAAAAAGACCAATTTTCAGGAAAGTTATTAGCGAATTTCTAGTTGAATTAATATAAATGTATCGATCCACCACTATACCTCGGTTTAGGTAAGTAGCGAATTTCTCTAATTCCTTGTGTATTATTTAGCAGATTAGAGTGCAGATGGCAGTTTCTACACAGGACGGAGCTAATAAGTGCAAAAAGAGAGAAAAAAACGAAGATTTAAAAAAGTTTAAAAATTTTATAAAATTACGACTATAAGAAACGGATTATTTGAAAATTTGTTATAAAACAGTGAAAATTTTATGAAAAAACTACGGGGAATTACAGGGGGCAGTTAATTATACTATATTAAAAGAAAATATGAACAGAAAAGATCAATTTTCAGCAAAATTAGAGAAGAATTTATGTTTTATTTACGAATTTACAACTATATTAGAATAAAAACGCGAAATTTAATTATTTAACGGCAAATATTTACTAAGAAAAGTACTGGGATATATGGGGGCTAATTGATTACACTATTTAGAGAAAATTTGAAAGAAAAAGACCAATTTTCAGGAAAGTTATTAGCGAATTTCTAGTTGAATTAATATAAATATATCGATCCACCACTATACCTCGGTTTAGGTAAGTAGCGAATTTCTCTAATTCCTTGTGTATTATTTAGCAGATTAGAGTGCAGATGGCAGTTTCTACACAGGACGGAGCTAATAAGTGCAAAAAGAGAGAAAAAAACGAAGATTTAAAAAAGTTTAAAAATTTTATAAAATTACGACTATAAGAAACGGATTATTTGAAAATTTGTTATAAAACAGTGAAAATTTTATGAAAAAACTACGGGGAATTACAGGGGGCAGTTAATTATACTATATTAAAAGAAAATATGAACAGAAAAGATCAATTTTCAGCAAAATTAGAGAAGAATTTATGTTTTATTTACGAATTTACAACTATATTAGAATAAAAACGCGAAATTTAATTATTTAACGGCAAATATTTACTAAGAAAAGTACTGGGATATATGGGGGCTAATTGATTACACTATTTAGAGAAAATTTGAAAGAAAAAGACCAATTTTCAGGAAAGTTATTAGCGAATTTCTAGTTGAATTAATATAAATGTATCGATCCACCACTATACCTCGGTTTAGGTAAGTAGCGAATTTCTCTAATTCCTTGTGTATTATTTAGCAGATTAGAGTGCAGATGGCAGTTTCTACACAGGACGGAGCTAATAAGTGCAAAAAGAGAGAAAAAAACGAAGATTTAAAAAAGTTTAAAAATTTTATAAAATTACGACTATAAGAAACGGATTATTTGAAAATTTGTTATAAAACAGTGAAAATTTTATGAAAAAACTACGGGGAATTACAGGGGGCAGTTAATTATACTATATTAAAAGAAAATATGAACAGAAAAGATCAATTTTCAGCAAAATTAGAGAAGAATTTATGTTTTATTTACGAATTTACAACTATATTAGAATAAAAACGCGAAATTTAATTATTTAACGGCAAATATTTACTAAGAAAAGTACTGGGATATATGGGGGCTAATTGATTACACTATTTAGAGAAAATTTGAAAGAAAAAGACCAATTTTCAGGAAAGTTATTAGCGAATTTCTAGTTGAATTAATATAAATGTATCGATCCACCACTATACCTCGGTTTAGGTAAGTAGCGAATTTCTCTAATTCCTTGTGTATTATTTAGCAGATTAGAGTGCAGATGGCAGTTTCTACACAGGACGGAGCTAATAAGTGCAAAAAGAGAGAAAAAAACGAAGATTTAAAAAAGTTTAAAAATTTTATAAAATTACGACTATAAGAAACGGATTATTTGAAAATTTGTTATAAAACAGTGAAAATTTTATGAAAAAACTACGGGGAATTACAGGGGGCAGTTAATTATACTATATTAAAAGAAAATATGAACAGAAAAGATCAATTTTCAGCAAAATTAGAGAAGAATTTATGTTTTATTTACGAATTTACAACTATATTAGAATAAAAACGCGAAATTTAATTATTTAACGGCAAATATTTACTAAGAAAAGTACTGGGATATATGGGGGCTAATTGATTACACTATTTAGAGAAAATTTGAAAGAAAAAGACCAATTTTCAGGAAAGTTATTAGCGAATTTCTAGTTGAATTAATATAAATGTATCGATCCACCACTATACCTCGGTTTAGGTAAGTAGCGAATTTCTCTAATTCCTTGTGTATTATTTAGCAGATTAGAGTGCAGATGGCAGTTTCTACACAGGACGGAGCTAATAAGTGCAAAAAGAGAGAAAAAAACGAAGATTTAAAAAAGTTTAAAAATTTTATAAAATTACGACTATAAGAAACGGATTATTTGAAAATTTGTTATAAAACAGTGAAAATTTTATGAAAAAACTACGGGGAATTACAGGGGGCAGTTAATTATACTATATTAAAAGAAAATATGAACAGAAAAGATCAATTTTCAGCAAAATTAGAGAAGAATTTATGTTTTATTTACGAATTTACAACTATATTAGAATAAAAACGCGAAATTTAATTATTTAACGGCAAATATTTACTAAGAAAAGTACTGGGATATATGGGGGCTAATTGATTACACTATTTAGAGAAAATTTGAAAGAAAAAGACCAATTTTCAGGAAAGTTATTAGCGAATTTCTAGTTGAATTAATATAAATGTATCGATCCACCACTATACCTCGGTTTAGGTAAGTAGCGAATTTCTCTAATTCCTTGTGTATTATTTAGCAGATTAGAGTGCAGATGGCAGTTTCTACACAGGACGGAGCTAATAAGTGCAAAAAGAGAGAAAAAAACGAAGATTTAAAAAAGTTTAAAAATTTTATAAAATTACGACTATAAGAAACGGATTATTTGAAAATTTGTTATAAAACAGTGAAAATTTTATGAAAAAACTACGGGGAATTACAGGGGGCAGTTAATTATACTATATTAAAAGAAAATATGAACAGAAAAGATCAATTTTCAGCAAAATTAGAGAAGAATTTATGTTTTATTTACGAATTTACAACTATATTAGAATAAAAACGCGAAATTTAATTATTTAACGGCAAATATTTACTAAGAAAAGTACTGGGATATATGGGGGCTAATTGATTACACTATTTAGAGAAAATTTGAAAGAAAAAGACCAATTTTCAGGAAAGTTATTAGCGAATTTCTAGTTGAATTAATATAAATGTATCGATCCACCACTATACCTCGGTTTAGGTAAGTAGCGAATTTCTCTAATTCCTTGTGTATTATTTAGCAGATTAGAGTGCAGATGGCAGTTTCTACACAGGACGGAGCTAATAAGTGCAAAAAGAGAGAAAAAAACGAAGATTTAAAAAAGTTTAAAAATTTTATAAAATTACGACTATAAGAAACGGATTATTTGAAAATTTGTTATAAAACAGTGAAAATTTTATGAAAAAACTACGGGGAATTACAGGGGGCAGTTAATTATACTATATTAAAAGAAAATATGAACAGAAAAGATCAATTTTCAGCAAAATTAGAGAAGAATTTATGTTTTATTTACGAATTTACAACTATATTAGAATAAAAACGCGAAATTTAATTATTTAACGGCAAATATTTACTAAGAAAAGTACTGGGATATATGGGGGCTAATTGATTACACTATTTAGAGAAAATTTGAAAGAAAAAGACCAATTTTCAGGAAAGTTATTAGCGAATTTCTAGTTGAATTAATATAAATATATCGATCCACCACTATACCTCGGTTTAGGTAAGTAGCGAATTTCTCTAATTCCTTGTGTATTATTTAGCAGATTAGAGTGCAGATGGCAGTTTCTACACAGGACGGAGCTAATAAGTGCAAAAAGAGAGAAAAAAACGAAGATTTAAAAAAGTTTAAAAATTTTATAAAATTACGACTATAAGAAACGGATTATTTGAAAATTTGTTATAAAACAGTGAAAGTTTTATGAAAAAACTACGGGGAATTACAGGGGGCAGTTAATTATACTATATTAAAAGAAAATATGAACAGAAAAGATCAATTTTCAGCAAAATTAGAGAAGAATTTATGTTTTATTTACGAATTTACAACTATATTAGAATAAAAACGCGAAATTTAATTATTTAACGGCAAATATTTACTAAGAAAAGTACTGGGATATATGGGGGCTAATTGATTACACTATTTAGAGAAAATTTGAAAGAAAAAGACCAATTTTCAGGAAAGTTATTAGCGAATTTCTAGTTGAATTAATATAAATGTATCGATCCACCACTATACCTCGGTTTAGGTAAGTAGCGAATTTCTCTAATTCCTTGTGTATTATTTAGCAGATTAGAGTGCAGATGGCAGTTTCTACACAGGACGGAGCTAATAAGTGCAAAAAGAGAGAAAAAAACGAAGATTTAAAAAAGTTTAAAAATTTTATAAAATTACGACTATAAGAAACGGATTATTTGAAAATTTGTTATAAAACAGTGAAAATTTTATGAAAAAACTACGGGGAATTACAGGGGGCAGTTAATTATACTATATTAAAAGAAAATATGAACAGAAAAGATCAATTTTCAGCAAAATTAGAGAAGAATTTATGTTTTATTTACGAATTTACAACTATATTAGAATAAAAACGCGAAATTTAATTATTTAACGGCAAATATTTACTAAGAAAAGTACTGGGATATATGGGGGCTAATTGATTACACTATTTAGAGAAAATTTGAAAGAAAAAGACCAATTTTCAGGAAAGTTATTAGCGAATTTCTAGTTGAATTAATATAAATGTATCGATCCACCACTATACCTCGGTTTAGGTAAGTAGCGAATTTCTCTAATTCCTTGTGTATTATTTAGCAGATTAGAGTGCAGATGGCAGTTTCTACACAGGACGGAGCTAATAAGTGCAAAAAGAGAGAAAAAAACGAAGATTTAAAAAAGTTTAAAAATTTTATAAAATTACGACTATAAGAAACGGATTATTTGAAAATTTGTTATAAAACAGTGAAAATTTTATGAAAAAACTACGGGGAATTACAGGGGGCAGTTAATTATACTATATTAAAAGAAAATATGAACAGAAAAGATCAATTTTCAGCAAAATTAGAGAAGAATTTATGTTTTATTTACGAATTTACAACTATATTAGAATAAAAACGCGAAATTTAATTATTTAACGGCAAATATTTACTAAGAAAAGTACTGGGATATATGGGGGCTAATTGATTACACTATTTAGAGAAAATTTGAAAGAAAAAGACCAATTTTCAGGAAAGTTATTAGCGAATTTCTAGTTGAATTAATATAAATGTATCGATCCACCACTATACCTCGGTTTAGGTAAGTAGCGAATTTCTCTAATTCCTTGTGTATTATTTAGCAGATTAGAGTGCAGATGGCAGTTTCTACACAGGACGGAGCTAATAAGTGCAAAAAGAGAGAAAAAAACGAAGATTTAAAAAAGTTTAAAAATTTTATAAAATTACGACTATAAGAAACGGATTATTTGAAAATTTGTTATAAAACAGTGAAAATTTTATGAAAAAACTACGGGGAATTACAGGGGGCAGTTAATTATACTATATTAAAAGAAAATATGAACAGAAAAGATCAATTTTCAGCAAAATTAGAGAAGAATTTATGTTTTATTTACGAATTTACAACTATATTAGAATAAAAACGCGAAATTTAATTATTTAACGGCAAATATTTACTAAGAAAAGTACTGGGATATATGGGGGCTAATTGATTACACTATTTAGAGAAAATTTGAAAGAAAAAGACCAATTTTCAGGAAAGTTATTAGCGAATTTCTAGTTGAATTAATATAAATGTATCGATCCACCACTATACCTCGGTTTAGGTAAGTAGCGAATTTCTCTAATTCCTTGTGTATTATTTAGCAGATTAGAGTGCAGATGGCAGTTTCTACACAGGACGGAGCTAATAAGTGCAAAAAGAGAGAAAAAAACGAAGATTTAAAAAAGTTTAAAAATTTTATAAAATTACGACTATAAGAAACGGATTATTTGAAAATTTGTTATAAAACAGTGAAAATTTTATGAAAAAACTACGGGGAATTACAGGGGGCAGTTAATTATACTATATTAAAAGAAAATATGAACAGAAAAGATCAATTTTCAGCAAAATTAGAGAAGAATTTATGTTTTATTTACGAATTTACAACTATATTAGAATAAAAACGCGAAATTTAATTATTTAACGGCAAATATTTACTAAGAAAAGTACTGGGATATATGGGGGCTAATTGATTACACTATTTAGAGAAAATTTGAAAGAAAAAGACCAATTTTCAGGAAAGTTATTAGCGAATTTCTAGTTGAATTAATATAAATATATCGATCCACCACTATACCTCGGTTTAGGTAAGTAGCGAATTTCTCTAATTCCTTGTGTATTATTTAGCAGATTAGAGTGCAGATGGCAGTTTCTACACAGGACGGAGCTAATAAGTGCAAAAAGAGAGAAAAAAACGAAGATTTAAAAAAGTTTAAAAATTTTATAAAATTACGACTATAAGAAACGGATTATTTGAAAATTTGTTATAAAACAGTGAAAATTTTATGAAAAAACTACGGGGAATTACAGGGGGCAGTTAATTATACTATATTAAAAGAAAATATGAACAGAAAAGATCAATTTTCAGCAAAATTAGAGAAGAATTTATGTTTTATTTACGAATTTACAACTATATTAGAATAAAAACGCGAAATTTAATTATTTAACGGCAAATATTTACTAAGAAAAGTACTGGGATATATGGGGGCTAATTGATTACACTATTTAGAGAAAATTTGAAAGAAAAAGACCAATTTTCAGGAAAGTTATTAGCGAATTTCTAGTTGAATTAATATAAATGTATCGATCCACCACTATACCTCGGTTTAGGTAAGTAGCGAATTTCTCTAATTCCTTGTGTATTATTTAGCAGATTAGAGTGCAGATGGCAGTTTCTACACAGGACGGAGCTAATAAGTGCAAAAAGAGAGAAAAAAACGAAGATTTAAAAAAGTTTAAAAATTTTATAAAATTACGACTATAAGAAACGGATTATTTGAAAATTTGTTATAAAACAGTGAAAATTTTATGAAAAAACTACGGGGAATTACAGGGGGCAGTTAATTATACTATATTAAAAGAAAATATGAACAGAAAAGATCAATTTTCAGCAAAATTAGAGAAGAATTTATGTTTTATTTACGAATTTACAACTATATTAGAATAAAAACGCGAAATTTAATTATTTAACGGCAAATATTTACTAAGAAAAGTACTGGGATATATGGGGGCTAATTGATTACACTATTTAGAGAAAATTTGAAAGAAAAAGACCAATTTTCAGGAAAGTTATTAGCGAATTTCTAGTTGAATTAATATAAATGTATCGATCCACCACTATACCTCGGTTTAGGTAAGTAGCGAATTTCTCTAATTCCTTGTGTATTATTTAGCAGATTAGAGTGCAGATGGCAGTTTCTACACAGGACGGAGCTAATAAGTGCAAAAAGAGAGAAAAAAACGAAGATTTAAAAAAGTTTAAAAATTTTATAAAATTACGACTATAAGAAACGGATTATTTGAAAATTTGTTATAAAACAGTGAAAATTTTATGAAAAAACTACGGGGAATTACAGGGGGCAGTTAATTATACTATATTAAAAGAAAATATGAACAGAAAAGATCAATTTTCAGCAAAATTAGAGAAGAATTTATGTTTTATTTACGAATTTACAACTATATTAGAATAAAAACGCGAAATTTAATTATTTAACGGCAAATATTTACTAAGAAAAGTACTGGGATATATGGGGGCTAATTGATTACACTATTTAGAGAAAATTTGAAAGAAAAAGACCAATTTTCAGGAAAGTTATTAGCGAATTTCTAGTTGAATTAATATAAATATATCGATCCACCACTATACCTCGGTTTAGGTAAGTAGCGAATTTCTCTAATTCCTTGTGTATTATTTAGCAGATTAGAGTGCAGATGGCAGTTTCTACACAGGACGGAGCTAATAAGTGCAAAAAGAGAGAAAAAAACGAAGATTTAAAAAAGTTTAAAAATTTTATAAAATTACGACTATAAGAAACGGATTATTTGAAAATTTGTTATAAAACAGTGAAAATTTTATGAAAAAACTACGGGGAATTACAGGGGGCAGTTAATTATACTATATTAAAAGAAAATATGAACAGAAAAGATCAATTTTCAGCAAAATTAGAGAAGAATTTATGTTTTATTTACGAATTTACAACTATATTAGAATAAAAACGCGAAATTTAATTATTTAACGGCAAATATTTACTAAGAAAAGTACTGGGATATATGGGGGCTAATTGATTACACTATTTAGAGAAAATTTGAAAGAAAAAGACCAATTTTCAGGAAAGTTATTAGCGAATTTCTAGTTGAATTAATATAAATGTATCGATCCACCACTATACCTCGGTTTAGGTAAGTAGCGAATTTCTCTAATTCCTTGTGTATTATTTAGCAGATTAGAGTGCAGATGGCAGTTTCTACACAGGACGGAGCTAATAAGTGCAAAAAGAGAGAAAAAAACGAAGATTTAAAAAAGTTTAAAAATTTTATAAAATTACGACTATAAGAAACGGATTATTTGAAAATTTGTTATAAAACAGTGAAAATTTTATGAAAAAACTACGGGGAATTACAGGGGGCAGTTAATTATACTATATTAAAAGAAAATATGAACAGAAAAGATCAATTTTCAGCAAAATTAGAGAAGAATTTATGTTTTATTTACGAATTTACAACTATATTAGAATAAAAACGCGAAATTTAATTATTTAACGGCAAATATTTACTAAGAAAAGTACTGGGATATATGGGGGCTAATTGATTACACTATTTAGAGAAAATTTGAAAGAAAAAGACCAATTTTCAGGAAAGTTATTAGCGAATTTCTAGTTGAATTAATATAAATGTATCGATCCACCACTATACCTCGGTTTAGGTAAGTAGCGAATTTCTCTAATTCCTTGTGTATTATTTAGCAGATTAGAGTGCAGATGGCAGTTTCTACACAGGACGGAGCTAATAAGTGCAAAAAGAGAGAAAAAAACGAAGATTTAAAAAAGTTTAAAAATTTTATAAAATTACGACTATAAGAAACGGATTATTTGAAAATTTGTTATAAAACAGTGAAAATTTTATGAAAAAACTACGGGGAATTACAGGGGGCAGTTAATTATAC
This sequence comes from Parnassius mnemosyne, assembly GCA_963668995.1. Taxonomy (NCBI): domain Eukaryota; kingdom Metazoa; phylum Arthropoda; class Insecta; order Lepidoptera; family Papilionidae; genus Parnassius; species Parnassius mnemosyne. Next base: position 66,229 of record CAVLGL010000093.1, on the reverse strand, counting down.
TATATTAAAAGAAAATATGAACAGAAAAGATCAATTTTCAGCAAAATTAGAGAAGAATTTATGTTTTATTTACGAATTTACAACTATATTAGAATAAAAACGCGAAATTTAATTATTTAACGGCAAATATTTACTAAGAAAAGTACTGGGATATATGGGGGCTAATTGATTACACTATTTAGAGAAAATTTGAAAGAAAAAGACCAATTTTCAGGAAAGTTATTAGCGAATTTCTAGTTGAATTAATATAAATGTATCGATCCACCACTATACCTCGGTTTAGGTAAGTAGCGAATTTCTCTAATTCCTTGTGTATTATTTAGCAGATTAGAGTGCAGATGGCAGTTTCTACACAGGACGGAGCTAATAAGTGCAAAAAGAGAGAAAAAAACGAAGATTTAAAAAAGTTTAAAAATTTTATAAAATTACGACTATAAGAAACGGATTATTTGAAAATTTGTTATAAAACAGTGAAAATTTTATGAAAAAACTACGGGGAATTACAGGGGGCAGTTAATTATACTATATTAAAAGAAAATATGAACAGAAAAGATCAATTTTCAGCAAAATTAGAGAAGAATTTATGTTTTATTTACGAATTTACAACTATATTAGAATAAAAACGCGAAATTTAATTATTTAACGGCAAATATTTACTAAGAAAAGTACTGGGATATATGGGGGCTAATTGATTACACTATTTAGAGAAAATTTGAAAGAAAAAGACCAATTTTCAGGAAAGTTATTAGCGAATTTCTAGTTGAATTAATATAAATGTATCGATCCACCACTATACCTCGGTTTAGGTAAGTAGCGAATTTCTCTAATTCCTTGTGTATTATTTAGCAGATTAGAGTGCAGATGGCAGTTTCTACACAGGACGGAGCTAATAAGTGCAAAAAGAGAGAAAAAAACGAAGATTTAAAAAAGTTTAAAAATTTTATAAAATTACGACTATAAGAAACGGATTATTTGAAAATTTGTTATAAAACAGTGAAAATTTTATGAAAAAACTACGGGGAATTACAGGGGGCAGTTAATTATACTATATTAAAAGAAAATATGAACAGAAAAGATCAATTTTCAGCAAAATTAGAGAAGAATTTATGTTTTATTTACGAATTTACAACTATATTAGAATAAAAACGCGAAATTTAATTATTTAACGGCAAATATTTACTAAGAAAAGTACTGGGATATATGGGGGCTAATTGATTACACTATTTAGAGAAAATTTGAAAGAAAAAGACCAATTTTCAGGAAAGTTATTAGCGAATTTCTAGTTGAATTAATATAAATATATCGATCCACCACTATACCTCGGTTTAGGTAAGTAGCGAATTTCTCTAATTCCTTGTGTATTATTTAGCAGATTAGAGTGCAGATGGCAGTTTCTACACAGGACGGAGCTAATAAGTGCAAAAAGAGAGAAAAAAACGAAGATTTAAAAAAGTTTAAAAATTTTATAAAATTACGACTATAAGAAACGGATTATTTGAAAATTTGTTATAAAACAGTGAAAATTTTATGAAAAAACTACGGGGAATTACAGGGGGCAGTTAATTATACTATATTAAAAGAAAATATGAACAGAAAAGATCAATTTTCAGCAAAATTAGAGAAGAATTTATGTTTTATTTACGAATTTACAACTATATTAGAATAAAAACGCGAAATTTAATTATTTAACGGCAAATATTTACTAAGAAAAGTACTGGGATATATGGGGGCTAATTGATTACACTATTTAGAGAAAATTTGAAAGAAAAAGACCAATTTTCAGGAAAGTTATTAGCGAATTTCTAGTTGAATTAATATAAATGTATCGATCCACCACTATACCTCGGTTTAGGTAAGTAGCGAATTTCTCTAATTCCTTGTGTATTATTTAGCAGATTAGAGTGCAGATGGCAGTTTCTACACAGGACGGAGCTAATAAGTGCAAAAAGAGAGAAAAAAACGAAGATTTAAAAAAGTTTAAAAATTTTATAAAATTACGACTATAAGAAACGGATTATTTGAAAATTTGTTATAAAACAGTGAAAATTTTATGAAAAAACTACGGGGAATTACAGGGGGCAGTTAATTATACTATATTAAAAGAAAATATGAACAGAAAAGATCAATTTTCAGCAAAATTAGAGAAGAATTTATGTTTTATTTACGAATTTACAACTATATTAGAATAAAAACGCGAAATTTAATTATTTAACGGCAAATATTTACTAAGAAAAGTACTGGGATATATGGGGGCTAATTGATTACACTATTTAGAGAAAATTTGAAAGAAAAAGACCAATTTTCAGGAAAGTTATTAGCGAATTTCTAGTTGAATTAATATAAATGTATCGATCCACCACTATACCTCGGTTTAGGTAAGTAGCGAATTTCTCTAATTCCTTGTGTATTATTTAGCAGATTAGAGTGCAGATGGCAGTTTCTACACAGGACGGAGCTAATAAGTGCAAAAAGAGAGAAAAAAACGAAGATTTAAAAAAGTTTAAAAATTTTATAAAATTACGACTATAAGAAACGGATTATTTGAAAATTTGTTATAAAACAGTGAAAATTTTATGAAAAAACTACGGGGAATTACAGGGGGCAGTTAATTATACTATATTAAAAGAAAATATGAACAGAAAAGATCAATTTTCAGCAAAATTAGAGAAGAATTTATGTTTTATTTACGAATTTACAACTATATTAGAATAAAAACGCGAAATTTAATTATTTAACGGCAAATATTTACTAAGAAAAGTACTGGGATATATGGGGGCTAATTGATTACACTATTTAGAGAAAATTTGAAAGAAAAAGACCAATTTTCAGGAAAGTTATTAGCGAATTTCTAGTTGAATTAATATAAATGTATCGATCCACCACTATACCTCGGTTTAGGTAAGTAGCGAATTTCTCTAATTCCTTGTGTATTATTTAGCAGATTAGAGTGCAGATGGCAGTTTCTACACAGGACGGAGCTAATAAGTGCAAAAAGAGAGAAAAAAACGAAGATTTAAAAAAGTTTAAAAATTTTATAAAATTACGACTATAAGAAACGGATTATTTGAAAATTTGTTATAAAACAGTGAAAATTTTATGAAAAAACTACGGGGAATTACAGGGGGCAGTTAATTATACTATATTAAAAGAAAATATGAACAGAAAAGATCAATTTTCAGCAAAATTAGAGAAGAATTTATGTTTTATTTACGAATTTACAACTATATTAGAATAAAAACGCGAAATTTAATTATTTAACGGCAAATATTTACTAAGAAAAGTACTGGGATATATGGGGGCTAATTGATTACACTATTTAGAGAAAATTTGAAAGAAAAAGACCAATTTTCAGGAAAGTTATTAGCGAATTTCTAGTTGAATTAATATAAATATATCGATCCACCACTATACCTCGGTTTAGGTAAGTAGCGAATTTCTCTAATTCCTTGTGTATTATTTAGCAGATTAGAGTGCAGATGGCAGTTTCTACACAGGACGGAGCTAATAAGTGCAAAAAGAGAGAAAAAAACGAAGATTTAAAAAAGTTTAAAAATTTTATAAAATTACGACTATAAGAAACGGATTATTTGAAAATTTGTTATAAAACAGTGAAAATTTTATGAAAAAACTACGGGGAATTACAGGGGGCAGTTAATTATACTATATTAAAAGAAAATATGAACAGAAAAGATCAATTTTCAGCAAAATTAGAGAAGAATTTATGTTTTATTTACGAATTTACAACTATATTAGAATAAAAACGCGAAATTTAATTATTTAACGGCAAATATTTACTAAGAAAAGTACTGGGATATATGGGGGCTAATTGATTACACTATTTAGAGAAAATTTGAAAGAAAAAGACCAATTTTCAGGAAAGTTATTAGCGAATTTCTAGTTGAATTAATATAAATGTATCGATCCACCACTATACCTCGGTTTAGGTAAGTAGCGAATTTCTCTAATTCCTTGTGTATTATTTAGCAGATTAGAGTGCAGATGGCAGTTTCTACACAGGACGGAGCTAATAAGTGCAAAAAGAGAGAAAAAAACGAAGATTTAAAAAAGTTTAAAAATTTTATAAAATTACGACTATAAGAAACGGATTATTTGAAAATTTGTTATAAAACAGTGAAAATTTTATGAAAAAACTACGGGGAATTACAGGGGGCAGTTAATTATACTATATTAAAAGAAAATATGAACAGAAAAGATCAATTTTCAGCAAAATTAGAGAAGAATTTATGTTTTATTTACGAATTTACAACTATATTAGAATAAAAACGCGAAATTTAATTATTTAACGGCAAATATTTACTAAGAAAAGTACTGGGATATATGGGGGCTAATTGATTACACTATTTAGAGAAAATTTGAAAGAAAAAGACCAATTTTCAGGAAAGTTATTAGCGAATTTCTAGTTGAATTAATATAAATGTATCGATCCACCACTATACCTCGGTTTAGGTAAGTAGCGAATTTCTCTAATTCCTTGTGTATTATTTAGCAGATTAGAGTGCAGATGGCAGTTTCTACACAGGACGGAGCTAATAAGTGCAAAAAGAGAGAAAAAAACGAAGATTTAAAAAAGTTTAAAAATTTTATAAAATTACGACTATAAGAAACGGATTATTTGAAAATTTGTTATAAAACAGTGAAAATTTTATGAAAAAACTACGGGGAATTACAGGGGACAGTTAATTATACTATATTAAAAGAAAATATGAACAGAAAAGATCAATTTTCAGCAAAATTAGAGAAGAATTTATGTTTTATTTACGAATTTACAACTATATTAGAATAAAAACGCGAAATTTAATTATTTAACGGCAAATATTTACTAAGAAAAGTACTGGGATATATGGGGGCTAATTGATTACACTATTTAGAGAAAATTTGAAAGAAAAAGACCAATTTTCAGGAAAGTTATTAGCGAATTTCTAGTTGAATTAATATAAATGTATCGATCCACCACTATACCTCGGTTTAGGTAAGTAGCGAATTTCTCTAATTCCTTGTGTATTATTTAGCAGATTAGAGTGCAGATGGCAGTTTCTACACAGGACGGAGCTAATAAGTGCAAAAAGAGAGAAAAAAACGAAGATTTAAAAAAGTTTAAAAATTTTATAAAATTACGACTATAAGAAACGGATTATTTGAAAATTTGTTATAAAACAGTGAAAATTTTATGAAAAAACTACGGGGAATTACAGGGGGCAGTTAATTATACTATATTAAAAGAAAATATGAACAGAAAAGATCAATTTTCAGCAAAATTAGAGAAGAATTTATGTTTTATTTACGAATTTACAACTATATTAGAATAAAAACGCGAAATTTAATTATTTAACGGCAAATATTTACTAAGAAAAGTACTGGGATATATGGGGGCTAATTGATTACACTATTTAGAGAAAATTTGAAAGAAAAAGACCAATTTTCAGGAAAGTTATTAGCGAATTTCTAGTTGAATTAATATAAATGTATCGATCCACCACTATACCTCGGTTTAGGTAAGTAGCGAATTTCTCTAATTCCTTGTGTATTATTTAGCAGATTAGAGTGCAGATGGCAGTTTCTACACAGGACGGAGCTAATAAGTGCAAAAAGAGAGAAAAAAACGAAGATTTAAAAAAGTTTAAAAATTTTATAAAATTACGACTATAAGAAACGGATTATTTGAAAATTTGTTATAAAACAGTGAAAATTTTATGAAAAAACTACGGGGAATTACAGGGGGCAGTTAATTATACTATATTAAAAGAAAATATGAACAGAAAAGATCAATTTTCAGCAAAATTAGAGAAGAATTTATGTTTTATTTACGAATTTACAACTATATTAGAATAAAAACGCGAAATTTAATTATTTAACGGCAAATATTTACTAAGAAAAGTACTGGGATATATGGGGGCTAATTGATTACACTATTTAGAGAAAATTTGAAAGAAAAAGACCAATTTTCAGGAAAGTTATTAGCGAATTTCTAGTTGAATTAATATAAATATATCGATCCACCACTATACCTCGGTTTAGGTAAGTAGCGAATTTCTCTAATTCCTTGTGTATTATTTAGCAGATTAGAGTGCAGATGGCAGTTTCTACACAGGACGGAGCTAATAAGTGCAAAAAGAGAGAAAAAAACGAAGATTTAAAAAAGTTTAAAAATTTTATAAAATTACGACTATAAGAAACGGATTATTTGAAAATTTGTTATAAAACAGTGAAAATTTTATGAAAAAACTACGGGGAATTACAGGGGGCAGTTAATTATACTATATTAAAAGAAAATATGAACAGAAAAGATCAATTTTCAGCAAAATTAGAGAAGAATTTATGTTTTATTTACGAATTTACAACTATATTAGAATAAAAACGCGAAATTTAATTATTTAACGGCAAATATTTACTAAGAAAAGTACTGGGATATATGGGGGCTAATTGATTACACTATTTAGAGAAAATTTGAAAGAAAAAGACCAATTTTCAGGAAAGTTATTAGCGAATTTCTAGTTGAATTAATATAAATGTATCGATCCACCACTATACCTCGGTTTAGGTAAGTAGCGAATTTCTCTAATTCCTTGTGTATTATTTAGCAGATTAGAGTGCAGATGGCAGTTTCTACACAGGACGGAGCTAATAAGTGCAAAAAGAGAGAAAAAAACGAAGATTTAAAAAAGTTTAAAAATTTTATAAAATTACGACTATAAGAAACGGATTATTTGAAAATTTGTTATAAAACAGTGAAAATTTTATGAAAAAACTACGGGGAATTACAGGGGGCAGTTAATTATACTATATTAAAAGAAAATATGAACAGAAAAGATCAATTTTCAGCAAAATTAGAGAAGAATTTATGTTTTATTTACGAATTTACAACTATATTAGAATAAAAACGCGAAATTTAATTATTTAACGGCAAATATTTACTAAGAAAAGTACTGGGATATATGGGGGCTAATTGATTACACTATTTAGAGAAAATTTGAAAGAAAAAGACCAATTTTCAGGAAAGTTATTAGCGAATTTCTAGTTGAATTAATATAAATGTATCGATCCACCACTATACCTCGGTTTAGGTAAGTAGCGAATTTCTCTAATTCCTTGTGTATTATTTAGCAGATTAGAGTGCAGATGGCAGTTTCTACACAGGACGGAGCTAATAAGTGCAAAAAGAGAGAAAAAAACGAAGATTTAAAAAAGTTTAAAAATTTTATAAAATTACGACTATAAGAAACGGATTATTTGAAAATTTGTTATAAAACAGTGAAAATTTTATGAAAAAACTACGGGGAATTACAGGGGACAGTTAATTATACTATATTAAAAGAAAATATGAACAGAAAAGATCAATTTTCAGCAAAATTAGAGAAGAATTTATGTTTTATTTACGAATTTACAACTATATTAGAATAAAAACGCGAAATTTAATTATTTAACGGCAAATATTTACTAAGAAAAGTACTGGGATATATGGGGGCTAATTGATTACACTATTTAGAGAAAATTTGAAAGAAAAAGACCAATTTTCAGGAAAGTTATTAGCGAATTTCTAGTTGAATTAATATAAATGTATCGATCCACCACTATACCTCGGTTTAGGTAAGTAGCGAATTTCTCTAATTCCTTGTGTATTATTTAGCAGATTAGAGTGCAGATGGCAGTTTCTACACAGGACGGAGCTAATAAGTGCAAAAAGAGAGAAAAAAACGAAGATTTAAAAAAGTTTAAAAATTTTATAAAATTACGACTATAAGAAACGGATTATTTGAAAATTTGTTATAAAACAGTGAAAATTTTATGAAAAAACTACGGGGAATTACAGGGGACAGTTAATTATACTATATTAAAAGAAAATATGAACAGAAAAGATCAATTTTCAGCAAAATTAGAGAAGAATTTATGTTTTATTTACGAATTTACAACTATATTAGAATAAAAACGCGAAATTTAATTATTTAACGGCAAATATTTACTAAGAAAAGTACTGGGATATATGGGGGCTAATTGATTACACTATTTAGAGAAAATTTGAAAGAAAAAGACCAATTTTCAGGAAAGTTATTAGCGAATTTCTAGTTGAATTAATATAAATGTATCGATCCACCACTATACCTCGGTTTAGGTAAGTAGCGAATTTCTCTAATTCCTTGTGTATTATTTAGCAGATTAGAGTGCAGATGGCAGTTTCTACACAGGACGGAGCTAATAAGTGCAAAAAGAGAGAAAAAAACGAAGATTTAAAAAAGTTTAAAAATTTTATAAAATTACGACTATAAGAAACGGATTATTTGAAAATTTGTTATAAAACAGTGAAAATTTTATGAAAAAACTACGGGGAATTACAGGGGGCAGTTAATTATACTATATTAAAAGAAAATATGAACAGAAAAGATCAATTTTCAGCAAAATTAGAGAAGAATTTATGTTTTATTTACGAATTTACAACTATATTAGAATAAAAACGCGAAATTTAATTATTTAACGGCAAATATTTACTAAGAAAAGTACTGGGATATATGGGGGCTAATTGATTACACTATTTAGAGAAAATTTGAAAGAAAAAGACCAATTTTCAGGAAAGTTATTAGCGAATTTCTAGTTGAATTAATATAAATATATCGATCCACCACTATACCTCGGTTTAGGTAAGTAGCGAATTTCTCTAATTCCTTGTGTATTATTTAGCAGATTAGAGTGCAGATGGCAGTTTCTACACAGGACGGAGCTAATAAGTGCAAAAAGAGAGAAAAAAACGAAGATTTAAAAAAGTTTAAAAATTTTATAAAATTACGACTATAAGAAACGGATTATTTGAAAATTTGTTATAAAACAGTGAAAATTTTATGAAAAAACTACGGGGAATTACAGGGGGCAGTTAATTATACTATATTAAAAGAAAATATGAACAGAAAAGATCAATTTTCAGCAAAATTAGAGAAGAATTTATGTTTTATTTACGAATTTACAACTATATTAGAATAAAAACGCGAAATTTAATTATTTAACGGCAAATATTTACTAAGAAAAGTACTGGGATATATGGGGGCTAATTGATTACACTATTTAGAGAAAATTTGAAAGAAAAAGACCAATTTTCAGGAAAGTTATTAGCGAATTTCTAGTTGAATTAATATAAATGTATCGATCCACCACTATACCTCGGTTTAGGTAAGTAGCGAATTTCTCTAATTCCTTGTGTATTATTTAGCAGATTAGAGTGCAGATGGCAGTTTCTACACAGGACGGAGCTAATAAGTGCAAAAAGAGAGAAAAAAACGAAGATTTAAAAAAGTTTAAAAATTTTATAAAATTACGACTATAAGAAACGGATTATTTGAAAATTTGTTATAAAACAGTGAAAATTTTATGAAAAAACTACGGGGAATTACAGGGGGCAGTTAATTATACTATATTAAAAGAAAATATGAACAGAAAAGATCAATTTTCAGCAAAATTAGAGAAGAATTTATGTTTTATTTACGAATTTACAACTATATTAGAATAAAAACGCGAAATTTAATTATTTAACGGCAAATATTTACTAAGAAAAGTACTGGGATATATGGGGGCTAATTGATTACACTATTTAGAGAAAATTTGAAAGAAAAAGACCAATTTTCAGGAAAGTTATTAGCGAATTTCTAGTTGAATTAATATAAATGTATCGATCCACCACTATACCTCGGTTTAGGTAAGTAGCGAATTTCTCTAATTCCTTGTGTATTATTTAGCAGATTAGAGTGCAGATGGCAGTTTCTACACAGGACGGAGCTAATAAGTGCAAAAAGAGAGAAAAAAACGAAGATTTAAAAAAGTTTAAAAATTTTATAAAATTACGACTATAAGAAACGGATTATTTGAAAATTTGTTATAAAACAGTGAAAATTTTATGAAAAAACTACGGGGAATTACAGGGGACAGTTAATTATACTATATTAAAAGAAAATATGAACAGAAAAGATCAATTTTCAGCAAAATTAGAGAAGAATTTATGTTTTATTTACGAATTTACAACTATATTAGAATAAAAACGCGAAATTTAATTATTTAACGGCAAATATTTACTAAGAAAAGTACTGGGATATATGGGGGCTAATTGATTACACTATTTAGAGAAAATTTGAAAGAAAAAGACCAATTTTCAGGAAAGTTATTAGCGAATTTCTAGTTGAATTAATATAAATGTATCGATCCACCACTATACCTCGGTTTAGGTAAGTAGCGAATTTCTCTAATTCCTTGTGTATTATTTAGCAGATTAGAGTGCAGATGGCAGTTTCTACACAGGACGGAGCTAATAAGTGCAAAAAGAGAGAAAAAAACGAAGATTTAAAAAAGTTTAAAAATTTTATAAAATTACGACTATAAGAAACGGATTATTTGAAAATTTGTTATAAAACAGTGAAAATTTTATGAAAAAACTACGGGGAATTACAGGGGACAGTTAATTATACTATATTAAAAGAAAATATGAACAGAAAAGATCAATTTTCAGCAAAATTAGAGAAGAATTTATGTTTTATTTACGAATTTACAACTATATTAGAATAAAAACGCGAAATTTAATTATTTAACGGCAAATATTTACTAAGAAAAGTACTGGGATATATGGGGGCTAATTGATTACACTATTTAGAGAAAATTTGAAAGAAAAAGACCAATTTTCAGGAAAGTTATTAGCGAATTTCTAGTTGAATTAATATAAATGTATCGATCCACCACTATACCTCGGTTTAGGTAAGTAGCGAATTTCTCTAATTCCTTGTGTATTATTTAGCAGATTAGAGTGCAGATGGCAGTTTCTACACAGGACGGAGCTAATAAGTGCAAAAAGAGAGAAAAAAACGAAGATTTAAAAAAGTTTAAAAATTTTATAAAATTACGACTATAAGAAACGGATTATTTGAAAATTTGTTATAAAACAGTGAAAATTTTATGAAAAAACTACGGGGAATTACAGGGGGCAGTTAATTATACTATATTAAAAGAAAATATGAACAGAAAAGATCAATTTTCAGCAAAATTAGAGAAGAATTTATGTTTTATTTACGAATTTACAACTATATTAGAATAAAAACGCGAAATTTAATTATTTAACGGCAAATATTTACTAAGAAAAGTACTGGGATATATGGGGGCTAATTGATTACACTATTTAGAGAAAATTTGAAAGAAAAAGACCAATTTTCAGGAAAGTTATTAGCGAATTTCTAGTTGAATTAATATAAATATATCGATCCACCACTATACCTCGGTTTAGGTAAGTAGCGAATTTCTCTAATTCCTTGTGTATTATTTAGCAGATTAGAGTGCAGATGGCAGTTTCTACACAGGACGGAGCTAATAAGTGCAAAAAGAGAGAAAAAAACGAAGATTTAAAAAAGTTTAAAAATTTTATAAAATTACGACTATAAGAAACGGATTATTTGAAAATTTGTTATAAAACAGTGAAAATTTTATGAAAAAACTACGGGGAATTACAGGGGGCAGTTAATTATACTATATTAAAAGAAAATATGAACAGAAAAGATCAATTTTCAGCAAAATTAGAGAAGAATTTATGTTTTATTTACGAATTTACAACTATATTAGAATAAAAACGCGAAATTTAATTATTTAACGGCAAATATTTACTAAGAAAAGTACTGGGATATATGGGGGCTAATTGATTACACTATTTAGAGAAAATTTGAAAGAAAAAGACCAATTTTCAGGAAAGTTATTAGCGAATTTCTAGTTGAATTAATATAAATGTATCGATCCACCACTATACCTCGGTTTAGGTAAGTAGCGAATTTCTCTAATTCCTTGTGTATTATTTAGCAGATTAGAGTGCAGATGGCAGTTTCTACACAGGACGGAGCTAATAAGTGCAAAAAGAGAGAAAAAAACGAAGATTTAAAAAAGTTTAAAAATTTTATAAAATTACGACTATAAGAAACGGATTATTTGAAAATTTGTTATAAAACAGTGAAAATTTTATGAAAAAACTACGGGGAATTACAGGGGGCAGTTAATTATACTATATTAAAAGAAAATATGAACAGAAAAGATCAATTTTCAGCAAAATTAGAGAAGAATTTATGTTTTATTTACGAATTTACAACTATATTAGAATAAAAACGCGAAATTTAATTATTTAACGGCAAATATTTACTAAGAAAAGTACTGGGATATATGGGGGCTAATTGATTACACTATTTAGAGAAAATTTGAAAGAAAAAGACCAATTTTCAGGAAAGTTATTAGCGAATTTCTAGTTGAATTAATATAAATGTATCGATCCACCACTATACCTCGGTTTAGGTAAGTAGCGAATTTCTCTAATTCCTTGTGTATTATTTAGCAGATTAGAGTGCAGATGGCAGTTTCTACACAGGACGGAGCTAATAAGTGCAAAAAGAGAGAAAAAAACGAAGATTTAAAAAAGTTTAAAAATTTTATAAAATTACGACTATAAGAAACGGATTATTTGAAAATTTGTTATAAAACAGTGAAAATTTTATGAAAAAACTACGGGGAATTACAGGGGACAGTTAATTATACTATATTAAAAGAAAATATGAACAGAAAAGATCAATTTTCAGCAAAATTAGAGAAGAATTTATGTTTTATTTACGAATTTACAACTATATTAGAATAAAAACGCGAAATTTAATTATTTAACGGCAAATATTTACTAAGAAAAGTACTGGGATATATGGGGGCTAATTGATTACACTATTTAGAGAAAATTTGAAAGAAAAAGACCAATTTTCAGGAAAGTTATTAGCGAATTTCTAGTTGAATTAATATAAATGTATCGATCCACCACTATACCTCGGTTTAGGTAAGTAGCGAATTTCTCTAATTCCTTGTGTATTATTTAGCAGATTAGAGTGCAGATGGCAGTTTCTACACAGGACGGAGCTAATAAGTGCAAAAAGAGAGAAAAAAACGAAGATTTAAAAAAGTTTAAAAATTTTATAAAATTACGACTATAAGAAACGGATTATTTGAAAATTTGTTATAAAACAGTGAAAATTTTATGAAAAAACTACGGGGAATTACAGGGGACAGTTAATTATACTATATTAAAAGAAAATATGAACAGAAAAGATCAATTTTCAGCAAAATTAGAGAAGAATTTATGTTTTATTTACGAATTTACAACTATATTAGAATAAAAACGCGAAATTTAATTATTTAACGGCAAATATTTACTAAGAAAAGTACTGGGATATATGGGGGCTAATTGATTACACTATTTAGAGAAAATTTGAAAGAAAAAGACCAATTTTCAGGAAAGTTATTAGCGAATTTCTAGTTGAATTAATATAAATGTATCGATCCACCACTATACCTCGGTTTAGGTAAGTAGCGAATTTCTCTAATTCCTTGTGTATTATTTAGCAGATTAGAGTGCAGATGGCAGTTTCTACACAGGACGGAGCTAATAAGTGCAAAAAGAGAGAAAAAAACGAAGATTTAAAAAAGTTTAAAAATTTTATAAAATTACGACTATAAGAAACGGATTATTTGAAAATTTGTTATAAAACAGTGAAAATTTTATGAAAAAACTACGGGGAATTACAGGGGGCAGTTAATTATACTATATTAAAAGAAAATATGAACAGAAAAGATCAATTTTCAGCAAAATTAGAGAAGAATTTATGTTTTATTTACGAATTTACAACTATATTAGAATAAAAACGCGAAATTTAATTATTTAACGGCAAATATTTACTAAGAAAAGTACTGGGATATATGGGGGCTAATTGATTACACTATTTAGAGAAAATTTGAAAGAAAAAGACCAATTTTCAGGAAAGTTATTAGCGAATTTCTAGTTGAATTAATATAAATATATCGATCCACCACTATACCTCGGTTTAGGTAAGTAGCGAATTTCTCTAATTCCTTGTGTATTATTTAGCAGATTAGAGTGCAGATGGCAGTTTCTACACAGGACGGAGCTAATAAGTGCAAAAAGAGAGAAAAAAACGAAGATTTAAAAAAGTTTAAAAATTTTATAAAATTACGACTATAAGAAACGGATTATTTGAAAATTTGTTATAAAACAGTGAAAATTTTATGAAAAAACTACGGGGAATTACAGGGGGCAGTTAATTATACTATATTAAAAGAAAATATGAACAGAAAAGATCAATTTTCAGCAAAATTAGAGAAGAATTTATGTTTTATTTACGAATTTACAACTATATTAGAATAAAAACGCGAAATTTAATTATTTAACGGCAAATATTTACTAAGAAAAGTACTGGGATATATGGGGGCTAATTGATTACACTATTTAGAGAAAATTTGAAAGAAAAAGACCAATTTTCAGGAAAGTTATTAGCGAATTTCTAGTTGAATTAATATAAATGTATCGATCCACCACTATACCTCGGTTTAGGTAAGTAGCGAATTTCTCTAATTCCTTGTGTATTATTTAGCAGATTAGAGTGCAGATGGCAGTTTCTACACAGGACGGAGCTAATAAGTGCAAAAAGAGAGAAAAAAACGAAGATTTAAAAAAGTTTAAAAATTTTATAAAATTACGACTATAAGAAACGGATTATTTGAAAATTTGTTATAAAACAGTGAAAATTTTATGAAAAAACTACGGGGAATTACAGGGGGCAGTTAATTATACTATATTAAAAGAAAATATGAACAGAAAAGATCAATTTTCAGCAAAATTAGAGAAGAATTTATGTTTTATTTACGAATTTACAACTATATTAGAATAAAAACGCGAAATTTAATTATTTAACGGCAAATATTTACTAAGAAAAGTACTGGGATATATGGGGGCTAATTGATTACACTATTTAGAGAAAATTTGAAAGAAAAAGACCAATTTTCAGGAAAGTTATTAGCGAATTTCTAGTTGAATTAATATAAATGTATCGATCCACCACTATACCTCGGTTTAGGTAAGTAGCGAATTTCTCTAATTCCTTGTGTATTATTTAGCAGATTAGAGTGCAGATGGCAGTTTCTACACAGGACGGAGCTAATAAGTGCAAAAAGAGAGAAAAAAACGAAGATTTAAAAAAGTTTAAAAATTTTATAAAATTACGACTATAAGAAACGGATTATTTGAAAATTTGTTATAAAACAGTGAAAATTTTATGAAAAAACTACGGGGAATTACAGGGGACAGTTAATTATACTATATTAAAAGAAAATATGAACAGAAAAGATCAATTTTCAGCAAAATTAGAGAAGAATTTATGTTTTATTTACGAATTTACAACTATATTAGAATAAAAACGCGAAATTTAATTATTTAACGGCAAATATTTACTAAGAAAAGTACTGGGATATATGGGGGCTAATTGATTACACTATTTAGAGAAAATTTGAAAGAAAAAGACCAATTTTCAGGAAAGTTATTAGCGAATTTCTAGTTGAATTAATATAAATGTATCGATCCACCACTATACCTCGGTTTAGGTAAGTAGCGAATTTCTCTAATTCCTTGTGTATTATTTAGCAGATTAGAGTGCAGATGGCAGTTTCTACACAGGACGGAGCTAATAAGTGCAAAAAGAGAGAAAAAAACGAAGATTTAAAAAAGTTTAAAAATTTTATAAAATTACGACTATAAGAAACGGATTATTTGAAAATTTGTTATAAAACAGTGAAAATTTTATGAAAAAACTACGGGGAATTACAGGGGACAGTTAATTATACTATATTAAAAGAAAATATGAACAGAAAAGATCAATTTTCAGCAAAATTAGAGAAGAATTTATGTTTTATTTACGAATTTACAACTATATTAGAATAAAAACGCGAAATTTAATTATTTAACGGCAAATATTTACTAAGAAAAGTACTGGGATATATGGGGGCTAATTGATTACACTATTTAGAGAAAATTTGAAAGAAAAAGACCAATTTTCAGGAAAGTTATTAGCGAATTTCTAGTTGAATTAATATAAATGTATCGATCCACCACTATACCTCGGTTTAGGTAAGTAGCGAATTTCTCTAATTCCTTGTGTATTATTTAGCAGATTAGAGTGCAGATGGCAGTTTCTACACAGGACGGAGCTAATAAGTGCAAAAAGAGAGAAAAAAACGAAGATTTAAAAAAGTTTAAAAATTTTATAAAATTACGACTATAAGAAACGGATTATTTGAAAATTTGTTATAAAACAGTGAAAATTTTATGAAAAAACTACGGGGAATTACAGGGGGCAGTTAATTATACTATATTAAAAGAAAATATGAACAGAAAAGATCAATTTTCAGCAAAATTAGAGAAGAATTTATGTTTTATTTACGAATTTACAACTATATTAGAATAAAAACGCGAAATTTAATTATTTAACGGCAAATATTTACTAAGAAAAGTACTGGGATATATGGGGGCTAATTGATTACACTATTTAGAGAAAATTTGAAAGAAAAAGACCAATTTTCAGGAAAGTTATTAGCGAATTTCTAGTTGAATTAATATAAATGTATCGATCCACCACTATACCTCGGTTTAGGTAAGTAGCGAATTTCTCTAATTCCTTGTGTATTATTTAGCAGATTAGAGTGCAGATGGCAGTTTCTACACAGGACGGAGCTAATAAGTGCAAAAAGAGAGAAAAAAACGAAGATTTAAAAAAGTTTAAAAATTTTATAAAATTACGACTATAAGAAACGGATTATTTGAAAATTTGTTATAAAACAGTGAAAATTTTATGAAAAAACTACGGGGAATTACAGGGGGCAGTTAATTATACTATATTAAAAGAAAATATGAACAGAAAAGATCAATTTTCAGCAAAATTAGAGAAGAATTTATGTTTTATTTACGAATTTACAACTATATTAGAATAAAAACGCGAAATTTAATTATTTAACGGCAAATATTTACTAAGAAAAGTACTGGGATATATGGGGGCTAATTGATTACACTATTTAGAGAAAATTTGAAAGAAAAAGACCAATTTTCAGGAAAGTTATTAGCGAATTTCTAGTTGAATTAATATAAATGTATCGATCCACCACTATACCTCGGTTTAGGTAAGTAGCGAATTTCTCTAATTCCTTGTGTATTATTTAGCAGATTAGAGTGCAGATGGCAGTTTCTACACAGGACGGAGCTAATAAGTGCAAAAAGAGAGAAAAAAACGAAGATTTAAAAAAGTTTAAAAATTTTATAAAATTACGACTATAAGAAACGGATTATTTGAAAATTTGTTATAAAACAGTGAAAATTTTATGAAAAAACTACGGGGAATTACAGGGGGCAGTTAATTATACTATATTAAAAGAAAATATGAACAGAAAAGATCAATTTTCAGCAAAATTAGAGAAGAATTTATGTTTTATTTACGAATTTACAACTATATTAGAATAAAAACGCGAAATTTAATTATTTAACGGCAAATATTTACTAAGAAAAGTACTGGGATATATGGGGGCTAATTGATTACACTATTTAGAGAAAATTTGAAAGAAAAAGACCAATTTTCAGGAAAGTTATTAGCGAATTTCTAGTTGAATTAATATAAATGTATCGATCCACCACTATACCTCGGTTTAGGTAAGTAGCGAATTTCTCTAATTCCTTGTGTATTATTTAGCAGATTAGAGTGCAGATGGCAGTTTCTACACAGGACGGAGCTAATAAGTGCAAAAAGAGAGAAAAAAACGAAGATTTAAAAAAGTTTAAAAATTTTATAAAATTACGACTATAAGAAACGGATTATTTGAAAATTTGTTATAAAACAGTGAAAATTTTATGAAAAAACTACGGGGAATTACAGGGGGCAGTTAATTATACTATATTAAAAGAAAATATGAACAGAAAAGATCAATTTTCAGCAAAATTAGAGAAGAATTTATGTTTTATTTACGAATTTACAACTATATTAGAATAAAAACGCGAAATTTAATTATTTAACGGCAAATATTTACTAAGAAAAGTACTGGGATATATGGGGGCTAATTGATTACACTATTTAGAGAAAATTTGAAAGAAAAAGACCAATTTTCAGGAAAGTTATTAGCGAATTTCTAGTTGAATTAATATAAATGTATCGATCCACCACTATACCTCGGTTTAGGTAAGTAGCGAATTTCTCTAATTCCTTGTGTATTATTTAGCAGATTAGAGTGCAGATGGCAGTTTCTACACAGGACGGAGCTAATAAGTGCAAAAAGAGAGAAAAAAACGAAGATTTAAAAAAGTTTAAAAATTTTATAAAATTACGACTATAAGAAACGGATTATTTGAAAATTTGTTATAAAACAGTGAAAATTTTATGAAAAAACTACGGGGAATTACAGGGGGCAGTTAATTATACTATATTAAAAGAAAATATGAACAGAAAAGATCAATTTTCAGCAAAATTAGAGAAGAATTTATGTTTTATTTACGAATTTACAACTATATTAGAATAAAAACGCGAAATTTAATTATTTAACGGCAAATATTTACTAAGAAAAGTACTGGGATATATGGGGGCTAATTGATTACACTATTTAGAGAAAATTTGAAAGAAAAAGACCAATTTTCAGGAAAGTTATTAGCGAATTTCTAGTTGAATTAATATAAATGTATCGATCCACCACTATACCTCGGTTTAGGTAAGTAGCGAATTTCTCTAATTCCTTGTGTATTATTTAGCAGATTAGAGTGCAGATGGCAGTTTCTACACAGGACGGAGCTAATAAGTGCAAAAAGAGAGAAAAAAACGAAGATTTAAAAAAGTTTAAAAATTTTATAAAATTACGACTATAAGAAACGGATTATGTGAAAATTTGTTATAAAACAGTGAAAATTTTATGAAAAAACTACGGGGAATTACAGGGGGCAGTTAATTATACTATATTAAAAGAAAATATGAACAGAAAAGATCAATTTTCAGCAAAATTAGAGAAGAATTTATGTTTTATTTACGAATTTACAACTATATTAGAATAAAAACGCGAAATTTAATTATTTAACGGCAAATATTTACTAAGAAAAGTACTGGGATATATGGGGGCTAATTGATTACACTATTTAGAGAAAATTTGAAAGAAAAAGACCAATTTTCAGGAAAGTTATTAGCGAATTTCTAGTTGAATTAATATAAATGTATCGATCCACCACTATACCTCGGTTTAGGTAAGTAGCGAATTTCTCTAATTCCTTGTGTATTATTTAGCAGATTAGAGTGCAGATGGCAGTTTCTACACAGGACGGAGCTAATAAGTGCAAAAAGAGAGAAAAAAACGAAGATTTAAAAAAGTTTAAAAATTTTATAAAATTACGACTATAAGAAACGGATTATTTGAAAATTTGTTATAAAACAGTGAAAATTTTATGAAAAAACTACGGGGAATTACAGGGGGCAGTTAATTATACTATATTAAAAGAAAATATGAACAGAAAAGATCAATTTTCAGCAAAATTAGAGAAGAATTTATGTTTTATTTACGAATTTACAACTATATTAGAATAAAAACGCGAAATTTAATTATTTAACGGCAAATATTTACTAAGAAAAGTACTGGGATATATGGGGGCTAATTGATTACACTATTTAGAGAAAATTTGAAAGAAAAAGACCAATTTTCAGGAAAGTTATTAGCGAATTTCTAGTTGAATTAATATAAATGTATCGATCCACCACTATACCTCGGTTTAGGTAAGTAGCGAATTTCTCTAATTCCTTGTGTATTATTTAGCAGATTAGAGTGCAGATGGCAGTTTCTACACAGGACGGAGCTAATAAGTGCAAAAAGAGAGAAAAAAACGAAGATTTAAAAAAGTTTAAAAATTTTATAAAATTACGACTATAAGAAACGGATTATTTGAAAATTTGTTATAAAACAGTGAAAATTTTATGAAAAAACTACGGGGAATTACAGGGGGCAGTTAATTATACTATATTAAAAGAAAATATGAACAGAAAAGATCAATTTTCAGCAAAATTAGAGAAGAATTTATGTTTTATTTACGAATTTACAACTATATTAGAATAAAAACGCGAAATTTAATTATTTAACGGCAAATATTTACTAAGAAAAGTACTGGGATATATGGGGGCTAATTGATTACACTATTTAGAGAAAATTTGAAAGAAAAAGACCAATTTTCAGGAAAGTTATTAGCGAATTTCTAGTTGAATTAATATAAATGTATCGATCCACCACTATACCTCGGTTTAGGTAAGTAGCGAATTTCTCTAATTCCTTGTGTATTATTTAGCAGATTAGAGTGCAGATGGCAGTTTCTACACAGGACGGAGCTAATAAGTGCAAAAAGAGAGAAAAAAACGAAGATTTAAAAAAGTTTAAAAATTTTATAAAATTACGACTATAAGAAACGGATTATTTGAAAATTTGTTATAAAACAGTGAAAATTTTATGAAAAAACTACGGGGAATTACAGGGGACAGTTAATTATACTATATTAAAAGAAAATATGAACAGAAAAGATCAATTTTCAGCAAAATTAGAGAAGAATTTATGTTTTATTTACGAATTTACAACTATATTAGAATAAAAACGCGAAATTTAATTATTTAACGGCAAATATTTACTAAGAAAAGTACTGGGATATATGGGGGCTAATTGATTACACTATTTAGAGAAAATTTGAAAGAAAAAGACCAATTTTCAGGAAAGTTATTAGCGAATTTCTAGTTGAATTAATATAAATGTATCGATCCACCACTATACCTCGGTTTAGGTAAGTAGCGAATTTCTCTAATTCCTTGTGTATTATTTAGCAGATTAGAGTGCAGATGGCAGTTTCTACACAGGACGGAGCTAATAAGTGCAAAAAGAGAGAAAAAAACGAAGATTTAAAAAAGTTTAAAAATTTTATAAAATTACGACTATAAGAAACGGATTATTTGAAAATTTGTTATAAAACAGTGAAAATTTTATGAAAAAACTACGGGGAATTACAGGGGACAGTTAATTATACTATATTAAAAGAAAATATGAACAGAAAAGATCAATTTTCAGCAAAATTAGAGAAGAATTTATGTTTTATTTACGAATTTACAACTATATTAGAATAAAAACGCGAAATTTAATTATTTAACGGCAAATATTTACTAAGAAAAGTACTGGGATATATGGGGGCTAATTGATTACACTATTTAGAGAAAATTTGAAAGAAAAAGACCAATTTTCAGGAAAGTTATTAGCGAATTTCTAGTTGAATTAATATAAATGTATCGATCCACCACTATACCTCGGTTTAGGTAAGTAGCGAATTTCTCTAATTCCTTGTGTATTATTTAGCAGATTAGAGTGCAGATGGCAGTTTCTACACAGGACGGAGCTAATAAGTGCAAAAAGAGAGAAAAAAACGAAGATTTAAAAAAGTTTAAAAATTTTATAAAATTACGACTATAAGAAACGGATTATTTGAAAATTTGTTATAAAACAGTGAAAATTTTATGAAAAAACTACGGGGAATTACAGGGGGCAGTTAATTATACTATATTAAAAGAAAATATGAACAGAAAAGATCAATTTTCAGCAAAATTAGAGAAGAATTTATGTTTTATTTACGAATTTACAACTATATTAGAATAAAAACGCGAAATTTAATTATTTAACGGCAAATATTTACTAAGAAAAGTACTGGGATATATGGGGGCTAATTGATTACACTATTTAGAGAAAATTTGAAAGAAAAAGACCAATTTTCAGGAAAGTTATTAGCGAATTTCTAGTTGAATTAATATAAATATATCGATCCACCACTATACCTCGGTTTAGGTAAGTAGCGAATTTCTCTAATTCCTTGTGTATTATTTAGCAGATTAGAGTGCAGATGGCAGTTTCTACACAGGACGGAGCTAATAAGTGCAAAAAGAGAGAAAAAAACGAAGATTTAAAAAAGTTTAAAAATTTTATAAAATTACGACTATAAGAAACGGATTATTTGAAAATTTGTTATAAAACAGTGAAAATTTTATGAAAAAACTACGGGGAATTACAGGGGGCAGTTAATTATACTATATTAAAAGAAAATATGAACAGAAAAGATCAATTTTCAGCAAAATTAGAGAAGAATTTATGTTTTATTTACGAATTTACAACTATATTAGAATAAAAACGCGAAATTTAATTATTTAACGGCAAATATTTACTAAGAAAAGTACTGGGATATATGGGGGCTAATTGATTACACTATTTAGAGAAAATTTGAAAGAAAAAGACCAATTTTCAGGAAAGTTATTAGCGAATTTCTAGTTGAATTAATATAAATGTATCGATCCACCACTATACCTCGGTTTAGGTAAGTAGCGAATTTCTCTAATTCCTTGTGTATTATTTAGCAGATTAGAGTGCAGATGGCAGTTTCTACACAGGACGGAGCTAATAAGTGCAAAAAGAGAGAAAAAAACGAAGATTTAAAAAAGTTTAAAAATTTTATAAAATTACGACTATAAGAAACGGATTATTTGAAAATTTGTTATAAAACAGTGAAAATTTTATGAAAAAACTACGGGGAATTACAGGGGGCAGTTAATTATACTATATTAAAAGAAAATATGAACAGAAAAGATCAATTTTCAGCAAAATTAGAGAAGAATTTATGTTTTATTTACGAATTTACAACTATATTAGAATAAAAACGCGAAATTTAATTATTTAACGGCAAATATTTACTAAGAAAAGTACTGGGATATATGGAGGCTAATTGATTACACTATTTAGAGAAAATTTGAAAGAAAAAGACCAATTTTCAGGAAAGTTATTAGCGAATTTCTAGTTGAATTAATATAAATGTATCGATCCACCACTATACCTCGGTTTAGGTAAGTAGCGAATTTCTCTAATTCCTTGTGTATTATTTAGCAGATTAGAGTGCAGATGGCAGTTTCCACACAGGACGGAGCTAATAAGTGCAAAAAGAGAGAAAAAAACGAAGATTTAAAAAAGTTTAAAAATTTTATAAAATTACGACTATAAGAAACGGATTATTTGAAAATTTGTTATAAAACAGTGAAAATTTTATGAAAAAACTACGGGGAATTACAGGGGGCAGTTAATTATACTATATTAAAAGAAAATATGAACAGAAAAGATCAATTTTCAGCAAAATTAGAGAAGAATTTATGTTTTATTTACGAATTTACAACTATATTAGAATAAAAACGCGAAATTTAATTATTTAACGGCAAATATTTACTAAGAAAAGTACTGGGATATATGGGGGCTAATTGATTACACTATTTAGAGAAAATTTGAAAGAAAAAGACCAATTTTCAGGAAAGTTATTAGCGAATTTCTAGTTCGGTTAGGTTAGGTTAGGTTAGGTTAGGTTGGGTTCCCCCCAGAACGGGTTCCCGCCTTGTCGTGGCGGGGGGGCTTAGTAGCCGTGGCTTGGTCAACCACGGTGAACAAAGAGGAACCCCTTGGCTGGCCCGTGGTGTAGGGCCGGCCCGAGGTGGCCACTCCGAGTGAGCTTGGGAAGCCCACTTCGGATGTGTGTCGGTGGGATGCTGCGAGAGGGGTGTCCGCTCCCTCTATCGCTGCAGCCGAGGTGGAGTCGCGGAGGAGGAGGCGTGCTGGTATGGCGATGCGCCACTCGCCCTATCCTCCGCGACTCAGACGGGGCCGCACCGTTGAGTGATGCGGTGGTGGTGGGGCTGCGGGGGGAGAGGAGTGTCGGTATTGCGAGGCGCCGCTCTCCCTACCCTCCGCAGCCGAATCTTGGTTGGCGGCGGAGCCATAGACCAGATCCGCCGCTGGGGTCAGGAAAGCTGGTGCTTCTGAGTGCTAGTTTTTCCTGGCCCCATGGCCTTCGCGCATCGGACACGGGGGCGTCCGTTGCGCATGTGAAATTGGAGGCCGAGGAGGAGGGCGCGCCATGTGTTCTGGTGCGCCTTACCTGAGAGGGAGATGGGGGAGGAGTGGTCCTCTCCCGAGGAGGGGCCGCCATGGGGCGGCCAGCGCAGGTGGGGCCGCGGAAGTGTGCGAAAGCGTTCCCGTGGCCCTGCCAATATGCGACGAGGTTGGAACACCATGGGGTTTTAGTCGGTGCGAGTCCGACATAACCCGTCCTTGCCCCCGCGAGGCGGGTATGCGTAGGCATTTCCCCATGTAAAAAAAAAAAAAAAAAAAAAAAAAAGGTTAGGTTGGGTTAGGTTAGGTTAGGTTAGGTTCAAAAAAAAGGGAAGGAAGAATGGTGAGATCTCTGCACCCACCAGCAAGGCGGCCACAACGACTTCTGTCGCTGCTCCGAGTACTAGCTCGGCTATGGAGGTGGCTGAGTTAGAAATTCGCACCCCTTAAAGTCCTCCAGGGCAACCTGAACCACTGCCGTAATGCGCAGCATTTGCTCATGCAAACCATTGCGGAGTGGCGGGTTGCCCTTGCAGTAGTAGCAGAGCCCTATGCCGTCCCCGACCATCCTCGCTGGTTCGGTGACGAATCAGGCTCCGTCGCCATCTACTGGAGTGGTGGAGAGGGTGCCCCACCCTGCGCTCTATTGAGAAGAGGGCAGGGCTTTGTTGCAGTGCAATGGGGCCCCTTGGCCATAGTGGGCTGCTATGTCTCTCCTAATAGGTCCCTTGCCGACTACGAGGCGTACCTAGACGAGGTGGCGAATTGTATTCGCGAATGTCAACCTCGTCCGTTGATCGCTCTGGGAGATTTTAATGCCCACACAAGGGCTTGGGGCAACTCTAGAGACGATCCCAAGGGAGAGACAGTGATGGTATGGGCGGCTGGACTGGACCTCCGATTGATGAATCAGGGGTCCGTAAGCACATGTGTACGGTGGCAGGGGGAGTCCATCGTGGATCTTACGTGGGCAACTCCTCCTGCAATGCAAATGCTGTCGGGCTGGCGAGTGGCGGAGGAGGTGGTCACCTTGTCTGACCACCGCCACATCGTATTCAATGTCGCACTTCGACAGCCCGACAGTAATCCCAGTCGCCGAGATAGCAGCCCACCGCGACGTTGGTGTCTCAAGCGGCTCGATCAAGATAAGCTCGAAGCCGCCGCCATCGTCGCGTCCTGGCCAGAAAACGCCGAAGAGGTCCAGTCCGATCCTGAAGGGGAAGCGAACTGGTTTCGAGGTACGATGGCGCAAATTTGCGACCTGTCGATGCCCAGAATCAGTCGCCCTAAGCGCAAAGCAGCGTACTGGTGGTCAGCAGAAATCGCACGGCTCCGTGCAATCTGCTTACGGTGTCGGCGCCAGTACACTAGAGCCCGCAGGAGAAGACGGCGAGCTCCGCCTGAAGAGATAGCCAGACTCTACGGGGCATACCGAGCGGCTACAAAGGCGTTGCAAATCGCCATCACCAACGCCAGGTCTCGGTCCTGGAAAGAGCTTCTGGAGGGACTCAACAAAGATCCCTGGGGGCGCCCATACAGGATGGTGCTGGGTAAGCTCCGGCCCTGGTCGCCCCCTCTGACGGAGATTCTCGACCCGGATCTTCTGGAAAGGGTAATCAGCACGCTCTTTCCAGAGGACCGGTCAAGTCCCGAAGGTCACCTGCCGTCTTCATGGGAGTGGCAAGAGGAGATGTGGGTGACCGTTGAGGAGCTGGACCGAGCCATTAGCCGCCTAAAAGTCCGGAACACAGCACCGGGTCCCGACGGAATCCCGGGCCGGGCCCTAGTGCTGAGTCTGGCTGCTCTGGGGAACAGGCTCAGGCAACTGTTTACCAGCTGTCTGCGGTGTGCCAAATTCCCCACAGCCTGGAAAGAGGCAAGGCTGGTTCTCTTGAAGAAGGACGGCAGGGCTGCAGATTCTCCCTCTGCGTACCGACCCATATGCCTGCTGGACGAGATTGGCAAATTGTTCGAGAGGATAGTTGCCACTCGGCTCAGCGGGCATCTGTCGCGCGTCGGTCCCGATTTGGCTGACAGCCAGTTTGGATTCCGACGGGAGCGTTCCACTGTAGATGCGATTATGCGCGTCCGCTCCCTGTCGGAACAAACAGTATCACGGGGTGGCGTGGCGTTGGCGATAAGTCTTGATATCGTCAACGCCTTTAACTCTCTACCCTGGGACGCAATCAGAAGGGCACTGGCACATCATCAAGTGCCCCCCTACCTGCATGGTATTATTGGGGACTACTTGCGCGACAGGTACATTGTGTACATGGCGAAAGATGGTAGAAAGATTCGGAGGGAGATCAGACGTGGGGTTCCACAGGGCTCGGTGCTGGGACCACTACTGTGGAACCTCGCGTACGATGCGGTTCTGCGAGTCGACCTTCCCGCTGGCGTAAATATCGTGTGCTATGCCGACGACACCTTGGTGATTGCCAGCGGGATAACTTTCGAGAGGACCAAGGAGCTCGCCGAACTTGGGGTGGAAGTCGTCGTCGCCAAAATCCACGAGTTGGGTCTAGAAATAGCGCCTCACAAGACCGAGGCCCTATGGTTCCATAAATTACCACGGGGCAGGGAACCACCCAACTCGTGCGTCCGCGTGGGTGGGTCCGAAGTCAGAGTGGGGAGGTACATGAAGTACCTAGGCCTCCACCTTGACAGTCGCTGGGGCTTCGAAGAACATTTCGAGCGCCTAGTCCCCCGGATCGAAAGGGTGGCGGGTGCTATGCATAGACTGCTGCCCAATCTAGGGGGACCGACGGAGGAAGTACGTCGCCTCTATGCAGGAGTTATACGGTCCGTAGCTCTGTATGGAGCGCCTGTATGGGCAAAAAGGCTGGCCATCCGACGCTGTAGAACTAAAATTTACAGTGTCCAGCGGAGGATGGCCATACGGATCGTACGAGGATACCGCACCATATCCTTTGAGGCGGCGACAATCCTGGCTCGCTTTCCACCACTAGATATACTGGCGGAGATGGATGCGAGGGTGTACGACCGAATCCGTGCCCTCCGCCAGAGCGGTGGTAGCGAGCCAGAAGAGGCGCTCGAATCAGTTAAACGGCAGGAACGACAAAACGCCCTAGCGACATGGCGCACTCGACTCGAGGAGCGCTATGAATACAAACGCGTCATTGGAGCAATCCTGCCGGTCTTCGATGCCTGGATGCAGCGACGAGTAGGAAGACTCACCTACAGACTTACACAGATAATTACCGGGCATGGGTGCTTCGGTGATTATCTGTGTAAGATCGGACGCGAGGCGACGGCGAACTGCTTCCACTGTGATGGACAGGACCAGGACTCCGCTTCTCATACGCTCGCAGTATGCCCAGCGTGGGAACGGGAGCGGACAATCCTGGTGAACCGCATTGGACGGGACCTCTCCCTGCCAGCAGTCGTGTCGGCGATGCTGAGCGGGGATTCGGCGTGGAGGGCCGTAGCCACCTTCTGTGAATCTGTTATGACTCAGAAGGAGGCTTCTGAGCGGGATCGGGAGAGGGCGGATCCCGCACGGAGACGACGTCGCCAAGGCGTTCGTCACGGTCCTCCTATTGAAAACGGTGTTCCCCTACCAGAAACGGGGCCTCCGGGGTTGCAGACGCTCGGGGCGGGGGCCTCGAGCGTCTAGCTATGTAACCCCTGAGGAGGACGATGACTCGGAAGTGGTCTCGAGACATCGTGATAGCACTGCGAGGGTGCTGGGGGCAGCAATTACTGTCCCCGGGACGTGCTATAGGTGTAGCAAAGCGACGGAGGGGCCCCGGTTGCGTTCCGAACGGAGATCCCGGGACCCCTCGTATACGCTGATGGTGACCACCGTGGGGTTTTAGCCGGTATGAGTCCGGCATAACCTTTTCGTTGCCCCCGTAGCGGAAGGTATCCATGAGGATTTCCCCACGTAAAAAAAAAAAAAAAAAAAAAAGGTTCCCCCCCGAACGGGTTCCCGCCTTGTCGTGGCGGGGGGGCTTAGTAGCCGTGGCTTGGTCACCCACGGTGAACAAAGAGGAACCCCTTGGCTGGCCCGTGGTGTAGGGCCGGCCCGAGGTGGCCACTCCGAGTGGGCTTGGCGAGCCCACTTCGGATGTGTGTCGGGGGGCTGCAGTGAGAGGGGAGTCCGCACCCTCTACCGCTGCAGCCGAGGTGGAGTCGCGGAGGAAGAGGAGTGTTGGTATGGCGATGCGCCACTCGCCCTATCCTCCGCGACTCTGACGGGGCCGCACCGTTAATGATGCGGTGGTGGTGGGGCTGCGTGGGGAGAGGGGTGTCGGTATTGCGAGGCGCCGCTCTCCCTACCCTCCGCAGCCGAATCTCGGTTGGCGGCGGAGCCATAGACCAGATCCGCCGCTGGGGCCGGGAAGGCTGGTGCTTCTGAGTGCTAGTTTTTCCTGGCCCCATGGCCTTCGCGCATCGGACGCGGGGGCGTCCGTTGCGCATTGGTAATTGGAGGCCGAGGAGGAGGGCGCGCCATGTGTTCTGGTGCGCCTTACCTGAGAAGGAGATGGGGGAGGAGTGTTCCTCTCCCGAGTAGGGGCCGCCATGGGGCGGCTAGCGCAGGTGGGGCCGCGGAAGTGTGCGAAAGCGTTCCCGTGGCCCTACCAATATGCGACGAGTGTGGAACACCATGGGGTTTTAGTCGGTGCGAGTCCGACATAACCCGTCCTTGCCCCCGCGAGGCGGGTATGCGTAGGCATTTCCCCATGTAAAAAAAAAAAAAAAAAAAAAGGTTATGTTAGGTTGGGTTAGGTTAGGTTAGGTTCCCCCCCGAACGGGTTCCCGCCTTGTCGTGGCGGGGGGGCTTAGTAGCCGTGGCTTGGTCACCCACGGTGAACAAAGAGGAACCCCTTGGCTGGCCCGTGGTGTAGGGCCGGCCCGAGGTGGCCACTCCGAGTGGGCTTGGCGAGCCCACTTCGGATGTGTGTCGGGGGGCTGCGGTGAGAGGGGAGTCCGCACCCTCTACCGCTGCAGCCGAGGTGGAGTCGCGGAGGAAGAGGAGTGTTGGTATGGCGATGCGCCACTCGCCCTATCCTCCGCGACTCTGACGGGGCCGCACCGTTAATGATGCGGTGGTGGTGGGGCTGCGGGGGGAGAGGAGTGTCGGTATTGCGAGGCGCCGCTCTCCCTACCCTCCGCAGCCGAATCTTGGTTGGCGGCGGAGCCATAGACCAGATCCGCCGCTGGGGCCGGGAAGGCCGGTGCTTCTAAGTGCTAGTTTTTCCTGGCCCCATGGCCTTCGCGCATCGGACTCGGGGGCGTCCGTTGCGCATGTTAAGTTGGAGGCCGAGGAGGAGGGCGCGCCATGTGTTCTGGTGCGCCTTACCTGAGAAGGAGATGGGGAGGAGTAGTCCTCTCCCGAGGAGGGGCCGCCATGGGGCGGCCAGCGCAGGTGGGGCCGCGGAAGTGTGCGAAAGCGTTCCCGTGGCCCTGCCAATATGCGACGAGGGTGGAACACCATGGGGTTTTAGTCGGTGCGAGTCCGACATAACCCGTCCTTGCCCCCGCGAGGCGGGTATGCGTAGGCATTTCCCCATGTAAAAAAAAAAAAAAAAAAAAAAAAAAAAAAAAGGTTAGGTTAGGTTAGGTTGGGTTAGGTTAGGTTAGGTTAGGTTAGGTTGGGTTAGGTTAGGTTAGGTTAGGTTTTTTTTTTTTTTTTTTTAGTCTTACTACTACTATTCTGCAGTACCCTTTTTTCTTTAATGTTTTTCCTTTTATTTATTTTGGTCTTAATTTTTTTTTTTTTTTTTTTTTATTTTAGTTATGTTTTATTGTTCCGTACTGCAGCCTTTTACAATAATTATAATATATACTACTTCTTATACTTTTACAATAATTATAATATATACTACTTCTTATACATTGCTGTGGAATTATTTTGAAAAATCTATACTTTACATTGAAGTACACAACTGTGTTACTAATTCGTTTACAGTTTTGTTACAGTGTAGCAAGAAAACTACTATATAACTAAATAAATTAGAAAATAAAGATATACTTTCCAATTCATTCACAGCTTTATTACTGTCTTAGCCTGCATAAATATATACATACACATACACACACATATACATATACATATATACACACGCATATAATTATATATATATATATATATATATATATATATATATATATATATATATATATATATATATATATATATATATGATACTTCAAAGTTTCATACTATGCGTATGAAACTTTGAAGTGCTCTATATAGAGTCGGTCTACGTATAGTCTGTCAGCTCTATAATATAGCCTTCTATAATATGTGTCTTTACTATTAAAAATTTCTCAAAAATATAATATACACGGAGAGTTATAGGCTAACAGGTTTTTGACTCTACGTAGAGTCTATGTTTTATATTCAGCTAAAAGCGCTCCTCGAGCCCTATTCAAAGAACCCAAACTCGGTAATCCTAGCCCAATAGGTTCGCAAATTACAGCGTTTTCAAGTTCTGGTTAAAAACAAGATGGCTGCCAAAATTACGGTTTCAACGCTGTAACTCCCGAACAAACAGGCCTACAGCTCCGTGCTTGGGCTCGTCTTACTGGGCTCGACCAGGGCTATAATGTCTTGTAGTTTTCAGGGCTCAAATTTTTTGGGCACTGAAATTCCCTGAAAGCTGGATTGTCGGTTCCGGCACTATCTGCCGACGTCTAGGGTCAAAACCCCAGTCCTCTACGACTCCTAGTTCGGCAGTTATGGCCTATTTTAATTTTCAAAGATGGCTGCCGAAATGTCAAAGTAGATGTTTGACTGCCAATAACTCTGCTTCCAGAGATCGCAGGAGACCAGCGCTTCGACTATACCACTACTCTTCTCCCAGTCTTTCTGATAGGATCGACTTCAGAACCCTGAAATTCAGGAGCTCAGAAAAGCCTAAGTCGTTGTAGGTGGGTAGAAATCGTTCTAATAGTGGTATAGTCCAAAACCGCAACTCACTACGACTTCTACAAACAGAGCTATTAGGTTTTTAAAATTTCCAAAATGGCCGCCGGTCCAGACAACTATTTTCTATTTTGGCCTTCTCTTATTAGATTTGGCCCGTGCTTGGGCTCGTTTAAGAGGTCTCGATGTCGAGCTCACGTCTATACAAATCTTTTGGCTTTTTAAGCCCCCTTTAATTAAATATTTTACAAAATAAGTAAAATTTTTAAGAAAATTTTATTTTTAGAGCCTAATTTTGTATTTAAAATTCTGAAAAAATTTACATAAGTAATTATCAAGACCCTTATACTAAATTTATGTTTTATAATTTGCTAGTACTTATTCTAAGGGTAACACGTGTTAACAAAAATATTAAAAAAATTTATAACTAAAAAACTACTCACTAGAAAAATCCAAAATTTTGTAAATATGTTCTTTATGTTCTTATTCACACTATTTTAAATTAATAATTAGGGGTCTTCACTTTAATTTTAAAGTTATTGAGATATAAATTTTTGTCAAATTTTAAAAATTTAATATCTCTTAAGCCACTTAACTTAAAATTGTTCTGTAAGTTGCTGCCGACTCCTCTTTGCGCGTGCTATCAGAATCCAACTTCAAAAATAGCCGCACGGCTCTGCGTCACAAAACACGTGCCCACGTGGCACTTGTTTTTTTGCGTTTTTCTCGAAGACTGTGTCTCAGAGAAATCTCAATTTTTGCACATGGGTGGGGGCCGCGAGTCACTTCAAGGCCGCACTTTCAAAAATAGGGGTAATAGCGATTAATCGCGCAGCGTTTCACTTTTAAAATTTAAAATTTTTTGAAAATCACTTTTTTCACTATAACTCTTTCACTAAAGCTCCGATTTTCTTGCGGTTTTCACTACTTTAAACCGCGAGTCAAAGCGCAACTTTTGACATATAACACACCAAAATCGGCTGCAAAAAACCTATTTTTCGGAATTTTTAAGCGCGGAGCGACTTAAAAATGTGGCGTTCGGGACGGCGGGCGGTACGGAACTGGGTTAGGTTAGGTTAGGTTAGGTTAGGTTAGGTTAGGTTAGGTTAGGTTAGGTTAGGTTTTTTTTTTTTTTTTTTTTTTTCTAGTTCCCCTGACATGGAACTCAGGGACTTTTTTATTCTTTTATTATAGTTTAATCTTTCTTTCTCTTTTTCTTTTTTATTATTTTTGTGTTTTTTATTCTTTTTTATTTTTATTTCTGTTTTCTTTATTTCTTTTGTTTGTTCTTATATGCTTTCTTATCTAGTTTATTCTAGGTACAATTCTTATTGTGCTATTTCTTATTCTTACATATTTGTATGGGCTGTATACATTATATATTATATATATTATGTTACAATTTCCCTTATTACTACTAGTTTTTATTCTTATTTATTACCTTATGGACTATATTCTTACAATATTTCAAAAATCTATTTCTAACATGTTTATTTCTCATTATATTGTATACATTTTCTTTGTTTATCTTAATTTCTATTTCTAACTCTAAATCAGCTCTTTCTCTGCCATAAATAGGGCACTCTGTTATTAGGTGTATAACCGTTTCTTGTCTTGCTGGATCACAGGCGCATGCCGGGCTCTCCTTGCATTTAAAACGAAATAAATATTCGGAGAACCCGCCATGTCCTGTCATCACTTGTACAATTTGTGGGTCTATTTCTATTTTTCTTATAATAGGATATGCTTCTATGGCATCGGGGAAGAAAGTTTTTGTGATGGAGGCTGTTTCTCCTTCCGTGTATCTTCGGTTCCATTCGTCAAGCGATCCCAGTCGAATCTGTCGCTTGACGAATGAAACCGGACACCTCTCATAATCTGGCCTTCTTTTTATTTTTAGTGCGGCTTCTTTGGCTAATTTGTCTGCTCTCTCGTTTCCCTCCAATCCTGCGTGAGCTTTAATCCAGAATAGTTCGAGAGATTTCCCTTGCTTTTTTATTAGACTGATGTTCGTTCTAGTTTCTGCCGCTAGGGGATGGAGGGAAACGCTTTTTATAACTGTCTGGAGAGCAGACATTGAGTCGCTATATATTTGACAATTTTGTGCTGGGTGTGTTAGTGCGTACCTAGTTGCTTCTCGAATGGCGAGCAACTCCGCCTGGAAGACGGTGCAGAAATTTTCCAACTTTAGTTTCCGGTTACTCGTCTCCGCTGCATCATTCCAAATGGATAATGCAGCGCCGACTTTCCCCTCGATCTTACTGCCGTCAGTAAATATTTTGAGGCCTTTATTATCATGTTGGTCCATTTGTGCCCCGTCCTCCAGGCATTTGTATTGCAGGCCATATTCTTCTGCAGGGTGTGGCATCCTACAATATTCGACTTGTCTCTCCACATCTCGGTCCTCTACCACTACCCGGGAATGGCCTTTCCTTATTTCATAAAGCAAGGCTGCTTCCCGGACTCTCAGATCCAAGGGAAGCAGCCCGGCAAGTAGCAGAGCCGAGTGTAGAGAGACGGTTCTGTAAGACTTAATAATTTTTTGCACGAACGCACGTTGCACCGTATCGAGCTGTTTTTTAATCATTATTTTATTTGTTGCCGCCGCCCATGCGCTCGCCGCATATAATATAATCGGCTCTACTACCGCTATGTATATAGTCCTGATAATCTCGGAGTTTAAGCCCCAATGAATCTTTGCGGCTCTGCACAGCTGACGATACAAGTTCTGTACCTTACAGCATTGTTTCCTCACGTGCGTGTTAAAGGTCAGCTTGTCGTCAACTGTGAGGCCGAGTATTTTAATTTCTTTGGACAAACCAATGCTTTCCCCGCCCATTTTCAGAAGTGGTGAGTCGTACTTAATCTTATTTGTAATAATCATTGCTTTAGTTTTATGCGGAGCAAATTTCAGCTTATTTTTGACTCCCCACTTCCGAACACGTTCGAGGGCCGCATTGGCTTGTTCCTGCACTTCCAGTGCATTATCTCCAGAGAAAATCAGGACTACATCATCCGCAAATGCATGGCAGCGGTCCCCTCCATTGTTTAGCTCTTGCAGAAGTGGATTAAGCAAAAGGTTCCAAAATATTGGACCGCCTATTGAGCCCTGCACGCATCCCTTCGTAGTCTTTTTAACCCATTCTGTCCCTAAGTACTTTATGCAAACTGACCTATCCTCAAAATAGTTGTCTGTCAGTCGCCTAATGTTTTTTGGGCATCCTATCTCTGCAAGGCCACATCGTATAGCCGGCCACCAGGCGTTGTCGAAGGCTCCCTCTATGTCAAGTGACACAAGCAAGACCAATTTTTTATCATTGGTCCTGGCTTTTATATACTGTATCATGTCATAGAGGGAGTCCTCCGTACTACGCTGTGGCATAAAGCCATATTGGCTTTTGCTTATTTTGGGTACGATGTGCCACTTGATCCTTCGTACCATCATTTTTTCTACTACTTTCCCTAAAACAGGCAAAAGCCCAATCGGCCTGTAGGATTTGGGATGCGTGTAGTCCTCCTTTTCGGGCTTCCGCAAAACCACCACTGCCGCCTCCTTCCATTTACTGGGGAAATATGACAGATGAAGACATTTATTGGCCAATGCCAGGAACAGTGGAGGATCCAGAGTGATAGCCGCCATGCAGATGTCAGCCGTGAGACCATCGTTCCCAGGAGCCTTTTTGGGGTTAAAACTCGACGCGGCCCACATTAGCTCTTCAATCGTAAAGGGCGGATCACTTGAGTCATCAAGTGACCCTTCATTTACTACTTCAGCTATTTTTCTCTTCAGCCTGTGTTCCGCGTCGTCGTCTTGGGTGTTATCATCTGGATAAAAGGTCTCTGCCAGTGCTCTTGCTGATTCCGTGTTTCCAAGGGTCTTTCCATCTCGTACAAGGGGGATATCCTCCTTTCTTTGCGTAGTACGGCTTATAACTCTGTAGACCCCATCCCACATCGACTCCTGCTCCTGTCTGCTGCAGAAATCCTTCCAGCTGGAGGTTTGTGCATTCTTAACTTGCTGCTGGTATTCCTCTTTTGCTCTAACATACTGCTCGACGACCCACTCGCGCCGAACTGGCGCCTCGTAAGAAATTCTGCGCTTTAACCTGGAGACATCCTTTTTTCTTTGGGTCAACTCATCGGTCCACCAAGGCAATCCCACCCGTTTTTTACTTTTAATTTTAGGCATGCTGTGTTCACATGCATCAGAGATTGTTTCTGTTATTTCTCTTACTTTCCCTTCGAGATCTTCCTTCCTTTCTATTTTGTTAATCTGTAAATTATTTATTCCCTTTTCCTGCCAAATCTGGGTGAGTTTCTCACGAAACTCACTCCAATTTGCCTTTCTTGTGTTGAATTTCCTTGTTGATCTTTTTATTTCTGTGCTTAATGATTTTTCTAAATTTACATCGAATAGGATTGCCTGTGGTCCGAACTGGTTACTTCCTCAGATAATCTCCAGTTATCTATTCTTCCGAGCAGGCTCGTCGAGCAAGTTGTTACGTCTACACAGCTGGTAAATCTCTTTCCGCCTCGAATGGTGTCGAAAGTGGGTGCTGTCCCGTTATTTAAAATGTGGAGCTCCATTTCATCGAGTCTGGCTGCTACCTCAATGCCCCTCTTGTCCACCTCACGGCTTCCCCACCAAGTATTCCAAGCATTTATATCTCCACCGAATATCACATTTCCAGTTCCTAGGCCCGCCACGGCCGTTTCAATCGTATTCAGATAAGGTTCTAGTGGTTTGTCGCCCTCCAGGTAGACGGACACTACTCCCAAGTCCCAGGCTCCTGTCCTCAGTATAGCTACTGCGATATTCTCAGTTGTCAGGTCAGGGCATTGGGTTATGGAAATGGTGTCGTCAAATAGTGCAATGGCCGCCTTTATTACTTTTTCTGTATTTGGCTTTCTGTTACATTGCACTATTTTTGTCCCTGGGTAACCCTTCATCTCTCCAATCCGACCAATGTACGGTTCCTGAATCAAGGCGAATGATATATTTTTCTTGGTAGCTTCAACGATCAGTTCGGCCGTAGCTAGCTCACTTCTTTGAAGGTTTGCCTGGATCACATGATATCGGTGGTTACCTGGATTTGGGTTTCTGTCTGATTTGGTTAGGTTAGGTTAGGTTAGGTTAGGTTAGGTTAGGTTCCCCCCCGAACCCCCCCGAACGGGTTCCCGCCTTGTCGTGGCGGGGGGGCTTAGTAGCCGTGGCTTGGTCAACCACGGTGAACAAAGAGGAACGCCTTGGCTGGCCCGTGGTGTATGGCCGGCCCGAGGTGGCCACTCCGAGTGGGCTTGGGAAGCCCACTTCGGATGTGTGTCGGTGGGATGCTGCGAGAGGGGTGTCCGCTCCCTCTATCGCTGCAGCCGAGGTGGAGTCGCGGAGGAGGAGGCGTGCTGGTATGGCGATACGCCACTCGCCCTATCCTCCGCGACTCAGACGGGGCCGCACCGTTGAGTGATGCGGTGGTGGTGGGGCTGCGGGGGGAGAGGAGTGTCGGTATTGCGAAGCGCCGCTCTCCCTACCCTCCGCAGCCGAATCTTGGTTGGCGGCGGAGCCATAGACCAGATCCGCCGCTGGGGTCAGGAAGGCTGGTGCTTCTGAGTGCTAGTTTTTCCTGGCCCCATGGCCTTCGCGCATCGGACACGGGGGCGTCCGTTGCGCATGTGAAATTGGAGGCCGAGGAGGAGGGCGCGCCATGTGTTCTGGTGCGCCTTACCTGAGAGGGAGATGGGGGAGGAGTGGTCCTCTCCCGAGGAGGGGCCGCCATGGGGCGGCCAGCGCAGGTGGGGCCGCGGAAGTGTGCGAAAGCGTTCCCGTGGCCCTTCCAATATGCGACGAGGTTGGAACACCATGGGGTTTTAGTCGGTGCGAGTCCGACATAACCCGTCCTTGCCCCCGCGAGGCGGGTATGCGTAGGCATTTCCCCATGTAAAAAAAAAAAAAAAAGGTTCCCCCCCGAACGGGTTCCCGCCTTGTCGTGGCGGGGGGGCTTAGTAGCCGTGGCTTGGTCAACCACGGTGAACGAAGAGGAACCCCTTGGCTGGCCCGAGGTGTAGGGCCGGCCCGAGGTGGCCACTCCGAGTGGGCTTGGGAAGCCCACTTCGGATGTGTGTCGGGGGGCTGTGGTGAGAGGGGAGTCCGCAACCCTCTACCGCTGCAGCCGAGGTGGAGTCGCGGAGGAAGAGGAGTGTTGGTATGGCGATGCGCCACTCGCCCTATCCTCCGCGACTCAGACGGGGCCGCACCGTTGAATGATGCGGTGGTGGTGGGGCTGCGGGGGGAGAGGAGTGTCGGTATTGCGAGGCGCCGCTCTCCCTACCCTCCGCAGCCGAATCTTGGTTGGCGGCGGAGCCATAGACCAGATCCGCCGCTGGGGTTGGGAAGGCTGGTGCTTCTTAGTGCTGGTTTTTCCTGGCCCCATGGCCTTCGCGCGTCGGACGCGGGGGCGTCTGTTGCGCGTATCAAATTGGAGGCCGAGGAGGAGGGCGCGCCATGTGTTCTGGTGCGCCTTACCGGAGAAGGAGATGGGGGAGGAGTGGTCCTCTCCCGAGGAGGGGCCGCCATGGGGTGGCCGGCGCAGGTGGGGCCGCGGAAGTGTGCGAAAGCGTTCCCGTGGCCCTGCCAATATGCGACGAGGGTGGAACACCATGGGGTTTTAGTCGGTGCGAGTCCGACATAACCCGTCCTTGCCCCCGCGAGGCGGGTATGCGTAGGCATTTCCCCATGTAAAAAAAAAAAAAAAAAGGTTCCCCCCCGAACGGGTTCCCGCCTTGTCGTGGCGGGGGGGCTTAGTAGCCGTGGCTTGGTCACCCACGGTGAACAAAGAGGAACCCCTTGGCTGGCCCGAGGTGTAGGGCCGGCCCGAGGTGGCCACTCCGAGTGGGCTTGGGAAGCCTACTTCGGATGTGTGTCGGGGGGCTGCGGTGAGAGGGGAGTCCGCACCCTCTACCGCTGCAGCCGAGGTGGAGTCGCGGAGGAAGAGGAGTGTTGGTATGGCGATGCGCCACTCGCCCTATCCTCCGCGACTCTGACGGGGCCGCACCGTTAATGATGCGGTGGTGGTGGGGCTGCGGGGGGAGAGGAGTGTCGGTATTGCGAGGCGCCGCTCTCCCTACCCTCCGCAGCCGAATCTTGGTTGGCGGCGGAGCCATAGACCAGATCCGCCGCTGGGGCCAGGAAGGCCGGTGCTTCTGAGTGCTAGGTTTTCCTGGCCC
The DNA here is from genome assembly GCA_963668995.1 of Parnassius mnemosyne. Lineage (NCBI taxonomy): Eukaryota > Metazoa > Arthropoda > Insecta > Lepidoptera > Papilionidae > Parnassius > Parnassius mnemosyne. Next base: position 28,311 of record CAVLGL010000093.1, on the reverse strand, counting down.
CATGGCCTTCGCGCATCGGACTCGGGGGCGTCTGTTGCGCATTGGAAATTGGAGGCCGAGGAGGAGGGCGCGCCATGTGTTCTAGTGCGCCTTACCTGAGAAGGAGATGGGGGAGGAGTAGTCCTCTCCCGAGGAGGGGCCGCTATGGAGTGGCCAGCGCAGGTGGGGCCGCGGAAGTGTGCGAAAGCGTTCCCGTGGCCCTGCCAATATGCGACAAGGGTGGAACACCATGGGGTTTTAGTCGGTGCGAGTCCGACATAACCCGTCCTTGCCCCCGCGAGGCGGGTATGCGTAGGCATTTCCCCATGTAAAAAAAAAAAAAAAAAAAGGTTAGGTTAGGTTAGGTTAGGTTAGGTTAGGTTCCCCCCCGAACGGGTTCCCGCCTTGTCGTGGCGGGGGGGCTTAGTAGCCGTGGCTTGGTCAGCCACGGTGAACGAAGAGGAACCCCTTGGCTGGCCCGAGGTGTAGGGCCGGCCCGAGGTGGCCACTCCGAGTGGGCTTGGGAAGCCCACTTCGGATGTGTGTCGGGGGGCTGCGGTGAGAGGGGAGTCCGCAACCCTCTACCGCTGCAGCCGAGGTGGAGTCGCGGAGGAGGAGGCGTGCTGGTATGGCGATGCGCCACTCGCCCTATCCTCCGCGACTCAGACGGGGCCGCACCGTTAAACGATGCGGTGGTGGTGGGGCTGCGGGGGGAGAGGAGTGTCGGTATTGCGAGGCGCCGCTCTCCCTACCCTCCGCAGCCGAATCTTGGTTGGCGGCGGAGCCATAGACCAGATCCGCCGCTGGGGTCAGGAAGGCTGGTGCTTCTGAGTGCTAGTTTTTCCTGGCCCCATGGCCTTCGCGCATCGGACGCGGGGGCGTCCGTGGCGCATATGAAATTGGAGGCCGAGGAGGAGGGCGCGCCATGTGTTCTGGTGCGCCTTACCTGAGAGGGAAATGGGGGAGGAGTGGTCCTCTCCCGGGGAGGGGCCGCCATAGGGCGGCCAGCGCAGGTGGGGCCGCGGAAGTGTGCGAAAGCGTTCCCGTGGCCCTGCCAATGTGCGACGAGGGTGGAACACCATGGGGTTTTAGTCGGTGCGAGTCCGACATAACCCGTCCTTGCCCCCGCGGGGCGGGTATGCGTAGGCATTTCCCCATGTAAAAAAAAAAAAAAAAAAAAAAAGGTTAGGTTAGGTTAGGTTAGGTTAGGTTAGGTTCCCCCCCGAACAGGTTCCCGCCTTGTCGTGGCGGGGGGGCTTAGTAGCCGTGGCTTGGTCACCCACGGTGAACAAAGAGGAACCCCTTGGCTGGCCCGTGGTGTAGGGCCGGCCCGAGGTGGCCACTCCGAGTGGGCTTGGCGAGCCCACTTCGGATGTGTGTCGGGGGGCTGCGGTGAGAGGGGAGTCCGCACCCTCTACCGCTGCAGCCGAGGTGGAGTCGCGGAGGAAGAGGAGTGTTGGTATGGCGATGCGCCACTCGCCCTATCCTCCGCGACTCTGACGGGGCCGCACCGTTAATGATGCGGTGGTGGTGGGGCTGCGGGGGGAGAGGAGTGTCGGTATTGCGAGGCGCCGCTCTCCCTACCCTCCGCAGCCGAATCTTGGTTGGCGGCGGAGCCATAGACCAGATCCGCCGCTGGGGTCAGGAAGGCTGGTGCTTCTGAGTGCTAGTTTTTCCTGGCCCCATGGCCTTCGCGCATCGGACACGGGGGCGTCCGTTTCGCATGTGAAATTGGAGGCCGAGGAGGAGGGCGCGCCATGTGTTCTGGTGCGCCTTACCTGAGAGGGAGATGGGGGAGGAGTGGTGCTCTCCCGAGGAGGGGCCGCCATGGGGCGGCCAGCGCAGGTGGGGCCGCGGAAGTGTGCGAAAGCGTTCCCGTGGCCCTGCCAATATGCGACGAGGTTGGAACACCATGGGGTTTTAGTCGGTGCGAGTCCGACATAACCCGTCCTTGCCCCCGCGAGGCGGGTATGCGTAGGCATTTCCCCATGTAAAAAAAAAAAAAAAAAAAAAAGGTTAGGTTAGGTTAGGTTAGGTTTTTTTTTTTTTTTTTTTTAAATTTCTATTGGTCCTCTGATGTGGTGGTCAGAGCCTTTGTATATCTTGTTTTAATCTCTGGGCTGGACTTGTCCATAACTTTTTTGTCATGTTCATGTTTGTCATGATGTAGGTCAATTGTTTATTTCAGACTATTTATATATATATTTATTCTTGGCTATCGTACTATTTATTTTTATGTCAATATATGATGTAATTTGTTAGTTTATATAATGCATACTAATAACTTTATTGCTTTGTTTGATTGTAATTATTACTGGTTCATGGCATTTACACTCCAAACTATTTTTATCCCATGTCTTGCATTTGTCTTATCTAATACAGAATTTCGTATGCATAGATGATATATTACGTAGTAATATATTCTATCCAATTTTCTTACTTCTATATATATTTTTTAATATCTTTATTATTTACCTAGGTTTTATTTTTTATTTTCACCTGTCTTACTATATATTCACAGAATTTAATAAAATCTTTTCTTTCAGTTTTCCTTGTTAAAATATCCGAAATATTTGTTTGTGTAATCTTTATATTTATTTTCTGTTCTAGGTCAATCCTTTTACTGCTGTACACTGGGCAGTCTACGAGCAAGTGCATCACAGTTTCTTCTACCTCTGGGTCACAAGCACATCCTGCGCTTGTCCTACACTTGAAGCGATTTAGGTACCCTGCAAAGGCACCGTGTCCAGTAAGTATTTGCACTAGTTCAGGTGATGGTCTAATTTTTCTTATTAATTTATACGCTGTTTCGGCATTTTTGAGGAACATTTTGGTAGTCGTAGCTGTTTCACTATTTATGTATCGCTGGTTCCATTCCTGCACTGATCTTTCCCTTATCGTTCGTTTTATGAACGATATGGGGCATCTGTCACATTGGGATGCTGTTTTTTTGTATAGTGCCGCTTCTTTTGCCAGGTGATCTGCTCTTTCATTTCCTTGATGTCCCACATGAGCCCTAATCCAAAATAACTTTATCGTTTTATTATTATTATTTACAATCATTAAATTTTTTCTAGTGGCGCGGACTAATGGGTGGAAGTTGTCCGGGGATTTCAATGAGTGCAGTCCTGACTGGGAGTCGCTGTAGATATTGAAGACACTGTCCTTATGTTTCATCATAAGTTCTGTGGCTTGGTACAGTGCGTAAAGTTCGGCTTGGTAAACTGTGCAGAAGGACTCCAGCTTAAATTTTTTACTTAAAATTTCAGTGTTGTCCCTCCACACAGATAACGCTGCCCCTACCTTCCCGTCAATTTTACTCCCATCAGTGTATATCTGTACCGCCTCTAGCTGTTCTTTTGTTGTTTTCATCTCTTCCGGTTGTTTACCTTCTATTGTGCTAAAAGTTATTTCCTCTTCTTTAGCTGGATGGTCGGCTTCAATAAAGAGTTCCTTTAATTCAATTTTTCTGTCCCCCAGGATATCCTCCTGCGGTTTCCCGCGCTTTGCTTCATACAGCCTTGCAGCTTCCCGCAAGCGGATATCCAGAGGTAAGAGTCCCGTTAATATGAGTGCCGAATTCAGCGATACGGTCCTGTAAGCTTTGCAAATTTTTTGTGCGAAGCCCCTCTGCAGGGTGTTAAGATGTTTTTGTATAGTTATTTTTTGTGATGCACTTGCCCAGACACTGGCTGCATAGAGCACGATCGGCTCGACGACTGAAACATATATCGTCCTGATGATCTCCGAACTCAATCCCCAAGAAATTTTTGCTGTCTTAATTAAATGTTTATAAATGCTTGTAACCTTTCGACATATATGTACAACATGACTATGGAAGGTTAATTTTTTGTCTATTATAAGGCCTAATAATTTAATTTCGTCTACAATTTTAATGTTTGTTCCTCCCATGTGGAGTTGAGGTGTGTCGTATTTAAGTTTTTTGGTGATTATTATTGCATTGGTTTTGTGTGCAGCAAAACCAAGTTTGTTTCGCACACCCCAATCATGCACAAGGGCGAGTGTTCTATTTGCTTTTTCTTCAATTTTGGGGATTTTTTGTCCAGAGAACACCAGGACGACATCATCGGCAAAGGCTTGACAGTAAACATCTTCACTGTCCATCAAGTCCAACAAAGGGTCCAGTAGCAGGTTCCAAAACGTGGGCCCTGCAATTGATCCCTGCACGCATCCTTTTGATGTAGATTTATCGATTTCTTTATCTGCGTATAGTAATTTTATTTTGCGGTTTTCGAAGTAACTGTTAACGATTTCCCGGAGGTTTTGGGGACACTTTTTCTCTAATAGCTGGCATTTTATGGCAGGCCACCAAGCATTGTCGAAAGCTCCCTGTATGTCTAGAGATATAATTAAGTTTATCTTTTTGTCTTTGAGATTTACTCTTATGTGCTGTAGCAGATCATACAGGGAGTCTTCCGTACTTCGCTGAGGCACAAACCCATATTGTCTTGGATTACTTTTCAGCAAAATGTGCCATCGTATTCTCTTAACTATCAGTTTTTCTAATATTTTACCTAATATTGAAAGTAATCCAATAGGTCTATATGCCTTGGGGTGGGTATAGTCGCTTTTACCGGGTTTTTTGAGAACTATTACAACGGCTGCCTTCCATGGTGTTGGGTAGTGAGTGAGCTGCAAACATTTGTTAATAATTGACAAAAAAAGTTCTTCATTTGTTCCTATTGCTGCAGTACAAATATCCATTGTAAAACCATCAGGTCCTGGTGCCTTCTTCATACTAAAACTTCCCATAACGTTTCTTAATTCAGCTTCAGTAAATGGTGGATCCTGGGTGTCATTTAGTAGGTATTGGTGTATTTTTTTGGCTTTTTCTCTCGTTTCCTTTTGTTCAGCGTTATCGGTACTGTAGTCATCTACTGGGAAAAAACTATCTGCTAACCAAGCCGTTGATTCGTCAGGACATAAGGCCTTTCCATCATTCACTAATAGCTGATCTTGTTGCCTTTTTGTTGTTTTTCTAATTACTCTATAAATTTTATCCCAGAAACTTTCCCTATCCTGATTTGTACAGTACTCCTTCCAACTATTTGTTTGTGCACTAATTGCTTCTTTTTCATATTTCATTTTTGCTTCCAGGTATTGCTGTACTACGTGTTCTCTTCTATGCCATGCAGCGCATCGGATCCTTCTACGTTTCGTTATCATCGCCTTCTTCAGTTCTTCCAGTTCTCTACTCCACCATGGTAAGGATGTTTTTTCTTTTATTTTTAGTTTAGGAATACTTTTTTCACAAGATTTATTTATACCCTCAATATATGTGGCTATAATGCTTTCCAAAGCCTCCTTTGATACAATTTTTCCGACTTGAACTGCCTCAATTCTATTTTCTTCTAGATAATTTTTAAATGTTATTTTAAAATCTGTCCAATTAGCTTTTTTAGTGTTATAAATTCTGGATGTTAAAATTCTTCTTTTTTCTTGCGGTTTGTCTAAATTGATGGAAAAAACTATAGCATTATGATCTGAACTTATTAAATCTTTATCTACCCTCCAATCTTGAATATGCTTAAGTAAGCTTTCATTACATACTGTTATGTCTACATGACTTGTGTATAATTTGCCACCTCTAATTGTATCAAAGGTAGGCTCTGTTCCTTCATTTAGTATATGTAATCCCATTTCATCCAATGCCTCCTGTAATGCCACCCCTCGATGATCTATTGAAGTGCTTCCCCACCACGTATTCCACGCGTTAACATCTCCTCCAATTAATATATATTTAGCTGTTAGATTGTTGACTATTTTTTCAATTTGTTTAAGATATGGTTCTATAGGTAAATGATCTTCAAAGTATATTGATATTGCCCCTATTGTCCACTTATCAGTTTGCAAAATGGCAACTACAATGTTTTCCGTAACCAAAGTGGGGTCTTCTATTATTTTAATGTTCGAATCGAAAACAAATATAGCTGCTTTGTTCGGCTTTTCTTTTCTTCGGCATTGTACTATTCTACTACCTGGCGGTTGCTGTACTTCTCCTGTGGCAGCTGTGTAGGGTTCTTGTACTAAGGCTATCTGGATGTTTTTACTAGTTGCTTCAATAAATACCTCTTGTGTAGCTAGCTTTTTTCGTTGTAGGTTTATTTGTATAAATTTATATTCCCGTTTACTAGGATTTCCGTGCAGGGATTGCGTCAATTTGGAGTTAACTTTCTCGTCTTAACAGTAGGCTACGCTAGATCTTGCAATTGCGTCCCATTTTTTACGTATAGGATATCTGTCATCGAAGCTGTTATGATCGGTTTTTTCGTTTTTGGCCAGGTGACAGTTTCGGCACGTGGGTACATCTCCTGAAAGCCATCCTGGGCAGTCCGCTCTTAAATGCGGTCCAGAACAGTGGCTACACAGTGCAATAGAATCCTTACACAGTTTGCTTCCGTGACCGTATCCAAGACATTTTGAACACTGCACCAGCGGTGATTGATCCTGAACTCGTACCCTTTGTAGATCGATTTGGATACGACCTATTTTTGTCATGCGTTGCCAAACTTTAGGAGAGACCTGTAGGACTATGTGGTTCTCATGTGGGTTTCGTGCTTTTTTCCTGTACCTAACAGATATGCGAAGTTCTTCTGGCTCTAAGTTTTCGATGACATGTTTGTTTTGATTTTCGATTGCTTTAATGACATCCTCGTCTGAATTATACGTCAATACATCTTTTAAGATTTTTGCAGATTTTGGCTGATACGGCGGTTTTGGAGCAAGGTGGACCAGACAGGAGCAAAAGCGGAAGATATTTGTAAGATTTTAATATAGACGAAAAATTTTGATATATTACGTTTCCAAAAACAATAATTTTTTAATTTAAATTAGAAATATCGCCCGAAATGGCTTGAAAACACTGTACACTAATAAAACTAGACTAATTAAATATTTCAGGACAACCAGGGAGTTTTTACAATGTTTTAATGCAAAGTTATAAGGTGAATATGTATGAAAATTTGTTCTAACTACTATACCTCGGTATTTAACTTTCTTAAAATTTTGCTATTTTCTACGTTTATTGTTGCAGATTTTGGCTGATACGGCGGTTTTGGAGCAAGGTGGACCAGACAGGAGCAAAAGCGGAAGATATTATTTGTAAGATTTTAATATAGACGAAAAATTTTGATATATTACGTTTCCAAAAACAATAATTTTTTAATTTAAATTAGAAATATCGCCCGAAATGGCTTGAAAACACTGTACACTAATAAAACTAGACTAATTAAATATTTCAGGACAACCAGGGAGTTTTTACAATGTTTTAATGCAAAGTTATAAGGTGAATATGTATGAAAATTTGTTCTAACTACTATATCTCGGTATTTAACTTTCTTAAAATTTTGCTATTTTCTACGTTTATTGTTGCAGATTTTGGCTGATACGGCGGTTTTGGAGCAAGGTGGACCAGACAGGAGCAAAAGCGGAAGATATTTGTAAGATTTTAATATAGACGAAAAATTTTGATATATTACGTTTCCAAAAACAATAATTTTTTAATTTAAATTAGAAATATCGCCCGAAATGGCTTGAAAACACTGTACACTAATAAAACTAGACTAATTAAATATTTCAGGACAACCAGGGAGTTTTTACAATGTTTTAATGCAAAGTTATAAGGTGAATATGTATGAAAATTTGTTCTAACTACTATACCTCGGTATTTAACTTTCTTAAAATTTTGCTATTTTCTACGTTTATTGTTGCAGATTTTGGCTGATACGGCGGTTTTGGAGCAAGGTGGACCAGACAGGAGCAAAAGCGGAAGATATTATTTGTAAGATTTTAATATAGACGAAAAATTTTGATATATTACGTTTCCAAAAACAATAATTTTTTAATTTAAATTAGAAATATCGCCCGAAATGGCTTGAAAACACTGTACACTAATAAAACTAGACTAATTAAATATTTCAGGACAACCAGGGAGTTTTTACAATGTTTTAATGCAAAGTTATAAGGTGAATATGTTGAAAATTTGTTCTAACTACTATACCTCGGTATTTAACTTTCTTAAAATTTTGCTATTTTCTACGTTTATTGTTGCAGATTTTGGCTGATACGGCGGTTTTGGAGCAAGGTGGACCAGACAGGAGCAAAAGCGGAAGATATTTGTAAGATTTTAATATAGACGAAAAATTTTGATATATTACGTTTCCAAAAACAATAATTTTTTAATTTAAATTAGAAATATCGCCCGAAATGGCTTGAAAACACTGTACACTAATAAAACTAGACTAATTAAATATTTCAGGACAACCAGGGAGTTTTTACAATGTTTTAATGCAAAGTTATAAGGTGAATATGTATGAAAATTTGTTCTAACTACTATACCTCGGTATTTAACTTTCTTAAAATTTTGCTATTTTCTACGTTTATTGTTGCAGATTTTGGCTGATACGGCGGTTTTGGAGCAAGGTGGACCAGACAGGAGCAAAAGCGGAAGATATTATTTGTAAGATTTTAATATAGACGAAAAATTTTGATATATTACGTTTCCAAAAACAATAATTTTTTAATTTAAATTAGAAATATCGCCCGAAATGGCTTGAAAACACTGTACACTAATAAAACTAGACTAATTAAATATTTCAGGACAACGTTTGTGCGCTGTAACTCCTGAACGGATGGGCCTACAGCTCCGTGCTTGGGCTCGTTTTGATGGGCTCGACCAGGGCTATAAAATAGTGTAGCTTTCAGGAATTTAATTTTTGAGCGCTGAAATTTCCTGAAAGCTAGATTGTCCTTTCCGGCACTACTTGCCGACGTCTAGGGTCCAAACCCCAGTCCTCTACGACTCCTAGTTCGGCAGCTATGGCCTATTTTAGATATCCAAAATGGCCGCCAGTCCAGACAGCAAACTGTTATTTTGGGCGTCTTTTCACCGATTTTGCCCGTGTTTGGGCTCGTTTAAAAGGTCTCGGTGTCAGGATTGTAGCTGAATCAATATTTGGGCGTTTAAAGCCCCCTTTAATAAAAATGTTTATAAAAAAGGTATAATTTTTTAAATAATTTTGATTTTCTGGGCCAAATTTAGTTCTAAAAATCTACAAAAATTTTGAGAAGTTATTATCAGTATGCTAATTATGAATATATATTTTAAAAATTTTAACACTTAATTATAGGTAACTTATGAGTATCTAAATATTTTAAAAAATTTTAACTTAAAAACTACTTATTACAAAAATCCAAAATTTTATATATACATTAAATGCATTAGTCTTTACACTATTCTATAATAAAAACTACGAGATTCAATTTCGTTCTTTAGTTATGTAATTTAAAAATATTTCTAAAATTTAAAAGTTCAATATTTCTTCAGCCACTTAACTTATGATAATTCCGAAAACTGCTCCCGGCTCCTCTCTGCGTTTGCTAGCGGAATACGACTCCAAAAGTAGCCGCACGATTCTGCATCACAGAACACGTGCCCACGTGGTACTTGTTTTTTTGGGTTTTTCTCAGAAACTATGCTTCGGAAAAATCTCAAATTTTGTACGGTTGTAGGGACCACTAATAGCTTCAAAGCCGCACTATAAAAACTAGGGGTCCTCACTTTAGTTTTTGAAAAATTTAATTTTGAAATTTTGTAAAAATTTAAAAATTCAATAACTCTTGAACCACTTAACTTTTGAAAAATCCGAAAATTGCTCCAGGCTCCCCTCTGCGTTTGCGACCAGAATGCGACTTCAAAAAAAGCCGCACGACACTGCGTCACAAAACACGTGCCCACGTGGGACTTGTTTTTTTGCTTTTTTCTCGAAAACTACTAAACAGAAAAATCTAAAATTTCGCACATTTATAGAAGTCACTGACGCCTTCTAAACCACACTTTAAAAAGTTGGGGTAAAAGCGCTTAATCGCGCAGCGTTGCACTTTGAAGTTTTTCACTTTTTCAAAAAACACTATTTTTACAATAACTTTTTCACCAAAACTCCGATTTTCATGCGGTTTACACTATATTAAACCGCTCGTCAACGCGCATCTTTTGATGTATAGAACACCAAAATCGGATGCGAAAAACCTATTTTTCGGAATTTTTAACTGCGGAGCGACTTAAAAACGTGGCGTTCGGGACGGCAATTGACACCGGACTGGGTTAGGTTAGGTTAGGTTAGGTTCCCCCCCGAACGGGTTCCCGCCTTGTCGTGGCGGGGGGGCTTAGTAGCCGTGGCTTGGTCACCCACGGTGAACAAAGAGGAACCCCTTGGCTGGCCCGTGGTGTAGGGCCGGCCCGAGGTGGCCACTCCGAGTGGGCTTGGCGAGCCCACTTCGGATGTGTGTCGGGGGGCTGCGGTGAGAGGGGAGTCCGCACCCTCTACCGCTGCAGCCGAGGTGGAGTCGCGGAGGAAGAGGAGTGTTGGTATGGCGATGCGCCACTCGCCCTATCCTCCGCGACTCTGACGGGGCCGCACCGTTGATGATGCGGTGGTGGTGAGGCTGCGGGGGGAGAGGAGTGTCGGTATTGCGAGGCGCCGCTCTCCCTACCCTCCGCAGCCGAATCTCGGTTGGCGGCGGAGCCATAGACCAGATCCGCCGCTGGGGACGGGAAGGCCGGTGCTTCTGAGTGCTAGTTTTTCCTGGCCCCATGGCCTTCACGCATCGGACACGGGGGCGTCCGTTGCGCATTGGAAATTGGAGGCCGAGGAGGAAGGCGCACCATGTGTTCTGGTGCGCCTTACCTGAGAAGGAGATGGGGGGAGGAGTGTTCCTCTCCCGAGGAGGGGCCGCCATGGGGCGGCCAGCGCAGGTGGGGCCGCGGAAGTGTGCGAAAGCGTTCCCGTGGCCCTGCCAATATGCGACGAGTAAGGAACACCATGGGGTTTTAGTCGGTGCGAGTCCGACATAACCCGTCCTTGCCCCCGCGAGGCGGGTATGCGTAGGCATTTCCCCATGTAAAAAAAAAAAAAAAAAAGGTTAGGTTAGGTTAGGTTAGGTTAGGTTAGGTTAGGTTAGGTTAGGTTCCCCCCCGAACGGGTTCCCGCCTTGTCGTGGCGGGGGGGCTTAGTAGCCGTGGCTTGGTCAACCACGGTGAACGAAGAGGAACCCCTTGGCTGGCCCGAGGTGTAGGGCCGGCCCGAGGTGGCCACTCCGAGTGGGCTTGGGAAGCCCACTTCGGATGTGTGTCGGGGGGCTGTGGTGAGAGCGGAGTCCGCAACCCTCTACCGCTGCAGCCGAGGTGGAGTCGCGGAGGAAGAGGAGTGTTGGTATGGCGATGCGCCACTCGCCCTATCCTCCGCGACTCAGACGGGGCCGCACCGTTGAATGATGCGGTGGTGGTGGGGCTGCGGGGGGAGAGGAGTGTCGGTATTGCGAGGCGCCGCTCTCCCTACCCTCCGCAGCCGAATCTTGGTTGGCGGCGGAGCCATAGACCAGATCCGCCGCTGGGGTCGGGAAGGCTGGTGCTTCTTAGTGCTAGTTTTTCCTGGCCCCATGGCCTTCGCGCATCGGACACGGGGGCGTCTGTTGCGCATATGAAATTGGAGGCCGAGGAGGAGGGCGCGCCATGTGTTCTGGTGCGCCTTACCGGAGAAGGAGATGGGGGAGGAGTGGTCCTCTCCCGAGGAGGGGCCGCCATGGGGTGGCCAGCGCAGGTGGGGCCGCGGAAGTGTGCGAAAGCGTTCCCGTGGCCCTGCCAGTATGCGACGAGGGTGGAACACCATGGGGTTTTAGTCGGTGCGAGTCCGACATAACCCGTCCTTGCCCCCGCGAGGCGGGTATGCGTAGGCATTTCCCCATGTAAAAAAAAAAAAAAAAAAAAAAGGTTAGGTTAGGTTAGGTTAGGTTAGGTTAGGTTAGGTTAGGTTCAGCGGGGCCCGGATAGCTGTCGAGTCCACCATGAAGTATCTGGGATTGGTGCTCGACAGCCGATGGGAATTCGGACCCCACTTCCGGCGGCTGGCGCCCAAGCTGATGGGTGCAGCGGGCGCGCTATCAACGTTGCTTCCCAACTTGGGGGGCCCGAGCGCCGCCTGTAGGCGGTTGTACGTGGGAATCGTGCGGTCCATGGCCCTGTATGGGGCCCCTGTGTGGGCGATGGACATGACGGCCAGCACTCTCGCCATTCTGCGTAAACCGCAGAGGGCGATGGCCGTCAGAGTCGCCCGCGGGTATCGCACGATTTCCTACGAGGCGGCTTGCGTCCTGGCCGGATCCCCGCCCTGGGACCTAGAGGCGAAAGTACTCGCGTCATTATATCGATGGCGCGAGGAAGAGCGGGCACGGGGCTCGAGGCCGGTGCAGCGGCAGATCGCGCTGCGCCGAGAGGAGCTCCGTCAGGTCTTGGTGGCGGAATGGCGGCAAAGGCTTCTGCGCCCTACCGCAGGCCTCGCTACCGTCGAGGCGATCCGGCCAGTACTCGACGACTGGCTCGGGAGAAGGCACGGCTCCCTGTCGTTTAGGGTGACGCAGGTGCTGTCGGGGCATGGCTGCTTCGGCAAGTACCTGCGCCGCATAGACAGGGAGCCGGACGCTCGGTGCCACCACTGCGTCCATTGCGGGGAGGACACGGCGCAACACACGCTCGCCGAGTGTGTAGCTTGGGAGGAGCAGCGCCGTGTCCTCACAAATAAAGTAGGAGGCGATCTGTCGCTGCCGGCCTTAGTGCAGAAGATGGTCGGTAGCGCAGAGTCGTGGGATGCAGTGGTGTCCTTCTGCGAGGACGTGATGTCGCAGAAGGAAACTGCGGAACGGGAAAGGGAGATCTCGACTCCCTTCCCCGGCCGCAGAAGGCGCACCGGGCGCAGGAGAAGGGCGGACAACGCCCTTTTCCGCCCCCCATAAATGGGTCCAGGGGCGAGGGACTTGGGGAAGCCCCCGCCACCCCTACTCGATGGACCCGAGGCGGAGGCGCGCGCGGGTGTCGGCGCGCGCCCCTGAGGCGATACACGGGGTAGTTTAACACCTCACTACCCCGTGCAGGAGACGAGGCCTGGACGGACCGGGCCAGCACTAGTGTGGGGCTGCGGAAGAATTTGGATTCCCGCGGCCCCACGCGCACGTGTGAGGAGACACCGGGGTGGTTTTAGCCGGTAAGAGTCCGGCACGCCCCTCCGCCTTTCCCCAGGCGGAGGTAGTCCATGAGGATTTCCCCCCGTAAAAAAAAAAAAAAAAAAAAAAAAGGTTAGGTTAGGTTAGGTTAGGTTAGGTTGATGCGGTGGTGGTGGGGCTGCGGGGGGAGAGGAGTGTCGGTATTGCGAGGCGCCGCTCTCCCTACCCTCCGCGGCCGAAACTTGGTTGGCGGCGGAGCCAGAGACCAGATCCGCCGCTGGGGTCGGGAAAGCGGGCGCTATTAAGCGCTCGATTTTCCTGGCCCCATGGCCTCCGCGTATCGAACTCGGGGGGGTCCGATACGCAGGTGGAGCTGGAGGCTGTGGAGGGGGGTAGCTGAACACCTCGCTACCCCGGGCAGGAGACGAGGCCCGAACAGACCGGGCTAGCACTAGTGCGGGGCTGCGGAAGAATTTGGATTCCCGCGGCCCCGCGCGCACGTGCGAGGAGGCATCGTGGGGTTTTAGCCGGTAGGAGTCCGGCATAACCTTCCGGTTGCCCCCGCAGCCGGAGGTATCCATGAGGATTTCCCCACGTAAAAAAAAAAAAAAAAAAAAGGTTAGGTTAGGTTAGGTTAGGTTAGGTTAGGTTAGGTTAGGTTAGGTTAGGTTAGGTTTTTTTTTTTTTTTTTTATTTTTTTTTTTACTGCAGCCCTCTGACGTGTTTATCAGAGACTTTTTATATCATTGTTATTTTAAATACTATTTGAATTTGGTTTTCAATATATATATAATAATATAATAATTTAGATTGGTGCATTCTCTCTTCGTATACAAGTTATACGTACAAGGAAACACCAATAGCTTTCTTACCTAGGTAATTAATGCGTCTAAATACGTAATAAATATAAATAACACAAATCTTAATACATAATAAATATAAATTACACAAATCTTAATTTTTATTACATTTTATAACTCTATTTACAACACCCTCACAATATTCTATGAATTTATATTTAGTTTTCTTGCTAGCCAACAATATGCTTAAATTATCTATTTTCAAATTCGTTTCTGCCGTGTTCTCAAAGTTATGTCTATCAACTGCGAATCTAGGACATTCCAGGAGGATATGTAGGACCGTCTCCTCGACTCCTGGCTCACATGGACACGATGAATTCTCTTTGCACCGAAAACGGTAAAGATACTCAGAGAATCCACCATGTCCGGTCATGGCCTGGATCATCGTTGGGGACAGGTTTGTCTTTTTGACCAATTGGTATCCATCAACAATATCCGGCAGGAAAAGTTTCGTTGTTTTGCCTGTTTCTCCTTCTTTATACCTTTGGTTCCATCTATTTACGGTATCTTTACGAAGCAAACGTTTTACGTAGGAAACCGGGCACCGATCGTACGCTGGCTTGGTTTTTATTCGCAATGCTGCATGCTTTGCCAACTCGTCTGCACGTTCATTGCCAGCTAATCCTACATGGGCTTTGATCCAAAATAGTTGGATATATTTTTGCTGGTTCAAGATGGTCGTTATGTTATGTCGGGTCTGAACTGCGAGGGGGTGTTGGGAGTCTTGGTTCACAATACTCTCGAGTGCTGATCTCGAGTCGCTGTAAACTCCGAAACTTTCCTCATTGCTGTCGAGGACTCGCTCAGTTGCCTTGTATATGGCCAGCAATTCCGCCTGGTAAACGGTGCAATAATCTGATAGTTTGAGCTTTAGAGTTTGGATCTCGGCAGCACTATTCCATATGGATAATGCTGCTCCGACCTTGCCCTCTATTTTGCTTCCATCAGTGAATATTCGCAGATTCTGGGTGTTATAGTGTCTCAAATCGTCCTCGTTTACCAGGCTGACGAATTCTAGGTCCATATATGACGATGGGTGAGGCAGTTCTGTAAATCTTACCCTTGTCTCCACGATCCGGTCTCCCAACACTGACTGGAGTTTTCCTCTCTTTGCCAAGAAAAGAGATGCTGCTTCTTGGATCCTTAGATCCAGAGGAAGCAGACCTGCCAGTGCTAGTGCCGAATGTAAGGAAACTGTACGGTAGGCCTTGATAATTTTTTGAGCGAATCCTCTCTGCACAGTGTTAAGGTGCTTTTGGACTCCCAACTTACTTGCAGCTGGTGCCCACACGCTCGCAGCGTACATAACAATCGGTTCAGTGACTGCCGTATATATCGTCCTTATTATCTGTGGTTGAAGGCCCCAACTGATCTTAGCAGCTCTCGACAGTTGTAAGTATAAAGCTGTTGCCTTCATGCACACATTTCTGACGTGGTTGGTAAATGTGAGCTTTCTGTCTACGGTGAGACCAAGCACCTTGATCTCCTCCGACATGCCAATGCCTATCCCGCCCATGCTCAGACGTGGTGAATCGTACTTTAGTTTGTTGGTTATGACCATTGCCTTGGTCTTTTGTGGCGCGAATTTGAGTTTGTTACGAATTCCCCACATCCGAACATGTTCGAGAGCGGCATTCGCACGTTCCTGGATTTCAAGGGCAGTGTCCCCCGCAAACAGTAGGACGATATCATCAGCGAACGCCTGGCATCTGTCACCTCTTGTGTCCAGCTCCTTGAGCAAGGGATCAAGAAGCAGGTTCCACAGCACTGGTCCTCCAATTGAACCTTGTATGCACCCTTTTGTGGTTTTCCGGGTTTGCTCCACTCCAGCATATCTCACTTTTACTTTTCTTTCCTGGAGATAACTATCTATTATCCTTCTTAAATTTATGGGACAATTTTCCTCAGCCAATCGGCATCGGATAACTGGCCACCAAGCGCTATCGAAGGCTCCCTCTATGTCAAGTGATATCATTGTTATTATCTTTTTGTTTTGCAGCTGTATTTTTATGTATTCCAACATGTCATAGAGAGAGTCTTCGGTACTTCGCTGAGGTGTGAAGCCGTATTGGCGAGTACTACTACCAGGTTGAATATGCCATCTAATCCGTCTAAAAATCATCTTTTCCAGGATTTTCCCCATTACTGATAATAGGCCTATTGGTCTATATGCTTTGGGGTGCGTATAACTGTCCTTTCCTGGTTTACGCAGCGCCACCACTACTGCCTCCTTCCAGATGGTGGGGAAGTGTCCCAACTTTAGGCATTTGTTTACTATACTCAGGTAAATCTCTGGGGCATGGAGGATAGCTTCTCGGCAGATGTCAGCCGTAAAACCATCTCCACCCGGAGCCTTTTTTGGGTTGAAGCTGTTAGTTGAATGTTTGAGCTCTGAAAGTGTAAATGGCAAGTCCCAAGAGTTATCTTGTGTCCATACATTCACCTTTTCGGCTTGCTCCCTAATATGCTGATGTTCTGCATTATCAGCCTCAACTGTGTCCTCCGGGTAAAAGGTCTCGGCTAACATCTTCGCTGATTCTATGTTATTTAGCTGCTTTCCATCTTTAATGAAGGGCAGATCTTCATGCCTTTTTGTTGTTCTTCCAATAACCCGGTATATTCCATCCCATAGCCCCTCCCTGTCCTGTCTACCACAGAACTCCTTCCAACTTTTTACCTGAGCTTTTTTTGCTTTATTTTCATAGGTTTCTTTCGCTTTTAGATACTCCTCTACAACAGCGGCTTTTCGCACTGTGGCAGCGCATCTGATGCGTCGCTTTTTGGTGGTGACATCCTTTTTCAGCATAGCGAGTTCTTCATTCCACCATGGCAATGTTAATTTATTTTCGTCTTTCCTCTTAGGAATTGTGACTTCACATGCTTCTTTAACGGCCTCTATGTATTTTTCCAACTGATTTTCCAAATGGTTTTTCGTTTTAATATTTTTTATTTCTGATAAATTAATTTTTTCATCCGACAATAATTTAGTCAGTTTCTCATGAAACTGACTCCATTTTGCCTTTTTTGTGTTGTATATCCTTGTAGTTCTTTTTATTGTAGTACCAAATGTTTTCGTTAATTTTATTTGAAAATTAATTGTGTTATGGTCCGAACTTGTCATGCTATCATCTATTTTCCAGTTCTCCACCAGTTTCAGCAAATTTTCAGAACACGCTGTGATGTCCACGTGGCTTTTATATCTTTTACCTCCTCTTATTGTATCGAAGGTTGGTCTATCTCCCTCATTTAGTATACAGAGACCAAGTTCATCTAGGGTACCCAAAAGTGCTTCTCCTCGTTTATCTTCTCTCACGCTTCCCCACCATGGACTCCACGCATTTGCGTCTCCTCCTATAAGTATTTGGGTTTTTCCCATTCTCGAAACTATTGTTTTCAGTTGAGCTAGGTACGGTTCAATAGGTGAGTCCGGTTCCAGATACAATGAGATCAATGCTAATTCCCAGGTGTCCGTTCTTATTTTAACCACTGCGATGTTGTTCGTGGTGAGAGATGGACATTGAGTGATGTCGATATTACTATCGAAGACAGCAATTGCCGCCTTCACTACACCTTCACTTCTTTTGGAGCACTGGAACACGCGAACTCCCCGGTAGTCCTTCATGCATCCTACTCCCCCCACGTATGGTTCCTGTATCAGGGCAAAGCTAATGCCACTCTTACTTGCTTCGAGCATTAATTCGATTGTTGCCAGTTCCTTTCTCTGAAGATTAGCTTGTGCCCCTAGGATGGATATATCTTTTCTATTTTGTCTTCCTAAGTTTTTGCTGCTGTCCCCAACCTCTACTTTAGCAATATGCCACACTTGTTCTTGCTATTGTTTCCCACTTTCTACGCACTGGACAGTTGCTGTCGAATGCGTTGTGATTTGTGCGGTCCAATTTCGCCTTTAGGCAATTGGTGCAAGATGGCAATTTTCCATCGATGAACGCAGTACATGAGACTTTCATATGTGGACCTCCACAATGAGAACACTTGTCTTCTGTCTCTTTGCAGTGTCTTTTGCCATGCCCATATGCAAGACACCTGGAACATTGCACTAGTGGTGAGTAGTCAGCCACCACTACCCGCTGCAAGTCCACATGTACACGTCCAATCTCAACAAGTCGTTTCCACACTGGCGGGGAGACCTGAAGGATCACATGATTCGTGTGAGGATTCCTCGTCTTTTTTCGGAATCGTACTACTAGCCTCACATCTTCACTTTTCAAAGATTCCAGCAAGTGTTTGTTCTGGTACTTAATTGCAGCGATTATATCGTCATTGGTGTTAATCAGCAGTAGGTCCTTCAATATGACCAGTGGGTCTTTATTTTTAGTTTCCTCAATAGAGAGCCCCGTATCACTGGCTTTCAGTCGGTCAGCTACCTTTTCCATTTCCTCCCTGGTGTTGCAACCAACAATCACCTTCTGGTCTCGAGCCTTTCTTACTTTATCTACCCTCAACCCGCTCACCTTTGCATCCACCGCCACTCTTATCTTTTCGAGGACTTCACTACTAGTGTCTTTTATATTGCCTGATGTTACTATGATGGAGTGCATTTGTGGAGATAATGTGTCTAAAGAGTGGCTTGTAGATTGGGGTGTGATATGCTCAAGGGGCTGTCTTTTGGTCCGATTTGCTGTCACACTTGCGTAGGTGATAAGCTCCTCTCTGTGGCTTTGCAACTCTTCACTCAAACGTTGGGTTTCGGTTCTGCATACTGTTAAAAATTTGGAATGCTCTTCCATTTTTCTTATTAATTCGTGTTCTATTTCTAGATTTTTCTCTTGACCTATCTTTACTTTTTCTATATTATACTCGTTACCTTCTTCAACTTCCTTTGACAAACCATATAATTTGTCTAGTGCTTCTATTATTTTGTCTTTTATTTCCGTTTTCAAATTACGCGAGCTATTTAATAATAATTTTATTTTTACCAAGTAGGCTTTCGCCTCTTGAGCTCTATTTAAGTATTTGGTCGTTTCTACAACCTCTCGGTTTTCGTCAATTTCGGTAGCAGGGGAGATTCTTGACTTTTGCTTTGGCGGCATTGTGGTTGTCTTTGTTTTGGGTGCAGCACCAAGACGAGATTCCAGCTCACCAACACTCTTCCTTACCAGGGATGTTACCCCTTTGTCTTTCCCCGCCGAAGTTCCTCCTTTTTCGGTTCTCATATTAGAGTCCACCGTCGAAGATTCAGACTTGTTTTGCGGGGGTGTTTTGAACATGCTTATTTTCTTTCAGAGGGCTTTGTCAAACAAAAATAAAAACAAAAAACTTAAAATAATTAAAATTTGCCCAATAAGACAATAAGGTTTTTAAATTAAATAAATAAAAATATTTATAATATGTCAAAATAAAGTGTCAAAAGATTTAAAATATACTTTAGTAATATCACAACCTGTCATAAATTACGAAAAGATCCACTAGGAATCTTGTTATCATAAAGCAATATAATACATCAAATTGTATAACTACTAAGTCATAAAACCGGGATGGATGGGAAGGCGAAATATTCGCTAATATGCGCCTAATAAGACGATTAATAAAATAAAATAATAAATATAGAATGCATAAATTGTCAAAAAATATTTTTGTACACTACAAACAGTCACAAGTACACAAATCACAAGTCAAAATTTTTCAATTGTCACTATAATTAAAATTAAGCAAAATTGTCTAATCCGACCCTACTTAAGCAATGAAAACAGGGAGGGTGGGAGGGCGATTTTCTCTAATTCCGTGTGTTTTATTTTGCAGATTTTAGTGCAGTTGGCAGTTTCTACACGGCGCGGACCTAACTGAAGCAAAAAGAACGAAATAAAAGAAGGTTTGAAAAATTTTAAAAATTTTATGAAATTACGACAATTAAAAGACGGATTATTTAAAAATTTGTTGTAAAACTGTGAAATTTTTATTAAAAAACTGCAGGGAATTATAGGGGGCAATGAATAATACTATATAAAAGGAAAATATGTAAAGAAAAGACCAATTTTCAGCAAGGTTAGAGATTAATTTATGTTTTATTTATGAATTTTCAACTATAAGAGAATGAAAAATACGAAATTTAATTATTTAACGGTAAATATTTACTACGAAAACTACAGGGATATATGGGAGCCAACTAATTACACTAATTAGAGAAAATTTGAACGAAAAATACCAATATTTAGCAAAGTTATTAGCGAATTTGTAGTTCGGTTAGGTTAGGTTAGGTTAGGTTAGGTTAGGTTAGGTTAGGTTAGGTTAGGTTAGGTTAGGTTAGGTTAGGTTAGGTTAGGTTAGGTTAGGTTAGGTTAGGTTAGGTTAGGTTAGGTTAGGTTAGGTTAGGTTAGGTTTTTTTTTTTCCAATAAAAAAGAATTTGGATAATTCTTCAATAATGCAATATGCTTATGGGATACAATTTGCATTATTTAGACTGCTTTTGTTTATTTCAGTTGTTTTTTAAAGTAGTTTGTTTTAGTATTTTATTCTTTATTTTATATTATTCTTATAATACGATTGTGTAGGTATATTTAACTGTTAAACTTTTTTAATGATTTAACGATGGTTTTTATATGTTTCTCGAATGTTGTTATTGACGATTCTTTTTGAACTACTTCGCTTAATATAAATGGATCTATTCTGAGATTTTGGCAGTTAATTTCATGGTCTATTCTACTTAAACTAAATTTAGGACATACCTTTATTAAGTGGATAATAGTTTGGGGCGTTATGTCGTCACATGGACAATTTTCATTTTGAACTATTTTAAATCTATGCAGGTAGCTTTTATGGAAACCATGATTTGAAAATATTTGTGTATTATAAAAGTTGGGTTTAATTTTTTCCAAAGCTGTTTGAAGTTTTTCGTAAGTGGGAAACCAAGTTTTAAGGTAAGTGCAATTTGCAGGATCATTATAATAATTTTCAGCTGTTGTAGTGATGTTGTGCTGATGTATTTTCTTAATATAACTTATTGGGAACTTCGCATAGTCAGGCACTTTATTCAATTTTGTAGCTGCTTTCGCAGCTCTATCCGCATTTTCGTTTCCAAGGATGCCATTATGTGCTTTTGTCCAAAATAATTTGATCACTTTATTTTGTGATTGAGCTTGCATAATGTTTCGATGGATTTGAACAACTATTGGATGAGTCGTATCTGGATTACTGATTTCTAAGAGTCCGGATTTGCTGTCAGAAAATATTGTGAAGTCAAGCATTTTGTTTTCTAATATCCAGTTAGTTGCTTGTAAAATGGCAAATAACTCGGCCTGAAAAACAGAGCAGGTGTTGTGCAATTTATATTTTTTTATAATATTTAAGCCTTCAGTGTGATGAACTACTAGTGCTGCTCCAACTCCGTCTTCATTTTTACTGCCATCAGTAAATATGTTCGTTGTGGTATTAATTGTGAGTTCTTTTAAATCTTCCTGGCAAGTAATTTCAGAAAATTGTACTGATCTTCTTTTTGATGGATGTGGGAGTTCTGCTGGGGAAGCTAGTCTTTCCAATTCAATGTCGTTTGGGAGGTATTTAGATGTTTTCCGGTGCTTAGTTATTTCAATGTCGGCAAAATTTTCAATTTTAATATTTAAGAGCGGAAGTTGTGCTAGAGAGATAGCAGTTGAAGTGTTAAGGGTCCGGAAACCTCTTATAATTTTTATTGCAAAATTGCGTTGCAGAGAGAGAAGACGTTTTTGGACATATTTGTATTTTAGCGCTGGGTGCCAGATACTTGCAGCATAACACATTATCGGCTCTATTACGGCATTATAAATAGAACGGACATTCTCTGAATTTATTCCCCAAGTAGGTTTAATGAATTTAGCAAGCTTCTGATAGAGTTTGTACGACCTATTTATAATATGATCTACGTGTTTAATAAAATTTAATTTTTGATCAATGATTACTCCAAGATACTTTATTTGGCGACAAAATTGTAGTTGTTGATTATTCATTATTATTTGACATTTCCTAGCTTTGTTTGTAAATGAAATCATCTGTGTCTTTTGTGGGCCAAATTTCAATTTAACACTAATTCCCCAATCGGTTATTCTAGTAAGCGCTTCATTGGTTATATTTTCAAGTGTAGTTATGTCTTTCGACTGTGTGATTAAGAGAATGTCATCTGCAAAGGCTTGAAGGTGGCATCCCTGAGGTAGTTCAGCCGTTAAGAGTTCGTCTAAAACCAGATTCCATAGTATAGGACCGCAAACTGAACCTTGAATGCATCCTCGAGACATAGGTTTGGTACATGAACTGTCAGCAAAATCAAGCCTGACCGTTCTATCCTTAACATAATTTTGCAACAGTTTGAATAAGTTAGAGGGACAGTGTACAGTGTTGAGTTTGTGGAAAATCGCTGGCCACCACGCATTGTCGAATGCGGATTGGATGTCAAGAGATATAGCTATTACTTGTAGTTTTTTAGCTTTAGCATCTTGAATCACATCAAGTGCTTTCTGGATAGCATTAGTTGTTGATGTCTGTTCTTTAAATCCAAACTGCATATTACTCATAGTGCCTGTTATATGAAGATGATGTTTTAATCGTTTCGTAATAAGTTTTTCTAGAACCTTTCCGAAGACATTTATTAGGCCTATTGGTCTGTATGAAGATGTTGTATGTTCGCTTTTATTAGGCTTAGGTATGACTTTGATATAAGCAACTTTCCAAGCTTTTGGGAAGTACGAGAGTTGAAGGCATCTATTCATTAGCTTAGTTACCACAGATGGGAATAATTTTATGAAATTTGTACAGATATCGGCTGTGAGGTGGTCAAGACCTGGAGATTTCTTGGGGTTCATGGAGGATACTGCATTTATTATTTCGTCGACTGTGAATGGAGGTTCTGGTAGCGTTGCAGGTATTTTTTTAGATAGTCTCCTTATCGTTGTGTGCTGTGGATTTGTGTCCGGTTCATCTTCAGGAAAGTACTCTTTAAGGAAAGTTTCAGCGGTCTCTTGGGTGGTTGAGGTGTAATTACCAGATTTAGTTTTAAGAGTAGTAGGAGGCTTTGTTAGTGGTGTTGTTTTTAATAATCTATTCGTAACGCTCCAAACGTCCTCCTTTCCTTGCTTATTACAAAATTCTTTGAAGTGTTTTGTTGATTCGGCTCTTATTGCTTGCGAATATTCATTTTTTAGCCTGTCTTTTTCTGATAGTGCGTCGGTCATGGGTTTTTTATTACGCTTTAGTTGTTGTAGTTTGTGGTGGTTTTTTATAACTTTTTGTTTAAGACTCTCTAGTTTTTCATTCCACCACGGAGCTCTATGGGCGTGTTCGCCTTTTTGTGGAAACAGTTTATTGCAAACATTTTGAATAACAGACGTTAATTTTGAGACATATTTTTCAAGCTCTGTAGTGTTAAGATGCTCAATATTGATATCTAGGTCTAAGTTTTCACTAATTCGTTTTTGAAATACTTCTTTTATATCGTCCCATTTTATATTTTGTGTGTTGTACTTGAAGGTGGACAGTTTTTTGGCTCTTGTTAATGAACTTTTATTCATATGTAATTCGAAAATAATGCCATTATGACTAGATGTTGGACTACATTCTTTTGTAATTTTCCAGTTTGATATTTGATTTGGCGGTGAGTTGCAGGTGAGAGTTAGGTCTATAATTGATTCCCGATGGATGTTATGAGAGACTGTTTCAAAAGTAGGATCGGTGCCGATGTTACAAATGTTTAGATTATTGGTTGTGATCAGGTTTACAATGTTGTTTCCACGGCGGTTGGCTCGCACTGAACCCCATAGGGGGTGCCATCCATTGAAATCTCCGCCAATAATGTGTATAGAGTTTGGATTATTCTGGAGGAAGAAATCTAATGAATTGATTGTGTTTATTTCATCGTTCCTAGGTTCAACGTATGCACTAATTAAAAATACTTTTTTACCGCGGATGACAATTTGCACAATGCACAGATTTGGAGAAGAATATTCGGACATACCCAGGGTACATCCAATTTTCTGTCTTACTAGAATACATGCTTTAACATGACGATCAGTTGGGAACTGATAAATATTGTAATTAGGGCATGGATTCATAGAACTATTTTTACCTACATATGGTTCGCTGATAAAAACTACATCAATTTGATTATTGTTAATATATGTAAACATTTCGTGTGTTGCTGCATAGCCCCTGTCAAGGTTAATTTGTAAACATTTTATTGCGGGGTGATTTTTAGAGATTGTATTGTTTCTATTTCTGATGTCCATAGTCAGTCCTGTTTTTGCAGCTTTCTATCTGTTTTTGTAAGCGGGGACAAAGTAGCGACGTGGCACTATGTTGAGTATTTAAATTCAAATTATATTTCTTGCAATGTAGTGAGCAGTTGTAACAGTTGACTTTAGTTTCGTCTTTTTTGACTGGGCAATCTTTGTAGGAGTGGTCAAATGATGAGCAGTAGGAGCAAATTGTTTTGTCTTCTGTGCAATGTTTCTTCGTGTGACCGAATTTAAGGCACTTGTAACAATGAAGATACGCTGGGTGGTCTTCAGTATGTACTCTCTGATGATCAATATTTAATTTCTGTAGTTCTATAACAGTTCTCCAAATTTGAGGAGTTACCATAAAAACAGGGTTGTATAGTTTTTTATTTTTATTATTTTTTATAAAACGGAAAGTTATATCGTCAGGAGTTTTTATTTCACTTTTTATTCTTGGGTTTTGATTTATAATAATTTCTTTGAGTTCAGCTACTGGGGTGTCGATATAGACGCCCTTTAATATTATCATAGGCCTCAGTTTCTTGGCTATATCAGCGTTAACCAAGCTATCTGGCTGATTTGCGGCGTCAATAACCTTGTCCCGTTGTTCTTCGTTATCAAACTCTACTCTGAGTTTATTGTTAGATACTTGCTTGACGTCAGCGGGACTGAAGGTATAGTGCTTAAAGTGTACACTTTTCCGCCAAGCACTAATAGTATCTTGTGGAGAAGAAACTGGCTGCTTCGCACTAACAATGATTGCCGGTTTTGTTATAGGAATGGATTTCTTTACAGGCGTGGAAGATTTAACAGCGTTAGCGTACGATATGGGTGATGTAGTGGTTGAAGGTGATAGAAGTGGACGTTGCAATGGCTGAGTATATAGTTGTTGAGGTTTTTGGGTAAACTTTGAGAGCTCTTCTTTAATAGTGTTCCTGATGATTGTCACAGTTTTATTTTCGGCTGATGATATTGAATGCCGTAAAACGGTTTTCACTTGGTCGAACAATTGTTGAGAACTGCGATTAATTTCATCCAGCGATTTTTTGATGTTATCTTTATTCTGGCGCGTAACGCTTCTATTGCCGTCTAAATTTTGCTGAATAAAATGTATGTTTTCTAATATTTTTGCGAGGTATTCTTCGTTCAGATTTAACCCGGGGTCAGACCGTGCCTCTTCGTATTCGTCGTCAGTTATATGGATGGGATCTTCAGCCCTGTTAGTCGCTTTTATGAACTCTTGGCTGAGATCGACTTCAGAACAAGTATTTTTTAAAGTTGACATTTGTGTAATGTAAAACAACTTAAGTAATGAAAAGCGAGAGGGTGGGCGGAATAAACGATGACTTAAACAAAAAACTTTAGTTTTATGAATTTACTACTATTAGAAAATCGAATTATATGAAAATAAATTATTTAAATGCGAAAATATATAAAGAAAACTATGTAAAAATACGAGGGACAATAAATTATACTATATAAAAAAATCTAAATGAAAAAAAAAACGAAATTAATTATGATTTATAATGACAAGTATGAAAATTTACTTAAGTGATGAAAACAGGGAGGGTGGGAGGGCGATTTTCTCTATTTCCTTGTGTTTTATTTTACAGATTTGAGTGCAGATGGCAGTTTCTACACTAGACGGACCTTACAGAAGCAAAAAGAATGAAATAAAAGCAAAATTGAAAAAATTTAAAAATTTTATCAAAATACGACTCTAAGAAAATGAATTATATGAAAATTTGTAATTTTACTGTGAAAATTGTATAAAAAAACTATGGGGAATTAAAGGTAGTAATTAGTTACACTATATAAAAAGAAAATATGAACAGAAAAGATAATTTTTATGCAAAGTTAGAGAAGATTTTATGTTTTATTTGTGAATTTACGACTATAAAAGAATGAAAAATGTGAAAATTTATAATATAACAGTGAAAATTTAATAAGAAAACTATAGGGTAATATGGGGAGCAATTAGTTGTATTATTTAGAAAAAAAATTTGACCAAAAAGACGAAGTTTTATGAAAGTTATAAGCAAAGTTGTAGTTGAATTTAATTATTTGTATCGATTAACCACTATACCTCGGTTTAGGTAAGTATCGATTTTCTCTATTTCCTTGTGTTTTATTTTACAGATTTGAGTGCAGATGGCAGTTTCTACACTAGACGGACCTTACAGAAGCAAAAAGAATGAAATAAAAGCAAAATTGAAAAAATTTAAAAATTTTATCAAAATACGACTCTAAGAAAATGAATTATATGAAAATTTGTAATTTTACTGTGAAAATTGTATAAAAAAACTATGGGGAATTAAAGGTAGTAATTAGTTACACTATATAAAAAGAAAATATGAACAGAAAAGATAATTTTTATGCAAAGTTAGAGAAGATTTTATGTTTTATTTGTGAATTTACGACTATAAAAGAATGAAAAATGTGAAAATTTATAATATAACAGTGAAAATTTAATAAGAAAACTATAGGGTAATATGGGGAGCAATTAGTTGTATTATTTAGAAAAAAAATTTGACCAAAAAGACGAAGTTTTATGAAAGTTATAAGCAAAGTTGTAGTTGAATTTAATTATTTGTATCGATTAACCACTATACCTCGGTTTAGGTAAGTATCGATTTTCTCTATTTCCTTGTGTTTTATTTTACAGATTTGAGTGCAGATGGCAGTTTCTACACTAGACGGACCTTACAGAAGCAAAAAGAATGAAATAAAAGCAAAATTGAAAAAATTTAAAAATTTTATCAAAATACGACTCTAAGAAAATGAATTATATGAAAATTTGTAATTTTACTGTGAAAATTGTATAAAAAAACTATGGGGAATTAAAGGTAGTAATTAGTTACACTATATAAAAAGAAAATATGAACAGAAAAGATAATTTTTATGCAAAGTTAGAGAAGATTTTATGTTTTATTTGTGAATTTACGACTATAAAAGAATGAAAAATGTGAAAATTTATAATATAACAGTGAAAATTTAATAAGAAAACTATAGGGTAATATGGGGAGCAATTAGTTGTATTATTTAGAAAAAAAATTTGACCAAAAAGACGAAGTTTTATGAAAGTTATAAGCAAAGTTGTAGTTGAATTTAATTATTTGTATCGATTAACCACTATACCTCGGTTTAGGTAAGTATCGATTTTCTCTATTTCCTTGTGTTTTATTTTACAGATTTGAGTGCAGATGGCAGTTTCTACACTAGACGGACCTTACAGAAGCAAAAAGAATGAAATAAAAGCAAAATTGAAAAAATTTAAAAATTTTATCAAAATACGACTCTAAGAAAATGAATTATATGAAAATTTGTAATTTTACTGTGAAAATTGTATAAAAAAACTATGGGGAATTAAAGGTAGTAATTAGTTACACTATATAAAAAGAAAATATGAACAGAAAAGATAATTTTTATGCAAAGTTAGAGAAGATTTTATGTTTTATTTGTGAATTTACGACTATAAAAGAATGAAAAATGTGAAAATTTATAATATAACAGTGAAAATTTAATAAGAAAACTATAGGGTAATATGGGGAGCAATTAGTTGTATTATTTAGAAAAAAAATTTGACCAAAAAGACGAAGTTTTATGAAAGTTATAAGCAAAGTTGTAGTTGAATTTAATTATTTGTATCGATTAACCACTATACCTCGGTTTAGGTAAGTATCGATTTTCTCTATTTCCTTGTGTTTTATTTTACAGATTTGAGTGCAGATGGCAGTTTCTACACTAGACGGACCTTACAGAAGCAAAAAGAATGAAATAAAAGCAAAATTGAAAAAATTTAAAAATTTTATCAAAATACGACTCTAAGAAAATGAATTATATGAAAATTTGTAATTTTACTGTGAAAATTGTATAAAAAAACTATGGGGAATTAAAGGTAGTAATTAGTTACACTATATAAAAAGAAAATATGAACAGAAAAGATAATTTTTATGCAAAGTTAGAGAAGATTTTATGTTTTATTTGTGAATTTACGACTATAAAAGAATGAAAAATGTGAAAATTTATAATATAACAGTGAAAATTTAATAAGAAAACTATAGGGTAATATGGGGAGCAATTAGTTGTATTATTTAGAAAAAAAATTTGACCAAAAAGACGAAGTTTTATGAAAGTTATAAGCAAAGTTGTAGTTGAATTTAATTATTTGTATCGATTAACCACTATACCTCGGTTTAGGTAAGTATCGATTTTCTCTATTTCCTTGTGTTTTATTTTACAGATTTGAGTGCAGATG